>JARGCU010000012.1:0-4800000 GCA_029227775.1 Morpho helenor
AGGCTGATACAGAAAGCCTACTATACTCTTGAGGATTATTTGGAAGATAAGCATGTGTGGATATAGCTCTCTTTGAACCTGTACAAGACAGTAACGACTTAATGTAAATAATATTAAGAATTATATATTTTTTAAAAGAGCAACCGCCGAGTTTCTTGCTGGCTCTTCTCGGTAGGAACAGCTTTCCGAACCAGCAGTAGAGTTGACGATTCAAAAGCACTTGTTTACAAGTTTATTTGAATAAAGAATATTTTGAATTTGAATTTGAATTTTGAATTCTATAAAATATTTCAGTTTAAAATGTTAATTGTTATGTTATAATGTGTAATGTAGAAGGAACATTAATTCCCTAGCGAAGTGACAATCAGGTCATAGTGTAAATAGCAGTTGCATCCAGCATGACACAGTTAGCTTTTACAAATGAACGTGTCATTTGTAGATGTCCCTTGAATATTATTTGAATAAATTTCAACCGTTCAATTATTTTAAGTAAGAACATACTTTTTATTGTTACCGCCGTGTGGTGTTCAGTGCGTTACATTTCAGAATTATTTCGTTTTAAAAAAATATTTCAACACCATGATTTGCAGCAATAATTTGTACTTTTTGTTTAAATTTCCGCCCATGGTACTTGTGGCTATTTTATGTTAATAGCGGAACCTTTACCTTTTTGAATATATTATGATATATTTAAATAAGAAATATATGGCACATGAAAATAAAAACCTTTTGAATAGGTTAATTATTTTGTACTGGCATGAATTACAAACATAAGTGAGTAAGCACATGCACACTGAATTGTAATATAAAAAATACTTTTGACGTTTGCTGTTACAAGTAGGTTATAAAACTTAGCTTTGCCTATTTTATGGTGACTATCAATAGAGTTGTATTAGGCAAGCCAGTCCTAAATGTAGCAAACTACAATAAAGACAAAACAAATGAGGTTCATCATCTATTTCGGTTTTGCTCGTAGTTCCGTGTGGTATCCGGCTGAGTAGAATAGACTACTCTTTCTTACCGAGGTGTCGAAAAACGTGACTAAGGTAAGTTGACCCGCTGTGTGATATCTGGTTGAGTAGAATAGACTACCATTTTTCTTACCGAGGTGTCGTAAAAGGTTACTAAGGTAAGTTGACCCGCCGTGTGGTATCTGGTTGAGTAGAATAGACCACTCTCTTTCTTACCGAGGTGTCGTAAAGTACGACTAAGGTAAGTTGACGTCAGACAGGCGGCCGGTCGTAAAATACGTAACCAAATCATGTGGCAACATGTTTGTAACATGTTGTGCCGACCCATTTTAGAGTGGGATAATGGCAGGAGAATGATTAGGTTGGCAACAGGATTCATTCGGTTTTAACGTTATGTGACCTATATAATATTCCTACTAATACTATAAATGCAAAAGTTTGTGAGTATAAATGAATGTTTGTTACTCTTTCACGGCTATTCCACTGAACCAATATCGATGAAATTGGCACAATTATTTCTTATACACCAGAGTAACATATAGGTTATAGAAATCCTGTTAATTCTAGAGGAATAGAGTGGCATTGAAAAGCGCCATCCACGCGAACGAAGTTGCGGGTAAAAGCAAGTAATATATAAAATGTAAACTAAAATTTACTCGGTTCCTTCAGTTTTACTCTAACGTATCACAAATCACTTACCGCAGTCTGCAGATAACTTGCAGCATTAGCGAAAACATCTGCCATATGTGAGGAAAATTCCCAACTACATTGCAATTTTCAGTTCTATTCGTCTGAACGAAAGGAATGCTGAGACTTTTACGGAAATATCTTTCATATAAGTTATAACTTATAAAAAATATTGTATTCCCATAAAAAGTTACTATATGTTTATCTTTAACAAATAGAGTTAATTCTTTAAGCTTTATATAAGTTAAGATAATTGTTTTGCACAAAATCATCATTCTTCTGCCCTTATCCCACTCAAAATAGTGCTGGCACAACATGTTTTAAACATGTTGCTGTATGTTTTTAAATGTTTTGGTTAGTTATTTTACGACCAGCCGCCTGCCTGACATCAACTAACATTAGTCGCCATTACGACATAAGGTACTAAATAATAATAAATATTATAAATGCGAAAGTTGGTGAGTATGGATGTATTTTTATTACTCTTTCACGGCGAATCCGCTGAACCAATATTGATGAAATTTGGCACAATTATTCCTTATATACCGGAGTAATATATAGGCTATAGAAATCCTGTTAATTCTACAGAAATAGGACGAAATTGAAAGGCGCCATCTATTATTAACCTATCACTCGAAAGTCCACGCAAAAGTTGCGGGTAAAAGCTATATAATTATGACACTTTTTAATAGAAAAACTTATTGTGCCTTTGGTGTATCGCTGGGCTATCACAGCTTTTTAAAAAAAATAATATATCCTTAATTATTTTTCACAAATAATTACTCAGATTCTTGGCAATTATATTCGGTGAAAAACAGCACTTTAAATAGTGCTAGACTTCGCAACTGAGTTTACCCTCGACAATTCCATACACTGATAATATTAAACCAAACTAGTCTCTCTTAACAACGTGCTACTATTATTTAACGCAAATATTGTACCACTTTTTAGGTCAACCCTTTGCATTAGGACCTTATTTATGTCAACGGGTCACGCCGCGAGCAAATTCTGGACCTCTTTCCCACATTATAACCGACCGAAACAATGTAAGTGCGGTGAATTTAATTAGAGTGCGAAGTAAAATGTGTATAATATTGTTAGATATAGAGGAAAAAGAAAGGGATTTTTTTTATGAAAATCGCAAAGAAAAATGATAAATATGTAGCTAGTAGTATTTATAAAATATTGTTTACTATATTTTTATTATTGTGTAAAAAAAATTCAGTTAATAAACAAATGAAAATATATTTACGATATAATCTGCGATAAAAGAAAATATATGATATGCTAAATGTAGAGTGTACTATTGATTCTCATACCTGATACATGCAGAATTTGTCATGGAGTCTATCTCCTGACGATGCTTTGGTTACGGGGCGAAACAATTGTTGAGATTGTTGTGTTAATATGTGCAGTGCTTGTGTATTGTTGTGTTATCGGTGGCGGGCAGTGCATGAGTTTATACAATTTTTGCATGTATTAGGTATGAGAACGAATAGTACTCTACATTAGCATTACATATATTTTGTTTCATCGTGGATTGTAGCAAAATTATATTTATATTAGTTTTAAATATGGACCTCCGGTAAGTAATACAATTTCAGCACTGCCATTACAGCAGTTTAAAAACACTGTTAAAAAGAGGCTGATACAGAAAGCCTACTATACTCTTGAGGATTATTTGGAAGATAAGCATGTGTGGATATAGCTCTCTTTGAACCTGTACAAGACAGTAACGACTTAATGTAAATAATATTAAGAATTATATATTTTTTAAAAGAGCAACCGCCGAGTTTCTTGCTGGCTCTTCTCGGTAGGAACAGCTTTCCGAACCAGCAGTAGAGTTGACGATTCAAAAGCACTTGTTTACAAGTTTATTTGAATAAAGAATATTTTGAATTTGAATTTGAATTTTGAATTCTATAAAATATTTCAGTTTAAAATGTTAATTGTTATGTTATAATGTGTAATGTAGAAGGAACATTAATTCCCTAGCGAAGTGACAATCAGGTCATAGTGTAAATAGCAGTTGCATCCAGCATGACACAGTTAGCTTTTACAAATGAACGTGTCATTTGTAGATGTCCCTTGAATATTATTTGAATAAATTTCAACCGTTCAATTATTTTAAGTAAGAACATACTTTTTATTGTTACCGCCGTGTGGTGTTCAGTGCGTTACATTTCAGAATTATTTCGTTTTAAAAAAATATTTCAACACCATGATTTGCAGCAATAATTTGTACTTTTTGTTTAAATTTCCGCCCATGGTACTTGTGGCTATTTTATGTTAATAGCGGAACCTTTACCTTTTTGAATATATTATGATATATTTAAATAAGAAATATATGGCACATGAAAATAAAAACCTTTTGAATAGGTTAATTATTTTGTACTGGCATGAATTACAAACATAAGTGAGTAAGCACATGCACACTGAATTGTAATATAAAAAATACTTTTGACGTTTGCTGTTACAAGTAGGTTATAAAACTTAGCTTTGCCTATTTTATGGTGACTATCAATAGAGTTGTATTAGGCAAGCCAGTCCTAAATGTAGCAAACTACAATAAAGACAAAACAAATGAGGTTCATCATCTATTTCGGTTTTGCTCGTAGTTCCGTGTGGTATCCGGCTGAGTAGAATAGACTACTCTTTCTTACCGAGGTGTCGAAAAACGTGACTAAGGTAAGTTGACCCGCTGTGTGATATCTGGTTGAGTAGAATAGACTACCATTTTTCTTACCGAGGTGTCGTAAAAGGTTACTAAGGTAAGTTGACCCGCCGTGTGGTATCTGGTTGAGTAGAATAGACCACTCTCTTTCTTACCGAGGTGTCGTAAAGTACGACTAAGGTAAGTTGACGTCAGACAGGCGGCCGGTCGTAAAATACGTAACCAAATCATGTGGCAACATGTTTGTAACATGTTGTGCCGACCCATTTTAGAGTGGGATAATGGCAGGAGAATGATTAGGTTGGCAACAGGATTCATTCGGTTTTAACGTTATGTGACCTATATAATATTCCTACTAATACTATAAATGCAAAAGTTTGTGAGTATAAATGAATGTTTGTTACTCTTTCACGGCTATTCCACTGAACCAATATCGATGAAATTGGCACAATTATTTCTTATACACCAGAGTAACATATAGGTTATAGAAATCCTGTTAATTCTACAGGAATAGAGTGGCATTGAAAAGCGCCATCCACGCGAACGAAGTTGCGGGTAAAAGCAAGTAATATATAAAATGTAAACTAAAATTTACTCGGTTCCTTCAGTTTTACTCTAACGTATCACAAATCACTTACCGCAGTCTGCAGATAACTTGCAGCATTAGCGAAAACATCTGCCATATGTGAGGAAAATTCCCAACTACATTGCAATTTTCAGTTCTATTCGTCTGAACGAAAGGAATGCTGAGACTTTTACGGAAATATCTTTCATATAAGTTATAACTTATAAAAAATATTGTATTCCCATAAAAAGTTACTATATGTTTATCTTTAACAAATAGAGTTAATTCTTTAAGCTTTATATAAGTTAAGATAATTGTTTTGCACAAAATCATCATTCTTCTGCCCTTATCCCACTCAAAATAGTGCTGGCACAACATGTTTTAAACATGTTGCTGTATGTTTTTAAATGTTTTGGTTAGTTATTTTACGACCAGCCGCCTGCCTGACATCAACTAACATTAGTCGCCATTACGACATAAGGTACTAAATAATAATAAATATTATAAATGCGAAAGTTGGTGAGTATGGATGTATTTTTATTACTCTTTCACGGCGAATCCGCTGAACCAATATTGATGAAATTTGGCACAATTATTCCTTATATACCGGAGTAATATATAGGCTATAGAAATCCTGTTAATTCTACAGAAATAGGACGAAATTGAAAGGCGCCATCTATTATTAACCTATCACTCGAAAGTCCACGCAAAAGTTGCGGGTAAAAGCTATATAATTATGACACTTTTTAATAGAAAAACTTATTGTGCCTTTGGTGTATCGCTGGGCTATCACAGCTTTTTAAAAAAAATAATATATCCTTAATTATTTTTCACAAATAATTACTCAGATTCTTGGCAATTATATTCGGTGAAAAACAGCACTTTAAATAGTGCTAGACTTCGCAACTGAGTTTACCCTCGACAATTCCATACACTGATAATATTAAACCAAACTAGTCTCTCTTAACAACGTGCTACTATTATTTAACGCAAATATTGTACCACTTTTTAGGTCAACCCTTTGCATTAGGACCTTATTTATGTCAACGGGTCACGCCGCGAGCAAATTCTGGACCTCTTTCCCACATTATAACCGACCGAAACAATGTAAGTGCGGTGAATTTAATTAGAGTGCGAAGTAAAATGTGTATAATATTGTTAGATATAGAGGAAAAAGAAAGGGATTTTTTTTATGAAAATCGCAAAGAAAAATGATAAATATGTAGGTAGTAGTATTTATAAAATATTGTTTACTATATTTTTATTATTGTGTAAAAAAAATTCAGTTAATAAACAAATGAAAATATATTTACGATATAATCTGCGATAAAAGAAAATATATGATATGCTAAATGTAGAGTGTACTATTGATTCTCATACCTGATACATGCAGAATTTGTCATGGAGTCTATCTCCTGACGATGCTTTGGTTACGGGGCGAAACAATTGTTGAGATTGTTGTGTTAATATGTGCAGTGCTTGTGTATTGTTGTGTTATCGGTGGCGGGCAGTGCATGAGTTTATACAATTTTTGCATGTATTAGGTATGAGAACGAATAGTACTCTACATTAGCATTACATATATTTTGTTTCATCGTGGATTGTAGCAAAATTATATTTATATTAGTTTTAAATATGGACCTCCGGTAAGTAATACAATTTCAGCACTGCCATTACAGCAGTTTAAAAACACTGTTAAAAAGAGGCTGATACAGAAAGCCTACTATACTCTTGAGGATTATTTGGAAGATAAGCATGTGTGGATATAGCTCTCTTTGAACCTGTACAAGACAGTAACGACTTAATGTAAATAATATTAAGAATTATATATTTTTTAAAAGAGCAACCGCCGAGTTTCTTGCTGGCTCTTCTCGGTAGGAACAGCTTTCCGAACCAGCAGTAGAGTTGACGATTCAAAAGCACTTGTTTACAAGTTTATTTGAATAAAGAATATTTTGAATTTGAATTTGAATTTTGAATTCTATAAAATATTTCAGTTTAAAATGTTAATTGTTATGTTATAATGTGTAATGTAGAAGGAACATTAATTCCCTAGCGAAGTGACAATCAGGTCATAGTGTAAATAGCAGTTGCATCCAGCATGACACAGTTAGCTTTTACAAATGAACGTGTCATTTGTAGATGTCCCTTGAATATTATTTGAATAAATTTCAACCGTTCAATTATTTTAAGTAAGAACATACTTTTTATTGTTACCGCCGTGTGGTGTTCAGTGCGTTACATTTCAGAATTATTTCGTTTTAAAAAAATATTTCAACACCATGATTTGCAGCAATAATTTGTACTTTTTGTTTAAATTTCCGCCCATGGTACTTGTGGCTATTTTATGTTAATAGCGGAACCTTTACCTTTTTGAATATATTATGATATATTTAAATAAGAAATATATGGCACATGAAAATAAAAACCTTTTGAATAGGTTAATTATTTTGTACTGGCATGAATTACAAACATAAGTGAGTAAGCACATGCACACTGAATTGTAATATAAAAAATACTTTTGACGTTTGCTGTTACAAGTAGGTTATAAAACTTAGCTTTGCCTATTTTATGGTGACTATCAATAGAGTTGTATTAGGCAAGCCAGTCCTAAATGTAGCAAACTACAATAAAGACAAAACAAATGAGGTTCATCATCTATTTCGGTTTTGCTCGTAGTTCCGTGTGGTATCCGGCTGAGTAGAATAGACTACTCTTTCTTACCGAGGTGTCGAAAAACGTGACTAAGGTAAGTTGACCCGCTGTGTGATATCTGGTTGAGTAGAATAGACTACCATTTTTCTTACCGAGGTGTCGTAAAAGGTTACTAAGGTAAGTTGACCCGCCGTGTGGTATCTGGTTGAGTAGAATAGACCACTCTCTTTCTTACCGAGGTGTCGTAAAGTACGACTAAGGTAAGTTGACGTCAGACAGGCGGCCGGTCGTAAAATACGTAACCAAATCATGTGGCAACATGTTTGTAACATGTTGTGCCGACCCATTTTAGAGTGGGATAATGGCAGGAGAATGATTAGGTTGGCAACAGGATTCATTCGGTTTTAACGTTATGTGACCTATATAATATTCCTACTAATACTATAAATGCAAAAGTTTGTGAGTATAAATGAATGTTTGTTACTCTTTCACGGCTATTCCACTGAACCAATATCGATGAAATTGGCACAATTATTTCTTATACACCAGAGTAACATATAGGTTATAGAAATCCTGTTAATTCTACAGGAATAGAGTGGCATTGAAAAGCGCCATCCACGCGAACGAAGTTGCGGGTAAAAGCAAGTAATATATAAAATGTAAACTAAAATTTACTCGGTTCCTTCAGTTTTACTCTAACGTATCACAAATCACTTACCGCAGTCTGCAGATAACTTGCAGCATTAGCGAAAACATCTGCCATATGTGAGGAAAATTCCCAACTACATTGCAATTTTCAGTTCTATTCGTCTGAACGAAAGGAATGCTGAGACTTTTACGGAAATATCTTTCATATAAGTTATAACTTATAAAAAATATTGTATTCCCATAAAAAGTTACTATATGTTTATCTTTAACAAATAGAGTTAATTCTTTAAGCTTTATATAAGTTAAGATAATTGTTTTGCACAAAATCATCATTCTTCTGCCCTTATCCCACTCAAAATAGTGCTGGCACAACATGTTTTAAACATGTTGCTGTATGTTTTTAAATGTTTTGGTTAGTTATTTTACGACCAGCCGCCTGCCTGACATCAACTAACATTAGTCGCCATTACGACATAAGGTACTAAATAATAATAAATATTATAAATGCGAAAGTTGGTGAGTATGGATGTATTTTTATTACTCTTTCACGGCGAATCCGCTGAACCAATATTGATGAAATTTGGCACAATTATTCCTTATATACCGGAGTAATATATAGGCTATAGAAATCCTGTTAATTCTACAGAAATAGGACGAAATTGAAAGGCGCCATCTATTATTAACCTATCACTCGAAAGTCCACGCAAAAGTTGCGGGTAAAAGCTATATAATTATGACACTTTTTAATAGAAAAACTTATTGTGCCTTTGGTGTATCGCTGGGCTATCACAGCTTTTTAAAAAAAATAATATATCCTTAATTATTTTTCACAAATAATTACTCAGATTCTTGGCAATTATATTCGGTGAAAAACAGCACTTTAAATAGTGCTAGACTTCGCAACTGAGTTTACCCTCGACAATTCCATACACTGATAATATTAAACCAAACTAGTCTCTCTTAACAACGTGCTACTATTATTTAACGCAAATATTGTACCACTTTTTAGGTCAACCCTTTGCATTAGGACCTTATTTATGTCAACGGGTCACGCCGCGAGCAAATTCTGGACCTCTTTCCCACATTATAACCGACCGAAACAATGTAAGTGCGGTGAATTTAATTAGAGTGCGAAGTAAAATGTGTATAATATTGTTAGATATAGAGGAAAAAGAAAGGGATTTTTTTTATGAAAATCGCAAAGAAAAATGATAAATATGTAGCTAGTAGTATTTATAAAATATTGTTTACTATATTTTTATTATTGTGTAAAAAAAATTCAGTTAATAAACAAATGAAAATATATTTACGATATAATCTGCGATAAAAGAAAATATATGATATGCTAAATGTAGAGTGTACTATTGATTCTCATACCTGATACATGCAGAATTTGTCATGGAGTCTATCTCCTGACGATGCTTTGGTTACGGGGCGAAACAATTGTTGAGATTGTTGTGTTAATATGTGCAGTGCTTGTGTATTGTTGTGTTATCGGTGGCGGGCAGTGCATGAGTTTATACAATTTTTGCATGTATTAGGTATGAGAACGAATAGTACTCTACATTAGCATTACATATATTTTGTTTCATCGTGGATTGTAGCAAAATTATATTTATATTAGTTTTAAATATGGACCTCCGGTAAGTAATACAATTTCAGCACTGCCATTACAGCAGTTTAAAAACACTGTTAAAAAGAGGCTGATACAGAAAGCCTACTATACTCTTGAGGATTATTTGGAAGATAAGCATGTGTGGATATAGCTCTCTTTGAACCTGTACAAGACAGTAACGACTTAATGTAAATAATATTAAGAATTATATATTTTTTAAAAGAGCAACCGCCGAGTTTCTTGCTGGCTCTTCTCGGTAGGAACAGCTTTCCGAACCAGCAGTAGAGTTGACGATTCAAAAGCACTTGTTTACAAGTTTATTTGAATAAAGAATATTTTGAATTTGAATTTGAATTTTGAATTCTATAAAATATTTCAGTTTAAAATGTTAATTGTTATGTTATAATGTGTAATGTAGAAGGAACATTAATTCCCTAGCGAAGTGACAATCAGGTCATAGTGTAAATAGCAGTTGCATCCAGCATGACACAGTTAGCTTTTACAAATGAACGTGTCATTTGTAGATGTCCCTTGAATATTATTTGAATAAATTTCAACCGTTCAATTATTTTAAGTAAGAACATACTTTTTATTGTTACCGCCGTGTGGTGTTCAGTGCGTTACATTTCAGAATTATTTCGTTTTAAAAAAATATTTCAACACCATGATTTGCAGCAATAATTTGTACTTTTTGTTTAAATTTCCGCCCATGGTACTTGTGGCTATTTTATGTTAATAGCGGAACCTTTACCTTTTTGAATATATTATGATATATTTAAATAAGAAATATATGGCACATGAAAATAAAAACCTTTTGAATAGGTTAATTATTTTGTACTGGCATGAATTACAAACATAAGTGAGTAAGCACATGCACACTGAATTGTAATATAAAAAATACTTTTGACGTTTGCTGTTACAAGTAGGTTATAAAACTTAGCTTTGCCTATTTTATGGTGACTATCAATAGAGTTGTATTAGGCAAGCCAGTCCTAAATGTAGCAAACTACAATAAAGACAAAACAAATGAGGTTCATCATCTATTTCGGTTTTGCTCGTAGTTCCGTGTGGTATCCGGCTGAGTAGAATAGACTACTCTTTCTTACCGAGGTGTCGAAAAACGTGACTAAGGTAAGTTGACCCGCTGTGTGATATCTGGTTGAGTAGAATAGACTACCATTTTTCTTACCGAGGTGTCGTAAAAGGTTACTAAGGTAAGTTGACCCGCCGTGTGGTATCTGGTTGAGTAGAATAGACCACTCTCTTTCTTACCGAGGTGTCGTAAAGTACGACTAAGGTAAGTTGACGTCAGACAGGCGGCCGGTCGTAAAATACGTAACCAAATCATGTGGCAACATGTTTGTAACATGTTGTGCCGACCCATTTTAGAGTGGGATAATGGCAGGAGAATGATTAGGTTGGCAACAGGATTCATTCGGTTTTAACGTTATGTGACCTATATAATATTCCTACTAATACTATAAATGCAAAAGTTTGTGAGTATAAATGAATGTTTGTTACTCTTTCACGGCTATTCCACTGAACCAATATCGATGAAATTGGCACAATTATTTCTTATACACCAGAGTAACATATAGGTTATAGAAATCCTGTTAATTCTACAGGAATAGAGTGGCATTGAAAAGCGCCATCCACGCGAACGAAGTTGCGGGTAAAAGCAAGTAATATATAAAATGTAAACTAAAATTTACTCGGTTCCTTCAGTTTTACTCTAACGTATCACAAATCACTTACCGCAGTCTGCAGATGACTTGCAGCATTAGCGAAAACATCTGCCATATGTGAGGAAAATTCCCAACTACATTGCAATTTTCAGTTCTATTCGTCTGAACGAAAGGAATGCTGAGACTTTTACGGAAATATCTTTCATATAAGTTATAACTTATAAAAAATATTGTATTCCCATAAAAAGTTACTATATGTTTATCTTTAACAAATAGAGTTAATTCTTTAAGCTTTATATAAGTTAAGATAATTGTTTTGCACAAAATCATCATTCTTCTGCCCTTATCCCACTCAAAATAGTGCTGGCACAACATGTTTTAAACATGTTGCTGTATGTTTTTAAATGTTTTGGTTAGTTATTTTACGACCAGCCGCCTGCCTGACATCAACTAACATTAGTCGCCATTACGACATAAGGTACTAAATAATAATAAATATTATAAATGCGAAAGTTGGTGAGTATGGATGTATTTTTATTACTCTTTCACGGCGAATCCGCTGAACCAATATTGATGAAATTTGGCACAATTATTCCTTATATACCGGAGTAATATATAGGCTATAGAAATCCTGTTAATTCTACAGAAATAGGACGAAATTGAAAGGCGCCATCTATTATTAACCTATCACTCGAAAGTCCACGCAAAAGTTGCGGGTAAAAGCTATATAATTATGACACTTTTTAATAGAAAAACTTATTGTGCCTTTGGTGTATCGCTGGGCTATCACAGCTTTTTAAAAAAAATAATATATCCTTAATTATTTTTCACAAATAATTACTCAGATTCTTGGCAATTATATTCGGTGAAAAACAGCACTTTAAATAGTGCTAGACTTCGCAACTGAGTTTACCCTCGACAATTCCATACACTGATAATATTAAACCAAACTAGTCTCTCTTAACAACGTGCTACTATTATTTAACGCAAATATTGTACCACTTTTTAGGTCAACCCTTTGCATTAGGACCTTATTTATGTCAACGGGTCACGCCGCGAGCAAATTCTGGACCTCTTTCCCACATTATAACCGACCGAAACAATGTAAGTGCGGTGAATTTAATTAGAGTGCGAAGTAAAATGTGTATAATATTGTTAGATATAGAGGAAAAAGAAAGGGATTTTTTTTATGAAAATCGCAAAGAAAAATGATAAATATGTAGCTAGTAGTATTTATAAAATATTGTTTACTATATTTTTATTATTGTGTAAAAAAAATTCAGTTAATAAACAAATGAAAATATATTTACGATATAATCTGCGATAAAAGAAAATATATGATATGCTAAATGTAGAGTGTACTATTGATTCTCATACCTGATACATGCAGAATTTGTCATGGAGTCTATCTCCTGACGATGCTTTGGTTACGGGGCGAAACAATTGTTGAGATTGTTGTGTTAATATGTGCAGTGCTTGTGTATTGTTGTGTTATCGGTGGCGGGCAGTGCATGAGTTTATACAATTTTTGCATGTATTAGGTATGAGAACGAATAGTACTCTACATTAGCATTACATATATTTTGTTTCATCGTGGATTGTAGCAAAATTATATTTATATTAGTTTTAAATATGGACCTCCGGTAAGTAATACAATTTCAGCACTGCCATTACAGCAGTTTAAAAACACTGTTAAAAAGAGGCTGATACAGAAAGCCTACTATACTCTTGAGGATTATTTGGAAGATAAGCATGTGTGGATATAGCTCTCTTTGAACCTGTACAAGACAGTAACGACTTAATGTAAATAATATTAAGAATTATATATTTTTTAAAAGAGCAACCGCCGAGTTTCTTGCTGGCTCTTCTCGGTAGGAACAGCTTTCCGAACCAGCAGTAGAGTTGACGATTCAAAAGCACTTGTTTACAAGTTTATTTGAATAAAGAATATTTTGAATTTGAATTTGAATTTTGAATTCTATAAAATATTTCAGTTTAAAATGTTAATTGTTATGTTATAATGTGTAATGTAGAAGGAACATTAATTCCCTAGCGAAGTGACAATCAGGTCATAGTGTAAATAGCAGTTGCATCCAGCATGACACAGTTAGCTTTTACAAATGAACGTGTCATTTGTAGATGTCCCTTGAATATTATTTGAATAAATTTCAACCGTTCAATTATTTTAAGTAAGAACATACTTTTTATTGTTACCGCCGTGTGGTATTCAGCTTAGTAGAATAGATCGCCCCTATTTCTTACCAGGTGTCGTAAAAGGCTACTAAGGTAAGCTGACCCACCGTTTGGTACACGGCTGAGTAGAATAGGCCACTTTTATTTCTTAACGAGGTGTCGTAAAAGGCGACTAAGCTAAATTGACACTTTTTTTCTTTTTTTTTTTACAGTATTTTTACTAAAGTGGAAAAAAGGGAGATTAGACCTTTGCCAGAGGGAAATGAAGAGACTACTCAAATTTCAAACTCAAAATTTTCTTTATTCAAATAAACTTGCAAACAAGTACTTTTGAATCGACAATTCTACTGCTGGTTCGGAAAGCTGATCCTACCAAGAAGAGCCAACAAGGAACTCGGCGGTTGCTCTTTTCAATAAATAATACTTATAACTAGTTACATTAAGTTATACTGTCCGCTAAAGTAGCTATATCCACACATTCTTATCATCTAAATAATTCTCAACAGTATAGTAGGCTTTCTGTATCAGCCTCTCGTTAACAGTTTTTTTAAACTGCTGTAATGACAAAGCTAAAATTGCGGAATTATATTATTGAATCTTATACCCAAACCCACAAACGACTTACGTAGCTTTGCAAGGCGCAAAGCAGGAGCCGCAAGCTTGTCAGTTCCTACTTTGTCTATTATAATAATAAATAAATAAATTCTTCATTGTATAACCATTTTAAATGATGCAATTCAATATAGCCCTGGCTTCTGAACTAGCGCTAGGTTTGTGTCAGGAGTCAATTCCTTCCCCTACTTATGAATACTAAAAGAAGAAGTTTTTTTTATAGAATCATCATCCAATCCAAAAAGTATGTGTGTCGTGTATTTGTGTTATGTATGTGTGTTGTATATGTGTGTGTATGAGTGTTAAGATATATAGATTATATACATCACCTTTCGTTTTATAATTTTTTATGTGCTACATACTTTGTTCAATTTTATTACCATAATTCGCAATAGATAGCGACGTGACCCATCGACGTTGCGTCAAAATGTAAACAGCCGCAACATCCAACGCGAAACAGTAAGCGCTTACAAATGAGCGTGTCACTTGCAAACGGCGTCCGAATACAAATTATTTGTCGACAATACATTTCGAAATTATCGCAAATAGAAGCAAAACATAATTACTATGACAATAGTATGGAGTTTTTCGGACATAGGACATATTCGGTGTAATAGTTACAATATAATACGATCATGATAAAACGGTGTAATATTCGGCTAACTAAAATAGACCACACTATTTCTTCCTGATGTGTCGTAAAAGGCGACTAAGGTAAGTTGACCCGCCGGATGGTAGCTGGCTGAGTAGAATAGATCACCCTCATTTCTTATCGAGGTGTCGTAAAAGGCGACTAAGGTAAGTTGACCCGCCGTGTGTTAGCTGGCTGATTAGAATAGATCACCCTCATTTCCTACTGAGGTGTCGTAATAGCGACTAAGATAAGTTGGCCCACCGTGTGGTATTCGGTTGAGTAGAATAGACCATCCTTTTTCATACCGAGGTGCCGTAATAAACGACTAAGGTATGTTAACGTCAGACAAGCGGCCGGTCGTTAAATACGTAGTCAAATCATGTGACAACATGTTTATAACATGTTGTGTCGACCCCACATAGATTTGAATAAGGTCAGGTTCTACTAAAACTTGTGTCTAATTGATAATTGCAATTAATAACACGTTTTTCGATGAAGGAAAACATCGTGAGGAAACCTAAATATCTCTAAAGAATTTGTCTCATATCTTTACAGATTACACTTTATTTAGCGTAATTGCGCCTAATTTTAAATTCGGTCACTTTAATACTAAGCGTATGGTATATTTAGATTCCGTGTATTTTATCCTAGGACTGTGAAAAAAAATCGATACTAATTGCTATAGTAATTTCATGACTATATTCATGCTATTGAATATGTGAAATTCAATTCATTGACAAATGCCAAAATGACATAACATATGATCATCACATATGATTTGTCATTAACATGTAATTGCTCTGAAAATAATATGTATAAGTTTTGTAATTGAGAGCTACTCTACACTTCTTGTTATTCCAATTTTCCATGCACCCAACGCTTTTCATTTAGAATTTTCCGGTACTTTCACAGCTATTAAAATGCATTTTATTTACTTTTTTAGCCTGTTTTAAAACTGTGGCATAAGAAAATATATTTCCAAGTTACTGTTATATGCCTTTCTTGCCTTTCTGAATACATAATGTTTATTATTGAGTAGTGTGTTTTAAATTATCTCAAATCGTAAATTCAAGTATGAAACTTAGAAAATCTATTAAATCGTTGTTCCTACCTTTTTCTACCGAGAAAAAACAGGAAAAACTCCAAGATAGGTAATCTTTAAAAAATATTAAAATCGTCATATTTGTCTTAATAAGAACTGAATTGGAAAAAAAAGAATTTCAGAATTTATTACTAAAGACTAAAGAAAATTAATAAGATTTATCTAATAGTATAAAGGTTAAGTTATAAATAAGTCATATCGAAAAGGATTCCATAAGGTTCCATAGTGTAAAAAAACTAGTGGTCTGTTACTATCCTACTTTTGATCTTTCTTTCCCCTTTTATAGCATGACTAATATTTTCCTTTTTTGCATAGCGACCCCACTTAGAGGGGGATAAGGGCAGAAAGATGATGATTGAAGTTTGAAGGAAAAATCAGAATCTAAAAAGTTGGCCTCCTGTACCGGCTAGAAAACATATGATCATTTATACCATGCAATAATCACAAATATAATTTGATGGTTCTGAAATATTCGCATAAGCTTCGTTGACTTAAACTTGCGGTCTCCACATTCTATCTAATTTTCTTCATGAGAATTTAAGCACAAAGGACAAATTGACTCTTCCTTAACCGGTCTGCAGGAATGAATTAGGTTTACTTTTATATTTTTCTAGGATATCTTAGTGACATCTCGTCTTGACACTCCGTTCTTGCTTCATATTTTCCACATAACATTTTGACATTTTTATGTTCCTAAATATCTCTAGTAAGAGAGGATATTTTTTTGTAATAAATATAAGTTCGAGTGAGCAACTAGGACGCTAGATTTAGATTTTAACTAGAAATTGTTGCGCATTATGTAATTGAATAGATATTATTAATTTAGAGTATTCGAATGTCGATAGAATTTATGAAATGCACCGTTTGAATTGGGTTTTGCATTTATCAAATATTAAACTATACGAATTGTGTCTGAATTGTTTTCGTCGAACATTTAAAATTCATTGTTTCATTTGTTATACAAATATTACCTGTTACACGTGGTTCTACTCGTATTTAATTAGAGATATATATAATATTTAATTAATGTTGTATAGTACAATTATTAGCTAAAATATATAGTGCTTGATGTAAAACGTATGAATTCATTATTCGTTCTTCAAACCTACATATACTATAAAAGCGAAAGTTTGTGAGTATGGATGTTTGTTTATTACACTTTCACGGCGAATCCGCTGAACCAATATCGATGAAGTTTAGCACAAATATTCTTTATATACCGGCGAAATATATAGCTTATAGAAATTCTATTAATTCTACAGCAATAAGATGACATTGACAAGCGCCATCTATTATTAACCTATCACGGGACAACAGTCGTGAACGAAGTTGCGGGTAAAAACTAGTATAAATGTACAATGCATGGAACTTTTCTGTAGGACAACTCTCCGAATCTACAGTAAGATTGACGAATCAAAGACACTCGTTTAGAAGTTTACTTGAAAAAAGAATAATTTTTATTTGAATACAACACAATTGAAAAACTATAACTAAATGATTTTTTTTTATAAGACATGGGTAAAACGGAACAGACGAAGTTTGCATTTAGGGTTAAGCCTTCGATAGAGCTTCTTCCCCTAAAATTGCAGTAAATTTGTTTTCTACGAGTTAAGAGACTGAATTTTTCTACTGAAGTGCTAGAATAAAGAAACGTTACCGCAAACTATATCCTTTATGCAACGCGTGGCTACCATAAACCAGCTTCCTTGCGATCTTATTTCAAACTAACCTCCAATTTAGTCGACAACATCTGGCGCCTGGAAGGAAATTTCCCAACGCCGTTAGTTTTAAGTCTTACTGGCTGCGGGTGTCCGCACGAAGTGCTTACAATTTTTAATTGTACTTGAACATGACAAGCTGTGACAGCCCAGCGGTGACATCCCTTCGGAGGGAGTCACGAGTTCAACTCCGGGCAGACACCAATGAGTTTATGTGTTTAATTGATAATTGCAATTTATCACATGCTTTTCGGTGAAGTACAAAATCGTGAGGAAATATCTCTAGAAAATTCAAGGGCTATGTGTAACCTACCAATCCGCTTTGGAGCAGCGAGGTAGGTCTCAGCTGCAATTATCTCTCTCCAAAAACGGACGACACTTGTGTCCAACACTGGGATAGTAACAGGCCGTTACTTTACTAAGTGCATAATAAATAATACGATTAGATAAATATCTTTAGTGCAAGCTTGACCCCACCATTTATTTTGCCTTTGAATAAGTGAACTACGAAAATATATAAGTTATGTCTTTTTTTTATTTACAACAAAAATGCTAGCAGCGTGTCCGTGTTCAATCGCTAAGCTGATTCTTCGTGTGAAAAAGGAGCCCCCTGAAATCCGAAAAGACACTTAATGGAGGTGAAAAAAATTATCAAAAATTACGGTTAATTTAAAATTTAACTAAATCAAACTCGTGCAAATAAAATTCACCAAATTGGGCCCAGCGATATTCAGAGTGCATATTCGAATTTTAAGTAGGTTCAGAACTTTTTAAGTGGCTTCCGAAAGTTTTATGGTTTCGGGTGGCCATTAATGTTTACAGATCATACTATAAAGCGTTCGAGTGATTCGAATTCTTATTATTATTATTTTTAGAATTTATGATTTCTTTTGTAACTTTAAATTAGTTAAAATCTAGAACTGCTTACTAACACCGCTATGAATTTTAATAATACGAAGTTTTTAGAGTATATAACGAGGTTTAAAATAAAACGTAGCTACGTGCTTATCATGCTACGAAATTTAGCAATATGAAACTTATTTGAGAATAAACAGAGAGCTACGCGCCTTATTGGTACGAGATATAGTATTAAATTATTTTTAAGTAAATAGACACATTCGTGGGCACATTGATAATTAATCTAACAGAATGATTTTTCTGTTAAAACTTATTTATATTTATTTCTTTATTTTACATATATTGTTAGAAAAGAGAAAAACAAAAAAGCACGTGTATAAAGGCGGATTTATCCCTTGAAGGGATCTCTTCCAGTCAACCTTTGAGTAACAAAAAGAAAAGGACAAAAGGACAATAAACTTATGTCTTGAACTTAATATTTGCAATTTATCACACGCTTTTCGGTCAAAGAAAACATCGTGAAGAAACTTGCATGTCTCAAGAGAATCCTGGGGTAATGTGTAACCTACTAAGCCTTTTCTCAAAAACGTAGTGCCGTTTCTTTACTAACAGTATGATACATTTTGAAAATTACCGGATTATTTTGAGAATTATTAATTATTATTCTGAGAGCTACGCGCGTGTTCTGTTAATATCTAACAACACCAAGTAAAGATACAGAAAAGCTCATGTGTCTCAGACTACGTTCAAGTCAACGTTATATTTCAGCAACTTTTCAATGCTCGAAAACAGGGATAAAGCAAAATTTATTAAAATTAAATCTGGCTAGATCGATTTATCGCCCCTGAAACCCTCTACATACTAAGTTTCATGAAAAACGTTCGAGCCATTTCCGAGAATTAAACTCATTTAAATATTAAAGATTTAGTTGTATGAATATTTTTTTCAACAATCGAAAAAACGTCAATGCCATTTGTTTCTCGCTTAAGGCTAAACGGCTAAAAGGGTCACTAAAATGTTGTCAAGTTTTTGCAGAAAATACAATGCTGAAAAATTCTGTTTCAATTATAGCAAGTTCGTATGATTTTTAGTGTGATGCTGAATACCGGTAGGTCATAAAATCTGCTGAACGAAACAGAAAGCGCTATTGAAGTACTTTAAGTGTTTTTAAATGTTAATTAAGATTGCAGAAAATAGTTATATTTTTTTGTTAAAATTCTGCTCAGTCTTGTTACTTATTAGTGTTATATAAAATCCTACGAATATAAATGCCAAAGTTTGTGAGTATGGATTTATGTTTGTTGCTCTTTCACGGCGAATCTGCTGTACCAATATCGATGATATTTGGAAAAATTATTCCTTATAGGCTATAGAAATCCTGTTAATTCTACAGGAATAGGATGACATTGAAAAGCGCTATCTATTATCGACCTATCACACGACAACAGTCGACGCGAACGAAGTCGTGAGTAAAAGCTAGTGGTTTATATTTTTAAGATACCAAAATATTTACCTATAGACACTATTTAAGTTTTGACACTTAAGTTTTCACTAATATAATATTGTTATTTTTATGGCTAATCAATCGCATTGGACTATCAACTCATTCTTTTAAGTTTAAACAATTTATTCTCAAAAAAACTAATAGACACTTACAAAAGAATATAGACTACATAAGTTTGGCGGTCACTAAAAGATCTGCTCCAAAGAATGTAATTTTATTATTTATTTATTTAAACTTCTTATCATTTGGTTTTTCATTTTTTTTGTATTAAGCTAAGTTTTTATTATGCGAAAAGTTAGCGAAAATTAGAGCTCAAATGTTCCATTAGAAGGTGACCTAATAAATAATTGTGTACCTGAAAAAGTGATATTCTTCATCCTTTGTGTGTATAAGCATAATAATTCACTTTTTAAATTAGTTAGTGGGTTAAATTAACCCAATAATTGCTTACCAAACATCGATCTTCGTTTAATTCCGAACAAACACTGCCACCCCTGCATTTAATTTAAAAGCGCAAGCAAAATATTTGCTAAAGCGATAATTAAGCGGGGTCCCATGAACTCAAACAATCACACAAATGTCTCTGTAATTTACATCCGAAGATATATTTTTCATCATAGGTTGTAGTCATTAGACATTACGTGTAAATATAAAATGAATAATTTATGTCGAGAGCGGCTACTCCCACGTGGATGTGGGAAAATGATTAAGTGGGTAACCCTCAAAAGCTTTAAATTTTGCCGTTTTTTAATATTTTTTATTGCTGCTCCTCTCCTATTCATCTTAGCGTGGTGTTATATAATCTATAACCTTTCTCGATAAATGGACTATCTTACACTGGAAGAATTTTTCAAATCGGTCCAGTAGTTGCTGAGATTAAAAAACCTTTCCTTGTATGCGCTAAGTAAACTGTGAAAGTTATTAAAAAATCATGTACTACAAAATTGTTCCCTTCTAAAAGTTCCAAATAAAAGTCTGCGACAGCGTATATCTAGCTTTTAAGATAAACACACTGTAACCATTTTTATGATTATCAAAATTCTGTATTACGGTTTTAATCTGTCAACGCGGGTGGAGCCGCTAGCAATTGCTAGTTTAAGAATAAAATTACAGTCGCGATAAAATACACTAAGAAGCAACACGTATTTTCATTCCGTCATCTACAAAAGGCCTGTTTTGAAGTATTAAATATTCTTTAATAACACATTTCACAATTCACATAAACCAAAAATAAGATAAAAACTAACCTACCTTTTTAATTGCAACAAGTCGTCTATTTTGGTGCAAAGAACGCTAAAATCAGATAAGTAGTTTCTGAGCCATTGCAGACTAACCTCCGGACACGAGAATTATATATATTAGATAAGTAATATGGTTAGATGCTTAGTAAAACCACAACGTTACTAATCTTGACCACACTCCCTACGGAATATATGGTTTAACGTTAAATTATACTGCAGAAGTTAACGGTCCTCGTATATCTGATTGTTAGTAATGGCCGTAACTCGGTACTGTTAATTAAACTATTGCGTAGAATTACTGTTTTACTACAGATGAGCCGCAAGTAATAATCCTTAGCAGACTCTGAGTTAACATAAACTAGTAGTTATTGTATATATTCGTAACTATAACATAAAATTTAACTAGGTGAATCAGTAACTAGTTTTACTTAATTTGATATTGAATTGGTATGTTTGGGTAAAATATCACATTATTTATTTATTTATTGTGAAGACAGACAGTTATACAATATATAATTATAAGATAAACAAAACAAAACATAAACCAATAGTTTTTACAAGAAAAAACTTAAAGAAGAACATATAATACATACAGATATAAAGCTAAATTACAGGTTAAATAAAAAAAAGAAAAAGGAAATATGAAATATTAAAACTTACAAACGGGCAGGGAAGAAGTTTTTCGTATTACACCTCAACTTACATATTTGGCTATAATCCGCGATATTCGCGAATTATAGCGAAATAATTTTATTATTACTTTTGTATTATGTATCTCCGCCTAACGCCTAATTCTATAAATGACACTTTAACCTATTTAAAGCTGACGGTGATAAATAAATAATATTTTAATAAATAAATAATGTTTAAGTAATCTTTCAAGACATAGAAAACCAATGTTTTACATAAAACCTTTCAATAAATTTCCAAGCTATACGAGCTTAGCTAATTACCTTACCTACAATTGCAGCGTGGTAGGTCTAAGCTTCACTACTCTTTTCTGAAAGAGATTGAAGCCATATACCCATCCGTGAGATAATTATAGGCAGTACACCTGTCCACCAACTTCTGTCTATCGATAAAATCATATATTCTAACTATTTTGTTTTGCAATGTAGTTTGTACATACATTTTAGCTTGTAGTTCCTAATATAGTTGTATTGAGTATAAATAATGCCTTACTTGCATTCTAATATTATGAGATGTGCTTCCCTTTTTTAGGAGAAGTAAATTGTAACAGAAACGAGATCTGCACTTATTCTGGTAATTATTTAATGTATTATTTAGTAATTTATAGATTTGGGCGTTGCTTTGCAGAGGTCTATAATAAATAAGCAAAAAAAATCGCTTTTTGATTTAGTCGTGGAGTTTATCTCCTGACGATGCTTCGGTTACGGGGCGAAACAATTGTTGAGATTGTGGTGGTGAATGTGTGCAGTGCTTGTGTATTGTTGTGTTATCGGTGTCGGGCAGTGCATGAGTTCTTATAAATTCTGCATGCATCGGGTATGAGAACGAATAGTACACTCTACATTTAGCATTACATATATTTTCATTGATCGCGGATTATAGCAAAATAATATTCTCATTACTTTTGTCCATAGAATTACGTAATTGACACCTAATTAAGTAAGACTAAGTTACAAATCGTAGCTTAAAGGCCATTGTAATGAAAAACGGAAAATCCTGCGAAAATTCTAAGAGAGAGCATACAAAGATTTCTTAGAGTTGTATTTTGAACCTGACATTTTTCTAAAAACATCTGGTAGTGTAAGAAGATTTCTCACTATTACTGCCACATCGCTCGCCTTAAGTTCCATTTGGATTGCATTTATTCGACGGCAGAAATACGGCTTCTGAAATCTGTTATATGTGTAAGGCAATGATAATAGGTTTCTTCGGCAGATAGATTTTCTTTTACATCAAAGATTTTATGGTTATTTTGAAACTATTTTGTTGTAAACCATTTCAGTATTTTATGTTGAGAAATAAAAATTGTATTTCGCGTTTGAAGATCACAAAAATGTATGTAATATAATAATGTATGGATGGAATGCTTTTGGTAGAATGATAGCCATCTTTTATCAACCTATCAAGCGACAATAGTTCACGCGAACGAAATCGCGGGTAAAAGCTATTTTTTACGGTGCACCACTAAATAAGTTACTCCCAATTTCATTTTAAAGGTTTAATTCTCTCCTTAATATATTAATGTTATTCCATAAAGATTTCATACCCCGCCTTAAGCCAAAGGGATAACAGAGTTTTGGATTTCAGCACAAAACATTCAACAAAATTTTCAGAAAGGGATAAAAACCTACCCTTTATTCGGAGACTGAATTGATATTATTTAAAGATTTTTGACCTTTATGACACGTATTGAATTTTTTATTCAGTAATCTATACTTATATAACTAACTCCCAAGAGCTGTCTACCTGTATGTGATTCATTTTCTCAAAATATACTTAACAGATTTTTGTACGGTTTCTACTAAACGGTACAAATTCTTACAGTACAGTACAAGTACAAATTCTTTTGGCAGGTTTTGGTGCATTACGGTTTTTTTGTCATTTGTGTTGAAAAGATCTTGCAGTTTTAATAAAACTCGTCTGCTGGGAGCTTTAGTCGCATGCGCCGAGTAAACTAACATACACTAAAGTAATGTACTAGCGAATTATAGATCTGCAAAAATTCGACCAAAAGTCCGCGACAACACGTCTCCATCTCTTATGGTTAACTCACAATAACAACTGTGTTTTTAGAATTTCAATTAAATACGCTTATTTCCACGCGGGTGAAGCCGCCAAACAGCTACGAGTAGTATATTTATAAAACTACAATAAACATTTTTGGCTAATGTTTCTCATTTCTGTATGGATATCGTTCATATATATAATCATCATCCTACTATTATCCCACTCTAAGGGGTAGGCACTATTTGTTATGAACATGTTCTCACATGATTTGGCTACGTATTTTACGAACCGCCGCCTGCCGGACGTCAACTTACCTTAGTCGTTTTTTTCGACACCTCGGTAAGAAATGAGAATGGTCTACTCGTATTCTACTCAGCCGGATTCCACAAGGCGGGTCGACTTACCTTATTCGCTTTTTACGACACCTCGGTAAGAAGTGAACACACGGCATATCGTTCAAAAATATCATTTTACTAAAATGCCTAAATGTAAAAAATAAAATTTGTATAAGGAGGATCTCGTAATAACCCGCGGGCATGACCTATACCCGTTAACCAAGCGGTTATATAAATATGTTATACTTTACTCCTGAAATGCCATGAGATTTATTTCCGCTGTATCCTATTCTATAATCCTATATATATAAATAACATTATTTCAACAATTAAATCACTCAAGATTATTATTTTCCCAACCAAATTAAGCGAGCTCTCATAAATCATCTCGTGGATTTGACTTGTCGGAATAAATCAAGGTGGTATCTAAACAACTTCTAAAGTACCTTACATATATACTACTAGCTTTTACTCGCGACTTCGTCAGCAGGGGGTCTTCTCGCATACCCTTGAGGGGTAGGCGGGGTACGGGCCTCGAGGCGAACCTCTTTGCCCGGGCTGGTCCTCGCAGGCTTTGTGGCCTGGACTGTGTTTGGGCCGTAGGCCCAGGTCACCTAGGTGACCTACGGGATTTGATGTTCGGTAGGGAGGTCTGGCAATGGTAGTTCCCAGACCTCGGAGTCAGTTTCGGTGGTGTCTCGTCCGGTGGTGTCTCGATCGGGTGGGTGTGTCATGTCCGGTGGTATCGCCCTCTCGCCCGTCGCGTCGTCCTCTTCGTCGCCGTCGTCGTCCGCGTCGGGCCGCGGTGACGGTGATCGCAGGAGCTCGCGAGGCAGGGAACGTCCCTCGGGTGGTCGTGCGTGGAGTGGCGCGATGCCGTGAAGGTGAACGTGCGCGCTGTTGTCCGCTCGCGCGAACAGTCGGCGCGCAAGGTGACGAACGAACTCCTCCACGCGACTTCGTCCGCGTGAACTGTTGTCGTGTAATAGATCGATAATAGATGGCGCTTTTCAATGTCATCCTATTTCTCTAGAATTGACAGGATTTCTGAGGCCTATTTAATATTCCGGTGTATAAGGAATAAATTTGTCAAATTTCTTCGATATTGGTTCAGCGGATTTGGCGTGAAAGAGTAACAAACATACATCCATTCTCACAAGCTTTCGCATCTATAATGTTAGTAGAATAGGATAAGTGTTGTTTACGAAATATTTTTGTTTATGTTTATTGTTTATGAAATATTTATTCTTTAAAAGAGCGACTGCCGAGTTTCATGCTGGTTCTTGTCGGTAAATGCTGAAAGTCGTTGCTTCATTGTAATTTGAAGATTCAAAAGTGCTTGTAAAAGCCAAGTGGAATAAAGCATTATTTGAATTTGAATTGTAAGTTTAGGAAAAAGCGTATACCCAACTATTATTATGATTCACCGCCGTTTTAAGAAACATTTTATTTTCAGGTAACGTCACGTAATCTAAAAACCTCTATCAATGAAGCATTTATATGAGCCTTATGAGGCTCATATAAATGCTTCAGAGAAAGCTCAGAGAGACTCAGCGGGTGATTGAAAGAGTTGCTTGGAGTATCTCTGTGTGATCAAATCAGAAATGAGAGAAGAGAGAATAGAAGGACCAATGATGGACATAGGTCAATAGGTCGCAAAGCTGAAGTGGAAATGGGAGGGACATATAGTTCGAAGAACCCATCTCAGTTAGAGTCTTAAAATGGTAGAATGGTGACTCCGCACCGTCGAATGCAGTGTAGACTGACTTAGGTTGGCAGATTACCTTTAAAAAGTCGCAGGGTGCTTCTGGATTCAGGCGGAACAAAATCGTGTGGTATGGAAGTGCTTTGAAGAGATCTGTGACCAAGAGGTCTATAGGTGGAAGAGTGAAATTCAGCACGTAGGGTTTTAAGGGAGAAAAATCGATCTACCTAGGTTTTATTTAAAAAAAAAGTTTTTATCCCTGTTTTTAGGTACTAAAAAAACTGCTAAAATAGGCATAGAAAGGAAACGAAATTTTTGGCTGTCAACACCGAACGAAAAGTTCGAAACCGAAGGGTTCGAGTCCTTCATGTCACGAGCGCTTTCTTTCTTTTTTATTTATTATTTTTACATTTTTTTTATGCCTTTTAAAAAATTACCAAGCCAACCTCGGTTACCCAGGTACTTATTTTTATGACGGTTCGTATCAAATTAACAAAATATCAGTGTAATAATGTCTAATAACAATATAAAATAATTGACACAATCTTTGCACAAGCTATAAAAGCGAGGCCTCATGATTCAACTCACGGACGTGATCAACACAAATCAAGCGGTCATGCAAACAGCTTCTGATGTGCTATAAGCACGCTATGTGATTTATTTCAAGATTTTCTGGCATTTAAACAGACGTGTTTTTCTTTTTGGTGGTTTGGACTTGATTGTTTATGTTTTCAGATAAAAGTTGATGAAGTTACAGTCTTTTTATGGGGAAATCTTCTAAAACATATCGGAACTCTTAGGGATCCGGCTATATGGTTTTCTTACCCACCAAGACCTCCTCGATGGTCTCCGCACTAGCAAAGATGCCCGGGATCTCTGAAGAACTGCGTCGGTGCCTTTCTAGTGCATACATCCTGCGCTTCAAAATATAGTACGGAGCTTTTGTCCGTAACAAACGTCCGTCCGTGTCCGTTTTCTCTCGGCGTTAAAAGGGTCGGTCACAGCATTCACTCTGACCGTTCTTGTCTCCAGAGGTTCCATTAGCCGTTAAGTGTTACAGTCTAAGGCAGCAAAGAAAGGAAGGTGAAGACTCTGTAATAGCATTGCACCCGTATACTAATTTTTTTGGTAGCATAGCTTTACCATTAGGGTGGGAACTGATCGGGGCAGTTCTACTAAACTAGATGAAATGATAATGTGAAAAATATCATTTGCATGTCGTCCAAATTAGGAGCCTCCAGGCAGACAGTGGTCCAACTGTTATTGTACGTAACTCTCAAGTGAAGCATAATTAATCTTAAACGTACATTTAAGTTAAAATATACTTAATTGTTTTCAATTTAATTCTATTTATGCCCAAAAATTCTCTTTTGAGTTTATGAACGTCGTATGGTATCCGGATGAGTAACGTGAGATCCCTCACGTATTGCCGAGGTGTAGTAAAAGGCGACTAAGGTAAGTTGATGTCAGGCAGGCGGTCGATTGTAAAATAACTAGGCAAAACATGGAATGTTTAAAACATATGCCGACCCCACTTAAAGTGGGATAATGATGATGTCCATTTAATAAAAAAACATTTTAATATAAATGAGTTTGGTGTTTCGCATCTGGAAGATGATGCTGGCTTTACAGAGCCTCACTTTAATTTTTTATTTTACAACAAAAAGAAATGAAAAAGCGTTATTTACTTTAGACCTCAATCTTAGAATCTGTCTGTTGATTTCTATTTAGCTAGAGTGCTGGCAGCCCAGGCAGTAGGCTTTCAGTAAATTGAAAATCATATACCTTAAGAAAAATGCTCCCCGCGTTAGAGGGGGCGCTTTAATATTATTATGTCATAGATAAGGCCTACATTATTTATTTGGTTTATTGTTGACAGCAATCTCGCTTGTCTAATTTACTGCTTTTCTAAGTTAGGCCAATATCTTACTGTTGAAACGGCTGAACACTAATTACTTTTACCAGGGAGTTGCGGCTTGAAACCTTAGGCAGACTTGTTTTATCTTGAAACATACGTGTTCTATTGATGTTAACAATTCTTCATTCCCTAGTTCATTTATACTAATATTATAAAGAAAAATTTGTATGTATGTTCGTAATGTTTTCACACAAAAACTGGACTGGACCGATTTCATAAATTCTTTCACCGTTGGAAAGCTACATCTTTACTGCAACTGGGTATATTACATTAAAAAAATAGGAATCCGTAATAAAAATGTAATAAGGTGAAAAAAAATTGTCATAAAAATTAGTCATCGCATGCGCTGCGGAAACTATTGATAATATATTTAACAAAAATAAATCTATAGTCCGACTTAGTAGACTTTCCACTGCCATGAGATCGGTATGTACGTGGGTGAAACCGCGGGCTATTACTAGTGGTTAATATAAGGAAATCTAGATATTCCTAAAAAATACCAACTAATTTGCAGACTAGAGTAGAGTAAACCATCCTCATTTCTTACCAAGGTATCGTAAAAGGCGACAAAGCTAAGCCGACATGTCGTGTGGTATCAACCATTCTGATACCACACGACATATCGGCTTACAAAGTTCTTACAGAGGTGTCGTAAAAGGTGACTAAGGTAAGTTGACCCACCGTGTGGTATAGAATAGACCACCATTATTTCTTACCGAGGTGTCGTAAAAGGCGACTAAGGAAAGTTGATCCACAGTGTGGTATCCGATTAAGTAGAATACCACCACCCTCTTTCTTACCGAGGTGTTGTTAAATAAGAATAAGGTAATTTGGCGTCAGGCAGGCGGCCGGTCATAAAATACGTAGCCAAATCATGTGACAACATGTTATGCCTACCTCACTTAGAGTGGGATAGGGGCAGGAGGATCATGATGGTTTTCTTTCAACTTTAATTGCAAGGAGGTCTTAATGCTGAACACAATTTTTTATTTATAGGACCGTGAAATATTACCTACTGTATGAGTGTATGCAAATACAGCCCACTTGTATGTAAATACGAAACCACTTAGGTTAAACTGAGCGTGAAGCGTTCTCGAAACACGCGTGCTCGCGTATTTGTATTGCATTACATTTGGGTTAAAATACGGGCACTTAACACCGTCAAAGACGAATAAAACAAGTATAGACGCGTCAATTTGATATAGAAGTTCAGAAAACTGCTTGATATGGTCTATTTTTACAAACTTCTTAGGAATTGACTGTTAGTCTCTGCTACAATGTATTAAGTTCCGTGTCCCTCGCCGCGTGCCGAGACTTCCAAAGACTTTACCAGCCTTTTGCTAAAACCAACCTAAAACAGTTTTCGCCCATGTCTAGGTTGCCTAAATTATTTAACTCCATCTGCGGAGAAGTGGATATTTTGAATGACACTACGAAAATTCAAAAAAAAGAGTAAGATTGTTAAGTCTGCCTGACGTCAAGTTACCTTAGTCGTAGTTTACGACACCTTAGTATGAATGAGGGTGGTCTATTTAACTCAACCGGATACCAAACGGTGGATCAACTTACCTTAGTTACTTTTCACGACACCTCGGTAGGAAACGAGGGTGGTCTATTCTACTCAGCCAGATACCACACGGCAGTTCGACTTACCTTGGTCGCCTTATACGACACCACGGTAAGAAATGAGGGTGGTACTATTATATTCAGCCGGATGCCACACGGCGTCCGTGTGGTATCTGGCTTATTATATTGGTTCAGCGGATTCGCCGGAAAAGAATAACAAACATACATCCATACTCACAAACTTTCGCATTTATAATATTAGTAGGACAGGAAAGGATAGCACATTTAAGGCTGGCTAGCTTACTACAGTATAATACCTATGTAAAATACTTAACACCGTCAAAGACGAATAAAATAAGTATAGACGCATCAATTTGATATAGGAGTTCCAAAAAAACGAAAAGTATTTACTAAATTAAATTGAGCTTCGAAAGGCGTCGCGTATTGTATTACGATCTTATTAAATTAGGGATATTTGAAGACTGATAGGACTAATATAGACGTAACATAGTTATACAACGTTACTTAAACCCAAACCTACAAAATAAAAACCTCATAAACGCGTTCTCGCATATTTGAGCATTGCTAACGCGGGCACTTAGTACTATGAAAAAACTAATAAAATAAACGTAGAAATTACACTCATATTCATTATCCTCCCGCCTTTATCCCACTTAGAGTGGGAGGAGGCGGCACATGCTTCAAACATGTTGTTATATGTTTGATACTGATTTAACAGCCGGACGCCTGCCTGACGTAAATTTAACTTTGTCGCCTTTTAGGACACCTCGGTAAGAATAAGGGTGGTCTATTCTACTCAGCTAAATATCAAACGGTGGGTCAACTTACCTTAGTCGCCGTTTACAACACCTCGGTAAAAACTGAGGTTGGTTTATTCTATTCATCCTTATACCACATTACGGTAAATTTCACTCTCATATATGATTGGAAAACATTAAATATAGCTACTAAAATAATAAAATAAGTTTTAACAATATTATATTTACATACATACAAACTCGGAAACCTCAATTTTCGATTCATTCAACCTTTAATGTCAATACAGAAGCCTCGCTCATGTTTATTAAGTTCAAAGTATGTTTGTCTGTAAATACAACCATTTTCGGGATTTATTTATTTACAACGAAAATATACAAGTTACATATATTCATGTATACTTACACGCTAAAAATAGCCAGCCTTGTATTATATTAATATAGACTTGTTTTGTATGTATGTAGCAGGATACGCGTATGTTTATAACACGTACCTACTAAAAAATAACATGTCACTACACGTCGATTCTCACCAAGGGGCTCTCGTGGTACTGATGTAGTGCATTTGAGACAGTGTGGGACGCAACATGCGTTGATACGTTAGGCTCGTCCCATATCAGGGAAACAGCGTCAGGAGCTGCGACGGAAATGGCCGAAGCCGGCAAACAGGAGTATGCATCTCTCATCGAGAGTTATATATTTGTGCCGTTTGCACTTCAGACCCTAGGGCCATGGAGTGAAAGTGCAAAATTTTTTTTATCCGTTTTAACACCTCGGTTAATTGCCTCTTCAGGTAACATGGGGGCTGGCTCCTTTTTTGCACAAGGAATCAGCTTAGCAATTCAGCGCGGAAACGCTGCAGCATTATAGGGACCATTCCACGTGGGCATGATTTGTATAGTCCTAGCGTGTAAGTAATTTAAGATAGATATAACATATTTATTAACCTTACTTAACCACCGCCACCACAATACACAAGCACTATATACGTTCACTATCACAAACTCAACACTCGTTTCACCCCTCAACCGAAGCATCATCAGGAGATAGACTCCACGACCAAAATCGCAATATCGTATGGTGGAGGTTTGTGCATGTGTTTTTACGAATCCTACATGTATCAGGTATGATAACCGATTGTCCACTCTACATTTAGCGTTATATATATTTTCTATTTGACTTCTTCGCGGATTATAGCAAAATAATTTTATTATTACTTTTGTATTATATTTATATATCCTTTTATATCCAACCTTACATTTGTAAAATCTGTTGTTGAGTATTTCACTTGTTAATTATGATTTATGTTCTAACAATACTGATGGCGTGCACACTGTATAAAGTGCGTTTAAAAATAAAAACATAATACAAATTAACCAAATTTTAATCAGATTGTGGGGGCGAGTAACAATCTCTTACACGGCAAAACGAAATATACGTCGTCATAAATTTTAACTAGTTCCCATGTTTGAATAAAAACATTACTCATTCAAGGCAGCTCTTATTATTTCTTAATAAACTTTTATTTAAAGCTGACTTTGCTTTTATATATTTCATATTTAATTTTATTTTATTCTTGAAAAATACACGCCGTGTGGTATCCGGCTGAAAAAAAATAGACCACTCTCATTTCTTATCGAGGTGTCGTAAAGGGCGACTAAGATAAGTTGACCCACTGTGTGGGATCCGGTTAAGTAGAATAGACCACCCTCATTTCTTACCGAGGTATCGTAAAAGGTGACTAAGTAAGTCGACCCACCGTGTGGTATTCGGTTGAGTAGAATAGACCGTCCTCTTTCTTACTAAGGTATTGTAAAACACGACTAAGGTAAGTTGACATCAGGCAGCAGGCAGACCGGTTGTATAACACGTATCCAAATCATGTGACAACATTTTTATACCATATTGTGCTGACCCCACTTAGAGTGGGATAAGGGCAGGATAATGAATATATGGACTAAGTATAATCATAGTGTCAATATTATAAAATCCTTTTTTTTCATCTTTAAAACTTATAGTTAGTGTATACTTTATACCAAAATATTATGCTAAAAAACTTAAAAGTTAAAATTGTTCGACAGCTATAAAATAATTTTATATGTATAGAATAAGGTAGCCATTATTAAGCAAAAATTATGTCTAATCCTGTTACGAATAAATAACGAAAGCAATTAAATAAACATGTCGTAAAGATATGGAAAGTGCTAAAAAGCTAATTTTTAGTGTTATTTTAAAGTGTGATAAGCCACTTTCAGACTTAAATATTTCAGTTCGTTTGTTCACGCAATATTATGTCAGCGAAATAACACTTGGGGTGAAAATATTGTTATACTTAAATTATAGAGCCAAAGGGGTATGTGTATTTGGTACTAGCGATCAGCGGCACCGCCCGTGTGGAAATATTAGAACCTTATCATCATCCTCCTGCCCTTATCCCACTCTAAGTGGTGTCGGCAGAACATGTTATAAACATGCTGTCACAAAATTTGGCTGCGATTTTACGACCGCCCACCTGCCTGACGTCAACTTACCTTAGTCGTATTTTAGGACTCCTCGGTAAGAAAGAGGGTGGTCTATTTTACTAAACCGGATACCACACGGTGGGTCAACTTACCTTAGTTGCATTTTACGACACCTCGGTAAGAAATGAGGTTGGTCAATTGTACTCAGCCGGATACCACACGGCGGGTCGATTTACCTTAGTCGCCTTTTACGACACCTCAGTAAAAAATGAGGGTGGTAACTATTCTATTCAGCCTGATATCACACGGCGTAAAGATTAGAACCATGATTATATAACCATAAAAATGGTTAAAGTGGATTAACCTTAATAGCTAGACATATGCTGTCGCGTACTTTTATTTAGAACTTTTAAAGGGGAACAATTAAGTAATACATGATTTTTGATTAACTTTCACCGTTTACTTAGTGCATACAAGAAAAGTTATTATTTTTGCCGTTTTTGTTACATTTTTTATTGGTGCTCCTCTCCTATTCATCTTAGCGTGATGTTATATAGCCTATAGCCTATATAACATCACATAGCCTTCCTCGATAAATGGACTATCTTACACTTAAATAATTTTTCAAATCGGTTCAGTAGTTCCTGAAATTAGCGAGTTCAAACAAATAAACTAACTCTTCTGCTTTATATATTAGTATAGTTTTTAATTTCTTTACTTATGTTAGAAGACGTAAAAGTTTTATCGCGGTCATTTATTCGTTCTTACATTGTACATCACCTCAGACTGCCTTGTTTCGTTTTATAGTTTTAAGGTGTTATTACAATGATTTTATATCGCCGTGTGGTATCCGGCTGAATGAAGTACCACCCTCATTTCTTACCGAGGTGTCGTAAAAGGCGACTAAGGTAAGTCGACCCGCCATGTGAGTAGAATAGACCACCCTCATGTCTTACCGAGGTGTCGTAAATACGACTAAGATAAGTTGACGTCAGGCAGGCGACCGGTCGTAAAATACGTAGCCAAATTTTGTGACAACATGTTTATAACATGTTGTGCCGACCCCACTTAGAGTGGGATAAGGGCAGGAAGGTTTTTTTATATAAGTAGTGAAGGCGTCTGATAGTAGGCTGTAATAAATCACTAAGCTTTAACCCCAAACATAATCAGATAAAAACTTCGCGAAGACATCAGTTAAACAAAAGTAATAATAAATTATTTTGCTATAATCCGCGATGAAGCAAAATAGAAAATATATATAATGCTAAATGTAGAGTGGACAATCAGTTATCATACCTGATACATGCAGGATACATTCACTATCACAAACTCAACAATCGTTTCGCCCCGCAACCGAAGCATCATCAGGAGATAGACTCTACGACCAAAATCGCAAAGTTCGCTTTGATCGTGGTGGAGGTTTGTGCATGTGTTTTTACAAATCCAGGTATGATAACCGATTGTCCACTCTACATTTAGCATTATATATATTTTCTATTTTACTTCATCGCGAATTATAGCAAAATAATTTATTATTGCTTTTGTATTATGGATCTCCGCAAAGTAACGCCTATTCTATAAAAGCATCAGTTAAACTTAGGTGTACATGTTCGTCGCTCGCTGATATATCACAGACTCGCCCAGTTGCCGCGTATCCTGAGTACTGGATGGGGACCGATTTCAAGGATTTATGAAGGTCCCTATGCTTTCGTTTATCCAGTCACAAATTTAGGCATATGTTGCAAGTTTAAATTTCACAGTTTAATTTATAGTGCAAGGTAACAAAAACTTTAACTACTAAAATGAAACTACTTTAAATAATCCCCTGTCCTTATCACACTCTAAGTGGTGTTTTCACAACATATTATAAACGTGTTGTTACATGATTTGGCTAGGTATTTTACGACCGGCCGCCTGTCTGACGTCACTTTACCTTAGTCGCATTTTACGACACCTAAGTAGGAAATGAGGGTGGTCTATTCTTCTTAGCTGAATACCACGCAGTGGAAAATAGAGAACACAGTCGTGAGACATACTATACGATGCTGATTTTTATTTAAAGCAAAATTATTGATTTGCTATATTCTATATGAAAAAAGGATTGCATGATAACAATTGATGGTAGTACAAATTAAATTGATAGTTGTTCTGATTTTGAATTTGCGCAATACAACCAGCCATCCTTGAACATTAATTGAATTTCGAATCATTTTGAGTGCTCGCGTATGCCGTATTCATACTACTAAATCCAGAGCTCTTGACACTTTGTGACACTTAGTTTAAATTTGGCTACGGCTCATGCAAATTGGTTACTACGAAATTTCATGGGCCTTTCATATTAACGTCGGCTAATGATTAAATAGGTCTTTCTAAAATTTCCCACACAACTCAATTAGGTCAACTCGATGACCCGAAATGTAGTTTCGAGCACTTTTTAAATTTTATTAGCTTTGAAATAATTTTTAACATCAAATATATATACACTAAAATTCTATTGTTTATGTGCCGTGTGATATCCGGTTGAGTAGAATAGACCAACCTCATTGATTACCGAGGTGCCGTGAACAGCGACTAAGGTAAGTTTACCTGCCATGTCGCAATTAATATTTATACAAGTTAGGCTTAGTTTAGTTGCTAGTGGTGACATTTAGAGTGTAATCAAAATATTACTCGTAAGCTTTTGTTAAACATTGTATATCAAAACTGTGTTGAGAAATCGGGGACCTCGTCTTCGCCGGCGAAGACGCTGTGTGTGAGTGTGTGTGAAGTGTTTGGCGTTGGCGATCGTAAAATGATCGTCAGGGTCATATAGAACGCTCCTAGGGCGCCTATAGTTTTTAGCTCTGAACTTATTGCCATAGCATCGGTATTGGACCATTTCAGCAATGAGCGGGTTCGGATGTGCCTCTGCCTTTTCAAAATATTTCTTCAAGAAACATTTGAATAGTTTGACTATGGAGGGGAGACCTAGATCTCTATGTAGGTCCACGTTTCGCATATACCATGGACAGCCGGAAGCTATTCGCATGAATTTGTTATGCAATCGCTGCAAAACATTTAGTCGATAAGGGTATATATACTTTGTTCTCAGTATTCCATGATTAGTGACTTTAGAAGTTGTCATATAAAGTTGTACTGCGCAGTCACGAGCTCCGAGGACTACTATTCACAGTCAAATCCCCGCTCAACGGATTATGTAGATTTCGACAACGTGCTGGTGACTACGTATAGTGGATATTTAATTCTTGAACTTGTGTATAATCTTTTTAAGAATTTTTGAGACGGTTTATGAGGTGGAAAATTAACTCTACTTCAAAAATATTTATGGTTATACAAGAATGCAGACTGGGCAAAAAAAAATATTAATCTACATTTTGGATGATCTCATTATCATCCTCTTGTCCTTATCCCATTCTAAGTGGGGTCAGCACAACATGTTATAAACATTTTACGACACTTCGGTAAGAAATGAGGGTGGTCGATTCTACATGTTGTTTAAAATGTAGGCGTTGTAAAAAATTCAGAAACAATTATGGCTTATTCATTGTATTAAATACGAGTATACTCGTGCGTATTATTAAAATTAATTTGCTAATTCTAACAAATTTTTAAGTAGAAAGTTTTTTTTTGTAATATGTACAAGTGTAAATTGACTCATCGCGTAGTATCCGGCTGAGTAAAAAAGACCACCCTCATTTCTTTCCGAGGTGCCGTCAAAGGGGACTAAGTTAAGCTGACGTCAGGCAGACAGCCGGTCCTAAAATTTACTAACCAAAACATGTAGCATGCTTAAAACATGTTGTGCCTACTCCACTTAGAGTGGGACAAATGTAGGAGAATGATGAGAATGATGAATACAATATATAAATATTGATTCATACACTGTATTTATTAGATGTACGTGTAATTGATTGGTAAAGAGATCAGATTTAGATACGAATCAGACAAAATGTAACGTTCTACTAAAATATTCATTGTTAAAGACAATTTTATAATAGAGGCAACACTGCCGCCATCTTCCTTCTTGCCCATATACTTGTCATCTAAACGTGTGCTTTAAACTAAATAAAATATTATATCAAGTAAAGGAAAGTTTAATTGCTGTAAACAGCGTTACAAACATTCATATTAAATGTTACTACAATTGAAATCCAAATTCTCCATAATCTCAACCCTTGCATTGGAGTCACGTGTTCGACCAATAAACGATTCCCGTCTACGAATGCATATGGCGACGCTTCCGTAGAAATTATTGTAAATAGAAATATGTAATTTAGAAGTTCAACAAAATCGGAATTTACGAGTATGTGAGAAATCCGGCTTATAATCTGAGGATGGTTCCATTGAGCATATGCTATATAGCCCGCAATATATATATTAGATGGTGTAGTGGAGTAAATTTGTCTGAATTTGGAAATAAATAAAGAAATAAATATATGGGACACTTACACACACGGTAGTCCATCCCCAAAGTAAGTAACTTAATACTTGTGTCATGGGTGACTACTCAGCCGAAGACCACCGTGTGGTATTCGGCTGAGTAGAATAGGTCACCCTCATTTCTTACCGAGGTGTCGTAAAAGGCGACTTAGATAGGTTAATACTACACGGCGGGAATACCATTATTATTGTTGACTCACATAATTTAGTAGATTCATCACGAAATTAGCTCATGATTACATTAATTAAAATATACTGAAACTGGGATAAAGGTAGATTACAATTTGTATTAGTCGTGAGAAATAATCGATTGGATGTCAGCCTGTGGGAAGTGGACGGAAGATTTATTGGAAGGGGTGAGGTAAGTGGCGAATCTGATGCGATGTTTATGACCCGAATCGGGAATTGGGTTTCTTTCAACGATTAGCTGTTAGGCGACTTTTACATGACGAAAATGTGGATAAATTTCGATAAGTACTGATTAATTGGGTACTTCTTGAGGTTTATTGGTCAATTGAATATGCGATATAGATACTTTTCAATAAGCGCATTCCAACATAGACTCAGTAATTGGATGTTACGCATAGCACTTTAACAAACAAAACGTAAATAAAAATACAATTTGAGTTTGCAAAAGTACAAATGGCGTAACGGGCCTATCAAACTTAACACTAAACTAAAACTGAGCAACAACCGAAAGAAATCTCGCTTTTTGGGAGCTTTAATCGCGTGCTCCGCGTAAATCAGCAGAGATACATTAAACATTAAACATAATTGTAGATTTACAAAAATACTACAAAAAGTCCGATATAGCACACCAGATGTTGTTCGGACAAATTTCGTTTGCGACAGGGATAAACAATTTCTTTATTCAACGACAAATTGAAATAAATAATGGATTACCAATAATAATGTTATAGAAATTCTTTAATATAAACTTAAAATATGTATTTTTGTAAAGCCTGGTTAGAGCAGGCATACCTAATTAAAGGTGGCCCGTCGCGTCTGGTGAGTGCCACGAGTGTGGCGCCGAATTTGACTCGGCATACGCTCGCAGACTGCCCAGCTTGGGCGGTTCAGCGGGCGGTGTGGAAGAGATGGGGCACGATCACTCCTTGCCCACCGTGGTTTGTGCCATGGTGGACAGGGAGGAATCGTGGGCTGCGATGGTCTTTCTGCGAGGATGTTATCTCGTGATAGGAGGCAGCAGAGCGGGTCCAGGAAGTCGAGTCCTTAGATCCGATCTAGCGGAGGCGGGCGGGGCGCAGACGACTCGCCGAAGCCCGTCGTATGCTGCCCTAACGGGGACCTTTGGGCGTTCCGAACGGGGTTTATTGGACGCCCATCTGAAAAGGTCCCCGAGGCGGTCGATGCATCTGGTGCTCCCGACCCATCGATTAGTGGAGGAAGGGGCGACTTTTAGAGAGGTGGTGCATTCTGGGGTTCAGAGTTGCTGCTGGCGGGGATGGGAGCAATGTGTACAACGGTACCCTTTCCCCGCCACCAGCAGCGTGGTGGAGCACTCAGTCAGGTTTTTAGTCGATGAGAATCCAGCATACCCACCGCTCGTCCCCGACGGGCGGTGACGACCCATAATGGGTTTTCCTGACATAAAAAAATGGCATATCTAGTTAATTTGGAAAGATATTCGACGGGAAGTCATCTTGAACGGAAGTGAACTAAAGATTTATTAGAAAGGGTGAGGTAAGTGGTAAATCTGATACGATGTTTATGGCCCAAATCGAGATTTGGATTCCTTTTAACTATTAGGTTAGGCCATTTTCGATATTTTATGGTGAAAGTTTATTGAAAACGACTACAAAAAAGATAAAAAATTACCTCAATTTCGAGCAACGGGAGCCACTTCTAACCGGAAGAAGACTCTAAGGTTGTGTTTTATTCATAGTTGTTCTGAACAATGATATAAGAGTAAATTAATCGTGTAAATCTATACTCTATACTAATATATAAAGCTGAAGAGTTTGTTTGTACGCGGTAATCTCAGGAACTACTAGATCGATCTAAAAAAATCTTTGAGTGTAAGATAGTCCATATATCGAGGAAGGCTATAGGTAACATAACATCGCGCTAAGATGAATAGGAGAGGATCAGCAACTAAAAATATTGCGAAAACGGGGAAAATTTGTGACACTGATTTCCATGCGGGCGAAGGTGCTGGCACAGCTATTTTTTAGTAAAAAGAAATAATTGTTAATCCAATTTCTGCTAGAACTATTTTTCCCTAGGATGGTAAATGAAATTTATAGCTATCTTTGCATTATGACTGACTGACTTATTTTGATTATGGTTACAAACCACGGTGCACCGCCAAAAGATATATAAAGATAGATAAATGTTATACACAAATAAACATTAAAAAAAAATTAAAACTCTAGTATAACATAATTTAAAAAGATCTCAAGACATATAATGTAAAAATAGGTCTACCAAATTTTGTAACCGAGGTTTAAATCACAAAACCCGTGTTAACCATCGTCGATCATGACAATCGTGGGTTTCAGTTTGAACAAATTGTTACGATTGTCTGAAACTTTCATTAAAATCGATCTAGCTATTTCTATTCTACAGTAGTGCCTTATCCCCTAAAATATAGACTTTCGACCCACCGCGTTACTTTAATGCAAGTTACGCATACCCCAAAAATACCTGAAAAATGACTATAATAATATAATTCAACAAAGTTTTTAAATATACAAATACTCACTACTCAATATAAAAATTCCAAATAAAATGTACAATTTATTGCGACTGCGAACTTCCAACAATTCTAAAAAGATGGAATAAAGTTATATTGTATACAATTGAATGTCAATAGAAATAACGCAATATAGAGATTCCCGATCTAAGCGAATCATCTCACAGCGAATTTCTTTTTGCATTGAATTTGCATAAAAATCAGAAATGCTATAATTCAAAATATTCATATTAATATCAGTAAAGTGTAGTCCGTGTGCAACATTGTTGGGATTTTTGCATATTGCATACAATTCATACATATTGGTGCGCTAGTCTAACCCTATTCTGTATTTCACTTCTATGGTTCGTATACAAATGACAAGCTTACAGCGATTACCTATTATTTTACAAACATATCTCTATCTTCTTCATAAGCAATGCATAATAAAATCCACCTGAGTTTTAACTGTCAATCGATTAAATAATAACTAATTTGTTTAAACGAGTATCCATCGAGTTTCTTGTTGGTTTTTCTTGGCTAGAGCAAACTTCCGAATTTGTAGTAGCTTCCTTCCCACTGATGCGATTCCAAAGAACTATATAGAGTCTACGTGAATATATATTTTTATAATTTTAAGTTATGTTTCTTTTATTGGCAAATAAATAATACGCTGAAATATATTACCTAGTTTAGCTTTTTATTAAAATTATGTGGTCTTCCCAAACAAGAATTATATATAGCTTTTTTGTTCAAAAAGACAATATGAAAGTAATTTTGACGGCGCTAACGCGTTACTTCCTTATGATATTTAACTATTGCATTTGAAATTATTCTAGTTATTTTTATAAAACTTCAATATAGCAAGATATACATTTCTTCATTTCCGTCGTTATTAATATTATTTACGTATAATAGAATTTCAATAAATACTGAATAACAAATAAATTGCTTTTTTTCATTTTAATTACACTTTACACTTTTTTAATTGGATTGGAAGTGAAATTACTTACACATTACACATGATATCCATAAAATTAATTTCTATTTTTTATTGTTAACGCACTAGAAATTATTGAAGTTGTACAAAGATCAAACATTGGTACAATTATAATGAAAGATTAGTTTTCAACATTAGATTGTGACAACTTGCGTTGTTAAAAGTTGTTGTTGTAAGTTAGAGTACAATTTACGTATTGCCTATAGACTATTTAACTATTTGCTAAACAAAGAAGTGCACTGCTATACTTTAAGGTTGTGTATAGTATTTTTTATTAAATAATATTTCTTTTTTCGCATTTTCAACTTGTACCATCCCATAATCACATAGAACTTGCAATGGGAATATTTAATATTCATACGCGTATGAATATTCGATTTCCTATCCGATTGAACGCGAGGCACGACATAATTAAAGACCACTAATGTCGGCTTAAGATTGTTGATGGATATAGTATGTGGTATTTTGTGAATATATAAAGCAATTAAATATCCACAGGGTCTAAATGATTTTTAATCAAACCGCTAAGTGAAAGAAAATCTATACTTAGAGAATAAAAAAAATATTCATAAGTAATTAAGAAGCGGCGATAATCGCGTGGATAAAAGTTTTTTTTTTATAAATTTCAACGTATCTTTCGTATTTAGCCGTGTGGTATCCGGTTCAGTAGAACAGACCACGTTCATTTCTTACCAAGGTGTCGTAAAAGGTAACAAAGGTAAGTTGACCCACCGTGTGGTATCCGGTTGATTAAAATACACACTCTTTCTTACCAAGGTGTCGTAAAATAAGACTAAGATAAGTTGCCGTCAGGTAGGCGTCCGATCTTAAAATACGTCGCCAAATCATGTGACAACATGTTTATAACATGCCGTGCAGACCCCACTTAGAGTGGAATAAGGGCAGGAGAATGATGACGTGAATTTTCTATTTTTATGGCCCATTATGACCATTTTTGTAACCTCGGGGTGAACTTAAATTCTAATATGAATTCAGATCTTTTAACATACAACCATACCTCAAGTTTCAATATTTGTATAAGAGGAACGGCAAAATTTTAATTAAAGTTCAAATTAGTTTAGTTAGCAGTGCTGTGGACTCATCAAGTTTACTAAGCGAAATTTTGCCTCGATCGCAACTTTGTTTTAACTTAAGTACTACGCAAAATATTTTATATAATCTTTTAAAACTCAGAAAACATATATTATATAAACATAAACATATTATATAAACATATAAACATAAACATAAACATATATTATAAACATATATATAAAATTGATGTAACGACAATGTGATATCCCACAGTTAGGTAAATAAAAACCAACAAAAAGACAAATAAAATGAAGTTGAAAAAAAATTGATGGCAAGTTTTTTCACGATATTTTCTTTTATATAGTTTATAGAAGTAAGCGCTACTTTTCTGAATTCTATATTAGAAAACTTATGACAGAATAGCTTTATTACAAACGCGAAATATAGCACAATAATTCTATTTTTTTGTTATTTTGCTATCGATTTGTTTCACCAGACAGTAAAAAATCTTAAATTATAATTTAATGATAAAATATATAAACAGTAATGAGAATATTATTTTGCTATAATCCGCGATAAAAGAAAATATGTGTAATGCTAAATGTAGAGTGTACTATTCGTTCTCATACCTGATACATGCAGAATTTGTAAGAACTCATGCACTACCCGACACCGATGGCACAACAATACACAAGCACTACACACATTCACCACCACAATCTCAACAATTGTTTCGCCCCGTAACCGAAGCATCGTCAGGACTCCACGACAAATTTTTACGATTTTGTACATACACGAGCATTACATATATTTTCTTTTATCGCGGATTATAGCAAAATAATATTCTCATTACTTTTGTATTATGGACCTCCGCAAAGTAACACCTAATTCTATAAATTAGATAAAATATATCTCATGTAAGGGCGCCAGGGCTCAATACATTTCATATGTAGTCATTTTATATAACAGAAGATTACTAGTAAATAAATAGTTATTCTTTTTCTTCTTCAGGGAGTAGCGGCTATGCGGGGGGTTTTCATGGCGCAGTATTACTAAAGCCATGAAAACGAAAAATCCATCATCATCTTCCCGCCCTTATCCCACTCTAAGAGGGGTCGGCACAACATGTTATAAACATGCTGTCACATGATTTGGCTGCGTTTTTACGACCAGTTGCCTGCCTGACGTCAACTTACCTCTGTCGTATTTTACGACACCTCGGTAAGAAAGAGGGTGGTCTATTCTATTAAACCGGATACCACACGGTGGGTCAACTTATCTTAGTCGCCTTTTACGACACCTCGGTAAGAAATGAGGGTGGTACTATTTTATTCAGCCGGATACCACACGGCGTAGTTGAATGTGTAGTCTAAAACACGTGTTTTTTGAGTTGTGCCACTATTGCAGCCCATGAGCGAAGTGTGTAAAATAGGTTTGCAATAAAACAATCTTGTTATACACATATATTGTAACTTACATAAGTCCAATAGTCCAAAAAGTGTGAAAACGAAAATCCATATTTTAAAATTATTTAACTAAAAACTAACATTGACGGTAACTTTGCGGGCAAAGCCGATAACGAGGGCTTTCATTAATACAATATATTTCCCGCAAGTTACTCATAATATTCAGGAAGCATACAACTACAGTCTACGAAACCACTTACTAGTCAGAGAGTCAACTGAATAAATCATCATCTTCCTGCCCTTATCCCACTCTATGTGGGGTCGGCACAACATGTTATAAACATGTTGTCACATATTCGGCTACGTATTTTACGACCGGCTGCCTGCCTACCTTAATCGTATTTTACGACACCTCGGTAAGAAAGAGGGTGGTCTATTCTACTAAACCAGGTACCACACGGTGGGTCAACTTACCTTAGTCGCCTTTGACGACACCTCGGTAAGAAATGAGGGTGGTACTATTTTATTCAGCCGGATACGAATGCGTACGGCTCTTACTTTTCTAAATACGTTAATTTCTTCACTGGAATATTTATCGTTATCATTATATATAATTTTGAGACTAAATACTTCATTATTCATATTTATACAAAAAGTAACGGCCTGTTACTTAATTCCACTGCTGGGCATGGGTATCCTATCTTCATTTTTTTGAAAGAAGGATTAGAGATAAAACCTACCACGTTGCTTCAATGCGGATTGGTAGCTAGATAGATAGACAGAAATTTATGTATAAAAAATATTTTGATTTAATAGTAATAGCCTTTCGAGTTAAATAGTAATTAAACTAGTAAAAAGTGGTAGATAATTAAAATACTGAGAATATACTGTTGTGTATATTTGTTCCATCAACTCTTGGACTATAGTATATTATAATAGAGAAAATTTAACGCGACGAAGTTTAATGCGAGTAAATGTTTATTTCAGTATAGAAATAGAACGTGCAAATTGAATTTGTTTAGTTGAGTCTCCAGCTCAAGTTGACACTCCACTTAAAAGTAAAGTAGCTTTCTATTAAAATCCTTTAGTTGGGCAAATTTATCCTCTCTCTTCGGAAAATCAAGGACGCTTTAACTTACCACATTGGTCGAAAATTGGTTCAGATTAATATGCAAAAACTTTTCTATTATTGTATACTAAATAAAATAGAACGATAGAATTTTTATTATTTTAATATTTAAATAAGTTAATGGCTTCAACGATTTTCCTGAAATTCAGCAAGCAGGGAAAAATGTTTTTGGGCATTAAAAAAATACAATAATTTACATTGAATACAGCGTAGCTTATTCGGGGAACGGGAGATCTCTAGAAATGAAAATACCGATACAGGATCGAGCCCCACTTACCCAATTATTTTTTTCATATTTTTTAGTTGTTTTCATTATTTTGTAAAAAAATTACCAATTAAGACTCGAAGTAGTAAAGTAGTAAAAATTGAAGTAACCAAATTTAAACCATCTATAAGTACGTGTTTCTCAAATATATTTTATTTCATTCACTTCACAGCATGTTAAACTGTGTGTAAACGTTTCTATACTTAAATCTAAAACAATATCTTCATTTAAACACTATATAAAAAAAAATACTTAGCTAATTAGTAATATTGACACTTTATTGTAAATAAATTTTATTTATTATATTTTTATATGTACTGTCATATTTATAAATATAAGCACGTCATTGCACATTATGTTGTTTTTTACCATTTTTATATTTATTAGCGCAATAAAGAGATTACAGACAAACAAACAAACCATTATAATTCGACTTGTTAGTGAGAAATTTAAAAAAAAGAGAACGATATTTTCCTCGTACAAATATTTTCATATTTAAGCCCCTATTTTTTCAAAAACAAGATATTAAAAATTAGTAATAATTACCATGCACTATAACCTACATGAAAACAGAAAGGGTGGCAACACTTAAAGGAAAAATGAATATATGTCTAATCTTTGAGACGAGGCTTTATCTAAAGGGTCGCTCTGATTTATTATATTTTCTCGATTCAATTAATTTGAACAATTACGTATATCTGAGAACTGAATTTTACTAAAGCTTACTTGAATTCAGTGAACAAGTCAAGTTAAAATCCAATTTCAAATTTTTTATTCAAATAAACTTGTAAACACGTGCTTTTGAATCGTCAATTCTACTGCTGGTTCGGAAAGCTGTTCCTACCGAGAAGAGCCAGCAAGAAATTCGGCGGTTGTTCTTTTCAACATAACACTTATAATTAGTTACATTAAGTTATTACTTATACAGGGTCGGACACTAGCTATATACACGCATTCTTATCGTCTAAATAATCAGTATAGTAGGCTTTTAGTATATCTCTCTAATAGTGTTTTTAAACTGCTGTATTTTTTTTAATTTCATGTACCTACTGTTAGCCGTTGAGGAGTTTCCTCATCTGGAGGCCAATCCTGGCAGTAGTCAGTGATCATGCTTATTAAAAACATGCATTGTCATCGGGACTGGACCGGTATATAAAATTACAGCTCAAACGGTTCCCGGGAAGTGAGTCAAATTTAACTTGCCAGATTCCACCTTCACATACATTGCAAGTTGAATAAAAGCTTTTAATAAAGTATATTTCATTGAAGTAAGCTTCGTTAAAGCTGACAGGTTTCTGCTCGACTAAAATCAATTTTACGACAGCCGATAGTGATGTCATCCCTCGTTTGCTCTGACACCTTTTGTTTTGAGTGGTATACCCTGCGGTTTTCGTAGTTAGAGATTTAGACCCTTGCTCTCCTTATTTAAAGAAACATTTAAATATTTTTTTAAAAGAAATGATATTATTTTTTTGGTATAAACAAATTAAATTTACTTTGAATATAAATAACTACATACATAGTATTCAAGTACTACATCTATACTAATATTATAAAAAGGAAAAATTTGTATGTATGTTTGTAATGTTTTCACACAAAAACTACTGGACCGATTTCAAAAATTCTTTCACCGTTGGAAAACTACATTTTTACTGAGCAACATAGGCTATATTATATTTAAAAAAAATAGGAATCCGTTATAAAAATATAATAACATGTAAAAAATTAGTCATAAAAATCTGTAATCGCATGCGCTGCGGACACTATTGATGATATATTTAACAAAAATAAATCTATAGTCCTTAGTAGACTTTCCACTGCCATGGTGAGATCGGTATGTACGCGGGTGAAACCACGGGATATTACTAGTATAACATAACTAGCTTTTACTCGCGACTTCGTTCATGTAGGCCGTGAATGTTGGCGTTGCCAGAATCCCTGAGTAGCTACCATCCCCGATAGTCCCGATAGTCAAATCTTGTGTCATATATAATTAAAGATGGTGCTACGAAAGCGCCGAAAAAAGGCCGTTTTTATTATTTTTTTTAGACGGTTAAAACAATGTACTTCGTATGTGAAAACACTGTTTCTAGAAAAAAAAATTGCAAGGTTTTTATTGCTGAAATAAATTGACAACAATGTTGCCGACCTCTGAAATTTCTTACAGACTCCAAACTCAATCTAACAAATGCAAACTTTATGGGGATTAAATTTTGTGACGTTCGGAATCTTCGGACTGTCGCTGTTGATACAGAGATGAAAGTGCATGGACACTGTGATTTAAACTCTATCGCTTTAATAATAAGGAAATAGTTATTACAATATAATATTGTCGACATTGTAACTAGATTATATTGCGGTGCGATGAAAATATGCTTGGGAGGACTTAATTCCATTTCTCAGACGGGGGAGGTGTTTGATATACTTATGCACTTTTTCTGATGAATGTTGGAGTTTTCAATTCATTGTGTTTGCAAGAATAACTTACATCTTCAGAAATGATTTTAGTCATAAAACATTTGAAGTTCTTAAAACGATATAAACTAAAATGTATATCATTCTAAATTTAAAACGAACTATGATTCGATTCTTTAAATATATTTATGACTTAAGTCTGTATTTGGTCTTGGACTAAAGTAACATTAACTACAGAATCATCGCAATCGAGGTAGTTTATCGGTTTCCTGTAAAAGTATTTGAGAAAGTATAAATTGTTTTAATATCTCCAACTACAGTTGGTAAGTACTGATTACCAACAGGTTATTAGACAGGATTAGATATAATAATATATTTCGTAACCTGAAGCTTAAAAGCTGCATAAGTCATAAAATAACGACGAGCGCTCCGTAAGCTGTGGTTTATTTTCGATTTCTATTTAATCTTTTTATTATTATGATGATGTAGACCTATATACTGTCCTTAAATTACGTTTAAGTTCTTATTTTAATATCTTCTGTTTATTTACTTAGTATTGTTATATTAAATCTATGTATACATAATTTATTTTATATTTATTTTTCTTTCTGTATTGTCCCATGCTGTCACTTTCTTTTCATCTCGCACAATGGCAGCCACTGAAAATCAGTGCTAGGGTTCTCGCCCTAGCTTAAAGCTGAGTGGTCTACCATTTTGTGACCTATTATATTTATTTATGTCTTCGTATCTTGTTGCCTACTTTTAATTCTTTGTATTTGTTTTTTTTTAAGTTTTATGTCATGGTCACAAATAAAGGGTTTTGAATTTGAATTTTGAATTATTTTTTATTTATCATGATGATAAAATCACGATTGCCAACGCAATAAAAATAAAAAAGTCCCCAGCCCTTGAGTGGGTTATCCGAGTCATTAAATTTCTGACGGCATAATGATCCGTCATAATCGTTATTCCTTAGCTAATACGAAGCTATGAAACTTGACTAAGAACTTTGTCATATTTCGTGGCCTTGACTATGTCTTTGCACTCGCCCCTCCCACTCAGTGCCAATGTAAAATCATTTACAGCTAACAGCATATTTGCAATTCAAAATAACAATTGAATACCTCGTTAAATGTTAATTAATATTTCAATCGTAAATAGTGCTGACGTAGAAATATCGCAGCTATTAAACCCAATGTGTATCATTAGTCATTCCGCATATTTCAATATTATACTGATCGTGAAATACAGTACATATTTCATCATGATAATAATGGTTTATATCCAGTAACGTTTAGTAGGCTTTTAGGTTGGTTTACTCATTCATGTCATAAATAATTGCTGTTTTATACAGTATGTTGTTTATGTTCTCTGGTTTCTAGGTGATTTTTTATTTTTGAAGTTTTATAGTTAATTGGATTTTTCTATTTTTGTGGATATTTTGATATATGTTTTTCTTAACAAAAGTGTATTCGCTCTGAATACCAACTCCTAGATTATTATATTGCGATATAAAATTTACTGAATTTCTTTGAGACACTATAATGTTCTGTTGTTTAGACTAATTGGATAAAAATCTAGAAGAGAATAATAGTAAGTAAATTAAATAATAAATAAAACAATGATAGGTAGGCTTACTGCTACTTTAAAAGCTTCCCCTTGTCGCAAACATTAAAATGAAATAAATATTCTCTACACTATTTTTTTCTACAACCCTTTGATGCAATTGGCTCTCTATTTCTTCACTTTTGTTTTTCTGGTGACAGATCATAGCTAAGACAGATACATGAGATGAAGGCGTCAAAATATTATCAGTAATATTGGCTACATATTGATAATACGTTAAGCTTTACGAAGAAATGGGCTGCAATAGTGGCACAACTCAAAAAAATGGGTTTATAGTTTTTATTGCTAAGGAAAATATATAAAAGATGCTTTAGTTTGCTTAAACGAACGCCCATATATTGAATTATGAGTTTTGCTGGTGTTGTAGTTGAAAATAATGTGTATTTTAACATTTAAAGCTACTCCTAGTCCAAAACACGTGTTTTTTGAGATGTGCCACTATTGCAGCCCATGAGCGAAGTATGTGAAATATAACAATAAAAAAATCTAGTTATATATTGTAACTTATATAAGTCCAATAACTTTCAAGTGTTCACATACAAATGCACTATCAAATAAGTTCGCTATTGACTCTGGTAGAAGTCAAACGAATGGTAAATCACAGAAGTAATATAAGGTATCAAGTCGCAGCTTTCAAACGGGCTCAACAGTTCCTTTGAAACTTTTCACTGCGACCTTATTCGCGCGAATGCTGAGCATGCCTCTCTATCCTTATATCAAGTCGTAAAGATTCATGGCCAACGGGAAATGCGGGGACACAATTTCCGTGAACTCCAACCGTATGTATAAAATACATTTGGCGCATGGAGTGAATTTCGTAGCATCGAATCGTTAACTTAGTTGCGTCTACGCGAATCTCAGCGCCGGTTTTATTTCTTGTGGACTTTGCAACCGGCTTTCTTTTTACCGAGATGGTTAAGCCTCTCGATGAATCTTTTATCCGAGCTTGACTATTGTTGTCGAAACAGACACTGCCAGAGTTTGGTTCGTAGGAGACCAACACCCGTAAATTATAGTAATGCAATAGGAAATAAGTGGAAATCTCAGGATCAAAAAAAAGTAGCCGACGTCACTTTTTAAATATTATTGTATCAAAACTTAACCGCGATTTAGAATAAACGTATATAGGTACGTATGAACTGATAATATTATACTAGTGTCAAAGACTTCATGCATGCGGAGTAATAAAAAGTGGAAACAGGACGCACTCTGTTGCCCTCTCTCTGTTGCACTCACGAGTGTTACGACATGAATAATGCGCCATTAACCTGTAGATGTTTAAAATATTAGCTAATTGTTATTAAATTTATGCGACTGAAGTTCAATATCAGTCCAATTCTCCATCCAACACGTTTAATTTTGAATTCCAAAGAATTTCAAAAACAGAAGCACTGCACACATTTAACATCACAACAATTGTTTCGACCCGTAACTGAAGCATCGTCAAAAGATAGACTCCACGACAAAATCGGCAGTATAAGTATGATAAGTAAAAGTATAATAGTAGCTATGAATGTGACTAAAATACTAAGTACTGTAAGTAAGTAAGTAAGTAAGTAAGTAAGTAAGTGTAAGTACTAAGTAGTGTAGTAAATGATTCAAATGATTTCAATTTTCGAATATATTATTCGACATTACCCATATTTCCGAAGAAAATTCGATTCAAATTAATCGGAACGCAATCATTCTGTTAGTAATTAATTATTATGCGTGCGTAAATAAAACAGAAACACCACGGACATTTAGTCCACCGCATAACATTAGTTATGCTGCGTATTTCAATATTATACTGATCGAAACACTACATTCATTGTGATAATAATTGATTATATTTAGTTGTAATTATGCTTGCTGCTTATTTAAATGTTTCAAATATCGAATGATGAGTTTCGTGGAATCTGATTGAGGTATATGGGAAAGCATGTATAAATTTTTATCCTTACATTGACTTCGAGACGCCAGAATTCGAAGCACAACTCTACTTATTCTATTTTGTGTTCAATTTATATGTCGTAATAAAATGTTAAAGGAGACACACGTCCTGTGTTCTGCTGAAGACTGATAAGGCTGTGACTGAGATCTGGCAGGAGCACAAAAGTGTCCAGAGCGTAGAAGTGTCCAGAAGATATAGTTGTACCTTTATTGTAATGTGACGATTCAAAAGTGCTTGTAAAAGCCAACTTGAATAAAGAATGGTTTAAATTTGAATTTGATAATCACCCGACACTAGGGAATCATGTTATCCGGTGGAGAAGGATCGATATTTCGCACCGTAAAATGATTTACAGCGTCAAATGGAGAGAAGAGTGGACATCGAGAATGGCGCAAAATGAGGAGAGTAGAGCTCAAATACACCTAAAAAGTTACACCTATTGGTCGTTGTAGCGTTCTCTGATGATTGTCTACTAGTAAGGGTGTATATGTCTTAGGATAACACCTTCAAACCACGGAAAGAAAAGAACCTCTTTACCTAATTGATAATTACAATTCATTGAATTTGAATTTAATTTGAATTGGGATTTAAAGTTACGGATAATATTGTGTGAAATTTGGCTAAAATTTTGGAAATGTGATAAATTTGAAAGTGTTGCATGTGTGATTTAAATTTGACTATAGAATTTCTAGAGTAGATAGGTTTAATCTAAATAGAATATATTACTACAAAAAATATTTTTATTTATTTATTTAAAACTTTATTGCACTTACACATTAAAACATACAAAATTACAAAAGAACTTAACCTTATTTATATATACAAAGAACGGCCTTATCACTATATCAAAAATATTATTATTATTAAAGAATATATTACTATATATAGCATATATTAGTATATATGTAGCAGACCTTTGCCTGTCATTGGGTTAGTTATAAATCAATATTTCTACTAAATAATTACGAAATTACTTTTTTAATAGACGCAAAAAAGAGAATAAAGTGTAATTATATATTTAAATTTTCTACTTAAAACTTTGTATATAAATTTTATCGTGACAGGAAAATCATGTATCCTAATTAATTTAAAATTTAGAAAATTGATTAAGAGATCCCTAGTCAATTAATTAATTAGTTTAAAGAATCCCAAGCCATATTTTTTTGTGGTCGGAATCTTTATTCCTTATCCGGCGATCCGAAATTCCGAAACGCCCTTATAAAGTAACAAAAAAGTTAAACGAGCTACAAATTAGATCAATTTAACTCCAACGACCTCGTAAAAGGTGATCCTTACATAAAAGATTATCCGATGATACTTTAACAGTTGGATCGTTTGAGCCATTTTATCAAACTGTGACGTAATTTATTTTGTAAAGGTAAAGTAACGGCTTGTTTCTATCCCACTCCTGGGCAAAGGTGTCTTCTCTCCTTTTTAGAGAGGAGGGTTGAAGCTCACACTCGCCACGATGTTCCAATGTGGATTGGTAGGTTATACTCATCCTTAGAATTCTAAAAGAAAAGCATGTGATAAATTAATTTAATTAGACACAAAAGTTTTAACAGAAAACTCATTGGTGCCTGCCCGCGATTTGAACCCGTGACACTCTTACAAAGAGTGTTTTCAATATACCAATATACCCAGGCTTTCAATATACTGCGCTATTTCAAATAATAATAATAAATTTGTTTAAGAAAATTAGATAATTAGTTAAATATTCTTGTTCGAATTTCACGTTTCAATTTGGAAACGCAGCCATTATTTTTGAAAGCGTTTCACTGGATGGTGAATGAAAAAAAAATTATATTTAAAGCTAAATTATGTTGAACTTTGGTTATTAATTAACTATTAACAGTAATAATGCCTAATAGAATTATAGAGACTATCATAGAGATTATTCTAGAGTAGGGAAGCAACAAGCAGGCCTGTTAGTGTCGTAAATAATGTGAAGGAAGATGAAACCAGTATAGTCATCTTTGTCTAATCACACCTGAAAAAGGAAGATAGATAGATATATAGAGATATTCACATTTGCGAGCTTCTTTACTCTAAGAATAATAACTCTATGAATAGAATAAAGTGATTAACTAGATAGAGAAAGTGTTTGCCTATTTATCCCTCTTTAAGTGGGGTCGGTACAATATGTTTTGAACATGTTGTTAAGTGATTTGCTTAAGTATTTTACAACTGGCCGCCTGCTTGACGTCAACTTACCTTAGTCACCTTTTCAGACACCTGAAGAAATAAGGGTGTTCTATTCTATTCAGCTAAATACCAAGCGACAATAGAAAGAAGAAAGAAAGACCTTTGAATTTTTTCTTTAAAACGCATGTTTTATTCGGCAGGTGAGACGAATTCTGGAAAAGCAAAGCAAGATTCTACGCGAGCATCTTAATTAAGAAGCTTAGCTTTATACGAGTTTTGAAGTGTCAATTACGTAGACTTGATAATAGTCTACGCGACGATAAAACGGTATTGCTAGAACAACATCATGAAGTACCTTTACAAACACTCCTAAATAATTATGTCGTACGTAAAATAGGTAAATATATAAACTACTAGCAATCGCCAGCGGCTCAACCCGCGTGGAAAGATTTAAATCGTAATAGTCTTTTGATAACTATAAAAATGGTTAAAGTGGGTTAACCTTAAAAGCTAGACATATGCTATAGCAGACTTTTATTTAGAGCTTTTAGAGGGGAACAATTTTGTAATACATGATTTTTGAATAACTATCACCGTTTACTCAGCGCGCGCAAGAAAAGCTTTAAATAATGCAAAATATTTTTTTTGCTGCTCTTCTCCTATTCATCTTAGCGTGATGATATATAGCCTACAGTCATCCTCGATAAATGGATGGTCCACTAGTTCCTGAGATTAGCGCGTTCAAACAAACAAACTCTTCAGCTTTATTAGTATAGATGTCGCTCCATAACAGTCACAACAGTAACTCTATAACAGTAATCAAATATTGATAATCATCAACTTCTGCCCTTATCCCACTCTAAGTGGGGTCGGCGCAACATGTTGTCACATAATATGGCTACGTACTTTACGACCGGTTGTCTGCCTGACGCCAACTCACCTTAGTCGTATTTGCGACCCATCAGTAAGAAAGAGGCTGCAGTCTATTCTACTTCAACCGGATACCACACGGCGGATTGACTTACCTTAGTCACCTTTTATAACACTTCGGTAAAAAATGGGGATGGTCTTTGTCAAACATTGATATTTGTTCATAAAAGACTGATAAAAAATCTACGTCGTCTACGTCTACGGACCAACTAACGGCTAACAGTCTTTCACAACAACAAAAAAATTGGCACAAAATAGATTATAATAACGTCTGTAAAAATATCATTTGCACAAAGCGTAATATTCACATTAAATAATTTATCCAACCATAAAAGAACATTTCCAGAAAGACACGTTGGCTATTTTTCACAAGAGAGCTTTATGTCACGTCGTTCAAGATTTCTGGTAGATGGCATTACAGTCTTCTTACTGTCTTGTTTCGTGGTTTTTAGCAATTTTTATTCTCGTAGTATTTTAATTTAAATATTCTGACGACGCGATTTTAAAGCAATTTTTTAGAAAAATATCTACCAATTTATAATGTATTTTGATCGTACTATGGGCAATAATGGCACAACTCAAAAAATCATGTTTCGAGATAAATTAATTCAAAATTTTAATTTCTAATGCATAAAAAATCGTTTATAGAAGCAGGCGTTACTTTGCGGAATGCCATACTACAGAAGTTACAATAAAAAATTTTAACTTTAAAATTTTTGTTAACAAACACGGATTACAGCAAAATAATTTTATTGTAACTTCTGCATACAAAATGCTTTTTGGTTTTGTTCCATGATGATTTTCTATACTGTTATATAAGTTTTATAGAAACTTTATTGGTATCTGTTCGAGAATCAATGAAACCGTATTATCTCCATTCATCCATCATGATTTTGTACACCAAATTTCCATTAATATTTACATTTCACAGTACCAATACACCTGTCCTATAGAAATCTGAAAAATTGTAATACGACCGGAAATATCTCCAGCCCTCGAGATCTTTATGAAAAGGTATGCCCGGATTTATTGAATTTTCATATATTTGTATTCTACTTTAATTAGAGAGAGCAGTCATAAAATTCTTATTTTAAAAATATTATTTTCTAAAGTAAGATTAGGAAAAGAAATTACGAGTTTTATAAAATTAATTGGCTGTAATATAGCTAAATTAATAATCATTTTCTTATTTAATCCATTTAATATAACTGACCTTTTGTAATGTTAAGAATTTTCCGTCTTTCGGCTGTTTTGGATTAAACATTTATAAACCTTAACGAGAAAATAATAACACTAAAAATACGAAAGATAAAAAGCTAACCGGTTCATTTCTAACTTAACTACTTAATATTTGGTACTCCGAAAATTCTGAAATCTACGCTTAGCTATCGATAGAAAGCAAGACCGTTGAAATAACGAATAAATGTATTTTTGCTTTAGCTTGAAAGTTATTAGTACATTATTACCAAAAAAAAATCTGTTGATATTATTTTTTTTTAATTGTTATTTTTCTATCTAGATTTTTGTTTCGCTATATTTAGAATGTAAAGAGGGTAAGAAAAATATTTTTTTACTTTATAAAGCTTAAATTTCTCAAAGACGGGATATTCTAGATAAAGTGCTCATTATTATTCAGATTAGACTCAACCACAGATAAATAACATCTAGTTTAGGTGTAAAATACAAAAATTATATGAAAAAATTTATACATTATGTTGAAACGAAAGAGTTAATATCTGCAACTCGCAGAACCGCTAAATCAGTACGAAAGCCGAGCCGTTTGTAAGTTTGAAGATAAAATCGAATATATTTCCAGTCTTCGAGACCTGAGTGCTTTATTAAAGGGTTTGCACGAATTTATTGAACCTTTGTGTTTCAATTAGAGTCAGCAAAAGTTAATGTTTGATGTTTGAAACATGTTTGCGAGCGGCGTTAAATATTCTATTAAAATGTAATGGCCGCATTAGAATAGAGTAGAATGTGAAAATATATTCTTTAATCCATTTTTATTATTCATCTGCACATTTACCGAAAGTTATTGAAACAATATAGCTGTATTCGCAAATTCATTGCTACGTTCACGTGTGTAAAAAATATAAAGAAGCAGACTTTTGCATTTATAATGTATTAGCTTTTACCCGCAATTTCGTTCGCGTGGATTCGTTTCGTTCGTTGGCTGTCTTGGAATTAACAGTAGCTTCTGTCACTCTCCAACCCTGTAAATTTATCTCCATCACAAACATGAGATCGATTCGGGAAGACTCAGAGAGAATTTTCGTTTTATCAAGTCCATAGTTTGATAATTTTAATACATAGCCCGTATGACTTACGTGAAATATATATTAAAATAACTCAATTAAAGGAGACTGCCAAAATTGGGTCTGTTAAAAAACCCCAGATACATTAAAAATTCCTAATGTTTTTCTGGTATTAAATATCAGTATAATTAATATAAACTTTTAATGGTAACGTGCTAGAAAACTTATTTAATAATAACATTTATAGGTAACATACGCCGTGTGGTATCCGGCTGAATAGAATAGTACCACCCTCATTTCTTACCGAGGTCTCGTAGAAGGCGACTAAGGTAAGTCGACCCGCCGTGTGGTATCCGGCCGAGTTGAATAGACCAACCTCATTTCTTACCGAGGTGTCGTAAAAGGCGACTAAGGTAAGTTGACGTCAGGCAGGCGGCCGGTCGTAAAAACGCAGCCAAATCATGTGACTGCATGGTTATAACATGTGTTGCCGACATGACGATGAAGATGATGTACATTTATAGGTAACATATCAATTGTCAACTTGTTACTTTTTTATTATGTATTTATGCATCTATTTCAGTGCAATATCTGTTTAGAAGTACGAATTAATAATTGATAGCCATAGCAAATTAAATGCCATATTTAATTAGGCTGTCCGCTGGACATTCTGTTTAAACAGTAAATAGTTTCTAGTTCTAGTTTCTCTTATCGTAGTGTATAATAAACATACACTACGATAAGAGAAACTATTTAATACAAAGAACATGTAAGCGTATTATTTTTTTCTAGAAAACCATACGTGCTTGCACTAGACTTGACGAAGGATGTGTTATTTTGACGGTCCGTGTTCTTAAGGCACTGTTATAGTTATTAATTTATTGTTTCTCTTTACAATAAAGTAACAATTTTAATGGTGCCATTCTTAAGTATATAAATAAATATGTTTGTAAATAATAAAAATGGTGTAAGACACTGGATTCTGCACTAGGTATCCTGCGTTACAGACAACCAGGGTCTCATCTTCGAACATCATAAAAGAAAGTTGTTTATTTGTAATCGTTAGTTTGGTTATTTTTATTTTGATATAAAATTAAATATTTCTTTAAACGTTCGTTATAAAAATATGAAAAAAAATAACTCTGTTTCCATAGCGAATAAAAAAAGCGTCCAAGCTCTCGGTAGTTAGGATTCCAACGTGACCATAAATGTCATCCAAACAATATTAGGCTTTTAGCTTTTACATCGTTATCCGGAAGAATAATAACAAATATGTATACTAATATATAAAGCTGAAGAGTTTTTTTTGTTTGATTGTTTGAACGCGCTACTCTCAGGAACTACTGGACCGATTTGAAAAATTATTTTGGAAAGATAGTCCATTTATTGAGAAAAGCTATTGGCTATAACATCACGCTAAGATAATATCAGAGGACCAGCAATAAAACATATTACGATAACGGCAAAATTTAAAGCTTTTCTTGCGTACGCCAAGTAAACGGTGAAAGTTATTAAAAAATCATCTATTCCAAATTTGTTGCTCTCTTAAAGTTCTAAATAAAAGTCCGCGACAGCATATGTCTAACTTTTAAGGTTAACCCACTTTAACAATTTTTATGGTTACCAAAATACTATATTACGGTTTTAATCTTTCCACGCGGGCGGAGCCGCTGGTGATTTCTAGCATTAAATTAAGTAGTTATCAATAAATTTATTTATTATAATGCATGACGGTAGATTGCAGTAATCTCTATAAAACCTACTTAATAATTTAATTCAATTAAGTTAATATCAGCACCTTACAGAACCACTAAATCAGTACGATAAAAGGCCGAGCCATTTGTTACAAAAGATAAAACCGAATATATTTCCAGTCTTTGGGAACTGAGGGCTTTATTAAAAGGTTCGCGTGGATTTATTGAAACTTTGTGTTTCAATTAGACTGCCTAATGTGTATGTGAAACTATATACTTTTTTAAGATGTTTTCGTTCACTCTACATAAATGAAATTTATTTATAATATAAAAAAACTTTTATAATATAAAAAAAGTTACAAAGATTTAATATTTTTAAGTATTTTGATAATAACTTTCAGTGAAAATGTAAAAAAAATCGACGGGTTGCACACAGAGAGTATCGACAGAAGCAAAAACTTGAATATTAACGTAGTGCGTGTTTGATATTTTTGAATGGTTACGTAACAGTTAAGTAACAGTCAAGCTCAAAACCAAATTTCTACAGCTTTCATACTGGCTATCTGAATTTTAGTAATTTCGTATGAGAATTTAAGCGAGTTTTCTTCAAATTTGGTTAATGCAATTGTTAACCCATCTACAGAGGATGATAGTTATTTGATACTTATTTTATTATTTTAATATGACAAATAAAAATATCGGCAGTAATAAATCAATGTTAACAATAGACTTTTTCAGTTAAATAGAAGACAATGAAGCCGCCGTGTGGTATGCGGCTAAGTAGAATCGACCATAACCAAATCTTACCGAGATGTCGTCAAAGGTGACTATGATAAGCTGTGTTATATCCGGCTGAGTAACTCTACTCAGCCGGTTTCTACCTCGGTAAGAAACGGGGGAAGTGTAGTCAAAGGTGACTAAGACAAGTAGAACCACCGTGTGGAATCCGGCTCAGTAGAGTACACCACCCTCATCTCTTACCGAGGTGAAGTAAAAGGTGACTAAGGTAAGTTGAACCACCGTGTAGTATCCGGCTGAGTAGAGTACACTACCTTCATTTCTTACCGAGGTGAAGTAAAAGGTGACTAAGGTAAGTTGAACCACCGTGTAGTATCCGGCTGAGTAGAGTACACTACCTTCATTTCTTACCGAGGTTTAGTAAAAGGTGACTAAGGTAAGTTGAACCACCGTGTGGTATCCGGCTGAGTAGAGTACACCACCCACATTTCTTACCGAGGTGTAGTAAAAGGTGATTAAGGTAAGTTGAACCACCGTGTGGTATCCGGCTCAGTAGAGTACACCACCCTCATCTCTTACCGAGGTGAAGTAAAAGGTGACTAAGGTAAGTTGAACCACCGTGTGGAATCCGGCTCAGTAGAGTACACCACCCTCATCTTTTACCGAGGTGAAGTAAAAGGTGACTAAGGTAAGTTGAACCACCGTGTGGTATCCGGCTGAGTAAAATATACCACCCTCATTTCTTACCCAGGTGTAGTAGAAGGTGACTAAGATAAGTTGAACCACCGTGTGGTATCCGGCTGAGTAGAGTACACCACCCTCATATCTTACCGATGTGTCGTAAAAAGTGACTAAGGTAAGTTGAACCACAGAGTGGTATACGGCTGAGTAGAGTACACCACCTTCATTTCTTAAAAGGTGTCGTAAAAGGTGACTAAGATAAGTTGAGGTCAGGCAGGAAGTTGGTCGTAAAATAACTAGCCTAATCATTAAACAACATGTTTAAAACATGTGCCGACCCCACTTAGAATGGGATAAGGACAGGAGAACGATGATTGATTACAGTAATCGTGACTCCGTATTTAAACCCACAGTTTACTCATTTAGAAAATCCAATTAGGTGTGTGCACGAATAAGTAAGCTTTGCTGATTCTACTAAATTAGATAACTCCAACGATTCGCGTAATTTTGATGAGTCTGTGATCTTAATGAAATATAAGCAGAATATAAATTATATCAGCGGCGATGAGACTTTATACACCAAATTAAATTGAGTTTACAAATTAAACGTCTGATATTCAGAAGCGATTAAACTTTTACACCCTTGCTAAATAACCGAGGGGACAGGGATTATAGGTTAATGACACGGTTATCTTGAAAAAGGAGCGTTATATTTTCAGATTTAAAGTATACCTGGGCCTTGCTCGGTAATTTTTAATTTGATTAAAATAAATAAAATAAAAAAAATATTAAAAAAACAAATAGAGCAGGTGGGGGGCTCGATCCTACATGCTTTTCACCTATCTAGACCGCCCGTTCCCCAAATGAACTATAATGACTTTTCGTTTGACAGCGAAAAATTGTGATTGTATTCAACGTAAATTTAAAAAAAAAATTAGAGCGGGAAACAAGGATAAAACGAGATTTTTTAAAAATATAATATATCTAGATCGATTTTTCTCCCCCAAAACCCTATATGCTGAATTACAGGAAAATCGTTGGAGCCGATTCCGAGATATATATACATACAAGATTACCTCATTTAAATATTAAACATAAAGATATGACATATGACTTATGTTAACCGGCTCGTTGGTGCAGTTGGCAGTGACCCCTGTCGTCACCTTCGTGTGTTACGGGTTCGATTTCCGCCGAAGGACAAAATTATTTATAAACAATTTGTTGGGTCTCCAATTGAGAATTTATATAATAGTACCTGGACGACCAAGCCTTGCGCGGTAATTTTTTTATAAAGATATAAAAAAGATGAAAATAATTGGGCAGTTGGGACTCGATCCGGGGTATTTTCACTTCTTTAATCCGCCTGTTATCTAATGAGGTATGACAATTTTATAATCGACAGCAAAAATATCATTTCCATTCTATTCTACATTTTAGAATTTTTTCTGTGCCCGAGAACAGGGATTAAAAGATAATTATTTTAAATTACACCTAACTGGATCGATTTTTTCTCTCCAAAACTTTCATACTGAACTACTGTTTTTTTACATTTTGGTTATCTTAATTAGCGTTATTCATTAATAGCAAGCATTTTGTAGATGCCTACAGAAGTCGATAAATAAACATTTCCACAATGAACATTATTTAAGATTTCAAAATTCACATAAAAGGCAATTTGTGTTGCTATTGATATATAGATAAAATTCACTCTTTCTTAAAATGTATTACTGATAAGAAAGGGAGAACAAAAAATGTAAACAGATAAGGATAAATTCGACGAGATAGCGTGATCACATCCATTAGGTGCTCGAAAATATCATCTTTCTGCCCTTATCCCACTCTTAGTGGGGTCGGCACAACATGTCGTAAAATAAGTAGCCGAATCATGTGACAACATGATTTGGCCGCCTGCCTCAACTTATCTTAGTCGTATTTTACGATACCTCGATAAGAAAGAGGGTGGTCCGGACCGGATACCACCCGGTGCGTCAACTTACCTTAGTTGCCTTTTACGACACCTCGGTAAGACATGAGGGTGGTCTTTTCTACTCAGCCGGATACCGCACGGCGGGTCGACTTACCTTAGTCGCCTTTTACGACACCTCGGTAAGAAAAGAGGGTGGTACTATTCTATTCGGATACCACACGGCGTAGGTGCTCGAAAACATCATAACGTAATAAGGATGAGTCTAGAGATTGGAGTTTGTGTGGTTAACTTAAGCTATGATGAATATTTTGGTTATTTATTTGTATATTATTAGACTATTGTTCCCGAAAAAGGAAACGCTATTTCAAGCGGTGATCCAATTAAAGATGTAACTCAATAACCGGAAAGAATAATTCGAATGTAATTGTAGCAAAACAATTATCCGTGATCTCGAAACGTCTTTCACGAGAATTTTCCTCGTAAAAGTTATTTGAATTTGTAAAGGTCTACGCCGACGAAATCATATTATAAACCCCAAAGGCGTCGTCCGAACAGCGAGCTATTTTTAGAGAAGTTTAAAAAGAAATTTCCATACGCGTTAGTATGATTAGTCATATTATGCTTTAGTAATATTTTAAACTTTGTTGACTTAAACATCATTCTTATCCAACTCTAATCGGGTCGTCACAACATGTATTAACCATCTTGTAATATGAACTCTTCCTCCTAAAATCTATTAAGAAAATGCAATGATAAGTTGAAATAATGAAAAATTGATTTGCGAAAAATTTATTTTTAATTTTAAAAGTTATGTATGTTATAAAAGCGGTATAGAAATTTAAGACAAGCTAAAGTGGGGCATATCACTAAAAAGGTTGGGAAACACTGGTCTAGATGTTTCTGACTGAAATTTTTTGGAGCAGTTAGAAAATATCTAAAAAAATCAGTCTAAATAAGACGCTGTAATAGTTACTTTACTCGCTAAAGTAATAATAAAATTATTTTGCTATAATGCGCGATGAAGTAAAATAGAAAATATATGTAATGCTAAATGTAGAGTGGACAACCCCTTTTCATACAAGATAAATGCAGGATTCGCAAAAATATGGATTGTCCACTCTACATTTAGCATTATATATATTTTCTATTTAACTTCATCGCGGATTATAGCAAAATAATTTAATTATTACTTTTGTATTATGGATCTCCGCAAAGTGACGCCTAATTCTATAAACTTCATTCGCATTAAACGGTTGAATACAATTCGAAAATATCTAAGCAAAATGTGTATCAAGATTTTGCACCCGAACTGTAACGGTTGGGTTGTTTCGTTCCAAACGTTGTTACTATAATATGGCCCTCCTATTAACGTGAAACGTGAACTTTATTTAACTTCCCGGTAAATAATTTGCTTTCCGGAACCTCACTTTTGAAGTTTATAATTCCACCTGAGTCGGCTTTTATAACTTCTACTAACTTTTACCAAGATATTTTTGTACCAAATTTTCGTAAGCGTAACTGCGTAAAATAATTCAACTCTTAGTTAGAAATACATTTAAAACATGACTAATATTGGAATTATAATAAAGGCCTAATTAAGTCTAACACTACTGCTTTTGATAATCGTTGTTAGAGCATTTATGTTAACAGTTCTCAAAAATTATATTTTTATATGTATAGCAACTAGAAATGATTTTATTTGATTGTACCAAATTTTTCTATTTAGTATACCTCAAATATAGATAACTTTTAAAGGTTCATGAACAAATCATCTAAGTGGTAATGCAAAGCATATCAAAATCTGGAATATACTATATTTTTATATGAGAATCGACGGTACTGCGTTAATCAACTTTTGTCGAAAACACACGTCGTAAGATCGGCCATATTATTAGACGAATGTTCCAAGTGTAACATAGTTTGTAATATTAGTCAGTTAATAGTTCTGTAGTCTTGAATACGGTCGGATAAAGTCCAGGGCATAAATTATGGAATTTACGTGAACACGCTGATAGCCGGTTAAATGGGTTACAGTACCAAAGATTAAATAATAATTTAATGTCGTAGAAAGTGAATTAGACGAATAATCTTTTACTATGCTTGATTACATGGCAGTATTGGAATGACAGCAGAATAATAAATAAATACCTAAATTAAAAAATAAATCTGTTGTAGACGCGAACTTGTGAAGCCGTGTGGTATCTAGCTGTGTAAAATAGACCACCTTCATTTCTTACCGAAGTGTCGTAAAATACAAATAGGGTAAGTTGACGTCACCCAGGCGGCTGGTCATAAAAAATTAGCCAAATCATGTAACATGTTTATAGCATGTTATATATATAACAACAAGAGACAAGAATAATATAGCGTTTATTCTTGTCTCTTATCATGTCTTGTTTCATGTCATGTCTTATATTGGATAATTGGCTATTTTTTAACGATTAAGGTAAGTTGGCGTCAGGCAGGCGGTCGTAAAATAAGTAACCAAATCATGTGACAACATGTTTATGACATGTCATGCCAACCCCACGTAGAGTGGGATATAAGCAGGAGGATGATGTTGTAGACGTGAACATGTAACTAAAAATATCCGTGCATAGTATTCTAAATCCATGTTACATAACTGCTTTGAGAACGTTCCCAGATCAATACGACATGAGCCTGAATGTCAGCAAAGAGTTTTCTTTGTAAGAGGTCATGGGTAGTGGTGATTACATAATGAACACTTGAAGTAAATAAGGCACTAAGTACCTAAAAATTAAAATTCGAACTAGGTAAGTATGCAATTTGGTTCTAAAAGCCTTTTAGAACCAAATTGCATACTTACTTCGAATTTTAATTTTTAGGTACTTAGTGCCTTATTTACTTCAAGTGTTCATTATGTTAACCCGCATATACGTTTACCCTTCTATTTAATTTAAAAAAAAGATCTTTCTCCTAAATCCTGTGGTATTAAATGTCAATTTTCATCAATCTAACGAACTGTTTTTCATCATTCCTAAAAATAACTTTTTGGTTACATAAATAAGATTGGAAATATAAAAAACCATAATAATAAATAAATAAATGAAATAATAAATAAAAAGAACTTTATTCAACAATTTATTTCATACATTAAACATTTCGACAAAATCAACGGATAATATAAAAAGTAAAATGACACTTCTGTGTCATAATCTTTGCGTAAATGAGATTAAAGGCGAGCAAGGTCGTTTGCTGATGTGGGTTATAATACGCTACTAACGAAATATTGGATATGCTGAAACTTTTACAGACGTACGTCTGAGCATGTAAAATATTTACCAAGTAATGCTGATGTATGGAAAACCACTACGTACTTACGTACTTACGAACGTAGATTATAGAAGATATTTTTTTATAGATCTTTTTCTTAGGCCCACAATGTCGTTTGAAGTGTAACATTTTTAAATAATTTTAATTACGAAAGCTGGATTTATTTATAAAATTAAAAAATAAAATATAATCATCATGATCCTCCTGTCCTTATCCCACTCTAACTGGGGTCGGCAGAACTTGTTAAAAACATGTTGATTTGGTTACATATTTTACGACCGCCTGCCTGACGTCAACTTACCTTAATCCTTAAAAAATAGCTTATTATTATCCAATATAAGACATGACATGAAACAAAACATGACAAGAGACAAGAAACGCAATATTATTCTTGTCTCTTGTTGTTATTATTGTCTTAATATTACACTCTATGCCTATTCTAGTTTATCCATTTCAACAAATTTGATGGATTCTTTAAATTAATTAGTATCACAATTTGATTTTTAAATTGGATTTTCAGGGTAATGTAACTGCTGTAATGAAATGCAGTAAGCATTCACCTTTAACTTAACGCCATGTAATTAGAGATAACGTGGCAATAAAAATGAATTTTAAGTATAGTACTAGCATGTTAAAATTCTACGTGCAACCAAAGGATTCCGTTTACTGAATTACAATTGAACGACATGCTGAAGCTTCTAACTGATAAAACGATCGTTAAATTTTTTCCCGGCCGCGCGATGCGAGAAGTAATTTCCTGTTGAGGGCAGTTGAGAGTTAGCTCGATTAAAAAGACCGATTATCACACCGAAATATAACACTTAATACTTAACTTTCAATAAAAAGAATCATATTTTTGAGTTTGAGACGTATAATCTTCTTTATGACATTTTTTGGCAATCTTTTCATAATCTTTTTAAATACATTTTTAGATATTTCAAGAAGGTCAAACAAAACAATTATTGACGGAACAAGAATACCCATTTGTTCCGTCCAAGAATACCAATTACCTTAACAGTTGTGAGTCCATAAGATCCGAAGGAACGGTCAATATAACGTCGAGAAACATGTTTCCCTTAATTTATTATTAACTAGTTTTATATATTCTAAATTAACGCATATGACGAATTTGTAATAGGTTAAGCAAAAAACAACAAAAAAACTGTACCATTTCGTCGACCATGTTTAATGTAATTAAATTATCAATTTTCATAATTAATATGAAAATTAAAGAATAATATTGTAAATTAAGAATAATATTTAATATTCAAATAAGAATTCATTTTTCCCTTATGTTATTTTACTTCCTAAAACGTCTGTTACAATTCCGTGTAATAGGCATCTTAAACGGTATCAAGAACGTAAAATGCGTTGGATCAGAATTCAGGACGTGTAGAGTCACTGCCGCCTTCACATGACATTATTTATATCCCACTACTTATATAAGACTTATAAATATTATCTTAATAGTTGTATACATTTCATGGATTAAAAAATTGGAGCTTTGTAAAAGACTTGTATGAAGTTGGAATAAAGATTTGTACACTTCCTTCGCTCTTGCGCATTGTCTAAATAGCATGTTTTGATTATAGAGCACATTTTTTTTTTGGTAATAAAATGTAGTGCCATTGATGAATGTGTTACTTTAGATTTTAATAAAACATAACAAGATTTAAAAAGAAAAATCATTAGTTATACTACATTGTTGTGGGATTTTTGAATAGAGAAATAACCTGTGTGGGGACGAAATTTCTTTTGTTTTTAAAGTTTCAAAATTGCTTTACTTTATAAAAAGTGTGAGTCAATGTTCTGTGTGTGTCCGTGTATGTTTCTCTCTCGCTCTTTCTGCATAGTGTTTGTTAGACTCTCCGTCTCTCTCTTACTCAAACTGTGTGTGCGTGTGCGTGCGTGCATAGTAGTGTGTTAATCTCTCTTCTGCTGCCTCTTTCTGCTTCTGTATGCAGTGTGAGAAACCTCCTCATACTTAAGTTACTGTAAAGTTAAAATTAATTAGTTCTCTACTAATACGTTATATACGTACTGTATATGTAACGTACTGTACTGTGTGAAAACTGTTCCTTGTTTCCCATAAAAATACAGATGAATATACTCGTATTGTTTAACAATGAGATCTTCTGACCTTTATTTCGGGGATTTCATGTCCTATATATTCCATTCAATGTCAAGACATAGAGTAGGACCGCAGGCCATTCCCGTTTAAATTGGGTAGTCGTATATTTCCCTACGAAATTGGGAGTTTTTCAAGGATTTCTTTGATTCGTGTATTTAATTTTCCGACGGAAGCCCATTTTATTAATGGGTCCCGTTTGTTGCTTTGGCGTTTCAGTAGCTTAGTTCAATTTAAATATCCTCTATAAAATGGTTATATTTTCATAACTAAGGGACTTAATGAGTTTAACAAACTCTCAAGCGTTCATCAGTTCTTTATGAAAAAAAAATCATTGCTGATTAGTTAAGTAAGTTACATATTATTCATGTTTATATTTCCATCGTCCTCATTATAAATATTTTCATAAATATTTTCATCATCCTCCTGCCCTTATCCCACTCTAAGTGGGGTCGGCACAACATGTTACAAACATGTTGTCTCATGATTTGGCTACGTATTATACGACCGTCTGCCTGCCTGACCTCAACTTACCTTAGTCGTATTTCACGACACCTCGGTAAGAAATGAGGGTGGTACTATTCTATTCAACCGGATACCACACGACGTATTACCAAAATATTTTCTCGGACATAAAATAATCAAGTGAATTAGGCGTTAGATGGACACGAGTGTAAATCAAAAGGAACGTATCTGATGTGATTAGATAAGGGTGGAATGATAAAGGTTGTTCTGCCGGGATATGTTTTCGACCGAGTTATTTATTCGTCTGCATACGAATAGGGCGTAGTTAGTGGTTATGTATTATAGATTATTATTCATATTACAGTACTACAAACTACGCCGTGTGGTATCCGGCTGAATAAAATAGTACTACCCTCTTTTCTTACCGAGGTGTCGTAAAAGGCGACTAAGGTACGTCGACCCGCTGTGTGGCATCCGGCTGAGTAGAATAGACTACCCTCATGTCTTACCGAGGTGTCGTAAAAGGCGACTAAGATAAGTTGACTCATCGTGTGGTATCCGGTTAAGTAGAATAGACCACCCTCTTTCTTATCGAGGTGTCGTAAAATTCGACTAAGATAAGTTGACGTCAGGCAGGCGGCCGGTTGTAAAATACGTAGCTAAATCATGGGACAACATGTTTATGACATGTTGTGCCGACCCCACTTAGAGGCATATAAGGCGTATAAGGGCAGGAAGATGATGATAACAGTACTACAAACTACTACTATATGTATGAATTAAATATCTATATATTCAGTAGTAATTGTACGGTACAAAGCAAAACCGTTGAATTAACGAATATGTATGAATATATGTAGTGGATGCCGTGTGGTATGCGGCTGAATAGAATAGACTCTCTTTTTTATCGAGATGACGTAAAAGACGACTAAGGTAAGTTCACCTGCATTTGGATTAGTAGAATAGACCACCCTCTTTCTTACCGAAGTGTAACTTGTCACTTGTCGGTTAAGGAAAACATCGTGAGGAAACCTGCATATCTAGAGAGAATTCGAGGGATATGTGTAACCTACCGCTTTAGAGCAGCGTGGTAGGTAGCTCTAATCCTTCTCTCCAAGAACGGATAGAGGAGGCCTATGCCCAGCAGTGGGATAGTAACAGGCCGTTACTTTTATGACAAAGTAATTATTAATTACATAGTCAAGTTTAGATCGGAATAATGAAAAGATTTTCCCGTTAAAAGAACGCTGAGTTACGTATTCAGCTAGAAGCTATTGGAACTAAATTAAAAAGTCGGATTTTTCCCTTATCTTTGTAAATCCGGCAAATTTGCGATCCCTGCTTTATCTTGACGTAACTACATTGCCCTATTTATAAGAGTTGCAAGAGAACAATAGCTTTAAAGACTTCATTGGGTTTTATTCTTTCAAGAAATACGTTGACTCTAAGTTATAAGACTAAGCGATTTATTTATTACTGTAACACAACGTACTAGGAACACCTGATTCCGCAATCAAAACTAGATGGCGCCACTGATCGTTTGCTCGTGCAGGTGACAGGTACAAGAATTTAATCGTCACTTTTACATAGAGTATCGCGGACGGGGTCCTTCATGGCATTCCTTAATTGGATGTACCGGAAGATGCACCGTTTACAGTTGCGCTAGGCGTAGTGTTCCAGTAGGATGCACTGTGTAAGCTTAGGAAATAGGAACTGATAGGCGATGTTGATCTGATAATATTCTGTATGGGGACTTCTTATATTACTACGAAAGCACTTCGATAGCGCGGAGCAAACGATCAGTGGCGCCATCTAGTTCTGAGTGCGAAATCACGTGTTGCTAGTACGTTCTGTTACATGTGTGCCTCGCGAGCTCCTGCGGTCACCGTCTCCGCGGCCCGATGCGGATGACGACGGCGACGACGAGGACGACGCGACGGGCGAGAGGGCGACACCACGGATTATGACACCACCGGATATGACACCACCTGATATGACACCACCTGACGACGACTTTGAGGTCTGGGAGCTAATATTCCCAGACCTCCCCACCGAACCAGACATCCCTTAGGTCACCTAGGTGACCTGGGCCCACGGCCCAAATACCGACAACCTTAGGTCACCTAGGTGACCTCGGCCTACGGCCGAAACACAAACCTGGCTTAAGTGCCCGCGAGGAACTGCCCGGGCAAAGAGGTACGCCTCGAGGCCCGTACCCCGCTTACCCCCCACCCGGGGAGTCAGCGAGACGACCCTGCTGCTGTGTTACATTACTCATTTAATAAAACGATTTTAAATAAACATAAGATTTTCAGATTTAGTGTTGATTTAATGATTACACTTAAGGCAGATTCATTTAAATTATAGGTTCTAATATGCCACCGTAATCTAGGAAAAATAGGATTAAAATTGTATCAAGCCCATTTTCGGATTAATCCCTAAATTAAGATAAATTCGCTCGTATTATAATTCGTGTGGTATCCTGCTGAGTAGAATAGACCACCCTCATTTCTTACCGTGGTGCCTTAAAACGTGACTAAGATAAGAGTACCCGCCGTATGGTATCCGGCCGAGTAGAATAGACCACCCTCTTTCTCACTGAGGTGTCCTAAAACGCGACTAAGGTAAGTTGACGTCAGACAGGCCAGTCGTAAAATATCTAGCCGAATCATGTGACAACATGTTCATAACATATTATGCCGACCCCACTTAGAGTGGGATAAGGGCAGGAGGATGATGAATTAACATAAATTCGCTAACGTATGCGTTTACAAATCGCGGCATACTCAGAAAATCGCGGCATAAAATCCAACCAATACAACCCGAGGCACTGAAACCAATAGCAAGTAGTTTATTTGCGTTTTACAAAACCAGGTATCGAAATCAACATCGCCGCTGGCCATAAATCGTATGGAATTGGCGAAGAATTGAATTTTTATTTCGCGACATCGCGAATATTAAAAAAATATTTTTATTGTTATAGTATTACTCCGTTTGAAATAAACTGTATTTAAGTTTGAAGCTTTATAATGAAAAATATATTTGGCTAAATAAAGAAAAAATAGTAAGCCGTGTGGTATCCAGCTGAGTTGAATAGGCTACCCTCATTTCTTACTGAGATGTCGTAAAATTCAACTAAGGTAAGTTGAAGATAAGGCGACCCGACGTGTAGTATCCGGTTGAGTAGAATAGATCTCCCTCATTCATTACCGCGGTATAGTAAAAGGCTACTAAGGCAAGTTGACCCGCCATGTGGTGTCCGGTTGAGTAATATAGATCACCATCTTTCTTACCGAGGTGTCGTAACCAACGATTAAGGCAAGTTGACGGCAGGCAGGCGGCCGGTCGTAAAATACGCCAAATGATGTGACAATATGTTTATAACATGTTGGGCAGAACCCACTTAGAGTGGGATAAGGTCAAAAGTGTAGTTAGTGTATCTAAACTAATGTTGTATGATTATAAAGCACAGGCTCAAACACGCACTAACAAGTAACAACATGTCACTCACGACCACTCTCACCAAGGGCTCTGGTGTTACTGCCGTGGTGCATTCTGAGACCGTGTATGTTCCTTCGTATATTAGTATTAGACATATATGTGTCTTGTATATAAATATACAAGGTAAGTTACACACATCTCAACCCGCATACACTACAAGGGGGATGATATTTTTGTACATTTTTAGTCACGGTTCCCTTCAAACTTTTCACCACCCACCTCCAAATCTATATCTCTAAGCTTAACCTCGTACCCCCTAAGCGATCTTTCTATTGCCTATTTCATAAATTTATTAAAATAAAAAACATTATACAACAAAAGACCACGCTGAGAATATAACAAAGGTTTTATCAAGAAAATTAAAAAGATAATATTATGAAAGGATTTCTTCTAAACTCCTAAAAGAAACATTAAGCGGTCGATCTTTCGGGTTAATGCTTTATAAAACTGTCAACGCTAACGATTATTGTCATTTTGATGGTAATCGGATCTGATCACGTCTACAAACGCTTGGTTATAGGGATAAAATGGTTTTCAAACTTGAATATGGTAAAAATTTAAGGTTTTTGATACGTGCTTATTTTAAAATAAACGATAGAGCAACCATCGATTTTGACAGTTAAAAGGTTAATCGGGAGAAGGTTCCCATTATTACACTGTCTTCGCCCGCGTGGAAATTTGAATATAAAGTTAGTTATTATGAGTTAAATATAAGAGATAGAGACATGCTGTCACGTACTTTTTTGTAGTATTTCCGTAGATCTACAATTCTCTACTACATTACTTTAGTGTATCTCTGCTGGCTTACGCGGCTCAAGCTTTATTGTGAGTTATCCATAAGAGGTTGAGACATGACGTCGCGGACCTTTTTATAAAATTTTTGTAGATCTACAAATCTCTACTATATAACTTCAGTGTTTTCACTTCACAACTTGAATGTCTCTGCCAGTTTACTCAGCGCACGTGACTAAAGCTCCCAACAGGTGAATTTTTTTACAACCGCTCGCCCTCTTCAACACAATTTACATAAAAATAAAACTGTAATTGTACTATTAACTCAAAACTTTCGGAAGAATTGCACTACCTTATAGTAGAAACCGTACAAAAATCCATTCAGTAGATTTTGAGAAAATCGATCACATACAAACATACAGCTTTTGGAGATTTGGTTTTATAGTAAGTATAGATATAGAAGTCAAATAGTTTATAACTACGAAAACTAACTGAAGATTTTTTAATCAATGACAGACAATTCTACATCTGATAATCAGCAGTAAGTTCAGTAGAATAGACAACACTTTTTCTAAGCAAGGTGTCGTAAAATACAACTAAGGTATGTTGACCTCCTACTTAGAGTGGGATAAGGGCAGGATGATGAGTATATTTTATGAATAATACCAACAAAAGACTATCATGATAAAATGCCCCAATGATAGTAAAAGAACTAAAACGTTAATTTCATAATTTATTCCTTCATCCGGATGTCGTTGTTTTGACAAAACAAGTCGATATTCACTTTAAGTTTTCCATATTTTCTGTTTAACCGAATTCGTTATAAAAAATAAATACGTTAATATGCAACAAAATGTGTTAATCAAGGGTGAGTGCCGGCGTTTGAGCGAGGTTACCCGCTGCAAAGAGCTTTCAAGTCGATGTCAATTTTCAAGGAAAAGGACATAATGGAGACTGAGAAGGACGTTTCCCGGCCGCGTCTGGAGACTAATGAGAATTGAATTTCCTTAATTCTAAATTGACTCGATAGGTCAGTTTAGTTTGGAACAGCAAAGTCCGCGGTTTTATAATCGTTTTGTAAATGTTTCGGAAGCACTTTGTTAAGAGGAATACAGATTAACATATATTTTGAATAATAATACATTCTTTCAATCATAGAACAAGTATGGAATTAGTGTCAAATAATTCAGTTGTCAGAATCATCCTATAGTAATTTAATATTTTTGAGACCTACTGAATGATCGAATAACCTCAAACGCTATTTGCATTGCCTCATACTCAACATTTTCATTCATCATATTCCTTTTTGAATGATATAAATACAACATAAACATATAAATACAATCCGCCTTGTGGTATCCGGCTGAATAGAATAGATCGCCTTCATTTCTTACCGAGCTGCCGTAAAAGGCGACTAAGGTAAGTTGACCCGCCGTGTGTTATCCGGCTAAGTAGAATAGACGATAACTAGCTTAATTCATGTTGAGCCGAATCAGAATGGGATAATGACAGGAGAATAATAACTTACTGTTAGAACATGTTTCTAATACAACCTCCTTCATAGATTTCATTAATCATTCATTATTCTCTTCTAAATAAATAAATAAATAAATAAATAAATAAATAAATATTATTCATTAATATGAAAAATTCATTCAGGTCATTAATATGAAAAAAGACATTGTGGCTATCATTATGTGTCATTGAGTTGTTGAGAGATTAAATGGGTTGACTTTGGGAAAATTGCTTTTTTTTATTGCATAAGTATAAAAGAGAAATATCGTCATTTGTTATATCATTTTATACTATAGGATTACTATACTTTACATGTGTGCGGCATTGTAATGATAAAATTGGTAACAATTGGACCAAATTCAAAATGAGGTAAGCTTTAAACTCACAGATTATTTAAAGTGGAGGGAAATTGACATTTACCCTCTAAAACGTTATGACATACTCATATATTATTTCTCTGGAATTGTGGTCCGTTTGTTCTGGTGTATATTTACTATCTACATAAAGTTTTCTGTTTTGTAACCACAACTCCCCTTTACCACATCTGATCAGTTTCCTGGCTGTGAGCCAAGAATACACTATTAGAAATTTTCTGTTACCATGCACTCAGTTTTATTACTAGATCTTTTATGGTTACAGCTTTGTCTACAATTTGGATCACAAATATAAAGCGAGAGTTTGTAAAGCACCCACAGCTGGATAACGAAATATTCTTTCACAACAAAGAACATTGACTGACGATTTATCAATTTTCTGTACATACTATACCTAGTAAACGGATATTATAAGAGATCGCTGCTATCGTGCGTATTACCAGTGTAGCTGATAGATAGCGAACTTGCCTCGACTGTCGTAGAGCGTCCTACGAACAGCGCCGAATGCCAGGCATAATGCGCAATAACAAATGGAGGTTGCGATGGCAACGGAATAACAACCCATCTTGTGTGATGTGACGTTTGCTTTGGGATATGGTATTAATTAAGAGTGCGGTAATAAAAATTGAATTATAGTTGACGGTTTAATTAATACTCACTTCTGGACCTTCTTTAACACTACTACTTACAACAATCATGCAATTGTTGTAAATACTAGTTTTATGAAACTAGCTGTGCCTGTAGCTTTGCCCGTGTGGAAATCAGTAGCAGAAAGTTTATAAACTTTTGTGTAAATAACGTAATATTCTTATTGAAAATTTGAACATAAACCTATTAATGATCGTGGGCATGATTTGTAAAGTCCTAGCATGTAAGTAATTTAAGATAGATATAACTTGTACATTTTTTAGCCGTATGATATCCGGCTGAGTAGAATAGACCACCCTCATTTCCGAGGTGTTGTAAAAGGAGATTAAGGTAAGGCGACCCGCCGTGTGGTATCCGGCTGAGTAGAAAGTACCAACTTCATTTCTTACCAAGGTGTTATAAAAGGCGACTAAGGTAAGTTGACCCACCGTGTGGTTTAGTAGAATAGACCACCCTCTTTCTTGCCAAGTTGTCGTAAAAAAGCTTACAAAAATCTGTTCATTATTCATTGGTGATGATCACATACAGACAGACAGCTTTTGGGGACCTTGTTTTATAATAAGTATAAAAAAGATGTATAATTTTCAGATTGTGTTTATTTTAAAGATCCAGGTTCGGTTTAAGTAGATGATTAATTAGCGTGAATCAAGATGAATTTATTAAATAAGCCGAAATATTTAATTAGTAAATGAAATAAAACACCTAATAAAATTCTCCTTTGAACCTAGTCTGCTGAAATAAAATGGGTGCCAAGAGTTTTTGAGAACAACGCCCAAAACTACTGACCACAATAAGTCCAAGTTTGGATGGCCGCCAACGATGCCGATAAGATATGGGACCACAAAGCCTTGGTACACGAAACTCAAACGGGATCTTTGTGAAATCATATTTGCACCAGAAACGGCGAAATATTAACTATACGATCATTAATTTAAATCCGCCTTTTAGATGTTTAGACAAAAGAGCATTTTAAAAGCGGTGATAGTCCAGTAAGATTGTGCGACTCTTTCAAAGCAGTTCAAACCCTGGGCAGGCAATAGAGTTTTTCTAATTAAATTTATGTGTCTAATTGATAATTCGTATTGGTAGGTTACACAGATCCCCAGAATTCTCTAGAGATATGGAGGTTTCCTCACGATGTTTTTCTTTACCGAAACGTGTGATAAATTGCAATTGTCAATTAGATACTCGTACATAATTTTTACTTAAGGACTCATTGATGTCTGCATGAAGTTTGAACCCGTGATTACACTGCTTTTTATGCGACAGAATTTACCTAAATTTATCTGGTTGTAAGAAAACACTACATACAAATCAATAAGCTGGTTATTCAAATAAAAATTTACTGAGTAATTAGTGGGTACCATCATCATTTTCTTACCCCTTATCCCACTCTAACTGGGGTCGACACAATATCTTCATCTTCCATTCTCTTCTATTATTCGTCAACTTTGCCGCCACTCCTTTTATATACATCTTTTTTCATCTTTTTTTGACCTCCCTTTAGTTATATATCCATCATCATCAGTCATTTACAACTCTTAGAAGAGGATTAAATCAGTAGGTGTATAAAAAAACCGGTCAATATTTAAGATAACAAATGAAGTGGCGTAAATTAAAATTCCAATTAAAGGGACTCTTAATTTGCGACGATCAAAGTCTACGGGAAATTTAAATTTTTTTAGTATAAATTGGGACCGATATTCAGCGAGAAAGAAAATTAAATCTTTTGTCCTTTTTGTTTTAATTGAATGTTTTTACGAAATGTTCCGTGATCGTTTCGAAGCGATTTTAATTTCAATAAACTGTAGAGCAATAGAAATATAAATTCACAATATAAATTTGGAATCGTGAAAGCGAACCTTGCTGACTACCTAAACAATCTGACCATAATAATCTGTAAATATTTTGGCGTTTTCGGAATATTTTTATTGCTGTCCCTCTCCTGTTCATCTTAGTCTGATGTTATATAATCTATAGCTTTCCTCAATAAATAAAATCTTACACTCAAAGAGTTATTCATATCGGTCCAGACAAAGTCTTCTGCTTTATATATTAGTATAGAATTTTATAAAAGGCGGATTGGCGGTAATATTAAGGAATTTGATAGTAAAAATTTACCTTAGAAGTAAGAAAAAGTTTTTATTTAGAAAATGAATTCATAAAACAAAAAAAAAAACTAAATTAAATCTATTGGAACTACACTCAAAAATTTTTCGTCAACCTTGCCGCAGTAGATTAAGTTAGCGTACAGGATTACTGAACGATATTATCAACACTATTCTAAAAATTGCAGAAGTCTAAACAAATTAATTTTTAAAAGTAACCATTGCGAGCTCAAGAAAACTTTCTCTAGCTAGAAACGACGATTTAGTGGTGAAAGTTCTAAAACTAATCATTTGATTGCAAAGAGGAGGTAACTAAGTTTTCAAACACGGTGTAACTGACTAACGTGTGGCTAAAAATGATAAAGAAACCTAAGTATTGAGAAAATTGACTGGCTGCCGAGCCAAGTTGGAGATGAAAAAATATTGCGTGCCTAAACAGTAAGTATTCTGTTCGCTCAAACCACATGTCGCCATTACCACACGATCAGTTTCTCTGGCTACAAGCCAAGCGTACATTGATAGTGGTTGGAAATTTTGTAGCACTGTTCATTTACTTACATTATTACAAATCTTTAATGAAAGAAATTAAATAATTTTAAGAATTAAGCGTTACTTTGCGAAGGTGCATAATAAAAAAGTAATTTATAGATTAAAGCGTTACTTTGCGGAGATCCATAATACAAAAGTAATAATAAAATTATTTTGCTATAATTCGCGATGATGTAAAATAGAAAATATATATAATGCTGTAACAAGCTTTAACTAGAAACATTTATCTAATGTTGAAACATTTATCTGAGCATGTTACACGTTTTCGCAGGCAAAATAAAATAAACGGTGGGGTTGAACCGATTAGGATATAACTAAGCTTATTTGGGTATTGCTTCGCTTTGCGATTTTGTCGTGGAGTCTATCTCCTGATGATGCTTCGGTTGCGGGGCGAAACGCTTGTTGAGTTTGCGATAGTGAACGTATGTAGTGCTTGTATGTTATGGTGGCGGTGGTGGAGGTTTATGCATGTGTTTTTACGAATCTTGCATGTATCAGGTATAAACACGGATTGTTCATTTAACATTATATATATTTTCTATTTTACTTAATCGCGGATTATATCAAAATAATTTTATTATAACTTTTATAATACAAAAATAATGAAAATATTATTTTGCTTTATACTATTGGGCATTCATACTTTGATGAAAAAAAGTGACTTTTGACTGACTAAGCCCGACCGGATATACAGGATGTCCCGTAATGAATAAAGAACCTTGTAACATTGAAATTAAACAGTCGTATTTCTTTAAAGTTACAACAGTTACTTATATGATTCACAACACATCTATTTGTGCTATTCATGAAGGTTATTAGGATATCAAAAAACCGACAAATTTAATTTATTTGTAGCTGTGGTAAACAGAGACATAAGTAGTGTCAAAAAATTCGTTGATTTCCAAAAAATAGTCATTACTTAGGTACTAGGTAACTCAATTTTTTTTATATATTTTTAAGCGGTGAATAGATCTAGTATAGGTTATCCATTATTAAGGGACATTCTGTATATGAGAAGCTTCGTTTATTAGCACATTTTTAAAACGTTGTACCATTTAAGTAATCATTGAACGTAATATTATTTTATGGGGACATCATTAATCAACACTAACGTGTTCTCGACGCCTATTATTTCTCCGTGACACATTTCAGAACGCCGGATATGGCGGCATATGACAGCATGGCTTGTGGAAACGTTATATGATAAAACAGAATATACCGTTTCTACAACGCTATGATAATTGAATGTTTAATTAAAAGGGGAGTGTTGATCAGTTACTATCATCATCTTCCTGCCCTTATCCTACTCTAAGTGGGGTCGGCACAACATGTTATAAACATGCTGTCACATGTTTGGCTGCGGTTTCACGACCGGCCGCCTGCCTGGCGTCAACTTACGTTAGTCGTATTTTACGACACCTCGGTAAGAAAGAGGGTGGTCTATTTTACTAAACCTGATACCACACGGTGGGTCAACTTACCTTAGTCGCCTTTTACGACACCTCGGTAAGAAATGAGTTTGATCTATTCTACTCAGCCGGATATCACATGGCGGGACGACTTACCTTAGTTGCCTTTTACGACACCTCGGTAAGAAAGAGGGTGGTCTATTTTACTAAACCTGATACCACACGGTGGGTCAACTTACCTTAGTCGCTTTTTACGACACCTCGGTAAGAAATGAGTTTGGTCTATTCTACTCAGCCGGATACCACACGGCGGGACAACTTACCTTAGTTGCCTTTTACGACACCTCGGTAAGAAATGAGTTTGGTCTATTCTACTCAGCCGGATACCACATGGCGGGACGACTTACCTTAGTTGCCTTTTACGACACCTCGGTATGAAATGAGGGTGGTACTATTCTATTCAGCCAGATACCACACGGCTAATCAGTTACTATCATTCACTGTAAAAGATATTCCATTTAACATCTATACTTATTATAAAACAAAAACCCCAAAATATGTCTGTATGTGATCGATTTTCTCAAAATCTACTGAATGGGATTTTGTACAGTTTTTACTAAAAGGTGGTGGGTTTTTTCAGGAAGGTTTAAGTTAATAGTAAATTACGGTTTTATGTTATTTGTGTGGAAGAGATCGCGCAGTTGTTAAAATCTCGTCTGCTGGGAGCTTTAGTGCGCCGCATAAATCAACAGAGATACTCTAAAGTAATGTACTAGAGAATTGTAACTCGTTGTAACTGTTGAACTGTTTAACTGTGTAACTGTTGAAAACTATACATATTTCAATTAAGCAAATAATTCCATCATCATTTTGGTGCTTTTAGAAACACTGGTACATAGTAATAGGTCTAACTGCCTTTTCACCTAAGACTTGAATATTTTTTCTTCTTTCTCAACCGATGGACGTCCACTGCTGGACATAGGTCTCTACGGATCTTAAGGGATCTCTACACCCCACAATTGTGTAATAATAAATGGAACCAGCGGCTTTCCCCGGCCTTTTTTGAGTACGTCAGTTCACCTTGTTGGAGGTCTACCAACGCTGCGTTTTCGGGTGCGAGGTCGCCATTCCAGGACCCCAACGCCCATCAATTCTACGCACTACATGCTCCGCCAATTATTTTAGCTTCGCGACACGATGAGCTATGTCGGTAACTCTGGCTCTTCTATAGATCTCCTCATTCCTGATTTGATCGCGTAGAGATACACCAAGCATAGCTCGCTCCATCGCCCGCTGAGTGTTTCTGAGCTTTCTTATGAGGCCCATAGTCAGCGACTACGTTTCTGATCCGTAAGTTATCACTGGCAACATGCACTGTTCGTAGAACTTGGTATTCTTGATTATTTAAAAATATTACTAATAAATATTAAGAATATAATGGCGTATAGAACCCTTTACCCCATTTATGTTCAAATCACACCGGCGCAATATAAAAACTCTAAGCTTGTCGTTAAGTCTGGGACTTGCGCCTGTCTCAAAGTTTCTGATTTATGAAACCGAGGAAATTCCGCCTCAATTCCAAACTTATTCTCGTGAAAACTATTATATCTTTTTCCTCTGTAAAAAGACATTTTTGAATGCCACATTCAGAATATTGAATAATATTTTGTAAAGAATTTTCGTCTTTTCAATCTTTTATATCAAGTGACGGCAACGGCGGGGTGAGGTTTATGTAAGTTAAATAAAAAATGATATAGCATTTTCAAATTAGTTTTATTAAAATATACATTGAAGTATTTTTAGCTTTTTGTATCATTATGACATGATATGGTGACAATTAATCATAAAACAGTGATAAGCCGATTGAAAATTATGTACCTAAAGCCTCAGTCACGGAATATATCTTTGGTAAAGAACTGTGCCTCCTAAAACACCAGTTAGTTAGGGAACTATTCTTGAAGTAAACCGAGCTATTGAGTTTTGAAGTACTCCTTGGACTGCACATTGCGTTGAAAGGAATACGATTATGTCTACATTATAATTCCGTACGCACTTAGCATTTCTCTATTATAAGTGACCTTACAAGCTATAATAACTTAACCATAATAAAAGGTTTTAATAAATAAAACCTTTTAACAAAATTTTATGTCCCTACTGTTAGCCGATGAGGATTTCCCTCATCTGTAGCCAATCCTGGCAGCAGAATCAGATCATGCTTATCATAAACATGCATTGTCATCGGGACTGGACCAGTATGTTAAATTTCAGCTCAATCGGACATCGGAAAGTGGGTTAAATTTAACTTGCAAGATTCCTTTACATACAATCACAACACAAGTTAAATAAAGGCTTTTAATGAGCCGAGGCAAAGCTTTATGTTTGCTTAATTTATTACTTAGACAGATAGGTTAAAATCTTAACTTACTCTTAACCTTACTTAAATACTTTTAAGACATCGTGATATGAGCCCACTATCATAACTGTAATTATTTTTGCTGCTATGAACTGATGGTGTGAATTTAATACCACAAATAAGAAATCTTTTACAAAAAACAAGTCATTCTCTAAATTAGCTTGAAAGTATTGTGGTTTTACTTTTAAAACATTTTAGGGGCTCAGTGGATTTTCGAGAGTCATCAGAAACCTTGAGTGAGGTTTTCAACGAAATGACCATATATTTTAAACATACCTTTGATTTAAAAGTATATATTATATTTATTCAGAAACAATTGTTACTCTAAACTTAAACGCAATAATTATATTTTAAAAAAACTAAATGAATTATAGATACTGTGATGAATTAAAAACTAGGCTTTTATTAAAATAAATTGCACCTGCACGATATAGATATTTAAAAAATAAAAGTACAACTTTGATATCTTTCGTAAAATAAACAATTAAAAATAACTTAATGAAATAAATAAATACATTATTTAAGAAGCAAATACAATAAGTAATTTGATCTAATCAAAAATTTATCACCAATCGTTTTTATTCACCTAAATAGAAATACATCATCATCTTCCTGACCTTATCCCACTCTAAGTGGGGTCGGCACAACATGTTATAAACATGCTGTCATATGATTTAAGAAAGAGAGTGGTCTATTCTACTAAACCGGATACCACACGCTGAGTCAACTTACCTTAGTCGACTTTTACGACACCTCGGTAAAAAATGAGGTTGGTCTATTCTACTCAGCCGGATACCACACGGCGTCTTAATAGAAATATGTCATTACATTGTTTTTCTATGATAGAATATATTATAAAACGTTCTTCTTTGTAACACCGAAGTGCTGAGAGATTTTGTATTAACCCGATTGTTAGGCAAATGTAATCAATCCTCTATCAAGTCTTAAAATACACATGAGGTCAAAGTAAGCCCTTTTAGGATTGATTTTATATTGTTTGTGAAAAAATATCTTTGATTATAAAAAAATGAATAAAGAGTTCTTATTTTGACCAGGTGCTCACATTATTATCCAATTTGGAAAGATTGTTCTAGCCATAAGCTCTACAAAATATGAAATAATTACCTTTTTTTCTGAACCAGATACATATTATAATAACAATAAAATATATACAGGAATTGTTTTCATTTTTACCTCTTTGTGCGACAGCTGGACAAATTCAAGTTTTGCAAGGAATAAGTTCAGCTTTAGACGATTCCACGCGGGCGTGACTAGTATAACTGTTATAGCCTGCCATTTATTTAGAATAGACTTATTTTAATTTTTTTATATTTTAATTTTAAGATCATAAATATTTTAATATTTTTATAAATTGTATTTTACAACTGCATTATTATTAGTCTTTAATATAAAAGTTTTAACAATTTTATTAAAATATTTTTATGTCCAAGTATATTCAAGTTTTATATAAAATTTCAATACCACGTGCTGCGAACATAATAGGACTTATAATAAAAATTTATATATTGAAAATAAAAACTAATAGATTTATTTGGTTTTACAAAAAAAGGTTTGATGGCAGTGCTAAATGTACAGAAGGCGATTGTTTGAAAGAAAATCTCATTCGAGCAGCAACAACGAAAGTCCATTTGCGAGTGTGGGCAAAGTTTAGCGATTAAGGTCGCCACTCACCAGTCCATCTGTTGCGTGATGAATTGCAGCAAAGAAATCCAGAGATTGGGTAACATTTTATATAAATAAAAGAAAATATCAGTTTAGGAACAATAAAACATGGATAATAATAGACCGGCCCGTTGGCGTAGGTAACAGTCACCTTGCCTACAGCTCAGCAACAAATTATATACAACAACCTCTATTCAATGTAAATAATCTTGGTACTATAAAAAAATACCGCTAATAAGCCTTTAAGTCTTGATAAAGAGTAATACAGATTTGTACAAGTAATAAGTTACATCATTGATGACAGTAACTATGTTAAAAAACTAAAAGCACGAAATATAATCCCACTTCTGATTAAGATTTCCTGCCTACAGAACAATGGTGTTTCCGGTTCAAAAGGTACATATTTTATATAAGATGTGAACAAACTATAAATTATGTTGTTACTAAATATCATAAACTATAGGTAAAGCTAATAATTGTACAAAGCTTTTAAAAATAAGGTTAGATGAGTGCCTAAGTGATGCATTACTTCAAATTTGTAATATGAAAAAAATGTATTGGTATGTTCATATGGTAAGTATATTTAAGTTGATTCAGTTTTATTTTAGGTTACTTGTGAAAGGTTACTTTTACATGTAAATTTAACATTAAAGAGGCACAGAACATGTCAATAGCCTTTGATGCGTTTCCGATGATAGGAAACCAGAAAACTGCAAGTAATCAATGCTTGTAGTGATTCGCATTTGTATAGATCCAGCACGAAGTAACATCGTAGCTTTTCATAGGTCTTCGGTACGTATTGGTCGAAAAATATTTGTCAAAAACAGCTGTGAATGAAAAACCTATTAGAGTTTTGTGTCAGATATCTGGGATAAGGCCAAATTATTCCGTAAATAGAATAGTCTGTATTCAGTTAGGTAAATAAATTGCATTTGCCCGAGGTTATTTGGCTTGTTTTTAATTATTAAGCACGAACATAAAGCTTTGTGAATCCATTAATTATTACATTTTAATCTGTTTATCGGCAATTGAGTGCTAATGAACAATTTATATTGCCATTGCTTTGCATAATTTAAGTATACTTATATAATTTAGAGCTCGTTGCATTCTTCAATTAACGAAATTCGGTCATCCAATATCTGATTATTGTGTTGTTTTTGAAAAGGTAGTTTAAGTCACATAGGATAGTATATCCTGAATATTGACCCCTCTTACATAGCAATAAGATTATAAACAAAAACCATTTGTCTTTACCGAATTAAAACCAGTTTCTCGAACCATACTTGTCGTAGTTTTAGTAATACTAAAATTTATTCAACGCCACCACCGTTATTTGAGTATATATTTTGTGTACGCTTAAATTAAATTAATATTTATGTTTGCTTTTACTCCAAGGTGAACGAGAGCGTTTATTAGTCCGGGACAAAGAACCACACTTAAGGGCGATAACTTTTTCTTATACCTTTTGCGTGAAAATTTAATCTTTACACACGCTTTTATAGCTCATGTTTCAGACGAGTGGTAAAATTGAGTTTTATAAAGGGTGTCTTGTTAAAAATATCGTATGCCATTATTATACTAATATATTCCATTTTTTCCATTAACTTCGCCATCCGAATGAACATATTGTGTTTATTCTAATGAAAAATAATTTATAGAATTAGGCGTATTTTGCTATAATCCGCGATACAGTAAAAAAGGAAATATATATAATGCTAAATGTAGAGTGGACAATCTGTTTTCATACCTGATACATGCAGGATTCGTAAAAACACATGCACAAACCTCCACCACCGCCACCACAATACACAAGCACTACACACGTTCACTATCACAAACTCAACAATCGTTTCGCCCCGCAACCGAACCATCATCAGGATATCCACGACTCCACGACAGGACTCCACGACAAAATCGCAAAGGGAAGCACTAATCGGTTCAATCCCACCATTTATTTTATTTTGCCTCTGAACACGTGTAATAAGCTTCCTAACACTATATATTTTTCCTATTTTACTTTATCCGGCTAAGTAGAATAGACCACCCTCATTTCTTACCGAGATGTCGTAAAAGGCGACTAAGGTGACCCACCGTGTGGTATCCGGTTAAGTAGGATAGGCCACCTTTTTTCCTACAGAGATCTCGTACAATACGATTAAGGTAAGTTGATGTCAGGCAGGTCGTAAAATACCAAGCCCAATCATGTCAACCACGTAGAGCAAGATAAGAGCAGGAGAATGAATGAAATGATAAATACGAAAAGAGCTGAAAAATTATGAACGCTACTGATTATACATACCGGCACTGGAACAAGTTTTCCATTCTACCTTCCAATAGTGGTGAAATATTTTGGAAATGTCTATAACCAAATTAATTTAATTTCGTCACATAATCGTCCATCAAAATATATTTATTCAAGCCACGCATCCATTCTTGAAGGCATTATCTGTTAATGCAAACGATTAGTGGTTTCTGACCCTACCCTCGTCACCTTGGGTACGTGATCTCCTAAATAATGCCAATACTCTAGCTGTTGTTTTGTTTCATTTATATTATTGTTCTAACGATTAGTGAAATTCGTTAGAATATTAAAGACGAATTAGAAATATATATTCTGATCCGAGCCAAACAGTAAATAAGCCAAACTGTGATAACGTGTGATTCTCGACAGGGGGTAACAGGTTTCAAATCTTGGCATCAATGAAATCTGTAAATCTCAATTGAAAATTATACTAGCGCGTAATAACACTTATTGGACTGGACAACGACAAACATCGGGAAGCTGCACATCTTTGGAGAATCCGAAGAATAATGTCACATTTCTTATGCTTTTACATGGGACTTGTATTATTCTTCGGAAAGGGCGATGTATCTATCCACAATCATATTTAAAACTCTTTTGATCACAAGATTTATTTATAATGTGATATATGATTGTTACATTAAAAAAGTCATAAATATGTATGATCCAAAATGTCCAATATTATCATAATTCCATATCAGATATCAACAACAATCGTTTTCACAAATTGACCGTAAAACGGCGACCAATAGATTCTCAGAAATCATCAAATAAGATTGTTTCGTAGAATTTCATTTAGGATTAGGCATAATACTGATGAAATCGAAAAAATTGGAACATTCTTTTAGGCAAAGGCAGTTTCAATTTTTTCCTTTTCTGTTCATCGAGTGACCTCAATATAAGTCTTTATTCTGTGAATAAAGTATAAAATCTCCTTTCTATTCTCTCATTCCAAATTTAATAATTTTAATTAAATCGTGCCTTCATTTCGTTTAACATTAAATTCATTAATAACTTTCGTGTTTCAATTTGCCTCAGCTGTATTAAGCCTATTCACAATCTCCCCCTTTTAACCGATTGTTTAACGATGCTACATATTATAGCTTCCGTCGAGGGTGTTCCATGCTATACGATCTTATATTGTAATATATTATGATACAGTACCTGGGTGACCGAGCCTTGCTTGGTAATTTTTAAAATGACGTATAAATAGTTAAAATTTTAAAATGATGTATAATTTAAAAAAAATTGAAAAGAAAAATGAAAAAATAATAGGGCAGGTGGGGCTCGATCCTAGGTATTTTCATCGCTCTAGACCGCCCGTTCCCCAAATAAACCAACATGACTTTACGTTTGTCAGCAAAAAATTGTGATTGTATTCAAAGTAAATTTCAAAAACAAATTGGAGCCCGATAACAGGGAGAAAACGACATTTTTTTTTAAATAAAACTTATCTAGATCGATTTTTCAAACCCCTTCATGCTGAATTTCAGGGAAATCGTTGGAGCCGTTTCCGAGATTCTAAAAATATATATATAATACATACAAAATTAACTCATTTAAATATTAAAGATAGTATCAATAGCTTGTAGAGACCTATTTAAGACAGTCCCTGAAACTAAACGGGATTCTACAAATAATGCGTCTTCTAAAGCGAATGTATCACTTCAAAATCTTGGAGTCAAAGCTACTCATAAAACAATGTACATCAACCATGGCTTCTTTATAATGCGTTGAGCAATATCGGTGAAATTTGTTCTTATTCGACAATTAACAAGATATTTTTAATCTTTGTTATCGTAAACTGCTCTAGGATGAATATGTTACGACAGATAATATTTTTAACTGAAATTAAAGTACATAATTTTCTTCTGCATAACTTTTATACTTAACATAAGTTCTTTATATACCTTGTTATTGTTTCCTGTGTTTCGTTACATAGTTCACTTCATAATCAATTTTCACAATGCCCGATAGAAGAAATTTTATTTTAAGTTTATCATTATCGCTTAATACTTCAGTTTTGAGTGTCAATAGTGTGTTTATAACTTTATCGCTTAATACTTCAGTTTTGAGTGTCAATAGTGTGTTTATAACTTTATCGCTTAATACTTCAGTTTTGAGTGTCAATAGTGTGTTTATAACTTTATCGCTTAATACTTCAGTTTTGAGTGTCAATAGTGTGTTTATAACTATCTGCTTTGAAATAATAATTTAAGTGTTAAGTTAATTTTCTGTTGACAGGAATAGATAGTATAGTATGAATTGTAGAATTTTATTGAAGAAATAATAATAGTATCAATATTAGAGATTAAAATAAATCTAATCGATAATAAATGACAACCGCTGATTCTGAAGTAATTTTATTTAAGTATTTCTATATAGTAATGTTAGTTATATTTTTTCTTCAAATCAAATTCTGCTACTTTTACTTAATTTACACAGCCGCTTCCTATTATACAGACAGCACAATAATGTATTAAAACTTAAGTTATAATCACTTCCAGCTAAAGCGAATAATGAAAAGCTTAAACTTCTGGAGCGGTGAACCAAATAACTAAGTTTGAATAATAAACAAAGAAGATTACGCAAGCATAGGTAACTTATACTTTGAAAACCTCTGTTATTATAAAAGTTTTATGATAATTAAATACGTAAAGACGTACTTCAGTACAATGGCGCGTAGAACTGAATAATGGAGGCTTATAAATTGTCCTATTATATGTTATGAAGAAGAACAATAATATACGACTAACCGTATATCCACGATTTAATGTTTATATAGTAATACATAAACATTAAATCGTTATATAATATTTTTATTAGTTTAGTAACACTTAAGAAAATATTATTTTGCTATAATCCGCGATAAAATATGTAATGCTAAATGTAGAGTGTACTATTCGTTCTCATATTTGATACACGCATAATTTGTAAAAACTTTTGCACTACCCGCCACCAATACACAAGCACTGTGTAACGACCTCATCCCTACATTCGAGTTTTAAAAAATAAATAATTATTAAAATTTCAATATTTTAGAAAAATCTATAAGTATAAAAATAAATGTTTGTTTGTCACGCAGTAATGTTTTTTCGCATCTATAATTGATGCTCTATTCATAAAACATCAAATTCAGAAAAGTATAATTTTCGTCATATTGACCGAATGTCACGTTATCCGCCGTACTACAGTATGGAGAGAGCGGGCGGAGCGTAGAGCGCAGAAGTGATCAGTTAGGTCGCTTATGAAATGTTGTTATAATGATATTGTAGATGTGTACTGGGGCGATACAAGATATTAATTGAGTTTTAACTCGACTATTTTTTATAATAATTAATAATAAATACACATCTAGGCCCGCTCTCGTATAATGGTTCAAGATGCAAGATCGTGCCGATCTTTGGAAAGGCTGTGAATGTGACTTGACCATTAAGAGTGTAGCGATGGTTACATCGCTTAGCTCACCTCGAACGATTAAAGTGTCAGAATGATACTTGGTAAAGGCAACTTTGCTGAGTAGTGGTTGGCACTCTACCGAACATGCTCTGGCGGGTACTGGTGGGAGACTTGAGGTTTAGGCCGGCAGTGATTTCGGTCATTGCTGTGTGCCTGGCCCAAAAGGCTACACTAGGCTGCATCTTATTAGGGTTGGACATAGGCCCGTAGTTAACTTCGGTTGCTGCGGCGTGCCTTTATTCGGCTTTGGTTTGACGCAACCAGAGTTACTTTGGGCGTGTGCCTTTGTGATACGGGTTTAGTTAGGCCGGTGGTGATTTCGGTCATTGCCGTGTGCCTTGCTCGACCTTTGGACGCATAGGCCGCTTGGAGTAGTGCCGGTACAGTGGTGGCTGAAATGTTATTGTTTGACGAACGGACATCTATACGTTGTTCGTAGTCTCTCAATAGTGACGGTACCACAGCTGAATGTTGCTGGGCGTTGCGGAAGTTAACTTTATGTTGCTGAAGTGATACGCCGCGGCAGTGATGGATCGCTATGGACTCTGTTCATAGTAACGGATGGGTGTGGTGTTTCGTCCTTTTCAGGACGTCCCCTTAGCTTAGTTAATGATACCACGAATGACCATTATAGCATGGCATTATTGCATAAGAGCCGCTGGTCGGGTCTTTGTTAATAAGACTGCGGACTAGCTTTAGACAGTGTGGCCTGCATTTCCCTTATCTTCACATATACATATACATCTTACGTGGCTTGCCGCGTTAAACATAAATTACCTTTTGTTGTATGAAGTGGCGTGTTGAGCTTGGCGCATACCGTAAGCGAGTGCACTATGTGTGACTCCATTATATGGTATTGGGTGAATAGGGGGTGATTGGCATTCATGTAATGCTCTGCATACACATCTTCCACTTCGGTGGACACACACTATCCACTTCGGTGGACACACACCTATATGGTGTATATATTATAACTAATCAAGTTGCTTTGCAACATGTTTGCCATCTCGATGGGTTTCCACTTTGTGGACTTTATACGTATTATACGTATTATACTGTATGTGGTTTTTACCATAGAACGCACCGTTACGACGTGTGCAGGCGACATGCGCCTTACTGAATATAAGAATTGGTAATTTATTATCAAAGTTTACCAGGCCTTGTGCCTTTGGCTAATGCCATATTTTATAGCTCCGGCTATTTATTATATATTATATGGGCTTCGGTCCTCTATTATACACCCAGGCACTCATGCCTAATACGTCAACTGTGGTTTTGTTGACTCCCGACAATAATGGGTTTATCCCATAATCATATGCCGCAGGCGCACTATAAACAGGTACCCCTTGGGGGGGGGGCTCATATCCTATGGACGGAGCTCACCGTTGGTAGCGGGTGCGGAGCTACTGACTATCACTCTCTTTTTATATTTTTCCAAATCGGAAGAATATAATAGATAGGAGAGAGATACCACTTTGATTAAACTTCTCTACGGAGTTGTTTAAGGGCTAGGTATTTAGATCGAGTGAAAGATCTTTCTGTTGGCTATAACATATCCTATGAAGTAACATAAGACATTCGCGAGACATTCAACTATCTGAATGTCTCGCATTTTTTTATCAAATTTTATAGTAACCCGTTCATGTATTAACCATATAAGAATCTGTTCGTGTAACGAATATATATCTGTTGGACATATAAAGTCTGTTCACGTAGAGTACATGTAAAATCTGTTCTTGTATTAGATAAATATAAAACCTGTTCGAGTATCGTACACTGATGACAAACAACTGTTTTATATTATAACAAATGATATTTTATAATGAACCTCTCTGTTGAGCAAAGTGATATAAACTACGAATGTAAGGCTGACGGCTCTATTTATATTAAAGAATACGATATATTGAAATATTATTATAAAACTATAATGTGATTATTATCACATTATTTTTATTCTATTTAAGGGTTTATTTGACTCCTTTGGATTGATGGACACATAGCCTCTGACGCTCTAAAAGAATTTGAGTTATTACAAATCACAACGTAGTACGGGTCCTAGCCACTTAGACGAATCATGTGCCAATATATATTAAGAGTGCTAGCGCCTTCGGCGCGTTTTTTATGCATTTCTATGTTGGAGTGCGAGCGCTCTAAGGGTGTTTAAATATTATTAAATAATATTTTATAGACGAGTAAAGTGGAGCAGAGTTACAACTGCACAAATTCACCCACAATCTCAACAATTGTTTCGCCCCGTAATCGAAGCATCGTCAGGAGATAGACTCCACGACAAAATCGCTAAGCTTTGTGAAAATAATATTTTCATTACTTTTGTATTATAGACCGCAAAATAACGCCTAATTCTATAAATTGTTTATATTTCTTTTTTTGTAAAAAAAACATTAATTTATCAAAATTAATTTTAATGTATTTATAATTAAAAAACAAATTTGTTTAACAAAATTTATTTCTTTGTTTGTGTTGTGAAACGCTTTTACAAAAGTAATGAGAATATTATTTTGCTATAATCCGTAAAATAATATTCTCATTACTTTTGTATTATGGACCTCCGCAAAGTAGCGCCTAATTCTATAAATTATTTAGAAACGCTTTTAAATAATTTAATTGCACAAATCTTATTATATCGCACGTGTTAAAAAACAATTAGATATGAAATTCGTTTTTGGTCTTAAGCCTTTCTCAAATTAATCCCAATTAACCTTTAGGCTGACCGCGCCAACCAAATGAAAATGTCATTTTCAATTCAAAGTTTACACTCACGGGAGTCTCCCAATCCAGTCCTTTGACATTTCACATTTCAAGATTATTTACATTTAGACTTATGTTATTTTGCTCAAATTAACTTATTATTGAATGTTAAAAATCTTTACTTATTATAAAACAAAGTTCCCAAATGCTGTATGTCTCTATGTGATCGATTTTCTCAAAATCTACTAAAAGACTTTTGTACGGTTTTATGTTAAAAGTTCAATAATTCGGCAAAGTCTAATAGTATATTACCGATTTATAAAAATTGTGTTGAAGAGATCGTACGTTGCAAAAAACTCGCCTGTTGGGAGCTTTAGTCACTATGCCGCGTAAACTAGCAGAGATACATTAAAGTAACGTACTAGAGAATTGTAGATCTACAAAAATACTACAAAAAAGTCTACAATAGCATGTATCTATCTCTTAACTACTATGTTTAAAATTTCATTTTGGGAAATATTTTGCCGCTGGCCAAGCTAGTTGTGCATAGTATAAAAAAATCAAGCATAAATGTCGCATAAAACTATCATTAATGCTATTATAAATAGGTTTATCGTCTCTAAGTAAAAGGTTTACATTTAGCCACGGTGTCGTAAGAGGCGACTCAGGTGAGTCGACCCGCCGTGAGATATCCGACTGAGTAGAATAGACCATCCTCATTCCTTACCGAGGTGTCGTAAAAGGCGACTAAATTAGTTGGCCACCGTGTGATAGCCGGATGAGTGGAATAGACCACCCTCTTTCGTACCGAGGTGTAAAATACGACTAAGGTAATCCCCTTCGTAAAATACGAAGCCAATTCATGAGATAAGACGTTTATAACATGTTGTGCTGACTCCACTTAGAGTGGGATAAGGGCAGGAGAATGTTAAATAAAAGATTTATATAGTAAAAAAAGAACAAAGTTCAGTGTCAAAGATTGGTCTGGAAATATAAAAGGTATTGTAGGAATGTTTAATAGGGATGAAATTAAAATGCGATTTGACGATGAATAAGTTTATTTACTTAAATAACATCTCAAACATTACTTATTTACACAACCGTCGTCCCATCAGAATTTATACCAATAACAAATGTATTTATCTATAAATACTTACAACCTTAATCTATACCTGACTGTACTTGTAAATTACAAATTACACCTATTATTTTTTATCGTATGAACTTTATTATATAGACTAAAAGCTAACAGATACTTTTGTAATGTGTTAAATGTTTATTAAGATTATTAAAACAACTGTTCAGTAAGGAACAACTTGTACATATAGCTTTTTCTCCGTTATACTCGTAGATTCGACTTTGAAAACTTACAGATCTACATTTATAAAAAAATGTTTCAATAAAGTAATGCAAATATTATTTTGCTATAATCCGCGATAAAAGGAGATATATGTAATGCTAAATGTAGAATGTACTTTCCGTTCTCATAGCAGAATTTCTAAAAACATTAAAGTAGCAAAATAATTTTATTATTACTTTCATATCTATAATAAAACACAGTCATAATAAATCCTCCGGAAAGTAACGCTAATTTTATAAATTATTTAAAAAAAATGATTTTCAAGTCGCGATTATATGAACTAATTGTATACAAAGTTTTGGAACATATATAAAAAATATTCACAAATATTAAATGTACCTATTTATAAATTGTGCCTTAAATACAAATAACGATTACATTTAGAACTATTTTATAAATTACTTTACTCTTTTTATATTTACATTTCTTACTTTGTAGTAAATTGCTGTTTAGCAAAGAAATACTTTAAGTAATGTAATTGGAATATATTTACTTTGATAATTTAACTTTCATTTTCCCTGATCAGTTAGCTGTTTTATTTTTACTAAGCCTTCATTGAATGATGAAATAGTTCGGAAATTCAGTCCGGTTCTTAAATCTTATTTTAATCAATGAAATGAACAAAAAAAAGCCGTGTGGTATCCGGCTGAGTAGAATAGACCTCATTTCTTACCGAGGTGTCGTAAAGGTCATTAAGGTAAGTTGACACGCCGTGTGATATCCAGTTGAGAATAGAACACCCGCTTACTTACCGAGGTGTCGTAAAATACGACTAAGGTAAAATGATGTCAGGCAGGCGGCTGGTCGTAAAATACGTAGCCAAATCATGTGACAACATGTTTATAACATGTTGTGCAGACCCCACTTAGAGTGGGATAAGGGCAGGAGGATTAAATGATGAAATCAACATAACACACTAAACTCTAATGAATTAGATAGGATCTGTGAAAATTTAATTAAAATCGTAACCGTTTAGTTTGTACCCAAAAATTACATACTGTATATTTACATATGTAATAATATGGGGCCATTTTAGTGTTTGAATCAGTCATTTATAATCTAATAAGTGATTTAGTAAATGATATTGACAAAAATAATGTATAGAATAAGCAATATTACAGTATTTTTTCATCTTATTCAATCACTGCTAAATGAAAAAATTAATGTGTAAAAAAACATAGGTATTTTTATTTATTACATAATCTGTGTTAACAGAGCCCATGGGGACCGGAATAAATTTTTCCAAATCTTCAGACATTTTATTCTCGTTTCAATGAAAATGGACGGTGACCTCTCCAGAGAGCTTGCAATTTACCAAACCTTAACAATTTGCCTAAAAGGTCGTGTCAATTTTCGTGGTCTTTTCAAGAATGTTAACCTCAAATGGACCGCGTCTGACCCAAAGGATTTGCCTTTTATACACTCTGACTTCATAAATGAAAACGTTTTAATATGGCACTAACTTGATTTACAATTTGAAATAAACGGTTAGCTGGAAATCCATTTACTGCGCAGAATATTTGAGTGACGGTGCAATAGCGAATTAATTGCTTTTGAGACTTGATGCAAATTATCTTACATATATTACAGGTCACGAATATCCTATATTTATTCAATTAGTTAGCCAAGAAAATAAAAATATCGCACGCTTAGTATTAAAGTGCCCTAACTCAAAAAGTGTTTTTTTGCAAATTGCAATATAGCGTATTATTTATACGGTAAGTTAAATATTATGTACATTTTCTGCAAAAAGTTGGCAAAAACACAAAAAATTGTTTTTTTTGTTAATTTTTACATTTTTGAAAACAGAGAAACCTTAACTCTTAAGAATGGATAACGGCTTAAAATAAATAAATAATAATAAATAAATATATGGGACACTTACACACTCGGTCGTCCATCCCCAAAGTAAGTAACTTAATAATTGTGTTATGGTGAGAGACAACTGGTGAATATATACTTATATATTTTTTAAATACATACTTAAATACAAATATACACCCAGGCTCAAAGACCAACAAATTCATTTGTAGAAAATGTTGGCCCTCGGCGGGAATCGAACCCGCGACCCGTGGAGCTGAAGGCAGGGTCAGTACCCACTGCTCCAACGGGCCAGTCATAAACAGAACAAGTCATAACCAAAAACAGAAATTATAGAATATATCGCACGCTCAGTGACCTAATTAAAAAAAAATGTTTTGTAATAAATTGCAATAAAGCTTAGCTTAGCGCCTACAAATCTCTTGAGTGTTAAAGAGACTCATAACTTGTAAAAGCAAAAACACTAGTCTTTTTAATAGTTCGAAGCGTCATAGATGGCACTGAAATAAAAATTACAATGTAACTCATTAAAGCCTAATTTTGAGATAGGTCATATTAATTTGTAGCATATATCATTTAATGTTAGCAATATATCATTTAAAATCTCAATTTTTCTAGTTTTTTCTCATGTTTTAATTGTTTATTGATGTTGAAACTTCAATCATTGGTTTTGGTATTTTTAGATAGTTAATATAACCCCCACTGGCGTTCAAGGGTAAGTCGTTCTGAAGTAGCTTACAAACATCAATCTTATAAATTTGTACTACATTTATTCTTACACACATTTGTATAATATCTAGAATTATTTACACCTACATATAATTTTTAGACAGGATTAATGAAAAATTTTAAGTACCACATTCATACCGTTACGTACTAAACAAAGTTTATTTCTTACAGAAATGAATTACCATAATTTTGTATTAGAGATAACCTTGAGTTTACAGAAAATATTTTGGTCTAATTCTGATTATTATTTACACAATATGTTATCCATATTAAGTTATTTATGAATACGTTAATCACGACACTATGACTTCATTTGGATTAGCTACTGTAAACGGATATTACAAGAAGTCGCTGCTGTCATGCTTATTAAGTGTGCAGCTGATAAATAACGAATTCGCCGTGGTCCTCTTACATTGAGCGTCCTACGAACACAGCCGATGGGGTGCTCGGCGTAATGCGCAATAACAAATTGAAGTTTTTATGGCAACGGAAGCCATCGCAAGCCATCTTGTGTTATGTGACGTTTGCATTTGGATGTGGTATTAATTATTACCGGTGCGGTTATACAATTTGTATTATAGTTTAGTATTTCTATAATGCTCTGGAGCTTCTTTATCATTACATAATTTATTACATTGATCGTACACGCTACAAATATTAACAGAGTCGTTATTATTATATGGTTATATTAAATCCTAACCAAGTCAACCAAAAGGATGTTTTGAATAAGACAAAATAACATTTTATTATCTCTACGCTTGGGCTTAATTTTATGCCGCATTTATAAACGTTTTTTGTCCTATAAATATTTTATGTAAAATCTTATTTACTTATAAATATTATACATCTTATTATTTACTTATAAATCATAACGTTTTCAATCGATAATAGGTATTAATTCTGATAAATCAATAAATAAATGAAGTTGTAAATAAAAATTCTGCTTATTTAATAATTTACTTAGATCTTACGAGTAGTACTTGTTTAAGAAATGCAAAAATAATGAAGTTAATGCAACATTTTGTTTAATCGTATTAAATATGAATAAATATTGATTTTAACAGAATGATTAATTAATAATAAAATTAATTAATTAATTCACTGTTCATTTTTTTATGTTCTTATGATATTATGATAAAACGTAAATTATTTGGCTTTATAGTGTTGACAGCCTTTATTTAAAATAAGAACTCATTGAAATATGATACATGAAATAAATTTGACAAAAAATTAAACAATACTAACAAATAATAAACATATTGATATTGCGTTGCTAATATTTTCCAATTCCGATAATATTAGGAATTTCAGTTTAAAATAAGAGCAAAGAAAATGGCAAACGAAAATCGTTGGACAGTCTCACCAAATTCATGTCAAGGTTTCTGGGGCAGTTTCCAAATATTTAAGATCGATGTCTTGTGTATTACAAAACTCAATACGCCTTTAATACTAAGGACAAAAATAATTTGTAAAATTACTTTCTGAAAGTATCATTAGTAATTTAGTGAATATCAATAGTTTGTTTTGCAATAATTATAACCCGCATAAAAAGTACCTTTCCTTGTTTTTTTATTATATTATATTTTTATACTAGTTACGGATGTAGAATATAACAATACGTCACCATCCTCCTGCCCTTATCCCACTCAAAGTGAGGTCGGCACAATATGTTATAAACACGTTGTCACATGATTTGGTTATGTATCTTACGACCGACCGCCTGCCTGACATCAACTTAACTTAGTTGTATTTCACGACATCTCGATAAGAAAGAGAGTGGTATATTCTACTCAACCGTATAACAGACGGCGGGACGACTTACCTTAGTCGCCTTTTACGACACCTCGGTAAGAAATGAGGGTGGTCTATTCTACTCACCCGTAAGATATTTATATGATTTTTATAAATCTTCAAACATAAAGTTCAAATTAACAGAACACACTTCTCAATTTTAACTAAATCAAATTATTATTTGTATACTAAGAAATAAAAATCAATGGCTTGTCGCGACAACGCTATTTTATGTACTTCCAAAACCAATTTCGATTTAGTAATGCTTTTTAAAATCCATCAACTTGAGAGCTATAAAAATAACCTTCTAACGGACTATCGAGGGCTCTCGTTAAAATGCCTTAGGGAACCTCTCTAAAGCCGTGTCAAGGTCTTTTAGGACAGATTTACAAGTGTTCAAAGCCCGATGTTTTATGTATTGCCATTTATTTCACAAGGTTCAATCGGCCGTAACATTAAATATTTAGAAGAATATGGATACAAGTTTATTAATTTGTTACCAATGTAGAAGATAATGTAACGAATTGTATATATAATTTAACTTAATTTACCAGGATATTATATTTGATTGGAAGTAATTAAAATAATGAAAAATGTTAAGTTTAACTATTAGAGATCCCTCCCTCATATCGTAAAAAGCATAGGGAAAATATCTGAATCGACTAAATTCATAACAATTTCCAATTGAGCTTTTTAGGTTTACTAAAGAATTTAAAATTGTTTTGATAGTTCAATTTATGTTTTCTCTTTTTACCACCATTACTTTTTACCATCTTTTTATCATCACCTTTTTACCATCTCTTTTTACCACTATTTTATTTGTTCAGTTTATGTAAAAATGAACAAATAAAATAATTTAAGAAAGCAATGTGTACGGAGGAAAGTTATATGCGTTATAAGGATTTGTTTTTAACGCGCAATTATCTAAAGCTTTCCAAAAGTGGATGAGTAAAAAAATGTTCTTTAAACTCCACATTCCCTTTTTTTATTCTCATGCAATCCAATTCTTACAGCGGCCATAAAAAGAACAATTCCTTTTCATGATACCCGAAGCGTCAACTCTCGGATTAAGTTTGGAATTTTGTTGCAAGGGAGAAGTGTACTGATTTTTTATCCTCCATTAAGAATATGTATTGGTGGTATAAAATTTTACGGTCCTTACTTTAACATAAAGTAAATAAGCGAGCGTATTTTCAGTTTTGCCTTATAGGTGTCAATTTCTATTATCTGCCAATCTTTATTGAAGCGAGGTGGGTCTTGACCTAATTCTTATAATTAAAATGAGAAAAACCTTTATCCAACAATCCGGTCGAAATAGATAGTTTAGACTACTACATCTTTACTTACTAATAAAAAATAAATTCATGTTATTTTGCATGGAAAATCTCACACTGTCGTACAAATAAATAATGCAGTGTAGAAAATAGTTGAACAGTTTCTAGAACTTAATTTATTTTCATTATTACGACTTCATAATTGTCATACATAGTAATGTGCAACATATCGCACGCTTAGTATTAAAGTGACCTATTTCAAAGAATATTTCAAATATATTTTTTGTGACAAATAGCATTAACGCGTAAAGTAGCGCCTACAAAACTAAAATTAAAGTTAGTGTTAAAGAGACCCATAACTTGCAAAGGCAAGAAAACACCAGTTTTTTTTTAATATTTCGTAGCGTAATAAGAATTTGAACTTTGCAGGTTAAAATAAGAATTATAATGTATTTAACTTAATTAAGCCAAATTTTTTATGAAGTCATTTTAATAGTAAGCGTGCGATACGATCCTGATAAAGAGAACGTCAGGATTTATATATTGGCAACTTCCGTATTAATAAAACATTAAGGGAAATAGTAAATATATAACTATCAAGCACTATCTTTTAATTTACTGTTATGTTGGTAGCCGATTGATAAAACGCGGCCAAAAGATACTGTTCCCTTTATTTATTTGTCGTATAAATTTTTATCTTTAAGTATTGAATTCGTGCCAACTCTTTTCCGAAAGTTACATTTACTGATATTATATAAATTTTACTTACCAATAACGTTTTATAAGTGCCCATGTCATAGGTGCCCTTCTTTGAATCTTGTCAGCAGTTATATACTAAAGTAGTTAAAAAACTAAAGATAAAGAACAAATGTACCTTTAAAGTTGTAGGGAAATGTTCCCTAATTAAAGGAACCTGGTCTCTGGACCCTAAGTCGCTGGTGGGTAATTTAAATGGACTGTATAGGGGGGTTCAAGGCGTTAACTATTTTCTATCTCTCTGGGCAATGCATAATTTATCACCGATAATAAGTAACAACTTAGCACCACCCACCTTTCGATGCCTTTGTACTGCCACTATGCACTGGAAGGTTCGAAGTCCTCGAGATGCGCCGGTGGCCGGCCGTTTCTTGTGACGCCAAGGGAAATGTTACTCGTACGAACAGTAACACTATTACGAGTCCGAAACTCGACACGACACTTTAAATTTAAGCACTGTACTAAATATTGCAAGTCCTAGATGAATTATTTAATGTTTTATGATGAATTTGACGGGAATTATTTATAGCGATCGAGCGGCCATTAGCGAAGGTTCCGCGCTCACGTAGACACTCGCACGGCGACAGACGAACCGATCGGCGAGTGGAGTTTTTTTTCGCTACCTACATATCGGTGAATAAAAAAATGACAATTGCCCAGAGACAAAAGAAATATAATTACGAAATAAATAGAATTATGAAATATTTACGAACAAAGGTACATTTTCAGTTCAAACCTGGGAATTAAGGCATCTGTACACTGCACTGAAGGTGAAGCCATCAACTACAAATAGCTGTTAGAATGTATTAATTGGAATCGAAAATGATATAATACGGTATTAAGAAGCAGTAGAAAGTAAATTATATCATTCTAAACTTTTAAAAAATACTTATAATGCATATTGGCTAGCCTTGATAATTTGTGTAATAACTACATCTTCACAAATTAGTTGAATCATTTTTCAACATCAACTCGAAATAAAAAAATTCGATGTGAATACTAACCTTTTATTTTACATAATATTATAATATGTTTTACATTTTCAACTTCCAATTTTTTCAAATACGTAATTATCACTGTACATATTTTTTTTCTATGAACATGTCTTTTCTTATTTTTTATTACAATACTAATTACAGGACTTACCGCATAAATTAATCTAAGATCATTTAAACATTCGAATGTTCTTAAAGCACGCGCACACAACGGCGACCAGCAGCAGAATGTACTGCACTATGTCATATTGAAAAAAATACTAGTACTTTAAAAAAATATATAATAGAATAGAAAGAATGTTGATAGTTAATTTCTTGTTTTAGATTACATCTATTAAAATATTAAGTATAAAAATAATTTAGAATTGATCATATTAAATTATAAAAGCTAATAAAATAGTATAATTTCAAAGTTTCTTTCAAATAAAACTTTACCAGAAGATACTGCAAATGTGACTTGAAATTCTCACATCTTTTAGATGTATCTTTTATATTAATGTTTTGTATAGATGTTCTTTCAAAAAGGCCATGTCCATTATAGCTCAATAATTAGATTTTCATGTTGTTCCAGTATACAACAGTTTATAGTTTATATACATAAATTAAGAGTAATTTATGAACTGTTTTAGATGGCCTAGCTCTATTTTATTATGAAGCTTATTGGAAATTATTGACTAATATTAAAAAATCATGACAACAACAGAGATCGAGGACATATTTGTGTATTATTCACATTCTCTGGTTCACTACTATAAAGAAAAATAATAATTGGTTCAAAGAAATTATTTAAAATTAACATAAATTTCTGCGTTATGATTCTGGCTGGCCGCGGTAGTTTGCGCTTGCTTTAATCTCTAGTATGATTAACCTACTTTATAATATAAGACGGCAATATTATGCAATAGTACAACAGCATTAAGTATAAAACCAGGTCGTGAACGTGTTAATCAAACAAATATTATAATTAAAAGAAATAGCACGTAGAAAAGTGTACATTACTTTTCCAATGTTCTACTTTTCTAAATCTGGAATTTCAAAATCCGGTAAGAGTACTAATATTAGCATGATAATAATTTTTAAATATCCCATGTTCAGATGTAAATGAGTATATCCACAAGTATTTTGTATTATTTTGTTTTGTTGTTTTTTGAAGTTGGAACACTTTCTGTCGTTAGTAATTTTAATTGATGAATCAATAACATCCGTATAAACAATTTTATCTCATCGTTATATAGAAATAAATGAATCTGTTTATGGAATTTTATAAATAAATATAGCACTTAAAAAAACAGACTTGTTTAAGCAGAGGCATTCTTATTTAAATGCTTTCTTTCTATTGTAGTCAGACGTCAGTAAATTTTTGGATCATCAATTTTTATTTTTGTGAGTTTGTCGGCAGATTTGCATTCACCGTGGTCACGAATTGACTGGAACGCGGCGGCGCCTTCGTTCCCGAGTACTACAGTTATTATGTTCGTCAACTACCCTCACTTAGACCCTTGACCCTGAACTTGCATGATCATATAGTATAAATTCAAATGATCGCTCATTTGTAAACTAAGTGCTTTAATTATTTTAATTATTTAATTATTAATTTAAGCTTAAGGTAAAAATTGGATGCAACGCGGCCGATCCAAATTTTGTATTTTCAAAAATAAAGTGTACACACACGCCTCTGTGATATATTAAATTAATATTTGGTGTCTGGCGTACTATTGCATGAAACCTTTTCTTAACTTTAGTTATACTAGCATCCCATAAAAGTGACTATGACGCTCAGTAAGGCAGCAGACAAAGGATATTGGAGACGCAGTTGGCCCCCATGCTGCATGGCTGCAGGATGTTCTCCTGTGAAAGACATTATTTCATGTATCCATACAGATATTGTGATGTATATAGTGATAGTAGACAAAGTAGGAACCGATATAAGCTTGCGGCTCCTGCTTTATGCATTGCAAAAGTAAATAATTAAATTAAACGTAATTCATTTATGGGTATAGGTAGAAGATTTAATAATAAAATACCGCATTCAATTTTAGCTATGCCATTACAGCAGTTTAAAAATAATATTAAAAAGAAAATGATACAGAAAGCCTACTGAGGTGAGGATTATTTATATGATAAGAATGTGTGGATATAGTTACTCTCCGAACATGTACAATACAGTAATGACTAAATGTTACTAGTAATAAGAATTATATTTCAAAAAGAGCAACAGCAGAGTTTTTATACTGGTTCTCTCGGTAGGAACAGTTTAGCGAACCCTCAATAGAGTTGACGATTCAAAAGTACTTGTTAACAAGTTTACTTGAGTAAACAATATTTTGAATTTGAAAGGCCAAAGTCTTTCTGTGTATCGTTACGCGTGACGCTTGCACGGCTTATTCATGGGAACAATATTGATGAAATTTAGTAAAATTATAAGCTCATCTATTTAGCGGTTAGACGAAGTGATTGTGACACAGTTTCAAATTCCGGGCTGGCACCAATGAGTTTTTCTGTAAAAACTTATGTGTCTAATTGATTGATAATTTATCAATCGCTTTATGGTGAAGGAAAACATCGTTACGAAACCAATATATATATAAATAATCTGGACTGTAACATACCAATGCGCATGCTGAAATTTCATGAATCATATTACAGTGATACCAAATTATCAACGTCGAATATTGAAGTTTCATTACAAGATATTGTTCAAGATAGAAGCTTCTTGTGATTGAACAAAGCAAATTATCTCTTAGAATAAAACAATGCATATATTATTTGTATTACAGACAATGATAATGTAACAAAGGAGTCCTTAGACTCAAATATGCTTAAAGATTTTCTCCACAATAAGCAAAATTACTGTGAATTTCACGACATAAATGATGAGATTACTTCAATAGAAGCTCAAGTATTGTAAGCAAGTAGTTCTGGCAACCTTTTTGGAGATCTTTGACCTATTTTTGGAACAGATCCAGTTATACAGAATTGTTTGCGTGTAATAAAGTGAAGTTATGATGTACAAGTTTTCAATTTATTTTCTTCTAAGGAATTCTTTTCTTTTTGGGAAAAACAAATTTCATACACAAATTGATAGCTTATTTAAAAGTTTTAAATCGATTCGATTAAAGTAGTGATCCTGCCTTCATACCCGCGGGTCGCGGGTTCAATTCCCGCCGAGGGCCAACATTTTCTATGAAATGAATTTGTTGGTTCTTCGCCTGGGTGTATATTTGTATTTAAGTATATATTTAAAAATTATGTATGTATATATTCACCAGTTATCTGTCACCCGTAACACAAGTATTAAGTTACTTACTTTGGAGACGGACGACCGTGTGTGTAAGTGTCCCATATATTTAAAATTTATTTTATTTACTTATAGCTACTTATAATTGAGATTGGTGTGTGCCATTTTCCAAATACACTATATACATATGTTAGTCTCAATTCTATTAAAGATCTCTATATTAGCGAGGTGAAAAATTCATATGAGCAAACTCAAGTCGAGTAAAACATATTATTTAAAGTTTCGAGAATTTTCATTTTACATAAAATTTTAATTAACTGTGATGGATGATTTTAAATTGTACTGACGAAATATAATTAAGAGAACTGAAGTTAAAACCATAATTAAAAGTATGTAAGTATGTGTAAAAATAAAAAAGTAAGTATTATTGTAATTTCTATAGTTTACGTGACAAGAGGTTTGCCACATTTTTTTGCATAAATAATCAGAAGAAGAAGAATAACTTGATTGCACAAATAAAAATATATAATATAATACATATTTCACCGTTACAGTAGCTATAAAAAAACTTTTAAAGAGAGGCTGAAACAGAAAGCCCACAATACTGTAAAGGATTACAGAAATAATAAGAATGCATAGATAGAGTTACTCGTCGACCCAATGTAAGATAGGAATAACAAATTGTTATTAGTTATATGAATTATGTTTCGATAAGAGCAACCGCCGAGTTTAATGTTGCCTTTTCTCGGCAGGAGCATTTGTCTGAACCAGCAGTAGAGTTAATGATTCAACGGACTTATTTACAATTTACTTGAAAGAAAGAAAAGAATTGCAAAGAAACAGAAAAGCTGTAAATGACTCTAAACTTACCACTAAGAACATGTACTAAAACGGATCTCGGATTAGCATTGGCTGGAGCGCAGGTGTAACGCCCGGAGTCGGGCGCACGTGCTTTCTGCACAAGCAAGTGAGATGTCGTCATCTCACCCTTCTCTGTAATGACTGACACCCCCCCACGAGGGGAGTCATAGTTGATTTCCTGTAAAATATCCTGTGTATAAGTTATGGGAACATACTCGTACTTCATCTTAAACGTTGATAATTTATTTTATTCATTGTGCAGAATTAGGTATCATTTTTCTAGTTAGTAATACACTAGTGACGTTTCGGTCTATCTTTATGAATTATGTACTAAATTATTGCTTGATACAATTAGTAAAAGAGCTCATAGGCTTAAGGTTTTATTTGTAATTCTGTAATAATAAAATTATATATATGTCTGTCTGTCTATACCCAACATATTTCTTATAACTAAAATAAGTTTTATTGGTCGTAACATCGTCCCAAACAGATTATACGTCCTGAATATACGTTTGAAACTATCTGAATATCATGATAATGTGCTAGTTAAGATAAAGTTATACAACTCTGCTTTCAATTAGTTAAAACGTGACATCCTACTAATATTATAAATGCGAAATTTTGTGAGTATAGATATATGTTTGTTACTCCTTCATGGCGAATCTGCTTAACTAATATTGATGAAATTTGGCACAATTATCCCTTATTCACCAAGGTAACATATAAGCTATAGAAATTTTGCTAATTCAACAGGAATAGAAACTGACATTGAAAAGCGTCATCTATTATCGACCTATCACGCGACAACAGTTCACGCGAACGAAGTCGTGGATAAAAGCCAGTAATTATTTAAATATTTAATGAAAGAAACTACTATATTTGTTGGTAATGTTCCTGTGAAACATGAGCAAAACCTTTAATTAAATCAGATATAAGGATCAAAATTAAACCCAATAGACTTAAAAACTAAGATAAGTTAATACAGATTCTTATAATAAACCTCTCTTAATTAAACAATATATCGGAATTCTCTGTGATGATGAAACAACTTACGATGCAATCAAAAGATTACTGTGACATTGAAGTCTGAGTTAGGTTAACTTTTCTTTCGTTATAGTACTAAAAATAATTTGTAGAATAAATAATTAAACTGCTCCAGCTGGTATAATAGAATCTACTGTTATACCTGCGTAAACAAAAAAGCAGATAGATTTCAATCACCGGAGGAAATATAATAGATATAATATAAAGTCTGCTAAGTATTTTATGATACGAGGGGCTAAAAGGAAATACAAATGGCTCTTTCATTTTCTCATCAATTTCCATTCAAATTGCGCTTTGCTGAGATGAATAACGTTATTTTTTCATAAATTTACCTGAAGGCTTTTATTTACGTGAACAATGCAAAAGTATTGAACAGTGGTATAATAAAGGATGGAATGGTTTCTGGCTGATAAAACATCTGCTTTTCTAAATGGCATTTGATATAAAATTAGTGTTTAAAAAAACTATGGTCATTCAGTTCCCAGTTCAATAATTCCAATACATAAGGGCGTTCATAGATGTCCATATGAAAGAATCAGAATTTACCCAAATTTATCAAAATTGAAATGCTTTATTTCTTTTTAAAATACAGGTACATAGGATTTGCAATGTCCCCTGTACTAGGCGAAAGCCCGTATTACTGGGTGCCCCGCTGAACCACCAAGATTTATAATATAGATATATAGAAATAAAGTAACAAGGCGTGTGTGTCTTTGTGTGTATCAGTGAGTTAGTGTAACTATATAAAAGTCTTTATATAGTTATAAATTTATAAAAGGTGTTTAAAAATGACCGGTCCATTATATTTCCCCGATGCTTCGGAAACATAATGAAAATATGGTTATAATTACCGTTATTCTAGTTATCATAACCATAGCCATCATACCACCCTATATTTAAAAAAAAAACTGGCTCTTCTTCGTTAAAAATACAGGCCACAGTGATTAATTAGACATAATTTAAGTTAAATAAAAATTAGCGTAATACCATTATTATTAAAGCACTTATAAATTTAAATTCCATTCAACTATATTCAAATCATAATGAACTAACAAAAGGCGTGAGATTTCCTATATTTTATGGCTCCGCAACTGTGACATTGCCAGTAACTCATTTTGGCGTAGATTCAAATAAGTCCCACAAGCTCCCTGTGAATAAATTCCGGGAAACTTTCCTGGAGGGTGTTCGCCAAATATTCTGGATTTCTGAATGCGAGATTCAACAAACGCAAGCATTGTTACGTGTGCTGCAATCGGCTTAACTCCATTGCACTATCAAGTAATCTTGTTGTTAAAGTGGGTGTGACATTTGCAATAATACTTCATATGGTTGGAAGTAAAGTCTGTTTCATGAGAGTTAATAATATATGACGTCACTGCGCTTTAGCTTTATCTCTAGAAACCTTGACAGATCTGGAGATTGAATTATACGTGGACGCTGATAGCTGACAATGAGCCTCATAAAAGAGGTCACAGTCACTCCACGGGCGATGGAGCGAGCTTTACTATATTTCTACGTGATCAAATCAGAAATGAGGAGTTACGTAGAAGAACCAAAGTCACCGAATAACTAATCATGTCGCGAAGCTGAAGTGGTGATGGGCGGGGCATTTAGTGCAGAGAACCTATGGGCGTTGGGGTCTTAAGGTGTTAGAAAACGAAGCGTTGATAACCCCCTAGGAGGTGGACTGATAACCTCAAAAAGGTCACGTGGAGTCGCTGCGGCACAAAAGCGGTGTGGAGATCCTGTCAAAAGACCTACTTCCAGCAGTCCATCGGTTGAAGGATAGGAGCCACAGCGAAAATTTCATGGATAATAAATTGATTTGAATATTGAACAAGACGAGTGAATGGAATTTTATAAGCAGAATATCGCCTATAAAATTCCTTTCACGTATTTTTTAAATTTACTTTGCTACAAACTCGGAGGTTACTTTATCGTCGTCGACGCTCGCAACTAATTTTGGCTTCGATTCAAACAAGGTAACAAATTACTTTGAATAATCCTGAGAAACTTTTCCTAAGAATATATTTTTACAAACTTTTAATACAAATAGATGTATGGCTCGTGTGCGATATAAGCGGCTTAGCGGCTTTGGACAAATCTGTGTTTGTTCAAAGTTGTAAAGGCAATATCTACAATGTTTTTGTTATTGTGTAAATTTTGGGTCATGGTTATTAATTTTTTATGGTTATAGTAGTTGTTAATGTGGAATTCTTTTTTATTCTTTCCTATTTGTAACGAGCTTTATGGGATGGTTGGGTGGCGTCTTATGAGAGAGTGATTACCGTGGTATTATATTTAACTTTCGTTATTTACATCTTTAAACCTAAACATATGTTGACCTTAGTAAAAAAAAAAAATTTTTATATAACAAATATATAGTTTAGATTGAAAGCAAAATGAAATATGCCTTTGTAATTGTCAACTCGTCTTCAGGAATTCAAACAACTAAAAATTATTTTTTTTCGAATTGAGTGTACGCTGTTAGCCCTAACGGCTTTTACACCGGGCGGGACGGGCGAGCGCAGAAGCATCGTCGAGGTTTCGAAATACGGAGAGTAGAGCACAGAAGCTCTAGTAACGTCGGGGAACGTCGTTCTAAGGGTGCGACTAAAAAGTTGCACGAGGAAAATATTTCAGGTCAGGCGAAAATCGACTTTTGTGGCTTTTCTTTAAAATTCATAAGAGATGAAGTCGCGGATATTTGGCAGTATATTAAAATTGTAACTTTTTTACTGAAAAATGTAAATATATCGTAAAGACATGTCTTATTCAACGAGTAAACTGTGCAAGTAAAAGAATCGGCAATGAACATTGAAGGTCTACTGAAAAGTTTTTACTTGACATCCCAGTTCGTGAATCTTACTTTATAGCTTACTTTTTCGTGAATTTGTATTCGTGTTCCTATTTAGAACAAACTGTCTGATTGCAAAAAAGTTTCCTTTAAAGATTAATTCGAAGGGTAAGTGAAACATTTCCTTAAGTGTGCTTTTTAGTTATTGGTACGACTTGGAAGTTTCTTTTTGTATCTTAATCTATTAGTATTAACAGAAAGAAAATAACCTGTTTTTAAAGCTGTAATAGTCACAGCCCTACTAAGCGCTTACTAAACAGCACCCTTGAAATTTCTAGGAATAGATTAAAATGACACCATTCCTCCTAATCTTAACCTCGCAAGTTGTGACGCTTGAAAATAAGTATCGAACTGTAGTCGAACAATTAAAATGCATAAAAATATACACTATTCAAATATCTGTATTTTTACACCTACTTTATATAGAACGATACGTTAGGTGTATAGCTGGTGTACGTAACGTACCGCTGTTGCAATGGCTGAGGTCATACTGATGCATAAAGCATAGAAACAGTTGAGTCGTGAACTCGGCAATGCACGTGTTCACGGCGCCGTGTATTTGGCATTGAATGTGTTAAACGCGATAACTCTTTCTCTATTTTAAAGGCCTCTTAGAAAACAGAGCTTTTAGTTTTTGATTTTTTGATTTCTACAAATAACATAATATTTTACCATGATATAATTAATATCTTTACCTCATCGTTGTGAGTCCAGCGTATTGCTGGAGGTGGTTCCGGTGAATGTTGGACTACGCATGTCAAATTAATGGTGCTGCCCATGTTGATGAACAGCTCTGGACCGCCGAGAATTGTTGTCAGCGGCTCTGTTAAAAAATTTAAAACTTTAACACTGAACAATCTGATAAATGTAGGTTTGTTCACGACATTATCCTTAATTGGATGATGAAATTTTAGATCTTGTTTGTGATAAATATGTAATTTTGAACATCTTCTAAGCTCTCTGAGACATGGAGATTAAGTGATACATGGTTTATAGAATTAGGCGTTACTTTGCAAGAACCATTATAGAAAAGCATTAATAAAATTATTTTGCTATAGTACACGATAAAGTTAATAAAACACATATATATATATATAAAGCTAAACGTAGAGTGGACGATCCGTTTGCATAACGTACCTTACCTTACAAATTTCGTAAAAAGCGATGGTTGGAGCTAGACCAATAACTATATAACTTTGCTTGATTGGGTGATGCGTCGCTTTGCGAGTTTTTCGTTGAGTCTATCTCTTGATGATACTTCAGATGCGGGGTGAAACGATTGTTGAGTTTGTATTAGTAAATGTGTACACTTCTTGTTTAAATTGTGGTGGCAGTAGTGGAAGTGAGTAGTGCATGTTTTAATGATTGGTGATTAAACAGATGGTTGCTAAGTAAAGTCGTAAAAATACGGTCAACCTTAAATTTAATAAAGCTTTTTGAACAAATAAATAGAATTGTTATAGTCATGTAAAATTACAATAACTCTGACAAAAATTCATTCAATTTGGGTCCAAGTCATAAAACTTTACTTATTTACTATCATTGAAGACTCGATGTAGGTGTCGTAAAAGGCGACTAAGGTAAGTCGACCCGCCGCGTGGTATCCGGCTGAGTAGAATAGACCAACCTCATTTCTTACCGAGGTGTCGTAAAAGGCGACTAAGGTAAGTTGACTCACCGTGTGGTATCCGGTTTAGTAGAATAGATCACCCTCTTTCTTACCGAGGTGTCGTAAAATACGACAGAGGTAAGTTGATGTCAGGCAGGCGGCCGGTCGTAAAAACGCAGCCAAATCATGTGACAGCATGTTTATAACATGTTGTGCCGACCCCACTTAGAGTGGGATAAGGGCAGGAAGATGATGATGATGATGATGAAGACTCGATGTAATTTGAAAAATATTTGTCTAACAATTTCATTTAGATTCTTTATATTATACCTGTAGTAAATTTCTTTAGATGTTCTTGCCAAAATTTGTTATTATTTTACAGACACATTTTAGGTACAGTTCTTTTGACAAAACCTTTATAATCAAGTCTTGTCTAAATCTTAATATTAATATATGGTTACAATATGTTTTGAATACAACCTCTTTGATATAGTTGGTCAATAATATAAAAAAAACATTGTCGCCGTCGTTATGTGCCATTGAGTTGTTGAGTAAATGGGTGGAGAAAATTGCTTTTTATTATTGCATAAGTATAAAAAAAACATGATTGTTTTTATAATATACATAGAGGGAATGCTTACTAAACGCATCGAATTTTGAATATTTTCGACTCAAGTATTATGAACTTCGACTAAGTCTAACGATTAAATAATAGGCAGACTTAGTCTTTACCTCTCTAAATTTACATTAAAGTTCCTAAAACAGGTCTCGTTATCACATCAAAGTCAAGATAATAGGTTACGTGTAAATCTAAGTGATTTACCGACAACGGAGAGGTACATCCGGTGTCCGATAGGTGGCGTGGTACCCACTTGGCACTCGTAGATACCGGAGTCTCGCCGCTGAGGAAATCTTATCTATGGGTAAAAAATGGTTAAGTTAAATAAATATACTTAAAAAAACTATAAAACACGTTTTTGTAACCAATAGAAGTAAAAAGTAAAAATAACTAAAAATATCGTTTATATCTGCAACGCAGTTTAAACTTTTGCACTATCGTCCTTACCATTGTACAAGTACAATCTGTAAATATTCCATGAATATATAAATATAATTTAATTTTCATTTCAATATATTCAAACAAAATTATGCGTAGAACGGAATTTCACAACAAGGCGCTTAGCTTCCCCGAATTCAAGTTTGTCCTGTGTTTATTAACGGTCAACCAGAAATTGGCTGCGAACTAAGTCAGTAAATTACTTGGCTCGCATGCGATGCAAAATACTATCTGGGTGAAAGCCAAAAGACCACCTGCTTGTGATATGGTCAAATTTGTGTGTTTTGTAAACTAGAAAACGTATGGCCGATCACAATCTATTGCTATCTACAGCCGTAAACTGTCGATAGTTATTCAATTAAGAAATACAGATAAGCGCAATAGGCAAAATTACGTGTGAATAATTAAATAGAATTATCGCTAGAACTGAAAGTCGCTCTTTAATTCAATGGCAAGGAATTTAAATTTATTTCAACTATTTAAATTTCAGATGCATGTACACCTATAAAATTAAAGTAAAGTAACGGCCTCTAATTATCCCAATGATGCAGAGGCCGACTTTCTTCGTTTTTTTTGAGGAGAAATGTTAGAGATGTACCACGCTGCGCCAATGCGGATTTGTAGGTTACATATATCCCTAAAATTCTTTACAAATATGCCGGTTTCCTCACAATATTTTTCGTCGCTGAAAGACTGTGATAAATTGCAATTATCAATTAGGCATATAAGTTTAAATACGAAAACTCATTGTTTCCTGATCGGGATTTGAACCAATGACCCGCTGGAAAGAGTCAAACAGTCTCACCACTGGGCTATCATAGCTTTTGGTACACCTATATAGCATGAATTATATTTGGAAATAGTAACATTAACAAAGGCCCTAACTCACTGACTAAATGGAGGACTCCATTATGTTGAAATCACTGCAGGAGTGGACGAAAATAATAGACTACCCACTTCGTGTACCGACTACCTCAAACGGTCCGTAGGGAATCGCTGATTCAAGACGCGCCGCAAAACTCATGTGTTGTGCAAATCCCTCGAAAAGATTTACAGATGTCAAATCTTTAGATCAGATAAAAAAAAATGATGGACGTCACACAAATGCTGTCCAAATATTTCCAAGCAACTCTACCTGAATTGGAATTATTCTACTATTACTCTCATATTAAAAACTCCATTTTTCCTTAGTTTATTCCACTTTTACTTATGAAGCGTAACCCGTCAAGTTTAATTCGTTTCCCAAGTTAATTCTCGTTTGATTAGGGGGATCTGGGAACGACTAAGATATATCCGGTGCTCACCATGCATCGATCCGAAAGAGCTTTTAGATTTACAAAGATCGTGTTTACTTAAGAATTGCAAGAGTTTTTATTTAGATTTCTCTAAATATTTGTTAATAGGTATATCACAAAAAAAGAATATTATCTTCTTTGTTTTTTATCTTCTTTTATTCTTTATCTTTAAGTCTTATTAATGTACCATTTAGACATAAGGATAGCTGGAAAACTGAGGGATATTCGTTATTTTTTAACGCTACGCAAACGAAGCAGCAGGAAGAAACTAGTAATAATAAAAATCAATTCGTTATCATTAAAACCATTCTAGCTAAACGAAATCACTGAGGGTATAATGAAAACGTAGTTTTGGTTTTCACTTTGAAGTTTTCTACTTTGGAAATAAATTTGGATTGCCAACGGTATTAATTTTTTTAATCCGCTTAAGTCTGCATTGAGTTTGCTGCAACAGCATCCTGAATAGTTTGTGTTTATCGTTAAACGGAACGTTTGTAAATCGCGCCGTGAAGTATTTTCGCTTATAGAATTCGATGAATGTGCATTCATTTACAGTTACATTTATTATGACCATTCATTTCAGCAATACAAGGAATAAATATTCACAATTTTAAAACTAATATTAATACTACTAATATAATATTAATAATTTTGATATTCGCTCATTTATAGACAAATTAAAAGTATTTTTAATATTTTCTATAAAAAAAAATATTTGTAAAAACGTTTTGACCACAGGGAGCAAACAAAATACTCATGCTCAGTTAAAATTAAATTTAAATTTATGTTGCTCATGTATAATTTGCTTTCCGGTCCCCAATCGCAGAAACTTGGACGCTCTGAAACTCTTTAATTATTATTAATTGTACATATCAGCTTACTGCTAGAACGTTCTAGATGTCTTGGTTACGATGTAATTTTATTCTTCTTCATTCCAGCACCGATAACTCGTCGTGTGGTATCCGGTTGAATAGAATAGACCACCCTCATTTCTTACCGAGGTGTCATAAAAGGAAACTAAGGTAAGTCAAACCGCCGTGTGGTATCCGGCTAAATAGAATAGAACACCCTCATTTCCTATCGAGGTATCGTAAAAGGCGACTAAGTTAACCCGGCATGTAATATCCCGTTTAGTAGAATAGAACACCTTTTTTCACCAATACCAATGTGTCGTAAAATACGACTAAGGTAACTTGACGTCAAGCGGGCGACTAGTCAAAAAATACGAAGCAAAATCATGCGACAACATGTTTATGAAATGTTGTTCCGACCCCACTTAGGTGCGATAAGGGCATGATGATTCCAGCACCGGTATCAAAATCAAAACGTTGTGCAGTTCACCGAAAAGGTAAGGCCATGAAAAATAAATAAATCGCTAAGTACAAGACGGTTCCGGTAGCATTTACATAGATAAGCTAAAATGAGTACAAAGTTGTAACTTTATAGTTTAAATGCCAATGGATTTAGTCAATAAACTTTTGGATTGGGAGGAGGCAATCAATTTTATTGGACTTACCAAACGGTATCAAAGAGGTCGCCATTCGAAAGTACGCTATTCGAAAACTTGAGGATAGTTTTGCCAACTTAAAGCTAACTTGTGGGGTTAGTTTGAACCTCGGAACACAATCTTTAACCTAATGTTGGCAAACGATCGCACCACGATATTCACGTAAGTTAGCCGCATTAGCCTATTACTTATGTGAAGTTTCACGTCAAGACGCGCATTGCAGCTCTTATGTAACTACAAAATTGTCCGATATCAAGCCCGGCTATATTTACCCCATATTGACGCCGACTAGACAATTGCTGAATCATGACTGGCCCGTTGGAGCAGTGGGTAGTGACCCTGCCTTCAGCTCCGCGGGTCGCGGGTTCGATTCCCGCCGAGGGCCAACATTTTCTATAAATGAATCTGTTGGTCTTTGAGCCTGGGTGTATATTTGTATTTAAGTATGTATTTAAAAAATATATAAGTATATATTCACCAGTTGTCTGTCACCCATAACACAAGTATTAAGTTACTTACTTTGGGGACGGACGACCGTGTGTGTAAGTGTCCCACATATTTATTATTATTATATATTTAAATTCTTCCCCATGTGTTTAAATAGATGGAAGTCCACTGCTGGAAATGCCGCTTAGTATTAAAGTGACCGAATGCAAAACAGTTGTTTTATAGCAAATGCAATAAAACTTAGCGTAGCACCTTCAAAATTCGTTAGTGTTAAAGAGACCCATAACTTGAAAGCATATAAGGTTTTCATAGCATGAAAAGAAACTAACTTTTTTTAATAGTTCATAGTGTGATGTAGATGGCATTGAAATAAGGATTTCAATAATCATTCTCCTATCCTTATCCTAAGAGGCGTCGGCACAAGATGCTATAAACATGTTCACATGATTTGGCTACGTATTTTACGACCGTCCGCCTGCCTAACGTCAACTTACCTTAGTTGCCTTTTATGACACCGCGGTAAGAAAGAGTGTGGTCTATTCTATTCAACTAGATACCACATGATGGGTCAACTTACCTTAGTCACATTTTACGGCACCTCGATAGGAAATGAGGGTGGTCTATTCTACTCAACCGGATACCACACGGCAGGTTCACTTACCTTAGTCGCCTTTTACGATACCTTGGTAAGAAATGAGGGTGGTCTTTTCTATTCGACTGAATACCACACGACGAGTTATCGGTGCTGGAATGAAGAAGAAAAACATTATATCGCAACCAAGACAACACGTAACAAGAAATGCGGGTGGTCTATTCTACTCAGCCGGGTAACACACGGATTAAGGATTATAATGTATCTAACCCAATCAACTAATTTTGAATTCCGTCAGTTTAATACTAAGCGTACGATATCTCTTTAATGACATATCCACACTACAGAATCTTGTATCACTTGGATCCAGCGACGTGCTTCGATCTTTTTGAGGAAGTATGTCCGCTGCTCTTACTAACAAAAGTAGCATAATTAAGAGAAGACATTTGCCCACCAATGGGATCCATTTACATAATAGTGATAACAGTTTTAGTTGCATTTTCGACACTTTTAATATGTAGAGACAAATTCAGTTATAGGAATGACATATTATGCTTTTAAATAAAAAAACTATAAACCGATCATAGTTCTAATAACCAAGATTCAAGGAGAAATATTTTCTAGTTCAGGAATTTAGTTTCTTTAACATTTTGAAAGCAATTTACAGAACCATTTCAATTTGCAGTAGCAATGCTTTTTCAGTGCAACTAAATTTACGTGATTTTGTTAAGTTTCTTGTAACCACGATGAAAATAAAAACGTTGAATAGTGGTTAGAGCGCGTGTGGCTGAATAAAGTTACGTTAGTCTGAACAACGGAGACTCTTGAGTTTTTATTTTAAAACTATATATTGAATTTTATTTACATCTGAATGCTTCAGTGCGAAGAGTAGCTTACGTTGTCACTATTCAGTTTATATTATAACCTATTGCAAACCTAAACTAAACCCAAAATTTTACTACTTCCATACCAAAAATTACATTTGCTTAATTCAGAATCTAAAGAAGAAAAAGCATGCACGCTAGTGTAGCATAGAACTGACGAAGTCCTGTCAGAAGTTAGTAAATCCTATGAAGTTGGAAAAACCATAAGGTATACAAATATAGTTATTCTTCTACTGTCCTTAAAGTTTATTCTTCTTCTTCTTTCTCAATCGATGGACATCCACTGGTGAACATAGGTCTCCTTAAGGGATCTCGATAACCCACGATTTTGTGCTCCCCAGCGGCTCCCCGCGACCTTTTTGAGGGCATTGGTCCAGCTCGCTATTCCAGCAACTTAGGACCTCAACGCCCATCGGCTCTACGTACTACGTGCCCCACCCATTGCGCTTCCCGATTCGCGATACGATAAGTTATGTCAGTAACTCTGGTTCTTTTACGGATCTCCTCATTCCTGATTGATCGCGTAGAGATACACCAAGCATAGCTCGGTCCATCGCCCGCTGAGTGATTCTGCTTTCTTACGAGGCCCATAGTCAGTGACCACGTTTCTGATCCGTAAGTCATCACTGGCAACACGCACTGTTAGAAGACCTTAGTCTTAAAGGTTATTACTGATTCTGAATAGGTGTGTCCAGTGAACCCCGAATACAGAATCCGCTGACGACCAGTAAAATTACTTTCCTCTGGGAAATCCAGCTTCAAAAATTGGCGGAGATATCACACAATGATATACCTCTCATCACTGACGAAATTAGGGCACACGTTACCAAAAAGTTTTTAAGAATATGTACGGACTTTGCTATGGTCAAATGATGACTAAACTCGCGTGGTGGTGGCGCTAATGGCGTTAGTGGCGCTTTCTTCAGGAACCCATCAATATGATACCCCTGAGTGATCCCATTGGTTTGGTGGCAGTGTTTACTGCCATCTACGAAATGTGCAGTGTTGGAAGTATTGAATAATAGTAAAATTTCAAAAACTGACCTTTAGTATCCAGTCTTCAGTATGAGGATTATGGACGCTAATAAACCTCTGGTCAGACGTGTATGTCATCCTCCCTGAAGTTAGGAGATGTATATCCCGATGCCTTATCCACGATACCTGTTTAAATTTTAAATATATCATACAGTTAATTTAAATTAATGCGACTAGCATATATTTAAATGAAGCATCTTCTTAATTTAAATTTACATTTAATAAATTGTTAAGATTTATACTGTCTAAATTTAAATTATAGGTCTTAGAGGAATTAAATGAAATGCTGGGCTAATTTAAAAAAAAAATTGTGGAGGTGAGTTTCTGAATGCAGCAGTGAGCTAGTGAGAAACATGTAAGGTATAAAAAAATATAAGTGGTTAAACATACTGGCTATTTTCATTTATAAATATTTTTATTTTTAGCTCCTTTTATTAGTACGTTCTCTATCCAAGGGTGGCCTAAAGTAGATCACTGTGTAAAAATAAGGGCGCCATATAAATCATATACATTGTCATTTTCTTTTGTTATATAAGATTATGGTGTACATATTTGTAGTCTATTCTATTTTTATTTTATAAGTAGTTTTTATCCTTATTCATCCTTTTTTTTTCGTTTTCATTTCAAGCATTGAAACAGTAACGTCTAGCCGATTCAAGTATTATATAAAACTTTTAGAAACACCTCAGTACAAAGAGGAAAATCTTTTAAAGGTCAGTCTTTTCATTTTCATTTCTAAGAGGATTATGGACCGCGTTTTATTCGGTCCACCAGAATTTTGTCTACAATTTTAAGTATTTCGGTTAATCAACCGAGAAGATATTGAGAAAACCTTTTGATTTTCTATTATTTCCATTTATTATCAAGTTACTTACTTACTTATTAATAAAAAATTTAAGATCGTATAGTACAAACATGAATGTTAAACGAAATGAACTCTCTTGAATGAAATGAATTCACGAATTTTTTACGGAGTTGGGCTTAAAGGCACAAATACACATGCTTATTAGTAAAACAAAATCTCGCTATTATTAAGTTCATGTCACTTAAGAGTGTGTGTAGGATGTATAAAATAGACAAAGTAGGAACCGGAACATAAGCTTGCGATTCCTGCTTTGCGCTTTGCAAAGGTATGAAATTCGTTTGTGGGTTTGTGTATAAGATTCTATAATAAAATTCCGCAACAATTTTAGCTTTTCCATTACAGCAGTTTAAAAACACTAATAAAAAGAGGCTGATACAAAAAGCCTTCTATACTGTTGAGGATCATTTAGACGATAAGAATACGTGGATATAGCTACTGTCCGACCCTGTACAAGATAGTAATGACTTAATGTAACTAGTTATAAGTATTGTGTTGAAAAGAGCAACCCCCGAGTTTCTTGCTGGCTCGGTAGGAACAGCTTTCTGAACCAGCAGTAGAATTGACGACTCAAAAGTACTTGTTTACAAGTTTATTTGTCAAATTTTCGACATCATACAATCTATATGAAAAAATGAAAGGAGCGATGAACATTATGACCAAACTAGTGTTAAATATGAATGTGGATGGATATGTGAATCTAGGGATGCCTAAAAGGAAGAGGGTGCATATAAAAGGTAGCACTAGAATTGACGAATAAAAGACTAACCCTACTTAGAACGGGATAAGGACAGGAGAATGATGAAAATCTAGGTGAAAAAAAATCAATAATACCATAGTTAGTATAAGTCTCGGATAACAAAAGCGCGCACTTATATAAATGTTGCCTTTAAAAGGAGTGGAGATTTATTGCAACCTAAGACGCAGCATGATTTTAATATCAACTTGTTAATTATTAATCATATGCGTATTTTTAATATTAATGTTCTAAACATTAATATTGATTTGCCTTAATGATATAATATCATGAAGTTTGTGAACAGAATATATAAAGAGGTCGCTAAATACATAAGTTAACTGAGTTATAATTTTCCGCTCACGTCACCCAACTATATTATAAGCCAGCATATTAAAAGTAGTTTGTGTTTAACTTGGATTAGGTTGGTTGGTGTTTATACAGGTTTTATATATATATATTTTCTATTTACTTTATCGTGGATAAAGTAAATATATAGCAAAGTATGTTTATTATTATTTTTGTATCATCTCCACACACCGCCTAATTCTATAAATTATTGTTGGTGTTTATTACTCGAGTGTGAAATACTATTGATTTTTTAAATAACTATGATATCGATTATGATACTAACAATTTAGTGTATTTTGATGTATTGCTTTTTTCAATTTTCAATTCCAGAGTCACAAATATACTTTTTTTGTCACTTGTTCTACATTAAATTAATTTAAACAATTAATGTATACAAATATTATTGCTTTAAGTGCATAATATTATGTCCATACTCATTAGCTTTTAATGTTTACAAATGAGCTTTTCGGTGATAGAATACATCGTCAGGAAACCTATATATTTCTAAGGAATTCTTGGAAATGTATTAAAGCCCCATCCCCATAAGAGCAGCGTGATACTCATAGTGCTTATCTCAAACTTTTCTCTCCATAAGAAGAAAGAAGGCCTTTTCACAGCTGTTACTATTATATGTTACTTTACTGTTTTTTAAATTCACTGGCAACATTTTGACATTCATCATCATTCTCCTGTCCTTATCCCACTTTAGGTGGGGGTGGCACAAAATGTTTTAACATGTTGTTACATGAGTGGGTTATGTATTTTAGTCGCCTTTTACGACGTCTCCGTACGAAAGAGGGTGATGTATTTTACTCAGTCGGATATCACACGACTGGTCAATTTACCTTAGTCGCCATAAGGCGACTATATTAGGCGTCATATAAATGACACCTCGTTAATAAATAAGGGTACTTTATTTTACTTTGATAAGAGAAATAAACAAGTAAAACTCTATAGGCTTTTTTAAAAACAGCACCAATCTAGGATATTAATTGTTAAAATAATGCAAAAGTATTCTATGTTTTATTCATCTGTTTACAAAGTACATCTTGGGATTGCTCGAGTGGCCCTTTAATTGAAAGAGAAATGTTTTATTCAAATACTGGAACGAATTCAATAGGTCTTTGTAGGGCACCAATTACTACAGTTGAAATATTTATACAATTTCTAGCCAATTTCAGTTTTTAAGACGTTGCTAGTGTACAAAATCTATCATGGCTTTAAATCATCATTCCCCTGCCCTTATAATTTCTCATGCCCTTCTTAACGTTAGCTTACCTTAGTCGCCTTTTACGACGCCTCGGTATAAAATGAGGGTGGTCTATTCTAATCAGCCGGATACCTCACGGTAGCTTTTATGGCTTTAAGTAACATAAATAAATATTGAATAACTAAATTATATAATTTAGTTTCATATGAAACAATTACGCACACGATTATTCGTTTACAAAGTAGACAGGCAACTAGTAAATATTTACAAATGTAATGTTATAAATACATACACTCCCAGAATCGAAGAACCAATAAATTGTATTAAAAATGTTGGCTCTCGGCAGGAACCGAACCTGAGACCCGTAGAGCTGAAAGTAGGATCACTGTCACCTACGCTAAAGGGCAAGTTCCGCCCGGTGATGCATTTAAACCACTAGAAAGAACTAGAAGCTAAAAGCATACAGACAGTCCAAAAATAAAAATTTACACAGAAATTTATTTATTTATTTCTTTTTATACACATACTTAGAAAAGAGGAAAGCTCATGTATAAAGGCGGACTTATCCCTAAAAGGGATCTCTTCCAGTCAACCTTTGAGCAACAGAAGGAAAAGGACAGAAATTTCTCTCTTTCATTCCAAGATTATTGAAGGAATATACTAGCTACTCACCGTCCTGTTTCCCAAATCGTGAACTCTGCAGTTTAATTGCGCGGTCTTCCCGACTAGCGCTGTGACATTCCTGGAGTACGCCACATCGAAGTGTGGTCCCCGTTGTGTATGTCCCAGATCTACATCTGTGTATTCTATGTCTTGGCCCCTATCGTTCACACCATTTGTATTATCTGTGCAACCTGTGAATAAATTGGTGAAAATATTTTTTTTTAATAGTAAAGAAAGTTTACAAAGTTACCCCATACACGACACACGCAGTGTGGTTGAGCAGTATCAAGTTTTTAGTCGGCGGAATCTTGAAAAAGTCATCATCCTCCTGCCCTTATTCCACTCTAAGTGGGGTCGTCACATGTTATAAACATATTGTCATATGATTGGGCTACGTACGACCGGCCGCTTGCGTGATGCAACTTACCTTAGTCGACATCTCCTTAAGAAAGAGAGTCTATTCGAGGAGACTATTTTACTCAACCGGATACCACACGGTGGTTCAATTTACCTAAGTCGCCTTTTACGACACTTTGGTAAGAAATGAGGGTAGTCTATTCTATTCAGCCGGATAAATAACGGTATCTATACATTAAACAACAAAAAGATTAATTACAGTTTTATCTTATTCAAAAATCATTTATCTAATAACGTCAATAAACTATGGTTATAAATTAGTTATATCCAATGATTATATTCGAATCACACAACCGAACAAACTTCAGTAATAAATAATGTTCCCAATCTCCACTTTAATATTAAACATGGAGACCGTTTGGTAAGTGACTTTTGTCTCGGCACAACATTATGGGCGCATTCAGACAAAGACAGCTATTGTGTTGGCTGATTCATGAGAGCAATATATCGCACAACCAACGGATGTGAAGGTTGTATCAAACTAGCTCTGTTATGCACTACTTATGTTGTAATCATATGATATGTAAGAGGGAAATTTAGGAATCAGAAGATTAATTAATAATTTTTCTAAATGTAGTCCTTTTAGAGCTTAACGGGGACTTTCCGTGCGTTCCGAACGGGGTTTATAAATCTGTCCGATAAACCCGATGAATCTGGTGCTCCCAATGCATCGCCTAGCGGAGGGAGGGGACTTTTAGAGAGGCCCCGACCCAGAGGTGGCGCACTCTAGGATTCAGAGTTGCTATTGGCAGGGATGGGGGCAATGTGTACAACGGTAGCCTGTCACCGCCACCAGCAGCGTGGTGGAGAACTGTCAGGTTTTTAGTCGGTGCGAGTCCGACATACCCACCGCTCGTATATACTTTACGGACTTAGTGATATGTGACTAAAGGGAATCCGAAAAAGAGATGGTTCGATTGTGTGGAGTAATACATGAGCAGGGCCGTCTTAAGCACAACAGTGGCCCGAGTGCAAGCAGTGGCGCCTCAAGTCCCATATATTTAATGCTAAATGTAGAATGGACTATCTGTTTTCATGCATGTATCTACCTTGCTACGTTTAGCATTAAATATGTTTACTGTTTACTTTGTCGCGGATTATTGCAATATTATTTTCTTGTTACTTTTATCAAATTCAAATTCAAAATATTCTTTATTCAAGTGGACTGTTTACAGTACTTTTGAATCGTCAAATGTTTTAAAGAAGCTACCACTGATTCGGAAGTTTGCTCCTACCGAGAAGAATCAGCAAGAAACTCGGCGGCTAATCTTTTAAAAAATTATTACAATTTGATGGTTACAAGATAATCGTTGCAGCTGGATGCGTAGCTGACTGCAGTTAAGATAAGCTATCACTCAAATAATCCTCAATAGTATAGTAAGCTTCAACTCTTTCTCGTTTGTACTTCATATATTTCTCTGGATTAGTAACTATTCAACGATATAGTTATAAAGCAACATGCTATCTCACCAACAAGCTTTCTTCTAAGCGATTCTCCCTTTCCCCTTTCTGTCGTGTTTTTAATTTTAAAAGTCGATCAGGAGTTGAAAGGCTTAAGTGAGAAACATGCTTACTGCTTTTGTATTTTGAAATCGAGCAATTTATAGCAAGGCCTTTTAAAATTAAGTTAAGCTATAGACTATTAGAGACAACAAAAAGGGGTTTAAAAACAATTCAACTGTTTAAACTAATTAATTATGTAAATAAGTTGTAAAAACCCTAGAATATAAAGCTGTATATGGATGGTTTAATTCTAGTAATAAATAGGCATATAATATATTTAGAGTTTCCAATTTTAAGTAATTGCAAGGACATAAAAGAGACAACCTAAAATACGCTAAATGACGAATTAGTCTAAATCTGATGCGCGAATTCCGTTAAGTATTCGAATATTTATTTGAATTGAAAGCGTTCCAATTTATTATCAAGAAAACTCTGTATTTCAATTTCATTCCCGCCATTTTCTATTGTTGCGCCTTTAAATTTCCAAAATCCATCCCGCCCTGTAATTTCCGCTTCAACTAATACATTTTCCATTTAGGTTTAGAGATATATTATTTGAACGACATTTTTTTTCATAAAACGTAGAGAGAATGCGAGAGAAACGTTAGTTAATGGAATTTCATCTCGATTAAAGTGGCCACCGTTGTAATCCTAAGGCTTTCAGTTTTAAAGCTATCATTTTACTCGCGGATTCGCTTAATTGCGCTGTATTTTTTAAATTTGTAAATTAAACTCTGCTTCGCCTACTTGAGTAAAGGAAACTTTTAGATTACTTGGATCTTTTCCTTTGTTTTGGTGTTGTTTATTTGTGAGCGAAACTTTTGTTATTCCGCGTGATGAAACAACTTAAATTTTTGCCTGTAGTGTTTTGATGAGAAATATTCAAAACTGATGCAACATTGCTTGTGGTTACCAGGAGTGATAAGCGAGTGATAAGATTAGAGTTCAGAAGTACTCCGAATTTCAGGGAATTTTAAGGCTGTCTCTTGGGCGATTTTTTTGTAAGCACATTGCTAGTCTTACTAAGGCGTAATTCTGGTCTCCAGAGAAAGAAGAAATAAAGATCGTAATATATTATATCCTCTCAGATTCTTTTTTAAGTTAAAGTTATTAGCAACTATGCCGGCTGCTATGCCCCTCTAAAAATCTGTGTCATAAAAATTTACCGAATCGAAATTTTGAACACAAAAGTTGTGAGTTAATCTTAAGAGATAGAGACATGCTCTTGCGGACTTTTTTGTAGATCAACAAATCTCTATTACATTACTTTAGTGTATCTCTGCCACTTTACGCACGCGAGTAAAGCTATCAGCAGATGAGTTTTACTTACAAGAGCGCGACTTGTTCAACAGAATTTACATAAAACGGAATGTACTAAAAAGCTAAACCTTCAAGAAGAACTATTTTATAGTAAAAATCGTACAAAAATCCATTCAGAAGAGTTTGAGAAAATTGATCACATACAGACAAACAGCTTTTGTGGATTTATAATCAGTTTAGGTATTCCTCACTAGGAATCACTACAGAACTCACTAGGAATCACTACAGAACTCCTGAAGGCGGGTGGAAAACCCGTACTTATAGTCCTTCAGCGATTGTTCAATTCCGTCATTCACGAAGGAACTACGCCGGAAGCATGGCACAGGAGCGTGGTGATTCTGTTCTTCAAGAAAGGTGATAATACCTTATTGAAGAATTACAGACCCATCGCGCTGCTGAATCATGTTTATAAGTTGTTTTCGAGAGTCATAACGAATCGTCTCGCGCGTAGGTTCGACGACTTCCAGCCTCCCGAACAAGCCGGTTTCCGAAAAGGCTACAGTACCATAGACCACATATTCACGCTGCGGCAGGTTATACAGAAGACCGAGGAGTATAACCAGCCACTTTGCTTGGCGTTTGTGGACTATGAGAAGGCCTTCGATTCGGTGGAAACATGGGCTGTGCTAAGGTCGCTCCAGAGATGCCGCATCGACTATCGGTATGTCCAAGCGCTGAAGTGTTTGTATGAAAACGCCACAATGTCTATCCGTGTCCAAGACAGAACTACGAGACCAATCCAAACGCGGCGAGGTGTGCGACAGGGAGATGTTATCTCCCCGAAGCTGTTTACCGCTGCATTGGAGGATGTCTTTAAGCTTCTGGATTGGCACGGATACGGCATCAACATTAACGGCGAGTACATCACTCACCTTAGATTTGCCGACGACATAGTCGTTATGGCAGAGTCTCTGGAGGACCTTAACACAATGCTCGATGACCTCAGCAGAGTATCTCAACAGGTGGGCCTTAAAATGAACATGAGTAAGACGAAGATTATGTCAAACTCCCATGTTTCGCTCCACCCGGTCATCGTTGAGAACTCTGTACTCGAAATTGTAGACGAATATATATACCTGGGACATACGGTCCAGCTAGGTAGGTCCAATTTCGAGAAAGAGGTCAGTCGCCGAATCCAACTCGGATGGGCAGCGTTTGGGAAGCTACGCGAGATCTTTTCATCCAAAATACCTCAGTGCTTGAAGACCAAGGTCTTCGAACAGTGCGTGTTGCCAGTGATGACTTACGGATCGGAAACGTGGTCGCTGACTATGGGCCTCATAAGAAAGCTCAGAGTCACTCAGCGGGCGATGGAACGGGCTATGCTCGGAGTATCTCTACGTGATCAAATCAGAAATGAGGAGATCCGTAGACGAACCAGAGTCACCGACATAGCTCATCGTATCGCGAATCTGAAGTGGCAATGGGCGGGGCACATAGTACGTAGAACCGATGGGCGTTGGGGTCCTAAGGTGCTGGAATGGCGACCTCGCACTGGAAAGCGCAGCGTTGGTAGGCCCCCAACGAGGTGGACTGACGACCTCAAAAAGGTCGCGGGGAGCCGCTGGATCCAAGCGGCACAAAATCGTGGATTGTGGCGATCCCTTAAGGAGACCTATGTTCAGCAGTGGACGTCCACCGGTTGAGAAAGAAGAAGAAGAAGAAGGTATTCCTCGTTAATTCAAAAATATATATTCTAATATCAAATTATGCTTTTATGTCCTGTTGTTAATTACTTCGATTTGTAACAAGACATTTACGATTATAAGTCACGACGCCGTGCGATTGAACAATAAAAGGACATGAACTTTACCAAGGATAAGCGGGTTCAAATCCCGTATATACGGCTTTCATTTGTAACATAAGACTAATGTATATTTGCAATTCATCAAATGCTTTGTTGTGCGTGACAGTTTAATGATAAATCTCCATTTGCCTTAAATTATTTAGATATAGAATCTGAAATCTGTTAAAACTACCAATTTATTGGAGCAGCATGCTAGCTTTATTTTTCAATCTTTTTTTCAATGATAGAAGAGTCCCTTGCCAAGTATTTCTATGTAAACTGAACGCTACTGACGTCAACGTAGACTTGGTATTGACGCATGCGCAGATTGGTGCATGTTTATTTGTTTTTCCTCCAAGAAGAGCCCTTCTCTCCTTGAAGAAGAAATAAACATAGAAAAACAAATAAACATCGTTGAAGAAAGACATACACGTGCCTAGCATGGGGACCGAAAAAGTGGGGTACTAAACATATTAGGGTTAGGCACCTAGCCAACATTTACAAAGCTCTACTAACAACTCGCTTATGAAATGTGGTGAATCAAACAAAATATTATCTAACCAGTCTAGGCTACCTTTCATAGTGGCTTAGACTGCATCGTTCTAACAGGAGCTTGGGAGAAATGCTAGGTTGTTAAATTTTTTAACTACGAAAATTCATCATACCTAGCCGTCCGCAAGAGTTCAGAGATTAACTTATCAAAATTTCTTATCGATCACATAAAATCAGGAATTTATGCAGAATAAACTAACATACAGTCATTGCTATATTTACAGAGTTTTAAGTTAATTGTTAAATAGTACTTTACCTATCACGCCGTGTGGTATCCGGCTGAATAGAATAGTACCATCCTCATTTCTTACAGAGGTGTCGTAAAAGGCGACTAAGATAAGTCGACCCGCCGTGTGGTATCCGGCTGAGTAGAATTGACCAACTTCTTTTCTTACCGGGATATCGTAAAAGGCGACTAAGCTAAGTTGGACCACCGTGTGGTATCCGGTTAAGTAGAATAGACCACCCTCTTTCTGACGGAGGTGTCGTAAAATACGACTAGGGTAAGTTGACGTTAGGCAGGCGGCCGGTCGTAAAAACGCAGATTATGTGACAGCATGTTTGTGCCGACCCCACTTAGAGTGGGATAAGGGCAGGAGGATGATGATGAGTACTTTACCTATCATGCTAAAAGTAGAAGAGTTTACTCACCCGTACGACTGACGAGGGCTAAAGCACCCAGTGCGCTGAATAGAAAAGCCATCGTCATGGCTAGATCATGTGACTGTTCATAATCCCACTTTACCGGTTCGCTAGACGGTTATGGACCTCCGCATCTGTGGACAAAAGTCGACCTTATTAATTAAAAAGTTGAGTATATATTCGCTTAAACAAGTATATGTCTTTGTTGTCCAGTCTGTTCCTGTTTTAGATTAGTTTACATGATTACGCTTACACCACGTCATTATCTATGGTTAAATTGGTTATGCTTAAAATAGTTACCTATACTGCTCTGCATTCGAAATACGAAATTCCAATTCAAAATTGTTTTATATATATTTAGTTTTTGTTATTATTATTATTATTGTTTTATAGAGTTTATTTATTTTATTTTATGTAGGTTATTTATTTATAATTGTTTTATATAGTTTGCTTTGATGTATAATAAATTTGTCAAAAAGTTCATCTTCATATTTTTCGCGCTTTCTCAAGAATATATTAAAGATTCGTTGTTAAACTAACTAGAGTTACTTTATGACATGAACTCCTAATTTTAATTTAATGAAGAAAAATTAAATAATTAAATTTAGATTTGTACTTGACAGTTATCTCATTTGATGGTAAGTGAAATACAGTCCAAAACGGAAACTGGTTTACATGAAGAGTAGATTTTACGGTTTCCACACAACATTGAACTAGTCACGGCCGCAGTGATGTTCCATCAAACTAGAATTTTGAAAAAAAAATCTCATTATGTGAATTGAACCTCAAATCTCCAATAATAAAAGCAGCAGTAGAAGCAGCATCCAAAAATTGCCGTAATATATGTAAAAAAGCGAAAATACCACTTTAAGAACAGTTAACCTATAAATGACACCGCAACAACATAAAAACAAAATCTAACAATGTAAATATAAGCTCAATCGTTAATAGCTAAGTCAAACGTAAAATTGTAAATAGTTATAAGAGGAAATTGTTAATTTATAGGGTACGATATAAGTCTACAAAATGTATAAGAATAAGCCTACATAACACATGTAAAATTGTAAAAAGAGCAAAATAAAGTCTCTGACCTTTCATATCACAGGAACAAGGAAAAAAACCATTGCTGCACGAAAGTTGTCAAAACTTTAATGAATTTCGTCTTTAAATGTCACTTCCTATTCAACCCTTAGTTTCTATTACACTTTAAAAGTTTTAAAGACAGGCTTACGGCCAGCTTAGGAAAAACAACTAGTAAAAACTTTGTTTTTAAAGTAACTGCTTAATACTTACCTCGGTTAAGAGCGCGTAAGCTATTGGGGATTTTGTAATGCAAAGTTGTTTACAATTAGGGAACAGAGATTTATTCTGGATTAAGTGTAAGTTGACAAACAAAGGTAATTAAAGTTAGAGTATATATATATATATATATATATATATATATATATATATATATATATATATATATATATATATATATCCGCCTGCCCTTATCCCACTCTAAGTGGGGTCGGCACAACATGTTGTAACATGATTTGGCTGCGTTTTTACGACCGGCCGCCTGCCTGACGTTAACTTACCTTAGTCGTATTTTACAACACCTCGGTAAGAAGGAGGGTGGTCTATTCTACTAAACCGGATACCACACGCTGGGTCAACTTTCCTTAGTCGCCCTTTACGACATCTTGGTAAGAAATGACGGTGGTCTATTCTACTCAGCCGGATACCACACGGCGGGTCGACTTACCTTAGTCGCCTTTTACGACACCTCGGTAAGAAATGAGGGTGGTACTATTCTACTTAGCCGGATACCACACGGCTATAAAGTTAGTGTACACAAATCAAATCAAAATAATCTTTATTCAAATAAGCTCTTTCAAGCACTTTTGAATCCTCAAGCATCAATATGATTAATGAAGCTACAACTGCTTCGGAATGTTGCTCTTATCAAGAAGAACCAGAAAGAAACTCGGCACAAAGCTCTTTGTGACCTCTCGTATGTCTATGATATACATCGAATTTCGTCTTATACATATGGATATGAAAAAAAAATATAGGCCTGAACGCAGTACTGGATAGTTTGACTTAGGTAAATTATAGTTCAAAATTATTTATAGAATTAGGCGTTACTTTGCGGAGATCCATAATACAAAAGTAATAATAAAATTATTTTGCTATATCTAATCCGCGATGAAGTAAAATAGAAAATATATATAATGCCAAATGTAGAGTGGACAATCCGTTTTCATACCTGATACAAGCAGGATTCGTAAAAAAAGTATGTAACTAAGCGTAAATGTATATAACTAAGCTTGTTTGGGTAATGCTTCGCTTTGCGATTTTGTCGTGGAGTCTATCTTCTGATGATGCTTCGTTTGCGAGCGAAATGATTGTCGAGTTTGTGATAGTGAACGTGTGTAGTGCTTGTGTGTTATGGTGGCGGTGGTGGAGGTTTCTACATGTGTTTTTATGAATCCTGCATGTATCAGATATAAAAACATATTGTACATTCTACATTTAGCATTATATATATTTTCTATATTACTTCATCGCGGATTATAGCAAAATAATTTTATTTCCCTTTATTAGTAATAGAGCACATTTTCTGGAATGCCAGATACCTACTTTATAATAATAATTCCATGCTAATTTATTAAAAGTGGAATAAAATTAAAGACTCAATAAACTAAAACAATAAATGAAATAAGTAAGGATTTGTTCATCACAGTATCAATTTCCGTTTTTATAGGACAGTGTATAATGAAAATTTCATGGTCCAACGCTTTATAAAAGGAATCTAATAAGAGAAATAAGTTCTCGTTGAGAGGAAATTCCCGATCTTTTTATTGAAACCCGTTGTAAAGCTTTGTCCACACAATCGTGTACAATAAATGTCTGGACTCACGTTTCTGTAGAAATTCTTAACAAAGATCATGGACACGTTAAGGTCATCAACCTATTAATGGACTTCCGTACAAATGTGTACTGGTCCTTACAATACGAGAATTTAGAACAGAATGTCACTTAATCTAGCTTACTAGCGTTTATTTCATTCATTTAATTAAATTCGCTTTTGCTGTGGGCTTTGTAAGCGGATGTTTTGTTAACCATGCAAACAAATCTCCGAAATCACCACACTTACTAGATGAGTCTGTGATTATAGAGATGATCCTATTGCAACATAAAATTATAAATCAGTATTATTTCTACGTATTGTTACAAATAGATCTGTCATTATTTGGTTTTAATGTGGCAAAATTTTTCACTAAAGGGCATTGCGGTCTGCTGAGGTACGCTTACTTCATATCCCTTAATAGATTAGTACGATACAAAGATACAAAAAAAAGATAGCAGAGTAGTAAGATACAAAAAAAAGAAAAACAAAGTGCAGATAAGAACTGGATCCGGGTTTTGTGACAATGTAATTAACCTTTGTTGTCTACTAATATTGTTGCAGTTTTTCACTGCCTGAAAACAGTGACATAACGTTATTTTTTAAAATGAAAACTAGCTAGATCAATTTATCGCCCCCGAAAGTCCCAAATAGTAAGTTATGAAAATCATTGGAGCACTTTCCAAAATACAGATTATATATATACAAGATTCACCCGTTTAAAGATTAAAGATAATACTAAAACTTATATACGATTAATGCTAATTTCTATGAAACTTTACGGCTTTCGTTTCCTGTAAGTTAATGAGAAGTTTGAATAATGCGGGCTTTGTTTCTGTACTACAACCAGCTTATAACATTGAACAATGAAAAATAGATCTACTATTTACAGTCCGTAAAACTTTTGCGTACTCTGTGCTTAGAGCGAGTTTTTACAACCTACTCGATCGCGTCAGCGTAACGCCGTTTTGTATGGCAGGGAAACAGCGGTTACTAGATGGCGCTCTTGAGACATCGAGTGATGCGAAATGCGAGTGTGCGTTCTACTTAGCCGGATACCACAAGGCGGGTCAACTTAACTTAGTCGCCTTTTACGACACCTCGGTAAGAAATCAGGGTGGTCTATTCTACTTATCCGGATACCACACGGCTAAGAGTGTGATTAATTATGTCATCTTAGACACATTATAATCTTGGGTTACATTTACGCTGATAAATAACAAAACAATAGTGCGAAATAAATTGATGTCCATAATTCTAGGCTTAAACAAATTAGTATTGAATATCGTATGATGGCGTCACTAGGACTAGACAATGATGACGTAATTATCACAAAACAAGTCATGTACTATGTTGTATACCGTCTATTTAGTGTCGAAATCATATGAAATCTAATTTATGATCATAATAAAACTATGATGTTAGAAACGCTGTACTCGCCCTAAAAAGTGTTTTACCTATGACGGCGTTCGAAATATTGATAGATATTTAAAATGTTACATTGAGTGACATCGGTTGTCATTCAGGCGAAGTGTCGTTACTGTGATAGCGGGGCGGCCATCTTTAAACTAGAAATTGATGTGAAAAGAGCCAGCGCACCACATCTGTGACAAATCGTCATTTAAATAAGAATATCCAGACGAATATTAATGATTGTTTCTGTGTTACTAATTATCTTAAGTTATTGTGTGATTTACTTTTATTTGAAGACAAATAATTATAATTTCTGTCAACTCCTCTTTGAATTTCCCACCCACAAAACATAGCCCACAGAGTATGGAGACAACCACTATTCCTAGTGATGGCCATTCTGCGTCACCTAGAAATTGCCTTATGAAAAAGTGTATTAAGAAGTAGGTATGTGTAAAATGCTTTTGGCTTGTCATCTATAATAATATACATAGCTGAAGAGTTTGTTTGTTTGATTGATTGTTTGAACGCGCTAATCTCAGGAATTACTAGACCGATTTGGAAAATTCTTTTAGTGAAAGATAGTCCATTTATTGAGAAGGAGGAATATAACATTACGAAAGGATAAATAGAAGAGGAGCAGCAATGAAAAATAGTACGAAAACGGCAAAATTTAAAGCATTCCTTGCGTGCGCTGTGTAAACGGTAATAGTTATTCAAAAATCATGTTTTACAAAATTGTTTCCCTCTAAACGTTCCAAATAAAAGTCTGTGATAGCATATGTCTAGCTTTTAAGGTTGACCCACTTTAACCATTTTTATGGTTATCAAAAGACTATTACGGTTTTTATCTTTCCACGCGGGCAGAGCCGCTAGCCATTACTAGTAATAAATAAATAAACTAGTAATATAATATTAATAACACTTTTACATTCATTATCACAAATATTAATATAAGATTACTGAATAATAATAATTTATCACAGTATAAGTTCCTGCTAATAACCCACTCTTAAGTAAAGTCAGCACAGCATGTTTTAAACATGTTGTTACATGCTTTGGATAAGTATTTTACGACCGGCCGCCTGCCTGATGTCAACTTACCTTAGTCGCTTTTTACGACACGTCGGTTAGAAATGAGGGAGGTCTATTCCACTCTGTCAGATACCAGGAGACGGGTTAAATTACCTTAGTCGCCTTTAACGATAACTCGGTAAGAAATGAGGGTGGTGTATGCTACTCAGCCCGATACCACGTGGCATAATGTTTATTACTAGCTTATAATTTTAAAATACGTATTAAAACATTTAATTAAATTTAATTTATAGGAACATAAATTCAAGTATATAAGTGCAACAAGCTGTGGTAGCCCAGCGATAACACCGTGCGACTCTTTCAAGAAGGTATCGGGCTCAAACCTGGGCAGACACCAATGAGTTTTTCTGTTAAAACTTACGTGTCTAATTGATAATTTCAATTTATCACACGCTTTTCGGTGCAGGAAAACATCGTGAGGAAACCTGCATATCTCTAGAGAATTCTGGAGATATGTGTAACCTACCAATCTGAATTGGAGCAGCGTGGTAGGTCTCAGCTCCAAACCTTCTCTCCAAAAACGGATAGAAGAGGCCTATTCTCAGCAGTGGGGTACTAACAGGCCGCTACTTACTTATATAAGTGCATAGGAATTGAAACTGTCGGACAAGCCCAAAAATAGGCAACAAACTTAGACAGAGTAAAGTAAACAAAGCAAAGTAAATTTATTGATAGATAACAATGTTATTTATGTTCATACACAAATCCCGCATTTTTTCCTGCTAGGAGACGTTTGATTTATCGAATAACCTCTAATGTATTTATTTGTTTGCTATTTGCTGCTTTCCGGCTTATTTGAGTTGACTCTTTATTTATATATTTTTGCTTTATGGGTTCTACAGAAAATGTGTTTATATTTTATAGCGATAAAACGTTTTCATTATTTATAGTTATCATTCTATATTTATTTATTATTTATTTAGTTATCAAAAAACTTTATTTGAACTTAAACTGAAAATGTAATTTTCTCACATATACATTCACCAGAACTTAAATATCGTAGAATAAGTCTATTTTTTCTTTATTTTTAATATATTGGCAGATTACCAAAATAAATATCACCATAAAATTTAATTCTCAGAAATGTTTAATGAAATCTTTAATTTCATCACGACGTTTTCTGTTGATACGAAAGTTTTATATGACCTTAAAATATTCGAAGCTTATTTACTACGTGGAAAACTTTTAAACCAATAATAGAGTCCACGGCTCATATCAGTGTTTGTATTTAAGTATATATATATCCTCCTGCCCTTATCCCAAGGTGCCCTTATCCCCATGCTCTAAGTGGGTTCGGCACACATGCTCTTACATGATTTAGCTGCATTTGCGACTGGCCGCCTGCCTGACGTCAACTAGACTTAGTCGTATTTTACAATACCTTGGTAAGAAAACGGTGGTCTATTCTACTCAACCGATACCACTCGGCTAGTCTATCAAATATAAAAAGAACTGTAAAATAATGTTCACCAGCATCTTCACGTAAAATAATAATCACATAAACATTTAATTTTAATTCATAATGTTTGATATTTGCGTACCAACTTTTTCTTAACTATTAATAATACTAACTTCGTAACTCTGCCAGCTAACCTACGAAGTTAGGTTAGCTGGCAGAGTTACGAAGTTAGTTAGAAGAGTTCTCTGTCGTAGGGATAAGTTGACCTTTGTACACTCTTTTTACCAATAATGTTTTTTCCAACATTTTTTATGGTACATAAATAAATAAACCATAAAAATTCACTAAGACAATTCAAATATGTTTCCCAAATTGTCAACATGTTATCCCTAAGGGCTATATTACCATGACCAGGCTAAGTTGAATAGATGTAATGTATTTCATATCCAGTATAAATATGGTATGTATTTTATAATTTTAAATGTTAAGTATGAAAAATAATAGAATGTAATTAGTCAACGTTAGCCTCTGTTTTTCTTGGAAATAACAGGTAATGTATTATTTATTCCCAGCACCCGAAGCCTTCCATGTAACAATGTTGAAAATGAAAATATAATGAACGAATGAATGAAATTTCTTTGTTGTTCGCGAGGGAAAAACAAATTCAAATCACATTTACAAAAGAAACTCGAATAATTGGCGTTATTGTTAAGCCTATTTTGGTGGGGGATAAAATGTAAGAATACGGGTGAAAGAAGTATTAAATTATTGAAAATAACAAATGTAAACATATAAATGTAGGAAAAATACAAAACACTTAATATGGGTAGGCACGATCCTGCTTAACCAAAATTAAAACAGCACAGATTTTAACACCTAACTGATAATAAATATTTCATCACGTCACTAGCTATGTTAAGATACCAAGTGATATTTGAGGCTGTCAAACGTGCTGAGATAGCCTAATAGTAACGGGCGGATCAAAAAAGGTCTAGGTTCTGGGTTCGAGCCCCACATGTCACGAGCAACACTTGGTCACCTAGGTACTATATTATAATATATTATACTTTATTATAATACCTACCTAACTCTCTATATATGACTAGAGAGATTTTCAATGTAACCTGCATACCTGCTTTAAGCTTTCCACAATGCTTTAAGCTTCAAGCTCCATATCATTTTCTTGAAAAAGTAGAGCTTATAGCCCAACTGTGGGAAAGTAACTGAACGTTAACGGTAACGCTTAGAATCTTCTCTAGCAACAAATTTGACAATCTGCGAAATACGCGCAAGTTTTGCAATAGATAGCCAGTTATGAAAAACCTAACTTAGAAGGGTTCTATGGGTACATGAGCTTAGTCAATCGAAATAAACTGAGACAACATTTCCTCTTATACTTGTAACTAATTTTCCTATAGATAAGCAACAATAAATTATTCTACCAATTTGAAATAATTCCATATTGAAGCTTATATATTTCTCCTGTTAAACTCTAACATTGTTGTGTAAGAACAAATAATATTTTGCATACAGTGGTTGTAAATTAAGCAAGTAATATTTGTATTTATATACGGTATTTGTATTGACTTACTTAACAATAAAGACTATGAATTTACCGGAATAACTGCTAATGTATTTATATATGATGCAATAACCTACGGTATTTGATTGTATGTGTGATTATTTACCGAATGTAGGAATAACATGATAAAGATAATTGGAACAGTAATTTACGACAGAGTTAAATTCGGTCGTGAAGGCGAAATTATCTGCAGTATATTAGGTTATTATTTGCCTATAAAAATGTATTGAATGTATTTATATAATAACCAGAATGAGAAAGTTATGTAAAACTTCAGACATTTCTTGGGTAGGGAGAAATAAAAGAATAACTTTGTAATAAATAAATTCTATAGTTATGTATTATCAAAAAATTATGGCACATCGAATATAATCATTAAATTCTACAAAATCATCCTTTAAATTATAAGTCTATTAATTATTAGTTAATTATTTATCTTGTTATAAATTTAAATAAACAATTATATTTACTAAGTGCCATTATCATCATTCTCCTGTCTTTATCCCACTCTAAGTGGGCTGGGCACATGTTTTAAACATATGTACATGTTTAGGCTACGTATTTAACGACTGACCGCTTGCCTGACGTCAATTTACCTTAGTCGCGTTTTAGTTTACGTTATTACGACACCTAGGTAAGAAATGAGGGTGGTATATTCCACGCAGCCGGATACCATGCGGCGGGTCAACTTAGCATAGTCGCCTTTTGCGGCACCTCGGCAAGAAATCAGAGTGGTCTATTTTACTCAGCCGGATACCACAAGGCGGGTCAACTCACCTCAGTCGCCTTTTACGACACCTCTGCAAGAAATGAGGATGGTGTATTATACTTAGCCGGATAACACACGGCGGAATCATAATATGACAACTAATTGAAAACAACGTTACATGCCTCCATGGTTTACTGCACTTTGTCTTTTTTCCCTTTATGGCGCAGCGTTGATCAAAATAAAGTTGCTTTGTTTCGAGAAAAATGAATATTAAATTTTCTTGTACTTTTTCTAGTGTGAAACGTTCGCCGTACTTTTTCTTCAATACAAATAATTAAATAGATGGATAAAATGTGCTTTACTTTAAAAAACCATATGAACAAAATACACGTGCGCTTACATGAAAGATGTCATGATAGATATAAGATGTAATGATAGATGTTATGATAGATATAATTATTTCGTTATAATTGACAAAGATTTCATGATTTTGTGTAGTGTGTCGTCAGTAGTAGTGTTTGTATAAGGTATGAGAACGGTTTTTGATTGCTACACTCTTAGCATTTCATAGATTTTCTTAATAAATGAGGATTGAAGCAAAATAATTCTCTCATAACTTTTGTATTATGGAATTCCGTAAAGTAACGCTCACTTAGGTATATAAATTATTTATGATGTTAATTCTATCTTTTAAGTAATAAATACATTTTATAGATAATAAAAATATTATATCATCATATAATCCTCCTGCCCTTATCCCACTCTAAGTGGGGTCGGCACAACATGTTATAAACATGCTGTCACATAATTTGGCTACGTATTTTACGACCGGCCGCCTGCCTGACGTCAACTTATCTTAGTCGTATTTCACGACACCTCGGTAAGAATGAGGGTGGTCTATTCTACTTAATCGGATACTACACGGTAAGTCCTTACTTACCTTAGCCGCCTTTTACGACACCTCGGTAAGAAATGAGGATGGTCTATTCTACTCAGCCGGATACCAGACGGCGGGTCGACTTACCTTAGTCGCCGTTTACGACACCTCGGTAAGAAAAGAGGGTGGTACTATTCTATTCAGCCAGATACCACACCATCATAATTCTCTATCCCACTGTAAGTGGGGTCGGCACAATATGTCTTCTTTTTCCATTCTCCTCTATCATTCGTCAACTCTGGTGCCACTCCTCTAACATGCATATCATTTTTCACACAATCCATCCATCTTTTTTTCGCCTTCCTCTAGCCATACATCCACCCACATTCATATTTAAAACTCTTTTGGTCACATGATTTTCATCCCTCCTCATTACATGACCATACCAACTTAGTCTCGCACTTCTCATCTTTTCTGTAATGGGCGCAACTTTCAGACTTCCCCTAATATACTCATTGCGTATTCTATCAAGTTGTGTCAAATCACACATCCACCTTAACATTCTCATCTCATTCGCATGCACATTTCTTTCATGCTTTTCTTTTATTGCCCAACATTCTGATCCATCAGCCGGATACCACACGGCGGAATAAAAATACTATATATGTCTTTTCAGTATACGATAAACTGAAAATCGGAGTCGAGTTAAGGGTTTGAATTAACCACAACAAATCTATTTAGTAATTCACTCACGTAAGAATCTCCGAAGCGCTTCCTTGGAGGTTTATCTTGGAGGTTAACACATCCGCATTTGCTTGGAATACTAAATTGCTTATTTTAAACTTAATTGTTAGAAACATCAAAGAGTACGAAGTAATTAAAATTCCCTACGCTATATGCATTGCTTTAATTGCAAGCTATTTTTATTCATTTTCGCAAGTCGTATGTTATATATCGACTCATTATCATCATTTTCCTGTCTTTATTTCACTCTAAGTGGGGTCGGTACAACATATTTTAAATATGTTGTTACATGATTTAGCTATGTTTTTTACGACCGACCGCCTGCCTGATGTCAGCTTACCTTAGTCGCCTTTTACGACACCTCGGTAAGAGATGAGGGTGGTCTATTCTACTCTACCTTAGTCGCCTCTTACAATTACATATCGACTGTCTTTCATAAATTAGATAGTTTAGACGAAGTTGAATTCCATAAAGACAGTTTAAATGTAGAGAAACTCAAAAAATAACTAAATATACCTAATTTATAAATAACTAGCAATCGCCAGCGGCTCCGCCCGCGTGGATAGATTAAAACCGTCAGATAGTCTTTTGATTTCTTGCGATTTCTTTACTCTAAAATTCAAATACTTGAGCGTAGTTTAGTTACATTTAATTTTTTATTTTATTTTATATATCTTTATTTTTATTTTTACATACAATTTTTCTTTACCTACACTTCCTGTTTTTTATTCGAAACTTTCTTTTTTGTTTTATCTTATTTAAACTTTAGTTGCATGCAATATTGTTTATTTAATTAGATGTTTCGACTGAAAACCAGCGCCGCGTGATGTTAGCCATATGCTGCATCACGCTGCTTTTATGCTGAGTCGAACGCCAATTCATTTCTGCATAGTTGTGGTTTTTAAATTTTAATGAATTTTTATAAGATAGATTTAAGTGTCTGTATCTACTTATAAGGTTAATTTTGTACATTGCCTGCAGAAATTAATAAATGTCTTGTTGTTGTTGTTGATGACCATAAAAATGGTTAAATTGGGTTAACCTTAAAAGGTAGACATATGCTGTCGCGGACTTTTATTTAGAACTTTTAGATGGGAACAATTCTGTAATACATGATTTTTGAATAACTATTACATTGACAATCTTACATTTAAATATTTTTTCAAATCGGTCCATTAGTTCCTGAGATTAGCGCATTCAAACAATCAATCAAACAAACAAACTCTTCAGCTTTATATATTAGTATAGACATTAAAATTGAAATATAAATATTTACCGAATGATCACTCGCACACACTCCCGATTCGACACACGTTGATCGACTGCCGATTGTATTCATGATGACATTTGAATATTTTATATTATTTATCACTAACCTTTTGCAACTTTTATATCGCGATTTTAGCGACTCTAGGCAACATGTTGAATTTCGCATGATTACGTCTATCTAAATAAGTAAATACATCATTATGAATTGATTACATTATCATTTTTAGATGTTTATAGATTTTCTTAAGTCTCCTCTTTACTTTTAATTACAAATAAAATAATAATAAATGATGATAAATATGATATATGATTATATGCGAAGTACGAGAAGAAAGTAAAAGTATATTAAAGAAAGTAGTGATTAACTTGTCCACATACAACATAAAAGATTACGTTCGTGCTGTACCGTAATTTGCAATATGGTATGGTATTTCCATGGTAATAATAAAATGATTGTCTTATAATTTCATAGTATGATGGCAGGCAATAGCGAATCACGTACCCTTTATGGTAAATTATTTTTTGAAAGCATAATTAGACTATGTTATGATTATTAGTTAAGAGTTCCAAATAAGATTTGGACTTATTTTTCTACACCTATAATATCTTCATAAGAAATATTAAAATACTTTTTTAATATTTTGAATTGTTTATTAAAATTGAAAGAAAAGTCTGTCATTATCCACCGCTGGTTTTAGGTCGCCTCTCACGTTTAAGAGACAAGGGTTGGAGCTAAGACCCATAACACTGGTCCAATACGAAATTGTGATATGTAGGTTTCTTTACGATATTTCCTTTATCAAAAAGCATGGGATAATTTGCAATCGTCAGTTTACAACGAATCAGTCACATAATCCCATGTATCTACATGTACCCAGTCACATATACCCACTACGCTTTCCAAGGGGTACAAATTTTTATCTTTCATCGTCATTCTCTTACCCTTGTCAGAAAAACCCATTATGGGTCGTCACGCCCGACGGGGACGAGCGGCGGGTATGTCGGACTAAAAACCTGACAGTGCTCCACCAGGATGCTGTCGGCGGAGACAGGGTATCGTTGTACACATTGCCCCCATCCCCGCCAGCAGCGGCTCTGTATCCCGGTGAGCGCCACGCCACGCCACGGTCGAGGCCTTCCTAACAGTGGCCCCTTCCTCCGCTACTCGTGCGTAATGCATCGGGAGCACTAGATGCATCGACCGCCTTGGGGACCTAACTCCAGCGAGCGTCCGATGAAACTCCGTTCTGATCACAGATCCCCGTTAGGGCGGCGTGCGACGGAGTCGTTCTGTTACCCTTATCCGACTCTAAGTGAAGTTAGCAGAATATATCTTCATCTTCCATACTCTTCTATCATTCGTCTACTCTAGTACCACTACTTTTATATGTATATCATTCTTTACACAATCCCCCCATCTTTATTTCATCCTTCCTTCATACATACAACCATCTACATTCATATTTAAAGCTCTTTTAGTCACATGATTTTCATCTCTCCTCATTACATGACCATACCAACTTAATCTTGCACTTCTCATCTTTTTGAATATTTTTATCCTAACAAAGTTCTATCTTTACGTATTAATAAAAGTACCAACCAAGGATCCGAACCCGGAAGGATCGGTCTGGTTGACCGATCCTTGCTCGGTAATTTTTTACAAAATAAATAAAAGAAACTTTAAAAAAATAAAAAATATTGGGTAGGTGGGGCTCGATCCTAGGTATTTTCATTTTTCGAGAGCGCCCGTTCCCCGAATAAGCTATGCTGACTTGACAATTTACGGCAAAAATTGTTTCATATTAAATTTCAATGTTGATAATTTTTTTATGCCCAAAAACACGGAAAAAACGAATATTTTTAAAATAAACCTAGCATCCTATCCATACACAAGATTAACTCATTTAATTTTAAAAATATATTAAAGATAAAGAAAGATAATCAGTTCAAACGGACGGACGACCGTGTGTGGAAGTGTCCCATATATTTATTTATTATGTTGAAAGAAAAATACTTTGCACTAAACATTCCTTCAGAAAAATCCATAATGTACAAATAAATATAAAGCGGTCATCGTAATAGTTATTTAAGGCAGTCGCCAAGTTGTAGCCTCAACGATAGAATCGAAATACGCGTTGGAATAAACCGACTAGAATCAATTTTGCAAATCGCTCACGTAAGAATCTACAAAGCACTTCCACAGGGTATTTATTTGTGTTAGCACTTGTAAGCTTGTTCGAAATTCCGGAAACGTTAAACAATTTTAAATCTGAATGCAGAGAGGCTATGTTAGCTAATATATAATGTATTCTCGCACAGGTTGAGTCAACCAGAGATTTGTTTTGTAAATAATTGGCTACTTAATTATTTACTATAACATAGTTTAAGCATTCAGTACTAGATGGCGCTACTAGGGAGTTTGTTAGCGATATTGTTTATCTGATATTACAATGTTCACGAAGAATTATAAGACATTTGGTCATAAAAGGAAACTGTGGAATTCGAATTTTGAGTCTCTCTTCTCTCTCTCTATTGGGGTGTAAGGGGGAATTTTGAGTACCAAATATCTATTTGATACCAAATTTAATAATTGATACCATTATACCAAATTTAATAATTGATACCAATTTAATAATTATACCAAAATTTCAAATTCAAATTTAAATAGCCGGGAATCGAACCCACGACCTCTCGATTGCAACTCCGTTACTCTAACCATTCTCCTACTACCGCTGATATTTGCCGCTTAATTAACTAATTATTGCCGCTATGTTTAGCCTAGGACTAGTCAAATCAGAATACTATATTCACGGTAAAAAACAATAAAATAAACGGAAGTCAATGAAATTCTCCCGAGAAATTCTCAATAGGCTATAATACCTACCGCTTAGATTTAAGACAAGGTAATTGAAAATTGAACCTCATCAAAAAATATAATAACACATCATATCAGTACATCCTCATACAATATTCACCAAAAACGTACAGTAAACGCCGCGAGACTCGAATTTCTAAGTAGGGCTTAAATTTAACCTTCATATGATAAGAATCACAAGGGAAACAACTTAAACACAAAGAAAAGGGTCTAAATATTCTCCCTTCAAACTATCGAGAAATGTTTGGTATAAAAGTTTTTCCATTTAGACATACAACAAAAAACAATCGAATTCCGACGGCATAAAAAAAGTATGAAATTTGTGTTTTGATGTCCATTACTGGGCGGAAGCTTCAACGTTGTAAGTCTATCGACAACTACATTTCAAGAAGTTATTATCCCTAACATTTATTTGCATATTTTTCACAAAATATTCCTTTACATTATGAGTAGTTGATTTAAAAAAGGAGGGCGATTTTATTGTGGAGTCTATCTCCTAATGATACTTCGGTTACGGGATGAAACATTTGTTGAGTTTGTGATTGTGAACGTGTGTAGTGTTTGTGTATTGTGGTGGCGGTAGGGGAGGTTTGTGCATGTGTTTTTACGAATCCTGAATCCGTCCGTATCAGGTATGAAAACGGATTTTCCACTCTACATTTAGCATTATATATATTTTCTATTTTACTTTATTACGGATTATAGCAACATAATTTTATTAATGCTTCTGTATAATGAATCTCCGCAAAGTAACGTCTAATTCTAAAAACTAGAAGTTGATAAATTGTAAATATTAATCAACTTTGAAATTTTAAGGTATCAGAAAGCTATAAAACTTTTTCCCTAATATCCAAGTAGCCTTTAATAAACAAAAACAAAAGTCATTACTGTGAAATATTATATTGCTTTAAACAGCGATAGAAGAAAATATATGTAATGCTAAATGTAGAGTGTACCAACCGTTTTCATACTTGATACGTGCATAATTCGTAAAAAGTCGCAAAATCGCAAACCTTTGCGATTTTGTGTTATATCTCCTGACGATGGTTCGATTACGGGGGGAAACGATTGTTGCGATTGTGGTGGTGAATGTGTGCAGTGCTTTTTTGTTATTCGGGTAGTACATAAGTTTTTACGAATACTGCATGTATCAGGTATGAGAACGAATAGTACACTCTACATCTAACATTACATATATTTTATTTGAACACGGATTATAGCAAAACGTTTTTTACATTACTTTCGTGTTATGGACTTCCGCAAAGTAACGCTTAGTTCATAAATTCTTTAGTGAAGAGATTTTAGCGAGCGTACTATTAAACTATGAAAGAGTGTGATGTAAGTGTGAAGTGTGTGATGTGAAAGGAAAGAGCACTAATAATTGATCATCTACTAATAGTCGACCGTTTTGTATGAAATTTTAAATAATAAGCGTTTTGTTTGTTGTAGATAACGCCGTGTGGTATCCGGCTGAATAGAATAGTACCACAATTAATGCATAGAAATCGGCTATACTCACGTGTTATTTTATCGGATGAGCCCGACTAGTTTCAAGCCCATACGGGGCTCTTATTCATGAGCTCTTTACGCGGCGTTATCGCGGCGGGAACTGATAACGCCGCGTTCCCGCCGCGATAACGCCGCGTAAAGAGCTCATGAATAAGAGCCCCGTATGGGCTTGAAACTAGTCTGGCTCATCCGATAAAATAACACGTGAGTATAGCCGATTTCTATACATTAATTATGAATTCCACTCACGATAGTTTAAATTCAAGAATAGTACCACCCTCATTTCTTACCGAGGTGTCGTAAAAGGCGACTAAGGTAAGTCGACCCGCCGTGTGGTCCGTATCCGGCTGAGTAGAATAGACCAACCTCATTTCTTACCGAGGTGTCGTAAAAGGCGACTAAGGTAAGTTGACCCACCGAGTGGTATCCGGTTGAGTAGAATAGACCACCCTCTTTCTTACCGAGGTGTCGTAAAATACGACTAGGATAAGTTGACGTCAGGCAGGCGGCCGGTCGTAAAAACGCAGCCAAATCATGTGACAGCATGTTTATAACATGTTGTGCCGACCCCACTTAGAGTGGGATAAGCGCAGGAAGATGATGATGTTTGTTGTAGATAATAAAAAATAAATTTGTTATTACCCGTTGCCATTTATTAACAATCGCCTAACACCTCAGAACTGTAGCCCATTGTTTAATATTTAAAATTTAATATTATTAATTAATATATTTTATTAGCTATAACAAACAAAACGCTTATTATTTAAAATTTCTTACAAAACGGTCAACTACTAGTACATGGTCAATTACTAGTGCTTTACCTTAAAGACATTCCCAATTTGAAACCGCATTTTATTTTGAGAGGCCATGCCAAGAGGCGCAAATATGAAGACATAAATAGAAGCTTCATTTTTGTGCCTTTTGGTGTAGAGACCTTAGGTCCATGGGGCCCGGACGCTCATACGTTCTTCAACGAGCTCGTTAGAAGGCTCGTAGAGCGTACCGGGGACCCGAGAGCTGGCAGCTACCTTGGCCAACGAATAAGTTTGGCCATACAAAGGGGCAACGCTGCCAGTATTTTAGGAACTCTACCCCATTGCAATGGAATGGATGGTTTTGATTTAGTGTAAATATATATATATTTATTAATTTTTATTTTTATTCTTTAGTTATTATTTAAGTAGTTTTAATTTGTTTTTTTTAATGCTTGTTTTTGTAAAATAGTTTAGTTTAGTAAATAGTATAGTTAGTATATATTCAATATTTATTTAATTTGTGAAAATAATAATGATATCTAGATATTTTTTGAGAAACATAAGAATTAGAAAAGGGGTCATTACAATGTAACATCAGCTATATTATTCACATCTAACAAGAGCTATCTCTATAGCATTTAATGAGCGTAATAATTATGTATTACGAATTTGCATACTCAATATCGCGGTATAACAAGGTCATGGTAAGCTTCGGCATTCAGTTAGCTACCTTTTGAATAATATATCCACTGGTATAATTTGGGTATATTGGCTGTAATTCTTTGATATAATAAAATTACATGACATTTTAAATTCATAAAAAAATATATTAAAGTTCAAAAACTGTCCTACCTTTATCCCATTCTAAGTGAGGTAGGCACAACATGTTATAAACACGTTATCACATGATTTAGCTCAATGTTTTACGACGGGCACTCTACCTGATATACCTGCTATTTGACGTCAACCTTAGTCGCCTTTTGCGACACCTCGGTAAGAAATGAGGGTGGTCTATTCTACTCAGCCGGATACCTTATGGCGGGTTAACATACCCTAGTCGCCTTTAATGATACTTCGATAAGACATGAGGGTGGTCTATTCTATTTAACCGGATACCATACGGTGGGTCAACTTACCCTAGTCGCCTTTAATGATACTTCGATAAGACATGAGGATGGTCTATTCTACTCAACCGGATATCACACGGCGGGTAAACTTACCTTAGTCACCTTTTACGACAACTCGATAAGAAATGAGGTTCGTCTATAGACAGTAGACGGAAAACCATGACTTTTTAGCCGGTAAGAGTCCAGCATAACTGCAATACCGCCCCCCGCGGGTTGTAGTACCCATGGAGGGTTTCCTCATGTAAAAAAGGGGTCAACTTACCCTAGTTGTCTTTTATGACACCTCGATAAGAAATGAGGTAGGTCTATTCTACTTAATCGGATATTACACGGCGGGTCAACTTACCTTAGTCACCTTTTACGACATCTCGATAAGAAATGAGGATGGTCTATTCTACTCAGCCAGATACCACACGACTTCCTCCATAATTCACATTTCTCAACCAAATATCATTAAATTAATCATATATGCTTACAATTTACGACTAAGAATGACATAATTCTCAAACAAATATCATTAAATCTTATATACCTACAATTTACGACTAAAAATCACATAATGTAGTAATACGTTCTAACCAAATAATATTTCGAGAAGAAATTTCCATAGAGCTAATGTGATACACATATGAAGGACCACGAATCGCTTCTTGCGAGACCCTTTTAGCTGAGAGCAATAAATCAGGTCATAATGGAGTATAGGCCTTGGGAAGGCTTCTACGCATAATGTTACTCGAATTTTGGGCTGACCCAGGCATAATGCTAGGTCTAAATGTTAAGAATATTAATTGGAATAATTCATTTTAACAGATTTATATACTGTCAAGCTAAGTCCTGATAAATTGCTTTTGGCAAAACGTTTATTGTTATTTTAGAATTCGTTAATATAACATGTTAACTAGTACACTCACCATAAATTTAATATGAAGTATAAGTTATATTATTGTTGATTACATTGTTGTTATTTTTCAAATAGGCCCTCGGAATAACTTGCACAGTATTTTTTTTATATTTATATGGGACACTTACACACACGGTCGTCCGTCTCCAAACTAAGTAACTTAACACTTGTGTTATGATAGACAGACAACTGGTGAATATATACTTAAATAATTTTAAATACATACTTAAATACAAACATACACCCAGAGTCGAAGACCAACAAAATCATTTATAGAAAATGTTGCCCCTCAACTGGAATCGAACCCACGAGCCGTGGAGCTGAAGGCAAGGTCACTACCCACTGCGCCAACAGGCCGGTCAATTTTAAGATAGTACAATTAATTTAAGATAGTAGAAACCGTGTTATGGTAATAGACCACCTCATATCTTACCGAGGTGTCGTTAAAGGCGACTAAGGTAAGTCGACCCGTCGTGTGGTATCCGGTTGAGTAGAATATATCACCCTCTTTCTTACTGAGGTGTCGTAAAATACGACTTAGGTAAGTGACGTTAGGCAGTCGGCCGGTATAAAATATGTAGACAAATCATATGACAACATGATTATAACATGGGAGAAAATTTGTCATGTTTAAGTTCCTCAAAAAAGGTTAAAGTAAAATAACGGCCTGGTAATTCCACTGCTGGGAATAGGTCTCCTCTCTCATTATCTGGAGAGAAGGTTTTCCAGAAAGTATTCCCATACGATATTCCAGTAGTATCCTGACAATATTTTAAGCTTTCACTTTAAAGAGCATAGATCATACCCGTCAACGGTCCAAAAAGGATTAACTTGTACAGACTGTAAGTTGACTATTCAATTTCTTTCCAGGAAAAATATGCTCCAACTTAGAAGCAATTTAAAATTTTATTGCCATGATGTTAAAGTTCAATTTTTATTGCATCATAATGTTTTGCTTTTGAAATATTTTACGATGACCTTTTAAGATTGCAGTGGGAATAAATCACTGCTAGAATCCAAGTCGGACATTTCTCGTACAAAATGCTGTAATGCAGCATTTTGCACAGTATGTTTGTATAACTTGCTTAGGTTCTGCATTTTTGAAGATGCATTGAAATAAAAGCCAGTATAAACTCATTATATTGAAATATCTGATTCAAGAAATAAGTTTGCTATTACCCAAAGGGGAAAGACAAAGTGCAAGTTAATACGCAGACATTTACAGAAGATCAGATCGTTAATCGTGTTTAATAATGGTATAGTTGTCGAAAATAAAACTGCAATGCAGTCAAACAACAAACAGACGCATTACTCTGAATTTCGACTGCGCGAAATCCTAATTAGGCTTTTGTTTTTTCTTATCAGTTACACACACTAGCGGAATAAATTAAAGGAAAAAACAATTTTTTGAGGGTTTTTTAAGTAGCTATATTTGCCTCAAAAATGGTCATGCTGTAATAAAAGAAAACTCAATTTAAAGCTTTAATTTTCTTTTTTTGAGATCTTAAGATGAAAACAATTTTCAAGCAACGTGTACAGCGGTACAATCCTAATGTACACGAAAAATAAAAAGGATTTTTTTAGGTCTACAAACTTGGAAATTTATTTTTTAATCACTACATGATTCGGATAAGTTGTTCATTCATCGTCAATATGCTTTTTTTAAAAGTTCAATGTGACCACTTCTCGCTGAGATATTCAGCTTTGAATGGAAAAGGATCTTTTTGTCTACTTTTTTACTTACTTCCTTTGGCACTACAACCCTTTACGGATCTTGGCCACCTCAACGAGTCTTTTCCACTTCGCTCTATCCCTGGCCTCCCGTCTCTAAGATGTTAGTCTTCCCAAGCATCGAAGGTCTTCCTCGATGCAGTCTATCCATCGCTTTCTGGGTCTAACTCTGGGTCTTTTCTGTTGCGGAATCCACTTGGAATCTTTGGATCTTTTTGTCTTTAACCATCAATATATCAGCAACCGCTGACCGCACAAGAAATATAAGGAGGGTTTGAAATATTGATTAAATTTCCCACGGAGGATAGTGGGGGTTCAACTAATGTAAGACTGATTGCATGGGCAGTGCGACGCATTATGGTTTTGTGGAGCCAAAAAATTTTCTCCTGATGATGCTTCGGTTTCGGGGCGAAACGATAGTAGGGATTGTGATAGTGAGTGTGTGTAGTGCTGGTGTTGGCGGCGTATTGTGATACATGTGGTGACTTATCCTGCATGTATATATAAGGTAAATGAATGTTGCCTGCTTCATACATGGATTACATATATTCTCGTAACAAACGCGGATTAGAGCAAAATAATTTTATTACTACTTTCGTATTAAGCATTTCAGATTTTGAAATTGGATATATTTTATCCTTAGCACAAGTCAACGATAGGTAAGTAATATTATATACGACGTAAGATCCTTTTTTGTGTACGCGGAATACGAAATGAAGGATTAATTTGACATTTGCCTTCTATAAATAATATTTTAGAAATTGAGGCTGACTTGAACGCTAATATATCATGGGTGGGATTTCTTTATAAATAAGGTCTGCTTTGTTGACATGTTTTTAGATAAATTTCATTTGGGAAATATATCTACATGTCGAAGATTATGAAATTAGGATTCGTAAATTAAAATGTATATGTCGGTTTTGTTATTGTTTAACAATATCTTGCATTGGAATGATGGTTTTCATTAGTATTATTACTTTACACTTTTTTCAATAATTTTGTCATAATCATCCCCCTGCCCTTATCCCACTCTAAGTGGGGTTTTCACAAAGTTTTATTTACATGTTTCAAACATGATTTGGCTTGGTATTTTACGACCGGCCGCCTGCCTTACGTCACCTTACCTTAATCGCCTTTTACGCAACCTCGGTAAGAAATAAGGGTAGTCTATTCTACTCAGCCGGATACCACACAGTGGGTCAATTTACCTTAGTCGTCTTTTACGATACCTCGGTAAGAAATAAGGGTGGTATATCTGCTCAACTGGATACCACACGGCGGGTCAACTTAACTTAGTCGCATTTACCAAAACTCGGCAAGAACTGGTGGTGGTCTATTATGCTCAGCGGGATACCAATTTTTTTTTCATTAATTTTTATATTAGTGTAGATATTTCTGTATGAAATAAAGAGAATACAAACACACAAATAAACTTATGACACAACAATAACAACAATGACACAACAATACAAATGGAAATAATATATTCAGAACTATACAATATTAGAAACAAACGACATTTCTCCTTTCATACTTATGCAATAAATAATAAGCTATTGCCTCAAAAGTCAACCCATTTACTCTCTCAACAACTCAATGACATAATAACGGCGACGACGTTTTAAATATTATCGACCAACTATATGAAGGACGTTGTATTTGAAACATGTTGTAACAATATGTCTACGCTAAGAAGGAAACTACTTCCTTGTATTTAAGTAGCGGCCTGTTACTCTCCCACTGCTGGGAATAGGCCTCTTCTCTCCGTTTTTGAAGAGAAGGATTGGAGCTAAGACCTACCACCACGCTGCTCCAATGTGAATTGGTAGGTTACACATATCCCAAGAAATCTCTAGAGATATACAGGTTTCCTAACGATGTTTTCCTTCGCCGAAAAGCGTGTGATAAATTGCATTTACCAATTAGACACTTTTAACAGAAAAACTCATTTGTGTCTGCCCGGCATTGAACCCATGACCTCCTCAAAAGAGTCGCACTGTAGGCTATCACAGCTTCCTTGTATTTTATTCACAAAAAGACTGACATTATTACAGAACAATTTTATTTCACGAACTTGTATCAATTACAATAAGAAATATAACCACATTGATATGTTTAGCACTAACTTAGTTCAGTTTAAAAAATTATCCAAGACAACCCTAACTAAATTTTCTTTCTTTTTTGTTTTATAATTATTATATTTATTCTTCTATTTTGCGCATGAAATTTTTTGTGTGTATAGTATTATTTTGAAATTATTATTACTGTCTTATTGTTAGCTTTTATGATTTATTAAATAGTGGAAACTTTATTGTTCAATGATCTATACATTTTTACTATTTAGTTTTACTATGTACTGTTTGTTTCCCTTGAAAATAAATAAATAAATAAATTATGTTATTGACAGGGCCACATCTATTCCCTAAGTTACGGGTTTGAATACATACTCTAGGACATAAAGATGAATGTATATAATAAGGTAGTAATACAAACAGTAGCTTCAAGCAACTCCTTACCATTAAAATTTTGGTGTGTTTCAATTAAGGGAGGTTTGCTTTTCATCTCACAAAAGACATATATTCTCGGGAAGTAATTCAGAAAAGCTTTTTCTGTTGTTATACGACATTTTATTTTAAGGGTGTTTAACAACCTTTGAAAGAAATTCTGCCGTTGTCCCACTCTAAGTGGGGTCAGCACAACTGCTTTTAAATATGTTATATGTTTTGGCTAGTTGTTTAACGACCAACGACCCGCCTGACGTGAACTTACTTTAGTCGCCTTTTACGACATCTTGGTAAGAAATAAATATGGGTAATTTATAGAATTAGGCGTTACTTTGCGGAGATCCATAATACAAAAGTAATAATAAAATTATTTTGCTATAATCCGAGATGATCACGGATATAATTTATTGCAAAATAATTTTATTATTACTTTTGTAAATGAAGGTGATTTATTCTAGTTAGTCGGATACCACACCGCTGGTTAACTTACCTTATTCGCCTTCTACGGTGATCTATTCTATTCAGCTGGATACCATACGGCAGTTTAAAATAATTATTATTCAATTGAAAAAACATACATGGCTAAGTATAAAACTAATTCTCGGTAAATTGCAATAAACGACAAATAATATGGCGCCTATTTGTTTGGCTAGAATAAATCCCCGTTGCCTATTTTCATTGCTTACTCAGCCAGATCCGAATAACCGATGTAAAGTAAGCAATATATTTTCTATCTGGGGCGCTGCGATGCTATCTCGCATTATCATGGTAGATAGGGTTCTATACAAACTGTCACACGATATATTAGTATGATGTTTTAAGGATTGTTTAATAATAATATCTGGGTGACCGAGCCTTGCCTGGTAATTTTTTTCAAAATAAAAAAAGAATTAATAATAGAGTAGGTGGGGCTCGATCCTAGGTATTTTCATTTCTGGAGACCACCCGTTCCCCGAATAAGCTACGCTAACTTGACAGTTAATGGCAAAAAACGTTTTTTTTTTAAAACCTAGTAGATCTATTTTTCTCCCCAAAAACTCCCTACATGCTGAATTTCAAGAAAATTGTTGGAGCCGTTTCCGAGATTCCTAAAATGATATGATTAAAGATTATGTCGATTATGCTATAAAATTTGAATATAAAGCAGTAAATAAATATGGGACAATTACACATACGGTTGTCCGCCCCAAAGTATCTAATTACTTATACGCACGGTTGCCTATTCGCAAATTAAGGCACTTAGTACTTGGGTTATGGGTGAAAGACAACTCTTAAATATATGCATATATATAACTTTAAATAGACTTAAATACATATATGCACCAAGATTCGAAGAACCAAGAAAATGTTTTGAGTGAATGTTAGAACGTGGCGGTAATCGAACCTGCGACCTACGAAGCTCAAGACAGGTTCATTCTACTGCACCTACGGCCTGTCGACAGTAAATATGTTAATCATATAATTTAAAGTATTAGGAATGCCTAAAGTAACGACTTTACGGAGATCTATAATACAAAAGTAATGAATATGCTATAATCCACGATAAAGAAAATAAAAATGTATGTAATGCTAAATGTCTGCAAAATGCCAATACGTCGAATCTGATATCAAAATAGCTCAATTTTATCTCAATGTAAAAGATATGTTTAAATAATAAGAAAAAAACTTTCTACAACCTTCTACTTAACTCCTAGATGAAAAAATGAACTACCAATGTTTTGTACATATAAAAACCTAGTAAACGGTCAAAGTTATAGTGTTTACGCGTTTTACGACTAAAGATATCCATACATATATTTTTTATGTGAATAGACAAGATATACATCTTGCTATGTTACTCGGAAATACAGAAACTGTCGACAAGAGCTGTAAAAGAAGCGTTGGACAAATAAAGTGATGTTTGCGGAACCAATTTCGTTGTGAGAAATGTGTGATTGGATGTGACAATAAAAGGGGACTGTTCAGTTATATGAAAACTTTCACAGTTTCGTTTATTGTCTTATCGTAGAGACAGCACGTGTCGTGCAATTTTATGATTCCATCATCCTTCTGCCCTTATACCACTCTAAGTGGGGTCAGCACAACATGTTGTAAATACATGATTTGGCTGCTTATTTTACGACCGGCGCCCACCTAAATCCAATTTACCTTAGTCTTCGTTAGCGTGGTCTATTTTACTCAACCGGATACCACACGGTGGATCGACTTACCTAAGTCGCCTTTTACGATACCTCGGTAAGAAATGAGGGTGGTCTATTCTACTCAGCCGGATACCACACGGCAGGTCGACGTACCTTAGTCGCCTTTCACAACACCTCGCTAAGTAATGAAGGTGGTCTATTCTTCTCAGCTGGATACAACACAGTGGGTCGACTTACCTTAGTCGCCTTTTACGACACCTTGGTAAGAAATGAAGGTGGTCTTTTTACTCAGCCGGATACCACACAGCGGGTCGATTTACCTTAGTTGACTTTTACGACACCTCGGTAAGAAATGAGGGTGGTCTATTCTACTCATACTACACGGCTAGTGGTGGGAATGTATTTATTTTTATTCCGTAAAAATACATTACCCATAATATAACTAAAAAACTCGATTTTCGTATATAACTTTACTACACGGTACGCTGAGGCATTTCACTTTTGCTTATTCTTTTCACCGAGTTGAAACAGTTGGTTGCAGCTAGTCATTACTATGGAAATGAAAAGACTGTTGTTTTAATAATTGAAAAGCCAGTACTTAGTGTTCTAGCTTAGTGGATTTCGACCTCGCGCAGCTTTAACTGAACGACGCTTGCTAAATAATTCAGATGCTTGTTTCAGTCGCAATGATCTAGTGCCAGCATGAAAGATTGCACGTAAAAAAAATATTGAGTATAATAAAATGAGTATATAAACAAGCTGTGATGGCCTAGCGGTGCGACCGTGTAAATCTCTAGAGACGATCATGGGTTCAAACCCGGGCAGACACCAATGAGTTTTTCTATTAAAAAAAAAACTTATGTGTCTAATTGACAATTGCAATTTATCAGACGCTTTTCGGTGAAGGAAAACATCGTGAGGAAACCTGCATATCTCTAGAGAATTCTGGAGACATGTGTAACCTACCAATCCGCATTGGAGCAGCGTGGTAGGTCTTAGCTCCAATCCTTCTCTCTTATAACGGAGAGAAGAGGCCTATTCCCAGCAGTGGGATAATAACAGGCCGCTACTTTTTTAATAAAATATCCTATAGTCCCATATGGTATCCGGCTGAATACAATAGTACGACCCTCATTTCTTACCGAGGTGTCGTAAAAGACGTCTAAGGTAAGTTGACCCACCGTGTGGTATCCGGTTCAGTAAAATAGACCACTGTCATTTCTTACCGAGATGTCGTAAAATACGACAGAGATAAGTTGGCGTCAGGCAGGCGGCCAGTCGTAAAATACGTAACCAAATCATATGATATGTTTGTAACATATTGTGCCGACCCCACTTACAGGGGGGTCGGCACAATATGTGATGCCTAAATGTAAACATGTCACTAAATGTAAACATGTCAAAACAGGTAGTTTATAGTAGGCATTATCTGCCTACTATAAAGTACCTTTTTTATTACAACACATTATACTAACATTTAATATAATTTTTAATTCTTTTAAAGAATTTAAAATTATTGATAGTATTCGCACCACTTTATTATGGCGTGATTGCTATCAATAATTTTTACAAACTTTGAAACAATAAATAAGAATTATAAAATTTTTAAAGAAAACGATGGATAATATTAAATACACTAAATTACTACACATTTAAGTATCACAGAGTGAAGCTCGTAGAATATTGATATTATGTTGCTTTGGTTAATCCAATTATTATGCCTGGGATAAAGGCATGAAGATGATGAATAAAATATCTTATAGTCATTTATTTATTTACTGTACACTAGCTTTTAGCCGTGACTGCATTCGCGTGATAGGTTAATTATGGATGGCACTTTAATGTAATAATTTAAATAGTTAAATTAATCAAATAGGTTTCTATCTATATTAATATAGGTTCAATCTATTGACAGAAGTGGCATTACTGTACTAGAGTTTAGCGACATTTAATTTATAACAACGATATTTTTCCTTTACTTTGTTTCAAGAAATAAGAAACGATTTTCTCAAAAGTCAGTCAATTTATTCTTTTTAATAACTTGTCAACTCGGCGTACAAATCAAGACTTCGTCAAATGGCGCTACCACTCTCCTTTACGAACCTCTCCTCACCGCACCTCCCCGTTACGACACCTCGCCACAGCAATCTTAACGTCTCTATGCTGCAACTTCCGCTTTCCTCCTTCCCTTTCCTCGTTAGAAAGGTTTAAAGCTGTTAACGATTCTAATCGTTAATATAAATTTTCCTTCTCACAAATAATCTAAGAATCAATATCTAAGTATATTATTAATTTATAACTTAAACTCACACTTTACTTAAATTAAATTCCACTTACAGAATGATTTGTACTGCACAAAGGATTTTAAGTTAAATGTTAATTTCATGAAATGTCTTGATGCGGAATTTCATTCGTTTGATGCTACATCTCTTTGACGTAAATCGTGATGTCCATAAAGTTATGCCTTTGGAAACAAATTGGATCAAGTTACTTATTGTTTGTGTATATATATTTATTGTTAGTGATACCCGCGACTTAATTTCCATTGACTTTAATATTAACACATTTTACGGCAGAGCAGGCATTTTGTGCGTAAATTTAGTTATTTAGTTACTGAAATTTTTTCTTATTTTTTGTGCCTACAAATAAATCATTTTGTTCCGCCGCGTCGTATCTGGCTGAATAGAATAGACCACCCTATTCCTTACCGAGGTGTCGTAAAAGGTGACTAAGGTAAGTCGACTCATCGTGTGGTTGATAGAATAGAACAACCTCTTTCTTACCGAGGTGTTGTAAAATACGATTAAGGTTAGTAGAAGATAATAAGTGACTAAGGTAAGGTAAGATGTATGGTAAGTTTACGTCAGGCAGGCGGCCGATCGTAAAAACGTAGCCAAATCATCTGAGAAAATGTTAATAACATGTTGTGTCGACCCCACTTAGACTGGGTTAAGGGCAGGAGCATGATGATTTTGTTTAGTTAAAGAACACGGTCAATTTAAAATACTATATTTGCAACTAATCCTTGTTTACACAAGAATACCTTGTCCAGCGATTAATTAGTAAAGATGAAGCAAGCGAAAAACTTATGTAACCTTTCTATTTGGCGGTTATGTGCAATTTTACCTTGTGACTAAATGTTTAAATAAAAAAGAATAAATGAATGAAGACAAAACTTATTCAAACAATATATATGTGGTAAACATTAAAAGGACAAAGCGACATGAATATTCCTTCAAGAATCGAAAACAAAGGGGAATTTCGTTTCTCAAATACACAAATGTCTCCTCTCGGAGATATTATGTGCTGCGCCTCCTTAATATATCATTATTAAGAGCCCTGTAATATTTCTTCCCTTTTTAAACTTCCTCAAAACACAATTTTAACTTTGCCTCAATAAGATTTTTGATGTGCGACATTTATGATTCATGGAATTTTTTCAAACGTTGTTCGTAGTAATCATTTTGGGAATTAAGTCTATTTTGCTTCAATTAAACAAGAGATGAGTTAATTTGTAATAACCATGTTGAGATTAAAGTAATAGTAAACTATCCATGGATTTGTTCACGCTTGTTCATGATAGGTTACGAGTAAACTGTAATACTTCCGAGTTTATTGCAAATATTGCTGTCGCAGTGAAACTAAAGTGGACTGTTTAGTAGAGATCGCCTATTTGTTTCGCTTTGTAGACTTAATATTGTATTCTACATATTTTTAGATGACATTTTCGAGAAAACAACGCTTAGTCTTATAACATATATTTATTACACTACCATATTTATTGAAAATCCAGATAATGCCGTGAAAAAAACAATGATAACTGTGCAAGATACTTAAAAATTACAAGATTCACATATACCAATTGTTTAAGAAGAAATTGTATTCAAATGGTACATTCTTAAAAATACTGATAGATTTATTAGGCTATTTAGCAAATTTCCCAGGTCTAATGATCTTCTAGAACAAAAATAAAATTGGTCCAAAAGCTTCGAACTATGTACAAGGGAAAATCCTTTTTCTCAATAAGATATGTTATTGATACAATACGAGGCTTAGTAAAATTGAGGAATAGCACTGTACATCATTTTTATGGCCCATAATAAAAAACTTCAAACTCTTAAACCACTAAAGCGGGGATTCTTCAAATAAAGTGAATGTTCTTTCATAAAGCGAAAAGTTTGGCGTCTAAGTGCTAGAGAAACTCGAAACTGTCCTTACGAGAGCAGATAATGAAAATGGTAACATAAAAAGATATTTCATTAGGTAAGCTCTTAAAGAAACATTCACAGTTAACGTTACACGAAGATATTATAACAGGAAATACGAATAACTCTAAATGCCTTTTACTAGAAAGTAGTAGAAAAATAAAATTATTTAGACTACTAAACTAAATACTTTCAACAAACTGATCACTGTTACCTATAATTTACTAGTTTTATGTCATCTACTTTTATGTCATCTGTCATAATGGTTATAGTTAATAGGCAATTAATTGATAAATAATTTTCTGGGTTAGAATTTAATACTGGTAGAATTTAGTACAGGTGAAGTTAATACTGGTAGACATAAAGTAAAACGTTGGGTTACCAGAAGAAGCGACCATATTTTAAAACGATAAGACTCCTGAGTTTTATATAAACGTACTGACTTTTTTTAATAAAATTCATACATTTAACCATATTGGTTTCTTTAGATATATATTCTCTTATTCAAGTTATAACGATTTAGGTATTGCATAAGCCTTACGACATTGTAAACATTCATACCACTCTATATTCTGGCCATTTAGTCCTTAATCCATTTTCGGGGTCAGCCTAAAATTCAGAAATATTATGCGTGGAAGCTTTGCCAAGAGCCTCTACACCATTAAGGTCTGATTTATTGCTCTCAAGTAAAAGGGTCTCACAAGGAGCGATCCTTGGACCTCATAAGTATCATATATTGTATGGAAATTTTACTTAGCAATATTTTCTTTGATCGGGTTAGTACGTTATAGCGTATATTTTACAAACAAATACAGATATATAATAATCAATTTGTTAGATAAAAAAGTGGTATCATTTGAGCATTCTTATATACAGTAACAAGCTTTTACCCGATACTTCGTTCGCGTGGACTGTTGTCACGTGATAGGTTGGTAATAGATGGCGCTTTTCAATGTCGCCTTATTCCTGTAGAATTAATGGAATTTCTTTAGCCTATATGTTACCCCTTTATATAAGCATTAACTGTGCCAATTGTACCTAAGGAACTTTTATAGTATTTTATCTTCGTTGATTTCTCTAACTTTTTTCTGTTTTAATAAAACTAAAACTATCATGAATTTTTCATCTAATTATACCTATGTTACCGGAAATTATCATCTATAACGCCATAAATTTGGTCTCTATTATTAAACTAGAATAATCGTTTGAACATAATTGATTGAACAATCGACATGAATTACAGTTATCATCACAACGGCTCTTTCAATTGCGGAGCAAAAGCATAATATTCAAATTGATTTGGATCCAGACTGGGTTAGATATTGTATTTTGAACAATGTGGTATCTACGCATGAATTACTACGGTAATTGATTCAAAGGGCTGAAATTGTGTTCTAAGAATACGTTTCACCGCATATTGAATGTAGCCAAACTTCTTACTACGAGTATAAGGTTTAAATAATACATCGTGTCTAATTTTTAAATAATCATCCTCCTGCCCTTATCCCACTCTAAGTTAGGTTGGCACAGCATGTTTTAAACATGTTGTCACGTGATTTGGCGATTGATGAATTGATGGCGATGATTAAATGATTAAACGGCCCACCGCCTCACTGTCGACGACTTTTTTACGACACCTCGGTAAGAAATGAAGGTGGTCTGTTCTAATCAGCCGGATAGCACACGGTGTCAACTTACCTAAGTCGCCTTTTAAGACAAGTCAGTAAGAAATGTGGGTGGTCTATTCTACTCAGCTGGAACCACACGACAGTCCAACTTATCTTAGTTGCTTTTTACAACACTTTGGTAAGAAATGAGGGTGGTCTATTCTACTCAGTCAAATACCAAAAGCCGTAACAACGTGACAAACAGACCAAATATAGTACAGTATAATACAGAAAGAAAGTAAAGCAGATCACCGATGATCAAAACTAATGTTCAGATTTTATATTGGCGTGAAATTCAAAGAAATGCTCGTATACATTAATTTACGTCAAACCAAAACTTCTGTAGACAGGGGTTCTCGGAACTCAATTTGGACTGCTTTTGAACTATAAATCAACTCATAATGATAGTCACGTTTTTACAGCCAGGCGATCGTTTAGGGGACGTTAAATCTACGGATAGGATGACCGGGCGTTTTTTCCGTGCCATTTATTTAAATTTTTGATACATATTTTACGATGATGTAACCTTATCTTTGTTCATAGGGTTTTGTGACTGATATAGCGCTTTTTGACTTACTACGTATCATCATCATCATTCTCTTACCCTTATATTACTCTAAGTGGGGTCGGCACAATATGTCTTCTTCCATTCTCCTCTAGCATTCGTCAACTCTGATGCCGCTCCTTTAATATGCATATCATTTTTCACACAATCCATCCATCTTTTTTACGGCCTTTAAATTTTTCAATCGAGATATGATGTCAATGCCCAGTGTAGTGTATATAAACTAATGTTGTATGAATATAGCACAGGCTCAAACACGCACTAACAAGTAACCACATGTCACTCAACGTTCATTCTCACCAAGGGATCCCGTGTTACTAACATGCATCATGAGACCGTGTATGTTTTTTGTACATCAGTATTATTGTATGTTCATGTATGTATTACATATAATATGTATCTTGTATATAAATATACAAAGTAAGATACACATCTCAACCCACATACACTACACCCAGTTTTCTCACTAAAAACTTTGTAAAGGGTATTTTCAATCTGAATGCCATACCTAGTCTTTATTTTGTATCAATTTTGAATTCAGAACTATGATGGAAGCATATTTTAACACCAGTCAGTTATACACCAGACTGCAATGGTTATTATGTAATAATTTAATCAAATTGTCTAATTTTTTATCATTGAGTTTCTTGCTGGTTCTTCTTGGTAGAAGGAAAACTTTGAATCGGTGGTAGCTTTGACATTCGACGATTCAAACTACTCAAAAGAGTCTACTTGATTAAAGAATATTTTAAATTTGAATTAGAATTAGATTTTTTCTTAAACTGTAAAGCATATGTCTAAGGGTTAAAAATGTATTACGCACAATTTTTTATAATAAAAACTCTTATGTGCCCGGAATTGAAACTATAAAGGCTACGCAATGTCTTTGGCCATAAATGGGTCTTATTTTTTTTCTACATAAATATTTTATCAGAAACTTCGATAAAAATACCAGACAAACAGCATAAAACCTCGTTAGACGATTTATATCTTGTTTTGTCAAAAGTCATTAAGGTCAGAAAAAATCTCAAATCCTTGATCTCTGTAATAGAGAATTATAAAAATGAGAAAAATTACCTTAAATATTTTTGTGTAATCAACCAACCAGCCAGCTCTGAATAGGCGTGAACTATAATTTAATTTACAAACTGGATAATTTAGGTCATCAAAGAGATCTCTTTGCTCCTATAACGAGCTATATTTCCATAAATTATTTAAATTTGTATCACCTTACCTAATTAATGAAAGTACAATATGTGTACCAGTCCACAAAGTTTATATCTAGTCTGTAATATTGGTTAACATCTATATGTCATTTTATGTCATTCAAATTTTTTTCATAAATGATTTTTTAAAAGTTGACCACTGATTGATACGAACTATATTTGATAATTTAGGTAAGATTTAATTTTTAATTTAGTTTTATACGAAGTAGGGTATCGTAAGGGATTGATTTACTTATTTTGTAAGACTTTATTGGCATGATGATCAAAAGCCATGTCCGAAGCTTTCCATTAAAACCTGTCCTAGAAATATTTTAGTAGATTTAGAAGATTAATTGGTTAAAATGGTATAATTTTCCATTCGAAATCACTCCGTTATTGATAGCAAATATTCTATACAATTGCAACTGCCATTACTAAACAACTAAAGCATCATAGATCCCATGTCTTTTTCCGGTTCTACCATAAGTTTTATTTCTTTCATCGCAACATCGAAAAAAACTGATTACAATGAGCCGCATCCACGTAATATGCTAATAAAAATCTCTTGTTGATGCTCCCCAGAATGATTTGCATAGTCCGAAGAAGTCTTAGAGATTCATGTCGTTTCTTAACAAGCTTTCTCGGATGAGAATTCTTGTCAAAGGCTCACAGAGCGAGTCAAATTAAGAAAGACGAATGTCTACTTTATCTTGCGGGATTTTATATACATTTTGCACGATTAATATTAAAGTGGCGTAAATCAAAAAGTTGTTTTGTGGCAAACTACAATAAAGCATAGCGTAGCGCCCATAATTAAGATTTTGATAGAATTTAGCTATTGAAAATTTCTGGGTAATGTGTAGTTCTAAACAACCTTGAATAGCGTGGCGTGTCTCGCTTCGATCCTTCTCTCAAATGAGCGATTAGCTATTTGCCTGTAAGTGCAAGGCGGCTATTATACATATTCGTACGTCAATACGCTGTTCTATTGTTTTTATATTTCTTATCAATTCGCTATAAATTGAAGATCCATCTGACTTCTGTAATTACTGCCAACTGCACTGAAGCTCATTTTATATGCAAGATGTACCTTTTTAGATAGCATAGTCATATTTATAGAAACATCATAGGATGAATGAAGAAGCCAAGATTTGATTGATTTTAATATCAACAAACTGTAATTGTTGTGTATGTATTTTCTTAAAAGTAAAATTTTCAGTGTAAAATCAACTCATTTCAGTCAAAGTTATGAAGTGGCGCGGAGGGCTCTCCGTCACGAAGTGATTAATTGAAATTCTGGAAACAGCACGTCCCGAAACTTTTACCGAAATGTGATTCGAGTGGAAACTTTCTCGTTAACCGTATTCGGTTATTGTCCCCTTTATATTCTTAAAACGCACAAATAAAACTTTGTTTTTCGTAATTTTACAAGTCAGGATTTGTGTCTGAAAACATACGATATTTTAAACTGCCACAAGATTTATTACGCTATACAATATAAATGCAAGCATTGTTTTCTTCTTCTTGTATCTAGTATCTGTATGTAAATTCAAATATAAATGTATATACACATGTATTATGTATATGTAATTTCAAAAATTATAGAATTCCGTATTCTTATTCCGTATTCGTCCGATACATCCTGCTTTACCACGTGGACTGTAAATGATTTATTTTTAAAATAAAAATGAATATGAATGTTTTTAAAAGCAAATTATAATAGTGAATAAATCAGCATTTATATCAAAGATAAGTATCAAAATTATAAAACAGCTTTAAACTTTAAGCTTAGTCAATAAGCACGTGTAGTAATGTATAAATCAGACTTTCTTCATTAATTCAAGAGGCCTTCCGTATCTTTGCTCGTGACATTAGCTTATTATATTAGTAATTAAATCTTAAAGATTGAACTTTCGAATTAAATACTTTTCCAAGAGTATCAATAGAATTTTCTTCTTCCTTTTGCTAACCGTCCGAGGATTTTATAAAGTTTCATGAATTATGCTTCTTAAATCGTTAGTCATACCGTCAACAAAACAAAATTTAAAAATTGTAATTAAAAAGTGATTAAATTAATTAAGCCTTAAAAAATCTTCTTTAGCTTCTCATTAAAATTAATATAAATTGGGTGCTTTTATTTTATATTCACATGGTGATATAAAAAATGTTATATACAACTACGCTTGCCGTCTTCTGCGCTTGCCCGTGATTATTACGTCTGGGCTTATATTAACTTCTGTAAAACATAACAAGGAGTCAATCCTGTCCAACTCAACCAAATATTTTTATTACAAAAATCATGTTGTATTATACTTGTAGATATACGATAATTTATACAGTTACGTTAAATATAAATTGCTTATTAGTCGAACTACATAGCTGGGTTATAATGACAATAACTTATTTCTTCAGTTATCAACTGATCATCATATCGTTCATCAACTTATTCATTCATCATCATCAGAAGAAAAACAATGTGGACACCAATGTGGTGTGTAGTTCGGTTCAAATGAGAAAAAAAAGATAGATACACTTTATTGCATCTCTAAATATAGTATTGATTATGTTGGAATTTTAATTTAGAGTTAAGTTTATTTAATGTAAAATAAGAAATAAAACAGACAATAGTGACGAAGTTTTAAAAGGGCATCACCTTTTGAAACTGTTCCAAAATTGCGATGCAAATTCACAACCAGCAAACTTATCTGAAAAGCAATACGTAGCATCGTTTGATTTGTATCAAGATGATGTTGCAGCTTTGCGTACCTGCCAGAGAAGTGATACTCAGCGCGACCCATTTTCGTTTGTAACAAAATGACAGTGTATTTTTATACTATAAAGCAAATACATTATTGACTCAATACCTCTTACTAAATTTGCTAATGTCTTAAAAAATACTGTACACCACATTCACCAACAATGTAACATGTAATGAAATAATTTAATTTTTTTTTATTTATAATTAATTGTTTCCTGCAGGCATTAGCCTTTGTAGCTTAATAATTCTATTAAATATGATTTAATGTTTTTTATTTTTTGTTGACGCTACTAATTACATTTTGATGAAAAGACTCAGAAGTTTAATGAAATTTTACACAAAATGTTACGATAAATAAATCTCATTTTGAAAATTAATTAGTCCCTTATATTTTGTTTGTATATTAATTTAATTAATGCTTGAGACTTAAGGACTAAGAAAATCTAGTGATTGTATAAAATTATACTGAGATGGTTTCAACATTTGTATACTATTTCCTTCCTCATAGCTTTAGAAATATTACAATATTTCGCGTGATTTACGTTACTTGAATTTTATTTTCGATTGTACCAACAATAGCGACAACGATATACAAAATCCGTATTCACAAATATAGAGCCCGGCAAAAATGAAACGGCACGGAAAAAAGTATTTTGGTTGAGAGCATGTTAAGTTACTGCTTTGATAAAAATTCGTCCCAATCCACAGGGTTAGAACTTTTTTTGAGACGTAACGGTGTGTGACAATAGGCAATTTGTCGTCTTCTTTTATCGTTTACTTCGCTTTTTTCTTAATTTATTGGAGGGAAATCTACTTACTGTACAACTAACAGAAAATATTTGTGTCACGTTTTCAGGGAACGCGACTATACGAGAAGTCATTAAGTTAGGGAATTACAATTTTTGACCGTAATTTGGAATCAGCATTCTATACTAGGTTCAAGATTAAATCGCACAATCTCTTGAAAATACAAAAATGTGTAGTATCCGGCTAAATAGAATCGACAACACTCGATCCTTGCCGAGGTGTCGTAAAAGGCGATTAAGGTAAGTTGACCCGCCTTGTGGTATCGGGCTAATAGTATAGACCACCCTCACTCCTTACCGAGGTCTCGTAAAAGTTGACTAAGGTAAGTTGACGTCAGCCAAAATATTAGCCAAAAGAAAGACTAGCCAAAATATGTAACAGTGAGATAAGGGCACAAGAATGATGGGAAAATCCATCGTTTGAGACGATAAACGGAAGTTAATATGTATTAATTTCAATATGCTTTTTTGCCATTGTAGAGATAAATTAATGAAAAATGCCAAACAACGTCTAATGTAGTATTATTTTCGACAGTTTGTTGAATGTTTAAAAACGATTTTCAATAAAAAATGTCACATATTGACAGACATTCCTTTCGTTTCTTTCATTCGGCTAATTAATTTATGAAATATTTTTATACATGCTTTATTGTCTTTGTTCAACCTAGTGGATTCATTGCCAATGGTATTTGTTGGAACTGCCCATAGAAGCAGTTTAAGACACATAATAGTATTGAAAATAACATATTAATTAACTTACAGTTAAAGTTTTTAATACTTCAAATGTAATACATGAAAGTAACAATTTAACGAAGAGAAATACTATACCTATGTGAAAATATTGCTTACATTTGTCCTTATTATAAATAGATCCAATACAAGTAATAATAGTAAGTTATTACATTTCCTTATGAGTTGAAATTCAAATTCAAAATATTTGTTATTCATATACTGTTTTCAGTACTTTTGAATCGTCAAATGTTTTTAATTAAGAAGTCACCACTGATCCGGAAGTTTGCTCCTACCGAGAAGAACCAGCATGAGACTCGACGGATAATCTTTTGAACAAAAATAATCACAATATGATTGATGGTTACAAGTTGATTGTTCCAGCTTGGTGCGTAGCTGACTGAATACCAATAAAACATATGTTACTAGCGAAGCTTTTAACTTGGCAACAATATTCATTTCAGTCGCTATTACGGCAACAGTGGGGAAGATTACAGTAATTTGGACACCATTCAATAGCTGACTAATGATACCCTACTATTCTATTCAATTTTGACAACTACGAATATTGATATGAGTTTTGACGACTGCCATGACAGAATATAGTTACGTGTCTATCATGCGAAAGTTTTGTTGTAATATAGGCTTATTGTATCGTAATTTTAGGTAAAAAATTCTTAGATACTTTAAAATATATAGTAAACAAATAAAAAGACCAAACAAATAGAAAAGAAGAGCTCTTGTATTCTTTTGCAGCTGTCTTAATAAATGAAGAAAATACTGTTTAAAATACGAAAAAAAAATAAGAATAATAGTGTTGATTTTTAAAAATCCGTGTGGTATCCGGCTGAATAGAATAGTACCACCCTCATTCCTTACCGAGGTGTCGTAAAGGTGTCGTGAAGGTGTTATAAAATATTAATATTAACTAAAATAAAGTAAAAGATATTATGGACTCATTATGTGTATACACTGTTACCAATATATGAGCAGATACAAATAAAATTCTATCATCACTATTGTACTATGGAATTCAGAAAAGTAACGCCTACGTCTATAAATTAATAAATCAGATATGTAAGCTACCGACTTGTCTATTAAATATAGATAAGTTAAAATATATGGGTATTATATAAACTACGTAGGCACAAAAGTAAAGTCTGTTGAAGATATGCAAAACTGATAGTGTAGATTATTTATGGGTCAAATATTAAACAAGGGTAGGATCTCTCGTAGGATCTAAAAACTTTTGGTAAGAGCAATATAAATCGATAAAAGGGTTAATAAGTTTACTATAAAATATAAATTGAATTGCGAATATAAAATAAACGACGGCCAAACTTATAAAATGTAATAATTCGGAGCACTAAATTGGCAAAAAACAGACACAATAGTTGAACTAAAGTACTAAAAATTTGAATATAATAATAACCTCTACCGCCGCTGAGTCTTACCCCGATGAACTACGCCAGTAGGCCTGAGCAACCTTGGGGCTTCTAGGTACCATGGATGGGACCCAGCCAAAGCGCTTCGCTGGAGATAGTCCGGTAGCCCCGTATAATTCTAACTGCAAGAATCCTCTGCGCCTCACGCAAAATCGTTCTCCTTCTCTTATCCCACTCTAAGTGAGGTCGGCACAACATGTTCTAAACATGTTGTAACATGATTTAGCTTGGTATTTTAAGACTGACCGTCTGGCTGACGTTAACTTACGTTAAGTCGCCTTTTACGACATCTCGGTAAAAAAGCGGGTGGTTTATTCTACTCAGCCGGATACCACATGGCGAGTTAACTTACCTTAGTTGCCTTCAACGACACCTCAGTAACAAATGAGGGTGGTCTATTCTACTGAGCCGTATACCACACGGCGGGTCAATTTACCTTAGTCGCCTTTTACGACACCACGGTAAGAAATGAGGTTGGTCTATTCTACTCAGCCAGACACCACACAGCGGGTCAACTTACCTTAGTCGCCTTTGAGGAAACCTTGGGAAGAAATGAGGGAATGAATTTATGCCTCACTAAAACCAATTTTTCAGTCAATCAGTTCATCTAGCAAGTCCGACTGCCTTATCCAAACCCTCCATCGTATAGTCTGGCAAATTACTCACGCCCGCGTTCAATATTTATTATAGAACAGAATAGACCAATCTCGAAAGGGACGCCGCAAAATTTACATATAAAGCTCGTCACACCAAAGGAGTCATACCATCTACAGCGTGTGATATCATTCCTTTGTCACGGCGTCTGAAACACTCGGATTTACGCAATGTACCGAATAATATCAGAGAGCTGAAATGATTTACCCAAATTGAATACATACACGTGAAATATGGATACATACGTGTAAAATATAAATACATTTCATGTACAAGATGAAAACACTGAATTTAATTGCTCAGAATTGTACGACCTCGTTTTCGCTGGAGTTTACTCATATTATGAACCCGTCCATTTAAAATTATCCAAATTTAAATATAACGTGTATTTATAGGGTAAGACTTGTAAAGTAAAGCCCTGTTTCTTTGTCACTGCTGGGCATAGATACAGGTTCTATTTTCGGGGGAAGGGTTGGAGCTTAGACCTACCACTCTGCTCAAATTCAGATTTGGAGGTTATACATATTCAAAGAATTCTCTAGAGATATACACAATATCTCACCGAAAAGTATATGATAAATTTCAAATACCTCGACCATACAAAACATTTTATAAATCTATTAAACCTTTGGAGTGATAAGAAGATACTAAGGCAGGCAAACTTTCGCCTTTATTATATTAGTAGGATTATTCAAAAAGTAAAATGTTCTCGCTAATTAAAGATGCTAGAAGAGAAGCTTATATTACCACCTAATATTATGTGCAATGTGCATGTACTTAGTTTAATACGTTATGAACTTCCGGTAACGGATAATAAACACATAAGCTTCCAACGTATCAGAGTTGCTAAGCTGTCAGGTTAACGAAAATATACCTAGTATGCAACGTACTAATAAATAAACATAAATTAATTTCTATTAACATACTTGTTAATAGAAATTAATATTTGACAAAGTGAGATTATATTTAAAAAAATCAAAAGATTTATTTTTACTAGCTTCGGCGCATGAAATATAGTTCAAATTAAGTAAAAATATACCCTATGCACTCGCTGATAAGATGGGAGATACTAGGTAAGGATGAAATTGAAGTTGAGGACCTAACAAGGAATATTATTTGGTTTTTAAAATCAACAGGTAGGTTAAAGCAGGTGACACTATCGGTACAGCAGTGAAACCCGTGCCCCAACATGAGAAAATGGGTGGAATAGTCCTGTATAAGAGCTGGCTACCAATTCTGCAACGGCAGGCGTCCCCGCGATGAGATAGATAGATAAAAGTAAAAATATATTACTTATATTTTATAAAATAAAGATATGATGAGGAAGTTCGTGCGACTGTTTCAAGAAGGTCACGGGTTCAAACACGGGGCAGGCACCAATAAGTTAATCAGCTGAAATTTTAATTTTATTGATAATTGCAATTTATTACACGCTCGGTGTAGGAAAACTTCGTGAGGAAACTGCTTTAGACAATTTAGGAGATATCCTATCCTTAGGAGATACATACATAGATATAGGAGATACAGATATAGAAGCATCGTGGTGGGACTTACCTCAAATTCTTCTCTCCGAAAATGCAGAAAGGAGGCATATGCCCAGCAGTGGAATAGCAAGAGGCCGGATATGTAGCACATATCCCCAGAATTCTCTAGGTATACGCAGTTTACCTGACGATTTTTTTCTTCACCGCCATTTCAGTAAAATCCTGAAAGTTCTAGCATCTGATCGAGCTTCAGTATGGCACACTTATATAGTTTTGACAATAATACGATAATACAGTACGATAAAACTCACCAAATGAGTGTTGTTACTGGCTTAATAATAAAGCTTCATCATGTTCAAGATATTGCATTTATCTTACAACTGCTATATTCTTACATACAAGACTAAAAGTCATAGTTAACGACCATACTTTGGAGTGGTCCATTTTATGTAATAATACGAAAAACTAATAAGTCATATTGTTTGTTCATAAACACCAACAATATTAGTCGTGAAATAATATCGTGGCGTTTACCACAATTTTGGACGCATAAACCGTTATGGGCAACGCGTCATAAAGCGTTACGGTCTACACGATAGGTTCCTTTATTAGTAAATGAATGGGCTCTCTTGGGATGTACGATTTTATTTGGCTGTACGTTTTGAAACTGTTTGTATTCTTATATATTGGGTTAGTAGAATATATTAGGGTTTTAGACTCTTGATTTTTTTATTATTATAGGTTTAGTGTTACCCACAATCTTACCTGATAGAAACTATACTGTGATACTCCAAAGTGCTTAAAATAGATAAATCGATAATAATGTATTTAGTATTTTCTAAATGATTCGAATAGAAGAAATGTATGTTATAAATAATAAATAAATAAATAAATGTATGGGACACTTACACACACGGTCGTCTGTCCCCAAAGTAAGTAACTTAATACTTGTGTTATGGGTGACAGACAGCTGGTGAATATATACTTATATATTTTTTAAATACATACTTAAATACAAATATACACCCAGGCTCAAAGACCAACAAATTCATTTATAGAAAATGTTGGCCCTCGGCGGGAATCGAACGCGCGACCCGCGGAGTTGAAGGCAGGGTCACTACCCACTGCTCCAACGGGCCAGTCAAATAAATAAATGCGAAAGTCTGTTTGATTATTATGCTTTCACGCTAAATCCGCTGTGCAATTTTGATGAAATTTGACACACTTAAAGGTAATACACCGGTGTGACATGACCGGTGTGTGGGATAAAAAATTTATTTTGCTTTCTGGAACAAGATAAAAGACATTGCTTATTACCTAAAAGCTTAAGATTGCGCTAACAAAGTCACAAGTATTTCTAGTTTTAATAAAAACCGAGCAAGGCTCGGTTACCCAGGTACTAATCATTATGAAACGAGAAAGTTTAAAATATAATTAAAATTGTCTCAATGCCAAACAGTTGTACTTGATTTCAGCTCAACACACACGGATAAACCGTCGAATTTATCACCGACGAGCGCGTATTCTCGTCCCATACAAAGCCCCTTTATTCGTTATCCGATCGAAGAACAAATATACGGATCGGAAAATATGACTTTTAGGGTGATATTTGTCTGGGATTTAGCGATACGGCATTTTATATTAGACGACTAAGACATACGACGAATTATTTGGAAACACTTTTCCTTCCATTGCAAGCAGAGATGTGAAATAGTGAAAAATTGTTTCTTAAACCAATAAAGAATTGAACCCAGAGTAATATTTGTATAGAATGCTTAACTCGTGATATTTTTTTATCTCTGAAGTCTGATAATGTCAGTTTTGTCTTATGTTATATGATACCTTCAGAGAGATTTGGCATGAAATTTGGGTCGTGTAAAAAAACTTTTTCTTAAGGAAATATTTTTGGCTATTACCTTAAGGCAATAAAATATAATTTGTCTGTGACTTGTGAATGATTGTTTCTAGATTAGAACATATAAAAAATTCTTTTGTCATGAAAGACATAGTGTTTCAGACACAAAATAGTCTAGGAATTCCAAGAATTATATCCAATAAGTACTTTTTATACAGTTACTTCGCCTATATCAAAAGGAAAGAATAATAATAATACAAAAACATTCACTCCTACATAACAGTCTCTTGGAAGGCTCTCACATCACTTAAAAATAAACTATTTACAATAATTTAATATACATATGTAGTTCGTTGACTCTTTTATATTGTAGTATAGTATTTTTGAAATAATATACTCTAGTAGTAATATAATATATTCTTTATTTTATGTTATTTAGGACAAATTTAATAGGCTTTAAAAGATAAAAAGCGATACCCAAAACATTTAGTCTCCGTAATATATGTAGTGTGGAAAATAATGCAGACTATATCGCCGTCGTGTCGTAGTTGTAGCGATTAAAGAATAACAGAGGTAAAGCTGATTCTACCGCTATAAATGTCGAACTGAAATATTTCAAGTTTATTCCAGGTATTTAGATCAAATCAAAGATTTAAGGGCCCTGAATGTCGCTTTACCATATATTTTGTAGAGAACCCGTGCCGAAACATAATGTTTATGTATCATGAAATACGCCCTAATATTTCTTCTTTGTATTGATTCTATCCGGACTTTATGTTAATGATTGACTTAGACTAGTTTATAAATATTCGTATATACGAAAAAAATTCTGAAAAAAATTATTGTCATACATTGATGAATGACAATTATTTTTTCCTGCTTGTGACTTCATTTATGGCGCAAGGGGTAATTGCTTTGGTCTATGACAATATAAGGAAAAAGCGTCGGAAAACTATTTTGCGTTCTTTGTTACGTTAGTCTCTTTTTACCTACCCTGAATACATGCATAGTTTACAGGTAAAAAATATGAGCATAATATAATAGAATCTTGCTGCCAATATGTAGTTCATGGTATGGAAAAGTGGTGTAAAGTAATGTAAGCTTCCAATAATATAAAGGCCAAACTTGACTTGAGGATATGACACTCTTCTCTTCTGTCCTTATTATAAAACAACGCCCCAAAAGCTGCATGTGATCGATTATCTTCAAATCTACTCAACCGATTTTTGTATAATTTTTACTAAAATATAGTGCAAATCTTCCGAAAACTTTAGGTTAATAGTACATTACGGTTTAAAGTAAATTGTGATGAAGGAGGCCCACCGTTATATAAAAAACTCTGTTGGGAGCTTTAGTCGCGTGCGCAGCTTAAAGCAAAAGAGATACACTAAACTAATATACTAGAACATTGTAGATGTATAAACATACTACATAAAAGTCCACGACAGCATGTCTCTATCTCTTATGGTTAACTCACAATAACTATTTTTATGTTTTAAATTTCAATTAAATACTTATGAACGCGGGCGAAGCTGCAAGCATAGGTAGTTGTTTAATAAAAATAAAAAGCGCCACCCACCTATTTTATGAATTCAATTTATGTCAACATAATCATTTACGGTGAAAGTAAACACAACGTGCTTGTCTTCGCGATGTTTGTATAGGGAAAAAATGAAAACGTAGTTACACCAGCCTACTCTGTTTGCTGAAAGAGCTTGTAACTTTATAAATTGGAATTTCAAATGTCAATCAAAGCGAACGGTGAATTGAGAGCTTTATTCTGGATGCTCGTGCGGAAAATGTCTTTTTTACGCCTCTTTTCAGCTCGCTGTCAATATTCTTTGTTTTTCTTTTTTTTTCTGTTTTCATTTTTACTCGTCCGTTCACGTAGGTGATATCTTCGTCAACTTCATGTCGTTGACATAGTATTGCTATTATATGCAACTATTTTAGTTCAGTGTTTATTAAAATTTAATTTCTTCCGATTGTTAGAAATTATAATATAATAAAATGAATTCACAGCTCAATTTGATTTTTAATACATAGAAGGATAAAATTATAGATTCACATGACAATGATATGTTAAATCAATAAAAAGTACCAAAGCTTTGCTCGGTATTGTTTTTATTTTAAGATATAAAAAATAGGAAACTTGATAAAAATAATTGGACAGGTGGGACTCGATCCGGGGTATTATCACTTCTTTAGTCCGGACATAATCCGCTGAGCAATGACAACTTTACAATTGATAGCTAAAATATCATTTGCATTCTATTCTACATTTTAACATTTTTCAGTGCCCTAGTTAGATCGATTTTCTTCCCCAAACTTACATGTTGACTTTCATGAAAATCGTTAGAACCGTTTCCGAGATTCAGAAAATGTTAAGTATATGGAAACCATTTAAATGTTGAATTTACTATATATCGCTAAATACCTCACGTGATAAATCCTTATATACATACATGATATCAATTAAAGTTGAAAGTTAAAAAATTAAATTGTTACAATTAAATTTAATAATAATAAATAATATACTATTATTGTGTCATTGTAATATTATTGTATTATTGTGTATTAGGGTGTCATAACAGAAAAATGAAATAATAAACCTTTCCATATAAGTTTATGGCAATAAACCGTTGGTATTGATACGATCGAGTCTGTAATCGACTCGGTGTAATTACTACAATTTGTGTAGCCGTAATTGTTATATCGCCCGCTATTACGGTAAGAGCGTGTAGATTTACCGTAATTCGTGTAATATACACTTGTTGTTGTACAAACTGTAAATGTTGCTATGATAAGTAAATATATGGGACACGGTTGCCCGTCACCAAAGTAAGTTAACTTAATAGTGGTGTTATAGATGACAGAAAACTGACAAATATACTACTTATCTATAATTCGAAATCATTCATAATATGCCCAGATAGCCGTGTGGTATCCGGCTGAGTTGAATACGCCTCCCTCATTTTTTACCGAGGTGTCGTAAAACCGATTAAGAGTAGAATAGAACACTCATATTTCTTATCGAGGTGTCGTTAAAGGCGAGTAACGTAAGTCGCCCTGCCGTGTAGTATCCGGCTGACTAATATAGACCACCTTCTTTCTTACCAAGGTCTCATAAAACACGAGTAAGAAAGTTGACAACAGGCAGGCGGGCGGTCGTTAAATATGTAGCCAAATCATGTGACAATGTATTTACGTGTAACGTATTAACGTGTGGGATAAGGGCAAGAGGATAATATACTATAATATACCCAGACTCGAAGAGCCAACAAATTGCACAACAACAAAAAAATAGAAGACGTTGGCCTTTAGTGGGAATTGAAACGCGACCGATGATTTTATTTTTTTATTCAACGATTCGACATTTAATACATATCTTTACGCCGCAAAAGTTTATTGAAAGTTATAAACATAGTCATAGCATGCCATGGCCTAGTTGTGACAGCGTATTCAAAATATATGCTATAGTTAATTTTCAGTACATACCTTCTGAATATCTTTATATTTTTTATATATTTTTACTGGATTTTTATCTCGTGCCACGATATACGTTTACGCAAATCTTCAAAACTACTGAAACGAAACAGTTATGTTAAATTGTGAGTTTAGCTGATATTTAAGAAAACTCTCTAACTTAAATCTTTAAGACAGGACGTCTGTCGGATCTGGTAATAAATAACAATCAGAATGTTAGTCATTATATTAAGTGATCCCTACCAATATAACAGCAAACTTCATTACAATTTTCGTTTTTTTTTCTAACCATTGGCATTTTGTTAGTGGAAGAAAAAACTTTGCGTGAGCAGTAGAAAGTTTTTTTCCATTATTCATGACCATAAATTCTTGGTACGGTGATATTCAGCTGATAAAGGATTGCGTCTGTATGGGGAGGCATCGTGTGATTTAGTGTACGAAAGAATGGTAAAAAAAAAAACAGTATTTGTGTAAATCTACAGTCTCTTTATTCTTATTTTTATTAGTGAAAGGTTAGAAAGACCATATATAATAACAGTGCTTATTTAAGAGAAAATAACGGCTCACCATTGATGAAAAGATTAAAATATTTTACTTAAATAATCAACGAAATAAATCCATTGCACGCACGCACCTACGCATATATGCAATCACTGCGTGCGTGGCCATTAAACAATTTGAAATGTATGAATCATCTAAGGTTATTTGTTTTCTGATATTGTTCAGAAAAGTACTTTGATATAATAACTAAACTAAAGTAATAAGTGCTTTTCCTTAAAGGCTTGACTAAGCGGAATAATGTTTTTTTTTTATAAATATACAGTTTATTATAAATATCTACATTTTACAATTATACTGTGAAGCCAATGTAAGAATATTTATTTCCTTAAACTTCTTTCACAGGGAATCACGCGGACTTAAAATTAAAAATGCCGCATATGGGGCTTGTTTGTAATACAAAAAAAATTTATTAAAATTTAAATGTCCGCGCATTTCCCCATAACAATATTTCATAAGACATAATGCTATAGAAGTAAGAAAGCAAGCAAGCCTTTAAGGCTGACAGGCCTGTAAATAATACTGACATGATAAATAATGAGAAGAAAGTCGTGTACTTCATCTTTGTCTAATCACACATTAAAAAGAGAGACAGATAGATCACCCTCATGACTCTATGCAAATTTAACATGAGCTGTTCATATTGGGAAGTAAAATGTACGTATATTAGTAAGGTAAAATAGGTTGGCGATATTAATTGTTGGCAATATTATTTAACCAAGCACAAGAATGAAAATTGTGCACATTAGTTGTCAGTTATGTAATTGCGGATGAGTGATGAAGGTAAGAATAGTTGTTGAAACTACAATCTTAGATAATAGTTTAGTGTGAAGATAGCTTTGCTTTAATTAAACATATTTTGTGTATAACTTTACACCGTTTAAGAAGATAAGTGATATTTATTGGTTAATCTTCCTAAGTGATTAAAAGAGATTAAACTCGACCACGATGGTGTAGAGAGCATACTCGGCTGTTCTCGCCAAACATCGTCTATGATCGCCTACCATCAGCCAACATGTTTTTCTCTTCTATTCTGTTCTATTATTCGTCAACTCTGGCTGTACTCCTTTTATATGCATGTCATACACATGCATTTTCGGACACTAGGAATGTGAAAAAATGTTGTTTATACTAAACGAAATTATTTATCTATTTTCTAAACATTATGAATCAATTTTTAAGAAACGATTTTATTAATTACCCCGTTTTTTACTATCTTTAAGATTGGATAAAACCAATGTAGCCAGACAACACATTTTAATCGAATTCCGCAAACATCGCATTTGTGTATTTTTATTCATACTAGTCCATTTTAATTAGTTTTTATTCTAATTAATTATTGATATATAAAAAGTAAACTTTCAAATATACATAAAGAACAGATTGTTAAAATTCGAAATCGTTTTTTTAGAAATCAATTAATTTTGAAAGGAGAAAAATCAGTTCAAGTTACAATTTCTTTAAAATCGCGGGGTGTTACTTATGATCATATGTATCGTATAACATATCTATACTAATATATAAAGCTGAAGAGTTTGTTTGTTTGATTGTTTGACCGCGCTAATCGCAGGAACTACTAGATTGATTTGAAAAATTCTTTGACTATAAGATGTAATGTACAAGTTATATCTATCTTAAATTACTCACGCTAGGACTATACAAATCACGCCCACGTGGAATGGTCCCAAGAATGCTGGCAGCGTTTCCGCGCTGAATCGCTAAGCTGATTCTTTGTGCGAAAAACGAGCCAGCCCTCTTGTCACCTGAAGAGGCAATTAAGCGAGGTGTTAAAACGAATATTTTTTTTGCACTTTGACTATAAGATTATATACTATATACGAGGAACAAAAGAATTATTTTGCTATATTCGCGTGATCTAAAATCTATCTTTAAACAAAGGAAATATAATGTACGTGGGCCAGTAAGAATTTATGAACATGAATAATGCAAAGAAACTTTCTATAGCGAATGAAAACTTGTTGTTTTACTTTATCGCAGCGATGTTTGCCCGCTGACGTTTTAAAAATGAATTATATAAGGGTCTTGCGGAGTTTAGGCAAGTATTTTTGAAATTTTAATAACGTTGCGCTATTGTATGGGTCTAACAAAGCTGACAGCGCAAAAATATAGAAGTTTCAAAGTTATGTTCGTCAAACGTGATCTTACGAAAGAAAAATGCATAATAACTCGCCCCTACAGGTACATCTTATATGACGCCGTGTGGTAACCGGCTGAATAGAATAGTACCACCCTCATTTCTTACCGAGATGTCGTAAAAGGCGACGAAGGTAAGTAAATGTCAGGCAGGTGGCCAGTTCTAAAATACATAGCCAAATCATGTGACATGTTTAAAACATGTTGTGCCGACCCCACTTAGAGTGGGATAAGGGCAGGAAGATGATGACAGGTACATCTTATATGATACATGATATTCTATCGTTTAAGAAATTTGGTTTATACTTGTATCCTTTCTTCTTCATTTTCAAAAGTGATTCTAACGGTCGAATTTATATCGAAGGTAAGTTTACCCGCCGTATGGTATCCAGATGAGTAGAGTAGATCACCCTCATTTCTTGCCCGAGCTGTTGTAAAAGGCGACTAAGGTAATTTCACCCATTGTGTGGTATCCCGCTGAACAGAATAGATCACCCTCATTTCTTGCCGAGCTGTCGTAAAAGGCGACTAAGATTGACGTCAGGTAGGCAACCGGTCGTAAAATATCTAGTTAAATACCGGATAAAGGATAAAGATAAAGGTAAAAAATAGGAATAAAGGATACCACACGTCTAGATATAAAGACAATAGTCGGAACATAAGTGCAATCGCGTACATAAGCTAGCTGCAGAAATATATATAGTAAGACATTACCTAACGTTTAGCAGCGTGCTCTTATCGTATATGTGTCAATGTAATCAACCCGACCCTTACTTCATTGTCTGTAGATTCCGGAGGGGAGTAAAGAAAATGGAGCGTGCGAGGACGATTACAAATCTCAATATGTACAATGTATACTCCTCTACGTACCCAAATAAATGTTACAGTCTTTGATTTAAGTGTTGAAGAGAAATATCGTTTATACATTGAGGATTTTTCTATGGAAGGTGAAGATTTGCGTCGGTGATTTTTTATGGATTTTGAAGTTCACCATTCTCCTCTTTTTATCCCACTCTAATAGCCCGCATAACATATTTTTCTTTTCCATTCTCTCTTATCATTCATACACCGCGTGGTGTCCGCCGGAATACAATAGATCACTCTCATTTCTCACCGAGGTGTCGTAAAACGCGACTAAGGTAAGTCATATCCGGTTGAGTTTCTACTCAACCACCACTAGACCACCTCTTTCTTACCGAGGTGTCGTAAAATACGTTGTGTAAAATATGTTGTGCCGACCCCACTTAGAGTGGGATAATGCCAGGAGGATTATGAGGATCTCTCCTATCATTCGTCAACCCTGCTACACAGCGCTACTTATATGCATATCATATTTCACACAATCCAAATATCTCTTTTTAATCTCCCTCCAGTCTCATATCAATCCACATTCATATAATATAACACTATTCATATAATATATCAAGAGATGAATATATGACCGTTTGGTCACATATTCATCTCTTCTACCATCTTATGAATGGTAAGTTATTACTTAAATATTGCATTGCGTTGTTCTAACAGTTTAAGACTTAAACGCACCCATCTGATGAAATTCAATGCAGTATACCGCGACAGCACATAAGATAAAAAAATGCACAACATCGCTAAAGAAATTTTCACTTCGAAAAATTCTTTGGAAACAGGAAAAAATATAGTATAGAATTGAGGGTATTTTGACATTTAAGTTGTTGCAAGCAAAATCTGTGATAGCCCAGCGGTGCGGCCTTGCGAATATCTACAGACGATATGGGGATTATGGGTTTCTATTATAACTTATGTGTCTAATTAATAATTGCAATAGGAAACCTGCATATCTCTAGAGAATCTTAGGGATATGTGAAACCTACCAATCCGCATTGGAGCAGCGTAGTTTGTTATAACTCCAATCCTTCTCTCCAAAAACGAAAAGAGGAGGCCTTTGCCCAGCAGTTGGATAGTAACAGACCCTTACTACTTTAAGAAAAATCTAGAGAACAACTTAAAATTTGATAAACAAGCGTAAAATTTGATGCTATACAAGTTTTTCCAGAATATATGTGCATGAAAACAATGATGTTGACTTTTTCATAGTCCTAAACATAACCTTATGCGAAAATTTATGGTCGTATTTTGAATTCATAACGTTAAGCATCCATCGAGTTTCTCCCAAATGTGTTAATTTAATCTAACCGACCCTCAGTATATTGCTTCATCCGACAGATTAGGAATGGTATTAAAGGGCTTGCAGATGCGAGGTCACTTAGAAAATGAAACAAATTCTTGTGATTTTTCTTCAGGGAATTACAACCCTCAACATATTATTACTTATTATTGCTTTACATAAAAAAAGTATAACCAGGACAGGTCGCTACTTTTATATAAATTGTAAGATGTGTATACGTTTATTTAATAAGATTTATACATTCTTGAGGTTTACTATATTACTTTAAATACAACCTTTGATAATAACATAATTTCGCGAGTAATATTCCGTTAAATTAAAAGAGCGTTACTCTGGAGCACGCCGCTTTGTTTCTTTAGTGCTTGTGATACACCGAGGACAGTTCGATCGAAATTGACTAAACTTAACTTCAATTTTATGTAACTCTGAACATTCTGACGTTTTACGTACGTTACGTAATACATTAATTGTATGTCAAAACATCTTCCTTCCTTATAAATATACCTGATATTGCAGGTACATGTTGGCGTGCCGTGACAACGAAGTGCTGTGGGCTACAATACGTGTCGATGCAGCGGAGACAACAGAGTGCAATGGGTTAAACTCCAAAGGAAATAATCAGGTTATGTACCTTATTACTTTTAAATTTAATATTCACGGGTCGATTTGCACTGAATTGTGCTTTTAATGATTTTGCAATGCAGGATTTTCAGTGAAAGAAGATACAGCTAACTTAAAATGAAATAAAATCTTAGTACACAGAAATTTATCTAATGTCTAGAACCTTGTTTCCAAGTTAAAAAGTTTTGTCTTCTGCACATAGAGAAATATTTAGATAACTTTTCTTTAATATGTCAAAGTTTATTTATGGCGATATTATATTATGTATATTGATTTTTTTTATGCTTAACAAAACCATGAAATGTAAATTTATACTTATAGCAGCTCGGTGTACAAGCGTCCTAATCAAGGTTCTGTTAAGATGGCGGCCTTGAATGTAGCCACTTAAATGTTAAAGGAAGCTGTTGAATATGTAGATTCAGATGTTCGCCAGAAATGTGGCTGTTCTCGGCTGAATCGGCATCTTTCTCATTGTTAGCGAGCTCCGTTTAATTGTCTTAGTTCGTCAATGTTTACATTAACCCATTTTCTTGTTAATCTTAACGATCTATCTACTTAACAAAGTTTTGACTATACTTTTGTGAGTACAAATTTTATTTTTGATTAAAAGTTTTGGTTTATAAAGTTTTTTTTATTTCCGCGTGATTCCCTGCGAGAGAAGTTTAAGGAAACAGATATTCTTACACTTTCTTCACAGTATATTTTAAGCAATCTAATTTATGTACATAAAAATATAAAAAATTATAAAACGATAGGTGATGTACATAATAGACAAAGTAGGAACCGACATAAGCTTGCGACCCCTGTTTTGCGCCTTGCAAAGGTACAAAATTCGTTTGTGGGTTTGGGTATAAGATTCTATAATAAAATTCCGCAATAAATTTCAGCTTTGCCATTACAGCAGTTTAAAAGCACTGTTAAAAAGAGGCTGATACAGAAAGCCTACTATACTCTTGAAGATTATTTAGAAGATAAGAATGTGTGGATATAGCTCTCTTTGAACCTGTACAAGACAGTAACGACTTAATGTAAATAGTATTAAGAATTATATTTTTAAAAGAGCAACCGCCGAGTTCCTTGCTGGCTCTTCTCGGTAGGAACAGCTTTCCGAACCAGCAGTAGAGTTGACGATTCAAAAGCACTTGTTTACAAGTGCTTTTGAATAAAGAACATTTTGAATTTCGTTTTCTTAGTAAGTAACGTTATATGAGTGCTTTTATAACGTATGAAAAATAAAAGCGCTTCAAAATTTCACTCGAAAGTGACCGTACTCTCATGAATAGTTTCTCGGTAATCGCCGCAACGAGTCCACATTTCAATGCACAATTTGCAGTATTTTAGCAAGTTTTCTGAATAAATTAATAATTTGCCCGCTCGAGATTAAAATTAATATTCCCTTTCTGTTCTCATTTAAAAATTATTTCTAGAATTAATATTTTTCTAACATAACATATGACCTTGTTTGATAGCTATATTTCTGTATGTAAACCTTATAAAAATCTTTAGGTAAATATATATAAGACCTGAACCATACATCAATATTTGAATTACCCTATATTGAAATCAAGAAATCTATTGACAATATGAACCTGTTAATATTACTTATACATAACGGGAATTTTTCTATATGTTAACCCTTAGTTACATTACTGCTTTAGAGTTAGTACATAAGTCTTTGTTTGAAATTTTATTATTAATAACTTAATTTAACCCCGTTTGGTATCCGGCTGAATAGAACAGTACCACACACATTTCTTACCGAGGTGTCGTAAAAGGCGACTTAGGTAAGTCGAACCGCCGTGTGGTATCCGGCTGAGTAGAATAGACCAACCTCATTTCTTACCGAGGTGTCGTAAAAGGCGACTGAGGTAAGTTGAGACACCGTGTGGTTTCTAGTTTAGTAGAATAGACTGCCCTCTTTCTTACCGAGGTGTCGTAAAATACGACTGAGGTTAGTTGACGTCAGGCAGGCGGCCGGTTGTAAAAACGCAGCTAAATCACGTGACAGCATGTTTATAATATGTTGTGCCGACCCTACTTAGAGTGGGATAAGGGCAGGAAGATGATGAAGATGATGATGATTAATAACTTAGTTTAATGTTATCTTTTTTTATGAAGATTATAAGACCATAATGGCATTACCATTTTACAACACGGTTATATATAGTTAGATTGGTATCCAACTGACGAAGATATGGCCAACATAACTGATACAATACATGTATGCAATAGGCAATCACCAAGCAATATATCAGATTAGATCTAAGATTAGCATAACTATCAAATCATTGTAGCACCTACGTAATAGATCACGAATAACCTATAACTCACATGGGTATTGATACGCAATGAGTTATGGCTGCAATAAACATAAATATATATGGATTGTTGTTACGAGCTGATTTGCATAATGCTGAATGTAAACAAGCAGATATAAATGTATTCATAAAAATCTTTATTTGGTTATTGGAGCCACGAAAAACTTAAGTATCGGACTTTTATCATCCCACAGCTTGATAAAAACTTTATTTCCTGAGTAAAGAAATGTAGTTTTTACTCTTAGGAAATTGTAAGCTTTCGTCATGAGTCTATTATTTAAAATATCAAATAGAATTTAAAGGATTATCTATTCCAAAGCTTTCTTTTCACAATCCCATTGTTTATTATTTAAAAGAAATAAATAAATAAATATATGGGACACTTACACACACGGTCGTCCGTCCCCAAAGTAAGTAACTTCATACTTATGTTATGGTAGACAGACAACTGGTGAATATATACGTATATATTTTTTAAATACATACTTAAATACAAATTAACACCCAGGCTCAAGGACCAACAAATTCATTTATAGCAAATGTTGGCCCTAGGCGGGAATCGAAACCGCGACCCGCGGAGCTGAAGGCAGGATCACTACCCACTGCTCCAATGGGCCAGTCAAATTTAATATTTGTTATTAATATTTTTTATTAGCTACAACAAACAAAACGCTTATTACTAAAAATTTCATACAAAACGGTCAACTACTAATACATGGTCAATTACTAGTGCCCTTAATAATTTTTTTCTATATAGGTATTAAAAAGAGGATAAATAAGTCCACTATATGGTGATAAAGAAAGCAAGGACGTGGCATTCCCTCAATATGAAGTCCAATGAAGGCTGGGCCGTTAATCCTTATCATACGCGTGGGTTTATCATGAGTTTCACATTCAAGGCACGTTCCATGAAATTATTGAAGTAGTATCGTGACCCGACAGTTTCTAGACAATTTTTTTAGATTCTTTAAGGATTTTATTCACGCTCACATACCCTTTGACAAACGCCCGCACCCATCTAGTAGAAACCTTTCAATTTGTCAATTTTTTGTACGTATTTTGATTTTTTACTTATCATATATTCATATTGCGATTGGGGGCTTGAATGTAATCGAAACTTATTTTGGCGTTTACTGGCGATGTTTATTTGTGTTATATTTGGAGTTATTTATTTATCTACACTTCGGTCCTGTACAAGATATTTATTATTACCTGAAACTAGTTATAAGAAATTATTTTAAAAAGGGCAACCGCTGAGTTTCTTGCTGGGTCTTTCCGGTAGGAACAGCTTTCTAAACCAACAGTAGAGATGTCATTTCAAAAGTGCTTATATCCAAATTTACTGAATAAAGAATATTTTGTATTTGAATTTGAATATGATTATGTAGTGTATATTACTAATAGAAGATACAAATTTATGATGAATACCGAACTCGCTTTAGTACGCCGATTTTTATGCTGTAAATTAAGATAACAACCAGTGCCCACGGCTTCACACGCGTAGAAATCAATATTTTCCTCGCGTACTAACAGTGGTGTACGACTAACTTAAACCTTCCCCAAAAATTACTATCTTTTAGTAAAAATCGATCGAATCGAAGCTTGCGAATTCGTTGTAGAGCCTATCTCCTGACGCTTACGGGGCGAAACGATCGTTGAGATTGTCGTAATGCATGTATGTAGTGCTTGTGTAGTCTGGTGTTGGTGGTAGTGTCTTTGGTAACTAATCCTGCATGTATAAGGTAAGAGAATGGTTTTACTTCATGAGATGACTGAGCATCATCCTCCTGCCCTTATCCCACTTCACTAGGTCGGCACAACATGATATACATACGTTGTTACATGATTTTGCTTGGTATTTTAAGAACGGCCGCTTGCCTGACATCAACTAACCCTAGTCGTCCTTTACGACACTACGATAATAAATGAGGGTGGTCTATTCTACTCAGCCGGATACCACACGGCGGATCAACTTACCTTAGTCGCTTCCTACGACAACTCGTCATGAAATGAGAATGGTCTATTCTACTCAGCCGTTTTCAACAAGGCACGGTGTCGCCTTTTACGACACCTCGGTATGAAATGAGAGAACGCACGAGGGAAATGAAGGAAACAGACGCACGCACGGCACAGAAAAAGCAAAAAAATTATCCAACCATTAAATAACTGATTAATATTAATATTACAACGTAATATACCACGTCCGTGCTTTCTTTTTCACTAAATATACGTTAGTCTAAATCTTAATACGGTCAAACAGGATTCATTTCTGTTTTCTTTTTCTGGGGTCAACTAAACCACGATTCCCCTATAAAGTAAGAGGACGAGTCAGCCTATCAATAAGCCGGGTTCAATAAAGGCTACGCCGTTAATCCTTAACACGGGCGAGGGTTTATTATTTGGCCGTCCACATTCCAGGCACGTTCCGTGGAGATATTAAAGAAGTGCTGGAACCGACTGTTTATACGGACATGTAAATAATGTATTTATAAATATAATATCAATATATTATTACTGAATATCCTTACGACCCGTACAAATATTAAAAATGCCTAGGAAAACGTTTGTTTTTTCTTATATTACCGCTAAAATGTAACCAATGAATACACCGTAATATAGTATTTTGATAACCATAAAAATGGTTAAAGTGGGTTAACCTTAAAAGCTAGACATGCTGTTGTGGACCTTTATTTAGAACTTTTAAAGGGGAACAATTTTGTAATAAATGATTTTTGAATAAGTTACACCGTTAAGTACCGTGCTAAGTAGCATACGCAAGGATAGCTTTAAATCTTGCCGTTTTCGTAATATTTTTTATTGCTGCTCCTCTCCTATTCATCTTAGCCTGACCTTATAAAGCTTATATATATTAACTCACTACAAGATTAACTCATTAAAATATTAAAGATATATCCACATCCAATCTTATCATCGACGTACAAAATTCCCACTGCATCTATTTCCTGAAATTTATAACTCAAGCGCCAAAAGGCGGTCGAAATTACTGAGGTTATTACTGTCCATTTAAAGATACGTTAATTTGGTTTCGATCTAGCGAAATTGGAGCAAGACTCTGGGTGTTTCATTTTAAATAATTGCATCAAGACGAAGTGACCATCTTGAATTTTAAGTACGCAATTTTAAGTACGTACTTATCGCATATATTTATACTTATCATGTGAACGTGTGCTTTAATACTAAATTATTATGTAGCACCAATTATACGAGATCATATCATTCTTAGTTCCGTTACAATTAAAAACCTAATCTTGTTGACTTCTCCTTTTTCGCGTCCGAACAGAGAAACATATCAATGTGATTTTTGGTATTGTAACGCTGAAAAAACTTGTGGCGATGGCAGCTTAGCTGATGATGATGATGATGGATGATACATACGATTACCACAACACACATTACTTCAGCACACAATCTAAATATCAAGGCATCTTATAGTCGCTCGAGTCCCGGCAAGAGTCTCTGAAATCTTCACCGCGTTTTATTCCCAACACAACAACACAAGCCACATCAGTTTGATTCTATATTTTATAGCCTCATTAGAAGTTGTCTTAGGAATATAGAAATAGTTTAAGACCAAGGCTACTTTTGAAGTGAAAACTTCTTTAGCGGAGTAGTGCACTTCTTGTGATGGGTGATTAAATGTTAAACTCGCATCAGGACACGTAAATTATTCGAAAATTTTTAAGATGGAGGGAAAGTAAGCCAAAATCACGTAAGCCTATAACTATTGTTATTGAAGATCGAGATTCTTCTGATACAGGCATTGTAATGCTTACTAGAAGGTCTCAATATACTGTTATTATTAATTATTATTATTATTATATTATTATAGAGTACACCGCCAGCGCAGGATAGGAAGGAAGTATCCTCCTATTTTTTTACCGCGCGGCGAAAATGTATACCTGCGCCTACTGACTTGGCAAACCAGCGCAGGGCGCTTGCGCAGAAAAAACTTTCAATGTAATATAAATTGTCAGTTTTGTTTGTGTACAATAGTGCAAAAAATTAATATTGTATTTTAACAAATAAAATATAGTACTTGTATACTGATAATTAAAACAATTTGTGAATAATTGTTCCCTAACCATATCAAAATATGAAACTAAAATATGAAACAGTATTTAAGTTTTCACTTCTGCCGGCACTTCCAGCTTGAACCCGTTTCTTTCTTATCTCTGCTTCTAAAGCTAACGCAGCCGAAGCTATAGCCAGATAGAATGTATATGAAACTATTATTTTTTTAAATAGCTACAGAACGCTATATTTTGAAATGTGGCATCCCCCAAGGTGCTATTGTAGGTCCAATTGAATACATTATGTTTTAAAATGACATCAGAATGTAATGAGGTAACGTAAATTTTACGTCTTTATGTACATCATATATCTTTAAAATGGTTCCCCAGTGGTTCCTCAAGATAAATAAGTATGACTTCACAAGCACGCCATTTAATATTCTATGAAAAACATGTTCGTATTATAACAATTGCAATAATATGGTAGCATAAATTTCATATTCTTTTGGGAGTTCTCGTAATATTCATTTATTCTAGGATTTTTGTGGTTTTGTTCTGGATATGATCATTTACTTTACTTTACATTTTAGGAAGATAATGGCCCGATTACTTGAAGGCTATAAAGTCCCATTAAAAGGTACAGGGAGTTCACCTGAGGATATAATTCTAGAAGGTTCTTAGATTTCAAATATTTCAACAGCAGGTTCAGGTTTTGGCTCTTTTCTTTGATATGATTACTTTTTGACTTTTAAGATTCAAGAAAGCCGAGTCTTGGCATCTAATAAAGCATATAGAACTTTTACTTTGTAATGTACAAAGTATTTTATAAAGCTACTGCGTGTTTTTAATCAAGCCTTTATCCCTTTACAAGCATTGTTATCTCGAACAATTTTCTTTAAGCATGACATTCGAGCTTTGAGCCTAAGAAAGCCTTGTTCCACATTACATAGCACAATTAACAAAGCGGTTAGTAATTACGTTGTGTGTGAAAAAAAGGTACAAAGGGACGTATTGTGACAACCTCTGGTGCTTAAGGCGATGGTAATAAGGGTTCTATTTCAACACTATCTTTTGTGTAGCTCATCACACTGAGAATGCCGGTCTAATTTGAACGTCAAGATATAAAGAGGATGTACGCTATTTGTTATACGAAATAGAACTTAATAGTACGTTGGAAATTTTATGTTAAATTTGAATTTCTACTAAAGACAAAGCGAAAAGGAAAGGTTACGTTTTTAGTGGTATTATTTAATATGTATCCTTTTTAACAAATGAGTAATTAAATCTAGTGAACCTGAGTTGTAAATTGAATAATTTATAATGTGTATTAGTGAATTTAAACGTTTCTGCTGTAGCTTAGTGTAATGCTTAAGACAATGAAATTACACTTGTCTTATATTTTTAAATGTCAAGCTGATTTTCACACTCGTAGATGATGATGATTTTAACACTTCATAGATTTTAATTTTCACGCACAAGAAATTGTGCTTCCTTGTGAAATTTTGTTTGTGAAATTGAAGAAAGTGATTTCTATTATCTTATTTGTTCTGTGTTGTTGAAGGGGTCACAGGTTAAAATCCTGGACAGGCACCAATGAGTTCATTGTTAAAACTTGAGTGCCTAATAGGTTTTTTACAATTTATTCAACATCCGCCTGCCTTTGTCCCACTCTAAGTGGGCTCGGCACAAGATATTATTAACTACCTATTTAACGACCGGCGCCCAGCCGGACGTCATCTTAACTTAGTCGCCTTTTGAAACACTTCAGTAAGAAATGAGGGTGGTCTGTTCTACTCAGCCGAATACCACACGGCGAGTCAACTTACCTTAGTCGCCATTTGCGACACTTGGGTAAGAAATGAAGATGGTCTGTTCTACTCAGCCGGCTACCACACGGCGAGTTTACTTACCTTAGTTACCATTTGCGACACTTGGGTATGAAAGAGGATGGTCTAACCAACTCGGCCGGATACCACACGGCGAGTCAACTTACCTTAGTCGCCATTTGCGACACTTGGGTAAGAAAGAGGATGGTCTTTTCTACTCAGCCGGATACCACAGGGCTTTATTTGTTATCTTAACTATTAAAGCTTATATTTTGCTAAAAAAATAACAACCCTCATCATCATTTTTATTCTCCTAAAACAATGTTGTGAATTTCCAAATGTGCTCGCTTCAAATGTTTGCGCGAACCCAAAAATCTACATAATTTTCAACGGGATTACAGTCCCATTCAAGTTGTTTAGCGAAATTCAATTTTATGCCAAATACTTAGGGTTTATATTTCATCAGTGTAGATGAATTCCTATATTGCTTTTAGCGTGCTTGACGGCACTTATAAAACTAAACGTATTGGGAATGCGGTTACGCGGAACGGTGCTCAGAGAGCAAGCAAATTATTCAAAACAATAAAGGATTTAAAATAAAACGAACAAATGATTTAATCTTCAAATTATTCAAAATATATATATTAGATTTAAATTACTAGCTTTGACCGCAACTTCACTCGCGTGAAAATCAGAATGCCCCGAATATGTGTTTCAGTCAACTCACATAAACCGTAACCATATATATATATATATATATATTGGATTGGAGCTAAGATCAATCACGCTGCTCTAAAACAGATCGGTAAATATTTCTGAAGAATTCTGAGAATATGTATAAGCACATATTCTCAGAATTCTTCAGAAATATGCAAGTTTTCTCCCGATGTTTTCCCGATGTCACCGGAAACCGTGCGATAAATTGCAAATATCAATTAAACAACAGTTTTAGCAGAAAAACTGACCCTGTTTGAATCTGTTAGCCTTGGGAAACAGTCGCACGATCTCACTGCTAGGCTATTATATTTAATTTTTTAAAGACATTTCAATTAAAATTCATCATTTTTATGACCGAAATTCACGAAAATATCTGAGTGTTCATCAATTTCAATAAAATTACCATAAAAATAGCTCTCTCGAGTTTCCTTCAGATCACAGTTGCCGTAAGTAATGACGCCACTCAGAAAATGATTACCAAAATTGTATGGAAGCATCAACAACAGACAAAATGTAGCAGATGTTTTAAAATATAGCATTTAATTAAGGTTCCTCCGAATAAGATATTAAAATTAGCTTGCAACTTGTAACAAATACTGCGAGCCTACGCGCACATAAATCAAGTTGTCTTAAGACTAAGTGGAAACAAAAACTTATTTTATGTTACTTATTCACTGCTATTTTTTTATTGCTTTAAATTTAATTAATAATTTATTTGATAGCATCTATTTCAATTCAGCACTATTAGATTTTACACGAACAATCTACAATCAAACTTCCTAACTAACGGTTCATCAGATCCAGGGGACAAAGACAGATATAAACGATTAATAATCAAGGAGTAGTATATCTAAAATTCAGTTATATTTCCAGTCTATACTCCTCGACTCTCCACTATAGATATACCTACCACAAAATAAAAAAATGACTTTTAGGTTTAGGTTTAAAGATATAACATTTTTTAACAGTTGATAATTGGTAATTGACATTCAGCTCCCTATTCCCCAATATTGTTGGCTAAATTGTTGATAATAAAATTATCGGAATCTAATTTCTTTAATAATAGGTCCTGAGCTATAAGGAAAAGTGTAAATGGTAAAACGATATAGCACTAGGCAGTAAAAAATATTTGGATATTTTTTTTCTGCCTCGACTTTAAAAGTCGTTAGATCTTCCGGCTGTGTAGAATAGACCTAGTCGTAAAAGGCGACTAAAGTAAGTTGATCCACCGTGTTGTATCCGGTTGATCCGCTCTCTTACCAAGGTGTCCTAAAATACGACTAAGGTGAGTTAACGTCAGGTAGGCGGCCGGTCGTAAAATACATAGCCAAATAATGTGAAAACATGCTTATAACATGTTGTGCCGACATCACTTGAGTGGGATAAGGGTAGGAGGATGTTTTTATCGGACGCTTTCTGGAGTTAGGTCCCCAAAGCGGTCGATGTATCCGGTGCTCCCGATCCATTACGCGCGATTAGTGGAGGGAGAGGATACTGCTAGGAGGGCCCCGACAGATACAGACTATCCGGTATACAGAGCCGTTGCTAGCGGGGATGGGGGCAATGTGTACAACGGTACACTGTCCCCGCAACCAGCAGCGCAGTGGAGCACTGTCAGATTTTTAGTCGGTGCGAGTCCGACATACCCGCTGCTCGTCCCCATCGGGCGGTGAGGACCCACAATGGGTTTTTCTGACAAAAAAAGGGGCAGGATGATGATGAAAAGTTCTAAAAAGAAAACTATCATCATAAATAAATTTTAAATTGAGGAAAAACTAAAATTCTGAAAATCAGTGCAATGAAATTAACGAAACTACGCCGGAAAAGGTCTTTTGTGTGCGCAACAACTTACAGTTGAATTGTAAGAACAAAGAATTCTCAATTGCCAAAGCAATTTGTGCCTTGATTAAAATTTATTGTTTTGTTCTCTCTATTTTTGTCGCTTGATGAGTTTTTTGGGAAAATATAAATTAGGGATAAGCAATGCGCTTTGTTCGGCGCGTAAATGAAAAGGCTCTAGCTTTGTTTGTGTACAAATTACAATGCTTTCAGTGGGTAATTAGTTACGTTCTGATTTCTTTCTGCCTAGGGCTGGAAAAGTTGTTAGACAGACATTATATTTAAATAAAGAACAGCTCTTTAATTAACTTAAATTTTTGATATTTTCTTTGAAGTAGCAAATGTGGTATCATTTGTTTGTTTTATTCGCTTAATATTAAGAGTCCCATGTTTATTTAAAATAAAGAGATTTGTGAATTTTTATTTGGTATTTATTTCTTTTATCTTTCTTTATAATTAAACAATTGCTTATAGTGATTTATAGAAGCAGGCGTTACTTTGCGGAGTTGCATAGTACAGAAGTTACAATATAATTATTTTGCTGTAATCCGCGTTTGTTAAGAGAATCTGTGTAAAGCTAAGTGTATGAAGCAGGCAACATTCACATACCTCATACTTGCAGGACAAGTCACTACACGTATCGTACTACTACACTTCTGTAGTAAGGAATGCCGCAAAGTAACGCCTGCTTCTATAAATCACCATCCATTTACATCTTACATAAACGTAATAGCTTTTCAAAAATTACCTTCTTCATGTTCTTCTGCTTCCGGGTACCTTTAAAGAAAAAAGATAATTAATATTAGTTCTACATCGTGCGATGGTAATGGTTAAGTAAAAAAATTTTATCGTCCTATTACTAATCCACTGCTGGGCAAAGGCCTTTTCTATCTTTTTAGAAAAGGTTGGAGCTTGACTCACCGCACTGCTCCAATATCCAATCCATATCCATAAATTCTTTTCAGATGTGCAAGTTTCTTCACGATATTTTCCTTTAACAAAAAAGTGTGATAAATTGTATAATTGTTAATATATTCGCCGTGTGTAATCCAGCTGCGTGGAACAGACCACCCTCATTTTTTACTGTAGTGTCGTAAAAGTGCGACTAAGATAAGTACTCGGCTGAGTAGAATAAACCACCCTAATTTCATACCGAGGTGTCCTAAAAAGCTGAAAGCTATCCGGCTGAGTAGAATAGACCACCCTCTTTTTTACCGATAAATACGTGTCGTAAAATACGACTGCGGTAATTTGACGTCAGGCAGTCGGTCAGTCTTAAAATACGTGGCCAAACCATGTGACAACATGTTTATAGCATAACATGTTTATGCTGACCTCACTTAGAGTGGGATAAGGGCGATGATGAAATTGTAAATAATCAATTAGACACACAAGTTTTAATAATGAATTTATTGGTGCCTGCCCAGGATTTGAACCCGTCACTCCTTCTTGATACTTCACGGAATCATACTTCAATCCTTCTATTCACACGCTTTTACCTAGCAAAGAGAAAATAACATACAAGACAATGTATTTTATCTGAAAGCATGTTTTTTTCTTAAAGCATTTGAGTAAAATAAAATACAAAGAATTATTGTACACATACTTCAGTCTTTGAATATAAAAGAAACTTAATCAAAATTCACATAAGAGTTGAATATATTAAAGAAAACACAGGATAAATTTAAATTATTTCAGAAATGTTGTCTTATTAAAGCTCGGGGAATCTTATTACTTTGAAACAATCTCTATTTCTGCTTAATAGAGTTAGAGACGGTATTATGATGGAATGTCTAGGGGTTTGGGAGTATAATATTTCTAATATGAATAAAGCTTTTTTTCTACCTCTGGAAAGTAATTATTTTATCAATAAATTATTATTTTATGTCAACTTATAATATTACCGCCGTGTGGTATCCGGCTGAATAGAATAGTACCAACCTCATTTCTTACCGAGGTGTCGTAAAAGGCGACTAAGGTAAGTGACTCACCGTGTGGTATCCGGTTAAGTAGAATAGACCACCCCCTTTTCTTATCGAGGTGTCGTTATATACGACTAAGATAAGTTGACGTCAGGCAGGCGGCTGGTCGTAAAATACGTAGCCAAATCATGTGACAACATGTTTATAACATGTTGTGCTGACCCTACTTACCTAGGGTGGGATAAGGGCAGGAAGATGATGTTAACTTATAATGTTAGATAGAAATGTCTGGGTATCATTTTAATATGTTAACAATACGTAACCATTGTATACGCGAAATGTTCTTCTTCTTCCTGCCCTTATCCCACTCTAAGAGGGGTCGGCACAGCATGTTATAAACATGTTCTCACATCATTTGGTATTTTACGACAGGCCGCCTGCCTGACATCAACTTACCTTAATCGTATTATATGACACTTCGGTAAGTAATTATATGACCTCTTTCTTAAAAGAGGGTGGTCTATTATTCTTAACCGGATAGTACGCGGTGGGTCAACTTACCTTAGTCGCCATTTACGACACCTCGGTAAGAAATGAAGGTGGTCTATTCTCCTTAGCCGGATACCAAATGGCGGATCGACTTACCTTAGACGCCTTTTACGACACCTTGGTAAAAGAGAGGGTGGTCTATTCTACTCAACGTGTGTATACGTGAAATCTATAATCTATTAAAGTTGGGTTGCAGCAAAGAATAACTTCTAAGTTAATTGTGTCATGACGTCTAAAAGGCCCATGCCTTAAGGCATGTTCCAATAAAGCAGAATATCGGAACTTCAGTATCGGCACAACATGTTACAAACCTGTTGTCACATAAGTAATATTTTATGACGTATTTTACGACTTGCCGCCTGCCTGACGTCAACTTGCCTTAATCGTATTTTACGGCACCTCGATAAGAAAGAGGGTGGTCTCTTATTTTTAACCAGATACCACACGGTGGGTCAACTTACCTTAGTCGCCTTTTACGACACCTCGGTAAGAAAGAGGGTGGTCTCTTATTTTTAACCGGATAAAACACGGTGGGTCAACTTACCTTAGTCGCCTTTTACGACACCTCGGTAAGGAATGAGGATGGTCTATTCTACTCCACACCACACGACTTATAAAAGCATTTCCCATAGTTAGAATATAAAAAAACTTACTTACTGTTTTAAACATTATCACTCACTGAAAGTATCATTTTGACATGAGTCGTTTTATTTCGTTAAAAAAGTTGTATAACCCAGAAGTAAGGACCTGAACTACAAATTCACATGCGCTAATCTACACAATTATGAATCCATTTGCATTTTGTGAAGCTTTTTGTATTTAAATTCCCTGTTTACTTACGACGGAACAAACAAAGCAGGTGCTGCATTGCGAGCTGCGGAATTTGCATATGACAGTTTGTACTCGCTAAAAGAATATATAGAAAATAAATAAAGTGCCACTGGAAGGATTTAGGGCGTAATAATTCAGTAGAAAATGACAAGTAGGCAAAAATAAATTTATTGATTTAAAATATGTTGAAGGTAAACAGATTTTTAATTCATCATCATTATCTCCTTTATTCCATTCTAAATGGGGTCGGCACAATATGTTATAAACATGCTGTGATATGATTTGGCTAGGTATTTTACCAGACCAGCCGCTTCCGTTTTAAACATTCTGTGATGTGATTTGGTAAGGTATTTTATGACCGGCCACTTATTTAACTTAGTCACCTTTTACAACACCTCCATAAGAAATGAGGGTGGTCTAATCTACTCAGCCGGATCATGGTATCACGCCAGCATGGCATCAGTTTTTTAATTCATATTTTTATATAAAAATAATAAACATATATTTGCCAAAATAGTAAATCAACTGAATTTCCTTATGTAAGTTTTGGGTAAGGCTATTTTGGATTTTGGAAATCATAATCTTTTAAGAGCGGCAAGCGAGCATTAAATATGATTCTGGATGGAATAATAACTAGAGGAAGACCGAAAAAGAGATGGTTGGATTGTGTGAAGTATGAGTAGCGTGCATATAATGGTAGTTCTGCCATAGTTAATGAATGGTAGGAAAGAATGGAAGCGAAAAACATGCTGTGACGACCCCACTTAGAATAGAATTAGGAAAGGAAAATAAATATAAATAAATATATGGGACACTTACACACACGGTCGTCAGTCCCCAAAATACATAAGTCAATGTGTTATGGGTGCCAGACAACTTGTAAATATATACTTATATAAGTTTAAATACATATATACACCCAGACTCAAACCAACATCGTTGTTAGAAAAATGTTGGCCCTCGGCGAGAATCGAACCCGCGACATACGAAACTGTAGGTAAGGTCACTGCCAACTGCGTCAACGGGCCAATCAAACTTTTACGTTATAAAGGATATATACAAATGCCTTAACAATTTCTAACAATAACATTTCTAGTAAATATTATACATCCGTGTTGTCGCATTCACATAAAGAATGCATGCGATTATTTTTGTCGGTCCCTCGTAATATATGGTAAAACATGTGAATTACGTTCGGTGTATTTTTTTATAACTACCCTCGCGAGTGAACTCGGCGTGAAAAATTGTTGTTTTACCATAAAGGAATGGTGATTGTGTATGCTCTGTTTCAAGCATCCTGTTTGATTATGCCTTTGAAATATTATTTTGAATAGTACTCCTTTCTGGTTCTTGTGAGTTTTGAGTTTCGAATTATAAAATTATTTATAGCTAAATCCTGGCTTAATGATACAGTACCTGGGTGACCGAGCCTTGATCGGTATTTTTTTAAAGATACAAAAAAATTCAATAAAAAAATAAAAAAGCTCCGGGTGTGGGAATCGAACCTAGGTCTCGAACCTTATTTAGTCCGCGCTACCATTATGCTGTCATAATTTTGCATCTGACAGCTTAAATTATGAGCTGCTATCCATTTCAATTTTCCTAGTTTTTCTTAGTGCCCAAAAGCAGAGACAAAAAAGGGGTTTTTATTTTAAAAAAAAACCTAGATAGATCGATTTTACTTCCGCAAAACCCCCTACATGCTGAATTTTAAGAAAATCATTGGAGCCGTTTCCAAGATTCAGAAAATATATTTATTATATACATACAAGATTAACTCATTTAAATACCCTTTAATAGATTTACCCTTATAAACTTTAACAATAAAACTTTAACAATTTTAACAATTAAACTTTTAGGGTTTGGGTTTTAACTCGCTCTTTATTTTTTAATTTAAATTTCTTTTTTAATTTGTTATATGCCGAGACGAAACTTAGACAAGGAGAACTCTTTAGGTTAGTATAGGCGATCTTTGTTCTTTAATAGTGTGAGTACTTAAGTATTTAGATGATTAGTATTTCCAAAAGTGGGACCCACTTCCTACAGGGGCGGCAATTTGATTGTTAACAGGGGTCAACAAAAACAATCTATCTGTACATAAGAAATAGACAAAAATAAATGTATTGGCAATTTGTTTGTGTCACTGATTATCACTAATCATATAGAGATATGTATTTACTCGTTAGTTAAATACCGGGAACATGTTTGGGTAAGCAATAAGTAAGAACAAAATTGGATAAAACGGTTGTATTGGATTATAAACTTTGAATATGCATATAAGCATTATGAAGCGTCTTTGAAGCTTAAATAAGTACATTTGCCTTGAAATAAAATTAAAAATATGAATTATTTTGTAAAGAAAAATTAAAAATAATGTCGTATGCATATATCAGTAGTAGCATCCTTAAAATCAAAACACCTAAATGTACGAAACCAAATAACTCAGAAACAAATTATGAAACAAAAATACAGCCTTTACAAATTGAGTTGGATACGATACAATTTAAATTGGCTCACAAATTAATACACTTCCCGTTATTAATTAAACTCCGTAATAATAATTTTAATCCCTTTGATCATTCTGTCAACTTCATAATAAATAGAAGGTTCCGTTCACAAAATTTGAAAGCAAATATCCAATTATAATATCTTAGTAGGGTCATAATGTGACCCAAATAATTTGTGAAATGCCCAGCGGTGAAACCGTGCGACTTTTTCGAGGGGTCACGTGTTCGAACCCCGCGCAAACACTAATGAGTTTTTCTGTTAAGACTTATGTATCTCATTGATAATTGCAATTTATCACACGCTTTTCGGTGAAGGAAAACATCGTAAGGAAACCTGCATATCTCTTAAGAATTCTAGGGATATGTAACCTACTAATGCGCATTGGAACAGCGTGGTAGGTCTTAGATCCAATCCTTCTCTCTAAAAACGGAGAGAGTTACCTATGCCCAGGTGTAGGATAGTGACAGGCCGTTACTATCCCAATCTAGGTGGGGTAGGCAAAACACGTTACAAGCATGTTGTCACATGATTTGGTTACGTATTTACGACTGGCCGCCTGTCTGACGTCAACTTATCTTAGTCGTATTTTACAAAGCCTAGTTGAGAAATGGGGGTGGTCTATTCTACTCAACTGGATACTGCACGATTGGCCAACTTACTTTACTCGCCTTTAACGACACCTCGGTAAGAAATGAGGGTAATTTATTGAATTTAACCGGAAACTACACTCCATATAATATCTAAGTACGGTAGGGTATAAATACGGAATTAATATACGGTAGTATGAAAGTTTTCAACTTAAATCCAGTGCGGACGATGTCACGGACATTAAACTAGTGACTATAAAAGGTTTTCTGGCAGCTACCAGGGCAGCATGCCCATTAAAGAGGTAATATGTCCCGACATGTGACGCTAAAAGCGTATTTCGGATAATATAGTTCACACGGTGCTATTTTCGTGGACGCTACGTAGTACGATAAGAAGATTTTATTCGCACGTTAAACATAAAATTTATGTTTTTTTTACTGTTTACTAAGTTTTGAAATCGAGTTATTTTTTTTATTTTGATACCATAATAAATATAGGTAAATAAAAATATCATACATTTATACTATCATCCGTCCCCAAGAAACTTAATTCTTGTGTAGGTAATGGATGACAAATAACTGGCAATATATCTTTACTTATTATCCGCCGTGTGGTATCCGGCTGAGTAGAACGGACCAACCTCATTTTTTATCGAAGTGTCGTAAAAGGCGACTAAGGTAAGTTGATGTCAGGCGAGCGGCCGGTCGTAAAAACGCAGCCAAATCATGTAACAACATGTTTATAACATGCTGTTCCGACCCCACTTGGAGTGGGATAAGGGCAGGAAAATTATGATATCTATACTTATTATATATATCTATATACTTATTATAAAACAAAGTCCCTAAATGATGTCTGTCTGTATGTGATCGATTTTCTCAAATCCACTGAATTAATTTATGTTCGGTTTTTATTTATTTATTTATTCTTTATGCATACAGAAAACAAAAAAAATACATATGTACAATATGCACAAGAAATGATTTATGATAAGGTGCAAGGGCGGTGCAAGTTTTTACTAAAATGTAGTGTAATTTCTCCGGAAGGTTTAGTTTGATACTACATTACGTTTTTATGTAAATAATGAAGTTCTAAAAAAGTCCGCGACATCATATCTATCTCTTATGGTTACACTATAACTACTTTCATGTTCAAAATTTCAATTATAAACACTGATTTCCACGCGAGTGAAGCCTCAAGCAAAGGTATAATTTTAAATACATAAATATCACAATAGAAAAATTGTGCCTTCGGTGAGAATCAAACCCGTGAACCGAGGAGCTGAAAACAGGGTCACTGCTACTTTTGCTAACGGGCAAAGAAACGGGTAAAGAATTTATCAAATATAATAAAAAAAGTCGCGGCCTGTTAGTATCCCACTGCTTGGAATAGTAGGCCTCTTCTCTCCGTTTCTGAGGAGAAGGATTAGAGCTAAGTCCTACCACGCTGCTCTAATGCGGATTGGTAGGTTACACATACATATCTCCAGAATTCTCTAGAGATATGCAGGTTTCCTCACGATGTTTTCCTTCACCGAAAAGCGTGTAATAAATTGCAATTATCAATTAGACAAAAGTTTTAACAGAAAAATTCATTGGTGTCTGCCCGGGGTTTGAACCCGTGTCCTCCTCGAAAGAGACGCACGGTGTTAACACCTGGCTATCACAGTTTTTATCAAATATATTTTTTCATGATAACTATAATAAAAATGCCTAACTTATAAGCAAAAAATTAAGCTAAGTTAAACATCAACTGAGCACTTATACACAACATAGTTACAACTTAAAGACAAAAAGCTCAGAATATCTGTAACGATCAACATTTTAAGACCCTCTTACAAAATGGGTTTTATAGAAATACAGGCCTTTATTGAATAGAGCTGAAAAATACTGGAACAATGGTACATTCGTCAAAGCCCATTGAGAAAGGTTTAATACTTTCAGTTGCGGTCAATATAGTTTTTAACACAAAGAGAAGTGTGGTATTGTGATTCGGTCTTAATTTTAAAGGAGTATATTTGTATAAATTTGCTATTTTCCGTAGAAGCCCCCAATCCTTGCGATCAAAATCACCAAGCAGAGTGTGGTATTAGTGATTTAACTACTCGACCTTGTACGAGATGGCAATGACGAAATGTAAATAATTATAAAATAAATTATATTAATTATATTTTAAAAAGAGTAGCCGCTGAATAAGAACATCGCCATTTAGAATACCTTCTCTTCTCTCTTAGTCAGTAATCTTCTCAGAATCAGAAGTACAGTTAACGATTTAAAGTCATTTGATTACAAATTTGCTTAAATAAAAAATATTTTTAATTTAATCACTTTTATGTTACAACGTTTTCCAATACGGTTGTATTGAATAATGAGGTTTCATTCAGATACTTTGTGTCAATAATAAAAAAAAAGTTTTTTTTTTTAATTTGTTGAGAAAGAATAAATAGGTCGACTTTTGAGAAAATAGCTTCTTATTTATTGAATAAGTGTAACGGAAAAATATTACCGTTATATTTATTTTTATAATCTTTTTGCTAACCACAAGCTTCACGAAAAAGCTAAGAATCACTCAGCGGGCGATGAAAAGACGTATACTAAATTCTTAAGGTAAATAATTCAGATGTAAAATAAGAAAAAGCGAAGTTAGTGACTTCGCTTACGCTTAGTGAGCTAATGCCATATTAGAATATCCCTAGTAAATAAACTAATGTTTCCAACAAAGGTTTTAAAATATTCTAGGTATCTTCTTCTTAAATCGATAAACATACACAGCTAGACAAAAGTAAATTTTATGTTTTCCAAGGCCGTTTGATTTTCCAGCGGCTTACGAGGATTTTAAAATATCTGTCCCCGTAGTTAGGAACAAGACATGCAGTGTGGAAAGAACACTTCATGTACTTGAAGAATTCAATATCAAGCAGTGAAATCTTAATAAATTAATATTCAAAAATATATGATAAAGAAAACACTATGCTCTTTCTTGATATTGGCGGTAAGCCACCAATTCTGCCTATTATTTTAACCCTTATACGATACTCTAACAGTTATCACATGACCTGACGCCTGACGTCTACAATCCATTAGGGATGAAGCCGATGTTATCCAGCTGAAAGCGTGACAAGCTCTCAGAGAAAGGAAGCCTTTGCCTAACAGTAGAAAATTAATGGGCACTTCGTTTTCGTATTTGTGAATATTCACTTTGAAATTTAGAATACGACCTTTCATCCATTATAAACGTGGGCAAAATTGTCAAATGAATTTCATGCCATCATTGAATACCATAATGATCACGGCAAAATTGTTATTAAGGGCGTAATTCAGTAAATTGGATTAATTCTGAGAGCCATTTAAATTATGACGTATTCAGGTCTATTCGTATCAAGAATATAAGAAATTTAATTTCCCATAATTGCTTGAGATATAATTTGTATTGCCGCAATAGATGTTATTATATTATCTCTCGATGTTATAACTCGCTTTGCGGTGAAGGAAAACATGGTAAGGATACATGTGTAAAGATGTTTTAGTATATGTCTGCTAATGTGCTTTGAAGTAGTTTTGTACTCGTAGATAAGTTCCCAATCTGTCAATTTAAGAATATATCATCATCTTCCTGCCCTTATGCCACTCTAAGTGGGGTCGGCACAACATGTTATAAACATGTTGTCACTTGATTTGGCTATGTATTTTACGACCGGCCGCCTGCCTGACGTCAACTTATCTTAGTCGTATTTTACGACATCTCAACAAGAAAGAGGGTGGTCTATTCTACTTAACCGGATACCACACGGTGAGTCAACTTACCTTAGTCGCCTTTTACGACACCTCGGTAAGACATGAGGGTGGTCTATTCTACTCAGCCGGATACCCGCGGCGGGTCGACTTACCTTAGTCGCCTTTTACGACACCTCGGTAAGAAAAGAGGGTGGTACTATTCTATTCAGCCGGATACCACACAGCGGTCAATTTAAGAATATATATAGATATAGGAGACATCATGAGTAGATTGAAATCAAATTTTGTATAAAATCCAACATATATTGTAACGAGTCGCCGTATGCCAAGCCAGCCAACCAAGCCATGCTAGCCAGCCAAGCCAGCCCCGATAACTCAGATATGATCAGCCAGAGGCATGCCGCCTAAGATACAAAATGAAACCAAATGAAACGCAAGTATCGTCAGCCATGCCGGTCGCCATATTGTTGCTCCATACCATCAATGATGGGGATGCATTCAATATAAGACACCGCACAACATTATTTGATATCTTTTGATACACTAGACGTGTCTAAGTAGTTACTGTGTTTGAATTTTATGTCATTACCGTTACAATATACAAAACAAATATCATCAACACACTTAACTACCTTAGACAACAAAGAAACAAAGGTCGTATCGTATCCACGTTAAGAATGGAGCTGCTTAACTCAAAGTACAATAACGTAGCGCATGTCGTTTAGAATTTCACCAAGGTCTGATGTAATCCACGTGAGATATTATCGTCTGAAGAATACATTAACTTTTATATGATAAATGAACGTACATAGATAATGTATAATGTAACTTGGATATATTTTTCCAAGCATAACCGAAAAGGACGACGTGTCCTCACTCAGAATGCTCCAAATTCTTCATCCGACCCTTTTCGTAGAAAAAAATCATCGCTAGACAGATCCTTGATAGGTGAATCGAAACACATTACCTATTGTGACAAAAAATATAGATTATCTTTCGGGACATGTGTACAGTGAGCTTAGTGCGAGTTTTTTTTACCTACCTACCCGATTGCGCTAGTGCAACGCCATTTTTATGGTGCTGAACCAGCGGTCACTAGATGTCACTGTTGCAGCCTCACAAATGGGGTTATACTAACGCAATGGAAAAAAACCTCGGACCACGCACACAGATCTCAGGATTACAATCCCTATAAGTTCACTTATTAATGTTATTAAAGGTGACTGTTATAGTCATATAATAACGCAGTTAAATATTCGTTAAATATTTAATTTTATAGATCAAACATAAAAAGGATAATCAGCTTTGTTTTGTGCATAACGTTTGGGGATAATTAAGTTCAGGTCAATGTTATGTTACAGAATATATTTCAATGCTTGATTCTGTTATGAAAGCACTATTAATATTATCATATAGATATGATAGCCGTGTATCCGGCTGAGTAGAGTAGATCACTCTCATTTCTTACCGAAGTGTCGTAAAAGGCGACTAAGATAAGTTGATGTCAGGCAGGCGACAGTTCAGAAAATACCTAGCCAAATCATGTGACAGCATGTTTAAAACATTTGTGCCGACCCCACTTAAAGTGGAATAAGGGCAGGAGAAAGATGATGATGATTACTCGTTCCAGCGAATATATAAACCTAACGCTAAATAATTTTAGGATACTCATACTAAGTATAAATCATAAAAGCCTTACCGGGTGATAGGAAGTTTACTGGAAAAAAGTATTTTTGTAACATCGAATAGTTGAAAATAAAAGAAGGATTATCTCACTAGTAGCTCTCGCGTAACAGGATTCAGGTTTAAATCTGAATGGATCCCCTTAAATCCAATTGCACGGTCGCCCTACATACAAAAACTCCGTGACTTTTTTCTACAAATGACAAACGACGCAGATCATTCCGCCATTTGTCCGATGTCTGTCCGCGCAGACCGCGAGGATACCTTAATTTTTTATGGTTCCTACCCCCAAAACAAAATATATTGGTCCGCTTACTTTCCCTTACGCGGGATTTATTCGGACACTATCTTTCCATAACGGCTACATGAGCGGTTTCTTTGTTGCCGAAAAAACCTGGCGTTTTATTGATGACCGGTTGCTTGAGTTTCGTACATGCCACAGGAAGGGTACAATACATAATGTCATTTTAACTAATATATGTAAACAAAAATGAAAATTGTCTTTGTCAAATTAAATCAAAATCATGATATTGTCCTTTGTCTCTCTTAATGGATTCTTTAATGGATGTATTTACAATTAATTTGCTTTAGATTGAAAGAAAACATCAGCACGAAAAATTATATCTCTAAGGGACTCCTGAAATTTTTGTAATATTCTATTCTGCAGTATGATACTTCTGATCTTCAAATCTTGACGAGACAGGAGAACTTTTTTGCTTATTATCTTTTTCAAAAAATAGTAAAAGGTCTGCTCTGTAAGAAAGTCAAGTATAGCGAATATGCTTGCGGCTTCGCCCGCTTGAACATCAATGGATTTTATTGAAATTTGAACATAAAAGTAGTTATTATGAGTTAACTTTTAGAAGTGGAGACGTGATTTTGCGGGCTTTTTTGTAGTGTTTGTGTTGTAGACCTACAATTCCCTTCTACACTAATTTGGTGTATTTCTGTTGAATTACACGGCGCCCGCGACTAAAGTTCCCAGCAAGTGAGTTTCTTAAAAACTAGGCGACCTTTTCACCTCAATTTACATAAAAAGTTAATGTTCTAATAACCTAAGCATTCTGGATATATTGCACTACCTTTTATAAAAACCTGTACAAAAATAGCATGATAGTGATTTTGAGCAAACCAATCACATGCATACAGACTTTTGGGGACATTGTTTTATAATAAGTATAGACTTCGTTGCTATTGTAGTACAATACAAACAAGGAATATACGAATTTAATGCAATAACTTCACAAACTCACACCACTAATTAATTATTCATAACGTCATACATAAATAAGCCTTAATCCACACTGAAAACCTAAAACCTCTAGTTGGTAATTGGACAACTATACTATGAAAGTGGTTGTATAAGTAATAACTGAAAACACCATGTTCAACAAAAGAGCTTTGTGCTTTATTCAGACGCCGTTTAAAACAGGATTATTATTCTATTGTACGAGTAAATTGTTTATTCTTCGCTGTGGTCTGAATAAGAGAAAATATAATAGACAATGTTATATCTATTTAAATATTGAACACTCTCTTTGGATATAAAACTGGCGCCCTTTATTTCTATTGTTTAAATTTATACAACATTGATGTAGCCTATAAAAGGCCAAACATAAAACTCTTGACATCGTTTCCATTACAGGAATATCAGGAGGAAATATCAATACAGGAGAATTCATTTGTCGGCCATTTAAGTTGGCCTTACCTTAGTATGGAACCTTATTTACTTACATTCCAGCATTCTAAATTATAACTATGTCCTTAAAACAAAAACTGTAATTTCCACAAAACCGTTTCATCAAAGTTTTGACAGAGTCTATTCAAACCTAATTTATGATGAATGGTTATTACAGCGATGTATTGTTTATACTGAATACATGTAATTTGGTGTAATTTAGTACAAGTAATTTGATATCGCTACGCGTAATTTGGTGTATTCAAGTAATTGTACTGTGTTGTAATTCAGTTTTGAATTCCTATTGTTATATATTTTTGTCTGTTTGCTCATACGACAATATTTGCTTGGTAATAGAGAGAAACAAGTCAAGTTAAAAAACTTTAAGGGATAAGGGCAGGAGGATGATGATGATGTAATAAATCCAAGTTTTTGTATATAACTACGCTAAATATCAACGGAGTTTATTTAGATAAACTTAAAAAAATTCAATTAGTTTTGGGGTCTGCAAAAGTTCGCCACAAACGCCTCGTCATCCTCATCATCCTCCTGCCCTTATCCCACTCTAAGTGGGGTCGGCACAACATGTTACAAACATGTTGTCATATGATTTGGCTACGTATTTTACAACCGGCCGCCTGCCTGACATCAACTTACCTTAGTCGTATTTTACGACTCCTCGATAAGAAAGAGGGTGGTCTATTTTTCTCAACCGGATACCATACGGTGGGTCAACTTACCTTAGTCGCCTTTTACGACACCTCGGTAAGAAATGAGGGTGGTCTATTCTACTCAGCCGGATACCACACGGCGGGTCCACTTACCTTAGTCGTCTTTTACGACACCTCGGTAAAAAATGAGGGTGGTACTATTTTATTCAGCCGGATACCACACGGCGTTTCGCCACAAACGCCTATAGTTTCATAAAAGTTTTTTTTTATCATTCCTAAAATTTAATAACTAAACTACGAATATGGCAACCTAAAACTTATCTTGAGGTCCATTAACGTCACTAGCCGTTAAAATGAGCTATAACTAAAGTAGCCGAGCGCCATTATTCGTTTCCGTAACACAAAATGGCTGCCGCACTTAAATGGCAGGCTCGATTCGCCCGCCATTTGTAAACTCCAATAGATTAGAACTATGGATGACACTTCATAATTTGATGCGATGTATTAAATGGTAAATTAAGTCTTTATAATTAAAGTCAATGTGAAGAAAATACTATGGAAATGTTGCCTTGTGACAGAGCGCTATACTAATATAAAACGTAATAATAAAACTTCGTAATAATAATACACTTAAAGTGATACTTTTTTGTATAACACTTTTCATTGGTATTTAATGATAATATAAGAATATGATTTAATGATAATATGATTTCACTGATATTTAACGATAATTAAGTTTTAATCTGGATAATATTTTACTCTTTAGCACAAAAAATTAAATAGATAACAGTTTAGTAAATAAATGAAAAAATAAATTCAAACTGTATTGGTATTTCATTTTTCACATCAAATACACGTTTAATAAATTTTTTTTTGGATCTGGGATAAAGTATTGAAAAAACAGTAAATATAAAGCTAAAAATGTATTAAAATTTAACATAATGGAGCAGACATAAACAGATAAGTGATTCTGTCAGAATGACTTCATGCGTATTGGACGTTGAAAAGTCTGGGTAAATTGGAATCCTATTTTCGAATTTGTTAACAACGAAATACACTCGTATTACGATATAAAATATTTTATATTTTTAATATTTTATGACTATAATGGATTGCAAACCTAGCAATTTAGTAAGTATTGTCACTAATGAAATTTCTCCAAAATTTGAACAAATCAATTAATTTAAAAAATTCTTACAATGGACCTCATGAGACAACTACAACCACATCAAGAAAGGAAAGAGCTATTTTCATGGTTATCTCATGGTCAAAAAGCTAATGTATACAATAGACAAAGCAGGAACCGACATAAGCTTGCGGCTCCTGCTTTGCGCCTTGGAAAAGTACGTAATTCGTTTGTGGGTTTTGGTATAAGATTGTATAATAAAATTCCGCAATCAATTTCAGCTTTGCCATTACAGCAGTTTAAAAACACTGTTAAAAAGAGGCTGATACAGAAAGCCTACTATACTCTTAAAGATTATTTAGAAGATAAGAATGTGTGGATATAGCTCTGTTTGAACCTGTACAAGACAGTAACGACTTAATGTAAATAGTATTAAGAATTATATTTTTAAAAGAGTAACCGCCTAGTTTCTTGCTGGCTCTTCTCGGTAGGAACAGCTTTCCGAACCAGCAGTAGAGTTGACGATTCAAAAGCACTTGTTTACAAGTTTATTTGAATAAAGAATATTTTGAATTTTGAATTTTGAATGATGCAATGGGATATACATATTAAGAAAAACCAAGCGACGAGTCCCCTGCACCGAAGGGCCGAATATTATTGAAAACCCAATCCAAAAAGCAATAACACTAAAGTAATTGATATAAAAAATAATTGAATTCGTCCTTACTGTTATTTTCCAAATACAAAGGTATCCCATTATTTACAAAATTGTGCAAAACAGAGAAAGCATAAATCAGGTTTCTTAGAAGTCTTTTAAAGCTAGTTTAAATATTAAATATTTCATCCTTTTTTCAGTTCTAAATTCAAAAATTCATACTATTAATTAAAATGACCAAAATTTACATTTTTTACTTTACTACTTTGCTAGCGATTTCAAGAACATTTTCAATTGATATATTTTTTGTCTTGTTGTCGAAAACAAATATAATTCGAATGTAATTTGAGTAAACTAGTAAAGAAACACGTCCCTCGTAAGAATATTATCAAAGGAAAACCATCTAACAAACTCTGGGGATCACATCCTTCAAAGTTTCGCCTTCTAGTGAGAAACCTTAGACATCGGATTACAAGTTTGTAATGACGTTTGAAAAACTTACAAGTAATTCGAAAAAGTTTGATTAGACATCTAACTTGACGTAACATGTGTTCGATAAGGCTTACAAGTTATTACTAGGACTGTTATTTTGTGATAGCATCGAACTTGTATCGCACATATCAGACAAGGCGTATATGCTATACAGATTGAATATTATAGATAATGTCAGTTTTTTGTTTTTAAAGTCTTCGTGGGTACGTGGACTCATTTAATGGATTGTATTATGGTGAATGTAGATCGTATAAGGAATTGGTTATGCTACATAGTCTTATGCTGTTTGATTTAGTAGATTCAAGACATCATCGAAAAGGTAAAATACGCAGCCGAATCATGTGACAACATGTTTAGTAACATTCTGTGCCGACCCCACTTAGAATGGGATAAGGGCAGGAGGATGAAGATTTGGGGTGCTAAAGTGGTCGGACTCCTCGTGGCGCACCCTGGGCAAGCTTAGTCTTGGCGAACGGACCACTGTGGGGTGGCCAATCCAGTTGTCCCTCTGATTAGCAGAGGGTAATCTGGACGAGCCGGGGACTCCGGGTAGGTTAAGACTGGAGTCTCTAATGAGTGACGGGTTCAGTTGGGCTTATTTTAAGTCTGTCTGGACATGGTTTCGGCCACCGTTGGTCAAGCCCGTAAGCCCAGCAATGAGAACGGGGAACTTCGGGTTGCGTGGAAGAAAACCTCTATAAAAAAATACCCGGTGAGGGCGGAAACGCCCACCATGGCATAGGGGTCCCTACTGGAGGCGCAGTCACTCCCTGTTGACCGTAAAATAACAGACACGGTGGGCAGGGAGCGATCGCGGGCAGCGGTGGCCTACTTCTTCTCTGTGGAGGGAGGCAGAGGGGGTGGTGGAGCGGTTCCGGGAACTTTTGTTCTGGATCCAATCTGCTGCTGGCGAGTAGTGAGTTGCCTAAGACCATCGTCTGCCACCCTGTCAGGGGACCATTGGACGTTCCGAACGGGGTATATCGGACGTCTGTCTTACAGGTCCCCAAGGCGGACGGTGCATCTGGTGCTCCCGATGCACCGGTTAGTGGAGGGGGCTTCTCTTTCGAAGGGTCCCTACCCGGAGGAGGTCTTCTCTGGGATCAGAGCTGTCGGCGGGAATGGGGGAAATGTGTATAACAATACCCTGTCTTTGCCATTGGCAGCGTGGTGGAGCACACAGGTGGTTTTAGTCGGTGCGAGTCTGACATAACCGCCGCCTGTCCCCGTCAGGCGGCGGTACCCATAAAGGGTTTTTTCCTGTATAAAAAAAAATGTTTACTTTGCAAACAAATATAACTACTGTAATATTTTCCGTCATTCCATACTTAAAATAACATTAATTTATGTTATGCTAGCTCTCCACAGTCTGTTTAATCGGGCGCCCAGCCTATAAGGTCCCCGAGGCGTTCGATGCATCTGGTGCTCCCGATGCACCGTCCAGCGAAGGGAGGGGCCACTTTCAGAGAGGCCTCGGCCCAGAGGTGGCGCACTCTGGGCTACAGAGTTGCTGCTGGCGGGGATGGGGGGCAATGTCTTCATGGGTACCCTATCCCCGCCACCAGCAGCGTAATGGAGCACACAGGTTATTTTAGTCGGTGCGAGTCCGACATTACCGTCGCCTGTCCCCGTCGGGCGGCGGGACCCATAAGGGGTTTTTTCCTGTTAAAAAAAGCTCTCCACAGTCTAATTAAAATCGACGTTTTGTATACCTTAGCCGATATTAAAGTCAAAGTGAAGTGAATCAATTGTTCTAAACAATTATCGAAGTTCGAACTACCTATCGCCAAAGTTCCTATCGATGCCGGTGTTAGAATAAACGATCAACGACGATAAAAGCAATTAATTTTCGAACGTCAAACGATACCGTAAGATTGAGTTACGACTTTGTCAAATATTTATGAAATTATCTTTTTTATTTCATCTTCTTCCGGACAGAACGAAATATAATATTGCGAAATTTTTGAACGCAAATATTGTGGTATTTCTCAGGTTAACAACCGGATAAATACGGTTTTTAATACTACATCTCTATACTATTACTTAGTGTACTCGCCATCATTCTCATGCATGCAATGATTTGGCTAGGTATTTGAGACGGCCGCCTGCCGTCAAAATACCTTAGTCGTATATTAAACACCTTGGTTAGAATGAGGGTGGTCTATTCTATTTAGCGGGATACCACACGGCGGATAAACTTATCTTATTCACCTTTAACTAGCCCTCAGTAAGAAATGAGGGTGGTCAATTCTACTCAACTGGATACCACGCTGCGGGTCAACTTACTAAGTCGCCATTTACGATATCTCGGTAAGAAATGAGGGTGGTCTATTCTATTCAGCCTATACCTCACGGTGACAATACTTAACGTATTATAGCATTGATTATAAACAAATAGTTCCTATTTTAATCATATAGATAGATAAATATTTAATCAATTTTTGATTAAATAGACAAACTTTAACACAAAAACAGAAAAATCTGATACATGTAACAGAAAACTCATAAATGCCTGCCCAGGCTTTGAACCTGTGATCCCTTGGAATGTGCATATATTTAGCAAAAAACAATCTAATACTACTATATTATTATTTGATACTTACTTGATACTTGAAGTATATGATCACATAATACCTGAAATAATAACATATTAGCCATTAGCATATTATTAATATATTATTATAACTTGTTATATAACAATAAGTACAATGAGTGTGTGACCGAGCCTTGCTTTGTAATTTTTAAAAGATAAAAAAATGCAAATAAAAAAAACGGTTGCCTGTAAAGTCGGTTTTACGGGCAAAGATTTTACGTGACAACGTCTTTTTAAATGTGATGGATTGGAGTGGGAGAGAGACGCAAGGCATTCGCCAGTCCGGCGGGCCTCTCTTTCGTTCGGTGTCTCATCGTAACAGACGTGAGCGGGCGTTACACTTTTTCATGAGTGACTCCAAGCCGTAACCTAATTTAAGAGGTTGTCACGTCAAAAGAAAGAGAGCACCGTGACATGTGGGACTTGAACCTGGGTTTTGAACTTTTTTGGTTCGCCCGTTACCATACCGTTACCAGGCTATCACAGCATTACGTTTGACAGCTAAAAATATACTTTGCATTCAATTCTCCACTTTAGCTTTTTTTAATTGCCGAAAACAGGGATATAACGTAATTAAAAAAAAAACCTAGCTAGATCGATTTCAAAGCCCCTTATATGCTGAATATCATGAAAATCGTTGGAGCCGCTTTGCAGATTCATAAAAAAAAATATATAAACAAGATTAAGTTATTTAAGTAAATATTAAAGATACCTAAGCTATAGAGCTTTTGAAACAAATCATACTTAACCATGTAATATTATATTTTTGCTTATATCTTTGTAACCCATCAAGACGTAACTTTGAAAGTTTGAGGTTTACACTTTGTCACGAAATATTCATCTTATTTTGTATCACCAAATAAACTCATAAGAAAAACCTCTCAAATATAATGTATACGAAGAATGTTCGTGTGAGCGAAATAGGATGTGTTAAATTTAAAATTATAATTACATACACGATCGCGTGCTCGTGTGAATGTTTAAAGTTTAAACGGCCACTGTTTAAACATGCAGAGTAGTCTAATCACAGCTAACTCAACTGCTAGAAAGTATGGTGACAAGTTAAATATATTGCGCAGTATTTGTCGGAGTTATTCTCAACATCAGACGGCGTTAGTAAAACATTAAGTCACGCTATATAATTCGCTCTTAACGCCACATATTTGTTATGAATTAAGTCATTGTACAGAAAACCTACTATATCAATACATTGTTGAGTTCGTCTAGGCATTTTTATTTTATATCATAGTCAATGTATAGACTAAGCGTTTAACTCAGTCCTTGCGTGAGGAGTACAAAGGCGCGTAGGTAGACCGAGAACGGCGACTGAGGTAGGTGCGGGCGGCTCGCGCTCTTTGCGTCATATACAAGAGTTGACCGCCCGAATCTACCTATGTATGACGCTGCAACAGCGACATCTAGTAGTTGCTGTTTCAGCGCCAAACAAATTGGCGTTACGCTAACGCGATCGAGTAAGTTAAAAAAAACTCGCACTAAGCACACCGAATTCCCGTTCTCGTCATACCTCTGCGCCCTAGTACGCCGCTCTTGAGGACTGAGTTAAACGGTTAGCCTATAATCATAAATATATTATCTAATGCCACGGGAAAATTAGTCCAATAAAAAAATGGAGGAGAAATAAAATGAGTTTAATACTACCGACTTACCTAATGATATTTGGTAATTATATATAGACACGCTAATCAATAATCGGATAAATATTTTTAACGAACATCATCTGAAATTAATTAAATTTAATAACAATCACTCGGTCAAGTGTCAGTGTTTCGTGCATCGAGTTTGTTTCTGTAATTTTAACGGAACCGCACATTCTTTAAAATATTAATGTCTATGATATTATCAGATTTTTGAACATCAGTTTAAATGGTTACCAAAATAAAATCCTTTCTTAAATGTCAACGACAACTAAGTTTCTGAGTTAAATTGAATTCGTATGACGTAAGTAAACTAAGCCATCCCCATAGGCCATTTACGACGTCTTAATCCATTAACACGCTCACATAAACTTCAGCAACAGAGAAGGGCCAGGCGCCATTATTTGTTTCGATAAGACTAAATGGCCGCCGAATTAAAATGGCCGACTCGAACATTCCCGCCATTTTCAAGCCCGAAAGGATTAGTGCGGATAACGCAGCATTTCAGTTTACATGACATGTAAAATGGTATTTTTTAAGCTCACAATATACACAGTTTGTATATATTAAAATGTTGGCACACTTTTTAATTCAAAAGTTAGTATAAAGGCAAAAATAGTAAGGCGAGTCGTATCTTCCTACAGACGTTCTAATAAATCGGAATACATTCATACAAGTTCAAGAGCGTTTTCACTTATATTTGTCATACAAGATTACTTTTTGATGTCAACCAGTATAGTTGATGTCACAAGACTTGAGTTTTGTGCTTGGGAATCAATTTAGAGTGAAAGAATTTTAGTATCCTACTAATATTATAAATGCGAAAGTTTGTGAGTATAGATTTACCTATGTTTGTTTCTCTTTCACAGCGAATCCGCTGAACTGATATCGATGAAATTTGGCACAATTTTGTCCTATACACAGAAATAATAATATGGGCTATAGAAATCCTGTTAATTCTGCAGGAGTAGGATGATATTGAAAATCGCAATGTATTATCATATCAACCTATTACGCGACAACAGTCCACGCGAACGAAGTCGCGGGTAAAAGCTAATTATTTAATAGTGTATTGAAAACTTTAATATGATATTGTGTAAGCCAAGCCTTCGGTTTTTCCTGTTTTCGTCAACCGGTATTCTAGTTTAAAAAATATTTTCAAGAGTTTTCCTTGGTGACCTTTCTCCTAGATCCGGAACCTAGGCTCCGGCGTGAAAGCTATTTGAGCCTCTAACAAATTTAGGCCAACCAACATGCATTTCAATGCGAGGTTCTATCCTCATGTATTGAGATCGCAATATACTATGTACTTACCGATCTGTAAACTATGAAACTAATTTCGTATTATCATGCGTTATTTTCAAACGCAAAAAATGCTACATTAATAATAAATTTTAATATAATGTTACCTAATAAAAAGTATTTAAAAATATACTAAAATCCCCTTTAAATCACAACTAACGTTTTATAATTTTTTTTCTCAGAAATTTACAAACGTAAAAATGCATCACGAATTCTAAGACTAAGTGGCAATATGTTGAAACGCCGGATGGTGGAAAGTTATTATACAAATTCTAGTCTGTATTAAGTTCAAAATATTCGCAAAATGTCTGGCGGTCCTTAGCACCGTTATGAGCTCTATAAATGTTTCCTTACGACCTTTGAGTTTATTTAATTGTATCTATTTGTTTTATTTATGTAAGAAGGTGCAGTGAGTATAAGAATGTGTGTAGCATATAATCGACAAGCTGGCTGGCGCAGATAGCACAACCTTCCTTCAGCGGCACGATATGCAGGTTCGATTCCCGCCGTGAGCAAAATTTTCTTAAATACTTTATGGATATTTATTTTAATATCCCCATAACAATATTAAATTAATTACCTTGGGGACGGACGACTTTGTGTGTAACCGTCTCTTATATTTATTAGTATCGCAAGGCAACACTAGATTCAAACCGCAAGAGGTCTTGTGCATTTGAATCTGAAAAATCTCATTTATGAAACATATATCTCTTTTTAAATTATCCATGTTAATCTATACATATAATAAAAAAAATCTCCCAAGGCTGTCTGTCTGTATGTCATCGATTTTTTTTTAAATCTACTGAACGTATTTCTTTACAGTTTTTTCTAAAAAGAGTTTTATTTGAGGAAGGTTTAAATTAATAGTACATAAATACACACATACATTAAATTTCTCGCGGGAACAGTATTTACGTGGGAATAATTTGTGACACACCGATTTGACACACACACAACTGTACTAGCTGTGTGTCACACACAGCTAGTACTATATATAAAAAAGTGTGTTTGCCTGTATGTTAAGCACGGCAAATCCTCTGAAGAACTATTGATACCATTTGGTGTAATCGAATTAATCTTTAATATTTAAATTGTTATATAATTTAAATATCTATCTAAGTTTCATTTAAAAAAAGTCTATTTATTCTTATTTCTAAAATGTAGCATAGAATGCAAATGATATTGTAGCTGTTAGTTATAAAGTTATCATAGCTTCATCATAACTTCCCAATTATTATTTTTTTTTCGAGTTTCATCTTTTGTATATCTTCAAAAAATTGCCGATATATCAGTCGATACAGTCACAGTACTTAATGTAAATTGTAACTAAATACACTATTAAAAATATATAAAAAAAACAACCATTTTCAAATTTACTTCATTCATAAGTGAGTACAAAGAAACTGACTTTTGTAATATATCATGATTAAATAATGTCACCTCAAATTGAAGCCTCCTCATAAAAGCTCGGATGAATTTTCTCCAGTAACACTCAACCGTAAAAATGTATCACGCGTAAAGCCAAGCGGCAATATGCCGGAACGAACGCCTGGTGGTAAGATATTATGCAAATTCAAGTCTGTATTAAATTCAAAATAGAGTCGCACGGTTCGGCGCGGCTCTATGGAGTGACATGAATTTTTCTTCGCAATTTTGAGTTTGTTTTTCTTTGAATTATTCCATCAGTAGCGTCGCACGAAATTACTCTTCTGTTTTTTGACATGTATAGTTGGCTTAACAAGACTTGAGCTTTGTGTTTGTTAGTCTAACTGGAATTCAAATTCAAATTCAAAATATTCTTTATTCAAGTAAATTTGTTAAAGTACTTGACTTTTGAATCGTCAACTCTATTACTGATTCGGAAAGATGTTGCTACTGAGAAGCCGGCAAAACGGTGGCAAGCGGCGGTAGGGGAATTTTTAGGGTAACGGACTTGCGATCGAGAGATCGTGTGTTCGAATCCCGGCCTTTATACTACCGACGTAGACCCACCCAACGCAAGCATTTAGCTTAAAAGGAGGAGTTAATAAGTTTACGAGTAATCTGTAACTCAAATTGATTAAAAGAAAGTAAAAAAACTTGGCGGTTGCTCTTTTCAAAATATAATTCTTGTCACTAGTTACATTTAGTCATTACTGTTTTATACGGTGTCGGAGGGTAGCTATTTCATTTTACTTATTTATTTCTTGTTATACATATATTTCGAAAAGAGAAAGAAAAATAAAAAAATGCACATGTATAAAGGCGTAGTTATCCCTAAAAGGGATCTCTTCCGGTTGACTGGTTGAGTAACTGAAGAAAAAGGACAAGAATTGAAGAGGAAAGAGAATACGTGTAATATAGAGAAAAAGAAAAAGTTTACATAAATTTAACTATGTAATCTATTAATTAATTTTGGTAAAATAAATAGATGAAAAGATGCTACTAATGTATAATTACTTAAGATAAATATCAGAATCTTACCATCAGGAACGTTACAAAACAATATAAAATCTTATATTTCGTGACGCCTTTGTATACCCATAAATGCGAAAGACAGCATGAAATATTTCAATTGTTTTTAACAATTATCCGAGTTTGAAAAAGCTTTTGTTGAAGTTTTCAGTGACACCGACGCCGTGATAAAAGAGCCAAGAAAGATAATGGCATTTAATGGCTTTGAAACTGGAAACAATTGAGAAGGATCTAGTTTTCCGACAAATTCAATGTTATAACAATTTATATTTAACTAGTAATATCCGGCGGTTTCACCCGCGTAATTTTTGTTGTACCTTATTATATTTTTACAACAGATCCCTATTTTTTTGGAAATGTTATATAGCCTATGTTGCTCAGTAAATATGTAGTATTTCAATGGTGAAAAATTTTTTGAATTCGGCCCATTAATTTTTGGGTGAAAACATTACATACAAACATACATACAAATTTTTCCTCTTTATAATGTTAGTATAGACTAGCAATCGCCAGCGGCTCCGCCCGCGTAGAAAGATCAAAACCGTAATATAGTAATCTGATAACCATAAAAATGGTTAAATTGGGTTACCTTAAAAACTAGACATATGCTGTCGCGGACTTATATTTTAGAAATTTTAGAGAGGAACAATCATGTAATACATGATTATTGAATAACTTTCACCGTTTACTTAGCGCACGCAAGGTAAGCTTTAAATTTTTCAGTTTTCAATCAAACAAACAAAAAAACAAACTATTCAGCTTTATATATTAGTATAGATATAATGGAACATACAATAGCTCTATAACTGTTAAGTCCTTGATAAACATTGTACTTATTTTAAATTAAACTTTATAAAAACCAATCATGATTAAAACGTTTTTTGATTATTTAATCACCAAAATAACTGCAAATTTATGCTGCTTTAAGCCAATACTGCGGTGCAACAAACAAAAAAGCTAAAATAGAACTCAATGATATTGTTTTAGAAACACGTCACTTATATATTTGAAATATTCACTTATGAACAAATTAGAACCAAGAATCAGCAATTAACCAAAATAATGTTCGATTAAACAAATATTAATGCTTCATCATATCACTTCGTATCACTTTAAAACAATAACTTCTTAGTAAAATTAGCCTGTTACTATGCTGCTGGTCAAACGTATCCTCTGGCTATTTTGAGTGAAGAATTGGAGATTTATTTGCCACGCTTCTCCAATATGGATCGGTACATAAATAAACAGTGCAGGGTCGTCTCGCTTACTCCTTGGGAGTAGGCGGGGTACGGGCCTCGAGGCGTACCTCCTTGCCCGGGCAGTTCCTCGCGGGCACTTAAGCCCGGTCTGTGTTTCGGCCGTAGGCCGAGGTCACCTAGGTGACCTAAGGGATGTCTGGTTCGGTGGGGAGGTCTGGGAATGGTAGCTCCCAGACCTCAAAGTCTTCTTCAGGTGGTCCTAAGTCGGGTGGTGTCATGATCGGGGGTGTCAAATCCGGTGTTTTCGCCCTCTCGCCCATCGCGTCGTCCTCATCGTCGCCGTCGTCATCCACATCGAGCCGCGGAGACGGTGATCGCAGGAGCTCGCGAGGCAGGGAACGTCCATCGGGTGGTCGCGCATGGAGTGGCGCGATGCCGTGGAGGTGTACGTGCGCGCTGTTGTCCGCACGCGCGAACATCCGGCGCGCAAGGCGACGGACATACTCCTCCACGGTCGGCATTTTGGTATCCCGATGCACGACGTCGTTCCGCACATACCTCGGGGCTCCTACGATCAGTCGCAGGCAACGGTTCTGCTGGACTTGCAGTCTTCGCTTCTGGTACGCCGAACATAACGCGTACCAGGCGGGTGCCGCATACGTCAAGCGCGAGCGGACTTAGGCACCGTAGACCCGCAGTTTGGTGTTCATAGGTAAATGGGATGTGAATAGCGCGTGAAGCTTGGACCTAGCAGCGGCGGCTCGACCCACGACACGATAAATAAACGTAACGGCAATCTGTATAGTGCTGGAAAAGCGGCCACTAGATGTCGCTGTTGCAACGACATAAAAAATGACGTTACTCTAACGCGATCGAGTAGGTTAAAAAATTAGGTCTAAGCACACTGATTATCAGCTAGGACGTGAAAAGATCACAAAATTCTATTAATAGTTAATATATTAATAGTGATAAAACCTTTAAGTAACTTTGCGAAATAACTAGATAAGTCATAAACGAACAGTACGCAATAAAATATCTCGTAAACTTATTTGTTGAGCTCGGAACTTTGCCTCAAATTATTGTAGCAAATTAACCGTTGTAAGTATTATATTCTAACATCGCGATGGACGGGAAAATTCTTTTATTGCTCTATGCCGATGATCATAAACTATTCGCAACTTAAATACGAGAAGACAATAAACTTCGCTCGAAAAATTCCCATAAACTTGATGGCAGCAATATTTTGAATGGCGAGAGAAATATATATTTTTTTGGATTCTCACAAAATCGTTCCATACCGAGACGACATTTCTGTTTTTATGGTATTTCGATGAACGAAGGAGTCGGTAATATAATGAAGGTAACCTTGTTTTCGAAGGCGAATGGAATTGGCTAGACTTTTGTTTTTTTTTTCGCTGAATTCGGCATACGAAAGGGTAGGACTTTTTCGATAATAAAACGACTCAGTGTAGAAAATACCGATATTATGTTCTATGCTAATATATATTTTAAAAATCGTGACAACGTGATTTATTTGTTTATTGGAAACTAACTTACTGTTTTTGTCGCATATAATTAATAAAAATTGAAGAATAAACAACTTTTTATGTTACTCTTATTGCTGGGCATATTCCTCTTCTTTCCATTTTTAAAAAGCTTCCTCTTTCTTTTCCTCTTATACTTTTTCCATTTTTTTTAAAAGAGGGTTGGAAGCTAAGACCTATGACGCTGCTCTAATGCGGTTGCACATATCCCGAGAATTCTTTAGAGATATATGCCGGTTTCCTCACGATGTTTTTCTTCATCGAAATTCGTGTGATAAATTGTTGTTATCAATTAAACATATAATCCTGTTAATAGAAAAGCTCATTAGTGCCTACTCGGGGTTTGAACCCGTGACCCCCTGGCGATAGTCACACGCTCACAAAAAAAGTTCATTTTCCAAATTAATGCCACGTGAAATCCAATTTTATTTTTCGAGGAGCAAGAATGTAGTATAATAAACCTATCCTTGTTTCGGTAAGTAAAATTGACTACAATTACTTTTACTAGCTTTATTTAGAAATGGACTCCTTGTTCTAATAAAATGGTCCAATAAGCTCTAATAAACGCTCTCCCTTACCTAAATAACCTTATTACTTGCCGATATTGAGTATTGGAAGAAAGAAAATTACTTTTTTCTTAAGAAAATATCCGGAGGTTTGATAATCTGGTAAAGATTTTGTACTGTACTCGTATTCATTTACATTTTTCAAATTATAAAGGACTATAACTAATTTCCTAATCATAGCACTTAATGCAACCGCCTTGTGGTATCCGGCTGAGTAGAATAGATCATCATTTTTACTCTCATTTCTTACTGTCAAGTCGTAAAAGGCGACTAAGGTAACTTGAATTTGAATCATTGAATTCAATTTCAATCATTTGATTGAACTTGAATCATTTTGAAAACATGTTGTACTAACCCCACTTAGAGTTGGATAAGGACAGGAAATTCATGAACACCTATTGCCATATCATAAGAAAGTTTCTACCAATACTAATATTCTAAATGCAAAAGTCTGACTGTCGTTTACGCGTTTGTTTTACGGCTAAACCGATAGAGCAAAGTGATAAAAGCATGAAGAATAAAATCTGATTTTCCATCGAAAAAATATAGTATTTATTTGTTTTTTTTTATAATAAAAGTTCATCATCATCATCAATCTCCTGCACTTATCACCTTCTTATCTCCTCACCTTCACCTCCTTCCTTATACACCTTGGTATATAAGGAATAATTGTGCCAAATTTCATCGATATTGATCCAGCGGATTGAAAGGCAGAGTGAAAGACTAACAAACATACATTTATACTCACAAACTTTCGCATTTATAATATTAGTAGGATGTTGTACACTTAACTCCATGTATGAAGTAGTGCATATCATAAATGGGCTAAATAAAACCTCCCTTTTTATAAACCGTGGTACTAATAAAATATAAAGTCCCAATAAATCCCGCAAACACAAAACGATTGAACGGAAAACCCTATTCGCACAAAAAGAAAACGTTTTTCGAATTGGGTGTTAAAAGAGCGGTAGTAAATCTCTCAACAGATTTGCTATGCCTTGACGTTCGGTTACGTTTAATATTTTTTTTATTTGCAACAATTTTTTATGTACGGAAACAATATTGGTTACAAATTTCCTTACATTCAACGCCTATCTTGTCATTTTTTCATTCCTATAACGAAGCAATATAGAACAAATCACAGTAAGATAAAAAAAAATTGTAGCGCACCTTTGGTTTATTTGTAAAACCCAAAAAATATACAATATTCTTCAGTCTTAGGTAAATTTTCTTACTATGGTGAGTTAACCCGCTCATTCATTCAAATCATTTTTTATCGAGGTGTCTTAAAAGGAGACTAAGGCAAGATAACGTTAGGCAGGCCGTTCGGCCGGTAGTAAAATAACTAGCCAAAACATGTTGCATGTTTAAAACATGTTGTGCCGACACCTCTTGAGTGGGATAAGGGCAGGAGAGTGATGATTTTTTAATTAAGTACATCATCTTCCTGCCCTTATCCCACTCTAAGTGGGGTCGGCACAACATGTTAAAAGCATGTCGTCACATGATTTGGCTACGTTTTTTACGACCGGCCGCCTGCCTGACGTCAACTTATCTTAGTCGTATTTTACGAGGCTTATGATTTTTGAATTAAGTTATTCAATATTATAATAGTTAATATATTATGGAGATATAATGATATCTGATAAATATGAAAATCATGTGACCAAACGAGTGTTAAATATAAATGTGGATGGATATGTGATGGAAGGAACGCCGAAAAAGAGTTGGGTGGATCGTGTGAAGTACATACATAAGAAAGAAGTGATACCGGAGTTAACAAACAATAAGAGGAAATTGAAGAGAAAAACGTGTCGTACTGACCCCGCTTGGAGTGGGAAACAGGGCAGGAGAATTATGATGATATAATATAATGACCTGAGATTGTTATGCTATTTGATTCTAGTGACTATTTTACAGTAAACCACTGACCGTTGGTCAATACAGATCACGTACGATAAAATTCGTACTCTTTAGAACACGACCACCATTTTATTTTCAATTCAATGAAGCATATTTCAATGACTCACAATTAAATAAATAAATATATGGGACACTTCCACACACGGTCGTCCGTATCCAAAGTAAGTAACTTAATACTTGTGTTATGGATGACAGATAACTGGTGAATATATTTTTAAATACATACTTAAATACAAATATACACCCAGGCTCAAAGACCAACAAATTCATTTATAGAAAATGTTGGCCCTCGGCGGGAACCGAACCCGCGGCCCGTGGAGCTGAAGGCAGGGTCACTATCCACTGCTCCAACGGGCCAGTCATTTTGAAGTCAAATTGAAGTCGGAGAAATAATACGGAAAATTACAGTGTCCAAACAAATTTCTATCTATTTTCACCTTAATTGGAAAATTTCCCTTTATGTCTAGAAAATGAAGTTAAATCGTAGTTAGTCGTTTAATACGAGATAACTCGATAAAACCACCTTCATATAACGAAGTTTCTTTGACGAAGTTATATTCGAAGTAACCATTTCATATACGGTGTTCAGATAACTCTATTAATTAAAATGTTTTACTTCATTGTTTAGTAATGGATAATTTTATGTTTCATTAACTAAAATTTTAACACGTTCGCATAATTCATTTTTTTTGTCTGTTCGGGAGAAAATTTTCAAGGGATTTTAATCTTATTATCTAATGAGCTAGATGATGCAATTTTAAGATAGTGTTGAACTGCATCATACTTATATATTAACTTCTCGTTATTCTATATGATCGATGTAAAATCTTACACTTTACTTGGTAGATCATATACATGTATGCAAGGATCTTAGCATTGCTTCAATTCAAAAATTGTATCGCAGAAGTTAAAAAAAAATTTCTAAACAGTAGTTTGCAAACTAGCGCCAGGAATAATTAGCTACAGAATTCATAGAGTAAAATAAATGGTAGAAAATTGAACTAATTCAGGGACCTGTCCAATGCTGGCATTGGATGCCCGTCCTCCGTGAAAACAGAGATGCGTAAAACATCCGAATATACCTAAATATTGTTGTAATTTTACTTACAAATGTTCATTACTAACGTTATGGTATTTTCTGTAAAGAGCAAATACCAAATATTTTATAATGAGTTCCGAATTATTGAAAATGTCAAAGATATTTTAACTAAAATTTTCTTTCACGCAACGGTTCGAGGAACAGCCGAAGTGTATTAAGTAGGCACTTTTCCGCTTACTTAATACCAATTTCTACTGTGAACAGCACTTCAAAGTTTTTAAATGAAAAAACTGTTATCGCTACAGAACACCGGAATCAGATTATCCAGTGACTCGCTAATCTATATATATAAAAATGACTGTCTGTGTCCTACATAGACCCTGAAACGGCTGAACCGGTTTTAACGAAATTTTCAGACAGTCTTTAGAATGACCTAGCGGATGAGGTGGGTGTCGCTTGGAGCATTTTTTATTACTGACAAGGACATTTTTGTTTGGAGAGAAATCGAAACCAGAGTAAGCCACAATGCGTGGCCGGGCGTCTAGTAACATAATAAAATAATACAAAAGGCAGGACAAATTGAGTTTTTTACAGTGCTCCATACCCTTATTAGGCACTTCTAATAAATTATATTTTAAATAATAATATAAAATAAATGTTTATTTAAAATAAGTTTCAGCCTTTAAAAAAAATGTTTTGTTACTTTTAAATCCCTTTAATTTTTTTTTATATAATTACGGATATATATGATCGTTTACCTGCAACTTCGTTCGCGTGGACTATTGTCGCGTGAGAGGTTGATAATAGACGGCGCTTTTCAATGTCATCTTATTGCTGTAGAATTAACAGGATTTCTATAGCTTATATGTTACCCCACTATATAAGGAATAAATGTGCGGATTTGGTATGAATGAGTAACAAACATATATCCATACTCACAAACTTTCGCATTATAATATTAGTAGGATTTAAAATGCATTCCACGGGTAGTATTACAGGTCCTAGTATCAGTATTGGTATTAGTAATAGTAGTAGAATTACACCTTAGCCCCACCACGATGTTCCAATCCAGATAAATAGGTCTCATCATGTTGGGTAAATAAGTTTTAAAGTTCTCATCATAATGGTGGATATAACACAAAATTCCAATATCGAGTAAAATTCTTTACGGTATACTTAACAGAGTCGGACGGATCGAGGAAAGCGGAATTCAAAAGTTATTGGGGAACAATCCAAGTTATTTTACAGCTCGCTGAACTGTGCATTATTCGTTCACCTACCTGCATCATAATATATTCTTAACGAACAGACAGATACATAAAAACTCAAACGTTCTTATTTAAAAGAGAAAAATTACTTTTATTTGTGGAAAAGAGGTAGACAGTTTTGGCATACTCGGGCTTTCGTGCCATAGGAGCTCTGATAGGCTTTTCCGTCATGGTTCTCTTAATGATACCATCAAAAGAGATCTTGCCACCATCGACATTCCTGCTCGAGCCTTCGGGGATATGTCGGGATGATTCCAAGGGACCAGACGGCTTAATGCTGGTTACTTCGGAAAGGGGAAGGGCACTAATATGGGACGCAACATGCGTTGATACGTTAGCCTCGTTCTATATCAGAGAAACAGTGTCAATACCTGGAGCTGGGGCGGAAATGGCCGAATCCAGCAAATGGGGGAAGTATGCATCTCTCATCGAGAGTAATATATTTGTGCCGTTTGCAGTTGAGACCCTAAGGCCATATAGTCAAAGTGCAAATTTTTATTATCCGTTTTAACACCTCGGTTAATTGCCTCGTCAGGTGACAAGAGAGCTGGCTCCTTTTTCGCATAATGAATCAGCTTAGCGATTTAGCGCGGAAACGCTGCCAGCATTAATTTTTTCAATTTTGGTATATTTCATAAGAAGCCGCCGTGTGGTATCCGGCAGTGTTTCACTGACACAATGTCATTACCACCAACGTTACTAAAAACTGTGGAACTTTTGAATCTTTCAGTTTCACACTAATGTATCTAACTACAGTAATGTGCAAATTTGCTATTAAAAGCTGCATAATTTTTGAATTTCTATTTCTTGTGGTCTATTCTACTTAACCGGATACCACACGGTGGGTCAACTTACCTTAGTCGCCTTTTACGACACCTCGGTAAGTAATGATGGTGGTTTATTATACTAGCCGGATATCACACTGCGGCGTATGCTTATGCATTAATTTATTTAAAAACTTATAATATTAATATGGGTTACCTATGTTGAAAGTTTTCGGTACCTACTCGTACCGGTTTTAATAAGACATGTCAACAGTATCCCAAAGTTGTTTAGCGTTAAATTGAAAAACAATCCCATTTCACGGAACGCCGGTCTGAGCCTAATCAGCGACTCGTTATACCTACCTCAAGCGATCTTTTCGTTACCTAACGACATAATACGGGATATATTGAATTACTTGTATCAAGCTAACAAGGTTTATGTTAATTAAATGTTTTTCGTTTCTACATGATAAATAAATATAAATAAGTAAATATATGGGACACACACGGTCGTCCGTCCCCAAAGTAAGTAACTTAAGACTTGTGTTATGGGTGACAGACAACTGGTGAATATTATATATACTTATATATTTTTTAAATACATACTTAAATACAAATATACATCCAGCCGAAGGCAGGGTCACTACCCACTCCACCAATGAGCCAGTCGACGAGTTAACGAGATAAAAAGACGTGATGTCTAATAATTTTAGAGCAACGAAATAATCGACAACAATTGCACCTTGATAAATGAATGAATAAACGTGTCTTGTAGTGCACTCTTCAATAATCATTATTTATATTTACTTTTCATCATCCTTCTGCTCTTATCCCTCTAAGTGGGGTCAGCACAACATGTTATAATCATGTTGTCACATAATTTGGCTAGGTATTTTACAACCGCCAGCCTGCCTTACGTTAACCTACCCTAGTCGTATTTTACGATACGTCGGTAAGGAATGAGGGTGGTCTATCCTACTCCGCCGGATACCACACAGCGAGTCGACTTACCTTAGTCGCGTTTTACGACACCTCGGTAGGATTTAAGGACGGTCTATTCTACTTAGCCGGATACCACACGGCATATTTTTATTTACTATTATATAAAATAATAATTATCATTATTTTTGTGTGTCAGTTTAGCCGAGAATTAAAAAAGTTTGATAATTGGTGCAGCCCTTTTCAATAAATTCCTCATGACACAAAAGTAATAATAAAATTATTTTGCTATAATCCGCGATGATCCATCGCGGATTATAGCAAAATAATTTTATTATTACTTTTGTATTATGGATCTCCGCAAAGTAACGCCTAATTCTATAAATTCCTCATGCTTTTTTGAGTAAATAAAATTGAAATTCAAAAGTTATGCAGTCTTTAGCAACTTTGCTCATTTATGTAGTTAGATACATTAGTGTGACACTGAGAGATTCAAAAGCTCCACAATTTTTAGCAACATCCGTGGTAATGACATTATGTCAGTGAGACAAATGGAAAAAGTCAAAGTTTTGCCTTTAACAACATGCCTTATTATGAATCAGTGAAACCGAGCGTAAAAACATAGTATAAAAGTTCTTTATAAGTGAAAATAGATCTTTAGAAAATGTAGCAAAAATGAGCGCATGCAGCGCTATTGAAAGCCAGAAAACTGGAACAGATGAAACATTCAGCAGCGGACTTTGACCTCAATATTTTTTCAAAGCTGTCATAGCATAAGTAATGTAAGCAGACGTTTCACTTTGACGGAAGTCTCAATAATCACGTTGAAATAATTAACATACTTTGCACTTCGTTAAACTTTTTAATGCGACGAGGTTCTTGTCAAGGTCACTGGGTTTGAAAAGATGCACTAAGTAGAACGTTGAAAACTCAGAAAACGCTATCTTTAGCGCTTTCTGATGATCTTTAGGATCTTATGATCTTTCTTCTTTGATCTTGATTCTTGGTGATTCTTGTGATCTTTAGGATGGCTCTTGTGATGCCGAGACTAACTCGTATTGATATAATTATAAAAGCTAATATAATTATAATATAAGTATATTAAGTTGATAGCCCAATGCCGTGTGGTGTCCGGTTTAGTAGAAAAGACCAACCTCATTTTCCGAGGTGTCGTAAGACGTAGGTAAGTTGGCGTCAGGCAAGCGGCTGGTCGTAAAATACGTGGCCAAATCATGTGACAACATGTTTGTAACATGTTATGGCGACCCAACTTAGAGTGGGATAAGGGTACGAGGATGATGATGATTAAATTAATAGCCTAACTGAAGCCAGCAGAAGCTGTGATAGCCCAGCGGTGAATTTCATGGGTTTAATCCGCAGACAGGCATCAATGACTTTATCTATCAGAACTTATGTGTCTAATTGGTAATTGCAATTTATTATATACTTTTTTGTGAAGGAAAACATCGGGAAGAAATCTACATATCTCTAGAGAATTCTGGGGATTCATGTAACTTACCAATCCCCATTCTTAATCTTAGCTCTTCAAAAAGATCTTAGGAGAATGGAGGCCTTTGCCCAGGGATAGTATCAGGCCGTTACTTAATTATAGACGCCTAGATTGCGCCTCCAAAAGGTCCAAAAATCATTTGACAAAATTCCTCAACGTTGTCTAAACTTGCCTATACACGAGTTTAGAAATTATCTCAAAACGATGCTACTATATAAAGCATAATATAGAATCGAGGATTATTTCAGTAGCATATCTTAACTGCAGTCCGCTACGCACCAAGCTGCAACAATTAACTTATAACTATCAAATTGTACTTATTTTTTGTTGAAAAGATTATCCACTGAGTACTTGCTGGTTCTTCTCGGTAGGAGCACACTTCCGAATCAGTGGTAGCTTCTTTAAAAAAAATTAACGTTTTTAAAGTACTGTAAACAGAACACTTGCATAAAGAATATTTTGAAGTTGAATATATTTAAATAACTAATGATTAAAAATAATGTTTTTAGGATTACGTAACTGCAAAATAAATTTATTTGTAGAGCGATAATTTTATTTAGAATGCTATGTTCTTATAAATTTTATGAAAGGGAAAAATAAAGTTCCTTGAGAGTTCAAATTCCATTTTCTTCGATCTTTTTCAATGTTTGCATATTATCGGGGGTGAAAGAAACTCGTTAAATTTTACGTCTTGTTTTATCGAGTTCTCGACGGCTGGCGTGTGAAATTTGATTAGCCCTTTGATAGATTTTTGCACGATAAATTATGAATATTAATTAAGTCGTTCATAGATGCCGTGACGGTAGATTAGTGATAAGGATTAAAACTTTAAGAGACGGTTTCAAACCCTGGGCGCTTACTAAGGATTTTTTTATAACAACTTATATAGAAGTTACAATAAAACTACTTTGCTGTAATCCGCGTTTGAGAGAATATATGCAATTCTTAGTGTAAGAAGCAGGCAACAATCACATATATACATGCAGAACAAGCTGCCACACGTATCACAAGACGCCGCCAACACCAATACTCCATACACAGCACTACGCACACTCACTACCACAACCTCTACGATCGTTTCGCCCCGAAACCGAAGAATCATCAGGAGGATAGGCTCCACGAACAAAATCGTAATGCATTACGATTTGTACTTACCTTAGCCGTATTTTACGATACCTCGGTAAGAAAGAGGGTGCTCTATACTAAGCCGGATATCCCACGACGAATCGACTTTCCTTAGTCGTCTTTTAAAACACTTCGTTAAGAAATGAGGGTGGTCTATTCTACTCATAAGATACTAAACGGTGTGTCAACTTACCTTAGCCGCCTTTTACTACACCTCGATAAGAAATGCGGGTGGTATATTCCACGCAACCGGATACCACACGGTGGGTCAAATTACCTTAGTCGTCTTTTACGACACCTCGGTAAGAAATGAAGGTGGTCTATTCTACTCAGCCGGATATCACACGGTTTATATAACCCAATATTACATTACCAATATATTCATATACGAAAGTTAGTATGAATAAATCATAGACAACCGAAACCCGAGGATGATTTGTGCTCTCCAAATATATTCAGATTGATGGGGAGGAGGAAAATTCAATGGTTATTCAATATAGCAGAGGTGAACAATGTGTTTATCTTACTTATTATCTCTCTGAATAATCATGTTTGGGTTGAATAAATAACCATACTATCAACCGGCATAGGTGAAAATTAAATAATTAATTCACTTACTATTAGTATGTCAAAAAATCCCGAGAAAACTATAGTTATAACACATATTTTTGACATAGTGAAATAGTTGGACTTGAATTACACGCCACAATAACTTTCTTCAACATACCGTTATCCCACTCTAAGTGGGGCGGCACATCATTTTATAAACATTTTGTTACATGATTATGCTACGAATTACGACCGACCTGACGTCAACTTACCTTAGTCGTATTATACGACACCACGGTAAGAAAGAGGGTGGTCTATTCTACTCGATCATACTGTTATTCTACTATGTATTCTACTACTGTATATCAATTATAACATACCTATAGTATTTCATGAATATGAGATATAATAAATAACGAGCTCAGTTCAGCATTAAATTAAAATCGGTTTAGAGGTTTTCAATTTTAGGCAAGTTTCAAATACCTTTAACATGACAACTCAATTAAACTATTTGGGTTAGCCATTTATATTATTTCATTTATTCCTAAATTTCTATAGGAATTCATCGGAAACGGATGTTTAATTAATAGTGCTTTGGAGTCGGCTACATAAATAAAAAAGAACTAAATGTATACAAGGTTTTTTGATTTTTTATAATTAACATATTATTTTATTCATTTTAAATATATTAAGTACGTTATAATAAATTTAAAAAAACTTAAATAGCTTATACTACTCTATTAACCACTAAATAAATAAAATAAAAATCACATAAACAAGAATGGCGGTTATTATAATAAAACATAAAGTCCAACCAACTAGAAACCATGCCGCATTAACACTTTACTATTTATGACCCCGTAAAGAATGGGATAGAAAAACAAGGGTGTTCCTGAAAATGGAAATTTGTCACCAAATCAAAAAACGAACGTGTTAATCCCGTGGGGGAAAACGCGGATTTGTCGCTGTGGTGAAATGAAGGGGAAATTTGGGCCTTTTGTTATCATTCCTTTGTGAACACTCGTGGCATCGGAGGCTTTACTAATGGTTGCTAGCAATATTTCCGGCATGCAAGACCATATTCTGTCGTTATAGTTATCTCTTACTTCGCGTTTTATTAGAACAAATTATCAGAACTGCGCACACACACGAACACACAAAGAGAGAGAGAGAGCGAGAGATAGTGAGCGAGAGATCATACATACATACGCACCTACACACCACACATACACAAACGCGCGCGCACACACACGCACTCACGCACATACACACACAGGCGTGCGCGCGCTCACACACACACACACACACACTGTGATTGCGTGTGTACGTATGTGTGACGCGCACATACATTTTCTTTTTAATTATTTATTATTATCTTTATTTTATTGTTTTTTGGATGGCATATACAGCATCATTCATACTATTGCAATGCCTCGCAAAATGAGTGTCTTATATTATTTTGAATTGTTGTAAATAAACAAATAAATCACAAAATCATAATAATGTTAATAACGTTAACTGTATAAACTCAGTTTCCTTGTTTTTATAGATATTTTGATTTAATAGCGTAAGTAAATGTGGATATTTAAATTCAAATTAAAAATAATCTTTATTAAAGTTAATTTTTTATTTGTATCGTCAAATATGGTTCAGAAACCTGCTCTTACCGAGAAGAACCAGCGAAATTCTCAACGGCTGCTCTTTTTTTCAAAATAAAGTTCTTAAGTGTGTACATAAATACTTACATTTCTGTGTGACTGTTTTGTGTAAAATCTTACACGTAACTTAAAAAAAAACTATACAGGCTTATATTTCTCTAAAGCACCTTCTATTAACGTTAGGGAATAATGCTCGGAGCTTTGAAGGTGTAAGGCATGTTAATTTCATCAAACTATCAGAGATTCCGCTTTGTAGGTTACCTGACTATAAAGGCAGATTGAAAAATTACACTTGATTAAAAATATCTCAAAATTACAATATAATTACAATTTATTTTAATTCGGTTTTAAAATGCTCTAAGATTTATATCCAACTAATAAATATATCTTAAACAAATGGAAACGTTTCAAAATAAAGTTTGAATTTTTAAACTTTTATAAGTGTAATTAATAGTACAACAAATTATTCAGGTCATGCTTATCACAAACATGCACTTTCATCGGAATTAGATTAGTAGGTAAAATTTCCATTAAATTACCATTACGCTATTACAACTTGACAAATTACAGTGAATTTTAGTTTTACAATCTATTTCTGTTTCTGTTGAAAAAACTGCTAGTTTTTTCAATGCCCAAAAAAAGGTATAAAACAAGATTTTTTTAACATAATCTAGCTAAATCGATTACCCCGACCACTAAACACGCTGAATTTCATGGAAATTTAAAAGTTGGAGACGTTTCCAAAATTCAGAAAAATATATATAATATATATACAAGATTAACTCATTTCAATATTAAAGATAGGATATTTTACATTTTAAGTATCAATTTATAATATTTCAAGAACATTATAATTTATGAACCAAGCTGATCCATGATACATTGAATGTAAAGCCAATCAAGACGCTTTGTGTCGTAGCTGTAAAATGGTTAGATGGAAATTAGGCCAAGCAATTTCTCTGCGCAATCAGGTTATGGAATATTGAAAGCGAGGCGATACATTTATATTCTCTAGCCGCACCTAAATAAGCTGTATCATAAATTGTTCAAAATTCAAAGTATTAATGTTTCAATCCACATAGTTTAAACACAATTTGTATTTAGCAATAATAAAAATGAATAGGGGTAAGGTAGGCAATCATGGACCTCCGAGCGATCCGAACGGGGTTTTATCGGACGCTCGCTGCAGTTAGGTCCCCGAGGCGGTCGATGCATATGGTGCTCCCGAGGCATCGATTAGCGGAGGGAGCGGCCACTTTTAGAGAGGCCCCGACCTAGAGGTGGCGCACTCTGGGGTCAGAGTTACTGCTGGCGGGGATGGGGGCAATGTGTACAACGGTACCCTGTCCCCGCCACCAGCAGCGTGGTGGAGCACTGTCAGGTTTTTAGTCAATGAGAGTCCGACATACCCGCCGCTCGTCCCCGTCGGGCGGTGATGACCCATAATGGGTTTTCCTGACATAAAAAAAGGTAGGCAATCATTCGTGGAGTAAAGCAGGAATGTATTACCTACATTTGTATTTATGTATGGAATCCACCAGAGCTCTGAGCTTTAAATCAACAATCCCGTGCTTCATTCCATTTTATAAATAAAAAAATATATGAGACAATCACAAATCGTTATCTCACACGTAATTACACGTCTCTTATCTTTATTACTTTAACATAGGGGTATCTGTAAGAGATTACTTTTAGTGATAAGACCGCCCTTGCACTCTTAAATATTCTTATTTCTCTTGTTTATGTCTTTTATTTACCTGGTGTGCAATGAAGAGTTATTCATTGATTGATTCATTCATTCATCGTTTACTATCCCATACTATCTTATAGCATTCTCTATGAACAACTTGCACTAACAATATCTTTACGTTCCTTATACGTATCCTTTCGTATAATAACAAATTCCTAATATAAAGAAAATATTTGAATGTTAAATTAAATTATACCTAAAGTGGTTACCTAAAACCGTTTCGTATCATTGCTGGCTTGTGAAAATCCCGTTCATTGCATGCAACGGACATTTATTGGTGGAAATGCGTTTTATGATTTAGATCGTTAACTGTAAAATATTGCTCTTGGAACCTGGATCTGACGTCATAAATACAAGCCACGACTGGCCATTTCCCTTATACAGTACATTCCCAATATTTAATCTTTTTATTAGTCCGGATAGTTACATTGTTTATAGTGCAATAAATATATGCAATGTAATACATCAGATGTAAAATTATTCTGCTGATTTTCATAACTTTTATTAGTGAAACAGATTCTATTATATATGGATTAATAACCAACTTGCTAAAAATAACAATAATGCACATTATAAGCTACAAATAAAATATTGGGTAAGTAGTTACGCAAATAAATAGAGTATTAAGTTACTACTTATGCTTAATATCATTTGTATAAACATTGCAAATAAATATTTGATTGATTAAGTTTCAGATATATTATTGAGGCTTTAAACAACTTTCATATTGTTTTTAATTTCAATCTTCCGTTTCTTTTCATATCTTCAAACCAAAGCCCCATCGATCTGTTTTTCTTTATTTTTGTTTCTATAAAAAATTATAGAAACAAAATTTTTGTATTCGATTTACAGTAGAGCCTAAAACTAATTCTTGGGAAAAAAAGATTGTAGCACGTTACAACTTCGGCAAATATACTAACTGGGAACTAAATTACACTTTAATGTATTAAAATTTTAGACAAAATCGTTACTAACAAAAAGATTACCTGAAATGATAACTAAAGTTCTATAGTTCCAGAAACATATTTACTTTTACGTCTGGATGCATCAGCAGAAAACAAAAATACCTGTTCATCATGAGGTAAAGACTCGAACGGAGGCAGCAATATCTCATAATATTGTTTATTTTATACTGTATAACATTTTTATCCGGCTCGAAGGACAAGTTTTCTTCTTAGATGGCGTGAAGATATAAGGTACCAGTAAATAATACAAAGGTGGTATTTGAATCAGCTTTTACTGATGAGTAAGTACGTCCGTTACAAGGTTTGTGTTATGTCAATTCCAATTTTGAAAATGTCAACAGCGATAAAATAAAGAAACATTTATATTATGGTTGTGTTTAGAACAAGTACTTAGTGAATGTTATCTCTAAAAAAACAAAAAAGTCCTTTAACAATGTTTGATAAAGAAAAATAAAGTCGCTCTTTCTATAACTGCGGTGGAAATTATAATAAGGGCCTTGGAATAAATACTCCTTGATATTCCGATATTTGTTCAGAGTTGAACAATGCATTGTACTCTTTCTGTCATATTGTTTGAAAGGCTCATTTGTCTCGAATGTATTATGCTTATAAACGGAGCAAATATGTATTTTATACTCAAAATTATTAATAATATACAAATATTAACTTGTAAAGGTTGTATATTACATCCTATAACAATAACTTATAAATAAAGAGCTAATAAAAATACCTTTAAACGAATTACGAGAAGTTGGTTACATCGTATAATAATTGATCAATATCTATAGACGTTTACGCTTTAAATAATATTTTTTGGTAATATACATATGAAAGAAGTTTCAAGATCAAACTTATTTTTTATTATTAACACTTATTGTGAAGGAAAGATGAAATAATTCTCACATTTCTATTTTTATCGTTGTGAAAACTAAAACGTAAAACAAAAGTTATTTATCGGAAAAGTTGTTTGCAATGAATCTTGGACGAATAGTATATAAAGTCTGTGAACTGTCCATAAAAACTTTTAATAGAAAATGGGCAATTCGAAAAGAATTTGTAAGAATATGCTGTTAAGAAAAGTTTGTAAAGTCCGATGGGCTCTTTCTACGAGGATATTATCGCACGGAAGGAGGCGGCGGGTCGGGTCCGGGAAGTCGAGTCCTTGGATCCGATCCGCCGCAGACAAGCGGGGCGTGACGACTCGCCGAAGCCCGTCGTATGCCGACCTTACGGGGACCTCTGGGCGTTCCGGACAGGGTTTATCGAACGCCAACCAAAAAGGTCCCCAAGGCGGTCGATGCATCTGGTGCTCCCGATGCATCGTCTAGCGGAGGGAGGGGCTACTGTTAGAGAGGCCCCAACCCAGAGGTGCTGGGGTTCAGAGTTGCTGCTGGCGGGGATGGGGGCAACGTGTACAACGGTACCCTGTTCCCGCCACCAGCAGCGTGGTGGAGCTCTGTCAGGTTTTTAGTCGGTGAGAGTCTGACATACCCGCCGCTCGTCCCTGTCGGGCCGTGATGACCCATAATGGGTTTTCCTGACATAAAAAACGCGTAAAATCTGCTTTATCAAAGTTTTCACTGAATTTGTGAATTGTAAGAGGGTAGTTAGTGTAATTGATCGATTTTCTTAAAATCTACTGAACGGATTTTTGTACTGTTTTTTTACTAAAAGATATTGCAATTTGGAAGGTTTAGGTTTATATATATAAACACAACACAACATGCTATAAACATGTCACATGAATTCGCTACGTATTTTATAAACGGCCGCCTACCTGACGTCAACTTACTTTAGTTGCATGATACAAGACCTCGATAAAAAATGAGGATGGTCGAAGATGTATAAAATGACTCCAAAAAGTCCGTGCAAGTCTCCATTTATTATGGTTATCTCACAACTTTTATGTTAAAAATTTCAATCTAATACACTGGTTTCCAGGCGAAGCCGCTATCATAGCTAGTATATTTATAATTCATAATAAACTTACTGTAACGTAATGTTGAAACGAAACACGGCGTCTTTTATCCCTTGGTAAATAAATATAGATAAATTTGTTTACTTTTATCCTTTTTATTGCAGCCTCATATTTCAAACTGGACAAATGGGATTTGGTGCGGTTGTACTTCTTAAGTGACCTATTTGTTTGAGCATTACATGAATGTTTTGAATTTTGTTAAAGCTACGGGGATGTCAGGGCGTAAATTATACTTTTGACTTGTCGAGTTCTGAACCGGTACCTACGAGTTTCTATAAAAACCCTGTTTATGTAGTAAAGTAACGACCTGTTATAATCCAATGCTGGGCATAGGTCTCTTCTCTCGGTTTTTAGAGAAAAGGATTACTTACCCACCTACCACACTGCTTCAATGTTGATTGGTATATAGCACATATCCCAAGAATTCTTTAAAGATATGCAGATTTCCTCACAATGTTTTCACTCGCCTAAAAGTGTGTGATAACTAGCAATTATCAATGAGACACTTATTTTTTAACAGAAAAACTCACGACCCCCTAAAAGGTCGCACGATCTCACCACTGGGCTGTCACAGCTTTTTAATGTAGTAACTAAAATTAATTTGTTTACAATTTACCTTAAACCTTTCAGTGAATGTAACGATTGTGAGAAAACTTATATTATTTTATGAAAATTCTTGGGAAATTTGTAGCATTTCATAGTATCTCAACTCTTATGCTTGACTCTTCAAGAAATGAGGCCTTTTCTAGTTGAATAGTAGCAAGGCGATACTTTGCAGCTGATATAGGGCTGAGTCTTAGTTCGGTCCCAGTTTTTTTCCATATCAATTTTTTTAAGAGTGTACTCGTATATTAACAAAATTTACCTAAAACATAATAAACACTTAAATAACATGAACGTTAAATAAAACGTAGTAAATTTAATTAAATGCCATTCACAAGACAACAATTTAAATGGAAATTTTCATAATAGCTTTTCATATGTTATTATGTTTATAAACAGAGCACCCATTTAGGTGGTGAATATCATTAATGTAGTCTCAAATGCTCCGCTACACTAAAAGGGATTAAAAGCAATATTTACTGAGTCATAATAGTCTAACGGTTTAAGCGTGTGATCTTTAACAAGGGTGCAAACCACAAAGTGGTTTTTCATAACAACATTTACACGTCATTGATTCTTACAATACATCATACGCTGTACAAATATTGTAGAAGAATCGTGTGCCTTTTTCTACACTATAATTCATCGGTTATCAAGAAACCTTTCTCTAGTAGAGCATCGAACCCCTTTACTCGACGCCCGGAGGTCTTCTTCAAAGACAGTTTTGGGCAGGAAAATCCTAGATGCCGTCGATGTGTATATAAATTATCAATCCACATTGTTACAAGAAGGATACTTAGTTCCATATTCTTTCCTCCTAGAAAGAGAGAGCCTTCCTAGCATAAAATTACTAAGCTATTGATTTTGATTTATTAAAGTTTACTAGCTTTTACCTGCGTTAGGTTGATAATAGATGGCCGTTTTCAATGTATCATTTTTATTATTTATATGTTATTCTGATGTACGAGGAATAATCGTGCCAAATTTCATCAATATTAGTTCAGCGGATTCACCGTGAAAGAATAACAAATACTCACAAACTTTCACATTTATAGTATTAGTAGGATACTTATGTGAGAATCTTTATATTCTAAGTTAAAATGTACAATATTTCACATTTTTATAAGGGAATTCGTTGCGTGAGTTTTGAATACTAGCTTCAACTCATAATGCGAGTAAACCAACAAAACCAATACAAGTGTATCAAAAACATAGGACATAACAAAGTGGGGATCCCAACCCTCAGCGATGAGAAAATGGGACTTTATCATTATTTAAATGGACTTCATAAATTTCAGTCTCTTGCAAACTTATTTGAATTGAACCCAAGATACTAATTTGGTACACGAATAAACAAGATTGCCATTCGCAAAATTGCAAACAAAATCCGAGTAGATACCGTATTACAGAACGCATAAATATTTAATTCCACAGCTGTATCTCATTGTTGTTTCAGTGAATAATAAAAATACATCACTTAAAATACCTACTAAGTCGACTGCAAAGTAAAAAGTAAGAAGCTCATAAAAGCTGAACTGTTTTATATAGCCCTTATAAAAAATATCGTTCAATATTTATGACTTAAATTTATGGTAACATACAGTAAATTCATATTTTGCAAAAATTACATGTTTTTAATATTTGCTAAAATATTAGTTTCGTTGTCAACACGGATGCCATTTTGGCAAAACGTCACACCAACGTAACAGGGCACCTATCAGTTTATATAGCGACTAGCAATCGCCAGCGGCTCCGCCCGTGGAAAGATTGAAACCGTAATAACCATAAAAATGGTTAAAGAGGCTAAACCTTAAAAGGTAGACATATGCTGTCGCGGACTTTTATTTAGAACTTTTAGAGAGGAACAATTTTGTAATACATGATTTCTGAATAACTTTCACCGTTTACTTACCGCACGCAAGGAAAAGGCTTTAAATTTATCGTTTTTGTAATTTTTTTGCTGCTCCTCTTTTATTCATCTTAGTGTGATGTTATATAGTATATAGTCTTTCTCGATAAATGGACTATCTTACATTGTAGGACATCTTATTCTATTAATCCGAGTCTACGTTCAGAACGAGATGGCAACTCGCTAAGATAGGAATCTCATTTCTGCTACTACAATAACAATAAGAAACAATAGATGACATTTGTCTATTTTCGAGTCCGACCCGATACCTTTGCAATAAAACAATACATACTTCAAGGTGCGGTGTATTTTATAATATAAGTTACGAATATAATTGTAAGAAAAGCTATTATTGGAGTAGAACTAAAACAATGAACACTTTAACAAACAATGAACAATAAACGAATGAACAAATACTGTATTAACAACCTGAGTTTCCACTCAAGTTCGAAAACCGCAACAAAATCCAAGCGGATGTCATGTTATGAAATTAATAATTAAATACGAAATAATGAAAAGGATTAAACACAATACGCTTACGTTTACCAAACACATGTCACGTATATATTTTGTTAATCAAATATTTGACTTTTTTAAACCAAGCATATTTTTTAACTGTTTTATTTTCCTTTAAAAAAGTAAATTTCATTTTTTGTTATTTGTTGTGTTTCGTACTCTAATAGATGTGCCTGAGGTTTCGCCAGCGTTGAAATCAATGTATTTAATTGTCATTTTTAACATAAAAGTAATTATTGTGAGTTAAGAATGAGATACAGATATGCTGTCGTAAACTTTTTAAAACACTGTTTAAACTGTGCAAACTTTAAAAACTGCTGTGAATTTTTTGTTTATAAAAATCTTTTTGAAAAATATTGAGTATTTACATTTATCAAAACCTTGGTAATCTTACTTTTCATTAAAGCGGCAGATTTATTTTCAGACAGTGAAAAATTTGAATTTTGTTTGTGGTTTTCTATTCAAACTGTTAATTTAAGCTTTTTATATACAAATGGTTAGGAGTAGGAGCTTTTGAAGATTTGTGGTGTATGTTTGTAAACACGTCTAAATTAAAATAAAATTCATATTTTTTTGTAAAAATTGGTGAAATGGTGTTTGTGCAAATAATTTCAACATTGTCACAAGAAGATGAGTATAGGCATGCCTCTAGTCTCTCGCTTTGGTTTATGTTATTCTATTTCGCTCGCAATTGCACCTACATTCCGTTTCTAACAGTTATTTACATATTGATGATCTTTTGTAATTGATACGTTTCTTACAGATTATATATCGAATGATGATATTTTGTACTTGATAATCGCTTGTATAAAATTGATATTAATTTATTAATTATAGAATATGATTATTTCATTTTTTTTAAATACTGAAAATAAAGCGAAACTTTTCGAGCGACTGCAAAATGTTCCCCATTGTTTCCAACAACATTGAACAAATATCGAAATATCACAGTATAATTTTCACGACCGACCCTTATTTTAAATTACATGTTTGCGAAGTACGAATATAGCGCCATTTTCTGTGTGTCCGTAAAGGTTAAGCGAGTTTAATTTTAAATGAATCAACACATTTCCCATATATTTATATTTCTAGTCGTGGTGATTTCTTAGTGCAAAACTTATATAATATGTTGCCGTAATTAAAAACGTTCTAAGGTATTAATGATAGCTCATGCTTTCTTATATTGCAAAACCTCATATGTCTATGAAGCGCGAAAGTCATTTCGACGATATACATAAACTAAAAGTATGTAGAACCATTTATACAACTTTACTTAAATACCAAGTAAGTAAAAAGAAGCTTTTTGGAAGAAACAGAATGATCAAAATTAGCGGCGTAATTAATGATCTTGTGTAATTGTCTTGTTTAATATTCTTGTATAATTGTCTTGTATAATTGTATTGTATAATTTTCTTGTATAATTGTCTTGTATAATTAGTATCTGGTTCTTTTATTAAATAAGTTTGCCATGCAGGGTAATTTTATAGGTTTTATTGTCACTTTTAGGTCGTCTGTTCAGCTAGTAGGCTAAGTTCGTAATTTTGTTGTTTTGTCCATCTCGTGATGATGCATCGATCGAAAAACAAGCTTACGGGTTAAATTTAAACTATCGTGAGTGTTATTCATAATTAATGTATAGAATCCGGCTATACTCACCTCTTATTTTATCGGATGAGCCCGACTAGTTTCAAGCCCGTTTCGCGTCTTCTATGCACTCCCCGTCGGTGCTCTCGAGTCGCGTGTTGCGAGCTGCTACACGTAGTTCCCGGCGCGATAACGCCGCACAAAGAGCTCATGAATAAGAGCCTCGTATGGGTTTGAAACTAGTCGGGCTCATCCGATATAATAAGACGTGAGTATAACCGGTTTCTATACATTAGTTAAGCTTAGGTACGGGTTGTCTGAGTGAATTTGTGTGTAGTGTTGTAGTGTTAGTGGTATGTATACTTGTTGTTAACTAATCTTGCATATATAAGGAAGGAAAAATCTAACAATTCAATATAAAAATGTCTTTAAAAAGCTTTTAACAAAATTTCATGTCCCTACTGTTAACCGTTGAGGAGTTCCCTCGTCTGGAGCCAATTCTGGCACCAGCATCAGGTCATGCTAATCATAAACATGCATTGTCATCGGGACTAGATCAGTATGTAAAATTTGGGCTCAAACAGACCCCAGGAAGTGGATATAATTTATCTTGCAAGAATCCACCTTCACGTACTTACATTGCAAGTTGGATAAAAGCTTTTAATACATTTTTTTTAAACGACGATTCTATATAAATAACTGTTTGCTAGGTTAGTCAGTAGTAAGCAAAATTTATATACTTATAAAAGACTTATAGAAGCCGGTGGGAACGACCATGGTTTTTTCTTTTAACATATTTATTTCTTGTGTTTCAAAGTTTATATAAATTTGTGGATTACAAGCTGTTCGAGATTTAAGAATAACCCAAGAAACATAAACCTAATTGTATTTATGATAATAATATGCAAAAGAAGGCCGAAATTTTATATCCAACAAAAACTCGTTTGCATTGCCGACCTTCAGAAGAAATATTAGTTCAATTTGGAACGGACATTATTAGAAAACTTTATCTGGAATATGGTGGAATAGGGTTGGCAATTTGGAAAAATTATGGTGCTTGATATTGACTCTCATACTTTATACAAGACATTCAAAACTTCAAATGTAAAAATAAATTGACCAAATGTTTCATCCATACTAATGGATGACTAGGGGAAAGCCGTAAAAAAGATGGATGGATTGTGAAAAAAACGATATGCATATTAAAGGAGTTGCACAAGAGTTGACAAATGATATAGGAGAATGGAAAAAGAAGGCATATTGTGCCGACCCTACTTAGAGTAGGATAAAGGTAAGAGAATGATGATGTTTCATCCATACTAATGTTCTATATGCGAATGTTCATAGACTGCATATTACTCCTAATGTTCCTTCGTTTGAAGAGAATTAGACGAAAAATAATTAAAGAGAAGTACTTTTACAATATAGGTTAGTTATTACGAAACAATGGATAGTTAGTTGTAGCAGGTCTTCTCAACTTCATCCTATAAATGAAATATTACTTCAAGTTTCTGTCATGGTAACTTTGCTTAATGATTCCGTCATGTTTTGGTATAGCTTTCATTTTTCTTTGAATTATCTTATATATTCAATACACTATTCACAAGCGTTTAGTTTAGTTTCGTTAGTTCTTAACATCTGTTAAAATATTTTAACTAACAATGTTTCACGCAAATACTACCCCGTACTATTTTATTAAAGTACTATTTCTTACGATTAAAGTACTATTTCTCACATATTATTAACTAGTATTTCCAGCCCGCTTCGTACGTCAAAGATATATAAATAAACACAGCAATAAACAAAAGCTCCAAAGGTTACAGGATCATCCCATGGGTCAATCTAGAAATTATCGGAATATTTCATTAAAATCGGTTTAGCTGTTTCGTTGTCTATAAGAGACATATAGACAAACATTCATTTTTATATATCATCATCCTTCTGGCCCTATCCCACTCTAAGTAGGGTCGACGCAAGATGTTAAAAACATGTTGTAACATGATTTGGCTACGTATTCTACGACCGGCTGCCTGCCTGACGTACCTTACTCGCCTTTAGCAACACCTCGGTAAGAAAATTAATTTTTATATATATAGATAAAAAAATGTATTATGTGTTCCGTTTGACGTCCGAAGTCCTTTATGAGAGTACATCGATTTCTTCCGCCGGAAGTTGTTCTTTTGCCACTTTCCCGCGCTTCCGCCGTACCTACAGCGCCCTCTATCTGCAACAAACTCAAACATCGCCCACACCAAGCCGCCATAGTTTTGTCATTGTTGCGTCGGTTTTTCAACCGATCGGTCGTTTTCTTTGCCATAAAACTTTTAAATAATTACTAAGTGCTTTTGAGATTAAAGTAAAAAGTGCTGTAAGTAAATTTAGCTGTAATTTCAGTGAAATTTTTCCCTGAATCTTGAAGTCGCTTACGATGCGAATAGCGATAGACAAGACTCCGCCGTGCCTACAGATTTTCAGTGATTCAGGTTCTAGCGAGGGAATCTAGGGGGATGGGTGACAACATGGCGCCGCCGCGTTAAAACAGCACGGGCTAATCGTCGTCGCAACTGTTATATTTAGATGATTTGCGATGCTTTAAGTAACTTACTTGTAAGTTATTGAAACAATATTTTTATGACCTACCAACAAGTTCATTGTAGCAAAAATGGTACCTACTTTTTTACGTCTTCCACATCTTGTAAACGCTTTCGAGAATATAAGCCTTTCCGTAACGATCTAGGGCTCGTCATCACATAAGCAAACTAGAACATCAAATCCAATCCCAGTTACGAATATCTGGATATTTTATTGTTTTTATTCAGTTCAGGGAATGCCATTTTATAATAATACGGAAAAACGAGTAGCATTTCCGATATTCACAGAATTTTCACCTAAATGGATAATTAAATGTTTTGAAGATCACAATGCTCCGTTGAAATGTTTCCAAAGTGTAGCCACTTTGACTAACGCGAGTTTAATACAAAATGATTTTGTTAATGTTGCACTACAAAAACAAAGACTGTTCGTCTAAATCCGACAACCAACTTACATCTTCTTGTAACCATGTGTAACTTAAACCTTTATCGAATGATAATGTTTCCAAGTTCAAAACTGTATCCTGTTCATGCATAACTCAAATCTTTATCGAATGACTTTTCGTGCATAACTGAAGTCTTTATCGATAATTTAAAGTACAAATCTGTATTCCATGAATTTTACAAATGATTACTGATTATTTGTTTACCAATCCTTGTCAAAATATTTTCATGCAAATAGACAAGGTACAACTTTTCGGGTAATTCGAAACAGCATTCTGCTCTTCGAAAGAAGGGGGGGGGGGGCAATATAAAAAGCCCTATAAGAGTGAGCTCCCTAATGAAAATTTATAAAGTTAGCCTTTAGGAGGCTAGTCGAAATCTTATTTTCCCTAATCTTTCTATCACGACAAAGTCCAAAATGGAGTCGTTCTCGACTTAAAAGGACTAAACTAGTTTTGAAACTGAAACCCCCTTTCCTTTTCAATCACCATCCCATGTCAACCTCTCTTCAAGCAAAGGACTGGATGGTGAGATTAAATTTGAGCCAGGCCTCAAATTTTTTCTTTGCGTTACTTCTGCGTCAGTTTGTGAGGTCGTCACTACCAAATGACGTGTTTACCATTGGGTTTGGCGGCGAAGCCTAAGTTTGTTTCTGCTGTAACAAATTGGGTGGCCAAAGTATTGCGAAAGAAGAGGCGCACATTATACGCAGGCGTATAATTTTCTACTTGGATGACTGTCTTATCGTCCGTCGATCGCGGAACATATTGATATCTCAGTTGACAATAGTAATAAATTTCTGGGCTCACCTCTGACGGTACATCAACCTCATCATCATCGTTGATTATCACACCAACCAGGTGGTTCGAATTTGTGGATATAACTTGAGACACTCAGCTGAGCTACAAATACCTTTCGGCAGAGTCAGTCGGCAAAGTCAGTCATTTTATAATGAGTCGTTTGGCAGCCGGCAGTTGAACCCTCTAGCAGGCGCAACGCCTCTTAGGGTATCTCAACTTTGCGAACAATAAATTGTTTGGTGGCCGGCAGTTGGACCCTCGAGCAGGTACAACGCCTCTTAGGGTATCTCAACTTTGCGAACAATGAGTCGTTTGGCGGCCAGCAGTTGGACCCTCAAGCAGGTGCAACGCCTCTTAGGGTATCTCAACTTTGCAAACAATGAGTCGTTTAGCGGCTGGCAGTTGGACCCTCAAGCAGGTGTAACGCCTCTTAGGGTATCTCAACTTTGCGACCTTCATCACCCACCGGGGAAGGTTGCATTGCCATGTGCTGCAAAGAAACCCATATCTGCTACGGCAGAGTCCGCACGTCGTAAGACCGTACTCGGAAGAGACGCGTTAACGGTTAGTTGGGAGCCTTGGTATCCAACGAAATGGTGTCGGACTCCTGGGCACACCATAAAATTTGTTGGAGCCATTTCTTGTAAAGCACAGCCAGCAACTCTGGCACACTTAAGATAATTCTCCAGAGTGCCAACAAACTGTAATGACATACACATCAAAGGAGAAGGAAGCACCAAATCAATGCTAAACAGCTCCTGATCTGAAGAACAGTGTCAACGTTGTACTCCTTCCTCATTACCCTCCAGGAGTGTACAACATGCAAGCCGATCACCTCTTGTGCAACCACGCCGGTTCCAAATGGCAAGAGGTAGGAGCAACAAGGCTAATTTTCAATCACTGATACATTCCGTGAAAAGGTTTGTTCACTTCGCGAACCGCACATACCGTTCCAACTTTTGTTACGCTCGACTTATTCTGAGAGCATATACATGTTGGCATAACGATGTAACCTAACCTTTCCACCTCCTTAAGGTTTTTCTTGATTTCGAATTTTACAATTCGTGACTGTAGCACCCAGGTGAAATAAGTCACTGGCGTTGTGGTCGTTGGTGGCCGAGCTTAAGGGCTAGAACAATACCACTTTTGACTGGGAAAGGTTGCAAAGGTAAACATAGTAACGGGTCTCCCTCCGGTGCACATTAACAGTCAGTAATTAAATGATTTTTGGTTATATTCACTGACGCCAAATTGGTCACAACACGAAAAGGCCTTACTTTCAACTTGCCGACGAGTTTCTACTTTAAGAACTCTGTCAAAACCGAACTGTTTAATCTGGTCTTGATCTTGTCTTGATCTGATCTTGATCTTCTCGTGATCTTCTCGTGATCTTCTCTTGATCTGATCTTGATCTTGAGAGTAATTTAGATTCCTTTGTTACATACTCACCCGACTTAGAGATGTTTCGAAGCTGTTTTTGACTGACACTCGTAACATATCATACATCTTGGTGCGTGTCTTATGTCTTCTTCTTCTTTGTCAACCGATGGACGTCCACGGCGGGACATAGTTCTCTTCATGGGATCTCGATACCACACGATCCTGTGCCGCTTAGCGGCTCCACACGTCTTACGTCTTACATTATATCAATTGTGTGAGTTTCTGATGTTAAAATTTCATCAAGTGGCTTTCACGATAGTGAATTGAAGCGTATTGAAAGCGGTCTCTGGCGGTGCTTTTACCCCAGAAGGCACAAATATGTGATGTTAAAGTGCTTATTAAATACCTAACTTTAGTCTCAACTCAGACAGTTTTTTATGACGTTTCAAGACGTTTTGCTAACCTGCTTTTGTTAGTATCTGGATGAAGAGTCCTTGATTTGATTTTGTTGTATTACGACTTTTTTTTTTTTTTTTGGATACAGCCAGTTCTATTATCTTAGTTCCTTCATTTGGATCCAAAGGAACTCTGCCATTATCAAACAGTCACATTGATATTATTAATGTGTTTTGATAATTAAAGCAAAATAATCTTTATTCAAGCAAGCTTTTTACAAGCACTTTTGAATTGTCAAGGATCAATTAGATTTTTACGAAACTACAACTGGTTCGTAATGTTGCTCTTACCGAGCAGAACCAGCAAGAAACTAGGCGGTAAATCTTAAACATTTTCAATTTACATTACTGAACCGCATCTTGTTTAAAGCGGATAGGATTTTCAAATCCAAACATGTTTATTATACAATATTGATAAAAATATTGTTCCTTTGAGTTATTCGGTTGAGAATCCTAAAAAGCCGATATTTGAGACTCTATAACTAACTTATCTAAAATAAGGCCAGTAAAACCAGATACATTAACAATAAAAAGTAAGTAACGGCCTGTTACTATCCCACTGCTGGGCATAGGCCTCCTCTCTCCATTTTTGGAGAGAAGGGTTAAACATTAACAATAATTGGGGACAATTATTAGCTGAAGTGGGTGTTGAGGCCGTTGACTGTCTCAGACCAGCTGTAGCCTTGTTAGATTGGATAGAAAACTAATCTACTAATACAATTTTAGAAATCTGGCAGCATGAAAGAACTTTCCGAAGGTTTTATCATAGCTATATTCAGTCAATTAGGAAATTTCAAAACGTCTCGATCAATATATTTTTGTTGCATCATGATTTCATTACTTAATATAATTATAATTTTCTCTGACAGTGTAATGTCTAGAATGATTAATTCAACGAATAGGCCAATCACATTGTTGCATCTTTTATTTACCCACACAAGCCACCAGGAGATAACAAACAATTCTCTCATAAAGGACTTCGGACGTCAAACGGAACACATAATATTAAAATTTTACCCTGAAATAAAATTTGTATTATGTTTCCTAAGACGTCCGAAGTCCCAGTAATGGCTTCCTGGTGAACAATTATTATTCGAATACAATGACAAAACTATGGCGGCTTGGTGTGGGCGATGTTTGAGTTTGTTGCAGATAGAGGGCGCTGTAGGTACGGCGGAAGCGCGGGAAAGTGGCAAAAGAACAACTTCCGGCGGAAGAAATCGATGTACTCTCATAAAGGACTTCGGACGTCTTAGGAAACATAATACAAATTTTATTTCAGGGTAAAATTTTAATATTAACTCGAACAAAAGAATTCGAAATGATTCTTTTACTCCTAACAGGGCAATTTGATATCAGCTTCATCACATCTATGGTTTTTTCGTTCGCCAATTCCGAGAACACGTTCCGGAGATATTCATCTGCTAAAGTGCGGTTGAATGACGTAATACACTTTTTTCCCGAAAAAAAAAGAGAATCGACATCTGCAATTTTTCCTCTCGATGATCCTTATCGTTATCAGTATATTTTATACTAAACGACAAATCGTACAAGATATAATGACTTACGTTCAATTCATTTATTTTAAATTTTATTGATGTTCCTAGAATACGATGACATTACAATAAAATAATGTGATTTTAAAATAGGAATATATTTCTTACAGTGATAAGATTACTTCAAGTTTTTTATAATTTATAAATTAAGTCGAATTAAGAGTGATTTAACTCATAGACTATGTTGATTAAAATGTACATAAAAATAAGAGATGTAAAAAATAAAGAGATATTAGAAATAAAAATCAATGTTGGTAAAGGTAAATCAGTTGAATTAGGATTTATATTTAGGACATTTAATTTAATTGTGTTAAGTTTTTTATACATACATATTTACACGTTAAATTTGTAAAACAAATTTCGATCCAAATGGTATTATATGCAAACAATACTAGTTTGTAGCCTCATGCAACGCCACAGATTGTCGACATAATAATCTCACCAAAAGATTATCCACAATATATTTAAAAATTATATATAATTTACTTATTTAGTGATTATGTGCAGCAAATCAAACTAACACAATATAGACAAATGTTTATCATTTCTAGGATGTTTGTTCAGTTACATATCAGACAAGTCGTGTCGCAGTCGTCCAGTATAAATAATCAATCCTTTTTGTGACAATAAGCGACGTTCTATTTGTTACTTTGATTACTATCTGTTGGAAATGTTTGTGCACGGACAAAGTACACGGTGTATTGTTTGCAGAAAGCTAAGATGTAATGTGAAAATATAATAGATTGTATGAAATAAAGTCACTTAAAGTTTTATAAAACCTGTGTTCAATCAACCATAGTAGTTTATTTTCTACCGGTTGTTTTCTTTATATTTGCCCAACGTATAGTATACTTGGAAACATCACTAGACTGTCAGCTACGTAGAACAAGATTTATTTGAAAGCTAAGATTCAATACTTGTTTTGTTCGTTTAATACGATCTTGACGTTTTTTAGAGGTTTGAGGAAGTTGTGATGGACGCCGTATGGTATCAGGCTGAATAGAATAGTACAACCCCCATTTCTTACCGAGGCGTCGTAAAAGGCGACTAAGGTAAGTTGACCCACCGTGTGGTATCCGGCTAACTAGAATAGACCACCCGCATTTCTTACCGAGGTGTAGTAAAAGGCGGCTAAGGTAAGTTGACACACCGTTTAGTATCTTATGAGTAGAATAGACCACCCTCATTTCTTCCCGAGATGAGTAAAATACGACTAATGTAAATGCCATGTGGTATTTTCCTGAGTAGAATAAACCCCCCTTATTTCTTACCGAAGTGAGTAAAAGGCGACTAAGGTAAGTTGACGTTACACAATCTGCCAAATCACATCATAAAATGGTTAAAACATGATGTGCCGACACTCAGAGTTGAATAAGGGCAGGAGAATGATGACGTGTATTTGTATTAATGGCGATTATAAATAAAACTATTCAGATTTCTAAAACTGTTATTAATTTTGGTTACTCCCGAACTTTGAGTTAACTAAATAAACTAACGTAACGTTCGTGCTTTACAATTAGTCCAACTTGTCACTTACCGCAACCACTCCCAAATTTTCCATGAATAGGAAAATTAGTTTAGCAAACACGACTCTGAAGTGGATATGGGACTCCATTTTCGGTTTCATTTATACAATTGTGGTGGTTAATACAATCTCTCCAAATATTTTGTTAAGTGTAACTTTATAAATAATTGATTTATGTTGTACAAAAGTAAAAATGAAATTATTTTGCTATAATCCGCTATTAAGCAAATAGAAAATATATTACATAATGCTGATATAATGCAAAATGCAAATATATTGTTAAAGAAGGTACAGAAATAAGTATTATTGAAACCCTAAACTATAATTCTACTTGTATTACAGCACTCGTAATTAATACCATATTCCCAAAACAAACGTCACATCACACACGATGGTTTGTTTTTCCGCTGCCATCGAAACCTCCATTTGTTGTTGCGCGTTACGCCGATCACGCCACGGCTGTGATCGCAGGACGCTCGTTGACAGGGAACTCTTTAATTGCTTTCTGGCGTCGCGGTTGTAATATACGTTCACAATATATAATGCAAAATTGCAAGTTTTGCGAATTTGTCATGGAGTCTATCTTCTGTTCGCTAGGGTTGCAATAATGAAAGCGTGTAGTGCTTGTGTATTGTGGTGGATGTTTGTGCGTGTGTTTAAACGAATCCTCCATGTATCAGGTATGAAAACGGATCCCCTTTACATTTAATATTATATATATTTTCTGTTTACTTAATAGTGGATTGTAGCAAAATAATTTCATTACTACTTTTGTATTATGGATCTCCGCATAGTAACACCTAATGTTAAAAATGATTTATGTTGTGTAAAAAAGTAAGTAAGTAACGGCCTGTTACTATCCCACTGTTGGGCATAGGCCTCTTCTCTCCGTTTTTTTTTTTGGAGAGAAGGATTGGAGCTCAGACCTACCACGCTGCTCCAATGCGGATTGGTAGGTTATACATATCCCCAGAATTGTCTAGAGATATGCAGGTTTCCTCACGATGTTTTCCTTCACCGAAAAGCGTGTGATAAATTGCAATTATCAATTAGACACATAAGTTTTACTAGAAAACTCATTGGTGCCTGCCCGGGGTTTGAACCCTAGACCTTCTCGAAAGAGGCGCACGGTGATACCGCTGGGCTACCACAGCTTTATGTTGTGTAAAGGTGGTAAAACAAAGTTTTGTCTTACAGTTAAAGAATGGATGGACTTGGATATTACTGCAACTGATGTCAGTAATGGCAGTAGGTTAACTAATTTAACATGTAATCTCCTATGCATAAGCAATCACCAAAGTATCCCATCATTAATAGTTACCTTAATTCGAATGCTTAATTACAATAACCTGTCAGTCAACTAAACAAGACTGTGTCCAATTATAATAATGATAATTTCAATTCTATTCTATAAATATTTTATGTCGATTCGTAAATAAAAAACTATTTAGTGTCAATGACAGGAAAAACCACAAAATATAATAAATTGTATTTTTGTAAACGACGTAAACATTACTGTCTATATAACGTTGGATACTGCCTTATTTGACACTTCTCTGAGCGCGTCAATTCTTAAAAAAAAAGTATAAAAATACTTTTGAAGTATTTATATATTACTTGCGCCGTTTGGTATCCAGTCGAGTAGAATAGACTACTATCATTACGAGGTGTCGTAAAAAGCGACTTACGTAAGTTGACGGCAGGAAGGCGGCCGGTCGTAAAATACCTATCCAAATCATCAGACATCACTTTCATAACATGTTGTCCCGATCCCACTTAGAGTGGAATACGGACAGGTTGAATGATAATGTATTAATATATTATATATATTAGTATTGATACATGGCTTCGATCGTATTTTTTTAATGAGATAACGAGTTATTACTTTTATTTTATGAGTAGGTCCTCAATTCCGAACTGGTGATAGATGACAAAAGAGATGAACAAAAGAGACAGTGTAAAAGTCTATCATTATTATCTTTTGTATTATTTCACGTGATATATTTTTAGAACAAAACACATATCATACGACGTAACCTTTTAGCGAATAAGCTATACAGGGTCACATAAAACAATAAATGACATTACTGTTTTCTGCCTTGAAATGAAATTCATCTAAGCCCAACAAAAGAGATATAAATCCAATCTGAAATAGTACCCCATCCTCTAAATTGCCCGTAATATAATATTTTTACGTTTCCAACCGAGACCATAATATTTTGTCCCTGCTTTGTTATGTATATACGTTCTATTTTTCATACCGATCAAATTTTTTGTAGGTAAGGTCGCCAACACAGTGAGCTGTACAAATGGGCATAACTTTGCAGTATTGTGTTAAACCAGGACATAAGGTATGTAAAATAATTTTGCTGTAGAAAACTGTAAGAGTATTAAACATAGAGAAAATTTAGTAATAAACGTAGAGCTCTTTATGCATTATCCATTTTCCAACTTGATAGTTGCAGGTTTAGCATATACATATATGTATAGTAATCAGCAGAAAGACAAATTTTGTAAGTACATTAGTACTTTGGTTGTTTATCATTTGTTGGTTTATGTTTATACTGTCGTTTGGGTCGTCAGTTGTTTCAATTATTCTATGTCTATGTCTGTGTCTTATATCTATATTTACATATATATAATGTTACTGCTTTTCTTTCATTTGGTAATCCAATTCAGTCATAATGTATCCCTAGCTCGCTGACTATGGACCTCATAAGAAAGCTCAGTCACTCGGCGGGCGATGGAGCGAGGTTGGAGTTTCTCTTCGCGATCAAATCAGGAATGAGTAGACCAAAGTTGCCGACATAGCTCAGCGTGTCGAGAAATGAAGTGGAGATAAGCGAGACGGACCGATGTGCGCTGGAGTTTTAAGGTGTTGTTTGGCGACGACGCATCGACGCAGCGTCGGTAGACCCTTTACGAGATGAAATGGCGACCTCAAAAGGGTCGCGCGTAACCGCTAGATCCAAGTGGCACAAGATCGTGTGGTGGAAAGATCCCATGAAGAGGCCTATGTCCAGTAGTGGATGTCCATCGGTTGACGATAATGATGTATCCTTGCTAGCTCCAATATTTTTCAAAAAGATAAAGGTATATTTACACATACAGACATAGGTTAATTATCTTGAGAGTCGTGTGTAAATTTTCAATTCTTTCATTATTTTAATAAAATTATAACTGTAGGAGTTTAAAGTCTTAAAATAATATATATATAAAAAATAATGTGTATAAAACTAGGTGATCCACATAAATAAAATGTCTGTGTTGAGAGGTTTTCAACGCAAATATTTTCGCGGATATTTTCACTTTGTTTCCGCTGTTCATATAAATTCTTTCGCCACGTCGGGGAAAATGGGATTCCCTTTTTTATTTCATATTAAGTTTGTGTTTGGCCACATACGAATGACATGTCATGTAAATGAAAACGCATAATCAGCGAATTTTATTATAACTGGTTTTTACAACTTGCATCTTTAAGCTTATCCTATTTGTAACCGTGGTGGTCAAACTATGAAAAAAATGACCCACTAGAAGTCGCAATCTCAAAATCAATGATTTCTATGTAATAGAACCTTAGGAAACCTTCATATCTCTGTATATATATAACCTGCATATGTGCATTTTAACAGCCATGTTAATATCCAATTCTTGTATCTATAGAGAAGGATAGAGCTTTTTCCAGCTGTTAAAACTAAAGTATAGCTTTATTTTCCTTTATTGTCTATGGGTAAGTGATTCATTATCTATGTCTATCAACATCAAATATATAACCCTAAATTATGACTATACATATAATAATTTAATCGCGAATTATAGTAAAATAATATTATCATTATTTTTGTATTATGGACAAAGTAACGCCTTCTATAAATTAGACTACACATATGTTCAATAAATATTACTTGAAGTTAATGTAAAAAGATTTTTACTGTATATTTGAAATTAAGTTATTGTTTAGCGTATTCTGTCTTTTTTCTTTTAAATCTTGTTTCTCATTGTAATATTAAAATTTGTTTTTATGCATGTTGTGGCTGCCTTAATAAGCTGCACATTTAACGAACGATATTAATACGTTTATAGTATAATAATATATTTTAAAAAACCCAACTCAAAACATCAGTTTTATTTGACACATCACTACATATTATAAAACAAAGTCACATATATCGTATGTACGCATAAAACTTTAAAACTACGCAACCGATTTTGATGCAGTTTTTTTTAATGGATAGAGTGATTCAAAAGGAAGGTTTGTACGTATAATAACATTTAATACGAAGTAGAGAAATACTGTAATTTTTGAGGTTTCTGTAAATAATTTCATTTTTTTCCGCTTACATTGCAAACGCAGGCTAAACCCTACGAGATTTATCAAAATGATGTACTAAGTATTTGTAAACCATGAAAAGGTCTACAGAAAAGTCCGCGACGGTATATGTCTATCTCTTATGGATAACCCACAATAGCAGTTTTTTTCATTTACTTTTTACTTAAAATGATGCCTTATGTTCAAAGCAATTTTTACACAATACAGCATTAATCCTTATCCAATTAGGTACCTTAAATAAATTGTTGATTAAATATAGATCAATATTGCCGTTTACAGCATGTAATTTAAGTGAACATTTTCGGAGATATTACAGATTTAAAATCCCGCGAAGAGGCCGCGCTTCGACCTATAAGCACTTCGAATTTAGCAGCGACCGGAGGCGTAACTAAATGTCCTTCTTTCAAGTTTATATTGTCTAATGATAAGAAAGCTATGAATGTTGTATGTAAAGACATTGTCTAATCAATTGTAAAAATAAATAATATCACTACATAGTATAAAACAAAGTTGCATTCTCTGTCTGTCCGTATGTCCGTATATCCCTATGTATGCTTCAATCTTTAAAACTATGCAACAGATTTTGATGCGGTTTTTTTTAATAGATAGAGTGATTGTAGAGAAAGGTTTACATGTCTAATAACATTCAATATGGAGTATTATATACCCTACGAGATTTATCAAAATGATGTACTAAGTATTTGTACACCATGAAAAGGTCTACAGAAAAGTCCGCGATGGTATATGTCTATCTCTTATGGATAACCCACAATAGCAGTTTTTGTCATTTACTTTTTACGAAAAATAATGCCATATTTTTGAAGCAATTTTTATACACTACAGCATTAATCCTTATCCAATTTAGTACCTTAAATATATTGTTTATTTAATATTGATCAATATGACTGGTGATGTAAATAAGGTTAACTTTTTCCACTACTTAAAATGATCAACAAGGAATTTAATAACAGACGTGTTTCTATATTCAATGTTTAATTGCGACTGACTTAGTATATGAACTGACTTAACACAACATACCGCCCACCAAAGGACCATAGGGGTCCTTTAAAACAACTAAATACAGAATTTCATCTAATACATAATCACATCAAAATAACAAAGAATATTCCAATAATTACATCATGTAAATAGTTGTGGGCTTCTACAATAATATTAACAATGCAATTTACAATAAAATTTACATTATTATCACTACATATTATAAAACAAAGTCGCATTCTTTGTTTGTCCATATATCCCTATGTATGCATAAAACTTTAAAACTACGCAACAGATTTTGATGCGGTTTTTTTTAATAGATAGAGTGATTCAAGAGGAAGGTTTGTATGTATAATAACATCCAATACGGAGTAGAGAAATACTGTAATTTTTGAGGTTTCTGTAAATAATTAAATTTTTTCCGCTTACATTGCAAACGCAGGCTAAACCCTACGAGATTTAACAAAATGATGTACTAAGTATTTGTACACCTTGAAAGGTCTACAGAAAAGTCCGCAATGGTGTATGTCTATCTCTTATGGATAACCCACAATAGCATTTTTTGTCATTTACTTTTTACGAAAAATAATGCCTTATTTTTGAAGCAGTTTTTATACAATACAGAATTAATCCTTATCCAATTAAGTACCTTAAATAAATTGTTGATTTAATATAGATCAATATGACCGTTTATAGCATGTAATTTAAGTGAACATTTACGGAGATATTACAGATTTAAAATGCCGTGAGGAGGCCGCGCTTCGCCCTATAGCACTTCGCATTTAACAGCTATATGTCGTTGTTTCAAGAGTTTGTTTAATGACAAGAAAGCTGTGAATGTAGTATATAAGAACATTCTGTAATTAATTTTAAAAATAAAATACATAGGGGAAAAATGAAAATATGTAGTATATGAATTTAGATATTAGATATAGCAGGAAATCTTCTTGGTATAGGGAAAGGAAATTGTTTTTCTCCTAATTTAACGCTTGCGGGCCACGGGCTGTAATGAATAAATGAAAACTACTGGATCGATTTTAATCATTTTTTTTACACTGACTGACATGGGATATATATTTTATACCCGTGCGAAGCAGGGGCAGGCCGCTAGTTAATTCTAAATCAAAGAATGATGAAAATTATCGTTTAACTTTTGATATTGAAAAAAATTGTCTCTACTGAGAAAAATCGGCTAATGTTTTGCAAAATGATTTAACGATATATCATTTTCAAGTGATAAAAGGTGAGTTAAGTGATTCGTGAATAAAATAGTCGCACAATACAAATTGCCGTTAGCACCGCCACCTCTACATTTATATAGAATATAACAAGTGAATCACACAGAGTAAATGCCGTACTATGAGGCTCGTGTTCTACAAAGGAAAAGGAGGCAAGGGGGAAGGAAGGAGTCTGTAAGATCAAATTGAGAATTGCTCTCGGAATTTTACCTTATTTGCTTTCTTGAAGACGGAACGCGTAAACATGGAGAGAATATCGGTATTTACCATCGTTACTAACCCCTATATAAGGCGGGGAAATTAAAGTTTAATATATTTTCTATTTAAAATTTAATCTTTTTCTCCTGAAAACTATATTTGTTCTGTTTCACAAATTAAAAAGACGACACTAATTTCTTACCGATTTCTAGTAAAAGGCGAGCGAAGGTATTGTTTATAAATGTATATATGTGTACACGTCATGATTTACTATAAACTTAGGAAATCTTAAGGTATGTTAAACTATATAAAACTAAAAAGTAAAAGTTAATTTTAAAAATAAAAAATATAAATTAAACAGAAACTACGAAGTGTGCTTTAAACTATTTATAATATCAAATACGTCCAGAGAAGAATTGTTAATAACAGAATCTTTGTAAGTAAATAGTAAAGTAATAGTAGCTAGTAACGTTTGGCGATGCTTTGGTGCCCACCCAACAGTAACATTGTAAAGGAAGTTAAGGTACAATAAAAAAATTTAGAGCGAAACTGAATAATACAAATTCACACCAGAAAAACCTTGCCGTTTCACAAAGGCCTGCCTCACAACTGTGTAAAACTAACTCAATAGAAAACTAAATTAGGACTGCCCACAAATTCCATTTCACGTTATAAAATTTCGTCTTTTGTCTACGAATTCACACTAAAACTTTATGAGCCTGTACCCTTGTTTGCGGAGGTAATAGCTACATAGAAATAGGTCGAAATAATACTAACCTGATAGGGTTGTCACTTAATTAATTCTACAGCTATGATCCACACTAATATTATAAACTAGCAATCACCAGCGGCTCCGCCCTTGTGGAAAGATTAAAACCGTAATATAGTATTTTGATAACCATCAAAATGGTTAAAGTGGGTAATCCTAAAAGCTAGACATATGCTGTCGCGGACTTTTATTTAAAACAAAATTATTCACCTCATTTTTGAGGTAATACATGATTTTTGATTAAACGTTTACTTAGCGCACGCAAAAAAGCTTTAAATTTTGCTATTTTCGTATCATTTTTTATTGCTGCTCCTCTCCTATTCTTAGCGTAATATTAAATAGCCTATAGCCTTCCTCGATACATGGACTATCTTACACTTAAAGTATTTTTCAAATCGGTTCAGTAGTTCCTGAGATTAGCGCGTTCAAAAAATCAACCAAAGTAATAATACAAACTCTTCGGCTTAATATATTAGTATATATTTGAAATATTGTTGTTCTATCTGTCTGGTACGAATATCCGTCCATCTATCTGTCTGTTTATTATGCTTTTACAGTTTTTTTGTTAGTAGTTGATCTTCAATTATAAAAATAGATACAGGCACTTATATTATTAATTTAATTAAGAAAATTGTAATTACACAAACATGATTTTATTTATAACTGTTTGTAAATAAATTAAAATATAATTCGAATGGCCGATATTGATGAAATTAGATTTTTACCTAATCACGCAATTAAAGCTTCTATAACGAGCTTACGCATTATATTATCATTTTTTTCTTCTGAAAATAATTTTCCAAAAACTCCAGGGTGTTTTACCACTCATCTGATCCATCTAAGCCTTGTATATTATATTTGGACTTCAGTACTGAAAAAAATAATCTTAATCTATTATAGCAGCTTTAAAACTAGGTGTGTGTTAATTTAACCAATCCTTTGTCGTTTTTTGATTGAATAAGCAATATACGTCATACATTACATTAGTCCTCTCATAATAATTAATGTTATCATTACATTAGGCCCCTCATTATAAATGTTTTTTTTTTCCATTTAAAACTTCTCTGGTTAGCATATTCATGATTTATTGCTAATAACAAGAGGTTCTCTTAATATTAAAATAAAAAGTTAATTTAGTAATTAAAATAGTAGTTGATCTTCAATAATAAAAATAGATACAAAAATTACGTAAAAGTAATTAATTAATTTAATTAAGAAAATTGTAATTACAAAAACATGATTTTATTTATAATTGTTTGTAATAAATTAAAATATATTTCGTTATACATTTCAAATTGCATATTTGTGGAAATAACTATTAAATGTAAATTTCAATATTTAACAACCCTAGAATATGCTAGTTTTACGAGATTTTATTTTGTGCACGCTTCGATGTTCATGGTATTTCGTAAAAATTGATGACGTGACATTTTATTAGTGTTGGCGTACATTTGTAGGGACTTCAAATTCTACTCCTATTTTCTCGTGGCTGGTTTTACATCTGATGGTTAGTATTTATACTGTTTTAAAAGGTATGGAATATTGGAAAAACATTCTTCTTATTTGTCAGTATTTCCTAAAATATGAAGCTATAGGAAAGCATAAAATATAAATATGTTTTTACTTTACTTTTACAAACACTTTTTACTGTATTTTTACTTACTGCCTTTATTCCATAATCCAATTAAGTCTTTTATCTTATTATTCTATCTTATCTTTCATTATTATTTCAAGTATAACTAAAAATCTATCTAGTATCTTTTCAATCTATCTAGTATCTAGTATCTTTTCATTATTATTTCAAGTATAACTAAAAATGATGTGCAATTCCTTGAAATGAAACTATTTATACCAATGGCCAAAAAATGAAACTATTTATACCAATGGCCAAAACTATTTTTATTCTTTTAAAGGGTGGAAAACGTAAACTTGTTCAGTAGTCAGAATATATGTTCTTCTAAATCTTTAGTAAAAATGTGTTCTTATGCACAAAAATGATATAATTCAAATAAATCACGAAACTCGGGACACTTATTTATATAAATTTATTTCCAAAAGCAAGCGGAAGGATTCAAAAAATATATCCCATTCAAAATGGATTTGCGTTTAAGATATGCCAAAAATTGGCAAGTTTTATCGAAATAATGCCGTATACGTCAAAACAATTTGTGCGTGTGTTTTTACGAATCCTCAATGTATCGGGTTACGAAAACGGATGGTCATTTCTATTTACTTCATCGCAGTTTATATCAAAATAATTTATAACTTTTGTATTATGGATCGCCGCAAAATAACGCCTAATTCTATCAATTAAGTAAAAACAAGTTTTACTATAAAATTATAATACGTCGCAAGGCTTCAACCCTATGTAAACTACTGGCCTAGTCATTACCGCTTTCTGTGTGATAAATCTATATTTAGTTTCAATCGCAATAAAAAAGCGATAGAATTTTCAGCATTCCCAGCTATATTGAAATCGCGGAGATGTGACATTGGGCAAGATTCCAAATATCCAAGCACTGTTATCTGGTTGACCGATTGCGAAATAATATCTGGCCGGTATATTTTCTGATTTTTGTTCATGTTCTGACATGATTTCGCTAGGTATTTTACGACCGGCCGCCTGCCTGACATTAATTACCTTAGTCGCTTTAATGACACCTTTGCAAGAAATGAGAGTGGTCTGTTCTAGGCAGCTGTATACCACACGGCGGCCAACCGTGCAAATAAAGAGCAGTATTAACAATTAAATCTGTTACATACATAATTTAGTTCTCATTCTAAAGGGGGCGGCACAACATGTTTTTCTGTTCGATTCTCTCTTAATATTAGTCAACTCTGGCGCTACTTTCTTATATGCATGTCATACTTTACACAATCCAATCATCTTTTTTTAGGTCTCAGACAAAGTAGCCGGCAGAAATTAATTCAACCATGAATAATAATTCTGGTGTATAAGGAATTATTGTGACAAATTTCATTGATATTGGTTCGGCGGATTCGCCGTGAAAGAGTAACAAACATATATCCATACTCACAAATTTTCGCATTTATAATATTAGTAGGATTATAAACGAAATTCAATGGGAGGAGTTCGACTTATAATATTATCACTAGCATATAATGTTACCAATCTATGATCGCAAGAACGTGATCCTTACAGTTATAATACACAGGAATCATCATATTCCTTGCTAAAATATCAACCAAAATATAAACCAAAACGAACGATAAAGAAGAATATGTTAGATCTAAAAAATATTCTATTAAATTTAAACTTTAATAGTGAAGGCATTCAAATGATTTTACCGCCCGTGTCAGCAATGTTAATGGGTAAAGTTTATCGTGAAATAAATCATTTTTATGGCGCGAAAGTGTTTTAGTATATTAAGTCCTCAAATTCTTAGTTCTTAATGGAGTGCGAAGTATCCGTGAAATGAATTTCTTATCAACGAACTTCGGTAATAATAAGTTTTATTGGGGGTGTTCGGAAAACGAATAGCCTGAAATGCAATTTGCGATTGGATTCATTATTTGTTTTGAAGAAGGCAAAGGCGCAGTAATGCAATTATTTATTTTAAAGACTAGCGATTTTATGGAAATATATGGGACACTTATTTACTTACTCTTTCTTACCGAGATGTCGTAAAAACGACTGAGGTAAGTTGACTTCAGGCAGGCGGCCGGTCGTAAAATACGTAGCTAAATCATGTGACAACATGTTTGTAACATATTGTGTCGATCCCACTTAGAGTGGGATAAGGGCAGGAGGATCATGATGATATGGGACACTTACACATGGTCGTCCGCCCCTAGAGTAAGTAACTTAATACTTGTGTTATGGGTGACAGACAACTGGTGAATATATACATATATAATTTTAAATACATACTTAAATACAAATATATACCCAGGATCAAAGAACCAACATATTGTTTATAGAAAATGTCGAACCTGCGACCTGCAGAGCTGAAGGCAGGGTTACCCACTGCGGCAACGCGCCCTTTTTAACAGAGTCAAATCAAATTATCTTGCATAACATTATAGTCTAACGGTGTATTGTGGTGCACCGTAAAAACCTGTAAAACCCACGAAGTTAAAACAGGTGTTTATGATTAAGTGTCTTTTTAATATATGAGGTTATTGATTTAAGATTTAAGGCCCGTCCAATTATCATCATTAATGCTTCAATATTAACCTGTGATAATGACTAAAATACTCTTAACAAACGCGGATTACAGCAAAATAATTCTATTGTAACTTCTGTGGTATGGAACTCCGCAAAGTAACGCCTGCTTCTATATATCATTTAAAGCTTTTCTTAAATAAAATAATTTACTTGTTACATCTTTTACGTCATATAATTACTTTCAAGTTATTCTTTGGCAATGCCTAATTACTTTTTTCAAGTATACCGATCGCAGAAGATTGTTACAGAAAAAAGGTGTTTCCCTTAAATTGGACGCGATGAAATGAAGTAATCAACGCGAGTGAAGTCGGGATAATTAATCTTGCGCAACTTCCAACGTCACGCAATCAAAGCCGCCCATCATTTATAAGGCTTCAAGTTAACAGTTTGATAAACGGAAAGACGGTTCAATCAGTTTAAAATTGAGTTTTCGAGTAATTGGCTCTTTGATAGTTGCGCTGTGTCGAAACCCGTTGCAATGGAAATCATCATCATTATTCTCCTACCCTTATCCCACTCTAAGTGGGGTCGGCACAATATGTCTTCTTTTTCCATTCTCCTCTATCATTCGTCAAATCTGGTGCCACTCCTCTAACATGCATATCATTTTTCACACAATCCATCCATCTTTTTTGCGGCCTCCCCTTTGCCATACATCCACCCACATTCATATTTAAAACTCTTTTGGTCACATAATTTTCATCCCTCCTCATTACATGACCATACCAACTTAGTCTCACACTTCTCATCTTTTCTGTAATGGGCGCAACTTTCAGACTTCCCCTAATATACTCATTGCGTATTCTATCAAGTTTTGTCACACCACACATCCACCTTAACATTCTCATCTCATTCGCATGCACATTTCTTTAATCCTTTTCTTTTATTGCCCACCCGTTGCAATGGAAATGTTAATGTTATAAAGTTATGTATGCTAATCCATATACAATACTTTTTACCCAATTTTAAGTGAGTCACTAGTGGTTTGTTTTATATGGCTCACTGCTGAGAAACGCCTAGCTGGGCTGACTCACGCAGATCGAGGGTGGTGGATTAGATACGTCCACCACCACCCTGTCACTTTTAGTGATAAGACCGCCCTTGCACTCTTATATGTTCTTTTTTCTCTTTTTTATGTTTATTATTTACTTGGTGTGGAATCAAGAGTAATCCATTCATTCATTCACACTGCCTGTAAAATATTGAAAAATACGACAGTCTTTATTAAACTTACAATCTAAAAAAGATAAAAACACAAGTGGTTATCTTATTTTAAAATTTATTATTTGAAACAAATAAGTTACTTAGACTAAATGAATTTAACACAACACATTTATAACATAAATAGACACCTGACAGGAATGTAATGTAATGTACAACAATTTATATTCGAACTTGGATTAATTGCTTTTGTCCAAAGCGTAGCTAAAAAAAAATCATCCAATTCCATTGCGATAAATAACACACACACGCGCATACACAAAAACACACGCACAAGCAGACACAATTTAAGTTTACTTGTTTTAAGTTTATGCTACGTCGTGTCGAATTTTGTATTATCATTTAAGATTTTATGTAATAAATAATAAAAAAGTATGTTCGCACATGCTGTATGCCACATATTGTAAACATTTTTTCTCAATTTTTTAAACTTTCGTTTAATTTTTATATCGTCTTTGTTCTGATCCTTAACACATTAATATTTTCTTTGCTCTGTCAATGTAAATAATCTATTCACAAATGTTGTAATCTAGTTATGGCTTTATTGAATGCTTTTAAAACTTTTAAATAAGTATTATTTGTAACACTGTTGATTACAAAATAAACGCCGTGTGGTATCCGGCTGAATAGAATAGTACCCACCTCTTTTCTTACCGAGGTGTCGTAAAAGGCGACTAAGGTAAGTCGACCCGCCGTGTGGTACCCGGCTGAGTAAAATAGACCACCCTCATTTCTTAGCGAGGTGTCGTAAAAGGCGACTATGGTAACTTGACTCACCGTGTGGTATCCGGTTAAGTAGAATAGACCACCCTCTTTCTTATCGAGGTGTCGTAAAATACGACTAAGATAAGTTGACATCAGACAGGCGACCGGTCGTAAAATACGTAGCCAATTCATGTGCCAACATGTTTATAGCATGTTGTGCCGACCCCACTTAGAGTGGGATAAGGGCAGGAAGATGATGATGTTAATTACGAAATAAATAAACTAAATAAAAATAAAATGTCACTTTCTAGCACAGCACTTGGTGTATTTGGACATAAAGAATAACAAATAACAATTACTTTCACATTTATAATATCAAGAACAAATACAATATCTATATAAGTTATTTAATTCAACAAGCACAATACTTAAACAAATATCATCCCTTAATAAACCGTCGGCTTTTCCCATTATTGAAAATTTGAAATTGTTAACAATCATTATATCGAAACCCTCTTTTAGGTTTTCCGATCGAAAAGTTTTGAATAGATACCGCAGCAAATATTGCCTTTCATTATTAGTAATTAGGAATCGTATTTATATTAATAATATTTTGTGTATGAAAATAAAACAATTTTAAGAGTTAAAATTATATAAAAACAGATAATCCGTCCATCCATTAACTGCGGTATTCGGGAAATATGTCTTTTCCGTTGCGTGAAATCCGTATATTTTAATATTAATTTTTACCCGCGATTTTGATCGCATGAACTGTTGTTTTGTGAGATGTCAATAATAGGTGGCCCTTTTCATTAACAGGCTTCCTACAGCCTATATGTTATTCCGGTGTATAAAGAATAATTGTGCCAAATTTCATCGATATTGGTTCAGAGGATTCGCCGTGATAGAGTAACAAACATACATCCATACTCACAAACTTTCGCACTTATAATATTAGTAAGATGCAATCAATATATAGAAATTATATTAATATACGGATAAAACTAAAAAGTATTGTTTCTTTTATCTTTTATTTCTTTCATATTGAAATGAGTTAATCTTGTATATACGAGATTATAATATCTAACCAAAATTTCGGAACCGGCTCTAACGGTTTTCATGAATATGTAGAGGTTTAGGGGAGATAAAACGTTTTTTATATAAAAAAAAACGTTTTATCTCCGTTTTCAGGCATTGAAAAACTGCTAAAATATATTGCATTAACATTATAAAACGATTGGTGATGTATACAATAGACAAAGCAGGAACCGACATAAGCTTGCGGCTCCAGCTTTGCGCCTTGCAAAAGTGCATAAGTCGTTTGTGGGTTTTGGTATAAGATTCTATAATATAATTCCGCAATCAATTTCAGCTTTGCCATTACAGCAGTTTAAAAACACTGTTAAAAAGAGGCTGATACAGAAAGCCTACTATACTCTTGAAGATTATTTAGAAAATAAGATTGTGTGGATATAGCTCTGTTTGAACCTGTACAAGACAGTAACGACTTAATGTAAATATTATTAAGAATTATATTTTTAAAAGAGCAACCGCCGAGTTTCTTGCTGGCTCTTCTCGGTAGGAACAGCTTTCCGAACCAGCAGTAGAGTTGCCGATACAAAAGCACTTGTTTACAAGTTTATTTGAATAAAGAATATTTTTTTAATTTGAATTTGAATTTTTTATATCTTTAATAAAAAATATCGAGCAAGGCTCGGTCGCCTAAGTACTAATATTTATAACCAATATATAAAACAAATTAATTATATCATCCTGAAATGTTAATATTACACGCCACGGCATATACTAAAAACCTGTATTAAAATTATCCGCCCCAAATAAAACCCAAGCGTTCCTCGTTAATGAAAAGCCGAAATTGTTCGTAGTCTGCATCATTATATCCGAACGCTCTTTCGGTTTTTTGGACAAAAACTTTTTTACCCAAAGTTTAAAATCAGTGAAACTCTCGACTCTAATTATATAAGTGAGCCAAAAATTCTCTAGAAAGTGGCAAATTATTTTTATACGACTGCTATGACTTAGTACCTAGAAATGTTTAAACATTTATGTCACGAGCAAAGGTTAGTTGGTTAGATTTCAGCTTAATTAATCAAAACTGTATAAAATATTGGCTTATATAGAGTGTTTCATTAAGCACGTCCAATCTTAAAATTTAAATAAAACAAAGCGTGTGTGAGATACTACTGAAATTTTAATATTCGTTTGAATAATCATTTGATGCCATCATCATCATCATCATCCTCCTGCTCTTATCCCACTCTAAGTGGGGTCGGCACAACATGTTATAAACATGCTGTCACATGATTTGGCTGCGTTTTTACGACCAGCCGCCTGCCTGACGTCAACTTACCTTAGTCGCCTTTTACGACACCTCTGTAAGAATTGAGGGTGGTACTATTCTATTCAGCCGTATACCACACAGCGTCAATTGATGAAATATAATATAAGTATAAATAATCATATATAAGTATATGAAATATAATAATATAATATACCTACTTCAAATGTCTACTACGGCTTTTCTGGGTTGAGAGGATCCAAAATATCCAATTTTCTATGACTCTGGCGCATAAATCACGTTGAATGTGACCAATGGCAGGGATTCTGTAGGCATTGAGGACGTCTATGGTACAAACCATTATTCGCCTATTCACATACACTTAAGAAAACCCCTCAAGGTGAAGTCTAATGGGGTCGAATCACACAATCTCGATAGCCAGTTCATGCCTGCAAATTACCCGTGCAAAATATCCAATTTGAATGCACGAGCTGTGTGACACGTAGCCCCATCTTGTTGAAACCACATATCGTTGATATTTAAATCATCCAATGGAGATCAAAAGAAGTTGGCAATAATCGACGTATTGACAGATATGGTTTGGCCAACGTCGTTTTCAAAGAATATGGGCCGAAGACGCCACCAACCCGAAATCCAGAACAAACAGCAACTACTTCGAGAAGCTTAGGACTCTATTGGATCTTATCGTCCCAAATCAGTCAATTTTTAGCTTTTAGGACGATCATAGCAACTGTAAAATATAATTGGATATTTATGTCTATTTAGACATGTACTTGTGTATGTGTGCACGTTTTTTAGACAAACTAAAAAAAATACTTAAGTCTTACTAATATTAAAAAACACACGTCTACACAAACTGTAGGAAAATTAAAGATCACTTGGCATAATAGAAGTAAAACGTGTACAAAAGTGTTACAACATGTTACAAATAGAACCTACTTCATATAGTTGGTCAGTAATATAAAAAAAACATTGTCGCTGTTATTAAGTGTCGAGTTGTTGAGAAAGAATAAATGGGTTGACTTTTGAGAAAATTGCTTCTTATTTATTAAACAAGTGTAAAGGAAAAATATCGTTGTTATAAAATATTAATATAAATGTCATTTTATAAATATCCGCAAAAGTATAAAGTAAAGATTTATTCGATATCTGCCAACAAGTTTAAATATATAAAATTACAATATCAATAAAAAAGTGATCATTTCAGTGTCTACTTTGTTTTATATTTACCTGCAAAATATAAGTATCAAAGAAAAACTTCAGCGTGCTCGTTAATGAAAACCGGAAATTGAATCCGCATCATTATAACCAAAAGTTTTTGGTACTTTGTACGAAAATAACAAAAATTTTGTCAGGCAAATTTTATTTGCGATTTTATATTCTTTATTTTTACAAATTTCTATTAAATTGTAAACAAATTTATTAATTATAAATCATCATTCTCCTGCCCTTATGCTGCTCAAAGTGGAGTCGGCAGAACATGTTATAAACATATTGTCACATGATTTGGCTTCGTATTTTACGACCGGCCGCCTGTCGGTCGAAGTCATCAACTTACCTTAGTGGTATTTTACGACGCCTCGGTAAGAAAGAAGGTGGTCTAATCTACTTAAATGGATACCACATGGTGAGTCAACTTATTTTAGTCGCCTTTTACGACACCTCAGTAAGAAATAAAGGTGGTCTATGCTACTCAGCCGGATACCATACGGCTTACAAAAAGTTTATGAATATAATTATTTAAAAAAGCATACAGAGGTTACTTAAAAGTTCACATTTTGCAGGTTAACTTAATTATTAAATGGGAATGTCGTCCGTGGACACGCAAATATCGGTGACTATGGCTGCATATTAATTGCTCTGCATATTAATGATAAAAACCAGATATTGGCAACACACTTCCGATTTATGGAATCTTTTTATAGAAGATATGTAATTAACGAATAGAGCGATAAAAATAGAGTGAACCTTCAATCGTTTCGAGAAAAGTAAGAAGCAGAAGATGAAGAATAAATTTATCGCACAAATAAATATACAAAGAGTGAAGAACATCATCATCATCATCATTCTCTTACCCTTAAAAGAGAGAAGAACATCAAGAGACAAATAATAGTTACAGTTAAATGTGCAAAGGGCGGTCTTATCACACTGTTGTGATTTCGACCCCATTTAGAGTGGGATAAGGGCATGTTGATGATAATATAACTTGGGTTTACAAGTTTAAAAATTGTAAAACTGTCGACCTTAATTAGATAAATGCGAGAAATGTTCTTTACGAAAAGTAATTACTTATTTTGGAAACGAAATACTGTTTTTGCGGGTCACGCGAGATTATATGTATTTCATGTTATGAAGTCATCACGTATGTAATTATATTTCATTAACTTAATGTCTTTTCTACGTGTATTATTATTTTAACTTTTTGAACCGTCACAGTAAATCTTAGTACAAAATTATACATATTGAAGGTATCTTTATTTCTTCTTTTCTTCTTATGTTATTTATCAATGAACTTTTTATCATAATATGGAATATTTAAACATATTGAAATACACAATATATTATAAATAACAAAAAATAGGTCTTTTTGTAAAACAATAACTTCATGAATATTATCCGCTTTACCTTATAACATGATTCTATATGACGTATTGCTATGAAAATAGAAAAAAATAAACAAGTTTTGCTCGTAAGTAGATAGTAAAATATGTAGTACTCTTTTTTATTCTGATATTGCGTCGTGAGATGAATTAAGGAAGGCGATAAAGATTTTATTTCTATAGTTATTGTAAAACATCCGAAAGCTCTCTATCTGTATGTGATCGATTTTCTCAAAATCTACTCAACGGATTTCAGTGCGGTTTTTACTAAACAATAGTACAATTATTCCGAAAGGTTTAGGTTAATAGTACATTACGATTTTATGTAAATTGTGTTGAAGAGGTCGTGCTGTTGTAAGAAATAACTCGCCTGCTGGAAGCTTTACTGGCGAGCGCTGCGTAAACCAGAAGAGATACACTAAAGTAATGTACTAAAGGATTGTAGATCTATAAAAATACTACAAAAAAGTCCGGGACAGCATGTCTCTGTCGCTCTCTCCTCTCAATAACTACTTTATGTTCAAAATTTAAATTTCAGAATTTTTTCCAGATTTGCACGTTGATTAAATTTTCTGAATTCCACGCGGTTGAAGCCGCTGGCAAAGCTAGTTAATGGAATAAGTAATAAATTTGTGACAGTATAAATTTCTTATTACCAAAATATTTAATAAGTAATTACAGAAGTTATAAATGAACGTGGAATGCAATATAAATTTCCATATAAATGTAACATAATGAAAGACATCAAAGAAATTCTGTGATTTTATTCAAAGGGTTAAGAAGCTGAATTCACTCGAGCGCTTGATCTTCTACTTATACCATAAATTAAATGTCTTTTATGAGTTAGCTGATATGCGCCCGCATTTCGTGTAATCTCTCCCGTGGGGCTCTTAGGTCAAGTACACGGTTTGAGGTGGGGCGATATTGGAAGCGGTGTTACAATCGAACACATTTCTTCGATTTATATATTTAGTAGGCATCTCTTTAAAAAATTATATGTGTTTAAAATTATATATTTACCAGTTGTCCGTACCTCGTAACTAGTAAGTAAGTACCTAGTTAATATTAAGCTTGTGTATTAAGCTACTTACATGGAGAAGGATGACCATGTAAGTAATTTTCCTAAAAAAAAACAGGTAGAGTAGTCAGAAAGAGTTTTGCCGTTAAATGACGCCTAACAAGCATGTACTTTAAATTGCAAGAATTTTGTTAACGTACAGAAATTGTGCTTTTTCTTGGATTTTTATATCACGCTGCCCCAAGCGGCGCATTTGTTCCGTATCATTCAAACCTATACATCACATAGAGATCCTATGTCAATCAGTTTTCTAAGCTGAGTTTTCAACTCCAAGTAATTTTATCAAAGCGTGTTAAAGCTATTCTTAGCATTAAAATTAATTTTTGTTCGAAAATTAAGTTTTCGTTACATACTTATTAATAAAATGTCAACACATTTTTAGACTTTATGGTATTCGACTGATTAGAATAAATAGTTGTGCCAACGCCACATAGAGTTGGATAAGGGCAGGAGAATGATGTTTTACGTAACAAGTAAACACGTTTCCATGAATAACGTTAACACAAAAATAATTAAAAAGTTCAATTTATTTTCAAAGAATTAAAAAGCCACATTCCTATGAATAACTTAAGTTTATTTTCAAAGAATTAAAAAGCCACATTCCTATGAATAACTTAAGTTTATTTTCAAAGAATTAAGTAGCTGAGTGCAACCGAGCGGTTGATATTCTACTCGTGCCATAAATTAAAATGCTTTTATAAATCCCCTCTTAAGGGGCGCTTAGGTCAAGTACACGGAACTAGGCGGGAAGTGGGGTCTCACAAAACAGACGTGTATGATATAGTTTCTCAAATCTATGCCAATATAAAGTACTTTGTATGTAATTGTTAATTGTGTAGAAATCGAAGCGTAGAATTACCTATTTGCTATAATCAGTAATTAAAAATCGTGTACTGGAAGTGTACATTTTCGATTCATTCATGTACATTTGTAGAAAACTGAAGGATTTCATTTCCACTCATATAACTAAACGTTTAATCGAGATTTTACCAGGGGTATTGCAATAACTTCTCCATACCAAAACCTTGAACCAGGAAAGCTTCTACCCAGATTAATTTAAACTTAAGTCTTTACAAAGCTACTTGGATTCGCATTGAAAAAGCATGGGACCATCTATGAAGCAGGCAACAATCACATACCTTATACATGCAGGACAAGTCACCAAACGTATCACAAAACTAAGAAGATTTAATTATGTTATGCCAAAGTTACCTTATACGTTTAAGTGATCCGTGAATTCATTTAATGTAGTATCGTTGAGCTGTGGTAGCCCAGCGGTAACACCATGCGACTTTCGAGGAGATCACGGGTTCAAACCCGGGCAGACACCAATGCGTTTTTCTGTTAAAACTTATGTGTCTAATTAATAATTGCAATTTATCACACGCTTTTCGGTGAAGGAAAACATCGTGAGGAAACCTGCATTCTCTAGAGAATTCTGGAGATATGTGTACCAATCCGCATTGAAGCAGCGTGGTAGGTCTTAGCTCCAAACCTTCTCTCCAAAAACTGAGAGAAGAGGCCTATTCTCAGCAGTGGGATAGTAACAGGCCGCTACTTACTTACTAGTATCGTTGATACCACCTTGTATATTACAGAAATGATGACAGTGTATCTCTTTTTACAGCGACCATATGAATTAGCTAATATAGTACTCTCGTATAATCTTTAAACTCTGTTATCGCTGTCGCTTATTAATGTATAAGGACCGTATGCTGAATTTAAGGAGGCTTTATAACTCACATAAGCCCGTGACCTCAGTTATCTGTACGCCATATTCCCTTCCCCAAACCCTACTGGTTCGTATTTATTATCACCCTTAGACTGTACGCTTCATTTGAAGGTAGTTTACGACTTAAACTGGATCATGAAATGTACCATAGATATGAATTTATGCTTTATACTAATATAAATTTAGGCAAACACCGAACAAACTAAAACATTCACCTCTGTCAATATAACAATGTACTTCTTCGAAGTGTTTTTATTTACTTAATTATTAATTTATTTATTAAAAATGTTGAAAAAAACATTATTAGTAAAAAAGGTCAACTTATCCCTATAACAGAGATCTCTGTCAACTAACCTACAAAGTGAGACAATTTATAGTTAAGAAAAATTTGGTACGCAAATATCAAACATTATGAATTAGAATTACCTTACTAATGGGACCATTCCACGTGGGCATGATTGGTATAGTCTGCGTGTAAGTAATTTAAGATAGATATAACTTGTACTTTATAACAAAATTCCTCAACATTATCTAGACTTGCCTTTACACAAGTTTAGAAATTATCTCAAAACGATGTTGCTACATAAAGCTTACTATACTATTGAGGATTATTTGAGTGATAGCTTATCTTAACTGCAGTCAGCTACGCATCCAGCTGCAACAATTATCTTGTAACCATCAAATTGTAATAATTTTTTAAAAGATTAGCCGCCGAGTTTCTTGCTGATTCTTCTCGGTAGGAGCAAACTTCCGAATCAGTGGTAGCTTCTTTAAAACATTTGACGATTCAAAAGTACTGTAAACAGTCCACATGAATAAAGAATAATTTGAATTTGAATTTGTACATTTTTGTTTTAAATAAATGATAATCCTTACTAAAAAATTCCTAATTGAACAATAAATATAAGAAATATAATATATAATATATACTATATATTATACAAAATATAATATATAAATGTCAACAATTACATTATGATGGTAAAGATGTGTAATGTTTTATTTTATTTTTAAAAGATAATCATACCATTAACGGCAACCCGTCACGCTATTATGTGAGATATTTATTTAAATTGTATTGTGTGATTGACCATAATTTTCAACATGAAAAGTTGGAACAACATGTTTAAAACATGTGTGCCGGCCCCACTTAGACTGGGATAAGAGTAAGAGAATGATGATGAAATCAATTGTAATATACATTACGAAAATGTATTAGGCGATCATCCCTTTTTATAGGGCTATGAAAACTCCGCAATGGGCTATATCAATATTTTAAGTATTACTTGTTAAACCCATTTCAACTACTAAATAAACGGTGTACGTACAATGTGCTATCAACTTAGGTACATAAATTGGTTACCTTAATCATTTCATGCTCAACATTATAATCTATGATAGGTATTATGTAAATAACATGAGTATCTAAGGAGTAAGCTTAAATAATACGAGTATCTTAAAAACATTGTGCGTAGAAATGTCTATACCCGTGCGAAGCCGAGGTGGGTCGATAGTTTGTCATAAAAAGGATTCCATACACAACTACAGTACGTTTAACTAGAACGAACTAATGCATTTTAGAGTACCATTTTTGTTTTTGGGCTTTTAGGGTCTTTGTTCTTAGAAAATGAGAAACCGAAAGCTTTGAAAGCTTTAGTTACAGTATGGTTGGTGCAGACATTAGTTGTCTAGAATCATAATTAAAATTTTTGGGATCAAAATTTAAATAAAAACTGACCTAAGTTTTTAGATTGAATGCCTCATTTTCCTTAGAATTTATCACTCACCCATCACACTGTTTACATGCACACATATACAAAGCCGATTAGCAGTTACACATATCCCCAATATTGTCCTGAGATGGGCAGGTCTCCTCAGGGCTTACTTTCATCGCAAAACGTGCCAGAAATTGCAAATATCAATTCGTCACATAAGTTATTACAGAAAATTTGATACCTGGGGTTTGATCCCATGAACCATGAAAAAAGGAACACGGTCCCACCGTTCTGCTATCACAGCTTTTTGCTAAATGGCTATCCTTTAAGGTTAATGTTAGCTATAATCTGCGCAGAACTTACCCTCTAGCATAGATAACATTGCGATGTTTTCCCGGTTAGCAGTCTTATAGGCAACTGCTAATAGTAATGGCGCCATTAGTTCTTCACGAGAACGTTGTGGGTTCATAAAGAAACCCATCAGGTGAATTTAAGGGAAGTGATACAAACTGTTTATCTCTCAAAGTTTATCTCTATTACCATAACGTGGTTATATATAAAGATATTCCCCTTAAAGATAGCTTACCCCGGTTGAATACCGGGAATACACGAGGAAATTTTTCCACATGATTTATTGCTATGAAATAAGTGTCATGCCTGGAATATATTTTGAGGTTGTATGTGAGTTTAAGGAAATAACAGGGCTGTGTGACGCCCTTATCAAAATTTATTTTATTTTATTAAGTTGATTATTTACCAGTATCAATCTGTAAATCTCTTTCCCTTCCGGCATCTAAGTTAAAGACTAGAAAATATTTGTCTTAAGTAATATTTGTAGCAACTTATATATTAGTAACAAAAATTATTTTATAGATGAAATAGTTACATTTATATAAATTTAAATAATTGCTCTTTTTTTGTCTAATTTATGTTACTATATAGTATTTCGTTTTAGTTTATTTTTCCTTTTCTTTCTTTCTATATTACCCGTATTTCACTTCTTGTCCTTTTCCTTCTGTTACTCAAAGGTTGACTGAAAGAGATCCCTTTTATTGATAAGTCCGCCTTTATACATGGGCTATTTTATTATCTTTCTATATGTATGTACTATAAAAAAAATAACTAAAGTCTCAAGTATGTTTTTTCAAGCATTTATCTTTGCCTTTTATGTGGAACTAAAATGAGAATCAAAAGTTTGAGTCAAACATAAATTTCCAAATAAATTTCCAAATTATAATATAATTTCTTAAATAAATAAATTTCCAAAAAAAACCTAATAAAAAATATAAACAGCGTGTTATTATTGAGACAACAAGGTGTTGAATACAGGTGTTTTGTTGTCACGTCATATTAAAATTAAAAATGAAATCAAAAGCGCCTATAATTTTTAGAAAACGCGAGGCTGGGCACGACTTGTTTGTAGACATGATAATATATTTTTGCGATATGTAACTTGGCAATTTTTAAAACATAGTTGAATTTAAATAAAATTTAATGTTTGGTGAATAAATATTTTATATGGAATTTTATATAAAAATGTTTTTCAGCCACCAATCTTACCAATTTTAATTAATCGCGAGTCATAGTTTCCTTTAAAAATGGCTTTCTGTTATATTAGCTATTACCCGCGACTTCGTTCGCGTGAACTGTAGTCGCGTTATAGGTTGATAATAGATGGCGCTTTTTAGTGTCATCCTTTTGCTGTAGAATTAACAGGATTTCTATAGTCTATAATATTTGAAAAATGTTTCTTTTTTTATTTGTGTTAAATAATATATTGAGTACAAATGGTAAGTCAAGTACACTAACATTCAAATTAAGAAAATTAAAACATCCTATTAGACTTTAAAAATTCAATAGTATTCACCTAACCATTGGAAGGATATGCGAGGATTAAGTCATTTCTAAAAGCTACTAAAAGCCTTTAATTAAAAGGCTTCTTTCGGAGCTGAGCTTAACTAGGCTTAGCTTGGCTTGGCTAGCTTAGCAATATATGCATATTTAAAGCGTGTGTATTGAAGTGACACGCGTCCTATGCCCCATATAGCTGCCGGTATTTTATAAAAATTAGTCCTTAGTTTATGGCAGTGCGAGATTTATGGTAACTATACTTTGTTCTACTACAAATGCATCTTGCATTGGTAGTAGAACAAAAATAAAATGTTTTTGTTCGTTCATCTCTATAAGCAACAAATTTAATGTCCATTAAAAATTCATGCTTATTAGTCCGTGATCACGTAAAAATTTGTCTTTATATTACGTAAAACGTAGTGGCTTGGTCTTTATATTACGTAAAACGCGTGGCTTTAGCTGTACGTCTACACATGTGTTCGAAGGCAAATAAATGATGGGGGTTGAACCAATTAGTATATAGCTATGCTTGCTTAGGTGATGCGCCGCTTTGTATTTTGTTGTGGAGTTTATCTCCTGATGATGCTTTGGTTGTGGGACGAAACGTCTGTTGAGTTTGTGATAGTCATTAAAAAAAAGTACTTATTCGTTTAGTTAAATGTAGACTAGACACCTTGGTAAAAAATGAGGGTGGTCTAATATACCTAGCTGGATACCACGTGAACTTATCTTAGTCGCCTTTTACGACACCTAAGTAATAAATGAAGGTGGTCTATTCTACTCAGCCGGATACCATGTGGCACATGTATTTAATAATAATTTGGTTGCAGTCTCGAATACTGATGGAAATTGTAATTTTTTTAATAATTTTTTTTTATGTTTATATATGAGAGTCTAATTTAAAATTATTTGCACATACGTGTTTTACTCTCGAAGATTAGAAAACGGTGACTTTAAACTTTTTAGCACCATATGTTTTCTTTTCCTCATATTCTGTTGAAGCGGAGTATTCGAAATATTTCAGTGAAAGTATAATATACCAACATGATTTATTATAGTGACATAAGCGTGTTGTCTCAAAAGGAATTCCGGGATATAGCATGTAAGCCGCTAAATGTAAATAGGACAGACATGAATTTATGCCCCACAATTACCCTATATAAGAAATGTTTTCTCAGTATGATAAACACATATCTATCACTACATTATTGTTTTAGCTTTAACTTAAGTAACGGCCTGTTACTATCCCACTGCTGGGCATAGGCCTCCTCTCTCCATTTTTGGAGAGAAGGGTTGGAGCTAAGACCTACCACGCTGCTCCAATGCGGATTGGTAGGTTACACATATCCCCGGAATTCTCTAGAGATATGCAGGTTTCCTCACGATGTTTTGCTTCGCCGAAAAGCGTGTGATAAATTGCAATTATCAATTAGACACATAAGTTTTAATAGAAAAACTCATTGGTGTCTGCCCGGGTTTGAACCCATGATCGTCTCTAGAGATTCACACGGTCGCACCGCTAGGCCATCACAGCTTTAACTTACTATTATATAATTAGGTCATATATTCACAGAGTAAAACATCAGTAAGTGTGCGTATTGGTTTACATTTCGAGAAGGGAATTCCAAAGGCTTTAGCGGAAAAAAGTTCTTCCTTTAACTCCAAGCATAAGTTGCTGTCAGAACTTCAGCAACTGATGTCTAAAGAACATTGGGTAAATAAGCAGTATAGAAGTTGCAGTAAATAAAATGTTCCGGCTCAGATTTTCTAATCTGCTTTCGGCATCCTTTTGAGTTTTTAGTAGAAATCGAAATATTTTCGTTATCAAGCCGTGTGGAATCCGGCTGAGTAGATTGATTAGACCACCCTCATTTCTTACCGAGACGTCGTAAAAGGCGACTAAGGTAAGTCGACCCGCCGTATGGTATCCGGCTGAGAAGAATAGAGCACCCCCATTTCTTACTGAGTTGTAATAAAAGGCGACTAAGGTAAGTTCACACGCCGTGTGGTATCCGGTTGAGTAGAATAGATAACACTCTTTCTTACCCTGTCCTAAGATAACTAAGTTAAGTTGACATCAAGCAAGCGGTCGGTCTTAAAATACCTAGCCAAATCATGTGACAACATGTTGTGCCGATCCCATTTAGTGTAGGATAAGGGCAAGATATTTTCAGGCAATTAAGAATATTTTTGATATCAAGGATATTTTCAGGGCAAGATTATTACAAGGCATCATATTTTCATCACCTTATACACGAATTTTGAAGCTGTGATAAAAAGCTGTAATAGATCACCTAAAAACCAGTTTCTTCAAAAAATATCTTTAAATATACGAAATTATATCGACTCAAAACACAATTGGATAAAATCTGTATAGGTTTACCCTCTTATAGTAGAATTAAGAACGAATTTGAATCCGTTACAGCAGAAAGAAAATTTTACGTGCCTCATTAATTTTTACCCACAATAAACCTTTTTCGGAGAGCCTTAAAAAGTTCTTTCATAGTCAAAATTATTAATCTTCCCAAAATATATTACTGACAATAACTTCTACTAAGAAGAAACGTTAAGAAACTCGAAAGCTACGCTTTATAAAAGATATTTTTAATGGGTTTATTGGTTTTTTGAAGTTTCATAATATTATTATCAGATAGATAACAAATAACAAACCAAACATTAAAATAAACTTAATTCATCTAATTTAATTAATTTAACAAGATATAATTTATAGAATTAGGCGTTACTTTGCGAAATCCATAATACAAAAAGGAATGAAAATATTTTTCCATAATCCGCGATATAAGAAAATATATGTAATGCTAGATGTAGAGTGTTCCAAAATGTCATAAAAGGCAACTAAGGTAAGTACTTATGGTATCCGGCTAAGTAGAATAGACCAAATCATGTGACAACATGTTTATAAAATGTTGTGCCGACCCCACTTAGAGTGAGATAAGGGCAGGATATTGATAAAAACCCGTCGGATTTGTTCCTGCATAGACGTGCAAAACTTATTGTCACATAATTTGGCTACGTATTTTACGACCGGCCGCCTGCCTAAAGTCAACTTACCTTAGTAACCTTTTGCGACAGCTCGGTAAAAAAGAGGATGGTCTATTTCACTCTGCTGGATACCACACGGCGGGTCAACTTACTTTAGTCACTTTTTACGACACCTCGGAAAGAAATGAGAGTGATCTATTCTATTTAGCCGGATACCATGCGGCTTAAATCCGACGGATTCATCAATATTAAATTAGAGATCAATACTTGTTTGATAACCAAAAAGCTATCCATTTATTGGGATTAAATATTACAATATTTAATTATATTAATGACAGTAATAATTAAAAGTATATACCAGATATTTAAAAATCTCTATCTCCGTAGATCACCGCATCAGGCGTGAACGGAACAGTTTTGCAAATTCTTTTATCTTGTCTTAATTATTGTTAGGTGTAGGTTCTTATGGAGTTTTTGTACGTTTAGCAGAACAAACAAAATTTAAAAAAAACTATATTCATCTCTAATCTACATATCCACCTTACTCATAATGCCATTTAACTATTCACCGCAGGCAGCACCGCGAGGCGCAGCTAGTTTAATAATAGTAAAAATTAAATAAAAATACATAAGTTGACAGCTTTATGCAATTGTTATGAACAATCTATTGATTATCGTAAATATTTAAAAATACGCGTAAATAACAACGGTAAATCGACGTGTACACATCTTATGTTGATATGTAATTTTTAGAGATAAATAACTAAGTCAATAACTGCACTGTGAATTATATAAAAGTATTAATAATACAAAATATAAATAATGAATTAAATCCCTAAAATACTTGAGGTTAATTTAATAAAAATAAATAAACCTATGTAGATAAATTTTCCGCAACAAAAGGGAAACCATGTTATTATTTATTATTCCATTCTTGCGCAAAATTATAAAGTTATCTCAATAAAAATATTTTTTATATATATCTAAACAATACTTTATTACCAAAATAATAAAAAATATTATCTACATTCTGTAACATGTTATTTATTCTTATTAGTACATATTAGATCCGTGTTTAAAAGTTTTTGATACAAAACAATATATTTACATCGCGCAATAATTAATCAATTATTTTATTCTAAATTTAAATTTTAATATATTTAAAAAATTAAAATCAACTTCGAACTTACGTTATTTTAAAGTTTTTTCTTTCGCCAGATTCAAATAAAAATTTCAAAACAAGTTACGTCATAAAATTGACACACAACACAGCACACACAACACACACACACAGTAACTTTACACACGTATGAGCGGACCGCGTCAGGGCTGGCACGAGACTGCGGGAGGAAGCGACAGGGGCGCCACAGTCGTCCGCCCAGGCACTACTGAGTTAGGGCGGGTTTGTAGTAAAAGTATCGCGAGTATATATGCGACATAAATTTTACATATTATTGCATATTAATTTCATTACTTGTGGTACAAGTGACTTCGTTAACGTTACGTAAAGAATTTAAGGTAAGGTTAAATTATGAAATATACTATTTTTTTTTTGCTAGGTATAATGGTTTTTATCTTATATGTCAGCACGGTATACAAGATTCAATTATAGCGAACTTCAATTAAGAAAGGAGTTTTAAGCCTTTATTTATTTATTTATTGTACATACATATTGTTAGAAAAGAGAACCAAAAAGAAAAATGTACACCGCATGTACAAAAGCGGACTTATCGTTACTAGGGATCTCTTCCAGTCAACCTTTGAGTAACAGACGGAAAAGGACAAGAAGTAAAATACGGGTATACGTATATAGGTATAATTTTAGGTACAAGGTCTTTAGTATTTTTCCGATGTACTTTTGATTATTAGTTGATCTATTATCTTGACTTGTAACCTTATTTTGATTAAAATATGGCTCTGATAACACAAAACATTCAGATGTAGTCACAAAACAAGAAGATTCAATCATGATAGAATCATTTTATGGACTAGTCATGTCATTTACAGCACAATTAAGCGATTAAAGCTTTTCTAAATTTTGCATCCACAATGACTTCTGCGCTCGCCCTTCTTTCCCGGTGGCGTATATACAAACTATTAGAAGTAACTATATGTTTTTATGATTAAGACTATCTATAAGGTGATATGGCTTCATTATAAATCAATCACTACCTGATATCAAAACAAAAATCTTCTGAAAGAAGAGAAATAGTAAAAGCCACGTTTTGATCGCGTGAAGTAGCCGTGGACGCCTAACTTAATATTGCCAAAATTCCTTCGTAAAATTATTAAATTTACTACTTTGATCTTTTTTGTATTCAATTATCTATCTTATTTTATAAAAAAATTAAAATAAAATTGAAAATATAAGGTATAAAAAATACCGCCTTGTATAGGCGGCTTGTTTGTTTTAATTAAATAGGATAATGGGATTTCAAAAATGTTACTACTCAGACATTTTAGTATTAAAAAAAAAATTCAGTAATTAAGGAATAGCTTATATCCCTCACATAATATGGGATAGATAAGAAGATATGATCACCATCAATCAATGTCTGATCTTATTTTTACCATAGATAGTTTATTTATAATATTAATAAGACACCAAACCAAATTCATTAAAAATTGTAAATAAATATTTACTCGAATTATTTTGAACTAAATATTTCGATAGGTTAGTTTTTTTTATCTATTTATTACGCAATCAAAGTATTATAAAATAAAATTAATATGTATGTCAATTACAAACATATGTATATATAAATCACTTAAACAATTACAAGCTAAACTTAATTTTAAAAAAGTGTCAGTATTATTCATAATAAAAAAGATAATTCATTATTTAAAAAAAATAATATTACTATGATAATATGGTATAACAATTTTTTTTAGTGGAAACTTTATTGATGTATGATACTTTAATATTTAAGTATTTATTTAGTAATAGAACCATTGTTTGTTTCCCAAAAATAAAATAAATAAGTAATTAAATAATATGATATCATTAAAACGAACAGATTTGTTTACAAATTTAAAACTTGGTAGTAAAATATTGATTGAATGAATATTGATTAATATACGTTATGTAACAAAAGTTAAAAAATTAACTTTCTATTAAAAGCTATGTAGAGCTATTGAATAATATAGATTTATTTAAGGTACCTTTTATTTGTTTTTGAGAAGTTACAAATACGTTTTCCTTAAACTAAAATGAATTCAAACACTTTCGTGTAAGGAAGTTACTATTTTATTACATTTATTCATTGGATTTGGCGAAAACAATAGATGGAGTGATTTCCCGCGAGATAGACACGCAATCTGCCCCAGTCGGTCTCAAAAAATTAATATTTAATAACATTCTGATTTTCGTTTTTTGCTTAGTTATTTGTTACATTTTGGAATCCGACTTGCACTTTGTTTTAAATATTTGTGCTGTAAAACCTAAGAATAATATTAGTTGACTTTGGTTACTATGGCGCCATCTTTCTTGTGAGAGGTCTTCTCTCAGTGGATTCTAACGAAGTGGTTTAAGAAAAAGGAGTGGTAAGGCACTGGTTGTTAATTAATTCAAATCAAAAATTATATTTATTCAATTAGCTTTCTTAGCTGTGTGGTATCAGGCAGAGTGGAATAGACCACCCTCATTTGTTACCCAGGTGTCGTTAAAGGCGACTAAGGTAAGTTAACCCACCGTATGGTATCTGGCTCAGTAGAACAGATCATCCTTATTCCTTACCGAGGTGTCGTAAAAGGCGACTAAGGTAAGTTAACCCGCCGTGTGGTATCCGGCTGAATAGAATAGACCAACCTTATTTCTTACCGAGGTGTCGTAAAATACCAATAAGGTAAGTAGACATCAGGCAGGCGGCCGGTCGTAAAAAAACAGCCAAATCATGTGATAGCATGTTTATAATAAGTTGTACCGAACCCACTTGAAGTGGAAAAAGGTCATAAATATTTTGTAACATGATTTGGCTACGTATATTACGACTGGCCGCCTGCCTGACATCAACTTACCTTAGTCGTATTCTACGACACCTAGGCAAGAAATAGGAACGTCTTTTCTACTCAAACGGATACCACACGGTGGGTCAACTTACCTTAGTCGCCTTTTACGACACCTCGATAAGAAATGAGGGAAGTCTGTTCTACTCAGCCAGATACCACACGGTGGATCATATTATATATTACACGTTTAGTACTTTTTTTTAATATCTTTGCTTTTATTGTTGCATAACCATTTATATCAGCTGACCAAAATATATAACGTTTATTGTAGGATGGAAATTACATCGCTTAGTTCAACGCATGTTCACGTTAGACAAGAAATTTTTAGAATATAAAATTTCTCATCCCATACTTTGTTAATTAAAAATGTAAAGCATACTTGTTCCTCGTGTCGCTTTCAGTCATTTTAGCTTCCACTTTTGCTGTTTGCGTTGTTTTTATTTACACTTTTTACCTTAAAGCTAAAAATAGTTTTTCAACTAAAGCGAAGCGTTGCGCTTCTCACGCAGTCGGAGTGAACAAAAGAGGATGCGTTATTCCCACTTAAATGTATGACCCGGCGATGATACTCAATGCGAGTTTTATACCGCAATTTCGAGTGTGAAAAACATCCTTTTGTGTGGTTATAAAAATAAATATTATTCTCTACTAACTAGCCGTGCGGTTCAACTCATTTCTTACCGAAGTGTCTTAAGAGGCGACTAAGGTAAGTCGACCCGGCGCGACGTGTGGTGTTTGGCTGAGTAGAATAGATCATCTTTATTCCTTACCGAGGTGTCGTAAAAGGCGACTAAGGTAAGTTAACCCACCGTGTAGTATCTGATTGAGAGGTCTTCTCTCGGTGGATTCTAACGAAGTGATTTTATAAAAAGGAGTGGTAAGGCACTGGTTATTAATTAATTCAAATTAAAACTTATATTTATTCATGTGGGCTTAGCCGTGTGGTATCCGGCTAAGAAGAATAGACCACCCTGATACCTAACTAAGTTGTCGTAAAAGGCGACTGCGGTAAGTTAACCCACCGTGTAGTATCTGGTTGAGTAGAATAGACCACCCTAATTTCTTACCGAGGTGCCGTAAAATATGACTAAGTTAAGTTGGCGTCAGGCAGGCGGCCGGTCGTTAAATACGAAGCCAAATCTTGTGACAACATGTTTATAACATGTTGTGCCGACCCCGACTTAGAGTCGGATAAGAGCAATAAGAGGATGATGACTGCTTGTGGTGTATGAATTTATTTTATTGTATGTGTGTAGCGCAGGCTCAAATTCGTAAAAGCTCAAAATAGTATATCACGTACACGTCCACTCTCGCCTACGGCTCTAGTGCTACTGACGTGGTACGCTTGAGATAGTGTATTGACATAGAAGTATGATATGTTTGTGTCTGTCAGTATTTTTTAACACATCTCAACCCATATATACTGCTGTTGTTTTTCCTTTCATCAAACGGTCATTTACAACTCAGCGTGTTGAAATGTGCGTAATAAGATATTATACAATCATATTGCGATTTCCCGCCGTCGCTATCGTTATAATAGTCGTATATTTTTATTATCTGTACAGACACAGATTTAATATAAACAGTATATAAAGTGACCATCAAACTCGTGTCTGTGTCCGTAAAACGGAAAAATATTCCAATATCCATCCCCTATTGTTTCCTTTGAATATATCGGCAGTACTATAAAAACTTTACGGCCCAACATCTGTCGGTTTTATTATGTGTAGGAGGGGGAGATAAAAGGAAATGTCAAACTGTTCTATGATAAGGGCAAGACCGCAGCATTAGCTAGAATCAACGTGGGGAAAATTAATACAAACAATTTCTCTGATATCTCCTAACCATACTAATGTTAATGCCAACGTCTGTCTATCTCTCTGTGATGGCTAATAACTGATTAGTAATGGTCATTTAACACTGATTTGATCATTTTACACTGAAATAATCACTTGATTAATATTGATGTTGTGAAGTTGTTAGGACACTATATGCATATACATCGAAGTCATATTGAAATTTTTGTTCGAAATAATAACACATAAACATAACAATAAACATATATACAACAATAACATAATAATAACAAACATATATATAAACATAACAATAAACATATATTACATAATTGAGAGTATTTTAACGCATATGTTGTCGCAAACAAATGCCTGATACACTTGACTAATATTGATATAGTTAGGACACTCAAAGCATATACATCGTAATTAACAAAGGATTTACAATTCCTATTTTCGTCGGAAATAATAATAAAACAGATATTTAAGTTGAGGATTTTTTAACCCTTATGTTGAAGCTAAAAAATCGCAGATACTAAGGGAGTACAGAAGTTACAATTATTAAGTATCAAATATATTTAAAAAAAAGTAACGGCCTGATACTATCCCACTGCTGGGCATAGGCCTCCTCTCTCCATTTTTGGAGAAAAGGGTTGGAGCTAAGACCTACCACGCTGCTCCAATGCGGATTGGTAGGTTATACATATCCCTAGGATTGCAGGTTTCCTCACGATGTTTTCCTTCACCGAAAAGCGTGTGATAAATTGCAATTATCAATTAGACACATAAGTTTTTAATAGAAAAACTCATTGGTGTCTGCCCGGGTTTGAACCCATGATCGTCTCTAGAGATTCACACGGTCGCACCGCTAGGCCATCACAGCTTATTCTATCAAATATATTAAGTTAAAATTATTTTGCTGTTATCGCAAACAACTAACGCGGATTAGAGCAATATAATTTTAAAATTCTATTGAAACTTCTGTACTATGGAATTCTGCAAAGTAACGCCTGCTTCTATAAATCATACCAAGGGAGTTTAAGTTATTAAACTTTAACTCTAACTTACTCTAATTATACATAAGTAAGTATTTTTTAAGTTCATTTGATTTTTTGTATATATATGTATTTCTGGTGGTATCCGGCTGAATAGAATAGTACCACCCTCATTTCTTACCGAGATGTCGCAAAAGGCGACTAAGGTAAGTCGATCCGCCGTGTGGAATCCGGCTGAATAGAATAGACCAACCTCATTTCTTACCGAGGTGTCGTAAAAGGCGACTAAGGTAAGTTGACCTACCGTGTGGTATCCGGTTTAGCTGAATAGACCACCCTCTTTCTTACCAGGGTGTCGTAAAATACGATTAAGGTAAGTTGACGTCAGGCAGGCAGCTGGTCGTAAAATACAAAGCCAAATCATGTGACAACATGTTTATAACATTTTGTGCCGACCCCACTTAGAGTGGGATAAGGGCAGGAGGATGATGATATGTATGTCTGTTTCGCTTACTCAATCCACTGGAACAAAATTGATGTAATTCGGAACGAAGCATATACATACATACATATACATATATAATGTGATATCATTAATCTGGACGTCTACCCTTATAGTAAGTACCTACATACATATTTTTTATCTGTACTCGATGATAGATGTTTAAAAGGGTTGCCTAACTTTCATTTGATCCTTAGAGATGGATTTATTTATTAAATTTACCAGCGATTAATAAACGTTACAAGTAAAATAAGCGAGGGTAGAAAAAATATAAAGTTGGATACCAAAATATATATCAGCATCTATATATTACAAAACAAAGTCCCCAAAAACCTGTGTGTCTGTATGTAATCGATTTTCTCAAAATGTACTGAATAAACTTTTTTCGGTTTTTACTAAAAGATTGCAATTCTTGAGGATGGTTTAGGTGAATAGTTCATTTAGGCTTTATGTTAATTGACTGAAATATAATGCGGAATAAACTTAGTAACACACTGATTTCCATGCGTATAATAATATATATAAGAGACTAGCAATCGCCAGCGACTCCGCCCGCGTGGAAAGAAAACGGTAATATAGTTTTTTGATAACCAGAAAAGTGGTTAGAGTGGATTAACCTTAAAAGCTAATATGTTTTAGCGGACTTTCAATAAGAACTTTTAGAGGAGAACAATTTTGTAATACATGATTTTTTAATTATTTTGTAATAGATGAGTAAGGAAAGCTTTAAATTTTGCCGTTTTAGTAATATTTTTTTTTTTGCTGCCACTCTCCTATTCATCTTAGCGTGACGTTATATAACTTATAGTCTTCCTCGATAATGAACTTGTCTTACACTCAAAAAGAATTTTTCGAACCGGTCCGGTAGTTCCTGAAATTAGAGCCTTCAAATGATCAAACAAACAAACTCTTCAGCTTTATATATTAGTATAGATATATAGATGAAAATCTGTATTGATGTAGGAACAATTAAATGTACTCTTGCGTATTGCAGTCAGTCATTTGGATGGAAACCGTATAATTCATAGGCTATAAAAATTGTATGTATCATATTTTAATTACAAAATTCCTGAAAAGTTAAATTAGAAATATTTATTATATCTTTTTATATTATAGATTTAATCAAAAAGTATTCAGAGGCGAAGGAAAGTCACTACGATCAGGAGTTAAAACGTTATTTACTCTTATTATAATAAGATAGCGGTACCTAAAAAAGCTTTTTACGTTTTATCCGTCTCGCCTGAGATATTAAAAAGGGATCATTTTATATTTGGTTTTTAAGGAGTACATGTAGTAATAGGTAAAATGAAAAATAATATTCCCGCTTGCACCATTCATCATTCTCCTGCCCTTATCCCACTCTAAGTGGGGTCGGCATAAGTATTTACCATGTTGTGATGTGATTTGGCTAGGTATTTTACTACCAGCCGTCTGCATGACGCCAACTTAACTTAGTCATCTTTTACGACACCTCGATAAGAAATGAGGGCTATTCTATTTGGCCGGACACCACGCGGCACAATGATACTCCCGCTTTCGTAGCCATCAATAGGTAAAACAGTACAATAGATGTTTGATAAAGCACCTATTGCACCGTTTGATAAAGCCTTCTTCTCTCCTGGTCAGAGACAGTTAATCCATCATTCTAATCCAATACAATTGACACGCTATACATTTCCCATTCTCCGAAGATATGACGATTTTAATTCGACGCTGTTTGCCAACAAAGAGAGGGTGATAAAGTTATACACCATATACCATATACCAATCCTTTGATACAACTTCAATTCGAATTTAACTGAAATTCAATTCATTTTATAGCAGGGTAACTAACGTCTACTTTTGAGGTACTTACTCTGCCTAAGTCCTTTCCAAGTCCTTGGTCAGGATGAAGTGGGATAATACTTAAATACTACCAGCAAAGCGCAAAAGTAATGAATTGTATGGAGCCATATAGAAACCATTTAAAAGATGTAGTTTCCCTATCTACTAGTTATTGCATATTCAATCTTAGACTACCTTACTATGACTATATGACGCAATGATCGATATTTAATCCATCATTCCTAGGAACTCTTCTTTGCAGTCAAGTCTCGGTGATAAACAATGATATATCATAAATCGAACAACTTCCTATAAGTAATACAGTTATTAACATTTAAGAGTTCTTACAATGCATCTACCTCCTATCCTATCTAGAATCCTTTGGCAGTAACTAGTTAGGATCTAAGCCTTCTATAAGAAAGTAAATAGGGCTATTATTTTAGAAAAGAAATTAATTGATTTAGATTTAATTGATTTGTCATAATAAAATATAATATAAACAGAGCCCAAAAAAAAAGATGGTTAGATTGTGCGAAATATGACAAGCATATAAAAAAGTAGCAGCAGAGTTGACTAATGATAGGAGAGTATGGAAGAAAAAAAACATGTTGTGCCGACCCCACTTAGAGTGGGATAAGAACGGGAAAATGATGGTGACTACTTGTCACGAACAACTAATATTTAACAGCTCAATACAATTGAAAATTCTGCGAACACAGACAATATAAATTAATTATGTCTTCCAAACAATAGAGACTTAGACGAAGAAAGTGTACCAATTTATATAAAAGGATACGGAACTGGTCAACCACTCGAGGGAGAACTTTAAAACTATTTCTATTAAATCCAAACTCGGATTGGTACAATAAAGTAATCTCAGAAAATTTCGACTTTGACCTTCAAATTTCGGGCCAAAACGGAATAACGCTTCAAATGCACAAACTTTTAAAATATAAAATAAATCAAGTTTAACGAGCGGGTTAATTAACTATGAAGTTATGATAGACAGCCATTAGGTAAATTGTTAAACGTTGTAACGGAAAACTTTTGATGTTAGGGCAAATTACTGATTTAATATTTAAACAAGACCTTATTTATATAGAGTTAGTTATAGTTGCAGAGTATTATTTATTTATTAATTTATTTATTTATATATCAATCAATAATTATATATCAATCAATAGGTATATTTTTACAGTGTAAGAGACCTTGTCCCAGTTAATGAATCTTCCTTCTGCCTTATCCCACTCTAAGCGGGGTCAACACAACATGTTGTAAACATGTTGTCACATGATTTGGCTACGTAATTTATGACCGGCTAGCCTGACGTCAACTTACCTTATTCGTATTTTACGACACATCGGTAAGAAATGAGAGTGATCTATTCTGGTCACCCGGATATCACACGGCAGGCCGACATACCTTAGTTGCCTTTTACGACACCTCGGTAAGAAATCTACTCAACCGGATACCACAGGGTAGGTCAACTTACCTTAGTCGCCTTCTACGATACCTGGACAAGAAATGACGGTGGTCTATTCTACTCAACCAGATACCACACGCAATACCTCGGATACGAAATGTCTATACTACAGCCGGATACCACACGGCGTAATTTTCCTTCTGCCTTGTAAGCATTTTGCCGATTAAAAGACAATTTTCTGTCATAACTCGTATTTAAACTAATCTGAAAATAATTGGTCAATGACAATGTCTGAATACAGGGAATCCTAGTTCAGGCGTCAGTCTCCTTCCATAGTAATTCTTATGTACTAACTTATGAATCATTAACAAAGTAGATGTAATCATAAAAAAAATGTCTACGTTGCAATACTGGCTATGGCATTTCTGATGGTAGTGATCGTCAGGAAACTCCATCACATTTATGATAGGGTTTGCTAGACATTTACTTCAAATTATGTGTAACAGTGGTATGTAGCTAGTTTTTGAGTTTTAGGTTGCTTGGTTGATTTCAAATACATTAAGTTTTTATTTTTAAATATCTAACCAAAATAAAGTAAATAATTAATATTAGTTATGTTTGATTTATTACACATTTGACGATTTTATTTTAATAATTTATAGAATTAGGCGTCTCTTTGCGGAGATCCATAATACAAAAGTAATAATAAAATTATTTTGCTATAATCCGCGAAGAAGTAAAATAGAAAATATATATGTATAATGTTAAATGTAGAGTGGACAATCGGTTATCATACCTGATACATGCAGGATTCGTAAAAACACATGCACAAACCTCCACCACCGCCACCATAATACACAAGCAGATTTTATTTAATAAAAAATATGATAATAAAGTACCTACAGTAAATGTTGTTATTTGTCTTTGGTAATAAATTAAATTATGTCTTAGAAACATCATCGTTGAATGGCATCTATACTAATTTATAAAGCTGAAGAGTTTGTTTGTTTGATTGTTTGAACGCGCTAATCTCAGAAACTACTAGACCGATTTGAAAAAACCGGACGAAGCCGCTGGCGATTACTAGTGTTTAATATGTGCTCTGGGAAGGTACCATAAGATTAGAATTATCAACTACTGCCCATGTATCCATGTGCTTCTTGGTCACTTTATAATTCAATCCATAATTAACTAAATTAAAACAAAAGTAATAATAAAATTATTTTACTATAATCCGCGAAATGAATTCATCGTACTTTTGTATTATGGATCTTCGCAAAGTAACGCCTAATTCTATAAATAATTTGAATTGAAACAATTAATGGTTATACCTAAATACTTTACGAAGAAGAAAGAGGTATATATACTTTATTGTACACCACATATTATAAATACAAACATTTGTTGAAAGACTAAGTTATTCTACACAAAATATTCAATGATTAAAATATTTTAAGATAATTTCTACACAAAATATATTTTCTCTTCTTTCTTCGTGAACTTCATATTTAATTTGTTTGAATAAATTCGCTTAATGCCGTTCCAGACTTTGGCAGTCGAACAATGAACATAAATAATAAAAGTAGCTATTTTATAGCATGTAATAAGTTTCACCAATATTTACAACCATATTATCGATTGGAATTAATAGTCACAGCGCAGAAAGACCTGACCCATTTCATAGCTTTGTCTACCAATGATATATCTACTGTTTTACTGGAAAAGTCAGACGAGGTAAAATAACATTCTCATATCATCAGTCGCCTATCCTCATACCATTCTAAGTGGGGTAGGCAAAAGATGTTGTCACATGATTCGGCTAGGTATTTTACGACCAGCCGCCTGCCTGACGTCAACTTACCTTAATCGCCTTTTGCGATACCTCGGTAAGAAAGAAGTTGGTCTATTCTACTCAGACAGATACCCCACGGCTAACGACGAAAATAAACTCATGGATGAATAAACAATCAAAAAAACTGTGGTCGCTATCTTCTTAGAAGAAAATGCACACTAAAATTATAAATCCCATGTTTATCCGTTTGTCTGTTACGCTTTCTTCTGTTCAGCTAATCGGCTAAAATAACATGATGAAATAATGATGTTTAAAAAGCAAAAGCTTTTAAACGAAAAGCTCTTCAAGATCCAAATGTCATATATCTGGATTTTTTTTCACGAAGTTGCTCAGTGATGTAATAACAATAATAATACATTTATTTGCAATAAATATATGGCAAAACAGTTATAAATAATATGGTACATTTTACAACAATATATTTAGCCATTTCTGGCATACAAATTCAGTTTCTACTATCAATAAATACTAATAATAAAACTATCGATTTTATTAAAAATAAAATTTAAATTTAAATATATCCTTCATAATTTATTATATAATATTAGTTTTATAATATTTTTACTAAGTCGAATCAGAAAATGAAATGCCCCATCTAGTATCTCTACAAATCTTTCTATTATATAAAGGCTGGCGTCCAGTGTTATAAAATCTCCAACTTAAGAAGCACTCTTATTACAACCGTAAAAAGGTGATATTTGATCAGCCACAACTGCAATGATTTTATCAGAGCACAAATTCCTATTTTCTCTATGAATAGTCCTTGTAGGCGCGGAGTAGGGACTATTTTGGGTGCTATCCAATTCTTGCAAAGTAGCGTAACTAGGGACCCGCTCGATCTTGGAACAAATTAACAATATGCGCTTGAATTAGATCTTATTTCCATTACATAAGATTTACTTTAGTCATAATTTTTTTTTCTTTAACATGGTAAACAATTTGATAAGTTTAAGGATGAAGAATCAAAGTTGCATCGTGAGTAATTTGAAGCACAATACAGTTTTGTGAACCATTGCAAAACTAATTGGAGTACTGAACTTTTAAAAGTAATTAATTGAGAAACTATTTAAAATGAATCGAATTAACCATTCGACGTACTTCTATTAAACGTAGATCATTCATATGGGTTTGTAATAATTTTACATGACAATATCATTGCTTAAGTTAGCGCTTTATTCAAATGCCTATCAAGCCATAAGTCTTTATGAATATTTATACCCAATACTAGATCTTTAACAGTATCAAAAAATGTTTACTAAATGTCCCGATTCTAATTTTCAACATAAAATTACTACACTAATAATTTAAAATCAATTAAATTATTGAAATTTAGATAAATATTTAAATAGAATAATATATTTTGCATGTAGTTAATCATATATTTTGTGCTACTAAATTAAATTAAATATATTTTTTTTACAAATGCAAAAAAGAATTAAAAAATTAAGTGAATAAAGTGTGAAAGTAAATAATTTCAGTAGCGGAATCTCGCTAAATCAAATCTTTGAAATATATTTTATCGGAGTGTTTGCGTTTGGAAACTAGAAATATACATTTAAAATAATTTACAAAGTAAGTTAATTCTGTAATTATTTGATCAGCTTTAAATAATTTCTTTTAATAAAAGAATTACTTTACAGAGATTCATAATACAAAAATAATCTATAGAATTAGGCGTTACTTTGCGGAGATCCATAATACAAAAGTAATAATAAAATTATTTTGCTATAATCCGCGAAGAAGTAAAATAGAAAATATATATAATGCTAAATGTTAGTGGACAATCGGTTATCATACCTGATACATGCAGGATTCGTAAAAATACATGCACAAACCTCCACCACCGCCACCACAATACACAAGCACTATATACGTTCACTATCACAAACTCAACAATCGTTTCGCCCCGCAACCGAAGCATCGTCAGGAGATAGACTCCACGACCAAAATCGCAAAGCGAAGCAATACCCAAATAAGTTTAGTTATATACTAATCGGTTCAACCCCACCCTTTATTTTATTTTGCCTGCAAACAAGTGTAACAAGCTTGAACTAGAAACATTTATTTGCTCGTTAATGAGGGTGCCATTGTTATGTTTAATAATCTCAAGGTTTTCCAATAGGCTCAGCTTAAGTCCTTTATTAGAACACGTGTGCAATACTTCGAAACTATGGTCATTAGGAACTTTATGACCGCTTTCTATCAGATGTTTAGCGAAATTTGAATTTTGTGGTTTGTTATTCCTGAACGCGGCCATATGTTCTTTAAAACGAGTTTCAAAATTACGACCAGTCTGACCCACATATGTATCATTGCATTCAGCACATTTTATTTTATAAACACCACACTTTTTCGCGCTTGGTAATTTATCTTTATTATTGCACAAAATCTTTTTTAAAGAGTTATTACTTTTAAAACCTAATTTTATATTTGATTTGGATTTAAATATAGCTGAAATTCGTTCTGACAATGCTCCAAAATAGGTCAGACTGGCTTTGCACTTATTATCTTTGTAATGTGGCACCGCGTACAAGTGTTTTGCCAATTGCAACTTCTGTTTATTTTTTAATATGTTATGTACTACTTGCTTATCATAGCCATTAGAATGCGCCATCTGGCTGATTATTTGAAGCTCTTTGTTAAAATTCTTCTCGCAAAGAGGGACTGATAAGAGTCTATGTATATGACTGTGAAAGGCGGCAAGTTTGTGTTGCCAGGGGTGAAAAGATCTCAAACATATGTTCATTATGAAACATATGTTCATTATGAAACATATGTTTCATAATGAACATATGTTTGAGATCTTTCGCAAACCAACCTACACGGATACGATCATACCTGCTTCTTCTTTTCACGATATATTTTCGTGATTTAGATTTCAAGATATATGCCAAAATTGTGTTTGTAAATTTTAAGTGTATCTAATGCTAAATTTAACTATAATTTATGCACGGAAGACCGTCATTCCTTATAACTCTCTCATGGAGGTGTGTTTCTTATGAGCTGCAAAAATTAGATATTACGACAATAAATGCATAAAGGAGTGTATATGAAAGAATAAAAAATAATAGATAGTATTCAGTGGACGAAGAACTAATGGGCCTTGGGTTCGTTATTCAATGTAGATCCTCACAATGCGGTCTGACGGCCTTTAAAAAATCGCAAGGAGTCGATGAATGTCAACGGCATAGGGATGTGTGGCGTAGAAATCTCTTGAAGAGACCTACTTCTAGGAGAAGAAATTTATCGATTAAAAAACGCAGAAGAGTCGCCTTTTACGACACCTCCGTAGGAAATGGGTGTAGTGTGGTCTTTTCTACTCAGCCGGATACCACACGGCGGAATAAGCATAAATATAGATACACATTTATGGACATTCAACGAATTCAAATTTTCAGTAGCGTTAGCTACTATCGGATTGAACTTCTTACATCTTAAGAGCAAACATTATTGCTCAAGTCTATTAGATAGGGCTAGAACTTAAGGGCTCTTCATCATGCGCCACTCCACTACATAATCGTGTTAGAACCAACCTTTAACCTACTATCACAGATCTATGTAGAACACAAGGTTGTAATTAAAAGAGAAACTTGGTTGTAGCATGTTAGATTGTACCTAGTAATTATTCCGTCAATCTGAAAACAGTTTCAACGTGATTGATGTAACTTGTGTTCCGTTTAGTAATGAATAGTTTAGGCTTAGTACACACAAGTTAAATCCTATCCTACTAATATTATAAATGCGCAAATTATAAGTATGGATGATTATTTGCTACTCTTTCACTTGGCGCAATTATTACTCATACACTGGGGTAACATATAGGCTATAGAACTCCTGTTAATCCTACAGGAATAAGATGACATTGAAAAACACCATCTAATATCCACCTATCACACTACAACTGTCCACGCGAACGAAGTTGCGGGTAAAAGCTAGTATCACAATGCAATTGCAATCACAAACAGTGAAATTTTATTTGTAACTTATTATGTTACTTATTTATTATTAATAAAAAAAATGTATGTCTGTATGAATTTTCTCGAAATCTACTGAACGGATTTTTATACGGTTTTTACTAAAAGGTAGTACAATTTTTCCAGAAGGTTTAATTTAATAGTATATTACAGTTTTTATGTAAAAGTTGAAGAGGTAGCGGGGTTGTACAAAAACTTACGTGACATAAACCAGCAGAGATACACTAAAGTAATGTACTAAAGAAATTTAGATCTACAAAAATACTACAAAAAAGTCCGGGACAGCATGTCTCTATCTCATATAGTTAGCTCATAATAATAACTTTTATGTTCAAATTTTCAATAATAGAATAATATAAAAGGATTTACACGGAAAAACTTTGTATCACACTGATTTCCACACAGGTGAAGTTACATAACTATGAATGATAAAATAAGTACATCTGAATACTCCTTTATTACGCCGTGTGGTATCCGGCTGAATAGAATAGTATCACCCTCATTTCTTACCGAGGTGTCGTAAAATGCTACTAAGGTAAGTCGACCCGCCGTGTGGTATCCGGCTGAGTAGAATAGACCAACCTCATTTCTTACCGAGGTGTCGTAAAAAGAGACTAAGGTAAGTTGAACCACCGTGTGGTATCCGGTTTAGTAGAATAGACCACCCTCTTTCTTACCGAGGTATCGTAAAATACGACTGAGGTAAGTTGATGTCAGGCAGGCGGCCGGTCGTAAAAACGTAGCCAAATCATGTGACAGCATGTTTATAACATGTTGTGCCAACCCCACTTAGCGTGGGATAAGGGCAGGAAGATGATGATGAATGATAAAATAAATAAATCTGTATACTCCTTTATTCTTGGTCATGTCGGTAAAAAAGCCAGGAACCGCTGAATAAGGGACGTTGCAAGAATGTTGAGTTTCAGGAATATGTTATCTACAAGTCTTGTAAAATCTACAAGAATCCTTTTATTATTCTGCTGGGTACATTTCTTTTAATTAATTCTACACGACGCTTCGCAATGACACGATACGAAGTGAACTGCGGGTAGAATCTAGATGTACGCCTTATCTTGTATTTCATTTACATAATGCCTCGCTACATTTACAAGCGCAATACATAGCCAGCGCTTAGTCGCTTAACATGCCTGTTTGCAACACACAGCTGTGCAGAATGACCAACTATTGTCATAAATGAGGGGATCGGAATCAAAAATAGCTAAATCCTAAAGTCACAATCAAACACAGCTAATTTTAAATATTTGTAAACGTAAAAATTGATATCACTTAAATTCACAGTGATTAAATCTGTGTTTAATTTGTTTTATTTGTCGAATCTCCAAGAATTAAACACATAAAACAAAATTTTCATTTTACTCAATTTTAATTATTTTGAATATAGCTAGGTTTGATTCTAACCCCCTCAAATATAAATAGGAAAATATACTCGTATTATAAAATATTAATCTTAATAGGAATATATACTCGTATTATGAAACCGCCGTGTGGTATCCGGCTGAATAGAATAGACCACCCTCATTTCTTACCGAGGTGTCGTAAAAGGTAACTAAGATAAGTTGACCCACCGTGTGGTATCCAGTTGAGTAGAATAGTACCACCCTCATTTCTTACCGAGGTGTCGTAAAAAGTGACTACGGCAAGTTTACCCACCTTGTGGTATCTGGCTGAATAGAATAGACCACCCTCTTTCTGAGGTTTAGTAAAAGGCGACTAAGTCAGGCATGTGGCTTGTCGTAAAATACGTATATATACATACAAGATTAACTCATTTAAATATTAAAGATACATTTTGAAATAATCCATCCATCCATCCATCAGCCTGTCGCAGTCCACTGCTGGACATAGGCCTCCCCATGTCTGCCCCAGACATCCCGGTTCTCCGCAATGCGCATCCACCTGGCCCCAACTTCCGGATATCGTCGGTCCAGCGAGACGGTGGGTTTAAAAAAAACATACATTTTGAAATAAATGGTTAACGAAATGTTAGATGATCTATTAAACTATGTGTAACAAACAACAACGTTTAGCCTTAAAAGCTCGATCGTGAAGTCGTCCGGTATTCAAGTACATGCATTGAAGCGTGAATAGACAAAGTTTCTTCAGGCATCATGTTTTTTTAAGCTAATAATTGTTTCTCTTTAAAATGCCGTGTGGTTTCCGGCTAAGTAGAATAGACCACCCTCATTTCTTATCGAGGTGTCGTAAAAGGCGACTAAAGTAAGTCGACCCACCGTGTTGCATCCGGCTGAGTAAAATAGACCACCTTCATTTTACCGAGGTTTCGTAAAAGGCCACTAACGTAAGTCGACCCGCTGTGTAGCATCCGGCCGAGTAGAACAGACGACCCTCATTTCTTATCGTGGTGTCGTAAAAGGCGACTGAGGTAAATTGACCTACCGTGTGGTATCCGATTGAGTAGAATAGACCATCATCTTTCTTACCGAAGTATTGTATAAGGCGATTAAGATAAGTTGACCCGCCGTGTGGTATCCGGTTTAGTTGAATAGCCTACCCAAATTTCTTACCGCAGTGTCGTAAAAGGCGACTGAGATAAGTTGACCCGTCGTGTGATATCCGGTTGAGTAGAATAGTCCACCTTATTTCTTATCGAAGTGCTGTAAAAGGCGATTAAGGTGAGTTCACGTTAAGCAGACGGCCGGTCCTAAAATATCTAGCCAAATCATGCAAGAACATGTATAATATGTTGTGCCGACCCCACTTTGAGTGGGATAAGGCCGGGAAAATGATATAATGATGGTAATAGATTGTTTTGGTTAGTTTTGAGTGGTTTGGTTAAACATTCTTGTGCTAAAAACATTTTGTGTGTTAGCTAAGACCAACCTGTACCTAAAACTGCGTCATGGCGCTAAAGCAACAAACACATAACACACAAACTACGCCATAAAGTTACATACGCTGTCGTTAAAAGTATTAGAGTATTGATTTAATCCAAAGTGCGCTAGATAATCAGCGAGGCGTTTAAATAATGTTTTACGAAGCATAAAATTCGAGAACACTCCACTTATGTAAAGCAAGGGTATTGTGAAGGCCAATTTTGAGTACGGCGTTTCACCAAATGTTTATTTTTAAACCAATTAAACCTCCTGCCCGTAGCGGTTTGCAATAGTATATTTTAAACTTTCGCGATTCATACTAATTAAAATATAAACAACCGGGTCACATCGCGATAATCACGTCACCTTTGTATTAGGTTCGACGTTTCAGCAGAGTTGCATCCACCGTGGTCACGAACTGACCAAAGACCTTATACAAAGGTAACGTGATTATCGCGATGTGACCCGGTTGTTTATATTTTAATCAATTAAATCTCGTTTGTCGTTGAGATTAGGTATAACCATAGCCTCCGAAATGTACAACTCTAAATACATCGTTACATTTTTCATATCTTACGCCGTGTGGTATCCGGCGGAATAGAATAGTACCACCCTCGTTTCTTACCGAGGTGTCGTAAAAGGCGACTAAAGGAAAGTCGACCCGCCGTGTGGTATTCGGTTTAGTAGAATAGACCACCCTCATTTCTTACTGAGGTGTCGTAAAAGGCGACTAAGGTAAGTTGACCCACCGTGTGGTATCAGGTTTAGTAGAATAGACCACCCTCTTTCTTACCGAGGTGTCGTAAAATATGACTATGGTAAGTTGATGTCAGGCAGGCGGTCGGTCGTAAAATACGTAGCCAAATCATGTGACAACATGTTAATAACATATCGTGCCGACCCCACTTAGAGTGGGATAAGGGCAGGAAGATGATGATGATGATGACATTTTCCATATCTTATCTAATTTCTCTACAAGCTCGTTTATTATGTCTCAAATTTATTTCTTTTTATTGTTTTTCCTGCTCCTGTTTTCGCCTAGAGAATGGATTACTGAGAGTCTAGTATCAGATTTATAAAATCTTTGATATCATAATAAGCTTCCTGTATATACCTTTCTATATAAATAATATATTCTGAGATCGCTTATTCGTAGAATCAACGTTGAATTCAATTGTACTACATTGTTAATTAACGTAAATAACGTCAAAGTCTGCAAATGTAAGTCGTTAAATGAAATTATGTAAAAAGAGTATAATATATAACTATGTTAGTATAACGACCGTCTTGTTGCACTTTATTGATTTCTTTTTATACATATAGTTAGAAAAGAGAAAGAAAAAGTAAAAAAGCACATAGTAAAAAAGCATAAAGGCGAACAAAAACGCCTAAAACGGATCTCTTCCAGTCAACCTTTGAGTAACAGAAGAAAAAGTACAAGAAGTGAAGAAGAAAGAGAATACGGCTAATATAGAGAAACTGAAAAAGCAAAAGTTTATATAAATTAAAATATTTAATCTATTAATTAATTTTAGTAAAATAAATCTATGAAAAGATGCTACTAATATATATAATTACTTAAGACAAATATTTTCTAGTCTGTAACTTAAATACCGAAAGTGAAAGATTTGCGGATTGATACTGGTAAATCATTCCACAACTTAACACCTTGAACGCTAAATAATCTCGAGTAAGTCAGTGAGGAGCATTTAGGGAAGGCAAGATCTAAGATATTTATAGATCAACGCCGGCCACTTTTAATGCAGCAAAAATAAATCATTTTTATTTGAAGCTGATCGTCAAATTTAGTTTAGTAAATAGATGTAGAGATGCTAATAATATATAATTATTTAAGAAAAATATTTTCTAGTCTGTCACTTAAATACCGGAAGGGAAAGAGATTTGCGGATTGATACTGGTTCTTGAAAGCTAAATGACCTCGAGTAAGTCAGTGAGGAGCATTCAGGGGAGGCAAGAACTAAAGTATTTATAGATCTTAGCCGGTCACTTTTAATGCAGCGAAAATAAATCAATTTTATTAAAAGCTGATCGTCAAATATAGTTCAATATATAGTTCTAATTTCGCGCTGTATCGACATTGGTATAAATAACAATCACATTGAAAACTGTGTCAACATCACTTGGCATACTGAACTAATATTGAAAATATAAAGCTATATTAACGCCAGAAGCGGCTCCTCTTGACCCGACCCTTGCGACACTGTTTACAAGAGATGTGGATTCTGTGTGCAATTTCGTTTGTGCATCAAATTATAAAACAATCTAAATATTTTGCGCCTTTTGTTATATTTAATCTTTAATATTTAAATGAGTTAATCTTGTATATATATCTCTGAAACTCTGAAACGGCTCCAACGATTGTCCTGAAATTCAGCGTGTACCTCCTACACGCTGAATTTGGGGGAGAAAAAACGATCTAAGTTTTAAAACGTCGTTTTATCCCTGTTTATGGGCATTATAAAATACTAAAATTTATATTGATTATAAAACTATTTTTGCCGTTAATAGTCAAGTCAGCGTAATTTATTCGGGAAACGGGCAGCTTTAAGAAATGTATCGATCTCCAACTACCTAATTATTTTTTTAAGTTATTTTTTTTTTAATTACTAACAAGGCTCGGTCAAACATGTACTGTTTATTAAACATTAATGCAATAAGTTGAAACGATTTAATATTTGGTTTTTTATTAAGCAAAAGAACCTGAACGAATTTAGTTGTTAATTCAATCATCATCCTCCTGACCTTATGCCACTTAAAGTGTGGTCGGCACAACATGTTATAAGCATTTTGTCATATGATTTAGCTACGTATTTTAGAACCAGCAGGCTGCCTAGCTTCAACTTACCTTAGTCGTATTTTACTACACCTCGGTAAGGAAAAGGATGGTCTATTTTAATCAACCGGATACCACACGGTGGATAAACTTACCTTAGTCGCATTTTACGACATCTCGGTAAGAAATGAGAGTAGTCTATTCCCCTCAGCCGAATATCACACGGCGGACAGAAGAAAGAATAACACATTTATAAGGTCTAAATTTAAAACTTTCGTGATTGTTAGTAACTTATTGTTGTAATTAAATATATAAAAAGTAATAAATATACGTGACTTATATAAAGGCCAAGCAGATTTTTATACATCCTCAATGATTAATCGCCTTCACTTAGCGTAATGTAAATCTGCAGCATCTGACGCGACATCTGAAATTAAATTTCCTTGGGATAAACGCGCACTGTTTTATCGTGAAATTTTAAACATAGAAACACTACGGTTTTGAAATTGGTTTCGTTTGGGTTAGCTTAAGAATAGATTTTTACGAAACGATCGTTGAGATTGTCGTAGTGAATGTGTGTAATGCTTGTGTAGGGGTGCAATTGGTGTTGGTGTCTTGTACTAATCCTGCATGTATAAGGTATGTTAACGGATTTTGCTTCCTACACTTACATACTACATAATACATAGCTTTCGCTTTAGCTTCTACAATAAATTTCCGCAATCCATACTATAACAGTGTACAGAAAGATTTAAATTAAGTGTAAGAGATAAGTTTATACGTTAAGCATATTATAAGATTGAAAATTATTTGGATGAAAAAAATGCCTGGATTTGAAAATCCTTTCAGCTTCATACAAGAATGCGGTTTAATAATGTAAAATTGAAAATGTTTAAAATATTGACCGTCGAGTTTCTGGTTCTTCTCGGTAAGAGCAACTTTCCGAACCAGCTGTAGCTTCATTAATCATATTGATCCTTGACGATTCAAAAGTGCCTTAAAGAGTTCATTTGAATAAAGATTCTTTTGATTTGATTTGATTATAGCAAAAAATTCTATCATAACTTTTGTGATACTGAAAGATGTTAAAATATTTGGACTTTGACAGCAACTGAACACGCTTTTTTCTTGAAAATCAATGGTATCGTGATTCAATTAAGTGGAGACTTTAAAATGCTTAGTGTGTAGGATGTAGCTTCTACTACTAGGAAGTCCTGAAAGTGCTGAGATAATATGACTTTAAAACAACGTTAAGGATAGACGTACGTACGTCACTGCCGATTTATGTTGCCTTAACACATCGCCCAAGTAACATATTAAAAAATGTAGTAACATTATAAATAAGATATATTAATTGGATTTTTCAAGTTAATAGCAAAAGAAATATTAATTTCAATCCAAAGTAAATGTAAGGATATATAACATTAAGTCGCTGTAAAAAATATTTTTTTGCTTTTAAACATTTACTTGCTTCTTATTCTTTTTCTGCGTTTATAAATATGAATAAAAATGAGTCAGTTAATAAAAGAGAGATTGATTACCATTTTGAATAAAATGCTCTTTTTATTAATAACTCCTTATTCTACATCTGTAGCCATTTTAGTTACTGAAAAAATAATACCGTCCATAGAAATGAATATATTTAAACAGCGAATAACACCCCAATTTTTCGTTTGAAGGATAAAACATAATAATAATTTAGTCGGTACTAAAACGAACTTAGCTCTTTAAAATCTCGGTAGAGCAATTGTGGCGAATTCATGCATTTTTTTATGCGCAATTTCATCCACGGGGCACGTGACAGTATAAAATTATTCACAGAGTACGTGACAGCGTAAAATTATTCACAGAATACGTGACAAAACAAATATCAGCATACAATTCGCTCAATTGGATCTCTAAGGACGTGCCTTCGATGTAATACTATTACTTTATTCCAAAGAATTCTGGTATTTGATTAGATGAATCGATATCCAAACTTACGTTGACAGAAGCTTCATAATAAAATAACTTCACACCTCAAGCAGCTTTAACGAAAATACTTCGGACAATATTTTTTACCGATAGTAATATTGGTTTTACTGTGTGTTTAGTGTGATTGAGATATTTTGATTACTGGTAACTCAAAACAGTGAGACTAAAAAGCTTTGCGATTTTGGTCGTGGGGTCTATCTCTTGATGATGCTTCGGTTGCGGGGCGAAACGATTGTTGAGTTTGTGATGTAATGCTTGTGTATTGTGGTGGCGGTGGTGGAGGTTTGTGCCTGTGTTTTTAGGGATCCTGCATGTATCAGGCATGAAAATGGATCGTCCATTTAGCATTATATATATTTTCTATTTTACTTCATATATATTATAGCAAAATAATTTTGTTGTTACTTTTGTACTTTTGTTGTTTAAAAAGGGTTAAGCCCAATAATAAATTGTTAGTTCAAGAAAAAACAAAAAGCTCATATATAAATTCCAATCCGTATTAAGATTGATAGCGGAGGTAGAAATTATTTTGTATTAAAACTAGTTGAGATTGTGGTATCTCAATTAGTATTTCAGACTAATAAGCTGTCTGATACTTGTTTACGCTATTATTAAAACAAATTGATTATTATCTCAATCAAACTGTAACCGAAGCGTGTAGTTCGAATTTCTCATTTCCGCTGGCTGCGAGTTGCTTGATTGTTTGAATGCAATTGAATATTCAATTTCCCTCAACATTTAATTTAACACAAAATTTGTTTAATTCTCATTACTCATATAGAATATTGCTGTTTAATTTTCCATCTATTGACTTTTATTTAAGTAAAATGTGTTGGGACATAAAACATATACGCTATTTAATTGGTGTCTTTAGTTAGATAAGAGATTTTAAAATTGGATGAGTAAGATATGCAACTGTATGACTGTTGCGAACACAGATTGATGGATATTACTTTTTCTCTGCAATTAATAATTTTTCTCCTGTGTCCTTTAAAATATTACTTATATGTGAATAAATAAATATATGGAACACTTGCACACACGGTCGTCCGTCCCCAAAGTAAGTAACTCAATATATGTGTTATTATTATGTGTGACAGACAACTGGTAAATATTACCATATATAACTTTACACATAACTACACTATATAAAACTTTACTTTACATAAATAACTTTAAATACATAATAAATTGCAAATATACACCCAAGCTGGAAGAACCAACAAATTTTATTTAAGAAAATGTAGGCCCCTGGCGGGAATCGAACCCGCGAGTCGCGGAGCTAATAAGAATTTCATATAATACGTCATGTCTGTCATTTGAACGATGTCAAAACGTCCAAAATCAGTCAAGTTAAGAACAATTTTTTTCTTCTTTAGATAAAGCTTTCAACGCTGTTCCGGTTAAAATATTTGTTTGTTACGCAATTTGTTTTACAAGTATTACGGGGACGTTCAAGTTATTTGAAAACCGTACGAAAACTTTATTATGTTAACAACTCTACATTATGCTGTCGAGACGAAACTGGTAGACTGCAATTTATTCAGAAATATATGCATTTACAAATGTTATTTTCTCTTTGCATGCACAATTGTAACATTTATATTAGAAGAAAATACATCGCTTAGTATTAAAGTGATAGTATTCAAAATTAGGCTTAATTAGATACATAGTAATCATTATTTTATCCCATCTATGACATCACGTTCAAAACTATTAAAAAATTAAGTTATTCTTGGTCTTCCAAGTATTGGGTTTCTTTTATAAGTACGCTACGCATTATTGCCACAAAATAACCTTTTTTGAATAAGGCCACATATGCTTTTCTGTGATAGTTTTTTTAAGTCATAAGTGAAGGTAAAATTGCGTGAAACTTATCAAAGGTATTTAAGTAATGTACAAGGTAGTAATCACTAAATGTATCTAGCAATAATTATGCCAAGTTTCTTGTTGGCTCTTCTCGGTAGGAACTGCTCTTTGATCAAGTAGTAGAGTTGACGATTCAAAAGCAGTTTTGTACAAGAATCCTTGAAAAAAGAATATTTTGAATTAGAATTGAATTTCCTCTTGTTCATTTCAAAATTTTAATAAGCACGAGTTTATTCACAAAGGATGTGTTGAAACAAGCGTAGGCATAAAACACAATCAACTGGATCTGTTGAAACGTGATGTGTGAACAATATTTAAAGTCAACTCTTGTTTCGTATATATCCAATTGTTCTATATCTATTACTGCGTTTGTATAGGTAAAAATATAACAATTTGTACCAAAAATCGTAATGGATTAACTGCCTTTTGAATCTATTTTACTTTATTGCAGTTGTAAATATAATAGTGCAGATATTGCCTCCACAAGTTAAGTCTCAAGTCTTACAAACCGTGTCTGGAATAATAATTGCGTGATCTTTGCAATTTTCTTCTATGTCGCTTCGAGCATTTAACCAATAACAGCTTTTTTAAAAGAAAAAGTATTTTCGTTATATACATTTGAATGAACTCAAGATATATGTTTTTATCCTCCTGGCCTATATAACGATATATTTTCTTCTATCGCAATTTTAAGTGGGCGGCTCAACATGCTATAGACATGTTGTCAGATGATTTGGCTACGTATTTTACGACCGGCCACCTGCCTGACGTCAAATTATCTTAGTCTTATTAGAGTAACGGACTTGCAATCGAGAGGTCGTGGGTTTGAAACCCGGCCATTATACTTCCGACGTGAACCCACTCCTAACACAAGCATTTTTGCCTAGCTAAAGGGTTAGCTACTAATAATTAGTACTAACAATTTCTACTAATTATGTAGTTCTAATTTTACTAATTGTATAGAAAAAAAAATACTAGCCTAGCTACTAATAATTAGTAACCCAAATTTCTAGTAACTTTTTTAAGCAAAAAATCAAAAACAAGATATTCTTTGCTTAGTGATGAAATCAAATTCAAATTCAAAATTCAAAATATTCTTTATTCAAATAAACTTGTAAACAAGTGCTTTTGAATCGTCAACTCTACCGCTGGTTCGGAAAGCTGTTCCTACCGAGAAGAGCCAGCAAGAAACTCGGCGGTTGCTCTTTTAAACATATAATTCTTAATACTATTTACATTCAGACGTTACTGTCTTGTACAGGTTCAAAGAGAGCTATATTCACACATTCTTATCTTCTAAATAATCTTCAATAGTATAGTAGGCTTTCTGTATCAGCCTATTTTTAACAGTGTTTTTAAACTGCTGCAATGGCAAAGCTGAAATTGATTGCGAATCTAAAATGTCTTCTAGTAAGAAAGCTCGGAGTCACTCAGTTGACTACGATAAAAGACTCTAATTCTACTCAGCCGGATACCACAAGGGATACATTGCTCATATCATTGATTGTTGTATATTGTCCCGTTATCTGAATAGCCTTTTACGCTGGCTTCTATGTTACAAAATGCATCATCAATGTAGAACAATGGCAGGCTAACGAATTAAATTCGGAAGGTTAGAACCGCTTTTCGCCCTCGACGTTCAATACAACGACTATTCAATATGACGTTAGATTCCTTTATATCGATTTCGAAATGTTTGATTTCAATAGAAAAAAGATGTAAGTATTTTTTAGTTTAGCATTTTTATTTATTTAAATATATATGTCATCCTCCTGCCCTTATCCCACTCTAAGTGTGTGCGGCATAAAATGTTTTAAAGATGTTGTTTGTTGATTTGGCTAGTTATTTTACGACAACCCACCTGCCTGACATCAACTTACCTTAGTCAACTTTTACAACACCTCAGAAAAAATGAGGGTGGTCTATTCCACTCAACCTGTTACCACACGACGGGTCAACTTACCTTGGTTGCCTTTTATGACACCTCGATATGGAATGATAGTGGTCTATTCTACTCAGCCGGATACCACACAGAGGATGAAATTAAAAAAAATTACCTCAGTAACAAAAGACGGTGGTCTATTCTAGTCATCCCGATACAACACGGCGGGTCAACTTACCTTAGTCGCCTTTTATATCACCACGATAAGAAATGAGGATAGTCTATTCTACTCAGCCGGTTACAACATGGCAGGTTAACTTACATTAGTCGCCTTTTGCAACACCGCGATAAGAAATTAGGTTGATCTATTTATTCTACTCAGCCGGATACCACACGTTGGTGTAGAGGCATTGAAAGAACTAAAAAAGGTCTATACTAGTCTATTAAAAGTCTAATATGATGTTATCTATACATTATAATTTGCCATCAATAAGACTATCATAAAAAACACTGTAATAAACAAAAGACTAAGGAGGCTGTTCTCAATTCAATCGCTTCTTCTAAAATATATTTTTTTAAATAAAGCTGCTACGTTTTCCATTAAGCTAGTTATATACAACATTGCGCCTATACTTTTAAACATTAAAGATATTCTTTGGAATAAATACAAAAGCTATGCTTTATTGTTGTGGGGTTATTGTTAGGTAACTTTACAATGGGGTGCTTGATCAAATCGTTTTTTTTCTCAATACAACTTTTCAAGGAAGAATTTGCGCGATACTGTGAACGTTGACCTAGGTTTGGGCCATCGAAACAGCGATTTTATTAATATTAATAAATTTATTAATTTATCATTTATAAAAAAATGTACTAAAATTTTAACTTCAGAGTTGTAATATTTGAACATTAAAGTTGTTTTTTATGTTTTCATTATTATCTTGTGTTTCTGTTTATTTTTAGGTTTTTAATTGTGAAATTGTTACTTAGAATTATGTGATTTATTGTAATTGGTATTACCTAATTAATTTGAGACTATATAGGATATTTTTTTGATTATTTAATATGTAATACTGTTTGAGATTCATATAAATAAATAAAGAAATGAATATCAACACATATATAATAACATTTTGTAATAAAAATTTATTTGTGGGTTCCTCGAGACTGGGTGTATATATGTATCTCAAATCTGTATATGTATTTGCACGCTGTGACTACCTTTAATTAGATTTATCTTTATATTTAAATGAGTTAATCTTGTATATATATATATATTTTCCGAATCTCGGAAATAGCTCCAACGATTTTCCTGAAATTCAACATGTAGGAGGTTTTGGGGGAGAAAAATTGATCTTGCTAGGTTTTATGTAAAAAAAATTTGTTTTATCCCTGTTTTTGGGCATTAAAAAACACTAACATTTATATTGAATTGAATTTTCGCCATTAACTGTCAAGTCGACGTAGCTTATTCGGGTGACGGGCAGAATTGAGAAATGTGAATGCAAAGGATTGATCCCCAACTAAATCATTGATTTTTTAAGTTTTTTTTTTGTAAAAAATTACCGAGCGAAGCTCGGTCACCCAGATATTATGTTATTACCAATCCTAGGAAGTATAACCATGTTACTTTAGTTATACATGTAATTCTGTTGGTAGTTCTATGGACTAAATAATTAAATAAAATGTGTAACACAACGTACTAACACCTGATTCCGCGCTCAAAACTAGATGGCGCCAGATCCTAGGGCTCTAAAGTGCATCCTACTGGAACACTACGCCTTAGCTCGTCTGAGATGGTGCATCCTCCGTACGGCACATCCATACTCGGAATGCCGTGAGGGACCCGTCGTCTGTCCGCGATGCTTTCCGTAATCGTGATTAGCACGCATCCTTTCCCCCGACATTACGTGCGTCGGGTCCGTCGTATTACAAATGTATTTAAAATTATATAAGTACATATTTACATGTTGTCTGTCACCCATAACACAAGTATTAATTTACTTTGCGAACTACCGTGTGTGTGTAATATATTTATATATATTTTTTATTTTATACACTTAAAAGAAGCATCAAATATTATATTTCATTCTCTAGAATGTAAAGTAAAAAAAACTGAGGTACTAACATTACGTAAACGTTAATGTTATGGCCACATACTGAACGCGGTCTATTCATAGCGCCAATCTCGTCGACTGAATACACCATCCAATATGGCGCCCCATAACACCCTATTCAGCCCTCTATGAATAAATGAGCTGGACTTTTTAACCCTTGCCCGTGTCGGAGTACACAAACATTTCTGTTTGAAGTGTCGCAAGGATCATGGTCCAAAAAATAAACAATTTTGTTTCTGCATAACAGCGAAATATTCTTTGTTCGTATCTCTCTTACAATATTTGGTAACAAAAACGTGCATAAATCTGAATATTCTCCCTTACTATTACTAACTCTTCTTCTAAATATAAATAAGGGTATATCTATAAAATTCTCGTGTCACAATGTTAGTTAACGTACTAACATTAGTACAGTACAGTAGGTCTGAGAATCGACTACTTTTTTCATACTCCTAAGTGATAAGGGTCTAACATTTAATTTTAATTTTTTGGACAATTTTTTATTAGGTACGCTATATTTACACTAGAAATTCCCTAGAAATAATTTATAATGCAAAAAACCGTTTGCCGGTTAGCTAGTTACACTATAATTTACATCACTCATTTAAAATTTCTTGCTATTATTTTGTGAGCCTTTTGGGTCCCAAAATCTTTTAAATTTAAACATCTACTTTTAATAAGCAAAGCTGGCTATGCTTTTCATTAATATACGTGTTCATAAAATAAAAGCAAATATATTTTTCATCAACAATAAATTACTCAATAAAAAATTTCATAAACTTTAAAAATTACAGACTTGAAATTTGGTATTTGTGCCAATCCATCACCAAAGATGACAAGATTTTCAAAATAATTTCTACCCTTACCAATGTATGCCAAATATACGTCACAATGCGCTAAGGACAGACTAAATATTATGAAATACTAAATTCACGCTTTCATTCTCTTAAGCGATATTGCGTTGTAAATCACTTGTCACGGCCTCCATGAAAGCTTTGTGGGTTAAATTAAATTAAATTTGTTGTTAAGAATCTTTACGAAATAAGTAGTATGATTATACAAGGCTTTTGAAAGCCCGGTTATTTATGAAACTGAATTTTATTCATAGTGTTTTTAAATTTTAATTCTTTTTTTTGATTTGCATCAGTTTAAAAGCCAAAATATCGGCAATTTTAAGCTGTGTTTTCTCTATGTTTGCAAAGGAAATATAAGTTTTTTAGTCCTATGTACTAGTTTGCAGATTTAGAGGTTTTTACTCTTTTATTAAGGAGCTTAATCTTTACAGATTATGTCGCTCCGTAGGACGACTATTGAATATTATATTATAATTTTATTTGCTAACTCTAACAGAGCTTTATAACAGGGATTTGAAGGAATTAGAGGTTTCTTTGCGGAATTCCATAGTACAAAAATTATAAAATATTTCGCTATAATGGGCGATTGACGTCGTGAACTGAATCGCGTATTATAGCTTAGAGTGATGACCACTATCTTAACTCTTGGTTTTTAATTAGAACATTTTAAATACAGTGCGCACACAATTCAACAGAAACGTCCTACCGACTTGAGTTAAAGATAGTGTCTTGTTGACATTTTTTAATGAATTACATATTAGTAATTCGTTTTTTGCATATGTACTAGCTTAACAGTGAGATAATAAACTTTATACATAAAATTGTATAAGTAAGTAACGGCCTATTTGCTATCCCACTGCTGGGCATAGGCCTCCTCTCTCCGTATTTGGAGAGAAGAATTGGAGCTAAGACCTACCACGCTGCTCCAATGCGGATTTATAAGTTTCACATATCCCTAGAGGATTCTCTAGAGATATGCAGATTTCCTCACGATGTTTTCCTTAACCGAAAAGCGTGCGATCAATTGCAATTATCAATTATACACATAAGTATTTATACAAAAACTCATTGGTGTCTGCCCGGGTTTGAACCCATGATCTTCTCTAGAGATTCACACGGTCGCACCGCTGGGCTATCACAGCTGATGTATAACGTAACAACAAAATTGTATAACGTAATGGATTCAGAAGTATAAATAAATAAATCCTTCCCTTTCACCACCAGAAGAAACGCAGGTTGAAGCTCCGCATAAAGCCTTTCGTTTTTCAACGCATAATATAATAAAATATTTACAGAGTTTCATCTTACCCTCAATTTTACATTCAAAACATTAACTTACACTTACTTCTCCCCTTATAAATACTACAATAAGACTAAGTGCACCACAAAATAAACTTTACGAGCGAAAACTCGTTCAAAATAAACGCCGAGTTAACTCAAGTGCACCTGGTCGCGTGTTGATACTAGAGCTTACTTACCATTCTGTGCTTTAACATTTGTTCTTTAAGATTTGAGTAAGATTTTGTTTTGCTTTTAAGCCTTTATTTATTTTAAGTGTTGAAATCTTCAATAGATTTGCCGTGTGGTATCCGGCTGAATAAAATAGACCACCCTCATTTCTTACCGAGGTGTCGTAAAAGGCGACTAAAGTAAGTTGACGTCAGGCAGGCGGCCGGTCGTAAAATACGTAGCCAAATCATATGACAACATGTTTGTAACATGTTGTGCCGACCCCACTTAGAGTGGGATAAGGACAGGAGGATGATGAGTTATAGACAGAAGGTTATAGTTAACAAGATTTGCATAATGAGAAGAGAAAAACATATAGATATCAAGATCGGATAAAAATGACGCTCGAATGATGCTTGATGATCGAAGCTTATAAAAACAATGTCAATACCCTTTAGAATTATCTTTCAGACATTTAGTATAAAAAGAAAATATACTCAAACATATGAACCCTTTCTTAATTAAACTTTCTTGCCACGATTTTTATTATCGTAGCTTCACATACTTTCATCCGGTCTCCGAGGAATTTGATATGATTAAACTGTAGGAAGCTTTAATTATATATCATGATTCATTTTATGAATATTTCTTTTGCGTTTTATTCTGTACATTATTTTAATAATTAACGTAGTACGCCTATATTCGTATATGAGTATTACGCGATCTTTGAAAAATGTTTTTAACGATTTTCAAATGATCAATCTGAGCTAAAACATTATACTATAATTAACTATATACGAGTATCTAGTATTTACATAGAATCTTTAATATTTAAATGAGTTAATCTTATACATACACACACGCACACACACACACACACACACATATATATATATATATATATATATATATATATATATATATATATATATATATATATATATATATATATATATATGTGTGTGTGTGTGTAAAAAGTTACCGAGCAAGGCTCGGTCAACCTGGTCAACCTACTTACTTATAATAAATTGTTAATTTTAATCTTGTTATTTTTGAACTTGCTTTATAATATGGCTAATCAAAATGCAATTTACGTTATGCTAATCAAAAGCATGACGTAAATTGCGAATATCAATTCGAATTCCATAAGTGACAGAAAACTCATTGGCCTACCCGGTGATCGAATCGATCGAAATTTTTTTTTATTTTTAAAATGTTAAAAGATAGATCTCGGGTTTCGAACTTTTTTGGTCTGTCCATTGCCTATTAAGCTATCACAGCATTACGTTTGACAGCTAAAAACATCATACATTACTACATTTTAGCATTTTTTCAATGCCCGAAAACAGGTATATCATATTTTTTAATGAAACATAGCTAGATCAATTCCTCCCCTTTCCCCAAAGTCCCCTACATGCTGATTTTCATGAAAATCGTTGGAGCCATTTAATATTACATATACATAATAAGTAAAATAATAATATTAAATTTAGTTATGTTCTAGGAGAAATGTTATCAATATTGCGCTGGTGTAAAATACCTCCAACCCGAGTTATCGCGAGTAAAATAGTTGAAGAAGCGCGCCGCATGAACAAGTGGAGCTTGCGTGAGTACTAAATACTTAAAATAACTACTTACACGTGAAGCTTTAGTTTATTTGATATTTCAAATAGCTGTAGTCAACGCGCTAGAATAAGTTTTATTTATAAAAAGATACGTGTTGTATATATAAAGAACAATATACAACAATGTACATTAAGCTACCATATGGCAGTTCGACTTACTTTATGTAAAAGAAGAAGAAAAACGGCGATGGTCCAATACTAAACACTAGCTCGGTTTAACCTCAGGAACAGAACTCCCTCAGACATCGCTAAATAATTATGTCAAAATAGTATCTTATTTAAAGATGCAATAGGTCATAACTATAGCACTTGATATAAATATTGATTATAATTTAATATACATCACTAGATGTGACGCATTCATTAGTCTTCTATTAATCGTGCGGTAACTAATACTTAGTCGCCTTTTACGACACCTCGGTAAGAAATGAGGGTGGTATATTCTACTCATCCGGATACTACACGGCTAAGTTTTAAATCTACCAATATCGTAAATAAAAGACACGAAGTGTGCGCTGGAGTCCCTTCTTTTTTAAACAGACGGTTATAATATTCTCTTAAACAAAGCCATTAACCTCAAATCACATTACTTTATAAAAAAAAATAGTTTTAAACTTAAGCAATTTCTATTTAATCTAAGCTTACTAAAGTAATATGATTACTGAAGTCACAAAGAGACGAATTTGATAACTTAATCAAGTTATTTAAACTTGAAATTTAATCGAAACACCACGTCCTTTAACGTTCAATAAACTTATTATTAACTGACTAAATTTTATTGCTAAGTTAGATGATAAGTCGAGGAATACATTCTTCACGAATACATACACTTACATTCGACGCCGTGTGTTATCCGGCTGAATAGAATAGTACCACCCTCATTTCTTACCGAGGTGTCGTAAAAGGCGACTAAAGTAAGTCGACCCGCCGTGTGGTATCCGGCTGAGTAGAATAGACCAACCTTATTTCTTACCGAGGTATCGTAAAAGGCGACTAAGGTAAGGTGACCCACCGTGTGGTATCCGATTTAGTAGAATAGACCACCCTCTTTCTTGCCGAGGTGTCGTAAAATACGACTGAGTTAAGTTGACGTCAGGCAGGCGGCCTGTCGTAAAAACGCAGCCAAATCATGTGACAGCATGTTTATAACATGTTGTGCCGACCGCACTTAGAGTTGGATAAGGGCAGGAAGAAAAGAAAGATTGATAAAGATATGGTATAATTTTTTTTGTTTAATCTTTTGTGTTATCTCGAGTGCTAATATTCATCTAGTTACATACATACTTTTACGTTACATACATAACGTTATATACATACATATATAGTTTTACGTACTTTTTCTTTCTTTCTATATTACCCGTATTTAATTTCTGGTCTTTTTCCTTCTGCTACTCAAAGGTTGACTGGAAGAGATCCCTTTTAGGGATAAGTCCGCCTTTGTACATGTGCCATTTTTTCTTCTCCTTTCTAACAATATGTATGTACAATAAATAAATAAAGACTAAGATCAGTTTAAATCTCCAACGAGTAATATAAACTAATTAGCAAATCATTCAAACAGCAAAAAATAAAGCACAAATGGAACGGTTTTGAATATATGCATGTGTGCTTAGTGCATGTTTTTAACTTGCTCGATCGCGTTAGCGTAACGCCAATTTGTATGGCGATAGAACAGCGGTCACTAGATGTCGCTGTTACGGCGTTAACATATTGGCGTTACGCTTACGCCATCGAGTAGGTTAAAAAAACTCTCACTAAGCACACTGTATACAATCGGATATACCTATACACTTTGCCGTCATAGCTTTTAGCTTATTTCAAAGCACAGATTACTAACCGATATTATTATATAATAACCCATTTCCTTGTAATATTAGTTTTATGACACAAAATGGATTATTTATTAAGTCTAGTTACAGAGCTACATAGAATATTTATTTTCATAAAAACTATACGCCGATACTTGTGAATTATAAACTTTGATGTTGCAATAAAAATGATAATACAATACCAAATATCCATTTATGAAATTTTATATATAAAACTATTCCATTACAAGATAACCCGTGCCGGAGGTATAAAATAAAAATTCGTACAACATTTTAATCTGGTCATATAAAATCGTTATTTTATCACACATAAACCGAACTGATACAAATCGCGGGGAATTTCGCGTACATTTTATGTACCCTGTACACTGATAAAATCTTAAGAGACAAACAATATTTAGACCAGCAGAAAACCGCAATTTTATACGTATAACTATGAAAAAATAACTTCTAGAAACAAAATATATGTTAGTAATTTATAGAAGTAGGCGTCACCTTGCGGAATTGCGAGCAAAAGTTTGATAGAATTATTTTGCTATAATCCACGAATGTGGCATTACGATTTTGTTGTTGAGCTTATCGCTGATAATGTAAGCTACAGGACCAATCGATCGTAGAGATTGTCGTAGTGAATGTGTGTAGTGCTTGTGTAGTCTGTTGTTGGTGTGCGGCATTTTGTAATATATGTGGTGACTAATTACCGTTTATATACCTTAAACAGTCAGGTTTGAGGTATATGAAAGGTTTTTGCTTCCTACACTAGTATTACAGATTTTCTTAACATATGCAGATTATAAGAAAATAATTCTATTATAATTTTTATGGTTAGGACGGTTTTATCAAATACAAGGATGTTCGGAATAATGGAATACCCTTATCCCATACTAAGTGGAAAAGCACATGTTATAAACTTGTTGTCACATGATTTGGCTATGTATTTTACGACCGGCCGCCTGACGCCATCTTACCTTAGTCACCTTTTACGACACCTCCGTTAGAAATGAGGGTGGTATATTCTACTCAACCGGATACCACACTATGTATGCTTATATATCTTATTGATAATTGAAATTTATCACATGCTTTTCGGTTTGTTTTTTAAGATATTTTTTTATACAAAAGTAATAATAAAATTATTTTGCTATAATCCGCGAAGAAGTTTTAGATACATGCAGGATTCGAATCCTGCATTTATCAGGTATGATAACCGATTGTCCACTTACATTTAGCATTATATATATTTTCTATTTTACTTCTTCGCGGATTATAGCAAAATAATTTTATTATTACTTTTGTATTATGGATCTCCGCAAAGTAACGCCTAATTCTATAAATTATTTTTTATAATTAGATTGTTAAATGGCTTACTTTATATTTTGTTAATATCCACTTTCGATATACAAAGTAATCTATCAACAAATTACTTAACTTGGGTAAGCCTAAACTAATTACAACTTATCTACATCGGATAAGTGAACAGATAGAAACTGTTTAAGTTATTAGAAACTTGTTTAACAATTAGACAGATAACGATAAAACTTTATTGTTATTCGGGGGCTGTATCAATTTCCAAGACAAAGCGATAACACCTGTACTGAATAACAAGTCATTTAACACTCTATATTTATATTAGCTATGCCTCGCAGTTTTAAGTGTGGTGCAAAAAGACAATATATAAAAATAATAATTTCATTAAGGTATACACCCAGACTCGAAGACCAACAAATTCATTTGGAGAAAATGTTCATCACCCTCGGCGGAAATTGAACCCACGACCCGCAGAGCTGAAGGCCACTACCCACTGCGCCAACGACGCCAATATAACGCCAATATACGAGGAGAGGAGGCTATACTCAGCATACCTTTGTTAGATTATGTTACAAATATATATTCTCGATTTAAAATCTATATCTATAATTATTATAAAACAATGTCCCTAAAAGTTGTATGTCTGTATGTGATCGATTTTCTCAAAATTTACTGAACGGATTTTACTAAAAGGTACAATTCTTCCGGAAGCTTTAGGTTGATTGCACATTACGTTTTTACGTAAATTGTGTTAAAAAGGTTGCGTGGTTGTAAAAAAAACTCGCCTGCTGGGAGATTTACTCGCGTGGGCCGCGTAATCCAGCAGAGATACACTGAAGTTATGTTTTAGAGAAATATAGATCTACAAAAATACTACATAAAAGTCCGAGACAGCATGTCTCTATCTCATATGGTTAACTCACAATAACTACTTTTGAGTCTTTTGTGATCTCTCTGATTTTCACGCGGGTAAAGCCGCAAGCACAGCTAGTCGATAATAAATGTTACTAAATATACTAAACAAATTGTAATTATACTTTTACAACAATCCAATGGCAAAGATGGTACCGACATTGATTATACAAGGAAACTCTTGCTTGTATACGGGTCATTACTAAAGAAAACAGGTTTCCGGTTCCAGCGGGATATCGTTAAGAAAAATAACGTGAAAGACATATTTTAAGGAAAAACTCAGTTAATAAAATATTAACTAACGTTAAATATAGCGTTCGTTACATTTGGTTAGTTACAACGTTACGTTCGTTACATATTTTGGACTAAAATGTATCAAAGAAGCAGCTGTAAGACACTCTAATTCCTTTATCTATACTAATATATAAAGCTGAAAAGTTTGTTTGTTTGATTTATTGTTTGAACACGCTAATCTCAGAAACTACTTGACCTATTTGATAAATTCTTTCAGTGTAAGATAGTCCATTTATCGAGGAAGACTATAGACTATATAACATCACGCTAAGAAAATAGTAGAGGAGGAGTAATAAAGAATATTACGAAAACGGCAAAATTTGAAGCTTTCCTTGCGTGCGCTAAGTAAACGGTGAAAGTTATTCAAAAATCTTTAATAATTTACTCACGATATTTACTTTTATGTTCACAATTTAAATTCGGGACAAAATTATGATACACTGATTTCCATATGGGCGAAGCTAACGGAAAAGCTAGTCAATAATATAATCAGTCTCCTTGTTCACTGTTCCTACCGCACCCAGAATATGCACATCCTTCCTTTCTATATATATATTATTTGACTGGCCCGTTGGAGCAGTGGGTAAAGACCCTGTCTTTAATTCCGCGGGTTGCGGGTTCGATTCCCGCCGAGAGCCAACATTTTCTATAAATGAATTTGTTGGTCTTCGAGTCTGGGTGTATATTTGTATTTATTGATGTATTTAAAAAAATATATGTGTATATTCGCCAGTTGTCTGTCTATCATAACACAAGTATTAAATTACTTAGTTTGGGGACGGACGACCGTGTGTGTAAGTGTCCCATATATTTATTTATTTATAGAATTATTTCTTCCTTTCTCTAGAACTTCATTTCTATAGAATAACTTTTCCCGCAAAATCGTCATCTTTCTACCACATCTCCACCAGTGTCGGTAACACAAAATAAAAATTACTAATTAACTACTCAATTATTTAAAAAGATTACAGCACTAAATAATAGATTAAAAATTGCATTTGTTACGTAAAAATAGTAAATATTTTACACAAACGACTATATCACGACTATAGCAGTTTATTTTGGCGTTAAACTTTATTATAGTTAAAGTAAACAATTCAATGATGTGAGGTGAAATATCGCTTTGTCTCCGCAACCCCGTTCAAAAGACTTTATAGACACGCTTTTTGGAGCATACTCGTTTAAATAATAAATAATTAAACTTGCACTTCATCATGACAAAATTTGAACTATATTTTAAGCTTAAACGTAAGTCCGGCTTACTGTGCAGCCTGTTACTGAAAACACCCATATTTTACGACACGAGGGAAGGTTTAACGTTATTAAATTTTCGCTGCGTTGCATGCGATAACGTCCTCCACCGAAAAACACAAATTTCATCCGTCAAAACAAACTGGTATGATGTGCCTTAACTACCATCTATTGGTTGGTCCTGGAGTTACATAACTGCTTTAAATTAAAAACTTTAATACCAATGCTTTATTGTTAGAAAGCTCAGAGTCTCTCAGCGGGCGATGGCGCGAGTGTATACTTGGTGTATCAGCAGTTTAAAAACACTGTTTAAAAAGGCTTATACATATACTATTGCTTATACGTAGATTACTATACTATTGAGGAGTACTTAGATGATAAGAATAGCGACATTTTAACCCTACAAGACAACAATGACAGTAATGACAAAATAGTACAGTAATAACTTGTAATAAGAATTATATTTAGAAAAGAGCAACCGCTGAGTATCTTGCTGGCTCTTCTCGGTAATAACAGCTTTCCGAACCAGCTATAGAGTTGACGATTCAAAAGCACTTTTTTACAAGTTTATTTGAATAAAGAATATATTGAACCTAAACTTTTATCTATTCTTCTTTAATAAGTGATAGCTAGATCGCAAGATACTACATTTTATTTCTTTGGCTCCATTCTTGTTAATTTCATGGACTCATTTAGATTCCATATCAAATTTAAATGGAATTTTATTGGTAACAGCATATTCAAAAGTAGAGGTTCTTAAAAATGTGCTGTCATCGCAAAATAATGTCTTAAAAAGTTTAAATATTGGCAGAAATCTTCTTGAAATCTATAAAATCAAAATGAATATAAAAGACATAAAAAATTAAAATTAAAAAATCTGTATTTATCTTTAGAGCTTATAATATAAAAACTTAATACATGAAGCAAGGAGAGTCATTTAAAAAAATGATAAAAATATCATTTCCATTCATAGTTTCATGAAACGCATACCGATATCTGTGATTGCATATGCAATGACCCAATGCATTATTTATACACATTTTTCAGCTTTGCGAGTACGTATGCCAGATTTTCACAATTCACATTCTGGATTTTGTTATAAATGTTTCAAAAGTGTTACTTTTTTATTTGTTATAAATTTTATATTCTCAGGGATTCTCAGGTTTGTGTGTAGCAACTATTTTATATTCTACTAGCAATCGCCAGCGGCTCCGCCTGCGTAGAAAGGTTAAAGCCGTAATAGTATTTTGATAACCAGAAAAATGGTTAAAGTGAGTTAACCTTAAAAGCTACACATATACTGTCTGTAATTGTATGTAATTTTGTGATACATGATTTTTGAATAACTTTCAACGTTTACGTTTATTTAAGAAAAGCTTTAAATTTTGCCGTTTTCGTAATATTTTTTTATTGCTACTCCTCTCTTATTTATCTTGGCGTGTTGTTATGTAGCCTTCGTCGACAAATGGACTATTTTACACCCAGAGAATTTTTCAAATTGGTCCAGTAGTTCAGTAGTTAGTTTTGATTTATTCACTGCCCGTGGCCTGGGTGACACGCGTTAAATTTGAAGAAAAATAATTCCCCTCTCCCTATACCAAAAAGTTTTCCTGGTATATCTAATATCTAAATTCATATACTACATATTTACTTTTTACATTTTTACCTATGTATTTTATTTTTACAATTTATTACAGAATGTCTTTATATATAACATTCACAGCTTTCTTGTCATTAGACACCACAAACATGTTTTCTTTAGAGAGTTAAATTACATGCTGTAATCGGCCATATTGATCTATATTAATTAAATCAACAATGTATTTAAGGTAAGTACTAAATCGGATAAGGATTAATGCAATATTGTTTAAAATTACTTCGAAATAATACATTATTTTTCGTTAAAAAATGTAAAAAAAATGCTATTGTGGGTTATCCATCCACCATCGCGGACTTTTCTGTAGACCTTTTCAAGGTGTACAAATACTTAGTACATCATTTTGATAAATCTCGCAGGGTTTAGCCTGCGTTTGAAATGTAAGCGGAAAAAAATGACAAAAAAATCACATAAGAAACCTCAAAAATTACAGTATTTCTCTACTCCATATTGAATGGTATTATACCTATAAGCCTTCCTCTTCAATCACTCTATCTATTAAAAAAAACCGCATCAAAATCTGTTGTGTAGTTTTAAAGATTTAAGCATACATAGGGATATATGGACAAACAAAGAATGTGACTTTGTTTTATACTATAATAATATAAAATATATATAGTGATTAGTCGCTTTTTACGACACCTCGGTAAGAAATCTGCGTGGTCTATTCTACTCAGCCAGATACCACACGGCGGTTCCTCTAAAAAGAAATTATATGCAAATTTGAGAGTGTAACAGTGCTCATTGATATTTGCTTCACCAACAATATAATTTTTAAGTCCGCATTCATAAAATATGGTATTCAAAAGTTGAACTTGAAAAAACTGGTCGTTTTAAAAATTAAATTCACTTTTCCTTAAATGATAACCGGGACATGAAAAGAGTGGGTAGAAACTTTGCAGACTTATAATTTTCTTGTGCAGTTATCGCGAAAATTTTCTGCGACAGGAACCGAGGCAAGTTGCACTTGAAACCAGCTGACTTGTCTCAAATACGAGTGTAATTAATGTGATGAAAAATTTTATCGCCATCTCCAACGTTTTCCGTTGCTTTGAAACTTTTCTTTTTGAAAATATTCATCGCGACCTACAGGATCTTGTCTACGTCGTTTTCGCTTTTGAGTGATTTTATTCCATTTTAACATTCATGAATGCCAACAAAAACAATTTTTTAGATTTGTTTTTACTTTATTGTTGCATGTTTAAATGCCTAGTACCTGGTTGGCCGAGCCTTGCTCAGTAATTTAAAAAAAAAAAAAAGTCAGTTAAAAAAAAAGATAGGGTAGGAGGACCCTAGGTATTTTCATTTCTCGCGACAACCCGTTCCCGAATAAGCTACGCTGACTTGACAATTTATGGCAATAATTGTGTATATAGATATATAAGATTAACTAATTTAGATATCAAAGATTTGATCATTGTGATTTTTGGTATATTGCAATGAAGTTAAAATGTACCGTCACTGTAAACTTTATGTCAGAAATACAAAAGCTAGGCGTTTCGAAATAGAAGAAGAACTTCAACGGTTTTGGGCTAATAACGTAATATTGTACGCTGCAACAGCGACATCTAGTGCCCGCTGTTCTTGCGCCATATATATTGGCGTTACGCTAACGCGGTCGAGTAGGTTGAAAAACTAGCAGTTCGCTCACAGAACAAAGAACACTACACAACTAACTATGCAAACAAAGTAAAATTTAATATGAGTAAAAATGAGTTAGTCCAATGAACGCATGATATAAAAGCATGGTAGCTAAGTTACTAGGTGTATTACGATGTACGGGCTGCATGAATTACAGGCTATAATTTAGCCCCGCAACATTGACCACGTCTGCGGTCAGGCGATATTACGTACGCAGAGGGCGGCATTTATCTTCCCACTTAGGCCGTTCAGGTTGGCACGATTGATCGGGTCATGTCAAAATGATGCGTTCATATAATAACTAACAAAATACGGCATTGTAGTCAATTGTATATTACTAAAACTATTTTTTTTAAATCAGGTTTTCTTTGTATTTATTCTTCGGTACTAAAGTTTATAAAACCGTAAAAATTCTAATTAATGTCTACAAAAACCTAATGCTACAAACAGATTCAATGCGTGCTATAATTGAAGCTTAACTTGACTTAATCAGGCTATAAAGTAAATATTACCAAAAAAATTTACCTACCACTTTATACAGTAAGTTTGAACAATCAAAATATATAGATAAGTAATTATAGAATAACTATTAATAGTACCCGCGACTTCGAAAATACATTTTTCATGTTCTCGAAAAAAATCATGTTTTTTTTTAATTTTATACATTAGCCCGTTGTATCAGTATTTATTGAGTAAAATTTCATCAATATTGATACAAGAAATAACCTAAAAAAGTGTAACAGATAGACTTTCGCATTTATAATATGAGTATGAATTTCTGCCTAGCTAGATTTCCCGAGAATCGTGAATCATAAAGGTCTTATATCACTCCATTCGGCTATCACGGTTTATACAAAATCCGACTAGCCTTTTATTATTACCTAAAGCTTAGTACCGTGTCAAATATTTAATTACAATAAAAAACGGACCCTAGTTGAATACTAGGTCAATGAAGATGAATAGGTATTCATTGAATTGGACCACAGACGTACGACAATATTTGAATTATCGGTGCAATGTCTCGATCAATTCGCCCCGCTGACATATTGCATTCCCAAGCTGGTGCCAGTAATTTATTATATCTCTGTAGTCGTTTCCATATTGCCTGAATCGATCTATCTAATGCAAAGATGCACATCTACCTACACATTCGCCTAGGGAATATGTGGTGTCTTGGTCAATTTAGGGAATGACTCTTCGCTTACGTATTTGTCTTTCAATAAATTTTGCTACGCTAAAGAATGTTCTTCGAAGATTTCGTATGAAGTTAGGATTTTTATACAGCTTTGCTGATCCGCGTCACATACTTCTGGACGTAGTGACGAAATCATAACGAATAAAATTATACATTATATAAATAGTTATAGGAATTGTGTTTGTGAATTGATGTACATCATAGACATACGAGAGGTCACAAAAAGCATGTGTTACATGTGTCGTGACTCAGAAGAGTTAGCAACTTATTCGATGGTCTCGGTATTCCACAATAAAATTCCGCAATCCATACTAGAAATGTACAGAAAAGTTTAAATTAAGTGTAAGAAATATGCTTATACGTAAAGCATATTAAAAAATTAAAGATTATTTGGATGATAAAATTGACCGTCGAGTTTCTATCTGGTTCTTCTCGGTAAAGCAACATTCCGAACCAGTTGCAGCTTCATTAATAATATCGATCCTTGACGATTTTAAAGCGCTTGAAAGAGATTATTTGAATAAAGATTATTTTGATTTGATTTGATTTAAAATTATATTTTGACAAAAGCAGCCACCTATTTCCTTACAAGTTTTTCGCGTTAGCTTTCCGAACCAGCAGTTGAGTTGACGAATCAAACACTCTTGTTTAGAACTTTACTTGATTAAAGAATATTTTGAATAAAATTTGCTGTCTGAGTAGAGTAGACCACCCCCATTTCTTACGAGGTGTTGTAAAAGGCGACTAAATTAAGTCCACCAGCCGTGTGGTATCCGGCTGAATAAAATAGACTACCCTCATTTCTTACCGAGGTGACGTAAAAAGGGACTAAAGTAAGTTGACGTCAGGCAGAGGGCGAGCTATAAAACAACTAGCGAAATCTTGCAATAACATGTTTAATACATATTGTGCCAGCCCCACTTACAATGGGATAAGGGCAGGAGAATGATTGTGATGAATTGAACTTATGCATTTAAACATTGATTCCGTTATATGAATAGGTATAGCAGAAGTAAGTGAAATCTTCGTTTGAAACGCCTTCTCGCTTCACCTATTATGAGGAGACAGTAATCTATATTTCATTAAAGTACGGACGATTTCTCACAAAGTTCACTAACTAATAAAAGTGATTAAATTCGAGTTTGTTACTTAAGTTCTTGATGTAGTTTCGAGAAGGTCGGACGTCGAACATAAATTACATTCCATTAGCTTTACGTCTATCTCTAGCTTTAAGATTTAGGTTTTGTCTATGAGAGTTACATTTAGTCATCATCCTCCTGTCCTAATCCCACTCTAAGTGTGGTCGGTACATGTTATAAACATGTTGTCACATGATTTGGATATGTATTTTACGACTGGCCGCCTGCCAGACATTTACTTAATCATATTTTACGACGCCTCAGTATGAGGGTTTTTCTACTTAATCGGATACTACATGGCGGGTCAACTTACTTTAGTCGCCTTTTACGAGACCTCGGTAAGAGATGAGGGTGGTCTATTCTACTCAGGCGGATACCGCACGGCGTAAGAGAATTAAACTTAATCACAGTGAAAAATAGATTTACATGTATCATAATAAAACTTAAAGTAAGTGCATTAGTAATTGACCATGTACTAGTAGTTGACCGTTTTGTATAAAATCATAAACGTATAAATCATAAAAAATTATAAACGTTTTGTTTGTTGTAGCTAATAAAAAATATTAATTAATAATATTACATTTTAAATATAAATCAATGGGCTACATTTCAGAGCTTTTGTGTAGTTGTTAATGGATGGCAATAGGTAATTACAAATTTATTTTTTATTAGCTAGAACAAACGAAACGCTTAATATATAAAATTTCATACAAAAAGGTCAACTACTAGTGCATGGTCAATTACTAGTCCCCTTACCTTACAAGATTTTACTTTAATTATATGTATGTATTCCTGTTATATTATCAAGATATTACGCCTATTACATTATATCATTAATTGGACAAAGACGCAGATGATAATCCGCTTAATGCTTATCTGGTACATAACTAATTATTTATATGAAAACGGAATTCAAGATCGTGTGACGTCCAAGATCTGTTACTGGACTGGACGTACATAGGTTGAAAAAAGAGGTCATGAAGCTTAAGATGGTTGTACTATCATTGCGTGGCATTTATTATATTATTTCTTGTCAAACTTAACTAGTTCATGGTTCACCATTCTAGGCTGTATATGACCGTCAGTTCTCCACCACTCATTAGGGATTTTATTATGTCACGATAACCTTATCCACCACGCTACTGATGGCGGGGAAAGGGTAATGTTGTATATATAGCCCCTATGTACCCTGGGAAGCGAAAACGCCCGATACACACACGCACACGCACACACACAGCGTCTTCGCCGGCGAAGACGAGGTCCCCGCTTCCTCACGTCTAGCGGCCGGGGTGTCCAGCCCCGCCCGTTATGACATTAGGACTTTTCCACAAGTCCGATGCAGTCCTCCACAACGCGTCGTTTTAAGCCAAGGTCCGGCCTCACAGGAGGCACCCTTAAGACGACGCTCCCAGGATGCTGCGGGTCTCTCTCGAGACCCGCTCTCCCAGCACCTCAACCCCCGGCGATGCTTCTGCGCTCGCCCACTCTCTCGGTGACGCTGTCGAAGCCTTCACGGCTAACAGCCTTAGTTAGTGTTCGAAAAAAAAAACTGGGAAGCGAAACCTCTAGGTCAGGGCCTTTCTAAACAAGGGCCGCTCCTTCCGCTAATCGATGCATTGGGAGCACCAGATGTATCGACCACCTCGGGGACTTAACTTCAGCGAGCGTCTGAAAAACCACGTTTCGATCGCTCGGAGGTCGCTCTTAGGGCGGTATGCGACGGATTTTGGCAAGTCACCTGTGCCCCGCTCGACTGCGGCGAATCGCATCCAAGGACTCGACTTTCTGAAACCGCTTCGCCGCCTCCTCCCGTGACATAATACCATTCATTAGGGATATAATAATTCCGTTTGAGATGAAATAACTTAACCTAAATTACACATTGAAATCGAATCAAAATATTCATTTTAAACTACCATGTGTGCATAAGAAAATGCACTTAAAATAGAAAAAAATTTAGGTGAAAAACCTGGATATGAAATTTATGGTGTACAAATCTTAAAGTACACATTGGCTTTGGATTCAACTTTCAGGCCTAAATTTGGCAACACTGATAAAGCTTCTATCATTTTTCCTTCTCTTTCTTTTCTCTCATGTTTATCTATTCTATTTTCTGTCGTATCTTTTCACTCACGCAGTACTTTCATATATGTGTGGTCTAATAGCACATTATCGATATTTAGAGTTTTCAATTTCAATTCAAAAGTCAATTTAAAGTTCAGAATTAGTCAAAAATAATATAGCACTGCACTAAACCCTTAGACGCGAATCAAAACAAAACCTTTTACTTGTGAGGCAAGTAACAACAAAATGTATTTAAACACATCCTTGAATTATCTAGTTTAAACTAAGTTAATGAACACAGGGTCGCTGTCAATTTTGAAGTCTTGTATAGTTTAGTCGTATTGCGAACTCCACAACTTGCTCCGTTAGCCAATTTGTAGAATCTTCGAAGGTTCTTGATATTGGCTCATGTTTATTAGTGCTTATCAAGTATAGCTTAACTGGCATAGTTGTAAGGAGAAGGATTATTTTCTACCCCAAATTTATAATAATACTAAGGATAAATGATTACTAATGCTATGGTACTATATACTAATGCTTCTAAAACTATAAATGCCGGTGGGCGCGCGTTGTTCGCGATGCTTGTAGACAAATGCAAACTGAGTGCTGCGGCGCCTCGCGTCCGATTTTATGCTGTTATGTGTAAGTTGCTAATGCATTGAACAATAGTGAATGTTATTAAGCTTAATAAACTCTTTAAAAATGGATCATGTATAGAAACCGGATATACTCACGTCTTATTCTATTGGGTGAGCCCGACTAGCTTCAAACCAATACAGAGCCCTTTTTCAACTAAACCTGCATGTATAAGGTACGAGAGCGGTTTTTAAGTCCAACACTTAGCGTTACAAATATTTTCTTAGCAAAATACTTCTATTATAACTTCTGAACCAACAATATATTATTCACAAACAATTAATTAGATATTTAGGTAGGTGGCTTAATAGGTGGGTTAGGTAGATTAATAGGTAGGTGTTGAGATAGTCAACATTCTCCTGTCCTTATTCCACTCTAAGTGAGGTCGGCACATGTTATAAACATGTTGTCACATGATTTAGCTACGTATTTTACGACCGGCTGCCAGACTGATGTCAACTTATCTCAGTCGTATTTTACGACACCTCGGTAAGCAATGAGGGCGGTCTATTCTACTTAACTGGATACCACACGGCGAGCCAACTTATCTTAGTCGCCTTTTACACTACCTCGGTAAGATAAGACGGTGGTCTATTCTACTCAGCCGGATACTTCACAGCGGGTTGACTTACCTTATTCGCCTTTTACGACACCTCGGCAAGAAATGTGGGTGGTCTATTCTACTCAACCGGATATCACACAACAATCTATTACTATACAAAACATTAATCCCATGTTTGTTTTTGCAAATATCAACTAGATAGATTAATATACTAAAATACATATTATGAATTGTATTTTACATTGAGATATATATTATCGAATAGGTGATTATTTATTAAATTCGATCCGCCGATATAACTGAAGAGCAGATGAACATAAGCCGTGTAATGTGATAAAAACAACATCAACCGCCATTCAAATAATGGCTTTGTCAGTCGTAACGAAATAAAAAGGTTTCACTGCATAACATAAACAAGGTTTTATCAGCTCGCCGTTAAAAGTAAGTGGCGAAATATATCCTGAAACTACAAAGCCGCGTTAACTGAAACAACGACGTCAAAATGTTAGGAAATATAAAACATTGTATGTTACCCGCAAAATAATTATAATCCTCCTGTTTTCAACACCGGTACCAGAAACATGATATCATGAAGTTATTTGTTCAAAGTGCCAGTTGCAATATGTATACTGCAAATTTTTTGATCCATACACAGTATACTTAAAGCCTTTTTCAAAGCTCTTTCGGTCTAACAGTAAAGGGAAAGTAAATGAAAGTGTATTTACCTGTCTCTTACAGAAGTTACAAAAGAATTATTTTTACGACAAGTCACCACACGTATCATACAATGTTACCAACACTAACACTCCACTCAAGCACTACACACACTCACTACCACAATCTCTTCGATCGTTTCGCCCCGGAACCGAAGCTTCATCAGGAGGATAAATCAATAAATGTAGGTATGTGAATGTTGCCTGCTTCATACACTTAGCATTACATGGATTCTCTCAGAAAATGCGGATTACAGCAAAATAATTCTATTGTCACTTCTGTACTATGGAATTCCGCAAAGTAACGCCTGTTTCTATATATTATCTGTCTCATTTTATATGACATTGTACAAAGATGAAGTTTAGGAATTCAAATAATGACTAATTACTGGGATAATTATATCCCAGTAATAATATATAATAATTTACTGGGATACCTATGTAAATAGAAATAACAAATGCACTGTTTGCGAAATTAGATTAATATTTTTAGTTTGACTACATTGGTTTCATCCAATAACTCATATCTTATCTAAGAAAACGACAAAAAAGGGAGTAAAAAATAAATAACGAAAAGAAGGTTATTAAGAAGTCGATTATAATAGTAAAATAGGTAATCGATTTATATAAAAATCTATTCTTTTTAACACCCCTAATATCTACATGTGTTTAAGTTGTAAACCGTACATCATTTTTGGCTGCCCATGTCTACATAGTTACTAAAAAAACATTTATGTTACGACTCATTTCATTTAGATATAAAATGTAAACCGGGACGTGTCAAGTGTGGCTGACAAGCTGAGAGACATGTCTGAGCTTGTTACAAAGCCAAGTGCAGAATACGAGCACGTCCGTTATTACATTGGATTTAACGAATATTTAGTACATTTTTTATTTGATTTTTATTTTCCAGAGTACCTATGGTACATTAGCCATATACTTTGCGATTTAATATATTCTTTCGGTGAAATTAATGATAATTTTTTTTTATTATGAATGGCGATTTCACAAAATCTATGTAATGCTAAATGTAAACTGTACTATCTGCAGTATAGTAGTTTTCATACCTTGTATGAGCAGGATTCGTTAAATGCATGCAATATAAAACATGATAAAATATAATAAATAAAATGAAAATAATATTGTAATTTAAATAAATTTTACCGAAAAGAACTTTTTATTATACCGAATTTTAATTTGGCCAATTTAATTTAATTACTAAATAATTTATAGAATCAGGCGTTAAATTTGCAGAGATCCATAATACAAAAGTAATAGTAAAGTTATTTTGCTATAATCCGCGATGAAGTAAAATAGAAAATATATATAACGTTAAATGTAGAGTGGACAATCCGTTTTCATACCTGATACCTGCAGGATTCGTAAAAACACATGCACAAACATCCACCACCGCCACCACAATACTCAAGCACCACATACGTTCACTATCACAAACTCAAAAATCGTGTCGCCCCGCACGAAAACGGATTATCCAATCTACATTTAGCATAGCATTTTACACATACTTATTAATACACTTTTTCATACGGCAAGTTCTAGGTAAAAACACTTTTTAAGGCGACTACAGCGTTATCGTAGGTAGTTAGGTACAAAAATTATTTATATAACTAAAAGGAGACAAATTAAATTATACTTAAAGGAAAATTTTGACAAAAACTATTACTAAAACTTAACAACTTAAATCAGGCGAGCAAGTTTATTTTTATATTTGAATAGAGTGTCGTGGAAGATGTCTATATCATGGGAATTAATAATTAAATGTTATTAATAATTGTTCAAAAATGTTATTCTTGGTTGCTAACAAAATGAGAGAAATTACTACAGTTTTTGAAACATAGTTAAATACGAAAACTGGAACATGTCAAGTAGAGTTGACATGTCAGGAGACACATCTAAACCTAGAGCCATTAGCCTGAAACTTACGTAATAATGAGATTAACTTTTCAAAACTTTCAATTATTAATTTCTTGCAATAATATATTAAATATATTTTAATTTTTGAAATTTTAATCAGTAGCACAAACCGCGCAGCTAATATATATTATAGTTATCAAATATCAGAAAGCTATTTTCTTCCGACAAAACCTTAGTATAAATACCTGGTTGACAGATCCTTGCTCTGTAATTTTATTAAATGATAAAAAAATTACTGACTTATAACAATTTTATAATTGACAGCGAAATCAGCCATTCTATTTTTTAATAATTTTTTACAGTTTTTTAATGCCTGAAAACAGAAACAAAAGAGTTTTTTTTAAATAAAATTACTTAAATCGATTTATCGCCCCTGAAACTCCCTACATAGTAAATTTCGTGGAAATCGGTGGAGCCGGATATATACAAGGTTAACTCATTTAAATATTAAAAATAATTAAACTTCACTCAAGATTAATAGTTATTTTAATTATATTAAATGCTTTTTTGATATTTGGGTTGAAAGGTAATGATTGTTTAGTTTTTCCAAAAACTTTAATTCGAATTCACAAACAGGGTATTAACACTACTGGATCTTGTGGTTTTATGAAAAACTATTTGAAGAAAAAAAATAGTGTGATCCGGTCTTTATTGATGACTATCGAAAGATGTTGTATTATATATTGTTAGAAATAAAGTCTTAATTCAATTTAAAATGAATAATAAAAAAGTAAATGAATGCGTATAGAGAATCACGCCGGGCACACTTTTCACTTCAAACTTGAATGACAGAATGATTCTACCAGCAATTTGGAACACTAATCCACTTGAGAAGAACTGGCAAGAAACTCAGTAGTCGCTCTTATCACAAATAGCGATTATCTGAGGTTAGATTCTAAAAACACGAAATACAAAAGAGGTCGTCCAAACATGTTTACCTCCTTATAAGTTAGTAAAAATTTAATAATTCTATTTATTTCGTAATATCTTCTTGTCTCTGGGCAATTGTCATTTTTTTATTCACCGATATGTGGGTAGCAATGAAAACGCCACGCGCCCATCGGTTCGTCTGTCGCCGTGCGAGTGTCTACGTGAGCGCGGAACCTTCGTTAATGGCCGCTCGATCGCTATAAATAATTCGCCTCAAATTCATTATAAAACATTAAATAATTCGTCTAGGACTTGCTAAAGTGCAGTGCTTAAATTTAAAGTTGTGTCGAGTTTCTGACTCGTAATGGTGTTACTGTTCGTTCGAGTAACAATCCCCTGGCGTCACAAGAAACGGCCGGTCACCGGCATATTGAGGACTTAAAGTGCATGGTGGCAGTACAAAGGCATCGAAAGGTGGGTGGTGCTAAGTTGTTACTACGTATCAGTAATAAATTATGCATTGCCCAGAAAGATAGAAAATAGTTAACTCCCTGAACCCCCCTATACAGTCCACTTAAATTACCAACCAGCGACCTAGGGTCCAGGGACCAGATTCCTTTTAATTAGGGAACATTTCCCTCCACCTCCTACGAATGCCGCGCACCAAAAGAGAGAGAATGACGTCAGCCGTTGTCTTACATAGACTGTCACAGCTTAGAAATCTGGATTCCTAACAATATTATATATTCGAAGCACAATTCAAAAACGAATCCATAATCGCAATTTAAAGCACATTTCGATATTTAAGGTAATAAAAAGTGTCATTTCAGATTCATAATCGAAGCGCGGCGTTAGAAAAATATTATTGTAAGATCCCTTAATCCATTTATATTCCTGACAAGGCAGAGATATTTACATGAATTTGATTTTTTGATATAATATTTTCATTTAAATTCTCATACGTTAAGTAAACATATTGAAATTTAACCGCCAAAGAAATTTACGTTTAATTCTTCTGTGTTACAATCAAGTCTATTCGTGTTCGAGATAAGTAAAAGATGAAGATTTCCAAAAGAATCAAAACTACTATTATTATTATTAAAAAGATAATTGAGTTTTACCCTTCTTCTTTTTCAACCGATGGACGTCCACTGCTGGATATATGTCACGGAATCTCCACAATCTTCTTATTGTGCTGCTTGGATCCGACAGCTTCCCACGTCCTTTTTGAGGTCGTCAGTCCACCTCATAGGGGTCTATCAACGCTGCTTAGAGAGACCCCGACCCGGAGGTGGCGCTCTTCAGGATATAGAGCCGCTGCTGGCGGGGATGGGGGCAATGTGTACAACGGTACCCTGTCCCCGCCACCAGCAGCGTGGTGGAGCACTGTCAGGTTTTTAGTCGGTGCGAGTCCGATATACCCGCCGCTCGTCCCTGTCGGGCGGTGACGATCCATAATGGGTTTTCCTGACATAAAAAAGGGTCTACCAACGCTGGATTTCCCTTGTAGCGTCGCCATTCCAACAACTTAAGACTCCAACGCCCATCGGTTCTTGAAACGTCTTTCGGTTAGTGAAACGTCTGATTATAAGCACAGTTAAAATTAGACTTTGTTATTTACATTATAATTCAAATTCAAAAATTTCTATTTTTATAAAATGTTTTATTCTTGTTCTAGTCTTTGTCTTAACTTGTAAACAAGTGCTTTTGAATCGTCAATTCTACTGCTGGTTCGGCAAGCTGTTCCTACCGAGAAGAGCCAGCCAGAAACTCGGTGGTTGCTCTTTTAAACATAATACTTATAACTAGTTACATTAAGTCATTACTATCTTGTACAAGGTCGGACAGTAACTACATCTACGAATTATTATCGTCTAAATAATCCTTAACATATAGTAGGCTTTTTTATCAGCGTCTCTTTAATAGTGTTTTTAAACTGCTGTAATGGCAAAGCTAAAATTGATTGCGGAATTTTATTATAGAATCTTATACCCAAATCCACTAACGAATTTCGTACCTTTGCAAGGCGCAAAGCAGGAGCCGCAAGCTTATGTCGGTTCCTACTTTGTCTATTATATACATCACCTATCGTTCTATAATTCTTCATATTTTTATGTACAAAAATTAAATTACTTAAAATGTACTGTGAAGCAAATGTAATGCTAAATTTCTCAAAGGTATTAAAGTGATTGATAACGCAGTGAAGTTTTTCGACTTATCTTAATCAATCAGAATGTAAATATCTTCAGTGAAAACTTTAGTTGTTTCAGATTAAATGAGTTTGAATCTATTTGCAAAGGTGAAGGACAATATGCCAAAAATGACCAAATAATTTTATTATTCTTACCTGGTAGGTATATTGTAGCAGTTTTTCACTGCCTGAAAGCGGGAATAAAATGATATTTTTTTAACCTATTTAAATGACTTATCGCCCCCAAATCCCCTTAATACAAAGTTTCATGAAAATCATTGGAGCCGTTTTTGAAATTCAGATTATATATATAGACGTATACAAGATGAGCTCAAAAGTAATTATGAAATTATTAATTAATCGCGGATTATAGCAAAATAATTTTATTTTTACTTTTGTGTTATTTAGGATTACATTATTTAAACTACAATGCTTAGTTTAAATAATGTAATCCTAAATGGCTTATGTTAAAATTTCTATATTAAAAGTTAAATAGTCATAATAAACTGTGGATTTTTACAATTAAATAATTAAATATATTATATATGTCCACAAAGAAACGGCTAATTCTATTAATTATTTAAGGTTAGCTCATTTAAATATCAAATATTTTTTTTTATTTACAACAAAAATGTATAAGTTATATCTATTTTAAATTACTTACACGCTAGGACTATACAAATCATGCCCACGTGGAATGGTACCAAGAATGCTGGCAGCGTTTCCGCGCTGAATCGCTAAGCTGATTCTTTGTGCGAAAAAGTAGCCAGCTCTTGTCACCTGAAGAGGCAATTAACCGAGGTGTTAAAACGGATATTTTTTTTATTTTATTTTAATTTTTTTTACTGTATTATATTCACTTTGATTTTATAATAGGCGTTTTAAATATTGGAATTACAATGTAGTTACTTTGTAACGTATTCAGGCATGTTCTTAATTTTACGGCTGCACTTGACATGTTACAGTTTATCACGATATATTTGCACATTCGAAAATATGTTACTGCAGTATTATTTAATATCAAAATCTGAATCTTTAACCAATGCTTACACGTGATACATTTAGGAGTTGAATCATAGAGTTATTATACTAGAGTAGGAGAGTCATAGACAGGCCTGTAGACGAGAGTGCCATAATAAACAATAAGAGAGCAAAGATAAAACTCTTAACTTAACTTTATCAAGTCATACATAAAAAAGAAAGATGACTCATTTTCTTTCTATTTATTTTAATAGGACTCATTTTAGGCTGCCTTCCCTTTACAAATATAATAACTCTATGAGTTGAACACGCTGTTTCGTTCGCGTTTACTTTAATGTCAAAATTCCCTTAATTACGTATTATGTGCTTTTTCCTTTCGACTGGCTCGTTGGCGCAGTGGGTCCTGCCTAAAGCTTCGCGGGTCACGCGTTCAATTCCCGCCGACGGCCAACATTTTCTGTAAATCATTTGTTAGTCTTCGAGTCTGGGTGTATATTTGTATTTAAATATGTATTCAAAAATTATATAAGTATATACTCACTATTTGTCTGTCTACTATAACACAAGTATTAAGTTACTTACTTTGGTGACGGACGGCCGTGTTTGTAAGTTTCCAATGTATCTATATTTTTTTTATTTATTCCTATTCCTGAAGAGCAACTGGGGATTTTCTATCCCATATATTATCGGTGTATTAATCTCAATTGTGCCAAAATTTTATCATTATTGGTTTAGTGGATTACCCGTGAAAGCGTAACAGATGGACAGACTTTCGCATATTCTAATATTAGAATGGATTTATGTCTTTGTCTGTATAACAACTAATTTATATTCTTAAAGCAATAAATTACCGACAACAAATATCTTCTGACAGATATTTATAGCGTACTCTGTTAAAGCAAACTTAGCCTGAAACAGGTTCGAACAGGCTCAGACTTGTTACTTTGTATGACAGCTACGCGTGACAAAACCCAGTTTGTACCGATATATTGCCTTTTCTAAGTAGTTTCATAATTAAATTAAAAGTTAAATTTGGTAGAGATATAACCTTTTGACAATGTGAATGTAATTGTATAACAAAACGTGTCAATTCCGTTAATACAACATCCGAATACGTTTGAAAAAAGTGAAACTAATTCTAAGTTATAATAAAATTATTCTGCTATAATCCACGATGAAGTAAAACGGAAAATATGATGCTAAATGTAGAGTGGACAATCCGTTTTCATACCTGATACATGCAGGATTCGTAAACACACATGCACAAACCTCCACCACCGCCACCACAATACACAAGCATAAGCACGTTCACTATTACAAACTCAACAATCGTTTCGCCCCGCAACGGATTGTCCACTCTACATTTAGCATTATATATATTTTCTATTTTACTTCATCGCGGATTATAGCAAAATAATTTAATTATTACTTTTGTATTATGGAACTTCGCAAAGTAACGCCTAAATAAATAAATAAATGACTATATCACAATAAAAACACTTTCAAACTTTATAGTCATTATTTGGACCGTGGATGTGGTTTAAATAATAACTTCATCATATCAACGAAGCCCCAAATGTACCTTTAAGTATGTGAAAGTATTTAGTAACTAAAATATAGTAAATATTGTTTATACTCATCATCATTGTCCTGCCCTTATCTCCTCGTCCTTATATCCTCTCTTAGTGTGGGCAGCTAAACATGTTTTAAACGATTTGGCTAGATATTTTACGACCGCGCGCCTGCCTGACGTCAACTTACCTTAGTCGCTTTTACGTTTTCATCAGTTCGCTTTTATGACACCTCGGTAAGAAATGAGGGTTGTTTATTCTACTCAGCCGGACACCACACGGCAGACATATATATATTTTTCATACTAGAATAAATAAATACTTTAAGTAAGTAAGTAACGGCCTGTTACTATTCCACTGCTGGGCATAGGCCTCTTCTCTCCGTTTTTGGAGAGAAGGGTTGGAGCTAAGACCTACCACGCTGCTCGAATGCGGATTGGTAGGTTACATATATCCCTAGGATTCTCTAAAGATATGCAGGTTTCCTCACGATGTTTTCCTTCACCGAAAAGCGTGTGATAAATTGCAATTATCAATTAGACACATAAGTTTTAATAGAAAAACTCATTGGTGTCTGCCCGGGTTTGAACCCATGATCGTCTCTAGAAATTCACACGGTCGCTCCGCTAGGCCAACACAGCTTATAATAAATATATATATTTTTTTTTTATTATTATTATTTATTTTTTTTATAAAAAATAATAAATACTTTAATTGAATGTTGTTACTAATTGTAGTCACTTTATTTATAAAATTGAGGTTTTCTAAGGTTATATACAGTTTCGATTATGTATTGATTTATATAAACGACGGCGTATAAATTATTCAACGCCATACACAGCTTAATCTAATACGGATCATATCATTATTTTATCATGCTGCGGTATCGGATATGCTAATTCGTAGTACATAATTATTACACTCATTAAATGTTATGATACCCGTAGAGCTTGTATTGTTTAGTTATTAAATAACGTGAATATTAGAATGTTATTTAATAACTAAACAGAGAATCTTAGGAAGTGACTTTTAAGGAAATAGGTATTCTTACGTTGGTTTTACAGTACTTATATTTTGCACAATTTAATTTTTGTACATAATATATAGAGAATTATGAAAAAAAATCGTCGAATGTAGATACATGAACATTGTTTGCAATACGGACTCTCGGAAATCATCACCTAACAATATCTCAAGCGAGAAAAGTAAACCTCAGAAATCCAATGTGTTGTTTGTACGTACTACGTCTGTTTTCAATTGAAAACGGGTTTTGATCGATATAAATAAATATAAATATAAATATTTATATTTATTTATATCTAAGCACAATGGCGAAAACATTTCCTTTAAAAATAAAAGTTTTATTACCCACTACAACTCTACACAAATAAACTAACAGTTATACTAAACTCTTGACTCGATGTCATTTTATTCCACTTCTAAAACAACTTTATTTAAATAATGACTGTTTGGTGTTCATGTTTATTGTGTGTGTATTAAAAAATATTTATTTTAGATATATTTCTTTGATAAATTATACCATTTATAAACATTATATATATTAAATATCATATAAGTAAGTAAGTAAGTAAGTAAGTAACGGCCTGTTACTATCCCACTGCTGGGCATAGGCCTCTTATCTCCGTTTTTGGAGAGAAGGATTGTAGCTGAGACCTACCACGCTGCTCCAATGCGGATTGGTAGGTTACACATATCCCCAGAATTCTCTATAGATATGCAGGTTTCCTCACGATGTTTTCCTTCACCGAAAAGCGTGTGATAAATTGCAATTATCAATTAGACACATAAGTTTTACTAGAAAACTCATTGGTACCTGCCCGGGGTTTGAACCCTAAACCTCCTCGAAAGAGGCGCACGGTGTTACCGCTGGGCTACCACAGCTTAAATATTGTTTTAAATGAAATATCATATAGTTCATTTAAAACAATAAATGTCGTATATTTTTAGTTGCATGGCTCACCTGCTACATAAATGGGTTAGCATCATTAAGTGAGCTAATACATCACTGTCAGCAAGTAGCATCGGTGTGATGGATAGTAGTACATAGTCCGTTTCCCCAAGAGTGTACTTCTTTTCGAGTGCCACTTTAACTAGTTACCAACAATATTACTTAACTTAAGTCATTTAAATAAAAAAATATGAATTGCTAACTTGGCTTAATTAATTTATTTTATCTATTTATTCTCTTTATTCCGTAAATAGAATACTTTGTATATCGAAAATGGATATTAAAAAAAATAAAGTAAACCATTTAACAATCTAATAATAAAAAAAATATCTTAAAAAATTGACCGAAAAGCATGTGATAAATTGCAAATATCAATAAGATAAATAAGCATACATAGCCGTGTGGTATCCGGCTGAGTAGAATAGACCACACTCATTTCTTACTGAGTTGTCGTAAAAGGCAACTAAGGTAAGTTGACCCACCGTGTGGTATCCGGTTTAGTAGAATAAACTCTCTTTCTAACCGAGGTGTCGTAAATACTAATCGTATTTTACGACACCTCAGTTGACGTCAGACAGGCGGCCTGTCGTAAAACGAAGCCATATCATGTTGTGCCGACCCCACTTAAAGTGGTATAAGGGCAGAAGGATGATTATTTATTCTCTTTATTGTACAATACATAATAACGTTAGAAAAGAAGAAACAAAATAGCACATGTACAAAGGTCGACCCATCCCCTAAAAGGTTCTCTTCCGTCTAACTTTTGAGTAATAAAATGCAGTAAACATACAAGTGAAATGCGGGTAATATTGAAAGATAATAATGAAAAACTAAGTACCTAATAAAAATAACATAAGAGATAACATGAATAGTGCTTCTATATTCTATATGTAAAATAATTTTATTATAACTTTTGTACTATAAAATTCTGCAAAGTAACCCGTACTCCTATAAATTATAAAAAAATTAGATTATTTCAAGTCGAATTATGTAATGCCAGAGTTAGAAGGCGACTACAAAAGCAAACGCGTTGCGTTATTAGTCTGCTAAGTGAATCAAGCTAAATATTAATTAAATAATATACTTAATTTACTATTGTGTGTAGTGATAATTATTCATTGTAAGTGTCCAGAGACCATCATGTAAATGAATAGTCGTACGATTTGCATATTGCAGATTAAAGTTGTTGAAATACTGCGTTTAAATAATAACCAGATATTATATTCAAAACAGCAACAGTGTGCATACTTTCGAATTTAAACTATCGTGAGTGTTATTCATTATTAATGTATAGAATCCGGCTATATTCTGAGCTCTATCTTTCCTTCTTATTCAGTTCCGCCGCGATAACGCCGCATAAAGAGCTCATGAATAAGAGTCCCGTATGGGCTTGAAACTAGTCGGGCTCATCCGACAAAATAAGACGTGTGTATAGCCAGATTCTATACATTAATTAGTGTGCAAACTCCTTGATAAACACTGAATTTGACTAATTTATAGAATTAGGCGTTACTTTGCGGAGATCCATAATACAAAAGTAATAATAAAATTATTTTGCTATAATCCGCGATAAATCATTCATGATCAATATTCATGATGATCAATATTCATCGCGGATTATAGCAAAATAATTTTATTATTACTTTTGTACTGAATTTGACCCTTGATTTGGTCATGGTAGTGAATATTTGCTGTACTTGTGTATTGGTGGTTGGTGCATGAGTTTTACGTATCCTACATGTATCAGATTCAACAACAGATAGAACACTCTACATTTAGCATGAGGTACATAACATAAGCGATGTCAGGAATTGCATTTATGATTTTATCGATCTCACTTAGAAAAGGCTACCAAATGATACATCAACAACAGCTAACAGGCCAAACAAGTATTGACAGGTTAAGTTAATAATTGTTGTTATGCCAGGATCCTGTAACCTGTTTCGAGGAGGTCCCACGTTCAATCCCTGGGCAGGCACCAATGAGTTTTTCTACTAAAACTTGTGTCTAATTGATAACTGCAATGTATCCCACGCTCTTCGGTGAAGGATAACACCGTGAGGAAATATCTCTAAAGAATTATGGGGATATGTGTAACCTACCAATCTGCATTGGAGCAGCGTGGTAGGTCTTAGCTCTAATCGTTTTCTTCATAAACAGAGAGAGGAGGCCTTTTTTTGCCAGGACGTTTCTCCCACCAGTTAAAAACGCTGTCATCTACTGAGAAGAACTGGCAAGAAACTCAAGGGTTGTTCGTAAATATTAATTATCTGAGGTTAGATTTTAACAACTAGAAACACTTAGACGCGGATCTATTCAATAATATTAAAACGACACGGTCACACTAATTTACCCTGCTTGTTTAACCAAGACAGGTTCAAACACGATCTAAACATATGATGTTTAATAATCGTACAAGTCAGGCTTTACAGCGAAACTTCAAGTGATAATACGGTCTAGCCGCCCTGAGCGTCTAATAACCGTATGAGTCAGGTATTACAGCAAGACTGGCGTCGCTATGTCAAGCTCAGCCATTTATAGCAGTCACAAACGAGCTCCCTTTTCTATCGGTCACGTAATTATCGTGCTGTCAGTACATCCAGTATAAAAAACTAACGTGATGATATTCGACTACTTCCGTCCCCAATGACATTACCAATAATATCTTACAATATATTTTCTGGTATCGCGAATTATAGCAATCATCATCTTCCTGCCCTTATCCCACTCTAAATGTGGTCGGCACAACATGTTATAAACATGTTGTTACATGATTTGGCTACGTATTTTACGACCGGCCGCCTTTTACGACACCTCGGTAAGAAAGAGGGTGGTCTATTCTACTAAACCGAATACCACACGGTGAGTAAACTTTCCTTAGTCGCATTTTACGACACTTCGGTAAGAAATGAGGTTGGTCTATTCTACTCAGTCGGATACCAAACGGCGGGTCGACTTACCTTAGTCGGATTTTACGACACCTTGGTAAGAAATGGTAGTGGCACTATTCTATTCAGCCGGATACCACACGGCGTAATATTTTATTACCCTTAATATAATATTAGGGATTATTATATATTACCCTTAATAAAATATTATATTCCTTATACAGGGTGTTTGGAAGGTCGATGCAAAGCTGCAAACAGGAGCTAGTATAGACTATTTAGAACCATTTAAACTGAACTTATGTTAGGCGAAGTGCGACTATTTTTTTTTTTTTTAATTTTAAAGATTTTTGAAGAAAAATCCGAAGTTATGTCATTATTTGCTAATAATCGGCCATTTTGAAGCCAAAGTCAATTATTTTTTATTTTATTTTATTAAACTAATGTGTAAACAGTGTAATAAAACATGATTAAGGTATCTGTGTTAAGAGATATTTTTTTTACAGATATTTGAAGTCAATCATTTCTTTTAAGATCAGAGAAAGCTGATTTTTGATGGCATTTAAAAAAAAATAGATTGTGCTTTTTTAGTTCAAACATTTTATTAAATATGCCTGGTCATTGTTCTTTATTTTGAGGTATCAACTATGCGGATAGCCTGCAAATTATTGAAATTAAGATCTACAAACTAAATTGCGAGAGAAAATTAAAATTTATAGGCGAAGTAATTAAAACAAAATTTTAATGAAAATCATTTATTTTTCGTGTTCAAAATGTCCGCCGCGGTGTCTAACACAGGTCCGGCCCGTCTTATTATTTCTGTTGTTGTTATTTTCAACAATGGCAATGGTTCTTTAGCACGAAGGATGTACCAAGAACGCTATCCTAATCGCAGAGTACCGAATGTGAGAGTATTTTACAACACATTTCGTCGGCTTGCTGAAGATGGGATACACCGTGTGGAACCTGGAGTCAATGCAGGTAGACATAGTACTGATATTGAGGATGATATTTTGGCGGCGTTTCAAGCTGATCCACATACTAGCAAGAGAAAAGTAGCACGAAATTTAAACATTTGTCATTGGAAGGTGTGGAATACAATGCACAAAAACAACAAGTACCCGTTTCATGGTACGGGTGTTCAAGGCCTTGAAGAGCGAGATCCTCAGAGTAGGATTCAGTTTTGTCGTTTTCTTCTCAACTCAGACATTGAAGATGCATGGTTCCTGAAGTCAATCTTGTGGACAGATGAAAGTAAATTTTCAAGGGAAGGCATTATTAATTTCCATAACCTTCATCTATGGGCTGAAAAACATAATAATCCACATTGGAAAACGCAAAAATCATTCCAAAAGAAATTCTCGGTCAATGTGTGGGCCGGAGTTATTGGCAAAATTTTGATTGGGCCTCATTTCTTACCAGATAATTTAAATGGAAATAATTATTTAGAATTCCTGCAAAATGATCTTCCAGAGCTCGTAGAGGAGTCTGGGGCCTTGATATTCGTTAGCGACCGAGAGCTCATTTTTCAACAAGATGGTTGTCCAGCGCATTGGACATTAAATGTACGGGAGCACTTAAACAATTGTTTCCCCAATAGCTGGATCGGCAGAGATGGGCCCATCCCTTGGCCCGCCCGTTCACCTGACCTGACTCCGCTTGACTTTTACGTGTGGGGTCGGGCTAAGGAGATAGTATACACAAATGTGGAAATAAACACAAAAGAAGAATTAATTGACAGAATTAATTCAGCGTTCGCGACGATGAAAGTGGAAATGAAGTTAAAGATAACGACAACAGAAGTTAGAAGTCGGGCCCGTGCTTGTGTTAGAAACCGCGGCGGACATTTTGAACACGAAAAATAAATGACTTTCATTAAAATTTTGTTTTAATTACTTCGCCTATAAATTTTAATTTTCTCTCGCAATTTAGTTTGTAGATCTTAATTTCGATAATTTGCGGGCTATCCGCATAGTTGATACCTCAAAATAAAGAACAATGACCAGGCATATTTAATAAAATGTTTGAACTAAAAAAGCACAAACTATTTTTTTTTTAAATGCCATCTAAAATCAGCTTTCTCTGATCTTAAAAGAAATGATTGACTTCAAATATCTGTAAAAAAAATATCTCTTAACACAGATACCTTAATCATGTTTTATTACACTGTTTACACATTAGTTTAATAAAATAAAATAAAAAATAATTGACTTTGGCTTCAAAATGGCCGATTATTAGCAAATAATGACATAACTTCGGATTTTTCTTCAAAAATCTTTAAAATTTAAAAAAAAAAATAGTCGCACTTCGCCTAACATAAGTTCAGTTTAAATGGTTCTAAATAGTCTATACTAGCTCCTGTTTGCAGCTTTGCATCGACCTTCCAAACACCCTGTATATTATAAGGAATATAATATTTTTATTACCTTTGAAAATTTTATATGTATAGCGTAAATTTTATCGGGGCGATTGCCACCTGTGAAATAATGATACAACGTAAGATTTCTCAACCAATCTCTTTTAGGCGGGGACATTCATGAAAATACACTTTAGGGAATAAACACATCACTCTACAATCCATCAATCGGGCACAACTTGCGCTGTCAGTGATGAACGAGTGTTAACTAACTTTATTACAAATCTTGTTTACCTGGTTATAAAATAGTAATTAATTCCTATTTGATTAAAAAGTCTCACCCACCTTTGAAAAGTTAAAATATCTTTGGGAACTGAGTTCATGCTCCAGGCAGGCATTTATTAGTTGTCTATAAGCACTAATCAATCCTTCTTATCTCTGGATAATTCCTGGTATAAAAGTTATGATTATTTTGCTAAAATCCGCGTTTGTTAAGAAAATCCATATAATTCTCAGTTTAAGAAGCAAAACCGTTCTCATACCTTATACATGCAGGATTAGTTACCGCACATATCACAAAAGAAAACCACCAATAACACATTACACAGGCACTACACTTTCACTACAAAAATCTCAACGATTGTTTCGCTCCGTAACTTAAGCATCATCAGGAGATAGGATTTAGTTGTTCAATTGTTAATTTTAGTAACTGTAAATTGTAATTGAAGGATCCTGTAAACGGATTATATACATAAAGAATAATCGATTAATAGGCTTTACGACAAAATCTCAAAGCGACACATTATCCTAAACTTCCAACTTCAGTTTGTTACACGTGTTTAGAGGCAAAATCAATGGCGGGGGTTATACTTATTGTATATAATACTGTCTGTCCGGATGATGCATGGTGATCTATCATAACTTTTGTACTATGGAATTCCGAAAAAAATGCCTACTTATATAAATTATTTAATATATTCTGCTGTGACAATCGTTTATTCTAATAGAAGAGTATAAGTATTTATCGAGGAGTGGAATCGTAACTAACTGTTACTTTAAAAACATGCAAAAAGCATCCAAATTTTCAGAGCGATACACGATGATCTGTCTATATTCTCATGACAATTTTCATCAATTGCAGCTATCATGCGTAGAAGGTATCGATTCCGTCTTACTCCAAATTTTAAAACATGTTTTTATATTAATATTAAATTATAATAGTCATACAATACAGTTCTTTCCTTCACTTCTCGAAAATTTACATTTGCCTGTTATATTAACTTGCTAAGTACCACTCCTCTAACAAAGTCGTTCCTGTCAATTACGTGGAAATTAAATCTTCATTTGTCATGAATAACATAAAATTAAAATAAAGTCTTAATTGTAAATAAAGTTTAAGTGAGATAATTGCTGTAAATGTATTTTTTTTAATCAAGCGCCCTTGAGTTTTTTTACTATCGGCAAATGAATATAATTTTGTTGGTAGTTATATTAATTATGTTAATAGTTGGTTGTAAATCATATCAAATTATAAATCAAAAGTCATCATACGAATCGAATAATCATAAAATTTAAATTTTTGTTAACCATATAAACTTAGCGACAACATGGCCGCCAAAAATAATTGGCGGGAAACGTGACGATGTGCGCTCTGTTAATTTGTTGATGAAAGCTATTTGCTTTACCCGAGCTTAATAGCTGGTTTGTTTAAATAGTTTCCATGTCAACATATATATCTTGAAATTTAAAAATATGTAGCCAAATCATGTGACAACATGTTTATAACATGTTGTGCCGACCTCATTTAGAGTAAGATAAGGGCATTAAGATGATGAATGCAGGGAAACTTACGATAATTTCGGTTTATTATCGGATCGACGTAAAAAGCGATTAAGGTAAATTGACTCGCTGTGTGGTATCCAGATGAGTAGAAAAGACCGGGTCGTCTTTCTTACCCAGGTGTAAGAAAAGCCGACTAAGGTAAGTTGACGTCAGGCAGGCGGCCGATCGTAAAATGCACAGCAAAATCGTGTGACAACACGTTTATAACATGTTGTGCCAACCCCACTTAGAGTGGGATAAAGATAGGGGAAAGATGAATAATATATTTGAGCGAAGTGTTACCACGAACGCTTCATAGTTCAGTTATCTACAATTAAATGACATAACTATAATAAGAGAATAATAATAAATCAAGATGTTAAGTAAGAGTTAAACATTTGTCATACTTATTTCAATGCGTACGTACATTAAAATGTCGTTAGTATTTATAGCAGAAATAAAATAGGCTTTAAATATAATACTGGTCACATTAGGAGATATCAAAAACTCATTACACTATGCAACGTAATTTAATTCTTGTTTCTTGACAATGCCATGTTCTGGACATTAACTGAATTTATAAGCAACAAACATGAAGCAAACTTTGTCGAAGCAAAGTAACAGTCTGATAATAATATAAAAGCTTCCTCTTTTATTTTATTTCGGTAGGAGAATTAGAACGTAAATCAATACGCTGTTCCGATGTGCATTGGCATATCCACAAAATTGTGGAAGGAATATTGATTTCACATATCGGAGGAATTCTCTTTAATTTTACATCTCGCGAAATTGTCACTAAGTTTTCCGTTGCGATAAAAGTGCATGGTGGATCGAAATACTATAAGAAAGGAAAAGTGTAAAGAGCCCATGAATAAAGGCCCCTGATATGCTTAAAACTAGTCGGCCTCACCAGTTAGAATATGGGTATAAACTGTTTCTATACATTGGCTATGAACACTCATGATAGTCTGAATTCAGAATATGGTATCCGGCTCAGTAGAATAGACCACCATCATTTATTACTGAGGTGTCGTAAAATGTGACTAAGATAATTTGTACGAACAGGTTTATACGTACGAATAACATATTGTTCCGACCCCACTTAGAGTGGGAATGATGGGGCAGGATAATGATGATTATAGTCTGAGTTCAGAAATATCAAATTAACCACAAAGTCTTCATAAAAAACTAATAGATGTCTATCAGTTTGATCAGGGCCCTTTGAAATCGCGTATCCTTTATGGGCGGTGTTACCATTCGACAGTCATGGCTTATCACAATAAAAGATGGGAAATACAATTATTTACTTTCTTGCCTTGTTATTAATTGTTAGTTAATTTATTACCTGCATCGTTTAATCGTTGACACGTTGAGTCGTAATTGACACAATCATCGTGCAAGTGTTCACATGATCATCATTATTGTCATACGATAAATACTATCATACGTACCGACCAGCAATTCACTTTGCGTGTCTGAAAACCGACAATTCACGGGTTGTAGGCGATCATAGAAGATGGTTGGCGAATACAGCTGATTATGTCCACTACACGATTATACTTACGCTTAATCGTTTGTAATCGCCAATTATGAAGAGTACAAATAAACTTATAAATCGAAATGAAATTGAATTTAAATTCCCTCGAACTTCTTCGAAATTCAAAGATATTCTAGTTTATCAGCGCATTCCTACGCCAAACTAACTGAACATGCAAAGTCGGGTCCTATTCAAGAGATGCAGTAACAAAATGAAATAAACAAAACCGAAATGCACAGATAAATTAGTCTAGTTCACAACGAACGTGTATCGATGTTGTCGTTGGCAAAGACAAATCGCTTTTGTTTCTCGGAATATCCTTTGTAATTTTAAATTTTATTAATGCACTAGTAGCATCCCGGTGGTTCAACTTAGGACTCAATTTATTTTATTATTTTATTTCAGACACGTAGCACCCTTATTTATTTATGGTAAAGTATGTACTATATTCTATTTCATTATAGTCTCAGGGACGCTTGGGATGTACTCCTGTGACAGACTATTCCAACCTTTAACTCATGGTGGGACATGGGTTTCATTATAAATCTGCACGTGCCAGACGGGTATGTAGCTGCACGTCGCCGTACTCTGTTCGCGTTACCGCAATGCAGGACAGAGCTAGGCAAGCATGCTCCGCTTGTTCGTGCGCTGCGCTTGCTCAACGATTTGGTTAGGGAGAACTCGGCCTTGGATGTGTTTCATACTCCACCGCTTCAGCTCATTAAATTAATCACATTTAGTTTACAGGATAAGTAAACCTAATATTATGTTTTTATGTTTATTTTCTGGATATCTTATCACTACATATTATAAAACAAAGTCCATATTTCCGTATGTACGTGTATAACGCAAATACGTTAGTGCCGCGAATCAAACTAGATGGCGCTGCATCGAAAAAATGCCCGCTATCGTTTGGTTCGCGGAACAATATATAAGCTACGAGTGGTTTGTGAGAACCCCTCTTTTTTCTCACTCTTCCCGTGTCGTCGTGTCGTTACTGACGTTCACGTGTAATTACATAAAAAATCATTGTTGGTAAAGCAATAAATGTGATTCGGATAATGGATAGCTGTGTTATAATTTAATCGGCCGTCCTACATACACCCTGTTCGACCAACAACCCAAGGGGGTTGTCCATGGTCCTTCGAGCCGGATATAATCCGGAGGAGTCACGGCATTCAAGGCCGCCTGGTGAGGAGAACCGTGCCGCCCTGTGTTGGCAATGAGCAGCAGCCTGTGAGCAGCAGCAGCAAGGACTGAGGTTTGGTGGTGAATCCGGCCTTAGCACTTTGCGACGGAGGGATCCGTCAGGAAGCCAACAGCGGGACCAGGTACAGCGGTGACCAGCGGGGTCAGTGATCCCCTCACACCGCAGGAATAGGATCCGGTGACAAGTGAGTGACAAGGTCTCTAATAGTGAGTGAAGTTTAATTTAATTAGCGAATTTTAACTTCAGTGAAAAATTACTTTAAAATCAAGAACAAATACTTTGAACTTTATAAATTAACAGTAACTTTCCATGTTTAGTCTCACTAATAATACTAATTTTAAATCGTGATAACCTACGGGGAACCCATGCCTGATTTTGATTCGAGGTTATAAACAATTGGAATAATCTACGGACTTTTACGAAATTTTACGTATTCATTTAACTTTAATCAAAATTACACTTGTTTTCGACTTGTAATATATTTGTGATTTCAATTTAACATAGAAAAAATATAGATGTTGTTGACTTGTAAAAATAAAAAATAATGTGTGTAATACTTTAACCTTATACTGCTTGTAATAAGGGTGAACTTTGATTGTATTCTTTATACGCGTAGTCATTGTGTTTAGCGAGTTCGATAATTTTATAAAAGTTATACGGTAGATAAGGTGTTTAGTGAAAGTATTAGTTAACCTTGGTATGTTATAAGACGTATTACGATAATTACTGAGGCGTTTATGCATCTTATTTGTATTGTTTATTTTTGTTTAGAGATTTGTTTTATATTGTGTTTTTTACTTTAATTTCGAATTTAGGATTTTTTAAAAATGGAAGATAAATTAAGATTACAAATGGACAATTATAGTAAATTAGTAAAAGCTAGAAAAAATTATAAAAAGTCGCCTAAGGAGCGAATTAATGAGACATATGTACAAGTTAGGCTCGAATCTCTTGAGCGTTTATGGAATAATTTCGGGGATACACATAGGGTTATTATTGAGGACTTTGGAAAATTATTAAGCGATGAGGATTATATTCGGAATGATATTTACGATCAAGCCGAGGAATTATATATAGAATTTAAAACAGAATTAATGGGTGTACTTAATTATTTTTCAAAATCGAATGAGAGTAGTATTGGGGTTAATCCTGAATGTGTGAGTAAATCCAAACAGGTTCAGGTGGAACTACCAAAAATATTTATTCCTAAATTTTCTGGGGCTTATACTGAGTGGGTTACTTTTCGAGACTTGTTTATATCTTTAATCCATAGTAATATAAATTTAGAAAAGGTTCAAAAGTTACACTATTTAAAAAGTTATTTATCGGGGGAAGCCGAACAGTTGCTTCGGCAAGTTCCTATTTCTGAAGCAAATTATGAACGTTGTTGGACATTATTAAAAGATAGGTATGATAATAAAAGGTATTTATCGCACTATATTTTGAAAAGGTTACTTAGTCAAAGAAATATTATGGTAGAATCGGCAAGTAGTTTAAAGGAACTCATAGATACAACAAACGATTGTTTAAGTGGATTATCTAATTTAGGTATTGATGTTACAAATTGGGATATAATTGTGATTCATATACTTACCTTAAAACTTGACATGGAATCCAGGAAACAATGGGAATTTAAAGTAACTAGTGATAATTCTACGGAAGAATTACCTACATTTGAGCAATTTAAAAATTTTCTTACAAACCGGTATCGTGCACTCGAGTTTCTGGATACCAAGTCAGCATCTCAAAGGTCACAAGGTCATGTAAATAATCCTATTGTTAAATATAAAAGTTTACACGTTGTTAAATTGCAATGCCAATTTTGTTCGGAAGCACACAGACTTAATTCATGTAAAAAATTTATAGGGGAAACGGCAGATCAACGTCGTAGTTTTGTTCAAAACAATCGTATTTGTTTTAATTGTTTGGGGTCCAACCATGGAGCGAAAGCATGTCGAAGCAATGTTAAGTGCAATATATGTCATCGTCGTCATCATACTTTATTACATCCTCGCGGTATAAGTAATGCTGAGACTACTAATGTTAGGGTTGAACAGGAGTGTAAGGAAGCTTTACTAACGGGGCCTTTAGAGGCAGGCAGAGATAATGGAGCGAGCGGCTCTGTGTCTCATACAGCTTATTTTTCGACAGGTCAGGAATTTAAACAGGTTTTGCTTGCAACAGCGCTTGTCAAAGCCGAGTCGAAACATAATTCTAACTTTTGGTTAAGGGCTCTGCTGGATCAGGGCTCTCAAGCTAATTTTATCACGGAATCAGCGGTTCAGGGTTTGAGGCTGAAAAAGATTCCTGTGAAGGGTATAATTTCTGGCGTAGGTGGAGATAAAGCGGTAATCTCCAAGGCAATAGTTAACTTAAACATTAAATCTAGAATCAATCCTACCGTTGTCGTTTCTGTGAACGCGTATGTTCTGCCATCGATAACTACTTTCCTCCCTTCGAAGAAAGTAGAGGTACTAGGCTGGTCAGAGCTTGGTAGGATTGAACTTGCGGATCCATCTTTCCATCAACCCAATAAAATCGATCTCTTATTGGGTTCTGATGTTTATGGTCAAGTGATCCAAGAGGGGTTACTAAGGGGTCCGCCGGGTTATCCAGTCGCCCAGAATACGAAGCTGGGGTGGATACTTTCGGGTCAGGTCGGGTTAGGAGAAACGAACAATTTAAGTTGTAATTTACTTATAGACGAACCCGAATCAAATGAAAATGATTTATTGAAAAAATTTTGGGAGCTGGAATCCGAATATTCCAGCGACGCTATAAATAAACATTTCACACCAGAAGAAAAAAGGTGTGAGGAGATATTTTATAAAACTAAAAAACGCGATGAGTCCGGTCGGTACGTCGTTACGTTACCTTTTAAATCGGATGATCCTGCATGCCAATATGGTAATTCAAAGGACATTGCGCTGCGACGGTTTGCTATGCTGGAAAGAAAATTGGAAAGGGACAGAAAATTACAAGAAGAGTATAGCAACGTTGTACAGGACTATCTAGATTTGGGCCACATGGAGGTCGTACCTGAGGATGAACTAAATAAACCGGGTTCAGTGTATCTTCCTCATCATGCCGTGATACGCGAAGAAAAAGATACGACGAAAATTCGAGTTGTCTTTGATGCCTCATGCAAGGGAACTAATGGAGCATCATTAAATAGTGAATTATTGATAGGACCTACTTTACAATCGGATTTACGCAGTTTAATAATGCGTTGGCGTTTACATCCTATTTGCTTAGTAGCCGACATCGAAAAGATGTATCGGCAGGTAAAAGTGTCCAAAAATGATATAGATTTTCAACGTCTGGTGTGGCGTGATCAAAGGAATCCAAACTCTGAAATAAAAAGCTACAGATTATTAAGGGTCACGTTCGGGACCGCATCAGCACCTTACCTTGCAGTTAAGGTTTTACAGCAAGTTGCTGACGATGAGGGTAATAATTTCCCAGCAGCATCTAAAAGAATAAAAACAGACTTCTATATGGATGATTTGTTATCTGGATGTGAAAACGTGAATGAAGGAAAGCAAATTTATGATGAAATGAATGAAATATTACGAAGAGGAGGGTTTAAATTAAAAAAGTGGACTAGCAATAATGACATTTTATTTAAAAAGTTTAAGGATAGGCAGGAAGATAACAGGGAAATTAAAATAAAGGAAGAAGTAAATATAAAAATGGATAATATTATGAAAATACTTGGACTTACCTGGGAGAGAAGAGCAGACTCTTTTCGCTACGATGTGAAGCTGATGGATATGAAAGTATCTGTAACTAAAAGAAAAATTATTGCGGATATAGCACGACTTTTCGATCCATTAGGCTGGCTCACGCCATGTGTCATTGTAGCTAAAGCTATGATTCAGAAGCTTTGGATTAGTGGTATCAGCTGGGATGATGAAGTACTTCCAGACATTTTAAACGAATGGTTAGCTTATCGGGATAATCTTAAAAAATTAGAAAGCATTCATATACCGAGATGGGTTGAAACTAAGTCCACTGATGCTCGCAGAGAATTACACGGGTTCTGCGATGCATCCAAAATAGCATACGCTGCAGCTATATATATTCGGGTAATAGATAAAGAAGGAAATATTCACGTTACCTTGGTTGCAGCGAAGTCGAAAGTGGCTCCAATCAAACAAGTTTCCATCCCAAGGCTCGAACTTTGTGGAGCAGTCTTGTTAACTAGGCTGATGCTAGATGTAGCCAAGATATTAGATGTGAAATTGGAAAACCTGCACGCATGGACGGACTCAACTATCGTCCTAGCTTGGCTCAATAGTTTACCTTCCAAGTGGAAAGTATTCGTGGCAATCAGAGTGTCAGAGATACTTACCGTTTTGAATCCAAATCAATGGTCGCACGTAAACTCCAAACAAAATCCTGCTGACTGTGCCTCTCGTGGGGTATCTCCTTCTGAATTACAGCATAATTGGTTGTGGTTCAATGGACCTGACTTCTTAAAATGTACTGAAATAAATTATGGTAAACCTAAAGATATAAAAACCGATTTGGAAGCAATAAGAGTACATGCTGCAACAATAGAAGAAGACAGTATATTTGGTCGATTTTCATCTTTAACACGAATGGTGCGAGTGATAGCTTACTGTAGAAGATTCCTCCAATTGCTGAAGCCGGTACCTGAAAGAAAAACGGGTTATTTAAAGACAGAAGAGTTAAATACAGCATCAGAAAATATTATTAGAGTATTTCAGCAGAAAAACTTTGAAGAAGAAATCGCCAACCTGAAAAAGAAAAAAGAAATTAGTAAAAACAGTGTTCTAAGAGTATTAAATCCCTATTTAGATAATAAAGAAATTTTAAGAGTTGGAGGTAGATTAGAAAAATCTGAATTAAATGAAGATAGAAAACATCCAATTATAATACCGAAAAAATCTAAAATTACTTACCTAATTATTGATGACGCTCACAAACAAACAATGCACGGAGGTAATCAACTTACACAAAATTATTTAACTAATAAATTCTGGATAATTGGAGCTAAACAACAAATAAGAAGTTATATAAGAAATTGTGTTACCTGCGTAAAAAATAGAGGACTTACCCATAATCAGCTGATGGGACAACTTCCATCTCCTCGTGTAACTCCATCTCGTCCGTTTCGGAATAGCGGTGTCGATTTTGCAGGGCCAATTCAGATACGCACTGCCAAGGGCCGAGGACATAAGTCGCACAAGGGATATATCTGTTTATTTGTATGTCTAGCGACTCGTGCGGTACACATAGAAGTTGTGTCAGATCTAACTTCTGAAGGATTTCTACAGGCGTTTAAAAGATTTGTGGCTCGAAGAGATCACTGTCAAGAATTATTTAGTGACAACTGCACTAATTAAAGACGGCCTTCCTCCATGTCGTTGGTTGTACGGTAGAATTTTAAAGTGTCATTTTGGCCCAGATAATATTGTTCGCGTTGTCACACTTAAAACGAAAAATTCAATTATTAAACGCTCAGCGTCTAAGTTATGTGTACTTCCAGTAACAAAATAGGTTTGCTTTCAATAGTTTTTAGCTTTATCAATAGTTTAAATAAGTGGTTTTCTCATCATTATTGTATCTTTGATTTGCATAAGGTATACCGGGTTTTGTACAATTTTTAAGGACAAATAGCAATTTGTCCTTGGTGGGCGGTTATGTATAACGCAAATACGTTAGTGCCGCGAATCAAACTAGATGGCGCTGCATCGAAAAAATGCCCGCTATCGTTTGGTTCGCGGAACAATATATAAGCTACGAGTGGTTTGTGAGAACCCCTCTTTTTTCTCACTCTTCCCGTGTCGTCGTGTCGTTACTGACGTTCACGTGTAATTACATAAAAAATCATTGTTGGTAAAGCAATAAATGTGATTCGGATAATGGATAGCTGTGTTATAATTTAATCGGCCGTCCTACATACACCCTGTTCGACCAACAACCCAAGGGGGTTGTCCAGTACGCATAAAACTTTAAAACTACGCAACCGATTTTGATGCGGCTTTTTTTAATAGATAGAGTGATTCAAAAGGAAGGTTTGTACGTATAATAACATTCAATACGAAGTAGAGAAATACTGTAATTTTTGAGGTTTCTGTAAATAATTACATTTTTTTCCGCTTACATTGCAAACGCAGGCTAAACCCTACGAGATTTATCAAAATGATGTACTAAGTATTTGTACACCTTAAAAAGTTCTACAGAAAAGTCCGCGATGGTATATGTCTATCTCTTATGGATAACCCACAATAGCAGTTTTTTTCATTTACTTTTTACGAAAAATGGTGCCTTATGTTCAAAGCAATTTTTATACAGTACAGCATTAATCCTTATCCAATTGAGTACCTTAAATAAATTGTTGATTTAATATAGATCAATATTGCCGTTTACAGCATGTAATTTAAGTGAACATTTTCGGAGATATTACAGATTTAAAATCCCGCGAGGAGGCCGCGCTTCGACCTATAAGCACTTCGAATTTAGCAGCGACCGGAGGCGCAACTTAATGTCCTTTTTTTAAGTTTATATTGTCTAATGATGAAAAAGCTATGAATGTTGTATGTGAAGACATTGTCTAATCAATTGTAAAAATAAATAATATCACTACATAGTATAAAACAAAGTCGCATTCTCTGTCTGTCCCTATGTCCGTATATCCCTATGTATGCTTCAATCTTTAAAACTACACAACAGATTTTGATGCGGTTTTTTTTAATAGATAGAGTGATTCTAGAGGAAGGTTAGTACGTATAATAAAATTCAATACAGAGTAGAAAAATACTGTAATTTTTGAGGTTTCTGTAAATAATTACATTTTTTTCCGCTTACATTGCAAACGCAGGCTTAACCCTACGAGATTTATCAAAATGATGTACTAAGTATTTGTACACCTTGAAAAGGTCTATAGAAAAGTCCGCGATGGTATATGTCTATCTCTTATGAATAACCCACAATAGCATTTTTTGTCATTTACTTTTTACGAAAAATAATGCCTTATTTTTGAAGCAATTTTTATACACTACAGCATTAATCCTTATCCAATTAAGTACCTTAAATAAATTGTTGATTTAATATAGATCAATATCGCCGTTTACAGCATGTAATTTAAGTGAACATTTTCGGAGATATTACAGATTTAAAATGCCATGCCGAGGCCGCGCTTCACCCTATAGCACTTCGAATCCAGCAGCTATATCGTTCTTTCCAGAGTTTGTTTAACGACAAGGAAGCTGTGAATGTTGTATATAAAGACATTCTGTAATTAATTGTAAAAATTAAATACATAGGGAAAATGTAAAAATAATAAGTAAAAATGTACTATATGAATTTAGATATTCCAAAGATAGCAGGAAATCTTCTTGGTATAGGGAAAGGAAATTGTTTTTCTCCAAATTTAACGCTTGCGGGCCACGGGCAGTAATGAATAAATCAAAACTACTGGATCGGATTTAATCATTTTTTACACTGAATGACATGGGATATATATTTTATACCCGTGCGAAGCAGGGGCAGGCCGCTAGTTGTATATAATATATTATTGAGTGTTTTGTTGTGATTTTTGTACAATGTAGCCCCACAAGATGAATTGGGTAACTGTAATGTCTTGTGGGTTAAGTATTTGATAAATAAATAAATAAATAAATAAATTACTGTCCCGACATAAGGTGACATAACGGCCTGTTACTATTTCAATCCTGGACATAGACCTCCTCTGTCCTTTTTAGAGAGAAGGGTTTAAGCATAAATCCACAGTTCCCGCCGCGATAACGTCGTGTAAAGAGCTCATGAATACGTGCCCCGGATGGGTTCGAAACTAGTCGGGCTAACCCGATAGAATAAGACGTGAGTATATCCGGTTAACATTGACTATGAATACTGCTCGCGTTAGTTTAAAGTTATAAAAGTCAACCAGACAATTATAAGCATTCCCTAATTTTCTCATACGTTGAAATTGCCACCATTGAAATCAATACAATTAATTCGGCAATAGTAAAGTGGTTGTAATAACCGTAAAAGATAAGCGCCAATAACTGTTCAAAATGGCGGCGGTAATATGGCCGCCGGAAATAATTGGCGGCAAACGTGACGAAGCTCGAGTGAATTAATTTGTAATTGACATTTAAATTTGTCATATATTCAAGTCATGCTGGTCACTCATTATTTCCAATAAATGATTAAATTTAATTAATGAGTTCTACAACTTGTAAAATGTCGTGTAGTGCATTTAAAATTGAATCATATTGTACCTATATCCTCTTATTATCCTACGTCTGGGCAAAGGCTCTCTACTTTTTTGGAGAAAAAGTTTGAAGCTAGAATCCACCGCGTTGCACCAATGCGGATTGGTAGGTATCCGGTTGAATAAAATAGATCACCCTCTAACTAACCGAGGTGACGTAAAAGGCGACTAAGGTAAGTTGACCCATCTTGTGGTATCCGGTTGAGTAGAATAGACCACCCTCTTTCATCCCGGGGGGTCGAAAATACGATTAAAGTAAGTTGACGTCAGGCAGGCGTCCGATCGTAAAAAACGTCCAACGCATGCTACAATGTTTATAAAATGTTTGACTGGCCCGTTGACGCAGTGGGTAGTGATCCTGCCTTCAGCTCTGTGGGTCGCGGGTTCGATTCCTGCCGAGGGCCAACATTTTCTATAAATGAATTTGTTGGTCTTTGAGCCTGGGTGTATATTTGTATTTAAGTATGTATTAAGTTACTTACTTTAGGATGGACGACCGTGTGTGTAAGTGTCCAAAAAAAAAAAAAAACAAAACAAACAAACAAACAATGTTGTGCCGACCCCACTTAGACTGGGATAGGGGCAGGAGGAGGATGAGTCACTATTGCTCATATGAGCAGTTGCAATCCATGCAAAGCATCCTATAGTTAGATGCATAGTTTTAAAATAAATTCCTTTGATTAATGCAGAACTTAGCTAATTCTTGTGAAAATCAAACAAGTGTAGATAACACTTTTATGAGTAGATAAACTGAAATGACCTTCTCTAGCACTCGAGCCATGACTAGTCGACTGATATAATAACGCGGGCATTACTGGCAAATATCTGTAGCAAATATTTGATATTAATGGCTAATATCGTATTACTCAGAATGAAAGAATGGAATTAAGAATATCCCTTTCACAATTATCTGTTCTCCGATTTCGGCGTAATGACTTGCGAAATATTGTAAGACTATAATTTAGCCGCATCTTCACTCTAATATTGCTTGTAATATCAAAAGGATGACCGACGAAGAGTTTGGTTAGTGAATTCTTAATTTCTATGCTTTAAAAAATTTTTATTGTGTTCTTAGTATACTTAGTGCTATTTTCATAATAATAATCAATGAATAATCATGAAGAATGTTGTGGGTGAGTCGCTCGTAGATCACAATAGATGGCGCTGGCTGTTATTGCCAACAAATAATAATTTAAATTACCAGGATACACCGCTATTAAAGGAGAATAACGTTCAATAATATGGAAAAAATATAGAAATAAAAGTATAGAAAGCTGCTGGGGCTGCTTATTCTGGTTTTGGCTTTCCCTCGAAATAGAACTCAACAGTTAAAAAAATGCTCCGTTATCCACTAAACTTAAGAGGATTATCATTCTAAAGATTTTTAGAAATTTGTCATTAAAATCGGTCCAGCCTTTTCGAAGTCTATAATTATATGGTCATTTATTTATTTAACTATACGGATCTCCAACAGCATAAAAAATATGTTATGTTATGTAACCCAAAAAATATCCAAATAGTCTCAAATTAATTATGTAGAAATCACATCATTCTTGGTTACAATTTTACAATAAAAAACCTTTAAATAAACAGAGCAAGAGAATTATGAAAACATAAAAAAACAACATTAAGGTTCAAACTCTGAAATTAAAATTTTGGTACATAGAGACAAACATTTATATTTATAAATTAGTGACTTCTATTTAGAAGCAATATATACCAGTTCAGATTTGATTTGTACGTAGCTGTCACACCCCAAATAACATTAGGACAAAAGATATTCTGACAGCTTTCATATGAAACATCCAAATAATATAAAGAATCAGCATTAAGCTAATGCATTCGCAGTATTCTCACTATCGCAGTAATCCTTGATGTCAGCAAAATAATGTTGTTTCTTTTGTATCATTTTTGGTATTATGTAGAATGTAATATAAAATATACATCTTGTGTAAGTTTGAGGTGATTTAAATTCAAATCAATACATACAATAAAACAAAACCCCCAAAGGTCTCTCTGTATGTGATCGAGTTTCACAAAATGTACTAAATGGATTTTTGTATGGTTTTTTGTTAAAAGAAGAAAAAAGGTGTTTTCCGAACCAGTGGTAGCTCTATTATTGATCCTTGACGATTCAAGAAGCTTTTTTCAATAAAGTGTAATTTGATTTGATATAAGCCCATGAGAAAATCATATAACACAACGAGTTTTAAATATAAATGTGGATGGATATGTCAGTAGATGAAAGCCTAAAAAGAGATGGTTGGATTGTGTGAAGCACGACATGGATATAAAAGCTTAAATTTGAAAATGTTTTTTTATTAAAGTAATAAATAAAATAAAAGGAGTTGCCAGAATTGACGTAAGATAAAAGAGAATGGAAGAAAGAACATGTGCCGATCCCACTTAATTGGAATAAGGACAGACGAATGACGATCGAGTTTCCGTACTAGTGTAGATATATATATTTTGTTCCAAACAATCATCTTCCTTTCTTTAAATTTATTCCCTTTGTGCAATTTAAACTTAAAACTACAGACAACGCGAGAATCCTAATTATTCTTCAATTCACGTCTGGCGTCCCCTAAATAAACATTATTTGAGGAATCCACCGAGATCTTTAACCCAAAATATCCATTGGAACATCTCAGGGGACGCGAGGAATTTAAATTGTTACTTTATATATGGTTACCATTTGTCTGCATGTCCAATTTATTAGTGAGCGTCAGATTTACGAGGTTCAGTAAACAAGAGGATATTTTGGGTGCATTTTGGGGTTTTTAATTTTACTTTTACGACTTTAGTTTAAAAGATAAGATATTTACATTTTCAGATTTAAAACAACTTAATGCTACTAACTGGTAACACAATAATTAATTATTATCATCCTATTAAAATAAAATATTTTTTACAAATCTTTATTTTTAAATGAAATCACAATATTTTGTGTAGTTAAAACAAAGTTAAAGTGAATTGGAGTGAAGGGTTGGAGCTTAAACCTAGTCTGACGACACTAACATGCTGCTCTAGTGCTAATTGGTAGGTTACACATAGCCCTTCACCTTTTCTAAGTGGAATCGGCACAACATGTTGTGTCATGATTTGGCGAGGTATTTAGATGTGAGTATATAGCTGTATATCTATCTCTAGATAATTTTAGGGTTATGTGTGCCATGTGGTATCCGGCTGAGTTGAATAGACAATCCTCGTTTCATACCAAGGTGTCGTAAGAGGCGACTAAGATAAATTGACCCACTGTGTGCTATCCGGCTGAGCAGAAAAGACCACGCTCATTTCTTACATATGTGACGTAAAATACGACTAAGGTAAGTTAACGTCAGGCAGGCGGCCGGTCGTAAAATACGTAGCCAAAGTCACTTTCAGTGGGATAAGGGAAGGAATATGATAACTTAGTAAGAATATATATTTCATCAACAAAAACAATTTTACGTGTTATATTATAAAACGTGTGTTTTATAATTCAAATTCAAATTCAAAATATTCTTTATTCAAATAAACTTGTAAACAAGTGCTTTTGAATCGTCAACTCTACTGCTGGTTCGGAAAGCTGTTCCTACCGAGAAGAGCCAGCAAGAAACTCGGCGGTTGCTCTTTTTAAAAAATACAATTCTTAATGCTAGTTACATTTAATTGTTACTATCTTGTACAGGGTCGAACAATATTTATATCCACGCATTTTTATCGTTTAAATAATCCTCAACAATTAAAATTAAACTAAACTAGGTATATATATTTTAATGATTAGAAGCTTCAATTAAGCAAGTAATGCCTATACTTAGAGCCTGGGCATCGCATTGTTGTATATATTATGTGTAGAATATAATCAAATCCAGATTAATTTCATCAACACAATCGCCATTATTCGAACCCTTTGTATAAAGTGTAAATAGTATTAAACGTGTCTATCGTTGTATAAAATTGAATACGGCGTCGATCCGGTGAACACTAATAGGCAGTGTGGGTTGCGTTAGATTTAATAGGCAATAAAGCGATTTTAGATCCCGTCCCTATTGCGCAGTTTGCGGTTACAGCCGAAGGTATTGCTTTAGGAAACTTGCCGAATTAAATCTGCTACATTTATACATGTGTTCACGGTTTAAGTCTTATTGAAATAGAATCAATCCTCAATCAATCAATCATTCAATCATGCCTGTTTTTAAACTTCTTTCATTTTTAAATTAATATATAGAAACCAGCTATACTCACGTGTTATTTTATCGGATGAGCCCGACTAGTTTCAAGCCCATACGGAGCTCTTATTCATGAGCTTATTATTGAGTTCCCGCCGCGATAACGCCGCGTAAAGAGCTCATGAATAAGAGCCCCGTATGGGCTTGAAACTAGTCGGGCTCATCCGATAAAATAACACGTGAGTATAGCCGGTTTCTCGGTTTCTATATATTAATTATGAATACCACTCACGATAGTTTAAATTCTTTTATTTTGTGTATCTTATGTATTCATAAAAGTTATATTATTAGGATTATATTAATAGTTATATTATTAAGATGTCCTTAATTGTTATTTGTACATCAAATAAATAAATATATGAGACAATTACACACACGGCTGTCCGTTAGTAACTTTATACTTGTGTACATTTTATAAACTTATGCATATACAATATTAAGTACATACTTCAATATAGAAACTTGTACTGTCTGGACGACCCAATAAATTTTATTTAGATAGTGTTGCCCCTAAACGGGAATCGAACCCACAACTCGCGGAGCTAAAGGCAAGGTCACTGACAACAGCACTAACGAGCGAGTCATCGATTTTATCTAAATCTAATCGATTTTATTCAAATTCCTATTCTTAAACGTTGTTTATCAATCAAAATCTGTCTCCTGCTTAGAGAGAAGAATTAGAACTTACACCCAGGATTTTTGTTAGTGTATGAAGGTTACATCAAAATGTTTGCCGCAGCCCGCATTGTAAATATATATGAAGTAGGTATAAAAATAATTCGTTTAAAACTCACAAGTATTTATAATTTGGACTCACGAACCTCTGAATGTGTCGCCCCGTCTCTCCGTTGAATTATCGTAGCTCTATGTAGTTACTTACCAATAATAAATTATCAATTGAAAGCTATTAAACCATACTACTGTGTTTATAAATCCTAATAATACAGGTTTAGTAAAATGGGAATTTACTACGGCTCGCATACAATGCACATCGAGCAGTCTGTCTTGATGTCGCTGAAAATAAAACCAATACACTATACATACGGACGAAACGTGCGAAGAACAACAATATAGAATAATATAATCAAATAGCTGAGAAAAGTTTATCCCGGTTGCTGTTGATTTCAAAGACAACGTTCAACACTTTTTGAATAGCCTAATTAACAAGTCCTAAAGCTAAGGCATGAAGAAAACTTTATCCATGATTTCAATAAAATTATACGTTTTATTTAGTTACTTTCTCCTTATATTATTCTTCTCCTTGATTTAGCGATAAGGCCGCCTTTTGTTGACTCGTTTACTATGCCTTCTTTTTTGTATATGGTGTACGTGAAATATGTGTTATTTAATTTCATTGGATTCCGTTATTTATTTATTTATTAAAATAGGAAGCTAACGGAGTGCAGAGTATACAATATAACATTTAAATTTTTAACATTTCCTTAATCTTAGTATTTATTGTAGTATAGTAGTAGATTGTATTGAATTGAATTAAAGGCCAACTCATCATGATATAAATAATTAAAAACAGTGCTTAAAAAAGTAAATTTAAAAAACAAAGAAAATAACTTAATTATTACAAAAACTACTACTAACTATTATGATAAAAAAAATATATATATAATTTTAGAAATTTAGAATTGAACCGTTCTTTCTTTATTATGAAAATATTTTTTTATCCTGCATTTAAATTTATTGCCAGAGTCTCTAAGTTTAAGAATTTTTTTTGTAATAAAGTGTATTTGTTGTTGTTGATTTTCTTCCTGATATTATTTTGATGTTCTGAGTGTCTTGTGGGTATTATCCAACTATACATAAGTATTGACCAAATGGAATACGTCTTATATTGTAAGCATCATATTATTACTCTTCATGTTACATTTTGTCCAATATAATTATTTATGTCGAGTTACATATGTCGAGGCCGCGCTATATATCAAATCTCAATTAGCTTAACAGATTATCCGTGTGTACGGTTCCAATAATAACTAAGCCGATGGCGCCGGCCGCCTTATTTTATCTACGGATTGTTTAATTAACTGTATAGATATTTTATGTATTTATGTAAACAAGACACATCTTCTGGGATTTATGATGTAATTTTATTGCATTTGCAAATTGCTATTCTAATTTAGAATTTTAGAATATAGAAAAAACTAGACGCATCATTAGACTTCCAAACATTTAGCGTTCGATGATGTTGTCCGAAATATGGATGGGTGAGCATTTATTATAACATCCGATGAGATACAACTAAATACTTAACAATGATGCTATGCAGCCTTTTTAAATAAATTTGGTTGACGAAGTTAAAAGATTCTTTTGGGTATGAAGAAAGAAAAACTTACGTCTATAAAGAAAAAAATATCTTTTTATTTTAATACTATCAACACCGATTCTATCGATCAATCGATTACTAATAATCGATTTTTAGATTTTTATCGTATCAATCGATTCTAAATAATCGTTTTTTTTTTATTCGAGTTGCTTTGAAGGGTCGATTTATTTTGAAGGGAGAAAAACTGATTATTTAGTAATCCGATTTTTCCACTCTAAGTCACATCCTAAAACAGACAAATAGACACACACACCATCGCAGCAATATAAATATAAATATACGCATATGTATATAAGCGCATCTGTGATTTCGAACATAAATTTCTATATAAAATTCATCTTATAATAACGTATTCTGTATAATATTCTGTTTATAAAGTTTGTGTATAAAGTTTTGTTTATAAAGTGAAATAAATTAAATTAAAAATATAATTGATCACTTTTAAAACCTTTTTCCGTTTTAATAGCGGTATCTGTGTTAATATATATTCCTAGTTTGGAGAACAAATGGCTGCGTATCTCTCTAATGTGGCGCTAAAATAAACGGAGAATCAAAGAGCAAATATGTCGCATGTTACACTGAAATTATGTGGATTAACGTCGTCAAGTAACATACGTTTTGAAAACCTGTCAGCTGCCCGCCATGTTTTACCAGACAATATGAAAAAAGGGAAATTTTGTATTTGATTTTTTTATTAAATCAAATTATTATTTATTCAAGTTTATTACCAGGACTTTTGAATATAGATGTTCCCGATGTGATAATGCCGTATTAAAAGCTCATGAATAAGGGCTCCGGATGGGCAAGAAACTATTCAGGCTCACCGGATATAATATGATCATCTAAGAACACGTTTAAAACACGTTAGTAACATTTGGCTATTTATTTTACCTTAGTCCCCTTTTACCACAAATCGTTTAGAAATGAGGGTGGTCTATTCTACTCAGCCGGATACTACTACGGCGAAATTTTTAGCATTATATAAAGCCAATGAAAATACTAACATTCAGAGGAGAGATTTCTTTACTTCTTAAGGAAATATGAAATATATGAAGTTTGCTACATTTCAATGCTTTGAATTTCATTTGTAGCATATAAAATATGAACTCGCCGATTTCAATTAGTACCACTAAAGATTCAATTTTAAGCAAAATAACGACAAACATTAATTTATCACATTAAACATAAACATTAATTTAAGTATTTTTTTATTTCACCTCAGTTTTCCGCTCTGTGCCGTGTCTTTCTGAATGATACATACAGTCCATTATTAAAATGGTCAAGCTAAAAATAATGTACATGTAATGTAATTTAATTTTTAGACTAGAGCTAATAATATTAACTCGAAACAAGATGGGATCTTCCGAGTAATTCCGGATTATCTTAGCCAGAAAACGCTACTTTGCGAATTTGATTAACAGATTTTAAATGCATTTTAACCGTACAGAAAATATACTTTATTCTGTTGTCTTAAGAACGTTAGTTACTTTACTTCTACAAAAGTAGAATCTTTAATATTTTTATGAATTAATCTTGTATATATACTAGCTTTCACGCGCAACTTCGTTCGCGTGGGTTGTTGTCGCGCGATAGGCTGATAATAGATGGCGCTTTTCAATGTCATCCTATTCCTGGCGAATAAACAAGATTTCTATAGCTTATATGTTATTTTGGTGTATAAGGAATAATTGTGCCAAATTTCATCTATATTGGTTCAGTGGATTCGCCGTGAAAGAGCAACAAACACACATCCATACACAAACTTTCGCATTTATAATATTAGTAGAATGTATATTTTCTGAATTCAGAAAACCGCTCTAACGATTTTCATGAAATTTTATCTGCAGAGGGTTTCGAGGAAAACAAATCGATCTAGTCTGGTTTCATTAAAAAAAATGACATTTAATCCCTGTTTTTGAGTATTAAAAAATTGATAAAATTGACATTCAATAGAGAATACTATTTTTGCTGTCATTTCTAAAACTGTAATAACCCGGTGGAGATTGTTGAGACTTGAGAAGTATCCCCCAGATATCACCATCCGATTTTTGCTTTATTATTTACATTTTTTTATATCTTTTTAAGAAATACCAAGCATGGCTCGGTTACCCGGGTTACTATACTAAGGGTCTGTTTCACAAATTACCAATAAACTGTCAGTTAGCTTATTTGGAACATATCTGACACATATCTCGGAATCGTTTGCGTTTCTCAGGTCTCTGATAGGCTTATTCAGCACTTAATGTCCCTAATAATTTAACAGGTAGATTATGTGGCTGTTATTTTGTTTATCTGCTAGACAGCGAATACCTATTTCAAAATGGCCGCGATTTTTTTTATTAACACTTTTTAAAGTCTCTTTTTAGAGACATTTATCTTCTACTTAGTTTATATGTCAGTTAACTATCAGACACTTTATCAGTAACTTGTGAAACAGGCCCTTAAACTGTACAAACCTTGCTGTACGTTTATTGTTATAGAAACAATTGTGAGGACAAAAACCCGCAACAGTCACCGCGTCGAATGCATTCAATTCCATTACACGAACAACTGCAAAGACGAACATATTGAAAATGTTAAGAGCGTCACCTGAATATAAATGCAAAGCGGTCTGGAGCTTAGTCCCATTTAGTAGAACAGAAAACTGATTTTAAGATAACAGCGTGTAGGAAAATCGAAGAGGACGTAGATGTGGCCTGAGTAACTAGGGAAAGGAGTTTAGGTGTTAACATATATTAGCGAATTTTGCAATATATTTGAAAATATCGGTTTTGGTTATTGTTACTTATATGTGCGTGGCTACGCCCACCATGATACTTTACCTTATTACAATAAAGTAGTGCGTTGGTAATCGTCTTGCCTTTCACTCGTCGCTTCTTTCGCATAGCAAACAGTGATAGATAGAAATGATCTTTTGCTTGAGAATGACTTTATTACAAAATAATAATAATAATAATCATGATTCATCGAACTTACTATTCAAAAATCTTATAACCAATACGTTTATTGTTATATGCTATAATACACGCACTGGCATCCACGCACACACGCGCAAACTGTGTGTGAGTCTATCAAAAGAGTTTATCAAACCAGAGAGACATGAGCATAGAGAATTTTCTAGGATATGAAATCACTTTATAATGCCGTGTGGTAACCGGCTGAGTAGAATAGACCCCCTCCGTTCTTACCGTCTCTTACCGTCTATCTTTGTCGTAAAAGGCGACTAAGGTAAATTGACCTGCCGTGTGGTATTTGGCTAAGTAGAATAGACCATCCTCTTTCTTACCGAATTTTTATAAAATACGACATCGGTAAGTTGACGTCAGGAAGGCGGCCGGTCGTAATACGTAGCCACATTACGTGACAACATATTTATAACATGTTGTGCTTATAGTAGGTTAAGGTCAGGGGATGATGAAATCATTTTGTATTTGAGAAGCACTGTAGACCTAGATTTACTATTTGTAAACATATGCTAACAATACTTTGTATATAGAATGCAACAAAAGTTACTGTTATTAGATTACAATGATTCGATCCAACAATACGAGGTCGCTCACTCATTTATGTTTATTCAATTTTGCCTTAACAAGTTTTCATTGAGGCCTACAAATTTAATCAAGCTAATCGAATTGATACGAAGCTTATCCATTCACACTAAAATGTAATTTTTTATGGTTGAGTCCTTTACGCATAAAAAGAAATTATACATTTCCCAAACTTGTTTTTTTATGTCTGTTTTTCGGATTGCAGGGTGATTTTCATCGTACCAAGAATTTATGTCCGTGCGGTAAAACTGTTTTTTATTATTCCGCAACATGGAGGATTTTCGGTTTATGGGTGCATTAAAATGAAATTATTTTGTTCTCCCCACAACGGTTCTCAATATCCTTATATGTAACACGTTGGATGGTTTGAGATTTTGTATAATTCTTGTGTTCGCAAAATAACAGTATAAAATATCTTAGACAAAACTAATGAGAATAATATTTTGCTATAATCCGCGATTAAAGAAAATATATCGATCGATAAATCGATCTAGATAAGTTTAATTATTGGGGAAGATTTGTGTTATCTGTGTTTTTAGAAAGCGAAAAACTGCTATAATATCATTAGAATAAATCCGCAAAACTTGGTCATCTAGGAATTGCGAATAAATCTACTGAATCGACTACTTGGACTAAATCTACTATATGATACGTAGATTATGTGATTATTGTGACAGATCATAGACTCTACTATACAATAATTTATAGAATTAGGCGTTACTTTGCGGAGGCCCATAATACAAAACTAATGAGAATAATATTTTGCTATAATCCGTGATAAAAGAAAATATATGTAATGCTAAATGCAGAGTGTTTCGTTATTCACTAAGAATTTGTAAAAACTCATGCACTACCCGACACCGATAACACAACAATATACAAGCACTGCACACATTAACCACCACAATCTCAACAATTGTTTCGCCCCGTAACCGAAGCATCGTTAGGAGATAGACTCCACAATAAAATCGCAAAGCAAAAAATGGCTTTGCGGTTTTACGGTACTCTACGATAATCATAATCATAGAGTACCGTATCGGATCGTATTAGTATCGGAAAATCATGAGCTAAGCAAATATTCAATATCAAATCCAAACAAATTATCACAGCAAACATTTCCGCTACTTCTATCACCAAAGCCGCTGCAGTATGCAAAGCAAACGTGATTTTATCATGTTTTCATATGAACTGGCAGCCAGCCCGAACTTTGTAGGACACCGCCCCTGTAGCACCAATTATGCATACTTAACAGGATTATAATAACGGGAGTTAATAGCGGCAGAGTCCGAAAACAGTTTACATTAATTAGGGAACCCCATCGAAGAGGATCAGAACAGTAATAATGCATGTACTTGTGAAAGGTTCTAATGTTTTGTGTTTGCTCACTTTATTTGACTCAAATAATCGAGTCTAGACTTAATTTGAGTCACGATAGTGAAATCATAAAAGCGCGAGACATTTAACAAGGGTTCCAAAGCGCAGGTATTTTTAAGTTATCCATTAAAAGAACTTATTTATTATTTATTTATTTATAATTATGTTTGTAATTAATAATTATATAATTATTATGTTCTTAGTTAATACGATTATTCATGTTCTTTACTTTAAAGAAATTGTTATCAGAAAAATTACCGCCGTGTGGTATCCGGCTGAATAGAATAGTACCACCCCCATTTCTTACCGAGGTGTCGTAAAAGGCGACTAAGGTAAGTCGACACGCCGTGTGGTATCCGGCTGAGTAGAATAGACCAACCTCATTTCTTACCGAGGTGTCATAAGAGGCGACTAAGGTATGTTGACTCACCGTGTGGTATCTGATTTAGTAGAATAGACCACCCTCTTTCTTACCGAGGTGTCGTAAAATATGGCAGAGGCAAGTTTACGTCAGGCAAGCGGCGGGTCATAAAAACGCAGCCAAATCATGTGACAGCATGTTTATAACATGTTGTGCCGACCCCACATAGAGTGGGATAAGCAGGAAGATGATAATGATGTTATGAGAAAAATTTTACATCTTAAGAGGATTCCTAGATATTTTGAAACTCACAAATCATTTTAGAAGCAGCGAGATAGGCTTAAGCTTCATTGTCTTCAGAGAGAAAGAAAACGGCTAAATACCGCAATAAGATAGTAACAGGACGCTATTTTTGTTGACTACCTTCAAATGTTGGTTATTAATTAATTTACGATTTGACGTAACGTAATATTTTAATAATAATAGTAATAGAAAATAAAAGAGAAAATGGTTATTCGAGCGGAATGTATAACAAAAGAAATTTCAATTTTTTGCAAAAATATTTTTGTGACTTTTTGTGTTTAAGGTATCCTATTAGGCATAAGTGTCACAACAAACTGCAGCGCTGATTTTTATAGTTTTGTACTAGTAATTTAAATTTCACTTTCACCAACGATTGAACAGAAACTACCCGCTATTTCCACTTACATTTATAAAAGTTTTCATAATTTCATGCTCTTTTGTCCAGCTATCGTTCCCTCAGTTTCTTAAACGCCTTCTTTGCTATGTAATAAACAAAAAAGGACCGGAAAGGTCTTTTGAATTTCACTTCGGCCGAACAAAGAAATGGAGGCGTTTTGTTCGTGCGAAACCAGCCATTTAATCCCCTTTGATATCGCACCAGTAAAGCAATTCCTTATTCTTGATCGAATTTAACCATTGTTTTCTATAACGTTAATCAAAACATTTAGACATAAAATAGCATATTTATTACCAGGGATCCATCGATCCAGGGATCTTTTTATGTCTATTTTTATCATCATCTTCCTGCCCTAAGTGGGATCGGTACAACATGTTAAAATAGTTGACACATGATTTTGCTACGTATTTCTAGATCGGCCGCCTGTCTGACGTCAATACTTAACTTAGTCGTATTTTGCGATACCTTAGTAAAAAAACGTGGGGTCTATTCTAATCAACCGGATACCACACGGTGAGTCAACTTACATCGATAAACATATAATATGTAGAGATTGCATTTTTCGAGTAACTTCAGATTATATGTAGGGCACATATTTTGCTAGAAAATTCAAATTAAATATAGAGCACACATTTTGCGAGTAACTTTAAATTATATGTAGAGTATAAGTTTTACAAGTAATTTCTAATTATACATAGAGCATACATTTTGAGAGTAACTTTAAATTATATGTAGAACACGGAATTTGCGAAGAAATTCAAATTATATGTAGAGTATGTATTTTGCGAGTAACTTCAAATTACATGTAGAGTATGTATTTTGCGATTAACTTCAAATTACATGTAGAGTATGCATTTTACGAGCTAACTAAAATTAAATGTAGAGTATACATTTTGCGACTAACTTCAAATTATATGTAGAGCAGGCATTTTCTGAGTTAACTCAAATTAAATGTAGAGTATGCATTTAGCGGGTTACTCAAATTATATGTGTAACTTCAAATTATATGTAGAGTATACATTTTGCGACTAACTTCAAATAATATGTAGAATACCCATTTTGCGAGTTAATTCAAATTATATGTAGACTATGCGTATTTCGAGTTACTTCAAGTTATATGTAGATTATGCGTTTTGCGAGTACGTCTATTTTAAACTGAAGGAGTCTAACCGACCTAAATACATCGTTACAATGGTTAAGGATCAACAGATGAATCGAACTGCAGTGAGCCTGATTTGCGTTGTGTTCGACCGATTTGTGGGCCGTTCCAATTAATGGGGCGCACTGATGTACAGTTGTTCTTAAAGATACCTACATAAGGCGTTATCTTGTTTATAAAGACAAGTTTTTGTTCAGTTTTAATATACCAAATATTCCAAATATTCTGGGCATAAGATTCTATAATAATATTCCGCAATCAATTTAAGCTTTGCCATTACATCAGTTTAAAAACACTGTTAAAAAAAGAGGCTGATCCAGAAAGCTGTTGAGGATTACTTGGATGATAATAATGTGTGGATATAGCTCGCTTAGACCCTGTACAAGACAATAATGACTAAATGTAACTAGTCATAAGAATTATATTTTTAAAAGAGCAACCGCCGAGTTTCCTGCTGACTCTTCTCAGTAGGAACAGCTTTGCGAACCACCAGTAGAGTTGACGATTCAAAAGCACTTGATTACAAGTATATTTGAATAAAGAATATTTTGAATTTGAATTCATCATTCTTCTGCCCTTATCCCGCTCTAAATGATGTCAGCACAACATGTTATAAACAAGTTGTTACATGATTTTGCTTCGTATTTTACGACCGGTGGTCTGCTAGACATCAACTTACCTTAGTCGTATTTTACGACACCTCGGTAAGAAAGAGAGTAGTCTATTTTACTCAGCCAGATACCACGCTTTGGATCAACTTACCTTAGCCGCCTTTTACGAAACCTCGGTAAGACATGAGGGTGGTCTATTCTACTTAGCCGGATATCACACAGTGGGTTCACTTACTTTAGTCGCCTTTTACGACACCTCGGTAAGAAATGAGGGGGATACTATTCTATTCAGCCGGATATCACACGGCGTCAAACGATAACATAGTTAATGCACCAATATAAAACCTCCTTAATCAATTCATCAATCGTTAACAAAATCGTGTTTTAAGATAAAAGTCAATCGTGAGTCAAGGCTGACATACAGATATATATTTTTTTGTTATTCAATAATTCTATTACACTTAATTACCTGTAGTTAGTAGATGTAAAGATTAATATTTAAATAATAAATGAAAATGAAAAATTATTACAAAAATATATTTAGCTATGATTTTTCATAACATATTTAACTAATAAATTTAAGTAATAAATGAAATTATTACAAAAATATATTTGAGCTATTAACATATTTAACAAATAAGCAAAGTGTTGTTTTTTCTCTTTTATATTATACTAATTTAACTTAAATAAGAAACTACAATTTGAAGACTTGATAATCAAGTATCTACATAAATAAAATGTTGTAAAAAATATGATAATATGAATAAACAAAAACAGATACAAAAGAGAATTATTAAAACAAAATAATAAAATTAAATAAATTGCAAATGTTTGGGGACCTGTGTGCAAAGTATTGATTAATTAGAACGAACGTGCATAGCCTGTCGGAGCATCGAAATTTGTGTACCCCTCTAATGCTGGCAACATTGGGTAGTGTAATTGTTTGAGTATTGCCAGTGAGAAACAAGCATGCATGTTAATGCCATATTTGATTCTACAATTATACAATTTTATTTCCATAGAGTTATATTGCTTAGAGGAGGAAATCAGCCTAAAATGTGTTTTATTAAAATTAAGAGAAAGCAAATGAGTGTAGTCTGTCTTATTTTAAGTATAATTAGACAAAGAGGAACGCCGTGTGGTATCCGGCTGAGTAGAATGGACCACCCTCATTTCGTAACGCGGTTTTACAAAAGGCGACTAAGGTAAATGAACCCACCGTGTGGTATCCGGTTGAGCAGAATAGACCACTCTCATTTCTAATTGAGGTGTCGTAAAAAGCATAAGTCTTAAGTCAGGTAGGCGACCGGTCGTTAAATACGTAGCTAAATCATGTTATAACATGTTTATGACGTATTGCACGACGACTCCACTTAAAGTGGGATAAGGGCAGGGATAGATAATTTCCAAAAACCCCCTATATACTGAAATAATTTTGTCATTTCATGAAAATCGTTGGAGCGATATATATATATATATATATATATATATATATATACAAAATTAACTCATTTAAATATAAAAACATAAGCGACTGAATGAAGTAGTTCATTACAAGTTACTCAAAAAACCATTTACTATGAAATTATAGTATGAAACACCATCAGTGGCTCAAACTCAAGAAAAAATTGTATAGAAATATGCTTTTACAAGTTCAATGCTAGGTCACTGGATCGGAAAATTTAAAAGACAATATATATAGTAATAGTTTGGAAGTTCTTTAAAATAGATATATATAACTAAAACATATTTTTAAATATTAAGTAAACATGTTCTCAGTTCTTAACATGTGACGACAACACGTGCATACATCGATGCCCACCCCTGACTTTCAGGCGTACAGATTTTTTACGGGCCAACGGGCTTGTATAGATACGCAGATCATAAAACTTTAAACTTGTTTTTTATGAGTAAGACATGTCCATGATTTTCCTTTGCAACCACAAAAAAAAATGAAAAATCTAAGTGCTTTTTTATTAGCTATTACAAAAAGCTAAGCTAAGCGAGTTGTGCTCACGATATCAAAACAAAAAATAATAATAAAAGAAAAAGAACAAAAGAGTTATTACAATCGAGAAAATAACTATTATAATATAACAATAAAATGTGGGCTAAATAATCAAAAATAAAAACTGTTATATTAAAAACTAACATGGTAAAATTGTCTAGTATTATATTTATTATTAATAGTCGATATAAATAAAGTAAAATAAAAGTATTTAAAATATCTAAACTAACCATAATACTTATATTTCTAAATGTAAAGTTCCCATACAACTTAACCTGTCACCATAAAAGTGATATTCAAATGTGCTTAACTCTGAAACGATAATTTTCAACTTTCCGAAAAAAATATTCAGTGAATATTCTGAAAGTAAATTATAAACGTCAACGAAATTTATGCACAGTGGAAACTGAATCGCTCATAGCCCGAGGGGCTTTTTTTCTCACTTTTGGCTGCCATTTTCGCAATAAATCCAAACTGTCATAGGAGATCGTACAGAAAATATTTTACCGCTTCGTTAGTGTTAGCCTGCATCTATTTGTACCCCTTTGGAATACAAAACTAGCATTAAATACACGGTAATTTTTTTCATAATTTTGCTGAGAGATTTAACTTGTTATAAATATAAATAATATATAAATAAATAGTAAATAAATAAAAACAAATAATTTATAGAATTAGGCGTTACTTTGGGGAAATCCATAATACAAAAGTAATAATAAAATTATTTAGCTATAATCCGAGATGAAGTAAAATAGAAAATATATATAATACTAAATGTAGAGTGGATAATTCTTTTCATACCTGATACATCCATAGACTGCACGATCTCCTGATGATGCTTCGGTTGCAGGGCGAAACGATTATTGAGTTTGTGATAGTGAACGTATGTAGTGCTTGTGTATTGTAGTGAGGGTGGTGGAGGTTTGTGTGTTTTTTACGAATCCTGCATGTTTCAGGTATGAAAAGGATTGGCCACTCTACATTTAGCATTATATATATTTTCTATTTTACTTCATCGCGGATTATAGCAAAATAATTTTATTATTACTTTTGATATAAAAATAAATAAATTTCTCCAACCATCTCTTTTTACGCGTCTCTCTACTCTCTTTAATATCTATAAAACTATAATATTTTCAACACTAAATTGATAGATTACTATGAAATGTTTTTTGCATTAAAATGTTTCTTTAATTTCCTACCCGTAAACTTTATTTTTATAAATTGTAACGCCAAGGAACTCGGCAGGTATTTAAAATGACTCAACGTGTTGGTTAGCAACGATTACTTTATTCGCTGCTTTTCTCATTGGCTGGCTATCATCGCAGCAGCGCCATCTCTCGGCAGCTTGTTACAAAATGAAAAACGTCACCAAATACAAAGAAGTAAAACAACATAAAATCATGATAAGATAGTATCTTTTAATACCAAATGCAAAGAAATAACAATGTAAAATCGTGATCATAATAAATTGTATCTTATAGCAATTTTATAATTTTTTTGCAAGATAGAAAAAGATGAAACGAAAAAAAAGATGAAATAATTGGGCACGTGGGGCTCAATCCTAGGTATTTTCACTTCTCTAGACCGCCCGTCCCCTAAATAAGCTACCATGACTTTACAATTGACAACCAAAATAGTCTTTTATATTCAGTGTAAATTTAAGCATTTTTTTCAGTGCCCGAAAACAGGGATGAAACGATATATTTTTTAAATGAAACTTAACAATTTTTCCCCCCAAAAACCCTACATGCTGAATTTCATGGAAATTGTTGGAGCCGTTTCCGAGATTCAGAAAAAAATATAAAAATAAACAAAATTAACTAATAAATAAAAAATATATTAAATAAAAAATGATGTATTTCAGATAAGTAGTACAGAGAACTATTGAGGTGTGAACAAACTTGATCTTTTGATGCTTCAAATCGTTATACAAAATGATTCACGCTTCAATAGATATGATCACAAATAGAGGTTTCATTACGGGGCAATTGGATGCCACAATCAGCCTATTCGTTTGCACGACTGTTCAAATACAACGACGTTAATATTTGTTCATCTATTCTGATTATCTATGCTCTAATGTTAATGCTAATGGACCTGAGCTTTGAAAGTGCCAGAATTGAATATATTATCACGAACCTTGCTATGCTGATTCAAGTATCTATAAAACATTGTTGTGTAAATGTAATTTTAAATTGTTTGGTTGAAACTAAGCTGTTAACGGTTAGTAAGAATGTTTATACAAATATAGAAGAGCGGCCAAGTTAAGTTAGCAATTTCGCTTTGCGATTTTTTTGTGTCTATCTCCTGGTAGTACTTTGGTTGCAGGGCGAAACGAGTTGAGTTTGTGATAGTGAATCTGTGTAGTGCGTGTCTTGTAATGACGTTGGTAGAGGTTACAAACCTCTACCAACGCCATGTGATTTTACGAATACTGCATGTATCAGGTATTTATCGCGGATTATAACAATATAATTCAATAATTACTTTTGTTTAATGGATCTACGCAAAGTAACGTCAAAGTAAATAAATAAATAAAAGAAATAGGATAATGTTACCTGAATTCAATTCGAGACCGCCCGTTACCCAAAATAGCTATCGTGACTTTGGAATAGATTGCGCAATTAACCTTTGCTTTCTCATAAAATTGTAGCAGTGCCCGAAAATAGGGATTAAACCAATTTTTTTTTAATAAAACCCCGCTAGATCGATTTCCCCCAACTACATGCTAAATTTCATGAAAATCGTTGAAGCCGTTTCCAAAATTCAGAAAAATATCTATATACAAGATTAATTCATTTAAATAATAAAGTTAAACATTGTTTTCTTATAACAAAATATTTTAGTAACTATTTGCAGCCTTAAAATATGCCATTAAAATTTGCATTTCCACCGCGCCAAATTTAAGAAAAGATGAATTAACATAAATTGTCTATACCAAGTGGGGTAATTCCGACTGCTTGTTAAGACTTTTGCTTTGAAACAACTTTTGCGCTGTTATGTTATGATCATTTGCAACTTTACTCAAGGAGTTGTAATAACTGTTGCAAACACCTGGACTTAATTTTTCATAATCTTTATAAACGAGCTTTGCTAATCAAAATTGTGTGATATATCTATATTATCTTACTAATATTATAAATGGAAAATTCTAGATGTATTTTTTTAATTAAATATATGGGACACTTACACACACGGTCGTCCGTCCCCAAAGTAAGTAACTTAATACTTGTGTTATGGTGAGAGACAACTGGTGAATATATACTTATATAATTTTAAATACATACATAAATACATATATACACCCATGTGTGTTTGTTACTCTTTTACGGCGAATCCGCTGAACCAATATCGATGAAATTTGCCATGATTATTCCTTTTACACCGGAATAAAATATAATATAGACTATTGAAATCCTGCTTACTCTACAGAAATAGAATGATATTGAAAAGTGCCAACTATTATCGACTTGTCACGCGATAACAACCCACGCGAACGAAGTTACGGTTAAAAGCTAGTATGTAATAATGCACAACATGAACTTTTTAGTTTCAATGTCATTTGATGATTTTATCATCAGATGACATTGAAAGCGCCTTCTATATCAACCGATGTAAATATTTGCTGGACTAGACTATAACAGAAGCTACTGCTTTATTCCAAGACTACAGTCCACGAACGAAGTTGCGCGTAAAAGCTAGTATAATATAAATCAAAGTCCGTCCATAAATAACACTATACATTATAACATATTACTATCAATTTACTAAGATGTAACATGGAAATACAGAAATATCTTGGTTGAAAATTGCGTGACGATATCTGGCATAATCAGAATATCTTCTCAGAATAATTAACGGAGACGCTTCCCGGGCTCTATGGCCATTAACTCTCAGTATTATAATTATGTAGGGTATAATAATTCGGATATTAGAGCTACTGAAATAATCGAAATTCCCGCGCAGAACGTATGCTTTATAAAAATAATGTGCGTAAACGATACGCAACAAAAGGGAAATTAATTTCTAATTCCATAATAAATAGAAAATAAAACGAAATCATATCAAAATAATCGTTGAGTAAGCAATTATGAATTACGATTAATCAGTAAGATGATAAATAATGTAAATTTTAATGTAAATTTTTGTTTATCTATTTTAACACCTCGGTTTATTGCCTCTTCGGATGACAAATTTCGCACTAAGAATAAGCTTAGTGATTCAGCGCGGAAACGCTGCCAGCATTCTTGGGACCATTCCACATGGGCATGATTTGTATAGTCCTAGTGTGTAAGTAATTTAAGATAGATATAACTTGTACATTTATGTTATAAATAAATTAAAAAATATTAATTACTAGCGGCCTGCCCCTGCTTCGCACGGGTATAAAATATGTATCCCATGTCAGTCAGTGTAAAAAAAATGATTAAAATTGATCCAGTAGTTTTGATATGGCGCTGTATTTAAAAAATGATTTTCCCTATTTTCCTGCTTTTCTATTGAAATTTTTCCTAGATTTTCGTTGCTATAAACCTCACGGAGCCCGAGACCTTTCCAACGAATGCAAAACCGTGGAAATCGGTTCGTGCGTTCTGGAGTTATATCGTCAGGAAGGAAAACCCGACTTATTTTTATATAGTAGATTAATATATAAATAAGTATGCAGTTTTCTAAAATTTTTACTAGGAGACTCATATTTTGAAATAATACTTGACGCCATCTATCGAGTAGCTAATATCCTATATTTCTTTGCCCTTTCCTTAATTTTTAATATAGAAACCGATACATAAAAACTATGAGACCAGCGTAAGATAAATAACATAAAAACCTTTAATAGATAGTCCACAACGAAATTATGAAAACGTATAGATCTAAGGTAAGGTATAGATCTTTTTCGGTTGTCTAGTCAAAGACAAACTGTGATAGTCAAGCTGTGAGAACGTGCGATTCTTTCAAGGAGACCCGAATTCAAACCCCGGGCACTAATGAGATTTTCTGATAAAACTTATGTGTCTAATTAATAATTGCAATTTATCACACGCTTCTCGGTGAACGAAAACATCATGAGAAAACCTGCAAATCTTGAAAATTCTGGGGATATGTGTAATCTACCAATCCGCATTGGTGCAGCGTGGTCTTAGCTGCAAGACATGCCCAGTAGTGGGAGTAATAGGCCGTTACTTTACTTTTTATTCAAAGACAATTGTACACAATCATTTCAATTACTTAAATATTAAAGAAGAATTTTAGAATGTTATGTTGCCTATTACAATCGCTTCGCAGCTATATAATCCAAATAATATCTCACATATAAATCGCAAAAGCAATACAATTTGGTTTCCTGTTCAAATAAATGCAATTCCGAATCAACAATTGAATTCCCGATGTACGTGAATTTTTATACAGAACGTTGCTGCGTGGACTAAAAAATTTTAGTCCCATTTGAAAGTTAGGTAAATGGTCTAACTTTTCAACGTATGAATGAAATGAAGTTTCCATAAATAAAAGTGCAGCTTCAAACCTAAAGACTTTAAAATGGCTAATGCATTGATGCTAATATACTTATCGCTTGCCATATGGTATCCGTCTGAGTAGAATAGACCAGCCACATTCTTAACGAGGTGTCGTAAAAGGCGATTAAGGTAAGTCGACCTGCTGGTATCCGGCTGAGTGGAATAGATCACTGTTATTTCTAACCGAGACGTCGTAAGAAGTGACTAAGGTAATGTACCCACCATGTGGTATCCGGTTGAGTAAAATAGACCACCCTATTTCTTACTGAGGTGTCGTAAATGGCGACTAAAGTAAGCCGACCTATCGTGTGGTAACTGGGTGAGTAGAATAGACCACCCTATTTCTTACCGAGGTGTCGTAAAGTAAGACTAAAGTAAATAGACGTCAGACAGGCGGCTGGTCGTAAAATATACCTCATGTAACAACATTATAACATGTTGTGCCGACCCCACTCAGAATGGACAGAAGGATGATGTAGAATAATAAAGAAATAAATTATTAACAACCCTTAAATTGAACATTTGCAACAGTATTCAACTCTTGTTGTATAGAACAACGATGCGTGGAACAAACTTTATACAAAACAACCCATGGTTGAAACTTCGACATTTAACCTCGTCGGCTTATCGTAACTAGTTTAACAGATTTACATTGCACTGTATATATGCTTATTAAGTCTATGTTAAGTCTGTTTGAATAGTTTAAAATAACAAAGTCAAAAGTACCATAAATTTGTTTAGGTTTATTATATTATTAGTCATAATGCGTAGACTTAAAAACAGCTTTTTAGCTTGTTCTACGACTTTTTGCTTTGCGATCTTGTCATGGAGTCTATCTCCTGATGATGATTCGGTTGCGGGGCGATTGTTGAGTTTGTGATAGTGAACGTATGTAGTGCTTGTGTATTGTAGTAGCGGGGGTGGAGGTTTTTGCATGTGTTTTTATGAATCCTGCATGTATCAGGTATGACAACAGATTGTCCACTCTACATTTAGCATTATAAATATTTTCTATTTTCCTTCATCGCGGATTATAGCAAAATAATTTTATTATTATTTTTAAGTCTACGACCTTTTCCTTGGCATACGTTCATATCTTCTTCTATATATATAAAAGAAAGTTGGTCTAAGTTACACTATTTATAACTCAAGAACGGATAAACCAATTCGGCTGAAAATTGGTGGAGAGGTTGCTTAGAACCAGGAGACGGACATAGGATACTTTTTATCCCGTTCGACCGCATTTATTTTATCCCGTCAAGTCGCTATAAAACGTGGTATAACAAAAACGACTATAACAGTAAAATAATAAAACGCAAATTTCAGTGGAATAACAAAACATAAATGACAGCTAAACGTAATTTTGTCTTTAATTTAGTATGGAAAAAAATTTGACAGTTATCAAAATAATAGTGTTATAACATGTTTTTAATACAACCTCCTTCTTAGAGTTGGTCATTAATGTGAAAAAGCATTGTGGCTGTCATATGTGTCATTAAGTTGTTGAGAAAGAGTAAATGGGTTGATTCTGGGAAAATGTTTTTATTTATTGAATAAATATAATAATATAATAAGTATAAAGGAGAAATATCGTCGTTTATTATATTCAGAAGGGGATGTAACCTAAACTCACAAATAGAGCGGACAAAAGGAATATCTGGAAATTTAAAGAGTTTAAAGAAAAGACAAATGACGATCAATATCTTGAGACAACACGGAGACTGCGAATTTCGTATAATTTGAGAGATAGTTGCGATATGCGATGCTATGGAATAAAAAATGGAGTTTTTATTGGAGAGATTAATGATGGTAATTGGTATTCGGTTTATTAACTCTGTAAGATCAACGTGACGATGTGCTATGTGAGGCCATAGACGCGCCCGTGACTATTGTTCGATAGAACTGTCAGCTATAATGACGATTGTTCTCTGGATTTGTTCCAGTTGTAACGATTGTTTTCTACACTGTGGCCATCTGCAACGACTGTCAGCTAGACTCTGCCTAGATGTGGTGATTGTTCTTTGAGCGTTATCATTTGCGAGTCTGTTTACGTGTGTATCTGCTGAGTTGGTTGCCACTTATTGAGCTGTGTAATGCCATGACAGTGGTTGAGGGTGAGCTTTAGGTGCGAAATGCTTATGGTGCGAAAAGCCTAAGGAGTTGAGCTTAAAGAGTTGAGCATAAAGCGTGAGCTTAAAGAGTTGAGCGTAAAGCGTGAGCGTAGTCCTGTCATGTCATGGCATGTGCGGTTTTCTTTTACAGATTAAAAGAGCAAGTATTGAGTTTCTGGCCGATTCTTCTCAGTACAATCAGCATTCCGAATCAGTTGTAGAATCATTCCAAGAAGTCAGCTTATGAGATTTGCGGGGTCGCAAATGTTGTCAGGATGGTCGACTGTTACAACATGTTTTTAATACAACCTCCTTCAGAGTTGGTCATTAATATGAAAAAGCATTGCGGCTGTTATATGTGTCATTGAGTAGTTTTTGAGAAAGAGTAAATGAGTTGACTTTGGGAAAATTGATTTTTATTATTGCATAAGAATAAAGGAGAAATATCGTCGTTAGTTATAATAGCTAAACGTTACTACATAGTATAAAACAAAGTCGCTTTCTCTGTCTGTCCCTATGTCCGTATATCCCTTTGTATGCTTAAATCTTAAAAACTACGCAACAGATTTTGATGCGGTTTTTTAATAGATAGAGTGATTGAAGAGAAAGGTTTATATGTATAATCTAACATATTATAAATATTCAATATGGAATAAAGAAATACTATCATTTTTGAGGTTTCCAATGTGATGTCGTAAATAATTACATTTTTTTCCGTTTACATTGCAAACGCAGGCTGAACCCTACAATATTTGTCAAAATAATGTACTAAGTATTTGTACACCTTGAAAAGGTCTATAGAAAACTCCGCAATGGTATACATATTATGTCTATCTTTTATGGATAACCCACAATAGCATTTTATTGACATTTTCTTCTTCATTTGTAATTTAAATGAACATTTAACATACGAAGATTTAAAATGCAGGGTATAGCGATTGCGCGCTTTGTCTTATAGCACTTCGAATTTAGCTTTTTTTCACATGGCCAACTATATGTCGCTTTATCAAGAGGAACCTCTAAAGAAAACATGTTTGTATTGTGTAATGAAGATTCTTTCTTTATAACAAGAAAGCTGTGAATGTTGTATATAAAGACATTCGGGCGTTTCCGCCCCCACCGGGTAATTTTTTATAGAGGTTTTCTTCCTCGCAACCCGAAGGTCCCCGTTCCCATTGCTGGGTTTCCGGGTTTCGCCAACGGTGGCCGAACCATGTCCAGCCAGACTTAGAGTAAGCCAAACCGGACCCGTCGCTCATTAGGAGTCCCCCCGGAGTCCCCGGCCAGATTGCCCTCTGCTAATCAGAGGGACAACTGGATTGGCCACCCCAAAGTGGTCCGTTCGCCAAGACTAAGCTTGCCCAGGGTGCGCCACGAGGAGGCCGACCACTTTGGCACCCCAGGGGAATAGTTTTATTCCAAATTTGACGCGTGTGGGCCACGGGCAGTAATGAATAAAACAAAACTACTGGATAGATTTTAATCATTTTTTTTACTGAGTGACATAGGCTATATATTTTATACCCGTGCGAAGCCGGAGGGGGCCACTAGTTTGTATATAAAACTGTTTTAAGTAATCTCTTATGATTTTGTTGAAATGTATGTTGTTAAATAAAGTTCATTTTATTTATTTATTTATTTATTACTTTGCTTTTATCTATACATCGTTCTCCTGCCCTTATCCCACTATAAGTGGGGTTGGCACAACATGTTTTTCGCTTCCCTCTCTTGTTATTCTTAAACTTTAGCGCTACTCCTTTTATATGCATTTCATACTTCACACAATCCAACCATCTCTTTTTCGGCGTCAATATAATAAAATCTACCCATATTCATATTGTGTTACTTGTATCACAAGACACCACCATAAACAGGACTACACACATTCACTACCACAATCTCAACTATCGTTTCGGTTGATACGTGCGGAAACTAATCCTGCACGTATAAGATATGCGAACGATTTTGCTTCCTACACTTAGATATATTACAACATAGATTCTCTTCACAAACTCGGATTATAGCAGAATAATACTACTATAACTTTGGATTATAATTAAATTTCGTTATAAATTTTTAACTATACCGTATTATTAAAAAAACAGCTTTAGTTTTTGTTTTACTCACGTCAAATCTTTTCTGCAACCAAGGGCTAAAGAACTCTGAAAGTTGCAAATAATCGCCTTCTATCTTTACTTGAACCAAACTTAAACATAACAATAAAGTTTTTAAGCTAGCAGATAAACGAACAATTTAAACCTAATTTAACAAAACAGAAATTCTCTTGTAATTAATATTTTAACTTTGTTTCGGCGTAAATTTCCCATTAATTCCTAACAAAGTTTAAATTATGTCTATGTTTATAATACCAAGTGACCCCTAAGAAATGAATTGAGTACTTTTTGGAAGACGGCAAGGCTACTCTCATATCAATTTTAAATTAAAAAGAAAAAAGCACCTATGACATGTGTTACCCGGGTTTTGAACTTCTCTGGTCCACCCGTTAACTATTAGGCTATCACAGCAATACGTTTGACAGCTGAAGTGTCATTTACTATCTATTCAACATTTTTACAACATTTAGTTTTTTTAATGTACTGATAGTTTTGTTAGGATTCAGTGTTTATATCAGGTCTCAGGTATCATGTTTTTATACCATTTTACTTTAGATAAATAATTGTCAGAGCAAAAATTAATATCAGGTAAATAACATTCGCACGAGCAACTTTATGAACCAATAAACACGCGGTAAAAGTTTACGCGTGCTTGCATAATTTACGCAAACTACAAGCAAGATTATTAGTAGTAAGTGTATAGTTATGAGCATCTATCTATCTACCTATCTATCTATTTATCTATCTATCTATCTATCTATGTATCTATCTATCTATAGATATGTTCTTTCTCCAAAGGTTGTCTGGTAGAGATTGCTCTTAGCAATATACATGCCCTATGTTTCCTTAGTTAAGTTTCTTCCTTTATGGAATTTTCTTGTATGTGTAATAAAGAATTTCTATCTATCTAACTTAATAGTTATCCATGTATTATAAAAAATTTAGAACTAGGTGCACGCTTAATTTCGTCGAAATCCGTCTAGACGTTAAACAAAAAAGTTTTACTAAAACACATCATCTTCCTGTCTTATCCCACTCTAAATGGGGTCGGCACACATGTTATAAACATGCTGTCACATGATTCGGCTATGTATTTTACGACCGCCCGCCTGACATTAACTTACCTTAGTCGTATTTTACGACACCTCGGTAAGAAAGAGTCTATTCTACTTAACCGGATACCACACGGTGGGACAACTTATCTTCGTAGCCTTTTACACCACGTTAAGAAATGAAATTTGTCTATTCTACTCAGCCGGATACCACACAGCGGGTCGACTTACTTTAGTCGCCTTTTACGACACCTCGGTAAGAAATGAGCGTTGTACTATTCTATTCAGCCGGATACCACGCGGCGTCCTAACACACATACATAAAATACACGCAAATTTACAAGACTAAAAACAAATTTTCTTCCTTATAATATTTATAGTATTACCTTTACTATATGTATTAATTTATCCCGAATAACCACTCTAAAGTCCTTGGTCGACTTTAATTTAATACAATTTAACGAGTAACAATAGATTGATGGTAAGCCGCAAATATTTGGCAGCCACAATTCACAGCGATCGGACATAATTATTTTAATTTGTGTAATGTTTTACGTATGTATTTATTATTATTTGGTTATAAATTTAACAGTGAAACTACTGCACATCATACGATACTTATACACATTGCCCTAAATAAGAAATTGGTAAGTAAAAACACGACCCATAGAGGTGGCTGAATTTCCCTAGATTTAAGTCGCACAAGATTAGTCAATTCAAATATAAGAATTTCAGAATATACCAGCAATGGACCTTCGTCATTTGAAAAAGAAATAGAAGAGTTAAAAGGTAACTGATACATTTCAACCAATAAGCTTTTTTATTACGTAACTATTACTTGAAATTCGGCTTATTTTTTCAATCTAAACGCAAAGTTATAAAAGATTTATTAAAAGCGAGGTTATGAACTTCTTATACATATTTTTTTCACTTCCAATATCCCTATTTTGCACTGAAATTTTAAAAAATAAAACATTAAAGTTAAAGATTATTATTTCATAATTATTTTTATCAAAATGTCTTATTCTTCTTCGTATTCGCCTTCTTTGTAATATTTTTAACTATTCGTTTACTTTAATAGATAACTTATTAGCCTACATAATTTTCAAGATTTTACAATTTAAAGATTTAATATGTGCAACTTTTAAATATTTTAAACATAGAAATATACCGCTTTTTTCAAGTCCAAAAGAGCCCAAAAGTCCCAGTTTCCTTTTTGTGTAATACACTACGGAATTTTATTTTTATTGTCTATAACTTCTAACATAGAATTTTAAAAATCAACTTCAACTTTCAAAGAGTGAAGACTCCCTTGAGCGCAGTTCATTATCCGGATCGTCCGTTAGAAAGCATTTTTATTCCTGATCCTAGACTTTATGAAATATGCTAATATTAGCCGGGACTATATGAATTTCATAGAAAACTATCCTGCTATCGAACAATGAAGCTCGACTATCGATATAGCAACTTTATTAAAGAACTAATATTATTTTCTATGATGTCTCTTTGTTACGAGAATTTATTTTAATGCGGCTATTTTTGCCACGGGTTATTTGATTTCTGTTACTTTCTACATTAACTATATAGACATCGATAATAGTAACGGCCTGAGCTTATTCCATTGCTAGGCATAGATTGCCTCTCTCTGTTTTAAGAGAGAAAGAACCCGTGAACCTCTCGATAGAGCTAGACTATCACAGTTCTAATCGACAATAATTAAATTTCAATAGCTATACATACGGCCATATGGTAGTTTGCCAAATTAAAGTAGGGCACGTTGCAGAGGTTGACTCGAAACAACTATTCGACTCTCTAGTGTTTAATCTTGGTTAAGTTTGTCTTGGTTGAGGTAAATAAGTTTCATCGATTCATTTGTTTCGACATTTGAGTAGTTAAGTGACGTCATAAGCATATCGTATTCATACAGTACTACATTATTATTTGTTGGGTCTCGTTACAGAACTGCATACCTATGTTTGTAGTGTAATTTCAGGTTGAATTACCTTTGTTAAAGGAGCGTAATATATGATGTAGGGTCTTATTACGTAGTGTTTCGTGCTGAGTGTCGTTGTGATATACTCAGTACTGTCGGGTATTATTGTCCTTTTATGTATCGTCCTGGGTAATTGGTAACGTGTTCTAGTTCTTGATAGATAATTATTGTATTGTATTTTTCCTGTAGTGTGTACAGATTACAAATATCTAATGTATGTAATGTAATCCCAATGTAAAATCTTTTGGAAAAGTTATTCCGAATGTTTTTTGCCATTGCTACTTGGATGACAGCATTCTGACGGTAGAATCGGTCCAGTCCACTCTTATTCCAATTTCATTGTCATCATCAGTCTCGTGCACTTATTCCGTTCGAAGTGGGGTCACATGTTAGGAACATGTTGTAACGTAATTTGGCTACGTATTTTACGACCGGCCGCCTGCCTGACATCAACTTACCTTAGTCGTATTTTGCGACACCTCGGTAAGAAAGAGGGTGGTCTATTCTGTTCAGTCGATTACCACACGGCGTAAAATAAAAATATTAATGGTATTTTAATTATATTATCTTTGCCTTAAACTTCACTATCTACATTTTACTTTCGCCACATTTAACAATACTCTTAAAGTTTGCGAGTCATAATTTTTATGCTTCCACTTTTAATCGGGTTATATGTGATAAAAATAATGTCGCTTTTAAAGGAACGCCAAAAGGAATTCTGCAAAATAACGCCCACGTTATTTATACTATACAAACATGTGATTGCCATGACCTTGCGTTTCTGAAGTCAGTATGGGAAGAGGGTTGGTTTAATCTTCCGAAGATTCACGGTCGACCGCTTAAAAGGGTGTAAATGGCCTATAATGTCTATCCCGTCGAAGTATCCCACTGAATACGCTGATTGGGCCTGTTTCTAAACATCTTTTCGTCCGTAATTTTTTCTTCCCACAGTTTGCTGATTTACTTATCTTGTGTGATAAATGATTCAGCATGCAGAGTAAAATTGAGGCGAGACTAAATTAAAATAAAGATTCACAGAGCGAAAAGTTGGAACTAAGATTAGATTAGCCACGGATTGCTAGGTTACACATATGCCCTAAGAATTGTCTAGAGATATGCAGGTTCTCTCAGGATGTGTTCCTTCACCGAAAAGCGTGTAATAGATGGAAATTATCATTTAGACACATAGATTTTACAGAAAAAGTCATTATATTCTTGCCTAGAGACTCGAAAGAGTCTCAGGGTCTTACCGTTTGACTATCACAGTTTATTCAACTTATATAGGCAACACACAAAATATTATTAAAATTACATAGTATAACTGAATTCTACAATAAAGTGACATTATTGTTCCAGCTCTACCTAATGAGTTTCATAATTAAAACAAAACCCAAGTTGATAGTGTCACCTTAATAAAATATTTTTTTACGGGCCTGTATGTATTAAATGTAACTTTTAATATTAAAAAATTGAATTGTTTACTCAAGAAACTTAAATGATAGGATAGGGACATAGAGACAGACAAAGAAAACGACTTTGATTTTATATTATTTAGTGATGTGCGTCCAAGAATAATTACCTAACAGTAAGTAAACAGAGTCTTAAAACCATGTTTTATTTATTGAAACACACGATTATTTCTAGCGTTAGGAATTCGTTAAAAGGTCGTTTATTCGAAATAATTACCTTTACCCCTTTTATCTTGCCTTTAAGTGTTCTAACGAGTGAAAGCAAACGTCGTTGTCGCGAGAAATCAATTTAGTTTTGTTGTTTTATACTCGCAATCCCATTTTCTCGAGTCTTAATGGCTTATTTAATGTTTTAGCTTTAAATGGCTCTTCAGTCTTAGAAATGATTCAGGGTACTTCGTTGTTTGTGATATTATTGGATTAGGGTGTTTTAATTTTCCCATTTCCTCTTATATTCTTGTTGGAGTAACGTTTACTTTACAGCTTAGTGATAGAATTATATTATTACTGTGTTTAATGCAATTTCAAGTCATAAGCCAAATAAGCCAAAGCAACTAATAACATGTTAAATACATGTTGTGCCGACCCCACTTAGAGTGGTGTAAGGGCAGGAGAATGATGACCATCATCATCGTCCTGCCCTTATCCCACTCTAAGTGGGGTCGGCACAACATTTTATAAACATGCTGTCACATGATTTGGCTGCGTTTTTACGACCGGCCGCCTGCCTGACGTCAACATACCTCTGTCGTATTTTACGACACCTCGGTAAGAAAGAGGGTGGTCTATTCTACTAAACCGGAAACCACACGGTGGGTCAACTTGCGTTAGTCGCCTTTTACGACACCTCGGTAAGAAATGAGGGAGGTCTATTCTACTCAGCCGGATACCACACGGCGGTTCGACTTACCTAAGTCTCCTTTTACGACACCTCGGTAAGAAATGAGGGTGGTACTATTCTATTAAGCCGGATACCACACGGCGTAGGAGAATGATGACCATCTGGTTAATAATATATTAAAAATGACGTAACATTGGAAATAACAGGCTTAAGCTTTTATCTTTCCTAGGGCTAATATTAGCATAATTCATATGGTCGTAGATCTGGATAAAAATGGTCCTAACGAGCGAATGGAGTAACGAACTGCGCTCTAGGGAGCTTTAGCATTCTCCCAAAACACACGATCAGATATAAAAGGCTCCTACTTACATTGTGATGCATTTAAGCTGAATATAGAAAAGGAAATAGTGAAAATTGAAAAAATGTATGAGAAAGATATGTTTATACTAATATATTAAGCGGAAGAGTTTGCATGATTGTTTGAACGCGCTTATCTAAAGACCTACTTGACCGATTTTAAAATTTCTTTGAGTGCGAGATAGTCTATTTACAGAGCAAGGCAAAATAACATCATGCTAAGATGAATAGGAGAGGAGCAGCAATAAAATATAATATTAGGTCCTTACATATGAAATTGGCGTTTTGTCGTACTGGCCACTTTCATATGTAAGGACCTAATATATTGCGAAAACAGCAACATGTCAATTCGGGAAAAAATGATGACACTCTTTAGAGTAATATGTATCTTGAAACATTTCTATGTATTGTAAAACTCATAAATATATCGACATAGATCAGATTAGATCACTGAATTGCATCACAGTGTAGTTTCACAAACGCTACCCTTTACCTTTATACCTTAACATTCCCAACTTTGTAACTGATACCTTTACTAACTCTACTGCAGTGTAATTAAAGTAATCGCAGAGTTTAGAATTTGCTTTAAAGCTCTTTCAGTTATTAAGAACTTCATTCAGCTTTAGCTCACTACATATAATTATACCTATAACGTTGCAATTTTTTTGCACTACACCTCTGTGTATGGGCTTCTGACCATATAAATATATTACACCATATAAAATACAAAAAAGTTATCAGAATGGAGTGGAATGCTGGTTGCAAAAGGGAATAATTCCCTTTTGCAACCAGCATTCATCATTCTCCTGTCCTTATCCCACTCACTGGGATGGGCACACATATGTATTCGCTTCCAATGTTACTTGTGATTCGTTAACTCTAGCTCTACTCCTTTTATATGCATACCATACATAGAAGAGCCAGCAAAATACTCGGTCGTTGCTCTTTTAAAAATATAAGTCTTCATACTAGTTACATTTAGTCAGTAATTACTAGTATTAAGCTGTATCCACACATTCTTATCATCTAAATAGTCCTCACCAGTATAGAAGGCTTTCTGTATCAACCTCTATTTAACAGTGTTCAACCACAACCAGAGTCTATCGACTACAGTTCAAGCACGTATTCCAAAACACTTTGGAAACTTCTGGCGCGGAAACCAACGAGTCCACAGTACGCCTTCTAGTTCAAAGCAAGACAGGCCTATGCGGTGGACTGACCATGGAACAAGAACAGCGAAAAATGGCGAAACATAGTTAGACGAGCGATATGGTAAGCGATGATAAGCGATATCGATGGAGAACAAGACAGTCTATTTATCCACATTACAAAAGAATTGCTCGTCTTTAATAATTCATCGAATAAGTAAACGACTGCGCATCACAATGTTAATACGACTGCAGAGCACTTTATTATTGTGACGAAAACACGTTCATGTTTTTTCACTTTCGAATAGTAGATAAAATCCTACCACACTGTTCAAAGTTCTATCAGAAAATTTCAGATTTAGATTAAAAGCGAATCTCGGTTATTTCGCTGCTGTATTCATTCAATCCTTATCTGTTCCATTCATTACGATCTTATTCATATAGTAACTGTAAAACTGGATCAACCTGCGGCTTGGTAATTTATTAAATTAATTTCCGAAATATTCGTTGGATGGAAAATATTTCTATCATATTTCGGTTTCGATAACGAATGACTTGACAGTATATGTAGGCCAGATTATTTACCTTAAAATATATCTTGTAAGTAAAAATCGCTTAATCTGGAACTCTAATCAGTTTTAAATCTTTTCTAGAAGATTAATTAACGGTATAGACGTAACTTTAACCTGTGACCCATAATGGCAGATCGCTAATTGGTTGCTTTTTACTTAATTGACTCCTTTGTTGATAAAATTTATTTATTTATTTATGGTTTAGTATTGTCAGGGATTGTATAGGCAATGAAATTTTTAAGAAATGATTTTTAAATATGAAAAAATTTACTTAAAAAAGAATATTTTAAAATCTGTAAAATTTGAAAGTATAACGTACTCCATGTTACGTATGACGTGTGATATTTTACCAAGGTTTAAAAGCTTATTATATATACCATTATAACAAATCATTCATTCCTCATCCTCCTGCCCTTTTTCCACATGTTGTTGCATGTTTTGGCTAGTTATTCTACGAACGGCTGCCTGCCTGAAATCAACTTACCTTAGTCGTCTTTTACGACACCTCGCTAATATGAGGGTGGTCTATTCTACACAGCCGGATACCACACGGCGGATACGTTTAAATTAGTCTTTATCGAAATTGACAATATAGGATTTGTAATATAATTTTATGAACTTATTAGTCTTGTAATTGTACCTCGTAGGGATTAAACCGACATGTCGTTTCCCTTAAAATTAATATAAAAATGAATTTAATAAATCAACAAAAAACTTTATTCATTAAACGAAGTACCACGCATTATACGATATGTTATTATAGTCACGTGGGAAATCAATGAATGTGGAAACGATACGCATTTACTACGTGACATGATATCCAAGTTCCTAATACGGATATTAACACATTATTTCTATATAGCTTAATATAATACAAGTAATAATTAAATTACAGGATAAGTTCCGCAGAATATTCACATTATCATGTGCTAGCATAAGATATTAATATTTTTATACATTTTTTTTGCTTTGGTAGCGCAGCGGTAACACCGTGCGACTCTTTCGAGGAAGTCACGGGTTTAAACCCAGGCAGACACCAATGAGTTATTCTGTTAACTTGCGTGATAATCGCAATTTATCACACGCTTTTCGGTGCAGGAAAACATCGTGAGGTAACCTGCATATCTCTAAAGAATTCTGGAGATATGTGAAACTTAACAATCCGCACTGGAGCAGCGTGGTAGGTCTTAGCTCCAAACCTTCTCTCTTAAAACGTAGAGAAGAGCCCTACAGTGGGATAGTAACATGCCGCTACTTACTTACTTATTTTGTACATACATATTGTTAGAAATGAGAAAAAAATCCAACGAGACCAACGAGACCAACGAGAAGTGAAATATGGGTAATATAGAAAAAAAGAAAAGGGAAAATACTAAATAGTATGTACCTAGATGAATATTTATATCTATACTTATTTAAAACAAAGCCCCTGAAAACCATGTGTATGTGATCGGTTCTCTCAAAATCTACTGAACCTATTTTTAAACGGTTCTTAATAAAAGATAATTCTTCCAAAAGGTTTAGGTTAATAGTACATAACGGTTTTATGTAAAATTTGTTAAAAAATTCGCGCGGTTATAAGAAGACTCGTCTGCTGGGAACTTTAGTCGCGTGCGCTACGTTAACAAATAAAGATACACAAAACTAATGAAGTAAAAAATTGTAGATCTACAAAAATACTACATAAAGTCCTGAACAACATATCTCTATCTTCTACGTATAATACACAATAGCTACTTTCATCTTTAAAATTTTGATTAAAAATATTAGGCACGTTATTTACGATGGAAAAACTTTGTGACAGTGATTTGCCAGCTAGTATTATAAAGGATAATTTAATTTTAATCTTGATATTGACGTCCACGTAGATGAAGTCACGGACAAAAGCTAGTAGAATCAAAACTAGAGTTTACAATGACAGCCCTTAATCTAAAATTACGTTCGTATCGTTTGCACCAACATAATAAACACAACTGTAAATGGATAATATATTAGTTTGTGGGACGAACATTGACATACTTGATACAGGGCTGCTGTCATAATTAATCAACCAAGCACCACATTACAGAACAATGACGCGGGTATTGGCTACAATTACGCCAAACTTTTGTGGTACATCTGCTTTACTAATGGCTCTTAATTAAATTATAATACGTTCACATTAACAATACTCATCATAAACCGCTTGGTGTTTGGTTGGATATAGTTCGATGTATTAAATCAATTCCATTATCTGTTCAAAATTGCCAACCGCATTTGGTCGAGGTGCACTTTATAAATTGCTGGGTATGCTGGGGGTATAGACGTCCTCTCTCCACTTTTTGTGAGAAGGGTGGCAGCTAAAACCAACCACGCTGCTCCAATACGGATTAGTGGGTTACACCATATGACTGGCCCGTTGGCGCTATGGGTAGTGACCCTGCCTTCAACTCCGCGGATCGCGAGTTCGATTAACGCCGAGGGCCAACATTTTCTATAAATGAATTTGTTGACACGCATATCACCGGGAGTATCTGCACAAGTTCAAAATTGCCAACTCAGACGTCTGTCCTTGCGATAATCGCACAAGACAGACGCTCGAGCATCTGTTAAGCGAATGTCTGCAGTTCGCAAAACAGAGATTCGAGCATGAGAGCCTGTGCAGATACCTCCGAGTGACACTATACACAATTACACTCATGCTAGAGAAACACGTGGCTATTGAATCTTTTATAAGATTCATAAACCACATCATCAACAACTTAAAACAATACAATAACACTAAACACTTACGCAACACAAAACAACACACTACACAGTAAATTCAAACCATCAAAGCAGTAAAATTGCCCAAGCAGAAGTAGTATTAATTCTGATCCCCCCTCTATATATCATAAGAAATATAAAGATGCCTGTAGTAGTATATATATATATATTTTTAATTAAGAACATTAAATTATGTGCGTGATTTTGCATTTAAATTCTATGACTATATACATCCTTTTTTCTTATATAAATTAACTTATTTAGGACCACTTTTATTTGTTCTTTAAGTGTATTAATTTATTTCTTAAGAATTTCTAATTAGATAATAAGTAATAAAGACTGTGTCACACCACATAGTATTTTAGGATTTAGTAGTACATAGTAATTTTAGGAATTAGGAATTACTAATTGAGACGCCTTTTCCCCAACACATCCCTTATATAAATGGTTATAACATTCCAATAAACATTTACAAAGGAGCAATTTCTATCTAAATTCTATCTAACTTTCATGAAACTGTTGTTAATGGGTATAAGTGTTTCACTAATACCCGCAGGATATTCGGAGATTGTATGTGACACGCATGAAGCGTGCGGTAACCATAAGTCTAGAGTGATTTTAGTGTCGTATTTTTAACAAACTTTTATATAGCCGATTGATTTTCTTTTTTGAATGATGTTTGGTTGTTTAATTTTTGAAAACAAGGAATCAAGAGAAAGAAGTGTTAAAAAGAGTCAGAAATCGCCTATTATATTCGTTAGTTTTATTCAAAATCATAATTCTCCTTTCTTTTTTTAAACAAGAAAAAAACCCCTTATGGGTACCGCCGCCCGACGGGGACAGGCGGCGGTTATATCGGACTCGCACCGACTAAAACGACCTGTGTGCTCCACCACGCTGCCGATGGCAAGGACAGGGTATCGTTGCACACATTGCCCCCACCCCCGCCGACAGCTCTGATCCCAGAGAATACCTCCTTCGGGTAGCGACCCCTCGAAATTGAAGCTCCCCTTCGTTAACTGGTGCATCGGGAGCACCAGATGCGACCAGCCACCGCCTCGGGGACCTGTAAGCTAGACGTCCGATATACCACGTTCGGAACGTCCGAAGGTCGATGGGCAGACGATGGGCTTAGGCAAGTCGCTTCCACCTGGACTCGCCAACAGCAGATTGGATCAAGAACAAAAGTTCCCGGAACCGCAGAAATTTTTACTTACTTACTTACTTTGCTATACAATATGGATACACTGGATTACAACAATATTCAAAGATAAAATGAATACCCAAGTACTATGAAATAAACAAAAGAAAAACTATCAATGATACTACGAACCATGATAAATATTTTATACTACATTAACAAGCAAGCTACCAAGAATATAAAACGATTCCATTATTTCACGGCGGGTCTTCTACGATTTTAAAATGATGGCAACCCTATTAAGTGGATATTTATACTTCCTTATATAGCTATTTAACAGCTGTCGCTTCTATGAAAGACTATAAAACTGCTCATCGCTTTGTTATGATCATTGCTACTTTAATAATAACAATAATAAACCTATATCGATGCCGTGTGGTAGCCGGTTTAGTAGAATAGACCACCCTCATTTCAGCTAACTATCGGGAGCGAAGGCGCTTATTCCTCTGTATATAGCAATGTTTAAATATACCTAAGTTAAATTTTAGTTTTAGAAAATATTTAAATATTATATATAATAAATAAATAAATGAATGAGACTTATTTTTTTCAATAGTTTTATTAACGGCCTGGCATAGAGTCCTTTAAGACCTTATAATACTTATAGTAATAAATTAAAGACTAATAATAGCGAACGCCACATCAAAATCGCAAATTAAATTGATCTAATTTGATTAATGGCAATCTGACGATAATTATCGAGAAAACTGCCTTGTCACATATCGAAGACGGATCCATGGCGACGGCTTAGCAATTGATTAGATGATATCTGAAATAGCGTTCATTAGAACGCCTTATTAGGATCAAGTATACAAACGTCTTAATTATAATTAGGGAGAGATTGTTCGGATAGATACGTCTTTGAGACTGTTTAAATAACAAGGAGGATTATATAAAGCTCAATAGCTGTATGTTGAAACGAATATTATGACACACACACATGTCACAAGCACATGTGTGTCATTAATGTCAATCTTAGGGTGCGTATAGACATAGCGAGGATAGCGTTGCGAATGGTCCGTCTCGCATGCCTCGAGCTGCGTGGACATGTGTGCTTACGCCGGGGCTACATTAGCACGCGAAGATTCGTCTCGCGTTGGCGCGCAAAACATCGTGTATCTGCCAGACACGATGTTCTTGTCTACATTAGCAGGCGAAGATTCGGAAAGCGGCCTACGGCGAATATTCGTCGTTGAGTTTTGTGCGTCTGTCGTCCCACTTCAAAGTCTGGACGATAATGAAGTGTCGTAAGTGTGGCCACTCGAGCGAATGTTGTCGCGACAAATCTCCTTGATGCGCGCCAGTTTACCGACAGTGGTCCGATGCAACATTGTCTGCGCCCGAATACAACGCATTGTAACGATGTACCCGGCCACATATATTGCCGTAGCCCGAATATTCGCCGTATCCCGCTAATGTAGCCAAAGCGTTACAGTGAGTATTCGCGTCATACTATTGTTGCGAATGCTACCTCAGGGCGAGCCGTGTGTTTCGTTTCGGTGTCGTAAAAGGTGACTAAGGTAAGCTGACGTCCGGCAGGTGGCCGGTCATAAAATACCTAAGTAAGAGTAAGTAAGCAGTGGCCTGTTACTATCCCACTGCTAAGAATAGACCTCTTCTCTCCGTTTTTAGAGAGAAGGTAGCTAAGACCTACCAAACTGCTCCAGTGCGGATTGGTAGGTTACACATATCTCCAGAATTCTCTAGAGATAAAATATAATTGTGTGTGTGCGTGTGATAAATTGCAATTATCAATTAGACACAAGTTTTAACAGAAAAACTCATTGGGTGTCTGCCCGGGTTTGAACCCGTGACCTCTTCAAAAGAGTCGCACGGTGCTACCACTGGGCTACCACAGCTCTAAAACGTAAAATACCTAGCCAAATTACATGACAACATGTTCATAACATGTTGTGCCGACCCCCTGATTATAGAAATGATATAAAAATATCGCTTAACTATTAGGAGCGGCCTATTCAAAATTATATATAATTTTAAATTGTATAGGTAAATTCCCACTGATAGATTATATTATTATTTGTCAACAGCATTTTTTATGTAACAATTTCATGACATTTGATCAAAAAAATATTTATTTGTAAACGAGAAAGTTTTTGTAAGTCATAATCGATGGCTCACGCACCGTCGCACTTCTAAATGTTACGTTTTAACGACTCATCGTGAGAATTTATTTCTTCCCTAAGATTTCATTTCACTTAAGCACTTTTCACACTGGAAAAAAATAACGACGCGTGAAAACTGTTCAAAAATATACGAAGTTTTGTCTTCGAATTAGCATAGGTATTCCCTACTCCTCCTCGTTACTTTGACCAGACCTGCCCGTTGGCGCAGCTGACAACGAAACAAGCCTTCAGCTTAGGGATTATGGGTTCGATTTCCGTCGAGGACTAATTTCTATAAATGATTTGTTGATTCTTTGAGTTTGGCTGTATTTAAAATTACATTATATTTACCAGGTCTCTGTCATTGCCGTGTGATATCCCGCTGAATAGAATATACCATTCTCATTTCTTACCGAGGTTTCGTAAAATGTGACTAAGGTAAGTCGACAGCCGCGTGGTATCTTGCTGAGTAGAATACATCACCCTCTTACAACAATTTCTTACCAAGGTGTCGTAAAAAGCGACTCAGGCCATCGTTTGGTATCCGGTTGAGTAGAATAGACCAACCTCTTTGTTACCGAGGTGTCGTAAAAACGTAAAGTTGACGTCAGGCAGGCGGCTGGTCGTAAAATACGTAGCCAAATCATGTGACATCTTGTTTATAACTTGTTGTGCCGACCCCACTTCGAGTGGGATAAGGGCAGCAGGGTGATAATTTACCAGGTCTCTATCAGCCATAATACGAATTTTAAGTTATTTACTTTGAGGATACACCTTGTGTGTAGTCCCATGTATATTATAATACCGTTTACAAATATATCAAAAGGTATGCCAAATATTTAACCTCCAAACCATCATATAAAACGGATGGCAAGAGGAAAAAAAATGGCCTGAAGCTAACGATCATAATTATGTTACTCGAAATAAACTAAGCACCTTAGTACGGACTTATAAAAAGTGTAAATAAAAAGCTATTTAGCGAGTTATAATCAGTGTGTTACACCCCTTAATTTCATACCGGCTTATCACCATTTTCTGCTTTGGCTGGCCCGGGATAATTACAGGATTTCATGAATAATTACATCTCGAGATTTGTTCTAGCCGAGCTTCCCCGGATAAGCAATTACTAATTTATTAAGAACGGCTATCTCACCAGACTAATGAGCATTTGAAAGTATTATACTTTTCTTAATTATTTATTAACTGTAGGGATCTAAATATTACAAGACTTGACGAAATCATTTTAGATAGTAATGTTTTACCTTAAATATAATTTAGATGTTAAGAATTATTCTGTTGTTTAGTGTCTGTCTGATTATTTTCAAAGAGTTTTTAACAGATTTCAGGTCAAGCAAAAAAAAATAATTAAATTTTAAATTTACTGAAATTAAACTTTATAATAATTTATATGGACTGTCTGACTGACTATAAAGTATTTTATATCTTGGATCATTTTTAATATATTAACAATAATTTTAAATTTTATGTAATTCAATACATTTGAATTACATAAATGTAAAATTCTTGTACAAGGGGAACAATTTTATAATACATGATTTTGGAATAACTTTTACCGTTTACTTAGCGTACGCAGGGAAATCTAAATTTTACTGTTTTCGTAATATTTTTTATTTCTGCTCCTCTCTTCTCATCTTAAAAAAAATATTCTCTATTTATCTTTATAGCTTACTAGCTTTGCCAGCAGCTTCGCCTGAATTCAAATTTTGTTAATTTAATTAGAAATTTTTTTTTAATAACTTTAACCGTTTACTTAGCGCACTCAAGGAAAGCTTTAAATTTTGCCGTTTTCATAATATTTTTATTGCTGCTCCTCTCCTATCCATCTTGACGTGATATCATATAGCCTAACAGCAAACAATTTTCAAATCGGTCCAGTAGTTCCTAAGATTGCCGCGTTCGAAAAATCAGACATACAAATTCTTCAGCTTTTTATATCAGTATAGATATAGATTACTTCTCTGTTAAAACAATGCAATTATCTTACGTTCGCTGTCACAAATAGGACATACCATCATCACGATGTTTGTGAATATTAACAACAATTCGCTATCACACTAAATACTTGTCTGAAGATTAATAGTTATTGATGATCGTTACGTTAACAATGTCTTCATGCACTGTATTGTTGTTGGCTATCATTAAAATTACATTAAGTGTCCGTTTTATATTACACGACACGATAACGACACGACTTGTCGCATTACATAAAAGAACTACGTAGTGAAAAAGTACGTTGTATGTAAGAGCTATTTAAAAAAAATCTAAATGATATCAATTTAATGAACGAGTACAAATGTTTACAAGTCAATGATATATCAAATTCGTAGAAAAATCAACTACAGGCTACTGTAGAACAAAAATCTATTTATTTATTGTAAACCACGTGTACAAACATGTACCTTACAAATATAAAAATGCATGGTAGTAATTATAAATTCATCAGTAAGGTAGTCATTCTGTCCTTATCCCACTCTAAGTAAGGTTGGCAAAACAGGTTGTCACATGATTTTGTTACGTATTTTACGACTGACCTGCCTGACGTTAACTTACCTTAGTCGTATTTTACAACACCTCGGTAAGAAATGAGGGTGGTCTATTCTACACAGCCGAATCACAAAAAGCGAGTCAACTTACCTTAGTCACCTTTTACAATACCTCGATAAGAAAGAGGGTGGTCTATTCTACTCAGCCGGACCCCACACGGCGAGTGAACTTAACTTAGTCGCCTTTTACAAGACCTTGGTAAGAAATGAGAGTGGTCTATTCTACTCAGCCAGATACCACACAGGCTTACTTAGCATTATATTCTTTACAAACGCAGATTATGGCAAAATAATTCTATCATAATAGTTTTGTAGTATTATAACACTTAGGGTCTGTTTCATAAGTTACTAATAAACTGTCAGTAAGCTTATTCGGAAAATATCTGACACATATCTCGGAATTTTGCGTTTCTCAGGTTTCTGATAGGCTTATTCAGCACTTAAAGTCCCTGATAAGTTAACAGGTAGATCATGTGGCTGTTATTTTGTTTATCTGCTGGATAGCAAATACCTATTACAAAACCGCAATTTTTTTTTTACTTTTTAAAGTCTCTTTTAGGAGACATTTATTTGCTTCTTAGTTTGTCGGCTAACTATCCGACACTTTATCAGTAATTTGTGAAAAAGGCCCTTAGTTAGTTTTCACATGTTAACAAACTCGAAGTTTCAACTCGTGGAATAAATTGTTTCAACTTATGCATGTTAAGTAAGAACAGCAAAGACAGTGTTTTATCTTGACAATAAAAACAGTTCTCCGTCGGACCACGCTTGGCATGCAAATCAAATTCACTGTGTAACAGAGGAAAAGCGAGTAATTGCATATTTTTGCATACGACGTACAAATTTCGAAAATTACTTTCACTGGATTTTTTCACTTTTTATCATACTTGATTAAAAAAATATATTAATGTATAGAAACCGGCTATACTCAAGTCTTATTTTATCGAAAGAGCCTGCGGCGTTATCGCGGCGGGAATTGCTTATGAATAAGAGCCCCGTATGGACTTGAAACTAGTCGGGCTCATCCGATAAAATAAAACGTGAGTATAGCCGGTTTCTATACATTAATTATGAATAACACTCACGATAGTTTAAATCAACAAATTTATTATTTTATTTTTAATTTATATTTTATTTTTTATTCTTGATAAAATGATATCAATTCAAATTCAAAATACTGTTTATTCAAGTAAACTTGTAAACAAGTGATTTTGATTCGTCAACTCTACTGCTGGTTAGGGGAACTGTTCCTACCGAAAAGAGGCAGCAGGAAACAAAAACAAAAAGCTCTTTTTCAAATATAATTCTTATGACTAGTTATCATTTAGTTATCACTGTCATTTACTGGTCGAAGAGTAGCTACATCCACGCATTTAATCATCTATTTAGTCTTCAACAGTATATTAGGCTTTCTGAATCAGTCTCTTTTTAACAGTGTTTTAAACTTCTGTAGTGGCAAAGTTAAAATTGCGGAATTTTATTATAGAATCTTATACTTTAAACCCACAAACAACTTACATACTATTGCAAGGCGCTAAACAGGAGCCGCAAGCTTATGTCAGTTCCTACTTTGTCTATTATTTTATCGCTATTTTCTTTTTTATTATGTAAATTACTAAATTACATGTAATATTCTTGCTAGCATATAATAAGCTTGTAAGTCTTTGAAGCTTCTAAAAGATAGATTAAAATTCATTCAACAATATCTCCATTTATATAACTACGCTTTATGTTTTTGTGTAAAAGTTGAATAAATGGTTTAACAAAAAATAATTATTTCATATTCTGCAATAAGATTATAGTATATGTAACTATGACAGAGGTTACAGACACAAAGTGTGGATAATCAAGCCTGTAAAAGTTCATGGGCCTAAATTTAACAGGTCTTGTAATGATGAGGTACTTCAGCTCTTTCAAAGATTTGCGACCTTCGCTTCCTGAAAAAAAGGAATGAACTTTATGTAAGATATAATAATTGATTTAAGCTTTCCATTAGTTTTTTAATAACAAGTTTAGTATATGTTTTTTACTAGCTTTTACCCGCGAATTCATTCGCCTGGACTGTTGTCATGTGATCGGTAATAGATGGCGCTTTTCATTATCTTCCTATTCCTGTAGAATTAACAGAATTTTTTTAGCCTATATGTTATTCCGGTGTATAAGGAATAACTGTGCCAACTTTCATCGATATTGGTTCAACGTATTCGCCGTGAAAGAGTAACAAACATACATCCATATTCACAAACTTTCGCATTTATAATACTAGCTTACACCCACGATATTGTTCGCGTGGACTGTAGTCGTATGATAGGTCGATAATAGATGGCGCTTTTCAATGTCATTCTATTCCTATAGAATTAACAGGATTTCTACAGCGTATATGTTATTCCGGTGTATAAGAAATAACTTGTGCCAAATTTCATTGATATTGGTTCAGCGGATTCGCCGTGAAAGAGTAACAAACATACATCAATACTCACAAACTTTCGCATTTATAATATTAGTAGGATATGATGTCAGCTGCAAAAAAGGATATATTCTATGAGAACACTAATATATATCCTTACCAATCGTCTTGTTCACAACGATATAGTCTATACAGTTTAGAATTCTTTCTGTTTCTTTATAATTTTGTTCGCAACAACTTATACCGCAGATAAAAACACAAACGCATATAATGATTCGCATAGACGTTGATATTGCCACTGTTAAATAACCTGAATCCGTTATCCATGTCAGGTAACCACTTTCTGTTTTCCACTGAAAAATTTTCAAGAACAAAACGTGAGTTTCAAATTCTATCATCATCTTCCTGCCCTTATCCCACTCTAAGTAGGGTCGGCACAACATGTTATAAACATGCTATCACATGATTTAGCCGCGTTTTTACGAGCGGCCGCCTGCCTGACGTCAATTTATCTTAGTCGTATTTTACGACACCTCGGTAAGAAAGAGGGTGACCTATTCTACTAAACCGGATACCACACGGTGGGTCAACTTATCTTAGTCGCCTTTTACAACACCTCGGTAAGAAATGAGGTTGGTCTATTCTACTCAGCCAGATACCACACGGCGGGTCGTCTTACCTTAGTCGCCTTTTACGACACCTCGGTAAGGAATGAGGGTGGTACTATTCTATTTAGCCGGATACCACACGGCGTTGAGTTTCAAATTCTATGTAAATCGTATTTAAGGTTTGTTTTGTATGAAATTTTAAATAATAAGCGCTTTGTTTGTTGTAGCTAATAAACCTTAGGCAACTTGACTTCTAAAAACAAATGATGAACCTGTCAATGCTACATACAACTCTCTGGTCAGCCTAGTTTACTACATAATACTGCACACCTCGGTAAAATATGAGGGTGGTCTATTCTACTCAGCCGGATACCATACGCCATATTAATATATTTTCTGGTAATCGGATCGTAATATCGATAAGGCAGTATCTTAAAAATAACTTAATACATATCACGGTGTCAGATATCTAGCTGACAACGAAATATCTATAGTATAGTGATACTACCAAATATCACCACAATATAAGTATCTTACGTAATAAAACGAAACTCAAAAAGTTACGTATTATATTAATATAATAGTCTGATCTTAGTAAAACTTGTGTTATATAAGCTATATTAGAAAACAATATTGATGAAAGAAATACAATAATAAGCACATTAAATAATCTGAATATACTAAAATATAACACGAATAACTTACCACAGTTCTCATTATATGCCTGATTAACACATTTAGAAACATTACCACATCAAGTTGAAAAACAATATCATTGACTATAATCTGCAATTAAAAGTTGTATTTGAAACCTTAATAACAAGGGACAAGAAACTATTTTTCTATAAAATTTATATCAAAGTAAATTGCTTACCCTAAAACCATAAACAGTGTTAACGAAATCACACTGTTCTAATAGAAGCAAGTAGCATCTGCTGATCCATAGAATAAACTCGCAATGGTTGCAATTTAGCGATTTTAAATTACAAAAATTATTGACAACCACCATTTCCTCATTACACAAAGAAAAGGCGCCATCCACATTATCAGAATCACAGTAAAATGTTTGCAAACATTTCCGAATGGCTTTTAAACGATACACTATTTGAATATAATGAGAAATTAGATCTAATGTACCCAGGAGTCTCAATCCAACATACAAGTATTCAATGGGAAAAATAGTGCATCTTATCCAACCGAGTTCAACTATCCACGCAATATAGTCGGCAATGGTGGTAACAAAGCCAACAAGAAAAAAGATAGAACACATTCTTAAAATACTTCTCCGAATTTCCTTGTAATAGTACACTCCAAGTATTTTGTCGATATAACCATAGATAGAGTAATAGTCCAAAAAGTTCATTCCATGCAGATAAATAAAATAAACGCCGACGATATATTGGATGTAGCCGAACAAATAAATAACTTGATAGGAATCCATAAATGTGATAATTTTGGAACCACTAAACATTTCAAGTTTGTTATAGATATCAAAGATATTTGCTAAAAGGAATAAGCATATAAAAAAGATAATTTTCACACTCGACCACAAGTACTCCGCGTTTGTTCCATTAGAACTTATGCAAGATAATCCAAAAAAAATTAATATGCGATTTAAAGGTTCCAACGTTAATATAACATTTAAAACAAGTTTGTTATCGGCCATGATTAAAACGTTAGTCACAAATAAATTTTAGTACGAATGGTCACCTTGAGGGATACAGTATTCCATACCATGATTAAATGTTTTTAATTACTCAGAAAGTAATTTAGCTTATAGTGGTTTACACTGTTTGTATTGACAGATCCATAATTTTTTGAGTTCTTTTAAACATAAAAGTATATGTAATAACTCAATCGATTAATTTTTTACAGTGCTGACGGTTAATTAATAAAAGTCCATTATTACTATCACAAGTTTTGTTATGTCTAGGTTGGGCTCCCTATCATGAAACCGATTGTTTATTACCCGTGGTTTCAGTAAGAAAATTTATGCTACTTAATGATGAATATTTAAATATACTATATTACAATTAAATGTCTGTCTTAGACCTAAGATATACATTTATGAGCGTCCACCACTTTATTCTAAGACGTATTATTTTATACGAAATATTAAAAAAATAATACGACTTATTATTTAGACAATTGTTGTGTATTTATTATAGTTTTTCCAGTTCACCATAACCTTATGGTCGTCTGGAAGAAATCGTTAGCAAGCGATAAAACCGCCTTTTCTACCTTACTATTTATGTTCCTTTTTTGTTGTCTTTTTTTATTTTATCTTAATGGGTACAATAAAGTGTATAAATAAATATAAGGCACGCTCTTTGTTATTACGCTCGTTTTGCAATTCAATCCACAAAACAGTGTTGCTATTATCATGGAATAAACTTCCAATGTGTATCACTCAAAGCGTATACTAGAGTAGGGGAGTCATAGGTGAGCCTGTAAATTAGTGTCACAACTCACAATACATAATGAGAGGGAAGATGAAACACGTATGCTTCATCTTTGTCTAATAACACATAAAAAAGCAAGACAGATAGATACTCACTCATTTGCCTTCTCTTTATTTCTTTATATTGTAAGGCAATTCAGTATAATAACTTAATGGTATCACTACAACTTTACAACGACGCTACACTTATAAGTGAAGAAATATATGGGACAATATATTGTATGTAACCAATTTATAACTGATATAAAACTGTTGGTATCTGACCTGTGCCCCTCGTTGCAAAAATAAACATAGAAACATAAAAATAAACATAAAAAGATATAAAAAAACATTAGTTATAAATTAATTTTCTTTATTACTCAAATAATAGGTTATTTCATATTTTGTAACATAATTATAGTGTAGGTAACTATGACTGATGCTATTGACACTAAGTACGAATTGTCAAGTCTATAGAATTTCATGGAGCTCAATTTCACTGGCCTAGTAATGATTAGATATTTAAGTTCCTTGAGAGATCCGCGTTCTTCGTCCGCTAAAAAAGAAAATTAAATTAACAAATAGTCTAACTCTTCGGCGTCGAGGGGCATCAAATCCTAAGTGGGCATCAATGAGTTTTTCTGTTATATCTTATGTGCAAAATTGGTGAAGAAAAATGTCGTGAGGATACCTGCATATCTCTAAAGAATTCTTGGGATATGTGTAACCTACTCGTCCGCATTGGGACAGCGTAGTAGATCTTAGACCCAACACTTATTTCCGAAAACGGAGAGAGGAGGCCTATACCCAACAGTGGGATAGCTACAGGGTTACTTTTATTTACTTGTAAATGAATAAAAAAAATGGTTTATCATATTCGATTATGCAATTGCACGATGCATTATCAATAATCATCCAAAAGAGATTAGACAGTAAAAAGAAACATTAGTGATCTAAACTTTTATCGTTTTTGTCATCAAACGTGTACTTTATAGATATTTAGTAAGTAAGAAATATAGCACAAAAACTAGGATAAAATATCCCATTGGTCCTAAACAAATAAAATAACCAAGAACGATGAAGTTCCTACAAGATAGGAAAGCACAGATAAACTGGCAACACTTTTACAGGCTTTTCTGTATCGCAAATGTCCATAAGCAATATATTAAGCGGCTTATCATCTGAACTTTTAAATATAAAAAGGCAAATGATTAACTAATTAGTTTCCAAGTACCAAACCTTACCAATTTTCTTATTGATAAGTAAATCGTCTATAATTTCAACAATTCTTTCTGTTTCTCTGTAGTTTTGCTCACAACGACCTATTCCACAGATTATCATATACACAGACGTGACAATTCTCATAATAGTTGATATTGTAACCGGTATACATCTGAGGTCCAATGACTGCTGAAAATAACGTATTTTTAGGTTATTTAAACTAGGATTAGTAAGGTAAAAAGATTCGTATAAATAAATTATAGAATTAGGCGTTACTTTGCGGAGATCCATAATACAAAAGTAATATTAAAGTTATTTTGCTATAATCCGCGATAAAGTGAAATAGAAAAAATATATAAAGCTAAATGTAAAGTGGACAAACCGTTTCATAAACTTAATCTATGAATATATAAATGAATATGTTAAGAGATGAATGGTCATTGAGAGTGATTATTCAATATGACATTTCCTAACATATTCAACAACAAAAATCTAAAATCATCAAAAAAAATATCCGGCATAAATTTTTCGTCGACTTGGTGCTTGTACACTGAACCATCTTGATTTACAACGTAACAGTATCAGACTTATGTAGACTACAGTAAAAAAGTAACCACATTAAATCTTACCACAGGCTCCATTAAAGAATGCCGTATCAATAAATTTATCAATATTACCATTTCCAATTGAAATATCACATCGTTAAAGAAAATCTGTAAGAAAAAATCGTCTCAAATAAGCACATTCTTAACTCAATATTTATGCAACTTCTATGAGAGAATTAGACGATATGCATCTGTTAATAACTAAACTATAGGCATATATAATACACGAGAACTTGCACTGACTTCGTTAAGATTCTATTGAAAATATTAATTAATCACGACATGGCTTAGTTGTGTGTATTATTCGAAAAATGTAAGATCCATCACAATAATTTTGAGGATTATTAATATTTTTATAACATTTTCATTTTCATAATTATTTAAAATGATTAACAAAAATCATCAAAACCGCGATTAACTAAATTGTATTAGTGACAAAATTTATGGTAGACAGACAACTGATGAATATATACTTATATAATTTTCAAATACATACTTAAATACAAATATATACCCAGACTCGAAGACCCACAAACTGATTTATAGGAAATGTTTGCCCTCGGCGGGAATCGAACCCGCGACCCGCGGAACTGAAGGCAGGATCACTACCCAGTGCTCGAACGGGCCCGTCAAAAGAAAAAAAGAACAAGATTAAGTTTAGGTCGGTTCATGACAGCCGAGATCCTTGCTAATTCCTAAAAGCACTATCCATACCCAGTGGCTTCCTTACAGTTTCACGATCAGAAAATGCTTTTACAATCCTATTAGAATAGAGAATATTTTACGTACCCTGAAACCATATATATTGTTGATGAAGTCACACTGTTCTAGTAATAACAAATAGCATCTGCGGAAATATAAAACGAGATCACAGCGGTTATAGCAAATGACTTTTAAGCCATCCAGGCGATTGATTTTCTTTGAACTTTCTACGTCTGCAGAATAGTCATCGGCGTAATTCTTCGTTTCATTAAAGATGGCTTCTAAGAAATTTCCTATCGCATTCAATCGGTATACCAATTGAGTCAAATGTGAAATTATGTCCAGGATTGAAAGTAATCTTAATCCCACATACAAGTAGTCAATAGGAAATACAGTGATTTTAATCCAACCAAATTCAATTAACCATGCAATATAATCTGTCATTAACGCAATAAACCCAACGACAAAGAAGCATAAACATATCTTTAAGATACTTCTTCTAATTTCTTCATAATATGGAATTCCAAGAATTTTGTCAATGTAATCGTATATGGAATAATATTCCAAATAATTCTTCCCATACATCACGACAAAACATACCTCTGTAATGTATTGAACATAGCCAAATACATAAACCACATGCATCGAGATCGTAAATGTTATAGTCTTAAAGCCACTAAAGACTTCAAGTTTAGTGTAAACATTGTAGGCATTGGCTAAAAATAATGAGCACATTAAAAAAACAATCTTAAGCTTGGAACGCGAATGTGCTAATCTTCCATTACATCTAGTTATGGAAGATAGACCAAATATTCTCAAAACGTAATTCAAAGGCTCACAGGTCCAAAAAACATCTCGACTCGATTTGTTTTTCGTCATGGTAAGAACAGTTTCGTAATGCAACTAATGTACAAATGTTCATCTATTAGAAACATGTTCTATATAACATTTTTCATTACTTAAGTCGGAAAAGCAATTTAACATGGGGTTAATTTGTTGATCCATAGATTAATAATTAATATGCAATTCCTTGTAAATAATTATGAAAGTGTTTTTAGTAATTCTATGCTGCGTTTTAAGTCGGAAAATCAATTTAACATTTCTTGATCCATATAATGATTAATAAACAATTCCTTGTACATAGTTACGAAAGTGTTTTATTAATTCTATATTGTTTTTGAGTTCTCACAAACATGTTATATATTTTACGTCATTGATGCCTAGATTTGTTAAAATTTTGTTGAATTCTTGCCTCTCCAATAAAAACCTTTTTTTTATAAAGACCATATTGTCCATTCTTTTTAAACGAGACATATACCCATGAAAGAATAACAAATATACTCACAAACTTTCGCATCTAAAATAATAGCTGTTACCCGCAACTTCGTTTGCATGGATTGTTGTCGCGTGGTAGGTTGATAATAGATGGCGCTTTTCATTGTCACCCTAATCCTATAGAATTAACAGGATTTCTATAGCCTATATGTTATTCCGGTGTATAAGGAATATTTGTGCCAAATTTCATCGATATTGGTTCAGCGTATTCGCCGTGAAAGAGTAACAAACACACATCCATACTCACAAACTTTCGCATTTATAATATTAGTAGATTAGAATTAAACAAACCAATCGTAAAAATAGTTTAGATAGCTACGTTAATGTCACTGTATAAATAAGCTGTTATTTCAACGTTGGTAGCAATATTATTCTGTTTTCAGTAGAATATCCAACTGTCAAGTGCAAGATACGTTGAGGCAAGTGTATTTTGTCTCTGCTAGGTACATGATGAATGTAGCTGTCATAATGTCTACTTGTGAACAATAGCATACAGATGTCGTGGAAATATGCTTCGTAATCCGACCTGACCTTTACTTTATAGGACTGTCTCTTACTATGACAATTTTAGAACGATCTACATTTATTAATTTTAATAGTGTATAGCAATTTTTCAAATTCAAATTGAAAAAATTCCAATTTCAAAATTCAAATTCAAAAGAAAAAGCTGTGGTAGCCCAGCGGTTACACCGTGCGACTCTTACGAGGAGGTCAGGGATACAAACCCGGGCAGACACCAATGAGTTTTTCTGTTAAAACTTATATGTCTTATTGATAATTGCAATTTATCACACGCTTTTCGGTGAAGGAAAACATCGTGAGGAACCCTGCATATCTCTAGAGAATTCTGGAGATATGTGTAACCTACCAATCCGCATTGGAGCAGCGTGGTAGGTCTTAGCTCCAATCCTTCTCTCCAAAAACGGAGAGAAGAGGCCTATTCCCAGCAGTGGAAAAGTAACAGGCCGCTACTTACTTACTTTTAAATTCAAAATATTCTTTTTTCAAATAAACTTGTTAATAAGTCAACTCTACTGCTGGCTCAGATAGCTGTAACTACAGAGAAGTGCCAGCAAGAATCTCGTTGGTTGCTCTTTTCAGAATAAAATTCTTATAAATATATACATTTAGTCATTACCTACTTTCTTATATAAGGTCTAATAGTTATTATATCCATGCATTTTTATCATCTATATAATCCTCAACAGTAGAGTTGGCTTTCTGTATCAGCCTCCTTTTAATAGTTGTTTTAAACTGCTGTAATGGCAACGCTAAAATTAATTGCGGAAAATTATAGACAGTTACAGACGACTTACGTACTTTTTAAAAGGCGCAAAGCAGGAGCCGCAAGCCTATGGCGATTTCTACTTTGTCTATTTTATACATTGCTAAAAATATACTGTGAAGCCAATGTTCCAATTTTCTTAAACTTCTCTCGCAGGAAATCATGCGGACTTAAATTATAAATGTATGGCTCTTTTTTGTAATACAAACAATTTTTCAATATACGCATTTAAAGGCTAATTTAAAACAAAGCTTACACAACTTATATTTGGTAGTGGCCTAATAGTGATAAAAATACTGACCATCACTTCAGTGGAGAATAGTTAGTGTATTCCGATATATAACAAAGTAACGGCCTGTACCATCCCACTGCTGAGCCTCCTTTATACATATTTTTATTTTACTTTTACTTTATTTATACAGACGCTGTTCCATTGCTGATTTGTAGGTTGATGTATTCCGTATGTATTCCGATACGTACATTATATAAATTCGTTACTAAAAAGACTGTTAGTCAAGCAAGGATCCCGGACAAAAGTTTCTTCTCTGGTTTGCCCACAGTCAGTCCGGTATGTAAAAGATAATGTTATCCTGAGTAACCTAAATTACACACTCTACATAATATATCCGCAGAATCCTTCATTAATATTTTATTCACGAGAGTATAGTCGTATGGACGCCATAGATAATAAAATATACAATGCAAACATTGTTGTAGATTAATGCGTCTGTGGATTGGGCGATAACGTGGATCAACGAAGTGTATTTTCTATTCGATCTGGATATGGTACTTTAATAAACGCTATCTGTCTTCATTTTCATTTAAAGAAGGATTTTCTTTTACTATTTCATCAAAATTGAAAAGTACAGTTTACACGGAATTTTAAGATTTATTACTAAAAATAATAAATAGATATATAAAGAAGTTTGTTTGTTAAAAAAAAACGACTTCGATTTTTATATTATCGCTGCGAGTTAATATTATCAGTATATCCTTACATCCAGTATATTATAAACGCGAAAGTCTGTCTGTTACGTTTTCACAGCCAATCCGCTGAACCAATATCGATGAAATTTGGCACAATTATTCCTTATACACCCGGGTAACACATAGGCTATTGAAATCCTGTAAATTCAACAGGAATAGCATGATATTAAGAAACGCCATCTGTGTTGTATTCAATAATAAAAAAACAAATGCCGCATCCAAAACTTACTTTCGCAACTTAGTGCTATCCATGTCCAACCTTCCTACGAGATTTGTAGCCAAACCCGATTAAATATCGGTCGCGTATAATAGCAGTAATTTGTATTTGTTACCCAAAATACATGGCGCTAAGCTTAGATCCGTCGCTTTTCTTTTACTTAAGGTTACTTTTAGCTTTTGTGGTGATTTATTTTATTTATATTAATATTACTACCTGTGCTTGCAGCTCACAAAAACTTTCCCGCTTCAATGCCTTTATTCTATTGAATTTTTTTTTTAATTTGAACGTAAAAGTAGTTACTGTAAATTAACCATTAGAGATAGAGACATTCTCTCGCGAACTTTTTATAGTATTTTATCTGTAAATCTACAATTTTCTAGTGCATTAATTTTTGCATCTCTGCTGATTTTACATGATACACGCCACTAAAGCTCCCAGCAAGCGAGTGTTTCTTTACAACCGCGCGAATAAAAAACAATTAACATAAGACCAAAATGTATTAGTAACTTAAACCTTATGGAAGAATTGCATTATCTTCTAGTAAAAACGCTACAAAAATCCGTTCAGTAGATTTTGAGAAAATTGGTCACATACAGACAGCTTTGAGATACTTTGTTTTATAATAAGTATAGATAAGTAATTTTCAGAAACGCGTTGCTCATAGCAATTAAAGTAATAAATACCCCGCTAATTAAATTAAATGTAAAACTCATTTAATGCGTATTCGTGCTCCATTTTGTATTAGAATTACAATATTTTAACGCTTTTTTATTAGTAAACATGTTTTATATTTATTTTAGTACTAGCGTTCTTTGGCTTTATCAAACGTAGAAACGTAAAGTGGTTAAGGTGGCCTGGCATAAAGTACCTGAAGTATGAAGTAAATTTATTTTTAATAGTTTCCTCTAGAACTAGGGATTTTTGCGCGTATTTCTATTTAAGCGTAGAGTATTGACGTATGTGCGTATTGACTGGCCCGTTGGCGTAGTGGGTAGTGACCCTGCCTTCAGCTCCACGGGGCGCGGGTTCGATTCCCGTCGAGGGCCTACATTTTCTATAAATGAATTTGTTGGTCTTCGAGTCTGGGTGTATATTTGTATTTAAGTATGTATTTAAAAAAATATATAAGTATATATTTACCAGTTGTCTGTCTACCATAACACAAGTGTTAAGTTACTTACTTTGGGGAAGGACGACCGAGTGTGTAAGTGTCCCATATATTTATTTATTTTATTATTTAACCATGGGAGCATTAAACCTTAAACATTTACCTTTTACATTTATGATATTTGTAGGATATATATTATAAAAAATGTAAGTTTAATAATAAGTTAAATATATTAAAATCTCTTAATAAATAAAAGCGTTTATTTATATTTGTTATTGTTTAAGTTAAAAATGCGTTAATTAGAGCACACTATTTTATATTTACCCTTGACCTAAATAAGTAGAATTTAAAAATGTTGTTTGGTCATTATTTCTGTTTATTCGTCTGAAGTTCTTAACAAAACGCACTGCAGCAATTCGAACGTATTTCCGAAATTTATTTGAGAAAATACCTGGAAATAGTGCATACAACTAACAAGCAAGTAGCGTTACAGACTAGCGTTAAAACGCTGCGGTCTAACAGTTTAAAAAAATCCTTGATGATAACGAGCGTTACTCGGTAATTTTTTAAACGATAAAAAAATGCAAAAAAAAAGAGAAAACGGATGACATGTGGCAATCGATCCCAGGTTTAAACCTTTTTGGTTTGCGCTTTACCATTAGGCTATCACAGCTTTGCATTTGACAGCTAAAATTATGAGTTGATATCTATTACTATTTTGTAGTTTATTTAGTGCCCAAAAACAGGGATAAAGCGAGTTTTTTAAGAATAACACCTAGCTAGATCGGTTTTTACACACCCCTACATACTGAATTTCAGGAAAATCGTTATATATATATATATATATATATATATATATATATATATATATATAAGATTAACTCATTTAAAGAAATATTAAAAACTTACTAATTAAATAACATATTTGAAATATCACTTACTACTTTCTACCATCTTTCTACTTTTAATATTTGGAGAGATAGCTTTTAATTTGGAGGGATATTTGACGTATTTAACCATAACAAAATTGTTGTTTGCGAACAATGATCTCTTCTCTTACAAGCTTCTTAAAATCTGGTATTGTTATATTTAACAAGAAATTATAATTTGCTGTATAGCCAAAATTCTTAAATCGAAAAGCGAGTGAAACAGACGCCCGTCTGCGTGAACACACAAACGATTACAAAAGGTCCTCTCTTTATGGCGCGAGATAATAATAGGCCGTTACAATTTCGTTTCTGTTCACAAAGCTGGAATAATAAAAAATAAAAAGGCACAAAAAACAATACGGTCTCAAACGCCCCTCAGCGACCAATAATGCTCGTAAAAATGAAGTAAAGCGCGACTGTGCTGTAAAGGGATCAGTATTTGAAATTAACTGTTAAGAATATTTAACGATCTCTAAGAAAATTACTAACTTTAGCTTGGTTTTAGTAGAAGAGATTCCTAACAGCAACGTTTATACGCCAAGTATTTTATCACACTTTAAAGGCATCGATTGTCCATTTAGAAAAATAGATGGAAGAGTCAAGCGATCTTTTGCTTCATACGAGTATGTGTCTATATCAAACCAAACTTCGTTAAAATTTCCTTTCTAAGATATTGGTCCACATTTGATTCGGTAATCAACCGGATACAACACGGTGGGTCAACTTACCTTAGTCGCATTTTAAGACATCTCGGTAAGAAATGCCAAATTTAGAATGGATACTCGAAATTTTGCGTTTTTCAGGTTTCTGATAGGCTTATTCAGCACTTAAAGTCCCTAATAAGTTAACAGGTAGATCATGTGGCTGTTATTTTGTTTATTTAAAAATGGCCGCAGTTTTTTTTTCAATTTTAATTTTCAGAGTCTCTTTTTGGAGACATTTATCTGCTACTTAGTTTATTTGTCGGTTAACTGTCCGACACTTTATCAGTAACTTGTGAAACAGACTCTAAGACTATAATATTCTTTTAGTTTTCTTGAAATGGAACTCTAAAACAGAAACAATAAAAGAAGGTAATCAGAATACAAAAGCGAGTTGCATAGTGTTTTTTTCGGGGCAAAGGTGCTTCAGTTCAATTTATAGAATTGCTCATCGCCCTCCAGCGAATACCAGTCGCAGCGAAAAAAGAAAATAATAGTTGAACATAGAATAATAACAATTCTAGATATAAAAAGTTAAACGATTCTTTTATAGTTTTACAGTCGGTAAACGCGAAATTGGAGAATAAAAAAGGAATTCTTAGCATTGTTTTGATTAAAGGATTTTTAAAACGATTAAGTATAGCCACCTTGAATCCAATGTGCCAATTTGATACACCTGACTTCATTAATCGATGTGCCATAAATCAACAAAACATTTTGTTATACTCACCATTCATCATCCTCCTGATTATCCCTCTCTAAGTGGGATCAACACAACATGTTATAAACATATTGACACATGACTTTTGACTTTTGAAATTTGACTACGTATTTTACCGGGCCGCATTAGTCAGTTTGTACAAAAAATCACAGAGCCAGTCTACAACGACTCAAGTGACTATAAGGTGCTATAAGCACCTTGTCATAAGCAAAGCTAATGTTTGGTGTGATGATGGCGTGCAGTTTGCCAAGCCAAGTAGATACATAAATAAAAATATATGAGACACTTATACACACGGTTGTCCGTCCCCAAAGTAACTTAATACTTGTGTTATGGGTGACAGACAACTGATGAATATACACATATATAATTTTTAAATACATACTTAAATACAAATATACCCCCAGGCTCGAAGAGGCAACAAATCCTTATAGAAAATGTCAGCCCTCGGCAGGAATCGAAGGCAGGATAGGCAGGCAAATAGTCGATAGCGTCATGGCCACAAAATTTTCCTTGCGTTACATATGTTTGTTTTACGATGTTACATCCAATTAACCTCACGGGTAAAAGCTATAAATAGTTATACAATTCGGAAAAAGCAATGTCCCGTAAAGTGATAAGGCTGTCTAATTAATCAACTGTAACTTGGGCGGAAGTAGAGGAAATACTCAGCGCCGAAATAATTTTCTCACGCTTACATTGAAAATATGAATTATTCTCCTATACCATAAGTAAATATCTTTTTTCCATATGTAAACTACATAATTAATTATGAAATCTGCGATAAAGTAAATAGAAAATACGAGTATATATACTTATAATGATTTATAGAATTAGGCGTTACTTTACGGCGATCCATAATACAAAAATTTTATTATTACTTTTATATATATAATACAGTGGACTAGATTAGCTGTGGTAGCCCAGCGGTAAATTAGCTATGGCAGCCCAGCGGTAACACCGTGCGCCTCTTTTGAGAAGGGCTAGGGTTCAACCCCGAGCAGGCACCAATGAGTTTTCTATTAAAACTTATGTGTCTAATTGATAATTGCAATTTATCACACGCTTTTCGGTGAAGGAAAACATCGTGAGGAAACCTGCATATCTCTAAAGAATTCTGGGGATTTGCGTAACCTACCAATCCGCATTGGAGCAGCGTGGTAGGTCTTAGCTCCAATCCTTCTCTCCAAAAAAAAACGGCCTATGCCCAGCAGTGGGATAGTAACAGGCCGTTACTTACTTTTTTTACTAATACAGTGGACTATCTGTTTTCATACCTGATACATGCAAGATTCGTAAAAAAACATATGCACAAACCTCCACCATCCACCGCCACCACAATATAAAAGTACTACACACGTTCACTATCATAAAGTTAACAATCATAAAGATACACTCCACGACAAAATTGCAAAGCTTTGCAATTTTTGTCTATCTCCTGATTTCCTACTTTTGTATTATGAATCTCCGCATCAAACATGTAAGCTGATAGAATTTTGACAGCCCTTATCCTATAGAACGAATAAGTGTTTTAACGAAGAAGTTCGTCTTTTTTACTCCCCTAATGGTGATGCTATAAAATCTTATGACCAATAATTAAATAATTCAATTTATTTATTTTATTTTACGCTTCATTATGTTAAGTATAATAGCCAAGTCTAAAGTTTTTGTAATTATTTCTATATACCATATCATATATATTTAGATACATTATAATACAAAAGTAATCAAAATACAGATTGTTTTGCTATTCATAAAATATAAACAAAATAGGTTTTGAGTACATATTCCGTACAATCCATTGTTTCATTAGCAACGAAATAGTTCAAAGCTGAACATCACTTAACCTTTCATTATGTTCGCTCCGATCTCGCGGTTTCGATTGCGTGAATATTATGTTCCACTTGCTTATATCTCCATTAATTTATTAATTTGATTAAAATGTTAAATCTATACTAATATATTAAGCTGAAGTGTTTGTTTGTTTGTTGGATTGTCTAATCTCAGGAACTATTGGACCGATTTAAAAAATTCTTTGAGTGTAATAGACCACCCTTATTTTTACCGACGTGTCGTAAAGGTTGGTAAGGTACTCCTAAGTTGATACGCCATGTGGTATCTAGCTATGTAGAATGGACCACACTCATTTCTTACCGAGGTGTCTTAATAGGTGAGTAGACGTCAGGTAGGCGGCTGGTAATAAAATACCTAGCCAAATCACGTAACATTTTTATTGTATGTTGTGCCGACCCCACTTAGAGTGGGATAAGGGCAGGAGAATGATAATGATTAGATATTTCATACGACTACCAGGAGACAACATAAGTCTATTTTACATTTCAAGTAAGTTGAAGGCAGACGATGTGCAGTCTTTATTTTGTGTCCCGATTACGAAATGTCCATGGCGTATTTTTCATATAACGCTAGCACATCCTAAAGTCAACGATTTTCTCGTCAAAGGCATTGAGCATCGATATCACTACACTATGTTGAAAAATGGATAAGATAAGTATGCGTTCTAGGTGTTTTTTTATACATATCCTGTTCTTTCTCTTTTAAACTTTTATGTAAGTTGTTTAGGTATGTATCCAGGTTTAAACTTTTCCTACTAAAGAAATTTTTGAATTTTTGAACATAAAAGTAGCTATTGTGAGTTAACCATAAGAGACAAACGTACTGTCGCAAACTTTTTTGTAGTATTTTTGTAGATCTACAATTCTTTAGTAAATTACTTTAATGTATCTTTGTTATTTTTACGCGGTGCACACATCTAAGCAGGACTTTTTTTTTTACAACTGCGCGACTTTTTTAACTCAATTTACCCAAAACATAAACATTACGGAAAAGTTGCAGTATCGTTTAGTAAAAACCGTACAAAATTCACCGTCCGTTTTGTAGATTTTAAGAAAATAGATCATATACAGACAAACAGCTTTGAGGACTTTGTTTTATATATTTATTTATAATTATAATTATAGTAACATACTTTATATCACGGAACCAAGTGGAAAGTAACATATCTACCGGGTTATTAATTAACTTCCACACCGCTAGTGCAATTCTATGGAAATTACTTTTGAAACAGCAAATATGGCAGCTTGTCTGGATGTTGTTTTTTTTTTTTCATTTTCGTAATGAAAAATTCGAGCATAACATCACTTGTTTTATTTTTGAAAACACTGAACACATATGAAAGATTATTGTGATTTGGGCAATATATAGAATTAAGCATTACCTTGCAGAGATCCATAGTACAATACAGAAGTAAGAAGAATATTAGTTTACTATAATCTGCAATAATCAGCAAAGTTGATTTGATTTAGAATTTGATTGATTTCATTAGAATATTTGTAATGTTAAATGTAGAGTGTACTATCTGTTTTCACTACTAACTATCTCTCCAAAAACGGAGAGAGATGTTTGCCCAGCAGTGGGATATTAACAGGTCGCTTTACATGACGACAATATGCCATACAATGATCATTAATTTGACCGATTTGAACCGAAAAATTGAAATGAAATTTGTGCATCCGATGACGAAAACCAGAGCAACAGAGAACACCTTGAAGACGCGCGACCACCGCCGCTACCATTTCTATTGCCATTCTATTTAAATATCCCATACCTCATTTCACCTTGCAATTATTCAGCCATGTATTAAGGCATCCTTGTCGCCAAAAAGCAACGTAAAAAAATGTGTTTCGTAAAATGGATTAATGTAAGGATCGAAAATTCAAGCTTAAGAATAAAATTCGCATTGAGGAAATCCTGTCAACTTTAAGTGTTTATCACGAATACAAACGATTGGCATAAACTACAGGAGACGGCATATAAAATTAAATACATAATATAAAACAAAATATTTTCCTATTTTGTATATTTTATTGTAAAGAGTTGTTCGTAAAAAATCACTTTGTTATAACTTTATCCCTTACCCCCTTTCTTTAAATATATAATGTTTATGTTACTCTATGTTATTTGAGTGTTTCTTACCAAGGTGACGTAAAAGGCTACTAAGGTAAGTCAACCCGCCGTGTGGTATCCGGTTGTGGGATAAGTACAGGAGGATAATCATCATCATGATTTGGCTACGTATCTTACGGCCGCCTGCCTAACGCTGGACGCGTGAAAGAGGGTGGTCTTATAACACGTGAGTATAGCCGGTTTCTATATATTAATTACATTGACTGTTGTTTGTGAACAATTTTCAATGATAAACAGTGATCGTTGTAATAATAACTAAATCGATTGAGTCAAGGGCTTTATGTAAGTCGCCTCAAAGATTATTGAAATCGCTTATAACTTGTCGCTTGCACACGTCAGCAGCGATATAACAGTGTGAAGGCAGATTCGTCCACACGAGCGCCTTTCTCACAATCCATTACACACGATAGTAGAACGAGATAAAACGATGCGACAGGAAAATAAAACGATGATATGTAACTTTTGGGTATATTAAAAACACAACATATATTAATATAAAAATCATCATCCTCCTGCCCTTATCCCACTCTAAGTGGGGTCGGCACAACATGTAATAAACAAGCTTTGACATTTGGCTGCGTTTTTACGACTGCCCGCCTGCCGGATGTCAACTTACCTTAGTCGCCTTTTACGACACCTCGGTAAGAGGTTTGTCTATTCTACTAAACCGGATACCACACGGTGGGTCAACTTAGCTTAGTCGCCTTTTACGACATCACGGTAAGAAATGAGGGTGGTCTATTCTACTCAGCCGAATATAACACGGCGGGTCGACTTACCATAGACGCCTTTTACGACACCTCGGTAAAAAATGAGGGTGGTCTATTCTACTCAGCCGCTACTACTATACCACATGGCTAAAATATTAATATATAAAACAATAATTATAATAATTTGTGTATTTATTAAATAACTACATCAAGGTTAGGTTCTTTCACGAGTAAAAACATATTACCCAGTAAAGCCCAGCTTTCCGTTACAATTCAAGCTAAAATAATATATAATATAATATAATTATATAGAAAAATACCGTGTAACCGTGTTTATACTAAGTAATCTTCAAAATTACTTCCCGAAAATTAAGTACTACCAATTCCCATGAAATTTCCCATTATATTTCGCCTGAAATGATAAAATAGCAATACCTAATTAAAACTAAATCGAACTCATGAACTCGATGATTAATTTTATAAGATTTATCTGTACAGCTTTGCGGGTAGTGTTGTAACAAAATTAAACCTTATCCTCTTCATTCGAACGAATCGAATCTTAACGTAAGGTTAAATTATTCTTATTTCGAAGTTAAGTTATTCTTTTATTAAAGTTAGTAGTTTTAAATTATTTCTTCTATAGAAACATTTAATTGCTGGTGATCAATATATTTCAGCGTGACAAGTGATTAATTTGATACGATCTCGCTAAATAGTAATCTTTTACATGAATATATGGCTGCTTATTTCCGACTCATTCCGATTTATAATCATTCAACCATTTCCACTAATTCAATAATAGTTTAATGTACGCTCCGCTCCAAATTAACGATAACTCCTCGGTCAAGTTCCGTACGGTTCAAGCCAAACTTACACATTCCGAAACTTGGAAAATCTGGAAAGCTCTCACGGCTCTTAAGACTTACAGTTTGAAACAAACAAACGTATTCAACGTGAAAACTTAATTTTGGCAAACGAATACTACGATTAGCATCGTAAAATACGACTAACGACAAGTCTTAATAACGAGCCTTATTTACTACTAATAGCACGGTAGTCTTGTTTTACTACTACTTTTATTACTATTTTGTATTACTACTACTTTTATTACTTTTATTAGTATTTTGTATTAACAAATGCCTTTGAATCGTCAACTCTACTGCTGGTTCGGAAAGCTGTTTCTACCGAAAAGACCCAGTAAGAGACTCGCCGGTTGCTCTTTTGAGTATATAATTCTTATGAATTGTTACATATAGTTATTTCTATCTTGCACAGGGTGAAAGAGCTACATCCACGCATTCTTATCATCTATATAAGTTTAGTAAGCTTTCTGTATCAGCGTCCTTTTAACAGTATTTTTAAACTGCTATAATGGGAAATCTGAAATTGATTAATTGTGGAATTTGTTTTCTAGCATTGTCCAAGTGATTGTGGTTATGTATTATAAGCCTTAATTGACAGCTTACACATGTCGAGAATTCTCCAGAGATGTGCAAGTTCCTCACTATGTTTAACTTAAACGAAAAGCGTGTAATAAATTTCAAATATCAATTGGGCTCATAAGACTTTACAGGATAACTCATTGGTGTCAGCCTGGGGTTTGAACCCAAGAAAAGACCTGAAAAGAGGTACACGTTTTCGCGGTTTGGGTATCAAAGCTGTACAAGATCTAAGCTGTATACATTTAATTACTCTATTCTTCAATGTCTGTTAAGTAACACGAATCGCTTTCTCGTCGGCGGTTGGTACACTGCTTAGCACTTTGGAAATTTAATTATACATTCAAGTAAACTGGCTTACGGTACTACTGGCTGTTATTGTAGGTAAATAAGGATGAACCGAGCGTCCTAAACCAACAAACTGATAAGAAATCGCCGGGTTGTGAGAAAATTCACAAGAATTCGCTTAACCTTCTAAAGGATTTTATTAGCTTTTGAATTAGTCATATATACACGAAAAATAGGTCAAATTTTCCGAGATGAATCGGCTAACTGATTACAAGTCAAGTAAAGGCTTTTAAAAAAGCTTTTAACAAAATTTAATGACCTTACTGTTAACTGTTGAGGAGTTTTCACGTCTGGAGCCAATCCTGGCAGCAGTATTAGGTCATGCTTATCATAAACATGCATTGTCATCGGGACTGGACCACTTTGTAAAATTTTAGCTCAATCGGACACCGGGAAGTGGGTCAAATTTAACTCGCAAGATTCCACCTTCACATACCATTACAATCCAACTAATATTATAAATGCGAAAGTTTGTGAGTATGAATGTATTTTTGTAACTCTTTCACGGTGAATTCGCTGAACCAATATCGATGAAATTTACTACAATTATTCCTTATACACCGGGGTAACATATAAGCTATAAAATACTGTTAATTCTACAGGAATAGCGGAACCTATCACGCGACGACAGTCCACGCGAACAAAGTCGCGGATAAAAGCTAGTATATAACAATAAAAATATAACATACTATAACACTCTACATTCACAATTTCAATAGCAATTCAATAAAATTTCGAAATGTTTTTTTTGTAATAACACATTTGAACAGAATAAAATGTAACAATTCTTTATGAAACTATTTACATCATCTATAAAAATGGCAAATTTAATCGGGTTTAAATCCTTTGTGAATATTAAGTAACACCTTGTATAAGTAATAACAGAATCAAACACTTTAGAAAAACTCAAAGGTCCTCACAAAGGTTTTATTTTTGGGAGTAGTATTATATCTCTGAAATTCTGTTATTCTTTCAACAATTGGATTACGATATTGTGCGATGTTATTGTTCGTAAATAAGCCTCTTTCGAAAGGCCTATGTCAACAACTGGTGAGATTCGCTAGTCAAGTAAATTCAAACCAATGTTACCTAAGGCGATCATCGGATTGGATAAGTTTTCGAAAACAGGTCAAAATGAGGAAAAGCACAAATTTCAATATTTGTTTTTATAGACAGAAAGTAGCCTATTTATTCTTTTATTAGTAAAGCTGCATAATTAAGGCTAAGGAAACAGGAATATACAAAATACTTCGTGTTCTTGGAGTTTCATTGATTTGCAAAGAAGAATGTAAATTTATGGTATTTGTAAAATATAATCAGTAAAAATATAAAAGATTAAAGTTAAAGCAAAATGACTCCTTTTTCAATATTCAAGTTACAATAAAAATTACAAAAATCTTTTAGCAATAAAAGCAAGGCTAACGGCGTCATAACTAAAAATGAAGCGAAGATTGCGGTTAAATTCCTTTGGGAGAGAAAGGAGAATTAAATTTTAAACCAATTGATCTTTCGATTTTTCTCTTTCCTATTTATATCTGATGAAATCGCACTTTTAGGATTTTGAACTGAAATTTTGCGAGGATCAACAAAAATTATAGGCTTTACGTTTACGTAGCGTCTGAATGAATCTACCGCAGTTAAGTATATAATTTGAGAATAGAGTGGATTATGTCGTATGACGTATGGTATCCGGCTGAGTAGAATTAACAGTAACAGTATTACAACGAAAAACAAAAAAAAATAATTTGATGGGCTTTGATGGACTTTCCTGAAAAATTTACGTTATCCTCTTTACGGTCGACATATAATTTCATTTTCTTATGAAATTCAAATTTGTCTGAAATTGTGGTATGTATAAAACAGTACGCAAAATTTACATGATGCTTTAACAATCGCCTTACTTTGGGAATATTAAAAAGTCTTTCAGGTGTCGGTGACTGTTACACAAATCGCTTACGTTATCATTTTGTTCAAATACGGAATATGTAAAATGGGCGCGAGTTTTGTGCTTTTTGTTTCTGCTGCATGGTTTAAAACTTACTTTGGGAACTATTTCGTGGCATTACAATTAAAATGCATTGGAACTTACAAAAAAAAAACATTGACATAAACATAAATAATTGACAATCTTTGTTACCAGAAAGTCTAGTAACAAAGAATAAAAAATTAATAACTGCCTTATAACCACGTACCTCTACTTTGCATCGCCCGCAAATGTAATTTTAAAAAAGGTTTTTGAGTTTGTTTATTCAAATTTCAAGCTTCGTAAATACAGACTTTTAATGGTATAATTAAAAGTTCTAGGCCTCGGAAAAATGCCCCAAATTTTTGCAGGGTTGCAATGCACAATTAAAAAATTTCACATTTGGAAAATTGACAGAACGTATACAAAAGTTATTTATGAAACTTTCGGCAAAGTTTTTAGAATGTATTTTGTCCGCGTATGTGATGAAATACTATTTTTAATATTCCTTTAGAATTTTAAATATACTATGAAGGCTATGTTTTTATAAAATACTAATACCGAAACTGTTTGCACAATGCCCGTGTAATAATACAAATTTAATTCATCATTTACCCTTAAAATTCGGGTTTTATCAACAAATTCATCCTCCCTTATCCCACTCTAAGTAGGGTCGGCACAACATGTTTATCGATTCCATTCTCTCCTATCATTTCGTTAACTTCGTATACTCCTTTGTATGCATATCATACTTCACACAATCCAACTATATCTTTTTCCACCATCCTCTTATCACATATCCATCAACTGTGTGCAATGTGGTGCAATTTGCAGACTTCCCCTTATATATTCATTTCGTATCGGGTGTTATCAACACAGTCTTCATTATAATTATTAGTTTCATCCATTTCTATAAAACATTACAAAATTGAATACCTTTGGTTATATTTTACTCATCTCTATTAAGTTCTTAGAAGTCAAAAATACAGTATAAATAAATAAGAAGAGAATAAATAAATATATGGAACACTTACACACACGGTCGTCCGTCCCCAAACTAAGTAACTTAATACTTGTGTTATGGGTGATAGACAACTGGTAAAAATATAGACTTATATATTTTTTTAAATACATAATTAAATACAAGTATACACCCAGGCTCAAAGACTAACAAATTCATTTATAGAAAATGTTGGCCCTCGGCGGGAATCGAATCCGCGACCCGTGGAGCTGAAGGCAGGGTCACTACACACTGTGCCAACGGGCCAGTCAGCCAGGCCTATTATGACCCAGTAAAGAGTATTTCTTATTGTTTCACTGTTCTTTAAGAGAAGGAAAATTGAATTCAGTATTTCAATTTCAGTTAATTGTATAAAGGGTGCGCTTTTAACTTTAAATATAAGATTCCGTATATAGTCAGCCTAAGGGTATTGGGGTGTTTTATTCTAATATTTCATTTTTATTTTCGAGATCTTCGGAAATATTTTGGCGTAAATGATAGCAAAAGTGCATGATGTTAAATGGTCAGCAAAATTGAAACGTGGTAAAATCAAAGTTCCAGAACACGTCAATCAATACCAAGTACAAATTTTGTAAATCTTCATTATGGACAAAAGTCTATAACTTAACAATTACATACATGGGAAATTTATTTCTGGAACTTGTCGTATTTAAAGATATCAGCGGATTGAAAAATCAAAGAAGATTCGTAACATACAACAAAATATTTAGTATTAGATAAAGTTTAAATCCGAAAAGAATGACGTCGAATTGTTAAGCGTGCCGCCAATAGATGACCAGAACCGCTCTCCCAAGAGTGTAGCGTCCTAGAAGAAAGTTTAAAATTCTAATAAATTTCGTAACATTAATATTTCAGCAATTATTTACTTTATAATCACTATAGAATCACAACAATGAAATGATAAACGGAATTTATAATTTTGCTTGAGTCTAGGAGTCTAGGACATGATCACAATGTATAACTATACAATGTACCACACACTATATATGATCAGTTCTGACGGCATGACTATAAGCCTTCCACTAAACGTCGCCCTAAATCGTGGTCCGGCTTAACAGAAGGTACCCTTAGGACGACGTTCCTCGACACTGCAGGAGCTTCTGCGCTCTACTCTCCGCATTTCGCAACCTCGACTAAGCTTCTGTACTCGCCCGTGCCGCCAGTGACGCTGTAAAAGCCGTTACGACTAACAGCAATAGTCAGGTAGAAAAAATCAATCTAACGCTTGATTCTGTGACTTGCATTTATCCGTTTCGGTAACACATTTTTCCCGAAGTAATGTGAACCGCTCCTCAAATTGGATTGATGTAATTCCATCCTACATCCTCTTTTGTCAGTAATGGCTTATTGCGTATGATGGGTACACGCCTCTGATAATAATCTTTGTCTACCGCTATTGTTTGTAATTGTGACAACTAATGCTCAGTTATCGGATACAATGACAAGGACAAAATGAGGGCGGTCTATTCTACTCAGTCGGATACTACACGTCACTTACCTCAGTCGCCTTTTATGACACCTTGGTAAGAAATGAGGGTGATCTATTCCACACAGTCGGATACGACACGTCACTTACCTTAATCACATTTTAAGATACCTCGGTAAGAAATGAGGGTGGTTTATTCGACACAGTCGGATACGACACGTCATTTACCTTAATCGCCTTTTACGACACTGTGGCAAGAAATGACGGTGGTCTATTCTAATCAGTCAAATACCACACGGCGGGTCAACTTACCTTAGTCGCCTTTTACGACACCTCGGTAAGAAATGAGGTTGGTCTATTCTAATCAGTCGAATTACACACGGCAGGTTAACTTACCTTAGTCGCCTTTTGCGACACTTCGGTAAGAAATGAGGGCGATCTATTCTATTCAGCCGGATACGACACAGTACTATACCTTGCAAAAAAATTATAATAAAATTGAATGTTTTAGAACAAATATCAAATTTCTCTCACAATGTTCAATTAGAATGGTTCGGACCATTCTGTCGTCACAGGAAAACTACTGGAACGAAAACCAAACAGTATCTTTATCAAAGCTAGCAGAAAATCAACGGAAGTACGTTCTCCCTTTTCCCCATGTTTGCTCAGTTAATTGCTTGGAGTGCGGTGTTTTCAGCCGGAAATCAAACTCAATGCTTGGTAACACATTTTTAAAAAGGAGAGACAATAATACAAGATATTTGGTAGTATTTATTTATTTATTGCACATACATATTGTTAGAGAAGTGAAAGAAAATAGCACATGTATAAAGGCGAACTTATCCCTAAAAAGGATCTCTTCCAGTCAACCTTTGAGTAACAGAAAGAAAATAACGATAAATACGGGTAATATAGAAAGAAAGAAAAACTATATACTTAGATTAATATTTGCACACTTTGACAAAAGAAAGTAAAGTTTAGAAAGAATTTAAATATTGTGTTAGTTTTATGTTAATAAAGAAAAATATAATACGTCAAGCATTGACATGGTTTTTAAAAGGAAAAAGACAATTAGGTACGATATCGCGGAAAGTTGATTCTTAGGTGAGTGGATATAGCAGGATCCTCTAGTTCTAACAGCATTATTTGTAATTCGAAAAATGTATTCTGACCTGCGGTTTATTCCGTTGTATAATATATTATGAAATGCTTGAAGTGTCATTAAGTAAATAAAGACAGTGAAATGCATATGATAAAGCCATTACGATATTACTTGATCAATCATAGGAGTGATGATTTTACAATTTCATTGAGTGCAGGGAAATACGTATTGATTTTACCAAAGCTAACTGAGCTACAGGAAGAGAGGTTTATATACTTAAATAAGGTATAGATAGTAGTACCAACTTACGTATACCTAACTTAATATCTACTTATAACTCCTATAACTACCTCCTAGAATATACCCTCCCATATACTACCTATAATAATAGATATAACTCCTGTTGCCATCATTATAAATATATCTTTCTGCCCTTATCCCACTCTAAGTGGGGTCGGCACAAGATGTTATAAACATGCTGTCACATGATTTGGCTGCGTTTTTACGACCGGCCGCCTGCCTGACATCAACTTACCTCAGTCGTATTTTACGACACCTCGGTAAGAAAGAGGGTGGTCTATTCTACTAAACCGGATATCGTGGGCTATCGAAGCACTCATGGATCGTTTGCTACACTGATTCAGTTTTTTTGGTTAATCTTATTACAGATCTCTGGATATATGCTGTTATATTTGATGTAAAAACTTATGAGTGAATGGTGGTGAATTAAACCCCAAAACCGTCCGTAAATTATACGATTATCAAGATACGCCTTTATGAATTAATAGAGTATATATTTTACTTCATTCATGCACTGAGTTTACGTTAATTATATTAACAGAATATACATACTATATTTGACATGAACAAACCCATTTTCAGTTAACAAGTCATCAGACTACATCATAAAAAAATATTATGCTGAAAAAATACTATAGTAATTACGAAATAAAAACATGTTGTACATATTATATGTACGTATACTAAAAACCTTCCATCGCCATCAACAAAATTAAAACATATGCAATTAATGTAAAGTCCATGTGTCAATCTACACAACAGTTCTATTTGAAAACATGAAAGTCCAGGACGCAACTAAAATTAATACTACTTTACTCAATGTTTATTCATCGTTGTCGCCCCTTAAAAGTATATTGAAATTTTTTGGACTGTACAGAATTTCGCTTGATGGAAACGATTTGACATTTTCACGACCAAATTGGAAAATTGTTTTTCCTCTCTCAGTTTTCGTTATATTAAACTGTTATAGTATTTATTCTAAATTTAAAAACTTCAGCAATACGGATGTCACGTTCCATGACTATGTACCAATAATATATTTATGTGGATACGTTCAATTTATCGTGGACCTCGTGTTCGTTTACAAGTATGGCAGACAACGATGTTTGGATTACTATTCGACATTTGAACACATCGATGAAACCCTGGGAATGCCGTATTACAAGGAAATCAATAAAAGTATCGGAATAATCTGCATCTACTTCTTTGTCGTTGGCTTTCTAACACTGATCACTGATTACATTTCATGGGCCTTTAGCTATGGTTGGCTTGTAGCGACTGTGCACACCATTGACTACATCTATATGATCATTAAAATTCTGACTGCTCTTGATGCGATAGCCCATTCCAATCAACTGAGGTATCGACTGAAAACAATCACGGATATACTTGAATGCTATTATTGCAATGTTAGGAATCTGCCTGGTGTTACTAAGAATGCAATATTCAGTATCAATTGGACCAAACCAACTAATTCGAATCGATTGGATTTTATAAAAACGACGGGCTTCAAACATCCCAACGCTATTTCAAGTCTTAGCAGATGTTACCTGCTGCTACTTGAACAGTGCGATTACATGAATGCCATGTTTGGTTTTCGGGTATGAAATTTTTTGCTACATTTTAAGTTTAAATATCTATGAGATAGATAGATCTATATTTAGGATAAGATATTTTTCTGTCATCTCGTATATTACCTACAATCAGAACTATATATCACTCTTATTACCTATAACATGTATTTATTAAATATGCCTTATATTTACTTCATAAAAGTTAGCGCCACGTTAAAACTTTATTATGAAGTAATTGAGTTGTTTGGATAATGAGTTTAAACAGTTTTAAAGGTTCAAGAAATGTTATTATAAAAAGTAAAATAAAGTATTGTATAAAAATAACCGTTATAGTAAGACTACTACTAAAGGTTGAATGGAAGAAATCGCTTATAAGCGATAAGGCCGCCTTTTGTGCAGTACAAAATTTTTAATTTTGTTTAGTTTTAATCAAATGTTAATATTTATAAAATGTGGTGTACAATAAAGTATAAATAAATAAATAAAATACTACAGATTCTTGAACTACGAACAAATTACCTATTTAAAGACACAAATTATATTATTTAAGGTTTTACTCGGTGGTTTGGTTTACCTTTTGGATATGGTGATGCTATTGAATGTATTGATACGGCTCATAAGCGGAACATTGGTAAGCCTTATTTATTTAAAGTATTTTATCATATTACTGTGATCAAATAGTGCGCGATACATACTTGTATAACAACATCGATTTGGTGATTACTCAAGGAACGAGAGGGACAAGTTTACATACCTTATGACATATTTGTTTAATATTAGAATAAACAGCCAAAACCAATCTACCACTAGTTCAGAATGTTGTTATTTACTGAGAAGATCTGGAAATTAATTTAGATATTTTCAAATTTTATTGTAGTTTCTAATAGTAGTGTTAATCTAGGTAGTTCATCTATTATTTAATTTAAGTTTAGGTTTATTTAGATTTTAGATAGAGATAATATAAAGTCGATAGATTAACTTAAGCCGACCTCTACATACATGCTCCAGAATGGTTATAACGCATGACTCTTGTAACAGTCTCATCCCTACATTCGAGTTTTAAAAATAAATAATTATTAAAATTTCAATATTTTAGAAAAATCTATAAGTATAAAAATAAATGTTTGTTTGTCACGCAGTAATGTTTTTTCGCATCTATAATTGATGCTCTATTCATAAAACATCAAATTCAGAAAAGTATAATTTTCGTCATATTGACCGAATGTCACGTTATCCGCCGTACTACAGTATAGAGAGAGCGGGCGGAGCGTAGAGCGCAGAAGTGATCTGTTAGGTCGCTTATGAAATGTTGTTATAATGATATTGTAGATGTGTACTGGGGCGATACAAGATATTAATTGAGTTTTAACTCGACTATTTTTTATAATAATTAATAATAAATACACATCTAGGCCCGCTCTCGTATAATGGTTCAAGATGCAAGATCGTGCCGATCTTTGGAAAGGCTGTGAATGTGACTTGACCATTAAGAGTGTAGCGATAGTTACATCGCTTAGCTCACCTCGAACGATTAAAGTGTCTGAATGTTACTTGGTAAAGGTAACTTTGCTGAGTAGTGGTTGGCACTCTACCGAACATGCTCTGGCGGGTACTGGTGGGAGACTTGAGGTTTAGGCCGGCAGTGATTTCGGTCATTGCTGTGTGCCTGGCCCAAAAGGCTACACTAGGCTGCATCTTATTAGGGCTGGGTCTAGGCCCGTAGTTAACTTCGGTTGCTGCGGCGTGCCTTTATTCGGCTTTGGTTTGACGCAACCAGAGTTACTTTGGGCGTGTGCCTTTGTGATACGGGTTTAGTTGGGCCGGTGGTGATTTCGGTCATTGCCGTGTGCCTTGCTCGATCTTTGGACGCATAGGCCGCTTGAAGTAGTGCGGGTACAGTGGTGGCTGAAATGTTATTGTTTGACGAACGGACATCTATACGTTGTTCGTAGTCTCTCAATAGTGACGGTACCACAGCTGAATGTTGCTGGGCGTTGCGGAAGTTAACTTTATGTTGCTGAAGTGATACGCCGCAGCAGTGATGGATCGCTATGGACTCTGTTCATAGTAACGGATGGGTGTGGTGTTTCGTCCTTTTCAGGACGTCCCCTTAGCTTAGTTAATGATACCACGAATGACCATTATAGCATGGCATTATTGCATAAGAGCCGCTGGTCGGGTCTTTGTTAATAAGACTGCGGACTAGCTTTAGACAGTGTGGCCTGCATTTCCCTTATCTTCACATATACATATACATCTTACGTGGCTTGCCGCGTTAAACATAAATATAGCTCATATCCTATGGACGGAGCTCACCGTTGGTAGCGGGTGGGGAGCTACTGACTATCACTCTCTTTTTATATTTTTCCAAATCGGAAGAATATAATAGATGGGAGAGAGATACCACATTGATTAAACTTCTCTACGGAGTTGTTTAAGGGTTAGGTATTTAGATCGAGTGAGTGATCTTTCTGTTGGCTATAACATATCCTATGAAGTAACATAAGACATTCGCGAGACATTCAACTATCTGAATGTCTCGCATTTTTTTATCAAATTTTATAGTAACCCGTTCATGTATTGACCATATAAGAATCTGTTCGTGTAACGAATATATATCTGTTAGACATATAAAGTCTGTTCATGTAGAGTACATGTAAAACCTGTTCTTGTATTAGATAAATATAAAACCTGTTCGTGAATCGTACACTATATTCAATAATTTATATTAATTTATGCCTGCTTTACGCCTCTAAACTGATGACAAACAACTGTTTTATAATATAACAAATGATATTTGATAATGAACCTCTCTGTTGAGCAAAGCGATACAAACTACGAATGTAGGGCCTGACGGCTCGTTCTATATTAAAGAATATGATATATTGAAATATTATTATAAAACTATAATGTGATTATTATCACATTATTTTATTCTATTTAAGGTTTTATTTGACTCCTTTAGATTAACGGACACATAGCCTCTGACGCTCTAAAAGAATTTGAGTTATTACAAAACACAACGTAGAACGGGTCCTAGCCACTTAGACGAATCATGTGCCAATATATATTAAGAGTGCTAGCGCCTTCGGCGCGGTTTTATGTATTTCTTTGTTAGAGCGCGAGCGCTCTAAGGGTGTTTAAATATTATTAAATAATATTTTATAGACGAGTAAAGTGGAGTTAGTTACACTCTTAACAGGAAACCTACGAGTTTTCTATAGGGACTTGCAACAACTGATTTGTAAATTCATCACTCTCCTATCGTGTCTTTTTATATACTCTTTCGTGTAGGAATCGTCGTTAGCAAACCAATATTCACAAGATGTTTTGTAAGAGAAATCCTAGGATCTGGAGCAATGCGGTCTCCAATCCATTTCTGCTAACTTTAGCTGCTAGCTTTACCAAGCCTTTGCGATTTTGGTCGTGGAACCTATCTCCTGATGATGCTTCGGTTGCGGGGCGAAACGATTGTTGAGTTTGTGATAGTGAACGTATGTAGTGCTTGTGTATTGTGGTGGCGATGGTGGAGGTTTTTACGAATCCTGCATGTATCAGGTATGATAACCGATTGTCCACTCTACATTTAGAATTATATATGTTTTCTATTTTACTTCATTGCGGATTATAGCAAAATAATTTTATAATGACTTTTGCTGTACCGTTTTTATTAATTAAATCAAATCAAAATAAACCTTTTTCAAGTACTTTTAAATCATCAACACTAGGAACAACATAGAGCATTTTCAAATAGGAGCACCTTCTTCTTTCTTGTCTAAAACATGCCAATATGTACTGTGTACAATACAATATACTATAATATTCTTGGTTAAAATTACATTGTCTTATCACAGGTAACTTATTATGCCTCAGGCTGTCTTCCAATCGTGTCAATTGGAATGAAGATTGTGTATTATGTATCATTATTACTTTGCGGAATTAAGAGTTGTGAGCAAAACTATAAAGAAACCGAAAAGATTGTTCGACTGATCGACCATTTGCTCGTTAACAAGAAATTGAGTAAGTAAACATCACTATTTACCTGTGACTTTTACCAATGTCTTTAAATATAAAATGGTAATATATATCCTTCTGCCCTTATCCCACTCTAAGTGGGGTCGGCACAACATGTTATAAACATGCTGTAACATAATTTGGCTGCGTTTTTACGACCGGCCGCCTGCCTGACGTCAACTTGTCTTAGTCGTATTTTACGACACCTCTGTAAGAAGGAGGGTGGTCTATTCTACTAAACCGGATACCACACGGTGGGTCAACTTACCTTAGTCGCCTTTTACGACACCTCGGTAAGCAATGAGGGTGGTCTATTCTACTCAGCCGGATGGATACCACACGGCGGGTTGACTTACCTTAGTCGCCTTTTACGACACCTCGGTAAGAAATGAGGGTGGTACTATTCTACTTAGCCGGATACCACACGGCTAAAATATAAAATTGTAATACAGTGACAATAATAAGGTAACAATAAATAATGAATGCAGGGGTAGCCAACTTCTGCGCTTTACTCTCCGGTTATCGCAATCTCGACGATGCTTCTGCACTCCCCTGTCCCGCCCGGTGACACTGTAAAAGCCGTTAAGGCTAACAGTATAATCAGTTCGAAAAAAACATAGAATAGGTGACTAACAATTAAAACCTTATTGGAATCTATATTTATGTAATTCCTTTCAGAAACTTTTAGTCTAAAAGTATTTAAAGAATTATAATAAACAACGATATTTCTCCGTTATTCTAATTCAATAAATAAAAAGCAATTTTCCCAAAGTCAACCCATTTACTCTTTCTCAACAACTCAATGACATATAATGACGGCCACAATGTTTTTTTCATATTTAATGACCAGCTCTATGAAGGAGGTTGTATTTAAAACATGTAACAGAATTATTTTGCAGCTTTAGCCCGGCTCTTTAAGACAATCTATGTAATATAATTTTAAAGTTACTAATCATATAAGTATAAAGTCGAGAACGGATTGTTGTTCCTTCACTTTATTACATAGATTTTCACTATGAAAATGAGACTTTTGTACTATGAAATTTCGCAAAGTAACACCTACTCCTATAAATTTACGTTTTAAATCCATTTAGTTTTTAAAACAATCAAATATTATTCATCAAATCGGCCTTTCACAATTTAATAAAGTAACTGAGGCCTATGATAGACTTTTAGTAAAAAAATCAAATTAATATCAATGTGGGAAAACAGATCATATTTCCTGAACGAAACTCATAAACCTGCCGAATTCAAATTAAACCTCAAAGTAATACAATATGGCAATGCGGATGGTGTAATAAATTTCACAGAAGACAATAGAATAGGAATTATTTTGGAGATGTTCAGTTAACAGTGTGATAATGTATAGGGTTTCTAAGGTAAAACTTATATTAAAGGTAGTTGAATTTGACAATTCTTTCTATAAAATACCGCATGGAATTCCGCAAAGTAAGTCAACATTACGTTACTTGCCTTTTTATCGGAAAACAATCATCGAATGATAATATACAAACATTCTACATTAACAGTTAATTTTAAGTTACATATCATAATATCACTACTACATAACCTAATATTAGGAAAATTGTGCATCACTGTACCATGCCTCGTAGCATCCGGCTGAGTAGAATAGACCACCCTCTTTTTTACCGAGGTGTCGTAAAAGGCGACTAAGGTAAGTTAACCCACCGCGCGGTATCCGGATGAGTAGAATAAACCAACCTCTTTATTACCGAGGTGTCGTAAAAGGCGACTAAGGAAAGTTGACCCGCCGTGTGGTATCCGGCTGAGACAAATAGACCACCTTCTTTCTTACCGAGGTGTCGCGACTAAGATAAATTAATGTCAGGTAGGTGCTGGTCTTAAAATACGTCGCCAAATCATGTGACAACATGTTTATAACATTTTTACCAACTCCACTTAGAGTGGAATAAGGGCAGGAGGATGATGCCGCCTGTATATAAAATGTTAATTTCAGAAATTATTGTCATGTCATTACAAAACTAATATTTTCTTTATAGCAATGGAGATTTACGATGCTCTGAAGGAACTAAAAGACCTTATCATAACAAGGCCAATAAATTTCAGTGCTCTAAAATTCTACAATCTTGATTATCCGGCACTGTTATCCATGGCTTCTGCTATTGTGACATACACAATAATATTGTTGCAAAATATGAAATAGTTTATAGCTTATTTGTTTCCTGTCAAACAATTGAGATTTTCACGAAATTCACGAAATTTTGATAGCTTATAACATAAGAATAACATGTCTATTTAGTTTTAAGTTTTAATTACATTATAGAATGTTTATTATTCTGATATGATCATACTAGCGGCCTACCCTGCTTCGCACGGGTATAAAATATATAGCCTATGTCACTCAGTGAAAAAAATGATTAAAATCGATCCAGTAGTTTTAATTTAGGTATTCATTAGTTCCCGTGGCCCGCACGCGTTAAATTTGAAGAAAAACATTTCCCCTCTCCCTATACCAAGAAGATTTCCTGCTATATCTAATATCTAAATTCATATACTACATATTTACATTTTACATTTTTCCCTATGCATTTACACTCTATCTATTAAAAAAACCGCATCAAAATCTGTTGCGTAGTTTTAAAGATTTAAGCAAACATAGCGATATAGGGACAAACAAAGAATGTGACTTTGTTTTAGACTATGCAGTGATAATCCTTATAGCATGATTCACGCGCGATGGCTTATTATTAGCGTATTTCATGTATAACTTTGGTGTTTCTATACCGATTTCAATGGTTCTTTTTTCATACAATGGTTAATACTATTCACTTTTTTATTTGGGGATGACTGACAGTGATATAAACGTAGGAGTAGACAAATATAACCAGAAAGCTTCGAACTGCTAAGCTATCGGGAGTTACACGTGTTATTGTGAGTCAACCATAAAAGATAGACTTATGCTGTCGTGGGATATTTTTTATATAATTTTAAGGAGAACATTTCCGTCATACATGATTTCTGTGTAGCTTTAACCATCAAGGTTGTACACGCGACGGAAGCTTAAAAAATGGAGTAACTTCTCCCGTTTTCCCGACATTTCCCTTCACTGCTCTGCTCCTATTGATTGTAGCGTGATGAAAAGTATACTATAACCAGCTCAGGAGTATGAAGAAAAATCGTACCGAGTTTCGTTAAAATCCGTCGAGTAGTTTTTGTTTCTATAACGGTTATACAGACAGACAGACAGACAGACAGACAGACAGACAGACAGACAGACAGACAAAAAATTTACTGATTGCATTTTTGGCAGCAGTATCGATCTCTAATCACCCCCTGATAGTTATTTTGGAAATATATTCCAGTTACAGAATTGACCTCTCTACAGATTTATTATAAGTATAGATAGATAAAGGATTCAATAACATTTGTGTTATTATTTAAGATAATTAAAGCGTATATTTTGAAGAATGTTATTTTATTCCTTAACCGTGTGGTCGGTGATATTTTTTAGACACTATGCCCTAAAATAAAGTACTAATAAAAAAAAATATGTTCGTTTTAGTTCCTGCTTTAATCATATAATAATAATCTTACTAATCTTTAATATTTATATGAGTTCATCTAGTATTTATTTATAAAAATATATTTTCTGAATCTCGGAAACGGCTTCAACGAAATTCCTGAAATTCAGCATGTAGGAGGTTTGGGGGAGAAAAATGATTTAGCTAAGTTTTATTTTTTTTTAAATGTTTTATCCCTCTTTTTGGGCTTTAAAAATATGGTATAAAGTAGAATTCAAAGCAAAGGATTTTTTTAGCAGTCAAACGTAATGTTGCGATAGCCGACGGGTAGCGGGCGGGCCGAAAATGTTGAAAACCCGGGTTCGAATCCCGCATGTCATCAGCGCCTTCTTTCTTTTTTTAATTTAAAAAAATATTTTTTTTTATATCTTTTAAAAAATTGCCAAGCATGGTTCGGTCACATGAACGCGACAGTTTGTGAGTATGGATGTATGTTTGTTACTCTTTCACGGCTAATCAACACGTAGGTAACGTTTCATGTATCTACAATATTAAAAAAAAAAATTAAACAATGAATGAATTTGCAATATTCATGATATTTTTATACTTTATAATTTATCGTAGAATGATTTTTCAAAATAGTTTTCTACACTATTTTAGTTTATTACCATTTATATCGAAAATTTTATTTATTTTCTAATAAAATATATTCAATAAGAATATTTAACACTTTATGAAGTCGGCGAGCAGTTAGAGACCAATTTATAAAACAAATTACATTTCAGACGTTACGATTGTAGAAGTAATTTATGAAATAATAATTATTAGTTTAAATGTAAATAAGTTATATTCTATTCAACGCTATATGTTTACGAAGGTGGTTTGACATCAGTAGCTTGGTACAATGAATTTATAGCGATGTCGGATGATACAAACGCCATTGATTTAGCCAGAGTAGCTAAAGACAAAGTATCCATGACAACTCTATTTGCAACATGATTAAGCTTAGCCCCTTTTGACTGTGCAGTATACTTTAATGCCAGTTTAATAACGCGTTCACATGCAAGCGATTTAGAAGTTGCACTCTTGGCTTCTTTTCCAGCCTGCTGTGCTGCTGTTTTGGCTAAGTTCATCATTAAATCTTGATGGTTTGCCATTCCATTTTTTGCATATTTTACAGACATGTGAACTTCTATAGAAGCTGTCAATGCTCGCCTCATAGCAACAACGCTAGCTGCAGTTAAATATGCCACATCGCCTGCATACAGAATAGCTTTCTTAGCTTTCAACTCTAAACGTTCCAACTTCTGTTTAAATTTTTTATCACTAACGTTATCATCCTCTATTTCTGGTTGGTCTATTTCCATTTCTGCCACTATGTCTGGATTAAGAGCATATATATTTTCTTTAGTATCAATCCAATCATCTACGAGACTAGGAGCGTTTGTTTCCTGGGTATCTAAAGTATGCGAATCCACTGTTACATAATGAGTTCCATTAATTTTTTTTTCTAAAACAATGGCTTCACTTTCGTTTAAATTATTTTCTTTGTTTTCGTTATCTAGAACAGTTTGGTTCAAAAACCCTCTAGGAACTGAAATGAAGGCAGGTTTTTTATTCGTTAGTATATGCACTGGTATTCTATTACTATTAGCTATTACAGAATAAGGGGTTATTTTTTGAAATGCCTTTGATAGTGGAGTCACGGTAGATTCAATGTGATTTGAGGATTTGTTTAAAATTATATTATACACCGACGGCATAACGCCTGTAACAGGTGCAAAAGTGGTTCCTTTTGGATCATTTATTGCTATAGATCTTTTTTTACGAAGCGATAAATCTACTGATTGCTTCTTAGACAAAGCTGTAGCATACGTTATGTCTTTTAATGCAGAAACTATAGAAACTTCAGCAGCTATTTGTGCTAAACCAAAGACCAGTCTGTGTAATTCAGGTTCTGTAGATGCTCGAGTAATTGTTAGAATATGACCCGATAATGTTCTAGAGATGTAATCCAATATACGCCTTGTCTCTATTGCAGTCATTCCTTTAGTTTTTCCCGGTGCATCAAGAGCCTCTCGAGTAATTCTTGTTATTTTATCTTGTATTTCTAGTTTAGTTAATATAGCAGAAACTAAATTTTTCGATATTTGATAAAGGTTTCCTTCCATTTCTGGATTCTGAGTTACATTTTTAGTAGCTTTTAAGATGGAATTATCTAAGTGCTTAAGAACATTGTGAGGCGAATTTAGTATAATCTTTTCGTTACTAAGTTTGGAATTTATTTGATTCGCTAGATCATGTACTGGGGATATGCCAGCTAGAGTTTTAATAATCTGAAATAAAAATGAAAATCAGATAGTTACATATATGTAATTCAAAATTGTGTTAAATAAGTATCTTACCAAAATTGTACCGAAAATAGTGGAAACATATGCTACAGTAGAAATCATTTTTTACTATAACAAGCACTAAAACGTCAACCTGTGTTAATTAAAAGGAACCTAATAGTTCCTATTCATCAACTGTAAATGTAGTTAAAGTTTGTTATATAAATTGGCAATTAAACACTCTCATATATCGACATGTAATCAATATATCAAGCCTTAAAAAGCACCGATACTTGTAAATTGTAAAAAAATAATAATATAAGGTTAAGTAAGACCTGTTAAAAATTAAAATATTTTTGGTGGACTTAATTCCAAATATAATCTGAATTTTGGAAACGGCTCTAACGATTTTCATAAAACTTAGTATGTAGGGGGTTGCCCGAGTGATAAATCGATCTAGTAAGGTTTCATTTTAAAAAAATCGTTTTATCCTTTTTCAGACACTTAAAAACTCCTACAATATTATTAGAAAATAAAGGTTAATTACGCCGTCATTTGCAAAGTTATAATAGCTCAGTTGGGAACGGGTGGACTAGATATCTCCAGATTTTTTTCTTTTTTTTCATATTGCATCTTTTCTTTTTTTTATTAGACGTGTAGTATTTGCTGAGTAAAATAGACTGACCCTGATTTCTTACCGAGATGTCGTTAAATGCGACTAAGGTAAGTTGACTCACCGTGTGGTATACAGCTAAATAAAATAGACCACCCTCTATTATACCGAGGTGTTCCAAAAGGTGACTAAGGGAGGTTGACGTCAGGCAGGCGGCCAGTCGTAAAATACCTAAACAAACCATGTGACAACATGTGTGCTGACCCCACTTAGAGTGGGATAAGATCAGGAGAATGATGATTGCATCTTATTTTATATCGTCTAAAAAATAATACCGAGCAAAAAACTCGATCTTCCAGTTATTTCATGATAAACAGAACCCCAAAGCGTGGACGTATTTAGATTGTTCATAATAGATGAAAGAAATCGGTCTTAGTTTTGAAGTAAATAATACTTACCTATCCAGCAAAAGAATTATACATAGTGATTCTCCGTTTGCTGTGCTCAATTCTTCTATATACAAAGAGAGGCCGGTATACATAATTGTTAGATTCTGCAGTCAATATTAATTCTGCGTTATTATTTCCACTTTTATTTGTATCAAGATCATCAAATTGTAGCTTCTGATTATCGGAATCCACTGTTTTATTGATATTTTTGATTGTAAGTGAATCACCAACTAGTATTAAAGAAAATATAAGAAATATAGAATAAGATTCCATGGTAAACTTTACAGGAAGTGTAGAATAAAAAAAATCCACATTGCCAATATATATAAAGATTTTCTTAATTAACTCTTGTTGTCTAATTATTTATAATTAACATTAACTGACACATCATCTCAGATATACCTATGTGAAATATAAGAAAAACAGGTATAGTTTTATAAAAACGATATTAGAACTTCCATAAAATATATGCTCTATTTTAGATACTTATTTGTTATCTTAGATAGATAGAAGTGTTTTTGATGAAACAATTATGAATTATTTTGCTATAATCCGTAATTACAGAAAATCTATTTAATGCTAAAAGTTGATGGTACTATCCGTTTTCACATCTGATACCGGTTTCGTAAAACGCATACACTTTTAACTACCACCACATTAAACAAGCGCTGCACACATTCGCTACCACAATCTCAACAATCGTGTCGATCCGTAACCGAACCAACATCCAGAAATAGACTTCTGATACTTTGTCGGGTTATAACAAAATATATAATTATTTGTTTGTAGTTTGGAACTCCGCATACTAACGGCTTTAATTGTTTGTGATGCAGTAGATCATCAGGTGTGTAGAAAAAAAACAATAACTGACTATTTACATAAATTAATTTAATTACAATATTTCAGAAATCAGGGTACAATAATTTTGATAAAATAAATTTATATTCTAACCAAACAAATATTAATTAAAAAAGATACAATACCGATAATCAAACCGTTTTTATAACTTCATGATATTTTAACCGAGATAAGCGGGTAAGACTCTAATACGACCGCGACCGTCCAAATTGGATGTCTCTCCAAAGGGGGAAGCTTCTACATCGTTCGCAGATGGCAGCAGATCACTCTCCTGGCCTGCGATATCCCTGCGTTCCCTTGCAGCGACACGTGGTTCAGAACCAGAACCGTCGCCCACAGCACCAGACTTGGCACCACTTTTTCCTGTAGCTGATGGTGTTGCGCCTACTTTTGTCGGGATGTGCTGGATCGACTCTTCTTTTGGATCGCAGGCGCAAACTGCTAGCAGCGCCAGCGACGCGACTACGAAAATCACTAAACGCATTTCCAAGCGATCCAATCTTGTTCAATATTTCCTACTAATCTGCCTCATTGCTAATCCTCTCGTCTTATAAATCCCTCATTGCTTACAAAATGTATTAGAGATTATTGGTACTGTACACTTGAACAATCCGTATTATTATTTATTGAGCCTTTGACGCACGTTCTTGAGAAATATTATAAACAAATCGTAACATAATCTCTGATGCACGAGCCTTGAGTCACGTAAGATGCTAACAAGGTGCTAACTATCCCGAGATCAGCTCAGTAAAAAATAACAATTCTTAAGACCTTGCTGCCTTACTTGATATCATGATGAAACATATTTCATCGAATTGCGTCTAAATGAATCCTAGATGATGAAATTACATTAGATTGAATAATAAAATGTCGAAGTGATTTTATTGGTATAAAAGGTAAAATTAGAATATTAAAAACAAATGACCATATTAAAAATAACCATCTCTTTATCGTTACAAATGAATTTATGGATATCATCTACGTAAGTAATATAAAAGAGTTTATATCTCAAATAATGACTCCTCGAATGTTCTAGTCCATCTTATTACAATTGACGCTAGAAATAAATTTTAGTTCGATTTACTTATCACACATGATTAACTTGCTATATGTCTATTAGTATAAAAACATTTATCCAGCAAGGTCAGACCAACGTTCACTTGAATCGATTTTTAAAGCATATTTATATGGGTTTATGTTCCCCATTCTATCATTTACTGTTTGATGCGGTGATGGTTAAAAGGTATCATCTTGCAATCTCTTAAATAAATAATAGTTAAGAAATAGTTAAAGTCACTTAATTTGAACTGTTTAGAGATTTTAATACGAAACATGCTGTCAAGGAATGATCTGCCCCTTTTGGAATAGTTTACGTTTCAAAAAGTATGTCGCTGTATTTTGCTTATTTAATAAAGCAAAAAATAAACTATATTAGAATTAAGTCACATTTCACCATTATCCTTACAATGTACTCTCTTCATTATCAAAATAACATACGTTTCCAGATTTTAGTTCCAGGCCTCTTACTGACGCCGTGTGGTATCCGGCTGAATAGAATAGTACTACCCTCATTTCTTACCGAGGTGTCGTAAAAGGCGACTAAGGTAAGTCGACCCGCCGTGTGGTATTCGGCTGTGAAGAATAGACCAACCTCATTTCTTACCGAGGTGTCGTAAAAGGCGACTAAGGTAAGTCGACCCGGCGTGTGGTATTCGGCTGTGAAGAATAGACCAACCTCATTTCTTACCGAGGTGTCGTAAAAGGCGACTAAGGTAAGTTGACCCACCGTGTGGTATCCGGTTTAGTAGAATAGACCACCCTCTTTCTTACCGAGGTGTCGTAAATACGACAGAGGTAAGTTGATGTCAGGCAGGCGGCCGGTCGTAAAAACGCAGCCAAATCATGTGACAGCATGTTTAAAACATATTGTGCCGACCCCACTTGAGTGGAATAAGGGCAGGAAGATGATGAGTTCCAGGCCTCTTACTGCCAACATCTTTATAGAATATTTATCTATATATGTATATCCGCAAATTCGTTCGTCGTTTGTTCATTTTATTAACATCCAGATAGGACTTACAATAACAATTGTCTTGAATCATATAATTTGCACAATAATGTTTATTTTTCATAAATGCGCAATTGCCTTACTCTGCGCATTTTTTTTAGTAAACAAAGAATAGTCAGGGTCATTAAGTCATTGAAAATATTTGTTTTTTAAATTACCATGTTACCCTATGCGTATGCATCAAACTTGGGATAATTTTGTTAGCACAATTTATTTTCTACATTCGTCAACATATAAAAACTTTGCATGCTACCGGGCCTTCATTTCATAAAACCCTTTGAAGTAAACATCATCTAAAGTAAAGTCATTAAACTTGTTACTATAATGTATATCAAAGTGATTATCGCGCTGCTTATAATATCCAAAATTGATACATCACCTATCGCTAACAATACAAATAACACTGATGATACAGAAATAGAAATACTCATAACGAAAGAACTGATTGGATTTGTGCCGATTGTATTACCATTGGATGAAACAACAACTACAGAACCAGAAACAACAGAGTCTGTTCATAAAATTACGAAAAGAGCTGCTGTTTATGATGAAAGCCCCAGTCATGATCTTCTCGGAGAATTTGAAGGTGCCAACGACGAAAACGAACTTACTGGCCTTGATCGAAGAATTAAAACTTTACCATCCTGGGTCGGTTGAGGTGAAGTCTTTTTCAAGATGAATTAATTTATTTGGCGCCAAAGTATAGGTTGTAAATGGTTTTTTGCGTGTATTTTAACTGTCTCTTCTTTTCTTTTATAATATTTCTCTTAGTATTTAAATAAGTTTGTTATATTATCAGATGTCAGATATCTTTTTATTTTGGTCTTTATTTGAAAATATTATAAACAATAAATGTAAAACTGACTGTAATCTGATTTTACTTCAGCAATTCGTAACATAATTTTATTTGTAATCTTGGATAATTGACTTAGCACATAATATTCAAAGGAATATTAATCATATTTCCCTTCAGACCTTTCGCTTCGTTAGATTACAAAATATATACCTACACATAAATATATGTACCTATATTTTTTTTACAATAATTGTTATATACTTATACTTATTAAAGATTAATTTATTTATTAAGATAAATTAAAGCCCTCACTATTGTAATACTTTTAGATTACTATAAACATGGTTAGAGCTCTTTCTTTGTAGTATCAGTGTAGTATAAAATCTTTGAAATAACTTTATACATGTTTAAAATCCATAATTTCAAAATACGAGTAATAGTAACACAAAAAAAATATCCATTGCGAAAAAAAATATTTGTTTTATTAATTCCTATACTTAATACCAGTAATTATTTTTAGAATTATATATAGAAATAGTTAAGTGGATAAAACAAAACTATTTTTAATTTACTTTATACCTATACTACAGATTAAGATTCCTTTTATGAATGTTTTTTTCGTTCTTGTTATTTAACTAATAAGATCTAATAAAATAGTTAAAACAATTATTTGTTTTCCTGAAATGTCGTGTTCATATCTCATACTTGTTTCCTAAAAAAAAATGAAATACATCTAGCGCAAAGCCTTCGTCACTCCTTCTAAAAAAGGATATGTAGCTACCATACGCAACGACGAACAAATATAGATCGCGGGTCACATATCCAACAAATTCTACGGGCATAGGTCATATCGTTTCTACTATTTAATAATCCTGCTCCTAATAAAGACAGGACTGATTAATTGAAGATGTGCTAATTTCAGAAAAACAGTTTTTTTACCGCACCAATATAAATATGACGTTCCTTTTTTAAACCGGATAAATTAATGTTAAAGTCTCTATAAAAATGAGCATGAGGTATTAGAAATATCTAAGACCAGAGACCTAAAATTTGATTTTTTTGTAACAGTATCCATTTACCATTTCTTCATATGTGTAACAAAACAAATAAATATTTATACCTGACTTATGTATTTATTTTATTTATATTAACAAGTCACGGAAGTCTAACACCCATAAATAGAGTAATCACGAAAACAAGTCAGGTGACAATATATTGCGCTCTCAGAACATAATTGACTAATAATATAATAATATCCGGACCCACAGTGTATGGCCTCCGCAGCTTCATCACCTGGAAACGGTGCAGAGTACAATAATGTATGGGTTGATTGATATATAAAAAAAATAAGGGAAATCGCTCACTCCTGGTATCAAGCATTGGCTTCATACCAGGAGTGCAGCACTTTGCAGATGGTGCTGTGTTAACCGTTTGACCATCATCCTAAACGACATTACATTAGTGTGCGTTATATCAGTAGTATGTGCTGTGAGCTAAAACGTCTTTTTAATTTATGTCGCCCTGGTACTTTTCTCGAGATCTGAGTGACGTCATACAACAAATTGTTTTCTTGGCTGCTTTTTGGGCATTCTATAAAATCGAGGCCCTAAATAGAATAAGGTGCATAAAATGACAAATCAACTCGTGTTTAGCATTGCAAAGATTAATAATGTAAACCATTATTTTATTTCATTTCAAGTATTTATATGAAGATGCAGATTTGAAATTAACAGTTTAATTATGCATTGCTGTGCCTTTTTTTGGTCTCCCCCTCTCAATAATTTAGCCCACGTTACATTTGATTTTGAAATAATTTCTCAAATATTTATTAAATTATATTGTGTAAATGATTACTATATTTAATATTTTAATGAGTTAATCTTGTATTTTTATAAGTCTGTAAAGCCTTGATCGCTAAATGGTCACATTAATCCAGAATTTCGCGGGATCGACGCGGGCGACCAAAAATTGATTACGATTGGCAAGATTAATATCAGATAACGCCAAGAAAAATATCGTCGTTATACCAGATTTCAGGTAACCGACTTTAAAAATGGCAACTTATTTGAAAGATACAGGGAAATTACTAATAAATATCTGTGTAACAACGAATCTGGAGTACGTCGAATTCAGTACAAACAATTTTAAATAGTTTAGTTTAGTTGGCGCCCTTGTTTATTTCTTGTCCTAGGGTGCTAAGTTACCTGGCTACACTGACTGCGAGTATTGCTTGTTCCATTGCCTGTTTTTCGGTTATTTTTTTATTCAAGGGTCGATTTTTTCGACCCTGCCTTCAGCTCTATAGGTCCCGGGTTCGATCATCGCCGAGGGCCAACATTTTCTTAAATATAATATGTTGGTTTTTCAAGTCTGGTGTATTCATATACATGAATATTTATGAACATGAATATGAAATATTCATTTAAAATTACTATATAAGTAGTATATTTACCAGTCGTCTATAAACCATAACACAAGTATTAAGTTACTAAGAATAGGAACACTAAAATAAAAAAAAACATGAATAACCCAAGATTATATTTCATTTTAATATTATCTCTTTTATAATAAATTTCAAAAAAAACAATGAACACAATAAATTTACATCAGGTATATAAATTTTAAATTAATATAATAGAAATATAGATACAGTGAAATTTTAATACTATACTATTTTCAAATCAAATTTTTCAAAATAGCAATACATAACAAAATATACATAATGAAAAAAGTATAAATAAAAACATATAATGAAATGATACTACATATACAAAATCATTTACATACTAATTCTAATATTTATGATAGATATCACAAGTTATCTTTACATTAGCTTTACAGTCTTTCAAATTGAGTCTAATGAATAAATCATATCTATTATATAAAAGAGGATTATTAAGCAGCTAAAATTTACAATAAAATTTATCCTAAGCTTCCACCAAACTAATCGCTTATCTCCATAATCGACGATTAGGTACAAATGGTCAGCCACAAGCTCAGCACGATCATGACATGATTCTCCTGCCCTTATCCCGCTTTAAGTGGGGACATGTTATAAACATGCTGTCACATGATTTGGCTTCGTATTTTACGACCGGCCGCCGACCATACTCCGAAGCGGCTTGACCGATTTTTATGTAATTTTATATTCATGCCTGAGAATCGGCTACGATTTATTTTTCATATCCTAAGTGATGAGGATCGTCCACTCCTAACATTTTTTGGACATTTTTTTTTATAAAGTACTGTAGAAATTTCCTAGAAATAATATATATGGCAAAACAACGTTTGCCAAGTCCACTAGTCTTATATATCATCATATATTATCCAAAAGTGTTAACACCATTATAAATACCATTTATGCACAAGTTTTAAAAGAAAACTTATATAGGTCTGTCATAGGTAAAAACACGCGACCCTTTTATAAGAAATCACGCACTTAACCAATCGACCATCATCCGTATAGGTACTACTTTAAAATGATATTATCAAGTATCAAGTTAACAGTATTTAAAATTTTACAATACATTTTTCTAGAACATACACATCAATTATTTTTAATGAAGTAAAAGGGTTCTTTAGTTACTTATCAATCTACAATCTTCCTTTGATTTTTATATACAGTAACTAAATTTGTGGACATAGTCTAACAATGTGTACAATTTCATATATTGCACGCTTAGTATTAAAGTGACCGAACCCAAAATAATGTTTTCGTGGCAAACTGCAATAAAACGTAGGATGGCGCCTACAGGTAAGTGTTAAAGAGGCCTGTATCTTGGAAAAGGAAGAAAACACTAGATTTCCTAATAGTGGTATTAGTAGTATTAACTGTAAAAAAGTTACGGAACTAACAGTTATGTTATTGCATAAATACTAATCTTAAGTAAAAATTGAGCTATTACCGTATAACGGTACTTCAAACTTAAAAAGCACACAGTTTATTTCAATAAAAGTGACTATATCTAGTTCGAATAATTTTAAAAAACCAAAAGTGGTAAGTATATTTTCACTAAAGCATATTTCTTATGCTTCTAGTAGGGCAAGAGTCAAATAAATTCAATTGAATTCGAGGTATTGAAGCTGAGAAAGATTCCTGAGGCTATTTGAAAAGTAAGCCTGTGTTGACCTAAATGGGCCTTAAAACATAATTTATAGAATTAGGCGTTACTTTGCGGGGATCCATAATACAAAAGTGATAATAAAATTATTCTGCTTATAATCCGCGGTGAAGTAAAATAGAAAATATATGTATATAATGCTAAATGTAGAGTGGATAATCCAAAAAGTTGCGCCCATTACAGAAAAGATAAGAAGTGCGAGACTAAGTTGGTGGACGAAGAATTTTAAATATAAATGTGGATGGATGTATGGCTAGGGGGAGGCCAAAAAAAAGATGGATGGATTCAGTTAAAAATGATATGAATGTTAAAAGGAGTGGCACCAGAGTTGACGAATAATAGAACAGAATGGAAAAAGAAGACATATTGTGCCGATCCCACTTGGAATGGGATAAGGGTAAGAGAATGATGATGTAGAGTGGACAATTTGTTTTCATACCTGATACATGCAGGATTCGTAAAAACACACGAACAAACCACCACCGCCACCATAATACACAACAGATTATAGCAAAATAATTTTATTATTACTTTTGGGTCTTAAAACTTTAAAAGGGATTTTCGGTTTTTCCAATTGCTGCTACTAGTGGGAGTGCAGATTTCTTCAGTATACTCGCTATACAATCACAAATTGAGGCAGATTAAAGAAGATTCTAACAACAAGCTCCGCCAAAGTAATATGTAATTCTCAGTATCGAGCACCCTAACACAAAAATGGCAAGATTTCTAACAGATCATAACCACGACCTATATAATTCAAAGGCAAATCGGCTATATCGCAATAACCCGTATGATTTTGCGTTCACAAATGGCAAGATATCTACATCTACAGACATCTACATCTCAAATGTATTAAGATTTAAAAGGGTATTCTTTTTTTCTTCATTTAATTTTGGGACTTTTATTTAATATGTATATGCCGGCCCCATTTTAACAACCATTTCAATAAACAAATCAAATAAAATCTAAACGTAATAATAATATTTTAATTTAGACCTACGAGTTTGGATAGAAATATAGTTTCTTTTGATTTGGGAGGGGAGAGTGTCTCAATGAACATCAAGTCTACCTGTATCAAGTCTATTCAAACTCATAAGTCTCATAAAAATCTTCCTGTCGTTTTGGAATCTCTCACATTCCTTTGAAAAGTGATGTACGTCGTCAATAACTCCACTTAACATAACAACATTAGGCGTATTATTTATTTTCATTAAAAAGGGTATTCTTGTAAATGTCTTTATTTACATTTCTTTCAAGTCTATAAGGGAATGTCTAATTATCTAATAACTAAGTATAAAAACAACTTCCAATCTGAGTTAGTTTTAATTTACCTTAATAGTAATTTTTCTTTCTTACGTACAAGTCATTTTTGTTGATATTATGAGTATTTATATGAAATCTATTGATAAAAACTGATCTATTTGATAAGTTACTGGTACATGAAATAGAAATAGGTTTATCGTATAAATATCATTACGTAAAAGATTTTTAGTTTTGATATCTACTCTGGAAAGTATTTAATGTGAAATTAAGGTAATCGAAAAACACTTAATAAGATTTTGATAACTAACCTGCGTGCGAAGTTGTTAATTATTACAAATAACTTTCCAATAAACGAATCTTTTTTGGATTAGTTCTTTTCATTTCTTTGTTTACTTAAATTACCTTTTTATTGTTTAAACTATTACCATTTTTATCTATCCTACCTACGTAACCCTATTCTACCAAATTTTCTTATCAAACTCAAAATACATTCTTAATTTAAAACCGTAAAAAAATATCATAAAAGCTCCACACACTAATTATATCAATTCATAGATACAAGAATACAAAATCCACAACCACTTAACTAAAGCCGCGTCAACATTTTATAAATATACCAACAATATGACCCAAGACTAGCAAGGGAGGCCAAATATCATCTGCATAAAGGGTAGCACGCGACAAACAGAAGCACGTACAAAAGCCACCGCTATTTAGAGCTACGTTTTAACTTCACCTTCAAACTATTCTGTGGTGTGACTGAATTACTGTTTGAGTCGCGTACCGAGTTGTGGGACCCTTTGTTCCCTGAATACCAACCGCACATTCTTTTAACTGCATCTTCCCATCGATTTACTATCACTTCGTATGACTTCTTCACGTGTGGGCGCGGCGTGAACACCGTGCCAAGTTTGCGGAGGGATTTCAATTCATCTTTTGATTTGAATATACCTGAAACCATAGTGTAAATATGTTACTCATCATACTTGTTAGTGAATTGGTTAAAAGAAGCAAGCTGAAACCATCCTATTGTTGGTTAAGTCTGTTTTATCTCCTTGGATAAAAAATTGCAGATTAACGCAACATACTGCTTCTATTGAATCGCTTAACTTATTCTATCTAGTAAACTAATAAAACTAGTAAAACTCTGGTTAACTCTTTAGTAAACTAATTAAAAGTAGCAAGCAAGGTTGCTGGGCATCCTAGGATATAAAAATTGGAGGATAGAACACCGCACTGCTCCAATTAGGTCGGAACGGAGAATTATTCTCTAGGAAAATGCAGGTTCACTCACAATGTTTTCCACCATACTATAACCGTAATCATAAAACCCACGAATTGTGTAAATCAATATATTGGCTCATTTTCGAGACAATATTTAATTAACAAGGATTCTTCTTTTTAATCGGTTCCTCATTACTGAGGGTGGTACCTCATTTTGTACCTGAACCCTTCTTTTGTACGATCTGTCTCCATCTATTCTGGATTAAAGTAGCCCTCACCGTGTGACCTTATTTGGATGAGGAGGTGGCTTCCTTTACTTGGTCAGAACATCGTGTTGGCGACCGGCCTCGTCTCTTGGCTTCTGTATTACCAACAATGACCAGCTTTCCAAGGTTGCCATCACCAAGGTTGCCAAGTTGCCAATTACAAGGATATGATCAATATCAGTTACTCACCTAGTTGAAGACCGACGACATGCGCACAGCCCAATGACGACATTTCCACCTGCACGGGACGCTCCACTTTGAGACCAGTCAGATCAGCTACCAGTTGTGCTACGAAATCATTATTGGACACACCGCCATCTAGTCTGTAAAATAATTGTAAAAACAATCAACACGAATTTGTTTCACGTTTTAGGATATACCACGGTTTCATTTTAGAACTTATTTCGCAATAACAAGTTATCTATATTAAACCGTTACCGGCATTGTCCAACGTAGACAATACTTTCCTATAATAGGTACATGCGAAACTCTGTAACTGATACAATTTACATGTTATTACTCGTAATTACGTCTGATTTTCCAAAAGTTTGAGTATATTATAGAAATTAATAAATCTCAAATAATTGAAATATACATTAATACAAATTCGCAGGCACATACAAAATACCATTATCAGAAGCCGAATATAAAATATGGAATCACTTAATTAGGAAATACTGACATAATTTTAATGGACCAAGCAGAAACATTAAATGCTATCACTATATCAAATACTAGCAGTCGCCAGCAGCTTCGCCCGCGTAGAAAGATTAAGATCGTAATATAGTATTTTGATAACCATAAAAAAATTCAAATGGGTTAACCTTAAAAGCTAGACATATGCTGTCGCGGACTTTTATTTAGAACTTTTAGAAGGGAACAATTTTGTAATACATGATATTTAAATTACTTTTACCCCTTACTTAGCGCACGTAAGGAAAGCTTTAAATTTTGCCGTTTCCATAATTTTTTTATTCCTGCTCCTCCCTATTCATCGTAGCGTGATGTTATATAGTCTATAGCCTTCCTCGATAAATGGCATCTTAGACTCAATGAACTTTTCCATCGGTCCAATAGTTCCTGAGATTAGCGCGTTCAAACAAACAAACTTTTCAGCTATATATTAGTGTATAGATTTTAATATCTCACCTAATAGAGCTAAAGTTGTATGTGGTCTCGGCCTCTACGCAAGAGTACAATTGTGCAGTTCGGAAGGCCAAGGACTCCAGAACAGCTCTCACAAGATGTGCCTTCGTTGTTGAAGGTTTCATGCCAACAAAACCGGATGCCGCCGTGAAGTCATTATACGGTGGCTGCATATAATAGAACTAGCTGTAGACAATCATGATATGAATGGAAGTGGTCTGATTGTGACAGCTATAATTGCGTAGTATACACAACTGAGAAACATTTGGGTGACAAAATAAATGTCCAAGTTTTAAAGGTTCCATAGTATAGTCATTTACCGATTATTACCGACTGTCCCAATGTACTAAGTTATGGTGTCAGGTCAAGTTAAGTTATGGTATCATTTGATTACTTTTGACTTAAGGAGGAATTTATTCTAGTTTTTGGCTCCTGATTTTTTTCCAAACGAATTGTAGTCTATAATATATTTCTCAGAACAATTTTGCAAGTTTTAGTCTGAAATTCACTTCTTTGTGTAATTAACAAAGACGTGACTATATATAAAACAGAAACTTCTTTATACTCCCAAAACTGCGGTGGTATAATAAAATGGTCTTATTTAAAACCAAAGTCGGTTTAAGAGTTCTTAGTTTTAGTGAGGTTATTTAAAACCTACTTTTGAAGTTTACATTTAGTAGGCTTGTCGATAAGTCGTAAGCGGATAACATCACAGTGGTAGAAAGATACCCAAGCCTCATAAAGTATTTTTTGATTCATTTTTATTTATTTATTTCTTTCGTATTACTTACAAAAATATTGCGTAACTCACTTTTACATGATGGTATTAAAAAGAAAGTTATAATTTGGCCGTTGAAGTGGGAGAAAATATGACTCCTAAATAAGAAACTTGTGTTTAGGACTATCATTAATTCGGCAGACTTGTTTGTTTTGTCATACATTGTTAAACAATATAGATGGTTTGGATTACTACAATATGAAAGAAAAACCAAGATTAATACTCTAGTAATATAAAAGAAAAAGAATCAATCTCAATTATCTTTCAACCTCTTTATTTATCTATTTCAACATTTAGTTCCAAGAACTAAGATTTGCAATCGAGAAAGTATGATTTCCTGCGAAATTTATAGTAGAGCTGACCCTTTACTGCTTTAATTTCTACTCACCCCCAAACCGCTGAACGCTGGTATAAAGAACACGCCATCAGAGTCCGGTACAGACACCGCAATATCCGCCGTATCTTGTGGATTATCGAACAAACCTGTAATGGATACATTAAAAACAAATAATCAGATGAGATAATTTAATTTAAGTCTCTCAGGTTCAGGCATTTGTAGTTTTATACGTATCCAATCAACAACCAATTATTTTAAGTAACTGAGTTATATGAAGATATATATCTCCCTGTCCTTATCCCTCTAAGTGGGGTCGGCACAACATGTTTTTCTCTTCCATTCTGTCCTATCTTTCGTCAACTCTGGCGCCACTCCTTTTATATCCATATCATACTTCACACAATCCAACCATCTCTTTTTAGGCCTCCCTCTAGGCACATATCCATCCACATTCAAATTTAACACACGTTTGGTCACATGATTTTCATCCCTCCTCATTACATGTCCATACCATCTCAAACTTGCACTTCTCGTCTTTTCTATAATAACTGAGTTATATGAAGATATATGCATTAAAAAAATCAACGTTGTGCATTTTTGATATTTTTGAATGGTTGAGGAATAATTTTACACGAATTGCTTTATTTTATTTTTATTTATTATTATCAGTATAAAAGTACTCTTATTTATGTGGTAAAATACAATATTCCTTTATTGCGCTATCGTATACAAACGACAACTTATATTACAATTTATATTGCAATCTATATTGCATTCGCGCAAACGCCCTTCGCCGCTTACACGAAAAGTACGTGCAGACATTTAAACAACGCCGCTAAAAAAAATTCGTTTCAATCCTCCTATCCTACTAGTATTATAAATGCAAAAGTTTGTGAGTATGGATGTATATTTGTTACTCTGTCACGGGAACCAATATCGATAAAATTTGGCATAATTATTCCTTATACACCGTGGTAACATATAGGCTATAGAAATCCTGTTAATTCTGCAGGAATATGACATTGAAAAGCGCCCTCTATCATCAACCTATCACGCGACAATAGTCCACGCTAACGAAGTTGTGGGTAAAAGCTAGTACTGTAATAGTAGTAAGTCAACCAACCCAAATTCTGTGCCCATTTGATGATACTGGCAGTATCATTATTCGCCCCCTCCGCAGAGAACACAATTTCCTCCCCCAATCGCCACCCAACAACGGGATATAAGCCTGACACGGACGCGTGAGGTGTTTTACCAGTGTTGATGTTAAAAAATGTTCCAGTGCCCATAGTCAGTTTTATATCACCCACGTTGAAGCAACAAGAGCCCCACATCGAAGCCGTTTGGTCTGCTATCTGGAAATAAAGGCGACATTATTAACTTTCGCTATAGAAATCTATATATATAAAAGACAATATTTAAATTGACCTAGTCGATACGTAGCGGCCTTTAACTGCCACTGCTGAGAATAGGCCTCTTCTCTCCGTTTTTGGAGAGAAGGGTTGGAGCTAAGACCTACCACGATGCTCCAATGCGGATTGGTAAATTACACATATCTCCAGAATTCTCTAGAGATATGCAGGTTTCATTAAGATGTTTTCCTTCAACGAAAAGCGTGTGATAAATTACAATTATCAATTAGACAATAAGTTTTAACAGAAAACTCATTGGTGTCTGCCCGGGTTTGAACCCGTGATCTCCTTGAAAGAGTCTCACGGTGTTACCGCTACCACAGCTTATTACCTAGCGGATAATCCTGTACAATTTGGTGTCGATCGGAGCATTTTTTGATATTAAAATACAGCCCGGACTGGCTATGCTATCTTTCCAATCATTCATTTAACTTTTTACTTTCATTTGACTGACATTAACGTCGTAATGACTGGCCCGTTGGTGAAGGTGGCGTGACCATCTTCAGCTCCGGAGATCGCGGGTTGGATTCCCGCCGAGGGCCAAAGATATATAAAAAAAATTGTTAATCCTTCAAATCTGTCACCCATAATACAAGTAGGTATTAAGTTACTTACTTCGGGGACGGACGACCGTGTATCTACAAAATAATACAAAAAGAAAATACACGCTTAGTTATAACAAAAACAAATCGCGTCTATAGCTTATCTAAATATATTAATTAGTAAGAAAAGATACTACCATTTTCAGTGATAACACAATCAGTTTATTAAACTTTCGTAATATAGAACGAAATAAGAACTAATTCTACAAGCATCCGACATAAATATTGTGTTATTAAAACGGAGTGGATTGAAATATAAATATATGTCATGTACTCTTGAAACAAGATGAAAAACTAATACTATATAACATATTAATATATACAAGTATAATTAACGTTTTTTTTAATTAACACGAAACGAGGTAAATAATTGTCAGTATTTTTCGTTAATCATAGTTTAAACGTTTGATAAGAAGTTACGTAGCAAAAAGCGACAACAATGGCACATTTTAGACTTGGCTTCTCTAGTATAATAACTCTATGGTGAAAAGTTGTTTTCTATAATAAAAATTTATATATGTAAAAACATACCTCAATTTTCTAACATGCATTTCAAAAGTGTGATATATTACTGACTTTTAACATGACATTTGAATGCATTATTATAACATAAAATCGGATTTATTTTTTATTCGATTCATCATCATTCTCGTGCCCTTATCCCACTCTAAGTGGGGTTGGCGCCAACATGTTTTAAACATTGTCCTAAATACTTTGGCAATTTATTCTACGACCGGCCGAATATCTGACGTTAGTCCCCTTTTACGACACCTCGGTAAGAAATGAGGGTGGTGTATTTTAATCAGCCGGATTCAGCGCGTGATATATTATATAACCATATTTAACGGTTCAAAGGTCGTATCGAGTTAATTTGTTTTGTTGTTGTATTTCAAAATGTTATGTACCTATACTACGTTTCTTCTAGTTATCCAACCACCAAGGGTCGCTGGCAGAGATCTCTTATAGAGATAAGTTATCCTTTATACTTGTTTTCCCTTTAACTGCATTTTTGTATGTTTTCATAAATAAATAAATAAATAAATATATGGGACACTTACACACACGGTCGTCCGTCCCCAAAGTAAGTAACTTAATACTTGTGTTATGGTAGACAGACAACTGGTGAATATATACTTACATATTTCTGAAATACATACTTAAATACAAATATACACCCAGGCTCAAAGACCAACAAATTCATTTGTAGAAAATGTTGGCCCTCAGCGGGAATCGAACCCGCGATCCTCGGAGCTGAAGGCAGGGTCACTGCGCACTGCTCCAACGGGCCAGTCAATAATAATAAATAAATAAATATAAACTTACACAACTCCGGATAGGTATCGCATGTCCCCATATCTCAGGCGCTGTGCTTGTGAAATGCTCCCCCGCTGTATCCACGACTGGTGGTAAAGCACCAATGGGTATACCAAATAACGTCATGGCCCATCCCGCCCATTGCATTGTGAAAGGATCAAAGAAACCTGTCGCCGACGCAGAGGAGACATCTGTCATATGGATTTTACTACCTAAAAAGATTATTGTATTGGTGAAATTAATTTTTATTTACTGTTAACGAGTGATATCTAGTTACACGCGAAATAAACATTTATATATCCCCAATAATTTTTTCATGATTCCGAGAGAAAACTGGAATGATACATTCCAGTTTTGTTGTCCATTCATATGTTACCCAGGTGTATAAACTTTAATAGTATCAAATTTAATCAATATTCGTTGAGCTATTAGTTTTGAAAGCAGACAGGCAAACATTCGCATATAATCATATATTAATATCAAAAAGTACAGGATTTACGTAGCCAGATTTTCGTATCATTTTACAATCATATAAAAAAGCACGTGTTACAGACGTAAGAAAATAATATAAACGTAATAAAAATATAAAATTAAAAAATAATTTTTATTAAATCTCTGGCAATTTGCTTTAATGAATATTTTTTGTCTGTCAAGCTTTGTCATCGGTGAGAATATTTTTTATTCTTCAGTTACTTTCCAAAAGAGATAATAAATAAACGCTACCACTAAAGTGAAGACGACTTTTTTTATCTAAGTACCAGTGCCAAAATTTTTAGACTTATATTAATAATGCTTCATAAAAATAACATCATAAGAATCCCGGATAGGTCCGAAAATAGTTAATCTAGCTTAATAGTTTTAATCGACTCATATCAGAGGGTAGTTATAACAATTGTATACAAATTGTATCCAGCAATCCTGAACTATTACCTCAATTAAATCAAAACAAACTGGTTGAACCAGATTTCAGTCTATTCTAATCAATGTTTTTCGCGCCACATTTAACATCACCTCCTGCCCTTATCCCACTGTAAGTGCGGTCGGCACAACATGTCATAAACATGTTGTCACATGATTCGGCTACGTATTTTACGATCGGCCACTTGCTTGACGCCAACTTACCTTAGTCGTATTTTACGACACCTCGGTAAGAAAGAGGGTGGTCTATTCTACCCAACCGGATACCACACGGTGGGTCAACTTACCTTAGTCGCCTTTTACGACAACTCGGTAAGATAGAGGGTGGTCTATTCTACTCAACCGGATACCACACGGTGTGTCAACTTACCTTAGTCGTATTTTACGACACCTCGGTAAGAAAGAGGATGGTCTTTTCTACCCAACCGGATACCGCAAGGTGGGTCAACTTTCCTTAGTCGCCTTATACGACACCTCTACCACCACGGTAAGAAATTAGTTTCTACAATTAGTGCCAAATTAACTTGCGTAAAATTAGTCCAATATTTAAAATCCTCGTAATTTTATTGGTACCTGTAATTTTATATAACAGCCACGTGTCCAAGGTCCCAAACATTGCGTCATTGTTTTGAACTGCTGACCTGAGCTCGGATATGTTATGCAAAACCCAAGTAAATCTTAACGTCGTCTGAAATACAAAAAATTAATAACGATATGTTGGCGTAAATGTTAAAAGAAATTGTGTATATGACTTGTGTCATTTATACTAATAAATCTGTCCGTATTATACTTTGCTGTGTAGCCTTAAGTAGACCCTAATATAAAAAATATCGATCAACAGAAATAGACAAACTGTCACAAATTCTGCGTACCAAAAGTCCATGAAATACCTATATTGAAAAGAGTATTACATTAATTTATATTAGTTCGCAGTTCTTGTTTTTCTGTTAAAACTTATGTGTCTAATTGATAATTGCAATTTATCTCACGCTTTTCGGTGAAAGCAAACATCTTGAGGAAACCTGCATATCTCTAGAGAATTCTGGAGATATGTGTAACCTACCAATCCGCATTGGAGCAGCGTGATATGTCTTAGCTCCAATCCTTCTCTTCAAAAACGGAGAGAAGAGGCCTATTCCCAGCAGTGGGAGAGTAATAGGCCTACTACTAGGCTACTTTACTTTTATTTTATTGATAACTTATTTACGCGTTCAACTGAAATACGTTGCGTTAATAGGTAATGCCGTCTCTCGCGAATTCTACTATAACCCAAGGTTGAATGTTGATATTATTTTTTAGTCTTATGCTCAAAGTCAAAACTTTAATTTAAAAAAACCTTATATTGACATAAGTAAACTAACAATAACCTTGTTTTCTTAAGTACATAATTACATCCGCACAAAACTCAGTGTGGTAATCCTCCAACGAACATAACACAAAAAATACAGGCGTATTTCTCCATTTAGCTTGTGAAAATCTAATGTTTATTCCTTACAAACACCAGTTAACTTTATTTTAGAATAGTATTGGCTTATTGCTTAAATCATGTGACCAAAAGAGTTTTAAATGTGAATATGGATGGATGTATGGCTAGGGGGAGGCCGAAAAAAAGATGGATGGATTGTGTGAAAAATGATATGCATGTTAAAGGAGTGGCACCAGAGTTGACGAATGATAGAGGAGAATGGAAGAAGAAGAAAGACTTATTGTGCCGACCCCACTTAGAGTGGGAAAAGGGTTAGAGAATGATGATGAGTTTTGGCTTATTGCTACACATAAGTAGGTATACCCATCGAATTCGTATCGGTTTAGCAATTCACGCTCTTCCACTTCGTAAAACTTGACCATTTTTATGGCTATCAAAATAATATGTTACAGTGTTAATCTTTCCACGTCGGCGGAGTCGCTGGCTAGTCCTAAATATCTAAAAGTTACTTAAACAATTCTAGCACTGTTAAATTAAGTGCAGCTGGGCGTTTCAATAGCTATGAACATAAACTGGTTTATAGTCAAGGTCATAGTAAAGTGGATTTTAATATTGTGGTATAATTATGTTTTATTCTATTATAAATAAACTCAGGCAATCTTATATAAAAAATACTCGTATACAGTGTGAACATTAAATGTATCCACTGATCATTTGTACATAATAGATAACTTATATCAAATAAATATCGTTAAAAAATAGTATTTTCGAAGAAAATAAACATAACTTGAATTGAGATCTGGCTTTGTTAGTAAAGGTTGACTAATCGGCCGCGGCGCACTTGTTCAATAAACAATATCATCGCTTTTTTCGCGCCCCCGCACTAGTTATTGGGTCAAGGTTATTTTTCGTTTCATGTGTCGTAATGGGGTACGGTCGTCGATCTATATATAATTCCTGTGGCTAAAATACTTTGCTGAATTAACTAATTTTTATGTAGGGTGCTGAGGTGTTAAGGTAACCAAAGTTAAAATTAATGTCGTATGATCGGTACCATGCCATATAATATTTCTAGGTATGATATTATTACAATTTTCAAACAGTGTATTGAACGAAATGTGTATAATAAAGTGGAGCTATCCAGCCATGTATCAGTGTCCCTCGTGGATAATTCTAAGAATTGAACTGTAATATTTGGCTTAATGTATCTCAAAAGTCTCTTATAAAATAATATCGTAAAGTTTTAGTGATGTTGATTAAGATTAAGGACTAAGACGTACTGTCAATTAAAATAATTTTACATTCAGCGGAAATTACACGGTAGTTAAAGAATGAGGTTCCTCTTGAGTTTTCCTTATTCATTAACATAGATAGTGTTTACGTTTTTACAAATAATCGGATTTACAGATAAAATCGGGAAATTACACAACAAAGGAAATATTTTAAGTGTATATAATCGGAATATTAATTAAATACCTATTCTCGGATTTCTTAAATGTTTAAATTATGTTTCTTATATTATCTAGCCTTACAAACATGTGCAACCCTATTTTTTATTATCATTATTAACATATCAAGTGGTTCACGAAATCATCATCATCATCCTCCTGCCCTTATGCCACTCCAAGTGGGGTTAGCACAACATGTTACAAACATGTTGTCACATGATTTGGCTACTTATTTTACGACCGGCCGCCTGCCTGACGTCAACTTAACTTAGTCGTATTTAGTATACCTCGGTAAGAAAGAGAGTGGTCTGTTTTACTCAACCGGATACCACACGGTGGGTCAACATTCCTTAGTAGCCTTTTACGACACCTCGGTAAGAAATGAAGGTGGTCTATTCTACACAGCCGGATAACACACGGTAGGTCGACTTACGTTTTATGACACTTCAGTAAGAAATGAGGGTGGTACTATTCTATTCAGCCGGATACCACACGGCGTAGGTTTCTTATATAATCTAGCCTCAAAAAGAATATAGAATGGCAACCCCATTTATTAACATATCAAGTAGTTTTGCGAAAGTAATTTTCATACTCTGTCTCAAGTTACGTAGCCCACAGACCCTAAAATGAGGCAGTTTCATCTAATATAACAATTTACTTATGAATCAACAACCCTTCAGTTCTTAAAACTGATAAAGTACTTTTTTAAAAATTACCTGATTATTTGTGAATTTTAACACACTTCCAGCTTGGAACCTCTTACTCCTTGATAGCATATACAATATGTAAGAGCCAACTTTGACGAGCTGCAAAGAATGCATGCAAAGTTAACATTATAAATATAAGTACCTGGATGACCAAGCCTTGCTCGGTAAATTTTAAAATGATGTAAAAAAAAATTGAAAAATAAAATAAAAATAATAGGGCAGGCGGGGCTCGATGCCAATTTTTTTTTTAAATTTTAGAGCCAGGAAACAGGGATAAAACGACTTTTTTTTTAATAAAATTTATCTAGATCGATTTTTCTTCCCTACATGCTGAATTTCATATATACATTCAATATATACATACAAGATTAACTCATTTAAATATTAAAGATAAGGGTATTATATATTTTAAATATAATAAGGTATAAAAGGATTTTAAAATCTTTATATGAGTATTGTTTGTCCTAGTTTATCGTTGTATTTTTTTTAAAGTCGTATAAATAACCAATGTAATCCTAAAAATTTCATTTCATGTCTAAAAGTAATACGATTGACTTAAATATATTCAGGGCTGCATATTTCAAACAAATATACGATATTTTAAATCGATATTTTAAATTTAAATTTCCTAATCGTCTTCTTTTTCGAACGCTTTAAATACTCGTATTACACAAAACATCCATGATTAAATAGTAAATAATTAAGTAGTAGATAATAATCTTATCACTACTAATTTGGAATATTTTATTACCACAAGGTTGTAAGATATAATATCGAATCGCATATATCATATTTAAATAACTGGAAACTTGAAAAGAGAAAACTGTATCAATGCAAGCGCGAGCGATGTCCAACAACTTTCTACGTCTTAAATAAATTTTATTATGAACGTTTCTGCTAATATTTTAATACACCGTTTGCATAAAGATTTCTTTAAATGTTCATTGTATTTTAAAAGTAACAATGGATTACTTTGTATTAAGCATCTAAGAGTTTTTATAATAACTTTTGTACTTAATTTATGTTTACAATTCATCATGAAGGTGAAGTTATATAACGTGATGAAACCTGTACCTACAATTTATATTCGTATAATAATAATATAACTACATACTCGTACCTCCTTAGCGCCCAAACTCTGTTAAAACAAATTATCCCATCGATTTTATTAAATGGGTCAAATCAGACTGATTAATGACAACCTACCGCCAGTGCCCTACCCAAACCTTCACCACAATGATTTTTTTTAATAAGCTTGACAAATTCCGATACGATACAGACATAAAATAAACATTTCAGTATAATTATATCGATATTTAATTTTACATATCATCATCATCAACTTCCTGCCCTTATCCCACTTTAAGTGGGTTTGGCATAACATGTCATAAACATGTTGTCACATGATTTAGCTACGTATTTTACGACCGGCCGCCTGTCTGACATCAACTTACCTTTGTCGTATTTTACGACACCTCCGTAAGAAAGAGGGTGGTCTATTCTACTTAACCTACTACCTACTACCTTAACCTACTACTGTTTTATAAACATGCTGTCTCACTATTTGACTGCGTTTTTACGACCGGCCGCCTGCCTGACGTCAACTTACCTCTGTCGTATTTTACGACACCTCGGTAAGAAAGAGAGTGGTCTATTCTACTAAACCGGATGCCACACGGTGGGTCAACTTACCTTAGTCGCCTTTTACGACACCTCAGTAAGAAATGAGGGTGGTCTATTCTACTCAGCCGGATACCACCCGGCGGGTCGACTTACCTTAGTCGCCTTTTACGACACCTCGGTAAGAAAGGAGGGTGGTACTATTCTGTTCAGCCGAATACCACACGGCGTATTTGTATTTAGGTATGTATTTTAAAAATATATTAGTGTATATTCACCAGTTGTCTCTCACCCATAACACAAGTATTAAGTTACTTACTTTGGGGACAGACGACTGTGTAAGTGTCACATATATTTATTTATATTGCTAAAATTATGTCCATGTTTAAACAGATAAAAAGAATACCTTCCAAGTGTACGAGTTATTCCATTCCTTCACTAATTCATCTGCTCTGAGATCCTTCCAGGTGATGAATTTATGAAAAGGTTTTCCAGTTTTCCGAGACCAAGTTATAAATGTACTTCTCTGTGTCGATATGCCCATTGCTGTTATCTGCCCCGCCGAAAGTTTGGCATCTATTCAAATAAATATCTATCAATTTAACATTATCGTCAATTACACTGTACTGTTTATTGTACTGCCATGTAATTACTGTAAGCTGTCCTGTGTAACGACTTGGTAGAGTTAGCAACTCATTCAATGGTATTGATATTTGCTTCTACAATAAAATTCTGCAATCCATACTAGACCAGTCTAAAGAAAGGTTTAAATTAAGTGTAAGAGATATAGTAAGTAGTAAGTAGCTGCCTGTTACAATCCCAATGCTGAAAATAGGCCTCTTCTCTCAGTTTTTGAAGAGAAGGATTGGACCTAAGACCTACCACGCTGCTCCAATGCGGATTGGTAGGTTACACATATCCCCAGAATTCTCTAGAGGTAAGAGATATGCTTATATGTAAATCATATTACAAAATTCAAGATTATTTGGATGATAAAAATGATGAGATGATAAAAATCCTTTCAGCTTCATACAAGACTGTGGTTTAATAATGTAAAATTGAAAATGTTTTAAAGTATGACAGCCGAGTTTCTTTCTGGTTCTAGAGTTCGGTGGTAAAAGCAACATTCTGAACCAGCTTTATCATCTTCATATTGATCCCTGACGATTCAAAAGTGCTTGAAAGAGCTTATTTGAATAAAGATTATTTTGATTTGATATGATTTGATTTAATTGTTAAAGTGAAAGTATTTAACTTACTTTGTAATGCTGTGCTCACAACACCCACAATTGACTTCCATAATAAATCAGGGTCAATTTCTACATAACCAGGACTTGGATATTGAAGAATCACCTAAACATAACAGAAAATATTATATAAATTGATTGGAAGAGCCGAATATTGGGGGAATATTCTTAAATTCACAATAAATTATTTAAAAATTGAAATGTGAGTGATAAATTTTGAAACTATGGTAAGGGGCAGTAAATAGAAAAAAATAATAATACATATATATAAATAAATATGTATATGAGACAAATATACAAATAGCCCTCCATTCCCAAAATTAGTAACTAATAGTTAATTTTTATTTTTATTTTTAGGAGTATCAAGCACTGACGGCTAACCTTCGCTAGTCGGAGAGGCACAAGAAGAAGTTAATTTTTAAATAAAATAAATATTTTTTCCTGAGCCAAGATCCTCACTTTTTAACTTTTAGTGAAAAATTAAAACTGCAACTGTGTACAACTACAATTTAACATTTTATTACTGCAAGTTTAGTATCACACTAAACTTTACACTTTTAACTTAAAAAATTAAATATATAATATATTAAAATTGACTTAATGAATTAAATATATAATATATATACTACTGCAACATATTTTAAAGAACTTAAAAAATCCAAGGCGAAAATGGAAGAGATTAATTTGATTTACGAACTACGTAACTAGTTACGTACGTGTTATTAGTTTCAATAAATATTAATAGTTTTATTCACCTGTACGTGTTATTAGTTTCAATAAATATTAATAGTTTTATTCACCTGATCTACTGCTTTGCCAACGATTTCTGTTTTTGAATTATATATAACTGAACGAATAGTTGTTGTTCCTACATCCAATGTTAATATATACTTTGCCTCCATAGCGAAACACAATTCTATCTACTAGAATAACTGTAATCACACTAAAGTTTCACCAGCAACCGCAACCGGCAACATAATTAAAAAATTTGTCAGTTTTTTTCGCTACGATAATCTTTATCAAATTAACATCGGAGTGAACTTGCAGGGCGGTTTTACTACAGGCGCCAACACATGTTATCTCGCATCCCTCTTGCACATGTACGTATTTATGAATGAATCGTATGAAAATAGTCTCAGCTGCATCTCGCTCCACTCCTACATACATATTTTTACGCACTCATTCTCATTTTGACTGTCTATCATATAACAAGACAACAAGTTGATTTTATTTAATGAATGGGCGGTGTATTAAATTTTTAAATTTCCCGTTGTAAAGTTCTAGTACTTTAATTTTTACTAAAATGTATAATTTTGTTTTAATTTAGTTAGCAAAATTCTTGAAACAAATATCACTAGAAGCAAATTAAATGTATCAAGTCTTATTTCACCAGTAGCTGTTGAGATATTTCTTAAAATGAGAAATATAACAACGAAGAAACGTGCAGTTATAAAACAATAAGAAGAGGATTTACTTAATCATTATATAAATGTAAGTGTTGAGTTTTAATGAATTTTGTGCATCTCAATAATAGTAAGAGCTTTCTTAAAATTTACATTCTCACATCTAAATATAATAACCTAACCTTGCATGGATAGCCTAAAACCTTTAACATGCAGTATAATTTTTATTTCATATTTGACTTAGTTATCGTTATATAAAAATTATGATATGTACATTAATTTCGATTGATGAATTAGCTATATTCATTATTATATTAAGGATATGTCTTGCGATTTTATATAGCTTCTAGTGTCTTGTAGTGCAATAAATGATTAATAATGGAACATTAAAGTGAAAGTTTTTTAGAAGTTGTTCTAATTGATCATAAGTGTGTATCTATCTTAGTTATGAATGATTTGGACATAACTTAAATGGTCTACTTAATATTTTTTTTTAGAAGTATTTTTTAATTGAAGTTGTATACTTCATTGTATTATATTAGAACTTTAAAAATGATTGTCAAGTTTTTTATAATGAGACTCCGATGAAAAGGGAGTAAATAGCAAAAGAGAGCAAGTTTATTCTGTATAAAGCAATATAGGGTATATTGCTTTATATAACACTATTGTTGATTTTTAATTAAAAAGCAAAAGCAAAATTTAAATTTACGATTGATTAAACGATTGATTGATTAATTGCAGATTCAAGAATCCTCAGATCCAAGATTAAGAGTAATTTTTTATTTTAATATGATTGTCACATGATGTTATTTATAGTTATGATTTGAGATATCTTTACATTTACAGTGCTAATAAAAGATATAATAGTATGTGTAATGAATGAAAGAATAACAGCAATATTAAAAGACTGTTCTATAAAACTGAAAGTAAATATTTATGTAATTTATAAATCACTTAAAATGTGCAACTGTTTATATCTAAAAGAAATTAAATAACAAACAATATTTCTCCTTCATACTTATGCAATAATAAAAAGCAATTTTTCTAAAAGTGAACCCATTTACTCTTTCTTAACAAATCAATGCATAATGACACAGACAACATTTTTTTTATATTATAGAACAACTATTCATATAGATTCAAATACAACCTTGTTCATAAGAGGTTCTATTTGAATAGTAACAATTTTTAATTTTTTTTAATTTTTTGAAATTATTTTCAGAGATGGAATAGCACTAGACTAAGTGCAACTAAAGGAAGGTAACTAATACTCAAGTGAAGTCTGAATTTATGAAGCTAAGTTAGATTCCCATAATTTCAGCCACAGATGTAAGCGTGCACTCAAACATCAGTAGCCAAAGGGACTGGGAAAAGAATTAAGGTTTTACATGTATTGCAGGTGCCAAATACCGGCTCTTTGCCAACCGCAACACATAACCATTACAAAAAAAAAATGAAAAAATTAATGGATTGAATGAAATTAATGGATTAATTTTACAGGAGGGCAGTCCGACAGCTGGCCTCGTGACTCCACGAGCAACGCTGGTCTGGCCTCGCTGCTGCCAATGGAGACGTGCCGACGCCCCTCACCCCAGGCCGGCCCGTCCGGCTATGCCGCAGCTGCTGTCGCTCCGCCGTCGCGTCGAGCGCTCGAACAGCGCCAGGCCGAACAGTAGCATCAACCACCAGGACCTCTGTTATTTGAGAAAATGCATTTGAGGTAACTAATACTCAAGTGAAGTCTGAATTTATGAAGCTAAGTTAGATTCCCGTAATTTCAGCCACAGATGTAAGCGTGCACTCAAACATCAGTAGCCAAAAGCGACTGGGAAAAGAATTAAGGTTTTACATGTATTGCAGGTGCCAAATACCGGCTCTTTGCCAACCGCAACACATTACCATTACAAAAAAAAAATGTAAAAATTAATGGATTGAATGAAATTAATGGATTAATTTTACAGGAGGGCAGTCCGACAGCTGGCCTCGTGACTCCACGAGCTACGCTGGTCTGGCCTCGCTGCTGCCAATGGAGACGTGCCGCCGCCCCTCACCCCAGGCCGGCCCGTCCGGCTATGCCGCAGCTGCTGTCGCTCCGCCGTCGCCTCGAGCGCTCGAACAGCGCCAGGCCGAACAGTAGCGTCAACCACCAGGACCTCTGTAATTTGAGAAAATGCATTTGAGGTAACAAATACTCAAGTGAAGTCTGAATTTATAAAGCTAAGTTAGATTCCCGTAATTTCAGCCACAGATGTAAGCGTGCACTCAAACATCAGTAGCCAAAAGCGACTGGGAAAAGAATTAAGGTTTTACATGTATTGCAGGTGCCAAATACCGGCTCTTTGCCAACCGCAACACATTACCATTACAAAAAAAAAATGTAAAAATTAATGGATTGAATGAAATTAATGGATTAATTTTACAGGAGGGCAGTCCGACAGCTGGCCTCGTGACTCCACGAGCTACGCTGGTCTGGCCTCGCTGCTGCCAATGGAGACGTGCCGCCTCCCCTCACCCCAGGCCGGCCCGTCCGGCTATGTCGCAGCTGCTGTCGCTCCGCCGTCGCCTCGAGCGCTCGAACAGCGCCAGGCCGAACAGTAGCGTCAACCACCAGGACCTCTGTAATTTGAGAAAATGCATTTGAGGTAACAAATACTCAAGTGAAGTCTGAATTTATAAAGCTAAGTTAGATTCCCGTAATTTCAGCCACAGATGTAAGCGTGCACTCAAACATCAGTAGCCAAAAGCGACTGGGAAAAGAATTAAGGTTTTACATGTATTGCAGGTGCCAAATACCGGCTCTTTGCCAACCGCAACACATTACCATTACAAAAAAAAAATGTAAAAATTAATGGATTGAATGAAATTAATGGATTAATTTTACAGGAGGGCAGTCCGACAGCTGGCCTCGTGACTCCACGAGCTACGCTGGTCTGGCCTCGCTGCTGCCAATGGAGACGTGCCGCCGCCCCTCACCCCAGGCCGGCCCGTCCGGCTATGCCGCAGCTGCTGTCGCTCCGCCGTCGCCTCGAGCGCTCGAACAGCGCCAGGCCGAACAGTAGCGTCAACCACCAGGACCTCTGTAATTTGAGAAAATGCATTTGAGGTAACTAATACTCAAGTGAAGTCTGAATTTATGAAGCTAAGTTAGATTCCCGTAATTTCAGCCACAGATGTAAGCGTGCACTCAAACATCAGTAGCCAAAAGTGACTGGGAAAAGAATAAAGGTTTTACATGTATTGCAGGTGCCAAATACCGGCTCTTTGCCAACCGCAACACATTACCATTACAAAAAAAATGTAAAAATTAATGGATTGAATGAAATTAATTGATTAATTTTACAGGAGGGCAGTCCGACAGCTGGCCTCGTGACTCCACGAGCTACGCTGGTCTGGCCTCGCTGCTGCCAATGGAGACGTGCCGCCGCCCCTCACCCCAGGCCGGCCCGTCCGGCTATGCCGCAGCTGCTGTCGCTCCGCCGTCGCCTCGAGCGCTCGAACAGCGCCAGGCCGAACAGTAGCGTCAACCACCAGGACCTCTGTAATTTGAGAAAATGCATTTGAGGTAACTAATACTCAAGTGAAGTCTGAATTTATGAAGCTAAGTTAGATTCCCGTAATTTCAGCCACAGATGTAAGCGTGCACTCAAACATCAGTAGCCAAAAGCGACTGGGAAAAGAATTAAGGTTTTACATGTATTGCAGGTGCCAAATACCGGCTCTTTGCCAACCGCAACACATTACCATTACAAAAAAAAATGTAAAAATTAATGGATTGAATGAAATTAATGGATTAATTTTACAGGAGGGCAGTCCGACAGCTGGCCTCGTGACTCCACGAGCTACGCTGGTCTGGCCTCGCTGCTGCCAATGGAGACGTGCCGCCGCCCCTCACCCCAGGCCGGCCCGTCCGGCTATGCCGCAGCTGCTGTCGCTCCGCCGTCGCCTCGAGCGCTCGAACAGCGCCAGGCCGAACAGTAGCGTCAACCACCAGGACCTCTGTAATTTGAGAAAATGCATTTGAGGTAACTAATACTCAAGTGAAGTCTGAATTTATGAAGCTAAGTTAGATTCCCGTAATTTCAGCCACAGATGTAAGCGTGCACTCAAACATCAGTAGCCAAAAGCGACTGGGAAAAGAATTAAGGTTTTACATGTATTGCAGGTGCCAAATACCGGCTCTTTGCCAACCGCAACACATTACCATTACAAAAAAAAATGTAAAAATTAATGGATTGAATGAAATTAATGGATTAATTTTACAGGAGGGCAGTCCGACAGCTGGCCTCGTGACTCCACGAGCTACGCTGGTCTGGCCTCGCTGCTACCAATGGAAACGTGCCGCTGCCTCTCACCCCAGGCCGGCCCGTCCGGCTATGCCGCAGCTGCTGTCGCTCCGCCGTCGCCTCGAGCGCTCGAACAGCGCCAGGCCGAACAGTAGCGTCAACCACCAGGACCTCTGTAATTTGAGAAAATGCATTTGAGGTAACAAATACTCAAGTGAAGTCTGAATTTATGAAGCTAAGTTAGATTCCCGTAATTTCAGCCACAGATGTAAGCGTGCACTCAAACATCAGTAGCCAAAAGCGACTGGGAAAAGAATTAAGGTTTTACATGTATTGCAGGTGCCAAATACCGGCTCTTTGCCAACCGCAACACATTACCATTACAAAAAAAAAATGTAAAAATTAATGGATTGAATGAAATTAATGGATTAATTTTACAGGAGGGCAGTCCGACAGCTGGCCTCGTGACTCCACGAGCTACGCTGGTCTGGCCTCGCTGCTGCCAATGGAGACGTGCTGCCGCCCCTAACCCCAGGCCGGCCCGTCCGGCTATGCCGCAGCTGCTGTCGCTCCGCCGTCACCTCGAGCGCTCGAACAGCGCCAGGCCGAACAGTAGCGTCAACCACCAGGACCTCTGTAATTTGATAAAATGCATTTGAGGTAACTAATACTCAAGTGAAGTCTGAATTTATGAAGCTAAGTTAGATTCCCGTAATTTCAGCCACAGATGTAAGCGTGCACTCAAACATCAGTAGCCAAAAGCGACTGGGAAAAGAATTAAGGTTTTACATGTATTGCAGGTGCCAAATACCGGCTCTTTGCCAACCGCAACACATTACCATTACAAAAAAAAATGTAAAAATTAATGGATTGAATGAAATTAATGGATTAATTTTACAGGAGGGCAGTCCGACAGCTGGCCTCGTGACTCCACGAGCTACGCTGGTCTGGCCTCGCTGCTGCCAATGGAGACGTGCCGCCGCCCCTCACCCCAGGCCGGCCCGTCCGGCTATGCCGCAGCTGCTGTCGCTCCGCCGTCGCCTCGAGCGCTCGAACAGCGCCAGGCCGAACAGTAGCGTCAACCACCAGGACCTCTGTAATTTGAGAAAATGCATTTGAGGTAACTAATACTCAAGTGAAGTCTGAATTTATGAAGCTAAGTTAGATTCCCGTAATTTCAGCCACAGATGTAAGCGTGCACTCAAACATCAGTAGCCAAAAGCGACTGGGAAAAGAATTAAGGTTTTACATGTATTGCAGGTGCCAAATACCGGCTCTTTGCCAACCGCAACACATTACCATTACAAAAAAAAATGTAAAAATTAATGGATTGAATGAAATTAATGGATTAATTTTACAGGAGGGCAGTCCGACAGCTGGCCTCGTGACTCCACGAGCTACGCTGGTCTGGCCTCGCTGCCGCCAATGGAGACGTGCCGCCGCCCCTCACCCCAGGCCGGCCCGTCCGGCTATGCCGCAGCTGCTGTCGCTCCGCCGTCGCCTCGAGCGCTCGAACAGCGCCAGGCCGAACAGTAGCGTCAACCACCAGGACCTCTGTAATTTGAGAAAATGCATTTGAGGTAACTAATACTCAAGTGAAGTCTGAATTTATGAAGCTAAGTTAGATTCCCGTAATTTCAGCCACAGATGTAAGCGTGCACTCAAACATCAGTAGCCAAAAGCGACTGGGAAAAGAATTAAGGTTTTACATGTATTGCAGGTGCCAAATACCGGCTCTTTGCCAACCGCAACACATAACCATTACAAAAAAAAATGTAAAAATTAATGGATTGAATGAAATTAATGGATTAATTTTACAGGAGGGCAGTCCGACAGCTGGCCTCGTGACTCCACGAGCTACGCTGGTCTGGCCTCGCTGCTGCCAATGGAGACGTGCCGCCGCCCCTCACCCCAGGCCGGCCCGTCCGGCTATGCCGCAGCTGCTGTCGCTCCGCCGTCGCCTCGAGCGCTCGAACAGCGCCAGGCCGAACAGTAGCGTCAACCACCAGGACCTCTGTAATTTGAGAAAATGCATTTGAGGTAACTAATACTCAAGTGAAGTCTGAATTTATGAAGCTAAGTTAGATTCCCGTAATTTCAGCCACAGATGTAAGCGTGCACTCAAACATCAGTAGCCAAAAGCGACTGGGAAAAGAATTAAGGTTTTACATGTATTGCAGGTGCCAAATACCGGCTCTTTGCCAACCGCAACACATTACCATTACAAAAAAAATGTAAAAATTAATGGATTGAATGAAATTAATGGATTAATTTTACAGGAGGGCAGTCCGACAGCTGGCCTCGTGACTCCACGAGCTACGCTGGTCTGGCCTCGCTGCTGCCAATGGAGACGTGCCGCCGCCCCTCACCCCAGGCCGGCCCGTCCGGCTATGCCGCAGCTGCTGTCGCTCCGCCGTCGCCTCGAGCGCTCGAACAGCGCCAGGCCGAACAGTAGCGTCAACCACCAGGACCTCTGTAATTTGAGAAAATGCATTTGAGGTAACTAATACTCATGTGAAGTCTGAATTTATGAAGCTAAGTTAGATTCCCGTAATTTCAGCCACAGATGTAAGCGTGCACTCAAACATCAGTAGCCAAAAGCGACTGGGAAAAGAATTAAGGTTTTACATGTATTGCAGGTGCCAAATACCGGCTCTTTGCCAACCGCAACACATTACCATTACAAAAAAAAAATGTAAAAATTAATGGATTGAATGAAATTAATGGATTAATTTTACAGGAGGGCAGTCCGACAGCTGGCCTCGTGACTCCACGAGCTACGCTGGTCTGGCATCGCTGCTGCCAATGGAGACGTGCCGCCGCCCCTCACCCCAGGCCGGCCCGTCCGGCTATGCCGCAGCTGCTGTCGCTCCGCCGTCACCTCGAGCGCTCGAGCAGCGCCAGGCCGAACAGTAGCGTCAACCACCAGGACCTCTGTAATTTGAGAAAATGCATTTGAGGTAACTAATACTCAAGTGAAGTCTGAATTTATGAAGCTAAGTTAGATTCCCGTAATTTCAGCCACAGATGTAAGCGTGCACTCAAACATCAGTAGCCAAAAGCGACTGGGAAAAGAATTAAGGTTTTACATGTATTGCAGGTGCCAAATACCGGCTCTTTGCCAACCGCAACACATTACCATTACAAAAAAAAATGTAAAAATTAATGGATTGAATGAAATTAATGGATTAATTTTACAGGAGGGCAGTCCGACAGCTGGCCTCGTGACTCCACGAGCTACGCTGGTCTGGCCTCGCTGCTGCCAATGGAGACGTGCCGCCGCCCCTCACCCCAGGCCGGCCCGTCCGGCTATGCCGCAGCTGCTGTCGCTCCGCCGTCGCCTCGAGCGCTCGAGCAGCGCCAGGCCGAACCACCAGGACCTCTGTAATTTGAGAAAATGCATTTGAGGTAACTAATACTCAAGTAAAGTCTGAATTTATGAAGCTAATTTAGATTCCCGTAATTTTAGCCACAGATGTAAGCGTGCACTCAAACATCAGTAGCCAAAAGCGACTGGGAAAAGAATTAAGGTTTTACATGTATTGCAGGTGCCAAATACCGGCTCTTTGCCAACCGCAACACATAACCATTACAAAAAAAATTGTAAAAATTAATGACGTACGAATTACCAAAACTGCGCAATTTCAGAAATCAGTACGACACCTTTATAATGGCTAGCCCGTTAATAAAACGTCTTACAAAGTAGCGCGCTTTTGAAGCTAATGTATATTTACTATACTATAATCTATATTTACCTAAGCTATGATTAAAACAGAGTAATTATGCAAAAGTAATAATAAAATTATTTTGCTATAATCGGCGATGAAGTAAAATAGAAAATGTATATAATGCTAAATGTAGAGTGGACAATTGGTTATCACACCTGATACATGCAGGATTCGTAAAAAACACATGCACAAACCTCCACCACCGCCACCACCATACACAAGCACTATTTACATTCACTATCACAAACTCAACAACTCAAATGTTTGAATTTCAACAAACATTCTCGGATAAAATGTGAGTAGTTATCCAAAACTTAATAACAAATAAACTATACTTTTGCACTATTTAATACGAAGAAAATTGAAACCTACTGACTCACCTGAAACGTTCGTTATACGTAATATATAACTGTAATCACTTTTTACTTACGCAAAAATATATAAACCAACAAATGATTTTTAATTAAAATTAGACACTTCCATAAACTTCTTGTTAACGCACACTATATACAATAACACGATATAATAGGAATACCACAATTCCCGTTCCGAGATGCACTTCTCTTGAATGACGAACAAGGACTGAATGTCACTGAAACGTTTTATCAAATGGAAGACTCCCCACTCCAGTCCCCACCGAAAACAATAACGGCACAGTGTTGCCCCTATTTAATCAAAAAGGGCGCGATTAGGGTTGCCACCTTTTTTTTGAAGAAAAATACTATTTTTCTTTTTAAATCAAAAAAATATAGTACTTTTAGGAAATTCAGGAAAAAAATAGGACACATCTATTTTCAATCATTATTTATTTTTCCATGATTATTTTTTATTACTTTTCGCTGGATAATGACACGGAGTTAGAGCTACTAACTAACTAAGCCCCGTAAATACATGAATGAGTTTCGTTCCTACATTCCCTATGCAGGGCTGCGGGTGCGTTCCATTCACAGTTAATTAAAAAAAGCACGACAATTGCAATTAGCGATAAAAATATAGTATTTTTCGTGCTATATTCTTTTTCTATAATATATAGTACAATTTAAGCTAGTGTTTTTCAATTTATATATACATTTATTAAAGCAGGGACCTCGAAGCATATAGCATTATAGTATATCCTTAGTGTTTTTATTGAACTGTGATAATATAGGGAAGTTTTATTTTTTAATTTTAAAATATAAGTAAAAATAAAACTAAAATAATAAAAATAAAACTTTTCCTTCTATAGTAATATTTATTGTGTATGCTTTATTGAAGTGTTGTATATCATATGTCATACCCAATATCAGTTATATTCTATGTTTTAGGTGGTTATTTCTGAATAGTTTTTATTCTTTCTGCGACAGACAATATGGATTACAGACATACTTTAATTATTTAACAGAAAGTTATTTGTTCAAGATACTTTAACATACTATCCCATTTAGTTATGCACATTTCAACTAGATTTTTTATCTGAGTAACTGTGTCTGGTCAAGGCACTGCTACTGTTGTTGCAATGAATTCATTAATATCTGATACAATGGCTGATATTCTTCAAGTGAGTTAAAATGTTTCAAATATAAATCATTTTTGTTTGTAAACACAAAAATTGGCATGTGTATGTTTGAAGTAACGGCCTGTTATCCACCCCAGCAGTGGGAACCATAAGCTTCCTCTATCCGTTTTTTGGAGAGAAGTATTGTAGCAAAGACCTACCATCGCGTTGCTCCAATGCGGATTGGTAGGTTACGCATATCCCTAGAATTCGCTAGAAGTATGCGGATTTCCTTACCATATTTTCCTTCACCGAAAAGCGTGTCATAAATTGCAATTGTCAATTAGACATGTGCCTGCGCGGGGTATAAACCCATCGATCTTGATGATGATCGTCTTTACAGAGTCGAACGGCCTCACCGCTGAGCTATCCATAGCTTGTTCCATATTTATTAAAATGTATTTGCAATAATTTTCAGATGAACCTGGTCATAGCCAAAGAGAGTACTCATTGGGATGACGTCTAAGGGCTATATGCTGTTGATGCTTTATGGGATGAAGCACATGATTAGGTCAATTGATTTGACTAGATGAAGGCAAGTAAATATTTGATGTAAAGTATGTCAGTCTGTCCATTTCACTTTCTATTAAAACTGAAGCTTATATGTCTAATGGGCTAACTGCCTAATCCGTTTGAGATATAACAAAAAATGTTTGGTACAATTTTTCCTCTATTATAGTGATGCAAAAAAGTGTGTGATATAAGAATAGCTTAAAAGACATATTAGTGATGATCATTGGAACTTTGTCACATACAATACAGTATTTGGAAAGCATAATATTTTTAGCCTGGTACTGCTAACAGTACAAAATCAAAGATATTTAACATAACACAAAGATTGTCACAGATACCCCTTATATTTTATTATTAAAAAAACAAAATTTATAATTATAGTCTCTATTCTATACTTAAAATATAACTGTAGACAAAGTTATAGACACGAAAAAAATATTTTTCAGACACTATTTAAGACCAGTAGAAGCTAAAAATATATTTTTAAAATTTAAAATCTCTGTTATTTGTCAATGCATCATTCTCCTACCCTTATCCCACTCTAAATGGGGTAGGCACAACATGTTTTAAACATGTTATCACATGATTTGGTATCTTACGACCGGCCGCCTGCCCGACGTCAACTTACCTTAATCGGTTTTCGCGACACCTCGGTAAGAAATGAGGGTGGTCTATTCTACTCAGGGGATATCAATGCCAAGATTGTCTGTAAGACTTCCTTTGCAAACTAATGTTCTATCTATACATTATTTAAGAATTACTTATTTATTACAGGTTAAATATGCTGCGAACTCTTCCGCCGGGAAGTGTCCACGAGCCCGATGATGCAGATGAACATATATGAAGAGCTTCAGTTGAATATAATTATTTAGCCTCATATGTTGACATTAGTAATAACATTTTCACAGCGCGAATGCTTTTATTCACTAACAATTTATTTTGCCGCCTGAACCATTCGGAATTTTGGAATAAGGCTGTAAAAGTCCGCTTCAATGCTAGAGACTCAAGAGAAGGTTGTGTCTTCAAAATAGTATTCATATTAGTATAATTGACAAACATTATGAAGTTTGAAACTTCTTAACTAGGACCCAATGGATTTTTTCTCAAATCCGTGGATAAGGGGGCTCTAGCATACTAGAACGGATCATAATTTGGTTTCATTGTTTAAAATATGATTGGTTAATATTATTGTTTGATAGTTATAGTACCTTGTATTCCATCAGAAATATTTTCCAGACCCAAGCCATATCATATTACCGGTTCAGTATATTGATATATCGGTCATGTGCAGCAATAGCGGTACAACTCAAAAACTTATATTTTGAGATGAATGGGTTTAAAATTTTCATTACTAAGGAAAATGAATAACAATTGCTTAGTTGCTAGTTTAATTGTTAGTTTGCTTAAACGACGGGCTTATAATGAAATATGAGTTCTGCCTGTATTGCTGCTAAAAATTGAGTATTTTAACATTAACACCATTTATTCCTATTCAAAACACGTGTTTTTACTTGTGTAGCAAAACTAAAAACCTGAGCAATCCTGGGAGTAATATATTTTCAAAACAGGATTATTTAAATTGTGAAATTTTTATAATTACGCTATTGTCTAATAAAACTGAAAGATTTGATCTAGTCAAAATTATATTATCCATCTCAAAAACTTATATCTTTGGAATGGCATTATATGGCATGTAAAGTGTTAATTAGTCAAAAATGTATATAACTTAAAAAACTATAATTCCTGGTTAACTTGCATTAATCATAAATATGATTTGTTAAAAGTTTTTTGCATAATCGTAATCATAATGCGAGTTAGACAACGGTGTATCAATTAAGGAGAATTCACAGTACTGCAGATACTTGGAAAACGATAATGGAAATGGAAAATTTTATCGCAAGTAAAGTTATAGAACTATGATACATGAGGCAAAAGTAACTAACTAATATTACTATTATTAACATTTAAAAATTGATTCAAAATTTTTATTATTTTACTATATATACTCCATAAGTATAGAAACATAACAAGATTTAAACAAACAAAACCATGTGATTCAGGAGTGACAAATATGTCATAACAATAATATTATTAACAAATGAAAAAATTGGGATTCAACTGCAGTTGTCAAAAGAATATCTCTAATATTTATAAATGTAATTTTCATAAATTGATTGGTATTTTCTAAAATTAAATATTTATACCTTTAGTATAGCAAAACAGCAATATATAATTTAATAAAATTCAGCAGATACAAATTAGCCAAGTAAACTACCTAAAATGGTAATTAGATTAACCAACGCAACATAATATCAATATTCTACGAGCTTCACTCTGTGATACTTAAATGTGTAGTAATTTAGTGTATTTAATATTATCCATCGTTTTCTTTAAAAATTTTATAATTCTTATTTATTGTTTCAAAGTTTGTAAAAATTATTGATAGCAATCACGCCATAATAAAGTGGTGCGAATACTATCAATAATTTTAAATTCTTTAAAAGAATAAAAAATTATATTAAATGTTAGTATAATGTGTTGTAATAAAAAAGGTACTTTATAGTAGGCAGATAATGCCTACTATAAACTACCTGTTTTGACATGTTTACATTTAGTTAAATACTTAACCCATGGAGTATAGTTCCTCATGATGTTTTCTTTCATCGAAAAGCTTGGTATCAATTGGCACATTAATTATGGCAAAATTTCACAATTTAATTCTTACTTTATATGTATAAATCCGAAGTGTTAACTGGTTTGATGGAAAATATTATACTTAGAGATAAAAACCACTAATATTCTATAAAACTACTACCAATATATCTAAAAAAGACTAATATTTATAATTTACCATCAAGTATACTCCTTTTAAGTATAATGTTTTTTCCTAAATACTAAAACGGTAAAAACGAAAGCATCTATTGTTTCAAATACTAATCTTGTAAATTTGTTTTCGAGTGAATACTTATAATTAATTATATTTAATAATAATATATAATAATTTAAATTACAATTCCTATATTTTCAAGATACATGATCGCTGATTCTGTTTCCTATTTAAAAATAGTAATCATTTTTGAAGTTGCACTTTTAGCGTGTTTAGGAAAAAACTTTTTTTTTAAGAAGCATGCACATAGAAATGTAAAACGGCTGTTGAATATAAATTTTTTTATTACAGTAAAAGTCTATTAAAGAATTTCCTTAAATATTTTGTTTTATTAAAATCTAAAAATCATTATTAATATGTTACAGGAAAACCGGTTATCCAAATAATCGGTAAGAGTAAAATGCGAATCGATAAAACTTTGACATCACTAGTTACGGTTTTAGCGCACCAAGTACATCACTAATTTTACTACGATTTTACGTCATACGTTATATATATTACTACTCCATATGTGAGAAAGAGTCAGAGCTGAGACTAAATCCGTTTTTATGAATGAAACGGGTGAGAGGCAGATAGTTTTTTATGAATGAGAATGTAAGTAGCTATAGTGCTACTCTGCACCCCCCCATACCACCGAAAATAGGCTCACGCCAATGTATGAATCTCAACCATCTATTTTATAGTTAATAATCTATGGTGAACTTGTATTATGACAAGTGACACCTTACAGCTGACATTTCATTTATAAGTTAATACTTTATTTGTCAAGGGCTGCGTAGGTCTAGATTCTGACTATTTCAACAAATAAATAGTATAAGTAAGATATATGCAAATACAAAATTAAGTATCCAATTTTATTATTGCTTTAAGTTTTAACCTTCTAGCATAAACACAAAACAATCCAATTGTCAGCTTCTGACTATTTCAACTAATAAATAGTAAGTAGCTATAAGTAAGATATACGCAAATACAAAACTAAGTATCGAATTTTAATATAGCTTTAAGTTTTAACCTTCTAGCATAAACACAAAAACAATCCAATTGTCAGCTTCATACCCTCCCGTCCAAAAATACAAATAGACAAGTTTGCTTTTTAACTTAAAATTCTCCATTCGCTTTCATTTCTTTATTATAAATTGTTAAATTTTGCGCAAAACTAATATCAAACTACCACCTGGAATAAAGATGCGCACGTAATACATAAAAATCAATTAAGTCGATACCAATAATGCTACTAGAAAATAAAACTAAGAAACTACACTCTCAGTCAAAAAATATACTTGAATTTATTTTATTTTATAGTTTACGGTGCGTAATAAGCAGTTCTCAATAAAAATCTGTCTGTTTTCCATTTGTTTCTATTTAAAATTTATTCATTTTTAAGAACGACAATTTAATTTACAAATCAAAACCATATTAACTAAAATTGTACGGTGACATACTCGTATGTATAAAATAAAATTAAAATATATCATACATATATGTATTGTCAGTATTACATTTACGAATATAATAATATTTTGTTTTTTAAGTAGAAGTATTTAATTTTAATATTATTTATTTATTAATTTTAAAATGCTGAATCGATGCCACAATTTTTTTGAAAAGTCGATTATTGATAATCGAGAATTTCGTAAACACATCCCTAGTCTGACAGACAGGCGCGTTTTGGTTCTAAGAGTGTAGAAAACTGTGATGTAAAAAGAGAAGAATAAATGTTTGTTGACCATCATGGCGAATCCTAGGAAATTTAGTGAAAAAATAGCCCTCCATAATCAAAAGCAGGCTGAAGAAACGGCCGCCTTTGAAAAGATTATGCGTGAAGTTTCCGACGCAACCAATAAGGTATGTCGCGACTTGCCTATTTACTCAGGCAATCGCTTCCTGGCCGTCAAATGTGCTCGCCGACGTAAACAATAATCATTTCAATATGCCTATTGCGCCTCAATTACTTATTGAATATTAATCTCGTACGATTAAAGTAACAACAATGTTTCCGCGTATTCAATACTTGTAGTAATTAACAACTGTCATTGTCGAAATTGTTTTATTTATCGTATATCCTTTGAACGCTCCAAACAATAACGAGATTAAAAATATGATCAATTGAAGGTTACTGTTTATATATGATATAATATTAGTATTGCAGCCACAACCATCTAATAATTCATTCAAGTTTTAAGCTTAACATATCCAGTATTTTATCTTTGTCTTACAATTGCAGTATATGTATAAATAGATTTATGTATATATATTTTATTTAAGATTTAGCACTGCCTAACACATTTTAAGTCATGAACCTTAATATAAAAATAAATAAAATTTACTTTTATACTGTGTTGGGATTGAGATTATTAAATTATTATAAGATTTATTTATTTGGATCACCAACATAATATAGGAAGTTTATCTTTAAACATTAACTGGGAAAGAATAGCATTATTTGTATCTTCCTTATAATATTATTATAGATATTTAATTATTAACTTGCAATGTAACCTTTTACAGTTAGCTTGGCTACTGAAAGAAATTGGCAAATTCTATCATAGTCTCAGTAGGGCCGTAATTTGTGTAAATTTTTTCATATAGGAACTCAATATTCGCAGCCAAAATCGAAAAGGAATATAAAAAATTAAGAATAATTTCTAAACAAAATGACGAAACTATGAAAAAACCAAGACAAAGCTGTTTACTTCTTGGTAAAAAAACTAAAAAGGTAGTTTACTTGTGGGGTATTATTAAAGAGAACTGGTTACAGGTTAACTCTAATAGTCGACGTGCAAAGGTCAAACCTTCTGAACCAGAGATTGTTGAGACCATAGTAACAACACAACAGGGCTTGGGAACATTCCGGAGTGGCTCTCTCCCTAATGTCGCAGCACCCCAGCCACAAACAACAGAGCCAGAAGCTATTAAGGTTCCTCACTTTGGAATCCGCTTGTTAATTGCCCTCTATTCTTTGCCAGGCCTGCTATATATTTTTTTTGTAAAGTGGTTCATTGAATTATTATAGACCTGTAGAGTTTTCGATTATTTCTTTTATAATTTATTCATATACAGTTTATAATTTACGTTATCTAAGTAAATTTAATTTTCTTATCCATCTTACATTGCTAATGTTTACTATCCTTCATTATTTTTACATGTGAGTATTTAGAGTGTATTTAGAAAGTACATAATAGTAATGACTCAATGTAACTAGTTATAAGAATTATTTTGAAAAGTGCAACTGACAAGTTTCTTGCTGGCTCTTCTCAGTAGGGACGTCTTACCAAACTAGCAGAGCAGTTGATGATTCAAAAGCAACTGTTTACAAGTTTACTCGAATGAAGAATATTTTGAATTTGAATTAGTAAAGTATTAGTAGTATTATTAGTAAGTGACAGTGCCTTGCTCGGTTATAGTTAAAATGTATAAAAAAATGCAATAAAAAAATAAACAAAGGGCAGATGATATCTGGGACTCAATCTGGGATATTTTCACTTATCTAGTCCCGCCGTTCCTCACTGAGCTATAACAACTTTAAAAATGACAGTAAAATTAACCTTTACATTAAAATTAAATTGTAGCAGTTTATCAATGCCTGAAAACAGAGATAAAACGATTTTTTTAATAAATAAAACCTACCTAGAGAGATTTATCAGCACCCTAACTCCCTACATATTGGATTTCGTTAAATTGGTTGGAGCAGTTTCTAAATTTCAGATTATATACATGTATACCTTATTAAAATTTAATACAAAGGCAGTAACGGAAATATTTTGCTATAATTATTTTACTTCTATTGCAGGTTATAGCAAAATAATTTCATTATTAGTTTTGCTAAATTGTTTATTTATTTATGTAATGAATTGTAGCATAAAGATTTTGCACTGATTTCATCAATCCTCTGCCCTTAACTTCCTACCTTCAACTTATGGCTAAGTGCCCTATGTACTCACTGGTATGATGGGAGATAATGTATAACAAATATCCCCTTCAGGTATATTATCAGGTTCGTAAGAGCTACCGGTAGATTAGAGCAAATGACACTGTCGGGACAGCAGTGAAACACTTGTCTCACATGGGGAAATGGGTGGAATAGTCCAGAATAGGAGCTGATTACTGTCTTGCACCGACAGGTGTCGCCAAAATGAGATAGATCGATCATTTTCTCTTCCATACTGTCAATTTGTTAACTCTTCTAAGTTCTACAGGACATTTTATAGTTTTCAAAATGACTATTTTTTCTGTGGCTTTGAAAAATACTAAGTACAAACTTATTAGATTGAACATTAATTATATACATTTTTCAAAAAAAACTTAAAAAAATGGGAATATATAGGAGTATAAATATATGGAAAACTATAATGTTGTGTTGTGTGACGATGTGAATTTTTCGTGTTTAGTGCTTTTAAGAGTATTTAAATTTTTAAGTTTTACACTTACATATGTAATCATTATTTATTATTGCCTATTGTCTGAAGTCATTGAACTTCTGATTACATTAAATTCTTTAACATTTGCTGATGTTATCTGTTTATTTCAATTGATTGAATAACATTTTGATGTGTGGTCTTGTTGTATCTTTAAATTATTTGGCATTCTGAATAAAAAGGGATAACAAATAAAATAAATTCAAATCGAATTCATCTTTGCTTCTGTCACTTAATTGGTTGATGGCAATTTTTTTTCTTATATTAGAAATAAAATAAACCTCACAGTAATGCATTCAGCAGATGAAGTGTTGAGTAAATTAAAATAAAAATGCGAGAGTCATTACGAGGATAAAAATTATAACATCTTTTACAGTCAATTATAGCAAGTACCTTGCTCGGTAATTTTTTTAATAGATATTTAAAAAAAAGAAAGAAAGTGCTGATGACATGTGCGATTCAACCAGGGTTTAGAACATTTTCAGTCCGTCCGTTACACATCGGCTATCGCAACATTACGTTTGACATGATCCTTTGCTTTCAACTCTTGTATTTTTTTAATGCCCGAAAACAGGGATAAAACGCATTTTTTTTGAAAACCTAGCTATATTGATTTTTCTCCTCCAATACCCTCTACACGCTGAATTTTAGGAAAATCGTTGGAGCCGTTCTGAGGGTCAGAAAATATATTTATATATACATACAAGATTAACTCATTTAAATGTTAAAGATATTAAAATAAATTCAATGTGAATTAACTTCAGAAGTTACAATAGGATTATTTTGCCGTAATCCGTGTTTGTTTACAGCAAAATAATTCTATTGTAACTTTTGTACTATGGAATTCCGCAAAGTAACGCCTGCTTATATAAATCGTGAATTAACTTAAAGCTATCAGTGTCATACATATGTGGTCACTTATACAAACACAGTTTCATGTATAGTGAACAGAATGAAATATCTAACAATGGCAATTATAAGTAATATAAATTATTTACGTTTTGCATATTAATGAGTTATGGGTCTTAGTCATAGAAGAATTAGATTATATCAGAGTATGCCATATGCACTTCTGTACATGAGGGTGTTGCAACAAATAATAAGAAAGGAGAGATTTAAACTGACATATTTATTGTTGTCTAAGGGCCTGTTTTACAAGTTACTGATAAAGTGTCGGGTAGTTAACCGACAAATAAACTAAGTAGCAAATGTCTCTAAAAAGTGAAAAATTTTAAAAAATTGCGGCAATTTTGAAATAGGTATTTGCTATCCAGCAGATAAACAAAATAACAGCCACATGCTCTACCTGTTAACTTATTTAGGACTTTAAGTGCTGAATAAGCCTATCAGAAACCTGAGAAACGCAAAATTCCGAGATATGTGTCAGATATGTTCAGAATAACCTAACTGGCAGGTTATTGATAACTTGTGAAACAGGGCCTAAAAGTAGTAAAGTAACAGTTTATTACTTAATCCCAGTGCTGGGCACAGGCAATTTTTTTGGGAGAAGGATTGAAGCTAAGACCTACCACGTTGCTCCAATGCGGATTGGTAGGTTACACATATCCCTAGAATTCTATAAAGATATGCAGGTTTCCTCACGATGTTTTCCTTCGACAAAAAGCGTGAGCTAAATTTCAATTATAAATTAGACACAAATTTTAACAGAAACACTCAGTGGTGCCTGCCCTAATTTTGAACCTGTGACGATTCGAAAGGTCTCAACGCTGGGCTATCACAGCTTTTTTTTCTTTGTCTAATAACACGTAAAATAGAGAGAAAGATAATAATTCTCTTTTGCTATCTCTTAATTATCGATGGACACATTATAGGCTGGCAACCCCTACTCTAGTATAATATGCTATACTCTATGGTTTTAATGCATGTAAGTCTTTATTTTTATTATTATTATCAGGCTTTGTACTTTAGGTTGTGGTTTCATATTTAGATTTTAATGTTCAGATGTTGTTGTTTTAGGCGAAATTGCACTATGTAGAAAAAGCTACTAAATCTGTGGAAGACTGTAGTATGAGTGTGTACAATAATTAATCGAAACATTTAAAACAAATTTAAATTAAGTTGCCGTTCATAAATAAAGAATAGCTTATACATTTGACTAAAACTAATTTTTTTTTTTAATTTAAAAGATAATAAGTTGCTAACTATCACTGATATACAAGAAATTCTTAGCTTATGAGCTAACTGTATTCATAATTTAGCTTTGGTGTCAGTGTAAAATAGCCTTAAATTCAGTTCTATAGTTTTATCTAGACACGCTACCAATTTTCCTTGTTTATCAGTGCCTTAGTAATTTTCTATTATTATTTAAAATTCCACTATTGATAATTAGCCTTAGAGTATGTCAGCATGAATAGCCAGTTTTGTTTTTGTTGGCAGTCATTAATCTATTTTGTGTCTGACTAAAATTTACATTAAATATAAAAAGTCTCCCAAAGCTGTCTGTCTGTATCTGATTGATTTTCTCATAATACACCGAACGGATTTACGGCTAAACCGATTTTGATAGAACTTTTACTGGAAGATAGAGCGGGTTATGGAGAAACAGGAGTTTAATCCTAGAATTCCCGCGAGGTCGATATTTAGACGGGAAAATTTATGTGACACGATTCCGCATTAACTATTTTGATTCTTTATTAGCCATAAGTCGGTTGTCAAAAAAATGCGATAATCATAGACGAGGACGACGATTGAAATGACCATTCTAGAACACGTTTCTTTCTTAAACCTTCATACAAAACAACGATTTTTTCGATTACAATTACATATACATATATGATTATTATTAATCTTTACTTTATTTTTTAAATTTACCTGATGGATTTTACACCGAATACATTAAAAAAATCTGTTATTGTTATTTGTGATAAAAATTACCAAATTCAGTACCTTTCATGCAAAAAACAGTCAAAATTTTTACTACTACAAAGCGTTGCTATTATTAATATTTTTGAACTTTAGATGAGCGTGTAACCGCGTGAATACTGGTATAACATAGAGCTAGAACACGAACATTCTTCATCTTTTAGTAAAAGAAACATGGTTCTTATCTTATGTATAAAATTATCTCTAAGAAGTTGAAGCATTACTTTAACAAGTTAACTTATCCCCAAACAATAGAGCTGTAGAACAAAGAATAAAAAGTGTTACCACATAAAGTTTAAAATTCGCAAAATCCTTATAGCATTAAAAAGCCCTGAGGAGTACATGAAATAACTATGTAGTTTCGTCCCAAAATGGGCTAAATCTCTAAGTGGAAACACTGTTTTGTGAACGCAAAAAGAACAACAAAGGAATGTTCTATGTCAGTTTGCAGTAACCGAAATTCATAGAGTGAGGATAGAATGGGCATTCGCTGGTCTGATGTAAACCTACCTTAATATGCTACAACGTCCGCTAAGCATTGCGATTCACGATGTCTATATACTTAATTCTCATTGGATTTTTTCATCCGAACTATCTTATCGTTTGTTAACAGCCAGAGGAAGTATCGTTAGCGACACAGTATGGTCTCGGTGGTAGAAGTGGTGGCACTTCACCAACGCCCAGATCGCCTGGCCAGAGAGGTCGAGCCTCCTCCTCCGTAGGGCCAATGAGACGGCCGGCAGACCGAAAACACGATACCAGTCCGTACGGAAGCAATGTTTATCTCAGGTAAGAACTTTATTATGTAAGAAACCACCGCAACCAAACCATATTTTTATTTATTAATTTCAGTTATCGCGATTTGTATGAATAGTTAATATACAGAAACCGGCTATTCACGTTTTAAATCAGGATACTGTGAGTTCCCACCGCGGTATCATCAGTTAAAAAGCTCGTAAATAAGTCCCGATTTCCACAAAAGCGGGGAGCAGACAAAATGCGTTTTAAGCACCCGTCACATATCCTCCTTTAAGCTAAGAGTAGATATGTTTAAGTGACCCGATACAATACGATGTGTATTATTTTGCCGAAATTTATAGTTTTCGTATAATTCGCGTCATAATTTTGCGATTTTTCATCATTGATTATAGCAATGATTATTGCTTTTAGTTTGTTAGTGAGTGGGCCATACCCTGATTCTGAGTTAGTAAGTAGGTAGTATCGATTCCTTAACTAATATGTCATTTTATTTAGACATTGTTAAAGAATAATGTATAAGGAAATAATGATGTAGGAAAACGAACCACTTTTGTTAGGCTACTGATGCATTGAGTAATTTTATGGTGAACGGGTAAATTTAATAGTATTAGATATAAATAAGTTAAAATAATTGATGATCAATTATGTAATTTTTCCTGTTCCCGGAGGAAAAACGGGAATTATTTATTTTATATGCTGTTTTAAGTAACCTCTTTGAAGCACGTTTGAATCAATATGATTTAAGAATCAATATGATTAATGAAGCTACAAGTTGTTGCGACTATTGCTCTTAGACGCATTTTCAATTTTACATTATTAAACCGCAGTCTTATAAGAAGCTGAAATGATTTTCAAATCCAGATATTTTTAAAAACCAAATAATATACACTCATACATATCTCTTACACTTAATTTAAACCTTTCTGTAGACTGGTCTATATGGATTGCGCATTTTTCTCTGGTGAGTTGCGACACAGGTATCACAAGCTTTTTTTGATCTCTCGTTTGTCTATGATAAACATCACATTTCGTCTTATAGATATAGATATATTTCCATACAGTAAAATAGATTTACGCTTTTTAATATTTATTCTGAGTAACAATTATTTGAATTATTAATTTGATTATTTCCATTCAGTAAGACAGACTTACGCTTTTTAATATTTATTGTGATTATCATTTGAATTATTAATTTGATACATAATCTAATAGCAATAACCTTTAGCAATAACAATAATTAAAAGCAAGACCAACCACGTAATTATTAATTAAATTGCAAATATCGGCGTTTCGCAAATGTGAACCATTTCCAAATGTTACTTGTGGCAAGGACTGACCTCAACGTATAATTGCCATGTGTTTAAAAGTAATAATAACATTGAAATTATAAATTTACGAGCTGATATAGAGGAAAAAATACATGACTATTTCTAAATGGTATTTAAGACCAAATGATAAGAATATTGTTTAATTTTATTTTTATTTATTAGGATAACCAACAAGACTTAATTATTAATACTATAAAATATTATACAAAGTATTTATGTATCTATATATGTATAAACTATCTATTGATGTAATAGGGACGCGTACATTATTTAAATTTATTACAAAATAAAAGATATACCAACTATAATAACATTGTAAACTTAATTATTTCTTTTAAATTTAATTATGAGTGTAGTGCGTGTATGTGCGTATTTAATTATGTCAATAATATTTTTATTATTGTGTACTAAATAAACATTGATTTTGTCTATCCGTGTAGCAACCCTATAGTTTTCTGGCTTAACTATCTATCTAGCCACTCCTATCCCTCCCATGTCTCCTCTTTCAACATCGCTTCTCTCTCTCTCTCCCCAACTTCCTCTTCTATCTAATTTGTCTTCCTTCTTTTTTCATTAACATCATCTTCATGTTTCTCTATCTCTGTCCCGCATGAGATGCAACTCTTTTTCTTACCGTTTTAGAAGTTGTTTGACGTACACCTAGTAAGAAGTATTTCCTATGTGTAAAATACCATAAGGTCTATTAGTACGAAATCGTCACTCCAAAATCTTAGAGTCGGTTCTTTATTTCCGGCCTTTTATCTCAGAATTGAATTTAAATATTTTTATTGAATTTCAAATTAACACTTCATAGTTGAAGCAGCCCTTTTAAGTTAAAAGGAAAATTTATTTTGCTATACTGGTATAAAAAGTTTTATAATATTATTCTCCGATACATATCCACGTCAGTTACTTCATCTTATAACCATACAGTGACGTCTTACGGCCATATTCAGAAATAAACAAAGACAACATTTGCATTCAACAACAAACCAAAAAGTCGGATTCCAGTGTAAAACATGTATGATGCGAATATATTCAAATTAGAACACAAAATAATTTTTAGTGTTCTAATTTGAATATTTTATAATTTTTTATAACGCCGGCGCTACATTAGCGCGCGAATATACGTGTCGAGTTGGCGCGCAAAACATCGTGTGTCGGCCAGACACGATGATCTTGTCTACATTAGCGGGCGAAGATTCGGAAAGCGGCCTACGGCGAATATTCGTCGTTGAGTTTTGTGCGTCTATCGTCCCACTTCAAAGTCTGGACGACAATAAAGTGTCGTTAGTGTGGCCACTCAAGCGAATGTTGTCTCAAATCTCTTTGATGCGCGCCAGTTTACCGACAGTGGCCCGATGCTACATCGTCTGCGCCCGATTACATCGCGTTGTAACGATGAACCCGGCCACATATATTGCCGTAGCCCGAATATTCGCCGTAGCCCGCTAATGTAGCCAAGGCGTAATATTAACATTAAAATAACTTAACATTTTTTACGATTCGTAGTTATGTTGTAATGTTTTTAATGTAGTTTGGAGTTAGATCAATAAAATTATTTTTCGCTTATCGCGTGTCGTGAGTAAAGAGACCGCTGATAACTTTATTGGTTAATATATTAAATTTACGCGAGCACTCGTGGAACTTAAATATTAAAAACTTAATAGATTAAAAAAAAATTGAGCATAAATAATCAAATAAAAAGCTACAAAATCAAAGGTATAATAGTGAGACGTTTGCAGATTTTTATATCCATCTATACATCTATCCTCCTGCCCTTATCCCACTCTAAGTGGGGTCGGCAAATGTTATTTGTAACAACATGTTACAAATATGTTGTCACATGATTTGGCTACGTATTTTACGACCGGCCGCCTGCCTGAAGTCAACTTACCTCAGTCGTATTTTACGACACCGAGAGTGGTCTATTTTACTTAACCGGATACCACACGGTGGGTCAACTTACCTTAATCGCCTTTTATGACACCGCGGTAAGAAATGAGGGTGGTACTATTCTATTCAGCCTGATACCACACGGTGTTTAAAAGAGAATTGTAAAACTTCTATAAACCGGTTGGAAATTGATAAGTGATTATTATTTAATATTGCAAAACTGAAGTGATATAAAAACTGTTGTCAAGTTCATTTAATGACTAAAAAATGCGCAGTTTGAAAATGTTTGCCTTAACACATTAGGTTTTGCGCAGTTACATTAATATTGTTTTTGTTTCGACTTCTACAATATCTATAGTAATTTTTATTATACCATTCATATTTTCTATTGGTCAGACCTATTTCTTAACGTATTTTGTCTTATAAAGCTTCTGAATTTTTCGCACGCCGTAAATTTTGCCTTGAATGAACTATCGCATGGCGTACATTCTAAAACCAAATTTATGAATCTAAAATATCTATCGCTAAAACATAAATAGCTGTTGAGAAAATATAAAAATTATTACTTGCAAATATGAGATATATGTTTTACGAAATAAAAACACAAAACACATTCAATAGAAACAATAAATTCGATTGGATTTTATATTTATATATTATTCCAAACCGGTGCAAATTTAGCTATACACTGTCCATTATATTAACCATCTTTTGACAGATTGACGATAGTGATGTCCTAAAGATTCTCGTATGCGATACCATTCCGATTATAGTACCTACTATCATTAATCGAATTACGTACCTAAGTAATTCGATTAATGATAACCTACGTAAACTAGATTACTACTTGAGAAAAGAAATTCCAACTTTGAGAAAACTTATTGTTTCTTTGAAAAGAAGTGGTCTATTTCATGGTGAAAAATCTTCTTTGGTCAAAGTTTTGAACACAATTGGCTTTTCATATAAAAAGTTAAATAAAAGAAAATTATTAATGGAACGCACAGATATAGCTATAGCACGTTGTGATTTTTTAAGAGAGGCAAAGAAAATACAAGATTGGGCAAATATTGTTTTCACGGATGAAACATGGCTCAACGCTAACCACACACTATCTCGTTTCTGGACTGATGATACTGCTGATTCCACTTCCTCAGTACCAATGGGAAAAGGTGAGCGCCTAATCATTTGCCATGCAGGTACAGCAAAAGGATTTGTACAAGACGCACTGTTGGCATTTAAATCGAAGAAATCAAATGACTACCACGAAGAGATGAATGCAAATGTGTATGAAGAGTGGTTCAAAAAAATGCTCATTTCATTGGAAGAACCATCAATAATTTTTATTGATAATGCGCCCGCCCTACCACTCCCGTCAAATTGACAAAATGCCAACACAGGCTAATAAAAAGCATGAAATAATTAATTGGCTTCGGGACAATGGAGAAAATGTGGACGACTCAATGTTAAAAGTTGAATTAATAAAAATATTAAAAACCAAAAAGAGAGCAAAACGCTATGTAATCAATGAAATGGCAGCAGAATATGGCCATACTGTTCTTCGGATTCCTCCATACCACTGCCAGTACAACGCAATAGAACTTATATGGGCACAAGTAAAAGGGCATGCTGCGAGATGCAATACAAGCCCCCCATTCACAGCGAATAAAATGTTGCAATTGCTAAAAAATGCTTGCACCCACGTAACGGCCGAGAACTGGGCAAGTGTGGTGGAAAGAACTAAAAGAGTAATATTCTCTGATTGGGAACGTGATATTGCGTTTGATAATATATTATCTACACAAGAGCTAATAATAACTGCTACTGAAGACTCCTCATCGGAGGAGTCTAGTGTTGATTATCATTCCGACGACTCGTGCTAATAAAATAAATTAAAATATCCTGATTGTTTTATTTGTATTCATGTATTAACTAAGAAGAAAGTAAAACTTTATATAATGTTATTAAATGTCTTTTAATACTCGTAACATCGATTTCTACCGATTATTTTTAATCTGTGGCATAATCGTAGTAACCCATTATGTGTGACATCACTAAGTGGGCGGTACCCATCCATAAAGTACAAATATTATTTGTATGATATTTGTACGTAAGCAATACAAAACTTAATGAGCGTGAGCTGTCAAAAGACTGATAATATGATGGACGCAGTATAATACAAAAAATCCAAGGAAGCATAAAAAGGTCATAAGATGCAACGGCCTTTTGGGGCGGAAACCGTACGATGATTTTCAATGGCTGCCATTGAGTACCTATACAAAGAAAGAGAGTCCGTTAGTAAGGATAAATATAGCAATATACCAGGAAATGAATGGCCGAACAGTGAAAATCTTTAATCATTACCAACAGTTCGCGGGTTTAAACTCCAGCAGTTAAAACCTATGAATTATGTAAACAAACTTAGTGCTTTACCTAATTAATATTCACAACTTATTATACAAAAACATAAGCTTCCTTGCCGGTGAAGACGAGGAATTCTTATGTTAAACTGCCAAGTCGTATGAACAGGGCCGTCATGATGCAAAGACTTCAAAATTAATATTGAACCTTCAAAATGAGTTGCTATATGCCGAATTTCGATCTCACAGCATACAACCTTAGAACGACGTTCAAGGAAGTTTCGAATATTATAGTGCTCGCAATCAAATATTGTTTGCCTGGTGACAGTTTTCAGGTACAGTTTACTGCAAAGGGAAACAGCGAGTAAGGGAAGATCTCTCTAGAATTCCTGTCCTTTTTTCCAAATAAGAAATTCCACTTTTGCCTAGCGGTGGATTTGAAATGGGCAGCTTCTCTACACTTTTAATTCTCCAAGGAAATAATTATGTGTACAAATACAACGCTAAAACAATTAAAACCATTGAAATTAACATCTATTTTGTTACTTATGTATAATACTAGTAATATCCCGCGGTTTCACCCGCGTACATACCGATCTCATGGCAAAGCAAAGTCTACTAAGTCAGACCAAAGATTTATTTTTGTTAATATATAAAAGTTTTATTTCTTATTTAATTACACTAACATTCATAATCTAATGAATATACAGATTTTTGCAACTAATTTTTTACACCTTATTTATTATTTAAATGTATTTTTTAAATGTAATATAGTCTTAGTTAATTGCTTGTTAAAGATGCAGCTTTCAAATGGTGAAAGAAATTTCGAAATCGGTCCAGTAGTTTTTGTGTGCAAACATTACAACATACATACAAATTTTTCCTCTTTATAATTAGTATAGATATTTCTTGTCTCGTCCTTAAACATCACGCAAATGACGTCGTGGCGACTAATATCTATAACCTTCTGTTTGTTTCCTACCCGTTTTCTGACTGCCCACGCAATTATTTGATGGATGGCTTCGTATAAATTGGGGTGGTCGGATGTAGAAGCTAATATGCTAAGAAAAATAAATTGTCGAATGTTAACTTTGTGAATTTTGTATACTTAACCAAATATTCATTTCGTGAAAGGAGCTTATGAATGTAAATCCCGAATGGATTAGAAAAGAAAAAGAAATATAGCACATGTACAAAGACGGACTTGTATCTAAATGAGATCTCTTCCAGTCAACCTTTGAGTAACAGAAGGACAACAAGAGAAACACGTGTTATATAGAAAGAAAGAAAAAGAAAAATAACTAAAACTATATACCTAGATTAATATTTGTACAATTTATACAGAAGATAAAAAAAAATGTTTAGTATGCTTACGCCGATTTAGTAAAGTATGTCATCCTCAACATATTAATTCAAGCCCTATTATGATCCGTTCTGGGAAACCTCATTCATAATTAATAAATATATTGTTTGTTACAAAAAGGTATAACAAACTGGTAATTTACATTGACATTGGGCAGGCCGTTTCGAAAGTTGGCTTCGGATGACGTTTTTTATGCCCTTTAATTACAAGCAATATAGAAAATTAAGTTTTTTTTTATTCTCCTTGTGAAATAATTTTTTTTTTGTGAAAATGTAAGGCATTTTAACGTTTGTACTTTTCGGATGTGGAATTCTTGTGATTTGTCATTAATTCTTAATTAAAATCCGGGAGATACAAAGTGAAATCATGAAAATATTTGAGTTAACAGAGCTCGTACATTTGGGATAATATTACAAAAAAAAAATTAAATATAAATATAGCGCTAAGATTCATTCACTTTAAAAATGAATTTAAGGGGTATATTTATAATTAATAAAAACTATTAAGTAATAATAGTAATAATTGTAAGGTAATTTAAAACTATAAAGTTTTATAGATATAGTTTCGTCACACATAATACTTAAAAATATTATATATAACTATTAGCTACAACAAACACAACGATTATTATTTAAAATTTCATACAAAACGGTCAACTACTAGTACATGGTCAATTACTAGTGCCGTTACCTTATATACTTACCAGTCGTCTGTCTACCATCACACAAGTATTAAATTACTTACTTTGGGGACGGACGACCGTGTGTGTAAGTGTCCCATCTTCTTCTTCAACTGATGGACGTCCACTGCTGGACAGAGGACTCCTCATGGGATCTCAAGAACATACTATTTTGTGCCGCTTGTATCCAGTGGCTCCCCGCGACCTTTTTGAGGTCGTCAGTCCATTTAGTAGGAGGTCTTCCGACACTGCGCTTTTCGGTGTGTTCTGGAAAGTGTCCCATATATTTATTTAATTAATTATATGTTCTATCAGCCCCCCACCGGATAGCAACTGGCGTAGAACAAATTCGGACTCAGCACTACACCAATCTTGCGGAGAGCAGCAGGCGGTAGCGCAGCCCCTGTCGCCGCATCACCCATTGCATTCCCATGCCCACCCTCACTTACATCCGCATCAGAACCATCGAAGGGGTGAGATATACTTAAACTAGACTCTTTTTCAATTACAGTGAAGTAAAGGAGATGACTCTTGAAAGCCATGTGTTATCTGGATGAGTAGATTAGACCATAATTTCTTACCGAGATTTCGTAAAAGGCGACGAAGGTAAGTTGACCCACCGTGTGGTATCTGGTTGAGTAGAATAGACCACCCTCATTCTTACCGAGGTGTCGTAAAATACGACTAAAGTAAGTTGACGTTAGGCAGGCGGCCGGTCGTAAAATACTTAGCCAAATCATGTGACAACATATTAATAACCCACTTAGAGTTGGATAAGGGAAGGAGGATGTAAAGGAGACGACTTTTGAGAAAATCACGAGTTCTAACCCCGGGTAGGCTCCAATGAGTTTTTCCACTTAAACTTATGTGCCTAATTGATTTATCACATGCTTTTGGGTGAAGGAAAGACCGTGAGGAACCCTGTATATCTGTAGAGAATGAATGAATTATAATTTTATTGTACACCAAAAACTTTTGTATGTATGGACAAATAGTGAAATAGTCATAATACAATTTCTTTAAATGTACAATCTGGCGGTATTATCGCTACATAGCGATCTCTTCCAGACAATCAGGTCGGTAAAAGGACATAGCTATGGGTAATAGCCACGTAGTGTCTGTTGTAGAAAACATATTATTATTAATACCATACAAATACAAAACGTATATCCTATCCTACTAAAATTATAAATGCGAAAGTTTGCGAGTATTTGTGTATGTTTGTGAATCTTTCAAGGTGAATCCGCTGAACAAATTTCGATGAAATTTTCCACAATTAATCCTTATACACTGGGGTACCATATAGGCTATAAGAATCCTGTTAATTCTACAGGAATAGAACATTGAAAAACGCCTTCTATTATCAACTTATCACGTGACAACAGTCTTCGCGAACGTAGTACCTACTATATGTCGATATCTAAATATATAATACATACACCCATATATACACATTCTGAGAATTCTAGAGATAAGTGTAACCTACCTATTTGAATTGGAGCAGCGTCTTAGCTTATCTGTACTAAGGGTTTAGGTAATGGTGGTTATAAAACTAATTTCAATACTTTAAATATTATATTATTTTCAGGTACAAATATTAATTTCGATGTACTAAACACTCTGGGAATGAATCCTTCGAACCGTCCGCGATCATCATGTGAAATACCAAGAACACCTAACAATAACAAGTAAGTGACTCATTTATTTATAGCGCGTCATGCAATAATGAATTAAATAGGGACCAACATTGTTTGAGACTATCAATTGAGGTTTTACACCCGGACATACGTCATGCCAAAGTTTTGCGATACAAGTATGCGTCACAATTCACAGCTTAACTCATTTTGAGTGTATTTAGACTTGAGTTGATCAAAGTTTTACATCCATCATCATCTTCCTGCCCTTATCCCACTCTAAGTGGGGTCGGCACAACATGTTATAAATATGCTGTCACATGATTTGGCTGCGTTTTTACGAGCGGCCGCCTGCCTGACGTAAACTTACCTCTGTCATATTTTACGACACCTAGGTAAGAAAGAGGGTGGTTTATTTTACTAAACCGGATACCACACGGTGGGTCAACTTACCTTAATCGCCTTTTACGACACCTCTGTAAGAAATGAGGTTGGTCTATTCTACTCAGCCGGATACCACACGGCGGGTCGACTTACCTTAGTCACCTTTTACGACATCTCGGTAAGAAATGAGGGTGGTACTATTCTATTCAGCCGGATAACACACGGCGTCAAAGTTTTACATCCGTATGCATATTAAAGAGTTATGGGTCTTAATCGCGCGGTAGCGGAATAGTTAGGGTAATGGACTTGCGAACGAGAGGTCTTGGATTCGAATCCCGGCCATTATACTACCGATGTGAACCCACTCCTAACTCGTGAAACTGGTTGAGTTTCACTCCTTTCGGCATTGTTTCACCGTAGCCGGTGTCTATTTCTTGGCCTTTCAAGCTCGTTCCTTTCTCTCCCATTATGTTATACACAAATTTTGAAAGGTATAAGGTATTTGAAAGGTCGTAGTTCACCAACGCTGCATTTTTCGCCGTCATTCCATTAGCTTAAGACCCCAACGCACATCAGTTCTTTATACCAGGGCTTCTTAAACTGTGAGACTACTGAAAGGGGCGTCGCAAAGATCTGATACTTTCAATCATTATTGATACAACTACAAAATTAGTAATTAAAATTTTAAAATTATTATACACACTACGTACAAATATAAATACAAATAAAAATCATACAAAATACTAGTGTAGTTTTATTATAACTATTTTTTTTTAAATATTTATATGGAGGAGGGGGTCGTTTTAAATTTCCTAAGCTTGAAGGGGGTCGCTGTATAAAAAAGTTTAAGAAGCCCTGCTTTATACTTTCTGCCCCGTCCATCCCCACTTCAAATTTGCGACATTCTGCTATATCGATAACTTAGGTTCTTCCAAGGATCTCCTAATTTTTGTAGCTCGCTGAATGACTGAGCTAACATGTATCGATAGTTGTTTCAACAACAGCGTATACGAGAGCGGTGGGGACGGCGGGGGCGGCGGCGGCGGTGGAGGCGGGCTGGCGTGCGGCGAGCTGCAGGTGCCGGGCGGCTCGCTGCCCGACCTCACCTCCGTGCACTTCCCGCCGCCACACTACATGCCCAACAGGACATCGCCCGACTACCACCAGCCCAGATACGTGAGTATCAAAAAATTCGCTGCTATCATTACAAAATCCTCTTTCTCACTCATCCCACACTTCATCTCCCTCTTGCCAAGATACCTCATCATTTCCCCTTCACCATTCTCAACTACTCCACCTCACCATTCCCGCCTGTCTTCTTAAGTCTTACTCGGCTTGATAAGTTGTTTTTAATTTAATTGTTAATAATTCTGTGAGATAACAGTGACAGATTATTTTTGTATATTTTAGAATGTGCGAAATTACAATTACTTTTACTTACCTTGTTGCAGTTTTATCAATAATATAATACATCCATCCATATTTATATTCGATTTTGGTCACGTGATAGGGCACCAGCATATACACGTAGAAGTGACATGGGGCGAAAATAAACACTTAAAACTTCGTTGTAATTATAATGAAACCTAAGCGTCCTTTCTCGTTGAGGTGACCTAATACTCGTGTTATGGTAGACAGACAACTGGTGAATGCATACTTATATAATTATTAAATACATACCTAAATGCAAATATACACCCAGACTCAAAGACCAATAAATTGATCGATGATAAATATTTTGATGATTGAAACATGCCAGTCGTTTCAACATTCATCCTCTTATCTGGCTTTTACACTACTTCTTTTACTCGCGCACACTTTCGTAAAAACCATTAATTATCTTACATACTACTGATGAAGGGATCCATATTTAAATTTATTATGAACTTAAAACACAATATTTATAACTTACATACAGTTATATATATTCATTATTTACACTGGATTGAAAATAATTTAACTCTTGTCCGCAGAGTCCCACGTCTCCGGGCGCAGTGTCGCCTGGTGGAGGTAGTGTGTCGCCGGCCACTGGAGGGCTCTCTCCCGCCTCGGGTTCACCAGTGGGAGCAACTGTCCCACTATCCACGATACACCACGAGCATCCTCTCTACGAGACTCAAGTAAGTATATCTAGATGTCTTGAAGTGCGAGATGAAGAGGAAGAAAGAAGTGGAAGTAGGTATAAAAAAGGAGAAAAATTGGGGAAGATTTTATCGGCCGGGGATATCAAGATTGATATAAAACCATTGGGAATGCCTTCTCTGTTCAATTATTCAATTAATAACAACAGACGCTGATGCGATGTTGTTTTTTATCCAAATAATTTTGAATTTAATTTTTAGAGTGTTTGTTCACACGTGCCATAGTTGCAAATACAAAACTAGATCTGTAAATTTTTGGTAATGCTCTCTCTGCTCAATTATTCAATTAATAATGCGATGCTAGGTTTTTTTTTCATCCAAATAATTTTGAATTTAATTTTTAGAGTGTTTGTGTCACACGTATAGTTGCAAATTTCATTCCGAAATTTTAGCCTTATCTAATAGCTAAAGAAAAATTTATAAGTTTTTTTTATTATTTTTATTTAATTCTTTAGCTTCTTAGTTGCTCGTGCCACCGTTGCAATTATTAAATTAATGCCAATATATTACAGCTATACATAAATAAACTGGTACACGTTTCAGATATATGGCACGAAATAAATGTATTGTGAAAATTTTAGGTCTTTTTTTTTTCTTTTTTTGGAATCATTCCGTTATGAGTTTTTAATTGCACGACGCACGGATTAAGACAACAAGGTTTTTCGGTTTCAATTATTACAGCGAAATCAATAATATACAATGTGTCTAAATCTTATTGCAATACACTAAGTTATATGTTTATTTTAAATATTTTCTTATGGACTTTTTATGGTCCTACGTAGCATCCTTGTTCCTGTTCGATGTTTAACATTTTTTTTTGTTGTTCTATTTTTTGTTGTGTTTATTTGCTTTCAACACTAGTCATTTGTTTTTTGTTTATTTCAGAATCACTTATCTGTACCAAACACAAATAATTATCTTCATCATAATAAGGTTCGTTTTCTTTTATAACCTTCTTTATAAAATACTTTTCCATCAATTCCGACGATTTCCGCTTATGTGCTTACGATGTAACAAACGCCATCATATTTAACCGGTACAAATTACCTAACCATTCATATTCGAGATAATTTTTAAATATAACTATCGCAAAATTTTTGGAGTTAATCAAAAATTGCTTTATTTAAATATTTGCATGTCCATATTTTCAGCCTTTCATTTATAACACTGCTGTTTGATGCTATGTTATATATTTGTACGTTTATAAAAGCCTTTTATATTACTTGCTTTAAGTTAATAAAGGTAAATTTAAGTTTCGAGAGTTTAACATAAATATAAAATACTAACAATTGCCAGCTGCCCGGCCCGCGTGGTTAGATTAAAACCGTAATACAGTATTTTGAAAACCATAAAATGGTTAAAGTGAGCTAACCTTAAAAGTTAGACATATGCTGTCGCCAACTTTTATTTAGAGCTTTTAGAGAGAAACAATTTTGTAATACATGATTTTTGAATAACTTTCACCGTTTACTTAGGGCACGCAAGGAAAACTTTAAATTTTACCGTTTTCGTAATATTTTTTATTGCTGCTCCTCTCCTATTCATCGTGATATTATATTGCCTATAGCCTTCCTCGATAAATGGATTATCTAATACTGAAAACTGTTATTAATATTTTGTATTAAGACAACATTGTTGAAAGAATCTTTAGTTATTTATTAATTACCTTTAGCTGTCCCCATTAAGCGTTTATAAATTATTCATAAAATTATTATATACTGTTGGATCAAAAGTGACCTCACCAAAAATACAAATCTGTATCGGCAATTATTAATTTAATTATTTGTTAAATAAAATAAATGATCATAACTTTCGTTTTTTATATTATACGCAGAAAAATGAAATTATGTTATTTTAGTTTTAATTAGATCAAACTCATCCTCGATTAGTATAAAGTGGAGGTCTGTATTAGGTTTGCCATTGTTGAAAACATTATTATTTTGTTGTTCATTTCATTATACTTTTTAGTGTTTAAGATGAAGTATACAAAATGCTGTGTTCATCATTAAAATTAAGATAACAGCGCCACAATACATTGCGTGTTATGAGATCGGGTCTTTTTCTAACCCAATCTCCTATTTTATTGTATCAAAATTCCAAGGTCAAGAGAAATAACATACATATCACATTACATTTCAATCTTCTCTTTCAAAATCTGCATCTTTCCATGCATGCCTTGCTGATAATCCTATGGTTGCCTTGAAGAGGTCGCAAACTACCGATGAAAGGGTTGAACTAATTTTAAAATTGCTTTTTTATCTGCATTTCTCATATGGTGTATAATAAAAACTATTCTATCATTGCATTGAGACAAAATGCATTTTTCCTTTTTAATTTAAAAAGTTATGATGTACTAATAAAACTTCGCTTTATTTTAAAGCTGATTGCATGCTAAAGTTATGGTAGATCTTAAGTTTAATACTTAACCTTAAATAGTTTGTAAGGTACTAATTGTAAATAAAGATTACGTTGCAAAATCTGAACCTGCACTTTGTGGTTTAACACTTAAAAAAATGGGCTGTAAATTTAATGAATTTATCCTTATTGTTATGTTACTGAAGCTTCAGTTAAGTTCGATAACTGCATAGGTAAGTGTTAGACATCGGAAAAACACAGCTCAGTGTCGTATATTCTACTACTAATATTATAAATGCGTTACTAATATTATAAGTTTCTGAGTATGGATGTATTTTTGTTACTCTTCCACGGCGAATCCGCTGAACCAATATCGATGAAATTTGGCGCAATTACTCCTTATACACCGGATAACATATAGGCTATGGAAATCCTGTTAATTCTGCAGGAATAAGATGACACTAAAAAGCGCCATCTATTATCAACCTTTAACGCCACAACTGTTCACGCGAACGAAACCGCATCAGCTTTGTTTAAAAAATATTAATATAATATTGTAATCCACTTCGTGGGTTCGTATTTGTATTTATTTTTTTGACGAAGCCTCGTCCGCCAAGTTTCGGTCAAGCCCTGCACCCCTGCACCCGGCGCCAGTTGTACTCGCCGCGACCCGTCGCGGCTTGAGGAAACGGCCGGTCGAGCATCGAGTGCGCCGCCTCGCCGACACTACACGGACACCGTCTTCGCCGAGTTTTTCGTAAAGAAAAACGACCGCGAAACTCAAGACTCCACCGCCGCCTTAATTACCGCTGAGGGTGTGACTTCGGCTCCCGCTCGCGGGCGTCTAGCTGGGCCTCCCGTCTGGGTCTCACCTGGCTGGATTGCACGCGCCGAGGGGGTCGCACCACGCCCTCCGCACTCAGAGGCTGCAAAGAAAAACATCAACATCATCCTACTGTAACGAGCTAACATGTCGGACGGGGGGGAGCCCCCCCCCCGCTCGAACAACGCCGCCGCGGTGCTGGCCGTTCCGGAATACCGAGAACGGTTACACGCCGCAACATATTAGACAACACCACCGTACCAGTCGTCCCGGCCGTCTCACCGATGCCGAGATTCAGACTGGTGCCTGAACAAACCCCAGCCGCACAACCTGTGCCATCGTCCTCGGAGGACGCCGTCGCGATTTCCCCTGCCGCAGTAGTTGAAACTACTGCGTGCTTGGAAGGAGCCAAGCGCCCTCGGCCTGAGGACTCACCGGAAGCTGAGGAGGGGGGGATAAACGCGCGCGGGCGGGTACCCCGCCAGCCCCTCCCTCCCCCACACCGTCCTGCGAGGATCAACCCGGACGCGGAGTTGAATTCTCGCAGCCTCCGATGTCGCCGCCATCGAGCGAAAGGGGCCCGATGCTGCCCCAGACGATCTCCACCGAGCCGTCAACCGAGTCCACGAGCTATAACGTGCTGGCCTCCCTAGCCAGTGGGTCGCAGCAGATGGACTCGTCGCGCCCCGCATCTCCACAGCCCGGACCCTCGGGGCTGTCTTACGCCGCGGCCGCAGCCGCGCCGCCCTCGCCGAGCCGACCCGCGGCTCCACAACGCCCGACCCAGGCGCAACCGGCCCGGTCCGGCTATCCACCAATCACCGCGGAGTGCCTCCCTAATTGGACGAGGCACTTCAAATTACTGCAAACAAAATTGGGCCGCGCGCCAAATGCGCGCCCCATGGGCAAGGGAGTTAGATTCCTGCCGAAGGACGCCGATGAGTACCGGGTGGTGCAAAAGCACCTGGTAGAGGAGGCAAGCCGGGATAAGTCAATATCCTGGTTCTGCTACACGCCGGCAGCGGAGCTACCTACAAAGGTAGCGATAAGAGGCCTCCCTATGGATACTCCCGCAGAAGAGGTGGTGGCGGCGCTGCAGGACTACGGGTTTCCTGCAGAACGCGCCAGGGCGATTCCACCTATAAAAGGAAGGCACGGATGCACGTACTTTGTGCAACTCGCCCATATGACCCAGGCTGAGCTCGGTCTTCTATACAAAGTGACCGAGCTCTTGTACATGCCGGGCATCTCGGTGGAGGCATGGCGCAGCGGCAAGACGCCGCCACAGTGCCATCGTTGCCAGGCGTTTGGGCACGCCTCGGCAAACTGTCACAGGCAGGTACGCTGCCTGCGATGCGCCGGCGACCACATCGCGCGGGACTGTAACCGCGCGAAAGAAGAAAAACCCACATGCGCAAATTGCGGCAAGGAACATGCCGCAAACGACCGCCGCTGTACCGTTTTTAAAAAAGAAGCGCGCAGGCGAGGCATCACTGTACACCCGCCGCGCCCGGCACAAGCAAACCGTCGAGGGGTGGGGGGGGAACACATACCTCCCCCAACCGCACCGCCCGCCGCACCGGCACGGCGCCCCCCTGCGCAAGTGCCCGTCCCACTTCCCCGCTCCGTGCCGCTCAGCGCCGCTACGACCGCCCGCGCCGCTTTCGCTGCCGTCGCGCCTGCGCCCGCCGCGACCGCGCAAGCTGTGTCGGCCGAGCCGGCGGTTGCTCAGCCAACTACGTTGGCTCCGCCGGCAAACGAGCCGATAGAAAGAGGGAAGCCTGCTAAGAAGAGGAGGAGGAGGCGTGCGAGGAAGATCCGTGCGCCACCGGCCGCCGCATCGACCCCGCAAGCCCAGCCGGCAGCACCGCTAGCGCCAGCTCGAGTGCAAGCTCAGCGCGAGCAAATGCCCACGACTAAGAATACAGAGCCGCAACAACCTGCGGCTCCAGTAACAAGATCGACGACTACAGGGGCGGCATCCGCCACCCCAACTGTTGCTGCGGTTCAGGGAAACTGGGAGGTGGTGAGGACCATGCTAGAGGTCCTCACCCAGATCCTCCTAGCCTACACCCAGGGCCAAGATATCATCCCAGCAATCAGCAGAGCCATCGCGGCGCTGAACCAAATCCCGAAATAAAAATCATTTACTGGAACCCGGGCGGGATTAGGAACCATATCCGCGAACTCAGACTTCTCACCCAGTTGCAGAGACCCCATGTTGTCCTCCTGGGAGAAACGAAGCTCGCGGAGCACCACGAATTAATGGTTCCAAACTACCTGGTCTACCGTCGCGACGAGACGTCTCCCGCAGGCTACGTTTACAGGGGAACCGCAGCTCTAGTAAGAAGAGACGTCCTGCACGAAGAGATCCCGCATGCCAATTTTGACACTCTGCGGTCGCAAGGGGTGACCGTCTACACCGGGGAGAAACCGCTCCATGTGTTCGCCGCTTACAGGCCACCGGGAACACACTTTCAAGGCACAGATGTCCAGACGCTCCTTAGCTCGCAGGAACCCACGCTCATCGTAGGCGACCTGAACGCCAAGCATACAGCCTGGGGTTCACGGATTACCACCAAAGTTGGTAGGAAACTGCTCGAGCACAGTGAGCGGACAGGTTACGGGATACTGGGTCCCGGAGCGCCGACCCACTCGCCGACCAACCCGCTCCATAAATCGGACGTACTGGATATCGCACTTCACGCCGGGATCAACTCACCGATCGACATTGACGTTGTCTACGACCTAGACACGCAACACATGCCGGTGGCGATCACCATCGCCACGGAAGACGCCTTTGTGATGTCCCGCCCCCCCCCGGCTTAGAGTGAATTGGGACTCATTCCAAGCCGAACTTGCGTGTCTGGGGACAGAAACGATCACAACGCCAGCCGAAGTGGAAGCTACGTCAGCCGCCATCGCAAGAGCCGTTCTCAAGGCTAAGGAGAACGCTACTACCACCAACCCGCCCCGACTGTCTGGGCGCTACGATGCATTACCGAGGGCCCTTCGGTTAATGCTCCGAAACAAGCGCTCACTACGTCGTCAGTGGGCGCAGACTCGATGCCCTCGAGTAAAGAGGGACCTCAACCGGACCGGAGAGGAGGTGAAGCGCGCACTAGCGGCTCTCGATAGTGATCGTTGGGACATCACTATCGATCGAGCTACTGAGGACGAGAACGCCCTCCATCGTCTTTGTCGATCGCTGGCCAGGAAAGAGGCGCCTATCTATCCCTTATTCGACGAGTCGGGTACCAGGAGGTACGCCTCAAGGGATAGAGCGGAGATCCTGGCCAGCCACTTGGAAAAAGTCTTCCAGCCGAATACAGCGAGTGCCGAAGCAAATATCCAGCGCCACCACGCAGAAGTCGAGAGAGCGGTGACCCAGTTCCTGTCCGCCCCTTTCCCGTCGCTCCGGAGTGATTTGTTTATTACTCCGTCAGAGCTTCGGAGAGCCGTCCTCCGTATTCCAAAGAGGAAGGCTCCGGGCGAGGATGGAATTCCTGTCGCCGCTCTGCAACAGCTTCCTAGAAGAGCTCTAAAGGCGCTCACTGAGCTCTACAACGGCATCCTGCGAACAGGTCATTTCCCTGAGGCCTGGAAGAGGGGGAAAATAATAGTTCTCCCGAAACCCAGGAAGGACCGTCGGCACGCGGAAAGCTACAGACCCATCACGCTACTCTCTCACGTCGCAAAACTGTTTGAGCGCCTGCTACTGCGGAGACTCGCCCCTCACCTCCCTCTGCGCGAGGAGCAGTTCGGGTTCCGCAGTGACCACTCAGCGGCGCTCCAGTTAACGCGGGTACTCCACCACCTGGCCAGTGAGCGAACTAAAGGGCATTGCACCGTCGGGGTCTTTCTCGATATCGAGAAGGCCTTCGACCGCGTCTGGCATGCCGGGCTCCTGGCCAAACTTCTACCCACGTCAGTACCCCGAGCACTAGTGAGAGTAGTGGCGTCATTCCTGGCCGGACGCACCTTCTGCGTCACAGTAGATGACGCGACGTCTCAACCGCGTCCCATCAGCGCCGGGGTGCCCCAGGGAAGCTGCCTCTCGCCGCACCTGTATGCGGCGTACACAGATGATCTCCCCACTCTGCAAGACCACCTACGGGAAGGGGAAGAAGATGTCATGCTGGCTTTATACGCCGACGACAGCGCGTACTTTGCATCTTCTTTCCACCAGCTGATCGCCATAAGGCGAATGCAGAGAGTGCTGGATTTGCTGCCGGAGTGGTTGGATAAGTGGAGGATGGCAGTCAATGTCGGGAAGACTGCCGCTCTACTTACCTTCGCCCGCCCGCTACGTCGTCTCACCCTTCGAGGTATCGAACTGGAATGGAAGCCCTCCGTTCGGTACCTCGGCTGCAGCATAGACCGCTCGCTGAGGATGGTTCCCACGGTCAACACCCTGGTGAGCCACGCTGCAGCAGCGAGGTCGCAGCTACACACCATTTTCACATCACGGCTTCCCACAAGGATCAAGCTGAGGGTTTACACTGCGTATGTTAGATCCCGACTAACATACGCCGCGCCCGCCTGGTACGCCTTATGTTCGAGAACTCAAAGATGCCGTCTTCAAACTCAGCAGAACTACTGCCTAAGACTGATAGTGGGAGCGCAGAGGTACGTCCGAAACGACGTCATCCACCGTGACCTAAAGATACCGACCGTGGAGGAGTATGTCCACAAGCTCGCGCGCTCGATGTTCGCCTCTGCGGACAACAGCGCGTGCGTGCACCTCCACGGTATAGCACCGGTACATCAAGGACCGTCCGATGGACAAAGACTACCTCTGCCGAGGGACCTCCTCATTTCCTCCCCGGAGGGAGTCGAGTTTGAAGACCCTGAAGACCTAGATGAAGCCCGACCAGCATCACGAACATAAGGCGTCCGCCCCAAAAGCGGACTCCTGGCCAAATAAGGCCGAATAAATTACCCGGGCGATTATGATCGCCCGAGAGGACAAGCCCGGGTAAAGAGGTATAACCTCGAGGCCCGAAGCCCCCGGCTGCCTTTTATAAGGCGAGGGAGAAGACCCACGATAGACGAAACCGCGGGTACAAGCTTTTATCGCATATAAATCATAGATAAGACCCTGTTTATGATTGTAACAATTTACCGAACCAGCAGTAGATTTGAGGAAATTTTATTTTTTTGAATTATTTACTCTTTGGTTTGGTAAGTATTAGGTGATGTTATCAAGGCGTAAATTCAGGATTTGACACGACACGACGAATCCACTTGTTTATTTTTTTTATTTGCTTACTGTACTACTAATATACCATATTTACTAATGTACTATAGCGTTGACTGCGTTACGGTAATACAAATCTGGCGGAGAAATTGGCATTAAAGCTAATAATTGAAAGCACTTACAGTTGGCCTCGAAACTAAATGCTATTGTTATGAGTGCATTCCGTAATCGAAGTGCTATATTGAGTTTCTTTTCCGATCTATAAAAAGATGTGATTTTTCAAATTTTTATTGATAACCTTTGGAGATTTCAACTAAAAAGTTGGTTAATCAGAATTCAAAGATTAAAAAATTAAAATTGCTAATGTAGCCTTATATAAAAATATGATTATTATTTTCAACCGGCAAACGTTTTGTTATATAAATGATTGCTGTTCTTCTCCTATTCATTTTTTTTCCTATTGCTTTAAGGAATCAAAGCTTTAAATCTCCCTAACGATAAACACGGGACCATAGCAAATTAACTTTAGTGCAATTTACGTCGTATAAGCTTTAAAATAAAGCCTTACGAAAGGACGATAAACGAACAAATAAGGATGAAAGGATATAAGGTCGAAACGCAACCAATTTTCTGTATACCGAGAATGATTACTGCTACTGTATTCGTTCGATAATGTGTTAATGTGATATAGCAATTGCTTGATATTAATGTTTAAGGCACATAAAAATATTCGTAACGAGAAATTGTATTAAATTGGTAACAGTACAATAAACGTCGCTTTTTATGTACGCCGCGCACCAAACGCATTATATTTATTTAACCCTTTTTTTTGCTTTTCCTTCATTACTTCATAGAGCGTAGACAGGAAGAGGCGTTTATTGTGGTGTTGCCAAGTAATTGTTTAGAAATATTTTATGTGTATCTAACTATGACTGAAACTAAAAGGTTTGGGATGAAAATAGGAGCTATATGCCTTCAATTAATTAAGTATACTTTATATTTCTAATTTTTGATATTTGCGTACTAAAATTTGCTTTACTATAAATCGTCTTACTTCGTAAGATAGCTGGCAGATATCTCTATCATAGGGTAATTTATAGAATAATGCGTTACTTTACGGAGGTCCATATTACAAAACTAATGAGAATATTATTTTGCTATAATCCCCGATAAAAGAAAAGATATGTAATGCTAAATGTAGAGTGTACTATTCGTTCTCATACCTGATGGACAAAATCGTAAAGGCTTTACGACAAAATCGTAAAACCTTTACGATTTTGTCGTGGAGTCGTATCTCCTGACGATGCTTCGGTTATGGGGCAAAACAATTGTTGAGATTGTGGTGCTGAATGTGTCCAGTGTATTGTGTATTGTTGTTATCGGTGTCGGGTAGTGCATGAGTTCTTACAAATTCTGCATGTATCAGGTATGAGAACGAATAGTACACTCTACATTTAGCGATACATATATTTTCTTTTATCGCGGATTATAGCAAAATAATATTCTCATTAGTTTTCTATCATAGGGATAAGTTGACCTTTGTACACTTTTTATGAAACGTGTGTTCTATGTTTATGTTCTAAGGTTTTTTTATGGTACATAACTTTAAGCAATTGCCTTGCATTTTTTTGCAATTTTGGGCCCTAAAATTAATATTGCGTATCGTATTAATGGGTATTCTATCTGTTTCCAGAATATTCCTGCATTAGACCACGGTTGGATCACATCGAGCCAGTACCAGTCGCATTGTAGTCCGCCCTCACAATATTCGTCAGCGTCGAATATCAATGTACCTTCACCTACGGTAAGAATTTATTGAATTAGGCGTTACTATGCTTATTGACTGGCCCGTTGGAGCAGTGGGTAGTGACCCTGCCTTCAGCTCCGCGGGTCGCGGGTTCGATTCCCGCCGAGGGCCAACATTTTCTATAAATGAATTTGTTGGTCTTTGAGCCTGGGTGTATATTTTTATTTAAGTATGTATTTAAAAAATATATAAGTATATATTCACCAGTTGTCTGTCACCCATAACACAAGTATTAAGTTACTTTGGGGACTATTTATTTATTACTTATGATCGTTTATAATTTATAGATGGCGCATAGTCCAGGTAGTCCTGTGGAATCGCCGCAGACAGATTATAACAACCTCCACCAAGCACTATTACAACCGTTCGAGCAAATTACAATGGTAAGCGAATATCGAAAATTACTTATCACAATAAATAATGTTTGAAAGAGACTTATATCGCACGATTAGTATTAAAGTGACCTAATTCGAAAAAGTTGTTTTGCGGTAAACTGCAATAAAACGTAGCGTAGCGCATACAAAAGTCGTGAGTGTTTAATTTGGTAGAGTAATACCGTGTGGTACCCGGCTGAAAAAGTAGTATCCTCATTTCTTACCGAGGTGTCGTAAAAGGCGACTAAGGTAAGTCGACCCGCCGTGTGGTTTCCGGCTGAGTAGAATAGGCCACCCTCATTTCTTACCGCGGTGTCGTAAAAGGCGACTACGGTACGTTGACCCACCGGTGGTATACGGTTAGGTAAAATAGACCAACCTCTTACCGAGGTGTCGTAAAATACGGCTAAGGTAAGTTGATGTCAGGTAGGCGGACGGACGTAAAATACATAGCCAAATCACTTCAATCAGGAACTTTATATTTAAGATTTAGCGTATATAAATTAGGTCATCATCATCTTCCTGCCCTTATCCCACTCCAAGTGGGGTCGGCAACATGCTGTCACATGATTTGGCTGCGTTTTTACGACCAGCCGCCTGCCAGACGTCAACTTATCTTAGTCGTATTTTTCGACACCTCGGTAAGAAAGAAGGGTGTCTATTCTACTAAACCGGATAACACACGGTGGGTCAACTTACCTTAGTCGCTTTTTAAGACACCTAGGTAAGAAATGAGGTTGGTCTATACTACTCAATCTGATACCACACGGCGGGTCGACTTACCTTAGTCGCCTTTTACGACACCTCGGTAAGAAATGAGAGTGGTACTATTCTATTCAGCCGGATACCACACGTCGTCGTATATAAACTAGGTGTTTAAGAAAAAAATATAGTTTCTTAATTGCCAGCCTGACAAAGTCTAGCAGTAACGGCCTCCTAATCGGTCCATCGATTTCGGATCCATAGATTATAGAAGAGTATTCTTATCATATTTTTTATTTATATTTGGTAATCGCTAACAACGGTAAACTGTCAATTTAATAACTTAATTAGAATTATATCATAAACATATGTTTTTACTACATTTATTAATTACTACCATACACTGATCCCTTTATCAGGCTCAATTTAAAGATTAAGTTAAGTTTAAGTTAAGTACGTGGTTGACCGAGCCTTCCTCGGTAATTTTATACAAAATAAAAAAAAGAAAAACAATTATGTACCTAAATGGGGATCGATCCTAGGTATTTACATTTCTCGAGACTGTCCGTTCCCCGAATAAGCCACGCTGGCTTGACAGTTACTGGCAAAAGTTTAAAATCAATATAAACTTTTGTATTTTTTAATGCCAAAAAACAGGGATAAAACGAAATTTTTTTTTTACATAAAACCTAGCTAGATCGATTTTTCTTCCCCAAAACCCCTTATATGCTAAATTTCAGAAAAATCGTTTGAGCCGTTTCCGAGACTCCGAAAATATATATACATACAAGATTAGCTCATTTAAATATTAAAGATAAGCAGTAACAATATTAATTAAAGAAAAGCTACCAAATGCTACCAAATTTTACAGTATCACCCGCTGGGACAATAATTAAATTAAGATTTTCATTAAAGAAAATTTCTTTAAATTCAATCCAGCCGTTTCGGAGTGTATAAGGAATTTTTCTCTTTTATATACATAGATAATTATTTTTCAAATCTCGAAATATACAATGCATAGTCTACAAATGTCGCTTTTATTCTATTATTTATATGTCAATCAAGAAATTATGAATCTTATATTTCAATGCTTCAATGGATAAATAGCAAGGAGTTGTGAGTAAAAATAGCTATAAGAAATATACGTGGCTTTACTTCAATATAACGACTAGATTAGTTAATATAAATATGTATTAAAATTGAACAGAATATATAAAGATCTAGAGAAATTTGGCACTTAAATAAGAGGGAACACGCGAGATAGATTTTGGCACATATATCGATAAAAATGCACTAAATTAGTGAGAGATCCAATAAACTATAAATATTTAAATAGGTACCACCTTCAGAATTAGGTAAATAAATCTATTACAATATAACTTTTGTTGATAGTTATTTTATATCATAAACATTTCTATTATCGTTGATTTATATACCTAGTTGAATAATAACATATTTGTGCTATCAACCACAATTTGAGGTTGCTATTTGTCTCTATTTTGTTTAATTATAAATGTTTGGATTAGTTTTCATTTATTATGTATAATTGGCGATGACTTTACACCAATTAAATACCGTTTCCACGGCTAGTGAGAAAGAGTTATTATTAATGTGTTACAAATTCAAAATTTGACTCTGGTAACAACAGATAGACAGATAACAACAGAGAAAAATTAAAAATATTTTTTGTCTATATTTTAGTCATGTTTTTGCAAAAGATTACGCTTATTATGAAACATTCAGATCTCAATTTAGACGTATAAATATCTTCAATAATAAGGTATGTTTATTTTCGCTGTCCCCCAAAAAAAAATCGGTAATTTTTATATCGTATTACCACGGTGTAAAAGTTTAGATTATGCCAAATTTCATTAATATTGGTCTAACTGATTCATCGTGAGAATTTAACAGACATATAGACAACCTTTCGTATTTGTAATATTATGTGCGAATCCACAATTCGAATTTGGCAACAACCGATGTTATTTTTAATTTAAACTATTGTGAATAGAGTTCATAGTTTATGTATAGGAACAGGCTTTACTCATTTCTTATTTTATCGGATTAGCCTGTCTAGTTTTGAGCCCGTAAGGGACCTTATTCATGAACTCTTTACACAACGTTATCGCGACGGGAACTGAACTGGAATAAATAAGGGCCCCGAATAGGCTCGAAACTAGTCGGGCTAACCCGATACAATAAGACGTGAGTATAGTCTGTTTCTATACAAAAATCTATGTTTCAGTTAAAAAATATTATTTACCTATAGTTTCGTCATATTATTTGGTTGGCACCACTGATATATGCGAACCAATTCAAGTATAGACAAATAGTAGACCTCGAGTGGTTATGTGTGCGTACGTAAATGTTTGTAACGTTGGTGGATGTTGGCTAAGGATTGGGCGCAGCTGGTGCAGAGTCTCGTGGAGTCGGGCTGGACCGCGCACGTACAGGTCGCGGAAAATGTACGGCACCACACACACCATACTGTTTCGATATACGTGTACATACAGTTTGGTAGACGCATGTCTGATCGAAAGCGACAACACTAGTTATTGTCTTTGTTTGATCCAGCTGTTTGAGATATTTAGTTTACAGCGGCCAAACTAGATGGCGCTGATTCATATTACGGCACGCTACGATGTTCTCTTTTGAAAAGTATTACAAGCTTGTTTTATATAAAACCATAGAAATATAATTGAGATACAAATATAGTTTATTTAAATAAATAAATATAGAGTTATACCAGAGAAAGAGAAAGCCAGCCTACATCCATTGAAACAAAGAGAAAGCAAATGAGGCTAGCTGTCCCTCTTTTTTACGTGTGATTAAACAAAGATAAGTATCTCTCTCTATTTATAATAATTATGAAATAATCACGATTCAGAAACAGCTCGGCGTAAATGGAAATAAGGTGGAGCTTAATACAATTTATACAAAAAAATAATACATAATTATAATATGGATATTTAAAACACGGATCAAACAACAGTGCCTTAACTGTAATGGAACATTATAATGGTAAAATATATGAAATAGTGATACATTTAGTCGTTTACGATCAGACTAGTGGAGATAGACCGACGCACCCTTTTTGATTAGTTCTCATAAGCGCACAGTTAGCTCGTTGCAAGTAAAAGGAAATGAATAGTTTTGCTGTAATTCACAACAGCATTTCGTTTTACGTGCTGCATAAAATAGTACTATAGAACTTATTAAACAATGAATGAATTTGGATTGGTCTGAAAATGTTATTAATCTGAAGTCTGTATGAAGTATTAAAATTTCTGGTTCATGGGCATTCTCATATTTAATTTCATATATACATTGTTGAGTAAATTTTCAAGTCGGTCAACCATATAGTTGAATTTTTGTGCATATTTATAAAGATGTTATACGCGATATATAGATATAAATGTTGCTTATGGTATGGTTTTAAAAGTAACGTAAATAGGAAATTTTGAGCTGACGCATTTATTTATTTAAAAAATAATATAGGTCATAAATCATCAAAATTATAATAAAATACGAATATATAATTTTTGGCGGTAAAATATACAAAGTTTATTTGCGCTACTCCTTGAATTTTTATAAAGCTATCATATAGGATTTTCTTTCGATATGCACGCACGACAATCAAGTTTTATCCTTTAATATTTGCTCCAAAAGAAGCATAAGTGGATGAATTATATGTTAAAGATTTCAAATATCAATGACGTTTGACGATATAGCTACCATATGCCAATACGAAGTAAAGGTTGTAAATGATATGTATGAAATTAAATTCATTAAAATCAATGTACATCTAAACCATTCATATGGTAGACATGTTCTATGGTACTATTCACAGCTTCCAAATTGATAGGTATCTAAAAAAATTCTATTACCTAAAAGTTTTCTTTGTTAGCGTAATTTTTTTCAGCATGTGTCGCACCATTTATTTACTCGCTTCTAGGTTCCAAGATCTTAATATTTTTTAGTTTTTTTTTAAGAACAAAAATCATTTAATTGGAATTTTTAAAAAGGGCACAAGCATGGCTTAAAGTGTAGGTTCTTTTAAAGCATGCTACGTTTTTTATAAGTTTTCTTTTTAAAAAATTATTTTAAATTATACATATCTCGTAAACGTCGCTTACATTTTTTCCTAAATTAAAATTTCAGTTGATGTTTCGTGAAGTGGTAATTTCAGGTGTAGCAATTTTTAATTTTTCCTTAGCTTTATTTTGTTTTATTCGTACACTTTGTATGTGAGATGCATCTTTTAATGCGTTTTCCGTTGCGGCAGCTGGATTCCCCGACGTCAAGCTACAATGCGACGTATATAAACCACAGTTCGCCACACTCGCAGCAGTCAACTAATTCAACGCACACTTATTCTCAGGTAATTTTTTCTCTGCATACATAAGATACATCTCCTTCTTCAACCGATGGACGTCCACTGCTGGGCATAGGTCTCTTTAAGGGATCTCCACACCACACGATATTGTGCTGCTTGGATCGAGAGGCTCCCCCCTTTTTGAGGTCGTCAGTGCGTCTCAGAAGGGTCTAACGCTGCGTTTTCCGTCAGTTCTACGTAAAATTTTCCCCGCCCATTACCACTTTAGCATCGCAATTCGCTGAGCTATATTAAATTTGTAATTTTGGTTCTCCTAGGCATCTCCATATCCCTGATTTGATCGCGTGGAAATTTTTACTTACTTACAAGCTGTGATAACCGAACTGTAAGACCGTGTGCCTCTCTTAAGGGGGTCATAGGTTTAAACCGCAGACAGGCTTCACTGAGTTTTTTAATTTAAACTTATGTGGCCAATTGGTATTTGTAATGTATCTCACGTTTTTCGGTAAAGAAAAACATCGTGAGGAAATCTGAATATCTATGGAGAATCCCTGGGATAGGCCTGCCTACCAATCTACATTAATAATAATATAATATAATTTATTTTATTCCATAAATTATAAATAATTCTGCTTAAATTTAATTAATTTAACTAATACACTGTGGCAGAGATCTATTGATACTCGCACTACGTCGCCATGTATCGCGAGTTGCTCATTGGAGCAGCGTGGTCGATCTAAGCTCCAACTATTCTCTTCAAATAAGGATTCAAATGAGAAAGCCTTCATCTACCTACGTCCAACAGTGCAATAGTAAAAGGCCGTTCCTTTACTCAATTGCAGGCGTATCACAGTAACACGATTCAATCGTCCCATGTTCACGGCGCGCACGGCACGCACGGTACGCACAGTACGCACATGTACGGACATGCGGGCCGTCTTGACCACGGGCAGTCGCAAGCTCCCGCGCCTGAACCCAGGAGAGCGAGGGACCCCGTAGCGGGGGGCGGAGCTTACTCTGCACTTCAACCCCTGGCTTCCCCCTCGCAACCCCCAACCCCTGCGACGCCCGCGTCCATACCAGATATCATACTCACAGGTACGTGCCATTATTTGACCTGTCAAACTCCTTATGTTTTTTCTATCAAGTTTTCTATATCTAACCAGGGTAACTAGGTTTTTTCACCGAAGCTCAGTGAGATAAATTAAACCGAGTTGAGATGGTCTTAATTATGGTGATTGAATTATCGTACATACTATCTTTATGTAAATTAGACATTTCAATTGAAAACTTTTCAAATATTGAAACAAACCTAAAATAATAAAATCAAAATAAACCCCGTTTTTTGCCAAGCCAACGTAAACCCTCGTCAAGTCTCCAATGGAATCCTAGGGGTCCAACTGGACAACTTTATGAACTAAGGATTTAGACCAGTGGTTTCTAACGTGGTTAAGGGAGGGTAACTCGACAAGAGTTGAAGCCTTTCGCTCTGGGCCATTTAAATGCAACGCTAGTTATGTTTATTGCATTATAATTTCGGTGCCAAATTTAACAAAAAACGCAATTTTTCTTCGTAAAATCTATCATTTTGTTTTTTAAGGGGACAATTCAATTTTTAATATTCAAATTTATGTATGTATACTTAGGGGGGCAAAATAATTTTTAACGTGGGACATGGACCAAAAAAGGTCGGGAAACACTGATTTAGACACTAAAGGCAATTTTATTTATTTATTTATGTACCATAAAAAAACGTTACAAAAACATTATTAATAAAAAAAAAGCGTACAAAGGTCAACTTATCCCTACGACAGAGATTCGCCAGCTTAGCTACGAAGTAAGATAATTTATGGCAAATAAATTATCTTTTTTTTATAGATTACTCGGGCGAGTTAGACCCCGGCATATTCGGGGGCGAGGAAGCGCAACTACGAGCCGGCTTGGACCTCGACGACCTAACCTTACTGGAGGAGCCTAGCGCCCTCCTACCGGACTCATCGGTCGAGCACGAGTTCCGATTGGATCGGCTCGACCGCTTGTAGTAGTGCGTATGTCCCTCCGTCGTACAGCCCCTACGTCCCACAGGAGACCAGCAAGCAGTCCTAGGACATCTCATGTGACTCTAAAAACGAGCCGGGATGTGGGATGGAGGTGAACGCGACGACTCCCTATACTTCATGACAATTTCTATCGTTTCAAGTCTGAGTTAGTGATTAAAAGACTCGTTTTAGCTGACGTTTAGTTTAACGAGGGACAGTGTTAGTGAGTGGAGATGCGTACCGGAGAGTCCGTTACCTGAGGTACAAATGTAGTTCAAAGAACAGAATTTTATAGAAAGGATCAAAGTCAGGAAGTCAACGCCTCAATCAAATCAATTACGCAATTTATCAACTCATAATCGAAACAGGCTTAAGTTAGGTTTATTACGCATATATATAACTTTATTGAACGCTTGCTTAACCTAAACCATTTTCAAAAAATGTGGGCACGGATTAATTTATTCAAATTTAATTTACAAGCTCAGAAGTCTTATTTTATACGAGTGGATTTGAGAGCGTGAAAATACAAATTCTTGGATTTGAACCTTTATTTCATTTTCGAGTTTACTTTAAATAATTCAAGATTATTTTGCAAATTAGCTTAGCTAAGTTTTTTATATACGTGGATTGGGTTAGATGTTTTGATTTCGCCCGCCAAAAAATATGCATTTGCTCAAAGGTGCTTTATACAGATAATAGATTTGAGAGATAAAAACAAATAATACAGCAGATATGGTAGCGGACTAAACCGGAATGTTCTCGAATGTTCGGGATGGCGTTTCAGGTACAAGAAGTGGCAATGACTCGTCACACATTCCCAGCGTAAGGCGCGCGTGCACGTGCATGCCTGCGTACACGCGCGCCCGTATGATAGCGTGCCGATGCGTGCACGATGTAAACATATACTGACAATTATAAGTGCAAGTGTTCATTGTGGTTTTAAATGTTTAACTCATATTTCTATTTCGGAGGGATAAAGGTGCGTTATAGATTTAGATTTTTCTAATGTTGTGATCGATGGATTCTTCGACGATCCCTTGTACAGGTTATTTTTTATTAAGTATTGTGAATATGTACTCGAATATCATTGGTGGATTATCGGATTCGATTCAGAACGTTCTGTTTGTAGGATGCTCTCAACAATGGGTATATAAATTATACAATTAGATTAATCTCTGTGGCGATTTTTTCATAACTTAGCATTTATTTATCCGGTTGTATAACACTTATCATCTTCTATGACTCTGCTATGTGAATTAGCAATTTTTACTCCTCATGGCAATAGGGTAATTATGTAGTGTTGACTCGATTACATCGATAAAAACTGACCGAGAAAATTGGTTACTAAAAAAGATATTTAAAAAGCCCTACAGAGCGCACTGAGAGTAAGTTTTGCCCTAGAATGACAATTGGAACTTCATACACAGTTTTAACAATATAGAAATTTTATTTGATACCTTATAAACTCATTTTGGGAGCATCACGCGCGACCGCCGGTCGGCACTGTAAATATAACTCGAAGGTGTTCACTTTATAAAGTTGCATTTAAATCGCTAACGTTGCATGCTAGTTTAAAAAGCGAACGTGTCGTTTAAACAATCGTTGACGCGATTTAAAAATTTTCTAAAAATTTTGTAATTATATCTCTACTTTTTTATATTCACTATCGTCTCTCAGCGATTGCTCAAGCGTTGACTGAAAGTTTATCCGAATAATTCTTATACCCTATAGATAATTCCACGATTTTAACACAGTCTCTTGATAAAAACTTGATAAATCTTGTGTACATGTATAATTATGGACACCCGTTTGGAGTAAAACTTCTATGACTTGAGACAAAGTTGCATAATCATATGACGGTTGCAACATACGTACGTACGTACGTGCGTACACGTTCTACATAAAAATAAAGGAATGTTTTCGTAAAAGTAAATAAACTAAAATAGTTTTTTCAGTCTTCTAACTTAATCTTACAAAAAAATGGCGCCCATAGACCCAATAGTTAGTTAATTTACATAACTTTAAAGATCTTCGCTTTTATTTGAGGAAAAGTGCGTATAAATGTTAACGTTTCTTATCTCCCAAAAGGATCCATGTTACCCATGTGTCATATTAGAAGTTTTACTCCTAATTAAATTTCCTCAGCACACAGCTTGTTACTTCGCATGCTCCGTGTTCCCGTTATATATGTATTTGAATGTAATAACCCTTTAAATATTTGTAAATAACAGTTTTTAATGAACGTTTTACTAAGCTTTTGTCGCAAACATATCTACGTATGTACGTGCGCGTGTTTGAAGGACTGTGGTTGGTAATTTTTTTCGATGACGCATCTGTCTTGTTATATATCGATAGTCATTACTATGGCCGTATATATAAATATGGCTACTTTGAAGGAGAGAACGGTGACTTTTGCATCTAGATATATAATTTTTATATATTTCATATATTTATGATAAGCAACGTACACATTTCGTTTTCTACCACGAAACGGTATAAATTAATCTATCCATTATTTATCTTGGGCCACCTATTTACATTTTCTTGTCAGTCATCCCTTCTACTTTTAACGACGTGATTTAATACAGCAAACTCTCTGGTATAATAAAACGCACTACTTTATATTTTAAACCTTTAGCGAAAAACATTTATGACATTAATTGGACGTAAGTACAATAACGACATCGTTTAGGTGTGCTTAAAGTACCACCAAGGGTCACCATTTTTTTATATAAACATCATTAGCATCAGATCTTCCAATAGTCACATATTTGAAGTAACTTTCCCAGCCACTGCGGACGAGACTTGCACACTCATATACTTCTTGCCACAATTTAAATTTTGAAATAAATCAATACATTTTCCGTCGCTATAACGCCTTATAAAGAGCTCATGAATAAGGTCCTCCTATAGGATTAAAACTAAAATACCCTTTATAGCCGGGCTTACCCAATAGAATAAGACGTGAGTATAGTCGGTTTCTCTTTTTTTATACAGGAAAAACCACTTATTGTGGGTTCGGACCAATTAAAACGACCCGTGTGCTCCACCACGCTGCTGATGGCATCATTTATAATTAAATATGGATTGCTATAATTAATTAGTCATAATTAATAATAAATTCATCGTTCTCTCCTTAAAGGTAGCATGCGATAGTTCATGGGCTGTCGATTTGACGTATACAAATTCTGTTTATCTATAGAAATGTTGACGAATATTTGCATTTTCACAGTAGTAGGACTACATCTGAAGTTAAACTTTATAGGTTATAAGTTTCTAAACGTATAGTTTAAGTTTTCAACGCTCTCGCAATGTTCTCGATTGTCTAACCACTTTGTCTTTGTACAGATGTATATTTTACACATTGCGAGTACCTTGACGATGTAGTTGTGTTTTATTTTTCTTTTGTTAATGCTCATTTTATTATGTTTTAAGAGTCTAGTCATCAAGTTATATGAGTTTCAAAGGAAATAGAACCTGTTTTACGTCTCTGTTGGGATCGAATGTTCATTTATATGCTGATTATATTTGTACATTTTTTACATTGTTATTCGAAAATATTGTGTTTATTTTTAAATATTTAGTTTCAGTTCTGCTGTATTTATATTTATTAACATTTATTATTACGAAAATTCATATATTGCCTATATTAAATCGGTGTGCATAGTCCATTACGTATGACCATTATGTATCCATTGGTATTCTAAAAACCATTATATCATATGGTATAATGGTTTTTAGTCCACGTAGCGGTCCATTCACATGTTGCTGAGTTTGTATGGTTTCGATTTACCCTCAAAACAAAACTGTCGTTGACAGTTAAAAAAATGATCCGATCGCCTACAAACGTTACAGGATTATCCGCTGGGTCAATCTTATAATTTGAAAATAATCATTAAAATCGGTTCAGCCGTTGAGTTTATAAAAAATATACATACTTTCTCTATTATATGTATAGTTTATTAAATTTATAATATCGAATTATGTTAATGGAACTGAAATATATATTTAAAAATAAGCATGATTACGTTAAAAAAATGACAAATTTGTTGAAGAGTTTAAAAATTCGTATACTTTGTTCGATTACTGTAAATTTTATTAATTAAATATGACTGTACTGACGCTTTTAACGCAAAATGTATATTTCAAGAAAAACTAAAAAAGGCGAATTTATCCAAAATATTATTGCAATAAATTATAAAAAAATTATTTAGATTGTTAAATTTATATAAAAACATTGGTTGGTTCTTTGAGTTTATTTAGAGAGGGTGTATTTATTTAAAATTATATAAGTAGTATTTTAGCCACTTGTCTGTCATCGTAACACAAGTATTAAGTTACTTTGGAGATGGACGACCTTGTATATAATTGTCCCAAAAATAAAATATCCATATCCGTACTAATAAATTAAAGACAAAAGTTAGTCTGTTTGTCACTTTTTATTTAGATTAATTTTGCTATAGAAATAGATTTTTCATTTCAAAAGTTCATAGACTCAATGCAATGATTATTCGCAAAGTTACGTAAATTAGTGTGGAATAAATATTTTTTATATATTACAAAAAAATACGAATTTTATTAAAATTCGAATTCCAAATATTATTTATTCAAATAAACTTGTAAACAAGTGCCTTTGAATCGTCAACTCAACTGCTGGTTCGGAAAGCTGTTCCTACCGAGAAGAGCAAGCAAGAAACTCGGCGGTTGTTCTTTTGAAAGTATAATTCTTATGACTAGTTACATTTAGTCATTACTGTCTTGAACAGGGTCTAAGCGAGCTATATCCACACATTATTATCTTCTAAGTAATCCTCAACAGAATAGTAGGCTTTCTGGATCAGCCTCTTTTTAACAGTGTTAAATATGTATTATAACACACGACGATATTTCTCCTTTATTATTCAATAATGAAAAGCAATTTTCCCAAAGTCAACTCATTTACTCTTTCGCAACCATTCAATGAATGACATAAAAATATGACAGCCACATTGTTTTTTCATATTAATTACCAACTCTATGGAGGAGGTTGTATTAAAAACATGTTGTAACAGTATATTATTGTAATGATACATTTTGCGTCACCAGCGTCTAACATAAACTATCTTGCGCACAGCGAAAGCCATTCAGGTTAAATATATATAATATATATTATATTGTGTACAAGAATTTATTTTTCTGAACCAATTTATTTGTTAAGTGTACATTGTTACAATATCGCCTACAATGTTGGTATATTTTGAATATTATTTTATATTCCACCTCTAGAATGTACTGTATGACAGATTTAGAATGTATAATTGTACTATATTATGTGATAAAGGAAATAAGCACAAGATAAATCATAGTGAAGCCTAATAAAGTGTAAGGTTTTATTTCCTTAAAGGTTTGTCCATATCCCGGGACTTATCTATTTTATCAAAGTACTATATATGAGCTATGATAACGACTATGATATATAGGTAATATGACGCCGTGTGGTATCCGGCTGAATAGAATAGTTCACCCTCATTTCTTACCGAAGTGTCGTAAAAGGCGACTAAGGTAAGTCGACCCGCCGTGTGGTATCCAGCCGAGTAGAATAGACCACCCTCATTTCTTACCGAGGTGTAACAGGCGACTAAGGTAAGTCGACCCGCCGTGTGGTATCCGGCATAGTAGAATAGTTAGACCACCGTCTTTACCAAGGTGTCGTAAAATATGACTAATTTAAGTTGACGTAAGACAGGCGGCCGGTCGTAAAATACGAAGCCAAATCATATGACAGCATATTTATAACATATGTGCCGACCCCACTTAGAGCGGGATAAGGACAGGAGGAGGATGATGATATGAGCTATGATAACCCAGGGGTAACACCGTGCGACTCTTTCGAGAAGGTCACGGGTTCGAACCCGGGCAGACACCAATGAGTTTTCTGTAAAACTTAGGTGTCTTATTGATAATTGCAATTTATCACACGCTTTTCGGTGAAGGAAAACATCGTGAGGAAACCTGCATATCTCTAGAGAATTTGGAAATATGTGTAACCTACCAATCCGCATTAGAGCAGCCTGGTAGGTCTTAGCTCCAATCCTTCTTTCTAACAACGGAGAGAAAAGGCTTGTTCCCAGCAGTGGGAGAGTAATAGGCCTCTACTTTACTCTTTCTTTTAAATTCAATTCAGCTTCGTCACTAGTATAATAACTATATTTTAATTCAAATTGAAAATATTCTTTATTCAAATAAACTTGTAAACAAGTGCTTTTAAATCGTCAACTCTACTGCTGGTTCGGAAAGCTGTTGCTACCTAGAAGAGACAGCAAGAAACACAGCAGTTGCTCTGTTAAAAATATACTTTATACTATACTGCGTCCATCATATTATCAGTCTTTTGACAGCTCACGCTCATTAAGTTTTGTATTGCTTACGTACAAATATCATACAAATAATATTTGTACTTTATGGATGGGTACCGCCCACTTAGTGATGTCACACATAATGGTTTCTACGATTATGCCACAGATTAAAAATAATCGGTAGAAATCGATGTTACGAGTATTAAAAGACATTTAATAACATTATATAAAGTTTTACTTTCTTCTTAGTTAATACATGAATACAAATAAAACAATCAGGATATTTTAATTTATTTTATTAGCACGAGTCGTCGGAATGATAATCAACACTAGACTCCTCCGATGAGGAGTCTTCAGTAGCAGTTATTATTAGCTCTTGTGTAGATAATATATTATCAAACGCAATATCACGTTCCCAATCAGAGAATATTACTCTTTTAGTTCTTTCCACCACACTTGCCCAGTTCTCGGCCGTTACGTGGGTGCAAGCATTTTTTAGCAATTGCAACATTTTATTCGCTGTGAATGGGGGGCTTGTATTGCATCTCGCAGCATGCCCTTTTACTTGTGCCCATATAAGTTCTATTGCGTTGTACTGGCAGTGGTATGGAGGAATCCGAAGAACAGTATGGCCATATTCTGCTGCCATTTCATTGATTACATAGCGTTTTGCTCTCTTTTTGGTTTTTAATATTTTTATTAATTCAACTTTTAACATTGAGTCGTCCACATTTTCTCCATTGTCCCGAAGCCAATTAATTATTTCATGCTTTTTATTAGCCTGTGTTGGCATTTTGTCAATTTGACGGGAGTGGTAGGGCGCATTATCAATAAAAATTATTGATGGTTCTTCCAATGAAATGAGCATTTTTTTGAACCACTCTTCATACACATTTGCATGCATCTCTTCGTGGTAGTCATTTGATTTCTTCGATTTAAATGCCAACAGTGCGTCTTGTACAAATCCTTTTGCTGTACCTGCATGGCAAATGATTAGGCGCTCACCTTTTCCCATTGGTACTGAGGAAGTGGAATCAGCAGTATCATCAGTCCAGAAACGAGATAGTGTGTGGTTAGCGTTGAGCCATGTTTCATCCGTGAAAACAATATTTGCCCAATCTTGTATTTTCTTTGCCTCTCTTAAAAAATCACAACGTGCTATAGCTATATCTGTGCGTTCCATTAATAATTTTCTTTTATTTAACTTTTTATATGAAAAGCCAATTGTGTTCAAAACTTTGACCAAAGAAGATTTTTCACCATGAAATAGACCACTTCTTTTCAAAGAAACAATAAGTTTTCTCAAAGTTGGAATTTCTTTTCTCAAGTAGTAATCTAGTTTACGTAGGTTATCATTAATCGAATTACTTAGGTACGTAATTCGATTAATGATAGTAGGTACTATAATCGGAATGGTATCGCATACGAGAATCTTTAGGACATCACTATCGTCAATCTGTCAAAAGATGGTTAATATAATGGACAGTGTATAGTTACATTTATTTAATACTGTCTTAAGAGCTATATCCACACATTCTTATCATCTAAGTAGGTAGAGGCTAGCTTCTGCCTACATTGAATAGCCCTTAATTTTAAAATTTAGATTTAATTAAGTAGATCCTCTTCTAAGCGTCGAACAGTAAAATTGATCCCATAAGTCCTCTTTTTTAAATAAAAAGAAAGTCTATGAGAAACTGAAACAATTGATGTCATTATATTGAGCGACGCAATCAATTTTAAGTCATACACGGAACATATTATTACGAGGTCGTTTTACAATAATAAGAGGATAAAATGCTAATTAAAGTCATATTATTTGCCACTGTGTTTATATCAACTCAATGCAGACCACGCTTGGTAGAAGAAAAAGACAGGTTGCAATTTTTTTTTTAATCGGTTCCAAACAAGATTGCTTTATAACATATTATTTTAGTGTAAGACAGTCCATTTATCGAGGAAGGCTATATAATATCACGCTAAGATGAATAGGAGAGGAACAGCAATAAAAAATAGCATGAAAACGGCAAAGCTTTCCTTGCGTGCGCTAAGTAAAACGGACATAGTTATACAAAAATAATGTATTACAAAGTTATTCCTCTCTAAAATTTCTAAATAAAAGTCGCGACAGCATACGTACTTAGCTAGCTTTCTCTACGTACTTGGATCTCATTCGATCGAGGTTCACTGATAACAAAACTTCTAGATTTCATAGAAACACTGTTTTTCTATGACCTAGATTGCTACGAAGGTTGGTCCACTGCGCCGATTAGCGTTTTCTTTTTATCGATTCGTAGTAGGTAATATATTTCTCTAAAGAATGAAATAGCCGCCATTACTTAAAGCAACATACATCTGATATAGCCCATATTAGCTTAGTTTTTTTTATTTTGTCTGGATATATGTATTTGAAAGACAAATGAACTAGAATCATTGAGATATTTTTGGAAATGTTTATTGTTAATATTGTTTTATTTCAATCTCGACGTTAACATTTCTTATTGAAACGGAAACTTTCTTTTTGGACTGGTGGTTGGTATTTGTCACATATTAATTATATTAGGCTGACTTGAGTATAAATAATAAATATATGCAATCGTGTCTGTTATAGCCAAACAGTAGGTATTATCATTATTTTTGTATTATGGAACTTCGCAAAGTGACTTATATATAAATATTTTTTATTATTAAATAATTTTATTTTATGAAGTGGAAAATATAGAGTGGAATAGACCACCCTCATTTCTTACCAAGTCGTCGTTAAAGGCGACTAAAGTAAGTTGACCCGTGGTGTGGTATTCGGCTGAGTAGAACAGATAACCCTTTTTATACATGTCGAGTACAGGGGACTCTTCGGGGGGATTTAGCCGCACACCTTCACCAGAACAACTGAGAGCGTCGCAGCTGTCCTCGTATACCCGGGAGGGGCTCGCGTGCGATATTGTCAGCTTCGGAAAAGAGACCCTTCGGGATCTCTTTTCAGAGGTTGATAGTCACCTCCAAATATTATGCGCCTCTATAGACGACCCTGCCAGGCTTTGCCGCTTCCGGCGCGCGGGCGTGCGCGATACTACCCTGCAACTCAGGAAGTACGCCGCGACCGTGTGTCGGCAACTTGAAGACTATCTGGCCAATTGTCCACCGGGGTCTCCGCCTCCTCGCGTACAGGCTGAGGCGGGCGGCAGCCCCACAGCCAGCAGGCCCAGGCCTATGACGGAGTCGGTAGTCCAAGAGAGGCTCGAGAGGGCACGGGACTTTGGCCGGGATATGGGGAAGAAGGCGGACGCGATTGTGAAGACCATCACGTCCGGTAAGTCGGTAACGTGCCCAGCCAAGGAGGACGTTATCGACCAAGCTCGCACCATAAGGGGGCTCGCTGAGAAATATACTCAGGAATTAATCACTGAGCTCAGCGATCAGGTCGTACTCGGCGAGTGGGGTACCCGTGAGGGGAACCGGGCGGGCCCGTCACGTGAGGCGCCGCGGCAGACGCTCATAGCGAAAGCCGATGCGGCAACCAATACCGAACCGGACCCGCACGGACCTCCTCACGAGGAAAAAATGGGGCGAGTCCGGGGGGAGACTCGAGGCCCTGGAGACCGTTCGACGAGCCTCAAGTCTCCACCCGGGGCACACGGGGTGATAAAGACAGGGGTGACCACACACCGGCTTGAGCCGGCGGTGGCCTCCTCCTCCCCCATTAAAGAGACTTTCCTGGCCGGCACACAAACACACACGGAACACTCGCACATATACACTACAGAGGGCATACAAAACATAGCGCGGGAGCAATTGGACGAGCTTAAACGGGCTCTGGTGGAATGCGTCGGCGAGAGTGTGCGCAGGGAGATGGGCGAGGTGAAACGCGCCGTGGCGACCGAGGTGGCCACGGCGCGTTCCACCTATGCCACGGTAACCGCGCGTTCCCTTGATCAGACGGGGACCAGCACGCTCTTGGGGGCGCAACCAAAGGAGCCCAAGATCTCGGACCCGAGGTGGCCGGTAGCCCGTATCAAACCCAGACCCGCTATCATACTAGGATCGAGTGAGCCTGGCAAGACCAGGGAGGAAGTCCTGGCGGCATTCCGGAAAACGTGCAGCTTCCGAGACCGCCCCTATGGGCCCGAGGATGTGGAGTTCATCTCTAACAATAAAGTAAGAGTTGAATTCCTAACCCTCGAGCAGCGGGATGATGCGTTGGCCATGGCCCGCGGGGCCGAAGGACTTAGAGTCCAACCGGCGCACAGGCCGTGGCCAATGCTCATCCTGAAGGGGGTCTCGAAGGACATACCGCACCGGGAGCTGCCGGACATCATCACCCAGCAGAATCCAGATCTGGGGTCTGGAGCAGGGGGTAATTCAAGCGTGCTAAAATTCAAGTTCCTAAGGAAAAATAAAAACCCTGAGCTATACAACATTGTTTACGAGGCGGAACCAACCTTCTGGAGGTCTGCGATGGAGCGCGAGCGCCTCAACGTAGACCACCAGAGGGTTTTCGTTCAATACTTTTCGCCTGTCCTGCAGTGCTACGCCTGCCTGAAATTCGGGCACACGCAGCGGCACTGCAGGGCGGACCCTGCAGCCAGACCCTGTTGGTACTGCAGCAAACCAGGCCACAAGGCGGAGGGCTGCCCAGACAAGGCTGGGCAAAAGAGGCCCACGTGCTACAACTGCACTAATGCCACCAACTATGTCATCGCCAAACATCACGAGGCGATGTCCGACGCGTGCTTCGCGCTAAAGGATATGAAGAGACACATCGAGAGCCGAATTGACTACGGGTTCGACTGCGGGTTCTAGGCGCGCTCCAGACGATTCTGCACATCGTCTGGATCGGGCCTGGGTCCGGCAGCCGAGCTCGAGTTGCCTCGAAGTGCCTCTTCGTCCTGTGACTGGACAGCAGTACAATGTAGCCCTCTGCTCACCAACACACACAACACAACATAACCGGGGCACATACACATACTATTGGGATGAACAGCCGCAGCGTTGAGAGCCAACAAATTAAAATAGGATAATACATAAACATCAGCGGCGCTGGTTATGATGTAAATATTCACTTTCTTTCTTTTCCATTTTTTTATTTTTCTTTTTCTCCCTATAATAAGTGTGTTAGTATATAAGAATTAATGTATATAAGTAGATTATTTAGGTAGTATTAGAGATGTACATAGGGGGAGGGATAGATCGAGAGGGGAGAGATCTCAGGTTTAAATTACGTTTCAATCAGGTTTAATAAACGGGCCAGTCCCAATGTAAATAAAAGCATAGCAAAGCAACAACATATTTTTAAATTAGAGAATTATATTTCTTCCTTTTCGTAAGTCTTTTCGTCTGTGTATGTCTCTATAGATATACCTATTTTTTTTTTTTTTTTAGTTTTAAGTTTTTGTCAGTAAGTCAGTAGTTTAAGGGAAAAAATTTTAAACCTAGAGATAACAAAATAATTAAGGAGTGAAAAATGTATTAAAGGGTTGTACAAATTAGTAATTAAGGAATTAGGTTAAGATGCTTGTATATGGTATAGATTATTTTCCCTTCCCACTTTCCCCTATAAAAAAAAAAACCCTTTTTATACCGAGGTGTCGTAAAAGGCGAGTGAGGTAAGTCGACTCGCCGTGTGGCATCCGGCTGAGTAGAATAGACCAACCTCATTTCTTATCCAAGGTGTCGTAAAAGGCGACTAAGGTAAGTTGACCAACCGTGTGGTATCCGGTTGGGTAGAATAGATCACTCTTTCTTACCGAGGTGTCTGAAAATACGACTAAAGTAAGTTGACGTCAAGCAAGCGGCTGGTCATAAAAACGGAACAAATCATATAAGACATGTTAATAACACGTGCCGACTCCACTTTGAGTGGGATAAGGGTATTAGGTAAAGTGTAAAATTAAGCAACAATGTTTGCTGTTTCAATAAATAGGTAATATAAAAATGTTACGAATTTATTTTAAAGTGAAACCGGGGATTCGGAATATGAAGCAAGCGATGATGCAGCTGCTAATGATTACCTTCACGAAGACCAGGAATCTACTATTGATGAGGTTTGTAAAAGTAACGGCTTGGTACTATCCCACTTCTGGGCATACGCCCACTCTCCGTTTTTGGAGAGAAGGATCGGAGGTAAGACCTACCACGCTGCTCTAATGCGGATTGGTAGATCTCATATATCCCCAGAATTCTCTATAGATGTGCCGGATTACGATGTTTTCTTTCACCGAAAAACGTGTTGTGATAAATTGCAATTATCAATTAGACATAAGTTTTAATAGAAAAACTCATTGGTGTCTGCCCGGGTTCGAACCCTCTCCTCGAAATCTCCTGGAACCTCCTCGTGACCTCCTCGAAAGAGTCGCACGGTGTTACCGCTGGGCTACCACAGCTTACATATAGCATAAAGCTAAATAAAACATTATATATATTTTCTATTTTACTTTATCGCGGATTATAGCATACCTAATAATTTTATGAGTACTTTTTACATTATTTACTCATAATTTAAACGTTTAAAATTTTGATTAACTGTTGCTACCTTCTAGGCCCAACAGTCGAATCGAAGACATCAAGGTGCTCAAGATTTTCAAGAGCAGGGAGGATATCGTGACGTCGATATTGCAGACCAACAGTCCATTCAGAACAGAGATAAATACGAATCAGTTAGTGCGTTTTTTAATAGTCAATTATAAAAACCATTAGTTACTCATAATTTTTTAACTGCTAGACTAATTCAACTTGGGTAAACCAAAATGTTTCATTGCTAAATTTGTTTCAATCTATTCACAATCACCTTATTGGAATTCATACATCAAATATAACATAAACGTTACTGAGAGTTCTAGAAACTTTACCAAGGCAGTGGCCTAGATAAAACTGTTCTTTATATATATCATTGATAAAAATATTTGCGTTAAGGTCCCATCTATCACATATATTCTTTAAATATTATCTATATCGCCCTATCCGAAATATAAAGTCACATTTCCTAATGTATATGAGACATGTAACTTTATTCTTCGGACAGGGAGATATGTTAAATAATAAGTAGTTAAAAAGTAAGTTTTTTTATATTAATTTATAGATTTCAGATATTAACTCGAGATCTCGAAATGAAAGAACACATGGTGAATATACAAATATACATAATGAGAGAGATATTGCATCTGAAAATGGACACCCAAGAATATATAAGGCACCTAATGATGCAGCTAATGAAGCAGAAGTTCATGAAATATTTACTCAATCCAAGAACAATCAATTGAAGCCCACCCAAAGTGAATCATCCCTTAACAAGAGACCCTTCAATACTGCTTCAGACTATGGTAGCGAAATGTTGTTCAAATTACACCCTGATCAAGCCGCTGGAGCCAGTAATAAAAACGAAATACCTGAAGAAACAAATGATCAACCCAATGAAGTTGAACAATATTACATGCATTCAAGAAACAGGGACCAAACAGGTGCTAAGAAATTTGAAAATATATTTGACAGAGATCGACGTCATGTAGAAAATGTTAAAGAAAGACAAAGTTCAGATGCTACCAACCCACCTAAAAACAAAGAAGAAATAGATACGGACGAAAGTAGTGAAAATGCTATCATAAAGAGTATTAAAAAACTTTCAGAACAAGATCTTGAAGAATTACTTAATTCACTTCCTGAAGACAAAAAGAGACTATTAAAAAAAATTATGGATAAAAGAGAAATTACCAAAAAAGCTGGTGCGGTTGATGAAAACAGCTATTTAGAAGGAGGGCAGTCAGATACCAGCAAAATTGAAGCAGGATATTCAGTTGAATCAATCACAGAATCCTCACTGTCTTCTAACACTCCAGAAGCTGGCAAACAAACTGAAAATGGTGAAGAAGTGAATACTAAAAATCCCGACGGTGAAAATGGGTCAGGGACATCTGGAAGTAAATCTGAAATAAGCGATACTGACATAAAAGGTGAGAGATCAGCAATTGGAGAGGAAAGTGAAACATTTATAGAAGACTCAATAAATGAGGAAAACCTTAATTCGGATCCAAATAAAATTTCAAAAACCGATACTAAACGTGAAACAAAAAATAAAGTTACATCCTTGGGAGATTCCAAAAACTCAGATTATGAGTTTTACGTAAAAGGCCTCAAAGATTTCCCTATGAACCAAGATTTCCCTATCTGTTCCGAAAATGAGGCCTGGTTTGAATCTAAAAACGAAGAGTCGAAAGAAAATGAAGGTCAGATGGGAAGTTTTAAGAGAGAGATTTCCCAAAAAGATCCATCTGCATTGCGTGATTGTGTGAAATCATTAGAAGATTCATTTCCTGCTAACTCAAATAATGATAACAGCTTAAAATCAGAATTAGCGCCGTTGGTTAGAGTAAAAAGAACAGAAAAAGACCGTTTCAAGTTACAGGAGTCACCTGTTATACCTAACGTAAAAGTTCATTACTCTCCTGGAGAAGATAATTATGAAAACGAAGAGAATAGTGAATATGTTAATAACGGTGTTTATGATCGGTCTATAAATTTTGATAATAACCAAGATATATCAAGTAAAGATACTTTGTTAGATATGGGAGAAAAACAACGGCAATCTGCACAATTCAATCAACTAAATTCTCCAGTGGCTAAATTGCGCCCAGCTGTATATTCGGAAATAGAAAAAATGAAAATCGATAAGTTAAGTCTTGGTACGGATACTGATAGCGTTCTCTCGGGCGTAGAGAGCGTAGACGAAAACCTAATGTACAACAGTGGATCACGTGGCAAAAGGACTCCAAAATATTCAAATATTGATTTAAAGAACTCGATTCGAATTGAGCGTACAGCAGGTCCGATAAATGTTGGTTCCATTTCTGACAATTCAATATCTGAATACCACGAAAATGAAGCGTTTGGACCACTTTCAAGTAATGTGGAAGAAAACCTTAATCGACATAAAAGAGTAAGGAACATTAACATATCCTCATCACAAGAAGGTTCCGTAAAATAATTAACTTTTTCCTAAATAATTTAAACAGTGTTTATATAAGCTTTTAAAATTGTTATTTTAGATAAACTAGAAGACTTAATATTAATTTATTATTAAATATACATAGTTCTACATTTATTGTACTGTTTTATTGTCCAAATTAGATTAGAATTTACAGTATTAAAGTTATACCACTACCCAATGAATATTTTTAGTACTACATTCAGTACATTCATATGTTTATTTAAACGATTCATATATATAGTGGTAAATATTTAATAATTTTCATTAATTTTATAACATCTTTTCTCTGTTTGGGATATATAGGTAGCGGTTGAATTCCCGACGTTATCGTGCTGGAAGAAATTTCGCTAATGGCCCTAGTCACCGAAACAATCGTAGAGATTGTAGTAGTGAATATGTGGTGTGTTGTTGATGGCGGCGTTTTATGTGTGGTAACTGGTCCTGCATGTATAAGGTATATGAACGTTGTCTGCTTCCTACAATTAGCAATACACAGATTTTAAGAAAAACAAACGCGGATTATAGCAAGTCTTCTTCAACCAATGGACGTCCACTGCTGCTGTGTTATTCTCTAAAAGCAAAGTACTCGTCGTCGAGCTAACTTTGCTATCGCCCGTCAACCTAACCACGCCGAAATCGGTATTCTCTAACGACATATCGCTCTAGTCGAAGTCAAGGTTGCGAGAGCTCGTCGCTGTTTTTAAAATGTGTTTATCATAGACAATTCGAACTAGTGATTGCATTCCCGTTGACACAAATTTTACCGATAATATATTATTTTAATATTTTTGTGTTTAAAAACGCATTTTGAAGCGTTAATATTATGATATTCACGAATATTACTAAAAATAGAACTCGAAATAGCTCCAAATATATATATTTATCAACATCATTATAACATTACATAGGCTGAATAGACATTTCCTTTGCCTAATTAAAAATTAAAAAAAAAATGTCAAGTGGTTCGCGTCATATAAATTACAGTTTTGTTTATCTTGAATCTTTAAAGTTTTGAATGTGTTGGCAGTGTTATTTATTTTGGATTTATAACTAAATTCTTTAGTTTTTCGTACTTTATTACACATCGTTAATAAGTATATTAAATGTGCAACGAAGATTATAGTCCTCGTTTGAGTTTATTGTATATTTCTTTATAGCATGTCGCGTAGCGCCATACCTTCTCGTAACCAATTTGAAAAACTACTTTAATTGAAGAAATATCTTGGTTTGCTGTTGAGCATGCCCGAACAAACCATGCCAGAGACCGTACAAGAGAAAATTTATGATAAGAAAACACACTTGATTATTGTTGATTGTTTTTAATTCGTATATTGTGTTTTTTATAGCTTTGTTTAAAATAAAGACTTCATTAGTTATGTAGAATTACTGTGATAATAAGTTAATTTAAGTTCCTAATATGTCTTCGGTGCATTATTATTTTTTAAATTTTGTATTATATTTTTACAATAAATACATATAACAAAATGGTTTTTTTATCTTACTGTTTCATGCAGATATATGAATGTTTACTGGGTTCATAAATGATCACACACTTTATATAATAGCATATACTATCTGTTGAAAGTTGATTTCTGGTAAATGACTGATACTTAATTTTTGCCTTCAACGATATAAGTTTAATTTAACATTTTGTGATCTATTCTAAAAATTGAGACTAAAATTTAATATATGTTGGTTAAATTTTTTGCAGTTTACAGTTTGATATTTTGATGATATATTGAAAGATAAAGTGGTATAATTTACTTTTCAATACCTATATTGTAGTATAGGTATTTTTGTACATTTGAAAGATTTAAAAAATTAAGTATATGATCTCTTTTTAATCATTGTAGCTTAACATCATATGAACATTGACTATGCTATAATAGTATGGAGTAAAACATTCCAAATGACAACAAGTAAATTTTACAATAATGTTGGTGGACTCTATGATGATGGTTTTAAGTTAACAAATGAATAAACTGTTTAAATAAATAAAGTACAAATCTTTTTATTATCTAACTTAAAATTTACAAATTACAAAAATTAAAACAAACAAAATTAGCACTAAAGTATTTATAGTCACTTTATTTAAAAATAGCTAATATAGCTATAGTTAGTTTATTTACAGATAAAGCATTATTTTTAAGGCAGTATAAAGGTTCCCATTACAAAAAAATATAAATAAAAATTTAAGAAAGTATATAAATGAACAACAGTTCAGTACAACATAAGAGAGAGAAACCACAATTTTTTTTATTGTACTTCAAATAATTCTGCTTAATAAACAATGGTGCACAAAAATAGATCATTATATTATACATAACTATGCAGCGCACACCAATACTTACTCATTCTTGCTTTCCTGCTTGTCAAAAACATTTTGAGTATTATCCCCATGCGCAGAGCTAGGACTAATCTGCTGTCCTGAATGAAATTATTTTAATTTACATGAGGAGCAAGTAGCCTGGAATGGTTGCATAAATTTTGCAGTGCACAACATGCTATCACTATTTTTAATGCCATATGTTTTTTGCAGTTTACGGTTTGTCATTTTGATGATATATTGAAAGATAAATAAAGTGGTATAATTTACTTTTCAATACCTATATTATAGTATTAGTATTTTTGTACATTCGAAAGATTTAAAAAATTAAGTATATGATCTCTTTTTAATCATTGTAGCTTAACATCATATGAACATTGACTATGCTATAATAGTACGGAGTAAAACATTCCAAATGACAAGTAAATATTACAATAATGTTGGTGGACTCTATGAAGATGGTTTTAAGTTAATAAATGAATAAACTGTTTAAATAAATAAAGTACACATCTTTTTATAATCTAACTTAAAATTTACAAATTACTATACAAAATATTAAAACAAACAAAATTAGCACTTAAGTATTTATAGTCACTTTATTTAAAAATAGCTAATATAGCTATAGCAAGTTTATTTACAGATAAAGCATTATTTTTAAGGCAGTGTAAAGGTTCCCATTACCAAAAATATAAATAAAAATGTAAGAAAGTATATAAATGAACAATATATAGTTCAGTACAACATAAGAGAGACCACAATTTTTTTTATTGTACTTCAAATAATTCTGCTTAATACAATGGTTCACAAAAATAAATCATTATATTATATCTATGCAGCGCCCACCAATTCTTACTAATTCTTGCTTGCCTTCTTGTCAAAATCATTTTGAGTATTATCCCCATGGGCAGACAGAGCTTGGACTAATGTGGTGTCCTCAATTAAATAATTTTGATTCACATGAGGGGCAGGTAGCCTAGCATGGTTGCATAAATTTTGCAGTACACAACATGCTATCACTATTTTTAATGCCATATGTAGATCATAGTGGACCACTCTGTGGATTAACAGTCACCTAAATCTTCCTTTTAGCAAGCCAATTGTTCTCTCTATACAATTGTGTGCAGAACAATGCAAATCATCATATAATTCCTCCAGTTGTTCATTAGGACCATTGAATGGTGTCATCATGAATGACCTTTGACCATATTCCGAGTCACCTAAAAATATATTTAGATTAAAACTGGCACCTAATCAACATAAAGTATTTGTGATGTATTTAGAAAATAGGTGTAAGAACATTTCTGGCATGATAATTTTTCAGCAATAGTATCTCTTAATGATGCTGAGGTCTTATCATGGAAAGAAGAGTTCCATCAGTACATCGAATTCCACCTGATATCTTGAATTTTTTATAAAATCTAAAATACATGAATACAAAATGAACATCTATTTATACTCCTTTTATGTTAAATAAAATTATACCTTTCATTAAGAACCTGCCTTTCATCAGAATTTTGAGGAAACCTTATATATTTTCTTACGATTTCTGGTCTATTTAGAGCTTCAAGAAAAGAGTGAATTGCTCTAGACACAGATATTTGGGAAATATATGTGTCCACATTTTTTCCTATAATTTTTAGGTTACTTCTAATATCCAAAAATGTTAGTGCATACAATCTGATAAAATATAACATGCAACATGATTATTGCATTGTTTTTACATTTGTATTGGTATTTTTTATTGGCCATTAAATAAGCAAACCTTTATTCTATTCGATAAACCACTTGAACGACGTTGCTTTGAAAGATAAGGTTTTAATTCATTTTGTAATTGTTTAATGAGATCTTCCGACAGTCACATATAGACATAGATAGAATATTTATGCTTTAAGTATGTTATATGTACTCAGAATCTCTTCAAATTGCATGTATAAGTCTTATTTGGTGCGCCAGTCGGTGTTTTGCTAAATCGTCTTGTTTCTTAGCTCCTTCCAATACGAGTATGGTACACACTAACTTTGCAGTCATTTTTATAATTTGTAATACACAATAACACTATAACACAACTGAATTAAACTTAAAAAACTAATTTTTCGCCCTACTAATATTGACTCTCGCCCTAGAAAATGTAGCTTTTGCAAATTTGCATGTGACATTAAGTGGCGAGGTTGTGAGCGAGGTCTTGGCCACCTCGTCGCTGTTTTTTTGTTAGCGAATACCAAATTGTATGAAGAAATGTCAAATGGTGTCGAGCGTCGCGGCTTTGATTAGTTCAAATAGGCGCCGTACTCGCCCTAGAGCGCTAGTGTAGTTTAGTATGAGTTAGTGAATACCAAATCATTAATTCGTCGCTGTTCCAGCCGTGAAAGCAAGTTTATGTCCTTAGCGAATAACACTCCTGGTCATAGGTCTCTTCACGGTATTTACTCATCACTCGATCTTGTGCCGTCTTAGATCCAGCGGTTCTCCGCGACCTTTTTGAGGTCCACCTTGTTGTAGTTTATTGTAGGGGGTCTAGCGACGCTGCGTTTTCCGGTGCGGGGTCGCCATTCTAACATCTTAAGACCCCAAACGCATAATCAATAACATAACACATTATAGTTTTAGCTTTCGCTATTATAAGGTAAGGTAATTAAAATTATCACATCATAGTAAATGAAACAAACAAAATTTTATAAAGATTTATTACATGGCAAAATTTGACAAACAGAAAATACAAATTATTTGTCAATATTATATAGTTTATTTATTATAATAAAATATTATATATTAAAAAGGCACATTACAATGTTTAGATCATAAATATATCTATGATTAAGAGTAGTAATGTTAGCATTTTTACTTAATTAAAAATGTTATAAAAATAATAATAAAGCGCCAGTAAATAGGGAATGACATTGTTTTATGTTAGTTTTTTTTTAATTACTGAGACGTTTGTTGGGTTATTTTCGATGTATAAAATTTATGTTCACGAGAGTCACGCGTATGTTTGAACGGTGTTCGCGGAGACTCGATCAGTGTAGCTGGACATCTTCCATGAACATGGGTTGTAAATTCACGCTTGTAACTTGTGCCGCCATCACCTAATACAAATTGCGAAGTGTTTCCATATCGGGCATGACGTTCTACTCTCTCCACACGTTCATTACGTTCTACCTGATTAGAGGACCTCGAGAAACTTCCGTAAGAGCGAGCTTCAGATTGTCCATAGAAATCACCGCCAACACGTAGATTGTCACGAACAATGACACGAGGTTGTCTCTCTGTGACCATCGTAGATTGACCATCACGCTTTTCTTGACGTCTGGTATCTGTATGTTCGGATTGTTGTGATATAACTGCTACATTATCGCGAGCGGAACGATGCATTGAGCTTATGCTCTTCCTGTCAGCACTGTGTGTAGAATTACTAATATATTCACCACGTTCATTTAGATTGGTAATACTCTTTCTCTGCGCAGCAGCAGTTGAACTTGTTGAATGATGAGCTTCTGTGGTCGACGTAACGCCTTTGCGGTGAAGGACAGCGTTACTGCTTGATACATCCGATACTAAGTCAGAGGTCCGTTTATGGTGACCAGTTTGTGAACGTGTTGTATTTGATGTAATAGGAATATCACCACCATGCATAGCCCTCTGAAATTCAATACTCGTTTTCGTCACACTGTCACTTAGATGGTTTCTATTAATAGTGTGCGACTGATGAACCGTCGAACTCTTGGAAACGTTCTGCTCTAAATGGCTGGATACGTTCGAAGAGGATCCCGTTGTACGTTGAATTTGGTGATCCGTTGAGTGATCAGTGTGTCTTTGCTGAGTACTCGCACTCAGTTCACGACCACCGTGATGTGCAGGTACTTCTGTTATTTGTTTATTTTGACCATGTTCACTACTGAGGTGCCTTTGTGAGTGGTGATCATTTATTTTCTGGTGTGAAGTAGATTTATTTTCTTCAATACGATTTGTCCCTTTTGTATACTGCGTCGAACTGTATGTATTTTCTTGTTTGTTTATTATGTTTGATGTCGTATGGCTGTGTCGTTGCGAATGAGTGTGATCTTCAGAAGTGGATAAATGATGTTCGGAGCGTACATTTTTATGCGGTGTTTCCGTATATCCTACAGGCTGTTGGCTTGATCTCTCTCTGTTATGATCTTCGTGTCTGCCTTTTACTATGTAAGTAGTATTTGAAACGTTTCGTTCAGTCTGACTATCAAAACTATCACTCTTATGTATACTTTCATTGTTTATTACATGATCAGATACTATTTTTTGTGTGGTATTTCCAATTTGCTTGTAACGGACACCAGTACTCGGTTCAGGAACTTTTTTGATAGTGGAACTCCTAGAATCACCTTCAGAAACTGCTGCTACTTCAACATTCCTTGTCACATTAACCCATTTTCCAGCGATCAGTTTCTTTTCAGTTATTTGTTTTACTACTTTTTGTGTAGACGATGAAACACTCCTTACATTTTTTGAGTCAATTTTGTTTATAGTATTTCTTTCCGCTGAATGTCGTGACGTTGAACGATCTTTCACATCACGATCTATTTTATCCCGAGACGGAGAGTAGTCAATTTTTTTGGTTGATATGTTGATATTATTTTGAACTTCACCATGACTCTGGTTTACTGTAGATTGTTGTATGTAAGTGTCAGACTGTACATGTTTAAATTCTTCAGTAGAAGCACTATGCATACCTGTGTGTCTTGTTGTATGTCTGTCTGTTACTTTAGTAACATTTGACTTTACATCATGATCTGATTGTGTTTTCATTATGTCCGTGTGTCTAGAAGTATCACGAGAAGTTATTTTTGAACCATATGTAGAGGTATCCGTGACATTGTCTGAAGGTTCACGTGGATGTCTTTTTTCATCAGGAGTAGCGTGACGGGGACCATAGCGATCACGCTCTTGATCAGATCTGGGACCACTTTTTGGATGAGTGTAGTCACCAGGTTTATGTGGAGATGTTTGATGCATGCTATCATACATGCCTTCAGGATACAAATTATCCTTTGGTAAAATTGGACTAACCCGTTCACCTGGTTGCCATTGTGGTCGTTTAGGATGATCGAAATCACCTTCTGATCGGAGGTTATCTTTTGGCCGAACTTGTTCTGGCGTGTCTCCTGGTTGCCATTGTGATTTGGGCCGGCTTTCTAAAACACCATCCGGGTATAAATTGTCCTGAGGTTTTCCCCATTTTGTTCTAGTAGTTTTATCGATGTCGCCAGTATGTTCTTTTTGTGGTTTACTATGTTGTGGAGAACGTTTCTCAAAATCTCCAGGTTGATAGCTATGAGGTTTATTAGATTGTGGAGAAAGTTGTCCGTCAGGTAGATAACTTTGTGTCTTGCCATACTGTGGAGAATCCATCCCGGGCTGTACAGGCTTGCCATATTGTGGCTTATCAGACTCTTCTGGTCGAGAACTCTTAGGTTTATTGTATTCAATATCAGGACTGTCAGTTGTCTTACCAGGTTCAGGTGTGCGGTGAATAATATATCGGGTTGAATCGTCTTGCATTATTTTAGTTTTATTATCTACATCAGTTACTTCCTGTATTATATATGTTGTTTGTTTAGAAAATGGTGATTTATCTTTTGGACGCCTATCGTCGTATCCCTTTGGTGTTTCACCATTTAGTATTTCAGGAATTTTTTCCTGTTGTTCTTTTGGCTTTTTACCATCAGGGTAATAAGTTATAGCCGTTCTTGTATCTTTAGTTTGTTTATAATCATCTCTACGGGAAAGATCTTCAAATACACCTTCTATTTTAAGATTGTCTTCTCTACGAGTTAATTTTACCCGTTGTCCTTTTACAACTCGATAAGTATCAGATGTACGAATCGTATCAATTGTACCCTCCATTTTCAAGTTATCTTCGTGTTTAACTACAGGCATTCTATCTCCTGTTACTACACTATAATCGTTCTTCTGCTTCATATCTATGAATTCACCTTCTATTTTTAAGTTGTCTTCTCTTCGAATTATATCTACTCTTTCTGTCTTTTGCTTGCGACGTATATCTATATCTCTATCTATAGTAATATTATCGACATGCTTGAAAGGTTTTCTTTTTTCTGCTGGTTGTGAGGGAACCACTTCAGGCTTATAAAATTTACCATCAGGCTTTAGATTGTCTTGTGGCCTGACAACGGGTGCTCTTTCTCCTTTAGTTATACTGTAGTCATCGCGAGTACGTAAATCAATAAATTCACCTTCTGTCCTCAAATTATCTTCATGTTTTTGTATGACAATTTTTTCCGTTTTGTCAATTCGTTTGTAGTCATCCCTTGAACGCTGAATATTCATAACTCCTTCCATTTTGAGATGATCTTCATGTTTAATAACTTCAGCACGATCTCCTCGGGTGACTGTGTAGTCTGTACGTCGTATAATATCCATCTCACCTTCCGGCTTAAGATTATCTTGGGGTCTTTTTTGGATGGGTCGCTCACTTGGCTGCCATTTATCAGGCACTGGTTTTTCAAATTCACCTTCAGGTTTCAAATTATCTTTTGGTTTTTTCGCTTCAGGTCTTTCAGCTGGACGCCAATCGTCATGCTTAGGCGTATCGAATTTACCCTCTGTCTTCAGATTGTCTTGAGGTTTTTTCGGGATTTGTCTTTCAGCTGGCTTCCATTCATCATGTTTAGGTTTCTCGAATTCTCCTTCAGGTTTTAAGTTATCTTTTGGTTTCTTAATTACCGGTTTTTCAGCCGGTCGCCATTCATCATGCTTTGGAGACTCAAATTGGCCTTCAGGTTTGAGATTATCTTTTGGTTTCCTCGGTAGTTGACGTTCAGCTGGTCGCCAATCATCTTGCTTTGGTTTCTCAAATTCACCTTCAGGTCTCAAATTATCTTGTGGTTTCTTTATTTCTGGCTTTTCAGCTGGTTGCCATCTTTCTCTTCTAGGAGTTTCAAATTCGCCTTCAGGTTTTAGATTATCTTTTGGTTTTATCGGTGTTTGCCTATCTGCTGGACGCCATTGATCTGGCCTAGGTTTCTCAAACTTACCTTCAGGTTTAAGATTGTCCTTAGGTTTGTACTGTTCAGGACGATCAGCTGGTTGCCATCGTTCTTTTTCAGGAGTTTCAAATTCACCTTCCGGCTTAAGATTGTCTACAGGTTTCTTTTGTGTAGGGCGATCCGCAGGTCTCCATTTTTGTTTTTCGGGAGTATTAAAGTCTCCTTCAGGATACAAATTGTCTTCGGGACGACGAACTGGCGCCCTGTCTCCTGGCTGCCAATCTTCTGGCTTTCGCTTTTCAAATTCACCTTCAGGGCGTAGATTATCTTGTGGTTTTTTAGGTTTCTGTCTATCAGCTGGACGCCATTCATCTTGTTTTGGAGTATCAAACTCTCCCTCAGGTCTTAGGTTATCTTTAGGTTTTTTCGGTGTTTGTCTTTCAGCAGGACGCCACTCTTCTAGTTTAGGTTTTTCAAACTCCCCTTCGGGCTTTAGGTTATCCTTCGGCTTATGCTGCACTGGACGTTCTGCGGGTTGCCATTCATCGGGTTGGCGCCGATCAAAATCGCCTTCAGGTCGTAAGTTGTCTTGTGGTTTTTGAGGCTTAGGACGTTCAGCGGGGCGCCATCGTTCCTTTTCAGGAGTTTCAAAGTCACCTTCTGGTTTAAGATTATCTGCGGGCTTCTTTTGTATCGGACGATCTGCTGGTCTCCATTTTTGTTTTTCTGGTGTAGTAAAATCACCTTCAGGATACAAATTATCTTCCGGGCGACGTACTGGCGCCCTGTCTCCTGGTTGCCAATCTTCTGGCTTTCGCTTTTCAAAGTCACCTTCAGGATGAAGATTATCTTGTGGCCTTTTGGGTTTGGGTCTTTCTGCTGGCCGCCACTCTTCTGGTTTTTGCTGTTCAAACGTTCCCTCAGGTTTCAGGTTATCTTTCGGCTTATGCTGCACTCGACGTTCTGCGGGTTGCCATTCATCGGGTTGGCGCCGATCAAAATCGCCTTCAGGTCGTAAGTTGTCTTGTGGTTTTTGAGGCTTAGGACGTTCAGCGGGGCGCCATCGTTCCTTTTCAGGAGTTTCAAAGTCACCTTCTGGTTTAAGATTATCTTCGGGCTTCTTTTGTATGGGACGATCTGCTGGTCTCCATCTTTGTTTTTCCGGTGTTGTAAAATCACCTTCAGGATACAAATTATCTTCCGGGCGACGAACTGGCGCCCTGTCTCCTGGCTGCCAATCTTCTGGCTTCCGCTTTTCAAATTCGCCTTCAGGACGTAGATTGTCTTGTGGTTTTTTAGGTTTTGGTCTATCAGCTGGACGCCATTCATCATGTTTTGGTGTATCAAATTCCCCCTCAGGTTTTAAGTTATCTTTTGGTTTTTTCGGTGTTTGTCTTTCAGCAGGTCGCCATTCTTCTGGGGTAGGTTTTTCAAACTCTCCTTCCGGTTTAAGGTTATCCTTCGGCTTACGCTGCACTGGACGTTCTGCCGGTTGCCACTCATCGGGTTTTCGTTGTTCAAAATCGCCTTCCGGTCGCAAATTGTCCTGTGGTTTTTTGGGCTTGGGACGGTCTGCAGGTTGCCAGCGTTCTCTTTCAGGAGTTTCAAATTCACCTTCCGGTTTAAGATTGTCTTCAGGTTTCTTTTGTTGGGGTCGTTCAGCTGGCCGCCATTTCTCTTTTTCAGGCGTTGTGAAATCACCTTCAGGACGCAAATTGTCTTCAGGACGACGAGTTGGCATTCTATCTCCTGGTTGCCAATCTTCTGGTTGGCGTTTTTCAAATTCACCTTCAGGACGAAGATTATCTTGTGGCTTCTTGGGTTTGGATCTCTCTGCTGGACGCCATTCTTCTGGTTTATGCTGTTCAAACGTACCCTCAGGTTTCAGATTATCTTTTGGTTTATGCTGCACTCGACGTTCGGCTGGTTGCCATTCATCGGGTTGGCGCTGTTCAAAGTCACCTTCAGGTCGCAAATTGTCATTTGGTTTCTTAGGTTTAGGCCGCTCAGCTGGACGCCATTGATCTTTCTCTGGCGTTTCAAACTCACCTTCTGGCTTAAGATTGTCTTCAGGTTTTCTTTGTTTTGGTCGGTCTGCTGGTCGCCATTGTTCTTTCTCGGGGGTTTCAAAGTCACCTTCGGGCTTAAGATTATCCTCAGGTTTTTTTTGTTTTGGGCGCTCTGCAGGTCGCCATTGCTCTTTCTTGGGAGTTTCAAATTCACCTTCGGGTTTAAGATTATCCTCAGGTCTTTTTTGTTTTGGGCGTTCAGCTGGTCGCCATTGTTCTTTTTCGGGAGTTTCAAATTCACCTTCGGGTTTAAGATTATCCTGGGGTTTTCTCTGTTTTGGGCGGTCTGCAGGTCGCCACTGTTCTTTCTCAGGTGTAGTAAATTCACCTTCCGGGCGTAAATTATCTTCAGGTTTCTTTTGTTTTGGACGTTCTGCTGGACGCCATTCTTCCCGTTTTGGAGTTTCAATATCACCTTCGGGTTTAAGATTATCTTGAGGTTTTTTAGAAATTATTTTTTCCGCTGGTCGCCATTCTTCAGTACGTGGTTTTTCGAATTCTCCTTCTGGCTGAAGATTATCTTTAGGTCTTTTAATATCATGCCGTTTTGGCGTTCTCTCTTCATATGTTCTATATTCTTCTTGAGTTGTAGTAATAGTTTCAACATCTTCAGTAGAATAAAACTTTTCAAAATCTTCTTTTGTCCAAGTTCGACGTCTTTGTGGACGTTCCACTGTCGTAACTTTTTCGGTGAAATCTTTTTGATTTGAAGTTGTGAAATCTATTTCGCCTTCATGTAGTAGATTATCTGTTTTTTTTGTGATTAGAGTTGTTTTCTCGTAAGTATCAGTATAGTCAATAAATTCTGACTTTGACGTAGTTTCTGTAGTCATATCTCCTTCTATTTTCGTCCATGTGTTGCGTCTAACTGGTTTTGATCTCTCAACAGGTTTTGCAGTGTACTCTGTGCGAGTCGTTGTTAAATCTGAAATAATAGTTGAAAATAATTTTAGATAAATCTTTATGAACACTTCTTATAACATATCTTTCCTCCTGCCCTTATCCCACTCTAAGTGGGGTCGGCACAACATGTTATAAACATGTTGTCACATGATTTCACATGACGTCAACTTACCTCAATCGCACTTTACGACACCTCGGTAAGAACTGAAGGTGGTCTATTCTACTCAGCCGGGTAACACACGGCATCCACATAAAGATTTAAAAATAATATTACATTTTTTTAATTTAATTTCTACAAACAACCATCAAAGCTCTTTCGTTATATGCTATTATGTTCTTTCATAAAAATATTAAATTGTGAATGATAAATACCTGTAAAATCTCCTTCAGTTATGATATTATCAGTGCGCCGAATTATTTCAGCTCTTTCTCCAGTGACAACTTTATAGTCTTCTGTAATTGTTCTCGTAGTTGTAAAGTCCCCTTCAGGGTGTAAATTATCTTGCGGTTTTTTTGCAATAGGCTTTTCAGCAGGTACATATTCTTGCGGTTGTCTTTTGGCAAAATCTCCTTCCGGCTTTAAATTGTCTAATGGTTTTTTCTGTTCTGGTCTTTCGGCAGGTCTCCATTCCTCCTTTTTGGGAGTCGTAAATTCTCCTTCAGGTTTCAAGTTATCTTCTGGACGTCGCACAGGTTCTCTTTCACCTGGCCGCCATTTTTCAGGCTTTCTTCCTTCAAACTCACCTTCTGGCTTAAGATTGTCTTCTGGTTTCCTTTGTTTTGGTCGGTCTGCTGGTCGCCATTGTTCTTTCTCGGGGGTTTCAAAGTCACCTTCGGGCTTAAGATTATCCTCAGGTTTTTTTTGTTTTGGGCGCTCTGCAGGTCGCCATTGCTCTTTCTTTGGGGTTGTGAATTCACCTTCGGGCTTCAAATTATCTTGAGGGCGTCTAACTGGTGCTCTATCCCCAGGTTGCCAGTCCTCTGGTTCTCTTCTTTCAAAATCTCCTTCAGGCTTTAGATTATCTTCAGGTCGTCGGATAGGTGCTCTGTCACCAGGCCTCCAAACTTCCGGTCGTCTATCTTCAAAGTCACCTTCTGGTTTTAAATTGTCTTCAGGTTTTCGTACAGGAGCTCTATCTCCAGGACGCCACTCATCAGGTTTACGCTTTTCAAACTCTCCTTCTGGACGCAAATTATCTTCAGGTTTTTTAGGTTTTTGGCGTTCGGCTGGGCGCCAAGGTTCCTTTTCTGGAGACATGAACTCACCTTCTGGCCTAAGATTATCCTCAGGTCGTCGAGTAGGAGCTCGATCTCCAGGTTGCCATTCCTCTGGTTTGCGTTTTTCAAAGTCTCCTTCTGGACGTAAATTATCTTCTGGTCTTTTAGGTTTCGGACGTTCAGCTGGTCGCCAAGGTTCTTTTTCCGGGGACGTAAACTCACCCTCTGGCCTTAGATTATCTTCAGGACGACGAGTAGGAGCTCGATCTCCAGGTTGCCATTGTTCAGGTCGTCTTTTCTCGAAATCTCCTTCTGGTTTTAGATTGTCTTCCGGACGACGAACAGGAGCCCTATCACCAGGTCTCCATTCTTCAGGTCGTCTCCCTTCAAAATCACCTTCAGGTTTCAAATTATCTTCAGGTTTCCTTACATGTGCTCTATCTCCGGGACGCCATTCTTCCGGTTTGCGTTTTTCGAATTCCCCTTCAGGACGTAAATTATCTTCAGGTTTCTTAGGTTTCTGCCGTTCAGCTGGACGCCAGGGCTCCTTTTCAGGACTAGTAAATTCACCTTCTGGCTTCAAATTGTCTTCAGGGCGTCGAGTTGGTGCCCTGTCACCGGGACGCCATTCGTCAGGTTTCCTTGTCTCAAATTCGCCCTCTGGCTTGAGATTGTCCTCTGGCTTTCTCACGGGAGCACGTTCGCCAGGCCGCCATTCTTCAGGACGTCTTTTTTCGAATTCGCCTTCAGGTTTGAGATTATCTTCTGGTCTCTTAGGCTTAGGTCGCTCAGCGGGTTCCCAACGAGGACGTTCCGGTTCCTGGAAATCACCTTCAAGTCGCAAGTGATCTTCGTGATGAACAGCTGTAGTGCGACTGACATGTTTTTCATCGTAATCTTGTTTATAAGCGGAGACCACGCTCGTGTGCTCCACATCGAACAATGGCTCCGGGACATCGTTGTGTAGGCAGCGGTGACGCCTGTAAGAATAATATTTTCATGTAAAGAAAGGGTGGTAACAAAAACGAACTAAAATGAAACAATTATTTTTACAGCAATATCTACTTCGTTCTTTTATGTCTACTCGTTTCGTTTCCCATAGTACAATATATTTTCATAGTACCATATCATCACTACATAATATTATTATTTTGAATTTAAACTGTTGCGAGTAGTATTCATAATTAATATATAGAAACCGGCTATACTCACGTCTTATTTTATCGGATGAGCCCGACTAGTTTCAAGCCCATACGGGGCTTTTATTCATGAGCTCTTTATCGCGGCACTATAACCGGTATAGCTAGTTTCTATATATTAATATTAGGTATTATTGTTTCTTAAACATTTAATAAAGTCCCCCGCCTCGTCTGTCCGTATGTTTGTTCACTTGTATGAAATGGTATCACTTAAGATGTAAAGAAAAACATATGTTATATCAATGTTTTTGGCACCTTTTAACGCGGTATGGATGCAAATAGAGAGGAAACCGTCTTGGTGTCGGCAGAGGCGGCAGAGTTAGCGGCTCGGCCATCGCACGCGTCCATCGCGACTAATACTACACTACCACTTCATCACAATCGTAAGTACAATACCTTCTTTGTGACCTAATTTTGTTTTGATAACTGAAACCTTTTTACACGCCATTTTTTTCATATATATATATTAATTCACAATAATACTGTGATAATATTATTTGTACATTATTACATTACTTATATTAAGAATGATTTTAAATTTTTTGTTCGTAATGCTATGAAAGCGGGTTATTATTAACTATTTATTTCAATAAATATTTATCTGGAATCTGAAATGCTCCAACAATAAAATACTATGATGAAGCGTTTGATACCCAGAGAACCATAATCAATTTCAACATTCTTTTATTTCTCTTTTAATATATATAGACAACAGTCTAGTAAATTATTCAGTTATTATTGTTAAAACTCGTATGTGGTATATACCAGTATGAACATTTTATTTTATTATCAAGAAAGCTCGACACGTTAGTATCGAACGAATAAATAATTTTCATTACACATTTCTATGCTATAATACTTATTTCTAGCTCATTACTAGAAGCGATCAAGTAGAAAGTACTTTTACATCGCGCACTGAGGGACGACCTGGCATAGAAAATTGTACTAAAACAGTAAATATTTTCAGTTTCATGAGAGATTGTTAATACGACAACCGATTCGCCGCGAACTGTATTACAGACTGCCGTAAAACGTAAAGCCTTTGTGATTTCCTTGCTAAGGAAATTGTATTTCACAAACCTATGAATATGTTTTATTTCTCGGTTGTTTTGCTGTAGTAATTTATACAACACCGAATTTATTTGCACAAAATTTGTTTATTTTATTTCTTAGTTATACTTTTAAAAATTTATATTTATTTTATGTTAAATATAAGTATATATGTATTAAATTTGAATAACATAAGTATATAAAAGAGGCAAAAAGTGAATAAAATAAATGGGGTTTAACCAATTAGTATATAACTAAGCTTGTTTGGGAAATGCTTTTTAATTGCTAAATTTTACTTTCCGATTCTTTCTGCTAATGACTTCCATTGCAGGGAGAAATTATTGTTGATTTTGTAATAGTGTACGTGTGTAATGCTTGTGTATTGTGGTGGCGGTGGTGAAGGTTTGTGCATGTTTTTTTACGAATCTTGCATGTATGTATAAAAACGGATATTCCACTCTACATTTAGCATTATATTTTTTTTAACCTAAACCTTAAACTTATCAATAACATCTTAACACGTACATAGCAACCAAATTTTCCTAAAAAGCCGTCGCTATGATACGAATTGCGTTCAATAAATTTTCTCGTTCAGTTTTATTATTCAGAGCCCTACATTGTTTTACCGTTAAGTATAATTGAATTACGGTTTAACATAAGTAAAACTTATACGATTTCAACATAGTTAACTCGTGTAACAAAGGAGAATTCGTCTGTAACCATTTCCATTTTAAATTATAATTGCGAGCGAAAGGATGAATTAATGGGTCGGGCTACGAACAAAGAAGCTTTAGAGAATCAGTGGGCGACTGTTCGTGAGGCCAGATATAGCGGTGACTCAAAACCATATACAGTCCTATTTAGCTAAGGTTCAATTCACATAAATATTCTTTTACTGGTAAATCTTTTGACAACTTACAACAAATATACATCATTCTGCAGCCGTTATTCCACATTTAGTGGGGTACAACAATAAGCGGCCGCCTGCCTGACTTCCCTTAGTAAACGACACGACACTTTAACGACACCTCGGTAAAAAAGAGGGTGGTCTATTCTATTTAGCAGTACACCACACGGCGCGTCAACTTACCTTAGCCGCCCTTCACTACAACTCGGTATGAAATGAGAGTGGTCTATTCTACTCAGGAGTACATCATACGGTGGGTCAACTTACCTTAGTCGCCTTTAACGACACCTCGGTAAACAATGAGGGTGGTCTATTCTATTTAACCGGATACACACGATGGGTCAACTTAACTTAGTCGCCTTTTACGACACCTCGGGAAGAAATTAGGGTAGTCTTTTATACTCAGGAGTACACCACACGGTAGGTCAACTTACCTTAGTCGCCTTTAACGACACCCCGGTAAGAAATGAGGGTGGTATATTCTATTCAGCCGGATACCACACGACGGGTCAACTTAACTTAGTCACTTTTTACGACACCTCGGTAAGAAAGAGAGTGGTCTATTCTATTTAACCGGATACCACACGGTGGGTCAACTTAATCTATACTGCGTCCATCATATTATCAGTCTTTTGACAGCTCACGCTCATTAAGTTTTGTATTGCTTACGTACAAATATCATACAAATAATATTTGTACTTTATGGATGGGTACCGCCCACTTAGTGATGTCACACATAATGGGTTACTACGATTATGCCACAGATTAAAAATAATCGGTAGAAATCGATGTTACGAGTATTAAAAGACATTTAATAACATTATATAAAGTTTTACTTTCTTCTTAGTTAATACATGAATACAAATAAAACAATCAGGATATTTTAATTTATTTTATTAGCACGAGTCGTCGGAATGATAATCAACACTAGACTCCTCCGATGAGGAGTCTTCAGTAGCAGTTATTATTAGCTCTTGTGTAGATAATATATTATCAAACGCAATATCACGTTCCCAATCAGAGAATATTACTCTTTTAGTTCTTTCCACCACACTTGCCCAGTTCTCGGCCGTTACGTGGGTGCAAGCATTTTTTAGCAATTGCAACATTTTATTCGCTGTGAATGGGGGGCTTGTATTGCATCTCGCAGCATGCCCTTTTACTTGTGCCCATATAAGTTCTATTGCGTTGTACTGGCAGTGGTATGGAGGAATCCGAAGAACAGTATGGCCATATTCTGCTGCCATTTCATTGATTACATAGCGTTTTGCTCTCTTTTTGGTTTTTAATATTTTTATTAATTCAACTTTTAACATTGAGTCGTCCACATTTTCTCCATTGTCCCGAAGCCAATTAATTATTTCATGCTTTTTATTAGCCTGTGTTGGCATTTTGTCAATTTGACGGGAGTGGTAGGGCGCATTATCAATAAAAATTATTGATGGTTCTTCCAATGAAATGAGCATTTTTTTGAACCACTCTTCATACACATTTGCATTCATCTCTTCGTGGTAGTCATTTGATTTCTTCGATTTAAATGCCAACAGTGCGTCTTGTACAAATCCTTTTGCTGTACCTGCATGGCAAATGATTAGGCGCTCACCTTTTCCCATTGGTACTGAGGAAGTGGAATCAGCAGTATCATCAGTCCAGAAACGAGATAGTGTGTGGTTAGCGTTGAGCCATGTTTCATCCGTGAAAACAATATTTGCCCAATCTTGTATTTTCTTTGCCTCTCTTAAAAAATCACAACGTGCTATAGCTATATCTGTGCGTTCCATTAATAATTTTCTTTTATTTAACTTTTTATATGAAAAGCCAATTGTGTTCAAAACTTTGACCAAAGAAGATTTTTCACCATGAAATAGACCACTTCTTTTCAAAGAAACAATAAGTTTTCTCAAAGTTGGAATTTCTTTTCTCAAGTAGTAATCTAGTTTACGTAGGTTATCATTAATCGAACTACTTAGGTACGTAATTCGATTAATGATAGTAGGTACTATAATCGGAATGGTATCGCATACGAGAATCTTTAGGACATCACTATCGTCAATCTGTCAAAAGATGGTTAATATAATGGACAGTGTATAGTCGCCTTTAATGCCACCTCGGCAAGAAATGAAGGTGGGATATTCTACTAAGCCAGATACCGATCGGCGGTTATAAAAATATACATTCGAGTTAAAATTCTTATTTTTGAATGCATTAGCATTTTATTTCCGTGCCATATGGATTATGTCGCGTTTAGAAAAGTCAAGGTTTTTTTCTGTTACTAAGCTAACTTAATGGTTTTTATTTATTCTTGGTACTGGCATATTTTTAAAGGGTTGATGATGTAAGATAGCCGCTCCGTTAAAATTTATGGTGTAAAATTTATCCGTAAAAATGAATTCATTAAAATTATTTCAATATAAATCTCTATTTTTATACAAAGTACCTGGTTGACCGACCAAACCTCGGTAATTTTTTACAAAATAAAAAAGAAACTAAAAAAAATGTAGTTGGGGATTGATCCTAGGTATTTACATTTCTCGAGACTGCCCGTTCCCCGAATAAGCTACGCTGACTTGACAGTTAATGACCAAAATTCAAATCCATATAAATTCTAGTATTTTTTAATGCCCAAAAACAGGGATTAAACGAATTTTTTTTTACATAAAACCTAGCTAGATACCGATTTTTCTCCCCCAAAACCCCCTGTATTTCAGAAAAATCGTTGGACAGGTTGCCGCGATTCCGAAAAAATACATAATACAAGATTACCGCATTTAAATATTAAAGATATGAAAAGTATGTACATTCAAAAATATGTAGAAACGATGGTCATTATTTGTCGCCAAGCGATGGGAATCAAACATGTTCTAAATTCGACATTGGAGTTTACCATCGATCAATACATACTTTTTTTAATAGACAAATTTTTATGAACTATTATGAATCGTAATGTAGGTTTCTAAAACGTTATATTATTTCAAAACTATGATAAGATATGAGCCATGTTGTTTCCGGCTGAGTAGACCACCTTCATCTCTTACCGAGATGTCGTAAAAGGTGACTAAAGTAAGTTGACCCGCCGTGTGACCACCCTTTTTCTAATTGAGGTATCGTAAAATACGCCTAAGGTAAGTTGAGGTCAGGCAGGCGGCTGGTCGGTCAAATCATGTGACAACATGTTGTGTCGACAGCTCTTAGAGAGTTTATAAGGGCAGAAAGATGATCATAAGATATATAAAATATCTTATACCTATTTATTATAAATATTATAATATTGTGAGACAAAACTTTTTATTTGATGTAAAAACTACACAAAACAGTGATTTGTAATCGGTAATTTCACAATCTATAAATGAAATACAACTAAAAACTCGGATGTCGATTACTTAAAAACAAACAAAGCTTTACCTTATAACAGACAACATATTGTTCCAAAAGTAGGTAAGACGGTAAAAAAGCACATGCCTACATTAACATTAATATTTTTTCTTTTTTTTGAGTGTATTCACATCAGCATTCTCCTATTCTAAATTATTTTGAAATGTTGTGTATCATGATTACCGAGATAACTAGAAAAACAAGAGTGTTCTATTTTATTAATATAAACATTAACTCTAGCTTGAAAGAAATTATTTTAATATTTAATTATTTAGAAATATATTATAGAATACTAGCTTTAACCCGCGACTTCGTTCGCGTAAACTGTTGTCGCGTGATAGGTTGATAATAGATGGTGCTTTTTAGTATCACCCTATTCCTGTAGAATTAACAGGATTTCTATAACCTATATGTTATTCTGGTGTATAAGGAATAATTGTGCCAAATTTCATCGATATTTGTTCAGCGGATTCGCCGTGAAAGAGTAACAAACATACATTCATACTCACAAACTTTCGAATTTATAGTATTAGTAGGATAAAAACCACTCAAATTTTGATGATACAAATACATCACATAATCCGTTTTACTTTATATCATAACATAGCTTAAATTCAAATTCATATTCAAAATATTCTTAAATAACAAAATTAAATAATTACAAAATAGTCAGGAAATTTTGAGATAGGAAACAGTTAATTTAAATCTCTAACTAAATGGTTATGATTTAACTTTCGCGTTAAATCATAACCGTTTAATTATTAAAAAACTGATAAGTAGTGAACAATATTATGTATAATAGTTATCATTATTCATCCTCCTGCTCTTATCCCACTCTTAGTAAGGTCGGCACAACATGTTTTAACATATTGTTACATGTTTTGGCTAGTTATTTTACGACCGGCCGCCTGCCTGATGTCAACATGCGTTAGTCGTCTTTTACGACACCTATGTAAGAAATGAGGGTGGTCTATTCTACTCAGCCGGATGTCACAAAGCGGATTATGTATTGTAATTAATACCTACTATCATATGGTACATAATATTTAAATTAACGTAACGAGAACCCTATGGCACTAAGATAAATTTAGCATTATTGAAAACTATCCATTCCGCATACGTAATTAATAAATAAATAGAGACTCAACAAAGAATAAGCAAAATGAATCCAAAAATCAAATTACATGGTCATTATGACCTAGACTTAAAAAAATCTACGTACGAACAAAACGTCATTTTTTGCGCGCAAAAAACAGTCGAAAATGTAGTTTTATTTTTATAGCGTTTTATCTGTACAGCATTCCGTTGTAACCAATAGTTGAACACACAGGTGAATGTTTGAATACTCCAGTCATCCAATACACTACACTAAATTCGAATCTGACCTCACTAAATGCATCCAGGACAAAATTCCCTAACACAAATAAAGAAATCTCCCAATTGCTCACAATGCTTTTTCTCGATTATCCTACCTGATACATGATTTAAAAACCAATATCGATTCAAAAACACTCTTATACAATACAAAATCCCATATTATTATTTCAAATTACATTCTCTATTCAAAACGGTTTGTGCGTTGGCGCAATGGGTAATGATCCTGCATTTAGCTCCGCGATTCCCGCAGAGGGCCAACATTTTCTATCAAAAGAATTTGTAAGTTCTTCGAGCCTGGGTATGTATTTGTATTTAAGTATGTATTTAAAAAATATTTATGTATATATTCACCAGTTGTCTCTCAACCATACCACAAGTATTAAATTACTTTGGGGACGAACGACCGTGTGTGTAAGTGTCCGATATATTTATTTATTTAAAAAAAAAACTAAAATTTTGAATGGCCTATTGGAACACCCTGTAGTATAAGCCCATTGACTACCTGATTACCCTGAACAATCAGTATCGACCGGTTACATGCACATTGTTCTATTTTTATCCTGAACATCGTAAGTAAAATATACATAGTTATAAATTCTTGCTCAGCAAACAAAGTTCCTCTTTGTAATTTGGCTTCAGTATTACATTCGTTTATCCTCCTGCCCTTATCCCACTCTGGTGGGGTCGGCACAACATGTTGATACATAATTTGGCTACGTATTTTACGACCTGGCCTGCCAGACGTCAACCTAACTTAGACGTATTTTACAACACCTTCGTAAGAGGGTGGTGTATTCTACTTAACCAAATACCACACGGTGGGTCAACTTCGCCTTATATACGCCTTATATGGGAGAATTCGCAGAACGCTATTGGTATTTTCTGCGATTTGTCTAAAGCGTTCGATTGTGTCCAACATACAACTCTCGTGTATAAGCTGCGTCATTATGGGATCAAAGATAATGCGCTTAGTCTTATTACATCTTTTCTTTGCAATAGATTACAAAGAGTATGTATAAATGACGTCAAGTCATCCGGATCAGTAACAGTTATGGGCGTGCCTCAAGGTTCAATCTTAGGTCCTTTCTTGTTTTTAGTATATATTAATGATTTGCCATATTTTGTGCCCAGTATTTGCGACATTGTACTATTCGCAGATGATACATCATTAATTTTTAAGGTTGACAGATATAAGGAAAATCTTGACGATGTGAATAATGCTTTGTCTCAAATATCTCACTGGTTTACCATAAATAACCTACTTTTAAACACAAAAAAGACAAAATGCGTAGAGTTTTCACTGCTTAATGGAACCAGACCAACAGAAAATGTTATATTAAATAATGAAATATTAATGAAAGAAAATACAACTGTGTTTTTAGGAATGACCTTAGATACAAAGATCCAATGGGGACCCCATATAACAAACCTTTGTGGAAAATTAAGTTCCGCTGCCTACGCTGTTAGGAAAATTAGACAATTAACTGATGTTGACACTGCAAAACTTGTTTATTTTTCCTATTTTCATAGCATTATGTCATATGGAATCATGCTATGGGGTACAGCGGCTGATATTCACAGGGTATTTGTTTTGCAAAAAAGAGCTATACGTGGTATTTATAATATGAAACCTCGTGATTCTCTTAGGGAAAAGTTTAAAGAAATTGGCGTTATGACTGTAGCTTCACAATACATCTACAGTAATATACTATTTGTACGTAAAAATATTCACTTGTATAGTAAAAATAGTGATAGGTATGACAGACATACAAGAAACAGACATAAACTAATGACGCCTAGATTACGCCTCCAAAAGGTACGAAAATCATTTGTCGGTCTCGGTACACGTTTTTATAACAAAATTCCTCAACATTATCTAGACTTGCCTTTACACAAGTTTAGAAATTATCTCAAAACGATGTTGCTACATAAAGCTTACTATACTATTGAGGATTATTTGAGTGATAGCTTATCTTAACTGCAGTCAGCTACGCATCCAGCTGCAACGATTATCTTGTAACCATCAAATTGTAATAATTTTTTAAAAGATTAGCCGCCGAGTTTCTTGCTGATTCTTCTCGGTAGGAGCAAACTTCCGAATCAGTGGTAGCTTCTTTAAAACATTTGACGATTCAAAAGTACTGTAAACAGTCCACTTGAATAAAGAATATTTTGAATTTGAATTTGAATTTGAATTTGAATATACGACACCTCGGTAAGAAATGAGGTTTGTTTATTCTACTCAGCCGGATACTACCGTGCTTAATTCGACTTCAGTATCAATTTGATTCAGATTTTATGCTTTTATAATTATACACGTACCTATGTTATAAAAATTGTCTAACTATAGTCTGCAACTATATAAATTTAGATATGGCGTGAACCTATAAGTTTGCCTTAATATACAATTGTGTTAGTATGACCTGAATAAGTGTAATCATTCAAAGGTTATACCATTATAACAGTCACACAAACAATAACTATACAGTCATACAAAATGATAATACTATTAAGGGCAAGAAAAATGATCTAGCTCGGTTTCGTTTTAAAAAATGTTATTATGTCCCTGTTATCGGGTATTAAAAAAATTCTATAATGTAGAAATTAATGCAAATGATATTTTAGCTGTCGTTAATAAAATTCTAATATCTTAATAGAGAACGGGCGAACCAAACCCTTGTTAAACCACCCTTTTATTTCCTTTTTATATTTTTTGCTTTCATTTTTTTATAATTAAAAAAAATACTACATTGCTCAGTCACCCACGTACATATTATATGACCTGTGTTAAATTTATGTTACCCCTGCGATGGTCGAGTCACTCCTTATAAAAACTAATAGCGTCACGTATGTGTTTCGATTATAAAGATCCTGGCTAAATTTTAGAATATGCTGGATCTATGAATTCCTTATGCAGTACACTGGACTATTTATTATAAATACATATACCCATACTGTTTTACAAAAACAATACTCATTCAGCGCGTAATAATATGAATCAGGATAAATCGCCGCGACCACAGATAGGTCATAATGAAATAAGTCTTACTGAGAACATGCTGGCCGTGACACGATTCGTTGCTTGAAAATAAATCTTGTTGTCCTTAGTGGATTATATTATATTTGCTTTACAGTATTGAGTACACCTTTTTTATCGATTCTATTGAAAAATACAATATCGAATAATTCAATGTAAAAATACGTCGGAACCCTGAAAATTGTCAAAACATCTATATCTAGCCGCATTAGCTCAACTGTGATACCTAGTGACTTTTAACAGGGGGTTCAGCATATGCTTTTCAATGAAGAACAACATCGTCAGTACAACTATATATTTCCAGAAAAATATGAACAACGTCGTTGACTAATTTTCCTAGAGTCTAGGCTTTTGCCCAATATAGGAATAGTGATAGGCTGTTAATACTGCTAACTTGCCCCCTTTTTTATATAAAGGACCCTATATATCTTTATCGACAGATATATTCCCGGTATTAACCAGATTTCGTTTATTGTTTTCAGCCGTATGCAACACTACTAATTATTTTCCATACGGTCTTATACCGTGTAGTATCCCGTTAAGTAGAATAGACCATCCCCATTTCTAGCCGAGGTGTCGTAAAAAGTGACTAAGGTAAGTTATTAGTTAACTCGCCGTGTGGTATCTGGCAAGTAGAATAGACCACCATTATTTTTTACAAAGGTGGCCTAAAATTTAACGCCAGGCAGGCGGCCTGTCGTAAAATGTCTAGCCAAATCATGTAAAAACATGTTTACGAGTATAACATGTTGTGCCGACTCCATTTAGAGTGGGATAAAGGCAGGAGTATGATAACGATCTTATGTCGTTTGAATCCAAATATTACCTTTTTGAGATCCTATGTAGGTAAACATCTAGTAGAGCCTCTATTAATACTGTTTTTAGGTGCGAGGTGATTATTTTAACATTTGGAAATTCCATCTGTTATAGTTTTTGGAATACCGTGCCTTACCTAACAATACAACAAACTACAGTCTAAAAAAGTAATGATATGTTTTTTGCTATAATCCGCGTTGAATTTGATAAATGAATGAATGATGAATGAACTAATTTGACCCGCGATCGCAGATAATAGCAAAAAAAAATATCATTACGTTTATATTATGGATGTCCGCAAAGTAACGCCTAATTCTATAAATTAAACTACAGTCTCTAAAAATAAGTAAATATTGTGCAATCTAAATAGTCATGTCTGAGAACAAAATGTTAAAACGTTTCACGAAAACACGTCTACAACATGCAGTCGACGCAAAAGCAATAACGGCCTGAAATATTACTTACACGCTGCACTTAAGGAGCATCTAAACCCAAATACCTAACTGCTGGTCGTGTATGAGAACAGATGCGCGCCTGTTCGTGATGCAGCCTGACTCAGCGCATCGGGTGACGAGATCTTGACTATATTGGGCGTATTACTCAACCCAGCGATGGCTCCAGTGAGTTAACGTTTATGATTAATTTGTTTATATGTATTTATTTCAATGTACTTAAATAAATAAATATATGGGACACTTACACACACGGTCGTCCGTCCCCAAAGTAGGTAAGTAATTTTCTACTTGTGTTATGGTAGACAGAGAACTGGTGAATATATACATATATAATTTTTAAATACAAATAAATACTTAAATAGTATTTGGTTATTTTACTGTTTATTGTGTTTGTGTCTTTATTTTCAGTAGAAAATTAATGATGAATTTGCATCTGCAGATGCACTAAACATACCATAAACTGAATGACATAATATTAACTCCCTGTATTTTTTTTTTTGCTTTTTATTATTTTTACTAGAGCATAACCTAAAAAGAATATTAATACTTATTTAAATCGAATCATTGAAGATCGTAACTTAACTGGAAACAAATATGATGTCATTGCTTTACATACAATTAATTTTATACCTACCAAACAGGATAAGGTAGTTAATTGGACATATGTAATTGGAATTTAAATAAACCATTTAGCTTGGTCTACCTAAACTTATTCAAATTTAAACACAATGTGAATAATTGCGAAGCCAAAACTCAAATTATCAATCAAGAAATTAAGATTCCGTTCGAAGAGAGTCCGTAAAAGAAAAAATAAAGCATTTTTTGGCTCAGTACTAAGCCGATCGCCATGTTTGTTTGTTTTTCATCTTTACAATATTGCATATTTTTGTTGAATGTTTTACGACTCCTCAATGCAGTATTCAAATTTTATTATAATGCCTTTTACTAACAATATAATTCGCGCTTCATCCAGGAACGGACGGCATCTCCAGAGTGGCGGACATACAAACTGCGCGAGGAGTTGTACGAAGAGCCTTCACCCGCATATGCCCCTTATTTTCACCAGAGCAGTCTTAAACGCAATGCGTTTAAGAGGGGGGAATATGTTTGCGCCTAGTGTGGACGGCGCCTAATTTCTATTATGTGACAGTAGTCTATGGACTTTTTTAAAATTTCAAAATCACGGACACTAACGAACACTACTACATACTTTTGACAACCGCTATAGAGACAAGAACTTGCTGCGATTAATTTTACTAAATTGTACAAAACCTGCAATCATTCCAATAAAAGATATTAGAAAAATAGTCTTTCTTCTATCTTCGAATTTATGTTCGAGTTATCGAACAAATAATATAATTTTATAATAATAGATAATTATTTATAATAATATACTAGATAATTTACCAATAAGCTAAATAAACAAGTGTTCATTTAAAGTTTAAGTCGAATAAAACAAAAAAATAATGGATGTAGAATAATTTTAAATACTAATATGCACCGCTTCATATAAAAGTCGTCCAAATAATACCTACATAAGCGTTTTCGTTGGAATATCTGATAATTTATTATTTCTGCGAATCGAAATTAGCATTTTCGTATGGCAAAGAAGACGTCGCAATCGCCGACGCGGAACCGGCGACCCCAGTCGTGAGAAGCATTCAACGTGGCAAAAAAGTAGTCGAACTTATACCTTATGTATGGACTTTTTTACGACCCGATAGCCTCTGTTGCGCAACAGTTAAGTTGTTAATACCAAAAGCGAGGAGATTTATTTCAAATCTTGATTGGCATCCAACCTACATTATCATAAGCTACTGACGTTTGACAACGATTAGATCCAAAAAGTAATTATAGTATTCATCATCCTCCTGCCCTTATCCCACTCTAAGTGGGTTGGCTCAACATGTTATAAACATGCTGTCACATCATTTGGCTGCGTTTTTACGACCGGCTTGACGTCAACTTACCTCTGTCGTATTTTAAGACAACTCGGTAAGAAAGAGGGTCGTCTATTCTACTAAACCGGATACCACACGGTTGGTCAACTTACCTTAGTCGTCTTTTACGACACCTCGGTAAGAAATGAGGTTGGTCTATTCTACTCAGCCGGATACCACACGGCGGGTCGACTTACCTTAGTCGCCTTTTACGACACCTCGGTAAGAAATGAGGGTGGTACTATTCTATTCAGCCGGATACCACACGGCTTAAAAAGTAATTATAGTATTATTTTGCTATAATGTTTTTATATGCTATTGTACACTTTAATTTTAACATTATATAGATTTTCTCTAACCGCGGCTTATAGCAAAATAATAAAATCATTACTTTTGTGTTATGAACCTTCGCAAAAGAAACGGCCTGTTCAAAAGTTATTTTGTTAAACGAACGCGAATTGTAAAATAATTCTATCTTAACTTTTGTACTATGGAATTCCGCAAAATAACGTCTTATTTATATATTCAAAATGACCTGTTACTATCCCACGGATGGGCATAGGCTTAATACGTAATAATACGTAGTTAATGTATAGAACCGGCTATACTCACGTCTAGTCTAACTAGTATAGAAATTAGTCGGGCTAACCCGATAAAATAAGACGTGAGTATAGCCGGTTCTATACATTAACTACGTATTATTACTATTAAATTACTTACATTTAACGATGTTCATGATATTTTGACGAGGCCAATAAATATATAAAGTTATGGTAGATATTGTCTAGGTAAAGGAAAAACCTTCACACACATTCAGTTTGCTCGGTTACTGTATGGTTTCACCTTCTTAGTCTTTTGTTATAATTAGATTATCTTTGCTTACAAGGAAACAAGTATTTTGTAAACATTATAGAATAGAAGATATAAGAAGATAAAGAAATGTATAAAACATTTCTTTATCTTCATAGTGAATGTGATATCGCAACATATATATTATCAATGTTTTATCTAATTCTTTTTTTGTAGCTCCAATGTTTTGTATTAGGGAGTGTTTTGATAATTAGTGCAAACAAGTGCACATCTATCTAAATATCTTAAACTTAACTGTTATCTTAAATTCTAGGACGCCATGATTTTTTAAAGCCATGATTTATTAGTCGTAATCATCTACACCAATATATAAATGCGAAGTCTGTCCGTCTGTGACGATAACGCGGCTAATTCGCTGCTCCAATATTGACGAAAATTGTCACTAACTGTCATCTTATACACCAGGGTAACATATAAAATTAAATATCCCGCTTATCTTACGACAACAGGAAAAACATTGCATTGTAGATTGCATTGTACTTTAACGCTTAAGTTGTCGTGAACGATGTTGCGGTGACCACTATTATTGAATTGCTATATGCTACCTTAATATTAAGGCATTATTGCTTTTGCCCACGCCGTGTCAGTCAAGGTGACTCGTGTTCAAGTACAAAATAATCAGACGGCGGAAATAATTTAATATCGTGTTAATGATTACATCAGCTACCGAAAAAGATTTCAATTGTACCTATCAGTACGTATGTTGATTTTGATAATACGTTACGCTACATTGCGTATTTTTTTTATTTTTTTAAACGGAGAAAATGTTGAAATCGGTGGCGAAGCTATCGGCAGGCTAGACGAGGCTAAGCCCCGGGGCCCTAAAGCTCCTGGAGGCCCCTTCTGAGCTCACCGCTGGAGTACGTCGAATCCGCAATAACGAGAATACAAAATAATAATTATAAATAGTTAAGATGAGGCCATAGTATCTATTTTGCCCCAGGGAATTTTATTTTATAGCTACTTTACTGGTTTAACTGTAGATTTGCTTTGACACTTTACCATGAATTCTATCTAGTGAGAATGATTAAGTTACAGGGCGAAACGATTGTTGAGATTGTAGAACGTGTAGTGTGCCAGCGTTAGTGTCGTGTGGTGAAGGTTTGTAGTCCATGAGTTTATACGAATCCTGCATGTATCAGTTATGAAAACGAATAGCACTACATTTTTTTATCGTGTATTATAGCAAAATATCATGAATTTTGTATTACATATCTCCGCAAAGTACGCCTTATTGTTTAATATATGGGCCAGTTACAAACATGTTCATTCGTCCTTAAAGTAAGTAACTAATTTGTGTTATAGTTTACAGAAAAATGCTAAATATATAGAAATATAATTTTTATTAATTCATAAATATACTCGAAAAATGAACAAATTGTTATTAGAAAATGTTGCCATTCAGCGGCAATTGAATCCCTGGAGCTGAAGGCAGGCTATCTACCACCTGCGCAAACGGGCTATTCAATTTGATAATACATTGAGAAAACATTTTTTCACGATACTAAAATTAACCCCCATATTTTACAGTTAATTAATTATACTATATCTACTAACATCTAACGTATACCGCATGCTCCTAACTGGTAAGCTACTGTATTTCTAAAAAACTCACATCTGTAAGTGATTAAATCGTAAACTCTTGGCAAACTAAAAAAATAAAACATGTAATGTTTGTGCTCAGATTTGGCTCGTGTGAGTCGCGACAGACAGACCATATGGTCGACGACCTTCTATGGCTGGATTCGATCACAAAGTTACGCCTACACTCTTAAACCAGCTTGAATCTAGCTCTCACCAGCTTATAACACATATTTTCATTTCTTTCATTGATTATTAAAGACGAAAACAATCATTATGGTTAACTTGCTTTTACCCGCAACTTCGAATGGACTGTTGTCGCGTGATTGGTTGATAATAGATAGGCGCTTCCTATTCCTGTAGAATTAAGAGGATTGCTATAGCCTATATTAGCCTATAGCCCCGGTGTGTAAGGAACAATTCGGCCAAATTTCATCGATATTGGTTCAGAGGATTCTCCGTATAAAAGTAACAAACATACGAGTTCATCCATACTCATAAACTCGCATTTATAATATTAGTATGAGTCTTGTTTAAGAACGAAAGAAAGATATGCGACTAGATTTGATAGAATACGAAATGAGTATATTAGGGATAGTCTGAAAGTTGCGCCCGTTATAGAAAAGATGACAAGTGCGAGATTAAGTTGGTATGGTCATGTAACGACGAGGAATGAAAATCATGTCACCAGAATAGTTTTAAATATGAAGGCCGAAAAAAGGTTGGATTGTATGAAAAATGATATGCACATAAAAATGGCACCAGAGTTAACTAATGATAGAGGAGTTTGAATGAGTTTGGATAAAGACATGTTATGGCGACCTTAGAGTAGGATAAGGGTAAGGCAATAAAGACGAAGTCCTGTTTAAGATAAGAAATGGCACGTTAATATAATTTCTTTAGTATAAATTAAAATAATTGATATTTACAAATTGTTATATGCTTTTGGGTAAAGTAAAACATCGTAACGAATCTCTGGCGAGTTCCTAAATGTGTAGTAACCTACTAATGCACTTTAGAACAGCGTGGTGGGTCTATTCACTAATCTTTTCTCTTAGAAAGGCGAGAGGAGTCTTATGGCCAATAGTGGGATAGTAACAGGCTGTTATGAGTAATTTAACTTTTAAATTAAAAATTAGACTTGTTACAAAACCAAAAAATTTAACATTATATTTCATTTTAAAAGTTTCTTTATGTGGAATCGAATTTATCAACAGTACTGTGTGAAAATTCCTACGTCAGTATCTATCAGATAAATTTTATGGTTTAAAGATACTTTGCTATTTATCCATATAATCTTATCACGTGATATCGCTGGCATTTTTGGAAAGATAACCTTATTAAACAATTGCAACAAGAATACTTTCAATGTTTAACATGTTGATGAATGACGAATTCCTATATTATATTTAGATATATATTTATATGAAAAATAATTTATAGAATTTTGACTGGCCCGTTGGCGCAGTGGGTAGTAATCCTGCCTTCAGCTCCACGGGTCGCGGGTTCGATTCCCGCCGAGGGCCAACATTTTCTATAAATGAATTTGTTGGCCTTTGAGCCTGGGTGTATATTTGTATTTAAGTATGTATTTAAAAAATATATAAGTATATATTTACCAGTTTTCTTTCTACCATAGCACAAGTATTAAGCTACTTACTTTGGGGACAGACGACCGTCTGTGTAACCCATATATTTATATTTATTTATAGAATTAACCGTTACTTTGGTCTGGTTATAGAATTAGTCGGAGGTCCATAATAGAAAAGTAAAGAAAATATTATATTGCCATAATACTCGATAAATTTATTTTTATTGTAGCAAAATAATATTTTCATTACCTAATTTTTTATATTAAAAGTATCTCGTGTGTGAACTCAATGCTAGTCATAAATCTTCATTTCCCTTAGAAATAAATTCATCACATTATTCCAATACTCACCAAATTATATTTTTCTTCACCGTAAAGAGAATTTATTGTGAAAATCAATGTAACTAAAGTTAAATTCAGTACTAAAACAATAGAATGACATCATCCTCCTGCCCTTACCTCACTCTAAGTGGGGTCAACACAGCATGTTACAAACATGTTGTCACATGATTTGGTTACGTATTTTACGACCGGCCGCCTGCCTGACGTCAACTTACCTTACTCATATTTTACGATACCACGGTAAGAAAGAGGGTGGTCTAGACAGAGTTTAACTTTAGCTACGAGTATGTCCAAGCAATGTTTTTGATATACATATATGTTTAATTTAAAAAAATGAGTGAATCTTCGATTAAATTTTTAAAGAATCTTGAAAATAGAGTCTCGTGATTTCAGCATTTTTCATTTCGTTTTAGAATGTTGTTTTGTAATATTTACTCGTAAATTTACAATGAATTAAATGAAATAAACATCGGAGCGTGCTATAAACGCGTGATACACTGCAAAAGGATATCAATTTTAACCACAAGCGGTCAGCGATGCATATAAGCCTCTATTAATAGATTGAAATCTCAACTATAATATGGGGCTGTATAGAACTATACTTGCTAACTTCCTGTAAACACGACAAGGCGAAACATTGTGATGTACTCAATTTAGCTTCAATTGAAGCCATCAGGAAAAATCAAAACCGTAAATTTAGCTCTTATAACATGGGATTTTATGGTTCACATATTTAGTTTAACGATGTTGAGGGCATTTCGCAAGGAACTGTTGTTATGTTCAATGAGTTTAAAAATCTACAACGGTATATTCTAGGTTCAATTTCACTTACTTAAATGTTTTTTTTAAATTATACAATCAATCAATGTCGTCAATAAAGGTCAATCAATGAATGAAATCAATCGTAGTTCTCACGGCCAAAAAGTATGTAGATAAGAAGTCTAATAAAGAAAGAAAAAAGAAGAAAGAAGAAGAGAAAAGAATCTCTGTCTCTATCTCTAGCAATGACGGTAAACATTAACACTAACTTAACAGTCTGTTGAAGACCTCAGCCCATGCGGGAGCATGTTGTGAACGCAGCCATAACAAAACTTTTTATATCTGTTCATCAATCAATCAATTCAAAAATTATTTGACAATTAACTACTTGTAACGGACTTACTTGTGACCTTTCTACACTGACTTGCTACCTTTACCAAAACTGACGATTAAACCTGAGAAAAAGATACCACCATTGTATCATTACCAGCGCCCAAACATCTTCCCAAGATCTAAGAAGAAACACAGTGCAATCAAAAATCGTCTGCAAATTAAAGAGATTATGGTCAAGGAAGATCCTTGTATACATCTATTTGTTGAGACAGAAAAATATAACACATTAACTATTTCCTCTTATATCTGTTACCTGTAATAAAATCTTAACTATTTGCCAACTTAAAAAGTGGTAGATGTGAAATTAAAACAAACCTGAATACTACTTTCGGTATGAAACCATTTTTGGATTGTCTCTTACAGCAAGTTTCCATGCACAGAATTGAGGTCGATCTTTTTACTGTCCTTACAAAGAGGTATGCTAAGACTACGTGAAGGTGCGCTTTATAGCTTATGAAATAAGGGTGAATTTGAAAAAAAAGGAGTTTAACCATTTCGCAGTAATTCATCTGGACAGTTTCGCGTTACCATAAATTTTTTGGACATTCAATCTTTTTGAACTGCATTGTTCCGTAAAAGGTTTAACATATTAAAAGGAGTAACAATATTCTGAAATTTGCGAAAATTTGGCAAAAGATGTCTTAAGGTAATAAGAAGGTAAGATATTTTAGGTAGTAATAAGTCTATGGTATAAATTCTAGACCAGTATTTCCCAACCTTTTTTATGTCATACCTCACCTTAAAAATTATGTAACAGAAGGAAAAGGAGAACAAAAGTTGTAGCATAGAGACGTGATGATATCTATAGCGAGGTGTGATGTCGGGCTGAGAGGTGCGGTGCGGCGCGGAGAGTAGAATAGTGGCGCCATTTGACGTATATTTTATTTATATATTGTTTGAATATTATTAGTGCGCGGAGTTGACAAGTTGTTAAAAAGAGAATAAATTGGTTGCCTTAAGAGAAAATTGCTTCTTTTTTATTGAATAAGTGTAAATAAAAAAGGTTATAATTACTTTGAATTATTTCTTATACACCGGGGTAACATATAGGCTACAGAAATCTTGTTAATTCTACAAGAATAGGACGACTTTGAAAAGCGCCATCTATTATCTACCTATTACTCGACCACAGTCCACGCAAACGAAGTTGCGGGTAAAAGCTAGTCTTTATATAGTTACATTTTTTTATAATATGTGTTAATATCAATTGCAAGTTTTTCTAGACATTAAAATGAGCAGTCTTTTTAATACCTATGTTAAAAAATTCAAGTTAAAAATACATTTCACAAGCGTTTAAGTAGATAATACGTTGAATAACGTGTTATGTAAAAAGAAGTTGCATAAACAAATTTAAACTGTCTTATCTTATATTTGTACCTACCAAATGTTTTATATTCTGCGATTATGTTGATAATTTCTCACATGGCAACTTGATATCGTATCAACAAAAGAAAACGTAATTATTTTGGATAAATATGTAATGTAGTATATCCACTTCTGGAAATGGGTGTAAGAATTGGCAATATCCATAAGGTTATTCCCATAATAGCTTGCTCTAGCTTGTCCATTGGCATGAAATTAATAATGGTAATGTTTTATTAAAATAAACCTTTGCTTTGCGATTTTGGTCGTGAAGTCTATCTCCTGGTGATGCTTCGGTTGCGGAGCGAAACGATTGTTGAGTTTGTGATAGTGAACGTATGTAGTGCTTGTGTATTATGATGGCGTTGGTGGAGGTTTGTGCATGTGTTTTTACGAATCCTGCATGTATCAGGTATGATAACCGATTGTCCACTCTACATTTAGCATTATATATATTTTCTATTTTAGATTATAGCAAAATAATTTTATTATTACTTTTGCATTATGGATCTCCGCAAAGTAACGCCTAATTCTATAAATTATTTAAAATAAACCTTTTTTGGACGATAATTAGCTATTTTATTTAATTATAGAACTAGCTAGCTTATATAGCATCCTTCCAGTCATAATAAATTCCTCAAATAAATATACAGAGATAGGATAAATTTTAAGTCTCTGTGGCTTTCTTCACACTGTGAAAGTGTTAGTGTTGTCATCGGATGTACAAATTAATTAATTACAGATTAACTATTAATAGTTAATTTGTTAATAGTTGCAGGACTATTAATAACTATATGACAATGAGTAATAAATAGACGTGATTTAATTACTCTATTATCTTTTTTTCTGTTTGTTCAGAAACCAAAGATGTATTTCGTAATCGAGTAGAGTATTGGAGGAAACTTAAAAGAGTATTAATAAATAAATAAATAAATATATGGGACACTTACACACACGGTCATCCGTCCCCAAAGTAAGTAACTTAATACTTGTGTTATGGTAGACAGACAGCTGGTGAATATATACTTATATATTTTTCAAATACATACTTAAATACAAATATACACCCAGGCTCAAAGACCGACAAATTCATTTTAAAGAAAATGTTGGTCCTCGGCGGGTATCGAACCCGTGACCCGTGGAGCCGAAGGCAGGGTCACTACCCACTGCTCCAACGAGCCAGTCACTATTAAATATGAATTAATCTGTTTGTTAATATCTAACTAAGCAAGCAGGATGGATTTTCTCATTTATTGTATTTTTTTTTTAATTAATTTGGTATACCTTGGTTAGTTATAAACGCAAATAATTTTATTGTATATACATACATCTTTATAGATAAAAATTTCATATGCCTTCGGCTGCTATCGAAAGTAGGCTATTAGATAGAAGACTGATTTCATCATCTTCCTGCCCTTAGCCCACTCTAAGTGGGGTCGGCACAACATGTTATAAACATCCTTTCACATGATTTGTCTGCGTTTTTACGACCGACCTGACGTCAACTAACCTCAGTCACCTCGGTAAGAAAGACGGTGGTCTATTCTACTCAGCCGGATACCACAGGGCGGGATAAGGAGAAGAGAATGATAACAGTAATATATAAAGGTCTTTGACGGCCGGAAGAGCAGATATATGTTATTTTTAGTCAGATATACCCATAGTTAAAGGGCTGCGGAATGACAAACTCTACTTTTTATGTAGGTCTATGCAGACAAAGTAACGTGCTAGTATTTAAACAAACTCTTACTGCAACTTGATACGGCAAGAAACTAAATTAAGCTTTCTCAGCAGGCGTTTATTTTGTTTCTAAATTTACAACGTTTGTTACTTCCTATACGTTCCATATTTTCGTAGTGATGCATTCAATTAACCAACACCAAAATATCTTAAAGCAAGTTGGAAGCAATGACTGATTTAGTATAAATATTAAGACAATATCGGTTAACATTCTATTTATATGCATGACTAATACTTTCTCTGGGCATTTTCCGACAAACTGTGAACCGTTTGTTATTCTATTTAGAAAGACAATGATGATGTAAGTGAAAACTAAATGCGTTGACTTGAAACAAAGAAGAATATGTTAGTTTTATTAACTCTGTATGTTTTATAGAATTAGGCGTTACTTTGCGGACATCCATAATGCAAAAGTAATAATAACAAAAAATATTTTGCTATAATTAATTTATTAATTAATTAATTTTATTATTACTTTTGAACTCTATATGACATTTGAACTCAAGCGCAACTGATAATAATATCAGAGCTTTCGTAGAACATCTTATATTCCCCCTGTAACCGGGTGCGACAATCTATATAACCTCTTTCGTCTTCTTTTTTTTGAAAATAGAAAAAGTGGAAAAGGAAAAGTTTTTTTTTGTTTAAATGAAAGTGTTCTTATGTTTTATTTCGATATAGGAAGATTGAATATAAATAGCTTTTAAACAAAACAGGCGCAGGCTTGTTAATAAGTTTACAATATTTATCATCATTCTCCTGCCCTTATCTCACTCTTAGTGGGTTCGGTACAACATGTTATAACATGATTTGGCTAGGTATTTTACGACCGGCCGCCTGCCTGACGTCAACTTATCTTAGTGGCCTTTTGCGACACCTTGGTAAGTAAGATAGTGGTCTATTCTAATCAGCCGGATACGAAACGGCGGGACAAATTATCTTAGTCGCCTCTTACGACACCTCAGTAAAAAATGCGGGTGGCCTATTCCACTCAGCCGGATCCAACACGTCGGGTCAACTTACCTTAGTCGCCTTTTACGACACCTCGGTAAGAAATGCGGGTGGTCTATTCTACTCAGCCGGATACAACACGGCGGATCAACTTACCTTAGTCTTTTTACGAAACCTCGGTTAGAAATGAGGCTGGTTTATTCAAACTCAGCCGGATACCATACGGCGGAAATTTACAATATTTATATTTACATTATTATTTGCTAGGAAGATAAAGATAGCCTTAACATTTCAAAATCGCTTGAAACCAAAATACAGTAGCTGTTAATTATTTCTTATATCAACGAAAGCAAATTAAAATTACGTTGTACAAACTTATACTGGAAAAAAAGAAGATATATTGTGGTTATATCGAGTGTGTTTTAAAAATAATTATACAAAAAAGAAAGAGTTCGCAAAGGTGACGTAATATCGCATAGCTGGCTGAGTTGAAACGTTAAGTTGTATGAAGTAAACAAGTGAGAAACGAGTTTAAGCGAGGACGTGGTTGGTAGGATGAGATCACCGATGTGAATAACTCAGCCTGAGGTCGGGCGAACGTCATGTCTTTCTAATTGACTTGCCGATTTTGTGGGCTTCGCTAACGATACGAGATTGATCAACGACCATAGTTTTTCTTTGTATAGTAATTACGTTACTTAAAGTACGAATATCGGTGTGACAGAGCCTTGCTCGGTAATTTTTTAAATAATTTATAGAATTAGGCGTTACTTATCCGCGCGCGATTTTTATCGCGGATTATAGCAAAATAATATTCTCATTACTTTCGGTAATTTTTTACAAAATTAAAAAATAAATAAATAACTATTTAGTTGTGGATCGATTCTAGGAATTCACATTTCTCGAGACTATCCGTTCCCCGAATAAGCTACGCTGACTTGGCAATTTGTGTCAAAAATTCAATTTATTATAAATTTAAAAAAATTTTAATGCCCAATGGAAAAAACGATTTTTTTACATAAAATCTAGCTATATCGATTTTTCTTCCCCAAAACCCCCTAGGTGCTTAGTTTCAGGAAAATCGTTTGAGCCATTTCCGAGATTCCGAAAATACATATACCTGGTTAAATGGTATGGTTAATTTTGTATGTATATACAATATTAACCATTTATTAAAATATTGTTAAATATTATATTAAAGATATTGTTTATTTTATAGAATTAGGGGTTACTTTTCCATAATACAAAAGTAATGTTAGATAATATTACTTTGCTATAATTTGCGATAAAAGAAAATAGAACATATATGTATGTGATGCTACATGTAGAGTGCACTACTGTTTTTCGTACTTGATACCTGATTCGTTAAAACACATGCACTTAAAACCACCATCACCTCACTTCACAAGCACCGCACACATTCACTACCACAATCTCAACAATCGTTTCGCAACATAACCGAAGCATCAAACAAACAATGATAGTGAAATATGCCAAATCCAAAACATATTTTGGAAAGCATCTTTCACTATCATTGTGGCTGCATTTCATAATAAATGCATAAGTTATGATGATGATGGGCATGGGCATGATTTGTATAGTCCTAGCGTGTAAGTAATTTAAGATAGATATAACTTGTACATTTTTACTGTAAATAAATTTTTAATAAAAAACATATCATAAAAACTTAGAATTATGATGAAGATATGCACAACACAACTGAATAATTAATCTATGATATGAATTAAAAAATTCTGTACTTCGTTAATTGTGATGAAAAAATTTAAATTCGCTTGGGACATAGGGACATAAGGACATAGGGACAGACAGAGAAAGCTTGTTTTATACTATGTAGTGATGTAATATTTAACATAAATGAACAACTTAACCAGCCTAAATTGCATCTAACTACGCGCGTTAAGACGAATCTAAGGTCAATTCAGTAAGAGCTCTTTCAATTGAGATGAACGTGGGCGTCGCATGCCACTTTGCTTATTACAATTTATAACCGTTTGTACTGGCGAGAAGATTCTATCATCTTCACTGTTGTTAAACTCCCATAAAAGTTCATTGTGAATACAAATTATAGCGTGGATTTGAAGCAGGACCATTTTATCTGGACAATTATTTAATTAGATGTGTGTTACTAGCTAATAGCCGTTTCGTATCCGGCTGAGTAGAATAGACTAACTTCATTTCATACCAAGGTGTCGTAAAAGGCGACTAAGGTAAGTCGACCCACCGTGTGGTATCTGGTTTAGTAGAATAGACCACTCTCTTTCTTACCGAGGTGTCGTAAAATAAGACTAGGGTAAGTTGACGTCAGGCATGCGGCCGGTCGTAAAAACACGGCCAAATCATGTGACAACATGTTATAAAATGTTGTGCGACCCCACTTAGAGTGGGATAAGGGCAGTAGAATATATGTATATTTGTGTTACTAGCGAAGTAAAGACTAGCATATCTCATACAAGTGTCTAAAAAATATTCTATAATATCGGTTCCTTGTATTGGGGGCGTTATTGTCAACTTAAATATCTCAAAACCGTGTTATAAGTTTTACTATAACGAAGTTAATGTTAATTTATTAATATTTTATTTGGAATTCTCAATTAAAATAGAGTTATTTTAAATTTGAGAATCAATCATTTCTAAATTATCGAAGAAACCCAAGGCGTAAGTTATTTCTAACTATGCAGCTAGCATGAGTACTAGACTCCACTTAGAATTTATATATTACAAATTATTAAAGTTTCTAGAAATACTATTCTTCAACTTTTGGGAACATTTCATTTTTTTAAGGTCAAAGCAGACAAACTCGTGGGAAAAATGTAATAAAAAATATTTTAATGGAAGTGTATTTTTCCTTCTTTTTAATTTATTTTTCAACAAAGTTTTACATTTTCTCACAACTAATTATCTCGCCAAACTAATTAAGAAATCTTCTTAAAAGAAATAAAGAAAGAGATCTTTCTTAAAAGAAAGAATCTTCATTCATGCTCTCATGTGGTTATTAAATCAATTAATAAGCCATTGTCAAGTATAATAAAACGGTTCACAGAAAACGGCTCTTAAAATCGTTGCTACGCATTACTATTCATGAATGTACGTGGTGCTATTGAAAAGTTGGTCATGTCTCACTAAACTCCCACAGCGCAATTATCATACAATGCATGTTAGTCGCGAAATATTTACTTGGAAAGCCGTGATTACCATATATCACGAATGGAAGATCGATCCATAGTAATCCATGCTCATGGTAACCATACGAATTAAGACTAATATGTCATGATTACAGGAATTTATATAATAGCAATAACGATGAAAATGTTGCATCTCGACTAAGCAGAAATTTTTTAATGTATTTCTAAGTATGGCTTACTTCATTAATTTTATGTCATCAATGTTTCGTGCTATCAAACATTAAATTTGTATCATCAAAATTTTAAAAACAAGTTAACCTAAGAAAAAGTCATCGTAATGCGTTTTACCAAAAAACAAAATATTTCACAAATTAGTATATTTTGCCAGAATCGTGGTTTACACAACTCGTTTTACATAATAATTTAAAGAGCCTTTATTATTGTATTAAAACCTTGTTGTAGGAGATCTAAGCCTTGTCCACAGCTAAAACAACCAATGACAGTAAAAGGAGCTTAGTTTTCCAAAACATGCATAAATTTTTAACAAGTCATAAAAAGTAAGAATTATACATCAGACAACAAGATATGTACAACACAACTGAATAATCTCAATCTATCATTTAAGACTGAAAATTTAAGTTATTCTTCGACACTAAACTTAGCACTTTATACTAATATATTACTAATTATTAATCTATGATATGGATTAGTAATCAGTTAGATTATGGATTAACCATACGAAAGTGAGCGTACCAGTTCATTTGTCCTGTGTGCTTAGTGCGTGTTTCTTTAAGCTACTCGATCGCGTTAACGTAACGCCAGTTTGTATGGCGCTAGAACATCAGTCCCTAGATGTCGCTATTGCAGCATCATACAAGTTACGTTACGCTAACGCGATCGAGAAGGTTAAAAAACTCGCACTAAGCACACTGGGGCTTAACTGCAAAACCACCAAGACCCAACCACATGGTTGGAAATTAGGTTATTAAATTGCAGACCTCGACACCTTTTTTTTACTAAAACAAGGTTATGAAATCTTAAAGGTATATCACGTGTCACGATAGTTCACGAATAGTTCCTTAGGTATTTTAATTAATACTTTTCATTCTAACTTACGAATATTGAAAGAATACATCCTACACCTAAAGGATAACGAAAGTACGTCCCTAATAGTGATAACAGGTTGATACTATCCCTAATATGAGGCTATTAATTTCTTTTTACATACCACCAGACGAAATATTTGGAAAGTCAAATATACTAAGGAAGTACGTCCCTTAAACTTTTACAATGCTTATTGATCACCCTAACTACCTATGTTGATCTAAATAGCTGACATCTTTCGACTTTTTGCGACTTAAAACGTCGCACTTTAACCATTCGATAAATGATTCAAAACAGAAATAAAATTTTCTAAAGCGATAATAATAAGACAAGGATTAAAAATTTGTTCAAAGAGATGAGACAGTATGTCGTAATGATTTTGTAACCACTGGTTCATACTGCACAGCAAAAATTAAAATTCACTGATATATAACTTTTATTCCTTTGTATAACTTTACCGATGTTGCATGATGGTATCTTATGGTACATGGCGATATCTTAAGACCCGTTCAAAATTACCATACAATACATATCGAAATATTTAACAATCAAAGGACGTCTACAGAGAAACATGGCTTTACTAAGAAAAATCAACGTACGTATCATAAAAATAAACAAACGGGATCAATAAATTAAATACGTTTCACTTGAAATATGCAAATGAAATAAATCAATATACTTATACAATTATTCAACTGATACTTAAACTGATAAATGACTGACTATAAGATAGCGCAAAGTTGTCAAAAATATTAAATTTTCAGAACAAGAATAATATAAAAACTAGGAAAAAAACACTAGAGTTGCTAATATAACCTACAAACGCCTACTAAGAAACGTTTTATGATAGATTTATTGATTTATCTAATCTTTATATATAGTAATGAATGTATGTCTATATGTCCTTCTCTATGCCTGGGCAGATTTAAATGAAATTTTTAGACAATATTTAGAATGACCCAGCGGATGTTACTGTAAAATTTGGCGGCGATCTGAGCAATTTTTCAACTGTAGAGATCTGTTTCGAGGCTCATTCGAAACCAGACTAAGCCACAGCAACACGGCGCCGGGCAGCTGGTAATATATATTAAAGAAAATATATATAGAAATAAAGAAGTTACTCACAAGTGTTTGTAAACATAAAGGTTTTAGACCTCGACTTTCTTACCGTTACAAATCAAATAAATAATATTAATTTAATTGTAGAATAGTTTCTTTATTCTAAACGTTACTCTAGTATTGCCTTAAGACAAAACTTAAGTTCCAAAACATGCGACTAAATTTCGAATTTTTTCGAATTCCAAACACTGATCTTAGAGCACTGAGAAATTTTGGACGAAAATTTCAATAACTTTCCGACCACTGCCCACAATTATTATATGCTCATAAACACTCAGACACTAGCTAGAGTTTGGCTTGAATGTGTTAACTTTATTACGCAAACGAAATCGCGGACGTGTTCTAGTTATAAATATTTCTACATGGGTAAATGACATGTTCGTATCCAAGGACATCGCATGTGACATACACCTGTATGCAAAGCGAAACGTAAGCATGTAACAAAACATTTATTCGTGACTCTAGGTTTGGTTATATGTTTACGAAATACATAGAGAAATAACGTTCGACGATTAATATAGGATTTACTTCATCTATTCTATTCTATCTATCTTCTATTCTATATCTTCTATCTATACATATAATAAAATCGTTGAGATGTCAAATCACTCTGCGTTTGTTCCCGCTAATCTCAAAAACCGCAAATCTGATTTGGACGCCGTTTTCACTAATATGTAGTAGAAAGCCTCACTTAACATATATGTTATATTACAATCGGTCAGCAAATAAAAAAGATATGACAATTTTAAGTTGAAAGGTCGTATACTACAATACCAACTGGTACTTGCATGCTGTAATTTCGTGGCGATCGGAGCATTTTTGTTATTTGTAATTCATCTTTAAATTAAGCACGGCAAAGCGCGCCTGACATACTAGTAGGAAATAAAATTAACAATAGTTGATTGTCTGCTTGAGTGCCTCATGTACTTAATAGGAATTATACTCGTTTATTTAAATTCAACATATTCTTTATTCAAATAAACAAGTGCTTTTGAATCGTCGTTATCGTTGTTAGATGATCTTTTAAAGTTTGTAAAAATACCTCAAAACAGAATAAATATAGGAGACGGAGACGTTTCCAGCTATAACATAAGATAAAATATACTGTATCTATTTAAATAAGTATCTATTTGAATACGTAGAAGTCGCTCATTAAAATGTATGGCTATCTAGCATGTCAAATCGACTGGTAGCGAACGTGTCGAGAATTATTAGTATCCAAGATAAGGCCTAGGTTCGAACCGGCTCACGTAGCTTGTAACAAAGGCGAAATAATTTATTAATAATACGATGGGAAAGTAACGGTGCGTCTATCGCAGATACATGTTCATTGTTTCGTTTAATAGCTCGTATGATTTGCTGTTGCGTCGCAGTTAATGACGCTGTAATTTTCGAACCACAACGATTCATGATTTATATCATAAATGTAAGCTAAAATGGAGAGATAACCTACTAACTCTACTGCTATTTAAAATCCCATTTTATATTTATGTCTGGTGATTGCTATTTCATTTTACCATAATCTAATTCAATGATGGGCCTCATAAAATAGCTTACAGTAGATTAGTAATGAAAAGATCTGTTTGGAGTATAATTTCGATTAGAATATCCACAAGGCTTTACATAACCGAGCATAGACTAACAACTGAGTCATGGAGATAGACTAACGAACCTTTTAACTTACTAACAATGGCGTTGGACGGAGCTGGTTTTAAGAGGCGATAGACGTTGCCCTGATGTGTTAAAATGGAGTTTTGCTTTGACTCGTAAAATACACGAAAATGGACCCAGAATGTTGCTAAATTCTTTTTCTTCGATCCTGTATCTAAGACTTGTATCGGTTAAGAAAACGAAGAAAAACCAAATTATGTATACTCCGATTTTATCCTAGGGATCTTGTCAATTGCGATTCTCAAATCGTTTTTGTTATATAAGTAACCCGTAATTAAAAGTTAATTGTTGTCTCGTACCGGTGATTTGTCATTTAAATTTCTAAAGCGTTCCAATTAGATACCTTGTTTTAAAGACGCTCTTAAGTCTCTAAAATGGATTGCATACCGTTTGACATCGAAAATAAATCAGAAGGATAGGCTCCACCACAAAATCGCATTACGAATTTGTCGTGCAGCCTATCCTACAAACGTTAACAAGCGCAGATTGTAGCAAAATAATTATATTGTTACTTCTTATGGATTACCGCAAAGTAACGCCTTCTTCTTTAAATCAATAATAATATTCTACCCCGGCAACGATCGCGAACATAGGAACATGGGCAAAGAATCGTTATGGTTCCTGCTCATAATTGGCGATTACAAATGTTTAAACGCGTACACGATCGTGTAGAGGCCTTTACTCGCCAATCATCGTCTATGATTGCCTACAAAGGTCGGTTTTTTAGAAACGCATCAAAGGCAATCGCTGGAATATAACATATGTATCGTATGATAATTCGGACAATCTTATAGACTATACACAATGATCGTGTCGATTATAGATCACACGATCAACGATTATCGCCGATAGTGAAGAGCAGTCATTAAATTGGTTTTGGATATATTACCCAATACCATGGAATCGCACAATACAAGTACAAAGACCTTTTTGCAACACGGCGTGTCGCAATCCACTGTCACGATGAGCGCACACTACTCTTGTCACACACGAGTACCTTAATGGGCATAATACCAGCCTATTCAACGACAATCACTGTTGGGTTTAAGCAGCGAAAGTTTTTTTTTATTCAACAAGAATGAACATAAATTGTGTCACTACACACACTGGGTTCTACTCTATTCAGTATTTTTATTTATATAAATAAATGTCATAATATTGCTATTGGTTTAAAGTTTTGCGCGAGAGTTAAATGGGGAAAACATTCTACATCCTCCTGCCCTTATCCCACTCCCACCCCAAGTGGGGTCGGTACAACGTGTTACAAACATGTTGTCACATGATTTGGCTACGCATTCCACGACCTGCCCGACGTCAACTTACCTTAGTCGCATTTTACCTTGTTAAGAAAGAGGATGGTCTATTCTACTCTAGCTGGATACTACTCCACTCTATTCTATTCTGTTCTACTCTACATAAGTTTTTTTTATATATACTACTAGCTGGATACTACTCCACTCTATTCTCTTCTGTTCTACTCTACATAAGTTTTTTTATATATATTGAAAAAGACTGTCATAATATAGCTATATGTTTAAAGTTTTGCGCAAAACTTAAAAGGCGAAAACATTGTTACTATTAAATAGTTTTAGCGTAATATTAATTAAGCAAGTAAATATTAATTTTATGGTTAAATATGACGAATAGCACAATTCAAATTCAAATCAGTATCAACTCAAAGCAACGATAAAAGTTGTGTATTTGTGGTAATTCAATTTAGTTAACTTATACGTACCAAATTCAATAAATAAATCATTTGAAGCAAGGTCAGTTAATAAAGGTTGTATAAAACTTAACAATTCAACTGTAATTACGTGTATTTTATTAATCCAAAAAGATAAGAAGAATATACCCAAAAAGTGTTAATACAACCATTTTGTTATGACCTAATTTTTGAATTATCAATAATGGCAAGTGCGAACTACATATAAATTTACTTTTAATATAAAACATCTAAATACAATGCATGCATGAAAAATCAAAACTCTATTTCTCTTATCGCATTATTCGCAATGTATCATTCGCTACTCGCCTCATCACGTGCTGCACGAAATATTTACTATTGCAAACAACTTTTCACTATTGCTTTTATCTGTTGTTTATCTTTAGAAAGAAATAAAAACGTTCGTTGCAGAGCGCAAAACCGTGTAACACGCCAAAATGTTTAACGAACAAAAGGATTTTGTTGGACATTAAAAAAGTCAAATAAAAAAATAAGCTTTATAGATTTGAATGTTTACATTATGCAAGTCTGTAAATTTAATAAAAGTTAAATAATATTTTTTTATCACTTAATTAAACAATTTTTTAATTAAACAATTAAATTTGCGTGACATATATGTATGTTGATTTGAATAGGCACACGTTTAAACAACAGGTAAAAAAGGGCAAGAGAAAGATGGCGCCAATGTTGCCATTATGTAAAATTTAAATGTGGATATTATATAAATTTTGGTTTAACAAAATTAAACAAAAATTATAAATAAAATCTGACTAAACAAAATAATCAGCGCGTCATCTGTACTTTCTGAGTAATTATGGCGTATAATTACTAACGCAATCATAAAATTGCGCGGACAATGCTATCAAATTGGAATATTATTTTATATCCGACTTAACTATTATAAACGGAATATGAAAATTTTATGCTGAATCAGTGGTATATTCTGTAAAATATACAAGTTAGCTGACTGTTAGTAAATGCGAGTCGAAAATAAACATAATTGAATACGTCAGGTTAACGGTAAGTGGAAAGCGTTGCCTTTGTTTTCTCATGTCGATACAAATCGATTGTTCGGAATCGTTTAATCAATTTAAATCTTTGTTCTAAATTAAGCAAGTATATGATATTATAATTCATACGCTGTGTGGTATCCGGCTGAATAGAATAGTACGACCCTCATTTCTTACCGACGTATCGTAAAAGGCGACTAAGGTAAGTCGACCCACCGTGTGGTATCCGGTTTAGTAAAATAGACCACCCTCTTTCTTACCGAGGTGTCGTAAAATACGACTGAGGTAAGTTGACGCCAGGCAGGCGGCCGGTTGTAAAAACGCAGCCAAATCATGTGACAGCATGTTTATAACATGTTGTGCCGACCCCACTTAGAGTGGGATAAGGGCAGGAAGATGATGATGAGAATTGAGGTTAGTCTATACTACATATTCCACACGACGGTAAACAAATCACTTACTATATAAATTTAAATATTATTTCAATAATGCGTGCTTTTTTTAGTAAGCAACAATTTGTTCTGAGTACGATTCCTTCGCTATTATTAAATCGCCCCATCTAAAGAATAAAGTCACGTTTCCTATGCTTATATATGTGACATGTTACTTTATTCTTCGGACAGGGCGATATAATGTACAAATGTACCCAGTACATATAAATTTAATGCAAACGTTACGACGTTTATTTAGCGATACCAACAATAGCACGGATTAGCATTTTCTATCAACGTATGTACAAAATGCTCATGTAGAGTGCTAGAGTTCAAACAACTTTGGCATTTGAACACGCCATTTGTATTTTAACAATGTCTGATAAGAACGAAATAAAGATGTAGTAGAAGAAATATTTTATTTAAAGTCCATGTTAAACTTATAAATGTGAAAGTATGTATATTTCGCTAATCCACGAAACCAATGTTGGTTTAATTTGCCACAGTTTACACTATTTATCTTTCAGGAACACTACTTCAATAATATAAATTTAATTCAATAATACTGTTCAAACGCCAGACTCCCTACTTTTACGGTTTATAAAGCTCTTATTTTCCTATTAATTTTTTTTATACTTACACATATTAATAATTAGAATACTTGTCTCGTGCGAGAGAAATAAGTAGAGTTCATAATAATATTTCATTTTAGAAAGACTTTATTTAGATAAAGTAAAGAAAACACGTTCATAACGTACGAACTAACCAAAATGTATCAACGTTGTGAACGAAAAATGTTTTTTTTTATGTAGTGAAAACTGGTGAATCGTCGTTTATAAATTACTAGCAATCGCCAGCGGCTCCGCCCACGTGAAAAGATTAAAATCGTAATATAGTATTGTAATAACCATGGTTAAAGTGGGTTAACCCTAAAAGCTAGACATATCCTGTCGCGGACTCTTATTTAGAAAGAGAAAGTTGACATTGCATGTTTTTCCCCTGTACCCTTCATATATAAATCATTAAAAGGCCGGAACATAACTTTAAATAATCGCGACTAGAAGCTAGTATAATTCGCTGTATTTATTTGTCACAATACTCTAGTTGATTCCCGCGCAAAATTATCATTCCGCCCATATTACGATATAAAACTTTGTTCTTATATACTGTCAATATAATAATGTGTACTGAGAAGGTCGAGGTCAAAGAGAATAATCAGTGTCATATAAACCTAACATATACATGAATCAATTGAACCTTGGCTTACTCATTGATTACTGCATATTTATTTATAGTCTTGCAATGGACATATACGCCAAAGAGCATCGCTATTAGCAAATAAACAAATGAATATATTGCAAATAATTATTATAATCAGCTCATTGTAGTGTCTTAATTATATGGCGTCGCAGTTCTTATCACCACAGACATGTATACCTATTTATTCGTAATTTTAAAGAGCTGTCGTTAAAGAGAGTTTATTTCATATATTCTTCATGTCTATTTCAATTTAAAAGTACAGAATCATCGTCTTCTTGCCCTTATGCCACTCTCACAACATTTTATAAACATGCTGTCACATGATTTGGCTGCGTTTTTACGTCCGCCCGCCTGCTTATTACCTCTGTCGTATTTTACGACACTTCGGTAAGAAAGAGGGTGGTCTATTCTACTAAACCGAATACTCCACCTTGGATCAACTTACCTTAGTCGCCTTTTACGACACCTCGGTAAAAAATGAGGGTGGTACTATTCTATTCAGCCGGTAAAAGTACAGAAATTGTCAGAAATAAGAGAATAACATTTTTGTAGAGATATCTAAAATTGCTTTGCCATATTAGTTATAACAGCTGCTAAATTTTAATATTTAAAATTGTGAAATTTGAATTTAATATTTAAAATATATAGCAAATACTTAAATGTAATCTTGCGATGATATTTAATTTGATGAATTTAATGAAATTTAGAAAAGAATGGCATAATCATTATGCCATTGATTCCTTGTCGTAAAACTTGTTTTTTTAAAATCGCAAATTTTATACATCTATCCATGCTATTCGACTTTGTTAGATATTTAAAATTTTAAATATGTTTTTGCTTTCACAATAATCTTGATAATTACTAATACTACCCGCGGCTCCCTTTCGCGTGAAGTTAAACATTAAAGTACACTCAGTTATATACTTTGTGTTTTTGCTGTTGTCGAAGAAAAAAAGTTTTCTTTATTTTTCTTTATTCTGGTATAGAAGTTTTAATTTTACCAAATTTCTTTACGGTCTAATGAATTCCCCGTGAAACTATAACAGACTGACAGACAGACTGTTGCATTTATAATACTAGTAGCGATTGATAGAAAACCAAATGCCGAAAGCAGCGACAAAATCGCAATAAATAACTAATCTCTTTCAAAAAGGCCGGGAAAAAAACTAGCAAACAACTTATTCTAATACTAGCATATTACCAATATAAAAATACAACATAACACTTCGACTATGTCCAATCGTAAATTATACAAATATCTTATTCTAGTTAATATATACAGTTATTTTGAAAATGTACGTGCTTCGAAAGATCAACAGAGCAGTGGAATGCGTGGAATGGTAGCGTAACACCTGTGTAAACGGTATAGTTAATAATAGTAAAGCCGCCGTGTGGTATCCGGCAGAGAGGAATAGACCACCCTCATATCTTACCGAGGTGTCGTATGGGGACTAAGGTTAGTCGACTTGCTGTGTTGTATACGACTAATTAGAATAGAATATACCACCCTCTTTCTTATCAAGGAGTCGAAAAATACGAATAAGGTGAGTTGACGTCAGGTAGCCGGCCGGTCGTAAAATACGTTGCCAAATCATGTTGTGCCGACCCCACTTAGAGGAATGAGGGCAGGAGTTAATAATACTAAAGATAACTATAGAATCCACCTAGATCAAAAAACTATGTAATGTATTAATCTGCAAACTAATTTTAATCAGCGCTGCGAGTTCTGCATATTAATGACAGTATCATTGGATCAACATTAGATTATGTCGTTTTCTTAACAATGTATACTATAATTTTTCTGTGGTGCAATAAAGAATGTTCTATTCTATTCTATTCTATCAAAAATGACAGAATTATTACAGTTCAATGATTTGTAGTGGAATTCCATAATACGTAATATATACTCATAGAATTTATATGCTTTGCGATTTTGGTCGTGGAGTCTATCTCCTGATGATGCTTCGGTTGCGGGGCGAAACGATTGTTGAGTTTGTGATAGTGAACGTATGTAGTGCTTGTGTATTGTGGTTGCAGTGGTGGTTTGTGCATGTGGTTTTACGAATCCTGCATGTATCAGGTATGAAAACGGATTGCCCACTCTACATTTAGCATTATATATATTTTCTATTTTACTTCATCGCGGATTATAGCAAAATAATTTTATTATTACTTTTATATACTCATAGAATTATTGTTGAATTTTGAATAAAAAGTCTTGCTTTGAGGTGGTATCTCAAAACACTCGACAACTTTCACTAGAATTAATTAATATTATCTTTAGCTAATGGAAACTCCAACTTTTCCAGAAATCTTTAGGACATATGGTTATATGCTCCTTTGCTTAACTTTAACGCAGAGGTTATCTGTGATTCTTTTAGTCTTCTACGACTAATATCGTCGTCGTCTAATACAGATTTTTTCGCTCTGACGTCACCAAACCAACAATGAGTCCGCAAAGTTCAATGATATTTCGCTATAAGCCCCACTATCAGACTATTGTATATAAAATTATCTTATTAGACCCTAACAAAAAATCCAATCGCAATGTCATAAAGGTAAACCTTTTCTACACAAGTTTAAGCCTAGTTCGTAAAGCGAACTGTAAAATGCAAAACTGTGGTTTTACGACAGATTATTTATTACTAATAAGTCATTAGCCGCATGACAATTTTCTACGTCTCAAGTTGTATACTTAAAGTTGATATAGAAATGTATTTGCAATATTTTATTGCGACCCACTAGAAAGCCCGTTATCAACCAGTGGCTACATCTATTCCAGTATCAGTTTAAAAGCATTGTAATTTAGGTAGATAATTTTATTCAACATCCTTAGAGCCGTTATAGAGTCAAGCGCGAAAATATTATCGACGAAAACAAAAATATAAAATGAAAACTTTTTTTCGATAAAATTTACTTATAAATATAAGTAGCTGGTTGACCGAGCCTTGCTCGGTAATTTTTTACAATAATAAAAAAAGAACCTTAAAAAAAAATTAGGTACTTGGGGATCGCTCCTAGGTATTTACATTTACATTGTCCGTTCCCCGGATAAGCTACGCTGATTAGACAGCTTATGGCAAAAATACAAATCAATATAAATTTAATTATTTTTTTATGCCCAAAAATAGGAATAAAACGAATTTTTTTTTTACATAAAACCTAGCTAGATCGATACAAGACTGCGTTTTAATATAAAATTGAAAATGTTTAAAAGATTAACCCCTGATTTTCTTGCTGTTTCTTCTCGCTAAGAGAACCAATTGTAGCTTTATTAATCGTATTGATTCCTAAAGAAAGAGCTTATTTGAATAAAGATTATTTTGATTTGATTATAATAAAGGAGAACCTTTAGAAAATATCCAGAGATAAAAGAGAGATAATTCTGACAGTGGACGTCTATAAGTTAAGAAACTAATGTAATTAATTAGTTAATTTTCAATAACATTTTACTATTCGTTTTGACAATAAGGTAAATTATTGTTATTTAAGAAATATTTAATTCAATAGCGAATAAAAAAGCAAAACTTAAAATAGGAAATATTTACTTTAATTTTAATATAAAGAAAACGTTTTATATCCCATCTAAAGGAACTCTAAAAGACCAATAAATGTTGTTATTGCTTTCCCGAGATACAAGTTTTAAAAACAAGTTTCGCGATTTCTTCTCATTCCTTATAGAAGCTGTTAGCAAACCAGATTTAGATAACGCAAAATATTTACTTTATTTGTATATATTATGTACTGATACGTACTGCAGTAATGAAGTTCTGAGAAAAAGCTAACAAACCAGCTATAAAAGATCTATTATTTGTAAACTTGAATGTTTGAATGAGAAAATAGGCAATTAATTTAAATAGTTTTTAGTCAGAGCCCGTCAGGTTTATCCACAACAGGCTTACCGAAGTTCTTTCTAAATGTTACGATTGGCTGATATTGTGTTTCTATAAATTTATATTTCATAATACGGTTTAGAAACTTGACCGTAAAAAAAATCGTAAAATAATATTTCAATCAAGTGTATTTGTTGTTTATCAAATAACACTAAATTTATTGTTTATCAATTGAATTTGTTATCAATCTCTTTAACAAAATAACGTATAATCAAATATTGATAAAATTATCACTATATGTATCTGCTACTATAAAAAGATAATTTAATGTATTCCTATGTATGTGCTTATATATTTCAGGAACTCTACATTGGAACTTGACTCCGTAAGTAAATTAATGCCGAAAAGATAGGACAAAATGTGTACGAAAAAAAGATTAACGAAATAAATGTACAAAATAAATAAGCATTAAATTATAAAGTATAGCAAATATAAACGTCTTTTACTTTTTTTCTAAAAAATTTCACCATTGACCATAGACAATAAACAGAAACGTGCCATACTAATTAATTGCTTAAATAAAATTATTTTATTCATACATTCTTCAAAAATATTCATCTATACTTCATACAATCTTCAGAAATATTCATTTATACTTCATCTAAACTTCAGAAATATTCATCTATACTTATTATAAAACAAGGTCCCCAAAAGCTGTCTGTCTATATGTGATGGATTTTCTCAAAATCTACTAAACCGATTTTTGTATGGTTTCTACTAAAAGTTAGTGCAATTCTTCCGGAAGGCTTAAGTTAATATGCATTATGGTTTTATTTAAATTGTGACAAAGAGGGCGTTGTATAAAAACTCGGCCCGCTAGGAACTTTAATCGCGTTCGCCGCGTAATCCAACAGAGATACACTAAAGTTATGTACTAAAGAATTGTAGATCTACAAAAATATGTGCAAAGCATATCTCTTACTGCTTACACTCAGAACTACTTTTATGTTGAATATTTCAATTAAATATATATTTGACTTCCACGCGGATGAAGTAACAGCCTACAGCTAGTGAGATATAAAACTTACTCGCTGTGTGATGATGAGTCTCCACAATGAATTTATCGTCACAATAAATGTTCTTAAGTTGAAATACAGATACATGATCATCATCCTCGTGCCCCCGGCACATGTTTCAAACATGTTGCCACATTACTTGGCTGAGTATTTTACGACACCTCGGTAAGAAAGAGGGTGGTCTATTCTACTCAGCAGGATACCACACGGTAGGTCGACTTACCTTAGTCGCCTTTTACGACCTGTCGGTAAAAAATGAAGTTGATCTATTCTACTCAGCCGGATTCCACACGGCGGAATAAAATAAATTAGGTATATAAAACTTAATTAAAGTCGGTCTATTTTTTACGACTACAATTTACCTATCATAAACAATTTAGCAATACGAATGATATCATAAAAAATTATAGTTATCGTTGGCGCAAGGACTTTGGAAGTAATTTTAACAGTTGGTATGGAGGTTAGTACAATTGAGTAGGCGCCACTTGCCACCTACATATTTCACTGTTATTATAATAGATATGAATAAAATAAGAATTATTTCAACATTCATATTTATAGGAACGTGTGTATTAATCAAGTATTTGTGTAAATCATATTAATTAATCCCCCTGATATATTCCATGTTTCTCTCCATCATTTTAGAAAAACATCCACAAAAATCTTAGGGTACTTACTTAGCTTAGTCCTATATTGAATTGTTATCTTAATCAATTGTAAGTTGCATGTATTTGAATAATTATTATTGTATTGTTTTAGTTACTAGTTTAGAGTTACACTTGCATGTGGTTTTTACCTTTAAGTACCTTTACATTAAGACTATAATGCGTGTTTGAATGATGCACGTGTTAAAGCTGTTGGTAAACCTTATAAATAAATAAAAAATATTTTATTTATTTTCTAGTTTTATTTTTTTTTTTCAAAAATAAATAAAATTAGTTGAAATATGACCATAATTGTTGAAATTGTATATGACGCTTAATTATATGATCATGAACACGAAATAATTTCAATAAATATCTTAGAAGTTCTCGCGAAATTATAAGATGGTTTTGCAGTTTAACAAGTAAAAATTTATGTCAAATATTATAAATAAAAAAATATTTCTATCTTGTAGTCTATTATTCCCATTCCCATCCCATTATTCATAGATCTAAAATAATTTCTAAAAGCATTTTTGTACATTTATCTAATCTGTTAAGTATTAGGTATTAAATATTATCTATTTGCACATCATATCCTACGGTTTTCATTAAACTTATTGAAAAGACGATAATCTCCATATCAGAACGTCAAATTTACAAATCGTTACCAAATTGTAAACTATATAATATATTTATAAATGATAATATTGTAAACAATTTTATCACTGTTAAACTACTTTTAGTTTATCCAAAGCCACCTAGATTGTATACATTTATTTGTTATTACATACTAGTAATATATATAAATATAATTTTAGATTGTTATATAATCAAATAATACTAGTAATAGGTATAAATACCTATAATTTTAGGATGTTATATAATCAAATATACTCATCATTCTCCTACCCTTATCCCACTCTAAGTGGGGTCGGCACAATATGTCTTCTTTTTCCATTCTCCTCTATCATTCGTCAAATCTGGTGCCACTCCTCTAACATGCACATCATTTTTCACACAATCCATCCATCCTTTTTTTGGCCTTCCCCTAGCATATAATTAAATATACTATCTATTTTTAAATTTTTAATAAAAGAAGTACCTAAAAATGGGTAAAACCTCCAAAACTTCAATTTTAGGAGATAGTAAGCTTTAGCCTCATGCCTGTAATATACCTATGGTTTGAGGATTATGTATGTACGTATGCTCATACGAGCGAATCTAAAGAAATACAAAGTAAAGATTTTTCTTCTATATTGCGCAATATAATTATATTTTATGTATCCCCAAAATTAACCCCGAATTATATTTAAAAAAAATTAAAGTTCAAATAACTAAACCCATCATTGAGTAAAAACGTTACATTTATATTATAAGACATATATTATAAGGCATGGTCGATGTGCACTCTATTTTATCTGAGCCCATTTCTTTTAAATACAAAAGCATTGTTTAAAAATTGTTGTACAATCTAAACGAGTTTCCGAATGAGGACACCAAATGGTTTCAGATACAGCCTACGCTCGTAAGTATAAGGACTCAGACGATATTCTGTGAGTCACGTATTTTATCATTACCAAAATAAGGTATTGACGACAGTGACGGCTTATTTATTTTGCATTATGTTTACGAATACGTCACCGCATACATAATAGAGCGATAAGAACATAGAGACAAATATAAATTTGGAGCCTGTTTCACAAATTACCAATAAACTGTCAGTTAGCTTATTCGAAACATATCTAACACATATCTCAGAAATTTGCGTTTGTCAAGTTTCTTATAGACTTATTCAGCACTTAAAGTCCCTAATAAGTTAACAGGTAGATCATGTGGCTGTTATTTTGTTTATCTGCTGGATAGCAAATACCTATTTCAAAATGGCCGCAATTTTTTTTCACTTTTTGGAGTCTCTTTTTAGAGACTTTTATCTGCTAGTTAGTTTATTTGTTAGTTAACTATCCAACACTGTATCAGTAAATTGTAAAACAGGCCCTTAGAGTAGGGAAGGCAGGCTAAAATAAGACATATCACATTTAAGTGAAAGGAAATGAGGGTGGACCATGGACGTAGTATATACTTATCCAAGGGGTGGACTAACTGTCTCTGTTTTTATGTATGATTAGACAAAGAAGTATACGAATGTCATCTTAATCTCATTATTTCTTGTGTCATTATCACACAGACCTACCTATGACTCCCCTACTCTATACTCTATGGATAAGAATGAAGTTATATGCCAAGTTCCTACTCACAGATATATTGTCTATAGTCTAAATAATTTAGTTATAGACATTTGGAAACAAGTATTTTACTAAAGATAATAATGCCATGCACTATTTTTGGACGGATAGATTAAAAAACTCTCAAACGAATATGCTATCGCAATATATCGCGCCAGACACTACTCGGCTGAGTAAACAGTTTTGCAAAGGCTTGAATGCATTATACGACCTTACATAATTCGCTTAGTTTAGTAGCGACACGAGTATCTGTTCTAAAGAATTCATGACAGATTAGTAATTTTGAAAAAACAATCGAAGGTCAAACAATCGGAATTGAAACGTTAGTACCAATTTTAGGCACTTAGCCAAAACAAGCGAATAATTAATTTTAGTGCATGACTTATAGAACGAGTTTCCATTTTATTTTGTTTTGTTATTATGAGTTTACAACTTATGTGTCTAATTCATAATTTGTTACAACCTATGTGTATAATTCATAATTACAATTTATCAAACACTTTTTGATAAGAAAAATATTGTGAGTAAACCTGCATATTTTTGAATTTAAACTATCATGAGTGGTATTTATAATTAATGTATAGAAACCGGCTATACTCACGTCTTCTTTTATCGGATGAGCCCGACTAGTTTCAAGCCCATACGGGGCTCTTATTCATGAGCTCTTTACGCGGCGTTATCGCGGCGGGAATAAGTCAGGCTCATCCGATAAAATAAGTCGTGAGTATAGCCGGTTTCTATACATTAATTATAAACCTGCATATGTCTGGAAAATTCTGGAAAATATGTATAACCTACCAATCCGCTTTGGAGAAGCGTGGTCTTGTCTCCAATCCTGTCCAAAAATGGAGAGAGGCCTTATACTCAGCAGTGGGATTGTAACAGGCTGTTACTTTACGCTTATACCCAACAGTGGGATAGTAACGTTACTTTACCTTTTACCTTTACATATTTAATTCGCATCGAAATCACTGTGTTCGATATATTAAGCATTGCTTAACTTAGACAAAGTAGCTGGCACCTATTAGTACAAAAATACCTAAACCTAGTGTTCGTTACATGTTGAGGATATTACGTAATAGGTTAATGAGTAAACTTGTCTGTCGACTTTAGATAGGCGAAATGAGGTTTACAGATAAAAAAGACATAACTTAAATGTTTTAAAAAAGATTATCTACAGAACATAAAAGCTTTTGATTTAAGCGACTGTAGCGGAATGGTTAGGGTAACGGATTTGCGATCGAGAGGACGTGGGTTCGAATCCCGGCTATTATGCTACCGACGTGAACCCACTTCTAATATAAGCATTTAGCTTAGCTGGAGGAGTTAACAAGTTCAGAAGTAATCTGTAACCAATTTGCTAGTAACCTTTTTTAATTAAAAAAAAAATAGAATTAAAAATAGAATAGTTGTCTATATTTTATCAAATCTCTTTCTAGCTTATATTTTTAATCAAACTACGGCTAATCAAACTTTATTCATAAAACAGTCTTTATAATAAAATATATGACACTTTGTAAAAGGGTTTACGCATTAAAACAAATTATTATTAGAGTTTTAAAACTTTTCTTTGCAAATATAATTTACTCGTAAAATGATAAATAATATAACATTGTTCGTTATTTTATTTCATCATCTACGATGAATAATCGCTGATTTACGTGTAAATTTCAAATACACTGTAATGTAAAACAATATCCTTAACATCTATACTAATATTTACATTTTATTATAATGCAAAAATCTATCTGACTGCATGTTACGCTTTCATGTCTTTTCCGTTGGACCAATTTTAATAATATTTGGCTTAACGATTGATAGCTAACCTCGCGGAGACCTAAAACTAGTATTATATGGCAAATAAATAATACCTTCTGATCAAAGTCTATTAATTACATTTTGTACTACCGCTAAGTGTAACTAACACGTCTAGTTACGCCTATTAAAGCGTCAGTAACTAAAAAATCGTTAAACGGAACTTACCTTGAATGAATTTAATTAAATTGTAATAATATAAATAGTTTTTAAATATCAAACAATACAATAAGCTACTCACCCACAGGTACAGATTTCGCATATGCATTGTTCTTTTTCAACAATCTTCTCTGGTTTTTTGGGGCCACCTGGTCTTGGCCTGGTCTCATCAGTGTAAGTTGTCTCTTGGATTACGGTCCTGTCATCTCGTACAGTTTTTCTGTCATCTATGATGGTTTCATCATAGACACTGCTGACGACAGTGTCTTCTCTCGTGGTATCGGTAATAGCCCGATCGACCACGTCGTATTCGCGTACATCTTTCGTTGTTCGGACATCCTTCTAAAAAGATAACAAAATCAACGTTACGTTGCAATTTTTTTTAAACATTTATATGTTTCAATTTTGTAAATAAACTTACCAAGTTTCTGACGTCTAACGCGCTATTGTCAACAAAAACATCTGTTTTTATATTTTCATCTTCTTTAGCATCCTCGTAAGTAGTTACTTTTCTGATTACGCCATTTTCGTTTATATAGCGCGTTACTTCAATCTGACTTCTCGTTTTATCGACTTCAAACGACTTTTTGATGGCATCGCCCGAAGTAGTATGTAAAATTGTTGTCTGCTCAGTATCTATTCCTTCATATAGATCTTTTACGTCTTCGTTGATCTTAGTTCCAAATGTGACTTTGTCGATTCTCTTGAAAGGATACTTTTTGACTGTTTCAATAATTTCTTTTAAAACTCTGTCATCAATATTTCTTTTAATGACAATATTCTTGTTGCTAACTGTAACGTCTTTGTTTGATGATGAAGTCTCAATAATTTTTCGAAGGTCGCTTATAGACGTAAAGTCTTTTATATCCCTCGAAGACAATATTATATTTTCTTCTGTATCTTGTCGTTTTAAGTGATGCCTAGGGTGCTCGGGTTTTCCAAACGGAGACATTTGCTTAGGACGCTTAGGTCTGTCATCGTCGGTTTCATAGACAAATTTTCCATTCCAAGTTCCGGTACTTCTTTCATAAGTCGTTAATGTATCTTTCGTTTGTGATGTTGATGTAGCGGTAGTTTCTTTAGTTAGGTTTTGCTTCTCTTTTGTTATGAAATCAGTGGATTCTGTAACTTTCTTCGAATCTTCAATATTGGACTGTGTGTCAGTCGATGTTACTTGAGTGTCGGAATACACATTTCTGTCATCTGTTGTACTAATACGTTTATTGTGTATATCTTTATTATCCGTAATATGCTCAGTTATAGCTGGTTTTCTAGTAAAATCACCACCATAAGTGTTACTTGTAGATGCTATTTGCTTTCCATCTTTATACAAAGCTGATTCTTCAGTTATATAATTGCCACTCTTAGGCACACCGTCTTTCCCTGTATCATAAAATGCCTCTTTGTCCAAAACGTGACGCGTATATTCATGTTGTGGCTTTATTCCAGTACCACTTATATGATGGCTTTTTTCATTAGTTGAATGTTCTTTACTATCGCCCCATTCTCTATGAGAACTATCAACAAGCTTTTGTTTTCCATCTACTACTTCAAATACATAAGAGGATGTAGATTCTTGATGAGCACTACTTGTATTACTCTTTAAAATTTTCGTTGAGTAATTAATATTTTCCGTATCTGTAACTTGCAAAATATCACCTACTTTGCGAAGTTGATTTTGTATAGTATTATCATAACCATAAAAATTCGATGAATCCGTTTCGTTGCGTCTCCTATTGCTAATAATATCATTTCTTGATTTGTTAGTCTGCGTCTTACTTTCGACGACATTTTTATCAGTTTGACGGCTGTTGAATTCTTCAGAGGTTGTATAGTCTACATGATCTCGAGAAGAATTCGACTGAACATTATCTTTAGACGTGATTTGTTCTCGCGTTGTGCTTTGCTGTTGTTGGATGGAATTATCTTTCTGTGAAATAATGCTTTCATGACTTGTTATCTGATTCCCATCTTTTATAAATTTAGAATTTTCTTTTACAGTCATTTCACTTTTTGGTTTACCATCTTTACCTGTATCATATTTCGATTTCATGTCATAATTCTGCACACTATAAGCAGATTCTGGTTTAATACCAGTTCCACTGACACTTGCATAATCTTCTTTACTCGCATGTTCTTGAGCATCACCCCATTCCCTCTTTGAACTGTCAATTATTCGTTCTTTTCCATCGACAATTTCGACAACATATGAAGATGATGAAGACTTTGTCACGTTACTACTTTTTGATTCACTAGAATGAGAAGTGCTTGTGAATTCTTTTGTTTTCACGTTTTTATCCAGACTCCCTTCACCCCCATAAAAATTGGAGCGATCTGATTTTACAGTCTGAACTCTCCCAGATGAGTCAGGGATATTACGTTCATTCTCGCGATTGTTAATGTTTTTGGTATCAAATGAAGACGTCCCCTGGCTTATGACACGTTCTTCACTGGTACTAGATCGTACATTCGATTGGGTGCTGTTTAAATTTTGACGCTCCGATTGAATAAATGAATCTGTTGCATTGGCTCCATGAGATCGGGAAATGAATGTATTAGCAGACCCTTTTAAATTATGAGCCGAGTTGTCTATAAAAGCTGTATTTAGAGTCTGATTACTAATAGAAGATACGTTTCGTTCTTGACTTGAAGTAGATCGCTGGTTTGATTGAGTACTCATTAAATTTTGACGTTCTGATTGAATAAATGAATCTGTAGCATTGGCTCCTTGGGATCTTGATATAAATTTATTACTAGTTCCTCTTATATTGTGCTCAGAATTATCTATGTAAGCTGTATTGAGGGTCTGGTTAGCAACGGAAGAATCAATAGTTCTATCAAACTGACTGTGGCTAGAACCAGAATGTTGAATTGATGTCGAAGACGATTGATGTATTTCGCTTTTAGAACTTTGTTGATGTGATGTGGAAGAGGATTCCTGAGTAACCGAACTAGATACAAATTCACCACTAGTAGATTGTGCCATATCGCTCACCTGATGTTCATGAGATCTCGTCTGTGATAAGTCAGATATTGAAGGAGCCTCCGTAATTATATAGTGCGGATGGCTGTTGTAATGTTCGGATAGAGTAGAGCCACTTACAGAAGCGTGATCGGATACATCCGTAATCATAAGCGGGTCGTCCTCCTCGACCTTAACTTCAATGTAACGCACCTTCTTACCGGACGAACTGACCTTCTGGAGCGTATTGCTGCTCTTCTGCACCGACGTCGAGGTGCTGGTCTTTTGAACACTACTCGACGCACTTTTGGATGTCACTTCGGACGTATTTGATTGTTTAGTCTTTTTATTTTTTATAGTCATTTTGGTCCCACTATGTTACGTAAATTTAAATATTAAATACTCTTAAATAATAGGAGATTCTTAATAAACAACGATTAAATATTCCTTAAAACGAGTCTTAAATAAAATCACATTATATAGAGTCAAACTTTTGCCATGTATCTATGTAAATATATGATAAACAATTCGCGAGAGTCGTTCGTGTCGTGTCTATGCTACGTGCGCGCGCGCTGCTTGCGACTGGCTCGCGGAGTCTGAGCCGAGCCGGTTCCCCCCTCGCCTTGATGTCGTATCGCCCACCAGACCTTCGCGTTCGCTGCGGCGACACGTAAGCGCTTACATCTCACTGTTGGACTAACACCAAAAATGGTATACCCAATGTTAATTACCGCATATGAATACATTTCTTAGTATATCGCTAATGCTTTCATTAACTAATCCGTCATTTATATACCATAAACAAATTAAACTATTTTTGTTTGATGAAGCTAATTTGAACAAATAATTTCTATGTTAGTCATGGTTGTGGAAATACTTATTTTTGATTATACGTATAAGAATTATTTCTTCGAATCGCCAACTAGAAATGACTTGCATCATTACATACATTGAAAACAAAAAGATTTTTACAAATTTTAATCTTTAATAAAGTAGTAATATTGTAAGGGGGAAATGGTAATATAGTGATTTTTAGAGTGTAGCGGGGGAGTAATAATCTGCCGGATGCACCCATAGGATATACTTGCATTAGTGCATTTCGCACGTCCTGCCAAGTTGTTATTTTTATATAATTATTTTCATGTTTCAATTTATTTCGGAAGTAAAATAAAGCTTATTTATAAGATTATATATAAGTATATATTCACCAGTTTTCTGTGTACCATAACATAAGTATTTAAATTACTTACTTTGAGGACGGACGACCGTGTGTGTAAGTGTCCTATATATTTATTTATTTGTTTATAATTAATGAAAACTATTGTAACTAATAGATATTAATAGTTAGTAGCAGTGCAATAGCATTATAAACACAATATCAAGCAGTGGGTAATACTTTACGAGTATTTCTTTTTATAAGCAGAGAAGGGGTAAAGGCCCAGCGGCAAGACAGTATAAGATTATCGATTAAATCCTTATGTTTAGTCATAAACCCCAGATTTAAATATTATCACTATAATGTATTATTTTATGTGTATCTGCAGAATAAATCGGCGTGCAAGTAGTATTCTCGAGATTGCTCGGGTTATCAGTGGTTAACACAGTCAACGATGCTTCTGCGCTCTCCAGTGCTGCTTATTTTCGCTGTTAAACCGTTACAGTTAACAGCCTATTGTCAGTTTGACAAGATTTCAACCACGTTTCCCATTGTAGAGTTTGTTAAACTCTGATCTCTACATTTTGTCCCTTGAGCGAAGTGCATTAAAGATTATAAAGGTGTATATAAAAAGCATAAAATCTTAAATTGAAAGAGTAAGAGCATAAATACATTCTTAGTTATAATAAACTTTTAATTATTATTCTCCTGCCCTTCTCCCGCTCTACGCTGTTGTCACATGATTTGTCTTCGTATTTTACGAGCAGCCGCCTGCTGTCAACTTACTTTAGTCGTATTTTACTACACCTTGGTAAGAAAGAGGGTGGTCTATTCTACTCAACCGGATACCACACGATCGGTCAACTTACTTAAGTCACCTTTTACGACACCTGGTAAGGAATGAGGATGGTCTATTCTACTCAGCCGGATATAGAACATATAGTCATTAAATAAAAATGTTGAATTCGTTATGATAAAAAAAATATTATTAAATAGCGCTTTAACAAGTTTCTTGGTGTTTGTCTATTGTAAGTGGATGTTGCATCTGCCAATAGTAAATTCTTCAATTGAGTTTTACTTATTATTCATTAACGACAAACAAGTATGTTAGTTGTTTTAAAATACCGCGAACTAACCTTAACACAGTTTCGTTCTTCAGAATTTACTCAAGGAAAATTAAATGATACATATGTTGTGTCATTTAAATCTAAAAAGTCATAACAGTCATTGGATACTATACTTAGAATAATTACTTAATTTACCATAAAACTTGAATACCAACGAAGAACTCTACTTTATTTGCGTAAAATCAAGCTCATATACTTACACTAAATATAATCAATTTTTAAAATGTTAAAGACTATTATATAATAGTGTATCTATGTTAAAAACAATAGAATAAAAAATATGAATTAAATTCTAAATTATCACTGATCTGAGGATACGGGTATCACAATCGAAGTTAAAAAATCTTTTAACGTATAAAACATAACCAAGTTATTTTAAAAAATTAAAAGTATCTTTTTTTATTCTACTTTTTTTTTTGTACCTATTCCTCATTATTTTTTATCTATGCTGAATATAGAAAAGTACATTCCGCAAGATGATGTCCTGCTGTGTTATTTAAAAAGTTAATTTATTTATTTGTATCATGTTTTCTAATGTTATTATTATAAAAAAAAACCTAATACCAAAAAGACTTTCTGATTCCAGTATCAGTACGTCTTTATTCCTTTTTTATACACCTCTTATTACTTAAGTATTCTGTGTTTAAAAAAAAATTAAAGTAGCAATTTTATGTAAATACACATTACACTAAAAAGGCTTGATAAGTAATACCAAAGATAACTTTGGAGATTTTTTTCAGACGGTTACATCACTATAATACCTCCGAATAGAATAAGTGGAGATCGCCTCCCACATAAATAATTCCGTAGCCGTAATAATCCTAAAGCTGTATAGTTTTGTTTTTAAAGAAGAGTTCCCTTATTTTATATAACGAAAATATAAAATTTAGATATTGCAAATAGAGTTATCTTTATATTGAAAACTACTATACACGTTTACACCTGTTTAAATCCAAAAATCAGTAGATCATAGACCATCCTAATTTCTGGATTTGGAACTTCATCTGCACATGATGCCTTGTGCTACTAATATACAAAGAACAATCTCCTAATAGCAGAATGAGCGATATCTTTTTTTAATAGATACAGTCAGTCAAAGTCCCCCTACTCTAGTTATAATTGTAGAGTATGGAGCCATAGGCAGGCCTGTAAGCGAGAATGCCTTCTAATAAACACAGCACGATCTACTAATAGCAAAATGAGCAACAGCTTTTTTAAACAGATACAGTCAAACATATTTTAGCTCCACTACTCTAGTTATTATACTAGAGTAGGCAGGGCTGTAAGTAAGCATGCCATGGCAAATAATAAGAGAGGGAAGATGAGACACAGATACTTAGTATCTTTGTTTATTCACACATGTGAATAGAAATGTTCATGGCGTATTCTTAATTTAAACACTTATAACTTTTTTAGCACACCTTCTAAACGTTTACGTGTACAATACACGTCATATTATTGTCTCAAATTAATATATTTTGAATTATTAATATAGTTATGTACTATTTTTACTTAATTTTGACATTATAAATGAAAAATTTAGGCTAGCTTAAAACATTTTAGTAAAAATTACGTTTGGTCACTGCGCACGCGTAAAAAAAGAGAGACAAAGCCTCATTTGCTTTTTCTTTTTTTCGATATTGGCTGTCTCCCCTACTCTAGTATGATATCTCTATAAAGACACCAACCTTAAGTTTACCTCCCAAGCGTAATAAGGATAGGTTAACTCACCTATACTTTCCCCGGCGAAGACGAGGTCCTAGTTTTCTGATGTCGGTCAGCCGTGACTTCTCGCCATACTCCCGACTCCGTGATGACTAATCGTCATACTATTAGCCCTCCACTACACGTCGCCCTAAGCCGTGGTCCGGCCTCACATTAGGCACCCTTAGGACGACGTTCCCCGACGCTAGTTAAGCTTCTGCGCTCTGCTCTCCGCATATCGCAACTTCGGCGATGCTCTGCGCTCGCCCGTCCCGCCGGGTGACGCTGTAAAAGCCGTTAGGGCTAACAGCATATAGTCAATTCGAAAAAAAAATCTATACTAATACATTAAGCTGAAGAGTTTGGTTGTTTGAACGCGCTAATCTTAGAAACTACTGGACCTATTTAAAAAAATCTTTGAATGTTAAGATAGTCTATTTAACGAGGAAGGCTATAGATTATATAACATTACGTTGGGATGAGTAGGAGTGGAGCAGCAATAAAACATATTACGAGAACGGCGAAATTTAAAGCTTTCCTTGCGTGCGCTAACGGTAAAAGTTATTAAAGAATCTCTTATAATCTTGTAACTCAATAAGTACTTTTGTGTTCAAAATTTTAATTCGGGAAATAATTTGAGACACTGATTTCCATGCAGGCAAAGCTGCTGGCACATACATGGCTTTATACATCTTCATCTTCCTGCCCTTATCCCACTTTAAGTGGGGTCGGCACAACATGTTATAAACATGCTGTCACATGATTTGGCTGCGTTTTTACGGCCGGCCGCCTGCCCGACGCAATTTACCTCTGTCGTATTTTACGACACCTCGGTAAGAAAGAGGGTGGTCTATTCTACTAAACCGCATACCACACGGCGTACATACATGGCTTTATACATGTATGGTAATATCAGAAATATGTCTACAGAACCCTAAATTTAAATACTTTGAATATGTCGCCTAGATTACAATAAACTTGGATGACAGGGACGATGTCCATTTGTAGACTGTAAGTGTATGGTTCATTTACATAAGCCTTTGGTTACGTGCAATTAAATCCAGTCTTATCGTGACACAACTTATCTATATATCTTGATATGACCCACTTTTTTAAATCTCTTCAAACCCTCATAAATATTTTACTATGAATTTCTGATATTGTGTAATATTTTTTCGTTACTATATTATAGACCGTGTAATTATTATTACCGAGGTGTAGTAAAAGGCGTCTAAGGTGAGTGGACCCGCCGTGTCTTATCTGACTGAGTAGAATAGATCACCCTCATTTCTTACCGAGGTGTCGTAAACCCTTTTAATAGACCGTGAAATTATTCTTACTGAGGTGTCGTAGGTGACCTAAGTAAGTTGACCCGCCGTTTGATATCCGGCTGAGTAGAATAGATCACCCTCATTTCTTACCGAGATGTCGTAAAAGGCGACTAAGGTAAGTTGCCCGACGTGTGGTATCCGGCCGAGTAGAATATACCAACCTCATTTCCTACGGAGGTGTCGTAAAAGGCGACTAAGGTAAGTTGAAGTCAGGTAAGCCGCCGGTGGTAAAAACGCAACGTTAAAATCAGAGATAAGCCGTGTGGTATCCGAATGAGTAGAATAGATCACCCTCATTTCTTACCGAGGTGTCGTAAAAGGCGACTAAGTTAAGTTGACGTCAGGTAGACGGCCAGTGGTAAAAATTCCTCACCCTCATTTCTTACCGAGGAGTCGTGAAAGGGGACTACGGTACGGTATGGTACGGTAGAGGTGGTGTGGTATCCGACTGAGTAGAATAGACCAACCTCATTTCCTACAGAGGTGTCGTAAAAGGCGACTAAGGTAAGTTGACGTCAGGTAAGCCGCCGGTGGTAAAAACGCAAATTAAAATCAGAGAAGCCGTGTGGTAGCCAACTGAGTAGAATAGATCACCCTCATTTCTTACCGAGGTGTCTTAAAAGGACTAAGGTAAGTCGACCCACCGTGTGGTATCCGGTAAATAAGAATAGACCACCCTCTTTCTTAGCGAGGTCTCGTATAATACGAGTAAGGTGAGTTGATGTCAGGCTGGCGGTCGGTCATTAAATACGTAGCCAAATCATGCGACAACATGTTTATAACATGTTGTGCTGACCCCACTTAGAGTGGGATAAGGACAGGAAGATGATGAATATTACGTAATTTGTTTTTCAAATCTCAATACAAATCACCCATTTATATTAGTCAAAAATGAGGAAAATAAATGGTATTCAAATAATGAATAAGCACAGCCTACACTTTGGTTTGTTGAGTAATTTATACATAAACAGAAATGATTTAATGATATTATCCAAAGCTTGTTCATGCATTTTAAAAATAAGCTTAGAGTAACAATAATGAAATAACTAGAATCATGGATTAAGTATAAATAATCGATATGTTTAACCGTTTTAAAATAGTTTTTTGGTTTGTAATTTGAAAAAATCACCGACACATCGACAATAAGAAATGACACTCAGCCAGACACCAAACGGCAGGTCAATTTACCTAAATCGCCTTTTAACACATCTCGGGTAGAATTTAGGGTGGGCTATTCTAATAAGCCGAATAACACACGGCGGAGAAACATAGATATTGTTTTTATTTATTATTAAAAGATTGTATTGAATAAAATCGCAATGTTACATAACTTGCACGGTCGTTCATTCCAAAGTAACTTTATACTTGTGTTACATATACCTATTATTTAAAATACGTCATGTAACCGAAACATCTACTTCCTCCTACTCTTATCCCACTCTAAGTGGGGTCGGCACAACATGTTGTCACATGATTTGGCTCAATTCTTCTGTTGTTCTGTTCAATACTCAATTCTTCGATTCTACCCAGCCAAACACCACACGGCGGTTCAATTTACTTTAATCGCCTTTTGACAGATCTCGGTAAGAATTGAGAGTGGGCTATTCTAATCAGCCGGCGGAGGTAACATAGATATTGTGTTTTTCTTTATTATTAAAAGGTTTTTTCAACTTGCAATGTTACATACATTCCAAGTTGAATAAAGGTGGTATGTTGCAAGTTAAATTTGACCTACTTCCCGGTTTGATTCGTTCGATTGAGCTGAAATTTTACGTACTGATCCAGTCTCAATGACAATAAATGTTTATGATAAGCATGACCTGATGCTGCTCCTGGCTCTAGACTAGGGAACAGCTAGCATGCCGCGACTCCATGCCGACCAGATCACAGGGCGGGCGTCACCAAGCTCCTTGGTGGACCGAAGCATTGGAATCCCGCAAAAAGGAGGTCATTGGTCTGCATAGAGAAATGCATGCAGCAAGCAAACACAACACTTTAACAGACACACTCATAGACAGACACAAAGAACTGAAAACACTCTACACACACGAGATCAAAACAGCCTCCTCGGCGCACTTCAGAAGCTTCTGCACCCAGCAAAATAAGGAGAACGTTTGGTCTCTGACCAACCGACTCCTTAAGGACTCGAACCCGAGGAGGCCACCAGTCACACTGCGAGTCAATAACACACACACGTCAGACGGGGAGGAGACGGCCCGGGCTATGCTTGACCACTTCTTCCCGGATGACAGCGCTAAAAACGACACTTTACCTATACACACCGCCCTAAGAAGCGACATGCACAACACACCCGACACGGACGACGATCTTCCATTCTCCCAGGAAGAAGTCCTGGAGGTTCTTGGGCTTATGAACCCCAAGAAGGCTCCAGGACTAGACAATCTGACGTCGGACATCTGTTATCAGTTTGCGGTTATGTACCCCAAACTGCTAACGGATGCCCTGAACAGGTGTCTAGCACTTCACCACTTTCCTGGGGAGTGGAAGACCGCCCTGGTCAGGATCATTCCCAAACCCGGTAAGGAGGATTACTCTTCCTTGGAATCTCATCGCCCAATCGGGCTTATACCGGTATTTGGGAAGCTACTCGAAAAACTGTTCATAAAACGCATTACATATACACTCGACAAAAATGGCAAAAACAACACTTCACAATTCGGGTTTAAAGAACAGACCAGCACAGTCATGGCGATCGACGCGGCCCTACGACAGATTAGGCGCGCCAAGAATAACAAGGACATGGTCATAGCGGTGTCACTTGACATCAAATCCGCGTTTAATAACGCTTGGTGGCCCGCTCTCCTACACCGACTCCGCGCATCAGGTTGCCCCCGCAACATATACGGGCTCGTAGTCGACTATCTGGACAACCGCACAGTCAAGATGGAATACGCTGGTGCTACGGTCCATAAGATCATGACCAAGGGTTGTGTCCAGGGGTCGGCCTGTGGACCCGTACTATGGAACATCATACTCGACGATCTCCTGAGTATGCAACTTCCCAGGGGATGCTATCTACAGGCGTTTGCCGACGATGTGCTCCTGATCACGCATGCGCGTCGTCTCTCCGATCTCCAGAGCCTGACCTCCGACGCATTACGTGCCGTTGTCGAGTGGGGTAAGGGGGTCAAACTTACGTTTGGCCCTTCAAAGACCAAGATGGTCACGTTCACCAACCGGGCGCGAACGGCGTTGATCGAAATGGATGGGCAACCACTTCAGTTCGATCGCGAGTTCAGGTATCTGGGGGTCGTAATAGACGACAAACTACTGTTCAATAGCCACATCAAATATGTCATTGGTAGGGCCGCGCGCATATTCGGCAGACTCTGTCTGTTTTGCCGACCTACATGGGGGGTCCACGCGGATAATGTCCAGACCATATACCGGCAGGTCATCGAACCAACGATGACCTATGCCGCGGGAGTATGGGGACATGCCGCGGCTCGGGCGGGCAACAGAAAGAAGCTGCTGAATATGCAGCGCGGCTTCGCCATTAAAGCAATCAAGGGCTTTCACACAATTTCAACCAACGCGGCAATCGCGTTGGCACAACTCACCCCACTGGACTTGAAGGTTCAGGAGGTACACACAATCGAACACACCACACTTACACGGAGAGCGAACTTTCTTCCGTCGGATATCCCTATGGAGACTCGCACTCCGCCACACAAACTCTTACACCCGGCCACTAGAGTGGCCATCAAGCACAAAACTATCAGTAACACTGAACTCGAGCACTTACACACCACACAACACAACACACTCATCTACACGGATGGCAGCAAGCAGGAGAACGGAGCGGTAGGCGCGGGTTTTGTGCTTTTTGAGGGCTCTCGAATTCGGGAGACCAAAAAGTTCAAGCTCCACGACTGCTGCTCCGTCTTCCAGGCCGAACTGCTGGCCATCAGGGAGGCTTGCTCTAGGGCGAACTCCCTCTCCACTAAGATCGGAGCACAAAAAGTCTTCTGGATCCTCAGCGACTCCAGGTCAGCCCTGGAGGCTCTGGGGGACAGAAGCAATACACATCCCTTGGTTGCACATATCCAACATCTAGTACATGTGGCGGTTAACAGCATTCATTTTGCGTGGGTCAGGGCGCATGTCGGCATTGCGGGGAATGAAGCGGCGGATGCAGCCGCCAAACTAGGGACCGCCTTGCACCGATCGCCAGACTATGCCTTTTTCCCACGGAGCCTCGCAAGGATGCACGCGCGCCGAGACGCCCACTGTGTCTGGCAGACACGATACGGCAGCGCGGCTCAAGGCGTCCGAACACGCACATTACTCCCCACACTAAAACACATACAACTACTCTACACACACACTCAACAGTCATTCCAACTCACGCAATACCTCACCGGACACGCATATCACCGGGAGTATCTGCACAGGTTCAAGATTGCCGACTCGGACGTCTGTCCTTGCGATAATCGCACAAGACAGACGCTCGAGCATCTGGTCAGCGATTGTCCGGAGTTCGCAAAACAGAGATTCGAGCATGAGAGCCTGTGCAGACACCTCCGAGTGACACCATACACAATTACACACATGTTAGGGAAACACGTGGCTATTGAATCTTTTATAAGATTCATAAGCCACATCATTAATAACCTAAAACAATACAACAACACTTAACACTCACGCAACACAACACAAATACTGCACATTTAATCTGATATTAGCCCTAATAGATGAGATATTTATTCTATTTATTCTCATTCAATACCCCCCCCCTCCCCCCTTATACAGCATAAACAGTATTACAGATGCCTGTATCTTAAATATATAAGTTAATTAGTAAATATATAAGTTAGTTAGTTATATAAGTTAAATGTATAAGTTAATATTAAGTTAATAAATATATATAGTAATAAATTAGTATAAGTATTAATTATCTTGACTGATTTTGCATTCTTTATTATTTATATACTATCTTTCTTTTTTACTAAATTGTATTTCACTTCCTTTTAAACTATACACTTAACGAAATGAGGATTATTTGTATTTATTCATTAAGCGGCTTATTCAAACTTTTATATTGTAATTTATGTAATATTTTTAGTAAAGACTGTGTTAACTTCATTGCTTCACAGGCAGGGTGGCGGTGGACGTATCCAATAGCGGAAGTCGCCACCCTTGACCTGGATGAGTTTGGCCGAGTGAGGCGTTTCTCACCAGTGAGTCACTTAATCAACCCCGTGTCTCACTCAAAACTGGGAAAAAAAAAAAAAAAAAAAAAAAAAAAAAAAAAAAAAAAAAAAAAAAAAAAAAAAAAAAAAAAAAAAAAAAAAAAGACTAGGGAACTGGTGAACGGTGGAGGTAACAGTAGAGACATCAAATTATTTTAAAAGTTTTTTGTTGTTGGAAAATGACAGAAATTATATTATATTACGAACACCACTGATCTTTAGCTAATTAGCATTAAATAAATGTTTAGTATAATTTTTCGTGTTTCATTATCCTGTAGATTCATTTTTTGTTTAATGTCCATTCAAGTTTAAAGTTGTCAATGACTAGCGTAGGCGACGATTTCGTCAGGCAAATGTCCATATTAAGCGTGAAAGTGAACATATTTAAGTGATATTATTAGTAAAGGTGGGTGGCGTGGAGGCCGCCAGGATTATTTTCAGGAGGTTTCATCTGTATCTTCAAATAATAATCATCATCTTCCTGCCAAGAAAAAATAGCTATTTTTATAGCCTATATAGAACAAAACAAGTTACATTAAACAAAAAAGTTAATAAGTTGTACAAATGGCGGCCTTATCGCTAAGCCAGCGATCTCTTCCGACAATTAAGAATAAAATTCAATAATATAGGCAAAGTAAAATTAAATAATTATTATGATATGTATAAAATTATATACGCCGTGTGGTATCCGGATGAATAGAATAGTACCACCCTCATTTCTTACCGAGGTGTCGTAAAAGGCGACTAAGGTAAGACGACCCGCCGTGTGGTATCCGGCTGAGTAGAATAGACCGACCTTATTTCTTACCAAGGTGTCGTAAAAGGCGACTAAGGTAAGTTGACGTCAGTCAGGCAGCCGGTCATAAAATAAGTAACCAAATCATGTGACAACATTTTTGTAACATGTTGTGCCGACCCTACTTAGGGTGGGATAAGGGCAGGAGGAAGTAGATGATTTGGTTACAGGGTGTATGTATTTAAAATAATAGGTATTTGTAACACAAGTATAAAGGTAATTTGGAATAAACGACCGTGCAAGTCCCTTATATTATAAAAAAATATATATTTGCTGTATAAAACACCAAATAGTCTATATTCATTTATTTCTTTCTATTCACACATATATTTAGAAAAGAGAAAGAAAAAGTAAAAAAAGTACACGTACAAAGGCGGACTTATCCCTAAAAGGGAAAAGTGTTTAGTTTTTAGTCTTTAGTTTTCATACTCGATCCAAAAGGATTGCATGTTGTTTGTGCGAGTCTCGTCCACAAATAATAAAATGTACCTAATCTGTGAAACCTGTATGTACAAAAATAGCAGAACTAACGTTTTATAGTACCTCATGCATGCACTTTATGTACTTTTTGTTTATACCAAAATAACCCAATCCTGTTACGTAAGATTTATATTTAAAGTTGGATTCTTTTCGTGAGTTTGTGTGAAGACTTCAATATAAAGATAAGCCATAGTCTATATACGAAAAATCGCTTTAACCGGATATGAAAGAAGGATAAAAAATGACAATTCTTAAGCGATATTATGTAAATACAAGCATTTTTTTCTCTATTCCTATTGTATGTATGAATGTACTATTAACCTAAACCTTCATTTAAAATTATTCTTTTAGTAAAAATCGTACAAAAATTCGTTCAGTACATTTTGAGAAAATCGATCAAATACAGACAGACAGCTTTTGTGGACTTTGTTTTGTATAATGAAAGACCTGTTCATCTCAATGTACATAAAACCGTTACGTACCTACTATTAATCTTAATCTTCAGGAGGAAACCGTACAAAACTCCATTTAGTAGGTTTTGAGAGAATCGAATCGAGAATCGATCTAGCTAGGTTTTATTTAAAAAGAAACCATTTTATCCCAGTTTTTGGGCATTAAAAAAAATACTAAAATTTACTTTTAATTCATTGAATACATTAAACACTATTTTTGCCTTCAAGTGTCAAGTTTAATTTGATGTTTCTTTTTTTATTTTGTACAAAAATAAATGAGCAAGGCTCGGTCAGGTACTAAATATATAAACATAAAACTGGATGGCGTGTAGAAAAATCGTAGAACAATATTACAGAATATAAAACAAATTATATGAATCGTAAACCTTAAGCCAAAGGTGTTATGCGAAGCCGTAGGTTGCACAAGGCCCGGTTTTCGATGCCTTTACATGGCAATGGTGGGCGAGCTGCTTTTGAATCACGCGCCCACAGACTGATTGCATGCACAGATCAATAATAATTAACCTCATCTATACATTAAAAATATATTTCTGTATCTACTTTCACCCCACGATTGTTCTTTTACAGAACAATTGTTCGTTGAACTAAAAAAGGTCGAGTATTTCATTCCATAGTTGTAATAGCATACCTAGCCTGCTTCAACAGTCTTACCTTAAACATATATAAATTACAGTTCCAAAAAATGGTCTGAACACCAACAAAGTTAACGGGATTATCACCTGAGTCAATCTAAAGATTGTCTGAAATTTCAATTTACACATACTATACATACTTTCTAAAAAATTATAGAATTAGGCGTTACTTTGCGTAGATCTATAATACAAAAGTATTTTGTTTTTGCTATAATTCGAGGTAATAAAGTAAATAGTAAATAAATATAATGGTAAATGTAGAGTGGACTATCCGTTTTTAAATTCGCAGTCGCTTTGCGATTCTGTCTGGCACTCTATCTCCTGATGATGCTTCCGTTGCGGGGCGAAACGATTGTTGAGTTTGTGATAGTGAACTTGTTTAGTGCTTGTGTATTGTGTATTATTACTTTTATATACATTACTTTCTCTTTTATATATATATAGAATATTACGGAAGAGGTGCTCGCCGCGATGATTTTTAAAAAAGTGTGACGTCAGTATCGCTGACGTCACGGGCAGGGTTATCCCCCATAATTGGCGATAAATACAAACTGAATAGATAATTTTTATAAACTTTTATTTTTCAAGAGTTCTGTTCACTGTGGCGGTCCGAGACAGAATAATCTCACGAGCTGGCGCGCGCTCGGCTTTTATAGAAAAACTGGGTGTGTCATTCGATTGAACAAACTACCCACCTTTTCAACCAAAACTATTCTTTACATACAAAGAAATGTTCTTAATTTTAAAATGAAATGTTTAAATTTATTACAATGTAACTTGTAAATATTAATTCTGAAGTCTGAACACGTGGTAAAAATATTAACCACGTGTTTTTATTTTAGTAATGAAGGTATTTATCGACAAATTAAACATCATAGTAACAATCTAAATCAAATGGCGTGATGTTGATATTCAAAGTACGGCTACCCGCCGACACGGCCATTCTGACAGGCGGCGCGTGCTCTGCGCCTGCCTGCATTGTGATGTGTGATGTCTGAAACAGGTAACAATTTCTTCTAAGATTGGTATCTGTAAGCAACTCATGTTGCTTATTTTAAAAGGATTATTGTTGTATGGACAGTACACAAAGACATCTCCAATGTACTGACTTATTTATTTAAGAATCTGTGGTGTATACGTGTCCAAATCATGGGCTCCACAAGGCGTCCCTACGGTATCTCATGGTTCACTTGTGGATGCATCAAGGATCCGAGGTTAGCTCAAGGGTAACTCATGATTTGGCTCAGAGGTAACACTCTCCAGATATTTTATTCTCACAGGTAATTATCAAAGAGATGTATTTGTGAACTTTGGGAAAATAATAAAGAAATAAATAAAGAGGTTATTATTGTATGGACAGTACACAAAGACATCTCCAATGTACTGACTTATTTATTTAAGAATCTGTGGTGTATACGTGTCCAAATCATGGGCTCCACAAGGCGTCCCTACGGTATCTCATGGTTCACTTGTGGATGCATCAAGGATCCGAGGTTAGCTCAAGGGTAACTCATGATTTGGCTCAGAGGTAACACTCTCCAGATATTTTATTCTCACAGGTAATTATCAAAGAGATGTATTTGTGAACTTTGGGAAAATAATAAAGAAATAAATAAAGAGGTTATTATTGTATGGACAGTACACAAAGACATCTCCAATGTACTGACTTATTTATTTAAGAATCTGTGGTGTATACGTGTCCAAATCATGGCTCCACAAGGCGTCCCTACGGTATCTCATGGTTCACTTGTGGATGCATCAAGGATCCGAGGTTAGCTCAAGGGTAACTCATGATTTGGCTCAGAGGTAACACTCTCCAGATATTTTATTCTCACAGGTAATTATCAAAGAGATGTATTTGTGAACTTTGGGAAATTAATAAAGAAATAAATTAATGTTAACTTGCCGGATTTTGTTGGTACGTCCGGCAGCACGGGTGATGATGAAGCGTCCACCATCATAGCGCTGCTCTGGGCTATACCAGGTGTCGTAGATGGCACCAAAGCTGTAGAGGTCTTGGTCAGGATCGGAGCTTGTTCCGATCCCACTTCTGATTACGGAAGAGGTGCTCGCCGCGATGATTTTTAAAAAAGTGTGACGTCAGTATCGCTGACGTCACGGGCAGGGTTATCCCCCATAATTGGCGATAAATACAAACTGAATAGATAATTTTTATAAACTTTTATTTTTCAAGAGTTCTGTTCACTGTGGCGGTCCGAGACAGAATAATCTCACGAGCTGGCGCGCGCTCGGCTTTTATAGAAAAACTGGGTGTGTCATTCGATTGAACAAACTACCCACCTTTTCAACCAAAACTATTCTTTACATACAAAGAAATGTTCTTAATTTTAAAATGAAATGTTTAAATTTATTACAATGTAACTTGTAAATATTAATTCTGAAGTCTGAACACGTGGTAAAAATATTAACCACGTGTTTTTATTTTAGTAATGAAGGTATTTATCGACAAATTAAACATCATAGTAACAATCTAAATCAAATGGCGTGATGTTGATATTCAAAGTACGGCTACCCGCCGACAAATACGTAGAAAATGCACTATTTAATTGTGGTAAAGCTTAAAGCTTAAGAACGTTTGCTCAAAATGCTCAAACTCCAAAACTGCTGCTGCAGGTCCGATTTATGCGAACAGCCTCTGGTTGTCCGTGGTTTATGCGAAGAGTCAACCTCCACAGAAACCATGACTTCCTAACATAACCAATCTCTATAAGCGATTTTCAAAGACTCACTACGAGATACTTGAGGTATAGGTTCACTAAATTATAACATTTAAACTTTAAAATATTACATAGCTAGAAAAATATGAACATTTATTGCAGACTTGAATTACGTCGCTATAATGAGGGGGCTCGCCCACGGTACCTGCTAGAATCAGCACTTGGTATCGTCCAGACAATAGTCGTTTGGGAGGTGGAAGGCCAATATGAAGTAATGTTTAAAATAATGCTTAAACTTTCATACAACCGCTCTAAAACCATTATAAATTAACTAAGTATTCACCTGATACAAATTTGGTAAATGAATGTTATTATGTTAATCGCCTATTATAAATAGAGAACTTTTAGTCTTGTCAAAAGCAATCCCATTATTCCGTACAGTGTTTTCAGTACATGAAACTTATTTGTTAAAGAAAGCAGAAAGGAGAAATTAATTAAATAGATAATAAAAAGAGATAAATAAGCCGCTGAAAATAGTGTGTCGTCCTCTAGTAGCAATATGAGAAATCAGTAAATAATGTATAACTTCGCCATCTATAACTTTTATACGGCACTACAAAAACCATAAAGAACCACTTAGCATTTGGTCTTATCGCTAGTCCCCAATAGATGGCAGTAATGTATTTCACAGTCGATAAATGGCTGCGTGCGTCATATCTCTGCGCAATCAAGCACGGAAATAACTAACAGCTGTTCTACAATATTCGGTCGGGCAACTCAGCTAGCAGCTGTATGCGAATGAACACGCAGCCGTTTTCCTTGGAACTGCAATTGTTTGGACGTTGAATTGTGGCTTTCTCATTGTGTTATCTCTCATCACATTGTGGACTATACCAATTTTCGAAGTAAAGTTTATACGCGCTCTAGTGGTGGAATTCATAGTGCGCGAATCGAATTAACCGTATTCTTCGAGATATGTTTACCAAAATTAATTCGTTGTTATTGTGATTGAAGACAAGTTGAAATGGCTCGTGAATACATAGAACGCGAGGAGAGTCCTACAGTGTTATGTCAATAGAATCTCTACGGGTAGATAGCTATTCAAATATTCTCATTATATTAAGGAGATTAGGTGATAATAATGTCTAGTACGGTACCAACCAGTTCTGCTCTGAGGGCTTTGGCCTTAGAGTATAAGAGCTTGCAAGAAGAGCCCGTCGAAGGATTTCGAGTGAAGTTATTGGGTGAGGACAATTTATTTGAATGGGAAGTGGCAATTTTCGGACCACCAGATACGCTGTATCAAGGCGGATATTTCAAGGTAAGACAAGTTGCACACTCATTTCCTATAAAAAAATCATTTTAATACGAACGGAGTTTTTGCCTAGAGTCGTTACAACTTTTGCGAATAATCTATAAATGTGCTACCTAACCTCAGCTACTTTCTAAAAAATAAAATATTTACAGATTGATATAAAAATATCGCTTTTTGGTATTGCATCACAAAGACATCTCTTTTTCGGCATTACATGTATCTATAAATTTATTTTAATGTTTTGAAATAATTTTGTGCTGTTTTATAGTGTCAGTAGTATCTTAGTAGTAACAAAAAAACAAGTTTGATGCAAATAATAAACTTCTTAATATTTTATCTTTACTATTTCTCCTTAATCTTTGTTGTTTATTTATTTCTGTGTGCCAAATAAAATTGTCCTATTCCTGATCACAAAATGTACAGAATACAGAATTCTTTATTTAATTAACATGACTATGTTGCACACATATTAAATATTTGTCTTTGGAATGTCATAGAAATAAAAATCAATCATTTATTTCATAAATCATTTTTAAGAGGAGATAAAGTTATTGTATTTTTAGTACTTTTGTGAGTGTGTAAAAGTGATGAAATTATTTTTAGCTACTACCACTATCTATATAGACAAAAAGTTACAAAGAAAGCAGTAACCATACTTATTATTTAACAGTAAAAAATATGATTAATTATATCAATCTCTCGCAATATTTATGTGTAAATATGTTGTTCCATATACACATACAATAGCAGCTATATTCCAAAATGAAATAGAACTTGCTAGCTGACCACATAAATCGGAGAAGGTGTAGTTGGTGGTGTTGGTATTTACCAAAACATCATCATTCTCTTACCCTTATCCCACTCTAAGTGGGGTCAGCAACTTCTTCCATTCTCCTCTATAATTTGTCAACTCTGGTGCCACTCCTTTAACAAGCATATCACTTTTCACACAATCCATCCATCTTTTTTTGGCCTCCTCCTAGCCATACATCCATCCACATTCATATTTAAAACTTTTTTGGTGATATGATTACCAAATGGTAACCATGGTATGATATTTACCAAAACATAGTGTGCTAATATTTGTTAGCATTTTAATTTTGAATTTAGAATTTATTTGCTATTTGATATCAGTGAACAATGCTATTGATCATTATTATGATTTTGTCAGCAAGAATTTAAACACCACTCACACAATCAGACCCGATTACTATAGGCCATTATCAATTGAAGCCATCTGCCAATTTATACTAGTTCTGATTTACTTTATGCTTATACTTAAATTATTGTTATAATTGAAAATTTATTATTTAATTAAATTTCCATTAATTCTACATCTCCTTAAAAACAAAATATTATTACATAGTAATTATATAAATAAACCACCAGATAAATTTGTGTTGAATAAAAGCCTCTTAAATGTATTGATACTTAATGTATCAAACACTATAACCTTGCTTAATTGTAAAAAAAAGAAAAGTAAGTGGCAGCCTGTTACTATCCCACTGCTGCGAATAGGCCTCTTCTCTCCGTTTTCGGAGAGAAGGTTTGGAGCTAAGACCTACCACACTGCCCCAGTGCGGATGGGTAGGTTACATATATCTCCAGAATTCTCTAGAGATATGGAGGTTTCCGCACTATGGTTTCCTTCACCGAAAAGCGTGTGATAAATTGCAATTATACACATAAGTTTTAATTGAAAAACTCATTAGTGTCTGCCCGGGTTAGAACCTGTGACCTTCTCGAAAGAGTCACACAGTGTTACTGCTGGGCTACTACAGCTTTTTGCTTAATTGTATTACTATTAAATTAAATAATAATAATAATTTTATATTAATTATTTATTAATTAACTTAATTCTGTCTTTATCATTTTATTACTATTATTTAATAAATATTAAATAATATTTATGTGTGATCATCTAATAATTAATATAACATTATTAAATATTATATTATTTTTGTTTGTAAAATTGTATAAATTTTCCAAACCAATTTTTTTATACTCAACTTGTGAAAAATATGTGGTCTTCAATACGAAAGTGAGTTAGTTTTAAAAGAAATAAAAATATTTCGCTTCTTCAACAAATGACAATAACAATTGACAATGATGACTTCAGTACAATCTTTTAAAATACAGATAACAATTTGTAATTTTTTTTCAATTCAAGGCAAATTGTTGAGGAAATATGTTAATAGGTTGTTGATCAAAGAAATTTTAAATTGTTTTGTTACATAATGTCAAAAAATTTTTATAATAAATATTTATTTTAGTTTTTCATAAATTTACATATGTCCAATAGTCATGAGTGAATAGGCACTATAGTGGAATGCGCAGTCCTCTTTAGGCTGCATCTTTTGTATCATAACGCGAGATTCCAGCCAGGCGCTAACCTTTCTTAGTAAAAAAAAGGTCATAAAATTATGATATAGGAAATACGCACACACTACTCTATCAGTAATAACAATCAATCACCTTCATAACAAGCCATTGCCTAAACAGATTATTAAGAAATTTACATTTATTTCTTTTTGTTTCAGGCACATATGAAATTTCCTCCAGACTATCCATACTCACCACCAACTATTAGATTTTTAACTAAAGTATGGCATCCGAATGTATATGAGGTGAGTTTATATTTTTTAAGTATTTTAATAGGCCCAGATTAATGTTATACTTATTAATAATGGTGTATATTAAACTGTTTAAATATATAAGATCCACGTTGCAGTGAGAGAAATATATTTCTAATGTATTCAATTGGTTTGAGGTGATATTCACCTACAAATACACAATTTTTATTAATAACTCGCTAATATTATAAGTCAATAACATATCAGACAAATCTCTTTGGTTTTTGGTTTTTATTTTTTGTAATACATATATATTATATTGTTATGATATATTTTCTATTTTACTTGATCGCGGATTATAGCAAAATAATTTTATTATTACTTTTGTATTATGGATCTCTGCAAAGTAATGCCTAATTCTATAAATTATTGAGTATGTCTCTCTTTCTCATTCAATCAATAGATGCCCACTGCTGTACATAGGTATCTTCACTGGATCTCCTACACCACACGACTTTGTGCCGCTTGAATCCAATGGTCCCATGAGTTAGAGTATATAAATATAAAGACTGGTATAGAGTATATAAATAGAAGCAATTCTTTATTGCCTCCAATAAGAAATTTACAAATATCCATAAAAAAATCGCTAAGCGATTATTAAGCTTCCGATTTGGAGCACGGTGAAATAACTCGTTTAATTCGACGGCCTTTTATTTAGTTAGTTTCCTTTAGATAGCAAGTGCATTACTGACGAAGTAGGTCAAGCAATTTTTGTTCAAATTGATAACTTCTTTTGTACACTTTGCACACTGTTCTTGCCAGATAACTGAACCGTCATATTCGAGTCGGTGACGCTAAATCTGGTAAAATGTTTGTCTTTCTTTTTTTCCTAGCAAAATTAAAGCAACAGTCATTTCATGTATAAAATTTTAGTACATTAATACAATACATTTTGTTAAAATACAAAATTATTCATAGTTTTTGATACTTGAACTTCCATACAACGATAGATTGCACCTAGAATGAAGTTATTCTACATTAAACACCTATAAAACTGTATTTTCAATATCATCATATATCGCTAATGAGCTGCAATAGTGGCACAACTCAAAAATCACGTGTTGTGTGTATTCGTGACTTAGAATAGAAAGTTAAGAAAGAAATTTTAAAATACACATTATTTTCAGCAGCAATGCCAGCAGAACTCTTAATTGAATATCAGGCGTTGGTTTATGCATTTTTTATACATTTTCCTTAGCAATTAAGACTTTAAATCCATTTACCACAAAAGATGATTTTTTGAGTTGTGCCACTATTGCAACCTATAAGCGATAAGTTCTAATAATTTATATTGAAGACTTTCTGTTTCAAAATAAATATGAAATTAATTGAACAAAAATCTGAAAACTTTAAAACAACATTTGTCTATTTAGTTTTTAATTGGTTACATGCGTCATTTTATATATGGGTTACAGTGATAACTCTATAATAGGTCTATTTAAGAACCATGGTTAGTCAGAAAACATATTATTTACAACTTCCCAGAAAATTGTATATAAATATGTTGTATAAAATCACGTGTATAATAAATCCAGGAATAGGTACATAAGATAACCGAAAATATCCGCCCAGAACGTTGAGCCACGAAGCCGGTATATTGAATTTATTAAGTGGTTTAGAACAAAAACATAGTCATCGTGATTCACCTCCTTCTAAAATGCTGATACATAATTTAGAGATATATAACACTTGTGTCTAATGTTTTTGTTAACATTTAAGAAGTAGTGCCTGGAAGATATAAAAAAAGCATTTAAAAAAGATAAAGAAAGAAGGAACGAAAGGGTGACATATGCTATCCGATACGGAGTATTTTAATTTGTAGTCCGCCCGTTCCCCATTGAGCTATCACAACTTTACATATGACAGCAAATTTATTTTTCTATTTCTATTTTCACAGTTTTGTTTAGTGCCCGAAAACAGGGATAAAACGACATTCTTTTTAAATAAAACCTAGCTATATCGATTTTTCGGCTCTAACTTTTATTAATAATGTTTCAAGCCGTTTCCAAAATTCACAATATATACATAACTCATTTAAATATTAAAAAAAACTACAAGTGGCAAGTTTTCACCTTATGGCTGAGAGCTGTACGTAATATTATAACGAATTTGAAGTTGAAGAGCTATTAAACAATCTTAATAGTGAATCAATATAAATAAATTTAAAATAAATTATTAGTTTTCAATATTATAGTCGGTATTTTATCAATATTTCTTTTATTTTGTAATATATTTAAAGATTTACGCATCCTTATTACATGCCGTGGTAACCTATAATTAAGACTACATTTAATTGAAAAGTTTTTACATTATTTAATACTATCTATACTAATATATAAAGCTGAAAAGTTTGTTTGTTTGTTTGATTGTTTGATTGTTTGAACGCGCTAATCTCAGGAATTGTTAGACCGATTTGAAAAATTATTTCAGTATAAAATTCCAATCAAATCCATTTATCAAGGAAGGCTATAGGCTATATAAGATCACGCTAAGATTTCTAGGAGAGGAGCAGCAATAAAAAATAATACGAAAACGGCAAAATTTAAAGCTTCCCTTGCGTGCGCTGAGTAAACGGTGATAGTTATTAAAAAATCATGTATTACAAAATTGTTCCCCTTTAAAAGTTCTAAATAAAAGTCCGCGACAGCATATGTCTAGCTTTTAAGGGTAACCCACTTCTAACATGTCTAATGGTTATTAGAAGACTATATTACAGTTTTAATATTTTCACACGAGCGGAGGCGCTGGCGATTTCTAGTTAATAATAAGTCTTGTTGGTTTTCCTAATAACATGAGGAAGTGGTTGGAATAGTCCATTTAAGAACTGACCACTGGTCTGGTACCAACATATGTTCCCAATTAAATGGCAATACTGAAAATAGACTTAATAATAAAGTTATAAAATAAATTAAATTATGAACCGAATTTTTAAAGTTTCCACGGTTTTAAAACGTCAAAAGATATGTTGGCAAAAACCGTCCTCAATGCTTGTCAAGCTTCAATCTTTACTTTTCAATTTACATACCGTAATGTAATATTAACCTAAATCATCCGTAAGAGTGGCATTTTCTTTTAGCAAAAACCGTACAAAAATCCGTTCAGCAAATTTTGAGAAAAGAAATTTCGATCACATATAGACAGACAGCTTTAGGGGACTTTGTTTTAGTTTTACCCTTACATCAGTTTAAAAACACTGGTAAAAAAGGGGCTGATCCAGAAAGTACTATACTGTTGAGGATTACTTAGAAGACAAAAATGTGTGGATATAGCTTGCTTATCCACTGTACAAGACAGTAATGACTAAATGTAGTCATAAGAATTATATTTCTAAAAGAGCAACCGCCGAGTCTCTCGCTGGCTCTTCTCGGTAGGAACCGCTTTCCGAAACAGCAGTAGAGTTGACGATTCAAAAGCACTTGTTTACAAGGTTATTTGAATAAAGAATATTTTGAATTAGAATTTAACAAGTATTGATGTCAAATTTAAGGCTGGCTACTCTAAGTGTAATAACTCTATGACACCGTATCGCGATATTGTCACACAATTTGCGTCTTTGACCCGTAAGTCACCGCTTTGTCCTAGATTATGATCAAATGGTCATTAAAATTCATATGACGATAAAGAATGGTCGCTGAATTGTGATAAACTATTTTACATTTTATATTTCTTGTTGCTGTAGTGAAGCTTCGCCTCTCTCTCACACTTATAACTTATGCAGAGAGTTATACATTTGGCCAGTCCTACATACGTCAATAGGGGCAATATGTTAATGTATTGGGAATTTCTTAAGTGAAATATAACTCCAAGTGAGATTATCCTACGTATTTTTTTGCAAGCTATTGTTTATTATGCGCACTATTATAAACTTTGATTAGTGTAAGATATAATTATCTTCTAACAATGCCGTGTTGTATCCGGCTGAGTAGAATAGAGCAACCTTATTTCTTACTGAGGTATCGTAAAAGGCGAATAAGGTAAGGTAAAAGGCGACCAAGGTAAGTCGAGTCAGTAAGAAAGAGAGTGGTCTATTCTACTCAGCCGGATACCACACGGCGAGTCGACTTACCTAAGTCGATTTTTACGACGCCTCGTTAAGAAATGAGGGTGGTCTATTCTACTCAGCCGGATACCACACGGCGGGTAGAATTACCTTAGTCGCCTTTTACGATACTTCGGTAAGAAATGACGGTGGTTTATTTTACTCAATCGGATACCACACGGCGGGTCGAATCACCTTAGTCGCCTTTTACGACACCTCGGTAAGTAATGAGGGTGGTCTATTCTACTCAACCGGATACCACACGGCATAAAAGCAAGAAAATTTGATGTATAATGTCCAGACCTTACGATGAGCTTATATAAGCTGTTTTATATATTGTCTAGTTAATTTAATAAAACCAAGGGTAACGAAGCGACTGATCCTGTATAGTTTTGTGCCAAATGCCTTTCTCTATACGTATTTTATCAAAATACAAAGCGTATATTGCTAATATTCATCGACCAAAGGTTGGTCATTTTCTCACCAGAATACATTTAATAAAATATACCTAAGTCTCTTTGATTATTCTATTGACAATAGGTAAGACTTAATTCTACATATAAATATAAAAAGGATGAATTTCATATAATTTATCACTTATTGTCTATTCTTATCAGTCATGACTTCAAAATAATATAAACATGTCATAAAAAGATTATACAATCTACACTAAATGCGCATGACTTTGTGTGGATGTTTATAAGGTTTATATAGTACCTAAAGTAATAGTTTACATATTAAAACTATCCTTTATATTTAAGTGTCATAGTTTCTACGGAAAATTTACTTTTTAAGCAGCGTCTTGTCGCGAAACAGTGTGTTTAAAGCGGATTTTTTAAACCTACTCGATAGCGTTAGCGTAACGCAAATTTGTATGGCGCTGAAACAGTGGTCACTAGGTGTCGCTGTTGCAGCGTTAAAAAAACTCGCACTAAGCACACTGAAGTGATAATGGGCGGGAAACAGTACAATACAAAGAACCGATATAGGTAGTGGTTTACTTTATTACTGTTGTAAAATATCAACAAACGCAGCCAATGGTAATTATCAAATCGCCCTATCCTAATGGCCGTGACTATATTGACAAAATTACTTTAAAATACAAATCTCATTGAATGGACTGAAATAAAATAAGCAGCAGGGACTTACAAAGTTCATTATAATTTAATTAGGTTTTTCGAAAGAAACTGCATATTTTACTTACTTAGATTCAGTGGTTAGCTAATGAAGGCACTACAGTTCATACGAGCTTAGTCAAAGGCAAATGACCAATGATTTGACGTCATGGAGTCAAGTAATCACCATCATTCTCCTGCCCTTATCCCACTCTACGTGGGGTCGGCACAACATGTTATAAACATGTTGTTACATGATTTGGCTAGGTATTATTTACCTTAGTCCCCTTTTACGGATCCTGGGTAAGAAATAAGGGTGATCTATTCTACTAAGCCGGATACCACACGAACGTCAAGCGATCACAAAAATATTAATAAAATTATTTTGCTATAATCCGCGATGAAGTAAAATAGAAAATATATATAATGCTAAATGTAGAGTGGACAATCGGTTATCATACCTAATACATGCAGGATTCGTAAAAACACATGCACAAACCTCCACCACCGCCACCACAATACACAAGCACTACATACGTTCACTATCACAAACTCAACAAACACCAATTCTCAATAATCCTTAGGAATAATGAACAGATGGTCTGTCATGGTCTGCTGCCGGATTTAATAACTCGTTTTTATTGCTAGATCATCACGGGAAGTAGGATGTTTGATATATCTTCATTAGTTATCAAAATTCAGCTTTACAGCGTACATTTGCGTCCTTGGAACTCTTGAAGTTGTTTCTAGATTTGCCTTAATGTCATTGATTTAATCAATTGAGTGAATATTTAAGTGATTTTTATATAAAAGTAGTAATAAAATTATTTTGCTATAATCCGCGATGAAGTAAAATAGAAAATATATATAATGCTAAATGTAGAGTGGACAATCGGTTATCATACCTGATACATGCAGAATTCGTAAAAACACATGCACAAACCTCCACCACCGCCACCACGATACACAAGCACTGTATACGTTCACTATCACAAACTCAACAATCGTTTCGCCCCGCAACCGAAGCATCATCAGGAGATAGACTCCACGACCAAAATCGCAAAGCGTCGTGGTCGTTTTAGTAACGCCTAATTCTATAAATGATTTTTATATATTTTTATTACGAAATTCCCAAAGAAACGAGTAATTCTAGGCTGAGACGTATTGAACCGTGGTTAGGTATTAAGAGCGATTATAGCAGTGCTGAAGCTACCGGAGGGCCAGATAGGGCAATGATCCGAGGCCTCTAAGTTCAGGGGGACTTTGACTCGCAAACTAACATCTTTACAGTTAAAGCTGTAAGACTGTGGAATGCTCTTCCATCTGAAGTTCGGGAATCTCCTTCATTAACCATTTTTAAGGTTCGTGTGAAGGATTTTTATTTGTCACTATAAGGATTATTCACACTGGTATTGTTACCATTTATTTTGTTTCTTTCTCTTTTTGTTTTTTTTTTTTTTTCTTCTTCTCTCTCTATTTTTAGTTGTTTTTATTTATACTTATATTTAGTTGATACTATTTATTTACTCTTCTTTTGTTTACTTATCTGCGTACATTTGCCAACCCGTGTATAATTATACATAAGATCCTCTCTGACAAAGGGTTGTCTGGAAGAGATCACAACAGTGTGATAAGACCGCCCTTTGCACATTCAAATGTATCTGTTATCTATGTTTTCTTTTGACTTTGTATTTTTGTTTGTGTAATAAAGTTATTCTTCTTCTTCTTCTTCTTCTAAATTGAAGTGCTAAAAGTTTCTCTCACATCATACCTCTGCTCTTATCCCACTCTAAGTGGGGTTGGCACATGTTATAAACATGCTGTCACATGATTTGGCTGCGTTTTTACGACCGGCCGCCTGCCTGACGTCAACTTACCTTAGTCGTATTTTACGACACCTCGGTAAGAAATGAGATTGGTCTATTCTACTCAGCCGGATACCACACGGCGGGTCGACTTACCTTAGTCGCCTTTTAAGACACCTCGGTAAGAAATGAGGGCGGTAATATTCTATTCAGCCGGATGTTTTCAACATGTTTGTAACATGTTGTGCCGACCTCACTTAGAGTGGGATAAGGGCAAAGGATGATAAGAGATTTTTACTGCTCTTGAACTTTAAGTACTTGAAAATAAATAAAACGCTATACGAAATAATCCGTAGCGGATGTACCGTTAGTTTTTGTGAAGAGCAGGCCGTATAACGTAGTGAGACAGGTCATCAAACTAAGTATGAATCACACGGTGACACGGACTGATGCTAGTAGCATAAAAATCCAAGTATTTTTTCTCATCTATGTATTAAACGTGACTTCGCTCGCTTATAACGTGGCCACCAGACAACATATACAAAATTATATACAAATCATCATTATTATTCTCCTGCCCTTATCATCATCTTCCTACCCTTATCCCACTCTTAAGTGGGGTCGGCACAACATGTTATTAACATGTTGTAACATGATTTGTCTTCGTTTTACAACCGGCCGCCTGCCTGACGTCAACTTACCTCAGTCATATTTTACGACACCTCGCTAACAAAGAGGGTGGTCTATTCTACTAAACCGGATGCCACACGGCGGATCGACTTACCTTAGTCGCCTTTTACGACACCTCGGGAAGAAATGAGGTTGGTCTATTCTACTCAGCCGGATACAACACGGCGGGTCGACTTACCTTAGTCGCCTTTTACGACACCTCGGTAAGAAATGAGGGTGGTACTATTCTACTCAGCCGGATACCACACGGCTAACAACAGAAGATACAAAATTATATACAAATCATTATTATTATACTGCTCTTATAGCTCTCTAAGTAGAGTCGTTATAATATATTTTTCTCTTCCATTCTCTCCTATCATTCGTCAACTATAAAACTGCTCCTTTTAAATGCATGTCATACTTCACACAATCCATGCGTTTTTAGGGTTCTCTCCAGTCACATATCCATCAACATTTAACACTCGTTTGGTCAAATGATTTCCATCCCTCTTTATATCTCCATACCATCTTAATCAGAAAATTATTCCCCCCAGTTTCCGGTCGCCTCGCTATTCCTGGCCACGGCGGCGGCCATGGTATTTGTGTGACGAGCTGAAAACCGAGCTCAGTGGCGTGATATTGGGGAGACCTATGTCCAACAGTGGACGAGGACAGGTTGATGCCTTATCCAACTGCCCTTATCCAAACTCTAAGTGAGATCGGCATAACATCTTTTGGCTAGTTATTTTACGACCGGCCGTCACATCAAATTACCTTAGTCGCCTTTTACGAAAACCCGGTAGGAAATGAAGGTGGTCTATTCTATATCTATATTCTCAGCCGGATACCACACGGCGAATATTTAGGAAATAGTATAGCACAATATAAAAAACTGAGTTTTCATTTCCATTCATCTTATAATCCTAGAGCGTTCCAACAAGACCCTAGCTAAATATGGTAAGCTAATGTAATCTATCTTTAACCTTTCTCAGTATTTAAGTACTTATGAGTAAACATATGCATATATTGGCACATATACAAGTTTATTAAATAGATAAGTTATCATACAACTAACAAAACCATCCAAGTTGTAGATAACTTTTTATAAATGGTTTCTCGTAGCCCGACCACGTATATTTATGACTTGTATAATCCCGCGGTTTCACCCTCGTAATTTTTATTTTTTTACACCTTATTACATTTTTATAATGGAACTCTATTTTTTTTTAAATGTAATATAACCTATGTTGCTCGGTAAAGATGCAGCTTTCCAATGGTGAAAGAATTTTTGAAATCGGTCCAGTAGTTTTTGTGTGAAAACATTACAAACATACATAGAAATTTTTCCTCTTTATAATATTAGTATAGACAGTGTTTCAAATTTTGCCATGTATATATGTATAATCAATTCATAACTAAACCGATTGGTCTGGAATTTAGTAAAAACCTTTTTATTTTGCTCAAAACGTTATTATCCAAAATGAGTTGTTTTTCTTTTGTTTTTTCTGAACGATAGATTTAACTGAAATAAGTCTAAACAAAATAAAGTTTCGTTATTCCAAATTTTCTTCGTGTTATTCTATATTCAGAACTATGTCATGTGGTATGCGGCTGAGTAGAATAGAACACCCTCATTTCGTACAGTGGTGTCGTAAATAGCGACTAAGGTAAATTGAAGTCATGCAGGCGGCCGTTTGTAAAATACGTACCTGTCCAAATTATTTCACATGTTTATAACATATTCTGCTGACCCTGCTTAGAATGGGATAAGGGCAGGAGGATGATATATTTACATTCAGATCTGCCTGTACGCAATATTTTGTACCAAGCCTTTAGTTATAGGCACTCCTATTGACACTTCAAAGCGGTACAAATACACACACCCATCAACTTTCGCCTTTATAATATTGATAGGATTAGATATGGCTCACCCATCATACAGGACACTATAGGTGAATGACCTTAACTTGGAGCAATCGCGATCATTACTAACCAACACACAAACCTACCTAATAAATTTCAAGCGTGTGAATCATACAGTCAACGAACTAGTACCAATCAAGTTTAAAATCACAGTTACATACAATACAATCAGCATAATTATATACGCGAAATTAAATAATTAATTTTATTGGGTTACCACGATACTGCAAGTACGAAATTGTTTACGTGATGTTGCAAAATTTTCGTAATTTTCATGCGTAGACGTATCTCAAAACTGTGATGATTCTTGACATACTTTTAAATATTTATCGTTGAGCACTTACCAACATATAAAAATTATAACATACTAATATATTCAGCCCGCTTTGCCGGGCTTAATTTGAAGATATGTTATTTGCAATATTTAAAAAACGCTCCGATCGCCACCAAACTTCACAGAATCATTGTCATTGTCCGATGTCATTATAAAGACTGTCTGAAATTATCATTAAAATCGGCCCAACCGTTTCGGAGTCTATAAGGGTCATACAGACAAACATTAATTATAATATATAAGACTAGCTTTCCGGCCACGTGTTGCCTGGCTCAGTCTGGTTTCCAATTCCCCTCAGATTTTAACAGTTTAAAAAACATGCTTCGATCTCCACCGAACTTTACTGGATCATCCGCTAGATGATTTTAAAGATTGTCGGAAAAATTATATTAAAATTGGTCCAGCCGTTTCGGAGTCTATAAGGGACATATAGACAAGCGTTCATTTTTATATATAAGAAGAAGATTACAAATTTATACTGTCAACGGTTTAACTGAACCTATAACTATCTCCATACTTAAAATTCACATAGATTTCATGCTCGTTTCGGACGTGAAATAAGAACAAAGAAACACATATTTGCATTGAAATATTAGTAACTTTATACTGTACTTTCAAAAACTGCCATCACCACTATTGGTGTTTATCTGAATTATTACTTATTTGTACGGAGAAAAACATACGACCATGAAAAAAATGTGAACACATTAAGATACGTAAACAACTTGGATGTATTTATGCGACAAAAACCCATTCTCGAACTTTACCAACACTCACGTCACTGTCGAAGACAATTATACTACCAAATTTTTGATAGAAAAGATTAAGTTTAATCGTATTGACGAGAAAATATAATAAAAATGAAATTTACTTTAAGAGCAACTGAACAAGATAAAACAATTTAGCTCCGAACGGCCGCCTGTCTGACATCAACTTACCATAGTCGTATTTCACGACACCTCGGCAACAAATGAGGGTGGTCTATTCTACTCAGCCGGACACCATACAGCGGATTCAAGGATATTGTCATCAATCCGTTATTCAATTCCTCCGCGATATGAATAAGTAAGATTTTTCCTAATCACTCTTACTGTATAATTAAATCATTCAATTTAAGAGACTCCACTACCCACAGATTTAAAAACCTTTAACAACAATATAATCCAGACAATGACTAATTTCGGCTTTCCAAATTCAAAGAGGTAGGCACGGCTAGATTATGTTCACTAATGCGCGAAAAGACCGTTTGCAAATTATTCACTATTAAGCATGTGTACCACTATTAAGCAGAGGTTGTCTGTAAGAGATCACTTTTAGTGATAAGACCGCCCTTGCACTCTTAAATGTTCTTATTTCTCTTGTTTATGTCTATTATTTACCTGGTGTGCAATAAAGAGTTATTCATTCATTCATTCATTCATGTGATAATTACAGTCATGAATATATGTCAGAATAAATAAAGTAATAGCACTTAGTCTGTTGTCCCATCTTGACATATATCCAGCAAATTCCAAAGATGAGTTTCATGCTCAAAAAAGTTAGTCGTATTTGACAAATTTTATAAGTTTCAAATAAACGTTGACTGTTGATAAATCAATACTGACATTGTGCTAAGAATATGATTTTTTGTTATCATCAATCATATCCTCATTTAGCTGAACAAAAAAGAAAATTGTTACAATAATCGTCTTCGTTATTTCTGTTTTTAGAAAAGTTAAAATTATTGTTAGAAATTTCCTTATTGTTTCAGACATTATAAAGGTTTATATTTATGTTGACAAGTTTTTATTTGTTTTATTCCGTTAAATTTATATTCGCCAATAATCATCTTCGTTATTATAGTAGTAAAACTACCTAAATATAATTGCAAGACAAAACGAAACGCGTAGAACAATAAGTAGGTTGATTTGCGCATTTTCTTAACTAATATATTGTTCTTTCATCGGGAGTACCCTCGAACATTGGCACTCCCCGGCCTTGGGGTAATTAACCTTATTCTCGACGAGCTGCGTTGCGGTGGTCATTCTGAACTTGTGCTACATTTAACACACCTCTTTAAATAGCTTCGGTAAATATTTTCGTCCCAACACTGCGTTCTGTGCCAAAAGTTCGATTGTATTCTTTCTTTGAACACCACGTGGTAGAGATCTTTAAAATCGCATTTGGCGTACTCTTTTACGACGAAAAATATATGATGCGCATTGCAAACGTCTTCTCAGTAAATAACCTCTAATAGATTCCAGATACGGTGAATACTAGCTAAATGAATACGAAAATATAAAACCCATATTATTCAGCCACTGAGTTTCATACACCTTTATTCTGCGGTAAAAGCACTTCTAGACCGCAACTTGACACACAAAGACATTTTAACTAAACCGCTTTGTGCTATACTTATACATTGAATTTTATAAAAAGTACTTTGGTGTGAGGTATACAGTTATGAAGAGATGAAAATTTATCAGCGACATTTAATAGATAAATTATAGCCTTAAGATACTTTAGAAGCTGAAATAAAATGAAAGTAAGTTACGTAATTAATATGACGATTAGATATTTTAAGACATTCACTCAACCTGGTGATACAGAAGATTTAGTCATATCTATGACATGAAAGTTATTACTGAATTCCCTGAAGCCAACACGGCTGTTTGATGACGTCATCAAGCAGTCAAGAAATTTCTAGAAAGCATTTTGTAACTTTAGCAGTAAGCATTCTAAAAATAGCGAACTTTAGAATTTTGTAGTATTTATGAATTCCGGGAAACTTTTTGTTTGATAAATTTAACATTGAGTAATGCTCTGGATCAGGAATTCGCTATTAAGATATGTTAATAAACAAAGCTTTAACGTAATATAATGCAAATAGGTTATCTTTACTTACGGATATTGGTCATCGTGTTATAGTTCTTCAACGTAAAATCTCCTTTGTTTTATTATACTGCATTTTACACCTCACAGCGATTGTTTCAAAATCGGAAGTCGGATGCTATGGCGATGTCTACGTCATAACACCTTCAACTCGCCCACGGCCGTGTCTGAAGGTTCATTCCTTCTTCAAATATTCTAACGATTTTTCTGTTCCGCTATACGCACGTTTCCTATCAACCATTTCCGCTGTTATAAATTTGCTGTCAGTTATTTTTATAATAATCATTTATTATTAGAATTCACAATACATACGTTAAAATGAATTATTATGATGGAGCACTATAATATTAACGATTATTATAATATATTATTACACTACAAAACGTTTGGTGTTTTGTATTATATACAAAACTTATTTATTTATTTTTATACCTATAGTTATAGAGAAAGAAAAAGTAAAAAAGCACATGTATTAACGGTGGACTTATCCCTAAAAGGGATCTCTTCCAGCAACCTTTGAGTCACAGAAGGAAAAGGACAAGAATTGAAGAAGAACTTACTTAACTAAAAAACGGAATTCATTTTTATATAAAAAATAATAATAAGGACCTTACCTGCCTTTTGTATACATATGCAAATACAAATACATTTGTGTTAAAATACCCTCGATTAAGTACTTACTATGTTGTGTTATGTTTGTGTTTTTTTTTACGAAAGCTGTACCTCTGACCTTATGTGTAATATTCAATTGTTACAAATATCGCTATCGGTTAAGCGGATTAGCCTCGATAGTGGAAACAGGCAGACAGATAGGCTTTCTAGATAGAGAATAGACTTTTGTATTTAATATTAGAATTGATTTACTATTAATATTGTCAGATATCTTTAATATTTAAATGAGTTAATTTTGTATGTGTAACGATTTTCCTGAAATTCAGCAGAAATGCAGGAGGTTTTGGGGGAGAAAAATAATGTATTTTCAATACATTTACTCTAGTCCAAAAGGTTACGTAAACGTTACAAAAGATTCTATTCTATTTGTTCTGATGGATCAAACATTTCCACTGTTACGTGTTATGCGCTATTCGGGCAATGATTTTATTCCGCTTTACTTATTATATCTGTTGTATTGGCTTGTTATTAATTTTAATATTTACTTAAATTATTTAATCTTATATGAAGAAGAGAATAGAAGCAAATGAAATAGAGAATAGAAGCAAATGAAATAGAGAATAGAAGCAATGAATAGAGGAATAGAAAGCAAATGGAATTTTAGCTGACATTTGTCAAGTTGTGATAGCTTAATGGTATAAAGGCGGACCGAAATATTAGGATATCAAGATCGAATCCAACTACCTCATAATTTTTTGTTTTTTTCATTCATCATTATTTTTAATTCCTGAAAAAATGCCAAAATTTACATTGAATAGTAGACGATTTTTGGCGTTGATTGGAAAGTCATGGTAGCTCATTTGGAGAACGGGTGGTCTAGACTCTAGAGCACCGAATATACCTAGGATCGAGCCCAAGCTGCTCAATTATTTCTTTCTTTTTTTATCTTGTAAAAAAATTACCCGGCAACGCTCGGTCACCTAGGTACCTCTATATAAATTGATTTAATATAAACTTTACCATAAACACGTCCTAATTACATGTTGCGTCCTACTTAATTCAATCCGGTCTGTTTGTTCTTGTCAGTTGCAGTGGGATATCAGTTACGAGTAATATCACAAACTAGCAATCGCCAGCGGCTCCGCCCGCTTGGAAAGATTAGAACCGTAATATAGTCTTTTGATAACCATAAAATGGTTAAAGTGGGTCAACCTTAAAAGCTAGACATATGCTGTCGCGGACTTTTATTTAGAACTTTTAGAGGGGAACAATTTTGTACCTGATACATGATTTTTTAATAACTATTACCGTTTACTCGCGCACGCGAGGTAAGCTTAAAATTTTGCCGTTTTCGTAATATTTTTTATCGCTGCTCCTCTCCTATTCATCTTTTATCGTGATGTTATATAGCCTATGGCCTTCCTCATAAATGGAAAATAAAATTAATTTACATTTATTTTGATTTGAAATACATTGCTTTCTAATTAATAATAAACATATATAGTACTTTGTTAGAAGCTAAATTACGCTGCTCTACTTTCAATCCTTTAGATTTTTAAGGATGTTCTTTAAATCGGTCCAGTAGTTCCTGAGTTTAGCGCGTTCAAACAAACAAACTCTTCAGCTTTATATATTAGTATAGATATATTCAGATACATTGTTTTGAAATGTAATCCAATTTGGAGGTTGGGAAGCGCTTTCTTTGTGAGGAAGCTCTGGGTGAACTACCGCAGTATTTTTAGCTGAGGGCGACGCACCGACCACCTCACTTTGCGCTCAATCATCGTAATAACAGATGCTGGAAATTGGCTGGTGGGGATAGAGATAGAACTTTTTACATTAAAACTTGTGGTTTTAAAAATTATGTACATCTAGTAGAAGCCTTGACTGCGTTCGTGGCGTCTTTAGTGTTTCATTATGTACTACAATATATTTTTCTATTATTCTTGAAGAAAATATGGTTCTATATTGTCAACCTGGTATATAAGCTTGAACTGCACCATGTTTTATCAGTATTGCTTCATGGATCACCGAGCCTTGCTTGGTAATTTTTTAAAAGATATAAAAAAATCCAAAAAAAAAAGAAAAAAGCGCCTGATGATATGCGGGAATCGTACCCAGGTTTAGAACTTATTTCTTTCGCGCATTATCATTAGGCTATCACAGCTTTGCATTTAACAGATCAAATATCAGTTGCTATCTATTCATATTTTCTTAGTTTTTTAGTGCCCATAAACAGATAGTTATAGATATATAGATAGAACAGTGATAACACGAGATTTTTTTATATAAAACCTAGCTAGATCGATTTTTCTTCCCCGAAACTCCCTACATGCTAAATTTCAGAAAAATCGTTGGAGCCGTTTGCGAGATTGAGAAAATATATTTATATATTTACATACAAGATTAACTGATTTACATATTAAACATATGAGTATGGCATAAAACATTGAAGCTATGATGGTACAAGTGATTGCTCGTGACTCTTATAAGGGCGTGGTGTGTCCAAATCCTGGCCAAGCATTTGTGGGTTTTCTATACAAACCTTTGCTTATACTTTATACATTCGCTTAACGGTGCAAAAAACGACATGTCATAATTTTGAATATTCCGTAGCATTTCTGGATTATTTGTTAGCTGCCAACTCGCATTGGAACGGAGGATGTTGTCACTTTTGGCAGTATGTAGGGAAAGGTGAAAAATTGATTTTAGTATTGGATTCTAAGAGCTGATGGCAGTTACAAGTACGATAGAAGTTTAAATTACTTTTCGCTATTTGACTTATCTTACATGTACGTATCAAAATGAGGTTTTCATTAGTTTTACAACAAAATTACCAAATTAGACCGCATTTTAATAATGTTTTTGTGTTTATTTGTAAATTCGTAGATAATAAGTTACTAACCTAGTTAACAGACTTATCTGTTATTAACATTATGAGCCCTTGTTGCTTGAAAGTAAATACAGTTGATTTGAATAATGTAAATGAGCAGCATATTAACAAATCTAGAAAATAAAATATTTTCAAAAAAACCTTTTCTTGCAAAAACCATGCTTATATTTTATTAGAAATAAAACATCTGGATTGAAATTGTGGATAATGCTTAGAAAAATTCGAGTAACAAATTTATGTTATCATAATAATCTAAGATCGAATGCCTAGTCCGAAGCTTAGAGATGTAAAGAATATATATATATATATATATATATATATATATATATATATATATATATATATATATATATATATATATATATATATACAGTAAAAGGCAAAATAACTTTCAATTATTCGCTACAATCGTTTTAAGTAAGCAGCTGAAAGTAGGTCAATAGGTCGCATATCCAAAAGACCGATTTGGTTTGAATATTTGAATAAGCATATACTGATAGCATCAGAATTTTAGCAATTTTCAACCTTAAAGCTTTTGTTATAGTCAGAAGTCGTGTTTTGTATGAGATTATAGTTGTGACAGTTGTAATATGAAATCATGTCGTTATTTATCCTGGGTCGACTGGACGATTTGCCGTCTCTACGTAATCCATGTTTTAGACGACGCAATTGGCAACATCCGTAATAAAGAATAAATTTAAGTAAAAGAAAGAGAAAATTAAATCTTTAAATTCATACGATGATTCAAAAACCTAGAATGTTATAGTATTTTACCCAGTTCTCCAAACAACTCAGTATAGTATTCCGTTAAATGTTAAGGACGGATAAGCAAAAATGATACAATGTATCTAGTTAAAAGATTTTTTCTTTTTTAAATAAGCTACTGCAGTTTCTTCTCGGTAAGACAGCTTTCTGAACCAGCAGTAGAGTTGACGATTCAAAAACACTTGTTTACAAGTTTACTCGAGTTAAGAATATTTGGAATTTGAATATTACGCACTGTATATTGAAAATATTAAATCGTATACACCTTGTCTACTAGGTGCGATAGCGTCCTACACATATAACATATTTCATTACCGAATTTGAGCTCCAAATCGCCATTCGATTTGTGAGTTAAACTGCTGTTTCTCGAAATGGTACAATAATACACAAATCATATCAATATGGTGGTGGTATGACGGTGCAATAATATACTATTCACAAATCATATTGATCATCCGAAAATAGCTTTTCTAAAACATTGGCCCAATTCTTGTTCGTGAGAGGTTTCGGCCAAGTGTTATAACCATAGCAACGGCAACGTTTCCCTCCGATGAAATAGGCATTCTGAATCGACTTATTTCGAACCGACCCGAAAAACTTACATACATGTAAAATAGTGATAACGGAATGGCTTAAAACTATAAATTATGAGGAATTTGAATGATTATCACATGATTTGGCTACGTATTTTACGACCGGCCGCCTGCCTGACATCATCTTACCTTTGTCGTATTTAACGACACCTCGGTAAGAAAGAGGGCGGTCTATTCTACTTAACCGGATACCACACGGTGGGTCAATTTACCTTAGTCGCCTTTTACGACACCTCGGTAAGAAATGAGGGTGGTACTATTCTACTCAGCCGGATACCACACGGCGGGTCGACTTACCTTAGTCACCTTTTACGACACCTCGGTAAGAAATGAGGGTGGTATTCAGCCGGATACCACACGGCGTTAATAAATAAGTTAAAATGTTAAATAAATACATATTCATGCTTATTCATTATTACTTATTATTAGCACAAGCATATTCATGCTTAAAAGAAGGTTCCAACCTTACTTCAACAATTGTAACTCTGTTGATGAAATAAAATATTTTGAAAGAAAGAAAAGGTGGAAGAAATAAAAGACATGTTTAGGCTACATTACGACTCTTGTGATTTTTAACAATCGCCAACCTGTCATTAATAAAATGAGAACAGTTGATTCTAAAAGCTGTGAAGTAGTGAAAACTGGTGTCTAAATCTTTTGCCTAGACAGCTTAGTAACTCGGCTCATTCAGGACCGTTACTGGTTTGGTTACTTTCACTGCGTCTTTGTTTAGCGTCTAACCGTAAATGCCTATAAAAACGTTTCCTAAATATAAAGACACTTATAGGTTGCGAAATTTTTGCGAAGATATTAAGTATGAATTCCTAATTGATATTGATCACAATACGTAGTTCACATTAGTTAATGAACTTTAAATTACTTTTAAGTTCATTAACTTAACTAATCAAATCCTTATAATAAAATGCAAGATAGCTTTATTCTTATCTTTATTTGACTTTGTTAATCAAATTTTACATTTTATATGATTTAGGTTTGCTTTTAATGTATATACATTTGTAGATTCTGTAGAATACGACTGTTTTGTATCTAAACGTCTAATTTGTATTTTATTGATTTCCTGTTACATTTTAAAATTTCAACTTATCATACAAAGTTTGAACGCAATTGGTTCTATTTTATAATTTAAAACACGTTTCAATTTGATAAAACAAAAATTACTAATTCATTCAATTTACTAAGATTGAGTATATAAATAGCATTGTCATGTTTCTGTAACATATTAAACTTAGTAATATAGTTAAAGCAGGTAGCAATAAGTAATATAGTTAAAGTTAAATTAAATGTACTGTCTATGTTTTCACTTCTTGTCTTATTATTATTACGGATATAGATTTTTTCTTTGGCCCAATTGGAAAATGGCAGTACCAGGTCAACTTAAAAGAAATGAAATTCGGTGTCAAGAGTTTAATCAATATAAAAAGAAAGGTAGTATCAGATATTTCGGGTGCTGCTACGTCGTATTTCAAAAATAAAGGCAATTAGTACAAAACAATAACATACGAAAACAAGGCTAATCTTGACGCGTCATGGGCTAAACCGTGAGTCATGGCAATGAAAACTCTGTGACATACTATACTGTCTATAGAGTATACTATAGTAGTCTAGTGTAGTCTAGAGTATAGTGTCATACGACATTACTGTGTGCCCAATTACTACATCCACAGTAGACCCGGTATCCTTGACATTGCGGAAGACACTTCAAGTTTTTTGTAACAAAGAAAATAAACAGTCAGTATTTAGAAGAAGCTCTGCTCGGTTATTAATAAACTACGCTTTTCCAATATGAGTTTTGCCAACCAACCAAAGAAGCTAGATCATCAATAGTATATTAAACTGAACTAGATCCATAGACTCTTCAGTTGTTATATCGCGCTATCTGAAGAATAAAGTCACATGTCCCATGTATAAGCATAGGAAATGTGACTTTATTCTTCGAATGTAATAAATATTGGTATTTCAAATGAGAAGACTAAATCAATTTTTTTTTAACTTTAAGAATATAAATCCATACTTAAGTTATGAACGCGAAAGTCAATATGTCTTTTTACCTGTCTATAAAGCTTTAACGGCTGATAATTTGCCAATTTAGATAAAATTTTGTCTTTTAAAGCATATATACCGATTCTTGACAATTTTGGACCATTAATTCAATATAAACGAATAACCCGAGTTGTCATTCGTGGTTGTATTGTGTATCCTTACCTGCTGTCTGTTACCCGGCTTTATTTAAATACTAGCTTTTACCCGCGCAACTTCGTTCGCGTGGACTGTAGTCTTGAAATTAGGAGTAGCTTCTGTCTCCATCCAAACCTTCAAATATCTCCATCACAAAAATCAAATCGATCCGGGAAGAATCAGAAGGATTTATCGTTTGATCAAGAGCTTAATATGATAATTTTAGTAAATAACCCGTACTTACATGAAATATATTATATTAAAATAGCGCAGTAAAAAGAGTACAAAAATTTTATATACATGAAAAATTCATAATGTTTTCTGGAATTAAGTATCTCTATAAATATTATAAGCTTTGGAAACGTGTTAGAAAACTTATAATAACATTTATACGTAACGAATCAACTGTCAAATTGTTTTTTTTTTTAATTACCTATACGTACGGCGCTGGATTCCAACGTTTTTAGTATAAATAGGAAAAATTAAATTTAAATTATGTTTTTGTTAACATAATAGTTTAAAATAGGTATCGGAAAATATATTAAACTTGACTTTATTAACTATAACGATTTTTCAAATATTAAAAATGGTGTTTAGAAATAAAATATTTTTTCATTAGCCGTATGGCTTAATTTCTATAGGATTAAATTAAATAAAACTTCCCAATACATGTCAATTAATAGTCATTTATTTCGTACTTGCCATAGACTACTAACTAAAGACCGTTTAAGAATGCGTTTTCTTGAAACGTCTGTTTTTTTGACAACAAAAATTATATATGATTAAATTTTACTTGAACTTAAATGATTATAGCTTATTGTTATATATATATATTTTCACCACAAATCCTATCTTTTTAATGTGTTATTATGGTATTTAGCTAGTAATTGTACTTGTACATAACCTCAAACTATAATAAATAAATATTAGATAAAATAATAATTGATACTAAGATAACAAATATTTTTCTATTTAACAACACTAAAATTATTACTGGTCTGGGCCAAAAGATGTTACATACATCATTCTGGCGGTCTCTTTTTTATTAAATATTTTTCTCCGGTTTATGAAATAAACAAAAACCGAAATATTTAAAAAAGATTTTTATACGTTACCCCGGTATATAAACATTAATTTTGCCAAATTTCATCTATATTGGTTCAGCGAATTGACCATGAAAACGTTACAAACAGACTTTCGCATTTATAATATTATTAGTTTATTTATTTTACTAAATAACCCGTATTACTTATATTAATAATCCATTGTTATTACAATGTTAAATTTTCTCAGTTAAATTTGTCCAGTAAACGAATAAAATAAAATAAAATATAAATACTCTTTAAAGATAACTCTTTTGATGTAAGCCGAAAAACTTGGAATCTAAATACTTCGTAAATACAGATTTGACTTGATTTTGACACATCGTAAATAAAAATTAGTTCCATAGGTTTATTATAGATGGCGTTTTGAATGTCATCGTATTTAATTCTTCCTGAATTTAATTCCTGTTGAATTAACAGGATTTATATAGCCTATATGTTACCCAGGTATATAAGGAATATTTATGCCAAATTTCATCGATATTGGTTCAGCGGATTGGCCGTGAAAACGGAACCGACAGACAGACAGACAGACAGACAGACTTTCCCATTTATAATATTAGTAAGGATGTATGAAACAATTCTAATTATCTTTATTGTCTGTAATGATTGTCGCATTGCTTTGTCTTGTATTCAGGATATATTTAAAGATCTATTATGATCCTATAAGGAGATAGCGGAATTAGCTATCCTACTTGAAGCTTGTTTACCTTCTTAATTTGCCCTTGGTTTTGCATTAAAAATTTTGCAGTGTTCGCTATTCATGGGGACATATTCAAAGATGGCGCGTCCTTTTTTACGAAAATGCATATTAAGAGTCTCGCGGTTGCCATAATTAAACAACTTTAACCGTCCGTAAATGGTACGGATTTCGATATAAAAGGAAAGGACACATAATTGGATGTACCGGAAGTTGTTCAATATAGTTTTAATTATGATATAAAAATAATGGTTTTTTAATGTCACTTCCAACTGAACCCAAGCCTCTGCATACATTGGTTATAAAAGTTATCATAGAATCATTTTGCCTTAATATGTTTGATAAACATATTGTTGGTGATTTTGTTAATAAATACGCATTACGGCAAATAGTTCTATCATTATATTTGTATAGTAAGAATTCCGTAAGCTTGCTCCTATTTCTATAAATTAGGGTACCAGGATGTTGAAATAGACCTTGAATCGGAACACACAGATGTAGAAAATTGTCCATTATTTTATAGAATCTTCTTACATGACCTTTTTGAAGTTCATTCAACATTTTTTGGGAGGTCTACCAACTCTGCGATTTTCAATCTGGAGTTTGTAAACCCCTTAGGTTGCAATGTTTAACTCTTTGAACCATTAACATTTAAATGTAATTATTTATTAATTACTATAACTTTTAAATGTATTTAGCAAGATTGAATTGTAGAAAACAAAAATCTGGAAGATTTTCAACTTTCGCGATTTATATTTATTATTATGTACGGGTCGAATCAAATTACCATTGTATAAGGTTCGACATTTCGGTGTTTGGACTTAGCTCGTGAACACGGTGCGAGTATGCCCAAAAGTCGAACTTTATACAAAAGGCAACTCGAATTTATAACGATGTGACCCGTATGTATATATAATATTACAAAACAAAGTACCCATGTATATATAGAGAATCCATATGTCTTTATGTGATCGATTTCCTCAAAAAGTACTTAACGAATTTTAATACGATTTTTACTAAAAGATAGTGTAATTTTTAACAATGTCTCAGCATATAATATAGAAAGTGACTATTTATATAAAACTATTGAAAAAGTTATTGGTTTGAAGGTAATTTTCCATTTAAAAGTTTTATTCGTAATTGTTATCTGTTTAACGATTTGTGGAGGTTATAAATACATACTTCCAGTATAATCTAGAAAGAACATCGCGCGACGCTCGCAGCTTGTTTTTTACTATACCTGATAAGTATAACGGCATAAATTGACGCATCAGGTAAACGCACTTGGCTTAGAAAAGGCTTTATAGTTTGTAATCTTCGTGGAATATGCTAAATTTCTACTAACAATTTTGCTGTAACAAAAGTTTAAAATAACGATTAAAAGTAAACTTATACAAATCTTATTATACTATTGAGAATTATATAAGTACCTACCTGTCTGGCCACGGGTTATTGTGGCTCATTCCGGTTTCGAATTCTCCTCGAAAGAGAACTCAACAGTTTAAAAAAAATCTCCAAACGCCACCAATCTTTACAGCATCATGCGCTGGGTCATTCTAAAGATTGTCCTAAAATTGCTTTAAAATCGTTCCAGCCGTTTCGGAGTCTTTAAAGAAGATGATAATGGAGGATTGAACTTACTCAGCGTTGTAGTGACTGGTTTGTCATTATAATATTTTGAACAGAACAACCGCAGAGTTTCTTGATAACTCTTCGGATATGAGCAATTCTCTGAACCAGAATAATACAGATGTTATTGTTTTGCAAATGTAGTTTCCAATGCTTAGTTATTCTTTAATTTTAATAAACTCTTGAGTCGTTACCAACCAATTCTAAAGCCCTAAAATATAACCCTCTTCCCCACCTATAATATGCATGCTTCCAAAACAAATTATTATGTCTTTCTTCGAAGTGACAATACGCTGTTAGCCCTAACGGGTTCAACTTAATATTCCCATCTTTTGTTATCCTTCAGGACCGGCCAAAAAACAAAATGCTTGAGTAACACGCACTTTGTTCACATTATTATAATGCGTAGTTTTAAGTGTGTCACGCATACGTTATTAACATATAAACAGTACACGCAGACAGTTTACGTGACAGTACCCTAAATAAATAATTTACTTAGCATATTCGATCTTTCTTTGTCAAGCTCATTAGACATTCATTTGGCATAAATCCTTATTTCATAAGGACATAGTTACAGAGTCTGTATTACAGACAGTACTTTTTATAAACACAGTGGCACTACATAGTATAAAACAAAGTCGCATTCCCTGTCTGTCCCTATGTCCTTATGTCCCTATATCGCTATATCCCTATGTATGTTTAAATCTTTAAAACTACGCAACACAAGAAACAAAACGCTTATTCTTTAAAATTTCATACAAAACGTTCAACTACTAGTACATGGTCAATTACTAGTGCCCTTACCTTAATTGTTGTTCATTAATTTTTTTATATATAACTAGCGGCCTGCCCCTGCTTCGCACGGGTATAAAATATGTATCCCATGTCAGTCAGTGTAAAAAAAATGATTAAAATTGATCCAGTAGTTTTGATATGGCGCTGTATTTAAAAAATGATTTTCCCTATTTTCCCGCTTTTCTATTGAAATTTTTCCTAGATTTTCGTTGCTATAAACCTCACGGAGCCCGAGACCTTTCCAACGAATGCAAAACCGTGGAAATCGGTTCGTGCGTTCTGGAGTTATATCGTCAGGAAGGAAAACCCGACTTATTTTTATATATACTGCGTCCATCATATTATCAGTCTTTTGACAGCTCACGCTCATTAAGTTTTGTATTGCTTACGTACAAATATCATACAAATAATATTTGTACTTTATGGATGGGTACCGCCCACTTAGTGATGTCACACATAATGGGTTACTACGATTATGCCACAGATTAAAAATAATCGGTAGAAATCGATGTTACGAGTATTAAAAGACATTTAATAACATTATATAAAGTTTTACTTTCTTCTTAGTTAATACATGAATACAAATAAAACAATCAGGATATTTTAATTTATTTTATTAGCACGAGTCGTCGGAATGATAATCAACACTAGACTCCTCCGATGAGGAGTCTTCAGTAGCAGTTATTATTAGCTCTTGTGTAGATAATATATTATCAAACGCAATATCACGTTCCCAATCAGAGAATATTACTCTTTTAGTTCTTTCCACCACACTTGCCCAGTTCTCGGCCGTTACGTGGGTGCAAGCATTTTTTAGCAATTGCAACATTTTATTCGCTGTGAATGGGGGGCTTGTATTGCATCTCGCAGCATGCCCTTTTACTTGTGCCCATATAAGTTCTATTGCGTTGTACTGGCAGTGGTATGGAGGAATCCGAAGAACAGTATGGCCATATTCTGCTGCCATTTCATTGATTACATAGCGTTTTGCTCTCTTTTTGGTTTTTAATATTTTTATTAATTCAACTTTTAACATTGAGTCGTCCACATTTTCTCCATTGTCCCGAAGCCAATTAATTATTTCATGCTTTTTATTAGCCTGTGTTGGCATTTTGTCAATTTGACGGGAGTGGTAGGGCGCATTATCAATAAAAATTATTGATGGTTCTTCCAATGAAATGAGCATTTTTTTGAACCACTCTTCATACACATTTGCATTCATCTCTTCGTGGTAGTCATTTGATTTCTTCGATTTAAATGCCAACAGTGCGTCTTGTACAAATCCTTTTGCTGTACCTGCATGGCAAATGATTAGGCGCTCACCTTTTCCCATTGGTACTGAGGAAGTGGAATCAGCAGTATCATCAGTCCAGAAACGAGATAGTGTGTGGTTAGCGTTGAGCCATGTTTCATCCGTGAAAACAATATTTGCCCAATCTTGTATTTTCTTTGCCTCTCTTAAAAAATCACAACGTGCTATAGCTATATCTGTGCGTTCCATTAATAATTTTCTTTTATTTAACTTTTTATATGAAAAGCCAATTGTGTTCAAAACTTTAACCAAAGAAGATTTTTCACCATGAAATAGACCACTTCTTTTCAAAGAAACAATAAGTTTTCTCAAAGTTGGAATTTCTTTTCTCAAGTAGTAATCTAGTTTACGTAGGTTATCATTAATCGAATTACTTAGGTACGTAATTCGATTAATGATAGTAGGTACTATAATCGGAATGGTATCGCATACGAGAATCTTTAGGACATCACTATCGTCAATCTGTCAAAAGATGGTTAATATAATGGACAGTGTATAGTAGATATTGCTTATAACTGAAGTAACAGGGAGTTGGTCCTCCACTTTGATCGGTTTATTTTTCTAATAATGTCCTCTAAATATTTCCTCCACGCCTACTTTAATGTAATACTTAAGCTATTATACTAAAATTAAATTAAGTACTCGAACATAATCCAATTATTCTAAAAATATGAACGCGGTTACAAAGTGTCAAATGGTTATGTTACGTGCCTATTACATAAAGATTTATTTTTAAACAATTCGCTGCACAAAGGAAAAGGTTTTACATAACCAATCAGCTTACGCACCGCCACTGGATTGAAATCCGACTAACCGTGAAGCGATAAAATGAACCTATATATTATATCTAGTGATCTAAGTAATGGTTGCAATTAATGAAGATGGACCTTTCTTATAAATACATAGATAGCATTTGACGATCTAGTAAAATCTCACATAGAAAATGGTATTATCAACTTAGTGTAATTTGGTGTTACGAGTATTATTAGGCTTTATTTTTATACGATTTGTATTATTTTTACGTGTATCTATATATGTAACAGACTCCTTTAAAGTGAAATTTTGCGCAGAGATTTAATTTTAATTTTGTCATAACCGGTGACAAATAAAAAAACTTGAAAAAATAAGAAGAAAATAATTAATGATAGCATTATCCTAAAAGAGAAGTCCTAAAAGAAGGGAGGACAGGATAGTTCCGGCAACTTACAACCCCAAGCCGGCACCAATGAGTTGCAAATTGTTACACGCTTTTCGATAAAGAAAAACATCTTGTGGAGCTATATCTCAAGAATTATAGGGATATGTGTCCCCTAGAAATCCGCATTGGAGCAGCGTGGTAGGTCTTAGCTCCAAACCTTCGCATCAAAAAACGAAGCAAGCAGCATCGTCACTTTACTTCTAAAAGTTTTAGGTACAAATTAATATACTTATAGGCATTGGCTATAACTCTTGTAGGGCTTGTTATGTTGAACTGCGTATTTTATACAAGGTCACAATACTAACTCGGTCTGTTCAATGAATTAATTAGTCGGGTTATTTTGGAGCCATCGTAACTATTTAAACTGGGTTTTAGTAGGTAAGGTATGCAAATAAACTTGTTTTATCCGTGCTTAATATTATCAATGCGAAAGTCTGTATGTTTTACTTTCACGGTTAAACCGTTGGAGCAAAATTGATAAAATTTGGTAGAATTAAAACTTATGTACCGACCTACAAGTAGGATGAATAAATCCAGTTTTCCCTAATAATTAAAAATAGTTAGTGCGATATAATTCTAAAAATTTTCATAATCTTTGTCTTTTTGAAAAACTTTTAAATAATTTATGCCGTGTATGTATGAAGGTGGAATTCGATGGGTTCGGTAGTCGAATAAGCTAAAATTTTATATACTGGTCCAGTCCCGATGACAATGCATGTTTATGATAAGCATAACCTGATTCTGTTGGCAGGATTCGATTCCAGACGAGGGAACCCCTGAAGGGTTAAGATGAAATTTTGTTAAAAGCTTTTATTTATTAAAAGGTTTTTTCTTGTTTCTTTTTTAAAATAAATATTTAATTAGGGCAATCTTCCAAATTTAATTTTGGAATTGCGTTCTGTTTTTGATTCACTATGGATTTATCGTATTCAAGAAAGATGTTACGGCGTAGTCACTCGTACGTATTGATTTACTGCGTATTTTGGACGTACTATTGTCACGAACTTTTACAAATAATTTATAGATAATCTTGTTGACATATTGATTACATTTTCAGACTATGATACTATTATTACACGCGCTATTAGAATAAAATATCGTGTAATTTTTGCAAATGTAACTTAATTCATTTTAACATTTTATATTTCTTCAAAAATCAACTCAGTCATTAAAGGAAACCAGATTAAAACATGTATGTAACTCTTTCACGACGAATCCGCTGAACCAATATCGATGAAAATTGCCACAATTATTCCTTAAATACCAAAGTAACATACAGACTATAGAAATCCTGTTAATTCTACAGGAATAGGATGACTCTAAAAAGCGCCATATTATCAACCTATCGCGCACCAATAGTTCATGCGTATGAAGTCGCAGGTAAAAGCTAGTATTATAAATGCGAAAGTTTGTGAGTATGAAAATATGTATGTTACTCTTTCACTCTGAACCAATATCCATGGAATTTGGCACTATTATTACTTACACACCGGAGTAAAATATAGGCTATAGAAATCCTGTTAATTGTACAGGAATAGGATGACATTAAAAAGCGCCATCTTTTCTCAACCTATGACGCGATAACAGTCTATGCGAACGTAGTCGCGGGACCAGCCCGGGCAAGGACGATGTCCTCGAGGCCCATACCCCGTTTACTCCTACCCAGGGAGTATGGAGATGAGTCTATACTACGTAGTTGCAGGTAAATGCTAAGTATTTTATAATTTCAGAATGGAGATCTGTGTATATCAATCCTTCATCCGCCGGTGGATGACCCTCAGTCGGGCGAGCTGCCTTGCGAACGTTGGAACCCGACACAGTCCGTTCGCACGGTGCTCCTGTCGGTGATCTCATTGCTCAACGAACCCAACACGTTCAGCCCGGCGAACGTGGACGCCAGCGTGATGTACCGCCGCTGGCGCGACTCCAAGGGCAAGGACAAAGAATACGAGAACATTATAAGGTAGATAAATGTTAATCGTAATTTATTTAAGTGAAACTTCTTTGTACACGGTTGAATTGTGGAGTAAGCTGGTGTATGCGTGACGAAAATGACAGGCCCGTACGCCTCCCGGAAGTTGAGAGGAAGATATAAGTTAGTGAAGATAATAATTAAAGAATTAGGCGTCACTTTGCGGAGATACAAAAGTAATACTAAAATTATTTTGCTATAATCCGCGATGAAGTAAAATATAAAATATATATAAGACAATCCCTTTTCATACCTGATACAGCAATCGTTTTGCCCCGCAACCGAAGTATCATCAGGAGATAGACTCAACTCTCTCAGAGTTTGTGATAATCAACGTACGTAGTGCTTGTGTATTGTGGTGGCGGTGGTGGAGGTTTGTGCATGTGTTTTTACGAATCCTGCATGTATCAATATGGAAACGGATTTTCCACTCTACATTTAGCATTATATATTTATATATAATGCTAAATATATATATATATATATATATATATATATATATATATATATATATATATATATATATATATATATATATATTTTTATTTTTTTTTTATTTTACTTCATCGCGGATTAGAACAAAATAATTTTATTATTACTTTTGTAGTGAAGATAACATGAGAGTAACGTTTCATATATACTATAGGGGCAAGAAAGACTGGTAAAAGTAAAAAAAAGTAAGTAGCGGCCTGTTACTATCCCACTGCTGGGCATAGGCCTCTTCTCTCCGTTATTGGAGAGAAGGATTGGAGCTAAGACCTACCACGCTGCTCCAATGCGGATTGGTAGGTTGCACATATCTCCAGAATTCTCTAGAGATATGCAGGTTTCCTCACGATGTTTTCCTTCACCGAAAAGCGTGTGATAAATTGCAATTATCAATTAGACACATAAGTTTTAATAGAAAAACTCATTGGTGTCTGCCCGGGTTTGAACCCATGATCGTCTCTAAAGATTCACACGGTCGCACCGCTAGGCCATCACAGCTTTAGAAAGACTGGTATGAGTACATATTTTCTTTCATTTTTTCTGTACATAATAAATCGCTAATAGGCTGCTATAGTGATACAACTCAAAAACACGTGTTTTGGACTAAGAGTAGGTGTAAATTTTAAACTACATATTCTTTTTAGCAGCAATACCGGCAGAACTTATAATTCAGGTCAAGCGTTTTTAATGCATTTCTCTCTTAGCAATGGACAGTTTAAATCTATTTATCTGAAAACTCGATGTATAATAGTAATTTTATAAGCAAAATTGATACTAAAAATATTATCCATTTCAAATAAACATGGAAATGACTCACATTCGTAATAATTTTTTTTCTACTGATTTTTGTTTTTAGATATTTATATTTTTCTCTAGTTAATATGCTGTGTTTTATACTATTTATAGAAAACAAGCTCAAGTAGCAAGAATGGACGCTGAGAAAGAAGGAATAGTAGTACCTCTAACTTTAGAAGACTATTGCATTAAAACCCAAGTGAAGTCCACTACACAGGAACCTCAGGTAAATATTGGTTGTTTAAAAAATATTAGATTAGTATTGAAATATAGTTTTGTTTAAAATTTCCTTATATTCATAATTTATTTTAAGTTTAAATATAATCCATAAGCATTTCCAGAAAGCTTAAACATCTACTCAGCCGGCGCACGGCGGGTCAACTTACCTTCATCGACTTAACCTCCTTATATGTTTCTGTGATAGCATCTCTATAGCGCCATCTAGTTCAATAAATTAAAACATTTAGGCTTTAACAACTCCCATTTTAGCATTCTTGCGCGCAGGATGTTTGCGCGAGCGGACTGCAGCGTGCATGTCCACCTCCACGGCATAGTCCCATTACATGCTCGTCCACCGGAGGGCCGTCCCCTACCTCGCGAGCTCCTACGGTCACCCTCATCGCTAGCGGCGGAACAGGATGACGATCAGGACGACGCGAACCCGGACATGACACCCCCCCTGGACTTGACAATATCACGGATTGACTCTCCATGAACTCGACACCCCACCGCTCAGAAGATACCACGTGAAGAGAAAACCATTTCTCCCCGGATTATACCCGGGTTTTCAATGACCTGCAGAGGTCCCCCTCATACACAGAGATATCCCCTAGGCTCAAGCCAACAGGCGAAAGCCCTGGCCATAAGGCCTTAACAAAATCCAGGCGCAAGCCTGCGAGGAACAGCCCGGGTTAGGAGGTTCGCCTCGAGGCCCGTACCCCAATTGCCTTCGAGCATTGAGAAGACCCTTCGTCGTCTCCCATTTTACACCGACTTTGACATCACCATCGGAAACCAAGCAAAGCAAAAAACCCAAAAGAACCCCTGGTCCCCCATAGTGCTCACGTAATACTTGAACGGTCCCCAAGAGTATGATGACCCCCTGCCATCCCATTTTAATAAAAGTCACTTTATTTCCAGTTGGATATGACAGACTTCTACGATGACGACTATGACGATCTCGACACAGACTCCGAGGAGGAGCTGGAGGGGGGAGAGGACGGTGACGACAGCGGCAACGGCGAATCGTGATACCATACCAACGCCGAGATCTCACGCGACGGACGGACTACCAGACGTATTTAACACATAATTAAACTTAACACCCTAGTAAAGGGCGAATCGCTTGAACCGCCAAAATGCCCATTTATAAGCTAACGTAAGCAATATCGTAGCATTATTTGTTCTAGATATTTACTATGGTGAATAGTAGGGTCTGATATAATATATAGGATAGAAGCATACAGTTTTTAAAAAAATGATGCAATCCCTATAAAACATTATAGGGTTATCTGTTGGGTCAATCAAAATATTGTCTGAAAATTTTATTAAAATCGGCCCCGCCATTACGAATTCTATAAGGAACAGACATCTTTTATATATTTTACATGAATACAGAAGCTACATAATATTAACTAATATAATGTTACAAACATTTTGTATTTTCCTAGATACGAGTATTTACATGTGAAATCAGGCTTTGGACAAAATGTACATTACGCATGCGTATTATTAAAGTGACCTAATTCAAAATTAGACTTAATTGGGTTAGATACATTGCAATCTTTATTTCAGTGCCATCTATGAGATAAGGCCTCGAACTATTAAAAAAACTAGTGTTTTCTTGCTCTCCTAAGTTATGGGTCTCTTTAACACTTTAGTTTTATAGGCGCTACTCTACGCTTTTTTGCAATTTATCAGAAAACAACTTTTTTGAAATAGGTCACTTTAATACGAAGAGTGGGATTTAAACTAAACTTCACAGTTTACATACAAACAGACAGAAGTCACTATTGAAAATGACTCAAATACACCTAAAATATGTGCATAAATAAGATAATAGCGTTTTGTATTGTCATATATGTATATTCTCTAATGTTATAATAATAATATTGAAACCGAAATGTCACTCAATTTACGTACAAACAAAAAGCAGGCCATTTGAAACTAACTTACTATTTTATAGCTTATCCATTAAATGACAATCTTATATAGACAGTCATGTAATAGTAGTTTTTTGTATTTTCGTAGATATTTCTTACTGTGGTGTAAAATTAGATGTTGAATTAAATAATTCATTAACAAAATTTCACTAAATTTACTTTTAGATTCATTAGTGTTAAAATTTTATAAAACATTAATGACTTCTCTATGACTAAAATAGTTGGAATCTATGGCAGAATCTATGGAGCACCAATTAAAACAAAATGAATTAAATTCTCTGAATACAAATGAGGTCAATTGACTCAATAATAACTTGCGAGTAATAACAAGTAAACTAATTTGTGCAGTACTGGCTATAAAGAAAAATAATAATAATAGATGAGTATAAATTATTTTAATTATAATTAATAATTTGATTTGTAATGTAAATATCTTTGAAATTAAATAAACATGTAATATTAAATTTGATTAATAAAGAGTATTGTAATTAGTATTGTAATATCCGATTATATATTTATCTTCATATAATTTTTAATACATCACTTAGATTCATTACTGTTATCATGTATCACTGCCAGCAAAAATACCTTAAAAATATTAAATAGGTAGTCAATTTGTATTTTTTCAAGTACAGGTTTTACAGGTTCAAGTAAAGTATGACAACAAATCTTGCCATTTCATTTAATATTGGGTGAAAAATATTGTTTCTATTTTTTTTATCTAACATTTCTTTTTGAGGTTTTAATGTATTTTCTTATAATTAAGTATTGAATTATAAACAACTTCAGGTAAAAGCTTCTCATTTTAAAGTTTATTCTTAATTAAAATTAAATTTATCGTATAAATTTTGCACAGCTATATCTTATCTGTGACATGAAAGATATTTTCGATCGTTGAAAGATTCTGTAAATATTCCGATAACAAAAATAAATATTCTATAAATTGTTTATAGTAAAAATTAAATTTGACACAATAGTACATACTTATTTCGCAAGTATCAATAAATTGCTCTTAAATTAGTAAATATTTTTGTAACAATTAATTGTATTTAAACTTTTATTACATTATATCATCTGTGCTTGATGTATGTGTAAAAGAATTTTATAAAAAACATACATTCAATTTAAAAGGATAGTATTCCCGGTAAATTTTGAATGATTAAATTTTAATAAAGAGTACCTATGTTTATTTTTCATAACCAATAATAAATTTGTGATCAAATGTAATGGGGTCTGTTTCCGCTTAAGACAAGTCGAACTTGCCTTTGTAGTATTCAAAACTAGGATTTTATTAAATATTTTTAAATTTATTAATGATACTAAAAGATCCCACATGTCCTCTAAAACTAGCCATTATATCTCCTGTAACGTTTTTTTTTAAATATTTTTAGCACATTATATCTTGTCATGCATTATGCTTAAATAACTAAATTGAGTAATCAATATTTTACAGGAAAGTTATATCTACAAAGTTTCATTTACAACCATAGAGTTATTATACATAGAGTAGAGAGGCCATAGGCAGACCTGTAAGTACGAGTGTCAAACAAATAATAAGATAAGGAAGATGAGAAAACCATTCTTATCTTGGTCCAATCATACATAATAAAGAGTAAAAGATAGCCCTCATTTGCTCTCTGTTTTGTCGATGGTTCTAAACAATGTATAATAATTCTATGTGTGCAACACCATTAACCTTTACCGTGGTCAATATCGCTAATGTCAATACCTTAACATTATTGTAGCTTAGCTTAAAAAATATATATTTTTGCGACATCTGTATATAATAAATAAGAGTCCGTTCCGTTCGCTTAACTTGTATAGCTAATTTTAATATTATAATTCAATAAGTCATTTATTATTTTTAATTATCGTTTAATGTAAATTTAGGGCCTATTATATTTTATAGGACCATATTTTGTAGTAATGTTTATTTTCATTAATAATTCGAAAATGGATTTCTGTGATTGTCGAGACAATATTATCAGTTTAGAAAATTATATGCATAGTATTGTCTGTTTATTTTTAAAAAGGTCAAATAATGCAGGAATCAAATTTGTGTTAAAGTGTAATAAGATTTTTTATATGTTAATTGCCGTAAAATAAGCTATATTCATAGAAAAACGCCAGTAGAGCCTTGTATTGCTTATAAATTAAACTCACATTAAAGCTATTCAAAGTTCAGTTAAAATCAGTTAATCTCAGAATTTATTAAAAGTCAAATATGATAAAATATACATTTCCTTACTCTAGGTATGTTTAAAATTGCCACTGTGTTGCTACTTAGAACATAATCAGTAATAAATATCCTTAGCCTGTTTTGTCTTTATTTGTCTGTGATGTGCTGAATTATTTATCTGTGATTGAGCCTTAACGTTTTTATTTTTCTTGATTAGTTAATATACATAACTTAATGGTTATAAAATCAAGATTTTTTTATGAATAGGGCCGTAAATCTTTAGTTCAATTTCAAAGATTAAAGCTTGGACTAAAAATAAATTCTATTAGACATGCTTGCTATTATTATTATATGAGACAGTGTTTTAAATATATTAGATGCGTAATATAAAAATATTAATTGTAAAAGTATATTTAATTTTTAATAAGAGGTTTAAGTATGAAATTGCTGTATTGAACAATGATAAAATATTTTTGTTATTTACTTTCACGTTTAAAAAAACCGATTTTATAAACACTTAGTATCGAGTTTCCAAGGCTAATTACTAACATATGTTATTAGTCATGAACTTTTTGTATATCACGTTGTTAAATGTTGAGTCAAAAATTGCATAATGAAGCTAACAGACGTAATATATTAGAGGTTGGCACTTTATAATTCCACATTGGTTTGATAGGTGCGTGGTTACTTTCAAAGTCCTCATGCATATTCTTAGGATCATTCTAAGTGACGTTATATTATGTAGCGGTTTATTTGTCTTAATGCTAAAAAAATCACAGTACTACCGTTACATAAAGATCAATATTGGTTCTTTAATAAATTGCTATCAAATATAAAAGTAAACCAAACTACACTAGCAACTCAAAATTGTTAATTAAAAAACCTAAATTTTTAATTTGAAATTTCTATATTTAGAAATACTCTAAAAAATAATTTTACAGATAGTCTATGGTATTTTATACGTAAACCTCCAATATCACATCACAATTGTAAAAAAAAACTAATATTTATAAATATGCGTGAATTGTATTTAGTTATTGATGTAAACGAAGATGGTCAAATAAATTCTACGATAATATTACTAAATTAAATTCAGTACATTTATGATATAATCAAAGAGTACATGCGTATATATTTTAGTGATATATGAACGAAATTGTTTGAGTAAATAATAATTTTATAAATAATAAGCATTAAGTAAATTTACATTATAAATATAAGGTATTTTATAGGTTTTAGAATATTGCTTGATATTGAATTTTTATTCACAACAAAATATTTTTAGTGACAAGTAATTTTTGTATCAACAGATAACATATTGAAAAAATATGAGTTACCACAGAGATTTTGAGATTGTTCAATTTGACTTATTTTAAACTAGAAAAAATCGGAATAACGCCTCGATTAAAACATTATTGCGCACACAACTAATAAACATGGCAGATTCTAACAATACAGATTCAAATTATACCTGTAATAACGATTTATCAACGTGCGAGCTTTTTCCAATAAACTAAGCTAACTCATGATTTTTTTTTTTTACTTTATACACTCAGATTTTAATTGTCATTTACATCTTGAAAAAAAGGTAAATGTGTATTTTTATGCTTACATAGATGTTATTGATTTTCTCTGTAAATTTTTTGAACTTAACGGTGATTGATTCACCGAATTCAGTTATTAACATTGTTCTAATTGGTTCAAATAAATTAACTTCTAGAATTCTTATATATGTTTAATCAAATTAAAAATATGTAAAAAAAACTATATTTAATTTTCCTATTAATATAAGATAATATGACGACTTAAAATAGTCCACCTCTCCTATGATTTACAGAAAAAAGGGTCGTCTAAAAATGATAATAAATAGAACATGTAGAATCATAAAGAAATGTCACTACTTTTTTATTTGAAAAAAAATTTATCGTCCGAAATATATCTGGTAATTTAGATTAAGTAGATAAGTGGTTTGAAAAATTACTGTAGGAAAAATCACGACAAAACTGTAATTAAATGATATTCAGTAATAAACAGCATGTGTTTGGATGCCAATATTGATTTTATTATATTCCGTTCTTAATGCGTTCTTCTACAGACCCTGTTGCACAGAAACTTTTTTGAAAGAGTTCGATGCTGTCATCTTTTGCTACCTAAATTGAATGGTCCGTTTTTAGCCATCGAACTACTATCATCGATAAAATCGTAATTTTGCGTTCATTTTTACCATTTTGTATTATTGTTATATATCTTGTGGAATGAGTGTTATCTTAATTGTTATAACTGTATATGGGTAACTAGGATGTCATCGGTGAATTTTCGATGTCGTGTATTTATTCTCAAGGGGATAAACGCACTATTTATACCCAAAGGTGAAAATAAAAATTTAGAGAAACTTAGGATTTTGTTATTAAATAAAGAAAATTAAAAAAAATAATTGATATACACAAAATTTATCTATGAATTTTTTACTATTTAGAGATACTTATATGATATCTGTGTTAATTCATAGACAAGTTATCGAAACCCATTTTCTCTGCCGAAGTTTATCATAGACTAGTGTATGTTTGATATCGATAGCGATTAAGCACTATCGATTGTTGGATTGTTACTATTTTCATCCCTACAAGCATCGCAGGAAATCACGTGTCAAATGTAGTGGTAGAAGATTTAATCCCGGTACATACCGTGCTAGAATAGCTCTAAGCTATGTAAGTTTGGTTTATACATATATATGCGAACCAATCCAGATGACATTCTGTTATGGCAAGACGCACACAAAATTCAGCATCAACATCATCTTCCGAAGATCGATTGAATTTGAATACAGTAATATCTTTGTATTTCGACGACATCTGTTCCTTCAAAACGAATTTATTCTTTTTTCTATAGCCAGTGAAATAATAACAACGCTGAAGAAAAATAATTTAACATGTCGTTGTGCTTAAAACAAAAAATACAATATTTCGATTAATTAATTAGCCTTAAATTATTTATTTTATTAAATTTTCTTATATATATTCCTTTTTTCAGAAACTATCAATAATATCGATAGTTTTTTCGTAACTATCGGAAATCAAAACTATCTATGTTTAACGAACACTTCATAGACGCTAAGTTTTTAATCAACTTCTATATATATACCAGGGCGGTTTTACTACAGGCGCCAACACATGTTATCTCGCATCCCTCTTGCACATGTACGTATTTATGAATGAATCGTATGAAACTAGTCTCAGCTGCATCTCGCTCCACTCCTACATACATATTTTTACGCACTCATTCTCATTTTGACTGTCTATCATATAACAAGACAACAAGTTGATTTTATTAATGAATGGGCGGTGTATTAAATTTTTAAATTTCCCGTTGTAAAGTTCTAGTACTTTAATTTTTACTAAAATGTATAATTTTGTTTTAATTTAGTTAGCAAAATTCTTGAAACAAATATCACTAGAAGCAAATTAAATGTATCAAGTCTTATTTCACCAGTAGCTGTTGAGATATTTCTTAAAATGAGAAATATAACAACGAAGAAACGTGCAGTTATAAAACAATAAGAAGAGGATTTACTTAATCATTATATAAATGTAAGTGTTGAGTTTTAATGAATTTTGTGCATCTCAATAATAGTAAGAGCTTTCTTAAAATTTACATTCTCACATCTAAATATAATAACCTAACCTTGCATGGATAGCCTAAAACCTTTAACATGCAGTATAATTTTTATTTCATATTTGACTTAGTTATCGTTATATAAAAATTATGATATGTACATTAATTTCGATTGATGAAATAATAATGAATATAGCTAATTCATCATAATTATTCATTCATAATTAAGGATATGTCTTGCGATTTTATATAGCTTCTAGTGTCTTGTAGTGCAATAAATGATTAATAATGGAACATTAAAGTGAAAGTTTTTTAGAAGTTGTTCTAATTGATCATAAGTGTGTATCTATCTTAGTTATGAATAATTTGGACATAACTTAAATGGTCTACTTAATATTTTTTTTTAGAAGTATTTTTTAATTGAAGTTGTATACTTCATTGTATTATATTAGAACTTTAAAAATGATTGTCAAGTTTTTTATAATGAGACTCCGATGAAAAGGGAGTAAATAGCAAAAGAGAGCAAGTTTATTCTGTATAAAGCAATATAGGGTATATTGCTTTATATAACACTATTGTTGATTTTTAATTAAAAAGCAAAAGCAAAATTTAAATTTACGATTGATTAAACGATTGATTGATTAATTGCAGATTCAAGAATCCTCAGATCCAAGATTAAGAGTAATTTTTTATTTTAATATGATTGTCACATGATGTAATTTATAGTTATGATTTGAGATATCTTTACATTTACAGTGCTAATAAAAGATATAATAGTATGTGTAATGAATGAAAGAATAACAGCAATATTAAAAGACTGTTCTATAAAGCTGAAAGTAAATATTTATGTAATTTATAAATCACTTAAAATGTGCAACTGTTTATATCTAACAGAAATTAAATAACAAACAATATTTCTCCTTCATACTTATGCAATAATAAAAAGCAATTTTTCTAAAAGTGAACCCATTTACTCTTTCTTAACAAATCAATGCATAATGACACAAAAAACATTTTTTTTATTTATTATAGAACAACTATTCATATAGATTCAAATACAACCTCGTTCATAAGAGGTTCTATTTGAATAGTAACAATTTTTAATTTTTTTAATTTTTTAAAATTATTTTCAGAGATGGAATAGCACTAGACTAAGTGCAACTAAAGGAAGGTAACTAATACTCAAGTGAAGTCTGAATTTATGAAGCTAAGTTAGATTCCCGTAATTTCAGCCACAGATGTAAGCGTGCACTCAAACATCAGTAGCCAAAAGCGACTGGGAAAAGAATTAAGGTTTTACATGTATTGCAGGTGCCAAATACCGGCTCTTTGCCAACCGCAACACATAACCATTACAAAAAAAGAAATGTAAAAATTAATGGATTGAATAAAATTAATGGATTAATTTTACAGGAGGGCAGTCCGACAGCTGGCCTCGTGACTCCACGAGCTACGCTGGTCTGGCCTCGCTGCTGCCAATGGAGACGTGCCGCCGCCCCTCACCCCAGGCCGGCCCGTCCGGCTATGCCGCAGCTGCTGTCGCTCCGCCGTCGCCTCGAGCGCTCGAACAGCGCCAGGCCGAACAGTAGCGTCAACCACCAGGACCTCTGTAATTTGAGAAAATGCATTTGAGGTAACTAATACTCAAGTGAAGTCTGAATTTATGAAGCTAAGTTAGATTCCCGTAATTTCAGCCACAGATGTAAGCGTGCACTCAAACATCAGTAGCCAAAAGCGACTGGGAAAAGAATTAAGGTTTTACATGTATTGCAGGTGCCAAATACCGGCTCTTTGCCAACCGCAACACATTACCATTACAAAAAAAAATGTAAAAATTAATGGATTGAATGAAATTAATGGATTAATTTTACAGGAGGGCAGTCCGACAGCTGGCCTCGTGACTCCACGAGCTACGCTGGTCTGGCCTCGCTGCTGCCAATGGAGACGTGCCGCCGCCCCTCACCCCAGGCCGGCCCGTCCGGCTATGCCGCAGCTGCTGTCGCTCCGCCGTCGCCTCGAGCGCTCGAACAGCGCCAGGCCGAACAGTAGCGTCAACCACCAGGACCTCTGTAATTTGAGAAAATGCATTTGAGGTAACTAATACTCAAGTGAAGTCTGAATTTATGAAGCTAAGTTAGATTCCCGTAATTTTAGCCACAGATGTAAGCGTGCACTCAAACATCAGTAGCCAAAAGCGACTGGGAAAAGAATTAAGGTTTTACATGTATTGCAGGTGCCAAATACCGGCTCTTTGCCAACCGCAACACATAACCATTACAAAAAAAAAATGTAAAAATTAATGGATTGAATGAAATTAATGGATTAATTTTACAGGAGGGCAGTCCGACAGCTGGCCTCGTGACTCCACGAGCTACGCTGGTCTGGCCTCGCTGCCGCCAATGGAGACGTGCCGCCGCCCCTCACCCCAGGCCGGCCCGTCCGGCTATGCCGCAGCTGCTGTCGCTCCGCCGTCGCCTCGAGCGCTCGAACAGCGCCAGGCCGAACAGTAGCGTCAACCACCAGGACCTCTGTAATTTGAGAAAATGCATTTGAGGTAACTAATACTCAAGTGAAGTCTGAATTTATGAAGCTAAGTTAGATTCCCGTAATTTCAGCCACAGATGTAAGCGTGCACTCAAACATCAGTAGCCAAAAGCGACTGGGAAAAGAATTAAGGTTTTACATGTATTGCAGGTGCCAAATACCGGCTCTTTGCCAACCGCAACACATTACCATTACAAAAAAAAATGTAAAAATTAATGGATTGAATGAAATGAATGGATTAATTTTACAGGAGGGCAGTCCGACAGCTGGCCTCGTGACTCCACGAGCTACGCTGGTCTGGCCTCGCTGCTGCCAATGGAGACGTGCCGCCGCCCCTCACTCCAGGCCGGCCCGTCCGGCTATGCCGCAGCTGCTGTCGCTCCGCCGTCGCCTCGAGCGCTCGAACAGCGCCAGGCCGAACAGTAGCGTCAACCACCAGGACCTCTGTAATTTGAGAAAATGCATTTGAGGTAACTAATACTCAAGTGAAGTCTGAATTTATGAAGCTAAGTTAGATTCCCGTAATTTCAGCCACAGATGTAAGCGTGCACTCAAACATCAGTAGCCAAAAGCGACTGGGAAAAGAATTAAGGTTTTACATGTATTGCAGGTGCCAAATACCGGCTCTTTGCCAACCGCAACACATTACCATTACAAAAACAAATTTAAAAATTAATGGATTGAATAAAATTAATGGATTAATTTTACAGGAGGGCAGTCCGACAGCTGGCCTCGTGACTCCACGAGCTACGCTGGTCTGGCCTCGCTGCTGCCAATGGAGACGTGCCGCCGCCCCTCACCCCAGGCCGGCCCGTCCGGCTATGCCGCAGCTGCTGTCGCTCCGCCGTCGCCTCGAGCGCTCGAACAGCGCCAGGCCGAACAGTAGCGTCAACCACCAGGACCTCTGTAATTTGAGAAAATGCATTTGAGGTAACTAATACTCAAGTGAAGTCTGAATTTATGAAGCTAAGTTAGATTCCCGTAATTTCAGCCACAGATGTAAGCGTGCACTCAAACATCAGTAGCCAAAAGCGACTGGGAAAAGAATTAAGGTTTTACATGTATTGCAGGTGCCAAATACCGGCTCTTTGCCAACCGCAACACATAACCATTACAAAAAAAATTGTAAAAATTAATGACGTACGAATTACCAAAACTGCGCAATTTCAGAAATCAGTACGACACCTTTATAATGGCTAGCCCGTTAATAAAACGTCTTACAAAGTAGCGCGCTTTTGAAGCTAATGTATATTTACTATACTATAATCTATATTTACCAAAGCTATGATTAAAACAGTAATTATGCAAAAGTAATAATAAAATTATTTTGCTATAATCGGCGATGAAGTAAAATAGAAAATGTATATAATGCTAAATGTAGAGTGGACAATTGGTTATCATACCTGATACATGCAGGATTCGTAAAAAACACATGCACAAACCTCCACCACCGCCACCACCATACACAAGCACTATATACATTCACTATCACAAACTCAACAACTCAAATGTTTGAATTTCAACAAACATTCTCGGATAAAATGTGAGTAGTTATCCAAAACTTAATAACAAATAAACTATACTTTTGCACTATTTAATACGAAGAAAATTGAAACGTACTGACTCACCTGAAACGTTCGTTATACGTAATATATAACTGTAATCACTTTATACTTACGCAAAAATATATAAACCAACAAATGATATTTAATTAAAATTAGACAATTCCATAAACTTCTTGTTAACGCACACTATATACAATAACACGATATAATAGGAATACCACAATTCCCGTTCCGAGATGCACTTCTCTTGAATGACGAACAAGGACTGAATGTCACTGAAACGTTTTATCGGTATATATAGTAAGACTCCACCGGAAACAATAACGGCACAGTGTTGCCCCTATTTAATCAAAAAGGGCGCGATTAGGGTTGCCACCTTTTTTTGAAGAAAAATACTATTTTTCTTTTTAAATCAAAAAAATATAGTACTTTTAGGAAATTCAGGAAAAAAAATAGGACACATCTATTTTCAATAATTATTTATTTTTCCATGATTATTTTTTATTACTTTTCGCTGGATAATGACACGGAGTTAGAGCTACTAACTAACTAAGCCCCGTAAATACATGAATGAGTTTCGTTCCTACATTCCCTATGCAGGGCTGCGGGTGCGTTCCATTCACAGTTAATTAAAAAAAGCACGACAATTGCAATTAGCGATAAAAATATAGTATTTTTCGTGCTATATTCTTTTTCTATAATATATAGTACAATTTAAGCTAGTGTTTTTCAATTTATATATACATTTATTAAAGCAGGGACCTCGAAGCATATAGCATTATAGTATATTCTTAGTGTTTTTATTGAACTGTGATAATATAGGGAAGTTTTATTTTTTAATTTTAAAATATAAGTAAAAATAAAACTAAAATAATAAAAATAAAACTTTTCCTTCTATAGTAATATTTATTGTGTATGCTTTATTGAAGTGTTGTATATCATATGTCATACCCAATATCAGTTATATTCTATGTTTTAGGTGGTTATTTCTGAATAGTTTTTATTCTTTCTGCGACAGACAATATGGATTACAGACATACTTTAATTATTTAACAGAAAGTTATTTGTTCAAGATACTTTAACATACTATCCCATTTAGTTATGCACATTTCAACTAGATTTTTTGTCTGAGTAACTGTGTCTGGTCAAGGCACTGCTACTGTTGTTGCAATGAATTCATTAATATCTGATACAATGGCTGATATTCTTCAAGTGAGTTAAAATGTTTCAAATATAAATCATTTTTGTTTGTAAACACAAACATTGGCATGTGTATGTTTAAAGTAACGGCCTTTTATCCACCCCAGCAGTGGGAACCATAAGCTTCCTCTATCCGTTTTTTGGAGAGAAGTATTGTAGCAAAGACCTACCATCGCGTTGCTCCAATGCGGATTGGTAGGTTACGCATATCCCTAGAATTCGCTAGAAGTATGCGGATTTCCTTACCATATTTTCCTTCACCGAAAAGCGTGTCATAAATTGCAATTGTCAATTAGACATGTGCCTGCGCGGGGTATAAACCCATGATCGTCTTTACAGAGTCGAACGGCCTCACCGCTGAGCTATCCATAGCTTGTTCCATATTTATTAAAATGTATTTGCAATAATTTTCAGATGAACCTGGTCATAGCCAAAGAGAGTACTCATTGGGATGACGTCTAAGGGCTATATGCTGTTGATGCTTTATGGGATGAAGCACATGATTAGGTCAATTGATTTGACTAGATGAAGGCAAGTAAATATTTGATGTAAAGTATGTCAGTCTGTCCATTTCACTTTCTATTAAAACTGAAGCTTATATGTCTAATGGGCTAACTGCCTAATCCGTTTGAGATATAACAAAAAATGTTTGGTACAATTTTTCCTCTATTATAGTGATGCAAAAAAGTGTGTGATATAAGAATAGCTTAAAAGACATATTAGTGATGATCATTGGAACTTTGTCACATACAATACAGTATTTGGAAAGCATAATATTTTTAGCCTGGTACTGCTAACAGTACAAAATCAAAGATATTTAACATAACACAAAGATTGTCACAGATACCCCTTATATTTTATTATTAAAAAAAACAAAATTTATAATTATAGTCTCTATTCTATACTTAAAATATAACTGTAGACAAAGTTATAGACACGAAAAAAATATTTTCCAGACACTATTTAAGACCAGTAGAAGCTAAAAATATATTTTTAAAATTTAAAATCTCTGTTATTTGTCAATGCATCATTCTCCTACCCTTATCCCACTCTAAATGGGGTAGGCACAACATGTTTTAAACATCTTATCACATGATTTGATATCTTACGACCGGTCGCCTGCCCGACGTCAACTTACCTTAATCGGTTTTCGCGACACCTCGGTAAGAAATGAGGGTGGTCTATTCTACTCAGAGGATATCAATGCCAAGATTGTCTGTAAGACTACCTTTGCAAACTAATGTTCTATCTATACATTATTAAAGAATAACTTATTTATTACAGGGTAATAAATAAGTTATTCTGCGAACTCTTCCGCCGGGAAGTGTCCACGAGCCCGATGATGCAGATGAACATATATGAAGAGCTTCAGTCGAATCATAATTATTTAGCCTCATTTATTGACATTAGTAATAACATTTTCACAGCGCGAATGCTTTTATTCACTAACAATTTATTTTGCCGCCTGAACCATTCGGAATTTTGGAATAAGGCTGTAAAAGTCCGCTTCAATGCTAGAGGACTCAAGAGAAGGTTGTGTCTTCAAAATAGTATTCATATTAGTATAATTGACAAACATTATGAAGTTTGAAACTTCTTAACTAGGACCCAATGGATTTTTTCTCAAATCCGTGGATAAGGGGGCTCTAGCACACTAGAACGGATCATAATTTGGTTTCATTGTTTAAAACATATTGGTTAATATTATTGTTTGATAGTTATAGTACCTTGTATTCCATCAGAAATATTTTCCAGACCCAAGCCATATCATATTACCGGTTCAGTATATTGATATATCGGTCATGTGCAGCAATAGCGGTACAACTCAAAAACTTATATTTTGAGATGAATGGGTTTAAAATTTTCATTACTCAGGAAAATGAATAACAATTGCTTAGTTGCTAGTTTAATTGTTAGTTTGCTTAAACGACGGGCTTATAATGAAATATGAGTTCTGCCTGTATTGCTGCTAAAAATTGTGTATTTTAACATTAACACCATTTATTCCTATTCAAAACACGTGTTTTTACTTGTGTAGCAAAACTAAAAACCTGAGCAATCCTGGGAGTAATATATTTTCAAAACAGGATTATTTAAATTGTGAAATTTTTATAATTACGCTATTGTCTAATAAAACTGAAAGATTTGATCTAGTTAAAATTATATTATCCATCACAAAAACTTATATCTTTGGAATGGCATTATATGGCATGTAAAGTGTTAATTAGTCAAAAATGTATATAACTTAAAAAACTATAATTCCTGGTTAACTTGCATTAATCATAAATATGATTTGTTAAAAGTTTTTTGCATAATCGTAATCATAATGCGAGTTAGACAACGGTGTATCAATTAAGGAGAATTCACAGTACTGCAGATACTTGGAAAACGATAATGGAAATGGAAAATTTTATCGCAAGTAAAGTTATAGAACTATGATACATGAGGCAAAAGTAACTAACTAATATTACTATTATTAACATTTAAAAATTGATTCAAAATTTTTATTATTTTACTATATATACTCCATAAGTATAGAAACATAACAAGATGTAAACAAACAAAACCATGTGATTCAGGAGTGACAAATATGTCATAACAATAATATTATTAACAAATGAAAAAATTGGGATTCAACTGCAGTTGTCAAAAGAATATCTCTAATATTTATAAATGTAATTTTCATAAATTGATTGGTATTTTCTAAAATTAAATATTTATACCTTTAGTATAGCAAAACAGCAATATATAATTTAATAAAATTCAGCAGATACAAATTAGCCAAGTAAACTACCTAAAATGGTAATTGGATTAACCAACGCAACATAATATCAATATTCTACGAGCTTCACTCTGTGATACTTAAATGTGTAGTAATTTAGTGTATTTAATATTATCCATCGTTTTCTTTAAAAATTTTATAATTCTTATTTATTGTTTCAAAGTTTGTAAAAATTATTGATAGCAATCACGCCATAATAAAGTGGTGCGAATACTATCAATAATTTTAAATTCTTTAAAAGAATTAAAAATTATATTAAATGTTAGTATAATGTGTTGTAATAAAAAAGGTACTTTATAGTAGGCAGATAATGCCTACTATAAACTACCTGTTTTGACATGTTTACATTTAGTTAAATACTTAACCCATGGAGTATAGTTCCTCATGATGTTTTCTTTCATCGAAAAGCTTGGTATCAATTGGCACATTAATTATGGCAAAATTTCACAATTTAATTCTTACTTTATATGTATAAATCCGAAGTGTTAACTGGTTTGATGGAAAATATTATACTTAGAGATAAAAACCACTAATATTCTATAAAACTACTACCAATATATCTAAAAAAGACTAATATTTATAATTTACCATCAAGTATACTCCTTTTAAGTATAATGTTTTTTCCTAAATACTAAAACGGTAAAAACGAAAGCATCTATTGTTTCAAATACTAATCTTGTAAATTTGTTTTCGAGTGAATACTTATAATTAATTATATTTAATAATAATATATAATAATTTAAATTACAATTCCTATATTTTCAAGATACATGATCGTCGATTCTGTTTCCTATTTAAAAATAGTAATCATTTTTGAAGTTGCACTTTTAGCGTGTTTAGGAAAAAACTTTTTTTTTTAAGAAGCATGCACATAGAAATGTAAAACGGCTGTTGAATATAAATTTTTTTATTACAGTAAAAGTCTATTAAAGAATTTCCTTAAATATTTTGTTTTATTAAAATCTAAAAATCATTATTAATATGTTACAGGAAAACCGGTTATCCAAATAATCGGTAAGAGTAAAATGCGAATCGATAAAACTTTGACATCACTAGTTACGGTTTTAGCGCACCAAGTACATCACTAATTTTACTACGATTTTACGTCATACGTTATATATATTACTACTCCATATGTGAGAAAGAGTCAGAGCTGAGACTAAATCCGTTTTTATTAATGAAACGGGTGAGAGGCAGATAGTTTTTTATGAATGAGAATGTAAGTAGCTATAGTTCTACTCTGCACCCCCCCATACCACCGAAAATAGGCTCGGGCCAATGTATGAATCTCAACCATCTATTTTATAGTTAATAATCTATGATATATACGTTGAAGTCTTTGGTTTAAATCTTATCACTTGTCAGATTTCTGTTTATTTTACATGTCTGCTCTGTGGTAGAAATTAAATATTCTTGACCAAATTAATTATCAGATTGTAGTGTCTTAGTAAAATTCACTCTGAAATGAGCTGCTTAAGTGATTTATCCCAATCAAGTGAATATTTAAGCTTCAGAAGTAGCATACCGCTACGAAAAATAGTTGTTGACTCAGATGGCTCCAAGGTAAACAAACAACTTTCTATTGATAGGAACTACGAAGTTTATCATATCTTATTGGATTCTTATTATAATATTTATTTTATACATTACTGATTTTAGGGATTACATTCATATTTAAAGAATTATTGATCCTAAAATAGGACTTTAATGTATGAGGTTTTATTCTTTAGCAGGTTAACAAAATATTAAATCTCTTTTTGACCTCCAAAAACCAAGCTTTTACAACCGGCTGCCTTTCTGACGTCAACTTACCTTAATCGCATTTTACAACACCACGTTAAGAAAAAGGGTGGTCTATTCTACTAAACCTGATACCACACGGCGGGTCGACTTATCACAGTCGCCTTTTACGAAACCTCGGTAAGAAATGAGGCTGGTCTATTCTACTCAGCCAAATACCACACAGCTAAACATGAATTGTATTAAAAATATGTTGTTTTATAGTCTGGGCTATCACCATCAGCATATTTGCATTTGTGGTTTTACAGGAAAGGAAACTCTTAACTTGTCTCTAACGAAGAAAGTTTTTGCATGTATGATAAACACTTTATATTACAGGCATGGAGAATATTTGACAGTGGGCCAAAATCTGTGAACTGTCCACTGGTATGTTTCCCTCCAGTGTCAGGTACTGCTGATATTTTTTTCAAGCAAATAATGGGACTCACTACTAGAGGTATCCGAGTGATAGCTGCAGAACCACCACCATATTGGAATTTAAAGGAATGGTGTGATGGTTTCAAGAGACTTATTGATTATTTAGAACTGGATAAGATACATATTTTTGGAGCTTCTTTGGGTTTGTAGATATTTATTTGACTCAAATTATTCATTTTACCATATGCTTCTAAATGAGCTGCTAAGTTTCAATATCTTACTAATATTATGAATGTCTAAAAATTTGTGAGTTAAATTTTTGTTACTCTTTCAAATTTTTCAAATTATTTTTCATACTCTGGGTACTCTGGTAACATATTGTCTATAGCAGTCCTGTTAATTCTACAGCAATGGTATGACATTGAAAAGCACCATCTATTATAAACCTATCATGTGAACAAAGTTGCAGTTCAAATAGCTAGTCATTTATAATTATGTTATTGGAGCTATAGATAGAAATGTACCATGTAAGGTAATTTATAGAATTAGGTTTTACTTTGCAGAGATCCATAATACAAAAGTAATAATAAGATTATTTTGATATAATCTGCAAAAAATTAAATAGAAAAAATATTAAATGCTTAATGAAGAGTGGATTATCTATTTTCATACATGCAGGATGCTGTGATAGCCCAGTAGTAACACAATGTGACTCGAAAGAGTCAGACTGTGTTACTAATCGACTTGGTATTTGCCCAGGTTCAATGGTCTGCCCGGGCAGACACCAATGAGTTTTTCTGTTAAAACTTATGTGTCCAATTGATAATTGTAATTTATCACACACTTTTCAGTAAAGGAAAACAACATATCTCTAGAGAATTCTGGAGATATGTGTAACCTACCAATCCGCATTGGAGCAGCATGGTAGGTTTTAGCTCCAATCCTTCTCTCAAAAAACGAAGAGGCCTATTCCCAGCAGTGGAAGGGTAATAGGCCGCTACTTTACTGTACTACTTTACATTCAGGATTGTTACCACCACCACCACAATACACAAGCACTACACACGTTCACTATCACATACCAAGTATGGCTTATCACTGTCTGCTAATATATCTCCCGAATATAAAATAACTTATTTCAGAAAACAAATTAATTCAATGTATGAAAAGCAAATCATTATTAAATTAAAAATGAAGCTTCAGAGTTGTATTATTTAAATTTATCTGTATTTAAAATTGATGAAATAGAATTGATAGTAGAGAATCCAATATGAGAAATATGACTTATTTGGAGTGTAGAGATATTTGTACTAAATGATTTTTCTAGGTGGATTCATAGCACAAAAGTTCACAGAATCAACAATAAACTGTCCTCGAGTTGCTTCACTAGTATTGTGCAACTCGTTCACAGACACAACTGTTTTTGAATATAATGACTCTTCTGCGTTATTCTGGCTTCTCCCATCACTAGTACTGAAGAGGATGTTAATGGGTAATTTTAGCACTGATAAAATGGACAGAAGGATTGCTGAATCAATTGATTTTATGGTGGAGAAGGTAATTTAATATATATAATAATAAGTAATTTAATAAATAGTTAATAAGGAAATTTGTATATATTAATATTATGTTTTCTTATTTTCAATCATCATCTTGCTTGAAGGTAATTAAAGACATAATCTAAAATAGAATACTCGCGTGAAAGAGGTATTGTAATCTAATTTATAGAATTAGGCGTTACTTTGCGGAGATCCATAATACAAAAGTAATAATAAAATTATTTTGCTATAATCTGCAATGAAGTAAAATAGAAAATATATATAATGCTAAAAATGTAGAGTGGACAATCGGTTGCGATTTTGGTCGTGAAGTCTATCTCCTGATGATGCTTCGGTTGTGGGGCGAAACGATTGTTGAGTTTGTGATAGTGAACGTATATAGTTCTTGTGTATTGTGGTGGCGGTGGTGGAGGTTTGTGCATGTGTTTTTTACGAATCCTGCATGTATCAGATATGATAACCGATTGTCCACTCTACATTTAGCATTATATATATTTTCTATTTTACTTGATCGCGGATTATAGCAAAATAATTTTATTATTACTTTGTAATGTAATCATTTAATTCAATTTTCAATGAATGGCGTTCAGGAGTGCATTATTTGCACAGAATACTATTGTAATCATAACTTATTACTGTTTACATGTCATGAAAATTTGCTAAATAAAAGACATGTACTACTACTATGTGATTGTTTGTCTCATGTGAGCTGGGCTTATGTTGATAATCTATCATGGCGAGAGTTAGTGACACTATGAAAGCATCAATGCTACGTATGGTATAAGTTAAAAAAATATGTATAAGTAATTTTTAAAAAAATGTGTTTGATGTGTTTTCTCTCCCTCACACCACTACTATTACTTTTTGGGGTCAAGATTATTTTTCGTTTCGTGTGTTGTAGTAGGTTAAGGTCGTTGATCTCTATAAATCGTGATTATTTTTTAATAAACGTAAAATATATACCCTAGCTACAATAATTCGCTGATTTTTTTTTATGTATGGTGCTGGGGTGGAAAATTAATATAGTATGGTCAGTACCAACCTGTATAAGACCTGTTAGTATAATTAGTGAATATTAAATGTAAAAGTAATAATAAAATTATTTTGCTATAATCCGCGAAGAACTTCTTCGCGGATTATAGCAAAATAATTTTATTATTACTTTTGTATTATGGATCTCCGCAAAGTAACGCCTAATTCTATAAAATATTAAATGTATTAATAATATGCGAGATTTGTCAAACTAGTTTTAAACTTATCCGCGGCTATTCGTAGTCTTAAGCTCTTTAAGATGTGCTATCTTCGTGGGAACACAGAACCTGTTATACTCGTCTGATTTGTTGAATTCATGATATTCGATATCCATTAAATATGTCGAAGTATTTTTTACGTATTAAATAAGCAAGTTACTATACCAATGCTGAGCAAAGGCCTCTTCTCTCCATTTTTGTACAGAACGATTGGAGCTAAGACCTACCACGCTGCTCCAATGCGGATTGGTAGGTTACACATATCCCCAGAATTTTCTAGATATATGCAGGTTTTCTCACGATGTTTTCCTTCATCGAAAAGCATAAATTGAAATTATCAATAGACACATAAGTTTTTAACAGTAAAACTCATCGGTGACTGCTCGGGTTTGAACCCGTGACCTTCTCAAAAGAGTCGCACGGTGTCACCAGCCACCACCACAGCTTCACTCGCTGGGCTATCACAGCTTCACAATGACAAATCCTATTTCCAAAAACAACAAATGAATGCTCCAATTCTGCTATCTAAAGAAGAGATTGGAGTTCCAACATGAATTATCAAATTTCTAACAATATTTTGCTGCACCGAAAATCACGTTAAATATAATTAAGCTCTTAAGTTTTAATAGAAAACTTATATTTAGAGAATTTAAAATACTAAGGGCCTGTTTCACAAATTACCAATAGTAAACTGTCAGTTAGCTTATTCGTAACATATCTCGGAATTTTGCATTTCTCAAGTTTCTGATAGCACTTAAATTCAGCTCTTAAAGTCCCTTATAAGTTAATAGGTAGATCATGTGGCTGTAATTTTGTTTATCTGCTGGAAAGCAAATACCTATTTCAAATTGGCCGTGATTTTTTTTTTTTTAATTTTCACTTTTTAGAGTCTTTTTCGACAAATAAACTAAGTAGCATATAAATGTTAGTGACATTTATCTGCTACTTAGTTTATTTGTCGGTTAACTATCCGACACTTGTAAAACAGGCCCTTAAAATATAGATAGTTGAATAATGATAAAGTTTTCCATAATTAACAAAAGAATGGTGTTTTAGTTAGAAACATTGACCCAATCAGAATTGGCATCAAGGTTAACTCTCAACTGCTCGCCGTGTTACGTGAACCCACAACTCATCGCAAACATACCTATAACGATAATGGATGTATGGGACGAGAGTGCCTTGAGCTCTAAAGTACGAGAGGATTTATATAAATCGTACCCACAAGGTAAACTCGCTCACTTAAAGAGCGGTGGCAACTTTCCATATCTGAGTAGAAGCGATGAGGTCAACTTGCATTTATTGGTAAGACTTTTTTCTTTAACAGAATATGTCTGGATATGTGACCAGAGGGAGGCCAAATAGAACATTCTTTATTGCATCACATAATATTACAATCTATACTAATATATAAAGCTGAAGACTTTGTTTATTTGTTTGATTGTTTGAAAGCGCTAATCTCGGGAACTACTGGACCGATTTGAAAAATGCTTTGTGTTAGACAGTCCATGAATCGAGGAAGGCTATAGGCTAAAACATCACGCTAAGAAGAATAGGAGAACAGCAGCAATAAAAAAATATTACGAAAACGGCAAAATTTAAAGGTTTCCTTGCTTGCGCTGACTAAACACAGTCCATGTCCGCGACAGCATATGTCAGCTTTTAAGGTTAACCCACATTAACCATTTTTATTGTTATCAAAATACTATATTCTTCTGATTACCGTCCTATCTCTATTCTTCCTTTCTTATCCAAAGTGCTTGAACGCTTGGTGCAACAGCAGTTAACCCTCTTTCTTACTAAGCGTAATCTCCTTAATCCTTTTCAGTCTGGGTTTCGGGGCGGGCATAGTACGACTACGGCATTAGTGAAGATTACTGATGACATTCGATGGGGTATGAATAATCAACACGTTACGATACTGACTTTGCTTGATTTTAGCAATGCATTCAGTTCTGTCGATTTTGATATTTTACTAGGCATTTTGATTTCTCTTAACATATCTCCTGAGGTGATTGATTGGTTTCATTCATACTTGCATGGCCGACGGCAAAGAGTACGCGTCAAGGATGTATATTCTGATTGGTCTCTTATTAATGCCGGAGTGCCTCAAGGTGGCGTGTTGTCTCCTCTTTTATTTTCAATATTTATTAATTCTATCAGTCAATACATCTCTTCTTCCTACCATCTGTATGCTGACGATCTTCAAATTTATTTACAGTCTTCAATACTTGATTTGCCAAAAAGTATAAACTTAATGAACAAAGATCTGTCTAACATAATTAATTGGAGTAATTCTGTAGGCTTACGAGTTAACCCAGATAAATCTCAGGTCATCATTATTGGAAGTTCAAGACAAATGTCCAAAATTACTATGTCTGATCTACCCTCTGTTACTTTTAATGGTTTCTCGATACCTTATTGCGACAAAGTAAAGAATTTGGGTATCACTTTTGATAAGCACTTGTCATGGGTTTCACAAATATCAGAAGTAAGCAAAAAAGTTTTTGCGGCTGCTAGTTCACTCCGTAGATTGCGAAATTTTCTCCCCGTATCAACTAAAATTGCGCTAGCACAGACACTCCTTTTACCAATTTTAGATTATGCTGATGTTTGCTATCTTGACATAACTGAGGAGCAATTAAATACACTTGAGCGTCTTCAAAACTTTTGTATTCGGTTTATATTTGGACTTCGCAAATATGACCATGTTTCCCAATTTCGCAATAAAATCAAGTGGCTCCCAATCCGACTTCGCAGGAATACTCATATACTTTCTCTTCTTTATTCCATTCTTTACAATCCTAATACACCTTCTTACCTAAAGGAGCGGTTTCATTTCCGTTGTGAGTCTCATCAGCGCTCACTTCGCACTCGTGAAATGCTCACCCTAAAAATACCTTCTCATTCTTCCTCTTTTTATGGCAATTCCTTTTCTGTTAAAGCTGTCCTTCTCTGGAATTCGCTACCGGCTTCAGTAAGATGTGCAAAGTCCCTACTTGTTTTCAAAGATTTGTTAAAAAAACATTATCAAATGGTCTAACTGTACATTTATATTCTTAGTTTATGTATCTTTATAAATATAATATTTATAATATATTTATTTTTACGTACGCCCATATGCCATCTCTAATGCTATGTGTCCTCTACCCATGGGTTGCCTGGAAGAGATCGCTGCGTAGCGATAAGGCCGCCCAATGTACATCTAAGTTATGCTATGTCTATTGTTATTTTTATATTTTGGTGTACAATAAAGTATATTTCATTCATTCATTCATTATATTACGGTTTTAATCTTTCCACGCGGGCAGAGCCGCTGGCGATTGCTAGTATACAATATAAAGAAAATAATACAATCTAAGTGATACAATAAGGCGGCCTTATCGCTAACTAGTGAAAGAGATTGAGTAAAGTATGACATGAATATAAAAGGAGTAGCCTCAGTTAACAAATGATAGGAGGGCATGGAAGAGAGTATATTGCACTGATCCTGCTTAGAGCAACTGAAGGGATAATGATGACTTTTTCTTCAACATTAATGTGATATCATCATTCTCCTGCTGATATTCCACTCTAAGTGGTGTCATTTGTTTTTCTCTACTCTATGAAATGCATATTACTTCTTTTATATACATTTCATATTTCAATCCAACCATATCTTCTTCGGCTTGTCTCTAGTCACCTATCCATCCACTTTTATATTTAACACTAATTTGGTCACAGGATTTTCATGTCATGTCCATACCATTTTCATTTAATGTGTGATATACAGAATTAAATTAGATTTTACCTAACTGAAATTCAATATCATGAATCTATTTCAGATACATTTACGACAGTTCGATGGAACAGATATAACCGCGTCCTATTTGAGCCTTCACAAACTATCGCGTCAACAGGCAGAAGAAGGAACAGTTAGTTACTTCAATCAAAGAGATAAGTTTGTTAAAATATCTTAACCTTCGCTCAAACAATTAATCGATCGTGGTCGAATAACATTTCTATTATATAAATATGATGATGACTCGGTAATATTTATGTTCAGACTCTATTCTCGTTGACTAATATCTATTGCATCAAAAATATTCAGCTCATACCGTATATTGAGTGTAGAGAGGAAGACATGAGTCTTTACCTTATAGCTTAGTAACTTATAGCTGAGTGCCTTATGTATTCGCTGGTAACATGGAAGATACTACGTAAGAAAGAAATTATAGTTGAACACCTACCCTATATATAGGGAGTATCATGTTTATTAAAGAGACTGGTAGGTTAAAGCAGGTGACAATGTGGGAACAGCAGTAAAACACATGTCCCAACATTGGTAAATGGGTGGAATAGTCCGATACAGAAGCTGACCACCAGTCCTCGTGTCTAGATAGATAGATAGATACCGTATATTAGTTTGCGTAGAATTTCCGCATTGATATTGAGGTGAATTGGCAAAAAACTGCCATTGTTTTGAGGTGGTTAGGCGTTAAGTATTGGATTAACTTACATTGAACCTCTGTTTAAATGACGTAGGACTGTTTTATTGGCAGAATATGAGCTTAACTAACACATTAGTTGAGCTAGGACATATAATAATGGACATAAACGCATATATCAGAAACACTAGACGTATAAGTAAGTAAGTAGCGGCCTGTTACTATCCCACTGCTGAGAATAGGCCTCTTCTCTCCGTTTTTGAAAAGAAGGGTTGGAGCTAAGACCTGCCACTCTGCTCCAATGCGGATTGGTATTGCACATATCTCCGGAATTCTCTAGAGATATGCAGGTTTCCTCACGATGTTTTCCTTCACCGAAAAGCGTGTGATAAATTGCAATTATCAATTAGACACATAAGTTTTACCAGAAAAAGTCATTGGTGTCTGCCCGGATTTGAACCCGAGACCTCCTCGAAAGAGTCGCACGGTGTTACCGCTGGGCTACCACAGACGTATAAGTACTACTGACAATTTTCTGGATTGTCCGATTGCGTTGGCTAAAACGAAATACTAGATTGGCTTAAGCGAAATCGGGTTAGGAAACATAGAGCACGTAATATAGGAATCTCCGATTACGTTATCGAATAATATATTCAGCTTTTATGTTCACCGTTCGCTTCCACGACCAGATTATCCAAGATACTCGTCTTTTTTTCTTGACTAATGCTGTTAGCCCTAATGGCTTTGACAGCTTCACCGGAAGGATGGGCGAGCGTAGAAGCTTTGCCGTGTAAACTCCTCTCCTAACGAGCGATTTTTTTATAGGCCATCCTACCGTTTAAACCGCCATGTTGTTTTTTCACCCCAAAGGCATGGCCAACACAAAATATATTAAATAATTGGTAATTCGTTCAAAAACTGTAAATCCTATATTAGTTTATGGGAAAGTATTAGCTAAAGAGGAATACTGAATTGGTTTTTGACATGAACGCTTGATACTGGATAGGCTTTTGACATGAACTTTTGGGCTCGTGAGATCGATTTTAACATAAGTACTGCCGAAGAAAATTCGAATATGAAACAAAACCGAATTTATTCTAATCTAGTTAACATTCCATTGTTATTATTGATGACGGTAAAAATATATACATAGTTTTTCTACTTAAAAGATGTGGTCATAGGTTATAAGGTTATCCGCAACTTCTTGAGGGTTATATATTAAATGGACATGTTGTTCTTCTGTATATTTTTTTGGTTTTTTTAGTTTTCTCATCTTATGCAAAACTCCTTAATACTTTTAGGATAAATTTTAATGTGCGAAATTCTTATCAAAAACGATTTCGCAATTTCAAAACTAAGAGAAATAAATCATTGACTATTTATTGAAGTTTGGATTTTTTTATGTTTTAGCATTAAATTACTTAAACAGATTTTAGGATAAGCGTGGTTTGTAAAAAAATATTTTTTCTAGAAATGATATTTCTAGAATATTCATCTAGTTATAACGAAATTCAAAATTTTTATTTATTAATTACTTGAATGTTTTCTGTATATAAAATTACCTTCGCATAAAAATAAACTTAGGGTGTCCACTATTAATAGAATGTTACCTACATTAAATACAACTAAAAAAGGTTTGGAAAGATCTTTTAATATTGTTATAGAATCAATACGATATTTATTTTTAAAAACATTTGAAAAAAAATTTAAATGTATTAATTATAATTCGTTAGCGTTATTGTAGTTTTAAGAAAATACAATTTTGTTTAAATTAGTCGTCTTATATAACAACAAAATTGTATTTATCAGATTTTTTCGACATGCGGTATATTTGTACAAACAAACAAAAACATTGAAGGTAATATCATAAAAGTTATCTATAAACATGGACTTTTGTAAACTTTTGAAATAATTGGTCTGTGGTCAAGATTTTAATGTGTATTCTATAAGTAACATGAACAGCGAACGAAGGCTGTGAAATTAAATAAACTATACGTTCTTTTTTTAAACTAAAATTAAGCTAATTTTAAGATATTGATTGAAAAACAATATTTTTAAACCTTTGTTACACAAGCGAATTAAAAAGAACACGTCTTTCTTTATCTTAATTTTATTTCAAACATGCGACTCCATTTTCTAGGTTCTAAGTATAATTAAGCATCTAATCTTAATTACATACAGGGTGTACTAAACCCATTAGAGGCCATTCGCTCGTTACGCCTCCTTACTTAAATAGATCTGTTTTAACTTGAATGTAATCGACCGTAGAGTTGTCAGTTTACAACTGTACACAACTGTTACAAGTAGGGAGTCTAGGCCGACCTGTAAGTGCGAGTCATTATACACTGTCCATTATATTAACCATCTTTTGACAGATTGACGATAGTGATGTCCTAAAGATTCTCGTATGCGATACCATTCCGATTATAGTACCTACTATCATTAATCGAATTACGTACCTAAGTAATTCGATTAATGATAACCTACGTAAACTAGATTACTACTTGAGAAAAGAAATTCCAACTTTGAGAAAACTTATTGTTTCTTTGAAAAGAAGTGGTCTATTTCATGGTGAAAAATCTTCTTTGGTCAAAGTTTTGAACACAATTGGCTTTTCATATAAAAAGTTAAATAAAAGAAAATTATTAATGGAACGCACAGATATAGCTATAGCACGTTGTGATTTTTTAAGAGAGGCAAAGAAAATACAAGATTGGGCAAATATTGTTTTCACGGATGAAACATGGCTCAACGCTAACCACACACTATCTCGTTTCTGGACTGATGATACTGCTGATTCCACTTCCTCAGTACCAATGGGAAAAGGTGAGCGCCTAATCATTTGCCATGCAGGTACAGCAAAAGGATTTGTACAAGACGCACTGTTGGCATTTAAATCGAAGAAATCAAATGACTACCACGAAGAGATGAACGCAAATGTGTATGAAGAGTGGTTCAAAAAAATGCTCATTTCATTGGAAGAACCATCAATAATTTTTATTGATAATGCGCCCTACCACTCCCGTCAAATTGACAAAATGCCAACACAGGCTAATAAAAAGCATGAAATAATTAATTGGCTTCGGGACAATGGAGAAAATGTGGACGACTCAATGTTAAAAGTTGAATTAATAAAAATATTAAAAACCAAAAAGAGAGCAAAACGCTATGTAATCAATGAAATGGCAGCAGAATATGGCCATACTGTTCTTCGGATTCCTCCATACCACTGCCAGTACAACGCAATAGAACTTATATGGGCACAAGTAAAAGGGCATGCTGCGAGATGCAATACAAGCCCCCCATTCACAGCGAATAAAATGTTGCAATTGCTAAAAAATGCTTGCACCCACGTAACGGCCGAGAACTGGGCAAGTGTGGTGGAAAGAACTAAAAGAGTAATATTCTCTGATTGGGAACGTGATATTGCGTTTGATAATATATTATCTACACAAGAGCTAATAATAACTGCTACTGAAGACTCCTCATCGGAGGAGTCTAGTGTTGATTATCATTCCGACGACTCGTGCTAATAAAATAAATTAAAATATCCTGATTGTTTTATTTGTATTCATGTATTAACTAAGAAGAAAGTAAAACTTTATATAATGTTATTAAATGTCTTTTAATACTCGTAACATCGATTTCTACCGATTATTTTTAATCTGTGGCATAATCGTGGCATAACCATTATGTGTGACATCACTAAGTGGGCGGTACCCATCCATAAAGTACAAATATTATTTGTATGATATTTGTACGTAAGCAATACAAAACTTAATGAGCGTGAGCTGTCAAAAGACTGATAATATGATGGACGCAGTATAATATTGAGAAGTAATATGAAATTCGTATTCTTTGATAATCACACAAAAAGAGATAGGTATATACAGTCTCATTTGCTTTATATTTCTTTTAATTGGGTAATAGAGATGCAAAATATATCCTTGATAAGAAAAGAGTGACTTATATTTCGATCTTGGAAATATATATGTATATCATTCTTTCATCAGTAAGGCTCAGAGAGAGAATAAGGCAGCTAAGATTATAAATATATATCTTCGGCCTTTTAGTACAGATATGTAATGGCTATCCGTCTCTCTCTTTTACGTGTAAATTGCTATACAAGACCATCTCTTTTTCACTAACTCTTAACGAGCCGTAACTCATCACGAAAATTGACTCTTAAGTTTATAGAGATATAATAGAAATACGCGAGCTAGAGAGTGATTATATCGTTTGGAAAGATATATATATCTTTTTTTGTCTTAAGCTCGTGGGCAACCCATCTCTATGAGGCACATTTTCCTGGATTCCGTACTCCAGTAACATAATTCAATGTAATCGAACATTAATACATAGGCCTCTACTGTCATCGGAAAGTGTCTTTGAGGCAATGATAAAATAGAAAACTTTAATAAAGAGCTACATAACTGCCGTGTGGTATCCGGCTGAGTATAAAAGACCGCCCTCATTCCTTACAGAGTTGTCGTAAAAGGCGACTACGGTAAGTTGACCGTGTGGTATTCGGCTAAGGACGGTGGCCCATCCTCATATCTTACCGAGGTGTCGTAAAAAACGACTTAGGTAAGTTGACGTCAGGCACGCGGTCGGTCGAAAAATAATTAGCCAAATCCACTAACAAGTTTAAAACATGTACCGACCCCACTTAGTGGGATAATGATAAGTAAAGAACTATATAAAATTTGACTGAGAAATTTTAAATTTTTATTAGTTTATACAATAAACAAAGCTTTTTCACTTTTATCGGGATTATGTTAAGGTTTTACACATTATCGGAAATAAGTTATTCATAATGTTAAATTTTTTATTAAAAATGAAACACAAAAAATTTGAATTAATGCTTTATTTTAACACCCACTTCTTTACTTACATATCTACGTTTCTTTTTCCAATGTTATCTGTTTCTTTTCTTTTTGAGCTTCTAACGCCTTCTGTCTTTCCTCGTCGTCCGAATAGTATTCCGCTAGACTATCGTCTTCATTCGGCACCGGCTGTCCGGCCAAGGTAGTGCTTTTATCGCTAAGTGTAAGTTTGAAAAGTGGGTCCTCGGACATAATTTCAGGTACTATTGGTTCACCGTGCGGTACTTGTTTATTGTGCGCTGTTACGGTTGAATATATTGACATAGCCTGAAAGAATGCGTTGCTTACGATACAATACAGTAGAAGCTCTTTATTCGCGGACTGAAAAATTGCGACTCAAGTCCTATTTTCGCGGTCTAAGATTTCTTTATTAGCAGATCGAATCGGTATATACATATGTACCTAAATAAAAGTATTCGGTATCCGTTGTCAGAGCTTCGTCAAGTGGACGAATAAAAAGAAAAATAGAATAGATCTTATTACAAGTACGCCTAGATTGCGTTTTCAAAAGCTATCGGCGTTGTTTGTTTTGTTTGGCGGTTCTTTTGAGTTTCGCCTCCGCTCGGTGTTGGTGTAAACAAACAATATTTAGATAAAAAAAACTTATTACTCAAAACATTACTAAATTACTAAATTTTTTCAACCATTGCCTAAATATGAGGATAATATGTAACTTATCAAAATGTAAAGTCAAAAAGTGATTTTATTTTAAACTGATTTTTATGTATTTGTTTTTTTTATTTTGTCGCTTAGGAACCTATTCACTATGTAAATTACCATTCCATATTTACGAAACGTACGAAACGTATACCCCGCGAATAAAGAGCTTCTACTGTACAAAATGATGCACCATATAAGAAAAAATAGTTTTACGAGAAAAATTAAGCTATCGCCATAGATTTGACAGTTCAAATGAGGAAGTGAACTTGTATTTAGCTTCGAGCTCTAAATATTTCCAAAAAAAATTTTTGGTTATTGTAGTTTCGATGTATGTATGTATTTAAACATCATATATGTATATAGCAGTTCAGCAGTGGCCGTATCCGGCTTAGTAGAATAGATCAACTTTATTTCTTACCGAGGTGTCGTAAAAGGCGACTAAGGTAAGTTAACCTGCCGCGTGGTATCCTGCTTAGTAGAATATATCACCCTCATTTCTTACCAAGGTGTCGTAAAAGGCAACAAATGTAAGTTGTATAATGAACGAATAAGCTACGCTGATTTGACAGTTCATGGCAAAAATAGTGTATTAATATATATTTTAGTAATTTTTAATGCCCAAAAACAGGAATAAAACGATTTTTTTTTACATAAAACCTAGTTAGATCGATTATCATCCCCCAAAACCCCCTACATGCTGAATTACAGGAAAATCATTGGACCCGTATCCGAGATTCCGAATATATATATATGTGTGTGTGTGTGTGTGTTTGTGTAGGTGTGTATATATATACACACACACACAAGATTAACTCATTTAATTATTAAAGTTAGTATCACCTGAGCTACTAAATTTGATACGTCCCCTGCATTGGCGGGGAGGATGAGAGTGTTGTTCGTTCGCGCCAACTTGTTGAAAGCAGACACGTATTGCTCAGCGACCATTAAGGATGCTGCGTTTTGACTTTCCTGGAGAACATAAAGCGTGTCAGCTCTTATAGGCAACTGAGTAAATATGATATATCGGTCATATGCTACAATAGTGGATCAACTATGCTACAATAGTGGATTATCTAGACTTGCCTTTACACAAGTTTAGAAATTATCTCAAAACGATACTTTATGCTACATAAAGCTTACTATACTATTAAGGATTATTTGAGTGATAGCATATCTTAACTGCAGTCAGCTACGCATCCAGCTGCAACGATTATCTTGTAACTATCAAATTGTAATAATTTTTTAAAAGATTAGCCGCCGAGTTTCTTGCTGATTCTTCTCGGTAGGAGCAAACTTCCGAATCAGTGGTAGCTTCTTTAAAACATTTGACGATTCAAAAGTACTGTAAACAGTCCACTTGAATAAAGAATAATTTGAATTTGAATTTCAACTTAAAAAATACGTGTATTGGACTACGAATAGGTGTAAATATGGAAATACCAATATACACATTTTCAACAGCAATACCCTTAGAACTAATAATTCAATATTAAGGCATTCATAGAAGTTATAATATAATTATTTTGCTGTAATCCGCGTTTGTTCTATATATGTAACGCTAAGTGTATGAAGCAGGCAACAATCACAAACCCATGCACATGCAGGACAAGTCGCCACACGTATCACTAAAGGAATCTATGTATAACTATCGTAAACCACTACACACACTCACTACAACCCATTTATCTCAAAAGCGACATCCACCACCGCCACCACAATACACAAGCACTACGCGCGGTCACTATCACAAACTCAACAATCGTTTCGCCCCGCAACCGAAGCATTATCAGAGATAGACTCCACGACAAAAACGCAAAGAAAAGCAATACCCGTACAAGCTTAGTTATATACTAATCGGTTTAAACCTACCATTTATTTTGCCTGTGAACACGTGTAACAAGCTTGAACTTGAAAGATTTATCTGATCATTAATGAGGGTGCCATTGTTATGTTTGATAATCTCAAGTTACTCCCAGATGTTCAATTTAAGACTTTCTGCACAGGTGCGCAAGATTTCGAAAATATTCATTAGGAACTTAATGACCGCTTTCTAACAAGAACTCTTTTGGAGAGAAACGTTGACGCTATGACCCACTACGCTGCCCCAATGCGGATTACACATATCATAAGAATTCTCTAGAGATATACAGGTTTCTTAACGATGATTTTCTTTAGCCAAAAAGCGTGATATAAATGCAATAATCAATTAGGCGTATAAGTTTAAATATAACAAACTCATCGGTGCCTTGCCGAGGTTTGAAGTTGTGACCTCTTAGAAAGACTACCAAGGTCCCTACTATTGGCTCTCAGAGCATACCGAGCTCATAGAGCAAATCAAATTCAAAATATTCTTGATTCAAATAGACTTGTAAACATGTGCTTTTGAATTTTCTACTCTACTGCTGGTTCAAAAAGTTGTTCCTACCGAGAAGAGCCAGCAAGAAACTCGACGGTTGCTCTTTTAAAAATATAATTCTTATTACTAGTTACATTTTGTCATTACTGTCTTGTACAGGGTCTAAGCGGGATATATCCACACATTCTTATCTTCTAAGTAATCCTCAACAGTAAAGTAGGCTTTATGAATCAGCCCCTTTTTAACAGTGTTTTTAAACTGCTGTAATGGCAAAGCTAAAATTGATTGCAGAATGTTATTGTAGTTTTATACCCAGACCTAAAAAAGCTTATGTCGGTTCCTGCTTTGTCTATTATATACATCACCTATCGTTTTATAATTCTTTATATTTTTATCCATTTATTTTCATCCATTTTCTTTATATTTTATCCATCGAGGTCCAAATGATGACAGCAGTCCTTCCGACTGCTATGGTAATAAATAAGATTTAAAGTTTTCTTTTCTTTAAGTAAGATTGTGTACATTTGGTCTTGTAAAATAATGGGATTTACCTAAATAAAGAAATAATTATTTATCTACAAAATACAATAGTCAATGACAATATTACCGGCTGTAATAACGCACTTGCGACCAATCTCAGTCCACGGGCCCGCGCTTCTGCGACTGCGAGCATAGCCTGTGCCTCACCAGATGCTTTGTTAATTTGCTCCTGCTTCTCAGCCTCTGCATTATTAAATTCTATCGTCAATTGTAGCACTAAAAGCTTTAACAGTGTCGCCGAATGAGACGGGCGTGCGTGTAATTCACCGAGGTTGCAAAATGTAGAGTAAACGGAGAATAAAAAGCAAAAACTCTACTAATAAAATTATAATACCCTTGAGAGAAGGATGGCTTTTACAAGGACATAACGACAACGAGCCGGAGTCACGAAATGCGCAGAAATTCTACTAGCGAGATCAGAATAACTTTCGTTAAGGACGAGGTTCTCTTAACTAAAAATACCTATTTGATCGTTTTGCCAAAATGAGATAAAAAGAGATAAAAATATGAACGAAGCACACTTGAATGAAGCACATTCACTACATAGTATAAAACAAAATCGCTTTCGCTGTCTGTCCCTATATCCCTATGTATGCTTCAATCTTCTAAACTATACAATTTTTAATAGATAGAGTAATTAATGATGAAGGTTTATAAGTATAATAACATTCAATATGGAGTAGTGAAATACTGCAATTTTTGAGGTTTCTAATGCGATGTAAATAATTAAATTTTTTTCCGCTTACATTGCGAATGCAGGCAAACGTAAGAACCCTACGAGATTTGGATCCGAAAAAATATATATATACATACAAGATTAACTCATTTTAATGTTAAAGATATTATATGGTAGAGAAATATACCAGAAGCTAATATCCTCGCCTGTCGCTTGCCCTCAGCTACATTTATATCTGCAGCCCGTACTCCTTCAGACTCCAATATCGCTGCCCTTTTCCTACGTTCAGCTTCAACTTGCATCTGCATAGCCTCATGTACTCTGGTAGGTAACTTTATATCACCTAAAAATAAGAAACCAATATGTAAAATATTTATCGTACTATGACAAAGCTGGGCGAAACTTTATGGTTACTAACAATGGGTAATTTTTTTTCTAAAAACATGCTTAATTATATCATTGGTGTGTCATCAAATATTAAGACTGTGGTTATTGGTAAATGAAACCTTTTTCACTACTTTTTCACAACTTTCGTGGGTATATGACAAAACTATAGTGTTCCATGCCATTTATTTGCCGTTCTGTCTTATGACAATAATATAAGCAATTTAAAATTCCTTTTTTTTTATAATGAATTATAGCTATTTCTATAAGGCTAATATTTTTATAATCTAATATTATATTTATATTATATTATTAAGAAAAATTTCATCAGTCTGTCTGTCACCTTTTCGTGGCTAAACTGCTGGATCAATATTAATAAATGTTCAATTCACCATATGATGTATGTTGACATTTTCAATATAAAATTGATTGGGTATAATCATGGTTTTTAGCTTTGTGGTATCCGGCTGAGTAGAACAGACCACCCTCATTTAGATGTCGTAAAAGGCGAATAAGGTAAGTCGACCCGCCGTGTGGTATCCGGTTGAGTAGAATAGACCACCATCTTTCTTAGGTGTCGTAAAATACTACTAAGGTAAGTTAACGTCAGGCAGGCGGTCGGTCGTAAAATACGTAGCCAAATCTTGTGAATGCATGTTTATAACATGTTGTGCTGACCCCACTTAGAGTGGGATAAGGACAGGAGGATGATGATGGGTATAATCATGGTTTACAAATATATTTCTCGAATATATCCTATGCATAGACACATACTCAAAACATTACATTAATCTGTAACTGTACTATGTTTTCTTTAAAAAAATGTTAAGTTACATAATTTAAATTATAAGTAGAACTTACGAATTTCATATCTTAAACAAGTGATGCCCCATGCTTCACTGGCTTTGTTTATAGCATGTACTATTGAAACATTAAGGGATTCCCTCTCCCGAAATACTTTATCGAGAGATATCTGTCCCAATTCAGATCTCATAGTTGTTTGTGCTAATTGTGTGATTGCAAACTCTGGATCTTCTACACCATATGATGCTGAAAAAAAAAATATAAGCAAATTGAGTGTTTTTGAGTGTTTCAGTATGGGAAACTGTTAAACACAATTAAATAATTAGAATAAAACTATTTTCAACATCTTTATGTTTTCTATTTTACACAGGCTTTGAAATTCCTTGTATATGCCTCTGGTCGCATATGTTTCTTGATTGCTTAAGTTATTCTATCCAAGTTACAGGAAATGAAATTAAAGTGAAATTGCAATGGGTTCCATTTCATATTGGATTACAGGGTAAGGAGGCTGACAAACTCACTAAAAGTGCAATAGTAAATGGGAAACCTTCAAATATTAAACAGTCTTTTCAGAATTGTTGCCAGAGTATAAAAGAAAAATGTGTGGAAGTTATATCTTAATAAAGTAACATTAGAAAATGGTATTTGGTACAAAACAAGTGTGCCTCCTCATATTCCATGGTTTTCCGATGGTAATATTTCTAGAAGTATTAATATCACTGCTCACAGGCTGAGGTATGGACACATACTGTTAAATAAATTTAAATATTTAATGAAAATAAATAATACACCTAATTGTGATGTATGTGTGTGTGGTGTATGAGTTATTGATTGAATGTGCAAGATTCCAGAATGGCACGGTGACTTGATACAGGTATGTTTATACAATTTCTCGTCCTACATAAAAGAAAGTATATTTCTATGCAAACTCGTAACTCTCATTTGAAATATTATTATTATGTTTTTATTTGATTTGATTTGTTATTTAAATTGTTGTAAATTGTAAAAAAAAATTATCGAGTTAAAATGGGACTGGAACATATTGTATAAAATATAGTCCCTAAATAAAATAAAGAGAAAAAAAAAGTAGTACTAGTATAAAAATTGTAGATAAACAATACATACCAAGATATGGATCAATAATTCTCAGATATAGCACACCATCAATACTCAATGTTACATTATCAGAGGTAATTGCACTTTGTTTTGGAACATCTATAGCAATTTCTTTGAGACTTTGAACATATTTTATTCTGTCCAAAATGGGCCATAACAGATTTAATCCTGGTTCAAGTATCCTATGGAATTTCCCCATTCGCTCCACAATCCATGCCTGGGAAAATGAAAGTATACAGATCATATTTAAATTAATTGGTTTTTTGTGAAATATAAATGTGGTTGGTAGAGATGTGATATGACTATAGGAAGGCTGAAGAAAAAGGTGTATAGATTGTGTAAAGAATGTATGTAATATAATATAAGAGAAGTAGCACCAGAGTTAGAAGAAACGAGTCTTCACCTTATGGCTGAGTGCCCTATGTACTCGCTGGTAAGATGGGAGATACTAGGTAAGGATGATATTGAAGTTCTGGATCTGACAAATATCCCCTTCAGGGATATTATCAGGTTTGTAAAAGCTATAGGTAGATTAGAGCGGGTGAGATTGTCGGGACAGCAGTGAAAACCTTGTCCCTACATGGGAAAATGGGTGGAATAGTCCGGAATAGGAGCTGACCACCCGCCCTGCACCAACAGATGTCCCCGAAATTAGATAGATAGGTAGCACCAGAGTTAACGAGTGATAGAAAAGAATGTAAGATGAAGACATTGTGCCAACCCAAGTTATAGGTAGGTAGATGATGAAATTCATTGGTATTTTGACAAAAAAAAAATGTTATTCTTATTACAATCTATATACAATCAATATCATGGTAATATACGTAAACTATATTTTACTCAATAACAATTTCAGTTAAATATCCTTTGCTCAGGATCATTAAAAAAATACCTGAATTATGTTACTAACCTCTTGTTGTGGGACAAACATAATGATGGTGTTAAGTGGTGAAGTCGAACGCTGTCTGACTGCAGTGATTCTATATAATATACGAGCTTCATTTTGGTATTCTAATTTAAATGCATTCTGAAATATAAATTCAAAGAGTATAACTTAAAACCGACGCATTTAACTCATTTAGGAAGTTAAATTCAAACCTTTAAAGGCAGAATTCGTGAGACCAGATATTTGGAACGTGAAAACATCTTTTATATATATTTGAAAAATATTTGAGTGTTATTAAATTTATTCAATAATTCCCATTCTCCCGAAAATCATGAAAAACACCGCTTCTTGTCAGATAAATGGACTTGACAGTAGGGTAGGGATGTGAAAAAATAATCGATTTTTATAATAATTGATTTTAAAAAATCGTTTATTTTATTATTCTCTCTCTCTTCATTTTTTACTCTTTGTCTTTTTTTAAGATTAGATATCCATTGTTGGATAAAACAATTTCAACTGTCTTTGGTTGGGCAAGCGAAGATTAAAGATAATGGTTTTTGAAATTTATAAAAGTCACAGATAAAAGCTGGCATGGACTATTAGATTTCTACGTGCAACGTATTCATAAAATATGTGGAGGTCGAGTTTTGCCGCTTAAAATACTTTTAAACTTACTCTACAAGTACACTGCACCCGACCAAATCGTTGTGCTACCGCAATTGTGCTCAACGGTAAGTTTAGACGTCAAAAGTGTAAAAAATTTAGTTGTAAATTATACTAGGATAATTTTTTATTATCATCAAAGATAACCGAGATGTTTATAAATTTATCGCTAGATCCATTTTAGTTAGAAAAGTGTGTAAGAAAGATATTTATACAACCAAAATCATTCTTCTGCCGTTATCCCGCTCTAAGTGGGGTCGGCACAACATATAATAAACATGTTGTCACATGATTCGGTTAGGTACGTATTTTACGACTGGCCACCTGCCTGACGTCAACTTATCTTAGTCGTATTTTACGACATCTCGGTAAAAAAGAGGGTGGTCTATTCTACTCAGCCGAATACCACACGGCTAATTTTTATACAACCAAATAAAAATATATATTTAAAATTTATATAAAATAAGTTAATCATTTATATTTAAATCAAACATTACGAAATAACTTCCAAATATTCACAAAAGGGACAATCAAAAATGGTCGATGAATCATGATGATGAATGATAGATCTTCTTTAATTATATCACTTATTTCGCTTATTCCATTTAAGTACCAGGTGACCGAAACTTTACGACTTTACAAATGACATCAAAATTGAACTTTGTATTATATTTATCTTTTAGCAGTTTTTCAATGCCTGAAAACAGGTTTTTAATAAAACCTAGCTAGATCGATTATCCCCTCAACAATGTACTGAATTTCATGAAATCGTTGAAGGCCTTACCGAAATTCAGGTTATATATATACAAGTTTAGCTCATTTGAATATTAAAGTAAATACAAGTGATGAAATACGAATTCTCAATCTATACTAATATATAAAACTGAAGCATTTGTTTGTTTGTTTGTATGTTTGAACGCGCTAATCTCAGGAACTACTGGACCGTTTTGAAAAATTATTTGAGTGTAAGCTACTCCATTTATCGAGGAAGGCTATAGGCTATATAACATCATGCTAATATGATAAAGCGAGAACCAGGGATAATTTATATTGCAAAACGATTGCCAGTTCAGCTATGTATGATAGAATGTAATGATTTGTATCAATGCTTGTATTACAGAACTAATTTGTATCTTTTATTATTTCAGATGAGTGAAAAGATATTTGTTTCAATTTTTTGCGGTATAGTAATAGTGTTGGCTGCCAAGGAATACACGTCCAAATATGTCAATTTAGACTTAGATATGATTTAAAAAAATGATGATTTGTATATTCCTTACTACGATTGTCTAGTTGGTAAGTAGCAACGTGCAAGCCTGTAGAAAAAGAACTTAAAAGTAAGACTATAGATGTAAAAAAATAAACGATTTTTATATTAATCGATTAATTTAATTTTTATAATTGATTTTTTTAATCGATTATATTATTGACCCTCTTTTTATAAGTGTAAAAACTCTATGATTAGTCTAAGCAAATTTTTAAAGAAATAATAATAATTTTAAATTAACTATAGAGTTATTATAGTAGAGTAGTTTTACATCAAAAACTGATTTTTAAAGTATTTTTCTTCTCTCTTCGTTTCTTCTTTACTCTTTTTCTTGTTTTTAAGATTAGATATCCATTGTTGGATGAAAGCAATGTAGCCAAATGTAATTTAAGATAGGTATAACTAGTACATTTTTGGAAGTTGTACACTTTAATTAGCCTTTATTGTATTAATTATCAATGTATAAATTATTTATATAACACAAGACAACTTTTCAATTAGTAAAAAAAAACCGATTATTTCGTATCAAAATAATCAAAATAATTTTTTTTTTCACACATGGTCGTCCGTCTCCATAGTAAGTAACTTAATACTTGTGTTATAGTAGACAGACAACTGGTGAATATGTACTTATATATTTCTTAAATACAAATATACACCCAAACTCGATGACCAATAAATTTATTTATAGAAAATGTTGAATCGAATCCGCGACCCACTGCGCCAACGGGCCTGTCATTTTTTTTAATGATTTATTTTAAGGGAAAAACCGATTATTTATTTATCAATTTTTTCTACTCCATGTGACATCCCTATAAGAAAGCTACTGTCAACCAATGACATTTGAGTGTTTCTTCTGGACATAGAGTACTTACTATGTACTACATATGTACTAGTAGTACCATAGAGTAAAACAGTTTATAGCGAAAGTAGTGAAGCGCAAAAGTTTGATCGATATATTGTGCTTTATTAAATTTTGAAGTCATATCAAATGTTAGTGTTTTTAACAATAATAATATGAATTCAGCTAGCAAACTTTCTTCCTTAAGTAATGACAGTACATATGATAATATTTTAATTCCCAAATTAAGAAGATTAAAGATTCAAGAAGGTGTTTTATCCTCAAATGTAGATAAATGTTCATCGCAAAATTTTGAAAATAACAGTGGACTTGCTAAACAGGATAAAAATTTAGAATTAAAGAAATATTTTTGTAAATTGAAGGATTCATGCAGAGATATAAAAACTTTATTTGAAGAGGTAACCATCAGAACGAACGATCATATATCGTTTGAAAAAACAGGTAAGTCAATAATCATATCAGTCATACAAATATACAGTAACATAAATATAATCTATTTATAATATACTAGTTTTTACGCGCAACTTCGTTTGCGTGGACTGTTGTTGCGTGATAGATCGATAATAGATAGCGCTTTTCAATGTTATCATATTCCTTTAGAATAAAAAAGATTTTTATGGTCTTTACGTTGTATAATGAATAATTGTTCCAAATTTCATTGATATTGGTTGAACCGATTTACTGTGAAAGTGTTATAAACATTCATCTATACTCACAAACTTTCGCATTTCTAAAATTATTATAGATATAGATTGTTGATAAACAACCACTGTTGATAATATTGTGACGACTTTGTCTGCATGGATTTTTGTAGTGAGATAAAAAGTATCACTATTTTACTCTCCACTATCCTATCCTATCCTATCAGAGACAAACAAAGCATTAGGACCGTTAGGAAAAAAGGTACCATGCTAGCTTTATCGATTTAAAAATACAGGCTTATTTCCGGAAATTATCAACTTTTATAGTCATATGTATATCTATACTAATATATAAAGCTGGAGAGTTTGTTTGTTTGATTGTTAGAACGCTCTAATCTCAGGAACTACTAGACCGATTATTTGTGTGTAAGATAGTTCATTTATCGAGGAAGGCTATAGGCTATATAACATAACTCTAAGATGAATAGAAGAGGAGCAGCAATAAACAATATTACGAAAACGGCAAAATTTTAAGCTTTCCTTGCGTGCGCTAAGCAACGGTACAAGTTATTCAAAAATCATGTATTACAAAATTGTTCCCTTTAAAAGTCAGCCACAGCATGTGTCTAGCTTTTAAGGTTAATCCACTTTAACCATTATTATGATTATCAAAATACTACATTACGGTTTTAATCTTTCTACGCAGACAGCTAGTTTTAAATTAATTTCATTATCTTAAATTAAAAACCATATACTAAAAAAAATCTCTACGAAAGTAGCAAAAAATCTGATTAAAAGATTTGAATTTCTTGCAAACAGACTGATTAACAGAGAGTCGGAAGACAGACAGAAACACGGATCCAGCGGGGGACTTTTAAAGTTATAGAAGTAATAAGGGATTGGTGGTTTAAATATATAGAACATTGCATAATTAAGATTTTTCAGATATTAACGTGTTAAAGAAATATATTTTGGAATTAGAAACAAAGATAAAAGTAGCAAAACAATTTGTGGATAACGAATTACAAGGATTAAGAAATGAAGAAAATATTTTATCTGAAATGGTAACTTTTTAAATACATTTTGTATGTCCTAGTATTTCTTATTTGGAGTGTCCAAAGTTAAATGTCAATAATTCGTTATCGGTATTTTAGGAACATGGAATATTAAACGAAGAAAGAACGGTGAGGAATATTAAAACAGCTCCTCCAAAGGGATTGAAAGAAATCGTGTCTAGTCCTGTCAGAATAATGATTCACTCGCCGTTTAAATGTTTGGCAAGTACATAATGTTTGTAATATACAAAGTGGTACTGACTATACCGACATTAAGTTAATCCACTGACAATTTCAACGTATTAGATAACATACAGATAACATTTAAAAAATCTATTTTCTAAGAAACTTAATAAATTAATTATGGGAACTTGCTTATTAATAATGGTTCACTGACTTGGTACCGCTCGCAAAAAAAACCGAATGCCCACCGCCAGCTAAAACAATTAAGAACTAAGCTCAGTGAACTAAAGTAAGCTAAACTAAGAAATAGTGGTTATTATACCGAAAAAAAAACTATAACGATGTTAGTGATTAACAGTTTATGCTGGAGTGATATTAAAGACTACTGTAAATACCTCCATGCAGCAATAGCTGCGGATCGGCCTACACAACTAAGTTAATTAAATATATTTGGATTAACTTAGCTGACATAGTTTGCAGTGGACGAACACGTATGAAAAACTGACTTAACTAAGCGAGGTTAAACTAAACTAACTTAATTTAGTCGCGGTGGATGTTCGGCTTAACTCCCTTTCTTGTTTTGTCTTACTCGCATCTGTATTATTTTGACTCTAGGTCAAAGTTATATTTCGTATTACATTTTACGGTCATTGAGTGAATCTTTTCTCGAAACGAAGAGTATTTCGTGTAAACTACTTCACTAAATTATCTGAGTTTTTTTAACTTAAGCAGCTATTGTGTGTGAATTTATATTGCCGTTGTATATTTAAAGATACAAATTATAAGATTCTTATAAGATATGTGATTATTCAAATGGCTTAATTTAGGAGGTACAACAGTTCCAAGATTTTATGAAAAACAGTCTAAACCGTTATGGCGGGTGGAACGAATATGAACATAATATGTTTGTTCAAATATGGAACAAATATTATGGATATAACCAAATAGATAAATTTGAATCAATGAAAGATCAAAAATACTTTAAAGAAGAAATTCTGCATAGTATCCCAGGTTGGTTTTTAATATTTCGCCTCATTGATATTTTATAATCCTGATATAAAAAATTGTTTTAAAATCCATTTTCAATAAGGGTCTCTTGAGGATCATGAAAAGATTTGTTTTTACTGCGAACTGAAATAGTCGCGATGGGCGGATTACATAATGGGCAAGAAATTAGTTGTGCCTTGGTTAGGTAGGACCTTGAAAATGTCGTCGAAACACGGACATACACTGCTGGCCCTATGTCCAATAACCATGTCCGTGTCCGTCTGATAAAAGAAGAAGATATGGATATTTTTTTTAATTGCCTAAATATAATTTTAATCTTAAGGTACAAAACGTGGCGACGTTGATTCACACATTAAATGGTATGCTGAGTATCTACGTCTCAAAGTAAATCAGGAAATGGCGCTTAGTAAGTGGAAAGAAAATAAAAGAAAAATTAAAGCTACACGAAGTATAAAAGTAATATTACTTGTACTATACCTATACTTAAAATCTATTTTTGATTATTATCATAATAATTTTAAATAAATAAATATTAAATTTTTTAGAAACAAGAAAGTAAAACGGAAGAATTAAACGTCGGTGACCTTCCAATTACGGTAAATACTAAATTATGTAAAAAATCAGCCTGCGGAAAATATAAGGATAGAGATGTAACAACTGGCAGCAACAAAACTCTTGATGGTACTTTTAAATGTTATTTGTTCTATTACATTATTCATTAACTTATTTTTAACATAATTACATTGAGTTTGAGTTTTCTCTAATAAATCAGCTCCGTTACACACATTGATTTTTCTTCAATAAATCTGTTACATGCGATGATTGTTTTGAAAAAGATACTTTTATTTAGAGATGGGCGGCTCCCGAGCTAAACACAAGAAAGATATATATCTTTCTAAAAGATATAATCACTATGTGTTTACTCGCATGTGTTTAAATTATATCTCTATATCTTTATGCTTAAGAGTAAATTTTCGTAATGAGTTACGGTGAATTCAGAGTTAGAAAGAAAAAGATGGGCTTATATAGCAATTTACACGTAAAAAAGAGAGACGGATAGCTATTACATCTTTCTATAAAGAGAGCTGTAGATATAAAGAATATATTTATAGTCTTAGCTGCCTTATTCTCTCTCTACTGAGCTAAATGAGTTAAAGATATAAAAGATTGATATATGTATATCCCATGATCGAAAAGATTAAATCACTGTTTTCTTGTCCATGGATGGTGGATATATTTTGGCAATCTCTACTCTTATTAAAAAATAATTTAATTGTTGTTTGTTCAGTATTTCAAAATCACCATTAGCTAAAAGAAGTCGTGCAGGAAGAAAATCATTATTAGAATACAATAAACTATTACTATAAGAGGTTAAAGGATGTAACAAGTTAGTGTGCGATCCTTTGTGAAGAGGATGGAGCTAATTTATACAAGGAAATACATTGAATTGATCAATGAAAGAATATAACTCTTGAATTGTGTATATGTTTCGATAATCTAGATAAGTCAATAATAGTTAGTTGAGATTAAAAGATATTTTTTTTTAGATATATTTTCTGACATTAATGAAGAGAATATAAATTATAATCAATTTAAAAGGTAAGAAAAATTTTATAATATTTAGTTAGGTTACGGATTATATTATCGATGAGTATTATTTAATATATAACGCATAAATTAGTTGATCGTAATAGGATGCTATTTAATACCCATGCGATTGAGTAACGATTACGATGTAATAAACAAACTATTTCAAATTTTTAACTTACAGCGTCAAATATTCATGTGTATTCATGGTTCGTTGCGCTTAAAAGTGTTGCAAGGATGAATATACGACACGATTTCAGACATCAAAATTTATTATTAAAATAGCTTATTTTTTTTAAATTTCGAATTTTATGTTGATGCAATAAAAGCTATATCTTAACTCTTATTACGTTTTTTTAAAATATTTTTTGAATAAATTTTTAAATCGGTTACAATATCGCCAAATACGCATTCTCCATTTTTTCACGATGTAAACATTATTATATAGTATACATTTTATATACATTTTTTTCAGAAATGATTTATCAAGTTGTTCCGGTGATATCGAAGAACAATGTAGTGATTATAAAAAGATACGAAAGACAAACAAAAACTTTGATGTAACAAAATTGACCCGACCAACCAAACAATGGATTAACAGGAGAGATAGTGTTTGTTAAAGACACTTATGAATTAAATGGATTTGTTGAAAACATTAATAAATTGTAAGTTTTTGGAATCTAGATATCCATAGGTAATTTTAATAGTTATTGTACTAGTCTGTGTCAGAGTTTCAGAATATATAATGATTGGGACTATGAAACTTCTTTGTTTAATCATACATAAGAGACAATTAGATACAGTCTCATTTCCTTTCTCTTTATTTTAATAGAGCTCATTTAAGATTGGCTTCTTTAATCTCTACTATAGTATAATAACTCTTTATAAAATTTTTACGCTAAATATAAATAGGTAAAATTTAATTTAGTATATTATGTATTTCAGCAATGTATTATGATTATATTTTTTTTAATTGTTCCAGACGCATTCCGGTGTGGCGATCGCTTTTGCATAAATAATATTTTTTATTAAAAGAATAAATATCCTTGGAAAAGGAATGGATAAAACTATTTTTTCACGTGTTGGGAATATTGTATATTTTACGGAGAATGATAATTATAATTTTTGAAAATTCAAATAAAAAACTATATACAAAATATGAAATATATATTCCACAAAAGTAAAACACTTGACAGAAATCTTGACAATCACTACACTCACTTGATATAACACTGTACATCATAATAACACCCCATTCATCGCACAACATAGCACAACGCAAAAAAAAAACGCAAGGGAGTTGCGCTCGACGCTTCGGTGAATGCGCACGCGCGTACGCGTAAGATACGTAAAAAATATAAATATGCCATAAATAACAATAATATATTTTAATGTAACGAAGAGCTGTGACAAGTGTTTATATAAAACAAGCATTGTCTCGCTGCTTTCTCGATTACATCGATTTTTCCGTACAAATTACTTGAAAGAATTCCGTAAAAAACATACTAACATCGCGCAAAGTTTATTAACCTTCGCAGCAAGACGATTATTATTACAAAATGGCCAATAAGTGTAATCATTGCTGTAAATTTTTATTAACGAGTGAAAGTATTAAGTGTTCTAAGTGCTCCAATTTTTATCATCGTGTTTGCCTGAATGTTAGTCCTGGCAACGTTATTTCAAACAGATGGAAATGTGTTGAATGCAAAGGTAAAGTCGTTGCAAAAGATGGCGCTAGTAGTTCGACTAGCGCAGGCGGCTCTGTTATTCACAATGTAAATGTTAAAGAGACAGATCTTGCAACGGAAACCCGCTCGGATATTATTCATACCGATAGCAACATTACAACTTTCCTGGCGCAGCAGTTAGAATTACTTCGGTCTGATCTGATCTCTGTTATCAGAGACACAGTTAGAGAGGAAATGCTGCGCTTGAATTCTGCTATAAATGAACACAACAGTAGATTACAAAAAATTGAGGACAGACTAGATGGATTGGATAGTCAGGTGTCGTCTGCTCAAGTGTGCTCAATACAGAATAACTCAGAAGACGTAATTGCTCAGTTACGTTCTGAGCTCAACGAACGCGAACAAGAACATCTATTAAATGACGTTATTATAACGGGTATTACGGAGAAGACTGGAGAAAATTTGACCCATATGATGATCCTCATTGGCAATAAGATCGGGGTACAATTGGAACCGCATGACATTGTAAGTGTCGATCGCATAGGCAGTAAGCGCGCCAGTCAGGCATCTGAGCAACATATAAAGTCTCGACCGATTGCCGTTCGTTTCGTCAGGCGTGCAATGCGTGACAATCTTCTGAAGAATATCCGTACTCGCAGAAATATAGACACGCGCGATATTATTGACTCCCCAACGCATCAACGATTTTACATTAACGAACGATTATCAGCTGCAAACAGGCAACTCTTCTATAAAGGGCGTGAGCTAGGTCGACAAAATGGCTGGAAATTTGTATGGACAAAAAATGGTTGTTTATTTGCGCGCAAAAATGAGAATGAGAGAGTTCACCGTATACGAAACTTTAGCGACTTAGATAAAATTTTTTAGAAAAGCTTAATTGGATTTATTATTTTGAGATGTTTTCTATTTTAAAGGTGAGCTTAAGTCGGTGTTTTCATATAATGTTTTATTTTATTATGAGCGATCTGCACGTTTATTCTGTATTTGTAATTATATTGTTTATTAAGCGTATTCCGTTGTTAATACTTGTATTTTTATATGTCTTTGTATTGTATGTCGTGTTAGTATCTCAGTGTTACCAACACACAAATAGTACACTTTTAATCTGGCGGTTCAATATTAGTAAAGCTCTAAAAGTGAAAAATAATACAGCCATTGTATCGTATCTGGCAACTGCCTTTGATAATAATATATTAATGTATTATATTGGTTATAACCCATCATGGCTAGATATATTTTTAAAATTTGTAAAACTTAATATTACATTGTGCAGCTGTGTGATTTTGGGTTGTGGATTATTTGTACTGGTTACGGCATTATTCGACAATTATACTAAAAAAAATAATTCACAGATTATTGTCATAATTCTAGGGTTTCATTCTTTGTTCTTTTCAATATTAATATTCTTCTTATATTATAGTTCTATATATATTTTAATTTATTACATTCATTTCTTGATTTCTTTTTCAACTTTTTATACGATACAAAAAAATCATGATGCCTAGAAAACAATATCTTAAAGTTGGTTTATTAAACCCTGGATCTTTAGGCAACTGTCATGAGGAGTTCGTGGTAGCGCTCCAATTCCACGATGTGGATTTAATGGCCATAAATGAAACATGGATCAGAGCAGGTAAAGAGGGTCGCGCTCCTGTTGTACCCGGGTACCGTTTACGTCACGTACCCCGTCCAGTAAGTGTTCGCGGTCGCGGTGGTGGAGTGGGCTTCTACATAAAGCAAGGCATTTCAGCTCGCGTGCTTCCACAGTTGTCTATTCCTCCGATAGAACAAATGTGGCTAAGTTGTAAAATAGGCGGCAAAAAGATCGTGATTGGTACGGTCTACCGTCCCCCATGGCTGAATGCACATATTTTTATCGATTCTTTAACCGAGGTATATGGCGCCCTTCCATCTCATGACTTTGTAATACTATTGGGAGATTTTAATATAAATTTGCTTAATGAAAATGATCCTAACACAAAGTTACTTAAAGAATTTCTGACGATTACTAATCTAATACAGTATGTAAATAAACCTACCCATTTCACTGAATATAGCGAAACCTTAATCGACCTAGTATGTACCGACGCATATGTTCGCAAATTGACAATTGACCATATCAGAGATCTCAGTCGTCACTCCTTCATTTGTTGCGAAATATCGGTTATGACGGAAAAAGTTCGGTCTAAAAAAGTTATTTCTAGATGTCTCAGAAATATCGACAGCGAGCAATTTAAAGAATATCTAGAAACCATAAATTGGGAGTATGTGAGGAATGCCGAAGATTTAAATGATATGGTAACTATTTTTACAAATACAATGTTACAAATATTTAACTATTTCGCTCCTCAGAAGAGGTTGTACATAAAAGATAGACAATTACCTTGGATCACTTACAATATAAGGCTTATGATGAAACGTCGCAATGAAGCGTATATAAAATCTAGGATAAGCAATCAGGAATCAGACAAAAATTACTAGAAAGATTTAAAAAAAATAGTTGAAACAGCAATTGTTAGCGAAAAAGCAGCTTATTTTAATGCATATATTAATAACAATATTAAAAATACTAGAGCTATGTGGAAACATTTGAAAAATCATATAGTATACAAAGAAAAGAATGACTTCGCTCTTCCTAATCAATTGGCGGATGCGGAAAAAATCAACATCCACTTTCTTGAAATACCAGGAAAAAACTGCGCCCCCATATTAGATATTTTGTACTATAATACGCATCAGTACGGGTCGGCAACATTTCAATTGAATACTGTAGATGAAACAGCAGTTTCTAAAATTTTGCTTGCACTGAATTCAAATGCCATAGGTGTAGATGGTATATCTCGAACCATGGTAATTATGACTCTCCCAATTACTCTTTCTTTGATAACTAAAATGATTAACCATTCAATTTTGACCAGTACTTTTCCAAGCCTATGGCAAGAGGCTATAGTGAAACCGTTATCCAAAATTAAAAATCCAACTGATTTCAAAGACTTACGTCCTATTAGTATACTCCCATGTTTATCTAAGGTTCTAGAAAAAATTGTTGCTAAACAAGTATCTGAATATTTGGAAAGCAATAATATATTGCCAGAAGTTCAATCAGGTTTTAGGAAAAATCGTGGCACTTGTTCAGCTCTTATGAATGTTGTCGATGATGTACTAACTTCACAAGATCAAGGTAAATGTACCATTCTTATTCTTTTAGATTACTCCCGTGCATTTGACTCAATAAATATCCCATTACTCTTATCCAAATTACATTTTTACGGTTTTAAGCAAGAGGCGATCAATTGGTTTGCCAGCTATTTTTGTAATAGAAAACAAATGGTTCAGGTTTTACGTGAAGATGGATCTGAGATCTATTCTAAATCCATGAATGTTAATAGAGGAGTACCACAAGGGTCGATCTTAGGGCCTCTTTTGTACATCTTATACAGTGCTGACATGATTTCCTGTATCAAACATTGTAATTATCATATATACGCGGATGATGTTCAAATATACATATCGTTTCATCATTCGGATATTGACATTACAATAAAAAAAATAAATGAAGATCTAGAGCGTATTTTTCAATGGTCTGAATCCAATACGCTAGTTCTTAATCCAGTAAAGACAAAATATATGATATTAGGTACAAAAAAGCGTATACTAAGATTGAACAATGAAAAACTTTCTATTAAATTGAATGGCATCCCTATCGAACGTGTTAAGGAAGCAAAGAATTTAGGTGTAATATTTGACGAAAATCTTCGGTTTGACAGTTACATAAATAATGTTGTTCGTAATTGTTTCTATAGGCTCAAAGTTTTATATCAAATCCGATCATCATTAAGTAAACAATTGCGTTTAACCCTATGCGATTCTCTAGTTTTATCGAAACTCAATTATGCTGATACAGTCTACGGTCCAAGATTACTAGCGCGGACAAAAAATGTCATCCAACGTGTCCAAAATGCATGCGCAAGGTATTGTTTTAGTATACCTCCTCGAACACATGTTACTCCATTCATAAATAATGTTAAATGGCTTAAAATGGACTATCGTAGAAGGTTACATTTTGCGACTTTATTGTTTGGAATAATACAAACAAAGAACCCTTCTTACCTTTATATGAAGTTGCACTGGGTTTCTGACGAAAAAATAACTCATACGTTAAGATCAATCACGTCTAATAATCTAAAAAAGCATACTCATCATACCGCCAGCTTCCGCGGTAGTTTCAAATTCAGTGCAACAAAGTGTTGGAATGACCTGCCACCCCCTTTACGTAGCCTACATACTAAATCTTACTTTAGATTTAAACTAAAATCCTATTTATTTAATTTACAACAATCAAATTTGTAATTATTTTATACAAACAGTTATATCTATTTTTATTTTTGTATACATTCTTAAATGTCATCTTTATCCATCTTAATGTTAAGTTAAAATTCATGTTAAGTTTATTTGTATGTTGCACACTATAAAACTCGCTCAATTCTAGGTAAGTCGTGCCAGTACTTCGGTTTTTAAATCCACTGTCGTTCTTTCGATTATTTAATTTGATTACAAAATTATTGTTCTTTTTTTTTTTTATTTATAATGTAAATGTTATACGTAACTTGAATAATATTTATATCTGTCGACGTAACCCCTAGGGAGGCCACTGAAAATCAGCATAGGGCTCACCGTCCTTATTAGTCTGAGTGGTTATCCTATTTCTTTTTCTGCACACCGCCACACAACGTAATATAAAAGTTTTTTTTTTGTTTTAACTCTTCTTTTTCATGTTAATTTCGAATAATTTTTTTTAATTTTCTATTATTTTAACTGTAATTGTAATGTGTGTAGAAAAGAAATAAAGAAATTCTATTCTATTCTATTCTATTCTAAATAAGACGATTACACCTTCGGGACGGACACTTCCTTTATTACGCTCCTTTGTTTCACGTATACATTTTCGCGCGTAACGTTTTTCTAACTAAAATTAACATAGTACCCGTAAAGTTTGCTACTCAACAACAAATAATAATTGAATATTTTAATTTTCAATAATCCGACTTTACACTGTGTAAATATGTTCATATTCAGATAAGACTATGGATACAATATATTTATACTGCGTCCATCATATTATCAGTCTTTTGACAGCTCACGCTCATTAAGTTTTGTATTGCTTACGTACAAATATCATACAAATAATATTTGTACTTTATGGATGCGTACCGCCCACTTAGTGATGTCACACATAATGGTTACTACGATTATGCCACAGATTAAAAATAATCGGTAGAAATCGATGTTACGAGTATTAAAAGACATTTAATAACATTATATAAAGTTTTACTTTCTTCTTAGTTAATACATGAATACAAATAAAACAATCAGGATATTTTAATTTATTTTATTAGCACGAGTCGTCGGAATGATAATCAACACTAGACTCCTCCGATGAGGAGTCTTCAGTAGCAGTTATTATTAGCTCTTGTGTAGATAATATATTATCAAACGCAATATCACGTTCCCAATCAGAGAATATTACTCTTTTAGTTCTTTCCACCACACTTGCCCAGTTCTCGGCCGTTACGTGGGTGCAAGCATTTTTTAGCAATTGCAACATTTTATTCGCTGTGAATGGGGGGCTTGTATTGCATCTCGCAGCATGCCCTTTTACTTGTGCCCATATAAGTTCTATTGCGTTGTACTGGCAGTGGTATGGAGGAATCCGAAGAACAGTATGGCCATATTCTGCTGCCATTTCATTGATTACATAGCGTTTTGCTCTCTTTTTGGTTTTTAATATTTTTATTAATTCAACTTTTAACATTGAGTCGTCCACATTTTCTCCATTGTCCCGAAGCCAATTAATTATTTCATGCTTTTTATTAGCCTGTGTTGGCATTTTGTCAATTTGACGGGAGTGGTAGGGCGCATTATCAATAAAAATTATTGATGGTTCTTCCAATAAAATAAGCATTTTTTTGAACCACTCTTCATACACATTTGCATTCATCTCTTCGTGGTAGTCATTTGATTTCTTCGATTTAAATGCCAACAGTGCGTCTTGTACAAATCCTTTTGCTGTACCTGCATGGCAAATGATTAGGCGCTCACCTTTTCCCATTGGTACTGAGGAAGTGGAATCAGCAGTATCATCAGTCCAGAAACGAGATAGTGTGTGGTTAGCGTTGAGCCATGTTTCATCCGTGAAAACAATATTTGCCCGATCTTGTATTTTCTTTGCCTCTCTTAAAAAATCACAACGTGCTATAGCTATATCTGTGCGTTCCATTAATAATTTTCTTTTATTTAACTTTTTATATGAAAAGCCAATTGTGTTCAAAACTTTGACCAAAGAAGATTTTTCACCATGAAATAGACCACTTCTTTTCAAAGAAACAATAAGTTTTCTCAAAGTTGGAATTTCTTTTCTCAAGTAGTAATCTAGTTTACGTAGGTTATCTTTAATCGAATTACTTAGGTACGTAATTCGATTAATGATAGTAGGTACTATAATCGGAATGGTATCGCATACGAGAATCTTTAGGACATCACTATCGTCAATCTGTCAAAAGATGGTTAATATAATGGACAGTGTATACGTGTTTTATTCAAAAAAGATATATTATAACACTGACAAATTAGGAACAAAATATCGTAGTGTTATTATACAGGGTAGGCAAGCCAGCCTAAAATGTGGCCTATTCTAGTTCAAATAGGGCACATTTTAGGCTGGATAAAGGAAATTAGACTATCTATTTCTCTTTTTTTATGTTTGATTAGCATGGACGTAGTATATTATTTATCCAAGTTGATTAGATGGTAGGTATACAAGTCATCTTTCCTATCATTATTTATTATGACATCTTACTCAGGCCTGTGACTCCCCTACTATACTATAATCCCCTACTCTATACACTGTCCATTATATTAACCATCTTTTGACAGATTGACGATAGTGATGTCCTAAAGATTCTCGTATGCGATACCATTCCGATTATAGTACCTACTATCATTAATCGAATTACGTACCTAAGTAATTCGATTAATGATAACCTACGTAAACTAGATTACTACTTGAGAAAAGAAATTCCAACTTTGAGAAAACTTATTGTTTCTTTGAAAAGAAGTGGTCTATTTCATGGTGAAAAATCTTCTTTGGTCAAAGTTTTGAACACAATTGGCTTTTCATATAAAAAGTTAAATAAAAGAAAATTATTAATGGAACGCACAGATATAGCTATAGCACGTTGTGATTTTTTAAGAGAGGCAAAGAAAATACAAGATTGGGCAAATATTGTTTTCACGGATGAAACATGGCTCAACGCTAACCACACACTATCTCGTTTCTGGACTGATGATACTGCTGATTCCACTTCCTCAGTACCAATGGGATAAGGTGAGCGCCTAATCATTTGCCATGCAGGTACAGCAAAAGGATTTGTACAAGACGCACTGTTGGCATTTAAATCGAAGAAATCAAATGACTACCACGAAGAGATGAATGCAAATGTGTATGAAGAGTGGTTCAAAAAAATGCTCATTTCATTGGAAGAACCATCAATAATTTTTATTGATAATGCGCCCTACCACTCCCGTCAAATTGACAAAATGCCAACACAGGCTAATAAAAAGCATGAAATAATTAATTGGCTTCGGGACAATGGAGAAAATGTGGACGACTCAATGTTAAAAGTTGAATTAATAAAAATATTAAAAACCAAAAAGAGAGCAAAACGCTATGTAATCAATGAAATGGCAGCAGAATATGGCCATACTGTTCTTCGGATTCCTCCATACCACTGCCAGTACAACGCAATAGAACTTATATGGGCACAAGTAAAAGGGCATGCTGCGAGATGCAATACAAGCCCCCCATTCACAGCGAATAAAATGTTGCAATTGCTAAAAAAATGCTTGCACCCACGTAACGGCCGAGAACTGGGCAAGTGTGGTGGAAAGAACTAAAAGAGTAATATTCTCTGATTGGGAACGTGATATTGCGTTTGATAATATATTATCTACACAAGAGCTAATAATAACTGCTACTGAAGACTCCTCATCGGAGGAGTCTAGTGTTGATTATCATTCCGACGACTCGTGCTAATAAAATAAATTAAAATATCCTGATTGTTTTATTTGTATTCATGTATTAACTAAGAAGAAAGTAAAACTTTATATAATGTTATTAAATGTCTTTTAATACTCGTAACATCGATTTCTACCGATTATTTTTAATCTGTGGCATAATCGTAGTAACCCATTATGTGTGACATCACTAAGTGGGCGGTACCCATCCATAAAGTACAAATATTATTTGTATGATATTTGTACGTAAGCAATACAAAACTTAATGAGCGTGAGCTGTCAAAAGACTGATAATATGATGGACGCAGTATAGTATAATAACCATAGACAATAACTGTCCAAAATATTAGGGGTGTCGTATGTAGAGAATATTATTATTAATCGATTTTTCTACTCTAAGTGACATCCCTAATCGCCAGTAATTTCTTTTAAATGGTTTTATTAGCGACCTGAAATCAGGTTTTTTGAAGGCATATGTGATAATAATTATGATTCTGCCACGGACTAACTACTAGTATAAGACAGTATTTGCCAAAGAAAACATACTATGTCCATGAAGAAAACTTTACATTTTACAACATGGACGTAGTATATAGTGTATTCTTTATCCAAGTTTTACAATTTAAGTCATAGACTAAAAATGACTTCAGACAGACTTCTATTCTATTGTATATTATGTACATATGTAATATTTTTAATTAAATTTTCGTATCGCAGCTAAGAAAATCGACATCAGTTACTAAACGATAAATATATGATAAAAAAGATTTTAAGGAAACTTAATTTAGCAAGCATAATATTGGAGTGGAAACTCAAACAGCAGTTATATAACATAAATACTTAATAAAAAATTTATAATGACAGTGCGATTCAGATATTTTTGGAGAACTTTTAAGCGCGTAAATATAAATTACAAGCAGATGCCAAAAGTAGTGTTATATAAAAATCGACAAAAGGTAACATATCCATATGCAGTCGGATTTTCGGTGTTAACATTATTAGGTTTTGAAAAAAAATTTAATGCTGAAGATGAACTCATATTAACGATTAAACATTGTGTACTTTTTGTACAAAGAACTGAATATGATAAAGCTGAACAGCTTCTACATGTAGCCTTAAAACAAGCACAACAAATGCAACATCAAATGGGTGTTACTTACATTTACGATGTAATGGCTAATTTAGCACTTGAAAGAGAACAATATGATAAAGCTAAGCAACTATTTGTTGCAGTAACACAAAGAATTATGGCTGATGGCGCTACTGAAGATGATCCTCGTGTCATACACATCAGTGTTAAATTAGCTAGAATTAGTCACATGAAGAAAGAATACACTACAGCTCAACTTGGCTATGATTGGTGTTTGGAAAAACTTAATAAAGCGATTACAAAAGACCCTTCAGAGGCTAATATCAAATTGCTTGCCATGGCAGAAGACTGGTACGGTCGCCTCTTCCTTGATTGTAATAAATGTGAAATTGGGCTTAGTTATATGAAAAAAGCATATGAACGAATGAAAACTTTAGATATTGAGCAAGAACACTTAATTATACAACTAAATGACATAGGCACTGTTTGTGATCGTATAGGTAATGTGGATGAAAGTGTACATTATTATTCTGAAGCAATTGATCTTGGAAAAAAAATTCCTGATATGCATGATTTAGGTGCAATTTATGTTAATTTAGGAAGAGCTTATATAAAGAAAAACATGTTAGCTTTAGCAAGGAAATCATGTGGACAAGGTTGGAGATTAGGCATCACACAGAAAAATAGTGACATTAAACATGAAGCTGAACTTTGTATGAATGAAATTAGAAGCATGACTTAAACAATTATTTCTTTTATTCCTTTGTTTATTATTTTATTCTTAACCAATTATAAAAAAAATTGATTTTATTGATATTACAATAGTTCACTATGGTACCCTGTAAAATATTTATAAAAATGTAATCATATATATATGGTTTTTAAAGGCCATAGTTATTTTTAATAAATTCAAAATATACATGTCAGTAATAGGAATCATTTAAAAAGGTTGATTTATAGTTTGTAGATATTATGTAATACAAAAACCAATTCTTGAAAAACATATTTATCTTATCAATACATTTTTTTGTTATTTACTATTTTAAAAATAGATTATTATTGAGCACTATCTTTTGAGACACTGAATGGTTCTGCAACTTCCTCCACACGAGTATCAGCTATAACAACATCCTTAACAGGTCTGTCATTGGCTCCAGTGGTAGTACGCTCAATCTTGCGAACAACATCCTGTTGAATACAATAGGTAGTTTACAGTTTTGGATTCTTTCAATAATTAACTGGTGGTACGACAAACATTAATGTTAGTAAAAATGATGTACATACATTTTTATGACAGTAGCAAATAGTGTATATTTGGTATGACCTGTTATTTATTTCAAAATTTTGGGAATAAAAATAAAAAATTATAATTGTTAAAATATGAGGGTAGGAACATAAAATAATAATAAGGCCTAATTAAATAGTCCGAAAATTAATTATGTATATGAAGAATGTTATTGTCTCAGTTTTTTATCTTCATAAATTTACGAAAAATCAAATGATTTGATTTTGATGTAAACTATGTCACTAATCAAATATACATACCATTCCCTCTATTACTTTTCCAAACACTACATGTCTGCCATCAAGCCAGGGAGTCTTAGTGGTTGTAATAAAGAACTGGGAACCATTGGTGTCCTTGCCAGCATTTGCCATAGACAGCCAACCAGCTCCATAATGTAATAGTTTAAAGTTTTCATCTTCAAAACGTTCACCATAAATGCTGCGACCTATAATATCATATAAAACATATGCATTCTAAAGATAAAAAAGTAAAGTAGTAAAAATTGTTATATAATATGTATTTAATGTTATATAATATGTTTGTATATAATGTATGTTCAACAACAATGTAATAAAAATGGTCATAAAAAGTGCAAATTTAAAGAGCTATTAAATTGGCAATTATTTTTAACGAAGTTGTAAATTTTTAATAGATTTTGTACAATCTAAATCAACCTTTAGGGCATATTATAAATTCATATTGAAAAAAAAATATGAGTATATTAAGTCAAGTGTAAATCAAACGGACAGTATAGTAAAACATGATTTCATAATTATAAAATTATATTTTTCCTATTTTTTTACAATATGCTACAAAAGATAGTACTGTCTTTTTTTATCAATGACAGTTTATACCTGATAACTAACTATCCACTTAAAGATACATCTTGAAGGGTTTAGAGCTAATCATTTAATCTAAACTTATCCTTATATATAAAAAAAACTTCTGCTACATCTGTCAAGTCTGTTTGTGTTAAACATAAAATTACTTAAAGATTTTCTTACAAATTTCACCAATAGATAGTAATTTGCAATTACTTAAGGTTTTATTTAAGTTACTTGAAATTTGATAATAATCATTGAAAATAATTGGAAGCTTTCATTGAAAATGCTGATCGTTTAAGTTATAAAGGTTTTAAAATATAACAAAACTTTATGAGGCTACAATAAATGTCTATAATGGCATAAATCTTTCTTTTAAAGATAACTATTACACTGATTCTATATATATAAAAACTATCAATCATAATTTTGACAGATACAGTGTAAATCATGAACTAATGTGTCTCAAAATAGATAGAAAAAAAGGGAGCACTTGACCAGGTCTATTTGAGTAATATTAAAAAAAAAATGAGACTACAGCAGAAATACAATCAGTAAATCAATTGGCGCAGTACTGTAAAAATAGATATACTTTTAGTTTCAAGTCATAATGCACAATTGAATTCCAAACAGAAATCTGTTTATGAGACAGGTATTCCATCAAAGAAGCCATCAACCATCTGTAGTTTTACTAAAGCTCCTGCGGTACTTAAGAGATGAATAAACAAAAATTAGAAAGAAATCAGTGCAGCAGTGATTTTAGTGATTAGAATAGGTTAGCAAATGTGAAATAGAGTTACTTACCACCAGTACCATCACCTTTAGTGAAGTCGCCACCCTGAATCATAAAGTTATCAATAACTCTATGGAACTTGCTTCCCTTATAGCCTTCACCTTCTGGCTTTTGAGCTAGCTCATAAAAGTTTTGAACCGTTTTGGGGACTGTTTTGCCAAACAATCCAATAACTACTGTGCCGATAGGGTTATCACCAATTTTAATATCAAATTCTACCTATGGATAAAGAAAAGGTTAATTTTATAAACAATACTAGGTACATATCTATTACATATTAACTTTATAAAATAAAACAATTTCAGTAAATGAGAATTTTGAACTGTATACATTTTGAATGCAAAAGTTGTTACATTTTTAAAAACTTTTGCTAAAAAAGATAAATTTTAAACTAAAAAAAGTTCTAATAATCAAACAAAGAATACTTGTTAACCAGAAGTTGAAGCGTCATAATGTCAAGGTCAGTGACCTCATAATCATGTACTAAGGTTAAAATCTGTGAACTTTCAATATATAAAGAGCTTAATTGTTACGTCCTGGCTTTATTAATTTACCTTATGAGTGACTTTGGGTCCTTTCGGTGCGTCTGCCGACCACGCCGTAGAAGCAATTAAAACGATCGCTAGTGCCGTAGCGATAATAGCCATAATTATGATTAATTTTGTTCTTTTCCTAGTAATTTTTAAAATCTTTATTTAGTTTTATTTTTCTAAAGAAAATTATCTTATCATCTATTTTACAACGTTATTTCAATGAAATTCAGAACAACAATGAACTGGCGCCGGCAAATTTGCCAAAAAGGTACACGTCACACGTCACTCGTCAGTCGTCAGTGTCATAGATTAGTGATTACTAACCATAACCAAAAGTGTTATGAGTTGTCTTTTTTTACTAAATTTAATATTCTGAAAGCCAGCCTTTTAGGCTTTCAGCGTGCAAGCTTCTTCACCAGTGCTAATAATTTAACTGTTTTAACAGTAGATTTGCTGTTTTCACATTGATGCCCCTGTTGTATTCCTAATTTTCACTGTTTTTCGACAAGTTCAGCGCCACCTAACCTCACCCCGTAACCGAAGCATCGTCAGGACTCAGGATAGGCTCCACGACAAAATTGCAATGCCATTAATTTATTTTTACATTTCCATAATGTCCTTCCTTCCTTCATTCTCAACAACATAGTTGCATTATAATCTACGCTAGATCATTCTCAATGTTAGGCATTATTAATCATAACATAATACTTCGTATATATTGCCGTTTTTGTTTAGGTAATTGGAAATTATTTATACTAATGTTTTAAAAATTGTAAAATTCCATAAAAATAATTTAATTCGATTGGTGAAATTTATTGTTCCAGAGTAAGGGCAGGAGTAATAGGCAGGCCTGTAAGTCAGAATGTCACAATAAATAATAAGAGGGAAGATGAAACTTTTTCTTTCTTTACATCTTTGTGTTTTAAAAAAATCTCTTTTGCGCTCTCTTTATTGTTGATGGACACAATTTCACATCTTTTCATTCCCATTTTTTATTTCAAATGTTCGTCGATGATCATAAAGTTAGTACTGTCTATGGTTAGTATCTTCGTCTTTGATACCACCATTAAATATAACTTTATAAGTCTAAAGTCATATAAGTTATTTGTCTGTAAAATAGAAAAAAATATTGAAGTCGGACGTAAGATCGTAAGGCGTTTGTTAGTTTATGTTATTGATGGTGTCGTAATTTTAAATAAGATTAGAAAGTGACCAGCACAGGACCTACATTACAGAATAATTTTGTTTTTATAATGCGACAACAAAGCTGACGCTATGTGGCATAAACTAATTGGATTACAATAGCTATGTTATGATTCCCTTTCACGAGTATATAATAATTTCGCAACACTAAATGGCAGAGAATTAAACATATAAACATGGATGGAATAAAGGGATCCACAGACCTACCGCCCGTTAAGGAAGAGACGTTTTGTAAATACGTTTTGTATTATGAGATGAATAATTCAAGGTAACTGTTACTCTGTTCGTAGTGCCCTTGTTCATTTGTTTTTGTTCTGATAACTTATTTATTCCGCAGAGTACGTATTTGGGATTTGATAATATTGATACCGAATGCCCTATTCGTGCTTTTCTTAGTGGTAAGGTTCAATAAGGCCCAGTTAAAGTTACGTGCTACAAGCAGCCCTATATTTCTAACGTTTTACTCGTTGGTGTGGGGCAATGTGATTATCAGCTTAATAAGATGTGTAGTGTCCATGACTGTGAATGCGGCGATGCCGGTCGGTGGAACGATCGACAAAATACTATGGGTCACTGTGAGGTTTTTTTTACTCGCAACTGAAATGAGTGTAGTCATATTTGGATTGGCATTTGGTGAGTTTAATAATTATTATTACTAATATAATTGTAAAAAATTTTGACTAGAGTTATTTTTTGAAATTCCTAAATAAAGTTACATGTTTGGGTTAAGTTAAATGTTCACTGTGGCAATGTAGTCAAAAGATTTGGAGTACTAAACATATTTTAATATTTTCTCATAATATTTTCTTTATTGTAAATATTGCCAATACTAACACAAACCTTGCCCTTAAGAAATACAGACCATAAATGGCAATTTATCTTCTTGAAGAATTTTAATTGAATCTTGAGGAATTTAATGACAATTCATCTTTTTTGAAGAATTTTAATTATTACATGAATTTAATTTATATTATGTAGTAAAATTGCAATAACTAAATTATATATTTATTTGTCACTAATAGAATATTGTTTTAAAATATAATCATATTTTAGAGTACCAATAGACAAATAGTTATATTTCTAATTGTCTTAAGTTAATATCTTAGTGTTAAAGTTTATAAAAATCCATAGATTGTTATAGTTTGCTATTGAATATTAACTACTAAAATAATAAGTATTCTGTTATGTTAAAAAGTTCTTATTGCCTCTATTTATCCAAGCAATAAGTTTGTTATTTTTGACTTTTGAGATATGGAATACAAGTACCTACCTGCAATTTCTTTTTTGTAAGCTTACATGTTACTTTAATATGTTAACTTATTCTTACTTAATTGTGTTAAATAGAATACCTGAGTAGAATAGACCTCCCCTAATTTTTTTTCCAGGTGTCTTAAAAGGCAACTAAGGTAAGATAACTCGTGATGTGATATCAAGCTGAGTAGAGTAGGCAACACTCATTTCTTACAAAGGTGTAAAAGGTGACTAAGATAAGTTGATGTCAGGGAGTCAGTCATAAAATTACTTGCCAAAAATTGTAACAACATGTTTAAAACATGTGCAAACACCCACTTGGAATGGTATAAGAACAGGAGAATGATGACTCCCAATTGTGTACAATTTGTTTTCCTGCTGTTGCTGAAGGAAAAATGGGAATTTTTGATATTATATATTAGCTTGGTATATAGATTTTACCAATTTATTAATATTGCCCCAGTTAGTTTGTTTATACTTACATATTCCACATCAACTTTGGATGCCATGTGGTATCCGGCTGAATAGAATAGTACCATCCTCATTTCTTACCGTGGTGTCGTAAAAGGCGACTAAGGTAAGTTGACCCGCTTTGTGGTATCCGGTTTAGTAGAATAGACCACATCTTTAAGACCACCTCAGTAAGAAATGAGATGAGGCGGGTTGTCTTACCTTAGTCGCCTCTTACGACACCTCGCTAAGTAATGAGGGTGGTACTATTCTATTCAGCTGGATTTTTTTTCAATTTTTAAATATAGAACTTATCTACATACACGCAGCATAGACAACTTTTGTTTTTTTTACAGGACACATGGATAGTCGCAGCAGCATTAGATATGTGTTACTGGCTACATCATTAATATCATTGGCGTTTACTGTAACTCAAGGCACACTAGAGTTTATTATACCCAATGATATGTTTCACATCGACACAAGGGAATACGACTTGTTTGGCCATGGAGGGATGTTGTTTTGGTTCACATCATCACTTGTGTTCGCTGTAATATATTTTATAATATTATTGCTGCCATGGATACCCCTAAGGGAATATTTGGCTTTACCAAGTAAGTGTGATTTTTATAAGATTTTATTTAACTTGAATTGTGAAAACTTTTATGAAAACTGTGTGCTTAGTGAGAGTTTTTTTAATCTATGATCGCGTTAGCATAACGTCAATTTCTATGGCTCTGCCTCTTTAAAGAGTTTAGAAAGATAGGTGATGTATATAATAGACAAAGTAGGAACCGACATAAGCTTGCGGCTCCTGCTTTGCGCCTTGCAAAGGTACGAAAGTTGTTCATGGGTTTGGGTATAAGATTCTATAATAAAATTCCGCAATCAATTTTAGCTTTGCGATTACAGCAGTTTAAAAACACTATTAAAGTGAGGCTGATTAAAAAAGCCTATACTGTTGAGGATTTTTTAGACAATAAGAATGAGTAGATATAGCTACTGTTCGAGCCTGTACAAGATAGTAATGACTTAATGTAACTAGTTATACGTATTATGTTTAAAAGAGCACAGCCGAGTTTATTGCTGGCTCTTCTCGGTAGGAACAGCTTTCCGACCCAGCAGTAGAATTGACGATTCAAAAGCACTTGTTAAAAGTTTATTTGAATAAAAAAAAAATTGAGTTTGAGTTTACATTAAAAACTCCTTGATACTAAGATTAGGTAGGTTATTATATTCAAAGTTTATATTAAAGGATCAGTCACTTAATGTGTTCAATGATAAATAACGTATTTTTAAAAGTAGATTAAAGGAATAACAATAATTTTTTTCTTGCGGTTGCATTATATGACTCCTGATACGGCTGGATTTTAATAAAGGACAATCTTTATAATGACACAGCGGCTGATTCTGTAAGGTTTCGTGGCGATCGGAGCATTTTTTTAAAGTGTTTATTTATGTTTTGAGAGCAATTCGAAACGAGACTGAGCCACAACAACGCGTGGCCTGATAGCTAGCATTTCGTAAATTTGATATCTACCTAAATATTTGAAACTAACTTTAAATAATTCAAGTACTAGGAAATATCGTGATTCACACCGTGATCTCTAGACTACTTTCATTAATTTTGTAACAAAACGACAAAAAATATCTAAGTTAAGGCCATGCAACTTGACTGACATTGTTGGCTATTACTCATAGTGATGATTTAATTTTTTTACCAAAAAAAACCGGTTTCTATTATGTAGCTGCTCGGCGTTTTGCAAACCGAATTTAATGATTACGAATATCTTTTGCACGTGGTTTCATTTTATACTTTGACTAGCGCACCGCTCCGGCTTCGCACGGGTATAAAATACTCGCCCATGTCACTCAGTGAACTCAGTCGCTCAATGCCCTCCTTGCGGTATTTTAAAACTGTAATATCTTCGAAAATGTTCATTTAAATTATATGCTGTAAACGGCCATCTTGATCTATATTAAATCAACAATTTATTTAGGGTACTTAATTTGATAAGCTGTATTGTTTTTTATTATTTTTAAATTAAACCTAGCTAGATCGATTTTTCCCACAAAACCTCTTGCATGCTGAATGTCAGGAAAATCGTTGGAGCCGTTTCCGAGATTCCGAAAAAATATATATCACTACATATTATAAAACAAAGTCATATTTCCCTATGTACGCATAAAACTTTAAAACTACGCAACAGATTTTGATGCGGTTTTTTTTAATAGATAGAGTGATTCCAGAGAAAGGTTTGTACGTATAATAATATTCAATAAGGATAAAGAAATACTGTAATTTTTGAGGTTTCTGTAAATAATTACATTTTTTACCGCTTACATTGCAAACGCAGGCTAAACCTTACGAGATTTATCACAATAATGTACTAAGTATTTGTACACCTTGAAAAGGTCTACAGAAAAGTCCGCGATGGTATATGTCTATCTCTTATGGATAACCCACTATAGCATTTTTTGTCATTTACTTTTTACGAAAAATAATGCCTTATTTTTGAAGCAATTTTTATACAATACAGCATTAATCCTTATCCAATTAAATACCTTAAATAAATAGTTGATTTAATATAGATCAATTTGGCCGTTTACAGCATGTAATTTAAGTGAACATTTTCGGAGATATTACAGATTTAAAATGCCGTGAGGACGCCGCGCTTCGCCGTATAACACTTCGACTTTAGCGGCGATGTCGCTCTTTCAAGAGTTTTTTTTAAAGACATTCTGTAATTAATTGTAAAAATAAAATACATAGGGAAAAATGTAAAAATAAATACGCAAATATGTACTATATGAATTTAGATATTCAAAGATAGCAGGAAATCTTCTTGGAATAGGGAGAGGGAAATTGTTTTTCTCCAAATTTAACTCTTGCGGGCCACGGGCAGTAATGAATAAATCAAAACTACTGGATCGATTTTAATCATTTTTTTACACTGACTGACATGGGATATATATTTTATACCCGTGCGAAGCAGGGGCAGACCGCTAGTATACATACAAGATTAAGTCATTTAAATATTTAAGATAACTAGTTACATTAAGTAATTACTATCTTGTAATATCCTCATCATCCAAATAATCCTCAATAGTATAGTATACTCTCGTATCAGCCACTTTTTAACAGTGTTTTTAATTGATTGCGGAATTTTATTAAAGAATCCAAAAATACATATCTATATACATACAAGATTAACTCATTTAAATATTAAAGATACGTCAATCTCATTACTTATCATTTGGAAATACCAGTAATGTCGGTCTGTAATAACATTATCTTAAACGGTTATTACTTTGTATATATAAATTCTTATCTATACAAAATAAACTAGGTATTAACGAGATAATTTATCAAAAATAAGTCATTATTTTTCGTAAAAAGTAAATGACAAAAAATGCTATTGTGGGTTATCCATAAGAGATAGACATATACCATCGCGGACTTTTCTGTAGACCTTTTCAAGGTGTACAAATGGTTAGTATATATAAATAGTATAGTATAAATCTCGTATATATAGTACTAGCCGCCTGCCCCTGCTTTGCACGGGTATAAAATATATATCCCATGTCAGTCAGTGTAAAAAAAATGATTAAAATCGATCCAGTAGTTTTGATTTATTCATTACTGCCCGTGGCCCGCACGCGTTAAATTGGGAGAAAAACAATTTCCTTTCCCTATACCAAGAAAATTTCCTGCTATCTTTGGAATATCTAAATTCATATAGTACATTTTTACTTATTTACTTTTACATTTTCCCTATGTATTTTATTTTTACAATTAATTACAGAATGTCTTTAAACAAACTCTTGAAAGAGCGACATAGCTGCTAAAGTCGAAGTGTTAGGGCGAAGCGCGGCGTCCTGTCCTTAAATCTGTAATATCTCCGAAAATGTTCGCTTAAATTACATGCTGTAAACGGCCATATTGATCTATATTAAATCAACTATTTATTTAAGTTACTTAATTGGATAAGGATTAATGCTGTATTGTATAAAAATTGCTTCAAAAATATGACATTATTTTTCGTAAAAAGTAAATGACAAAAAATGCTATAGTGGGTTATCCATAAGAGATAGACATATACCATCGCGGACTTTTCTGTAGACCTTTTCAAGATGTACAAATACTTAGTACATTATTTTGATAAATCTCGTAGGGTTTAGCCTGCGTTTGCAATGTAAGCGGAAAAAAATGTAATTATTTACAGAAACCTCAAAAATTACAGCATTTCTCTACTCCGTATTGAATGTTATTATACGTACAAACCTTCCTCTGGAATCACTCTATCTATTAAAAAAACCGCATCAAAATGTTGCGTAGTTTTAAAGTTTTATGCGTACATAGGGATATATGGACAAAGAATGCGACTTTGTTTTATAATATGTAGTGATAGTATAAATCTCGTAGAGTTCGGCATGCGTTTGCAATATAAGCGGAAAAAAATGTAATTATTTACGACACACACATTAGAAACCTCAAAAATTACAGAATTTCTCTACTCCATATTGAATGATATTATACATATAAACCTTCCTCTTTAATCACTCTATCTATAAAAAAAAACCGTATCAAAATCTGTTGCGTAGGTTAACAGATTTAAGCATACATAGGGATATAGGGATATGGTGACAGGCATAGAAAGCGACTTCGTTTTATACTATGTAGTGATGTAGTGATTTAGTCCCGTACAAGAAAAAAGATGCAATCGAACATTCGTGTGTAGCATTCTTTAGGACTTACGTTTAACTTGTGCGTGTGTGCGTGCTTGCTTGCGTGCGTGCTTGCTTGCGTGCGTGCGTGCGTGCGTGCGTGCGTGCGTGCGTGCGTGTGTGTGTTTGTCTGTGTGTGCAGCTGCCTTACGCACCCAAAGATACACACCGTACCGTTATTTTAAGGAACTTAATTCGTAGTCATTGTTCTTTCGTTTTAAGAACTTAGCCATTAGTGTAATTGTTTGTTTGTCCCAACGTATTGTACATTGTAGTCTTTACGCTCTACAATGTTGCAATTTTGTTTATGTATACGTTAAAAGCAGATAATGTCTCTATCAGTGACCTATCCAATCGTTCAATAATAACAAGATATGGACATATCATCGTCGGAATAAGGAAAGGTAAGGTTAACTTGCCATATCATAGGATTATTTAGATTATATCATTTTTATTTTTATATAATGTAATGTTATGTTTTTTTCATCATCATTCTCCTGCCCTCATCTCACTCTAGTGGGGTCGGCAGAACATGATTTGGCTACGTATTTTACGACCGGCCGCCTGCCTGACGTCAACTTACCTTAGTCGTATTTTACGTCACCTCGGTATGAAGAGGGTGGTCTATTTTACTCAACCAGATACCACACGGCGGGTCGTCTTACCTTAGTCGCCTTTTACGACACCTCGGTAAGAAATGAGGGTGGTACTATTTTATTCAGCCGGATACCACACGGCGTTAATGTTATGTTTTTGTTTATGGCCCCTTAGTTTGCTGAAATAAAATTATTTAAATAATTTATATATAGGAGTGCATTTGGATGTTCAGGACTATTTTTTATCGCTCAAATAGCTCACTTTTAAGCTTATCTGAAGTCTATGATATAGTAAATGCGGGATTCTGTCTTCAGGCTTATAATCCAGGCTTAGATATATGTATAAAAATCGCGTTATTTGTCGAGTTTTAAGAGTTGCTTAAAGGTTAAGTTGACGCGAACGTAGTCTCAGGTATATTCTTTTATTTATATATATTTTATTCTTATTATATTATTCTTATATTATATTATTCTTTTATTTATTTATGGCTTCTGCCCACGACATCGTGAGCGTGGACCTTAGACCTGTTGAATTAATAGGATTTTTATAGACTTTATGTTATCAAGAATCTCTTTCCCTTTATGCATTTAAGTGACAGGCTGGACAATATTTGTCTCAAGTAATTAATAAGTATTTGGTTGACCGGGCCTTGATCGTTAATTAAAAAGAAATAATAATAATTAGGGGTAAAAAAATAGGGGTAGGTTGAGACCACCCGTTTCCCGAATACGCTACGCTGACTTGAAAGTTTTCGGCAAAAATAGTGTTTTATATATTCAATTTGAATTTTTGTATTTTTTAATGCCCGAAAACAGGGATAAAACGATTTTTTTTAAACAAAACCTAGCTAGATCGATTTTTCCTCTCCAAAACCTCCTGCATGTTAAATTTCAGGAAAATCGTTGGATTTTAGATAAAAACTTGTTAAGCTAAAGCTTGTAAAGGATTTAGCACACAACACCGCACGGTTAACAATTATATGTAAATAGCAATTGCTAATAAACTGATAAAGAACGTTAACATTTTTTCTCACAACCCAGTTGTTATATAAATAGTTAATCGCGTAATATACCGAGATGTTTATTGAGGTTGCATCATTGAACTACCACTTCCGGATTAATTTGCATAACATGTGTAATACAAATGACTTTAACGATTTACGCTTTGTACCGTAACGTAAGCTCTTCAAATCTTTACAAAAGCACATTAATGTTCGCTCATTGTGTTGATTATGGTACACTGTGTGGTATCCGGCTGAATAGAATAGTACCACCCTCATTTGTTGCCGAGGTGTAGTAAAAGGCGACTAAGATAAGTCGACCCGCCGTGTGGTATCCGGCTGAGTAGAATAGACCACCCTCATTGCTTACCGAGGTGTCGTAAAAGGCGACTAAGGTAAGTTGACCCACCGTGTGGTATCCGGTTGAATAAAACATCTTATAAACCTGCTGTCACATGATTTGGCAGCGTTTTACCGGCCGTCTGCCTGACGTCAACTTACCTTAGTACACGAAAAATTAGAATGCCTTATGCGCCTTAAATAACACATAATCTATGTACTTTTTTACATACCAGCGGCTTCTAGCGTTCTTTTTGCGAGTATAGAATCACCATTCTAATGCTTTAAAATCCCAACCATTTCCATGAATAATCAAATCAAATCAAAATAATCTTTATTCAAATAAGCTCTTTCAAGCACTTTTGAATCGTCAAGGATCAATATGATTAATGAAGCTACAACTGGTTCGGAATGTCGCTCTTACTGAGAAGAACCAGAAAGAAACTCGGCGGTCAATCTTTTAAATATTTTCAATTTTACATTATTAAACCGCAGTCCTGTATGAAGCTGAAAGGATGCAAATGCTTCTTTATCATCCAAATAATCTTCAATTTTGTAATATGCTTTAAATATAAGTACATCTCTTATACTTAAGTTAAACATTTCTGTAGACTGATCTAGTATTGATTGCGGAATTTTATTGTAAAAGCGAATACCGAGACCATCGAATGAGATGCTAACTCTGCTGAGTCGCGACACAGGTATCACAAGCTTTTTGTGACCTCTCGTATGTCTATAATATACATTAAATTTCTTGTTCGCAATATTCGATTGCGGAATTATATAAAAAAATGTTACATCATCACGACGTGCTGGCCACCAAGTAGTGGAAATAGAATCTTTTTGTTTACATTGTAAATTATTCTCACAACTGCACAGATATCGAATTTAAAAAACATTGTTATCGTCACTTGTTTTTGCAAGACGTTTAAAATTGTAGATATATCGTGTTTGTTTCTTCGAAATGCTTCACGCTATGCTAGTATATATGTTCTAGGTATTGCGAAGCCGTATGATAACGGATTAAGAAACCCGCTGTCTCGAATTTTATGTAAATGTCACTCAGGGATTAGTCTTGTAGTCTACATTTTGAACATTTTCGGTTTTTTTATTTTTAGATTGTTTTATTAAAATTATTTTATTGTATGTTTCGCCGTGTGGTATCCGGCTGAATATAATAGTACCACCCTCTTTCTTATCGAGGTGTCGTAAAATACGACTAAGGTAAGTTGACGTCAGACAGGCGGCCGGTCGTAAGAACGCAGCCAAATCATGTGACAGCATGTTTATAACATGTTGTGCCGACCCCACTTAGAACGGGATAAGGTCAGGACGATGAAATAGTAAATAAATATAATAAATAAATAGGAGCGGCAGACTACACAACATAAGTGAAAGTACCTGAGTCACCGAGCCTTGATCGGTTATTTTTTATAAAAAAGGAATTAAAAAAAAAAGAAAAAATAATTGGCTCGATCCTAGGTATTTACATTTCTTGCGACCACCCGTTCCCGGAATAAGCTACGCTGACTTGACAGTTAATTGCAAATATTAAATTCAATATGATATATAAACATAAAACTGGATGGCGTGTAGAATTATAGAACTATATTACAAAATATATAACAAAAAAAATTACCCACCAAGGCTCGGTCAACCGGATACTTTTACTTGTGTAGTCTGCCGCTCTTAAAACTATTCCCCCCGTGTATATATTATACACGTGTATAATATATAAATATACATAAGTCTTATAATATACTTACCGTCCGTCAATTATACATTTTAAATTGCATTACTAGAATAGAATAAGCTGTGGTAGCCCAGCGGTATCACCGTGCGCCTCTTTCGAGAAGGTCTAGGGTTCAAACCCCGGGCAGGCACCAATGAGTTTTCTAGTAAAACTTATGTGTCTAATTGATAATTGCAATTTATCACACGCTTTTCGGTGAAGGAAAACATCGTGAGGAAACATGCATATCTCTAGAGAATTCTGGGGATATGTGTAACCTACCAATCCGCATTGGAGCAGCGTGGTAGGTCTTAGCTCCAATCCTTCTCTCCAAAAACAAAAAAAAAACGGAGAGAAGAGGCCTATGCCCAGCAGTGGGATAGTAACAGGCCGTTAATTACTTACTAGAACTCATCAGCACCGTATACTCCAATAAAAGTTATACGTCTTAGAATTCAACCTGTCTGCCAGCGATCCCAATTTAAAACACAGTTCAAGAACAAACATGATAATTAATATGAAATTTAACATTTATCCGTTGATACGCAACAAGGTAAAACATACATTCACACAACTTCTTCTTACTCTCAACTATGGTAGCACGGAAACTCTAATTTATTAAACACGCACATATATAGTTACATTAACACAAACCCGCGCACACACATACTCTCATACACATTCACACACGCACTCTCTCACATACAAATTCACACACACACTTTATTTCTTCATAAATTATAAGTTGGTGGTTGAGCGGGGCACCCAGTAATACGGGCTCTCGCCTAGTACAGGGGCTCTTGCAAATGCTATGTACCTGTATTTTAAAAAGAAATAAAGTATTTTGATTTTGATACATATATGTAATACATGTATGAACATGTGGTTATTCCAGCGAAGCTCTCGTTTTACCTGTACGTGTTGGTGCTCGCTCTACTGGATACAACGCAGGCGGTGGGCGCGGCGCTGCTCACGTGGGGCTCCATGCCGTCTGGCCTCTGCGTCGTTGACGTCACCACGTGGCTATATTTCTCGCTGTACACGCCGCTCGTGTATCACACGTTTCTCAGCGAATTCTTTAGGTAATGTTTACTTTATTTTATTTAAATAATTTATAGAATTAGGCGTTCCTTTGCGGAGATCCATAATACATAAGTAATAATAAAATTATTTTGCTATAATCCGCGATGAAATTCATCATTCATTCATCGCGGATTATAGCAAAATAATTTTATTATTACTTTTGTATTATTTTATTTAATTTTATTTTTGTACTAGCTGCGCCCCACGGTGTCAAGTGTTTAACCAAAGCAATTCATTTTACCTTATTAAAAATAATCTTTTTTTTTGTTTTCTTAATGGATGCTCTAGGATAAAAAGAAGTCTAGTCCAAGTTTGTTCAAATTTAAATTCAAAATATTCTTTATTCAAGTAAATTTAGTAAGTTCTTTTGACGTTCTTTTGCGGTTTTTATTGTGAGTGGTTGTTTGTTGTGAGTCTTATCTCCTGTAGGGATATGAAAAAATAAACGATTTTTAATAAGCGATTATTTTTTCATAAAAAAATGATTTAAAAAAAATTGATTATTTTTTACAAATAAATAAATAAATAAATCATACTATTTCTATTTTTCACTCTTTTACTTGTTTTTTAAGATTACATATGCATTGCTGGGTAAAACCACTGTAGCCAAACTACACATTTTAATAAAATTTCACAAACAGTGCATCTGTTATTATTTATTGATCGTAGTAAAGCATAGGTACGTAGGCCTTTTGTAAAAACGCAGCCAAATCATGTGACAGCATGTTTATAACATGTTGTGCCGACCCTACTTACAATGGGATAAGGGCAGGAAGATGATGTTATTTATGTTTTCCAGTGTCTCCCAGCCCAGCATCATGTTCTCGTACAAGGCTCAAATGGATGAGCCCATGGACGACGATCAAGTATCGCTGCCGCATCAGCAGAGCTTCAGCTCTCTGAAAACCGACTCCGATTATATTTATCAGGTACGTGTTTAGAGAAACAAGTGACTGTTACTATCCCACTTCTGGGAATATGCCTCTTCTCCCCTTTTTTAATGGGAGGCGTCGGACTTTAGAACCAACACGTTGTACCAATGCGAAGTGGTAGTTTACACATATTCTAGGAATTCTCCAGATATCGCCCTTTGCGAAGAAAAAAGTTATATGTCCCATGTATAAGCAAAGGAAATTTGACTTTATAGGAATTTTAATTTGACTTCGGATCGGGCGATATATGCAGATAAATTACACCTCGATTCGAAGGGTCAAAAAATTTTTTATAAAACATGTTGGCCCTTGGTGGGAATCGAACCCGCGATCGTCAAATCTGAAGGCAAGGTCACTGCCACCTGCGTCATCGTATCAGTCAAGGAAATTAGCATATACCAAGAAAATTTGGAAAACATGTAATAATAATTCGACCACAGCGAAGTGGATGTGAGCTTCAATACTAGTTTATTCTTTTTTATTTCACATACATGAAAATGATAGAAAAGAAAAAATTACGACATGTACAAATGCTGACTCATCCCTTAAAGAGATGTTTTCCAGTTAACCTTTGGGTCACAAGAAAGAACAAGAAGTGAAATATTGTTCATATAGAGAGAAAAAAATAAAAACGATAATTATGTAAGTAGAAAAAAAACAACACATGAAAAGAAAAAGTCTAAAAAAAGATGCAATATACATAACAAACCCGCAACTTCGTTTGCGTGGACTGTTGTCGCGTAATAGGTTGATGTGCTTTTCAATGGTGGTGGCTCGATGGTGCTTTTCAATGTCATCGTATTACTGTAGAATTAACATGACTTCTATAGCCGTATAATATAGAAATTGGTTCAGCGGATTCGCCGTGAAAGAGTAACAAACATATACCCGCCGTGTGGTATCCGGCAGAATAGAATAGTACCACCCTCATTTCTTACCGAGGTGTCGTAAAATACGACTGAGGTAAGTGACTCACCGTGTGGTATCCGGTTAAGTAGAATAGACCACCCTCTTTCTTATCGAGGTGTCGTAAAATACGACTAAGATAAGTCGATGGCAGGCGGCTGGTTGTAAAATACGTAGCCAAATCATGTGACAACATGTTTATAATATGTCACTACCCCACTTAGAGTGATAAAATAGACTGACTTCTTCCCGAAGAATTGGGCTTTACTTAGCAGTGGTATAGTAACAGACGCGTAAGCAATTAACGGCCTGTTACTATCCCACTGCTGGGCATAGGCCTCTTCTCTCCGTTTTTTTTTTGGAGAGAAAGATTGGAGCTAAGACCTACCACGCTGCTCCAATGCGGATTGGTGTGTTACACATATCCCCAGAATTCTCTAGAGATATGCAGGTTTCCTCACGATGTTTTCCTTCAGCGAGAAGCGTGTGATAAATTGCAATTATCAATTAGACACATAAGTTTTATTAGAAAACTCATTGGTGCCTGCCCGGGTTTGAACCCTAGACCTCCTCAAAAGAGGCGCATGTTGTTACCGCTGGGCTACCACAGCTTACGCAGGCACGTACTTTACTTTTAATCGACTGGCCCGTTGGCGCAGTGGGTAGTGACCCTGCCTTCGGCTACGCGGGTCGCGGGTTCGATTCCCGCCGAGGGCAAACATTTTCTATAAATGAATTTGTTGGTCTTTGAGCCTGGGTGTATATTTGTATTTACGTATGTATTTAAAAATATATAAGTATATATTCACCAGTTATCTGTCACCCATAACACAAGTATTAAATTACTTACTTTGGGGATGGACGACCGTGTGTGTAAGTGTCCCATATATTTATTTATAAATTAATTGTTCCAGCAGAGCAATAGTGTATACGATAGCACGCTTTTCGAAGCGGGTGGTACCACTCCTATGAACCCAGTGTACAGTGCATCACTACAGAGCCCCGACTCGATAGCATCGGGACAATCCATAGACATAGGAGTACCAACATCGGGATTCCAAAGTCAGAACATGCTCTCAACATAACAAACAGAATATAGATTAAAAACGCCTTACATTTATTTCATACATCCAAAGAGAAATGTTAATTATTTAAGGGTATAGCGTTAAAGAATTAATTTTAAATGCTTAACGATAATAGTTTGTTAGAATCTCGTTTTGTGTTTAAGTCGTTCTCGGGAAATTTTTAGACGACATTTTGAGAGTAACATAGAGTTATTAGAATAGGGGAGTCAGCCTGAAATTTTCCTTTCTAAAAAAAGAGAAAGCAAATAAGAAATCTATCTCTTTTTTGCACGTGCAAAATAATAATTACTTAACACACTTCAACTTTGTTCTAAGTAATTTTACAGAATTAGGCGTTACTTTCCGAAAATAATACAAAAGTTATATTAAAATTATTTTGCTCAGATTATAGCGAAATAATAATAAAATTATTATTTCTTTTGTTCTATATATATGACTGGCCTGTTGGCACAGTGGGTAGTGAGTTCGATTCTCACCGATGACTAACATTTTCTATAGTTCAATCTGTTGGTCTTCGAGTCTGGGTGTATATTATTTTAAGCATGTATTTAAAATTATATATGTATATATTCACCAGTTGTCTCTCACCTATAACACAAGTATTAAGTTACTTTGGGGACGACCGTGTGTGTAAGTGTCCTATAGATTTATTTATTTAAAGTATGAACATGCCATAAATTTCCTCTACGCATGTGTGGTTACATAAAGATAATTATGTCTCTCATTTTCCCTCTCTTATTTGTTGGACACTTGCACTCTCAACCTTGTTTATTACTCCCGTACTCTATGTATAATAACTCTATGGTTATACTACTTCTGCTTTAAAATTTAGTCTATGTAATGGATCCATCCACATTTTCGTATTAGGTTAAGGCTGATACAGCTCCATATATTAAGGATCGGTAGATAAAAGCACATAGAACATTACTTATATAAAAAACTTATGTGCACGTAATATTTTCTAGATAATTCGTGATAAAATACTAAGTCTGCTGTGCAGAGAACCACAAAAGTCTTTAATTGTTTTAGAATAATTATGTTGTAACAAAAAAAATCAATAAAAGTAATTATAATATAATTTTTCTCTAATCCGCGATATAATGCTAATGCTCTATATTTTAAAAGTAATGAAAAATATTAATTTATCGCAGTTTATCTCAAAATAATATTTCCATTATTTTAGTATTATGGAGGTCCATAGACGCCTGATTCTATAAATCACTAAATTTAGCATTACATAGATTTTCTATGATGCGGAAAATAATATATCATCAATCTTATACTATAGATGTTCGAAAATTAACGCCTAATTCTATAAATTGTTTATGTGCTTTAGTCTACCGACCCAAGATACATGACACCGATGCTAGTTTTCCGGTTAATAAACGAATAAGTATGTTTAAGAATAACAATAGATTGCAATCTGAAATTCATCCACTGGATCAGTTAAAACTCGAATATTATTAGTATATTTACATCCCACAATGAGTTTAACCAAAATTAATTAAGAAAGACTGTTAATGTTGAAAAACGGTATCGAATAATTACGTATAGTAAAGTAACAGATAAAACTGTTCGAATAATAAATAAAAATACTATATCTCGATGCACTTTTAGCAGTATAAAAACTTAGTTTCTTTTGAGATCGCATGGGTCGTTTTAGCAACATCGTTTCGGACATACGTGATAGATATACAAACTGTTTGGATTTATTTGTAACTATACACTGTCCATTATATTAACCATCTTTTGACAGATTGACGATAGTGATGTCCTAAAGATTCTCGTATGCGATACCATTCCGATTATAGTACCTACTATCATTAATCGAATTACGTACCTAAGTAATTCGATTAATGATAACCTACGTAAACTAGATTACTACTTGAGAAAGGAAATTCCAACTTTGAGAAAACTTATTGTTTCTTTGAAAAGAAGTGGTCTATTTCATGGTGAAAAATCTTCTTTGGTCAAAGTTTTGAACACAATTGGCTTTTCATATAAAAAGTTAAATAAAAGAAAATTATTAATGGAACGCACAGATATAGCTATAGCACGTTGTGATTTTTTAAGAGAGGCAAAGAAAATACAAGATTGGGCAAATATTGTTTTCACGGATGAAACATGGCTCAACGCTAACCACACACTATCTCGTTTCTGGACTGATGATACTGCTGATTCCACTTCCTGTACCAATGGGAAAAGGTGAGCGCCTAATCATTTGCCATGCAGGTACAGCAAAAGGATTTGTACAAGACGCACAGTTGGCATTTAAATCGAAGAAATCAAATGACTACCACGAAGAGATGAATGCAAATGTGTATGAAGAGTGGTTCAAAAAAATGCTCATTTCATTGGAAGAACCATCAATAATTTTTATTGATAATGCGCCCTACCACTCCCGTCAAATTGACAAAATGCCAACACAGGCTAATAAAAAGCATGAAATAATTAATTGGCTTCGGGACAATGGAGAAAATGTGGACGACTCAATGTTAAAAGTTGAATTAATAAAAATATTAAAAACCAAAAAGAGAGCAAAACGCTATGTAATCAATGAAATGGCAGCAGAATATGGCCATACTGTTCTTCGGATTCCTCCATACCACTGCCAGTACAACGCAATAGAACTTATATGGGCACAAGTAAAAGGGCATGCTGCGAGATGCAATACAAGCCCCCCATTCACAGCGAATAAAATGTTGCAATTGCTAAAAAATGCTTGCACCCACGTAACGGCCGAGAACTGGGCAAGTGTGGTGGAAAGAACTAAAAGAGTAATATTCTCTGATTGGGAACGTGATATTGCGTTTGATAATATATTATCTACACAAGAGCTAATAATAACTGCTACTGAAGACTCCTCATCGGAGGAGTCTAGTGTTGATTATCATTCCGACGACTCGTGCTAATAAAATAAATTAAAATATCCTGATTGTTTTATTTGTATTCATGTATTAACTAAGAAGAAAGTAAAACTTTATATAATGTTATTAAATGTCTTTTAATACTCGTAACATCGATTTCTACCGATTATTTTTAATCTGTGGCATAATCGTAGTAACCATTATGTGTGACATCACTAAGTGGGCGGTACCCATCCATAAAGTACAAATATTATTTGTATGATATTTGTACGTAAGCAATACAAAACTTAATGAGCGTGAGCTGTCAAAAGACTGATAATATGATGGACGCAGTATATTTCTGAGTTTGGTTACTAACCAATTATAAACTTGTAAATGGCAAATTTTCTAAATTTGTTGATAAATTTATTTAATTATTTGCAATTCGTGTAAAATTTTAATTTCGACACTCAAATGTCGAGCACTAAAAAAATCTATACTTTCTCACAGCGTTTCTCAATTATCGATTTTTAATTATCGGTACACGCAAACAGATAAAGATATTATAGATTTAGTGCTTCAACTTTAATATTCCCGGTTGTTTAAATTAGTATTTTTTTAGTAATTATTTCCATAATTAGTTAGAAATTACTATTGACATTGGGATATAATAAATTTCATACAAGGTTAACAATTATTATATCATGATAGAGATAATAAACAAGATGAATTGCTTAATATGCTTTTCGAAATAGTGAAGGAAAGGAAATCACGATAGTAGTTTTTAAATTGTGTCCAACATTTTTTGTTAGAAGCTAGAATACGCATAAAAGTTTGGTTGAAAAAAAACGTTAGATTTTTTATAGGATTCCGTAGCCAAATGGCAAAACCGAAAGTTCTGACCGCCATTTACAGAGATAATTGACAATACAAATTAGATGTTTTATAGAAAAGAAAATTAATTTAAAGTAAAGGAAAGGTAGTGTCGTAACAGAAAAATGCTCGTCTAAAATCGAATATAAAATGTTGTCCTCTTCTAATTTAGTTTTTAAATTATTCAGTAAAGGTAACTGCCAAAACAAAGTTGCAAATATTAGTTGATAGTTTTCAAACAATTTATTTTTGGTTATGTGCTATTTTGAGACCAGCGCATATATACAAGCTGAATTTGTTTCTAACAGTCTTTTAACAAATGCCTATTATAAAATATAAAATTCTTTTAGTATAAAGTGGTCCTAAATAACATTGCGCTTTAACATATAACGGGATCTACTGAAGCATCCGCTTTTTGGTCCGATACAAACTTTTATTTTTAAGTGTACAGTAGCTTCTCTGAATTTCTTCTTATATAATAGTAGATTATGATACTGTTGCATAATAAGGGTTCTTATAACACGAGTGTGTTTTTGTAGTATCACACGAGTGTTATAAGACCAAGTTGTGTACAGTGTCATACACTACTTTATCTACTCTCATACTATAATACGTAAAACAATATTAATAAAAACCAAACTTTGTTTAAATATTGAAAAGATTTTTTAAATGTCAATTGTTAGCGCCAAGACGCAAACATTGATTGCGCATGCGTGTTGCGTCGCCGCGGACTCGTTCATTGAAACATTTTTTTTTAAGTATTATAGTATCAGAGTAGATAAAAATACATATAGTTGTGAACCTGTGTATAGTTAATGATTAACAGTATTCAGTTATTAGTATTAATGATATGAAATAGCAAATCAGTTGTGATCATTTTTCTCTATCGAAATATGTTAGATTCTACTGTAGAATTTGGGTTTAATATTATTTTATATTTATAATTGACACCGATTGGTTTATATTATTTTTATTGTACTGTGATTGTTTAATACTTACTTATTTTAATTTTGTTATTTTTATTATTGTTTATTGAATCGATAGCATTGATAAGTTTAGAATCGTAACGCAGCAAAGCTGATAAATTAGTTATATAAGTTACATAACGCACTCTTAAAGACCATTGACATACATAAAAGATCTATTTATAAATAATTATGATATATAAGCATGTGCAAAGCAATGATAGCTTAACGGTTAGAGTGATCCTTCGAAACATCGTGCAGATATGAATGTTGTTTTCGAATTGTAATAGATATTTATGGTTCATGATTTTTGAAAAATAATGAAATAAAAATAATCATAGACAATTTCCTATATGCATTGGGATCATGAATAGTCTATAGGACCCCTTCATTATGGGTGAAGATGGGCCTGATAGTCTATGCTCCATATACTCTCGAATAAAAAGGTCTTTAGCCGGATATGGAAAAGTAGTAATTTTTTTTACATAGGCATCGATAGATGATTTAATTTCAGAATTTTTTTTTGGAAATATATTCGTGCATAAGATAACATGTCGTATAACTTTCGTATTGTTAGCGTAAAGGTAAATAATCTGGATACTTTTTAGTTGCATCAAATCGTCCTATCCTAAGAATAAAGCCACGTTTCCTATGCTTCTACAAGGGACATGTGACTTTATTCTTCAGAATAGGTTAAATGATATTAATAGCTCTCATGTGAGACTTGGTTGAATACAGTATCTGCAACCTTGCTCTAGATCAGGGCTTCTTAAACTTTTTTATATAGCGAACCCTTCAAGCTTAGGAAATTTTAAACGACCCCCTCCTCCATATATATTAACCGTAGATGTAGATGTAATATCGCACTATTTTACAATGTAAATAACAGTTTTGCATTGCCACTTTTTTCAAAAAATTGTTATAATAAAACTACAATAGTATTTTGTATGATTTTTATTTGTATTTATATTTGTACGTAGTGTGTATACTAATTTTAAAATTTTATTTACAATTATTGTAAACTAACCAATCATAAATTTAATAAAATCTATTTAATGAAATTTAATGAAAAGGAGTAATGAAGGAACTTAGGAGGAGAAATATCAATAAATCTTTGTTAGAAAAGTTCTTTAAAGGACAGCTGCAGCCATGTAGTTGTATCAATAATAATTGAAAAGTATCAGATCTTTGCGACGCCCCTTTCAGTAGTCTCGCGACCCCCCTGGGGGCCGCGACCCACAGTTTAAGAAGCCCTGCTCTAGATTACTACAGGAAAGGTTGTATATGGTTTTATGTTGTTAAATCCTCATTATATTGGTTGTACAGAAACAATGTTTTGCGTGGTACGAAAAAAATTTAGCTTAACGTGTCAAAAAAAAAAAAATTAATAATGGGATTCATAAAAACTATTTATCTGTCGATTCCGATACTAATTGTTTTTTCTGGTTTCTAAGTGATTTAGTATATAATTTTGATTTAAAGTTGGCAGAATGTAACAATGCCTCTACCTTGCTATAACTAGTCTTAGTTTTTCATAGTAAAAAAAGTTGGTTCTAGCGATAAATAAAGGTAGTTATCACTAACACCTTTCTTGCGTTTGTATTATTTACATTCTATTAAATCTGAAATATCAATAAAAATTAGAAAAAATTGTCAATTTAACCTGTAAATACACTACAGCAGTAAATCACCGTTGTCAATTTTCCTTTCTGAAATGTGATAGTCCACATATGTACATATGTGAACTTATTTTAAGTGATATTTTGGTTGATGGCATATATTTTGTTATTTCTATCTTAGGAAACTATTAAAGTAACAATTTTAATGGCGATTGTCTTATTTATATAACCTTACGAGCTGATAAGGCGAACTTCTTATCGACTTTTAAAAGTTCCTGTGTAACCGAACCGAGCGAGGTATTTTTTTTAAAGATATAAATAAAAAAAAAACGCCTTGTGGTATCCGGCTGAATAGAATAGTACCACCCTCACTTCTTGCCGAGGTGTCGTAAATGGCGACTAAGGTAAGTCAACCCGCCGTGTGTAGAATAGACTAACCTCATTTTTTACAGAGGTGTCGTAAAATACGACAGAGGTAAGTTGACGTCAGGCAGGCGGCCGGTCGCAAAAACGCAGCCAAATCATGTTACAGCATGTTTATAACATGTGCCGACCCCACTTAGAGTGGGATAAGGACAGTAAGAAGATTATAAATAAAAAAAGAAAGATTGGTGCTATTTGAGACTTGATCCTGGGCCTTTTCACTTCTTTAGTCCGCCCGTTCCTAACTGAGCTATTAAAACTTTGCAAATGACAGCGCAATTAACCTTTGTTTTCTAATAATATTGTAACATGAAAATATTTCTAAAATTCAGATTATATATGTATATACAAGATTAGCTACTTTAAATATTAAAGATATGTACAACAAATTTTGCAGAATTTTTTTTTTTGCTATTTTTTGTACTTTTTAGAGCTGCGTTTCACACAACGATTTCGGTTTTCCGATGTGAGAACATTTAACATTCATTTAAAACATATAGAACTTTGAAGTAAATTAAACTAAGCATAGAAAAACGTGAATTCGCTATAAAAGAAAATATTATTAACCGAAATTAAAACTACCTAAAAAATTTACTGAAATCGGTTCAGTAGTTTCGAAGAGATATGTACATCATGACACAGGATTTTTATATATGTATAAAGATAAAACACCTGTATGTAATAAATCCAATTTATTTTGAGAAACTTATTTTTGAAGTCCATCTTGTATAAATGGATGTTTTAAACAGTCTGTTGAAGATAATCTTTGACGTTCGTCCAAAATAAGCATTTTATCAAGTAAATCTTTAAATTGAGTAATCTTTTTCATGTCACAATTTGATGCCTTTACATAGCTTTTTTTAAGTTCTTTATTTAAATCTCTTGTGACGGTAATGTTGGTAACTTCCACTACCTTTTCTCTCCCAGTAAGCTCATCCATCTTATGCAAAAGGAAATTATTATTGTAATTAAAATGCTGATCCTTGAATTTCCCTTTTCTAATTACTCTACTCGGTATCCTTCCTTTTAAATCCATAAAGCATTTTAACATTCTATTGTTAGAGCCTCCAGTAAAAAGAATTCTACCTGTTGCCATCTCATACATGGTACAAGCAGTTGACCATACATCAACACTATGTTTGTAAGGAATACCCAGTATGATTTCAGGGGCTCTGTAAAACCTAGATACTAAATAAGGAGTAGGTTCATTATCATTTATTTTCATAGCAGATCCAAAGTCACATAATTTTAAAATGTTCTTCCTTTCATTTACTAAAATATTATCAGGTTTTATATCGGCATGAATAACTCCAATTTTCTTCAACATTCTCAAAGCAAGGAGAAGCTGTCTACTGTAACTCATTAGAGCTTTCATATTAAGACCATGATTTTTACCATATTTCTTTAGTACACTTCTCAAATCCATGTGAAGAGCTTCAAAAACCAAACAAAGGTGTCCCTTATGCATAAAATTTGTCAGCAGCCTGACACAATGATATTTATTGTTAGGATCAGCATCATTGACCTCTTTTAATGTTTTTATCTCTTTTAAACCTGTTTTATACATCAAGTCATTATTTCGAATAATTTTGACTGCAACTTCGCTATTTTCCTTTGTACTATCTTGGGCTTTTACAACATTTGCATAAACACCTTGTCCTAACAATGATTTGATTGTATACCTGTTATTATTTATAATATCACCAATTTTAATATTATAATATCCTTCAAAATCATCCCAATTGTCAGCTAATTCAGAATTTATTTCTGTATTGTCTTGTGTTACATTCTCAAAACATGTTTTAGGTACAAAATCATCTTCTGAGAACATATCAGTCACTTTTTGTGAAGGCTTTATATGAGGAGATAAACCATTTTCTGCTTCTTCTTTATCTTTTTGATTTTTATTTAGTCCATTTTGATTGTTAGAGGAAAGTATTTGGTCTGCAATTACACATGTATTGGATTTTGTAGCCTGTAATTGTTCCATTAGCTGTTTTCGTTGTTGTCTTCTTTGCTCAATGATATTTTCTTCATCTTCAGAATCTAATTGATTATAATCTTGAATGTATTCAGGTGAAGCATTTTTAAATGAATTAAATGTTTTATTTTCAATATTATCATTAACTTGCACAGTTTTTTGGAGTCTAAAGCTTGGTGTCTCTTTTTCACATTGTTTATTAACATGTTTACATTCACCTTTTTCAATGTTTCTAAGCTCTTCTTTAATAAATTTCCTCTGTTTAATTAAATCTTCAATACTGCCATGTCTAACTGGTAATGGAGGAGTTTTGCTTTCACTTAAATAATATTTAGTATCATCTCTGTTTCTTTTTCTACTTTTATTTGTTAAATGTTTTGAATTATGGTATTTTGTATGTTTCTCATGTTTTTCAGCCATATATATGATATAATAGTCAAATGTAGATAGCACTTCGTTTTTAAACTTTTATTTTCTTCTTAACCTGTAATCAGTAATATTTGTTTTGTGGATTTAGTATGGTATACAAAAAAATTTAATTATATGAGGCTAATTCATTATTTTCGTACAAAATATGATTTCCAAGCATGTCATGTCACATTTATGATTGCTATTCTTTATTATTTGACATTTTTTTTTATACAACTATCATAAATTTGACATGTTTCATATTGAAGTACTATGGTACTATATTGTCATTGATTACATTTCCACCCTTCATTTTGTCATCAGTTTTGTTCCAACATTACTTAGTATTGAACTTTTCATGTTGTTTACAAGGAAAATGCACATATTCACTGGTTCTGCGCTCATTTAGGCCTTTCTCTCACTTTACTTTGCCATCCATGGTTATCTATATTAAAAATGAACATATTAATAATTAAATATGTGTAAACAAATATATCAAAATAAACTGTTAGTTATAGGTGATGTGCACAAATTAATTCATAAATTAAAATTTTATATGAATAAAGAGAATATCTTTAAAAACAAAATTAAGTATACTACTGATCACTGAGAACTGCAATGAGTGGTTTAATAAGATATGATATTAGTATTTTTCTTTTCCTTGTTTTTTGAATTGCTTTCTTTACAATACTTTTTCAATATAAAATATTAGTAATTATTTTTGTAGACAACATTCTTTACAACAATTAACAAAAAAAATTGGTATTCAGTTTCTATAAAGCTATTGAAGGTTAAATTATGACGTTTTTTAAGAGATTAACTCCTATAGTATACATAGCACTAATGTTATGTATACTATTCGAGTTTACATTTTATTCAATATTTTTTTAATAGATTAATTTGCTCACTTTCAACAGTTCAAGTACAAGTTAATCTACTAAAAACTTTCATGTTATAAGCACTCTGTACAGTGAGCAACTAAAGAGTGGTAATAGAACTATAACTGAATTTAAAATATTAAGAAAAAACAAATATGTCTGCACGATAATGAGATCAATATCAAGAAAGTTTCGCAAAAGCTTTGTAAATTCATTAGAATATCCAACTAAAGGGTTACGAAATTTTAGTAGAGGTATTAGATGTACCACGAGTTATCAAAAATTTTGTAACCCTTTAACAATTTTTTTAGTTTACACAAATATAAAAAGTTTCGCACATTTACTTTAATTTTTTAGGCACATTATGGTTAACATAGACTACTAACTAAAATCACTAAAAATAGTAAACACAGACATGAGACAAGACAAATTACTATCTATTACAATTTACAAGATGTCTAAACGGAAAGACTTACCCATAGAGCTACGCTCTTTCGTAACAGAAATACATGGTAAAAGTTGAAAGAATGGTTAATTAATGGCATATCATTTATTCCTTTGAGGTCATATTTAGACTTATTTAAAAATAACAACAATAAAAACCTTTTTACCGTAAGGAACTTATTCGTCAAATAATAAAATCGTGTATGATAATAGACTAGCTAGTCCTTAGAGACATATACATGCTATTATTTGAAATTACTTTTCTATGTAGGTTATAGATTTATTGTTTACAATCGTACTTTTGATATGATCATTAGTCTGTGTTGTAACCTAAAATTTGTTTTTCGACTATATCTGACTTTTGTTAATTTATTGTAAGAATGTCTTTTTTCAATGCGGTTTTTAGATCTTTTACAAATTATAGCTTACGTTGTGCTTTGCCAGTTAGAAGTTTTCATGTTTCACAAGGTTAGTTTCATAAATTTAAATGTTAATATTTTGAAATTGAACACTTTTCAAATTCAAATTATATTTGCAGCACAATTGCTGTATTCTCCATCAGCATTAGGCATTGATGGGTACTTGCAGACAAGAAAGAAAATTAGAGAACAGTTTTCAAACTTTTCGGACAAATTTAGAACCAAAATGAATGAATTTGTATCGGATTCAAAAAATATGATTTTTACTGAAGACCTTAAAAATATGGTGCATATTGCTGAGCCCACGGATTTGGACTTAGTAGTGAAAATGGTTAAGAAGTAAGTAATTTTTTTTCCTACAGTATGCATTCACTAACCAACATTATTTGGAATATCAGGGCATTATTATAGAATTCAATTTATTTCAAATTTAATAGAGAGCAAGGGGATGTGGTGGCTGTGTCTCTTGATAGTTAAAGTAGTTTGAGGCAAAACTATCTATTCCATGATATTGCAGTCAATAAATAAAGCAAATGACTCTATTATTCAATTTATTATTTCATCACAATAGAATATTTTATTTATATTTATTTTGACACACCAATGAAGAAAAGAAAAATCTGTAAAGTTTATTCAAATCATCTTTTTAATTTTCAGATTTAATACACAGAAGACTGAATTTAGGTTTGGATCATTTGTATTTGGACCTATAGTAATGAGAATGTTCTATTTTCTAGATGCACCTACTGAAGCTCTTAAGGTTGGTTATGTAAAATATAAATCATGTGATAATATATTGCTATAATAAGAAACACCAGGTTGCGCTATAAAAAGATCTCAATTTAATGTTATAAGAAACTTATATTTCTGAAGTATACAAATTACTCATATTCTTAGCTTTAACTAGAGTTACTAAGATATTTTAGTTATTATTGGCACTCATAACTTTAGAGATAAAACAATTAAGTAGTGGTACTACTAAGGAGTGTAAAGATGTTGTGAGATTGTAAACATTCATAGAAAAGTGGATTAAATGGGCATTAGGTTTAAGTGGACCTTTTGACGTTAAGTTTTATAATTTAGTTTGCTGTTTCAGTGCTTTGGAGATCCTGATAACAGTGGATTTTTTGACCAATTAGTGACATATCAAATATTGCTGGATCTTCTATATAACCATCAGATGTTTGAAGAAATGTACAAAATATTTGAAAAAGTACAAGAGAAACAATTGAATATGACAAAATTTCCAAAATATCCAGTAGTTTTAATTCTGGCAGCTTGCTATAAGCAGGTGAGTTAATTCTGCAGTTAATGTAATTCGATAATTTTAAAAATATTTCAATCAGAGGTTGGAGAGAAGGATTGGAGCTAAGACCTACCACCCTGCTCCAATACACATATCCCAAGAAATCTCTGGAGATGAGAAGGTGCCCTCACAATGTTATCCTTCACCGAAATGAGTGTGATAAGTTGCAATTATCCATTAACCCAACCATCAACCATCCCTCTTCCACCCAAATAGTTGCATGGTCTCCAAGCTGGGCTATCACAGCTTTCAATGAGAGGTATTTTCTCTTAATCAATTAGATAAAAATGTTGCTTATTGTTTTTTAATGTACTGAACACATAGTGTTTATTTCCTTGCCTCTCTCTTGAGAGATAAATAAGTGACCTCAATTTTATGAGTTTTCCACAAATAAAAAGTACATATACATTTATAGAACTGTATATATAGCAGTGACTATTGATTGTGACAGGTGGGTTTGATTTGTTATTATAAACACACAGAAAATTAATAATATAAAGTGAAGAAGTACAGCAGTAATGTGGCCAATACTTAATCTATCTTTAATATATATATTCGAATTTTTCGATTTTACGATGAATACAATCACAATTTTTCGCTGTCAAATGTAAAGTCATGGTAGTTCATTTGGGGGACGTGCGGTATAGAGAGGTGAAAATACCTAGGATCGAGCCCCATCTGCCATATTATTTTTTCATTTCTCTTTACGATTTTTTTTTAATTTAATGATTTTACATAAATTTAAAAATTACAGAGTAAGGGTCACCCAGATTATGTAAATGTTAAAACAAATTAAAGTTTCAATTACTTTAATTTGTTTAATGTTTAATATATAAGTTTTTTATAATAAAAAAGACATTTTTTAAATATAAAATATAATTATAATTATTTTTAAATTTAGAATACACCACAAAGTATGGAGTATGCTACAAAGCTATGGGCAGAAATGCTCAGTGTTGGTACCATACCTTTAAGAAGAGCTGCTACATTTATGGCTGGTATGTTATCATTCATTTAAGTAATAGTATGTTAGTAGTAGTTTTATTGTTTCACCACTATTTATGGTATATATATTATATCCATAAAGATAATATAATTAATTTTGCTTGTTTATAGTTTGTATGCTTAAATGTTAATGATTTTGTTAGCGCACAATTTTAACAATAACACGATGTAATAGAAATACCACAATTCCCAAAAAAGAAAGAAAAACTGGCTTTTTAATATTTCGTAGTGTGATCTTCTAGATGACATTAAAGTAATTGACTAATTAAACCTAATTTGGAATTTGGTCACTTACTAATTGTGCGATTTATCATTCAAGTGTGCCTTTGTCTTTCTCTAAGATAAACTTATAAGCTAAAAATAATTGTTTCAGCACTGTGCTTGAATCAGGGTGCCCCACATTTAGCATTAGAATCGATAGCTTTGCAAAAGCCACATTACATTACTATAAGGAACATAAGAGTAAGTAGTAATTATATATATTAATTTTAATGTAATATGCTATATCAAATAAAAACGAATTATGTTATGTCACAAAAATATAAGAAAATTTAATGAAACTTTTAATTTTTTTTTATTAGCCGTGTGGTATCCGGCTGAGTGGAATATACCACTCTCATTTTTTACCGATAAAAGGCAACTAAGGTCACCAAAGTTATAATATAAGAAAATTTAATTAAACTTTCTTATTTTTTTTATTTGTCGTGTATCTGGGTGATTAGAATAGACCACCCTCATTTCTTACCGATGTGTCGTAAAAGGCGACAACGGGAAGTTGACCTACCGTGTGGTATCCGGCTGAGTAGAATGGACCACCCTCTTTCTTACCGAGGTGTCATAAAAGGCGAGCAAAGAAGTTGACCCGCCGTGCGGTGTCCGGGTGAGCAGAATAGAACACCCTCTCTTACCGAGGTGTCGTAAAAGGCGACTAAAGTAAGTTGACCCAAAGTGTGGTATACGGTTGAGTAGAATAGACCACCCTCATTTACCAAGGTGTCGTACTTACGACTAAGGTATGTTGACGTCTGGCAGGCGGTCGATCGTAAAATACGTATACAAATCATGTGACATGTTTGTAACATGTTGTGCCGACCCCACTTAGAGTGGGATAAGGGCAGGAGGATGATGATAATGAAACTTTTAAATAAATTCTTTCCTGGCCATAGCTTTAGCACAGAGGGGTACGTCGGGCAGGCGGTCGTTCGTAAATTACGCAGCCAAATCATGTGACATGTTTATAACATGTTGTGCCGATCCCATTTACAGTGGGAGTGGTTCATGATAATGAAACTTTTTTATCTAATGCTTTTTAGGCCATAGCTTTAGCACAGATGGGTAGAGTTGATGACGCGTTGCCAGTTTTAAGGGGGGTGTTAGAAATAGACCGGCCCGACCAAAAGGACAAACACACATTCTTTGAGGAAACTGTGAGTGTTATGTTTAAATTATTGCAAAGCATCTATACCCATGCATTGGATGTCTGAATTTCCCAGTTTTACACTTCCATACTACAGATGCTCTCTACATCGTTTGTCCCACTTCTGAACAGTAAAAAAACAAATTTCTAAACGAGTAGTCCTTGTAATAATCATTGTTGCATGCTTTTGAAAAATTTATCATATATACGGCACGAAAAAGTCCTAATAGAATTATATTATATAATTGAGAAAAAAAATACAAATGTTATATAATTAAGTAAAAAAACACATTTCTTACTATTGCATTGTAAAATATAAGGAATAAAATGTGATTCCATTATATGAGTATAAACTAGGCATGTAATGGGAATGGCAAAATTCGATTATTAAATAATCGGTTTATCTTCCTTCAAAGTAAATCGATTTGTAAAAAAAGCGATTAATTATATATCGAAAAAAATAGATTTTTCGTGACCTGAAAATCTTTGTTTATCATATTATTTAATAAATAATACGATTAGAGAATAACTTAGATGCGCTGGTTTCAAAATTCGATTAAATGTGTAGTTTGGGTACATTGGATTACGCTGACAACGCATATTATCCTATAAACAAGAGAACGTAGAGCAAGAATGTAAATAATATAATCGATTTGAAAGAATCGATTTATAATTTTTTTTTAAATTCGATCATTAAAATTCGATTATAATTATTTTTACTATTTTTAACGTACATAGTATAAAGTAAACATTAATTGCAGCTAAACACAGTCAGAGAAGCGGTAGAAAAATCCGATAATAGAGATGTGAAAAAAGAATTCGAAAACATCGACAAAGCTCTAAAAGACCGAGGTCTGGTTGATTCGCAGGTAAAATGTTATTTTTTTTTCAGATAATTAATTTAATATCAAAGTTCCATAACTAAAATATTTTTGAACACGTTAAATGAGAATATAACACCAAAAGTAATGAAAATATTGTGAACCTAGAATCCGCGATAAAAGAAAATATATGTAATGCTATTGTACTAGTTCTTATACCTGATACATGCAGAATCAGTGTGCTTAGTGAGATTTTTTTAAAACTACTAGATCGCGTTAACGTAACGCCAATTTGTATGACGATGGAACAGCGGTCACTAGATGTCGCAGTTCATACAAATTGTACCCTAACGTGATCAAGTAGGTCGCACTAAGCACACTGTTACAGGTCTGCCTATTAGGCATGGACAGAATCACCAATCACTTAATGATCATGATATGAAAAACTTTTCATATAACATCATCTGCTAATGAGTTTTAGAGTAACTGCTATACAAAATTATGGATAGGTATTCTATGAAAAAGTAAAATAATAAATTAATACTGTGACTAACTCACTGATATTGAGCAAAATTATTGTTAATACAAACAAATGTAATTCTTATATCTCATATAATACGGTCGATAATTCGGGAAGATTTAAATTTATTTACGGAGAAGAAAGCACTTTTACGTTATTCCAACTGAAACTATATCCTAGAAATATCGACCGTATTGAATATTATTTAAAAAATACATTTGTTTGTAATAGCAATCGCTTTATCAAGTAATAATATTATAGTGAATAGCTGAATAATATAATAGCGGATAGCGTTTTTGCTAATCAATATTACTGGGAAAAATTATTATTGATTAGCAAAAACGCTATCCGCTATTATATTATTTACGTTAATGAACTAAATGATTGCTTATACGAGCAAATTTAGTCTTTATGTCCTATAATACACTGCATACGACATAAAGAATACATTTGTTTGTACTCCAATAGCATTAGCAGCATTAGCATGTCTTATGCAAACAAATGTAGTCTTTATGTCCTATACACTGCATACGACATAAAGAATACATTTGTTTGTATTCCAATAGCATTAGCAGTAGCAGGTATGATCACGTGATTAAAATCGATCATATCGTGGAACGAATATGATTCTTATATAGCAATCATGCCTATAGCTCACCTTTAGTATAATTACTCTATGCTTTTAAGCATAGAGTAATTATACTAAAGGTGAGCTATAGGCGTTTTAACGCCGACATAAAAGTTGTTTTATACTCTATGCCTATTCATAGACAATCGTGTATTTAGGGAGTGAACTTCACATGTGCATTGGCTCATAAACAATTTTTTTTCAGACCTTAGATCAGCTGATCACATCTGATATAACAATAAAAATCGATAAATCACAGATTTCGCCCCAAAGATTGCCTCGAATGCCCTACGGTATGAGGCAGAGAAATAAAAATTTGGTTTAATACACTTTGAGAACCCTTTAAATATTGTAAATAAACCGTTCGTAATGGATGTATGAATGTATGATTGTTGATGTAATTTGACTTTGTTGTGCGCTTTAGTTTAGTGAAATTAGAAAATTGCTAAGTAAATAAATGATATTTCATTGAAACTTGTTTGATTTCGAACTTTCATATCCCCGTTATATGTACATAAACCAGTCGTAATGGATGTATGAATATGATTGTTGATGTAATTTGACTTTGATGTGCGCTTTATTATAGTGAAATTAGAAAAAAATAAATGATATTTCATTGAAAGTAGTTTGATTTCGAACTTTCATTTCACATTACGTTATGTTAGCTGTTCAGGCCACTCGTTGCAGTGTCACAGTCTGGTTTAGAATGCCCCTCGAAAGAGAACTCAATGGTTAACTAAAATGCTACGATCGCCACCACCACCACTTTACACAGTTTTATCCCTGTTTTTGGGCTTTAAAAAAATGGTAGTGTACAATTGAAACCAAAGGATTTTTTTAGCTTTGAAATGTAATTTTGCGATAGCCGATGGGTAACGGGCGGACCGAATATTTTCTAAACCCATCCACCCTTTGTTCATATCCCACATAGTACCGGCGCCTTCTTTGTTTTTTAATTTTTTTTTTATATATTTAAAAAAATTACCGAGCAAGGCTCGGCCCCTAGGTACTATTGCTTTATATGTTATTGCTTTTCATCTTAGATCGCATTATCCAAAAAAAATAATAAGGATAGTGAACAAAAGAAAAAACTATCGTTATGTAATATATACATTAGTGTGTTTGTAGGACAATTAATAGGGTAGAATGATTTAATCGTCGGCTTTGATTCCGAAGGCGGGGCGTGTAATTAGTAGCTCGACCGCTGTGACCCACTTTAACAGATACCTTTGGGGGAGATGTCATATTGTCAACTAATTAGGGAGATTGTACAGATTGCTTTAGGTAAAATCTTCCTTTTTATATTTAAGGTCAACTTAAACGCCGTGTGGTATTCGGCTGAAAAGAAGTAACACCCTCTTTTCTTACCGAGGTGTCTTAAAAGGCGACTAAGGTAAGTTGACTCACCGTGTGGTATCCGGTTAAGTAGAATAGACCACCCTCTTTCTTATCGAGGCGTCGTAAAATACGACTAAGTTGATGTCAGGCAGGCGGCCGGCCGTCAAATACGTAGCCAAATCATGTGACAACATGTTTATAACATGTTGTGCCGACCCCAATTAGAGTGGGATAAGGACAGGAAGATTATGTTATAAGGTCAACTTAAATTTAGACTTATGTGCTTAATTGCAATTAATCACATGCTTTTCAATGAAGAAATACATCGTGACGAAACTGATGATCCTTGGAAATTAATGATACATATGTAACCTACCAATCCTTTCGAGTCGGTGTTTGTCAGCTCCATACCTTTCCAAAATTAGGCGAGAGGAGGCCTATGTCCAGCTATGGGATAGTTACTTTATAAAAGACTCAAGACTTTTGGTTCAAACATGCATATATAAACTAATGTTGTAAGGAAATAGCACAGGCTCAAACGCGGACTAACAAGTAACCCCATGTCACTTCACGTCCACTCTCACCAAGGACTCTCGTGTTATTAACGTGGTGCATCATGAGACCGTGTCTGTTTCTTTGTACATCAGTATTAGTGTGACTTAGTTTTTAAGTATATTCATTTATATATGACATATAATATGTGTCTTTTATATAAATATACAACTTCGAGAGAGAGGCTGAAAGGAGAATTCACTTGGGCTGGGCAGCATTTGGCAAACTTCGTCAAGTCTTCACGTCCGAGATTTCGCAATGCCTGAAGATTGGTCTTCGACCAATGCGTCCTGCCTGTGTTAACGTATGGCGCCGAGACATGGACACTGACGGCGGTACTAGGCCACAAGTTTAAAGTCGCTCAGCGTGCTATGGAGCGAGCTATGCTCGGAGTGTCTCTCAAGGATAAAATCAGAAATGAAATTATCCGCGAGTGAACCAGAGTAACCGACGTAGCTAGCAGAATAAGCAAGCTGAAGAGGCAATGGGCCGTTTACGTCTGTCGCAGACTGATGGCCGTTGGAGCAAAAGAATCCTGGAGTGGAGACCGCGTCTTGGCAGACGCAGCGTAGGGCGTCCACCGTCTCGCTGGACCGACGACATCAAAAAGGTTGTTGGGGCCAGGTGGATGCGCATTGCTGATGCGCTGATGGCTGATGGATGGATATACAAGGTAAGTTACGCATCTCAACCTGCATACACTACACATATGTTATCGAAATATTGAAATGTACTCAGTACAATAGTATTGAATAGCTTATGTAAGGTTTGATATTGAAAACGAAAAGAATATATCAGGTTATGACGAATATGACGTGAGTTTGAAAAATATAGTGAAGGGAATAAAAAAAAACAAGTAACGATATTACGATAACGGGTAATAATCGGAATTTGGGACGACGAAGGATGTGATTATTGGGTAACGATAGAATAGCGTAAAAAAAAAGCTAGTTCGGACAGATTTTAATTAAGGATAAAGTGTAAAAAGGAATATTAAAATCATAGTAAAATACAAAAAGTTTCATTTACTTATCGAGGTCGAATGCTAGAGTTCCATACACTAAATACTCAAGCATAATTAACATAAATTTTACAAATAATAAAGACTATTATTGTCTCACCTGTGGAAAGTCCATTAAATAAATCTCTTAGGTAATTTCAATGTTGTATTTTGTCCAACTTTGTTAAAATCATTTATAATTTGACGTATTTTTAAGCTAAATGGTGTCTGGAAACTTTAAAATTACATAAGCTCCAAAAAACATTTTAGCGCTTAGAATAATTTATAATGTATATTCAAATGTAATATTTGTGGGGCGAAACGTTGAATAATATTAAAATACATAATGTTATACTATAAAGTTATGACTTATAGAAGATGCCGTTATATTTGTTTAGTAGCAATTATATTATTATTATAGTATTTTTCTAGGAGCTTGTTGCGTACTTGTTAGTTTATTTACTTTATGAACCCATGGGGATCAGTCAACGATGTTAGCCCGAGGTGATTTTATTTTAGACATGTAAAGTTATGTTCGGCAAGCTAAGGCACTGATCACAACGAATTATTCCAACTTTAAGAAGTTGTCAGGTTATTATAAACAAATATACCCTATAGGTATATTTTAATTACACTATTAGTAACATACTTTTAGTACAAAGAATAAAAAAAATTAGTGTTCATATTGTCAACACCTCTAATGTGGTATCCGGCTGAGTAGAATTGACCACCCTCATTTATTACCGAGGTATCGTGCAAGACGACTAAGGTAAGTTGACCCGTCATGTGGTATTCGGCTGAGCAGAATAGAGCATCCACATTTCTTACCGAAGTGTCGCAAAAGTAGGTAGGCGGCCTGTCCAATGCCTAGCCAAATCATGTGATAACATGTTTATAATATGTTGTGCCGACCTCACTTAGAGTGGGATAAGGCAAGGAGCATGACCTCTGAATCTATTTACGAATGAAACTGTTTTAAAATCTATCCGCACCCTACATTTCTTATACTTTAATAATGTCCCTGATCAACCTTGATCACTCATTTTTGGTCTAAAAGAAGTTGTATGTAAACTATATAAGTATTACAGCTTTTAACACTTCTCATAACCTTATCTATACTAATAAATAAAGCTGAAGAGTTTGTTTGTTTGATTGATTGATTGTTTGCACGCGCTAATCTCAGGAACCACTGTACCGATTTGAAAAATTATTTTAGTATAAGACCGTCCTTTTATCGAGGAAGGCTATAAAAACACGCTAATATGAATAGGAGAGGAGCAGCAATAAAAAATGTACCTACGAAGACGGCAAAATTTAAAGCTTCCCTTGCGTGCGCTGAGTGAACGGTAATAGTTATTCAAAAATCATGTATTATAAAATTGTTCCCCTCTAAAAGTTATAAATAAAAGTCCACGACGTTAGGTATATGTCTAGCTTTAAAGGTTGACCCACTTTAACCATTTTTATGGTTATCAAAAGACTATATTACGGTTTTAATATTTACACGCAAGCGGAGCCGCTAGCCATTGCTAGTAATACATAAGAATTTGCGGAATTATGTGTACTAAATTATTTTATTCAACGAGTTTACATTAGCGAAACCTTAAACGTTATATCATAAAATGCAATAAAGGTTGATTTGCTTATTTTCTCGTCTACAATGTATGTATAATCCTTGAGAATGTTTTCAATATCTCCCGCGAACACGAGATGCAATATTAAAATTGATATTCCCTATATTGAACATAAGTCGATTTCTGCAATATGTTATTATCTTCAGGAGTTTTCAATAATACTGGTTCTATTATAAAATTTTATTTTCTTTTTGATGTGAAAACATCTTTAGCGGCGTTATGTACTTGTGATGGCTAAATTTTTTTAAACTCGCGTCAGGACACGCGACCTGATCGAAAATTCGTAAGACGGAGGGAGAGTAGACCGCTGGGGCGGGTTAGGAGAGCAATTATCCCCTCTCTTTCTATCGCGCGGCGAATATGTATGCCTGCGTCTGCTGTTTCGTTTAGGCGGCACTGCTTCTGCTTGCACTTCCGAAATGCAACTCTTTTTTTTGTTAAATTAGAATTTCTTAAAGAAAACACAAAGGTAAATTAAATTAATACATTTCCTCTTACTCTAATTAAATTTAAATTAAATAAAGCTCAGTTTAGTTTAATTTTTTAAATAAAGCATGTCTTAGGGTACATATAAAGAGGATAACTATTTTTGTACTCTCTTTATATGTAGAATTTATGTTTTATATAATTTTATTTTAATTTTTTAATTAAATATAATTTTTGCGTCTTATATTCTATAATTTTTATAATTTGCGTTTTATATTCTATAATTTTAAACTTAAAAATAAAATAGATTTATTCAATTTAATTATTAATCTGTGGAAAGAAGTCCATTGATATTTTTATGACAATTTATAGTTATAGTAATTATGACGCCATTTTCATAGCTTTGTATCGCGAAGCACTTAGCGCTTTCCTTTTAGCTTTTTAAGTGCTTTATTGTTCCTTACATTTCTTCTGGCCTTCGATTTATATATCTTTAATGTATAGATCGAACTATCAATATTTAGGTATATCATCAATTAGTACCTCACGTTGTTTCCGCTGAATATAATAGACTACCTTCATTTCTTACCGAGGTGTCGTAAAAGGCGACTAAGGTAAGTTGACCCGCCGAGTAATATCCAGCTGAGTAGAATAGACCACCCTCATTTCTAACCGAGGTGTCGTAAAGGCGACTAAGGTAACTTGACCCGCCGTGTGGTATCCGGTTAAGTCGAATAGACCACCCTCATTTCTTACCGAGGTGTCGCAAAAACCCGATTAACGTAAGTTAACGTCAGGCAGGCGGCCGGTCGTAAAATACGTAGCCCAATCATGTGACAGCATGTTTATAACATGTTGCGCCGACTCCACTTAGAGTGGGATAAGGGCAGGAAGATGATGATCACGATTATCTAATTAGAGTAATATGAGAATACTGATAGACATTTTTACATAATTATATTAAACCAATGGTTTTACTTTTATGACTCGGTCGCTAGTCTTATTGGATCATTAGAAGGATGAGTACGGCAATTTTGCGATTTTGGTCGTGGAGTCTATCTCCTGATGATGCTTCGGTTGCGGGGCGAAACGATTGTTGAGTTTGTGATAGTGAACGTATATAGTGCTTGTGTATCGTGGTGGCGGTGGTGGAGGTTTGTGCATGTGTTTTTTACGAATTCTGCATGTATCAGGTAAGATAACCGATTGTCCACTCTACATTTAGCATTATATATATTTTCTATTTTACTTCAACGCGGATTATAGCAAAATAATTTTATTATTACTTTTGGATGAGTACGGCGGTAAGTTTGCTAATAAATAAGACTAACTTTCTATATATGAGTAGAATCATCAGTAAAACACTCTTAAAATGAAGTGAGGTACAGCCAAATATACTGTAGTGTTAACTTTACAGCGCCGTTAATGTCGAAGAGTCCGTTTTTACGATCAGGTGTAGTCAATCCAGAAAGTGGCATTGTGAATAACTTAAATAAGACATCGGTACATGTTACTACTCACCTTTAAATCATGTTTTAGTTTAGTAAAAGCTATTTTATTCAATACTCAAAAGTTATAGGAGTGACCACCAGGCTCTCAACTACGTGTCTCCGTAGAGTCCTAGAGTTCTTCGGACATATTGCTAGGAAGACTGGAGACAACCTGGAGAGGTTGGTGATCACTGGTTCGGTGGAAGGGAAAAGAGGCAGAGGCCGCAGTCCAACGCGATGGTCCGACCAGGTAACCAAGTCGCTTTCTTTAAGAGTCCACGAAGCCTTACAAGTCGCAGAAGATCGCAAGACTTGGAGATCAATCATTCATGAAAAAGTGATCCGTGGAAAAGGTCACGACCCTCAGAACTGAGGAGAACGACGCAAGGAGGAGGAGGATTTTAATCCAATAGAGCTTTGTCAATTCCATAGTACTGGTAACCATTATATAACACGGTTTCTCTATAACATGATTTGGAAATTGCGGCATCGTATAACACGATTTCGCTATACCATGGCAAAAAACTGCAAATCTTTTGTACATACAACACGGTAAGGTCACTCCCAAAAACAGTTGTATCTTCTTTTTTTAGTGGAATCAAAATCAATCAAAGTAAATTAAATTTTATGTTCAGTGGATTTAGTAATCTAAATATACTGGGTAGTCCCTTATTCTCTATTCTCTACCTAGAAGCGCCTCGGACGTATAATTTCCAATAATAACAAAATTAATGGAAACATAAACATTTTTGAAAGGGTATCGTGTGGGTGTTGGTTGAAAAGATAATGTTATTGTTAAGTAAGCTAGGGGAGGATTACAGAAATAATCTGTACTCTTTTATTATCATAGCTTATTAATTTTGAAACTTTCGCGTATATACCTTTAAGCATTTTGAAGCTATTATTTACTTATGAATTCGATCTAGGTTACTTTTGTAATAATGACATATTTTTTTCTCATCATCATCTTCCTGCCTTTATCCCACTCCAAGTGAGGTCGGTACAACATGTTATAAACATGCTGTCAAATGATTTGACTGCATTTTCACGACCGGCCGCCTGCCTGACGTCAACTTACCTCTGTCGTATTTTACGGCACCTCGGTAAGAAGGTGGTCTATTCTACTTAGCCGAATACCACACGGCGGGTCAAATCACCTTAGTCGCCTTTTACGACACCTCGGTTAAAAATGAGGGTGGTACTATTCTATTCAGCCGGATACCACACGGCGTAATGACATATTTTTTTCTGTTTGATTCTTATTCGAATGTTTATCTATAATGAAAAGAAAATGTTAGAAAAATTATATTGTAATAAACAAAATTAAAGCACAACAACATAATATCCTCAACTAATAACTAAAATTAAATAATTTAGTAACATTTAATTAGGTTTTTTTTTACTAATAGGTTTGTAGTGTTTGTATCGTTCTTAGTATATATAGTTAGGGCCTTACCAGACGAGACGGACAAGCGTAGAATCATCGTCGAATGCGCAATGCCGAGTAGAAGTTCCAAATTCTGTGCTTTATTCTGCTATTTGATGATTTATATTATTTACTAACGTTTAGGAACATTACCTAAATATTATTCCCTGTGAGTTATTAATACTAACTATACCTATGTAACGATTTCTCAAGTAATCGACCTAGATTTGAATTAGTAATATGTGATAGATCTGATTTGTCTTAGGACAAAAGTTAAGTTACAACAATTGTACTGTATAAAAGCTATCGAGTCAACAGTAAATTAAAAAAAGAAAATAACAAAGATTGTATTTTACTGGCAAGGTTGAAATATATTACAAATCGGCACGCACAAAGGAAATATATATCAGAAAGCGTACAAATTTTACCTTTTAAGTGCATTTAGCTGTGAACTATTGAAATGTCAATCGCAAGGCCGGCACAAATGTAAGGAAACGGTAGCACTTAAATGGATCTAAGTGGAAATTGCTAAGTGCAAGCTTGCAATGTTGGGGAGAATTATATGAACCATTATAAACGCCCTGTCAGGATTCCTTGTGCTTGCAAGGAATATTATATACCAAAACAATCTGTTATGCGAACATAGGTTAGTATTTCTTTAAGATATCTTCTTCGATATAATTCATAGATTCATTCATAAAGTACTGCTTTAAACACGTATCCTAGTAAGAAGTAAAGTCAGTTACTTGCCCACTGGCCTACCAGTGGGCAAGTAACTGACTTTACCTGCCTACATAGGCCTCCTCTTTCCGTTTTTGTAGAGAAGGATTAGAGTTAAGACCAACCACACTGCTCCAATGCGGATTGGTAGGTTACATATATCCTTTGAATTTTCTAGAGATTTGCAGGTTTTCTCACGATGTTTTCCTTCACCAAAGAGCATATGATAAATTGCAATTATCAGTTAGACACATAAGTTTTACCAGAAAAACTCATTGGTGCCTGCTTGGGGTTCCAACCCGTGACTTCTCGAAAGAGTATGTTTATTTTAAGTTTCAAGTTATATCATCATCATCATGATTCTCCTGTCCTTATCGCAATCTAAGTGGGGTCGGCACAACATGTTGTCACATGATTTGCTACGTTTTTACGACCGGCCGCCTGCCTGACATCAACTTATCTTAGTCGTATTTTACGACACCTCGGTAAGAAAGAGGGTGGTCTATTCTTCTCAACTGGATACCACAGGGTGGAATAACTTATCTTAGTCGCCTTTTACGACGCCTCGGTAAGAAAGGAGATATGCTTATACATACAGCATATTACAAAATTGAAGATTATTTGGATGATAAAAATGCTTGGATTTGAAAATTCTTTCAGCTTCATACAACATTGCGTTTTAATAATGTACAATTGAAAATGTTAAAAAGGTCAACGTCGAGTTTCTTGCTGGTTCTTCTCGGTAAGAGCTAAATTCCGAACCAGTTGTAGCTCGATTAATCAAATCGATCCTTGACGATTCAAAAGTGCTTGAAAGAGCTTATTTGAATAAATTTTATTTTGATTTGATTTGAACTTATATTTCTTCGGACTCCTACTAAAGATTTAAGGATTTCGTATAAAATGTTAACATTTATAACGGGCCACGTCTTTGATAAAGTTATACAATACTTGGTACGATTTCTTAGAGAAAATTGCATGTCTCCGAATGATTTATGAACAAGTATTATGAGAAAAGCTGTTGCCAGTCTGCTCTTCATATTTTTACTTTAGTGTAACTCGTAACTCGGAGTAACTTGGCTTGATTTGGTTTGACTTTACAATCTCTTCATTGCAATGTATTAAATAAATTGAGAGGTTTATTGAGAGCGATTAATTATTAACTGATACAATACTAGCTAGCGTAAAAAATGATCCTTAGTTCATTGAAAAAAAGAGAGAAAGCAAATAAACCTATCTGTCTCCCTTCTTATGTGTGATTAAATAAAGAAAAGTATCTTATATTCTCTGTCTTATTATTTGTTGGACACAGGCCTGTTGTCGCCATTGACTTCCGCTTTGTATTTTAAGAGTATCGCGCCCTTTTTGATTAAAATGGTACCAACACTGTGATGTGTTGTTTCCGGTTGAGTCTTCCTATTGATAAAACGTTTCAGTGACATTCAGTCTTTGTTCGTCATTCAAGAGAAGTGCATCTCGGAACGGGAATTGTGGTATTCCTATTATATCGTGTTATTGTATATAGTGTGCACTAACAGGCCTGCCTTGGCTCTCGCCGTGTGGTTTCCGGCTGAGTAGAACAGACCACCCTCATTTCTTACCGAGGTGTCATAAAAGGTGACTAATGTAAGTCGACCCACCGTGTGGTATCCGGTTAACTAGAATAGACCACCCTCTTTTTTATCGAGGTGTCGTAAAAGGCGACTGAGGTAAGTTGACATTTTGAGGTATTGTGCCGACCCCACTTAGAGTGGGATAAGGGCAGAAGATCATCAGACAAGTCTGCCTTGGGTCCTGCACTACAATACATATCCCTACTATAAAAACTCTATGAAAATAACAATCAAGCGCAATACTGTGACCGGCAAAAAAGAAACTTTTATGAATTATAAATACCATTATCTCGGTTGCTTACTTTCCTACTTTATAGTAAAAAAGTAATTGAATTTAACGCTCCCCTTGTTTTCGAAGATTCGGCGAAACGGAATCAAATATTCATAACGCGTTCGTTTAGAATCGTGTTTGACTTTTAGTTAAGTTTAATTTCTTTTTGTTTTTGTTATGATGGGCCTTTCAATAAGTCAGCTGTTAAATTGAATAAGGTTTAACGTAAATGTTAAGTTTTACATAAGTGTAATTAGAAAAATATTATTTCAATGTAATGTAAAAATAATTATATTAGTAGATTATTTTGCGGACAAAATAATTAAATACCGACTAATATTTATATTGATTTAAATAATCAAATATAAATTTGGTAAAAGATTTGAAACAGTGTAATAATAAAGCTAACAAACTTGATAATGTAAAATTATTTTTATTTATTTATTTATTTATTTTATGGAAACAAACAGTACTATAATAATTATTTACATTATAAACATATAAGCCAAACATAAACCAAAAACAGTTTCCAAATATTGCATTATATTATCATATTATATTATACTAGCTGATCGGACAAATGTTGTTTTGCAATATAAAGTATTTCTAGGAAATTTCTAGTGTACATTATAAATAATTAAAAATTTTGTCCAAAAGAGAAAAAAAAAATGTTAGGGGTAGACTCTTATCACTTAGGGCTATGAAAAATAGATTGTAGCCGATTGTCAGACCTATTGAATATACATATTCATTCATTTCATAAAAATCGATTAAGCCATTTCGGAGGAATAAGGTAACTACCGTAAGTAGTAACGTAAGGTAGGTTTATATTATTTTATGATAATTTGGGTGTGAAAACTAAAAGGCAAAAAATGTTTGATCAAGAACTGTTTCAGTCAAGCATATTCATTGGTTAGGCGAAGTTCTTTTTTTATTTAAAAGCTTTTATTCAACTTGTATGTGAAGGTGGAATCTTGCAAGTTAAATTTAATCCACTTCCCGGTGTTCGATTGAGCTGAAATTTTACGAGTCCAGTCCCGATGATAAAGCATTTCTATGATATGATTTAGACTGGCCCGTTAGCGCAGTGGGTTTAGCTTGGGACTTCAGCTTCGCGAGTCGCGGGTTCGATTCCCGCCAAGGGCCAACATTTTCTATAAATGAATTTGTTGGTCTTCGAGTCTGGGTGTATATTTGTATTTAAGTATGTATTAAAAAAAAATAATATAAGTATATATTCACCAGTTGTCTGTCTACCATAACACAAGTATTGAGTTACTTACTTTGGGGACGGACGACCGTGTGTGTAAGTGTCCCATATATTTATTTATTTATATTTATTAAAAAAATAATATAAGTATGTATTCACCAGTTGTCTGTCACCCATAATATAAGTATTAAGTTACTTTGGGAACGGACGACCGTGTGTGTAAGTGTAAGCGTTCTTGTATTATGGATGAAAGACAAATATACTAATTACGTAATTTTAAATAGATACATACTTAAATACACCCAGACAACAAACCATACCCACCCACCCAAAAAAAAATTTTAAAAAATGGGTCACTACCACCTATACCTGCGGTTCAGTATTTTGTAAGGTCCGCAAAATTCTAATGTGCAAAATATAAATTTAATGAAATAGAATATTAATTTTATTATCTTATAAATTTTTTAAATAGCATTCTTATCTGGTTCCAAGCACAAATATAAGCAACCTTGAATCAAACTCTTTCGCTTCTTATGTTGTGTGCTTAGTGCGAGCTTTTTTAACCTGCTCGATCGCCAATTTACGATTTTATAGAGCGACATCTAGTGATCGCTGTTCCAGCTTCATACAAATTGGCGTTATACTAACGTGATCGAGAAGGGTAAAGAAACTCGCACTAAGAATAATGTATTTAGCTGCTTTACCTTCACATTCAGTCGGTGGTAAATTGTTATTTATTGTACCTACCAAATCTTGACGTAATAAAACTTATAATACGAGGAGGTATTTTTAATATCATCGACTACTGAAAGTAGAATAACGATGCTCGAGGTCCTAGAATGTGTTATGAGAGGTTGTCATAGCATGCGTTTGAAGAGCCACCGAAAACCATTCAAGCAGGGTACAAGAATTCAAGCAGTATACAGGGTCTACCCAATCCAGTACAGTAAAGACCCCGACAAAAATTCAGCTAATGGAGATTCTTTATATAAAAATCGAAACTCAGGAATTATGTATCATATTTTTTGTAGTTAATGACATATCATAGAGGTCAACAAAGATCATAGAATAGGTGTAACACATGTTTAGAACATAAGCGTTGGTCATTAATCATTTGAATGACGAAGCACCAGATGCCGCATTTGGGTTATATTTTTGACATTAGGATAAGAAAAGATTAAAGTAATGTTAAGTTATAGCCATGGTCGTAAATAAACAAAAAAATGAAAGTAAAAATTGACATTTTTGTTTCGGTTACGGGGTGAATGTGAATATAGTGCTAGTGTAGTGTGGTGGTGGTAGATTTTTTAGTGCGTTTTAAAAATCCTGTATGCATAAGGAAAACGAATAATACACACTACTTTTAGTATTACTTAGATTTTCTATACCATCATTATCCATCTCCTGCCCTTATCACACTTTTAATTGGGATCGGCATAACATGTTTTAAACATGTAGTCAAATGATTTGAAATCATATGATTTGACTAAGATATTTACGTAGCTTTGTCGCCTTTTACGAAACCTTGATAAGATATGAGGGTGGTCTATTCTATTCAGCCGAATACCACACGACGGTATATAAATTTTCTATAATCACTGTTTATAACAAAATAATTCATATTAAACGACTATTTCTGTAAATTATCCTATTGAGCAATTAAAATTGGTAATACGAAAAAAGTAACAGTGTCTCATTTTTTAAATAATCATTTTGTGTATGGCTTACATAAATAAGCAGAGAAAGACAGGCTGACTGTTCAGTTAAAAAATATAAACGAAAACATAAACAGAACCGAAAACATGAAAGGTAACTGAGATGAATATTTTACAGCGAGGGGTGCGGTGGCTTGCTTTATTACAACAGCAAAAGGTTGTTTATACAAAGGCTACCAAAATATTTGCATAGGAATGCTTTCATCCACCTACTATACATTACAGCTGTCATAGTTTTTAATGCTATAAATATTTTATAAAGTATTAAAATTCAGTAAAAAAAATTCAGATATGTAGTAATATATTATATATATTCCTTTATTTCTAGAATTCTCTAGAAGTACAACTACAATTTCCACTATCTTTTGCATTATTATCTTAATATTTTATAGTAATGTGATAGAAATAAATGCAGTGCGCATTACTTATAATCCATTGGTATTGATGTTTATGCCATTTATTTATTAAAAACTTATTGAAGATTAAATAGTAAGCAACCAAGTTCAAAATGAAACGATAACCTCAGCTAATCAACACATATTCAACAAAGATACAAATAGCTAGAGTAGAATTAACAGCGCTATTAACATTTCTACTTTCAAGTTAAAATGTTGAAAGTGTACCTTTTAGTGTCTTTATTATGTGTGGTAAAATGTGAAGTAAATTACGACAAAGTGATCGGGCAATGGATGCCAATGGTTAGCTTCCCTAATCTGGTTATGTTCGAGATATGTGGGAAATACGAAATTAAGTTCGCAAATAAAACGTGTGTGTGCGGAGAAGAAATTGTTCCGGTTTTAGGCATAACCGCTGGCGAAAGTTCTTCACCGTCTGAATTTCCAACAATACTTGTTGATAAAAGTGAAGATGTTGATGCAGCGTTAATTAAGACTTGTAAATGCGGTGGAAAAGATTTCCAACACGTGGTAATTAGATATATAAATGATAATTATATGGTGGAATATGAGATACAAACCACGCCGTTCTTTCCTTACACTCCGCAAGAGCCAAATACAGCAACACTCTTCCTTAAAAACCCGAAGACTTTAAAGGATGTAGAAGACATTGTGAAGGCTTCATCAGAATTGAACAAAAGAAACAAAGGCATAATGTGTCCCAGCGCTTTTAAGGAGAAATTAAATTAATATATATGTATGTAACCTATAATAACTGGTCTTTTAATTTGACCTAGCATATTGAAAGTATGGTTTTTACTTGATTACTGATAAGTAGTTACTATTCTATATACTTGTTAATTATTCAGCGTAAATAAGAGATTATATACTTCGTGTATATATTTCCGCCTATGGAATCCGGCTGAGTAGAATAGACCACCCTCATTTCTTACCGAGGTGTCGTAAAAGGCGACTAAGGTAAGTTGACCAGCTGTGTGGTATTCGGCTGAGTAGAATAGACCACCCTCATTTCTTACCGAGTTATTGTAAAAGGCGACTAAGGTAAGTTGACCCGCCGTGTGATATCCGGCTGAGTAGAATAGACCACCCTCATTTGTTACTGAGGTGTCATAAAAGGCGACTAAGGTAAGTTGACCCGCAGTGTGATATCCGGCTGAGTAGAATAGACCACCCTCATTTGTTACTGAGGTGTCATAAGAGGCGACTAAGGTAAGTTGACCCGCCGTGTGGTATCCGGCTATCCGGTAGAATATAGACCACCCTCATTTGTTATTGAGGTTTCATTAAAGGCGACAAAGGTAGTTGACGTCAGGTGGTTAATCGTGAAAATCTAGTCAATACATGTAACATGTAACAACTTAATGTAGCCCATGTACATGTAACCTAATGTAAGTAGGAACCTTAGTCATTGCATATTATATTTTACTCTTTAAAGGCATATAGTATATAGAAGTATATACTCAATAAGGTCTTTACGTTGTTTTTCATTTTGTGGTGAATTAATGCATTTCAAACGACATTATTTATTGTTTAAGGGAGATTAAAAAAATAATCATAAATGAGATGTTTTATTAAAGATATAAACATTTACGTACATTTTGGAGCCACTTACACCAAGTGTATAATAATTATACAGTAATATAGAAATTCAAAATGTTTTACATTCAGTTAAATTAATATTATGATTATTAGCAAATGCAGTAAAATTCGAACGCATGTTTTATAATTTATATTTAAATAATATTATTGAAAACTTTATTGCGTATTGATATAGAATAAATTAACATATATGAATATATCCGAAAGGCGGCTTTTGTTTAGAAGCAATCTCTTAAGCCGGATTTTCAATGAAATTTTTATCAATACATTTAAACATATACACATACATTGTTTCACTACACATTTCCATATACATCTTCTGTTTAATGTTTTGTGTAAAGTCTCTCTACAAAACTTTCTGTTAGATGTTTAAATATCAACGTACCCGTCCATATCTTGGTCTTCTTGGTTTTACATATATACAAAACATTAGACAGAAATAGGAAGTATACTTTCGTATAACATTCACAACAACATTTAGCTCTACACATATATTTCTATTGGGTTTGTCCATCGAATCGGAAACTGTTGTGTATTTGTATTTTCTGTATGGTGTTCATAAAACACGTTTAGAAGTTTATACATTCAACGCAACGTTACATTATAAGATTTACTATGAATTCTGGGACAAATAAACAATATACATTAATATTCTTAATACACATAGTTATACAAACATATAAATATACATAAATATTATGGTGGTATGAACCTTCTTGCTGACGAACTATTTTCAACCAACGACCGTTCTGGAGTTAGCTCTTGGGAATTTCTATACCGCAAAAACTTATATTGCGCGAATCAAGCTTGAATACGACCATTCTTAAATCGCCTGCTGTTGCCAGTCTATATATACAGCAGTTTAAAAACTCTATTATAGAGAGGCTGATACAAAAAGCCTACCATACTGTAGAAGGCTATTTGGACGATAAGAATGCATGGATATAGCTACTGTCCGACTCTGTACAAGATAGTAATGACTTAATGTAACTAGTGATAAGTATTATATTGAAAAGAGCAACCGCCGAGTTTCTTGCTGGCTCTTTTCGGTAGGAACAGCTTTCCGAACTTGCAGTAGAATTCATGATTCAAAAGTACTTGTTTACAAGTTTATTTGAATTTGAATTAAAATTGCATCAGTTGGGACGTCATTCCGATATTTTAGGACTTCAACTGTTGGTTCTTCGCACTCTATATACCACCCATTGCCAATTGAGCTTCGCGACGTGATGTTTTAATTGTGGTTCTTCACCTAGTTTGTGATTTACACGTAGAGATCTGAACTACTGAAAGAATAATTATAAAATTTATTATTGATAAGATCTTAACCAAATTCATTACAAAGTTTTGATTACAGATATCCCAGTGATGTTGTCCACCTACATCATTATCATCCCCACAATCGTGTAAATAGTAAATCATTATCAGAGTTTTTTCATCAGCAGTATACGATCATCTATTGACATTGACACATTCAATATATTAATATATATTTGAATGTAAATGTACAGATTTATATTAGAATTTTAAATTTAAATATTGAAACCATACGATATTTACATTCTGAATGCTTAAATTATTTTATTAATTCCCTTACAGTTAGAACTATAAAATATAGTATTCTGTTAAATAGTATTTTACAGTATTATTCATTACATGTTTCAATATACAATAATATACGATATAGCATTTATATTTTGTGGTATGATATATAATATAAGGGAGCCTCTTCCAGTGGTAGCTTTCTTAACAAAATTTGACTATTGAAAAGCACTTATGAAATTTTTGATTTAGACTGGAAATATAGCTGAGCGTTTTTGAATAACGAGAAAGCATTTTAATAAAATAAAATACTTTACTTGATGTTATATAGAGCTATGTACTTATGTTATTTACTTTTTTACATATTGTTTTTAATATTTGCTTTTTTCTTTCGACTCTTTTAGTGATTCAAATATTTGAAATATACTTTTGGGTTTCTTCAGAGTTATAATATCGCAAAGTAGTGGACAGACAGCCGAAGTCAAATAGTATTTAGCTTCATGTAAATTAAAAATTTATTTAATATTTAAAATGTAGGTTTTTATAAGTTGTTGCCATTCTTTAAATGATCAAAGTTAAAAAAAACCATAGTAAACCGTTGGCCATATAACATGATGCTGGTCCAAACTACTGATTGGTTTTATCGTAGACTTTCAAAAAATTATAACTCAAATTAAGTACAACTAAAATTCGGTCGTTTTTTGGGTTACTGTTTTAATAATTCAAAAAGATTTAACTGAACTATCTTAGTTTTACGGAATCCAATATTTTTTTAACTTTTATTTAACTTGACTTGTATGTATTGTTGTATGCGAAGGTGGAAACTTGCTTTTATTTAACTTGACTTGTGTCTATGCGAAGGTGGAATCTTGCAAGTTAAATTTGTCCCACTTCCCGGTGTCCGATTAAGCTGAAATATTGCATATTGGACCAGCCCCAATGACAATGCATGTTTATGATAAGCATGACCTGACGCTGCTGCCAGGATTAGTGCTAGATGAGGGAACTGCTAAAAGGTTCCCTCATCTAGCACTAATCCTGTCCTTATCCTAAGAGGTCAGTAGGGACATAAAATATATTAAAAGCTTGACTTGTTACCCATTCAAATATAATCAATGCTTTTCTGCATTATACATAATAAATATTCATTTTATTTTAAGTTTTAATACTTTATCTAAAAATTTACACCATGATTAGATCAATATTAAATATACTATGTAGTTCTTTCGTAGAGTATAAATATTTATATTTTTATGAATTAGATATCATCTTTGACTATCAGTATTACAAATGACTGTATAATTACGATATGCTATATTTCTACTGTACATTTAGCGTTTTGTTTCCCAATTTTTCCTAATTAGTATTAATATCTTATTATGCGGAATTCTTTCCTTAAAGGATTCCCTTAACCTGTTTAGCAAATCTATTTAAAATTCAACGCCGAATAAAGTAATTAAATTTCGAACTTTTTCCTTCCTTTCCTTTAACTAGGGGTCGACAACCTGCTTAGCTTAAAGAGCCATAAGTGTAAATTTTTTAAATCTAGATTTTAAAGATGCAACATTTTTTATTATTATTTAGTATTTATGTTATATATTTTATTTCTGATTTAGAAGTAATGAATTAAAATAAATATTTATCCCTGTGGAATTGTATTTATTTATCCCTATTAAAATATAAATATATTTTTATCAGAAATTATATACCAGCAGTCTTATATCAATAAATTTTTTGTGTAATTTTTTTTAATTTTTGGCTACGAACCTGGAGAGCCGCAGGTTGCCGATTCCTGTTTTAGACCTTTAGATATTATCAAATAAGTTGCTATACTAATTAAGCTATTAAAAATGAATTTCAAAGCATATTTAACAAATATTGTAATGTAAATTGTTAAATTATTGATATACAAAAATTTGTTGTAGTAGAAAATACACAAAGTATATATTATTAATAACTTATTTATTATCAAATATTGACGTTAACTAGGCGTATAATGATAACATAGCTTTGGCAACATTGAATTATGTCTATTTTATGTCTAAGAATGATTTAATTATTAGGATAAACTCAACCATAAAGGGCGGAGAGAGAAATTTCTGCTAAATCTGAATATTACTGATATAGTTATATCTGTGTCTTTATATCTTCATTAATACCAGAGTCTAGTAAAGCTGTGAAAAAGTGACTGCAAATGTAAATAAGCATAGAGTAGGAAAGATTGACATAGAGTAGGAAAGTCTGTGAGTGCGAGTTTGTAAAAAATAAATAGAGACCCATATTTATCTTTAATCACACATAAATTAAAGACACATATAAGTAGCCTCATTTATTTTTTCTTTTTTTTGATGGACTCATTTTAGGTTGGCTCTGCTACTCTAGTTCTATATTTAAAAAAAGATGCCATAGACAACGATCGTCTTCTACACTATTTTTATTACGCGTTTAATCGTTTGTAATCGCTCATAATGAAGAGGAGTCATTATACTTAAACCGTATTATGTTCATTTCTATTCTGAAAGTAATCCGCCCTTTTTGGTATACTTATCTTTATTATGTTGTTTTTAATTTTAAAATACACGACAAATTTAAATATAAATTGTAATTACTGAATTTTAATGAAAATTACATTAAAAAAACCTTGTCTAACCTTTTAAGAAACGAAATGTACAACATTTATTAATATGACGAATAAAAGTTTTAAATTATCTTAATTAATAAATCTCAATAAAATTATTTACAATTATTAACGAAATTTTATTATTAAAATACTTATAAATATTTTATTCAATGACCAACGAATTATATACATACTTTAAATGCAATTATTTTAATCTTATATAAATACAGTATAAAGAAACAGATTTACAGATTATTAAAATATTTGTTTAAATATACAAAACATAAATAATAAATAAGTATAAATTATTTCTGAAAATTATTTCATCATTTTCCTTTCTAAATATAAATAGGACTCGACAAAATGTAACTTCGTTGTTATACAAGTGAAACAATCTTTCATATGGTTAGTATGTGCGAATTAATTTTTAAATTATTTAATACATATTCATTTAACTACGAAAGGAATAATAGATTTAAACGTAAATAATAAATTATTTTTTTAGTAGCAGATAAAAAAGATTTAGAAGAGAAATGATAGATATTTAGTAGTAAATATAAAGTACCTCCGAAATCTAAGAATTATATAATCAAGAGAAGTATTAACTTAAACAATACTAATTGAAAAGAAATAAATTTTAATTAACTCATAGGCGTTCTATAAAAGTTATTTTCTGTATATACATGTTTTAGTTTCCCTTTGAGAGGACAGTTCGATTATATTCTGCTTTTCAGAGTCAAGTAAATAAAGTGAGTGAAAAATTCATTATTAAACTTACTGGGAAACAAGGAAAATAATAAAATATATCTATTACTTAGATTAGAAATATGTAAATGTAGTTTGGCAATGCTATGGGACAATATCAACTATACAAAGCTTAGCAATGCTTACATATTACAATTTACAGTTATCTCATATTTTTAAAAGTACTATCAGTAAAAAATAATTAAAATTAAACCGTAGTTTTTTTAAACAAGTTTTATTTACATTACTCAATCGTGAGTTGAGAGAGGACCGTTAGAGGACGCGGAAAACTTTTCACTTGTTATGAGATCATCGTAGTTTGAGGTAGAAACATCTGTGTAGGAAGTAAAAGAAGTGTCAATGTATATAGGGCCGTCAAACGTGCTGGCTGGATATCCGTCATTCATATTGCGTGATCCTTGATAGTTGCGTTTGAAGTTTCCGGACGTTTGTGCGGTTTGTGGGTTTAGGGAAGTGTTTAAAGTGTTAGGATCCGGGACAGAGAAGGCGGGGGAGGCGGGAGGGGCATCCTCCTCGGGCAGAGTGCGCAGGCGCGAGAGCCTCCCCCGCCCCCCACCTCACACCGGCGACTGCTCACCGCTGGCACTTCCGCTAGTTATATAATCCTGCGCAAGGGGATCAAATAAACAAATCAATCTGATGATAAGCAAGAAAAGAAAGCAGTCACTTCGTAGCCAAGAGACAGGTTACATAACTTGCATAAGACCTATTTATTTATTATGCGGGGGTTGCGTACGCTTTTTCCACCGATGGCCGTCTAGTTTAGGACTTAGGCCACATCACCCTAACTTGTGCCGTTTCAATCCAGAGGTTCCCTTTTTGAATACATCAGTCCACCTCGTAGGGGGACTACTAACGTTGCGTTTTTTCGGGTCACCATTTGAACACCTTAAGACCACAACGCAAAAGTTCTCCGCACTATGTGCTCCACCATTTTAGCTTCGCGACACGCTCGGCTATATCAGTGACTTTGGTTCTTCTATCAATCTACTCATTTTAAATGCGCGGATATCTTCAGTCGCCTGCGCACACGTCAGTAAAGTAACATTTTATTACAGCCCATCCAAAATAAGCAACAATTTAAATAGGATGGGATGTAAGAGAATCATCATCATCTTCCTGCCCTTATCCCACTCTAACCACCTCGGTAAGAAATGAGGATGGTACTATTCTGATCACACGGCGTTATGGGATGCTAGAGAATATTCTACCGTACTATACTACTAATACTATACTATTCTACTATAATAATATACCGAAAATACATATAATAATGTTAAGTGTGCGTTTCAGTTTGTTATTGGATTCGATTGTTTAAGTCCCTACATGTATAACTAATACATTAGGATACCTAATTTAAAATAACTTGTTTTCAGAAAAGAGTAAAAAATATTGCAAAGTTATAAAATCTTAAATAAGTGAGAGGTAAACTTACAGCATGCAGATGTCTGCCATCGTGGTGAGGGGCAAGTGACATCCGTGGCACTAGAAGCGTAGTGGTGGTCGTCTCTGAGGCTGCCGATTCTCGTTTCGACGGGTGGCTGTATAACCTACCATAAAGCTAAGCTTAGTGTGTTTATTTAACTATGAATGATTTAATATGAGTTTTTCCCGTGTTCCCGAAAGAAAAAGGCTATTTTTCCTACATACTACTCAAGTGTAAAAACCTGTGGTAGCCCAGCGGTAACACCGTGCGACTCTTTCGAGAAGGTCACGGGTTCAAACTCGGACAGACAGCAATGAGTTTTTCTGTTAAAACTTATGTGTCTAATTGATAATTGCAATTTATCACGCGTTTTTCGGTGAAGGAAAACATCGTGAGGAAACCTGCATATCTCTAGAGAATTCAGAAGATAGGTGTTACATACCAAACCTTCTCCCCGAAAATAGCACATAGTTAAGTAACAGGCTGCCATTTACTTTTTTTTTACTCATCGATATATAAAAACTTAACATGCAAACAGAGTTTCGCATTTAGAATATTAATATGAATTAATTCCAAATTCTATTGAAACGACAAAAGTGCATTGATGAAAATGGCCTATATTTCGATGAAAGACAAAACACACTTTTAAACGAAACGTTTTAATCGTTTTTGTCAACAATGCTTTGTAAACATTTCCAATATTCCGTTTTCACAACACGTTTTATTTGTTTGAAAGGAAAATTGAGCATTATGTTGACTGCTCAAACCTATATTGAAATATAGGCTTTAAAAAATCTGAATCTAACTAAAGAAATTAAAACATCTTTATCAATCCGGCATAATTTAAAGACGCACAATACATAGAACGTTTACATTAACATACTTTATAAGAAATTTGTTTGTTTGTATGAATTTTTGAATGCAATAAGTATTACAACCGTTATTGGCTGTTATTATAAATTATAGTCATTCCAAAATTTAGAAATTAACGGATGCAGTTTAAATGAATCAAGCAAATTTACTTATTAGCAAAATTAAAAGTAAATTTAAATTAAAAAAGACATGCTTACCTGAAATAAACATCTTGCATGCATATTCCCGTGGCGTAAAAGAAGTGAGAAGCATAGGCAGAAAAAATATACATAAAGCAGATAAAACATTGATTTATTTTAATGTAAAATGTAACAAAATAAAAGAATATTATTCCTCCAAATTAACAATACACATGCTTTTAATTTTCTTCGTATATGTAAAAAAGGCTGATTTCGAAAGCACAGATCCGGGACGATTCCATGAATCTTCATACCGTGAGCCTAATGGAAAAAAATGGCTTATCAAATATGGATTTGGACATGGAAACATATAAATCCAGAAAACTTTTAGTATAATTGAAATACAGTATCTAACATTAATTGTCAAGCGAAGCATTTGCAAAATTACACAGAGTCATACCGATTATAATCCTACAACATTATTTTCATTTCAAGTACCTACACACCTCAGCCTATATTAAATTTCATTAAATTCAGCGAAGTAGTTAGCAACAGGAATTAATTAAGGTTAAAAAAACCTATTCTTAGAGATCAACGACCGTACCCAATTACGATACACGAAACGTAAATAAACCTTGGCCAAAAAACTAAATAGTATGGTGCGAGGGAGACAACAATGTTATTGTTTTCTCCTGTGTTATGTAGAAGAGCGTAGCGCCAGGTTAGTCGACCATTAAAAAAGCCAGATCCCAATTAAATTATATTTATTTTCTTCGGATTTTTTTTTATAAAACGATATTTAAAAAGTTTTTTACGTTTAAGTGATCCGTAGATTCATTTTATGTCGTATGGTCGGTACCATCCTGTATATATACAGTTTTTGCAATCATAGCTGATATGATGAGAAAATCTGTAATGTATAGTGAATGTGTGGTACATAACATAATTAAATTATATATAACGATATTCGAATTAATTATCAATGCTAATATGAGAGTTATATTTTGGACTATGATTGATTGGTCCAAGTCAGATTAGTGCTGAAAGAAGTTCTATCTCACTCAGGGTGACAATGAAGTCGCTAGCATGAGATATCTATAGTAATCGTCTATAAAAGAATTACCAATGAATCTAGGTTATGTTCACCTCAGTAAGCATGACTTAGACCCGTGTCACACAACCTTTTTCGTGCCATGCTTACCTTAGCCTTTCCAAAATCTTAAGCCTCCTTTTGTAAAATACATAACTTTAATAATAACAAAATGGATTTTTTCAAAGAATAATATTATAGGTGTTTTAAGTGATAGGTTAATTAGGGTCAGGTAAGGTTAAAAATTTGCTTAATCTCGTTAAATTTTGCATCGAAATCTAGAATTAAAATGGCCTGGAGCGAAAGGATTAAACTCGTGACGAGTCCATTTTTCAATTGCCTTTTAACAAACGAAATTTCCCCTGTGAGGCGTGAGCCTAACGTTGGGAAACGCTGTCCTGGTCGGTCTAATATTATGTTATGATAAGAATTCAATTGAATCATCAAAGTATAGTTTCTTTTAGGAGAAATATTTCAGCCAATTCTTATCAGCCTAAACATAGACATAAATCTTGGCATTAATGATATGCCAATGTTATGTGTGTGATATTATACATGTATGGAAAAATATGTCATATTTCATGTTCGTTACTGCAAGCCTGTGATATGCATGTTATCAGAAAATAAGCAAGATATCTTGGAATTCGTGTAGTGCGACTTGTGTACTAGAGCAAAGCTTTATTTTATTGATTTTAAATAAATATATGGGAAACTTAAATACACGGTTGTCTGTCCTGAAAGTAAGTAATTTAATACTTGTGTTATGGGTGACAGACAACTGTTGAATATATACATATAATTTTAAATACATACTTAAATACAAATATCCACCCAAACTCTAAGAACCAACAATTTTTTTTAGAAAAGGTGAGCACTTGGCGGGAATCGAACCCGCGACCCGTGGAGCTGAAGACAGGGTTACTGCCAACTGCCACTGCCAATGGGCCAGTCAAAAATATCCTAAGTTTAGTTGCAGAAACTATGTATACATTTTAGAACATTGATTTAATATAACAGCTCATAATTTGATTTGCAAGCATCTTCAAAGAGCATGCCGTTAGATATTTGCAAATAAAATAAGCGAAGCTCTTAAAATAATTTACGTCTATAATATATTTTTTGGAATGAAAGTATATTTTAAACTTTTCTTCATCTTGTAATGTGAAATACTTTAGGACTATATTTAATGCATAATTGAAGTACGTATTTTTGAATATATTGTTTACTGTAACGAAATGAGACTCATTTCAAGTCTCTCAGTCCACACGGACTGATCAACAGTCTTTGATAAAACTTAATTTGTGTCATACCTACAAATACATTTAATGGGGTCATTTATAAAAATCTCATAAAAATGATCCTTGAAAGCTAAGTGCTTCTAAAATATATATATTCTTAATTATATATCACATTATACATAATAAGGAACGTTTTACAGTCAGGAGATATTAATTTGTAAAATTGTGAAATCTAAATACAGAATTACTTAGACGTCACGGAATTATATATAAAATACTTTAAATTTACTGAAAAATACTATTGCTGTATGTTGTCGGTCTTAGATCCTGGTAATCAGTGCTTATATCTTTTCGTCTGTGTCTATCGATATTTAATAATATGTAGTAACATTGTCAATTACTTAAAAGAAAATATTACATGCAGTTATGGCATAAGATTCCTTATAGACTATTACCGGTTATTAAATAAATTTGATCTCCCTTTTCTACCACAGACAATAATCAAAGTTAAATAAAATAGCTAATAATACAGGAGTTCATGCATAATATTCGGAAAAAAATTACCGGATACTCTCTGTTCTGGACCTCGGCGACCAGTCCTTAGAATAGGAAGCACCTCTTCGTCTCCCACCACCAATATTGCGGCCGGTTTTCCATCTCTCCACATGGTACCTTATCGCGTGCCGTACCTCTGTGTTCATGAAGCAATAGAACAGAGCGACTGTGAAGCCCTGTAGAAAACAATAGTTAAATTCTTATTCCGGTTATAGTCTATCTAAATTTACGTGAAATCCATAATTTGCTTAATAAATCTCTGATATATTTGCAATAGAATCTTTTGTTATCGTTATAATTAAATGAATTTCGTGCATGATTAAAAATTTATTCTTGAAGATTCAGAAAAAATAGATGACAAATCAGTGAGATAATTTTTAGACATAGGCGTTACTTTGCGGAATTCCATACTCCAAAAGTAATGATAGAATTATTTCGTTTAATTTCGTGTTTTTGTAGAACTTTTATAATCTTGAAATGTTCATTGGTTCTGAGATTTGGGTGAAGTATAAATTATTCCTATTTGATTCTATAATTTGATGGGAATTTTTCCGTGATTTGAACTAACATCAAGTTTATGATAGCGTCCTTGTTACTGTCTGTATCACACGAATTAAATATTACGGATCGATAAGAAGGTTCATCGAAAAAATCAGCGTTAGTATGGCGTTATGTGTATGATATACCTATTGCACATAATACTTCATGGAGTTTGATATAAGAACTTTTTTATGTCAGGAAAACTCATTATGGGTCGTAACCGCCCGGGACCAGCGGGTATGTCGGACTCGCACCGACTAAAGACCTGACAGTGCTCCACAACGCTACTGGTGGCAGGGACAGGGTAACATTGTTCACATTGCCTCCATCCCCACCAGCAACCCCGCAGAGCATCTCCGGATCAGGGCCTCTTTAAACAGTGGCCATTCCCTCCGCTAATTGATGCATCGGGAGCACCAAATGCATCGACCACCTCGGGGACCTAACTTCAGCGAGCGTCCGATAAACAGGTTGATATAGGACTTTAAGGAAAATAATAAGAACATGAACTAATCTTGACCTTGAATCTTGGCTTGTTGCAGAATTTAAAATTCGGACTTTAAAAAATTATAACGTTTAATGTTAGGTAGGTAACAAACTTAGTTACAGCTACCTAAAAAAAAGAAACATTTTCTTCTGAAGGTGATTAGTAAATTTGATAACGACTCCGGCTATTTAAAGGCGTCTTTGTCTACAACATTAACCAAAAATGTTTGTCGTAAAGCCAAAGGTAAATATTTCGTTGAGTTAATCCCAAACAAAAACATGCTCTGTTCAAAGTGAGCTCACGGCTTAAGAAGATTTTAAGTAGCTATAAGAGAAATTAGATGCTAAGTTTCGGTAAAGTAAATTTGGTTTTTTGGTGAGCTCGGCGATATTTTTGTCCTTGGAAATGTATATTTTCATTTTCCTCTGGCACGAGGATAGCTGAGTGACTTCGGCAATTCTATTAAATATTAAATTGTCCATTTATACCTCGGGAATTTGTTTAGATGTCTGTCTCGGATATTTTCGTTTATTTCTACATTTATTTATTGGCCTTTTAGTATCTTCATCTAATGAAAATGAAATATCATTATTAAGTATTAATAATAAATAGATATGAACAAATTTGTCTGTAATAGTCTTCACAATAGCCGCTTTCACCCGCCTGCGGTGGCCCTTGCTTTTTCTCTTTGGAGAGGTGAAAGCCTTTACGCGGAAAGTGCTTTATGATTTTTTCGTGGAGTTTCACCAGATAATGCTTCGGTTACGATCGAAACGATTGTTGAGTTTGTGGCAGAGAATGTGTGGTGCTATTGTAGTGTCGTTTTTTATTTATGAGTTTTCCGAATCGTTTATGCCTAAAGTATGAACACGGATACTACACTATACTTTACCTATTATATCGATCGCTCTTATATAAGATTATAGCAAAATGATTCATTATTTTTTGTATTTTGTATGTGAAAGCCTTTAGGTTAGCCTAAACCATTGCAGCAGTTATTAGCAAAACTGCGGTGTTTTTAGCAAAAGGATCAGCAATGCGGTTAATCAACGCAACCGTCTATCACTGTGAGTACGTCCATTACCGTACGTTGATAACAGACGCTCACATATAACTTATATCCGATAGTGGATATCCGGCGATTGAGACTACGAAGATCTAAAAAATCTTTTCAGGAATTTCACTAAGTGCAGTTTAGGTTACTGACCTGTGTAGATAGCATTAAAGCGCGCGTATAGTCAAAGGCGTGCTTAAACCACGAGTCCTCACTCGGCCCACATAACACCAACAGATTAGTGATGCCAAGTAGAGGAATGAGGACAAGAAGCGCTTTCGTCGCTTTTCTATATTGCTCTGTTTCCAGCGTGTTCGCTGACCGTAGTTTAGTTATAAGAACCTGTTAAAAATAACATTGAACATTAAATTAAATGCTTCAAATATACATACTAGGATTAGATTTAATCGATGGGTTTGAGCAAATGTAACTAACTGTATTATTAAGGTATCGGATTATCATTTCGTTGGAATGCATATGTTTCAACCCAATCATACTAAATACTACACAAAATACATACTACAATCATACTATTTGAAAAATGTTCTAGTAACGTAATTCTTTTGTCTCATTAAGCTTATCCTAAATTGAAGCACAAAGACGTACTTTTTAATTTTTAGTAATGATATTGTACAAATCAATAAATTTAAATAAAAAATCAACTCAACTATAGTACATATTCAACCATGTGCATTTCTATACTTATTATATAACAAAGTCCCCAAAAGCTGTCTGTCTGTATGTGATCGATTTTGTCAAACCATACAAAAATCCATTCAGTAGAATGGATTTTTGTATGGTTTTTACTAAAAAGGTAGTGCAAATCATCCGGAAATTTAGGTTTATAATACATTGCTGTTTTATATAAATTGACAGAAATACTGATTTCCACGCGGGCGAAGCCGAGGGCACGGCTAGGATGCAATAAATTATTGTAACCTCCAACATTTTGTTTGAAATCAATGTTTTTTTTCTTTGAGTTGTTATTAATTATAGAGTGTTTTTGTAGGGAAAAATAATAAGACCGTTAAGTAATGTAAAATACTTCATGTATTTTTGTTTCTCTGAATTTCATTCAACTTACCCACATAATTCTGATGAGGAAAAACAAATTCAGCGCAAGTCCAACAAGTGCTGGCGCTTTGTGAATCCAGTCCACCTGGTGCTCATGAATCCATTGACAGACTTTAGCTTCGCCTGTTATCACCAACTACAAAGATGTAAAATGTAAATAAAATTTTTAAACGCTGAATTAATGCCAAAAGAATTCTTCTTCTATTAATATAATGGTAACACTGATACCCGCTATTGCTATGTCGATTTTGGATTATGGCAACATTAGGAACACGCATCGTTGATTGATTGACATTTGTAGAGACAAATTGGACCAAAGCGTCAGTTTTTATGAAGCGTTTATGGGCGGCTGATACTTTAGTGATTTTAGAAAGAACAATTAATTTTAGACATTATTTAATTTATTCATTGTCGTACTGTTTAATATTGTTTCGAATCAATTTAAAGTTGTAGATTATAAAATGAGAAATTTGAGCTAGATATTTTGCAATCTACTGCGGACTAAAATTAATCAACGCGAAATCCATTTAAAAAATAAATCTATTTTACGCACCCCGAAAACACCCCAGGCGCTTAATTTGTCGATTAATTGAATCAATATTGCTTTCAGAGTAGCTAGTAATGTGGGTGGGGAGTTGAACGGAAAGGGGAAAAATCGCAGTCACGAAAAAAGGATAGGCATGTTTTATAGAACTCTGAAAATAGCGGTTACTGAGAATTTAATGTATGCCAACAATCAATGCATGTTTTGCTCGATATCAAATAAATGACACGTAACTATTAGTTTACGAAAGTCTACTTTAATTTAATAAAGTAAGGGCTACAAAATATAGAACGAATTTGTGTTATTGGATTCTAACTAATCTATTAACTAATTCAAAGAGTTTATACGTTTTTATAATAAAATATACTCGAGTTAATTGTTCCAGAATTCCTTTCGTCGAATTTTAGGTATACTTACCCCGTCAGGTTCGGTAGATGGCACCACTGTGACGATGCATCGGGATATAACCCAAATTATGATGAATATCGCTGGAGCACCTAAAAATAGTAATGGCATATGTAAAGTTTCTTATATGAAATAAAATAAATGCCACGCATTGACATTCGTATTGGAAAAGAGGGGTAAAATGGATAACATAAGGGATAACATAAGGGATAACATAACAATATAGCAAAATTTGAGAAAAATTGAATTTGGAATTAATAAGGGATAGAGTTTTTTTGTATAAAAGAGGTTTGGCTAATTGGATAAAGCAGGAGCAGTATCTAGTTCGGACAGATTCTAAAGAAGGAAGACGAGATAAGAGAATGTAGAAATCAAAGGAAAATTCCTATAAACATGTAAAGTGAGAGTTTAATTTACTTATTCGGTCCGAATGTTAGAGTGTAATTATTATAAATGTTATTTTAAACGTATCTAGAAACGTAATAGTACAGTTATTGGAGCTTTCGCCTATCGATGTATAACAATATAGGAATTTTAATTTTACAAGCACGACATTGCATTTTTCGGGTTTTTATACCCTAGAACATAACGTACGGTTAGTATTAAAGTGACTTAATCCAAAAAAGTACTTTGTGTGGCAAATTGTAATAAAGCGTAGCGTAGCGCCTACTAAACTCCTGAGTGTTAAAGAGACCGATAACTTGGAAAAGCTAGAAAAAACACAATGAAATACAATACACAATTTTTGCTGTCATTTGTAAAGTTTTAATAGCTTAGCGACGAAGAACGAGCAAAATAAATAAATTAAGGTAAGTCGACCCGTCGTGTTATATCCGGCTGAGTAGAATATACCACCAATTTCTTACCAAGGTGTCGTATAAAGCGACTAAGGTAAGTTGACCAACCGTGTTGTATCCGGTTAAGTAAAATAGACCACCCTCTTTCTAACCGAGGTGTCGTAAAATACGACTAAGGTAAGTTGATGTCAGGTCGTAAAATACGTAGCCAAATCATGTTACAACATGTTTATAACATGTTGTGCCGAGCCCACTTAGAGTGGGATAAGGGCAGGAAGATGATTATAATAACAATAATATTCTTTATTGGTGCATAAAAACAAAGTGAACATAATATATTGGAACCCTGGCCCCTAAACTAGAATAAACTGTATTTCAGGAGCCAGTGCCCTCCCTTATATATAAAAAAAATTACTGAGTCGAGGTACTGATCTGAATATAGATATTTGTGTTAGGAAAATGTTTCAGAGCTTTTATGAAAAATAATAGGATTAAGTACTTTTAGAATAGCCAGATAACCCAAATGGTCTGCGCAAATAGCCTTTTTTGTAATAGAGAAACCACCCGCCCCTGTTTGATTTACGGGGGTTATTACAGGGTACGTTGTTCGGTAAAATTATTCAAATTCAAACCGTTCCTCTTTCAACCGTAATCCTAACATTTACCGAAGTACCCTGTCTTATGTAATTACTTCAGGTAGTGAACACTCAAGGGGATTCCTTATATTGCCGTGTTCCATATGCATAATCAATCATATTCAAGGTTAAACTTCCTCTCTAGAATGACAAGGCATATGTTATGGATTTAGTATGATTGATTGTGCAGAAGCTGCATTTTATAGTGCGTTCCAAATAAGCGAGTTGATAAAATTAAAGCATATTTTTTATTATCCCATTATATTGCCGTGTAAGCAATATACCACCCTCATTTCTTACGTAGGTGTCGAAAAAGGCGACTAAGGTAAGTTGACCCACCGTGTGGTATCCGGTTGAGTAGAATAAACCACCCTCATTTCTTGACGAGATGTCGTAAAAGACGACTAAGGTAAGTCAACCTACAGTGTGGTATCCGGTTGAGTAGAATAGACCACCCTCTTCCTTACCGAGGTGTCGTAAAATACGACTAAGGTAAGTTGACGTAAAATACGTAGCCACATCATATGACAGCATGTTTATACTATGTTGTGCCAACCCCACTTAGAGTGGGATAAGGGCAGGAGAATGGTGTACCTGAATATGGATATTAGATAAGCTGTTAAATAAAGTATAATAGCTCAGCGGTGAGATCACCAATGAGTTTGCTCATAAAATTTGTTACATTGATAATTAATTGGTTTTCGTGAAAACATCCTTAAGAAACCTGCATGTCGCTCATAGAATGCAATAATGGCACAACTTAAAAAACCATGTTTATTATGTCTAAAAGTGTCAACTTCCCATCTTTAATTGCAGTTTGTAATCCCTCTTTAGTTAATAGAAAGTTAAAATGGTTGCAAGAGTTATAATAATTGAATAGCTGAATAGATCTAGAAGATTAAAATGAGACAAGACCGTGTAGCCTTTCGAAAGTAGGAGAATCTAGTCATAATAAAATAAAAATATACAATTACTTTAACTTCTCTTTGCGTAAATGTTACATAAAACACTGCCTGACGACAACTTACCTCAGTCGTATTTTACCACACCTCGGTAATAAAGAGGGTGGTCTATTCTACTAAAACGGATACCACACGGTGGGTCAACTTACCTTAGTCGCCTTTTACGACACCTCGGTAAGAAATGAGGTTGGTCTATTCTACTAAGCCGGATATCACACGGCGGGTCAACTTACCTTAGTCGCCTTTTACGACACCTCGGTAAGAAATGAGGGATGATACTATTCTATTCAGCCGGATACCACACGGCGGCACCAATTTTATCTCTTAAGATTATATTAAATTTAAGTCTTTATAATAATAATAATTTTAATATTTAAAAATATTCTATTACTTCAACTTCTCTTTACGTAAATGTTACATAAAACAAACTAAGGTAGTTACGTCATGCAATATTTGAAGATTCCTATTTATAAAGGTTGTAACTTCGCAATATTTCTTCGCAGTATAATTCTGTTGACAGGTTTCGTTCAAGTCGTACATAATATAGTTTGATATTGTATTATGAGAGTTTCGTATCAAAAATTGAAAAACTTACCCCATCCAATACTAGCGTAGACTTTCAATTTTATGTTCTCGGCGGTGAATGTTTCTACTACAAGCATGTACAGATAGAGACCTGGAAAAATTATTGTGACTTTATATACATTCTGTTCCGAATTTGTCGTTAATATCCTGCGAACATGGACATGTGAAAAAAACACACAACCTGACAACTAGATTAATTACTGTAGGTAACTGATTGACAAGGGCCAATTCGTTTTTGGTCCTCAATAATTAATTTAGTGATCCAACAGTATCATGCCAGATGAATATGATTTGGCAGGTAATACTCGTAGGTTGTAAAACGGTATAAATTATATAATATCCAAAGATTTTCCTGAAATTCAGCATGTATGGGGTTTTTGGGGAAAAAATCGATCTAGCTAGATTTTATGTAAAAGAAATCGTTTTATCCCTGTTTTTGGGCATTAAAAAATACTAAAATTTATATCACTACATATTATAAAACAAAGTCCATATTTCCGTATGTACGCATAAAACTTTAAAACGACGCAACCGATTTTGATGCGGTTTTTTTTAATAGATAGAGTGATTCCAGAAGAAGGTTTGTACGTATAATAACATTCAATACGAAGTAGAGAAATACTGTAATTTTTGAGGTTTCTGTAAATAATTACATTTATTTCCGCTTACATTGCAAACGCAGGCTAAACCCTACGAGATTTATCAAAATGATGTACTAAGTATTTGTACACCTTGAAAAGGTCTACAGAAAAGTCCGCGATGGTATATGTCTATCTCTTATGGATAACCCACAATAGCAGTTTTTTTCATTTACTTTTTACGAAAAATAATGCCTTATGTTCAAAGCAATTTTTATACAATACAGCATTAATCCTTATCCAATTGAGTATCTTAAATAAATTGTTGATTTAATATAGATCAATATGGCCGTTTAGAGCATGTAATTTAAGTGAACATTTTCGGAGATATTACAGATTTAAAATGCCGTGAGGACGCCGCGCTTCACCCTAACTTCACTTCGAATCTTTTAGTTTGTTTAAAGACATTCTGTAATTAATTGTAAAAATAAAATACATAGGTAAAATGTAAAAGTAAATAAGTAAAAATGTACTATATGAGTTTAGATATTCCAAAGATAGCAGGAAATCGTCTTAGTATAGGGAGAGGAAATTGTTTTTCTCCAAATTTAACGCTTGCGGGTCACGGGCAGTGATGAATAAATCAAAACTACTGGATCGATTTTAATCATTTTTTTACACTGACTGACATGGGATATATATTTTATACCCGTGCGAAGCAAGGGCAGGCCGCTAGTTGAATATAAAACCCTATTTTTTGTCATAAACTGTATGTTAAGTAACCTTATTATTGTTTTTGAAGTTTCTTTTTTTATTTTGTAAAGAATTACCGAGCAAGTCTCGGTCAAACAGATACTTAAAATTATGAAGCTAAATTTAGCATTACTTCAGTAGAATTGATATTTATAATCATGCGCTTTTTTGTTGAAGAAATGCATCGTGAGGAAATATCTGCATATCTTAAAAGAATTCGTAGGATATTTGAGCGTGTGGGTAATCTCCAACTCTTCTTTCTAAAAAAACAGAAGAGGTATTTGCCCAGTCGTATGATAGTCCGATAAATTTTTTGAGTAATATGCAAGGCAAAAAATCTAAATTACTTATTAACTTTTAACTAAGTACAAGTGGAATAATCTCAAATATACAATGTTCCGTCGTTTGATATTTGAACAAAAAATTGCTGGTTTCTCATATTTAATCAAGGTTATTAATCTTTTAAAAATGTTTTCGCACATTTAAACATTGTCTAGAATTTTGGTAGCGAATCGTAAATAAATTCACCTCCTTATAAACAATCTTTGGGTTGTTTGCTGCTTTGACAAATCCCTTTCCGAGGATTAGGGATTGATACATTATAAAGTGTCACTTAAATACAATTTGATACATAGAGTAATTTTGAATCGCCCTTCATAAATTAAGGGCGAATTTCTGAAAATTACGTTCAGACTTTACCCTTATGTAACATATGGCGTCTCAAATAGGAATTTTCCCGCAAATGGGGCGTTGACTGATCGACTTTGACTCGAATTGTAATCCATCAATTCTTGCTATTCGATAGAGCTATTCTATTTCCGAAATCTGGTTTTAATATATTGGGCGTACAAATATTATTTGCATAATAGAAAGCGATAAGTCAAAAAAATGTTTTGTGATTATATATACATTTTACATGTGATAATCTAAGATTAATTTGACAAAAACGCAAAAACATGTTTTCAATTTTTTTTTTTTGTAAAACAAGGTCAGAAACATTGTGACTGCCAAACGGATGAACCGATTTTCTTTAAAAACTGGCTTGACCGCGAATGTTCTCGACATGACATGACATGATGTCTATAATTCATGACAATCTTTTCAAGTTTGTTTGTAGATCATTACATCTATTTACACGCCTTGGCGGGTTGTAATTTTTTTTTAAATTTAATCTTGTTAATATACTCGTAACGTAGATAATCTACAAATGAAATCTGAAAACTGGTGCATCCTGAGACCGTGTGTGTATCTTTGTACTAGTGTGAGTTAGTGTGACTATGTCCATGTATGTATTACATATGTGTCTTGTATATAAATGTACAAGGTAAGTTACTCATCTCAACCCGCATACACTACAGTACCTAAAAATGTAAATATTGAAATTTCAATTCAAGTATTTATGAAGCGATCTTAGAAATTTGTGCTCCGCTGTTTGTGTTTCCGCTTACCTCAGTGCAACCACTTCATCTAAACTTTTCCAATTATCTGTTTCTCTCAGACGAAAACAACATACAACCTGTATTTTACACTCATTTTAATCACTCTGATTACAGGTGAATAAAAAACATTCCAAAACGTCAATAAACGCTTTAATTGTAGTTTGACTTGTGAATATCCCTTCCGGTATATTAGACCAGACGGTTTGCCTTCGATTCTTGTATTGTAGTGCCGATAAGAATTTTCAAAGCAATACTACCAATATTTTGGTTTATTTATATGTTGCAGTTTACCGAACTTGTTTATTGAATTTGCAAATAAATACAATTAATTCTATGTCCCATTTAATGTAATAATTCTAACACATAGAGTAGGGATTAATTTTTGAAACAGTTCTATTATTATATAGCAACGAGCTAACATTTCGGGTAACATTAAAAATTTAAACCCGCAAAAGGTCACTTTAGAACTCCGCTGAAAATTATTTTCATGTTTCACAACTAGTTACGTTTTGTATAATATTTTAGACATATGAACCGAGCACTCAGCTAGCTTAATAGAATATTAAATATTTAATTGAACTACAAAAGAGGCTTTATATTTTGCGAATTGTTACGATATTTTTTTAGGACCATCGCTGCGTAACGAACGCGAATGGCCGCGGGGTGTACCTTATTTCAAGAAATTCAATGTCAGATTTTTCTTTTTGAATAGACAAGAATATGTTATTACTACAATATTATATGCCGGTATCCGGCTGAGTAGAATAGACCACCCTTATTTCTTACCGAGGTGTCGTAAAAAGCGACTAAGGTAAGGTGACTCGCCGTGAAGTATCGGGTTGAGTAGAATAGACCACCCTTATTTCTTACCGAGGTGTCGTAAAAGGCGGCTAAGGTAAGTTGTTCCATCACGTGGTATCGGTTTGAGTAGAATAGACCTTCTTTTTTAGCAAGGTGTCATAAAATACGACTAAGGTAAGTTGACGTCAGGCAGGCGGCCGGTCGTAGCCAAATCATGTGACAACATTTTGTGCAGACTCCACTAGAGTGGGATAAGGGCAGGACGATGATTAATACAGTATTATGTATATTACACATCACACACGATGGATTGTTATTCCGTTGCCATCGAACCTCCATTTGCATTGCATTATTGCACATTACGCCGAGCACGCCATCAGCGGTGTTCGTAGGATGACAGTGAACCGCGGCGAGTTCGTTATCCACCAGCTACACTGGTAGTAAGCACAATAGCAGCGACCTTTTGTAATATACGTTAACACTACATTAACTCACCTTCCACCAGCATCCAAAAGAAATTTGTTAGATAGAAATAGTGCATGCAAATGACGAGTATCATACACGATGTTTGATCTTGTTGGGCTTCGTCCAGCCAATTCTGAAAGAAGAAACACTATTTAACCTATGTAATATTAGTTCTAGAAAACACTTGGTTAGAGAGCACACGTCGTTGTCTATTAACCTAGCATAGACTAATGGGAGAGATGAATATGGACCTTTACTGGATGTGATTTAAATTGTTCTCATGCTTATTCTGAATAACAACCATGTTAGCGGTATAAATGAAGGCTAATAATAACCATGTTAGCGATATGTATGCTATGTTCCGTCAATAAGATTCAAATTGAAATAACTCTTCATTCAAATTGGATTTTACAAGCAACTTTTTTTTGAATCGTCAAGTTATGAAGGTACGACTGGTTCGGAAAGTTGCTGTTACCGAGAAAAACCAGCCAGAATATAATATTCATCAGCTGTGATATCCGAACGATGAGACCATGTGACTCTATTACAAGGTTATAAGTGATATTTGCAATTTATAGAAGGCTTTCCGAAAAATATCGTGAGGAAATTTGCATATGTCTGGAGAAGTCCTGCGATATGTGCAACCTACCAATCATCATTCGAGCAGCGTGGTTGGTGTAAGCATCTTCTCTATTCTTAAAAAAAATGAGATAGGTGGATACGCAACAGTGGGATAGTAAGGGGGCGTTACTTTTACTTTTTTCATCTGCCGTTCCAAATAACGTTATAAGTCAATATCATGACATAGTTCGTTAGCTGATTGCTGACTGTTGATAGACTATGAAGAGTCTTAAATTCCAGTTCTCTGTAACACTGAATATAAAATAAAAAAGCAATACTTTAAAATGATCTAAATTTAATAATGAATAAATGCGATATATCAAGAGTTATGCGATAAATCAAGAGTATCTTAACTAATGAGCCTACTAACGTTTTCTGATTATTTTATATGAACCTTTATCAGTAAGTATATGGATGGAGAATTATGTGGAAAAGTGGTCATACTGGATAGTTAGGCATAGCTTCGATTGATGTCTAAAGTGGAATAAAATATTAAACTTAATTTTAAATAATACTAAGAAGAAATATTCTTAAAAAAATTAAATGCAGTTTAACTTTAATATAAGCTAATAAGCATTAAAGTCGCGTTGTGTGTAATTGTATCAAGTAAGCTAGCTCCATTCTCGCGTCAAATCACTGACCTGATTTTTCGTATAAAGAGTAAACAAGCACATTTGAAAGGCAACTGTTATATAGTTAAGTACTGAATAAATACCCTTACTAGATCCATTTTATATATTGTGTATAAAATATTGATATTAAGCTGTGATAGCCCAGCGGTGAGACCGTGCGACTCTTTCGAGGAGATTAGGGGTTCAAACCCGGGCAGACACCAATGAGTTTTTCTGTTAAAACTTATGTGTCTAATTGATAATTGCAATTTATCACACGCTTTTCGGTAAAGGAAAACATTGTGAAGAAACCTGCATATCTCTAGAGAATTCTGGAGATATGTGTAACCTAGCATTCCGCGTTAGAGCAGCGTGGTAGGTCTTAGCTCCAATTCTTCTCTTCAAAGAACGGAGAGAAGATGCCCATTCCTGTGGGAGAGTAATAGGCCGCTACTTTTATGCAATATTCTATGAGGAAAGATTGGGCAGCGCCGACGAAGTATTTATGAACTCAAAGCCCAAAAAATGATCAACGTTTTAACGTTTACAGATTTACGATAACTTATTTTATTTGTGCCAAACAGGTTTTTCTACTTCCAGATTGCAAATTGCGCTAATTTTTAAACTGTATATTTTAAACACAATAAAGTAGCGCTTTTTTCAAGCCATTTTTATGTCAGGAAATTCCATTATGGGTTGTCACCGCCCGACGGGGACGAGCGGCGGGTATGTTGGACTATCACCGACTAAAAACCTGACAGTGCTCCACCACGCTGCTGGTGGCGGGGCCAGGGTACCGTTGTACACATTGCCCCCATCCCCGCCAGTTTTCAAGCCATACCTCAACCTTTTACAATTCGGCCTAAAAGTCCCGGTTTTCTTCATCCGAAACTATATATAAAATTTTTGTGCGGATACTCTTTTATTCCATTAACTAAGTATGAGTAACTGACAGAAGATTGGCTTTGATACTTACTTGTAAAGCTAAGTTTAACATCCAACTACACGCCGACAGTATGTACGTAGTCATTAAGTTAGTGTGTATTGTATTCCGAAGACATCGCAGGTCTCTAAAACAATATTACAATAAATATTAATTTAACCAATAAACATTGAGAGATTATCAAACCATTTATGATTCAAATTGATATTTAATAATGGATAAACTTCAGCGGCAAACACCTGTTTCTGTGAACGTGTGACGTGACGTTCGTGCTTTTTGGATATTTATTCGTACAATTTATAATTCGCATAATGTTGAAGGGAAACAGCGGAAATCTCTATATCCGTTGATAATCTCTGGGATAAGTGCAACATATCAATTTGTACCAAAGTAGAGTGGTGTATATCCTATAATACTAAATAAATTAAGCAGCAGCACTATGATCAAATCATAATCGTCAATGATTTATATGTTTTGTTTTCAGTTTCTTTTTCTTTTGCTGTATCATAATTGATTTTTGACAATCAATCAATCTTTGGCTCCTTGATAGTAAAAACTGATAAAAGTCGTCATATTAAAAATTAGTTTTATTATAATTAGCTTTTACCCACAACTTTGTTCGCGTAGACTGTTGTCTAATAGGTTGATAATATATGGCGCTTCTCAATTTTAGAAAGGTACTAATTTTCAAAGGTAATTTCGGTCACTTCCCGAGACAGTTGTGAAATTCAAAAACTTCTGTCGCTGTAGTAAATTGAGCTCTAAACCGAAACAGTTAGAGTTGATTTTCAGTGTAATCCGGAATTTTATTTTATACAAAGAAACATGTATGTGGCAGCTATTCTATTTCATGTGATGTGAAGAATTAAAATTTTCTATTCTGTTTCGTGAAGACATAATTTTTTGTAACAAGAAAATGATGATTGCCCCGAGTCGATTTCCGTCAATCTCCCAATTTTTCTCTGCCTACATGCTATATACAGAATTGACTCGTCCTGCATCTTTTTAACGGTTAGGGTGACGGCCTTTCGATCGAGAGGTCGTGGGTTCGAATCTCGGCCATCATAGTACGGAGGAGGAGGAGCTTATCTTGGAGGGATTAAGAAGTTTACTTGTAATTTGAACCGAAATTGCTAGTAACCTTTAAAAAAAATTTAATTTAAACATACATATTTTTATTTCATACTGTGTGAAGAAACAAATAAATCAATCACACACACGGTCGTCCGTCCACAAAGAAAGTTAACTTTGTGTGAAAACTAGTTTTATTTCACCTACTTCACATATATATTATCGGAATCTAGGAAATGGCTTCAAAGATTTTCCAGAAATTCAGCATGCAGTAAGTAGGTTTTGGTGGAGAAAAATCGATCTAGCTAGTTTTTATTTAAAATTAAAAAAAATCGTTTTATCCCTGTTTTTGGACATTAAAAAAAACTAAAATTTACATTGAATATATAAAACTATTTTTGCCAAAAATTGTCAAGTCAGCGTAGCTTATTCGGGGAACGGGTGGTCTCGAGAACTGAAAATACCTAGGATCGAGCCCCACTTACGCAATTATTGTTTCTTCTTTTTTGAAGTTTCTTTTAATTTGTAAAAAATTACCGAGCAAGGCTCAGTCAATCAGGTACTACAATATTAATTGTGAGGATATGAGGTTTCTTATATGAGGATTGTTTATTTTATATACTCACTTGAAATATAGGAAAACAAACACAGCCAGTGACAACACCGCCAGACTGAGGGCGTAGCCGGCTAAATATATGAGGCTGGAGACATCTGTCGGGGACATATTCGCCAGCCTCTCTGTGCAGTTCACATAGTTGGAGTAGTTCTGCCATTCTCCCTCCAAGCAGAGTCTGGACGCGTATTCTGTTAAAGAAATCTTCAGTTGAAACCCAAATCAAAGACCATAACGAGTCTAAAAGTAATCATCCTTCTGCCCTTATCCCACTCTAAATGGGGTCGGCACAACTTGTTATAAACATGCTGTCACATGATTTGACTGCGTTTTTACGGCCGTCTACCTGATGTTAACTTACCTTAGTCATATTTTACGACACCTCGGTAAGAAAGAGGGTGGTCTATTCTACCTAAACGGATACTAAACAGCGGGTCAACTTACCTTACTCGCCTTTACGACACCTCGGTAAGAAATGAGGGTAGTCTATTCTACTCCTATTACCTTAGCCGAGTCTAAAAGTAATGAAAATTGCTAATTCTATAAATTACCATAACAAGTACAAATTTGTGCACTTAAAAACTATAACCACGTGGAATGTATCAATGATAACATTTAAACCACCAAACAATTATTTTTATTGTGATTTTGATAATTTTTAAATTTCCGCGTGATTCCATGCGAGAGGAAACAGGTATACTTACATTGGCTTGTATATTTTTAGCAATTTAATGTTTCTGCATAAGAATACGAGTATACATAATTATAACAACATAGTTTAGGTGAAAGCTTAACTGTAGAGTCACGGGAAATGAGTTGGTTTAAGAAAAAGGCCTAACTTTTGTAACCTTATTTAACTTACTGTAATGAACATCCTTAAAAATTTACTTTAGGATTGAAAGTAGAGCAGCGTATTTTACCTTCTAACAAAGTACTATATGCATTTATTTATTATTAATTAGAAAGCAAATTGTATTTCAAATCAAAATAAATGTAAATTAATTTTATTTTCATAAAAACTTTAATATTCTAATCTATACTATCTATAATATATAAAGCTGACAAGTTTGTTTGTTTGTTTGGTTGAACGCGCTAATCTCAGGAACTTATGGACCGATTCTAAAAATTTTTCATTATAAGATAGTCCATTTATTGAGGAACTAGGCTACGGCACGCTAAGATGAATAGGAGAGGAGCAGTAATAAAAAATAGCACGAAAACGGCAAAATTTAAAGCTTTCCTTGCGTGCTGTGAGCAAACGGTGATAGTTATTCAGAAATCATGTATTACAAAATTGTTCGCCTCTAAAAGTTCTAAATAAAAGTCCGCGACAATATATGTATATCTCTTAAGGTTAACCCACTTTTACCATTTTTATGGTTTTTAAAAGACTATATTACGGTTTTAATCTTTCCACGCGGAGCCGCTGGCGATTGCTAGTAGTTTAATAAAAATGGCGGCATAAAAACAAGTATAACAAAACCACTCCCATCGCTACGCAAAGCGTGTTTACATTTTGTTACGAGATTAAATATATGAGTAGTATTAATTTTTATATTATAAACTCACGTGGTAAGAGGATCTTGTCTTTACACAAATATAAATTGTTAAGCGTGTTTTACGTCATAAAAACATTTCATTTGTTTGTTTGTTAAGAACCCGAACTTATTTGTCGTGTCCCGATTTTTATCTTTTGTAGATAAATCTTCATTCAAATCTTCAAAGGCGACTAAGGTAAGTGGACCTGCCGTGTGATATCTGCCTGGTAGAATGGACCCTCATTTATTAAAAGACCTAAAAGGCGATTAAGGTAAGTTGACGTAAGGTAGGTCGCCGGCCGTAAAATAAATAGGTAAAACATGTAACAACATGTTTTAAAAAAAATGTTGTGCCGACTGTACTTAGAGTGGGAAATGATGATGTAGATATAATGTTAGAGCAGGGATGTATTTATATTTCCAAAATGCACAAAGTCAAAATATTTGATGGCCCATGATGACGGCACATTTGTTTAAAAAAACGTTAATGCTTAATCGCTTGCCTACCCTGTCCTACAAATACCTAGGTGCTTATATATATTTCCGTTTTCATCTTAGGGGTTTTGCTTAGGGGTCTTGCCTTAGGTAATTGAGCTGATTGTCCAAATACTAACATATGGATCATTGTAACTTTGGACACCTGCTATATTTTTGCGATCACATGGCCGCCTATACTTCTAACTTTATCAGTTTACCTTCATTTAATCTTGGTAATTGCCTGACAAAATAGTGTGCGTGTCTCTTTAACACACCCTGACCTAATTTTTCATGACGAATAACTCCGGATATTACATTGCCCGGTTCCAATATTTCGTAAACGATTCGGAGTGATTTCCGGTATCTGATACCCAGGGTAATATGTACATGGCTTATTGTGTCCTTTTTAGGTATATAAAATTTATCTTTATTTTTTATACTATCGTTTATATGATATTCTACCGGTAGTTAAATATTTTTATATCTTTCATCTCAATGTTATTTCCTGTAAAGCGCTGCATCGTATTCTATTGTTTAGTGTATTAAATTCTATGTCATTTAACATTGTAATTTATTTAAATTATTTATACTTTTGTATGTTTTTATAATCTATACTAATATATAACGCTGAAGAGTTTGTTTGTTGGATTGTTTGAACGCACTAATCTCAAGAACTACTGCAGTGATTTGAAAAATTGTTTCAGTGTAAGATAGTCCATTTATCAAGGAAGGATATAGGCTAAATACAATCACGTTAAGATGAATAGGAGTTTTATATCCCTTTCCACTTTTCTATCTGGTATTTCAAGTGTCAGTAATTTAAAAATCTGTTACAAGCTTACTACTGGATAAACATTTCCTTTCTCCATAGAAAGTAGAAGCCTTACCATGTGATATCAAAGTTCAAATCTTCTATATATATAAAAGAAAGTTGGTCTAAGTTACACTATTTATAACTCAAGAACAGATGAACAAATTCGGCTGAAAATTGGTGGAGAGGTTGCTTAGAACCAGGAGACGGACATAGGATACTTTTTATCCCGTTCGACCGCACTCATTTTATCCCGTCAAGTCACTATAAAACGTGGTATAGCAAAAACGACTATGACATGGAAAAACAAAACATAAATGACAGCTAAACGTAATTTAGTCTTTGGATAAGTATGGTAAAAATATGACAATTATCAAAATAGTAGTAGTTATAAACGTTACTACATAGTATAAAACAAAGTTACTTTCTCTTTCTGTCCTTATATCTCTATGTTTGCTTAAATCTTTAAAACTACGCAAAAGATTTTGATTGAAGAGGAAGGTTTATATGTATAATAAAATTCAATATGGAGTAGAGAAATACTGTGATTATCACTGAGTGACATAGGTTATATGCTTTATACCCGTGCGAAGCTGGGGCGGGACTCCTAGTTGTAAATAAAAGTTAATATTCTTTATGTTAATCACACACAACAAGTGCTTTAAACCGTCAAGTCTACTGCTAGATCGAAAAATCTTCCTACTCAAAAGAACAAACAATTATAGGCATATATCTATCTTTTATGGATTTGCTACGAATGCAGTAATCGAAAAGCTGTTCAGATACATTATTGATCCTTATCAATTTAAATTCAGAAGATAACTGAGATTTCATGCTTAAAATCTTGAATACTATAAGTTACAGCAAAAAAACACGCCCGTCAATATTGAAAAAGCACTCGTAGAACTCAAGGCCATATCCTATCCTATCCTATCCTGTTTCCTGCCAATATCATATATGCGAAAGTTTGTGTACGCTTTTTTGTTTTTATACGCTTTACGTCTTATACGCCGGGAAAACATATAGGCTATAGAAATGTTTTGAATTTTACAGGAATAGATTGACATTGAATAACGCCATCCATTATCAATTTATCACGCGACAATAGTCCACGCGAACGAAGTTGCGGGTCAAAGTTAGTAATTTAATAAAATTTAGTAAAATGAAATACTATTTTTTTAATTCTAATTGCGGATATATGTTCGTTTAATTTATATATTTACACAGCTAACTACAATAATCATCACAAACAAATAATACGAGTAAATACAAAACGAACATTATGCATGTTCGTTATTTACTTGTAATGTAATCAACAAATGCAATACTCTGTATTGATACTTTGATTATATTACAAATGTTTGTAAATAAACAGTATCGTATTCCAACATGTTTTAACGTAGAACAACAGGAATTTAACTATTTGTGAGAAACATCTTTAATATTTAAATGAGTTAATCTTGTATATATATATATATACGGCTCCAACAATTATCATGAAATTCAGTATGTAGGGAGTTTGAAATTCAGCATGTAGTTGGAGTTTTGGAAGAGAAAAATCAATCAAGCTAGGTTTCATTTAAAAAAAATGTCATATAATACCTGTTTTCGGAAAAATGCTAAAATTTATGTTGAATTCAAAAAATAATTATCGCCATTAAACATCAAGTCATTGGGGAACGGGCGGTCTAGATAGTGCCTCAACTATTTTTTTTAATTTTTAATTTTTAATTTTTTTTTATATCTTATAAAAAAATAACCGAGCAGGGCTCGGTCAACCAGGTATCCATTACGCACATATATTTCCTATATTGGGACACAATAGAACTGGACGAGAAATGTAAAGATCCATACTTGCTTGCGATTTAAATTTTAAACAATGGTCTACGGGGCGTCGAGACTCATTCTTTCTTTAATGAGCTATCTAGAAGGCTCGTAAAGTTGCCAGGGATTCGAAAGTTGGCAGCTATCAGCCAAGAATTAAGTTAGGCCATATAAAGGGGTAACGCTCCCAGTATTTTGGGAACCTCACCACATAGAATGGACTAGAATATAATATCATGAAATTTCATTAATAATTTTTTTTAAACAATTGAATAATATAAACTGTAGAAATGATATGGCATATTAAAATTAAAGTTCGGGAATGCATACTTTGGGCACGGCTGAATTGAATCAGCTTTTCTCGGTTTGCCCGTAGAAGTCAGTATTTCACTTAATTTACATAAAATCGTAATGTACTATTAACCGAAACCTTCCGAAAAAATGGCATAATCTTTTAGTGAAAACCATATAAAAATCCGTTCAGTAGATTTTGAGAAAATCGATCACACACAGACAAACAGCTTTCTGAACTTGGTTTCATAATAAGTATAAATTTATATTAAGTTAACTACGTTAAAGTGTACACTTGTACTTATATATGAAGAATATTAATTTATTTATTTATGCCATCAACAATATAAACACCATAAATAGTTACAAATACACAATATACAACTATTATTAAATTAAGTGCTATATTAATTATTGATGGCAACAGCGTGCGCAAATTTACAATAACTTCTAAGAACTATATTAAGATAAAGAACATAAACAAAAAACAATATATTTGAGAAAAAGAAATAAAGTATAATAATTAAAAATAATAAAAAAAATAAAATGGCAAAATAGGAACTACAAAATAGAATAGAAAGAATAGAAAAACTTACGCGTGTCGTCGTACTGTAAGCCATGAAATTCACTAAAACACCTTTGCACCGCCAAAGTGTTCCATGGCGTCGGGTCCCAACACAATAAGCTGTCATAGTACGCCGGGCAAAACTTATCCGATAGATTGAAATTTTTCGCCAGGCACTCTTCACTGGCATTATCTCCCACTCCCTCTGTACCCTCCAACGTATGTAGGTCCTCCAGTTTGGCGGAAATAGGGTCGCTTCGACTAGAAAATGTACTTTGGCTTCTTCTTTGGTTCGTCACTAATCACTTATTCTCACATTTATATTGTTTGTGATAAGAGATCCATCACTACTTCAAGTGTTTTGCGCACCACGCCTGAGCGTAACGGATTCTGCGGAGTACCTCAGCGTCGGTATGAATGTTACCATGATAAGACTGTTTGCGCGCGGCTTGTGTTCTAACTTATCAAGTGATAAGACTACAAATGCAAACATCGGTAGTCTATAAGAGTATTTATGGATCGCCTAAGGAATTCTTTTTTTCCAAAATGCCTCCCAACTCGATCGTTTAACCTGTAAAGAGAAGTCAGTGTTAATGTTGTTTCATGATAACGACAGTTGGGTAACGTTTGTACTGACAAGATACGCAGTTGGAAGTTTATTTAGTTGAGATTTTCGGTATCATACTATTTGAAGATCTTATAAAAGTAACCAAGAGAAACGATTATTTATAGATATATTTTATTTATACGAGACAGGCGATTATTTATTTTAGTATATAACGAAGAAGCAAGCTTACCATGCATATTTAAGGGACCATGTTATTTTACATGTAAACATTTGATAATTTTAATTTTGTATTACTTATTACGCATTTAGTATTCGTGGCGAAGCACAAGAACAATATCAAAATAAAGGCACTCACATACTGAAACAGTTATAGAGTAGTATTTGGCAGATTAAAAGATTTTGATATATAGACTGTGACCAAACCTTCAAATGTTGCCGAATCCTAATACATTTAATAGCGTTCGGTAAGGTATAACAGCGCAAAAAATCCCTTATAACGTGATTATCAATGTCTTTAAACTGTGTTGACTCAGAACCTAGTAAAGATAATACACAGAAAAGTGAAAAACAAAGAAAAGAATGATAAAGATCATATACAGAAAAGTTCAAAATTACTTGAGCAGACTTTTGTTAATAGTAGATGTACACAATCAAATATGCTAAGTAACTAAAACAATGGGGTACTGAAATATGTATGTTCTCGTACGTATAATGTTATTAGGTGGAAAACGAACTCTGAAGCTCCGATGGTCGGCTGGGTTAAAGTGGCAAAAGGTTTCTTGGAAATCCTTTGACTCTTTCTCTGGTAGACGTCCACCGATTGATAAGAAAAGAAGAAAAGCGCCCTCTGGTATAGCAACACCATAACCACATATCGTATAAAAATTGTCTTCGATAAAATAATTCGTATTGCTTTGTCATTGTTAATTTTTCCTTAAGTTAATGTACTCAGTGTAATATTGTACATACAAGAATTTGAAAGACTTTCCCCGTTTGACTGATACGCCGGGCCAATGAACTACAACGGGAATGACTATAAAACAAAAGTAAACATGTCATTTATTTCTATTTGCAGTGTGTAACCGTCTTTATTTGGTGCCTTAACTCTATTGACTTTCCTTAACCTATAAAAATGTCCTGATAGCGTTGTAGAGCACACTTTCAAATTACTACGCATAAATTACATGTACCTATTTTTGCACGCGTCATGGATTACAGAAAAATAAAGACGGATTTATTAAAATTTAAGAACGCATTTACATTTAATGTGATGAAGATTCCTTGCAGCGCTGTTCGGCCATGGACATTTAGTTTTATGAAAAAACAAAAGCATCCTTTTTCCAATTTTGAAATTTCCTTTAAATATTGGTTAGTACGTCAACAATACAAATATTATAAAGCAATATTCATAATGAAAATTATATCATGAGTACGTTTTATTAAACATCTAATACTGCTTTTGGACAACGTATATCTATTTTGGAATTTTTTCGACATACTGAATTGTTTTAATCAATTTTTTACCAATTATTCTATCGCTGGTAGATTAGACAAGTATTACTAGGTTATTTTTCTCTATAATATTAAAAATATATTAAATATTGTGTATATTAAAAAAATCTAATTAAAAAATGTTCCTGTGTGTTTCTAAAATATATTTATTAACGTCATCGAAATGCCTTAATTATATATATCTTTCGGTGCAATCAAGAATGCAGTTAATTGCACTGCAGTTAATGTAGTGCAAACTAAACAGTATCTTATAATATATGAATGAATATTTATTTATTTTTGTACCATAAAATAACTTTAGACCGTTATTCCTCATTAATGTATGATTTAAAAAATGTACCTTTTAGTTTGAATAAACAAATAAAAAGTATTAGTGGAACGGATACCTTAAATTAAGTTTAATGCGAAACGAGCTCCCGAGGCTTAAGGCCTTGAATGGAGATTGTTTTGTTTTCATTCCCTCACTGTCCACTGAATAATTCAATTAAATGCTGCAGCTAACTTCCTAAATGAGGACGTTGAATACTCGGCTCACAGCCGCGTTGATTGTTTGGCTTTCTACTGTACTTTATTTTTCTTTTTTGTTAAATTAGTAGCGTCTTTTAAAACGTATAATCATTTTCAAACATTAGCTCGCTGAATTAATAAAGTATAATTATCTTCAAAAAACGCCGTGCGGTATTCGGCTGAATAGAATAGTACTACCCTCATTTGTTACCGAGGTCTCGTACTTTCGTACTTTCTACTGTATTTTAATTTTTATTTTTTGTTAAATTAGTAGCGTCTTTTAAAGCGTATAATCATTTCAAAATATTAGTTCGTTGATTTAATAAAGTATAATTATCTTTAAAAAACGCCGCGTGGTATTCGGCTGAATAGAATAGTACTACCCTCATTTCATACCGAGGTCTCGTACTTTCGTACTTTCTACTGTATTTTATTTTTATTTTTTGTTAAATTAGTAGCGTCTTTTAAAGCGTATAATCATTTCAAAACATTAGCTCGTTGATTTAATAAAGTATAATTATCTTTAAAAAACGCCGCGTGGTATTCGGCTGAATAGAATAGTACTACCCTCATTTCATACCGAGGTCTCGTACTTTCGTACTTTCTACTGTATTTTATTTTTATTTTTTGTTAAATTAGTAGCGTCTTTTAAAGCGTATAATCATTTCAAAACATTAGCTCGTTGATTTAATAAAGTATAATTATCTTTAAAAAACGCCGCGTGGTATTCGGCTGAATAGAATAGTACTACCCTCATTTCATACCGAGGTCTCGTACTTTCGTACTTTTTACTGTATTTAATTTTTATTTTTTGTTAAATTAGTAGCGTCTTTTAAAGCGTATAATCATTTCAAAATATTAGCTCGTTGATTTAATAAAGTATAATTATCTTCAAAAAACGCTGTGTGGTATTCGGCTGAATAGAATAGTACTACCCTCATTTCATACCGAGGTCTCGTACTTTCGTACTTTCTACTGTATTTTATTTTTATTTTTTGTTAAATTAGTAGCGTCTTTTAAAGCGTCTAATCATTTTTAAACATTAGCTCGCTTAATTAATAAAGTATAATTATCTTCAAAAAACGCCGTGCGGTATTCGGCTGAATAGAATAGTACTACCCTCATTTCAAACGGAGGTCTCGTAAAAGGTAAACTAAACTAAAGGCGACTAAGGTATTTTGACCCACCGCGTGGTATCCAGTTAATCATAATCATAGAAGTTATTGAAACAATTTTGAAGTAAATTTACATTAAATAAGAGTAGTCGCGGTAAAATGTGTGTAACATAATATTATAGCACGGTTTAATGCTTACCCATAAATCGATCAGTTACGGTCAGCGTAAGGTAAGCCGTTCCCGATTTATACGGCTGAGAGAATCCTTTGATCTTTACTCCAGACATTTATCTAGGTATAGCTAATTAACAGGCTTAATGTGGACGTAAGTATAAAATATCTAGATAGTACTTTATGAAAACTAAATATATTCATTTAAATGTTTTATAATTGAGTCTTTCAATAGCTATGGAAACTCAGTACAGCTTTAACTTATGACAATAAACTATGAATATGACTTTAAACTAATGAAAATATTATTTTGCTATAATCCGAGATAAAAGAAAACAAATGTATGCTAAATTTAGAGTGTACTATTCGTTCTCATACCTGATACATGCAGAATTCGTTAAAACTCATGCATTATCCGCCACTGATAGCACACCAATACAAAAGCACTGCACACATTCACCACCACAATCTCCACAATTGTTTCGCACCGTAAGCGAATCATCATCAGGATAGACTCCACGACAAAATCGCAAAGCGATTTCGATTTTGCATGTATCAGGTATGAGAACGTATAGCATTTAGCATTACATATATTTTCTTTTATCGCGGATTATAGCAAAATAATATTTTCATTATTTGTATTATGAACCTGCGCAAAGTAACGCCTAATTCTATAAATTACATATTATAAAATAAAGTTTCCAAAAGCTGTCTATATGATTTACACCCAATCTACTAAACGAATTTTTGTACGATTTTTACTTAAAGATAGTGCAATTCTTTCGAAAGGTTTAGGTTAATAGAACATTGCCTTTTATGTAAATTGTGTTGAAACAGGTCGCGCGGTTGTAAAAAACTCTCTTGTAGAGGGTTAGAGCTAGAGCTAGAGTTAGAGCTCTCTTTCACTCGCTTGCGTCGCGTAAACCAGAGACATACAATAAAATAATGTACTAGACAATTATAGATCTATAAAAATACTACAAAAAAGTCCGCATGAACATGTCTCTATCTCTTATGGTTAACTCACAATAACTACTTTTACGTTCAAAATTTCAATTCACGCAAGCGAAGCCGCATGCACAGCTAGTAAGTTATAATACCGATTCCATCATCATTTACAAACCACGTCAAACTCATCAAAATCAAATTCACATGGACAAAGGAAATTTGAATATGCATTATTTGCACAATTTTAAATTATAATAATTTGGTGCTGTAGCTAGAAATAAAAACAAATCTAAAAATAGAAATAAAACTCTGAATACCACTAAATCCAATTACACTCGATGGAATCGAGTCCACAAACGGCTGGGATAGAATTTAGGCCAAACATTTTGTTGAAAAGCTGCAAATTGCCTATTGTGTTTCTATACACGTGTATGTGCAGATTTTTTGATGAAACGTTGATGAAAGCCATTGCACATATAAAACTACACTTACATTTGTTATGGTTTAAATGAAAATATATCAAGTTTCATTGACCTAAACATGAAATTGATAATTTAATAAGTTAAACATAATATAAGCTTCTATTAATTAAAAACCTTTCAACAAAATGTCCCTACTGTTAAGGAGTTCCTACGTCTGAAACCAATTCCAGCAGCAGAATCGGGTCATGGTTATCATAAACATGACAATAACAATGACAATTATGTAGGTACCACTTTAGACTTTAGACATTGGTCATTATGTGAAATTTCAGCTCAATCGGACACCGGGAAGTGAGTTAAATTTAACTTGTAAGATTTGGTTTTGAATCTAAAAGGTACCTTGAGAGTACCTCAATGTTCCCATTTAGGGCCTCTTTTATTTCTAGCTTATATTAATGATTTTCTTTTTCTCTATATGTCCCGTACTCTCTTTCTTCTTCAATTCTTGTCCTTTTCCTTCTATTAATCAAAGGTTGACTAGAAGAGATCCCTTTTAGGAATAAGTCGGCCTATATACATGTGTTTTTCTAAATTTTTCTTTCTCTTTTCTAAATATATGTATAAAAAGAATAAATAAATAAATAAATAAAAAATTGAAAACTTGAAAATGTACAAAGTAATAAAATGAGAGAGTAATCAGTGACATAAAGTTAATACAAGACGATTTAAATAAAATTAATAATTAATAAATGTCCATAGTATGACCCTTAACACTAGCAAATGTTTCCATGTAAAATAAACTAGAAAAAAAAGCAACTTGTCTCAAGTTATTCTGTTGATGATGATCTGATGATGTATGTATCAGGTATAAAAATGGATAGTCCACTTTACATTTAGCAGTATATATATTTTCTATTTGCTTCATATTGGATTATAGTAAAATAATCTTATTATTACTATCAACTACTATCTAATTTTGTATTAAATTCAATGTGTTTAATCCATTCGCAATACTTACCTGAATTTAGTACACCGCAACACATAATTTAAGCCTGTGTTTTTACCGTAGTAATTTTAACTGTATAATGATATTCGTTTTAGTACTGAGGTGTGGAAAAATTTGAACAGACCTTTATCCCGCCCCCTTTATTTCTCCTTTGGCGCGATAAAATTTAATATTGAATAAAGCAGAAGAAAAGTATTTTACCATTGTAAATATAAAATTAATTATATTCTCAATCATTCAATTGTGTAGCTATTTTATAATGAAATATCTTTTTCATAATAGCTTGTTTGAAATTGTACGTAAAATTAGCATCCCTTTATTACTTTATTCCACTTATATTCTGGATTTTTATATAAAGCAAAAACGTCAGTCGATTGTATTTCGTTTTTGGTATTATTTGCTCTTCTTGGCCGTTATTGACCTTCGCTAGTTTATTACGAATCTTTCTTTGTTTACAAAGTATTTCACTGTGTAACAGTAGCAAAGAGATATTATGTATCAGAGAACTATATTTTTTTCATCTATTTATTTATATCAGCAATAGTTATTAATATTATTGAAAAATATACATACAATGTAGGTGTGCAAGTTTCCCCACGATGTTTTCCTTTTCCGAAACTTGTGTGATAAATTGCAATTATCAATTACGCACATAACTTTTTATAGAAAAATTCATTGGTAACTACCCGGAGTTTGAACACGTGACCCCCCTTGATATAGTACCACACAATTTTCTAACGTAATCGTACTCAAGGCTACTTTATTTTGCCCTTTTTAAAACGAAGCGGTAATTCCGTGTCAAATATTTGGAGATAACTTACTCACCAAAATAGTCCGGTGTAAGTAAAAAGTCTGTCTATACACCGGACCTAGTGAATCTGGGTCAAAATCAAATTATTATGGTATATATTTAGATAATACTTGATATAAAGCAAGTTATTGTGATATGATCTCCACGGTCAGTAGATAAAAGCTAAGATATGCGAAAGTGATCTTATATAGGTCAATACGGAACGAAGAGCTTGTGGGTAGTAACGTGTAATGTATAAATTATTGTTAATAATCCAATATTTTATAGAAAAAAAATCGAATTTTCTGTTTATTTTAATAGTTTAAATGCTATGGCCGTGTGGTATTCGGCTGAGTAGAACAGACCACCCTCATTTCTTACCGAGGTGTCGTATAAGGCGACTAAAATAAGTCGACTTGTCGTGTGGTATACGGCTGAACGGCGTAGAACAACCTCATTCCTAACCGGTGTCATTAATTGCGACTAAGGTAACTTGAATCACTGTGTGGTATCCAGTTTAGTAGAATAGACCACCCTGTTTCTTACCGAGGTGTCGTAAAATACGACTAAGGTAAGTTGATATCAGGCAGGCGGCTGGTCGTTAAAACGCAGCCAAATCATTTGACAGCATGTTTATAACGTGGTGTGCCTACCCCACTTACAGTGGGATAAGAGCAGGAGGATTATGATTTAATAATTTAAATGCTTAAGTGTTTGGTTTATTTTCTCCTTTTTTACCTCCGAACAGAAGAATAAATATATGAATAAATATAGTTTGCGAATAGAGCGTTGTATTATAATTTACTTGATGATTCATTCAACCTTTATACGAATCGTTATGTATAATACAAGTTGGTTGTATCGTTATATATAAGTTAAGTCAAATTTTCCTTACGGAAACGTGACTTCTTGAGAATGGAAATACTTTAAGCCTACTTATGTTTTGGGACTTGACCTAATTAAATTGCAAACATACCTCGTTGATATATTTGTGAAATATGTTGGTAAGTTGGAAATGCTCTGCTTCAGGTATATTCGTATTCGTTCAAATCATTCCAATCAGAAAGAAGGTTTGAGCTTACTAGCACTTTTGAATCTTCAAATTACAATCAAGCTACGAGTGGTTCGGAAAGGTGCTCTTACCGAGAAGAACCAGCAAGAAACTCAGCAGTCACTCTTTTCAAAATTAAGTGTTACAATAATGTAATTCATCATCCTCCTGCCCTTATCCCACTCCAAGTGGGGTCGGCACAACATGTTGCCTGCCTGACGTCAACTTACCTCAGTCGTATTTTACGACACCTCGGTAAGAAAGAGGGTGGTCTATTCTACTAAACCGGATACCACACGGTGGGTCAACTTACCTTAGTCGCCTTTTACGACACCTCGGTAAGAAATGAGGTTGGTCTATTCTACTTAGCCGGATACCACATGGCAGGTCGACTTACCTTAGTCGCCCTTAACGACACCTCGGTAAGAAATGAGGTTGGTCAATTCTACTCAGCCGGATACCACACGGCAGGTCGATTTAACCTAGTCGCCCTTTACCACACCTCGGTAAGTAATGAGGGTGGTACTATTCTATTCAGCCGAATACCACACGGCGTAAAATTTGGTTTAGCTTTTATTATATAAATATAATAAAATGAAAGCGTCTTAATAAATGGCTTGGCTTAAAATTCTGCCCTTAAGGGCTTGCCTTGTTTAATTATAAAAGAGCTCTTGGAAATTGATTGGTAATTGAAAATTTAGTTACGATTTCGACCTCAAAATGAATCTTTTACTACCGTTATACTATTGGAGGAATAAATAAAACGGACGAATAATTCAATTGTTTTATTCAAATGAAGTTGGATGAAATATTTTTCTTTCCAATTCCTTGTTTCAATAGAAAAACCTTTATGCATCATCAAGCTTTCACAGAGCCATTTGGCTTCGAAGGTTTGGAAGCAATATTTTTATTAAATTAAGGATTCAATTTTACTGTACTTTTCTTTAGTAAGATGGCCGGTTAGAACGTAATTCTTATTAACGATTTACGGATTTAGGTTAGCACTATTAGTACTCTAGGAAATTCATTAATATTTACAATCAATGATGCGACAGTGACAGAAAACATGACAATACTGAAACAAAAGTTAAAGAGTATTTTTGGCAAAATTGTAACCATTTATTGAACTGACTGCCTAGGCAGGCATTATTTTATCTAATTGATATTTACAATTAATGATGCTATTTCTTCTTCTTCTTCAACCGATGGACGTCCACTGCTGGACATAGACCTCTTCATGGGATCTCCACAACACACAATTTTGTGCCGCTTGTATCCAGCGGCTCCCCACGACCTTTTTGAGGTCATCAGTTCATCTAGTAGAGGGTCTTCCAACACTGCGGTTTCCGGTGCATGGTCGCCATTCCAACACTTTGTGACCCCAACGTCCATCGGTTCTCCGCACAATATGCCCCAACCATCGCCAATTCAGCTTCGATTCAGCGACCCGTTAAGCTATGTCAGTGACTCTGGTTCTTCTACGGATCTACCCATTTCTGATTTGATCACGTAGAGATACTCTGAGCATAGCTCGCTCCATCGCTCGCAGAGCGATTCTGAGCCTTCTTATGAGGCCCATAGTCAGCGACCTATTTACAGTGAAGCAAAACGTCATGATGAGACGTGCAAGAGCATTTCTTGTATATATATATAACCGATTAGGACATGGTAGTTCTAAATTTCAAATATGACTTTCTATAGAGCTATAGATATATTTGCTATTAAAATTATTGCTTTATCAAAATTAGTAGCAGTAAAAATACTAATTGTCGAATATAAATAGAATAGATTTTTAATTTACGAAAATTCATTAAGGTAATTAAGTTAAGTTATTAAGTTATCATTATATTTCTAATTGGTTGGATTATAAGTGATTTATCTTAGATTTTACTCCAAAATAATCAATTTAGGTAATAGATTTTCCGATGTCGGCTTTGACGAGGATATTTAAATATTTCCTTGATATTGATGTCTTCAATTTACGCCGTGTGATATCCGGCTGAATAGAATAGTACCACTCTCATTTCTTACCGAGTTGTAAAAGGCGACTGAGGTTATCGACCCGCCGTGTGGTATCCGGCTCAATAGAATAGACCACCCTCATTTCTTACCGAGGTATCGTAAAATACGACTAAGGTAAGTTGACAGGCAGGCGGCCAAATACGTAGCCAAATCATTTGACAACATGTTTGTGACATGTTGTGCCGACCCTATTTAGAGTGGGATAAGGGAAGGAGGATGATGATTATTGTCTCCAATTTCGATGACGAATATTTTAAAACCATAGGTATGTGAAAAACAGTAATTAAACTTGTTTATTCTAATTAAAGAAATACCAGTAACGAGTTGCGACTCTCTCAGGAAATGTATTCAAAACTCATACGGTTAATCATCCTGTTCATCGTTACAGACTTTAGATAACTTCTACTTGCGAGATATTTGTATTGTATAATTAGTTAATGTTTGGTCTACGAGTAATATTATGTAAATTTATCGCCCGCAGTGCTTTAGAAACAAATTCGGCAAACAATAACTTGTTTCAATTTATGTTGTGCGCTAAGTGACCGGAATTCGAACCCACGACCTCTCGATTGTAAGTCCGTTACCCTAACCATTCAGTTACCGCCGGTATTTTCATAGATCATTATGTCTCTTCTTGCATGACAATGTATAGAGTCGTGCTCTGATTTTCAAAAAATACTAGACAACTTTAAAGGATAAAAAGTTAATTTTATATACAACAGCTTCGGATATACACAAAAATACAATATCAAATATATAATAAAACAACAGATATAATAAAACAGTTTATAAAATAACGCCTTATGTAACCCTAAAGCTATCGAATTAACGAATTCGATAGCTTAAGACGAAGATCTGAATGCTTCAGGCTAATATTGCATTCAACTTTAAACCATGTGTTCTTATCTTTAATATTTAAATAATTTAATCTTGTGTATATTTACATTTTCTGAATTTTGGAGAAGGCTTCAACGATTTTCATGAAACTTAGTATGTGGAGCGTTTCAAAAATTCTTAATAAATTACGCATTATCCATTAACAAAACTGCTTAAATTGAAATATAATCCAAAGCTTAATTTTGCTGTCATTTGCAAAGTGGTAATAGCACAGTGGGGAACGGGCTTACTAAAGAAATGAAAATTCCCAGGATCCACCAGTCTTTTAATTTTTTATTGAATTTTTATATCTTTTTATAAAAGTACCGAGAAAGGCTCGGTCACCCAGGTACTTATACAATAAACACCCACTACACCAAATCCAATTTTGACCAAGCATTTCTAATAACGACATTTTCGTATGACTGGAAGTGCCTTACCAATTTGCTGAATTCAATTAATCAGTCGAAGCTCTATGGGAGGGGCAGTATCAAATACATCCGGCAATAATATCAAAGGAAATGGATTGCTACTTTTTAGTTGTATATTATGAATCAGGTCAGATCGGTAAGTAGGCACAGAAAGGGCAGTGTAAGGGGTAAACTCGTTTGAGTTTGTTTCTTCAATCGTTAACAGCGACTTTTCGCAGTACGCACTAATGACGGTAAAAAATATCGTTTTAAAATCACGCTTTTATAGCACATCAAAGTACAAAGTGAAAAATAATTCTTAATATTGGTAGATTGGTATTGGTGAAAGCCCAGCGTTGAGACCGTGGCTCTTCCGAGGGGTCATTATATTTGTAGTAAAAATAGATATACTAATGACTAATAACTGATGGTTTTCGGTGAACGCTAAACTTTTATACAGCCTCGAATTCACGGACCTTCATTTCCGTAGATATTGCAAATATAGGTGACCCAAAAGCATCCTATAACACCATTAGGATAGTGGAAAACTTAAGATTCAGCACAAGGTATAAATACCTTTAATTCGAAAATTCAGCAATTATTTGAATAAAGTACAGAATTTTTAACAATACTAATGGTTTAAAATATATAATTTCAATATCCGGCCGATTAGAATAGACTACTCTCGTTTCTTACCAAAGTGTCGTAAAAGCCGTCTAAGGTAAGTTGACGTCAGGCGGGCGGGCGGTCGTAAAATAACTAGCGATATCATGTGATAACATGCTTATATCATGTTGTGCCGACTCCACTTAGAGTAGGATAAGGGCAGGCAGAATGATGATGAGCTTTTTTTTTCTTGTCTCTATCGTTTTGGGTAGTACAAAAATCCTAAACAATAAGTATTATCAAAAAAGAAATTATAGTGTACTTGATGACTAATTTGACGATCAAAATTCAATTAGCTTTGTGAGAGTGACACTTTAATTCACGATACCAAAGTTAACGAAGACCAATTCACGAATAGAGCAAGTTGAGATAGTTGATTGATAAAATCAAATTCATATTAAGTTTTGAATTAATCTTCTAACATCAGAGGAAATATATGAGGGTATATGTGACGGTGTGACCTCAATTTAGCATTCCATACCTACGCTAGGAACGGTTATTACATCATCTTAAAGCCTCTAACGGCGTTTGACGTATTTTATACCCTGTCAATGTAGATCTGGAAAATTAATTTTATATATTAGAAATTCAGTAACCGTAAGAGAAATTCCCTTAAATCAATTTCGCTTAGAGTAAGTCTTATTGCTATACAGTGGAATCCGAATATTTGGTTTTAATAATTTTGTGTTTTTTTATATAACGCATCGGGAGCACCAGATGCATCGACTGTCACGGTGACCTTTTCAGATGGGCGTATTAACCCCGTTTGGAATGCCCAGAGGTTCCCATTAGGTTCGTCCTCCCTTATCCCACTTTAAGTTGGGTCAGCACAACATGTTATAAACATGTTGTCACATGATTTGGCAACGTTATATTTTATAACTAAAAATATATATGAAAATTTTCTCGAGTATATTGCAAAATTTATAGGATTGTTAATATTTTAATAGAAATAGGTCATCGTTACATTAAGTTTTAACTTAAGCACAGTTGTTTCTTTACTTAATAAAATGGCACTTGCGTGACGGCGTTTTAATTTGTATTGACTAAGACTGTATTTTACACCCGAGTTATCACTCAGAACTTAATCCTGAAGTCATATGTAGTAAAAGAGAGACGACTAATAGACTACAAAAGTAATAATAAAATTATTTTGCTATAATCCGCGATGAAATAAAATAGAAAATATATATAATCCAAAATATAGAGTGGACAATCATTTTTCATATCTAATACATACAAGATTCGTAAAAACACATGCACAAACTTCCACCACTGCTACCACAAACAAGCACTACATACGTTCACTATCACAAACTCAACAATCGTTTCGCCCCGCAACCGAAGCATCATCAGGATAGACTGCACGACAAAATCGCAAACAGCGTATGGATCTCCGAAAAGTAACGCCTAATTCTATAAATACCCTAACAGACTGTTAAGTGGTAGCTTAGTCGTGTTTTGTGCTCAGGTGACAAATCCTAGTTGGAACTCTAATTACTGCACATATTTGCAAATGCAAATATGTGCAAACATGTTCCACCGAATTACATGACCTGATTCCTGCTGCTAAATTCCATAACCGCACTGTACGTCATAGGTTAAAATATCATCCCTACCATCTGGATGCGTGGCGATCTACTACAGTGCGGTTTTCAAATAATTTCATTCCGCGCACCACAGTTTTATGGAACGATCTCCCTTTGGCAGCGTTTCTAGATCAGTACAACATGAGCACCTTCAAAAAACGTATTTTCCACCTTTTTAAAGGACGGCAACGCACTCGCTCTGCAAGAGGTAGTGGGCGGCGGTAATTACTTGATTGGTGAACCGCATGCTCATTTGCCATCCTATCCCATAAAAAATGCAATTAATGACTGCGTAGTTGAGAAATATTTTGCAGACTGTGTGTACGAAGTTATATATATCGAAACGTCTCATATTAAAAATTAAACAAAAATAAATTGAACCTGTCATATAAGACGGTCGTGACATAGGAGACAAATTATGATGAATCGCAAATTACTCCGCTTGAGACGAGGCAAAGATAAACGATACAAAACAGCTTCCGGATTTAATATAGTCTTTAATTTTGGTATTAGAATGTGTTTAATAAGAACTGGATTATATGTAAATGATTTAAATGTATCAACATTTAAGAATCATGAATAAGACAGTTATAAAAGTTCGTTGGCTTAAAGCTCGACGTAACAATGATTTTTTAAAGTAACTTATGATTTTAATTGACATTTACATTTCCCTATGCTTTTTGGTCAAAGGAAACATCGTGATGAAACCTGCATATCTTTACAGTAGCTCTAGTTATGGGTAACCTACCATTCCGTTTTAGAATAAAGTAGGTATAAGTTCAAATAGTTTTCTTTAAGATAACACCCATTGCTCAGCTGTGGGATAGTGACAGGTTGCTACTCTACTGCTAATACTTTAATCTACTACTACTTTACGTAATTATTGTGATTATGTAAGGTGTTAGTAGAGTTTAATTTAAATCATCTTTTTCTACCGCCAAAGTCCTCCTGCCCTTATCCCACTTTAAGTGGGGTCGGCACAGCATGTTATAAACATGTTGTTACATGATTTGGCTGCGTTTTTACGACCGGCCGCCTGCCTGACGTCAACTTACCTTAGTCGTATTTTACGACACCTCGGTAAGAAAGAGGTGGTCTATTCTACTAAACCGGATACCACACTGTGGGTCAACTTACCTTAGTCGCCTTTTACGACACCTCGGTAAGAAATGAGGTTGGTCTATTCTACTCAGCCGGATACCACACGGCGGGTTTCTACCGTCAAAGTATTAATAGATATTTTTATAGATTTTTTTAAGGATTTCCCACGCCATAAAACTTGGACCAATCAACTCCCTCTAAACATTTTGAAGCAGTCTGTCCATCTATACTAGTATCAAAGACTCAATGCACGCGGGGATAATAAAATGTATAAACAGGACGCCCTCTGTTGCGCTCTCTGTTGCACTTACGGGCCTGACGGCAGGCATAGTGACGCACCTCTGAGGTGTCGATGTTTGTGTCTATATTATGAAAAAAGAAACAATGTGAAAACAATAGTGGAGGATTCCCGACGTAGAAATTATCGGTGCGGTGTTGCCAATCTAAAATCAGGATCCTAATGCACATAACTTTAAAGTTATATACATATATTGTATACACATATATATGGATAATTTATTAAGACAAAATAGGTTTTTATAGGTGAAATCAATCATTTACGACGCTAGTATCGTAAAAGTGTGATTCATCAAATGCGACCCAATAAAACTTTTTATTCTCGTGTACACATTACTAGCGGAGGCAATACTGATTGAATGGAGTAAAATGTTTTCAAGTAAATTCAATTTGAACAGCTCGGCGTGTTTTGTTGTGGCTTTAGGGCTTTCCGTGTTTAATGAGAATAAAGTAGTTCCTTTTATGTTTATTTTTGTTTTTAATTAGTTGCCTCTTCAAGTTGTCGGTGTTTTTAAAAATTTATTAAACTATAATAAGACGTTATTATGCTACTAATGTTATAAAAAAAATGTTGTAGGTTCAAATTAAAATTCGAAATATTCTTTATTCAAGTAAAATTGTAAACAAGTGTATTTGAATCCGGAGCTCTACTGCTGGGTCGGAAAGTTGTTCCTACCGAGAAGAGCCAGCAAGAAAATCGGCGGTTGCTCTTTTAAAAATATAATTCTTATTACTAGTTACATTTAGTTTTTACCGTCTTGTACAGGGTCGAAGAGAACTTATGTCCACGCATTCTTAAAATCTAATTAATCCTCAATAGTATACTAAGTTGACTGACCCGTTGGCGCAGTGGGTAGTAAATCTGCCTTCAGCATCGCGGGTCGCGGGTTTGATTCCCGCCAACGGGCCAACATTTTCTATAAATGAATTTGTTAGTCTTCGAGTCTGGGTATATATTTGTGTTTAAGTATGTATTTAAAAAATATATACACCAGTTGTCTGTCTACCATAACACAAGTATTATGTTGCTTACTTTGGGGACGGACGACCATGTGTGTAAGTGTCCCATATATTTATTTATTTATAGATTAAGTTGGCTTTCTGTATTAGCATTATCATTATAATAATAAACTACCTAGAACCTCTTTTCTTTATACTTTAATATTGAATGCAATTTTCTAAGAAAAATATGTTCGCAAAGAATGCTGACAAGAAAGAAAATAAATCTAAGTCTTATTTCCTCGGACCAACAAAATGAACAGTAAATGTTTCGGTTTCGCAATAAACAATTCTATTTAAGTTTTTATGTTTTTCTTATATTAAAACTACGAACGAACTAAAGTTATGGTTAGTTTTCTTTATTTTAGTAAAAGGCGGTTTTTAGGAATCCAAAATATTCATTGATAAGTTCTTTAAACCGTATGCTATCCGGCTTAGTAGAATAGACCACACTCATTTTTTTCCCGAGGTGTAAAATGCGACTAAGGTTTGTTGAATCACCGTGTGGTAACCGATTGAGTAGAAAAGACAGAAGAAGTAAAATACGACTAAGGTAAGTTGACCTCAAGCAGGTGGCCGGTCGTAAAATGATTAGTGAAATCATGTGACAACATGTTTATAACATGTTCTGCCAATCCCACTTAGAGTGAGATAAGGGCAGGAGTATGATGAAATTCACATCAATCAGTATTAGAATACAAGTCATTGAGGTCTCTGTAACTCCTTATCCTGCTAAGTTAGGTATATATAAAAAAGTAAGTAGCGGCCTGTTACTATCCCACTGCTGAGAATAGGCCTCTTCTTTCCGTTTTTGGAGAGAAGGGTTGAAGCTGCCCACCACGCTGCTCCAATGCGGATTAGTAGGTTACACATATCTCCAGAGTTCTCTAGATAGGCAGGTTTCCTCACGATGTTATTCCTTCACCGAAAAGCGTGTGATAAATTGCAATTATCAAATAGACACACAAATTTAGACAGAAAACCTCATTGGTGTCTGCCCGGGTTTGAACCCGTGACCTTCTCAAAAAGAGTCGCACGGTGTTACCGCATGGTACTGGGCTACCACAGCTTAGGTATATATAACATTGTTGTATTTCGCCCGAATTTTTTTAGTATTAGAAGATTTTGCAAGTTTTCTAACAGTGCGTATTGAGAATGAGTGAGTATTTTCAGTACAGATCTAAAAATTAATCATTGGCTGTCATCTGTTTGCTCAGGCTCTCTGCGACTATGGGCACAAATTATTCTTAAAGTGCTTCTATTCAAACAAACCATAAACGAAGGTTGTCCATAGAAGGGAGAGACAGCGAATAGATTCCATAGAGGAAGGAAAATTACCGATATAGGCCAAAAAGACGGTAAAGGCCTGACCAAAAAATGGAAAAAACCTTCCTCCTATCGAACAGAGATTACATGATGTGCAAATCTCCTAAAGATAGATATCCAGCAATAAAAAAGAAGGAAAGAAAAATTAACGATTAAAAATATCATCATCTTCCTGCCCTTATTCCACTTTAAGTGGGGTCGGCACAACATGTTATAAACATGCTGTCACATGATTTGGATGCGTTTTTACGACCGGCCGCCTGCCTGACGTAAGAAAGAGGGTGGTCTATTCTACTAAACCGGATACCACACGGAAGGTCAACTTACCTTAGTCGCCTTTTAAGACACCTCGGTAAGAAATAAGGTAGGTCTATTCTACTCAGCCGGATACCACACGGTGGGTCGAATTTCCTTAGTCGCCTTTTACGACATCTCGGTAAGAAATGAGGGTGGTACTATTCTATTCAACCGGATACCACACGGCGTAGAGAATAGAATCCATGAAGGAAGGAAAATTACCGATATAGGCCGATAAGACGGTTAAAGGTCTGACCAAAAAAATGGAAAAAAGCTTCCTTCTATCAAACAGAGGTTATATGATGTGCAAATCTTCTAAAGATCCAGCAGTATAAAAAAAGGAAAGAAAAATTAACGATTGAAAATAATCTTACAAAATTTAGAAGCTTTTCATATATAACTTTTCGACTCTATGATGAAGTGATTGTACCATGAAATTAAGCCGTAATAACTGTTCTTTTCGATTAAAAAGTTTGCATTTTATTACGACCCTTACAGAGAGATGAAAATTACTGCTTTTGATTAACGCACAAATATTTTTTGATGAAATGTATTTTGTGTTAATTTACAAAATAATATTGCCGGATTATAAAAATAAGCTGAAAATAAGCTGTGGTAGCCCAGTGGTAGCACCGTGCGACTCTTTCGAGGAGGGTACGGGTTCGAACCCGGGCAGACACCAATGAGTTTTTCTGATAAAACTTATGTGTCTAATTGATAATTGCAATGTATCACACGCTTTTCGGTGAAGGAAAACATCGTGAGGAAACCTGCATATCTCTAGAGAATTCTGGAGATATGTGTAACCTACCAATCCGCATTGGAGCCGCGTGGTAGGTATTAGCTCCAACCCTTCTCTCCAAACACGGAGAGAAGAGGCCTATTCTCAGCAGTGGGATGGTAACAGGCCGCTACTTATTTACTTTTTTATAAAAATAAATTCACATAAAGTTCCACATTTATAATATTACAGTGCTCCATGTATTTTTATTAATACATTGTAGTAATTATTCGTAATTATTATAAAATATTATAAAAACTATTATCCGCCGTATGGTATCCGGCTGAGTAGAATAGACCACCCTCATTTCTTACCGAGGTGTCGTAAAAGGCGACTAAGGTAAGTGACTAACCATGTGGTATCCGGTTAAATAGAATAAACCACCCTCTGTCTTATCGAGGTATCGTAAAATATAACTAAGATAAGTTGACGTCAGGCAGGCGGCCGGTCGTAAAATACGTAGCCAAATCATATGACAACATGTTTATAACATGTGCCGACCCCACTTAGAGTGGGATAAGGGCAGGAAGATGATGATTATAAAAACTATTATGAGAATAACTTAATTTATTTATGGACCTTTGTTCTGATATTTATTTTTATGTTTTAAAAAGCCTTTTTAAATGAGCACCATTGTAATATCTAGACTATATAGAACTAAAAAACTGTTTTACGATTAAGTCACGGAGGTAAAAAAGGTAAGGAAAAAAGGTAAAAAAGGTAGGTATAAAAGGTAAGGTTTTTTTTTATACAATAAGGGCCTGGCTACTATATCGCCTGATGGAAAGTAAAAAAAACAGCCTAAGGTGAACCGCGCTTGCCAACGAAGTGCCTATTTACTCTTATTTTTAAGTTCTGCAAGTCGTATAAGTCCAGGAAGATATATACAGGAAGTAGGGTTGCCACCCGTACTATGCGAAAAGTAATAATAAATAATCATGGAAAAATAAATAATGATTGAAAATAGATGTGTACTATTTTTTTTCCTGAATTTCCTAGAAGTACTATATTTTTTTGATTTAAAAAGAAAAATACTATTTTTCTTCAAAAAAAAGGTGGCAACCCTAACAGGAATGGAGTTCCACACTTTACCCGCACGCATCACAAAAGATGAGCTGAAGGATAAAGATAAAGATAAGATTAAACAAACCCTTACACAATTTATAACATACTAGTAACTTGATCCTGTTTTAGAATTTCATAATTTATTAATGTAGCGTTATTTGGGTCAGTCTAGTTAGTAATTCTATATTTTAGTTCATTAAATATTCAGTTTCATGCGTTCGTTACAAACAAAATATTTTACATTGAGTTTGTTTTATATGGTGTGGAGGGATTTACACGAAGCTTTATTAATATTTGACAATAATTATATGCATATTTCGCCGCGTGGTACCCGGCTAAGTAGAATAGACCACTCCATTTCTTACCGACATGTCGTAAAAGACGCCCCAGGAAAATTTACCCGGCGTGTTATATACGTCTGAGTATAATAGACCACCCTCATTTCTTACCGAGGTGTCGTAAAAAGCGACTAAGGTAAGTTGACCCGCCGTGTTGTATCCGGCTTAGTAGAACAGACCACCCTCATTTCTTACCGAGGTGTTGTTAAAGGCGACTAAGGTAAGTTGACCTGCGCTGTGGTATCCGGCAGAGTAGAATAGACCACCTTCATTACTTACTGAGGTGTCATAAAAGGCGACTAACGTAAGTTCACGTCAGGTAGGCGGCTAGTCGTGAAATACGTAGCCAAATCATGCCGACCCCACTTAGAGTGGGATAAGGCAGGATGATGATTATTGTCTCCAATTTCGATGAAATATATTATATTTTAAAACAACTAATTAAACAAGATTTTCTAATTAAAGAAATACCACTAGTGATTTCCGAAATATATTCAAAACTCATACGGTTAATCATCCTGTTCAACATCACAAACTAAATAACTTCATCAAATCATGTTACAACATGTTGTGCTGAACCCACTTAGAATGGGATAAGAGCAGGAGAATGATGACGAGTATATGGCGCAGTAAATGTAGGTACCATAATAATATGTAAATACGTAATAAACACGTGCTCCAACCATTATATCATCAAAGTACTTCAATCCAATAATAATTTGTTTGATTTCAGATAAATTTCTCTCATTCAAATGAGTTAATTGTTATTACTAATAATTGTGGCACAATTTTGGGTTAATTCAACGGTATATTGATGCTAATTAACTCTGCGGCTGCGGGCTAAAATGAAATGATGTGTTTTGCTGTTTTACGGTTTTACAAAGAGACGCTTTGGAATTGAAGCCAATACAAGCCCGCTATGAAAATATATTTTACAAGTTAATTCACTTGAAATTAACCGTTTCCGACCGAATTTACCGTTGATCGTTTATCAAAATAAATGCAAAATATATAAATAAAAATATTCTTTATTCAAGTAAACTTGTAACCAGGTGCTTTTGCATCATCAATTCTACTGCTATTTCGGAAAGCTGTTCCTACCGAAAAGAAACAACCAAGAAACTCGGCGGTTGCTCTTTAAAAAATATATTTACTTATCTTCTAAGTAATCCTCAATAGTACAGAACGCTTTCTGTATTACCCTTCATCCTGTCTTTTAAATAGTGTTTTTAAACTGCTGTAACGGCAAAACTAAAATTAATTTCGAAAGTTTATTTTAACAAATTGTTTTACAGCTTACGTAATTTTGCAACCCGCAAAGCAGAAGCCGCAAGTTTACAAGCAATAATAAATATTTTATATATAAATTAATAGCCCAGCTCTGATAGCTCAGAGGTGAGACCGCGTGACTCTTTCCAAGGGGTCAGGATTGTTTGGAGATTGCTTGTCTACTTTGTCTATTCATACACAACCATTCATTAAAATTGATGTGTATATTTTTCATTAGAATTAAACTACAAAAATTGTGTGCTCCTTTGGATTTTAGTAGCCAAAGTCACTCCCAAAAATGTAATTGTATTATCTGCTTTCAGTGGTAAATTATTTATGAAGAGCCTATTTCCTATATTTATATTTATATTTTTTTGCATTACCTAATGCTTAAAGCATTAGGTAATGCAAAAAAATTTAATTGAGTTTTAATCGAGTTCGGTGCTAAATTATTTAGCCTGAACCAATGACCTAAAGTATTAAATGTTAAGTTTAATTTTATTGACATATTAAAGAATTCTTGCAAATATTTTATCACTCTATATTCAAGTGAACACCAATTAAGGCAACAATCAAGCAACATTGATTGCTTATACTTTCCCTGCAAGAGGAAATAGAACGAAAAGCTATTTAAAATTCATCCCACGATTCGAAGATCTTTTATCAAAATTACTGTTCCCGAAACGGCAACCAAATTCGGTTGAGAGCATATTAATCTTAATAAACCTTAAATTCGTTTCGTACTACAGTAAATTTATATTGGGTTGGAATGTTCACACAAGAGTCTGTGATTATTTAGTTTAATTTGGTGACATCGAATCGAATTTTCAGACTGTTGTTTTAAATATTTAATGTAGATATTCAATGTCAGCACAAACATTAAAAGTCCACTCTCACCAAGGGCTCACGTGTTATTGACGTGGTGTGTTTGAGACCGTGTAATATTTCCTTTTTTTATACGTATGTGCATTGTATTTAAATATACTCGGTAAGATACGCCACGCCACGACTCGCGCGCCACTGTCGGTAGACAGTGCCTCAATGCTACATCGTGTAGGCCCCAATACACTGTGTTGCAACGATGTGCCCGGCCACATACATTGCCGTAGCCCGCTAATGTAGCCTCAGCATTAATGTTGTCTTCCGTCTAATTTGCACTTAGCATCAATTTTACATTTCAATGTACGCATTTTTATAATTCACATAATCCCCAATAGACAGGTTGAATCCTTGAAATATCTAGTCAGTTTACTTCTAAAGTATTTCTAGTATGTAGTAGTTAAAAGATTGAAAAGACTTAAATTATTAAAAATATTGGGATGAAGTAGATTATGTTAGCTTTATTTTCCTTCTTCATAATATATATACCAAAGTTGGGCTTCGGCTGGATTTGTAGGCAACTTGATCACAACATTTTACCCTGATTGTGTGCTCTACCCTATTCATTTTGCAACCCCGATTATACTTGCATATTGTATCCAATAACTACTCTGTAACCTAGCTTTTTATGGAGCAGACTATTCATGATGCGACGAGCAATTGAGAACGGTATTCATTATAAACGATTTAAATAGCACTAAGAGCATTAAACAGGTGTCAGTTCTCAGTGTTAGTAGGTCAGTACTGCAATTAATACACAATTGCCAACGGGTCATAAAGAAAACTGTAAATAACTTCCTGGCCTTATCCAACTCTGAGTGGGGTTGGCACAACATGTTTAAACATGTTGTCACATGATTTGGCTACGTATTTTACGACCGGCCGCCTGCCTGACGTCAACTTATCTTAGTCGTATTTTACGACACCTCGATAAGAAAGAGGGTGGTCTATTATACTTAACCGGATACCACACGGTGAGTCAACTTACCTGAGTTGCCTTTTACCTCGGTAAGAAATGAGGGTGGTCTATTCTACTCAGCCGGATAGCACACGGCGGGGACATAAAGAAAACTAAAATAGATTTATCTACATTTGAATATCTGTACCCATATTCAGGCATTAAAATCAACTTAGACAAAATATACCGCAATAAAAAAATACCACAATGCCTATCTCGTTGTCACTAAAACCTTTTAGACCTCTTACATTTCGTACCCTTTTAGGCTTTCAAGAATTCATTGTGTAAATTTCGTTTTTCTAATATACGCCCAGCATAATGTAAATGCGATGTGACAAGTGAGTTGTTCCTAGTCTGAAATGATTGCTGACTTAATCTTCTGCGACCTAAATAACTGTTCTAACATTAACTGATTAAATGATTTATAGAAGCAGGCGTTACTTTGCGCCGTGTGGTATCCGGCTGAATAGAATAGTACCACCCTCTTTTCTTACCGAGGTGTCGTAAAAGGCGACTAAGGTAAGTCGACCCGCCGTGTGGTATCCGGCTGAGTAGAGTAGACCAACCTCATGTCTTACCGAGGTGTCGTAAAAGTCGACTAAGGTAAGTTGACCCACCGTATGGTATCCGGTTAAGTAAAATAGACCACCCTCTTTCTTACCGAGGAGTCGTAAAATAAGACTAAGGTAAGTTGACGTCAGGCAGGCGGCCGGTCGTAAAATACGTAGCCAAATAATATGACAACATGTTTGTGACATGTTGTGCCGACCGCACTTAGAGTGGGATAAGGGCAGGAGGATGATGAGAAGCAGGCGTTACTTTGCGGAATTCCATAGTACAGAAGTTACAATACAATTAATTTGCTGTAATCCGCGTTTGTTAAACAAACAACAATACAAAGAAAACATAACAAACTTGTATTACAGCAAAATAATTCTATTGTAATTTCTAAAAATATAATATTCGTCTTCATCTTACGTCTCTACTAAAAGTACAAGTGTTTCAAAGAAACTAAATTAACTGGTTGTACGATTTAAAAATATGTATGCGAACATATTTAAAAAAATTGTTGAATAAAAATTAATTTGTTTTACTCACTGCCTTTGACATGAGAAACTGGTAAATTCTCTATTTTATGCTGACGTGATTAATGGATAGCTTCTTACACAATAATTAACGACTTATATGTAAGTGAGCTATTTTCTATGTTAGCAAAACAAGTAGATAATATATGTGAGAGGAATTCGGGTTCGTTAAATTTATGGGAAGGGATATGTCAGATCCACAAAGGAATGTCGGTCAAAAGAAAGGGTTTTCCTTACATTTAGATCACTTAACTCTACATATATATTTAACACCATTGTGATAGAGTATATATGATTATAATTATAACTAGTACGTCAAGCCCACTTTGCTGCGTTTAATTTAAAGATATATTAATTACAGTTATAACAAAAATGCTCCGATCGCCACGAAATTACAGTATGCAAGTACCAGTATCGTAGTTATACCTTTTAACTTAAAATTGTCGTATCTTTTTTATTTGCTGACCGATTGTAATATAACATACCCTATATATTAAATGAGGCTTTCTACTTACTACACATTAGTAAAAACAGCGTGCAAATCAGATTAGCGGTTTTTGAAATTAGCGGGAATCGAAGAGATTTGACATCTCATCTATTTTATTATATGTATAAAATAGATAGAAGATATATAAGTAAAGTAAAAACTAACGGCCTATCCCACTGCTGGAGAAAGGCCTCCTCTCTCTGTTTTTGAAAAGAACGATTGGTTATAAATATCCCTAAAATTCTCAAGAGATATACAGGTTTCCTTTCGATGTTTTCTATTGCCGGAAAGCGTGTGATAAATTGCAATTATCAATTAGGCACATAAGTTTTAACAGAAAAACTCAGTGGTTTTTGGTTTGAACCTGGACTATCTAAGAGTCGCACGGTGTCACCTGCTGGACTATCACACCATAAATGTATGTTTATTGTATACTGAAAAAACAGAAATATAATAATAAAATGCTATATAATTAATGCTTTAATTAGGAAAATGTTTCATATTAAAAAAAAATCTTTGAAATGCGGCTTTAGCTATGTCAATGCTTAAAGCCACATTCTGAAGCACGGTAGCTTCTTCAAAACATAACTCATCTTTGACAATTTAATTCTTATTTCAAATTTCTTAATGAATTAAACACGAATAAGTTGAATAACAAATAATAATAAATAAATAACGAATAATAAAGCTGCCTAATAAGTCGATGTTTGAAGCAACGTTCTAAAATAGTGGTAGCTGTGTGTGTATATATATGTAGTAAATAATGTGACTGAACTGATTCGAATCCTACTAATATTATAAATTCGAAAGTTTGTGAATATGGATACATGTATGTTACTCTTTAACGGCCAATCCGCTGAAACAATATAGATGAAATTTTGCACAATTATTATTTATACACCGGGGTAACATATAGGCTATAAAAATTCTGGTAATTCTATAGGAATAGGAAACGCGACAACAGTACACGCGAACGAAGTTGCGGTATAAGCTATAAAAATATATATATGTATATATAAACGTAAAGATATGTATAGTATACATATCTTTACATCTATTGTAATACGCTATGTAAATTAATCAATCGTACATAGGTATGCTTTAATTGGTGTCAAGTAACGTTTAATCCGTAGAATCAATTGTTTGCTCTAGGATCAGTGGAATTACAGACAAGTTAACTATTGCGGAGAACAAAGCACTATAACATTGACATTGATGACGGATCACAGTATATAAATTTTGACATTGACAAAAGAATATAACTGTGTAACCTCAATTCATCAATAAAATAATGGCGCTTTGCAGTTTCATCGTATTCCTGTAGAATTAACAAGATTTCTATAGCTTATATGTTATTACCATTTGAGTTTCTTACAGTGTTGCAAAGCGTCAATAACATTGGTCAATTTTCTTATATCGTAATTACTTTTTGCATCTTTCTTATTTATGTTCAGTATACTCCTTTCCATCGCCCTCTGACATGTCTGGATTTTATTTATTTATCCTTTATGCATACAGAAAATACATTAAAAAAAAAATACATATATATAATATGTACAAAAAATGATTTATGATAAGATGCAAGGGCGGTCTTATCGCCTACAGCGATCTCTTACAGACAACCCGTGAGTTACGGATTTGAGTACACGAATAGGTTGGTGCGACACAAATATAATGGAGAACTTGGTTTTTCGCCTATATATATATAGTCAATAGATTACATAAATTTTGAATACTAATGCTACACATATACTAAACAGCATACATACTTAAATACATATTTCTATAATACACTACATACTAATATTAGCAAATAGATAAATAATAGTTTTTCAAACGACTCTTAAAAACGTGCACCGATTTAGAATAACGTATATCCGCCGGGACCGCATTCCATAGCAATACACACTTTACTGTAAAGGAATTACTATACCATTGAGTTCGACTGCGCGGTGTTTTAAGCTTGTTATCGCTACTTGATCGCAAAGTAAAGTCGCTATCGGAACCAAGAAAGCAAAAACGCTCCTTTAGGTACTTTGGTGTTTGTGGGTTATAAAGTATACTATAAACGAGTGACAAGGCGTGTAAGTTTCTTCGATAGCTTACGGTTTTTGTGAAATTGTTGAAAATCCACGTTTGACTGGCGTAAGAGACAAGGCAATAATAAATATGCAGGACACTCCTCCTGCATATTTATTATTAATTTATTTATATTTAATTTCTTCGGGTATTTGTCTAAAAATAACTTTATAACGGCTCCAATTATGATAATGTGATCTTGTAAAATTTTACTTTCTTACAAAAAGTTAATGAGTGTCAAAAGTACTAATGAATCGCGATCTTGTCACGTACTTTGTTGGACGACGTCTCGGCGGTTCGGCTTCGTGACTGAATTTTAATACCGCTCTTACGGTGTTACAAGGGATTAGGGATTTTATTATGGCTATAAGAGAAAATCGCTGCCGTTTGATTTATTTGCTTACACAGTTTTGTTAGCCATTTGTTATGCGTAACGGGCAACGAGCAAAATTTTTCGATATATTATCACGATTTTTAGGATGCCCCAAGTAAAAAAAAAGTAAGTAGTGGCCTGTTATTATCCCACTGCTGAGAATAGGCCTCTTATCTCCGTTTTTGGAGAGAAGGTTTGGAACTAAGACCTACCACGTTGCTCCAGATTTAGGATGCCCTAACCATATTTATTTTATTTATTATTATACTTTCTTTATTTTAGCCGTATGGTATCTGGCTCAGTAGAACAGTACCACCCTCATTTCTTACCGAGGTGTCGTAAAAGGCGACTAATGTAAGTCGACCCGCCGTGTGGTAACCGGCTGAGTAGAATTGACCTGTGTGACTTGTTAGACAATTATTAACTGACCATCCAAGACCTATCACACTTCTCCTATGTATATTGACAGACAACACATCAGAGATAACGATAACGAGCTGTGATAGGCTAGCGGCAACACCTTGCAACTCTTTCGAGGAGGTCACGGGTTCAAACCCGGGCAGACACCAATGAGTTTTTCTGTTAAAACTTATGTGTCTAATTGATAATTACAATTTATCACACGCTTTTCGGTGAAGGAAAACATCGTGAGGAAACCTGCATATCTCTAGAGAAATCTGGAGATATGTATAACCTACCAATCCGCAATGGAGCAGCGTGGTAGGTCTTAGCTCCAATCCTTCTCTCCACCAACGGAGAGAAGAGGCCCATTCCCAGCAGAGAGTAATAGGCCGCTATTTTAATATATTTTTACATGTGTCCTTGTATTTATTATTTTAATGTTCACAGTAGTATTAAAGTGATCTTAAAATAAGTTGTCTTGTGGAAAATTGCAATAAAACGTAGCGTCTACAAAACTCGTAAGTGTTAAAGAGATCAATACATTGAAAGAGCAAGAAAACATGTGTGAAAAAATACAATTATCAACTACTCGTAGGAACATGTCCTTTAACAGAAATATTCAACGTATTCAACTCACTCACTCGTCAGTATTCAAATAGCAAGTTGGTACCCGTCCCTGATTCGAAGTTGTGACCCCTGATCATCTCAATCAATGACAAAACCCGTAAAACATTCTGGTTATGACCAGTGACCTAAATTCTTTTATAGCGTCATCGGTTACGACTTTACTAAATAGGTCAAGTCAAATTAAACCCAATTCAAAATTAAGTTCTTTATTTGTGCCATAACTTTTAATTGATTATCCAAAAATGTTATTGAGAAACTTTGCAAATTACGGTCTTTACTAAAATATGTAGTAGTTAACTTTTCTTACATATACACTATTGAAAAAGTTAAAATAATATCATAAATAAACACACACACACACGCGCGCGCGCACACGCACACACACACACTTGTTAAATATTATCATAATTCAAACAAGTTTTTACTCGCTTATCAAGACATTGTGGTTAGATGTTCTCACCTCTAAGTTAATTAACCAATTTTTGTAAAATCAAGTTTTATTATAAGTATAATGAAACAAAGTCTCCAAAAGCTGTCTGTCTGTATGTGATCGATTTTCTCAAAATTTACTAAACGCAAAATTTACTAGCGCAACTCTTTTGAAAGGTTTATGTAAATTGTGTTGAAGTGGTTGCTCATTTGTAAAAAAATTCGTTTGCTGTGAGATTTCGTCGTGTTCATCGCTTAAACCAACAGAGATACACTCAACTTATATACTAGAGAATTGTAGAACTATAAAAATAATACAAACAAGTCCGCACCAGAATGTCTCTATCTCTTATGGTTAACTCACAATAACTATTTTTATGTTTTAAATTTCAAAATTATACGTTGATTTCCACGAGAGCGAAGCCGCAAGCACTGCATATATTTATTGCATTTATATATTTACAACAAAAAAAAAATTAAGTGATTGCCAGCAATTTTATCAGCATCTCTAGTGCTCTAACAAAAACAACGTCCACTCTCACCGACATCACGTGTAATAATGACAGTTGCGCTCACAAATACGAATACACAGGACGGTGTAGTTATGTATCACATGAATTTTGAAACTGTATCAAGACTATGTTACACTACTACGGTTACATTTACTACGGTTATCACAAGACACAAGGATCAGTAAATTAAAGGAGCCATCTTCTACAGTTGGGTATTTTGAACCCTAAGTGCGAGCGTAAACTGAATTAAATGGAAATAGATCGTCCCATCAAATGGATTCTTTTATCACGATCCACTGTTACGGGAGATCGACTGGAAGAGACTTTATATAGATTCAGATTGAAAAATCTTTGTGTCTAGACTATATGGTTACATCTGTTGCACTTTATGAAACAATTGTTCCTTGAATAGGTTTTAGATTTGTAATACAAATTCGGAAAAATACTTAAATTTTTCTTCCTTTACTTTCCCAAACTAAACTACTATCTTTAAATTATTTCTATTTTTTGATAGACGTACATAGTTATTTCAAGAACATATCAATCAATCAATAATAATAATAAGAACAATAATCTTTAATATTTAAATGAGTTAATCTTGTACGTATATATATAAATATATTTTCTGAATCTCGGTAACGGCTCCAACGATTTTCCTTAAAATTCAGCATGTAGAGAGTTTTGGGGGAGAAAAATCGATCTAGTTAGGTTTTATTTTAAAAAATCGTTTTATCCCTTTTTGGACACTTAAAAACTACGAAAATAGGAATAGGAAAATAGGAAGAGGAATAGACACTTAAAAACTACGAAAATAGGAAAACATAAGAAGTCATAATATGAGCCGGCGAATTTTTTTTTTGTTATTAATTTTTTTTTATCTTTAATAAATTACCTGTCACCCAGATACTGGTATAATAATTTATTCCTGTTTCTTCGTATATGTAATGTTAGTTGTTAGTATGATAGTAGATCATTACTATTACGGCACCACATAATAAGCGTGGTAAAACTAACATGGACAATAATTATACGTCAAAATTACAGGATTAGTAGACATCCCTCAAAAAATAAATACAACTTAAAATGTATCTATACTAATATATAAAGCTGAAGAGTTTGTTTGTTTGATTAATTTTTTGAACGCGCTAATATCAGGAAGTACTGGACCGATTTGAAAATTCTTTCAGTATAAGATAGTCCATTTAGCAAGGAAGGCTATAGGCTGTATATGAGATCACGCTAAGAAGAATAGGAGAGGACCAGCAATAAAAAATAGTACGAAAACGGCATAATTTAAAGCTTGCGTGCGTTGAGTAAACGGTAATAGTTATTCATGTATTACAAAATTATTTCCCTATAAAAGTTCTAAATATAAGTCCACGACAGCATATGTCTAGCTTTTAAATTTAAAAATTGACCCACTTTAACCATTTTTATGGTTATCAAAAGACTAAATAACGGTTTTAATCTTTCTACGCGGGCAAAGCCGCTGGCGATTGCTAGCTATATATAAAAATAATAACTGGTTGTAAACTAGTAAAATAATGATGGCCCAACGGTCTATTATTATTGTATCGGCTAAAACCCGTTAAAATACTACCGTAAGCTAACAGGGACGTTTTTTCAGATACATCTGTAAATTTTCCCACGATAGTATAATTCACTGAAAATTGTACTGTACGCCATGTCAATTGTAGTTAGCAATTAGTGTCATATTATTTGAAAGAAAACTGAAATATTACATTTGACCAAGCATAGTTTTCTAATGGTATTTTTACCTATTAGAAACTAGTGTCTTATTTAAATGTACTGCTGGGCATAGGCCTCCTCTCTCCGTTTTAGGAGAGAAGGATTGGAGCTAAGACAAAAAAAACTCACCACTTCAATGCGGTTAACCATATTTCTAAAATTCTCTAGAGACATGTAGGTTTCTTCATGACATTATCATTCACCGAAAAGCGTGTGATAAATTGCAATTATCGATTAGACACATAAGTTTTAACAGAAAAATTAATTGATGCCTGCCCGGATTTCGAACCTGTGTCCCCTCGGTGTAAATGTGTGATAATACTACGATTATATCCTCCATGCCGACATGGTTAGTGTAGAGATTTTGATTTGATTCCCATTTGATGAGTATGAGATTATATTTTCCAAATTTTCTTTAAAATAGTCTGGTGTTTCGACCTTAACTAGTTTCGATCATTCTGCTCGAAAAACCAGACCACAAAATTGGGTCAGCTAAATAACTAGTCAAAACTTTTACTTTTTATCCAAAACTTTTACTTTTATTTTTAATAGCTTTAAGAAGAAAATATACATGTACGGGCACTTGTGACAGCAGTCTAATTACTTGTTATATGTTATTTCTATTTCATTAATTTAACATAACATTATTCCTAAGTGTGACTTTTTAAACAATTATTATCTTTATTTTTATTATTATAATATTTAAATTTTTGACATATGACTGGCCCGTTGGCGCAATGGGTAGTGGCCCTGCCTTCAGCTCCACGGGTCGCGGGTTCGATTCCCATCGAAGGCCAGCATTTTCTATAAATGAATTTGTTGGCCTTTGAGCCTGCGTGTATATTTGTATTTAAGTATGTATTTAAAAATATATAAGTATGTATTCACCAGTTGTCTGTCACCAATAACACAAGTATTAAGTTACTTACTTTGGGGACGGACGACCGTGTGTGTAAGAAAGGCTTGATTTATGGAAACCTTAAACCTTTAAAATAGAATACTTGAGAACTAACTAAAAAAAACTGTATTTGTTTGTAAATGATAATTATAATGGTACTAGAATTAATATAAGGATTTATTGTCAATGTATCTATAATATATCGTTGGTGTATCAAATAAATAAATAAATATATAAAATAAATAACACATATTTAAAATATTTTCTGCCGATCCCACTTAGAGCAGGAAAGAGGCAGGAGAATGAATGACTATATTTTTACTAAAATGATTGAAAGTTTAAAATTCTATTACGGAGTCATAAAATTATTTGCGATGCTCTATAAAAATAATTGTCCATAAACAGTGAAAAGTTTTAACTCTATGTTATATTTAAGTTCATTGTACGGTATTCATTACAAATCACTGTGTACACTCTGCAAATGCATTTACTCTAAAACTCTAAAAGCTTGGGAAGCAATCCCTCAATTGTGAGATTCTAGACTAGTCTTAAACGTTCTTAAGTGCAAGAGAGTGCTTTTGCCCTGTTTAAATAATTTAACGCCTAAAGATCCAAATATATCGTTGTTTAATGAAGTAAATATTTATCAAATTAAAGAAAAAAGTCAATTCAAATACTGGGCTGTTCCGTCGAAATAGCACAAAGGTTTCCATTTTCAATATGCAATATAGAAAGTGTAGCCATCACCAAACGTCTATAGATGTTAACATATAATAAAGGGGATCTCCAAGGAAGATTAGCCTGGAATAAAGGTGAGTTACACTTTATCTTCCTTTAATAGATTCGTTATTCAATTTCCCATACTTGCCCGTGTATAGACCTCTAGTGCCTAGAACTCTTCTCTCATTTTGGAGAAATGGATTGGAGTTCAGACACAATATACTGCTCAAATGTAAATTAGCAGGTATTTTTGAAACACTATGCACGAAACATCGTCACTCTCCTGCCCTTATCCCTCTCTAAGTTGGCACAACATGCTATAAACATGTTGTCACAACAAGGTAGGGACATGTTGTCACAACAAGGTAGGGACATGTTGTCACGTGATTTGGCTATGTATTCTACGACCGGTCTGCCTGTTGTCAACTAATCTTAGTCACCTTCTTCGACACCTCATCGGGTCATCTTACCTTAGTCGCCTTTTACGACACTCAGTAAGAAATGAGGGTGGACTTTTCCACTCAGCCGGATACCACACGGCGAGTCAACTTACCTTAGCCGTCTTTTGGGACACTTCAGTAAGAAATGAGGGTGGTCTATTCTACTCAGCCGGATACTACACGGCGGGTCAACTTACCTTAGTCGCCTTTTACGACACTTCGTTAAGAAATAAGGGTGGTTTATTCTAATCAGCCGGATACCACACGGCGGGTTGAATTACCTTAGTCGCCTTTTACAACACCTCTGTAAGAAAGAGGGTGGTCTATTCTACTCAGCCGGATACCACACGAAGGGTCAACTTAACTTAGTCGCCTTTTACAATACCTCGGTAAGAAATGAGGGTGATCTATTCTACTCAGCCGGATTCCACACGGCGACTCAACTTACTTTAGTCGCCTTTTACGAAACCTCGGTAAGAAATGACGGCTTAGTATGAAAAACAATGCTAAAATATCTTTGGTTACAGTGATGCCAAAATTGAATAATAAACAAAGAAATAAGCCTCGCCAGAAATTCACTTTCCAAGGTTTTTTGCTCAAGCATTTTCTCAAGTGACAAACTAGAAAAGTAAAAAAGCGGAAAAAAGACGGTGAAATAAGGATAACGCGAGAAATGAGGAAAAATATTTATATTTTTAATAAACGCAAAGGATCCAGATCCTTTATTGTTATGGACTTTGTTATCGTCAGTACAGAATTAGATTCGAAGTTTTTGGGAAATCTTTTCGATCCCCTGTGTGAACTATTGCAGGCTTGGATATCGAAAAATATGGAATAGAACATTGTTTATTGCACCACATATTACAATATACAATGTAAAGAAAACGATATAATCTTAGTGACTCTCCTACTCTAGTATAATAACTTTAAAAATTATTACGACTGCTTTTGTTGTTGTGTTTCAAAACTTGTCTATGGTCGGACGATTTAAGTTGTAATAAAAGATGTAAAACATAGTGTCTTCGTCTATACTAATATTATAAAGTGGAAAAATTTGTATGTCTGATTGTAATGTTTTCACACAAAAAATACTAGACCGATTTCAAAAATTCTTTCACTATTGAAAAGCTGCTTCTTTACTGAGCAATATAGGCTATTATATTACATTAAAAAAAATACGGATCCGTAATAAAAATGTAACAAGGTGTAAAAAAATTGTGAAACTATTGATGATATATTTAACAAAAATAAATCTATAGTCTGACTTAGTAGACTTTCCACTCCATGAGATCGGTATGTACGCGGGTGAAACCGAGGGATATTACTAGTCTGATATAATTTGAGTTATTATGCTAGAGTAAGGAACCCAACCTAAAATGTGTCTTCCTTCCTTTCGTTAAGTTTATACATAAGAATAAATTAATGATAAAAACATTCCAATCTTCTCCTCTATATATAAAAGATATTTTGTACAAATAATGTAATTACTTTAAGTAGCAAACATTCACTTTTAAGCTAACTTAATTTGTTCTAATAAACAAAAGTTTAACAGAATTTCGAACTCAACGAATCGTGTTATACGCAAACAAGACAGTCGTATTGCTGCGAAAGAAGTTTGAAATAAGTGGATGGAATCTTACAAATCCCCTCAAAAGTTTATCCTCTTATAACGGCTGTGATAGTCCTTCATTCGAGTCCTTTGGAATGTTCAACGATGCAAACTTAGTGATGAAAACTTTAGGACATGCGGGTTTTAATTTAGTATAGTAAAGTAGTATAGTTAATTATTTTTTTTTTATTTACAACAAAAATGTAGTTATGTCTATCTTAAATTACTTACAGGTGAGCACTATACAAATCATGCCTACGTGGAATGGTTCCAAGAATGCTAGCAGCGTTTCCGCGCTGAATCGCTAAGCTGATTCTTTGTGCGAAAAAGGAGCCAGCACTCTTGTCACCTGAAGAGACAGTGAGATCGTGCGACTCTTTCGAATAGTCACGGGTTCAAACCCTTGGCAGGGACCAATGAGTTTTTGTTAACAATGTGTTCGCGGTTCGAATAGAGGATTATAGCAATAAAATTTTATTATTACTTTTGTATTATGGATCTCCGCAAAGTAACGCCAAATTCTATTAAATTATTTTTATTTATTGATGATACTACACTATCATAAGTTAATTAGTTAATGACCGTCTCTATTATATATAATACCTCTTTATACTTAGATATAAATATCCGTAAAAATACAGATACAAAATAATTAACGTTGAAACAAGGATAAGACCCAGTTGCAAAGACAAAACTCAATTTTCTTAATTAATTTTAATTTTATTATACTAATAATTTAAGAGGAACTTTACTTCATTAAAGACTAAAATAAACTTATAAAATTATTTTGCGTTTATTATCAAATTTCTTGACACGTAAATTTCACTTTTAAATTCGTACGTTATTTGCTGAAAATTTCCGAAATATATATTTGTCTATTACTCGATACTGTAATACTGAAGTGAAGTAGAAATCATTGAAACTTATAACTTATATTAGTCCATAATCATAGATGCCGTGAATCTTAGTTTTCCGGTTCGTTGACATAGGTATCATAAAATTGTATCAGTCAATATTAAGGACGCCATATTTGTCCATCGGGACGGAAAATTTAATGCGATCGAGCGCAATATTCTGCTTTATTATTGTGCAATTTTATTATATTATTAACGATTCTTCTGGAATGCTGTTAGTAGCCAAAAGTCACACGATGCGTGCTTTGTTTATTTGGGTGTAGAAATATAGTAGGTCTAAAGACCATATATATTCCAAATTAAATGATGTTTTTGATTTCATTATTATGTAACAGCGGTTCTACTCTTATATAACGCGCTATTGATTATTTGGATTATAAAATGCCTGGATTTTCAAATCCAGGCATTTTATATAACCCATTTAATGGTAAAGTATACATCGAAAATAATCTTCTATAGATTTAGAGAAGTTCTTGAGTATATTTCGAATGAAAATCTGTCTGTCTAAAATCCATAGGTATTTTTCAAATGAAAACAGGCCTTTGTCTAGTTGTAAAACAATACAGGCAGACTGTTTTATTACTCTTTTGTAATTTAACACAATGTTTGTTTTTTGAACTGTACGTGAGCTATTTGTCTTTGACGTGCAAGTTGTAATCGCTGCTTCGGATGGAAAGTAATGAAAAATGTCTGATTCCGATATTGCTAGGCTAATATTTTTGTGAACCAATTTTTATTTTTTATTATTATTACTTCCATGCCTTCGATCAGGTTCGCGAATGACTAAACTATCCTATGTTCCTTTCGCTAAAACTATATATATAACTATAAACATAATCCCATCCTAACCTACTATCCTACTATAATATTATTATCGCGAAAGTTTGTAAGTATGGGTGTATGTTTGTTACTCTTTCACGGCGAATCCGCTTAACCAATATCGATGAAATTTGGCACAATTATTCCTTATACACTGGAATAATATATAGGCCATAGAATTTCTGTTTATTCTACAGGATTAGGAGGACATTGAAAAGCACCATCTATTATCGACCTATAACACGACAACAGTCCACGCGATCGAAGTCGCGGGTAAAAGCCTAGTATTTGTATATTTAACGATAATATATTTTCTTTTAAGCTCTTTAAGCTCTTAACTTACTGTTATTTATGTAAATAATTTTATTTGCGTAACATTTTTAGTGGAAATTTTACTGATGTAAGTTTTATTTATATTTATATATTCATAGAATCATTGTTTATTTCCCAAATAAAGATAAAAAAACCCAACTGCTTGCATAATACCGTAGTTGTGAGAAATCTTATTCACAATTTTTTTAATTCTTGGAAAAGTTTATATAGATTTAATAGATGTATAGATTTGAACAAGACACTAACACCAAAACTAACGAAGAAATCGATTATTTATTAATCGATTTTTTCTACATATCACACATTCTTAAACATATATATGTATGATTAATTACTAGATGTATTACTAGACACCACCACCAACAGCACACTACACAAGCACTACACACATTAACTACGACAATGTCAACGATCGTTTCGCCCCGTAACCGAAGCATTGTCAGAAGATAGAGAGAATTCTATCATAACTTTTGTATTAATGTATGTGTTAAGTAACAAAATAGTATGTATTATATTTATTTTTGAACTTGTTATTTGTATGTCTGTTGGTGATAGATATTTCAAATGGATGTTAGAAGTTCCACTAGAGAGAATTCGTGGCTAGTAGATTAAGTCTGAACTCCAAAGTAAGTTACGTTAATTAAGATAAAACCGTCTTTGTTCAGTGATCCAGCATTACAAGTCTTCAGCTTTTCTAGGCCCTACAATGTATAATTTCACATCGAGATTTACTTTTCCAATTAGTCTTAATTAAACGTTTTTAAATAACATATAATTTATATGATTTCACTTACAAAAAAGCTAATTTTTCATTTAATGTTGATTTATAGAAGAAGGAGTTACCTTGCGGAATTCCGTAGTATTGAAGTTACAATAAAATTATTTTGTTGGAATCCGCGTTTGTTAAGAGAGTATATGTCATGCTATGTATGAAGCAGGCAACAATCACATACCTTATAAATGCAGGACTAGTCACCACACGTATTACAAAAACTCCACACAAGCATTACATACATTCACTACCACAACCTCTACGATCGTTTCGCCCCGAAACCGAAGCATCATCAGGATGATAGGTTCCACGAACAAAATCATAATGCTATTCATCCTTTATGACGATTTTGTTCGTAAATTCAAAATTTAAATCATTTAAATAAACGATTTTTTGAATCTCTATTTCTTTTAGTTAGTCGGAAAAATTACTGCTAGTGTGAAGAGATATTTTAAAAATGCACATGATCGGAGGGTATTTTAACAATTAAGTTGCTGCCGCGAACATAGTTACATTAGTAACATGTTTATTTCAAATTTAACTTCTGTTTAAACTATCACTATGAATCTAACTGATACTGAATTCCGAACCAGACGTAGGTAGCTTCATTGTAATTTGACGATTCGAAAGTGCTTGTAAAAGCCAATTTGAATAAAGAATTATTTGAATTTGAATTTGATACATTTTTAACAACTTTAAGTTTAAGTTATTTAGTAAATGAGACGCTCATTGTACTAAATTGAGAAAATGTACGAGTGAAAGCAAAAACAATTTTATCGTGCCTAAAGTAACTGTATCAGTAAAACTTTTCAATAATAACACAAGTAATATTCTTAAATACTCTACTTCAATATTAGTTATGAAAAGTCCTCAAATTTCCACGTCATTTGTGAGCAAATGGAAATAATTGAATACTCAAACAAAATAACAATGCCTTGGAGAAAAGTAAAAGTTAAAATTAAACGAAATGTTGCACGCAATGTTACAGAATTATAATACGCTATGTAAATAAGTACTAAGTTTATTAGATCTTGAATTAACTAATATATAAAGCTGAAGAGTTTGTTTGTTTGTTTAATTGGTTGAACCCGCTAATCTCAGCAACTACTAGACCGATTTTAGAAATTCTTTCAGTGCAAGATAGTTCATTTATCGAGGAACGCTTTAGGCTATATAACATCGTGCTAAGATAAATAGGAGATGAGCAGCAATAAAAAATATTGCGAAAACGGCAAAATATAAAGCTTTCCTTGCGTGCGCTAAGTGAACGGTGAAAGTTATTCAAAAATCATGTATTACAAAATTGTTCCCCTCTAAAAGATCTCAATCATCATCATCTTCCTGCCCTTATCCCACTCTAAGTGGGGTCGGCACAACATGTTATAAACATGCTGTCACATGATTTGGCTGCATTTTTACGACCGGCCGCCTGCCTGACGTCAACTTACCTCTGTCGTATTTTACGACACCTCGGTAAGAAAGAGGGTGGTCTATTCTACTAAAACGGATACCACACGGTGGGTCGACTTACCTTAGTCGCCTTTTACGACACCTCGGTAAGAAATGAGGTTGGTCAATTCTACTCAGCCGGATACCACACGGCGGGTTGACTTACCTTAGTCGCCTTTTACGACACCTCGGTAAGAAATGAGGGTGGTACTATTCTATTCAGCCGGATACCACACGGCGTCTCTAAAAGATCTAAATAAAATATCCAATATAGCATATGTCTAGTTTTTAAGGTTAACTCACTTTAATCATTTTCATGGTCAAAATTATTATATTTATATCTTTTTTTTTAATCTTTCCACGCGGGCGGAGCCGCTGGCGATTGCTAGTAGTTGATATATCAAAACTGTTTTATATAAGAATATTATAGGTACAAAATATTATAGACTTACCTTCGATAAGTGAGACGTCTTAACACCTGAAACGAATTAATATGATATTGTAATCTATCTCATTAAAGTATGTATTAATTAATAGTACTATGTGAAAACTTAGTCTAGGAAGAGGGGGATCTCCTAACACAAGCATTTTTATGCTCAGAAGGAGATCTCATTTATAACAATTTGCAAGAATGTACTATGCTTGTTAATAAAATAAAACATATTTTTTTGATTTTGATTCATTACCTTATTTTCAAATGCAAAATTACTATGTTTCAAGTACAGGGGTCGGCAACCTTCTTATAATAAAAAGCCATAAGTGACAGTTAACAAGTTAAGTTAAAAAAAGCTTTCAAAAATGTCACAATTGAGAAATCCAATACTCAAGGACAAGGACTTCTGAATTGTGAGATTTAATAATTTGTTATTGTAGAAAATAGTATTTCAACGCTTACTACCTTTTATAAAAGATAAGTAGTAAAGTAACCTGTTACAATCCCACTGCTGGGCGTAGATCTTCTCTCTCCGTTTCCGGAGAAAAGGGTTGGAGCCACTTACCACGCTGTTCCAATGCGGATTGGTAGGTTACACATATTCCCACATTTCTCTAGAGATATGCTGGTTTCTTCACGATGTTTCCCTTCACTGAAAAGCGTGTGATAAATTTTAATTACTAATTGGACACATAAGTTTTAATAGAAAAACTCATTGATGCCTGCCGGGGTTTGAACTCGTGACCCCCTTAAAAGAGTCGCACAGCTTATTACCTTTTATAGAAGCTTTGAATTACCCATGTTTTTCTTCGTAATATGTCTCCGTCATTTTATTATTTTACAAACTATGAAAATAAATAAATAAAGCTGTCAACCCTTTTCATATAGAAATATGGCGTTTCAGTTTCCCGAGTACGTTGGGTTACTTTTTCTAAAAGCCTTATATATTATGTAAAAAAATTTTAAAATCTGGAACATTCTAGAACTCTTGAGACTTCAACACTAAACATAGTTAAGTAATCAAAAAAATATGCTTTAAGTCTCTTTTGAGATAGGTCGTGTTAGCCGGCCGGCTGAGTAGAATATACCACCCTTATTTCTTACCAAAGTGTCGTGAAAGGCGGTAAGTTGACCGGCCCTGTGGTATCCAGCTGAGAAGAATATACCACCCACTTCTATACTGAGGTGTCGTAAAAGACGACTTAGGTAAGTTAACGTCACGCAGGCGGCTGGTCATGTTTATAACATGACCCCACATATTATAGCTTATTGGGCATGAAGCATTTTAAAATAATACAAAAAACCTTTAAACAAAATGAACTTCTTTATGAAATACTCCAATCAATGACAAATTATGTTTTCCCTCGCAGAAATTACATGACCATCAATCAAATTGTAATAGTTTTTTTTTTAAGATTAGCCGCCGAGTTTCTTGCTGGTTCTTCTCGGTAAGAGCAAACTTCCGAATCAGTAGTAGCTTCTTTAAAACATTTGACGATTCAAAACTACTATAACAGTCCACTTGAAAAAAGAATATTTTGAATTTGAATCTGAATTTGAATTGACTGTATTTGAGACCAACTAAGTTGCCATATATTATATTTGTGGCCGTAGTATTGACCATAGGGTTGAAACTTATTTCTGAGCAGTCCGGATCTAATTTACTAAGGCCTCACGTCCGGGCTTACTAACAATTAGATTAAGCTTAGGATTATGTTAGTCGTGCCTCTTATTGCATTTCCAAAATGATGTACGTAACAAAGCTATAATACACTACATTTAAAGCAACGGTCTGTTACTATCCCACTGCTAGGCATAGCCATCCTTTAAATTTTTGAGAGAAATGGTGGAGGTAACACCCACCACGCTGCTTCAATTTGGATTGGTAAGTTACACATCCCCAAAATTATCCAGGTTTCCTCACGATGTTGTCCGTAATCGAAAAGTGTTATGGTAAATCGCAATTATCAATTAGACAAATAAGTCTTCACAGAAAACTTATTGGTGCCTGCCCGGCCTTAGAACCTGTGACCTTTTAAAAATCGGTCTCATCGCTGGGCTATCGCAGTTGCAATACATCCTACTAATAATACTAATGCGAAAGTTTGTGAATATGGATGTATGTTTGTTACTCTTTCACGGCGTATCCGTTGAAGCAATATCGATGAAATTTGGTACTATTATTCCTTATACACCGGGGTAACATATAGGCTATAGATATTATGTTAATTTTATAAGAATAGGATGATATTGAATATCTATTATTAATCTATCACGAGACAACATTCCACGCAAACGAAGTTGCGGGTAAAAGCTAGTTTATTAAAAATCAAATAATTAATTCTACGATTGTATCATCAATTCAATTCAAATTTGAATAAAATTGAAACGAATGTAATTATAATCTAAATTCTAAAATCTAAATCTAAAAAAGCCACTCGCGGCGATAGTCATTTTCCACTTATCCAGACAAAAAATTAATTGGAATTGACGCCAGTCGTAGAGAAATGCACAGTCAAATATAACTGAATTAATTTGATATCCAATTAACATTTGACGTGTATCAAAATGAAAAAAATATGTTTTTTGCGATTATATAATTGCTGCCATTTTTCATTTATTTATTTCTTTGTATACATATAATTAGAAAAGAGAAAGAAAAAGTAAAAAACCACATGTATAAGAGGGACTTACCCCTAAAAGGGATCTCTTCCACTTAACCTTTAGAAGGAAAAGGACAAGATTTGAAGAAGAAAGAGAATACTGGTAATAAAGTGAAAAAGATTTTATGAATAGGAAAGTTTATATGAATTAACTATTTAATCTATTAATTAATTTTGGTAAAATAAATATATGAAAAGGTGCTACTAATATAAAATTACTTAATATACATTATAATGGACAATAACTATATGTAAGTAAAAAGTAAGTAACGGCCTGTTACTAGCCCACTGCTGGGCATAGGCCTCTTCTCTCCGTTTTTTTTTTTTGGAGAGAAGGTTTGGAGCTAAGACCTACCACGCTGCTCCAATGCGGATTGGTAGGTTACACATATCCCCAGAATTCTCTAGAGATATGCAGGTTTCCTCACGATGTTTTCCTTCACCGCGTATGATAAATTGCAATTATCAATTAGACACATAAGTTTTACTAGAAAACTCATTGGTCTGCCCGGGGTTTGAACCATAGACCTCCTCAAAAGAGGCGCACGGTGTTACCGCTGGGCTACCACAGCTTAATATAATAACTATATATGTATATATAATTATTGTCCATTATAATTTATCATCCTTTGCTATGTATTTGAAAACATAAATTTTGAATTAATCATGTATGCCTCTTTTTCATTGTAAACTTAAAAAATTAAGTGTGCTCTAAAGACATAGAGTGGACTGGCATGTTGTTATTTTCTGTTGCGAATTGTAATAATGAAGTCGTAACTCGACTCGTAACTCGTATTCAATTAAATTAAGGTGAAAAAAATGCATTAAGAATAAAGAATAAATAGAACAATTATTACTAAATAACTAACTTAAACTATGATAGCCCAGCGACTTGATGAGTTTTTCTATTAAAACTTATGTGTAATTGATAATTGCAATTTATCACACGCTTTTCGGCCAAACAAAACATCATGAGGAAACCTGCATATCTCTTGAAAATTCTAGGGATATGTGTAACCTATCAATCCGCATTGGAGCAGCGTGGTAGGTCTTACCTCCAATTCTTCTTTTGAAAAACGGAGAGAGAGACCTATGTTCAGCAGTGGGATGATAACAGGCCTTTATGTTATAGAATTAAGCGTAACTTTGCGGAGGACTATGATACAAAAGTAATTTAAATATTATTTTGTTATAATCCGCGATAAAAGAAAATATATGTAAAATGAAAACATACATGACGACATCATTGCAAAGCTTGGTTACGGGGCGAAACGGTTGTTGAGATTGTGATGGTGTACGTGTGCAGTGCTTGTTTATTGTTGTGTTATTAGTGGTGGGTAGCGCATGAGTTTTTACAAATTCTACATGTATCAAGTATGCGAACGGATAGTACACTCTACATTTAGCATTAAATTGTGTGCATTAAAGTGTTGGGCATAGGTCTCCTCTCCGTTTTTGGAGAGAAGGATTGGAGCCAAGACCTACCACGCTGCTCCAATGCGGATTGGTAGGTTTCACATATCCCTAGGATTCTCCAGAGATATGTATTTCCTCACGATGTTTTCCTTTACCGAAAAGCGTGTGATAAATTGCAATTATCAATTAGACACATAAGTTTTTTTTTTAATAGAAAAACTCATTGGTGTCTGCTCGGGTTTGAACCCATGATCGTCTCTAGAGATTCACACGGTCGAACCACTGGGCTATCACATCAGGTAAACCTTATTAATGTTTAATCCTACTACAATTAGTGTGACATATAGAACTTGATTAACGTAATCTGTACAATGCCATTAAAGAGGCCCTTGTTTGTTCCTGTGACAGTAAATATTAAGGGAATTATATAGGTAGCTGTTTATTTTGCGTGGGATGCTCTGAGGAATGTTCGCTGAAGCAATGTAATGTGACATTTGATTCTCAGTCACAAGATGTTTGTTAAACCTAGGCCTTTGTGCGTTTCAAGCAATTAATTGCGTAAAAAAATTATCTTACTGTTTAGGTCTATAGAATTTTTTGTGACTAAATAAAGACTTAACAACTTGTTGTACCGACCACACTTCGAGTGGGATAAGGGCAGGAGGATAATAATAATACATTTTAGTAATAATAGTTTTGGTACCTGAGTTGCCATGCTCGATATTTTAAAAAAGATATAAAAAAAAAATAAAAAACCAAAATAGGGGCGGCGATATCTGGGCTTGATCCCGGTTATTTTAACTTCTTTATTCTTTATCTTTATTTTATCTTTCTTCACTTTGCTTAACTCATTGAAATATGCACGATGAAAAAAATTATAATAAATACAAAATTCAAAAATAAATAATAAAATACAAAATTCACATTAACAAATATCTTACTGCTTAGACACTCGTACTAAGATAACTTGTGCTACGAGTGTCTACCTTCCTCTGGATCAAAAATAGTGATTCTTTAATATAATTTAATTCTACATAATCAAGTATTATAATTGACGCGTCTGTTGTGTTTTTTAAGTTGTGTGTGTGTTTGTGTGTGCGCTCTCGAAACAAATATCTGTAAAATCTATTCTAAAATTTATTTTTTAGGTTTAATGACATTATAATTTCGCTTTATACATAAATTACAAATTCTACTTAATTCTGTGGATTTCTGCTCGATGTATCCTTCAGATTAAAGGGTTTAATGAATTATAGATCAATTAAGCGAATAACTTTCTCAAAGAGAACTAGAGGAAGGACGCTCGAATTAACCCTCAAACTTCTAATAAGGATCACGCGTAATGTAACGGATGTACGGAAAAGCGTCTGTTTTAATAGTCAACATATATATCGTCAATAGTGTTGTGAACGGAATTCTATCGATAATAATCAAAAGTCCATTTTAACAGTAATCTAGGGCAATAAATCAAGTCTTAAGAGTAGTGTTGTTGCCGTAAGCAATAAGTATATTGATTTATCGACAAAGACGTTCTCTAGTACGGAAATCTTGGTAGGAAATGAGAGTGGTCTTTTCTGCTCAGCCACATACCGCACGGTGTGTCAACTTAGCTTAGTCGCCTTTTACGACACCTCGGTCAGATATGAGGGTGGTCTATTCTAACTCAGCTGGATACCACACGGCGGGTCGACTTACCTTAGTCGCCATTTACGACACCTCGGTAAGAAATGGGGGTGGTCTATTCTATTCAGCCAGTTTTTTTTTTTTTTTTTCGAATATGACTAATGCTGTTAGCCCTAATGGCTTTGACAGCGTCACCGATAAGACGGGCGAGCGCTGAAGCATCGCCGAGAAATGGATGATACATGCGGGTGCATTACAAGCACCCGCGCTACAGGGGGCGTCGCCTTAAGGGTGTCTCCTGCGAGACCGAACCTCGGCTTAAGGCGGCGCGTTTTTGGAGGGCTGCATCTAATAACTGACTTGGAAGAAGTCTGCGTCAAGGCGGCCGCGGCAGAGGGCTGCGGCCGCTTGACACAAGCTAGCGGGGACCTCGTCTTCGCCGGCGAAGACGCTGTTTGTGTAAATGTAGTGTGTGTATCTTGTTGGATGCTGTGATAGCATCGTCGGGGTCGTTAAGGACGCTCTTCGGGCGCCTGTGAATCTTATTGGGGTGCCTGAACACCTTATAGTTGGACGCGGCCACTATAAGGGGGTTTGGGTGGATGGACGCTTTCTCGAAGTAAGTCGTCGAGAATCGTCTGAAAAGATTGGCTATCGTGGGTAGGTCGAGATCTCTATGGAGGTTCACGTTGCGCACGAACCACGGACAGCCTGTGGCTGTACGCATGAATCGATTTTGAAGTGTCTGCAACGGACACAGTCGTGATTTCGGGACGTGCGCGAACGTGACGCTCGCATACGTCATGATGGGTCTGATGCAAGTTTTGTAAAGTGTCACTTTGTTGCGAAGTGATAGTTTACTTGCCTTGCACAGTATCGGATTGAGGCGTCCCATGGCGAACGCTGCCCGGTTACGGACAACGCGGATGTGTCGGATAAAGGATAGGGTAGGTTCGAGGATGACACCTAAGTATTTGACTTCCTTTTGCCAATCTATGTATTTGTTGTAAATAGAGACTCTAGGAGGCTTCCGGATGAAGTCCATGGCTCTCCTAGATCTCGCAAAGAACATTGCTGCGCTTTTATCGGGATTTATTTCGATTCTCCACCGGCGGAACCAGCTTCCGAGCTGGTTGGTTGCTCTTTGGAGCCTATCATTAATAGTTATGGGATCTCTACAAGTGGTATAGATTGCGGTATCGTCCGCGAACATGGCTAAGTGGGTGACTGCACTAGTTTTAGTGGAGAATCGTGGGATGTCACTCGTATAGAGCGAGTAGAGGAACGGTGCGAGTACCGAACCTTGGGGGACTCCGGCGCGTAAAGTACGTCTTGAGGAGAGCGCACCATCAATACGATATCTAAAAGAGCGATTTGTAAGATAATCGCGAATGATAAGAACGAGTCTATCGGGGATTCCTAGGTTTGCGAGTTTGTATATTAAACCCGCATGCCATACCTTATCGAAGGCTTTGGCGACATCGAAGAAGACAGTACCGGTGTACCGTTTTTTGGCGAAGCCATTTAGGATGGCTTCGGTAAGTCGGTGTACTTGTTGTACCGCGGTGTGTTTGGCGCGGAAGCCGAATTGCTCATCCGGTATGAGCTTCATCGACTCCATGAACGTTTTGAGTCTAGCGAGGATTACTCGCTCGTAGACTTTCCCTAAGCTGTTGAGCAGACTGATGGGTCGATAGCTGCTCGGGAGATTACTGGGTTTTCCCGGTTTACGAATACCTATTACTATTGCTTCCTTCCATTCGTCGGGGAAGGAGCAACCTAACAGGAGGGCATTGAAAATCAATACTAATAGGTTTATGAGTTGGTCGGGGAGGCACTTGAGTGCTTTGTTGGATATGGAGTCGGGGCCTGGGGACTTGCGGGTCTTCAGGTTTTGGATAATGGAACGGACTTCCTCTCCGGTGGTGGGAGTGAGCGGCTCGCTTTCGGGAGCCTTCGCGGATATCCTAGCCGCCGCCATTTCCACTTCCGAGTGGAATTCGGCGTGTTCGGGATGACTGGGATTGTTAGTACATTGTCCCTCAAGACTGTCAGCCAAGCATTCGGCCTTATCGATGTCGTCAAAAGCGACCGGACGGTTTGAACGTATTAATGGAGGTGTAGCTGCACACTGGTCTCCTCTCAGGGATTTCGCCAGTTTCCAGAAAGCCAGGTGACTCGGCGAGATCTCTGAGAGTTTGTTGTCCCAGGCGGACTGACGGTTGAGGCTGAGTTTTTCTCTAACCTCTCTTTGAAGTCGCCGGAGTGTTCTCCGGTTTTCGTCTGTCGGGTATGCGTCATGGGCCCTAGTGGCGGCACGTTTACGTCTAAGTAGGTCGCGCAGGTCGTCCGGCAGTCTCCCACGACCGCGGTCGTCGGGGACTTCCTTGGAGCAACGCTCGAGTGAGTCTGTTATATGTTTCGTAAGGTGGGTAACAGCGAACTTGGCACTATCCACGGAGTCTATCTTATCAGGAATTTGATCTAGGTGGTCTGAGTTTAGGGACTGGAGTTTCCCGCCTAATTTACTCCAGTCGATTATCGTTTTCGTGGGAGGGGTCGTGGAGGTAGATTGCCCTAACTGAATTAGAACCGGACGGTGGTCCGAGTCTAATTCATGCAGGACTTCTATAGAATGTAACTGGAGAGCTACATTTTTGAAAATGTATATATCTAACACATCTGCTCTGTTTGGATCCCCGTTAGGCGGGTATCTGGTGGGCTCGTTAGGGGCCATCACCTCAAAAGCGAGGTTTGGAAGGCCGTTGAGGCCTTGTAGTATTGTGCCGTTCCGGTTGGTTCGGCGAGAGTTCCATTGGCCATGTTTGGAGTTGAAGTCTCCGGCCAGTATTACAGAGTCGCCTAGTGCGAGAAGGGTGCGGACGTCTCTTTCGAGTACCCGTTTGGTCGGACTGAGGTATACTGATGCTAGTATGATCGACTGATGGCCGGTCATACCCACCTGACAGACTGAAGCCTCCATGTTAGTGAGCTTTGGGGAATCAAGGGGGGAGCATAGGAGGGCTCTTTTGTAGTAAATGAGCGTGCCGCCTTTTTTGGATGACAGACGGTCATTTCTAATCAAACAGTAGTTCGCAATATTGGGATTGCGAAATTGGGGTTTTAGGAAGGATTCTTGTATTAGAAGAATATCTATGTCGTGTGCAACTACGAAATCGCGGACTTCGTCCATGTGTCTGATAAGCCCGTCTGCGTTGTACGTGACGAGCTTGAGGGAGTGGGGCTTGGCCCTACCCAGTGAGGGTTTAAGCTTAAAGCCTAGAGATGGCCTGCACCAAACTAGAGTGTTCGAGCAAGGCCATTAATCTGTTTTGAGGATTACTCCTCAGCTTGTTTGCCAAAATTGACAGCTCCGTAGTGTCAATTTTGGTCACTATATCGCAAACGAGTTTCATGTCGTCAATGAAACTCGTTGCTGGAGGGGCGGCTGTCGCTTTAGGAGCGGCAGCTCTTGTAGTGGAGCTCACGATGGCGGCAGCGGGTTTCGCTACCGTCTCTTGAGCCGGTTTTGCTGGTACAGCCGGCTCGGACGCCGGTTTCCTGTGCCAGGGGTTTGAAGTGGGGAGAGGCGCGGGGACGAACCTCTCAGCTGGTTTGGGGGCGGTACGGTCCGCCTTTTTACGGGTGGCCCTTCTGCCCCCTCGTTTTGCCCTAAGCGGGACTTTCGGGCAGCCGCGATAGCTCGCGGGGTGCCCTTGGGTCCTGCAGAGGACACAGCTGGGAGGTTCCTCGGACGGAACCGCTCTGGGGCAATCGGCAGTGCCATGGTCGGTGCGGTGCAGTTACGCTGCGAATGGCCGTAGAGTTGGCAGCGATGGCACTGCCCCATTACCCCACGCGTACGCGGCGTTTCTATACGCAGACCCGACAGTCTGCATATTGTTTGGACGTTGAAGACACGTTTGCCTTCAGGACTGAGGTCGAGGACCGCGAGGCAAAGTTCATAAGGAACTTTGGTTCTGTGATGGTACATGCGGTGTACCTGTCTTACGGGAAGGCCCTGGCTGAGGAGGTCCTTCTTAATAAGGTCGCAGTCTATCTCTACGGGGAGCCCGCGGATGACGACGCGAAGTTCGCGCTCGTCTTCTAGGGCGTACGTGTGGTAGCCGATCTTTTCGGCATCCAGGAGTGTCGTGAGGCGACGGTGGTCCGTTGAAGACGGACATTGCACCATTATACCCTGGCTTGTGGACCGGGCAGAGGTGAAAGGAATGGACGAGCTGTCCATGCGCGGGATTAAGCGATTCCACGCGTCTTTTTCCCTAACAAATAGGGGCGGCACCTTCTCCTTCCTCTCCGTCATAGGTGAGTCTTGTGGGGAGTCAGTCTGTTTTGTTTTGGCCTGTGAGGCAGGCTGGGGTTTGGGGATGGGGCGCGGGGCAGGTGCACCTGCGTCGTTGGTGGCCCTTTTGGGCGGGACGGTCTTAGGAGCCTTCAGCTTTCGCTTCTGGCTCTTTGATAGGACGGCGGCCGTCGTCCTCGTCTGAGGCGGATGACGTCGAGGGGGACGGCGACTGCGAAGCATCGGATGCTTCGGCTTCGTCACCGGACTCTGAGGGAGTCTCGGATTCGGAATCGGATGGTTCCTCCACTTCCATGTCACGAGACACGGAGCGGGAACGAGTTTTGGCCTTCTCCGCAGAGGGGGGAGAAGGTGCTGCCGGGCTGCCATTGCTGGCCTGGGAAGGCGGGAGGGCCTTAGTAAGCTCCTCCAAAATAGCGGGGTGGTGCGCCTGTAGGAACGCGAAAATCGCGTCCAAAATCGGTTGCCCCGTGGGGCGCAGGGTAGGGGCCATATTGGCCCGCTAGTGTGGGGGTGGCCTCCCTGCCGGAGGGCAGGGAGGTGTGTACCTAAGAAAAAATCTAGGTCTTAGTCTCTCTCCCTTCGGGGGAAAGAGGTGAGTACCTAAATTAAAAACTAGTGTACTTACGCACGGACGGAACCACCTACGGCAAGTGTTATGCGTGAAGCACCACACTACCTAATCGATTCACAATAGCACTATCACAATCCACTTGCACAGGAACGAACGACACTAACAGTCCAGAGTCCTTGAGCACTTCACTATCTAACGCGGCAGGGGCGTGAGTCAGGCGGGGGGAGCGGCAACCGGATTGCGCTCGACCCAGACATCCGCATGCTACGGCGGCGATCGATGGAATGAATTCAGCCAGATACCACACGGTGTTTTTGTACATAAAATAAGAACACAAAACTTATAAATTTCTTATCTATGATAATGTACGAGTATACAGTATTCAATGCCAATTTTTACGGTTCTATTCGTCAATTTCCACGAAATTTTTCCCCTATGAAAAAGATATATAATAAATTAGTTTTATTGTTATTAAGTTATTAATATCTCATACTGAATTACTGTTTCGTTATAGTCCAGTATAAATAATAAGGATAATTCTATACATATGTTATATCAAAAATGTACAAGTTATATCTATCTTAAGTAACTGACACGCTAGGACTATACAAATCATGCCCACGTTGAATGGTCCCAAGAATGCTGGCAGCGTTTCCGCGCTGAATCGCTATGCTGATTCTTTGTGCAAAAAAGGAGCCAGCCTTCTTGTCACCTGAAGAGGCAATAATAATGATATATATTAGATTAAGATGGGCTATTAATAAAAACCCATTACAACGTGGATACAAAAAGATAATAGTTATAACTTGACAATAGTGCGTTCAAAATGAAAGCTTGTTGGAAGCAAAAGGTCAGTACATTGATATGAAATTGCAACATTTGACAATGTAGAGTTATAAATAACAAAGATATATTTATATTGACAACGTTTAGTTCTTTACTAACAGAGAATTAATATGTTATACTGGCAAACAAGACTGGGCGAGTCACTAGGTTTTTTGTTTAAAATAAAAAAAGGATCGTCCAAATTCGCTCAATATATCTTTATATTTAAATGAGTTAATCTTGTATATATATATATATATTTTCCGAATCTCGGAAACGGCTCCAACGATTTTCCTGAAATTCAGCATGTAGGAGGTTATGGGGGAGAAAAATTGATCTAGCTAGGTTTTATGTAAAAAAAATATTGTTTTATCCCTGTTTTTGGGCATTAAAAACACTAACATTTATATTGAATTGAATTTTCGCCATTAACTGTCAAGTCGGCGTAGCCTTTTCGGGTAACGGGCAGCCTCGAGAAATGTGAATACCAAGGATCGATCCCCAACTAAATAATTGTTTTTTCTTTTTTTTAAAGTTTTTAATTTTTTTTTGTAAAAAATTCCCGAGCGAAACTCGGTCACCCAGATATTATGTATTTTATGGATAACTCTGGTACTGTGGTTACTATGTATTTATGAATTGATTTGTCAAAAGTTTTCGATTTACCGTTAAAGATAAAGGTACTAAAAGGTAATAGGTATAATAAGATAAAGGTACCTCCCTACGTTTAACGGTGAATCGAACCCCTTTATCAAAGAGTCATCGTCGCAAAGATGCTGCTACTGATATTAAAAAAACATGTTACCTGACGATGTACTTCGTCAGCGTATCAGTTGTATAGCTGGTGAGAGTTTTTTAATTGCCTAAAAGTATTTTAAGGCAAACCCTTATTTTGTAATATACTATAACAAATTATGAGTACTCAAACTGCTTTTCAAAGTTTCTATGATTTCAATTGTAGTATGTATGTGTTTTCGATGTTTCATATATATAATATTTTATCTAAGTTCCTAAAGATTTCTTGTATTTTTAATAGCTTTCCTCGCTAATATTAGTCACAGAATAAACTTAAAGATTCATTCAATAACCCGTGAAAGTTAATGTAACCGTATGTTTCATCAATTAACCGTGTTCATGAAAGTTAGGTACACAGTTTACAAATAACTTCTTCCATACTTGGAAGTCATATATTGTTAGACCCAACAATACCCTGTCATTAATATACTTCGGAAGGAATATTGAAAGCTTGGTTTACATGGTTCGATGTAAGGTTTATTTAAAACTGTACTTCGTTCGCGTCAACTTAAATTTTAAGATCTTCATTTATGTATTATTACTGTAATAAAGCAATCTTCAACTATCTTCATACTAAATTGCATGAATTCATGGCTTCTCCTGGATTTTAAAAAAGGCGGTATAATTTTTTTTTGTAAGTGTAAATGCCGAAACAAAATACCTAGACGTCTCACAAATGTAGGTTAGAGGAGCAAGAAGTATGAAAACTTTTTGCTATTAGTTCCCCGATAATTTTGTTTTGTGAATTTCATTGATTAACTTTTTGATACTTAAACATTATTACTTATTACATTACAACATGTTTAAACATGTGGTCACATGAATTGGCTACGTATTTTTCGACCGGCCGCCTGCCTGATGTCAAATCATAGCCACCTCTTACAACACCTTATTAAGAACGAGATGGTCGATTCTACTCAGCCGGATACCATAACCAGGTCAACTTAAATTAGTCGTCTTTTACGACACCTCGGTTAGAAATAATGGAGATCTATTCTTCTCAGCCAGATACCACACGGTGTGTCAACTTACCTTAGTCGCGTTTTATGACACCTAAGTAAGAAAGGTAGTCTATTCAATTCAGCCGGATACAACATTAACTCACCACGTACATCAGTTAACAATATTTATTATTATGTATTTATGTATTTTACTGGAAATATTATATTGGAAAACAGAGTTCAACTGGATTTTTGCAAAATAATGCAAGGCGTAAGATACAAGTTTCAAAAGTTTGTAGCGCTGTTCTACGATGTTTGTTGCGAAAGCTTATGAATACCATTAAAACTCTGTGCACTTTATTATTGTGTTCGCAATATTCGATATATAGAATAATAACTTAGTAGTATGCAAGTATTATAACTAGTACGTACGTACCGAACCTTGTTCGGTAATTTTTTAAATGTGTAAAAAAATTCAATTAAAAATTTAAATTTATATTTTAATATTAAAATTAATATTTTTATTGAAATCGAATGGTATTCAGATTAAGAGATCACCAGTTGCCCAATTGAGCTCATTAAGTTATAGCAGTTTTTTAGTGCCCAAAAACAGGGATAAAATTTTTTTTAAATAAAATCTGGCTAGATCGATATTTACTCTCCAAAACCTACTAAATGCTGAATTTCATGAAAATCGTTGGAGCCTGCAAACAATTGCTGCATTAAAAAAATAAAAATAAAAGGACATTATTTAAACAATAAACACGAATGCTTTAAGGTAACTTAAGTATGACTCGACGTGAGGTATCCGGCTGAGTAGAATAGACCACCCTCTTTCTTACCGAGGCCAGTCGTAAGAGAGGTAGCCAAATCGCGTCCGTTCGTTGTCAATCCTTATAAAAATCTGGCGAAGTTCGAATGAACAATTATTATTTATTTTGATATGTCAGCAAAAATCTAGCTAAGCAAGGATGTGACCGTTTGTCTCGGCAGCTTATTAAAGAATATGATGAAACAGATTAAATGTAGTGAATTTTATTATCACATCTGATATCCTAAACACTTGAAAGAGTCTAGAGAGAAGAAAGAGGGCACGATTATTTCGTTTTTAATTTTTCATTCTGAGTTGTTTTTTTTGTGTAACATGTTCTATTTTCTCAACGGGTGATTTACTTATGTGTAAACTAACCTTTATGGTATTGTGTAAAATAAGGGGGCCTCGGTCTACTTATACGAAACACATTTATCATGTGGCCGTAACCTTAATGAAATTTTATGCGCCATATATTATTTTATAGCGAGATATTTATAATAAATGACGTTATGTGGAAGTTTCTGAAAGTAATGGTACACATTATGAGTCAATAAAGATTAAAGATATTCAAATGTTCACTGATTTGGTAGATGTATATATTTATTGTGTTATAGATTATGTTATATAAGCCGCAATGGCAGGAAGCTGTAACATAGAGTGACAATTAACGAAGAGGTCGCGAGGCAAGCTCCAGTTAGTCAGGTGTTGTATCTATATATATTATATAAAAGAAAGTTGGTCTTAGTTGAAAAATGAAAATTGGTGGAGAGGTTGCTTAGAACCAGGAGACGGACATAGGATACCTATTTATCCCGTTCGACCGCATTTATTTTATCCCGTCAAGTCACTATAAAACGTGATACAAAAATGACTATGACATGGAATAACAAAACATAAATGACAGCTATACGTAGTATGGTAAAAAATTTGACAATTATCAAAATAATAGCTAAACTTCACTGTGTAATGACAAGAAAGCTGTGAATGTTGTACATAAAGACATTCTGTAACTAATTGTAAAAATAAAATACATAGGGAAAATGTAAAAGTAAATAAGTAAAAATGTACTATATGAGTTAAGATATTCCAAAGATAGCAGGGTATCTTCATGGTATAGGGAGAGTGGAATTGTTTTACTCCAAATTTAACGCGTGCGGGCCACGGGCATTAATGAATAAAACAAAACTACTGGATAGATTTTAATCATTTTTTTCACTGAGTGACATATGCTATATATTTTATACCCATGCGAAGCCGGAGCGGGCCACTAGTTTTCTATAAAAATAATATGCATTATGCACAAGTGCCTATTTTTCAATTCAATTGCCTCAAATTTATATTCGTTACACGCTCGTTGCCACCCAAGCAAGGAGAGTTATATAGTAATAAGTTTAACCCCCACAATTTCTTTTGCATTCCAACACTTTTCGATTATTAATGTGCCATTGTTACGTTTAAATATTTCCAGTTGCTCTAAAGTATTGTATTAGGCTTAAGGCACAGATGTGCAAAATTTGGAATCAATCGTCGTCAGATATTTTATGACTGTATTCTAATATGAGTTTTTACGAATTCTGCATGAATAAGGTATGAAAACGGATAGTACACTTTATATTTAGCATAATAAATATTGTCTCTTTGCTTTATCGTAAAGATCGCAAAATAATAAAAACAAAACGCTTATAATTTAAAATTTCATACAAAACGGTCATAATACTAGATTGTCAATTACTACATTGTCAATTACTAGCGCCCTCACCTTAAATACTGGTTATTATGATTTAGGATAAACAAACCTTATAAAAATGTAACGGAGGGATAAATATTGATACATAATACCTAAAACATGGGTCTCGAGTATAAAAGCGAATATCATGCGATTGTTTTTACAAGGGCGATCAATGGCTGCTAAATCGGTCAATCTTTACTCAACCCAAGTACCCTTTGATCCCTACACTTTAGACGGCTTTTTGTCGTTGTGCACAAGACTGTAGACGTTTGAATTTCAATACACTGGTGTATCGCGTGATGTATATATTCCTGAGAACGGTGAACTGTGTGACCTTTATTTGAGTGGCCCGTTGGTGCAGGAGGCAGTACCCTATCTTCAGCTCCGTGGGTCGCAGGTTCGATTCCCGCTCAAGGCCAAAAATTTATTGGTCTTCGAATCTGGGTGTGTTTATGTGTTTAAGTATTTATTTTAAACTATCTTTTTCTTCTTCCTACTCTTATCCCACTCTAAGTGGGGTCGGTACAACATGTTATAAACATGTTGTCACATGATTTGGCTACGTATTTTACGACTGGCTGCCTGCCTGATATCAACTATTTTTTTAATACAGAAAAAAACCCCTTATGGGTACCGCCGCCCGAATGGGACAGGCGGCGGTTATGTCGAGCCCGCACCGACTAAAACGACCTGTGAGCTCCATCACGCTGCTGATGGCAAGGACAGGGTATCGTTGTAAACATTGCCCCCATCCTCGCCGACAGCTCTGACCCCAGAGAACACCTCATCCAGGTAGGTATCCTTTGAAAGAAAAGCCCCCCTCCGCTAACCGGTGCATCGGGAGCACCAGATGCACCGAACGCCTCGGGGACCTATAAGCCGACCCTGTCTTCAGCTGCGTGGGTCGCGGGTTCGATTTCCGCTGAAGCCCAACAATTTATATTATTTGTTCTTCGATTCTGAGTGTGTTTATGTATTTAAGAAATTAATTTTAAATTATCTTCTTCTTCCTGCCATTATCCCACTCTAAGTGGGTCGGTACAACATGTTATAACATGTTTTTACACGATTTGACATATTTTACGACCGGCCGCCTGCCTGACATCAACTAACCTTAGTCGTATTTTACGACACCTCTATAAGAAATGAGAGCGGCTTATTCTACTTAACCGGATACCACACGGTGAGTCAACTTACTTTAGTCGCCTTTTACGATACCTCTGTAAGAAATGAGGGTGGTCTATTCTACTCAGCCGGATACCACACGGCGGGTCGACTTACCTTAGTCGACTTTTACCACACCTCGCTAAGAAAAGAGAAATGGTCTATTCTACTAAACCGGCTATAACTTTTAAGCCATATTGTTCAATAAATAATTTTCTTTTATTCTCCTAATTAGCTTATATTGAATATACCAATCAAAAGTGAGGTAAATAGCCAAGGTTTTTTTGTAATACTTTATATTTAACTGAACAAACTGCATTCACGTTGACTTTTACCAATTTGTGACCAACCTTGTATGAAAAAATACATCACAAAGCTTAACGAGGTGTACGAATTAATTGAATAGCTGTGTAAACTTTTATGTGACGGTGGGCTTTGATGTTAAAAGGAAATATACAATTCATTTTAAATAAACGGTAGATTTTATTCTCAATGGGATAATATTTGGAATTGCTTTAAAAGGATATATTTGAAACAATTAATATTATTTAACATTTTGTAGTTCCTAACATTTAGAAAGAAATCCACCCATTAAAAACCATGGATATAAACCATCCATTTTATAAATAGGGAACGATGGTTAGGGAAAGATATTATTTCCTAGGATCGTATCTGTTTTGAGATAACTAATTGAAATTTTGAACATAAAAGTAGTTATCGTGAGTTAATTATAAGAGATTTTTTAAAAACGCAAGGCAAACTTTGCAGTTTTCGATATATTTTTTATTGCTGCTCCTCTCCTATTCATTTTAACGTGATGTTATATAGCCTATAGCCTTCCTCGATAAATGGACTATCCTATACTTAAAGAATTTTTCATATCGGTCTAGTAGTTCCTGAGATTAGCGTGTACAAACAAACAAAATCTTTCGCTTTATATATTAGTATAGATAAACATACAGAAGTATATATTGTATTCATATCCAACTCCCATCATTTTACCGCTACGCCGTGTGGTATCCGCCTGAATAGAATAGTACCACCCTCTTTCTTACCGAGGTGTCGTAAAAGGCGACTAAGGTAAGTTGACCCACCGTGTGGTATCCGGTTGAGTAGAATAGACCACCCTATTTCTTACCGAGGTGTCGTAAAATACGACTCAGGTAAGTTGACGTCAGGCAGGAGGCCGGTCGTAAAAACGCGGCCAAATGATGTGACAGCATGTTTATAACATGCTGTGCCGACCCCGCTTTGAGTGGGATATGGGCAGGAAGATGAGAAGATCCCATCATTTTACCGCTATTTATAATTGCGCGAACGGTTGAATGATAAAAATGAAAAGTATAAATTCTATGAAACTCATCGCTCGATACAACTAGAGTATTTTTATAGAAAAATATACGCACGTATTGAAGTTTGTTTTCTATTATCCTTATCAAATTGGCCATGTTCAGCATTAACGTTAACGAAGCTATTTATTACGAATATTTCAATGTAATCTCTATAATTAATACGTTAGGTAATTAATATAAGAATTCCTATTGTATTCCCCCGGAAGAAATGAAAGGATCTGTAAGCCTTCCTTGTTTAAAATTAACGCTGTCTTCCTCAATTTCAATTGAGTGAGGCGTGGAAAATTTCCTACAAAGGTTTTGTTGTTAAAACTGAAAAAGATTAAGAAACTTACATCTTTATGATTTATTCATAAAGATGGAAGCTTAATAAGATAATTATAGTATATAAAATTCAACTACCTGGGTGACCGTTAACTTTTTAAAAGATATAAAAAAATGCAAAAAAAAAGAAAAAGCGCCGGGTGATATATCGGAATCGAAGGCTTAAAACTTTTTTGGTTCGCACGTTACCAGTAGGCTACCACAGCTTTGCTTTTGACAGATCAAATTATGAGTTGCTATCTATTCCTATTTTCGTAGTTTTTTTAGTGCTCAAAAACAGAGATAAAACGAGATTTTTTTATTAAAACCAAGCTAGATCGATTTTTCTCCCACAAAACCCCTACATGCTGGATTTCAGGAAAATCGTTGGAGCCGTTTCCGAGATTTAGAAAAAATAAATAAATAAATATATAAATGTATATATACACACACATACAAGATTAACTCATTAAAGATAAGTAATCAGAACATAAAAAGAGTGACGGATTTGACCAAAATAGCTTTTAATTGAAAAATTGCTTTTGAAACGACGATAATTAAATTTAATTCTATAAAAAGTTTTATTTTTAGCTTCTGATTTCTTAATTACTCTCCCTTTGTTGAACGGATTTTTATTAACATCGTAGGCGTTTGTAAGCAAAGAATTGTTGGGCGTGTTGTCAAAGAAAATTATCTCTAAATTTATTTATATTTACTTCTTTGAATTGAAACAAGTAACTTTTAGTAGTATGTATCTCTACAACAACGATAGCTAATTAGACATTTCAAAAATGATTTATTAATGGTAAAACAATATTACCTAGAAAGGTGTTAGATTATTTCTCTTTATTTCTATTATTTCTCTTACAATGGCTTTCGAAGTTAAATCCATTCTGTTATCACGCTGTTTCCCATGACTCTGAAGCACTGTGAATATTAATTAAAGCACTTCTTTTACTACTGATAGACGTCCAATAATGGATATAGGGATCTTTAAGGCTACTTGTAAGCCACATAAGTCTCTTTACCACATCCCTAGATTTTGTCCACTAGAATCCAGCATCTTGTTGCGACTTTTTTGAGGACGTCTCTTTATCTACTCATTAAGTTAAATTAAATTTGTGATTCAATGGGAAATATCTATATTATATTAATAGAAAACGCATGAGCGCATTGCTTTGAGTTCTGTGACACTAAAATTTTAAGTAAGTAAATGTTAATTCGTATTAAACAATATTTCAGTATATTTTACAGCAGTAAAGCCTACCAAAGTTGCCTTTAATGAAAGGCATCTTTAGTATCTTTATTTTTGATATTAAAATTATTTAGTTTGTAGCCTACACAAATATATTACGGGCGATAACCAGAAATATGATCGTAAATTTACCTTAAAGTATGCTTCGACCCTTAACTCAAAAGCTGCAAAGTCACGTAGGCAACAGATGTTCTCTAGAGATGGACCGCGCAGTCATCCTAAGTGTTCATTTCGTATTTCAAATTGATATAAGGGATATTTTTGTTTATTATTGAATTAGTAAAGCGTCACAGGGTGTATTGGTTGTAGAAGGATAGGATGTGAAATACTGAGAGTAGAGCGTATAAAGTAAAGTTTGGACACAGATCATATACATACTTCACACATGCAACAGTTACATAAACACATACACACTTTTCTATTATATAACCTTTAATATTTTTAATTGAAATTAGTAAATCTTGTATGTATATGTATCACAATTTTGTCGCTGTCAAACGCAAAGTCATGGTAGTTCATTTGGGGAACGGGCGGTCTAGAGAGGTGAAAATACCTAGGATCGAGCCCCACCTGCCCTATTATTTTTTCATTTTTCTTTTCAATTTTTTTAATTTTTTTTTACATTTTTTCAAAAATTACCGAGCAAGGCTCGGTCAACCAGGTACTAAGAATAACTTTAGCAAAATTAAAATCCGTTATTGGCTGTATGTACTAAATAAAATAATACTTTGTAAATTATTAGGTTAAGAGCTGTGAATTTTGTAAAAATAAATAAATAGACTAACCTAACATGATTAGACTAACTATCTACAGATCTAAACACCATCTAAGTTTAAACTAAATGTTTCTATCTCCGAAACACGCGCATTCACACGTGCAATATATTTTGCAATATATTTGACTGGCCCGTTGGAGCAGTGGGTAGTGACCCTGCCTTCAGCTCCGCGGGTCGCGGGTTCGATTCCCGCCGAGGGCCAACATTTTCTATAAATGAATTTGTTGGTCTTTGAGCCTGGGTGTATATTTGTATTTAAGTATGTATTTAAAAAATATATAAGTATATATTCACAAGTTATCTGTCACCCATAACACAAGTATTAAGTTACTTACTTTGGGGACGGACGACCGTGTGTATAAGTGTCCCATATATTTATTTTATTTTAATATATGAATATTCAGAATATGGTTATTAATTAATAACGATAGGTTTTGATAACCATTCGAGCAAATATGGAGCACAAAACACGTCAAGCCGATTTCTCACTTTAATATTTGCTAACCCTAAATGGGCCATAAGAATATTGACATTTGGTACTATTAGTGGATTTAATCGAGTAAACATAAAGGATAAATGGATTTACGAAAAGGGTTCTAAAAGCGATCGACCTTACAGTATATGGAAAATAGATTCTAATATATTGTTATTACCCAGACATAGAGTTAGTTGTTCTCGAAGGCATTGAGGTCCCAATAAAGTACGCCAAATTTTCTGTTGTGGTTGACGCTAACGCGAGGCTTTAGTTATAAGCTACCTTAATATATGCAACCAAACAATTTCATGTATCTATATTTATTATAAAACAAAGTCCCCAAAAGCTGTCTGTTTGTATGTGATCGATTTTTCAAAATCTAAAAACAAAACCGTACAAAACGACGACGAATAGACCACCCTCATTTCTTATCGGAGTGTCGTAAAAGGCGACTAAGGTAAGTGGACCCACCGTGTTGTATCCGGTTAAGTAAAATAGATCACCCTCTTTCTTACCGAGGTGTCGTAAAATACGACTAAGGTAAGTGGACGTCAGGAAGGCGGCTTGTCGTATAATACGAAACCAAATCATGTGGCAACATGTTTATAACATGTTGTGCCAACCTCACTTAAGAGTGTGATTAGGACAGTAGAATGATGCAGTTTTATTAAACCTAAAAAACCATATAATAGTATCATTCCGTTAAGTTAAGTGTTTATATATAGGTATAAAGTTACTTTAAACTTTGGTTCAGCGAATTGGGTTTAGGCTTCGAATGGAAGGATTAAGTTTTTTACAGAGGTTCTGGTTAGATTAAAACTTTTGTACAAAGACTGTGGTTAAGGACAGTTGGATTAAAACTTTTGAACAGAGTAGTGTTAGTGATGGTCGGATTAAAACTTTTGCATAGATTGTCAGTGATGGCTTTTGTAAGAGAGATTGTTGTTTTGGGGTAAAATCGAACTTAAAACTTAAATATATGGTTTAATCCAAAACTAGCTTTTTCATGCGACATATTATTCTCATTGTATACTACTAACAGTTAAATTTGAAAACAAAATGCTTGTGCTTTATTTTGAATGTCCAAACAGAGTAAGTACTTTCAGCCTAGTTGAAGTAGATGGAGGATCTACTACCTACTTACCAGGGGTAAAAAGCTACTGCGAGCGGGGATAGCGGCAATTTGTACAATGTAATCCTATCTTCGCCACCATTAGCTCCCTCCTTCAAACCGATGAACGTCCACTGCACTCTTGACGGATGTCTATACTACACGATCATGTGCCGTTTGGATCCAACGTCTTTCCGAGAGCTTTTCGAGGTCATCAGCCATGAGCAATATTAGTTTTTTAGTAGGTGCGAGTTCGACATACCCAACCCGTTCCTGTTCCGTCAGAAGGCGATTCCTATAAGCAAGTTGCCTAATAATAAAGGAAAAAAATGGTATCTTACCTTTGATTTTTTTTACAACGCCACGGTGCTGACGCTATAAGCGGCGTCTATGTTAACAGAACTTCATAATGATCCATACAATCCTGATGTATCTGTGATGTGCCATCTTAGATAACTACGCACGGCGAATCTACCGTAATTTTTCATAACAAAAAACGTATGTGATCAAGAGGGCTAAAGGTTCGATGTGGATTTTTATCTCCGCTTTCAAGTCGACGCAAGAAGTTGATGGAAAAATTTGTTAAAATGTTACAACAATTTTTAATGAAGATACAAAATATAGCAACAAACTAATGGGCTTGTAGCTTAAAAGGGGAATTGTGGACTGTCTCCTGCCGAAACTTTTAGGCGCGTTACAATAATATTCAATGCAGCAATGAAATTTTTGCAAAACAGAAATAGGAAAACGGTAAACGAAAAATAACACTTCATTATCGCTCCAGCCCTAACAGTATTCTAAGTACGTTAGTGTGTAAGGTGTAATCACCCATATATCCACGATTCATAAATATCTTGGTACGATAGTAGGCTAACTTGAATCGTCTTATTAAATTTCTTACTTTGTCTCATTGTATTTAATAAGTTACTCACATAGTTATGTCTGTTACTAACATCATGAACCTTTGTATTCTATGAACCTTTGTATATCTTATTGGAAAATAATACACGTACTATCTCAATCTATATGAGTGTTTAACGTTAATTGAAAGTGATTACGACTCAAGCGGTATTCGAGCTCTCGAATCCCTTACGTGGGTGATTCTAGGCGATTAACCTTTATGTGGTAGTATAGATCTGGGTTGAATCCTTACATTGCTATTTAAGTAATAATATACATTTTTCATGTGCCACCATGCATCCAGCTGGCTAGAATAGTCCACCCTCAATCTTACCAAGGTGTCGTAAAGGCGATTAAGGTAAGTTGAACGGCCGTGTGATATGCGGCTGGGTAGAATAGACCGCCCTGATTTCTTATCGAGGTGTCGTAAAAGGTGACTAAGATAAATGGACCTGCCAGTAAGTTGATGTCACGCAGGCGGCCGGTCGTAAAATACCTAGCCAAATCGTGTTACAACATGTTGTCAAGTACGTATTATTTCTTTAATTTCCGTATCATCAAAAATTTCCTCATAGTAAAGTAAACGATAATTAACACGTCGTTATTGGTACCAACCCACAAACTTAGTTTTATGGCTATGATTAGACTAATTCCATTAGAGGGATTCGGTACGTAATAAACGCTGGGTAAATTAATGATGAGTAGGTATAGTTGGTATAGAAAATTAAACAGCTATAAACTTCGGAATATGTACTTTAATAACACACGGCTTAGGAACATTTTTGTTAATACGGAAAATTACATTTTATGAGTAGTTAATACTCGTATATTTTTTGTACTAATAGGTTTTAACCTTAAAGGTGCTGAAACCAAAATATAATTATTCTCACTTAAAGGGGAATTAATACCTATACTATAAGGGATGAAAATAATGTGACCAAATGAGTTTTAAATATGTATGTGGATGGAAATGTGACTAGAGGGACTACAAAGAGATGATTGGATTATGTGAAGTATGAAATTGATGTAAAAGGAGTAGAGCCAGAGTTGATGAATCATAGAAGACTGGTATAAACGAACGAGTATGTGTGTGAAAGCCTGGTACTGAAGTCGCTGACAAATTTAAGGAAAACCGACACATAAGAAGAAGGCAACTTGAGTATTTCAGAAATACAAAACTTAGCGAGGCAATACGATAATGCCTTGGTGGTTAAGTATAGTCATGAGAGACATGGAAAGTTCTCAGACGAAGACCAAAATAAACGAAAGGAATAGGAAAGCAGACCCTGCTATTGGATGATTAACGTGAGGATGATGATGATTTTAATAAGTACGTTCGGAAATAGATAGTATAGATTGTTGTTCTATTATGTATCATTAAAAATGGTAGTGTCAGTACCAATAAACCATGTTTTTCAACTGCAAATGTCCGCTACTGGACAGAGGTCTCTTTAACGCATTTAAATTAGTAGCTTTCGACTACTGAACGTTTCTCTATCTCTATCTACCTAGAGAAGGATCAACGATTAGTATTTGTCAATGAGGAGTTGCCAATCAAACAGTCTGAGATCGTAAAATCAATGGAGTGGAATGGTCATGAATGTGAACTGCCAATCTGGACTGGACCAAACTCTCTGACCAACCTGGACTAACTTCCTACCTGACCTCACCTACCGTCCCCAATATAAATTATATCCATCGGTACTTTGACCTATGTTCTTCCATAGCCATTTCAGCTTAGAAACTTGTTGGGCTATATCAGGCAATATGGCCAATTTTCAATTCATGAAATTCAAACTACTCTTAATATTAACGTCTCTATGTTTCATTTAATAATTTAAAATTCTGAAATACTTTATCTTCATCCAGAAGTATGAAACGTTATTGGAAAATGTAAAGAAATAAAATAACAGCCTGTTACTATCCATCAGCTGGGTTAAGACCTCCTCTCTCGTAATTTGAACTGAAAGGTTGGAGCTAAGACCTACTACGCTGCTCTCTAATGCGGATTAGTAAGTTACACATATTCCCAGAATTGTCTACAGATATGCAGGTTTTCTCAGGATATTTAACTTCGAAAAGCGTATGACAAATTGCAATAATCAATTAGGCACATAAGTTTAATAGAAAAACTCATTGGTGCTTGCCAAAGATTTGAACTCGTGCCCCTTTTGAGAAAGTGGCATTTACCGCTAGGCTATCACAGCTGGAAATGTATATGTAAAAGAGCATAGTTATTCCCTATTAACTATATAGTATAAATGAAGAAAGCTTGCTGACTTAACTGCTGCTTTAACTGAAAACGGGGGCAGGGAGGGGAATCGATCTAGTTAGGTTTTATTAAAAAATGACGTTTTATTCCTGTTTTCGGACATGGAAAAAATCATAAAAAGCAATTTCTATTTTTAATGCAAATGGAACTATGGAATAAAAAGAGTTTAACCTATAAAACTCGTGTGTTATACTAGATTTATATCCAACTATATCAAGATAAAGCGCTAATTACGTACAAACTCACAAACTCTCGCCTTTATAATATTAGTACGATCAGATTAGGAGTTGTTATCATCTCCTAAATATTTTATGTTCATTCAAAACTTTGTGACCTTAACTGCCTTGGTTTATCTTATATTATTCAGAAGCGGCTAAGAAAGAAGATTGCTTTGAAATAATTTACTCCGTACGAATTACGGCAGAATTCTAAAAATTAAAATAAGATTAAATTCAAATTAGAGAAATGAACGTCCTCAAGCTTCAAATATTCATCATCCACATCATCCTCATGCCCTTATCCCACTCTAAATGGGGTCGGCACAACATGTTACAAACATGATGTCACGTGATTTGACTACGTAGTTTGCGACCGGCCGCCTGCCTGACATCAACTAACCTTAGTAGTATTTTACGACACCTCGGAAGAAAAAGGGTGGTTTATTTTACTCAACCGGATACCACACGATGGGTCAACTTACCTTAGTTCTCTTTTACAAAACCTCGGTAATAAATGAGGGTGGTCTATTCTACTCAGACGGATACCACAGGGCGGGTCGACTTACCTTAGTCGTCTTTTACAAAACCTCGGTAAGAAATGAGGGTGGTACTATTCTATTCAGCCGGATTGCGTCAAGCTTCAAAAATTGTATTAATAAATTATTTAATAATTTAGTGATATATTCTGTGTAAGGGATGTATTCATGTTGTCTATGGTAAAATTAAAGACTGCCGCGATGCCATAACACATCTGTGGTCATCTGACAGGCGCGTGCGGTGCGGAACTTATAGATAATCGCTTATCGATTCGATTCTATCGATTTATAGAAGAATGAAGAAATAGTATACTCGGGCACGTTTGCTTGTTAAGAAGTGCAAGTAATTTAAGAAATACTTATAATGAGTACTTGGTAACTTATTAATTAGTTTTCAAGGGTAATTTATTATTGATTAGTTTCAATTTTTATTTGTTAGTATAAGTATAAATTTTGCTCAATAAATACGTCATACGTCAAGTGTTTTTTATTTTACATTATTTTCTATTATTATCTATTTTATTAATATTTTCTTATTTCATAACATACATCGACACTTCATTGATAAATCACTATGCCTGCTATAAGACCCGTAAGTGCGACAAGGAACAGATTCTATATTTTATTAGCTAGCGTGCAGCGGTTCTTTAATACTAGTATAATAAACACTGCACAATAATCTTCCTTAAGCCTTACTGACACTGGTGTTTATCTACGCGTCTCACACCCTTGTAAGCTAAAGAGATCACTTGACATAATACTCTTGAGATTTTCTTACCCAAGCGTATTTGTAACATTATCAGACAATCTTTCCAGCTATCTTTCGCGGAGTATGAAAAGGAAATTCGTTTTAAATTGTTTTTCAATTTCATATCCATTGTGCTATCATTCTGAAGCGACTCTGGCAAACGATTAGTAGGTAACAAAAAAAAATATCAGTCATTATTGTACATAGGTAAAAATAAAAAACAACAAATATTTAAAAAGATTTATATAGATGTGTTGAAGACTGCTTGTATTTATATACTTAGTACGTTTATGTTTTGTATGTATAGATATACATATTACAAAACAAAGTCTCCAAAAGCTATCTGTGTGTATGTGATCGATTTTCTCAATATCTACGGAACGGTTTTTTGAACGATTTTTACTAAAAGATAGTTCAATTACTTGAGAAAGGTTTAGGTTAATAGTACATTACGGTTTTATACAAATTGAAAACTTTCTGAAATATTGATTTCCACGTAGGCGAAGCCGCTGGCACAGTTAGTTGCCTATAAGAAAATTTTGTAATTAATAAATCTACCTAAGATATTCATTTTTATATTATAAGATTCAGATATGACAAATGAATTAAAAAACTGAAAATAAAATAGTATTATACTTTGCAAATATTTCACGTGCATTATGTAAAATGGTTTTTATTTAGTAACGATGCCAAATATCGCTCGAAAATTCGCTGCCTTGTATTAGTTTTATAGCCACCATTAGAGTAATTCCATTAGTTAGTGGCTAAAGTAATTTGGTACGTAATAAATGCTGGGAACGATTTGTGACGATTGTTGGAAAAGCTAAGTATGTTTTTAGTGTTTCTATAAATAGACACAAATTGGGTAATTTGTTAGGTTAGTGGTAGGAGAACTAGTTTCAACGACAAATAATTATAGTTTGTTATAATATGAAATAAAAAAAGAAGTTCATCTTCATATAGTTGTTACTGAGGTAGTAGAAAAGATGCGAAGTAAAGAGTCGAAAGGAAGGGATTAAAGTACAAGATGTCTAGGTTAGGTAAAAAGTAAGAATTTTATCTAGTTGTAAGAAGTGTTTTTTAATATATCAACGATTCAACAATCCCCCTCCCCCTACATAGATGATTGACCGATATTTGGAATTATGATTCTTCAGTAACTTGAATGATAAATGACAGATATACAGGTAGCTCACATTAATCCTTTGTGCATCCATTGTCTATTTTAACGAATATCTCATAACGATTGACTCGAGAATGGATTTATTCTATTTCACTACAAAAACCGGAGATCAGGTGGTAAACTGTTTGAGTAGAAACTTTGTGTTTTAAACGTAAAATAATAAGCAGACCTTGGCTGAAAATAGGGCTATAAACAGGCCAAAGAAGAAGAAGATTTAGATTAGTTATCTGATGAATATTCCCCAAATTGTGTGTCACTAATGCAGAACCTACGGACTCAAATAATTTTTTTAAATTTACTCTATTTAAAAAGACCTTTACACCGAAATACTTATCGTGTCGATGACTTTATACGTGCTACAAAAGTAATACCTTAATAAAACTTGAGGGCTATCCTTAAAACAATTTATTGAATCTATTGAATATGGATTAAAGTTAAGTGCGGCCGGTGAACTGTTTTAGCTTATAAACGAGACGTACATGAAAAACGATAAGCAAAACTGTGTAAATAGTCTAAGACAGGAGGGAGGGGAAGGGGGAGGATGTATTCATAAGTAGAAGCCGTCACTACAACATGAACAGAGTTTGGTCACAGTGTTGGAGTTTCTAGTGGTCCCAAAACATAGTATATATTCTGCTGCCCTTATCCTGATTTAAGTGGGGTCGGCACAACATATTATAAACATGTTGTCACATGATTTGGCTCCGTATTTTACAAATAGCCTGACGTAAACTTACCTTACATTCCTTACCGAGGTGTCGAAAAATACGACTAAGGAGTCGTATTTGTCGACACCTCGGTAAGAAAGAGGGTGGTATATTTTACTCAAACGCATACCACACGGTGGGTCAACTTACCTAAGTCGTCTTTTACGACAAATACGACTAAGGAGTCGTATTTGTCGACACCTCGGTAAGAAAGAGGGTGGTATATTTTACTCAAACGCATACCACACGGTGGGTCAACTTTCCTAAGTCGTCTTTTACGACACCTCGGTAAAGAATGAGGGTAGCCTATTTTAAATCTATTCTAAAAAAAATTAATAGTACATTGAGATCCAAAACAGTTTTAATTCTTCCCCATAAAATTTTAAATTTTCATCGCGTAAGTCAATACAATTATAAGTGTTATTATGAAGAAATAAAATGCAAAAACAAATGTCGTATACAAAACCAACAAAGTATAGATAAGTATCCATATGAAGAAACAAAATGAAAATGCAGATGTCGCAATTAAAAATAGCCATTACAAAATTCATTTGCATTAGCCTGAGAGTCAAGTAGCACTTTGTGATACTCTTGCACTTAATTACTTAGCAGTCAGTAGGTATGCTGCAATTTGTCTACGAGCTTATTAGAGACAAGCTCTCGCTTGCTATTTTAAGTTAATCTTAAAAACAAAAACTTGGAGGGAAACTAATTTTTCAACCGCCTGTTTTTAGCATTTGAAAAGGATTTAAATTGAATAAAGAGTTGCGGCGGCGGGGCTACAGTAAACTTTAATAACATACGTAAGTTGACTGTAATGTTAATAAAGTAAATTTCTTCACACACACACATCTCAAAATATAGTGAACCACTTAAAATTAAAAAAAAGAAATATTAGATCTAAAATAGTATTATTTCTTCCCCATAACATTTTAAAATGTACATCGTGTAAGTCAAAGCAACGCCACACATATTATCTTTGTACACATATAACATTAAACTCCATGACATTAAACTGGTTCCAGTCTCAATAAGGCTGCTAATTTAACCGCACCCCACACAATAACAAACTTTTCCAGTAATTCTACCTCACTCCGGGTAAAGTGTTGCCACTAGTAAAAATTTAATGAACGATAAAACAACTCTTGGAAATTTATGCGGACTTTCAAGTGGGAGTGCTATACTTTTTCTTTGTCGTGGCGCAATGAAGGTCACGATATGAAGGCGCTAGATGTAGATGCTATTTTGTAATGCTATTAGTGTTTCGAGATTTTTCTTTATAGGCTGAGAGCCCATTGCAGTCTAAGTATAACCGTATGTTTACAGTTGCCTCAGTTGTATGTGGATTGGAAATGAAGCAACCCGAAAATTGTGCGTCAGTTGGGCTAATAAATATTTTCAAGTATGACATTCATCACTTTTCCGCTTAACACATTTGCAAGTCAAATTTCCATACTTTTTCATATATTTTATGAATATCCCGCCGTAGCCCGTTTTAACTTTTTTTACTGGTGAATTAAATTATGATTTTTAAACTTATCAAAAAATTACTATGCAAATCATTGCGCTGTTCGGTTCTTAAAAATTATAATAATCAGACATCAGCGTAGTTTCTAGGAATGTCGTATGTGAGTGTATGTGTATATATGTTTTTGAGTGAGTGTTTGTGCGTGCGCGCGTATGTGTGTTTATTATCTCTATTACGTGAACATGAGAATTTACTAACATTACAGTCAACTTACGTATGTTATTAAAGTTTACTGTAGCCCCGCTGCCACAACTCTTAATTCAATTTAAATTCTTTTGAAATGCTAAAAAACAGGCGGATGAAAAATTAGTTTCCCTCAAAGTTTTTGTTTTTAAGATTAACTTAAAATAGCAAGCAAGAGCTTGTCTCTAATAAGCTAATTAGCCCGCAGACATATTGCAGCATACTGACTGTTAAGTAATTAAGTGCAAGAGTATCACAAAGTGCTACTTGGGTCTGAGGCTAATGCGAATGAATTTTGTAATGGCTATTTTTAGTTGCGACATTTTATTTCTTCATAAGAATACTTAGACTTAGTCTCGGAATAAACCTGTAGTTTCTGTTATTTTAAAACAGTGCAAATATCTCTATTTGACTACAGATTTGACTTGGCTTTGACACATCGTGAAAATTTTTTTTATAGGTTCATAATAGATGGCGGTTTTCATTGTCATCTTATTCTTAAATTCCAATATAATCCTAATTACCATCGCCAGGGCAATATCTCATCGATATTGGTTCAGCGGATTCACCGTGAAAGAGTAAAAAACAAACATCCATACTCACAAACTTTCGCATTTATAATATTTATAATATTAGTAGGATAGTAGGATAAGATGTATATTAAAAAATAAATTTCTAAATTAGTACGAGTATCATGGATACAAAGTTTACGAAAGGTTTTATTAAGGTTATTGCTCTTTTGTTAATATTTATTAAGAACGAAGCATTTCTAGAAATCTCTTTGGGGTTTGTGTCGATGACCGCTTGGTAAGGGTCAAATTCTCTTTTAACGTTCAACCATAACTGCTTTATTTAAGCGCCATTGATATAAATAATCGAATATATGCTGAATTAATTTAAAAAAAGCAATTAAAATATTAAAAAAAGAAAGAGGAGGCTGGTGATATCAGGGACTCGATCCCAAGTTCCCCACTGAGCTATTACATCTTGACTAATGACAGCACAATTAACTATTGTATTCTATTTCTATTTCAGCAGTTGGTCAGTTTACTTAAATGAGTATATCATGTATATATACACACAAGAGTAACTCATTTAAATATGAAAAACTAGCAATCGCCAGCGGCTCCGCCCGCGTGGACAGATTAAAACCGTAATATAGTATTTAGATTACCATAAAAATGGTTAAAGTGGGTTAACCTTAAAAGCTAGACGTATGCTGTCGCGGACTTTTATTTAGAACTTTTAGAGGGGAACAATTTTGTAATACATAATTTTTGAATAACTATTACCGTTTACTCAGCGCACGCAAGCAAAGCTTTAAATTTTGCCGTTTTCGTACTATTTTTTATTGCTGCTCCTCTCCTATTAGCGTGATGTTATATAGCTTATAGCCTTGCTCAGTACATGGTCTATCTTACACTGAAAGAATTCTTCAAATCGGTCCAGTAGTTCCTGAAATTAGCGCGTTCAAACAATCAAACAAACTCTTCAGCTTTATATTTAAGTATAGATATGGCGAGGCTAAATACATTTGGTAAATTTTCAGGCTGACCTTAGTTATTCTCATAAAACCTTTTGCGATGCTGATTTGTCGAGTACGTTATAACTTGGCACCGCACCGCAAGCACCCTTTAAAAACAATCCATGAATAACGAATATACTTCGCTATAAATAAATAAAACTTTTAAACATGTTGTTAAACATGGTTTAAACATGTTGTTAGATGATTTGGCTAATTATTTTATGACCGGCCACCTGCCTTTAACTTATCTTAGTCGCCTTTTACGACACCTCGGTAAGAAAGAGCGTGGTCTATTCTACTCAACCGGATACCTCACGACGGTTCAACTTACCTTAATCGACTTTTACAACATCCCAGTAAGAAACGAGGGTGTTCTATTCTACTCAACTTGATACCACACTGTGGGTCAAATTACCTTAATCGATTTTTACGTCACCTCGGTAAGGAATGAGGGAGATCATAGACTTGAAATTAAGTTTACATTGTGGTTTAAAAAGTAGATACTGAACATTTTCCTGTTGTAACTTTTAATAAGTCGGTATTACGTTGTTAAGTAAAACGTAAAATACAAAAGGCGGCAACCGTTTAGGGCGGGCGGAAAATCCGGCATCAACATATAACGAGCTCGTAAATAAGATAACCGGATGGGTTGGAAGGTAATCGGGTAACTCGATAACTTTACGATATGAGTACACTTGGCTACATTTTCAGCAATGTTTTGCTACTAAAGCAAAATAAAATGAGCTGGTTATTGAATAGCTAACGGATTTAGGGATGACATAATAGCTTGGTCACTGCGCTTAAATATTAGTAGACATTGCATCTAATCTTATCCTTCCTACTAATATAAATGCGAAAGTTTGTGAGTATGGATGTATGTTCGTTACACTTTCACGGCAAATCCGCTGAACCAATATCGATAAAATTTGGCACAACTATTCTTCATACACCCGAACATGTAGGCTATAAATTATGTTAATTCTACAGGAATAGGCTGACATTGAAAAGCGCCATCTATTATTAACCTATAACGCGACAAAAAATTACGCAAACGGGTAAAAGCTAGTAATAATATACTAGAATCTATATTCACCTGATTATCGGAATGAAGTAATATTCAAATTTAATTTTAAATATTTCTTTATTCACAAGCACTTTTGAATCGTTAAACTATAATTAATGTACGACTGACTGTTTTGGAAATTTACCTCTTACCGAGAAGAAACCAGCAAGAAAATACGGCGGTCACTCTTTCCAAAAATAATTATTTCAATAATATATAATTTAAACAAATTAAAAATTCTTAGCTAGCATCAGCGGTTATGTGACTATCATTTGTAGCACTTATTGAATAAGTAATTTTCTTTTAATTTTACTTTTATATGAATACATCATGAATCATAATATTGAATTATCTTATTTAGTTGTTTTATATCTATATACGTACTAATCGTATTATAGCGGAAAATACAACTACTATATTGAAATGTTTACTAATCAAGGTTTAATTATTATGTCTTCATGTAAATGATATTATAGTGTAAATTAGGTCTATTAGCTGGAGTTTCACTTTCGTGTGAGTTTAAACTTTCCAAGCAATAACAAGCGCCCTAATTTAATCAAAACTGTAGCAGGATAAACGCCCTATTATCATGGATGTAAAGTTTTTGCTTTAATAATGTTCCTTGAGAATTACCTGTTAATTAATGTTACTTCAATAGTAGTAGTAGAAATGATAGTTATAATTCACAACAAATCTAATAAAAAAAGAAACATTTCGTATAAAAAAATCACAAAGTTTTATACAAAATTTGCTATCAGAAATTATTTATAGATCAACAACAGACATTAAAATTATACTTTAACTTAAAATAAGTAGTATTTTAATTAAAGGTTAAATTAAATTAAACGCCGTGTAGTATTCGGCTGAATAGTACAACCCTCATTCTTACCGAGGTATCGTAAAAGGCGAGTAAGGTAAGTCGACCCGCCGTGTGGTATCCGGCTGAATAGAATAGATCACCCTCATTTCTTACCGAGGTGTTGTAAAAGGCGGCTAAGATAAGTTGACGGACCGTGTGGTATCCGGCTGAGTAAAATAGACTACCCTCTTTCTTACCAAGGTGCCGTAAAATACGACTAAGGTAAGTTGACGTCAGGCAGGCGACCGGGCCGGTCGTAAAATAAATAGCCAAATCATGTGACAACATGTTCGTAACATGTTGTGCTGACCCCACCTGGGGTGGGATAAGGGCGGGAGGATGATGAACAAGTATTAAATTAAGTTACGGCAACTGAGAAATATGATTAACTTAATTTGCGTTATATATTATCGTTAAATTAAAAAAAAAAATGGGTTACTGAGAAAAGATAAATGATTTTTAAGACGCTTAACTACCTTATTAACCTTATTAAAATGAGTAAGTAGATAAACTTTTAACTTTTTCTTTATCCAAATAGAATTAATATTTATTTTTTCTTTATAAATTCAATCTTGTCACTATTATATTATGTAGATATGGCTTCGAGAACGACGCAATAATAGTGTATCAGTCAGGCTTGAAAATAGATTTTTTGCAATAAATTGCCGAGCGGAAATACGTCAAATAAAATAAAAACTAGCTATAAAGCTCGTCCGGTAACCTGATCACTAACGGAAACGGAAGCTTGGAAAATTTATCATACTGCAATTCTCTGTGCCTAACGTTAAAATTTTTAAAATTCTGTTTCATAAAAAATGTAGTTTAAAGAGAGATTTTGTTATGATGGTGTACAATGGATGTTATTCTAAAATTTCAGAACCACGAATTTTGTTCTATTCATATCACTTGCATCTAATATAATAATAATGATATTTTTTAAATATTTTATTTTTATGTTTTAGAAAATATTTAAAAATGTAATCTAATTTGTAAATAAATAATTGAGTGAATAATAACAATAATAGTATTTATTATATACTATATGTATTTATAGTTATACAAGTTTCGTATCAATATATTTATCCGTTCGTAAATTTGATTTTCCAAAAATTATTTACCTCGGCAACGTTAAAGTTATTCAAGTTTTAAAGTTTTAGAATTATTGTGAAAGGAAGAAACAATCATCATAATATAGCCTATTAAGCTCTTCTCGCATATATTTCCGAGCAGTAAAGTTGACTAGAAAGCATAAAGAATAAATAAACAAAAATACTTCAGTTAAAATTCAGTTGTTGGAAGTTTAAGCCCCATTTTTAATATCAATATCAAATTCAGTATTTAGAGGTTGACATCATCTGTAAAAGTACAGAAAGGATATTCTTTGATATCAGAGATTTGCGTTAAACTTTTATCTTTCCTAATACCCGATGATGCTATCATACGATACAACTAGTGATGTGACTTGGAGTAGAAAAATCGGTTAATAAATAATCTATTTTTTTTCCTTTAAAATAAATCGATTTTTAAAAATTCTATTTATTGTAGTTGTATTTTTATATTAATAATTAATTAGAATAAAGGCTAATTAAAGTGGACAACTACCAATAAATGATAACAGATGCGCTTTTTGTGAAATTCGCTTAAAATGTGTAGCTTGGCTACAGGATTGAAGGTTTAACATTATACATATGTAATCTTAAAAAACAGGAAAAAAGAGTGAAAAAGAAAAAATATTATTAAACTATTCGATGTTTAATTAAACAAAAATCGATTGTTAAAAAAATAAATCGATTATTTTTTCACACCGCTAGATACTACGCGCTAATCTAGAAGAGATATGAAGGATTCTCAAATTGCTTAACCAAGTATAAACGTTGAAACGTCACAAGATACTTAGGTATACATATACTGGCTTCTCCGTTATTAAAAGTAGCTGAGACTTTCGATAGTTTATCATTTACTGGTCTGGAGGTCTGGTCGTTGCTGTGGCTAAGTGGTTTCGATTTACCCTCGTAAAAGAACTGTTAATGACAGTACAAAAAAGATCTTCGGATAACCTTTACAAAACTATCAGCTGGATCAATCTAAAGATTTTCTGATAATTTCATTAAAATCAGTTCAGCCGTTTCTGCTTTAAAAAACATACAATATACTTTCTCTTTTAGCTGTGATAGCCTAGCGGTGTGACCGTGCGACTCTTTCGAGGCTGTCACGAGTTCAAACCCCGGGTATCCGCCAATTAGTTTATATATTTAAAATAAACCTATGTGTCTAATTGATATTTGTAATTTATTGTATGTAATTTAGCTTTTCAGTGAAGGAAAACATCGTTAGTAAATCGGCATATCTCAATATTCTGGAGATATGTATTGCTTTCCAATCCGCACTGGAGCAGCGTGGTAGGTCTTAGCTCCAACCCTTCTCTCCTAAAACGGAGGCCTATACCCAGCAGTGGGATAGCACCATGCCATTTCTTTACTTCTTATATACATTATATAATTATTATATAATAATAATAATAATAAATATATGGGACACTTACACACACGGTCGTCCGTCCCCAAAGTAAGTTAACTTAATGCTTGGGTTATGGGTGAAATATCACTACATATTATAAAACAAAGTCCATATTTCCGTATGTACGCATAAAACTTTAAAACTACGCAACCGATTTTGATGCGGTTTTTTTTAATAGATAGAGTAATTCCAGAGGAAGGTTTGTACGTATAATAACATTCAATACGAAGTAGAGAAATAATGTAATTTTTGAGGTTTCTGTAAATAATTACTTTTTTTCCGCTTGCATTGCAAACGCAGGCTAAACCCTACGAGATTTATCAAAATGATGTACTAAGTATTTGTACACCTTAAAAAGGTCTACAGAAAAGTCCGCGATGGTATATATCTATCTCTTATGGATAACCCACAATTGCAGTTTTTTTCATTTACTTTTTACGAAAAATGATGCCTTATGTTCAAAGCAATTTTTATACAATACAGCATTAATCCTTATCCAATTGAGTACCTTAAATAAATTGTTGATTTAATATAGATCAATATTGCCGTTTACAGCATGTAATTTAAGTGAACATTTTCGGAAATATTACAGATTTAAAATCCCGCGAGGAGGCCGCGCTTAGACCTATAAGCACTTCGAATTTAGCAGCGACCGGAGGCGCAACTAAATGTCCTTCTTTCAAGTTTATATTGTCTAATGATAAGAAAGCTATGAATGTTGTATGTAAAGACATTGTCTAATCAATTGTAAAAATAAATAATATCACTACATAGTATAAAACAAAGTCGCATTCTCTGTCTGTCCCTATGTCCGTATATCCCTATGTATGCTTCAATCTTTAAAACTATGCAACAGATTTTGATGCGGTTTTTTTTAATAGATAGAGTGATTTTAGAGGAATACTGTAATTTTTGAGGTTTCTAATGTGATATCGTAAATAATTACATTTTTTTCCGCTTACATTGCAAACGCTGGCTAAACCCTACGAGATTTATCAAAATGATGTACTAAGTATTTGTACACCATGAAAAGGTCTACAGAAAAGTCCGCGATAGAATATGTCTATTTCTTATGGATAATCCACAATAGCAGTTTTTGTCATTTACTTTTTACGAAAAATGATGCCTTATGTTAAAAGCAATTTTTATACAATACAGCATTAATCCTTATCCAATTAAGAACCTTAAATATATTGTTTATTTAATATTGATCAATATGACCCTTTACAGCATATAATTTAAATAAACAGTTTCGAAGATATTACAGATTTAAAATGCAGGGGCCGCGCCGCGAGCCTATAAATAGCGCGTCGGAGGTCGCGGTTCGCCTCTCGGCGATGCTTCCGCACTCGCCCGTCTTATCGGTGACGCTGTCAAAGCCATTAGGGCTAACAGCATTAGTCAAATTCGAAAAAAAAAAACGCGGTTCGCCCTTTAACCATTTGAATTTAGCAGCGATCGGACGCATTTATGATCGGAGCTCTCTAGCGAGGAAAATAACAATCACTATCACTACATATTATAAAACAAAGTCCATATTTGCCTATGTATGCATAAAACTTTAAAACTACGCAACAGATTTTGATGCGGTTTTTTTAAATAGATAGAGTGATTCCAGAGGAAGGTTTTTACGTATAATAACATTCAATACGGAGTAGAGTACTGTAGTTTTTGAGGTTTCTGTAAATAATTACATTTTTTTCCGCTTACATTGCAAACGCAGGCTAAACCCTACGAGATTTATCAAAATAATGTACTAAGTATTTGTACACATTGAAAAGGTCTACAGAAAAGTCCGCGATGGTATATGTCTATCGCTTATGGATAACCCACTAAAGCATTTTTTGTCGTTTACTTTTTACGAAAAATAATGCCTTATTTTTGAAGCAATTCTTATACAATACAGCATTAATCCTTATCCAATTAAGTACCTTAAATAAATAGTTGATTTAATATATGTAGATCAATATGGCCGTTTACAGCATGTAATTTAAGTGAACATTTTACACAGATATTACAGATTTAAAATGCCGTGAGGACGCCGCGCTTCGCCCTATAACACTTCGACTTTAGCAGCGATGTCGCTCTTTCAAGAGTTTGTTTAAAGACATTCTGTAATTAATTGTAAAAATAAAATACATAGGGAAAATATAAAAGTAAATAAGTAAAAATGTACTATATGAATTTAGATATTCCAAAGATAGCAGGAAATCTTCTTGGTATAGGGAAAGGAAATTGTTTTTGTCCAAATTTAACACTACGGCCACGGGCAGTAATGAATAAATCAAAACAACTGGATCAATTTTAATCATTTTTTTTTACACTGACTGACATGGGATATATATTTTATACCCGTGCGAAGCAGGTGCAGGCCGCTAGTATACTTATATATTTTTTAAATACATACTTAAATACAAATATATACCCAGGCTCAAAGGCCAATAAATTCATTTATAGAAAATGTTGGCCCTCGGCGGGAATCGAACCCGCGACCTGCGAAGCTGAAGGCAGGGTCACTACCCACTGCGCCAACGGGCCAGTATACTAATACTTCTATAGATTCCACTTAATTTGCTAATACGGGAATGACAGTCAAATTAACTCCTTAAAATATATCGAAAAAAAAACCTGAACAAACGTGTTCTTTATAATCAATGCTAATTGTTATTTTAAATAAAGCAATATTGAAAAGCTTAGAAAAACATTGTTCTAATTGTTAGAATGCCGTAATAGTGGTTGAGACTGCAAGCAATTAAAATCTAGGTCAAGTAAAAAGTAGCCGGTATATAGGAGGAAAAATGAAAGAATGAATAGTGCAAACAAAGGTTAATACAGTTAAGATAATATCATGGTTTGTTTTATTGTATTATGATAATTTTTAAATAATTTATAGAATTAGGTGTTACTTTGCGGAGGTCCATAATACAAAAGTCATGAGAATATTATTTTGCTATAATCCGCGAGATTTATTTTTTTCTTTTTTTATCGCGTAAAAAATAAAAAATAATTATTAAAAAAAAAATATTTAAAAAAAATTAAAAAAAAATTATCCGCGTTAAAAATTTTTTTATCGCGGATTATAGCAAAATAATATTCTCATTACTTATTATAATTTTTAGCAATAGGGCAAATTAACAGAAGTTATGACAGAATTCTTATTCGCGTTTTTTAAGAGAATCTATTTAAAGCTAAGGGTAGGAAGCAGGCAACTTTGAGATACCTTATACATGCACGACAAGGTACCACACGATATTATAAATGCGAAATTTTGTGAACATGTATGTTTGTTACACTCTCACGGCAAATCCGCCGAACCACCCTCATTTCTAACCAAGGAGTCTTCTTAAAAGGCGACTAAGGTAAGTTGACCCACCGTGTAGTATCCGGTTCAGTAGAATAAACCACCCTCTTTCTAACTAAGTTGTCTTAAAAGGCGATTAAGGTAAGTTGATCCGCCGTATCGTATCCGGTTGAGTTGAATAGACCACCCTCTTTCTTACGAAGATTTTGTAAAATACGACCATTGTGTGATAAATTGCAATTATCAATTAGACACATAAGTTTTGACAAAAGTCATTGGTGCCTGTCCGGGGTTTGAACCCGTGACCTCCTCGAAAAAGTCACACGCTACTGGGCTATCACAGCTCAACCCGCAAAACAGTAGTCTGTTAAAAATAAAAAAGAATTTATGCGCAAATCCTGTCTATTCACACGTATATGGGAAACATGCCAGGAAAATAAAGGTAAACAACAACATATATGAAAAATGTTTTACTCTGACAGTGGATATTTAATCCTTTATGGAATATGTGAGGCAAACTCACTCTCAGCCAATTTATTTCTACTTCATATTTCGGAGGTGAAAATGAAATCAGCCAACACTGATATATTGGCGGATATTGTGTTCATCGCAATAAATCATAAAAGATAAATGTTTGGTTTGTGATTCTTATAAAGAAATATATTTGCGTTACTTTCTCTTAGGGTCTGTTTCACAAGTTACCAATAAACTGTCAGTTAGCTTATTCGGAACATATCTGACACATATCTCGGAATTTTGCGCTTCTCAGGTTTCTGATAGGCTTATTCAGCACTTAAAGTCCGTAGATCATGTGGCTGTTATTTTGTTTATCTGCTGGATAGAAAATACCTATTTAAAATGGCCGCAATTTTTTTTTAATGTTAACTTTTTAAAGTGTCTTTTTAGAGACATTTATCTGCTACTTAGTTTATTTGTCGATTAACTCTACCACCTACTAATTAAACTATCTACCAATGTGCTTAGTGCGAATTTTTTTAACTTACTTGATAGCATTAGCGTAATACTAAATTATATGGCGTTGAAACAGCGGTCACTAGATGTCTTGTCCCATAAATACTGTTGAACAACGTGCGAAGTTAGTGTATTTATTTTCGGAGCAAAAACAAGTGCCTTGTCTTATTGAGAATACTCGGATGGTGGAAAAACTCTTAAATCAAGATTACTCGGTCTAAAATAGCCACCCTCGCTTTGTTGGATAATTTATCGTAGAATTTCTTTTTGAGTTTCAAATTGATTCAAGAAGCTTTTTGTAACACTGTAACGAAAACATTTTTTATCTAGCATCGGCTAGTTTTCTTTTATCCCTTGTAATAGAAACTGTTGACAGTCTCAAATTTTTAATTAGCGGCGACGATTCAAATGTTTTTAGTATGTCAAAGTATTGGAATCTCATTCTCGTTTTAATGCTTGTGAATATTTACAATTTCGTATTAACTCTTTTCTACTCAATTGTGATTTCAATCGCCAATACAAGTAGCAATTACATTGCGATTTACACCACATTTGAATATAAATTAAACGATATAATTTTCGATTTCGATTAACGATATGTGGTCCGGCTAAGTAAAATTCACCATCGTCATTTCTTACTGAGGTACAAGGCGACTAAGGTATGATGACCCACCGTGTAGTATCCGGTTGAGTAGAATAGACCACCCTTTTTCTTACCCAGGTGTCGTGAAAGGCAACTAAGATAAGTTCAAAAATAACTAGCCAAAACATGTAACAACATGTTTAAAAGACGTGACTTGAGTGGGATAAGGAGAGTAGAATAATGGCATAAGTAAGGAGTACAACGCCGCTTGCCTATCGGTTATTTTTGACACCGCGTATTTTCTTATAAGCAGTGAGAAGGTTCCCAAAAGGCTGCTGAATCGACAAACAATATTGGAAATCTTATGTACAATATTTAAGATTAATGTACAAGTATTTTTCGCGAAATTTTCTGACGTTACATTGGTGCTACCGGTTCGCTATTTATTTATAGAAAACTAGCTTTTACCCGCAACTTTCTTTTGCGTGGACTGTTGTCGAGTGATAGGGTGATAATAGATGGCGCTTTTGCATCCTATTCCTGTAGAATTAACAGGATTTCTATAGCCTATTTGTTATACCGGTGTGTATGTAATAATTGTGCCAAATTTCATCGATGTTGGTTCAGCGGATTCGCCGTGATAGAGTAACAAACATACATCCATACTAACAAACTTTCGCATTTATAATATTAGTAGGACTAGCATACCCGGCAGGCTTCGCTGGGCTTAATTTATTAGTGAAAAAATTGTCATTGACTTAAAAAAAAACGGGCGTGACCAAACTTTATAGGAGCATCCGCTGATTCATTCTAAAGATTGTCTGAAAATTTCTTAAAAATCGGTCCAGCCGTTTCGGAGTCTATAAAGAAATACAGACAATAATTTATTTTTATAATATATAAGAAGATATTTAAAAATCGTACCTACTTTTTGTCAAAATGAATGTGGCAACTACTCAACTCCATTTTTCTTCTTGTTGTTGAATATTTTAAACTTTGGATCACGGTTTTCTTATTATAATAACTTAAGTAACATAAGTGATGAGTTGTTTGTTTTAAGATGGATCGACTGTCGTCTGCCCTTCAAAAAAGTGACAAGGACAAATAAATTCTACTTCCAATGGTACTTATTGCGTACTAAAAAAACATGTTTTTTCAACTATAGTTTAATTAATATATAAGATGGCAGTTGCTTATGTAAAATCTGCTCTCCTAAATTTAAGTATTATATTAGAAATTTTCAAAGAACAAATCTAGAGCAAAAAGCTTGGTTTAATGTTTTAATATTCTTTCTTATATTATAAATGCAAAAATTCTGTCAATCTTGATATATGTTTCGCTTTCACCTATTCGCTTTCGCAATCCACATGTTTATAAGATGTGGCGACCCCACTTAGAGTGGGTTAAGGGCAGGAGGATGATCACCTTAGGCAACATGAAAAAGATTCATAAATGAGGGTATTCGAAGATTTAATTTTAAGCGAACAAAGTTGCGGTTACGGCTTGTATTTAATATTTATGTGATAAAGTCGCAATTATCTCACCGGGAAGCTGACAGTAGTTGACAACGAAAAAGATAAAAATTGTCATTTTCCTTGTACACTCGTTGAGCTGTCAAGTGTAACAACAGCCTTGTTACAAAGTTTTATAATATATGAACTACTAGCTTTTACCTGCGACTTCGTTCGCGTGGACGGTTATCAAGTGATAGGTCAATAATTGATATCGTTTTTCCAACATATTCCTGTAGAATTAACAGGATTTCTATATGTTATTCCGGTGTATAAGGAATAATTGTGTCAAATTTCATCGATATTGGTATAGCGGATTCGCCGTGATAGAGTAACAAACATACATCCATTCTCACAAACGTGGCGACTAAGATAAGTTGATCACCCGTGTGATATCCGACTGAATAGACTATCCTCATTTCTTATCGAGGTATCGTAAAAGATTACTAAGATAAGTTAACGTCAGGCAAGCGGGCGGTCGTAAAATATGTCGACAAACCATGCAACGACATGTTTATAACACGTTGTGTCGACCTCACTTAGAATGGGATAAGGGCAGGAGAATGATGATGAAAGAAAATGTATAGAATAGAATAGTTTAGAGAAAATGCATTTTCACGCTTGTCTTTAATTTGGTATATATGTATGTGTCCCTCTCTATTGAGAGAAAGCCTGGTTGTTTGATGTTAATATACTCGTAGCTTAGCTTGCATGCTTATAAGCCAAGCTAAACCGCTAATTCAATTACTTTAGGTTGAAACTGTGAATGTAACGAAGTACATTTTAGGGACACGTTTGAAAGAGAAAATATGTAGTTATTGTATAGAACCGGCTATACTCACGTCTTATTCTATCGGGTTAGCCCGACTTGTTTCGAACCCATCCGGGGCACTTATTCATGAGCTCTTTACACGACGTTATCGCGGCGGGAACTGCGTCCAGCAGCTCGCTGGGCGCGACTCGTGGGTGGCGGGGGTGCGGGGGGACACGGTGGCGACGGTGGCCGCGTCTCTCCCAAGTGTTCCCTGTCTCTCTGGTCTTCGTCATCGCATGCACGGATGAAGTTTGTGCACGCGACGCTTACGGTACGGAGAAAATATGTCCTTGGACATTGTTTTCTTTAAAAAACCTTTATTCAACAATCCTATGTAAAAAAATGTATATTACATCCCCGATTTGTTCAACGTTACTTTACATCATATAATTGGCTTTGTATTGATTTTACGGTCTCTTTCTTTATCAAGTTGATCCATCTATCCAAAAAAATGAAATAATTAGTTAGTAGTGAAATAGCCAGTTATCAAAGATTTTTAACATCAAATAATCATTAATCACTGTGACTGATATAAATACACTTTCTGACTACATTTACTTGTATGTACTTAGTAAATGCTTGTAAAGTTTTTATCGCTTCCTTAACGAGTTCTATTGGAATTATTTTCTTCACTACTGAAAAATTACTCATATTTACTTTGATAAGAAACGTTAGTTGTGTTTGAATTTTAAAAAAAAGAATGTATCATAAATTGCATTGTAGCTAAGTTTTATGTTCAATATTTCTAGACTCTCTGCTTCAAAGGAGGTTTTCTTTTCAATTTAATTTCTTTAAAACTAAGCTTGATCGTAATTAAAAATAATTGGAGAATATATCTTCTTATCCAATTATTGTTTTTTTCCTGTTTGTGTTTTTATTGGGTCTTTAAACGTTGTAAATTTCGTCAGCTACTGGTACATTAGAGTGCTTAGTGCATATTTTTAACCTATTAGATCGCGTTAGCGTATCCCCAATTTGTGTCGCTATTGTAGCATCATACAAATTGGCGTTACGCTACGTGTGGTGACTTGTCCTGCATGTATAAGGTACATGTTGCCTGCTTCATATCACAAAACAAATGCGTATTTATATGAAATGGCAAAATAATTGTCCAATTGCGCATGCCGTTGCCATCTATAATTAATATAGAACTTAGTTTAAAATAATTTCAAAGTTTGTATTTGTAGCTTTACATGGTGTGTATATTGTTGATGGACTTTTAAAATAAATAAATAAATCTTTCAATATATACAGCATCATCCTCCTGCCCTTATCCCACTCTAAGTGGGGTCAGCACAACATGTTACAAACATGTTGTCATATGATTTGGCTACGTATTTTACGACCAGCCGCCTGCCTGACGTCAACTTACCTTAGTCGTATTTTACGACACCTCGGTAAGGAATGAGAGTGGTCTATTCTACACAGCCGGATACAACACGGCGGGTCGACTTACCTTAGTCGCCTTTTACGACACCTCGCTAAGAAATGAGGGTGGTACTATTCTATTCAGCCGGATACCACACGGCGTTTGTATTTATAACTTTACATGGTGTGTATATTGTTGATGGCCTTTTAAAATAAATAAATAAATCTTTCAATATATTCAGCATTTCATAAAAAACCCAGACTCAGATTACAGGCCATTCCTGTAATTTATTAGGCACATCTGTCTTGGTAAGGTTGCGGGTGGCATAGAAATGAGCTTTTAGTTGACTCTCCTCTATATCAATAGAGCGCCACGTTTATCTGACTGGTTTCTTTGAAATGAATTTCTTAATGTCTTCTATCTATATATATAAAAGAAAGTTGGTTTTAGTTACACTATTTATAACTCAAGAACGGATGAACAAATTCGGCTGAAAATTGGTGGAGAGGTTGCTTAGAACCAGGAGACGGACATAGGATAATCCCGTTCGACCGCATTTATTTTATCCCGTCAAGTCACTATAAAACGTGGTACAACAAAAACGACTATGACATGGAAAAACAAAACATAAATGACAGCTAAACGTAATTTAGTCTTTGGATAAGTATGGTAAAAATTATCAAAATAGTAGTAGCTATAAACGTTACTACATAGTATAAAACAAAGTCACTTTCTCTGTCTGTCCTTATATCTCTTTGTTTGCTGAAAACTTTAAAACTACGCAAAAGATTTTGATGCGGTTTTTTAAGTATATAGAGTGATTGAAGAGGAAGGTTTATATGTATAATAAAATTCAATATGGAGTAGCAAAATACTGTGATTATCACTGAGTGACCTAGGCTATATGCTTTATACCCGTGCGAAGCTGGGGCGGGACTCCTAGTATATTATATAAATGAACCACTAACCTCAGGAGTTTTGAAAGTAACAAATTGTTGTAGCAATATGCTGAAGTGTAGCCATTGAGGCTAAATTACGGTAATATGTCTCTTAGTTCTATAGCAGGATTTACGAAGTTTATGGACGTATAGGTTATATATGTTTGGTATGAGCAAGCTATATGTGGGTTTTAATTTATTTATTTTCTTCTTCCTGCCCTTATCCCACTCTAAATGGGGGTCACATGATTTGACTAAGTAATTTATGACCGGCCGTCTGCCTGACATCAACTTACCTTAGTCGTATTCCACGACAGCTTGGCAAGAAAGGAATGGTCCACTCAACTTAACCGGATACAACACGGTGAGTCAACTTACATTAGTCAGCTTTTACGACACCTCGGTAAGAAATGATGGTGGTCTATTCTACTCAGACGGATATCACACGGTGGGTCGACTTACCTTAGTCGCCTTTCATGACACCTCGGTAAGAAATGAAGGTGGTACTATTCTATTCTGCCGGATACCACACGGCGTGGGTTGAGGCTATTTATAAATCATGTAAAAAAAGAAGACATAACATGAAGGTACACGGTATTTAAAAAGGATTCCGCCAACTGATCGTAATTTTTTTGTCTACAATGAGCCTACCCGTCTTATTTGCACTTAATAGATAACTTTGGCAATTTTTTTTTTAATACTGATTAAAAAAAATGTAGTCTGAAGGAAATAAATATAATTTAATTGACATCTGGCTTTGTTAGTAAAGGTTGACTGAACTGACGCGGCACGCTTGTTCAAAAAACAGGAAAAACGAATAACGTTGTTGTTTTTCTCCCTCGCACAGTACTATTTAGTTTTTAGGTCAAGGTTACTATTCGTTTCGTGTTTCATAATAGGGTACTGTCGTTGATCTCTATAAATCATGTTTATTTTTAAAAACGTTAAATAACTCCTATGACTATAATAATTCTAGGGTGCTGAGGCGTGTAGGTAGTAAATTTAAAATGAATTTACCACGTATGTTACCGAACACCTTGTATGAAAAAATTTGATGCGATGCGTTCGAAACTTACAATTCCAAAATATGGACACCTACTTTTAGTCTTAGTTATCGGCAATAAATGTTGTTCTAATTTAATTCTATATATAGTAGTTCTATTCGACTCATTAGTTATTGTTATCACAGTATCTATTAAAGTTTGTATTGGTACAGAATTGAAATTTATTGTAATTGCTTATATTGGCAAGGGTATGTTCGCTCAGATATTGGAACAATATTGGCGTAAATCGAAATAGTTTTATGAGGTGGAGCAATAATATCATATGACCTGACGTTATAATTTGTTTCTGTATTATTTATTACTTGTTAAGCCATGCGGTATCCGGCTGAGTAGAATATACCATCCTCATTTCTTACCGAGGTGTCGGAAAAGACGACTAAGGTAAGGTGACACGCGGTTTAACTTAACTTATTAATTTTTCAGCTATTAATTTTTAGTTTATTTAAGTTTTTTTAGTAAGATTTTGTAATAATCTTCTAGATAGTAAGTAATTTGTGTCTGTTATTAGTCTAAAAAAGTTCAAGTCGTGTTTCCCTTAATACGATTGTACATAGTGTTATACCTTATATTAAATAAATATATGGGACACTTACACACACGGTCGTCCGTCCCCAAAGTAAGTAACTTAATACTTGTGTTATGGGTGACAGACAACTGGTGAATACTTATATATTTTTTAAATATATACTTAAATACAAATATACACCCAGGCTCAAAGACCAACAAATTCATTTATAGAAAATGTTGGCCCTCGGCGGGAATCGAACGCGCGACCCGCGGAGTTGAAGGCAGGGTCACTACCCACTGCTCCAACAGGCCAGTCATATTAATCTTGTATCTTGGTATAACATATTATGTAACAATCACTGGTATACCTTAAAAATAAAATAAAAAAAACATGTTGTGCCGACCCTACTTACAGTGGAATAAGGGCAGAGGTATGATAACTATTTATTACTCTTTATTTCGTTGGTGTCGAGTTTAGCATTAAATACCCTTCATTGATACTTTTTATCTGCACTACTTTTATATCTGCATAACTCAAACGTAATAAATGCATTAAGTCAAATTTTTTACAAAAGTACCAGCAGTAAAAGTTCAATATAGTTCGAAATAGACAATAAAATTACTATTTCCTCTACTACTTATTTACTAAGTCATCCCAGGAATTAAAAATTTCCTTAAGAACATAGCCGGAATATAGAAATATAATAAATATCCAATCTTATCTTCCTAATATTATAAATGTGAAAGTTTGTAAGTATGGATGTATGTTTGTTACACTTTCACGGCGAATCCGCTGAACCAATATCGACAAAATTTCGAACAATTATTTCTTATACACTGGGATAATATATAAGCTATAGAAATCCTGTAAATTCTACAGGAATAGGATGACATTGAATGCGCAATCTATTATTAACATATCACGCGACAACAGTCCACGCAAACGAAGTAGCGGGTAAAAGCTAGTATATATATAAAGCAACATAAATATATGTTATGAAGCCACTTAAGTAGAAATATATGTACGTAATTGGAATTTAACGTCTCTAAATATATTGCTAATATTTTTTCATAAGTTATATGAAAATTTATACAAGATAATTATCATAAATATCTCCTTTAATTACGAACCTTTACTGAACTGGTGCCAAGTCAAGATATTACAACAATATTTTTGTCGTATCTACGATGAATGGCTTCTAATGACTTTAAACTTTTTTTTAGTCTGTAATTAAAGGGCTTTTACACTACATGACATCATTACCGGCATATAGGGGTCGGCACAACATGTTATAAACATGTTATCACATGATTTGGCTACGTATTTTACAACCGTCCGCCTGCCTGACATCATCTTACCTTAGTCGTATTTTACGAGACCTCGGTAAGAAAGAGTGTGGTCTATTCTAATTAACCGGATACCACACGATGGGTCGACTTACTTTAGTCGCCTTATACGACACCTCGGTAAGAAATGAGCGTGGTATATTCTACTGAGCCGGATACCACACGGCGGGTCGACTAACCTTAGTCGCCTTTTACGACACCTTGCTAAGAAATGAGGGTAGTACTATTCTATTCAGCCGGATACCACATCGGCTTTTACATTACATATATGCCAGAGATATTATACCTTAAAACTTAACTAAACAAATTAATCTAATAAACTATTCTAAAGATCTCATAAAGAAGAGTTTGAACAAATGCATAACAAGGCCTTTTATAACTATAAAAAAGTTACTTTAATAACAGAAAAAATTTAACTAACCAATGAATGTTTCGTAGTTATTTTTTACACGCTTGTATATTCATGTACCTGATACAAAACACTTTAATTTTAAGGGTTGTAGGTAAAGCAATGTCGTCTAAGGGATCCAATGGAATACATATAGCGCTGAGAGATCAAATTTACATAAAGGTCTACTCTTAAAGGAGTACTAAAACGGGCACAGAATTTAGGAATGTTTATGCGTTGACTAATGTAATCTACGAGAAAGTTTAATTTAATCTAAAGTAAAAGGTCTACAGATTACAGGTTACAGCCAATATCAAATATCATTAGTATCCGGCTGAGTAGAATAGACCACCTACATTTCTTACCGAGGTGTCGTAAATAGCGACTAAGGTAAGTTGACCCACCGTGTGGTATCCGGCTCAATAATAAACCACACTCTTTCTTACCTAGTTGTTGTAAATTATTACTAAGATAGGTTGACGTCAGACAGTCGGCCGGTCGTAAAATATGTGGCCAAATAATGTGAAAACATGTTTATAACACGTTGTGCCGACACTTAGAATGGAATAACGGCAACATAAATAAATATATAAATCAGTCTAATATCGAAATTACAGCATGAATATATAATAGCTACTGAATAAACCGAGAACGATCGCTGTTTACGTACAAGAAAAGTAGTAGATTATATTATTCATAATATCAATCACGTATTCCAATTCAATACTAAGACCTTGTCGCTTAATGGATCAGACATAATATAGTGTGTACGGGATCGGGAAAACAAATTTACATAACGTCTGACGACGTGTGGGAATTGTTTAACTTGTGTAGCCTTTTTTTATACAATGGATTTTGTTATTTGTATACTAAAGTATTTTTACTGTTAGAAGAATTAGTATCAGGGTGAGTGAGCCATGCACGGTAATTTCTTTAAAAATGTATACAAAAGTGCAATAAAAAAGATTGTTACTTGGAATCGTTCCTGGTATTCTGAATTTGAGACGGCATAATTAATGTTTGCTTTCTCATAAAATTGTAGCACTTTTTTATTGCCCGAAAGAAGGTATAAAATGTTATTTTTTATGTAATAAAACATAGCTTGATTGATTTTCTTCCCCAAAATCCCGTAAATTTCATGAAAATTGTTGGAGCCATTTCCAAAATTTAGAAAAATATATATATACAAGATTAACTTATTTAAATATTAAAAATTTCAACAGCATCGATCTAAAAGTCATCTATCGTATATGAGGGTATGGTAAATTTTATGGTGCATGGCAGCGTTTCCTGTTTGCCATGACACCAAAATAAAATACCGTTTTTTTTAAAAATGCTACCAACTATCCATCGATGCATCGTAAATTACTTTTATGATTTTGCGCGAACTTGATTCTTTTGTTAATTGATTGTTAAATGATTCTACTGTTAATCGTTGAGGAGTTCCCTCGTCTGGAGCAACTTCAGTTTATGCTTATCATAAACATGCATTGTCATCGGGACTGTAACAGTATGTAAAATTTCACCTCAATCAGATACCGGAAAGTGCGTCCGATTCAACTAAATTGATTGTGTTAAATTTATTTTGCAAAATTCCACCTTCACATACATAAAGGTCAAGTTAAATAAAAGCTTTTCAAAATGAAAGTTTGTATGTATATCCTTCATAAATTTAAGTTTTAAAATAATTGAGCTAAAGTTACGTTTAAAATTCATCTCACGGTTAGCGGTAGAGGAAAACATGTCTATTAAACCTACGTATGCTTCCAGAATCCCCCGGGGTACGATTTGTAACTCGCTAGTCCATATTGGAGCGAAGTTTCGGGTCTGCCTTCTCACTGAGAAGGGATGAGGTCTTTGCCCAACTTTCACACAGTAACAGGTAATTACTCTTTACTTACATACTGACAGATTAAAATACTTTATACCACTCGCTTCACAAGTGAATCTCAGAAATGCGTTCAAAATATCTATGAGGTTTGAAGTTCTTCAATACTAATAAATACAAATACACAGTTGTGCAGAAACATGGTTGTATGTTCACTATTCTATTACATGTGTTAAAGAATAAATCACAAAATTCGAATTTTACAAATCATCTGTTGGAAAGCATACATGAATTACATAACGACCATTCCTTTAATATCCTTCACATATGCGATAAGGGCCTCCGACTTAATATTTTGGAGCAGCTTGAGATAATAAAATAACAATGTAAATGTCTCTAATTCCGGTTTGCTACACAAGTTTGGAGGGAATCAATGGTGGGGATGAACTATTAGTGGATAAGACTTGGACTTACTTGGGCAATGCGGCTCATCATAATTTTGTCGTGAAACCTATCCTCTTGATGATGCTTCGGTTACGGGGCGAAACGATCGTAGAGATTGTCGTAGTGAGAGTGTGTAGTGACCGTTGGTGGTGGCGTTTTGAGATACGTGCGGTGACTGGTTATTCATGTATAAGGTATGTAAACGTTGCCTGTTTCCTACTTTTAGCATTACATAGATTTAATTAACAAACGCGGATTATATCGAAATAATTTGATCATAATTTCTTTTATAAGTATAAAAGCTTAGCATTTTTCATTACAATACTCTGAAAGTTTCCCAATCGAAGATTCTACATAGGTTCCTCATAAAATAATACTAGTACTTTGAACTCAAAACAACGTCAAATTTTCTGCTAATTGGCTTCAGAAACAGCAATAATTGCTTCGAGCAAAACATCGTTGTTACCATTGAGTTAACAAAAACGGTTTCGTTAATTAAATGATAACAACTTTTATCATTTACAGTTGAACGCACGGAAAGGAAATTATGCCTACAGAATCATGTACTATTATTTGATTCGAAATTCAAATGTAGGTATGGTACTCCTTGTTATGAATAAAACTCATACGAATAATTGAAATAATGAATAATTGAATAAATGAATGAGCATTCATAAAAACCATATGCTAATATAGTTATATGAAATTAGTAAAGATTTTTCAAACATATACTAAACCAATACCACTCGTAACTTAATTCACGCTAACTAAAGCGTTTAGGTACACTCAATAAAACAATATGTTAAAAAATTTATTTTTCTACCATCTAGAACACAGTAAAAAAAAGTAAAGTAGCGGCCTAATACTCTCCCACTGCTGGGAATAGGCCTCTTCTCCGTTTTTGTAGAGAAGGATTGGAGCTAAGACCTACCACGCTGCTCCAATGCGGATTGGTAGGTTACACATATCTCCAGAATTCTCTAGAGATATGCAGGTTCCTTACGATGTATTCCTTTACCGAAAAGCGTGTGATAAATGGCAATTATCCATTAGACACAAGTTTTAACAGAAAAACTCATTGGTGTCTGCCCGGGGTCGAACCCGTGATCTCCTCGAAAGCTCTTTAGAACACAGTAATGAATCTTATTTACCTTAAAACGAAATTTACAATCTACGAGTAATGAATCTTAAATTTACTGTAACTGATTTTACTAGAGTACAAAGAAATAAAAAATATAACTTTAAAACTGAAGTGACCGATGATAGTAAAAATTATGTAACCGTCATTTATAGAAGTAGGTGCTACTTTGCGGAATTTCACTCCAGTCTATACGGCTATGTTTGGAGGCAAAATTAATGGTGGGGGTTAAACTATTAGTATGTAACATTGCTTATTGGGGTGACGCGTCGCTTTGGGATTTTGCCATAGAGCCTATCCTAACGATGCTGAAATAATAAAGTTAAATTTAATTTACATAGTAAAAGTATGCGTTGTCAAATTTAACTTTTACTTATATCATTAAACGTTACCATGCCTATTAAAGATTATATTAATAGCTCTGCGTCATTAAGTATGAGATGCTCGTTAAATATTAAGTATCTTTTTGTAAATTATAGCCTCAGATTATGTGTAAGTTATATTATAGCCAGATAATTCGATGCTTTAAAAGCTTGTTATTTTTTTAATTTTACTTATTTCTCTCATTTTATGCGATTGATTGATTAAACAAAATTTGAGACTTATCATATTATTGTAGCTATCATATAAACTGTTCGTTCAAAGTTTAGTTTAGAGTAGAATAGACCACCCTCATTTCTTACCGAGGTGTCGTAAAAGGCGACTAAGGTAAGTTGACCCATCGTGTGGTATCCGGTATAGTAAAATATACCAACCTCTTACCGAGTAGTCGTAAATACGATTAAGGTAAATTGACGTCAGGCAGGCGGCCGGTCGTAAAATACGCAGCCAAATACTGTGACAACATGTTTGTTACATGTTGTGCCAACCCCACTTAGAGTGGGATAAGTGCAGGAGGATGATAAATATCCATTTCCGATCGTGCCAGTTTGATGTTACATAATCGGTATCAACACTGACTAATACCATTAAACTATAAACTGACCTTCGACAAAGTTACGTTATCGTTTCTCAGCACTCGCAAACACTTTAGGCACTAATTTATAGAATTAGGCGTTACTTTGCCGAGATCCATAATACAAAAGTAATAATAAAATTATTTTGCTATAATCCGCGATGCAGTAAAATAGAAAATATATATAATGCTAAATGTAGCTAGTAAATGTCGCTTTGCGATTTTGGTCGTGGAGTCTATCTCCTGACGATGCTTCGGTTGCGGGGCGAAACGATTGTTGAGTTTGTGATAGTGAACGTATATAGTGCTTGTGTATCACGGTGGCGGTGGTGGAGGTTTGTGCATGTGTTTTTTACGACTCCTGCATGTATCAGGTATGATAACCGATTGTCCACTCTACATTTAGTATTATATATATTTTCTATTTTACTTCATCGCGGATTATAGCAAAATAATTTTATTATTACTTTTGTACTTTAGGCACTAGCTACTTTAATGGTTCATATTCAAACATAGTTCCAGATAAGCTTGATATTAGATAGTTAAGACTTAATTGATCAAAATTTTCGTTTCATTTATGTTTGAAACGCATGTAACATCTGCCTTTGTTGCAAAATCAGTTCAAATTGATTAATTAAACTGTCTCTCGCACATTACGGATATTAATTTATATTATACTAGCTGCGCTAACGGTTTTGCTCGCGTGAATATCAGTGTAAATTGAAATTTTGAACACATAAATAGTTATTGTGAGAAAACCATAACAGATAGAGACATGTTACCAAGGACTTTTTTGTAAAATTTTTATAGTTCTACAATTCTCTAGTACATTACTTTAATGTGTCTCTGATGGTTTACGCGGCGGACGCGTCTGAAGCTCCCAATCGGAGTTTTGTTACAACTGCGCCACCTCTTCAATAATTTACAATTTACAAAAATCCGTAAATATTCTATTAACTTAAACCTTCCGGAAGAATTGCACTTCATTTTAGTAATATCTGCACAAATATATATTCAGTACATTTAAAGGAAACGGATCACATATATACATCTTTTGAGGACTTTGTTTAATAGTAAGTATAAATAGATTAATTTGTAACGTTTTAATAGCTCAGTGGGGAACGAACGGAACAAAGAAGTAAAAATTCCAGATATCACCTACCTTACCAGATATTACCTATCTTTTTATTCTTTTTTTATGTCTTTCAAACATTCGTTTTTTAGAAATGAAATGATTACATGCTGCAAATGGCCGTCAAAAGGTTAAATATTGGAATGTATTATATAAGTAGTCATTAAGCCAACAGTAATGGGCACAATATTGAAATAACCCTTTCAATTAAATGTAATGGCGTCGATTTCCCTCAATGTTAATGCGACTAGCACTCGGAATGTAAGAACATCTTAACATACGTATCGACATAATCTAAGGCGTTGGAACGTGTGCTTGTTATGGACGTGACTACGATTATATAAAAAGGCGTCAAATTCCGATCTGAATACGTGCTCCGTGCATATATTCCGATCGGAATTTGAGCACACAAGCACTACACATACTCACTACCATAATCTCACGATCGTTTCGCCCTGAAACCGAATCATCATCAGGAGGATAGGTTCCACGACAAAATCGTAATGCAAACGCATGCATGTAGTGCTTGTGTGGAGTATTGGTGTTGGCGGCGTTTTGTGATACGTGTGGTGACTTGTCCTGCATGTATAATGTGTGTGAATATTGCCTGCTTCATACACTTAGCATTACACAATTAGCAAACGCGGATTACAGCAAAATAATTCTATTGTATCTAAAGTACTATGAAATTCCGCTAAGTAACGCCTGCTTCTATAAATCATCTAGTACTTGGTTGACCGAGTCTTGCTCGGAATTTTTTTACAAAAAAAAGAAGTTTTTTAGAAAAAAAAGAAGTACAAGAAAAAGAGAAGTAGGAAGTTAAAATATGATTTAAAGCGAAAGAACATTAAACTATCAACTGACCTTTTAGAAAGTTACATTTTGTCGTTAAACAGTTGTACGTTAAACTGCGCGCTAAAATTTTAACTCAATTAAAATATATAAACTCAAATATGATAAAAAAATTGTATTTTAAATTCATGTGTATTATATATTAATGATACAACGGCACAATAGTCTAGTGATCAAAGAACAATTGCGCAACTATTTAAGTGTAATTAAAAACTCATTCGTTGGAAAAATGTTTTTCTTACTTTATTCTTTGATACGAATTCTCACAGAGTATAGGTATTATGTAATCTAATAAAGTATAAATGCCTTCTTTTATTTATAAACATTCGTGTATTTACATACAATCTTTTATTTATTTATTGACGTAAATAATCTCTTTATATTAATGATATAATATTATTTTAGAAATCATAATATATTATTTTAGAAATATAGTATATTTCTAAAATATCGCTAGACAATTAAAAATATTCTCTCAATTATTTATTCTATTTTTTAAAATAAATTTAAATATATATTTACATATACACAGAAAAAAGATTCCTAACAGATTAAGTTATATCTCACAAAGTGAAAAATGGTGGTAAACATAATTAAGAAACATTATCAAGATTGATTGCGTATCACAAAGCATTTGCCCACACATTTCTAAGGACGTCATATCCTTTATGAATATACGCCCACCAAGTTCTCATGTGAATATTTTTATACTGAAATGAGTGGTGTTAAAAACTTTTGCGATAAAATAACACTATAAACGTAGTCGGGCTTTGTAAAGTACACTTTTGACCGCAAACTCTGTGTGTAGGTTTTGTACACAAGTAAAATAAAGTCTGGTTACTTTGCACCCATCACATACGAGTATCTATACCAAAAATCATGACCATTCTTCCATTCTCAAGATTTTATATTTATTATTTATTTATATTTATTTATTAATAAATAAATATTTATTTATTTATTAATAAATAAATAAAATTTTTATTAATAAATAAATAAACATCGTTTACAATATATGTAGATACACAAAAATTTATGTGAAATTATATTGTAAAACAAATTAGTTTATATTTAAATGTGGTGTGAATAGTGACTATAATTACTAGTCTGACTATGACTTATCCTTATGACTTTATATTTCTAGTGAATTTTAGGTACGAAGTATTCTTTGAAACCGTGATAACTTTAGCAGTTAAAGATATCGCGGTGAACAATTTTACGACCGGAAACGTTTCAACGATAAATATGTCTTAAAACGTGTGATACACGTTGTAAAAGAAAATCAAAGTCGTATCGCTTTTATTACTCATATATCACCCATATATACCCTGTTACTGATAAACAGTGGCTACACTTTGAGACGCTTTATCTTTTACAATCCTTTTTTGACTTCAATGTGTTTAGTGCGATCTTTTTTTACCTCACCTACTCGTCGATCTTTTTAGCGTAAAACAAATTTGTATGACGCTGCAATAGCGACATCTAGTGACCGCTGTTTCAGCGCCATACAAATTCCGTTACCCTGAGCTTTTAACCTTTCTACTTCGATATTTGAATACCAGTTCATTGAATTTAATTTTTCGGGAGAAAAGTATCTAATTTGCTTTCATTAAGCTCGTTTAAGTGGCTGTGTCCGTACATGAATTTATACTATAATGCTCTGTAAAATATATAAACTATGTAGATATTTATGAAGGTCAAATACCACCACTTCGTTGTAAGGGGTTAGCCAACACTGCTTCAACTGTCAACCATGTATGGAATCAGAATAGGGTAAATCATTGATATGCAGTTTTAAATCCGCCAAAAGCAGGTTCCGTAACCGAAATTTATAGGACTACAGTTTAAGCTTCTTAATCTAACTCTAAAGTGATCAAAACCGATTCTTTTATAAGTACATATTATAAGAAAATAGAACAATTTGTCTTATCCAGGCGGTTTCATCAAGTAAATTTGCGTAATTAATCTAAATGACGCCGATTCTCCATTATGACGTTTCGGCAACGGAATCACAGAATATAGCGTCCATATTAAAATAATTTCACGGGCCACCAATAAAACCAGACTCATTAAAAACTTGTCGTTACGTTCCAATTCCAATATAATTTAGACTGTGATGGAAATTTTGCTGGAATATAATTATATTTTGAATAGAACAATAAAGTTTGGAATAGAACAGATTGATTTTATTATAAAATGAGATTTCAAAAAATATACCTGACGCTGCTCTGCGTATTTGCAACCATATGTGTACCTGAAACAAATATTAAATTGTTATATACTAATTTTAACAGCTGTGATGGCCCAGCGGTAATACCGTTCGACTCTTTCGAAAAGGTCGCGGGTTCAAACCCGGGCAGACACCAATGAGTTTTTCTGTTAAAACTTATGTGTCTAATTGATAATTGCAATTTATCACACGCTTTTCGGTGAAGGAAAACATCGTGAGGAAACCTGCATATCTCTAGAGAATTCTGGAGATATGTGTAATCTACCAATCCGCACTGGAGCAGCGTGGTAGGTTTTAGCTCCAATCCTTCTCTCCAAAAACGGAGAGAAGAGGCCTATTCTCAGCAGTGGGATAGTAACAGGCCGCTACTTGCTTGCTTACTAATTAATTTGTGCATTATTCTATTTTATTTTATGAATACATTTCTGTATGGCGTCCTAGTTTGATAAAGTGAAATAGCGGCATGTTGCATTTCCTATGGATAGACTTCCTCTCTTTTTAGAAATGATGTGTGGATCTAAAGTATTCAGCGTGGTAATTCTAGGATAAAAATCTTCTGTAATAGAAATAGGTTGTTTTACACATTTCAGGAAATTCCCAGGTTTATACAGACGTTACGACGTTTTTCTTTACCGTCAAGGCTTGTTTGAAAAAAATGTTATTTTATTAATTTACAATATGCTCTTTTCCGCCGTGTGGTATCCGGCTGAGTAGAATAGACCACCCACATTCTTACCAAGGTGCCGTAATAGGCGACTAAGGTAAGACGACCCACCGTGTGATATCCGATTGAGTACAATAGGCCCCCGTCTTTTTGCTCGAGGTGTCGTCAGGTAGGCGTCCGGTCGTAAAATAGCTAGCAGAATCACGTGACAAAATGTTTATAATGAATGAATGAATGAATGAATGATGTATATGCTCTTTTAGACTGGCCCATTGGAGCAGTGGGTAGTGACCCTGCCTTCAGTTCCGCGGGTCGCGGGTTCGATTCCCGCCGAGGGCCAACATTTTCTATAAATTAATTTGTTGGTCTTTGAGCCTGGGTTTATATTTGAATTTAAGTATGTATTTAAAATATATATAAGTCTATATTCACCAGTTGTATGTCTACTATAACACAAGTATTAAGTTATTTACTTTGGGGACAGACGATCGTGTGTGTAAGTGTCCCATATATTTATTTATTTTCAGAGATGTAAACTTTGTAAGAAACTTGTATATGTCACAAGACAAGCAACAGCCCCAACAGCTCAATAGATAGAAAGATATGTAATAGATATATGAATAATTTAGTTACATTTGTCAAAGACAATAACAATACAAATAAACAATTAAATATTTTACTTACATTAATTATATGAGGCCTGAAAACTTGTTAACAAGCTCGCTTACAGGCCGAGACTGTTAATTAGTGATAAACAACATTATTTCCTGTTTGTAACTATTTAGTAGAAAGTTCTGATTTATCTGGGGAGTTGCAGATAATTGCCTAGTTAGTTGTATGTATCTACGTAATGAAGGATCAGTAAGATTAATGACTGTTTATTTCCTGATATATTTTCGTAGAAAACTACCTGATTATTACCTTTTAGAGATATTGAAGTAATATTTCGTTTCGATGTTATGACGCATTGAAAAGCCGTGTGGTATTTGGCTGAGCAGAATAGACCAACTTCATTACCTACCGAGATGTAGTAAATGGCGACTAAGGTAAGTTGACCCGCCGTGTGGTATCTGGCTGAGTAGAATAGACTACCTTCATATCTCACCAAGGTGTCATAAAAAGTGACTAAGGTAAATTGACCCGGCCGTGTGCTATGCGGCTGAGTAGAATAGACAACCCTTATTTCTTGCCGAGGTGTCATAAAAGGTGACTATGGTAAGTCGACCGGCCGTGTGATATGCGGTTGAGTAGAATAGACTACTCTTATTTCTGACCAAGGTTTCGTAAAAGGCGAATAAGGTTAGTTGATCCGCCGTGTGGTATCCGGCTGAGTAGAATAGACCACCCTCATTTCTTACCGAGGTATCGTAAAAGGCGAATAAGGTAAGTTGACCGGCCGTGTGGTATGCGGCTGAGTAGAATTGACCACCCTCATTTCTTATCGAGATGTCGTAAAAGGAGACTAAGGTAAGTTGAAGTTAGGCAGGCCGGCCGTAAAATACGTAGCCAAATCATGTGACAAGTTTATAACATGTCGTGCCAAACACACTTAGATTGGGATAAGCGTAAGAGAATGATGATAATATATTTTCAAATTAACTAGAACATAAGTTTGAGCTGCTGTTTGTTAATACACGTCATCAGGTAAGCGGGCGTTTGTAAAATACGTAGCCAAATTATGTGACAACATGTTTATAACATATTATGCCGACCCCACTTAGAGTGGGATAAGGGCAGGAGGATAATAATGTTATTTATTTATTTATTACGCCAACAACTTACATACAAGTTTCTCCAACAATCATTAAAAACTAAGGTTCGTATCTTAGTCTATTACAGGCATAAATATGAATAACAGACAATTTCTAACTTAATTTAAATTTAAACATATATATATGTTATGCCGCATTGAAGTCGATTTGATACATGCCTAATCTTTAAGAAGTTAGCGTGTTATTAGACTGCATAGTCACTTACATTAGGTGTGATTGGCATGATTAAGCAGAAACTTGGCCTGAAAAGGATATTATACGAGTCACGTGAACATTTGTATTACTCTTTCATCATTGTGAAAGTAATTTATAGAATTAGGCGTTACTTTGCTGAGATCGGATTGCGGATAATACAAAAGTAATAACAAAATTATTTTGCTATAATCTGCGATGAAGTAAAAATAGAAAATATATATAATGCTAAATGTAGAGTTTTCATACCGACAGATGGATGTTTCGGTTGCGGAGCGAAACGATTGTTGAGTTTGTGATAATGAACGTGTGCTTGTGTATTGTGGTGGCGGTGGTGGTTTGTTCATGTGTTTTTACGAATCCTACATGTATCAGTTATGAAAACGGATTTTCCACTTTACATATAGCATTATATATATTTTCTATTCTTACTTCATCGCGGATTATTGCAAAATAATTTTATTATTACTTTTGTATTGGAATTTATTCATTACAGTATAATATTGTATATTGTATTGTATAGAGTAAATAATAGACCTATATGAATGCGGATAAAACAAGAAAGTACCAGCCTATGGATTCACAATGGAAAACTTGTTTCGGCGTTACCTGATAAATACTCGATTAAACTTTTAAAAAAAATCTTTAGAATTTAAAGAGATGTTTTAAGTTGAAAGAGATTGTTTGAGTCTTTTTAAATTTAGATTTTTACGTTCTCTTAGTGTTACTTACTATGTCTCATTCCAATATATCCCGCTACACAAAGACATCTTATTTCTAAAATAGGTATCATTAAATTTAAAATCTTATGCCAAATTTGAATATCGCTAGATCTAGTTGACATTTCTTCAGAACCAGGAAAATTAAAAAAAATATATTGTTACGTTACTAAACACAAAGGTAAGAACAGTAATAGTAGATGAAATGATAATAGCTTTTGCGAATATATTCGAAAATTTAACGTAAATTGTTGGCTTTGGAAAGCTATCCATCCCCTGGGTTTGATGACAAATGACATCATCAGGCGGTAATAAAGCACTAAATCGAGATTCGTAGTTAATTTTGTTTGTGTTTCGTGATAAGTGGATAGCCTGTACGTGCCAATGAAACCACGAACGGAATCAACTGTTAAGTACTTAATATCGGTATCGCCGAACCAAACCGCTTTTAGGGGCTAATTTACTGAACTAATGCCAAATAAACGTGAATGCACTGACCAATAAATCAAATTCAAATTATTCTTTATTCAAATAAAGTTATAAACAAGTGCATTTAAATCGTCAACTCTACTGCTGGTTCGGAAAGCTGTTCCTACAGAGAAGAGCCAGCAAGAAACTCGGCGGTTACTCTTTTAAAAATATAATTCTTAATACTAGCTACATTTAGGCATTACTATTTTATACCGGTTGGAAGAGAGATATATCCACACATTCATCTAAGTAACCCTCAACTGTATAGTAGGCTTTCCGTATCAGCCTCATCTTAACAGTGTTTTTAAACTGATAGTGTGCTAAAATTGATTGCGGAATTTTATTATACAATCTTATACCAAAACCTACATACGACTTATGTACTTTTGCAGGGCAAAGCAGGAGCCGCAAGCTTATGTCGGTTCCTGCTTTGTTTATTGTAATAGAGAGATATGCCCTAATTGATAAAACAAATATCTGAAGCTGACGTTGTGTAATTATTGGTGAACCAATACTGTATAGTGGTTTAAGGTTGTATTTTGATGCTTGGGTCATTCTTTTTGTATCGCATAGTTTTATATTCAATGTAAATTATAGTATTTTTTTAATACAGGGATTTTTATAATGTATAGAAACCGGCTACACTCACATCATAAGTGCCCCCGATGGGTTCGAAACTAGTCGGGCTAGTCCGATAAAATAAGACCTGATATAGCCCGTTTCTATACATTAACTACTGTAATCTACATAAATAAGGTCACAGGCAGAAGTTGGTATCTTTAAGATTTAATCCTGAAATTGAGAGCTTACAATATCGAGACACTTTAAACTTTTTCCTACTTTTGTTTTATCTCGAGCAGATACTTTAGCTCATTGGTATTCTGTGACGGCATTCATTTGCCTCGGATACAAATCTCCATTCAGGATGCTGGTCATGCTTTCATCTTCCGATTTGCTAGATTGTTTCATACACCAAACTGCCGTAACAATAGATAATCCAAGGCATTACTGAAAGCTTTGGTTTAAAACCACTTCTGTGTTTCTTATGGGGGTACAAATTACAGTCCTGAGGGAGTAACATTTTGTACTTTGTACTGTATATATCTAACTAGCTTTCGCCAGCGGCTAAAGTCAAGTTTAAAAAGTCAAGATTTTATTTTTTATGTAAGTTTGTATGTTTTGTTTATGTAAGTTTGTATGTTTTTATGTTTTTTTAATGTAAGTTTGTATGTTTTTTAGAACACTATTGTAACGATAATTATTAAGCATGTTGTGTTCTCCTGTAATTGGGGGTACACTTAAGCCAATTTGTTAAACTAGTTAATACGGAACTTTTGCGTGTACCTTTGTTGGAGTCCCTTTATTAATAAATAAATAAAGATTAAAACCGTAATATAGAATTTTGGTAACCACAAAAGTGGTTTAATTGGGTTAACCCTAAAAGCTAGACATATGCTGTCGTGGACTTTTATTTAGAACTTTTAGAGGGTAACAATTTTGTAGTACATGATTTTTGAAAAAATTTCACCGTTTACTTAGCAAGGAAAGCTTTAAATTTTGCCGTTCTCGTAATATTTTTTATTGCCGCTCCTATCCTATTCATCTAAGAGTGATGTTACATATTTTATATATTATATAGCCTTTCTCAATAAATCGACTATCTTACACTGAAATAATTTTTCAAATCGGTCGAGTAGTTCGTGAGATTAGCGCGTTTAAACAAACAAGCGAACTCTTAAGCTTTATATATTAGTATAGATAATACATATAAGTATAGAGTTACATGTTTAATTCATAAATTATTAATAAGGGATTTTTTATAAAAAAATGGTACGTATGTTTGTTGTATACAAAAACTTTATTTGAAAATTGATTAGAAACTTTAATAGCATATAACATCTTAAATTATATTGTTTGAATATGCAATTTATTTATAAGATTTTTTATGAAACTAGAAAATCTCAATATACTATATGGATGGAGAAAATCTCAATTAACTATATGGAGCAATGTTATATGGACTGGTAAACAATAAATAAAAGACAACTTACAATAATTTTTTTATTTTTATTTCTATTGACAAGGTTTCAAAAATTAACCGCCTAGTTTCTTGCTAGGATTTATTGGTTCGAACAACATTCCAAGCCAGTGGTAGTTTCATTACATAATCGATTCTCAACGATTCAAAAGTACTTGCAAAAAGTGATTTGAATTGATATTATTTGATTAAATTATTAAAAGTTAACTATTCACTTTAATTGCATCTGTTAGCAATTATATGACAAAGACTATATATATATCGTGTATATACTCGTAGAATTGAGGGTCGAACGTATCAAGTATTCTATTCTCAAAGGGCAAAGGTTAAATACCCTCGTCATAGAGTTATATTAGATATGGAAATGATCAAAAGGAAATTGAGTGTGGGATACGTTAATTGGGTGCAATAAAGGCGGACACATCTAGATCTAATAGATATAGGCAGCAATATGATAGCAGTATTCTACGAAACATACATCCTCCTGCCCTTATTCCACTTTAAGTGTAGTCGGCACAACATATTATAAACATGGTGTCACATGATTTGGCTGCGTTTTTACGACCGAGCGCCTGCCTGACGTCAACTTACCTTAGTCATATTTTACTACACCTCGGTAAGGAATGAGGGTGGTCTCTTCTACTCAGCCGAATACCACACTTCTAAGAAGTATTCTACGAAACATCTACCGTAAAACTTTCTCAAACATTCTACCTCTAAGAGTATTTGGATTTTAATTATTCGCTGAAAATATTAATACGAGTGTTTATTTATTTATTTGGATCTCCAACAGCATTACACATTATATAATCCAAAAAATATACCATATAGTTTCAAATTAATTATGTAGTACAAATTGTAGAAATAGAAAGAATAGAAATACTCTTTATTGCACACAAATAAATAAAACAAAAATATAATTTTTTTGTTAGCCTATATAAAACAAGACGAGTTAATTAAACAAAAAAAAAACCCAACAAATTGCACAAGTGGCGGCCCTATGCTAAGCCAGTGGATAAAAAGGACTGTTAAAATTATAAGTAATTACAAATAACAACAATTTTAAACATAAAAATAAACACAAGAGTATAATGAAAACATTAAAAAATAATATTAAACCTCGAATATTACAAATTCGAAATTAGAATAATTAATTAATTATTGTCATTTTTACGCGGAGTTGACACGTCGTTCAAAGGAGAATAATTTTTTTTTTTGATTAAATCATCGTTATTTATTGAATAATTATAAGAGAGAAATATCTTAGTAATAATTAGTGATCTAATTATATAATTATTATATCTAATATTGATATAGTAAGTTGTAAGTACTCATTTTCCATAAAATTATTAATTTCAATTCAATTTAAATTATTTCCATTCTATTTCTCTTATATCATGAGATAAAGAAATTCGTTTAAACGATGAAATCCAATGTCGAAGAAAAATGTAACGTTAAAACAACGTTTAAATGAGCTTTCTCGTCTGTTACTCGGGGTCGTATTAATCAAATTTTCTTTGAATTTTCTTTCCACACCTTCACCATTTGACCTTTGCGCCATCTGTTTAAGATATTATATTCGATTTGTAAAATATTTGACTTTGATTTGCGATAAGATTATTATTTATTATTATTTATTATTATGTTATATTCTTCTGTTAAACCATATCTTTACTTAGTCATTTATCAGAAGGTTTTTTTTATGTTAAGTTCTCAACATTAACCGTTACAAATATATTTTTTCACGTCACACGACACTTCGGTAAGAAATGAGGGTGATCTGTTTTACAAAGCCGGATACCACACGGCGGGTCAACTTACCTTAATCACCTTTTACGACACATCGGTGAAAAATTATAGTGGTCTATTCTACTTAGCCGGACACCACATGGCGGGTCAACTTACCTAGTCACCTTTTACGACACCTCGGTAAGAAATAAAGGTGGTCTATTCTATTTAGCACTATTTACCACACGCCGGCATTTATACGAGTATTATTAGTATGTGTAGTGAAACAAAAGTAATGAGAATATTATTTTGCTAGAATCCGCGATAAATTTATCGATAGCAAAATAATATTCTCATTATTTTTGTATTATGGACCACCGCAAAGTAACGCCTAATTCTATAAATTATGTATAGTAATATAGCTATTCGCCCAAATATGTATACCTACCAATATTTAAGAATAATACATTGACAATAATAACTCAGAATAATATTTTACATTATAAACATAGTTGGTACCTTTACAATATAAAATATATATATTTTGTAACAAAAAACAAAATGTGTTTGATAAAGCTTTTAAATCTATCCGCTTAGGGCTTTAACATCAAAGAAGGAATTTCAATATATAAGAGAGCTTATGAAAAGGAATTTTTGTTTGGTTTTTTTATATTAATTTTTTATACTAAAAATGAATCAAATATGCGCAATATTGCTATTGTTGTTTATTAGCCGTGTAGTATCCGGCTGAATAGAATAGTACCACCCTCATTTCTTACCGAGGTGTCGTAAATGCGACTAAGGTAAGTCGACCTGCCGTGTGGTATCCGGCTGAGTAGAATAGACCAACCTCATTTCTTACAGAGGTGTCGTAAAAGGCGACTAAGGTAAGTTGACCCACCATGTGGTATCCGGTTTAGTAGAATAGACCACCCTCTTTCTTACCGAGGTGTCGTAAAATACGACATAGGTAAGTTGACGTCAGGCAGGCGGCCGGTCGTAAAATACGTAGCCAAATCATATGACAACATGTTCATAACATGTTGTAACGACCCCACTTAGAGTGGGATAAGGGCAGGAGGATGATGATGAAAAATGAATCAAATATGCGCAATATTGCTATTGTTGTTTATAACTGTAGTTTTCATCTACAATAGAGAAAAGCTTAACCTTCATAGATATAATTTCAAAACGAAGTGAAGAGTTGACAAAGTACTTACCATTTGTTAGCGAGATATCGTAGTTGTTAGAACTCATAAAGTGTTAAACAAAGTGATATTAAGTTGATGTTAAATATCTATATATAATCTATAACACTCTTATTAAAATTACAAATGCGAAAGTCTGTCTGTCTATTACGTTTTTACGGTCAATCCTCTGAACCAATATCAATGAAATTTGCCACAATTATTCATTATATACCGGGGTAACATATAGGCTATGGAAATCCTGTTATTTCTACAGGAATAGGATGACATTGAAAAGCCCCGTAAGTTGCGGGTAAAAGCTAGTTTATCTTAGCAATCCTGTAATAATCCTAGTTTAGCAATCCTGTTAATTCAATAGGAATAGGATGACATTAAAAAGCGCCATCTATTATCAACCTATCACGCGACAACAGTTCACGCGAACCAAGTCACGGGTAAAAGCTAGTATAATATATAACACATATGGAAGTAAAAAGTACAATAACGACCTGTTAATATCCCACAGCTGGGCATAAGTTTGCTCTCTCTGTTTCTGGAGAAAAGGGTTGGAGCTGAGTCCTACCACGCTGCTCCAGTGCGGATTGGTAGGTTACACATATCCCCAGAATGAACTAGAGATATGCAGGTTTCATCACGATGTTTTGACCAAAAAACGCGTAACAAATTGCAATTATCAATTAGACACATAAGTTTTACAAAAGCTTATTGGCGCTTTCCCGGAGTTTCGACTCGTGACTCCCTCAAGATGTCGCACGGTGACATTGCTGGGATATCACAGCTTTCTAAGGAAGTATTAATACTTTATTGGTTATATGACCAACTATATTTCCGCCGTCTTATAAAAGTAAGTCATCATGCTCCTGCACTTATCCCACTCTAAGTGGGGTGGGCACAACATGTTACAAACATGTTGTCACATGATTGGGCTACGTATTTAACGACCGGCCGCCTGCCTGACGTCAACTTACCTTAGTCGTATTTTACGACTCCTCGGTAAGAAACGAGAGTGGTCTATTCTACTCGGCCGGATAACACATAGCGGGACGACTTACCTTAGTCGCCACTTACGACAACTCGGTAAGAAATGAGGGTGGTACTATTCTATTCAGCCGGATACCACACGGCGTGTCTTATAAAACAAGTTAGTAACATATAAAACTAATTAAAAAATGCTAATATTATTATTTAAAAACCTAGGACAATTAAATAGCCATTTTAAAAATTATAATAGCACAATAGGTAATCGGGCATACCGAAAAATAAGAATACCTCGGCTCGAGTCTAGATATCCCTCATCCCTTTTTTTTCATATTGCTTTTTGGCAAAACTCGCTTAAACAAGTACTGTTACTTATAAAAACAATAAGATTACCGAGCTTAGAATTCACTGACCTGGCAACTAATAAACCTAACTGTTTTGATCTTCCACGATCTACAGAGTAATTCCGTTCTAAAGGAGCAGTAGCTTAGAAATGCACAAAGGCTTTCTTCGAGTGAATGTTTAATGCTTAGAAAGGCAGCTCAAAGCACAAATCTTTATATAATAAAAGAGTAGGGAAATTGCGTTAGTGAACTGAATAAATCCCATTGATGTTACAAACTAACAATCCAACGTGAATTTGCATAGCTGCAATTTACTATTGAGACAAATTGGAATTTGTTTAATATACATATACTACAAAAGTAATAACTTTTGTATTATGGATCTCCGCAAAGTAACGCCTAATTCTATAAATTATACCTATATAACATAAACGTTATAAGAATACTTAGCTATGACGACAACGCACGAGCGTCTAATAGTCACATGATCTGCGTTTAGTACGTGATTGACTTCAATAACAACAACCGGGATATTTAACGTTTCTAAATTTCTTTCCTTTTGGTGTAAAAGCCCCTATATGCTTTACAAACTCTTCTTTTCGTTTGTGAAAGTGATTACAATCAGCTGAACCGATTCAAAGTAAGCTAATGTTCACACAAACGAAACGATAAAAATTTAATTAAGGTAACGGACGAAAGCGGCATATATTATATCCGTACCAGGTGTGGATATGATGATAAGTCGACTTACGCCATTTTTATATGTTTAATCATAATAGGCATGAGGAATGCCTAATATATATAGTTCTGTGAAGTCGATAAGTCTTTTATATCGTACATACAAACTTGTGAATATTTAAATAACTCTCTATAACGTATACTGAAAAGAAAACCTATTTATGATTGCTCTGTATTTTTGGACTTGTTAAGTTAATCACGCATGGTATGGATGACTTGACGCCATGCTGTTACATAGGCTAAGTAGAAAATCACCCTCATTTCTTACAGAGTTGTTGTAAAAGGCGACTAAGGATAGTCGACCCGCCGTGTGGTATCCGGTTGAGTGGAATAGAACAGCCTTTTTCTTACCCAGGTTTCGTAAAATATGATAAGGTAAGTTGACGTCAGGTAGGCGGTCGGATGTAAAATACGAAGCCAAATCATGTGACAACATGTTTATATGTTGAGCCGATTCCACTTAGAGTGGGATAAGGGCAGGAGAATGATGATGGGTACTTGACATAATTGATTTATAGATGACGCACGAAGCTACAGTGTTGAGAAATATATCTAAATATAACTACTATTTCCAAGGCGTGAAAGCAGAAGATGATTAAAGAGATGTGTTAAACATGCGTTCTGTAGACAAACGACGTAAACAGTATATCAGCATGACTGTTAAGAGTTAAAAATTTATTACACACTTAATATTAGAGTGACCTAATTGAAAAAGTTGTTTTGTGGCAAATTGAAATAAAGCGTAGTAATCCCGCTGCAAGATACCCTTCTCTTGAATAACTCAGAAAGACTGAGTGTGACTGAATCACGTTTTATCAATAGGAAGACTCCACCGGAAACAACAACGGCACAGTGTTGCCACCATTTTAATAAAAAAGGTCGTGATACTCTTGTTTCATGACTGTGTTGCTATAAAATACAAAGCGGAAGTCATTGGCGACAACATGATGCTATGACATTCTTTGCATGCTAGAATTACGTTACGTGCTGTCGATACACAGAAGGAAGATAAGAGGGCTATTTATTTGAAATAAAAACCCAAATATCGGTCAGCCATCCGTTAATAAATTTTGTTCACTAAAATATCGATATCATTATATCAAGTTGTCAATGAAAATAATAAAATCGTACGCTCTAAGCGTTACATGTATGATCAAATATTTGCTGTTTCTTTCACTATCATAATTATTTAGCACTGTCATAATGGGCCAGGGACTTGGTCACACTTACGTTATATTTGCATAAAATTTTATCGCCAAATATATTTCACCAGTTAAGGCTGAACAGTTATTAGAGCGCTCTCATATTATGGTAGCATTAAACGGGCTTTCATATAATGATCTTATATGATCTCTTTACTTCCGTCAAACTCCTTTAGGACGTTGTGCGTTTAGTTGAAAGCTTAGGATTTAGTAGTTGACTTTCCGCTTCATCAATTGGACATTTATTATGTCATTTACGCTAGTGGTCGGCACAACATGTTATAAACATGTTGTCACATGATTTGGCTTCCTATTTTAAAACCAGCCGCCTGCGTGACGTCAACTTACCTTAGTCGTATTTTACGTGACTTAATAAGGAATGAGGATGGTCTACTCTACTCAGCCAGATAAAACACGGCGGATCGATTTACCTTAGTAGCCTCTTACGACGCCTCGGTAAGAAACGAGGGTGGTCTATTCTACTCAGAAGAATATGATTTAAAGAAAATTAAACATATTTTTTATTAGTCGTGAAAGCGCTTCGGAGTTGTGAATATATGAAAGTCTACTGTAAGGTTGATATACTGTTACTGGAACTTCGTAATCGAAAGAGAGCGTGGTCCCATTTAATTAACAAAATCCCGCCCCTGGGCACATTCGAGGTTCATAAACTTGTCGTATCTAGTTACCGTCTATTTATTTTATGAACTTGTTCTCCGCTTAATTATATTAATTAAACAACGAAATTGTTTTAAGCATCTCATTTATGTCGCACGTTATAACAAATTTACTTTGCGATTTGCTCTAAAGGGAATTTTTAATTTAGGATGTACTGAGTTTTAATGAATGTCTTAGACTTAATTCTTGGCTTAACCGTCCGAACAAAGTTATCTAGTTGCAAAATTGCTGGTCAGACCATGCAATTAAATATTTTTTCACTCAGTTCTGGATCAAAGTGTTGTATATAAGTAAAGTAATCAGTGTAAAGGCCTCTATTTGGAAAGAAATATACGCCGCTGAAATCTTCCTTGCGGCTTTATTGTTGCTAGGCTTACACATAGCCAATTTTTGAAATATATACCTTATCCAAAGTCTTTATTTCATTCCATCATGTTCTGTAGCATAGCTTTTTTTTGTTATCTTCAAATTAAGATACTTTTGTCTGTTTAGACATATCAGCGCCATCGTACTCTAACCTAGATATTAACTACCTTAAGCTATAAGCAGAAGGGGCGTCATTGATGTGCAGCAGCAATTAGTTTGTAGAAATCGACGGCAATGATGGAATCTGGGCTATTTAACGCACACTGCATGGCACCAAATTAAAGCGTCTATCATTGGCTGATGGAATGTTCCCGCTTTGACTCGGCTAGGAATTCTATGTTACATTCAGTGAGCTTGAACAAATTGCAAGTTGGTGTCTTCCATAGTATACTGTCAAGACCTGATTCGGAGGAAGCATGCAATTTGTTCAAGGTGTTCTTGATAAGCTCCTTAGAATAGTTTGATTAGGCAAGTTTTTGGGTATAATAGGGCTGACATACACATGTAGTGTAATGCTCTTTAATAACAGAATAAAACAATTAAAGCGTCGCATTAATAATTCACTTTCCTTTTGATTTCGCTTACATTTCATTAGTAAATGGTACATATCATCTAATTTGTTAAGTATTATACAGTTCGGATAATCAACTTTCCGTTAAAATCACTATTGTTCAAGGGCAAACCCATGAATGAGAAACTGATGAAGAAGAATGTTTGGTAAGATATCCGTAAAAGCTAATCCTGGGCAAGTTCCGATGACTTAAGAATTTATTATATGAAATCTGCATACACGCCACATATTCTGAAGGGTAAATAAATCTATATCTTATGGAGCAAGGTGATGTGTTTAATCCTAATATCTCTATGTTATTCTACAAGTTTATGATTTATTGATGATTTTTTTACTAACTTCAGGTGATATTTACTATCTGTGGGATTTTATTAGACTTTCATGCAGCTATTTTACCTTTACAGTCGCGTACTTTATGTAGTAGTATTACTGTTACCTATGTGAATTTTACATTTCTCTTTGTTTTGCCTAGGCTAGTTTCTTTGTTGAAATTGTAAATCAATTGAACAGCAAAAGTACAATAGAAAAGTTCAGAATATGAGATTTAATAAGGAAATGAATCATACAACTTCTTCAATACAATAGTAAACATAAAACCTTGAAAGAAAACTTACTTTACTATTCTTACACAAAGCTTTATTAAAACATTTCTTTGTAACAACTACTTTGTTATTTGAACCTTGTTTATCATGAAGAATCTTTTCTGATATATAAAGTAGTCTATAATTTCGGGGGAAAGAAGTTTTTATGGCACCATAAACGATACCACCATAACAAGCTACTATAAAAACGAAAGGCAAACACTTAGACGAAAATACATTTTTATATCGCTGTCTATTTTTTCGTTTGGCAGCAAAGTTATTTTAGGTACAGTCACTGCCAGATATTGCGGTTTAAATCAATTCTGCTGTTGAAATCTTTTTTTTATTAGTGAATAGTTTGAATGTTTCTATATTTTATTTATTAAGCAAAACATTTGAAAAATCTCACCCAAACGAATAAATATGGGGTAGGTCAGCGAATAGAATTCTATTTGAGTATATAATTTTAGTAAATAACCCGTATGACTTAGGTACATGATATAGGTATACGTTAAAATAGCTCAGTTTAATTTATCATATATAAATTTATCAATATAAACTTTTTTTTAATTATTTTTTCCGCGTAAGTCAAACAACGTGATATAGGAACCTTTCTTAAATTACAGATTTGACTTGATTTGGACATATCGTGAATAAAAAAACTTTGATAGATTGATGATAGATGGCTTTTTTCAATGTCATCCTATTCCTGTTGAATTATCAGAATACTAACTGGCTGGATAATATACATATATGATATATTACCCAGGTGGAGAAGAAATAATTGTGCCAAATTTCATCGATATTGGTTCAGCAGATTCGTCGAGAAAACGTAATAGACAGACATAGAGACTTTTGCATTTATAATATTAGTAAGGATTATTATTATTTATGTATGAATTTAATGCCTGCCTGACATTAAATTACCGTAGTCGCCTTTTACGACACCGCCGGAAGGAAGAGGGTGGTCTATTCTACTCAGCCGGATACCACATGGCGAGTCAAATTACCTTATTTGCCTTTTACGACACCTCAGTAAGAAAGAAGGTGGTCTATTCTATTCAGTTGGATACCACACGGCGTATATCTTTAAAATTTAAAAGTAGTTAATCTTGTATGTATATACATATATAAATATATTTTCTAAATCTCGGAAACGGCTCGGAAACATTGTAGTAAAAAAATATTAAAATTTACATTGAATATAAAACACTATATAATTTGCCGTAAATTGTGAAGTCAGTGTAGCTTATACGGGGAACGGGGAACCCCGCCTACACAATATATTTTTTTAAGTTTCTTTTTTTTACATTAAAAAAATACCGAACAAGGCTCGGTCACCGAGGTGCTTATTTTAATACACTATGCTATCCTAATATTAAATGGTATTCAAATAGTTTCTTTATGTTAGAGATATAAGAGCAGTGGCAGTGACAGGTTGGCCGGATGCGGCCAATCTGTCTGATCCAACTCAATGTCTAGCACACAATTGACACTACAACATTGTTTTGCTTATTTCATTACTAACAATCCGTCATTGAAAGCGTTGTTTAATGAGAACAATAGTTTAACTACTGTAATGTATGAAAAACCCCAAACATTCGCGGATTTTGTCGTGGAATCTATCTCCTGATGATACTTTGCTTAAGGAGCGTTGCCATGCCATTATTGAGTTTGTGATACTGAAATTGTGGTATCAGGCTGAGTAGGATAGACCACCCTCATTTCTTATCCAGGTGTCGTAAAAGGCGACTCGCCGTTTGTTATACGAATGAGTAGAATAGACCAGCCTCATTTCTTATCGCGGTCTCGTAAAAGGAGACTAAGATAAGTTGATGTTAAGCAGGCGGCTGGTCGTTAAATATGTGGCCATGTGACAATATGTTTATAACATATCGTGCCAGCCCCACTTAGAGTGGGATAAGGGCAGGAGAACGATGATGAATATAACTCTTACGCCGCTGTAGGAAAGATTAATCCATAACTCAAATCTCCTATGGCTGATTTTAGATTGAAAATAAATATTTAGTCAGTAATAAGAGACACGTGGATCGTGAAACGTATGATTGAAAGATATTCAGGGCTGAATATCTTAGCATAAAATATCATCTACATATTGATATTTTATAATACGAACTTAGAACTGTTGGTTTAGGTAGTATTAATTACAAGCCATTGCTTGGTGTTTGATATTAGGTAAGGTAAAAGAACAATGCGCCTTTTTGTAATGCTTATTATATTACAACGTATGCTTGTGTATGCTTATGCTATAATTCAAATATTATAGAGGTTACTTAATTTTATTGAAAAAAAAAGTCACTGGGAAATCAACACAAGGATTTCTGTTGTGAAGCTCAATAGCATTATCCACTGCTGGAACGATTCTTCAGTCACGGTACAATATAGCTTCTTCTTTTTCTTCAACCGATGGACGTCCACTGCTGGACATAGGTATCTTCGTGGGATCTCCACAACACTTGATTTTGTGCCGCTTGTCGCCTGTACCACGCGACCTTTTTGAGGTCATCAGTACATCTCGTAGAGGGTCTACCGACATTACGCTTTCTGGTACGGGGACACAATTCCAACACCTTGAGATCCCAATGCCCATCGGTTCTCCGCACTATGTGCGCCGCTAATCGCCACTACAGCTTCGCGATACGCTGAGCAATATCACCTTTCATGATTTGATCACGTAGAGATACTCCGAACATAGCTCGCTCCATCGCCTGCTGAGCGACTCTGAGCCTTCTTATGAGGTTCATAGTCAGCGACCACGTTTCGGATCCGTATGTCATCACTGGCAAATAAACTGTTCAAAGACTTTTGTCTAGAATTTAGCAAATATGACTAAATAGAAAAAAACAAAACAATAGACCGATTCACACACGTTTTTTTATCATTGAAATAAAAAGATAATCAATGGACCGAATTCAGTAACAAAGTAAAGTTCTTAGCATCAAATTTGTTCGAAAGTTTTTGTAAGATTGTTATTCCGAAAATTTTACTCACAAGATGATGAAATTCTTAAGGGTCTTGTTATTCCCGCGGTGAATTCTTTCAAAATACTTTGATATAACACGAAATATTATTCATAAAGATATACTTTGAAAAATTTACGATTTACGACAAATATTTGTTAATACTATTATATGTGGATAAAATGATCAAGTTTTTTGTTACACTGTGATAATCTGATCTTTAAATATCTTGCATTTTATCGATAATGGTCTAGTATCATTCCTTTTTATGCTTTCTAGAAAAAAACAACAAAGCTCAAGGTATACGAGAGTCCTCGTAAATATGTCGATTTCAATAGTAATCAAAATATTATTTTACGATCAATGCCAATATATATTTTTAATACTAAATGTAGAGAGTTCGCCGTGTGGTATCCGGCGGAATAGAATAGTATCGCCGTGTGGTATCCGGCGGAATAGAATAGTACAACCCTCATTTCTTACCGAGGTGTCGTAAAAGGCGACTAAGGTAAGTCGACCCGCCGTGTGGTATCCGGCTGAGTAGAATAGACCACCCTCATTTCTTACCGAGGTGTCGTAAAAGGCGATTAAGGTTAGTTGACCCACCGTGTGGTATCCGGTTTAGTAGAATAGACCACCCTCTTTCTTACCGAGGTTTCGTAAAATACGACAGAGGTAAGTTGACGTCAGGCAGGCGGCCGGTCGTAAAAACACTGCCAAATCATGTGACAGCATGTTTGTAACATGTTGTGCCAACCCCACGTAGAGTGGGATAAGGGCAGGAAGATGATGACTTAATGTAGAGAGTACTCTCTATGTATGTACTTACAGGATTTGTATAACATATATGTATGTCTGTATGTATGTATGTATAACACTACAAACTTCTACCAACACCGCCACAATATACAATCACTACACACGTTCACTATCATAATCGCAACAATCATCATCGGAAGGTAGACTCTACTACAAGATCGCAAAGCAAAGTAGATGGTTCAACCCCCACCATTTATTTTGTCTCCGAACAAGCTGGAACTAAAACTACATGTATCTTTCCTTTAATCGTAATGAAATTGTTGAATTATTTCTATTTGCTCTAAAATGTTCAGTCGGAGTCGAAAGAACGACACAACGTCTTTTTATATTTCACACATACTCGTAAAAGTAAGTAAAAAACTACATAAATATTACGTTTCTGATCTACATAAATAAATATTTCATAAACATTGCAATACTTTTCTGTTAATATACATTGTTCCTACAAACAATGCAGTAATAACTAATTTATTTTGATACTAACTAAAGCGACGCCGCTCAGTCTGAAAACACCTAACAAATAACATTCTACGATACGGTACGACTATTAATGTCAACATGCTAATATTTTCTAGATGAAACAAGACTACACAACCCCCTTTTACTATTTTTTGCAACAGTTTTGTTGAAGTATATGTATATCACAATATATGGCTCATATTATATATGGTTTTTGACATATAATCTATATAAATCATCTAAAAAAGGTCAAACATTTATACTAATATATAAAGCTGAAGAGTTTGTTTCTTTGATTGTTTTAACTCGCTTATATCAGGAACTACTGGACCGATTTGAAAAATTCTTTTATTGTAAGATAGTTCATTTAACACGGTAAGATGAATAGGAGAGGAGCAGCAATAAAATTGCATAATTTAAAGCTTTCCTGGCGTGCGCTACGTAAATGGTGATAATTATTCAAGAATCTCTTAGAATTAACTCACGCTAACTAATTACCTTTATGTTCAAAGTTTAAATTCGGGAAAAATATTGTGACACATTGATTTCCATGCGGGCGATGCTTCTGACAAAGCTAGTAATAAATAAATTAAATTAGTCCCCTTATTTAAAAATCTGTAGTTGTAATTGCTTCACATAACGTATTAGCAAATTCAATCGTTGATTAGGCAGTTATGAGTTTTTTGTTAACAATAGTGTGAGTTATTGATATTCACAAATCAATGTTCGCATTTCGATGAAAGAACCGTAGTGAATCCGGTACATATCGGGAAATGTGTAAATATTGTATAAGTAAGCTATATTTTCGTCTCCTCAAAAAGGAAGGAAACCTTTGAACAAAGCAAAAAGTGGTGGCAAAGTGTAATTTGTTACTTTATATTTTTGTTTAGTATCACATCAGTCTTCTGTACATTCGGTACATTAATACTAGTGGTACCCGCGACTCCTTTTAAATTAACTTAAATATTTAAATAATTTCAATTTAATAATTTATATTTTTGTTCTCTAAGGATAAATATTTTTTTTTCATGTTTCTGTTGAAACTATGATATTTTTTGTTTTTTTTTTTGGATAAACGCGTGGCGCCAAGTTAAGCAACCGTTACTAAAAATCCAGATCTCAATTAAATTACATTTATTTTTTTCAAAAATATACTTTCATTTAATGTCGTGCCGTCATTACCACTTTGTATAAACTTTGATTATATCAATATTGCAAAAGTAAAAACAGACCGACTAACACATATTTTGTGTTTACCCGCGACTTCATTTACGTAGAATGTTGTTATGTAATAGGTCGATAATAGATGGCGCTTCTCAATATCATCCTATTTCTGTAGAATTAACAGGATTTCTATAGCCTATATGTTATTCCGGTGTATAAGTAATAATTATGCCAAATTTCATCGATTTCGGTTCAGCGAAAGAGTAACAAACATACATCCATACTCACAAACTTTCGCATTTATAATATTAGTAGGATATTCAGTGTGGATAACGTTAGTATGTCTACCTATATCTCTAATCTATTTTAGTACACACAGGAGTCAGCCCTAACGGTCACGGATCACAATAAAACTATAAATTGTTTATCTGTCTATTCTGAGGGATCTTCAGACGAATGGTTCCCGTTTGGCCAAGCTCCAGGCATTCCGTGGGTAACGTTGGTGCTGCAGATTATTTGATCCCTGTAGCCAATAAAACATGTAAACAGAATAAACTCATAAACTAAACGATGTATATAACATTTTGCTGGCAAATCGATAAAGTTTAAATACATCTGGAGATGCATATAAAGAATAATATATGCATACTTTGAATGCATTTTCAGCAGCTGATACTTTATAAGATTTAACTGAATAAAACAACCATAAACACCAGTTAATGGGAAACTATTAAGAGTCCAGGTTAAGATGCTATGCGTATATTATGCAAGACAGTAACGACTTAATGTAAATAATATTAAGAATTATATTTTTAAAAGAGCAACCGCCGAGTTTCTTGCTGGCTCTTCTCGGTAGGAACAGCTTTCCGAACCAGCAGTAGAATTGACGATTCAAAAGCACTTGTTTACAAGTTTATTTGAATAAAGAATATTTTGAATAAAGAATATAGATATATCGTTGTCTTCGAGGTTAAAAAAATTGTAATGCCTTGTTGATAAGAAAGCGGAGCTCATTATAAAATAAAAGTAAAGCTATTTGCAAAAAAAGTGTAAGTACCAATAATAAAAAAAAACTGTGGACTAAATACGACAAAAAACCATATAGGGCTATCTAGATTTTTTAAATTATAAATGGAGACTTAGATGTTGTTTTTTTTTAATTTAACGTATGAGTATCGCTAGTTTATGCCGTGCGTTATCGGGCTTAGTAGAATAGACCACCCTCATTTAGTAACGTCATGTCGTAGAATGCTAAGGTAAGTTGACCCACCGTGTGGTATCCGGTGAGTAGAATAGACCACCCTCTTTCTTACGGCGGTGTGGTGAAATACTACTAAGATAAGTTGACGTCAGGTAGACGGCAGATCGTAAAACACGTAGCCAAATCATGGGACAACATGTTTATAGCATGTTGTGCCGACCTTAGTGTGGGATAAGGGCAGGAGGATGATGAAGTATTGCTACTGTAGTGTTCCTATACCGACAATGCACTGGCTCGGCAACTTACGATGTGCGCAGGTGGCGCGTCCGCTCTCGCCCGTGGCTCGCGCGGTAATAATGCTACGCGCCCCCCCACACCGTGAGCACGAGACAGTGTATAGTAAAAGTATAACTATACACAATACAAACTACACTACTACATCCCTTTCTTATCGAAAACTTTAATATGAATTTACCAGTAACAATTTGAATCACATTCTAATTTAACTATATACATATATTTAGCAAACTTAAGGAATTAAATCATTAAATTGTTTTCTTCTTCATCTTCAGGGTCTACAGTTTCATCTTCTTGATTTTCCCCTACAGCTTTCCATTGTCCTTCTATTCTTTTTAAATGTAATATGTTCCTTCTCAGTGTTTGTCCAGTTTCTTCGTTCCTGACTGTTACATCTCCATTGTTTGTCGTTTCCACAACGTGTGGTGTTGGATTATAATTTAAAGTGAGCTTATTTGCCTTGTTCATTTCTTTAACGTACACCTTGTCTCCTTCATTTAAGTCTGAACTTCGTGCGCTCCTCCTCTTATCTCCATAATCCTTTCCTTTTTCCTTTTGTTCTCTGTCCTTATCCCTTATCTCTGTGTCATCCACTTTATAAGTTATATCTTGAAATATTGGAATTTTATCTCTATTAAGTCTTTTGAAGAATAATTCGGTTGGCGTTTTTCCCGTCACAGTATGGGGTGTCGAGTTATACATCATGAGGTACTCATTTAAACATTCTTGTAAGTCTTTTTTTTCGAGATTTCCAATTTTTAGGCGTTTCAATATATCGCGATTCTGCCTTTCTACCTCGCCATTTTGTTGAGGCCAATAGGGAATAGTATTAAATAACATTATGTTATAATCCTTGCAAAATGTCTTAAATTCTTCACTAACGAACTGTCGTCCGTTGTCAGCTGTGATTGATGAGGGATAGCCTAATCGGCCAAATACTTCTTTTAACAATCTGATTATAGCCGCGCTGGTAATCATTTTTGTAATCTTTACTTCTTTATAGCGGCTGTAATAGTCCACCACCACTAGAAGATAATCACCACTCGGCAATGGACCAAGCAAGTCCATAGCAATATCGACCCAGGGTGCTTCTGGCAGCTCACGACGCTTCATGGGTGTAGGAGGATTTGGCAATCCAACTAATGTACAACCCTTACAACTCTTCACTAGGGTCTCGGCATCCTTATCTATTCGTGGCCACCATACTTTGCATCTCAAGCGTCCCTTCATCGCCACGATTCCTGGATGCCCTTCATGTGCTGCATCTAAAACATTCTTCCGAAGCTTAGAGGGTATGACCAGCCTGTTACCCCTTAATAAGACGTTGTCAAAGAAACACAATTCATTCCCAAATATTTTATATCCTTTTATACTATCGTCCCAGTCATTACTGTAAATGCCCTTTTTTACTTTAAGTATTTCGGCGTCATCTTCAGAATGTTTTATGATTTCTGCCATAGAAACTGCTCGAGGTCTAGCGTTCTCTACGATTTGATGGACATGTTCGTCACCTTTGGCCTTAGGGTTGTTTGCATATTTACACAACCGCGACAATGGATCCGCTATATTAGACTTACCAGGTTTATATTTAATATTGTACCGGTAAGCCTGAAGCCTCAACACCCATCGCTCAATTCTTGCACATGGTTTTGATTTTGGTCCAAACAAAACCTCTAACCTTTATGGTCCGTGATAAGGTCGAACTCTTTGCCAAACAGAAACACATTAAAATGTTCTATGGCCCAAACCAAAGCGAGAGCCTCTTTCTCCGTTTGGCTATATCTTCGTTCACAGTCTGTCAACGTACGATTCCCGTATGCAATAATCCTAGGACCTTTAGCATCGATTTGTACCAACACCGCACCTAACCCGACCGGGCTAGCATCGGTTATGACTTGGGTTTTATCATTGACATCGTAATAGCCCAGTGTATGAATTTTTGTTAGGGTATCTTTTAATGAAGTGAAAGCATGATCTTGTTCAGCAGTCCAAAACTCTTTAAAGTTTGCGTTTTTGCCAAATTTTTGTCTCAATATCTTCTTTAATGGCTCTGTTATCGTAGCCATATTGGGTACCCACTTATTTATATAATTTACAAGGCCTAGGAAGCTTTGCAACTCCTCTATAGTTTCTGGAATCCTAAATTGGGCTACACTCTCCATATATTTCTTTAATGGCCTGACGCCTTCCGAGGTCAGCTCATGTCCCAGAAAGTTTACTTTTTTGACTTTATATAAACATTTGTCGTTATTAAGTAGAACATTATTCTCTTTTAATACTTGCATTAGTTTTTTAAGACGCGAATCATGCTCTTGCTCTGTTTGCCCATAAATCAGGATATCGTCGATAAAATTTATCGTACCATCGCATTTAAGAATTATTTTTTCCAGTATATTTTGGATTAGCTCCGGTGCACAGGTAATACCGAACATAAGGCGTTTATATCGGTAAAGACCTTTTGAGCTAATGAAGGTCGTTATATGTCTTGAGTCCGGATGCAATTCGACCTGATGGAACGCGTTTTTTATATCCAATTTAGAAAAGTACTTGGCTTTCCTAATTTTTGGCAAAAGGTGTTCCATCGAAGGTAAAGGATGGTTCTCACGCATAATGGCCATATTGGCTCGCCTCATGTCTACACAGAGACGTAATTCACCATTATCCTTTAATATTGGTACTATAGGAGATATCCATTTTGAAGGTCCATGAACTTCTTCTATTATGTCACACTGTAACAATTCCTTGATTTTCATTTCGATCTTTTCTTCAATTGGTATAGGTATACGCCTATACGGCTGAGATACGGGTTTAAGCGAGTCATCAATGGGGATTTGAACCAGAACATTTTTGAATTTCGGAAAAGGCTCATTTTCGATCTGATTGACGTCAACACCAAGTTTCAGGACACCGAGCTTTATAGCGCTATCTTTACCTAATAGGTTTCTGGATCCATTTGCGATAACGTATAGTTCTGCGCGCTCTTCTCGGTTATTAACCTTGATCGTTGTCTTAAATGATCCTAAAATGTTTAATGGAGCTTTACTGCCATACGCCAAAAGTGTTTTTTCAGGTTTTTTATTTAAGCTTGAAAATGTCACTCCTTTCTCTCTTAACATTGTCCATGTCTGATCTGTAATTAGATTATACTTTGATCCAGAATCGATCAACATCTTTGTGTTTATACCTCCGACGTTACATTCTATATTGGCATCCTTGTTAATGTTAAAAATATAATCCACTTCTTCCTCTGTAACATTATCTATTCCTCTCAGTTTCTTCCTTTGTTTTGATGGATATCCTTCTTTTTGTATTTCGCTTCCTTCTATTTTCCTCTTCCTTTGTAATTGTGACTTGCAATATTGTCGAAAATGACCTAACTCTCCACAAAAATGACAAGTTTTTCCTATTGCTGGACAATTTTTAGCATTCGAGGTGTGCTTAGAATTACCACACCTTCCACACCCTTTATCCAAAATAAACTTGTATTTTTTAGTATCATATCTAGAAGTATTCCTATTCCTTTTGTTAGAAACAACAGCGTTAACGTCATGGTTTTTATTTTGCTGTCCATATTCTTCCAATTGTCTACTAACGACTTCTAACGTGTTAGCTTCCGTAATTATCTTGTCTAATGTTATACTGTCCCCAATTGTCAAAATTTTCTTCCTTAAATCTGTCGATAAACATTTCTCTGTAACCTGGTCTATCAAATGGTCTTCGGGCTTATCAAATTGGCATTTTTCCGCTTGATTTCTCAACCTAACCACGAATTTTTCAAATTTTTCCCCTTCCTCTTGTCTAATTAGGCGGAAGACATGCCTTTCATAAACTTTACTCTGCTTAGGTGTGAAATAATCATTAAGTTTTTGTACCGCTATTTCAAAGACATTGTTATCATCTGTCGGTTCTACATTTGCTCCTGGTAAGTTATAGAATATTTCTTGCAGGTTTGATCCGCCAAGCAATAGTAGTGTCGCCCTTTTCTTTACAGGTGTCGTGATATCCGCTGCTTCCAAATAAATATTTAATGTACGTTTCCACTTTTCCCATCGTTGCCCTAACGATGCATTGTCGCCTTCTAGATCGAGTTTTTCTAATGATGGTAAGTTGCTTGACATTGTGGTGAGTATTTGGGACGACCTGAAAATAAAAGTACGTTTCCCCAATTAGTGAGAAGGGGCACCTTTGTACCAAAGGTTTCGTAAGTACATTTGTACAATTTATTCCCAATTGAATGGAGGTACATTTGTACCAAACGTTTCCAATTGAATGGGGGTACATTTGTACCAAACATTTCCAATTTAATGGAGGTACATTTGTACCAATCATTTCCAATTTAATGGGGGTACATTTGTACCAAACATTTCCAATTTAATGGGGGTACATTTGTACCAAATTTTTCCAATTTAATGGAGGCATTTTTATACCATTAACAAATGAATTAGGATCGATCAAAGTAGCTTCAGTCCCTACCCAGGTATCCAGGTACCCACCTACGCATACGCTTATAATCACTTATGTTTACATAGGTAGCGTACATAGGTAATAGCTACTCAACCACATACCATAATTTATGGCACATCACTTGACGTCCAGATGGTAGCGGTAAGAAACACGTAAACCTCTGATCGTACGATATAGTCACCACAAGCACGTAATACCATGCATATTGTGAATGTAATTTTACAGTTTCCGAACTATAAGTAATATCTAATAGTAATGGATCGGATAGCTTGCCACTATTGCGGATTGCTGCGATGAACAGTCAGCACCTAGCCCTTTACTAACACAAACAAGTATTATAGTTGTTTTTCTTTCCCTTTTTTTTTTATTTTTTTTAAATATAAAATCAGACTGACCTTTTGTCCTCGTCGCCACTTGTAGTGTTCCTATACCGACAATGCACTGGCTCGGCAACTTACGATGTGCGCAGGTGGCGCGTCCGCTCTCACCCGTGGCTCGCGCGGTAATAATGCTACGCGCCCCCCCACACCGTGAGCACGAGACAGTGTATAGTAAAAGTATAACTATACACAATACAAATACTACAGCTACTATAGACTAACAAAAGATTACTCTAGTCTTTATAAAAACGAAACACAAAATGTTTTTTTTTAATTGCCAAATATTCTTTTAGCGCGCATTTTCTGCATAACCAGGCAGGATATCTTGTTTGGCCAGATATCCCGCCTGGTTTCAATTGAGGTAGTAATTAACGACCATAGACTAAGTAGGTTTCTACTATTCTATCTTTGTTTTATTCACTAAAAATTATATCGTTTTTGTATTTGCCTTCGGTCCATCTGTTGACGATTGGTTTTTTCCAAGTTTTGAACCCACTTCACATAATGTGTCCGAAATGTTCCATGATTTTTTCAGGGAAGAAAAACATGGTACAGCGTTTTGGGTCATTGCTCAGTAGGCCGTTCGCTACGTTACTTTGGGAAAAGGCGGTTTCCGCACTTTTAGATCATGGTTTTGGCAATGACAATTTGCTTAATGGAATGGAATATGTGAATGCCTGTTCATGAGCCCGCTAAATTTTGTATAGAGCTAATGTAAAGGCACAAGTAATTGACCATGTATTAGCAGTTGACCGTTTTGTATGAAATTTTAAATAATAAGCGTTTTGTTTGTTGTAGCTGCTTCAAAGCTGATAAAAAAATATTAATTCATCATCATCTTCCTGCCCTTATCCCACTCTAAGTGGGGTCGGCACAACATGTTATAAACATGTTATCATATGATTTGGCTAAGTATTTTACGACCGGCCGCCTGCCTGACGTCAACTTATCTTAGTCGTATTTTACGACACCTCGATAAGAAAGGGGGTGGTCTATTCTACTTAACCGGATACCACACGGTAAGTCAACTTACCTTAGTCGCCTTTTACGACGCCTCGGTAAAAAAATGAGATTGGTCTATTCTACTCAGCCGGTTACCACACGGCGGATCAACTTACCTTATTCGCCTTTTACGACGCCTCTTTAAGAAATGAGGGTGGTACTGTTCTATTCAGTCGGATACGGCGTAAAAAAAAATCATAACATTAGACTTTCAATATTAAATAATTGGCTACAGTTCTGAGGTTTTGGGCAGTTGTTAATAGATGGTACTTGCAAATTTATTTTTTATTAGCTACAACAAACAAAACGCTTATTATTTAAAATTTCATACAAAACGGCCAACTACTAGTGCATGGTCAATTACTAGTGCACTTACCTTAGATTTTATAATCGCGAATAATAGATTATTGATCTTGCTCGATAAAATTTATAGCTTTGTTGTATATATTTCTGAAGGATAAGGATTGGACCCCATTCAACCCTTCAGATTTTTATAAAAGCCACAGCTGCTTGCAAAAATGAGTTCCATTTCCATATTTTTAATGGTACTGTTTATTCATGTTGACTGGCCCGTTGGCGCAGTGGGTGACCCTACCTTCAGCACCGCGGGTCGCGGGTTCGATTCCCGCCGAGGGCCAACATATGCTATAAATGAAATGTTGGTCTTTGAGCCTGGGTGTATATTTGTATTTAAGTATGTATTTAAAAATATATAAGTGTAACACAACGTACTAGGAACACGTGATTCCGCACTCAAAACTAGATGGCGCCACTGATCGTATGCTCCGCGCTATCGAAGTGCTTTCGTAGGAATATAAGAAGTCCCCATACATTATGTTAACAGATCGACATCGCTATCAGATCCTAGGGCTCTAAAGTGCATCCTACTGGAACACTACGCCTCAGCGCGTCTGAGACGGTGCATTCTCCGACTGGCACATCCATACCTGGAATGCTGTGAGGGACCCGTCGTCTGTCTGCGATGCTTTCCGTATTCGTCATTAGCACGCATCCTTACCCCCGACAGTACACGCGTCGGGTCCAGCGCCTTATATAAGTATATATTCACCAGTTGTTTGCCTACCATAACACAAGTATTAAGTTATTTACTTTGGGGATGGACGACCGTGTGTTTAAGTGTCCATAAAAAAAATGTAACTTATAAAGAGATTATCATAAATAGGATTTTCGATTATATTTATACCGATCCACAAAAGATAGAATTTCATTTACTTAAGCATTCACCGCCCACGGCGCTTTTTGCTTTGTAGTCCTCATTTATAGCAGTGGTTTCCGCCTACACTCTTGTTAGATCAACCCACCTGCGATGTAGACGGACCAATCTTATGTTTACTATATAAATTAAACTATATATATATCCTCCTGCCCTTATTCAACTCTAAGTGGGGTCGGCACAATATGTTATAAACATGCTGTCACATGATTTGGCGTTTTTACGACCAGCCGCCTGCCTTACGTCAACTTATTGAGGTCTATTTTACGACACCTCGGTAAGGAGGAGGGTGGTCTATTCCACTAAACCGGATTCCACACGCTGGGTCAATTTACCTTAGTCACCTTTTACGACACCTCGGAATGAAAAAAGGGTGGTCTATTCTACTCAGCCAGATACCACACGGCGGGTCGACTTAGCTTAGTCGCCTTTTACGACACCTCGGTAAGAAATGAGGGTGGTACTATTCTACTTAGCCGTATACCACACGGCTAATACAAATTAAACTATATTCAAATAAATATATATATCCTCCTGCCCTTATCCCGCTTTAAGTAGGGTCGGCGCAACATAGACATGCTGTCACATGATGAATAAATATATATATGAATATACTTTGTTTCTGATTAAATTTCTTCGCGATCTTTCGTTTAAAAGGACTTCATAATTAAAATTAAAATTATCCTCATAGTAAATTAATGTTTATATACTATTCTTTGAAACTGTTTAGCAGGGTTTTCATTTTTAAGTAAAAAACATTGAAATATACAATTTTTTATTTTATTAGTCCTTATTTAACTACCTCTAACTTGGACAACACTAACAATATTTGAAAAGAAACTAAAGTATATTTATCGTTTTAGATTTTATCTTAACATTTACATTGTAATGTAGAAGAATGGTCGCGCTTCTCAGTGAAACGGCAAGGCCAAACTGAAAATATTTGAATAATTTATAGAATTAGGTGTACTTTGCGGAGATTCATAATACAAATACTATTAACTCATCATTCTCCTGCTATTCTACTCAACCGGATACTTACTCAACTTACCTTAGTCGCCTTTTACGACACCTGGGTAAGGAATGAGGATGGTTTTTTATACTCAGCCGGATACCACACAGTGGGTTGACTTACCTTCGTCGCATCTTACAACACCCCGGTAAGAAAAGAGGGTGGTCTATTCTACTCAGCCGGATACCACACGACTAACAAATTATATAAACTAAACGACGACTAAACAAAAAATTGTCTTTTCAGCTTCTTTTTTCCCATTAGGAAGCTTTAAATATAATAAGTACTGAATATTATAACAGAAAAACCAGACTTCGCTTTACGTGAGAATTGTATAGCAACTTTATCTTCAGGGCCGTTTAGAAAGCATTTGGAAGGATATTTCCGGTTATTGAGCGATGATCGTTTGGCTAACTGTAAATGACTTTTCCTTAGGTAGGTAGGTTATTATAGCTACGAAGGCTATAATTAGAATTATATTCTTTTACAGCAAGTTAACTACCAACAAACTGAAGACAAACCAAATAGTAATATATTTTTTACTTATTTATTTATAAACGTTATTGTACAAATACAATATATGCATGTAACAAATAATTGCACAAAAGGCGGGCTTAATGATCTTAAGACTTATCCGTTCCCATATCCGTAGAATATATCCGCGTATGTAAATGTACATACAAACACACGCACACACACGCACAACACACACACACGTGAACAGACACACACACAAACACCACACACTCACACACAACATACGCGAACTATCCTTTTCATTACATTCTAGTATATTATTTTTTTATTATTACACTTTTATTATTATTTTCATTTCATTGTTTATGTTTATTTTTTTAAGACTGTGGGGAGATCCCCACAGTCTTAAAAAAATATTCAGTTTCAGTTCAGTATATATTCTCGCAATGCCATCCTCGAAAAATGATAAACACATGTTTAATTTTAATTTTGAGTTGTTTGAAATAAATAAATTTATAAGCCTGATTTATCTATCCAATTTGATTAAGGTAAACCTGTTACGGGTATGTGACAAGCGGAAACTTTTCGAACTGCTAACTAAGCGAACATTCAATATAGTGAATTCATTTTCAGATCTGGCAGTAATGGTTGTCTTAACGCCAGTCGTAACCCACGCCCCATATATTTTTATTGTGTCGGGCGAACGTATCCGCTCGTTTGGTGCTTTTGTTATACATTGCTAGCAGACGCCTGCGACTTCAAGTGACAAGGGATACCCCTACCTAAACAAATATTTTCAAAAGTAATTGTGACGAATTGTAGTTTATAGAATCTTAAACCCAAAACCCGAGTTTACACAGTTTGTATATTTATGAGTAATAAATACCTTTATGCTACAGATCAACTTATTTGACTTATCAATTAGTGAATATGATTGCTCGGTAATTAAAAAAAAATCTTAAAAAAAGAAAAACAATAATTTAGTTGGGGATCAGTCCTAGGTATTTGAGTTTCTCGAGGATGCCCGTAGCCCGAATAAGCTATGCTGACTTGACAGTTATTAGTAGTATTAATGTCGAAAATTCAATTCCGTATAAATGTTAGTGTTATTTAATGCCCAAAAACAGGGATTATTATTTTTTCCGAAAGCATTATTTTTTATGACATAAAGACCGCCGAAGAAGCATCATCATCATCATCCTCTTGTCCTTATCCCACTCTAAGTGGGGTCGGCACAACATATTATAAACATGATTTGGCTACGTATTCTACGACCGACCGCCTGTCTGTCGTCTATTTACTTTAGTTGTATTTTACGACCACTCGGTAAGAAAAGATGGTGCTCTGTTCTACTAAGCCGGATACGCATAGACCACACAGCATACCGTCAAAAGCAGACCGTCAAAAATTTCATCAATTTTAATTCAATAAAACGCAGTATACACATTTACTACGATAATATTGTGATGTTAATGTTTTCATTACGTTACAAATATATTTTATTATGTTTTGAGATAATTATAATATTTCAAACTGATCAAGCATTCAGTTTGAACACTGTTCTGTTTGAGTTCACTAGACAACGATAGGGAATAAATTTGTTTTATTAATCAGATACAATATTATTCAGTTCCATGTTTATTAATGAATGAATAAATTGATATAAATTATTTAGTAGACCTCAGTATTCTATACTGATAACGGAAATAATGATATAAATTCTCAAAATGAAATTATGATATATGAATATTTCTCTGTGGTCATTAATGTCAATGTCTGTGTAATGTCAATTTCTGACTAGATCGCGTAAAATCAGATGAGCTTTTTTTCATCCACATTTAATTAAGTTTGAGAATTTTTCTTAGCTTGCCATTAGGCTTACCAGATTTTAAAGTAATTGATCGTTACAAATGGGATATTTTGAGCGAATATCTCGCGTAGTTTTCCAAAACAAATCTGGGAGAATTGAATATTAGAAATTTCTACTTAGTTTCACCTCGATAGACCGTGCATTTAGTCTGAGTTACTTTAAGCTTAAAATATAAATATGCGTCTACTAATGCAATTATTAAAGGAATTAAATTATATACTAAACATTTGTGTATATACAGTTTTTGATATATTTTATTAAGTCATAAATAACTTCTTTTGTCTTGTATATGCAAAATTAAGCAAGCTATATATTTTTATTTATTTATTAATTTAATACCTTAAATTAAGTAGTTGTGTGGTATCCGGCTCAGTAAAATAGGCCATCCTCATTTCTTACCGAGGTGTCGTAAAAGGCGATTATAACATGTTGTAACGATCCCACTTAGAGTGGGATAAGGGCAGGAGAATAATGGTGACCTTGAAGTAAGTAGTCATATTGACAATATAAGAAAGGGAAAGTATGAGATATATCATTGACTATGGCTATTATTTGTCGGATGGTTGAGGATAAAATTGTAGGGGTAAAAACGTACATTAGAAAGGTTTCAGAAAAAAGGCGTTTACATTACACAAAAGAACGAAACAGGAATGCTACAAAGTGAAATTGTATGTTACAGATTGTAGCGACCTTTTTGACATTTCTGTAATACAGCGAAGCTATTACACGACTTAGGGTCGGGGTTCGGTTTTAGGTAGGATGAAATTAAAATAACTTTAGTAAGAGTTAAAATTGTAATATATATCCTCCTCCCCTATTCCCACTCTAAGTGGGGTTGGCACAACATGCTGTCACATAATATAGCTGCGTTTTTTCGACCGGTCGCCCGCCTCACGTCAGCTTACCTTAGTCGTATTTTACGCCATCTTGGTAAGAAAGAGAGTGGTCTATTGTACTCTGCCGGATACCATACAATTACTTATTTACTTACTATTCAAGGTATTAAATTAGTAAAATTAAATAGCTCGCTTAATTTTGCACATGCAAGACTAAAAAATTATTTATGACTTAAAATATATCAAAGCTTTACCTTTATATCACAATACATAAGCACAAAACCCGTTTACTAACACGCATTTAATTTTACTCTATTATTCTTTTGAAATATTTCTCAAAATCATTCTTATTTTAATTTAAAAAAAATTAATTAAAGATCAAATAGTTACGATCGAACAATGATAATTTATCCAATAAAAAATTATATTTCCTGTTGAACAGTTCATAAAAATGTTTAAGAACCTCTTAAATAAGACGTCTTTTTAAATTTGCAGTATAAATTAATTTTCATCAGACCTTTTTCTTCGAAAGCTTTTCTAGTTTTATCTGTGTCCGAGAGAGACGCTCGAGAGGTGTTCTTTGAGAGGCTGCTGACGTTGTTAAGCGGAACAATAAAGATTACAGCTCAAACGCCATGACCACAGACCATTCAATTTATAGCATGATTTGTTTGCCTCTACGAGAAAATTTAATGCAGGATTCGCAAAAACACATGCACAAACCTTCACCACCGCCACCACAATACACAAGCACTACATACGTTCACTATCACAAATCAATAATCGTTTCACCTCGCAACCGAAGCATCACCAGGAGATAGACTCCACGACAAAATCACAAAGCTTTGCGATTGCATGTATCAGGTATGTAAACAGTTTGTCCACTCTACATTTAGCATTATATATATTTTCTATTTTATTTCATCGCGGATTATAGCAAAATAATTTTACTATTACTTTTGTATTATTGATCTCCGCAAAGTAACGCCTAATTCTATAAATTACTTAGTTTTATAATTCGTATAAATTTATTGATGTAAGATGCCAAATTATTGTACCTTATACATTTTTTGAAACTTTTTATTATGCAAGTATCATTAAATTGCAAGACTTGTGTCTCAAATAATATTTCAAGGACTGATACATCGGAAAAAACTATTACGCAATTAAAAAAGCCAGTTATACGTCAATCGGATGATTTAACTGTATATTACATTACAACAACATTATCTAAAGTGTCAACTATCAACATAATCTAATCGAAGCTGACGTGCTTTAAAAAGTTTATAGGTTTTAAAGTAGTGATATATACATATTTATAAAGATTTTATGTTTAAATTCATACTATAACAATATTATAAGTGTGGGTGTAAATTATTATAATTTATATTAATACGATACGTTGTCATCATCCTCCTGCCCTTATCCCTCTAAGTGGGGTCAACATGTTATAAACATGTTGTCACATGATTTGGCTACGTATTTTAAGACCGGTCGCTTGACTGACTTCAACTTACCTTAGTAGTAGTTTACGACAACTCGGTAAAAAAGAGGATGATCTATTCTACTCAACCGTATACCACACGGTGGGTCAACTTACCTTAGTCGCCTTTTACGACACCTCGGTAAGAAATGTGGGTGGTACTATACTATTCAGCCGGATACCACACGGTTACGTTGTAAAGACATTAAAAGCTTCTGCCATGCGTGATGTAAATTTGTTGTCTAGATTGTCTCATGGGACTCATTACCTACACGGACTTTTCTACATGTGTAAAGAGCAAAGCTTTTAATATAATTTTCCATTATTAAATTACAAATTTTAATAATGAAAAATAAAAATGTTATTTCTCTGTAAATGAAACCCAAAAATATTTTTGCAAATAATTGAATTAATGCTGTGGATTTGTATTTTTAGATTTTTATTTTATTACTACCGAACCATATCATTATTCCGACGCCAAGGTTATTAGGCACTAAGTAGTGTGCTTAGTGCGAGTTTTTTTAACTTACTCGATCGCGTTAGCGTAACGCCAATTTGTATCGTACTGCAAAAGTGACATCTAGTGACCGCTGTTCCAGCGTCATATGAATTGACGTTACGCTAACGCGATCGAGTAACCTAAAAAAACTCGCACTAAGCAACCCAGCTGTGCAAGCAGCGTCGCCCGCATGAAAATCAGTCTGTCACAATTTTTTTCCCGAATTCCAACTTTGGACATAAAAGTAGTATTGAATTGAATTGTAATTATAAGTGATTTTTGAATAACTTTCACCGTTTACTTAATATGCATGCATATTAAGTAAACGGTAGTAATGCACGCAAGTAAAGGTTTTAATTTTGCCGTTTCTGAAATATGTTTTATTGCTGCTCCTCTCCTTCTTCTTAGCGTGACGTGGTAAAGTCTATAGCCTTTCTCGATAAATGGACTATCCTACACTCAAAGAATTTGTCAAATCGGTCCAGTAGTTCCTGAGAATAGCGCGTTCTAACAATCAAACAAACAAAGAAACTCTTCAGCTTTGTATATTAGTATAGACTTACCTGCGCGATCTTCAGAAGATGTGACTCCATGGCTAGCGCATATTTTAATGCAATATTTCGGTACTTTCAGCAATTTGCAAACACATTTGACAGGTTTAATGGTATTTTTATACGCTATTAAAATGAGTTATGGTTGCGTAACGTTTTAATGGACTCTAACTGGTAATATAACTGAAAATTGCACACTAGTGATGCGGTTTATATAATAGTATAACCTACCCAACAATTAGTAAAGCAGCACCAATCCCATAAACATTACCGATAATTCGCAAATCATTGTGTCACTATCCGATGATACTTTATTTACTTTCAAGGCTCCAAGGTTAAAATCCGAAGGCAAATCCGCTGAACCAATACCGCAGAAATTTCGTGTTAAAGACATTTATTTTTTCAAAAGAACAATTTTCACTTAACTGAGAATTACATTTAAACTATTTTATTTGCTTAAGATGCATGCATCACTTAACAATTACTAAAATATTAGCAAATTAATGCACTGATATAAAAAGAAATACTACTTAAACATAGAAAATAACTAAAAATAAATAGTGACGAGAGCGATAACTTAAGTTTTAGATATCAATATATATTTTTTTTAAATATAAGACTAGCAGTTTTTTAAACAAAGTAATATTATTTGTTTTCTTTAAACTATTGGGCAAATTATTGTATAACTGTGCTCCTTCAAACAAAATGGTTTTTTATCCATAATTATTTGTTCGGGGATACCGTAAGCAAATTTTGTTTGTTTCGTAGATTATGTTTAAAAGTTCTATAAGTGTATAGTGTACTATATTTAAATTTGGCAGAATTATTGTTTATACACCGGGGTAACATATAAGCTATAGAAATCCTGTTAATTCTACAGGAATAGGATGACATTAAAAAGCGCGATCTATTATCAACTTATCACTTGACAACAGGCCACGAACGAAATAAAAAACGAAATAAAAGTGTGGGTAAAAGCTTGTATAATAAAAAATATCAACAATAGCAGTAATAATTAATTTAAATTAAAAAAAACTGCCATCTTAACTGACAAAAAAGGCCTTCCCTGATATTTACCCTATTAGCTTAAAACAAAGACGTCACTCTGACGCGGCAATGACGTAGCGTTATCCAATCTATTTAAGTTAGAAAATTAAGTTACACCCTGTTTTCCCGTACAACTATTTTGATTTCCCTAAATATATTTCTTACTGTGCCTTGATAGTTGATTACTTTTTTTATCAATAGTTTTTGGTCTACAAATTAAAATTTAATTATGTAGGAATCTCTATGAATTTAAATAAATATGTATAATATAATATATATTTAAATAAATATGTATAATATAGTATTTCAATGGATATCGGATATAACAATATCCAATAGTCAATAAGTGTCCCATATATTTATTTATTTATTTATATTTAAATACCTTTAAATGAAACCTGCGTATCTCTTAAAATATTTGAGGGTATACCTAAAACCCAAACCTACTTTCCAAGAAGTACAGATATACACAGAATAAACAGAAACAAACAGTTTTTAAAATAACATATTTTTTTGACCAAGTAACAGACGTCACGAATCCCATATATACTAAATTCACAAAAATCGTTGGAGCCATTTCGGAAATTTAGATTATATATATATATATATACATGATTTTTTTATTTTAATTACAACAAAGTTATATCTATCTTAATTAAATTACTTATACGCTAGGACTATACAAATCATGCCCACGTAGAAAGGTCCCAAGATAAGCTCACTTTAATTATTAAAGATGTTACAGACATCCGAACCTTCAAATTTTATCCTCGTTTTATAAAAAAATCGTCATAACCTTGAAAATTAATCGACATAATTTCGTTGAAAGTTGACGGCCGTGTTTGCGTTCAGTTTACTGATGTCGCAAATCATGTTCACGTCCATGTGTCATGGTTTAGTGAAAAGCAAATATTTACAGGCGGGACTTCGCTAACGTACTTCAATTAGTGCCTCGTTATTAAGGTTTGGGGGCTACATCTTAGTATACAAAATCAATTATTTCATAATGTTATCATATAGGCCGTGTGGTATCCGGCTGAATAGAATAGTACCCTCATTTCTTACCGAGGTGTCGTAAAAGACGACTAAGATAGGTTGACCCACCGTGTGGTATTCGGTTAAGTAGAATAGACCCCCTCTTTCTTACTGAGGTGTCGTAAAATACGACTAAGGTAAGTTGACGTCAGGCAGGCGGCCGGTCGTAAAAATGCATCCAAATCATGTGACAGCATGTTTATAACACGTTGTGCCGACTCCACTTAGAGTGGGATAAGGGCAGGAGGATGATGATGTTGTGATTAATAGTTTAGTTTTTTTTTTATTATTTACAACAAAAATGTACAAGTTATATCTATCTTAAATTACTTACACACTAGGACTATACAAATCATGCCCACGTGGAATGCTCCCAAAAATGCTGGCAGCGTTTCTACGTTGAATCGCTAAGCTCATTCTTTGTATGAGTTAAGTTACATACAATATGTCTTTCTCAGTATCTAATTTATGATATAGCCGAACTAGTTTCGAACCCATCCGGGGCACTTAATCATGAGCTCTTTACACGACATTATCGCGGCGGGAACTACGTACAGCAGCTTACTTTGCACGCGCCTCTTCTACGTGTTCCCTGACGCTCTAGTAGTTAGTCGGGTAGCTAGTCGGGCTAACCCGATACAAGTATATGTGAGTATAGCCGGTCCTATACATTAACTATAACACATTATTATAAAAAACCGGTACGCTTTTATCATATGACATCATCATCCTCCTGCCCTTATCCCACTCTAAGTGGGGTCGGCACAACATGTTATAAACACGCTGTTACATGATTTGGCTGCGTTTTTACGACCGGCCGCCTGCCTGACGTCAACTTACCTCTGTCGTATTTTACGACACCTCGGTAAGAATGAGGGTGGTCTATTCTACTAAACCGGATACCACACGGTGGGTCAACTTACCTTAATCGCCTTTTACGACACCTCGGTAAGAAATGAGGTTGGTCTATTCTACTCAGCCGGATACCAAACGGCGGGTCGACTTACCTTAGTCGCCTTTTACGACACCTCGGTAAGAAAAGAGGGTATATATATCATATGACATATGATAAAAATATTCAAGGTTTACAGATTTCTTGCTATCTCATTACATTAGTGCTCTCAGAGTACCAATTACCCATGAAAATATGATCCTAGCAGCTATTATGTAACATTTAATCGTTGAAATTTAAATAAAGTTGGAGATAAGAAACATTTAAATCATAACACTTGCAATTTTTTTAAATTATGTTGATAAAATTAATTGTACTTGCATAATTTATACGAATTAAGATATTGATTCAAATAATGTTTTTAGCAAAGCTTTTCTACACATTGTATTTTTAGCAAATAATTTATACTTAGTAAGCTGTGGTAGCCCAGCGGTATCACCGTGCGCCTCTCTCAAGGAGGTCTAGGGTTCAAACCCCGGGCAGGCACCAATGAGTTTTCTAGTAAAACTTATGTGTCTAATTGATAATTGCAATTTATCACACGCTTTTCGGTGAAGGAAAACATCGTGAGGAAACCTGCATATCTCTAGAGAATTCTGGGGATATGTGTAACCTACCAATCCGCATTGGAGCAGCGTGGTAGGTCTTAGCTCCAATCCTTCTCTCCAAAAAAAAAAACGGAGAGAAGAGGCCTATGCCCAGCAGTGGGATAGTAACAGGCCGGTACTTACTTTACTTACTTATAATTAGTAACAAGACAGTTCTAAGCCTAAAGCTTTCGGCTTATAATTTACTTTTTTTACCAGTCTCAAATTAAATCATATCATTCAGTTTTGATTTATAATAATATCCATCGGCAAGCGCCGGAGTATCTGCGGTCAAGAAAATAGATAAACTTATGTCATTGATTGTTTATAATATCATTATGTTTATTCTCCAAACATATATTACTGTATATTATGTGTATATCATACACATAATATACAGTTATCTTTGGAATAATTATAAAATAATATGATGATAATTAAATATTTCACAATGTTTATAAACAATGCTTTTCTCACAATCTCTCAATAAGAGATTTGTTGCCTAATCATCGCTAATAGTACTATGACATGATTATTGGAATCATTATTTTAGTGCCGTTATCCCACTCTAAGTGGGGTCAGCACAACATGTCATAAACATATTGTCAAATGATTTAGCTAGGTATTTTAACACCAGCCGCCTGACTGTCAACTTACCTTAGTCACTTTTTGCGACACGTCGCTAAAAATGAGAGGGGGGGTCTAAACTACACATAGAGTTATCGTACTAGAGTAGCCAGCCAAAATAAAGCCAGCCAAGAAAGCCAGCTAAAATGTGCGATAGCTTTAATATATAACGCGCCATTAATATTTCTACTAGGATGTGTGATTAGAAAAAGATAAGTATACAAATCTAATCTTCCATCTCATTATTTATTGTGACACTCTCACTTACAAGCCTGTCCATAACTACTCTACTCTAAGTAGCCTACTCTAAGACATTGGAACTTCTTTCAAGAGACATGTAAACAAACTGGTTATTTATGAATCTACAAATTCGTTTTAATTTCAGTTCATAGCAAAGAGTGATCACGAGATATTGCTCGTGAGTCTTGAAAGTAGTACAGTAAATATTTACCGATATCATGCTGGTATTTTACTAACTTCGTATAGTGTCAAAGGAGTTAATCTAAATGACTGTCAGTATAGACTGAAGACGGGATCGCTTACTGAATTAATATTTAGGATAAGTTTCTTCCTATATTCATTGCTTTCAGCTAAGTTATCTGAAGCTATTTATTGAACCGTATCTACAGTTATAAGCTTGATGTTTATGGTTAAACCACATGATCTTTACCAGTAGGTCACTACATAAAGTACATACGTTTTGTTTTTTCTATAACAAAACTTATTTGCTTAATTGCAATTCATCGTATGCTTGTATGGATTAAATAAAGGTAGTAGCTCTTCAAGTCATGAAGGTAAGGAAAAAAATGAATAAATGTTTATGAAACAGTTTATATTATTAAAAAAATCACAGACGGAAATTTAAAGTCTGGTTCACTTCACTTTAGTGTGCTTATTAACATATAAAATTGGCGAATGTCCAAGCTTTAGACCAATTGACATAGGTACGCTTAGGCCAAGCTAACAAATTTTTATAATAAAAACAGAGGTAAATCAAAGATTAGTCTTTTATTTATTTATTAGGTTGGTTAAACCTCTTTCATTAGTGATGGGGTTTTTGATAGTTGAACCACTACGTAGCTACGGTGCGTATTAGTTAACTGGCCTTACTTTTTCTTTTCGCTACGTAACATATAACGCCTGCTCTTCACTGTTAGCGATGACCGTCGATCGTATGATTGTTTATAATTTTATATTTTATAGAATTTAATTTTTGTACATAAAATATAAAGAATTATAAAACGATAGTTGATGTGTATAATAGACAAAGTAGGAACCGATATAAGCATGCGGCTCCTGCTTTGCGCCTTGCAAAAGTACGTAAATCGTTTGTGTGTCTGGGTATAAGACTATAATAACATTCTGCAATCAATTTTAGCTTTGCCATTACATGAGTTTAAAAACACTGTTTAAAAGAGGCTACTTCAGAAAGCCTACTATACTGTTGAGGATTACTTAGAAGATAGGAATATGTGGATATGGCTACTCTTCGACCCTGTGCAAGACCGCAATGACTAAATGTAACTAGTAATACGAATTATATTTTTAAAAGAGCAACCGGCGAGTGTCTTGCTGGCTCTTCTCGGTAGGAAATGCTTTCGTGCAAATGCACTTGTTTACAAGTTTATTTGAATAAAGAATATTTTGCATTTGAATTTAAATTGGTACGACTATCGTGCAGTGCCCACACGATCGTCCGTATTATACCATACATACGATTATAGGCGTCACCAAGGGATTATCCTTGATGCGTGTCCGAAAAACCGACAATTCTCGGCTTGTAGGCGATCATAGACTATAATTGGCGAGTACAACTTAGTATACCCTCTACATGATCATGCTCACGATAATCGTAATCGCCGCTTATAAAGAGGAGCTATATCATTTGAAACATAGGATACCTAAAGGTGCGTACAGACATCACGGGGCGTGCGATGCGTATGGTTCGTCGCGCATGCCTCGAGCTGTGTGGACGCGTTTGCTCACAGAGAGCATTCGCATTTCGCGTCATACGATCGTTGTGAACGCTGCCTCAGTGCGAGCCGTGCGCTCCGTGTAGACGGATGTTTTGTTTTCATTGCACGCTCATGAGTCATGGACCCCATATATTCCCATAATTTAATCGGTTCATAAAAAAATGTTTTGTCCACTAGTGTTTTCTCTTTTTTAATATTTATTTTGTTTCACCTTGTCGGAGCCATTTTTCTACTGTCGAATACCATGCGTGGTTGTTCTCATCTTGAGCATGTGCCATTCGGGATGCATGTATAAATGTACCGTCTTATGAGGTTGAAGCAATTTGCTAGTCTTGCTATATTTGCAAATTTGACGTTCGTTATTTAGAACGAAATGGATGTTCTTTTTTTTTAAATTTATTTAACAACTTTCCTTCGTAGCCCACTACGCCTGTCTTAGTTTAAGATATCAGTAGAAAATTAACTGTCATTGACAAGTCGAAAAATGCTACGATCGCCATCAAACGTTACAGGATTGTCCGCTGGGTGAATCTAAAGATTGGCTGAAAATTTCATTAAAATCGGTCCAGAACTATTCGCGACGCACGCCTCGTGATTTCTGTACGCGGCCTTAGGTACCTAGCTATGATGAGCCTGAACACATGAAGTCACATGCATAAAGTAATAATGATAAAAAGAGATCGCCGTATTTTTTATTTAAACCACTGGAGCACTGAATGAGAAAAAATTTAAATATAAAATATTATTCGACATTGCGACCTCTTGATAATAGCGTGATGTAATCATCTCCGCGTAAGGTCATATGCTTTAGTCTCCGCAGCAATCTCGAGATGTTACAATACTTTGGTTATTAATTATTATAGTTTTTTACTATTTTTTACATTAGGAAAACCCGTTAACCACCACCTGACGGTGAAGGGAGATGTCTATGGTCTTTACAAGCACTTTTGAATCACCAAATGATAATGAGAAAAACTGATTTGGATAAATGGCCTTGCCCAAAAGAACCAACCAGAAGACGTGAGCATACCCGGTTTCTATACATTAAATATAAATACTACTCACGATAGTTCAAATTAAAAAATAATAATTTCATAAATATTCGTACCTGTCAACCGCTGTGTGGTATCCGGCTGAGCAGAATAGACCGCGCTCATTTCTTACCGAGGTGTCGCAAAAGGTCATTAAGGTAAGTTGACTTCAGGCGGTCAAATATCTAGCCAAGTGATGTGACATGTTTCTAGCATGTTATGACTTCACTTAGATTGGGATAAGAGCTATGAGAATGATGATCATTCTGTACCTGTTACTAAATAATGCAAGGTCAAGTTTATTGTGCCAGTTAATATATAGATAGCGTGAGGTCAATGTCGATACGGAGCTAGACACTTATAAGTGGACAATCTAGCTAACCGATAAAGCGACGGCCTCGCAGAGAGCCCACTGTCTATAGGGTTGTCATCTTGTTATATTTGCAAATTTGATGATCTTTATTTAGAACTACAAGGACATACAGAAGCAATTTATTTTGCTAATTTATGAAGCAACTATCCTAGCCTTTCGAGCTTAATGTAGATGTAGGGATCCATCACATTTACACACACCTACATACACGTATGGACATTGTGATTTGTGTATAATTTCTCCTCGTATACTTTCACCAACCATACGGGCACGCCCCCATATAAAGATATCAATAATAACAAAACTGTCATTGACAGTTAATAAAAATTTTCCTCTACCACTCTGTTCTTCGCCACTAAACTCTAGTACAATTCGAGAAATGTTTCCAAAAATGCTTGCCACCAAACGTTAAGTTGAGGATTGTATATTGTATTGATTCCGCTGGGTTAATCTGAAGATTATCTGAAAATTTCATTAAAATAGGTCCAGCCGTTTCGGCATTTATAAGAAACGGAGACAGTCTTGTGAGCTTGAAGGTCATCATGCAGGGTTGAATTTTTACACAAGCTACTGCCATTTGCAAGTTGAAATTGGTTGTAGGAGCACCTACGTCAGCTTATTGGAGTGTGTCGTACATGGTCAATGTAAACCGCACCGGAAAACGCTGTGTTATTAGACGTTTGCTAGTTGGATTTATTACATTGTAGAGGTTGGACTGAGCCATTGGAATTAAACTGTATAGGGAAGAAGCTCGGATGTTAATATTCATTGATTTAATAAACAGCGCGGGAGGGAAAAAATGCGCAAGGAAGACAGAAATATATTATCTCAAAAACCACGAGGAAGAGAGAGAAAGAGAAAGCAATAGATAATATAAATAAAAGGCTCGAACTACTACCAGATACCATATCACTCTCTATGCGGTGATATTTCTACATAATCGTCATCAGTTAAGTAGTGATAAAAGTAGTCATTCATACATAATACAAACAAATGTATCTCCGTATGATAGTAGTAAATACTTATGTAATTTTGAAATATATTTACGTCACTCGATTTCGACTGAAACTCAGCGCCGCGTTTTGGCCGAGTGCCTAGAACACGCTGCAGTAATGTCGAGTTGAAAGGCATTTCGTTTTTGCGTTTGATATGGTTTATACTATATTAATATCATAAAAGCAAAGTTTGTCTGTTTGTAATACTTTAAAGGATAAGACGCTGGATCAATCTTGACGAAATGTTGCATTTACTTTGCAAGAGAGAGGTGACATAGTGGATACGGGAAGTCAAGTCCTTGGTCCAATCCGATGTGCCCCAGGCAAGCGAGACTTATAAAAGTTCGTTAACAGACCGTCAGGCGTTCCTAACGGGGAATCGGACGCAGTTGGAGTAGGTCCCTGAGAGGCCCCGAGCGGTCCGAACGGGGTTTATAGGACGCTCGCTGGAGTAAGGTCCCCGAGCCGGTCGATGTATCTGGTGCTCCCGATGCATCTATTAGCGGAGGGAGAGACCACTCTTTAGAGAAGCCCCGAGGTGGCGCACGCCGGTTAACACTGCTAGCGGGGATGGGGGCAATGTGTCCAACGGTACCCTGTCCCCGCCACCAGCAGCGTGGTGGAGCACTGACAGGTTTTTAGTCGGTGCGAGGTTAAGTCCCCGTCGAGCGTTGACGACCCATAATGGGTTTTCCTAACATAAAAAAGGTCCCTGATAGGTCGTTGCATCTGATGCTCTGGGTGCATAGATGAGTAGATTGAGGGACTGATTTAATAGTTTCCAACCCTTAAGGTGGTACTTCAGGATACAGAGCTACTACTAGCGGGGATTGGGCAACTTGCTTAATGAGGTGGAGCTCTACCATGTTTGCATAACATTACCCTGTCCCCGCTATCCGCAGCGTCGTAGCTCCACAGCTATATCAAGTTTTTCATTGCGATTTTAATACATTTGCCGCTAATACCTGTCGGACAGTATTACTCACAAATGGTTATTCTTGATTAAAAAAATGGTTTTCAACTGTGAACTTTCTCGCTCATATACTGGAGTCGACTTAACTCGATTCATTTTAATCAAATAAACTTGACGATTTTATATTTCTATTCTCTTAAAAGCTACCCCAGGTGTGCCTAAAGAAGTTTTCACTTTAAAAACTAAACTGAGATAAGCTAATGACTCTTGCTACGCCACAATAAAGACCGAAAGTGATTAGTGAGCTGCGGTTTAACATGCGCGTGGTCGCCGAGTTTCTTGCATGTCTGTCGCTCGAAGCTGTTATTGACATGGTGGTAATCGAAGTTGCGTACCAGTAAATTATTTACAATAGCGCAATTATTTTGCTGTCCAATATTTGCACTTAGTAAATGAAAATATCAAATATACCTGAAATAACGTAACATATCAAACTATAAAATTTACGTGACTTAAATTAAAAAACAATGATTTGTTTTTAAAGGTTTTGGTCGGTTTTAAGGGTTGGAGCTAAGCGCCACTACGCCGCTCCAATGCGGATTGGATTGGATTGGAGATATGCAGAGTTCCCCACAATGCCTTCTTTCAAGCGTATGATAAATTACAAATATCGTGTTTTAACCATGGAACCGTCTACATAGAAGCACATGGTGTCATCGTTAGGCAATCACAGCTCGTTTTGTTACTGTCTTCAAAAAAAATTTAAAATTTTCCGAAATGTAAATAAAATAGTCATTATATATATTTTGACTATAACAATTTGACAATATTTCAATGTATAAAAGCCGTAACCATCGGCCTTGTAACAGAGACATGTCTGAAACAGACACCGTACAAATTCATGTCACTCTCACAATGCCCATTACTGTTATTGAGCATGTTTCGCTTTGTGTGATTTTCTATAATACATATTCGTAAGCGATGTATTGTCGGGAAAAAGGGTATCCAATTTAGAATATATTTCTGTAAAATCATACGGGTCCAATCGCGTTGAAACCGAATTACCTATTAGAAGCACCTTTTAGTGATTGGACATTGCATTGCAAGCATTTCTTGCTTAAAATTATAATACTACTACATACAACTAGCTTTTACCCGCAATTTGATAATAGATGGCGCTTTTCAATGTCCTATTCCTGTAGAATTAACAGAATTTCTATAGCCTATATGTTAATCTGGTGTATAAGGAATAATTTTGCCAAATTTCATCGATATTGTTTCAACGGATTCGCCATGAAAGAGAAACATACATCCACTCACAAACTTTCGCATTTATAATATTAGTAAGGATAGTAGGATAAGATTTATCGCTTTTCAGCGAAGGAAAACATAATTATTGAATTTATACTAATAAATAAAGCTGAAGAGTTTGTTTGTTAGATTGTTTGAACGCGCTAATCTCAGGAATTATTGGACCGACTTGAAAAATTCTTTGAGTGTAAGATAGTCCATTTATCGAAACAGTCTGTAGACTATATAAATAACATCATGCTAAGATGAATAGGAGAGGAGCAGCAATTAATAAACATTGCGAAAATGGCAAAACGGAAAAATGAAAGCTTTGCTTGTGTGCGCGAACTAAACGGTAATCAAAAATAACCTTATAATTAACTCAATATTCAAAATTTCAATTCGGGAAAAAAAATTGTGACACTGATTTCCATGCCGGCTAAGCTGCTGACAGCTAGTATAACATGCCAAAACAGTAGATTGATATGTTTATAGCTATACTTAAGATTAGATTGAAGTGTTATATCGTTAAATTTAACTTCCTTTAATTTCCTTTGATAGCACAAAAGTGAACGATGTGTTTATTTCAGAAACACTTTTTATTACGTAGTTTGAAAGTGTATCGTAACCAGTTATAGTTGCTTTAATGACTGTCTTTATGAGCTGACTGCACAGTTATTCCTTCAACTTAGGTATTTAGCGTCATCATAAAATTAAACGAGATATTCAGAACTTAATGAAGTGGTATTTACGGGCGTCAGTCGCTCGTCCCAGTCAGAGTCTGTTGCAAAGTTCAGCTGCCTCTCTTAGAGGAAGGTATTTAAAAGAATCTGTCAATGATTAATTAGGCAGGAGCTGCTGCATTAATGATGTTTCTGAAAAATTATGATTTCAAACTTCTAAATAACTCACTAACAGATGAGTATAAGCTATCAAAGTTATAATTTAAGTCATTTTTTCCCTGCCCTCTAAGTGGGGTCGGCACAACAGGTTATAAACATGTTGTCACATGATTCGGCTATGTTTCGACCGGCCACCTGCCTGACGTCAACGTACCTTATTCGCCTTTTACGATACCTTAATAAGAAAAAAGGTGGTGTATTCTACTCAGCCGGATACTACACAGCAAGTCGATTTACCTTAGTCGCCTTTTACGACACCCAAGTAAGAAAGAGGGTAATCTATTCTACTTAGCCGGATACTACACGGCAAGTCAATTTACCTTAGTTGCCTTTTACGACAACTCAGTAAGAAATGAGGATGGTCTATTCTACTCATCCGGATATCACACGGCGGCTAAAGTTATTGTTTAAGATTTACGTTAAAAACTGTAGTTGTTTTAACTCGAGTAAACATAGCGACATGATTCGGCTAAAATGAAAGTGTATAAAAGCAGAGGTACCGAATATTTTGTCGCATAACTTCCTGTCGCGCGAACCAAGTGAGCAGACTGTTTGTGTTTCGTTTAAATGTAAAGAACTAAAGTTATGATAGAATTATGTTAACGCACAGTATATACAATAACACGATGTAATAGGAATACAACAATTCCCGTTTCGAGATTCACTTCTCTTGAATGACGAACAAAGACTGAATTTCACTGAAACATTTTATCAATAGGAAGACTCAACCGGAAACAACACGTCACAGTGTTGGTACCATTTTAATCAAAAAGGGCGCGATACTCTTGTTTTATGACTGTGTTGCTATAAAATACAAAGCGGAAGTCAATGGCGACAACAATTATGATAATTATTATTAAAATAACTCTAAAAAAACTCACGAAAAATTACCATAAGGCTAATTTCACGAATAAAACAAATATTTGAAAATCGTTTTTTGGTAAAGAGATTGTCGCAATTTAAACTACCCCTCCCAGTTTACTCATTCGGCAAATTCCATTGTATGATAAGCAATAAAACCGCCTCTTTCTTTGGCAAGCGTCAATATAAACTAGGGTGTGGTTATTTCAATAATGTACTTTATTGTATCAGCGCAGTACAGACGTACCCAGTTATACGAGTAGCTTTAGTGCTTTTATGAGCGTCGCTTTATGACTCGACTGGGAACTTACTTATACCTCGTACTTACTTTAGTACTTAGTCTTAATCAGGATTAGGGGGTATCACTTCAACCGCAGTTCATTACTCAAGTAATAAAATGTGATTGAAATTATATTTTATGATATATATTTATGTCCGAGAAGCCGTGTGGTATCCGGGTGAGTGGAATATAGCTCCTTCAGTTTGCGTTTCTAAGGTTTCTGATAGGCTTGTTCAGCACTTAAAGTCCCTAATAAGTTAACAGGTAGCTCATGTGGCTGTTATTTTGTTTATCTGCTGGATAGGGAATACCTATTTCGAAATGACCACGATTTTTTTTTAATTTTTACTTTTTAGTCTCTTTTTAGAGACATTTATCTGTTACTTAGTTTATTTGTCGGTTAACTATCCGAAACTTTATCAGTAACTTGTGAAAGAGGCCCTATGTTTTCTTATTAGGCCCATATAATTGGTTGCTGTCTATGGCCCCACTTCATTTACTCATTCATTATTCAGTCTATATTAATGGTTTATCTGTGTTTTAACATGTAGAAGAATAAAGTCAAATAAATGAATGCAATCGATTGTTGCACAAGTATTGTTCTTGAAAGACATACTCAAATTAAAGTATGCACAATTATAATAATCTTCTTCTTATTCCTGCCCTATTCCACTCTAAGCGGGGTCGGCACAACATGTTATAAACATGTCGTCACATGATTTGGCTACGTATTTTACGACAGGCCGCCTGCCTGACGTCAACTTATCTTAGTCATATTTTACGACACCTCGATAAGAAAGAGGGTAGTCTATTCTACTTAACCGGATACCACACGGTGAGTCAACTTACCTTAGTCGCCTTTTACGACATCTCGGTAAGAAATGAGGGTGGTCTATTCTACTCAGCCGGATACCACACGGCGTTTATAATAATGTTTTAGTTTAACATAAGTTATTATGGAAGGTATTAGTGTAAATTGAAAGCAAAGTATAATATCTCAAAATCCGTTCGCGACCGAGGTTGGTTTAGGGAACACGTAGTTGAGGTTATCAAGTTTGACTTGATAACCCGCTCATTGTTGAATGAACAAACCCTCAAGCCACGCGTCTGAAGTTTGATGTACTTTGTATGAAAACAAATAGACTATATTCTATATGTTATATCTTAATGAACTTCGTCCTAAGTTCATTGTAAAGGGATCTGTCGAGGCAAAGAATAATTTAAATTGAACGTTTTTTAGTCAAATTTCTCTCGTTTAGTAAGCTATAGTAAGAGAGAATCATGAAAATAATAGAAAAAGATAATTGCCCTATCCTTGAATTCTATATAACATAGTACTTGTTACTTTATTCTTCGAATGGAGCGATTGTGTCTTTGAAATGTTCTTTTGAATAAGAGAGCTATAAATAGGTTCAGCTATTTTCCATGTGGTTATTGATGATAACATCGTAAAGTAGTGGACTATATATAGGTAGATTTATATTGATTATCAAAATAAAAAAATTAAAAAGTTCGTTTGAAAAAAATTATGTTATACGAGCACTTTGTCAATGCGACAGTCTGTCTTTTTTATATAAATGATTAGTTTAAAAACTGATCCGATAAAGCACTATTCACGATTGGTACATTAAAGCTTATATACTATGCCAAAATTATATGATATAAAATTTCTGGAAAAACCTCTAGTACATAATAACGGGAATTTTAACGATTGAGTTGTGAGCGAAGTTGCAAGTACAGCTTTTGTTAGTATGAATACAACATGTTAAGATTAATATGGATATATGTAGTTTTAGAGTAACGCCGTGTGGTATCCGGCTGAATAGAATAGTACCACCCTCATTTCTTACCGAGGTGTCGTAAAAGGCGACTAAGGTAAGTCGACCCGCCGTGTGGTATCCGGCTGAGTAGAATAGACCAACCTCATTTCTCACCGAGGTGTTGTAAAAGGCGACTAAGGTAAGTTGACCCACCGTGTGGTATCCGGTTTAGTAGAATAGACCACCCTCTTTCTCACTGAGGTGTCGTAAAATACGACTGAGGTAAGTTGACGTCAGGCAGGCGGCCGGTCGTAAAAACGCAGCCAAATCATGTGACAGCATGTTTATAACATGTTGTCCCGACCCCACTTAGAGTGGGATAAGGGCAGGAAGATGATGATGTAGTTTTAGAGTACTTAATAACGAGAAAATAGACGTGAAAATTGCTTTAAAATTCGTTAAATATGACTCGCACCTTGACTAGGTCAGTGTATTCCATGTTCAGACGTCATCACTTAGCATGGTGTGAGGAAGTAATGAAATAGCTAGGATTGGAATGTCTCAAGATCAAATCAATAATAAGATCTGTAATATAATCATAATTATGTAATTTTTTTTTGTATTTCGGGATAAAGTTAATAGAAAATGTATGTAATGTTAAATGTATTCTATTTCCTTTGTAATTTACTTTTTGTTATAGATCTCCGCCTAACGCCTAAAGTAACCTAATTCTATAAATTATTCTTGTGTAAGATTTTCATTTAAATACAACTACTCTCTTTATTATAATGTTGACAATTTATATGCGTAAAGACCGTTAAATCACTTTGCTCAGTTATATAGACGTTCTTCACTTTGCTTTGATTGTAAACAGTGTTCGGAATACATTGAGACAATTGCTTGCAACCCATTCAGTGATATAAATGCAACGAATGCACTAACATCGCTTTTACGGATGTCTAATAAAGTGTTCGCTCTTAAATACTTCCGTGAAATAACCTTCTATGAATAAGTGAATCAGACTTCTATGTTGTATAACGATTTATTAACCGCCGTGTGGTATCCGGCTGAATATTACCACCCTCATTTCTTACAGAGGTGTCGTAAAAGGCGACTAAGGTAAGTCGACCCGCCGTGTGGTATCCGGGTGAGTAGAATAGACCAATCTCATTTCTTACCGAGGTGTCGTTAAAGGCGACTAAGGTAAGTTGACCCACCGTGTGGTATCCGGTTGAGTAGAATAGACCACCCTCTTTCTATTGTAGTTGTCAGTTTTAGCATACCAAGGATTTTAAGGAATCAGTAGCAAATCGAAATTATTATCTCTCAATATTAAACTTGAACAATATACGCCGCGTGGTATCCGGTTGAATAGAATAGTGCCACCCTCATTTCTTAACGAGGTGTCGTAAAAGGCGACTAAGGTAAGTCGACCCGCCGCGTGGTATCAATCAGGCTGATAATAAGGCTGATTAGATTAGACCAATCTTATTTCTTATCAAAGTGTCGTAAAAGGCGACTAAGGTAAGTTGACCCACCGTGTGGTATCAGGTTTAGTAGAATAGACCACCCTCTCTGTTACCGAGGTGTCGTAAAATACAACTGAGTTAAGTTTACGTCAGGCAGGCGGCCGGTCGTAAAAACGCAGCCAAATCATGTGACAGCATGTTCATAACATGATGTGCCGACCCCGCTTAGAGTGGGATAAGGGCAGGAAGATGATGATGCATTCTAACATCGCTTTTACGGATGTCTAATAAAGTGTTCGCTGTTAAATACTTCCGTGAAATAACCTCAAGACTTCTATGTTGTATAACGATTTATTAGTCTGTCTGTAGATTATATAGATAAAAGAGTGTAGTGTATACGGGTTAAGATGTTTGTATTTTGCCTTGTATATTTTATATACATGACACATACCTATAATACATAATCAATCATCACTCTCCTGCCCTTATCACGCTCTAAGTGGGGTCAGTGCAAAAACCTCCACCACCACGACCAAAATCGCAAAGCCTTGCGATTTTGGTCGTGGAGTCTATCTCCTGATGTTACTTCGGTTGCGGGGCGGAACGATTGTTGAGTTTGTGATAGTGAACGTATATAGTGCTTGTGTATTGTGGTTGCGGTGGTGGAGATTTGTGCATGTGTTTTTTACGAATCCTGCATGTATCAGGTATGATAACCGATTGTCCACTCTACATTTAGCATTATATATATTTTCTATTTTACTTCATCGCGGATTATAGCAAAATAATTTTATTATTACTTTTGTATCCAAGTAGGCCTATTACGTTGCTATAATGCGCGCAGTGAGGTTGTATGAACATTGAACACGAAAATTTTATCCAATTACGTCGATAACAAGCGAAACCAGGTAATCGCCTGTGTTAATGAATGACGATGTTTATATAGCTCTGGATTCAATTTTGATATAGAATTTCATTGTAATCTTATAGATCAAAGTATCGAATTTTCTTTTTGATAAAAGAACCATTCATGTCAAAGGAAAATCTTTTTGTTACCTAAGTGAATAAATTAATACTCAATACTGAAACAACATAGAAAAACAAACCTTTAAACAATGGAACTTTATCCATTGTGGCTTTATTCCTGCCTAGCGAACAAAAGACATTCAGAATAAATACCGTCAGGGGTGTAATAATGGATAATGCCGGTGTACTGAAGGATGTGGGGATATCACGATTTTGTACACGTTAATAAATTAAGGTGGATTTAAACCAAACGAATATAGAGCTAGAACAAAAGCATTTCTTTTAGTGTACACGAAAGATTGTTCTTAGCACAGATAAAATCGTAATCTACGATTTTGTTGTGAAGCCTAACTAGGGTTGCCACCCGTACTATATTATATAGTATCGTACTATATTTTAGTCAATTGTACTATATATTAAAGAAAAATAATATAGGACAAAAAATATTTTTATCGCTAATTTAATTGCCGCGCTTTTCTGAATCAACTGTGAATGGAACGCACTCGCAGCACTGCATAGGGAATGTTTGAACGAAACTTATCCATGTATTTACGGGGCTTAGTTAGTTAGTAACTCTAACTTCTTTGTCATTTTCCAGCGAAAAGTAATAATAAATAATCACGGGAAAATAAATAATGATTGAAAATAGATGTGTACTATTTTTTTTCTTGAATTTCCTAAAAGTACTAGATCCTGCAAGTACGAGTATAAGGTATGTGAGCGTTGCCGGATTCCTACACTTAGCATTACATAGATTCTCTTAACAAACGCGGATTACAGCAAAATAATTATATTATAACTTCTGTACTATATAATTGCGCTTATATAAATTATAGTTCTTAGGGTTTACACCAAACGATTAACAAGATTAAGAATTAAGAACAATTCTTGAACGAGATTCACTTTGGGCAGCGAGGACGTTCGAACACGCTAAAAAGCTCTTCGCGAGCCTTCTTAAAATATTCTTTAGAATATTTGCAAACGTAAACTAAACAACGAAAGAATTCTACGTTTAAAGTAACCGAATTTTAAAGAGTGGGGATTAAATGAACATTCGCTCGTCTGATGTAAGTCGGCCTTTACAGAACGAAATTGTAAACTGATTCATATAATAGTTATTCCGTTTACACTAATTTTAACAAAGAAAAAACTTTGCACCCCTTTTTATGCACATTCCACTCGAAGGACTATGAAATTTGGTATAGTTACAATTTATATAGTACAGAAAGCTAAAATAAATGTGGTACAAATAACTAAACTATAACTGGACTCCATGAATGAATCCAGTAAATCTTAAAATGTTTGATTGTGTTATGTAGTAGATGATTTATTTATTTCTCACTATACTTTTTCACGATGTATTAGTAATAAGTGGAAACTAACTTTGGTATGTGAATTAGTAATAATCCATACTAAAATATAATCTATACTAATATATAAAGCTGAAGAGTTTGTTTGTTTGAAGATGCTAATCTTAGTAACTTGAGATTTAAAATATCTTTGAGTGTAAGATGGTCCATTTATTGAGGAAGGCTATATATAGGCTATATAATAACACTAAATGAATAGGAGAGGAGCTGCAATCAAAAATATTGCGAAAATGGTAAAATTTAAAGCTATCCTTCCGTGCGCTAAGTAAACAGTGAAAGTTATTCAAAAATCTCTTATAATTAAATCACTATGACTACTTTTATGTTCAAAATTTTAATTCGGGAAAAATTTGTGACACACTGATTTTAATGCGGGCGAAGCTGCTTGCTAGTTTACTATATTTATGTTCAATTTGTACTGTTTGTTTTCCAAATGTAGGATGGGGAACGTTAAGGAGTATAGTGACAATAATAAGGGATACAAAGGGAGTGGGATACTACTGACTGAATAATAGGAGCCGGGGCCGTGTACCCGTGTACCACACCGCAACTTTTGGTCCAAGAAAAGTGGGAATGGATACCCCTGACTTGATATATACTATTTGTTCCCAAATAAAAAAAAATATTCATTACTTTGTCCTGTCAATGTCAAACACAAGTTAGATTGTTATTTATTTAGGACCTCCTCCGATTATGCCTTAACATAAAATATTGACTGGTCGGACAAAGTAGAAAGTATTGGATTCCCGCAATAGATTATATGCAAATTAAAATCTTTTCAATGGTATACAAAATAATGCGACCATCATCATCATCCTTCTGCCCTTATCCCACTCTGAGTGGGGTCGGCACAACATGTAATAATCACGCCTTATTGTATCTGCATTAAGATATTATCTCGTTCTTTACAATTTATATTGTAATTTTATGTGGTGCAATAAAGAATGTTTTATTTTATTCTAAACATGTCCCATGATTTGGCTATGGCATGATTTGGACGTCAACTTACCTTAGTCGTATTTTACGACACCTCGGTAAGAAATGAGGTTGGTCTATTCTACTCAACCAGATAACACACGGTGAGTCAACTTACCTTAGTCGCATTTTACGACATCTCGGTAAGAAACGAGGGTGATCACTACTCAGCCAGATACGACACGGCGGTAATAATGAGATCTCCATGAATAAATTTTATGCCTGTTGTGATGTATGTGATCAAACTTGGACTAATAAGTAAAAATTTGTGTTACTGACGTGGTGCGCTTGAGACAGTGTCATGTTTTCTTTGTACATTCTTAGTTATATTAGTGTAAGTGTATGTATATATGTATGCATTATACGTATGTGTCTTGTACCTATATATACAAGAAAGATACAGACATTTTGCCGACATACACAACTCCTTACATTAAATATGTATTTTTTAAAATTTTAGTCTCCTTGTGTGGAAAGAGTGAATTTATTGGGATTTTTTTTTTTTAAACACACACGGTCGTCCGTCCCCAAAGTAAGTAACTTAATACTTGTGTTATGGGTGACAGACAACTGGTGAATATATAGTTATATATTTTTTAAATACATACTTAAATACAAATATACACCCAGGCTCAAAGACCAACAAATTCATTTTTAGAAAATGTTGGCCCTCGGCGGGAATCGAACCCGCGACTCGCGGAGCTGAAGGCAGAGTCACTACCCACTGCTCCAACGGGTCAGTCAGCATGCATTGCATTGTATTTAAAGATTACTAAGTAATAAAAAGTAAGCTCTTTCCTCGAACCGTTTGAAATGAAAAAAGAACCAAAATTTAGGTTATGATGAATTATATTACTACAAGACGGTTATACTAACGGCATAAGTATCAAATTTTCCCAATTAGCTTGACACCCATCCCGACTTGTAGTCGAGAGGTGATTTACGAGGTATAGTTGCGTCATGAGTTTTGACAAGGTTCTGTTGGAACTTCCGATGTATTCAGAATTGATTTAAGTATTCTTTTATATTATATTACGAGCTGTACTCGCCACTTCGTTTAAGTCGACTCAAGTGTAAAAAAATACTACGAGTACTATATATCCTCCTGCCCTTATCCCACTCTAAGTGGGGTCGGCACAACATGTTATAAACATGCTGTAATATGATGTGGCTGCGTTTTTACGACGGCCACCTGCCTGACTTCAACTTACCTTAGTCTTTTTTTACGACACCTCTGTAAGAAGGAGGCTAGTCTATTCTACTAAACCGGATAACACACGGTGGGTCAACTTACCTTAGTCGCCTTTTACGACACCTCGGTAAGAAATGAGGGTGGTCTATTCTACTCAGCCGGATACCACACGGCGGGTCGACTTACCTTAGTCGCCTTTTACGACACCTCTGTAAGAAATGAGGGTGGTACTATTCTACTTAGCCGGATACCACACGGCTAGAAAAAAAAATGTATTATTACTATGAGTTTTTTATTCTGAAGGAAAAACAGGACTTCTTTTATTCTTTATGTAAGCCAAGTATATAAGCTTTAATAGAATACCTTTTTTGTTAATACTGTTTAAGGAAATTAGTTGTGAAAATGTACACCGATGACAGACAGACAGATTTTTGCATTTAAGTATAATAATAATATAGATGTTGACTAAGTAAAGATCATGATTTCATCGTAAAAAACAATACTGTTTAAGAAAATTAGTTAAAAAAATGTACACCAATGACAAACAGACAGACTATCACATTTAAGTATAATATTAATATAGATATTGATATAATATCATGTTCCTGACTTCATTTTAAAAAAATTCTACGCAGACCAAAATATCAATTACTTTTGCTTTTTATTATGTAGAAGTGTGCCTACTTTTAAAATTCCATTTTACAAATGTATGTTATAAAATTCTCGTAGCATATTCTACGTTAGTGTTATAAATATAGTATATACTAATTCGTTCTCCTTACTCACCTTACATACATTACAGTATGCAGAATAAACTCACATAACCACCGCATACAACCATAATGGCAAATTCACCACGAATTTCTCATATCATCCCCTTTTCGTATACTTATTATGCCGAAAGTACGTCAGAAAATAAATAATAATTGGTAGAGAAACAGATAATGCATTCTGCATGTTGCCATATTTTATCTTTCGCAAATTATGGCAAGGGCTGGCAAACACATGTAGTGTAAAAGCCCTTTAACTACAGAATAAAAAAAAAATTGTAAATCAATTCTACGCATTTAAAATATTTTTCTATATTTAAATGAAAATAGAAAAAAGAAAGTAAAAAAATATTATGCGCTTTATCAATGTTATTTTGTCGTCGCTGGATAAATAATATTAAAAAAAACAAAGTTTTGTGTATATTAAAAAAACCAAACTAGTGAAAAGCGCTTAATCCAGTTATTAATTTTAAAACTAAATAAATAGTTATGGTTGTTTTAATATTTGGATATGGCTAATGAGACAATTTGTCATGCTATTGTCAATTTTGTAAATATAGAAATTTACTTTATGTGTAGAATAACATATTACGAAGTTCATTATCGCAGAGAGAATATGTTTATATTATTTGTAATGTGTATATTATTTCTTGATAATTCATTTCCAAACAATAAATATCTCAGCCTTCTTTTTATATAATTTATAGAAGTAGGTACTTTGCACAAGTCAATAAATTAATGGTGGAGTTCTTTAATTAATTTTGTATTTATTTTGGCATACTTATTAATTTAATTTAGAAAATAATTTTTGGTAATCAAAATTTTTGTTTTATGGTACTATTTTTGCCTTTAAACAAATTACAATTAAAAATTCTGATATCTACATAGTGTCTGCGTTAGGTGAAAAGTTTCCTTCTATTTATTGTCTTTGGTACAATTATCTGTGTTTATTATAAAAGAGTTATAGTAGATAATAGAGTTTCATTTATTACTCATATTGTGCATTTTTTTTTTGGTTATTTTCAATACCTATTGTTGGTAACGACTTCGTCAAAGCTATCTGCACCGCTTTATTGATAATTCAAAAAGAATACCATTTGTGGTTGACATCTTTTTTATAGCTATAATTTCTAAGTAAGGCGCAGATATACTAAAAATATATGACCGTATATGAATTAGTTATTAAAATAGGGTAACTTACTCTAAAAATCTCCGAGACTCCCCATGGGTTGATATTGCACAAAACTTAGGCACACACTGTCACCGAAGAGATCAAATCACGGTTTTAGTTATTTTATTTCACATACGCAAATATTCCCAGTACATCGAGTTACATGAGTTTTCTATCGGGAAATTAAGGATGAGAGCGAAACGTCCGCCCGCTAAGGCAGTCGAAGATGCACTGAAGAACGCTTTATCCAGTTTGATAGGGGAGTGTTAATATCATTTCTCCCTTTTTAACAATCAAATTTCAATGGCGACAAATCACACTTATATTTTTGGACTTTTGATTTAGGAAGTTTTTCTTTCTTACAAACGATTCGAAAATTTTATGATGATAAATTATCGTATCGTGTTATATAGCACTTTTATATATTTTTGTTCTGTGTTTTGATTTGCTAGTTTTCCGTAAATTCATCTTTAATATTGAAATGAGTTAATTTTCGGAGTTTTCGGAATCTCGGAAACGGCTCCAACGATTTTACTGAAATTCAGCATGTAGGGGGTTTTGGGGAATAAAAATCGATCTAGATAAGTTTTATTTAAAAAAAATGCCGTTTTATCCCTTATTTCGGGCTCTAAAATGTTGAAATTTAAGTTGAACACAATTACTATTTTTCACTGTCAAACGTAAAGTCATGGTAGTTCATTAGGGGAACGGGCGGTTGAGATGAAAATACCTAGGATCGAGCACCACCTGCCCTATTATTTTTTTTAATTATTTTTTTTTACATCATTTAAAAAATTACCGAGCAAGATTCGATCACCTAGGTACTACGTTTAATAGTGTAAATAATGTAATAGATACTTACATTGTTGATTGACGTCACGCGACGTAAACATCTAGTAAACCATCCTTATGTTGACGGATTGAAGTTCACGGTTGAACAAATGTCTTCTATATAATTATGATTACCTTCCCTTGTTATATGTTTGGCTAGTTAATTTACGACCGGCAGCCTCGCTGACGTCAACTTACCTTAGTCGCCTTTTACGACACCTCGCTAAGAAATGAACCCTCATTTCTTAGCGAGGTGTCGTAAAAGTCTATTCTACGCAGGATACCACACGGCAGGTCTACTTACCTTAATTTACGACAACTCGGAGGAAATCAGGATGGTCTATTCTATTGAGCCAGATAACACATGGAGGTCAACTTACCTTACTCGCCTTTTACGACACCTCGGTAAGAAAATGAGGATGGTCTAATCTACTCAGACGGATACCACACGGCTAATATTAAAAGTGTAAATAACGTAATAGACACTTGCATTATTGATTGACGTCACGCGACGTAAAAATAATAGTAAACAATCCTCATGTTGACTGATTGAAGTCCACGGTTCAACATAGGTCTTCTATATATCGGGTCGACTGGCCCGTTGGCGCAGTGGGTAGTGACCCTGCCTTCAGCTTCAGGTCGCGGGTTCGATTCCAGCCGAGGGCCAACATTTTCTATAAATGAATTTGTTGGTCTTTGAGCCTGGGTGTATATTTGTACTTAAGTATGTATTTAAAAATATACGCCGTGTGGTATCCGGCTGAATAGAATAGTACCACCCTCTTTTCTTACCGAGGTGTCGTAAAAGGCGACTAAGGTAAGTCGACCCGCCGTGTGGTATCCGGCTGAGTAGAATAGAGCACCCTCATTTCTTACCGAGGTGTCGTAAAAGGCGACTAAGGTAAGTTGACTCACCGTGTGGTATCCGGTTAAGTAGAATAGACCACCCTCTTTCTTACCGAGGTGTCGTAAAATATGACAGAGGTAAGTTGGCGTCAGGCAGGCGGCCGGTCGTAAAAACGCAGCCAAATCATGTGACAGCATGTTTATAATATGTTGTGCCGACCCCACTTAGAGTGGGATAAGGGCAGGAAGATGATATGTATTTAAAAATATATAAGTATATATTCACCAGTTATCTGTCACCCATAACACAAGTATTAAGTTACTTACTTTGGGGACGGACGACCGTGTGTGTAAGTGCCCCATATATTTATTATTATTATTATATATGATTACCTTGTTTGATGTTGATAAAACTACTCATTGGCCCACGTTATATCAATAGCAAGTAAAAGTTATGTTATAAGTTGTTGTCGTTCAGAACATTGCCAATTCGACGGTAGAGTTTTTAACGTCCTTTTTGACCTAGTATCACATTCCTGGACTTATTCCCAGTAGTTGGCCTGTTTTACATTCTCCTGCCCTTATCCCACTCTAAGTTTTAACCATATCATATCATATTTTAATCATATTATAATGTGATTTGGCTAGTTCTTTTACGGACAGTCTTTACATAATATTTAATACATTAATCATTAACTTATAATTTTAGCCCTGTGGTATCCGGCTGAGTAGAACAGACCACCCTTATTTCTTACCGAGGTGTTGTAAAAGGCAGCTAAGGTAAGTTGACCCACCGTGTGGTATCCGGTTTAGTAGAATAGATCACCCTCCTTCTTATTGAGGTAAGAAATGAGGGTGGTACTATACTACTAAGCCGGATACGACACGGCTAATATGTTGTTTATGTTTAATGTTTACTTGTTGTGCAATAAAGTGTTATTCATTCATTTGCTATGTAGAGTTGACGATTCAAAAGCACTTGTTTACAAGTTTATTTGAATAAAGAATATTTTGAATTTGAAAAAAAAAACGGTATAATACGTTCGATATTTGAACAGATTCTGTACATATCTCCGAATTTATAGTAGCATTTTGAGTGTTAGAACAAAAACAGGTACTTGTTCCGTTTTCTATAAGAACGTTATTATTGACAGGGAGTGCCTCTCCACGGATCACGGGTCTGAGGGCCTCTTGGCGCGTCGAAGGACACGACGGCTGCAAGATAATGACGTAGCATTTCTCAAGTCCACTCTCTAGAACATTCTGTGTTATCTTAACGTTTACTTACAAAAAAATATTATATCACATCATTTAACAGCTTAATTTTTAATTTATAGAATTAGGCGTTACTTGAGATCCTTAATACATAAGTAATGACAAAATTATTTTGCTTTAATCCGTGATAAAGTTAATTAGAAAATATATATAAATCTCAGCCGTGTGGTATCCGGCTGAGTAGAATAGATCACCCTCATTTCTTACCGAGGTGTCGTAAGAGGCGACTAAGATAAGTTGACCCACCGTGCGGTATCCGTCTGAGTAGAATAGACCACCCTCATTTCTTACCGAGGTGTCGTAAGAGGCGACTAAGGTAAGTCGACCCGCCGTGTGGTATCCGGCTGAGAAGAATAGATCATCCTCATTTCTTACCAAGATGTCGTAAAAACGACTAAGGTAAGTTGACCCACCGTGTGGTATCCGGTTTAGTAAAATAGACCACCCTTTTTCTTACCGAGGTGTCGTGGAATGCGACTAAGGTAAGTTGACGTCAGGCAGGCGGCCGAGCGTAAAAACGCAGCCAAATCATGTGATATCATGTTTATAATATGTTGTGCCGACCCCACTTAGAGTGGGATAAGGGAAGGAAAATGGGGATGATGATGTAAAAAAAAATTGAAAAGAAAAATGAAAAAATAATAGGGCAGGTGGGGCTTGATACTAGGTATTTTCACCTCTTTAGACCGCCCGTTCCCCAAATGAACTAGCATGACTTTACGTTTGATAGCGAAAAATTGTGATTGTGTTCAACGTAAATTGAAATAAAAAATGTCAGAGCCCGAAAAAAGGGACTAAAAACTTATCGATTATTAAGAGCGATTAAAAACTTATCTAGATCGATTTTTCTCCCCCAAACACCCTACACGCTGAATTCCAGAAAAATCGTTGGAGCCGTTTCCGAAATTCCGAAAAAAGAATGTATATATATATATATATATATATATATATATATATATATATACAAAATTAACTCATTTAAATATTAAAAGATATAAAAGGAATGGGCTCCATGCTAGTTTACTTCGCACTCATAAACCACCGCTAAAATTCACTCGGTCTTACATTTCGGTCAGCACGGCTTTCGCATAATACAATATTACATCACTACATATTATAAAACAAAGTCCCTATATCCCTATGTACGCATAAAACTTTAAAACTACGCAACAGATTTTGATGCGGTTTTTTTTAATAGATAGAGTGATTCCAGAGGAAGGTTTGTACGTATAATAACATTCAATACGGAGTAGAAAAATACTGTAATTTTTGAGGTTTCTGTAAATAATTACATTTTTTCCGCTTACATTGCAAACGCAGGCTAAACCCTACGAGATTTATCAAAATAATGTACTAAGTATTTGTACATCTTGAAAAGGTCTACAGAAAAGTCCGCGATGGTATATGTCTATCTCTTATGGATAACCCACTATAGCATTTTTGTCATTTACTTTTTTACGAAAAATAATGCCATATTTTTGAAGCAATTTTTATACAATACAGCATTAATCTTTATCCAATTAAGTACCTTAAATAAATAGCTGATTCAATATAGATCAATATGGCCGTTTACAGCATGTAATTTAAGTGAACATTTTCGGAGATATTACAGATTTAAAATACCGTGAGGACGCCGCGCTTCGCCCTATAACACTTCAACTTTAGCAGCTATGTCCCTCTTTCAAGAGTTTGTTTAAAGACATTCTGTAATTAATTGTAAAAATAAAATACATAGGTAAAATGAAAAAGTAAATAAGTAAAAATGTACTATATGAATTTAGATATTCCAAAGATAGCAGGAAATCTTCTTGGTATAGGGAAAGGAAATTGTTTTTCTCCAAATTTAACGCGTGCGGGCCACGGGCAGTAATGAATAAATCAAAACTACTCGATCGATTTTAATCATTTTTTTTACACTGACTGACATGGGATATATATTTTATACCCGTGCGAAGCAGGGGCAGGCCGCTAGTTAAAATATAAAATCCTTTTGCTCCAAACTGTAATTAAAAACCTATTTTTGAGAACTATTTTCTTTACGTACAGGGTCCTTAGTCTGAGTAGTTTATGAAGCTTTTTTTGCTCATAATTACGCAAAGTTTCTACAGTATTATTAAGTTAAAGAGCGGTCTTATTTTTATTGTCTAAACTTTTTTGTTAGCTTTAATTAAGTTTAAATTTATAAAGTTCTATTAAAACATCAAAGCGGGTTTTTAGAATTGCTACTGGATTTTATAGACTTGCATATTAAAAGGACATATATATTTTCTACTTTTTTTATTATTTATTTTGTAAAACCAGGTATTTATTATAACATAGTGTATAATGCTATGTATAATGTATGCTATGTTGTCTCGAAACAGAGAAAGGTCCCTCGGGCGGAGGATTAATTTTTACGCAACCTGAGTCAGTCGACAGATAGTGTAGCAAAACAAAAACACAATATATATATTTCTTATACAGTATACATACTATTTAAGACTATATTACTACTAATTATACTACTATTAAAGATTACTTAAGATTACTACTATTAAAGATTATTAAGATTACTACTATTAAAGACTACTATGAAGTTAATAAGGTAGGCTTAAATAAATATTGTTGACAAAAGTGTCGAGTTTATTTAAGTTTACCTTGTTACAAATAAAATTATTACATGCTAATACAGGATGATGATTTTCGCCGCAAGTTACAACGGGATGCATTAGGTATTCTCAATGCTCCAGTAAGGGGTCTTACTGGCTGGTGTAGTTGCATTGAGCGACTACTGCAGACGTCTTGCATCCAGTAATCCTGTGGTTTTGGTATGAGTCCAGCATAAAGCCGATACTCCCGAAAATCCGCACCTTGATTTCAACTCCCATGAATAACTTTCCTCATGAAATAAAGTTGTCCAGAATACGAATTAGAGCCCTTCAATTTACATATTATTCAAATCACAATAATCTTTATTCAAGTAAGCTTTTGCAAGCACTTTTGAATCGTCAAGGATCAATTAGATTTAATGAAGCTACAACTGGTTCGGAATGTTGCTCTTACCGAAAAGAACTAGCAAAAAACTTGGCGGTCAATATTTTAATACATTTTCAATTTACAGTATTAAACCGAATTCTTGTATGAAGGTGGAGGTAGTTTAAATCCCAAGCATTTTATAATTAAAACAATCTTCAATTCTTTAATATGCATTACATATAAACATATTTCCTAAAATTAATTTAAACTTTTCTGTAGACAAGTCTAATATAGATGGAAAAACATGAAACTGAAAAGTCGTTGTAGAAGGCATCTTGTACGTACAATTTCTATAAGATTTCCTAGGCTATCAGAAATAAATCACGTTTCTGATACGGAGCTACCAGCGAGGCGTAAATTATGTGTGCTGATAGATTTCTCGGCATATTTTATGATAGGCGGCACTGATTTTACGACGTCTATGCGAGGTTTATCAAAAAATGCGTAAATAAAAAGATTTCTCGTTTCATACTTGAGGTTTTTCTATACACGCATTTATAAAAAGAAAATATATGCTTTTACGTACATAAGGTAAGTAATCTTTAACATTTAAATGAGTTAATCTTGTATGTATATATAGATATATATATATTTTTGGAATCTCGGAAACGGCTCCAACGATTTTCCTGAAATTCAGCATGTAGGGGGTTTTGGGGGAGAAAAATCGATCGAGATAAGTTTTATTTAAAAAAAATGTCGTTTTATCCCTGTTTTCGGCCTCTATAATTTTTTTTGAAATTTACGTTGAATATAATCACAATTTTTCGCTGTCAAACGTAAAGTCATGGTAGTTCATTTGAGGAACGGGCGGTCTAGAGATTTGTAAATACCTAGGATGGAGCCCCACGTGCCCTATTATTTTTTCATTTTTCTTTCCAATTTTTTTTTTACACCATTTTAAAAATAACCGAGTAAGGCTCGGTCACCCAGCTACTTCAGTATAAAATATTAATAAACTGTGTATTACAGAAACATTTAAAAAATAATAATCGTACTAATAATATAAATGCGAAAGTTTGTGAGTATGGATGTATGTTTGTTACTGTTTCACGGCAAATCTGCTGAACTAATATCGATGAAATTTGGCACGATTATTCCTTATACACCGGATTAACATATAGAATCTTGATAAATCTACAGGAATAGGATGACATTAAAAAGCGCCATCTATTATCAACCTATCACACAAGAACAGTCCCCGCGAACGACGTCGCGGGTAACATCTAGTTACACAATAAAACGTAATGTAAAATAAAATTATTGAAAACAACAGACTCTCTATTATTCGTGTTGTTACGAAATTACGTACCTTTCATATTACAGTGTAAAAAAAAAGAATATCACAGACAAATAACTAAGCAATGTGACAAAACAGACAAAAATTATATCAAATTATTCAAAATTCAAAATCGCCAGATAGCTAATAAGGCTAGTCGAGTAATGAACGTCACATAGAACACTTCTTGCATACAAAGCAGCTAATATTCTTACATACAAAATTTTATCTTTTTGCCATGTTCTGAAAAGGCTAGGTCAATGTTACATTTGTAATAAAACATCGTGAACATAGTAGTCCACTCGTTGATGCTATATTAGCTGTTAATTTAACTCATTTGTATTCCACATTAGTATCATGTCTTTGTTATGTTAATTAGTGGTATGAATAATAAGTATGACTTGTAATAATAGAAGCCGTAACAATAGCCCACAGTGAATAGTTTGTAGGAGCGGATGTTACGTTGTCCTATTCCATGAAACAAATTTTACTAAGATGCTAAATATTAGAAAATTAATATAAAATTGACAACATTCAACATTCAAAACTTTTAATAAAATATTTAAAAATAGAACATAATAATTTTATTGAGTTCTATTTTTAAATATTTTAGTATTTAATTAATAAAATACAAATTAATGTAATGTACCAAATTAATTAAATGCTTAGAAGAATTTTTAAATCTCGTCCATATTCTATTTTTAAAATACATTAGCCAGATAAAATACCAATTTTGTGGTTAATACATTAAAAACGCATTTTATATACATAGGTTTATATGTTGTTATATGATTTTAATTAAAGTATTGATCATTGGGTAATTTTGAAATAAATTAATAAAATATTTATACATTATTTTTTTTTTCATTTTGCAATTCGTTGCGCTCGTTCATTTTGCAGTTTTCAATAAAAAAAATTACGATTTGTCTGCGTAAACCGTTATTAATTACTGACAAGCTTTGATCGTTTTTGCTCCGAAATTAACTTCTTAAATCAAAGTTCAATATTTACTTAAGAAATATTCAATTAAGATGTTATAAAAAGTAAGTGCATTATTGAAAGAAAATGTTATGGTAAGATTTTTAAACTAAAATGTAAATCACTGAAAATTTTGCATAATATTCAAATTCACGGACCGAACTGAAGTTTATTATCTACTAGTAATATCCCGCGGTTTCACCTGCGTAATTTTTATTTTGTACACCTTATTACATTTTTATAACGGATCCCCATTTTTTTTAAATGTAATATAGCCTATGTTGCTCAGTAAAGATGCAGCTTTCCAATGGTGAAAGAATTTTTGAAATCGGTCCAGTAATATTTTGTGTGAAGTACATACAAATTTTTCCTTTTTATAATATTAGTATAGATTAAGTTTTGACAAGTTATTTGGATCACGTCGCATTATCATCGTAGTTATCGCCTATTAGTATCCCACTGCTGGGCACAAGACGTCTCACATTTGGTGAGAAGCATTTGGAGTCTAAACTGAACACGTTTAAATTTTTTTTAGATGACATATATCCCAGTAACATTTTAAGGCTATGCTGAAAGTTACATCACGAAGTTTACATTTTTTTAAAAGACCGTGATAAATATGACTAAAATATTAAAAAAAATATTAAAGTTTTATAAAAAGAAAGGTGTGATTTGATCTTGCGACCCTCTTGTGATAACTGGGCTTCTAACACTTTTACCGCTTGGCCAATACGATTTATAACTAAATACTCGGTTTCAAAACATGTTGTGACAAGTTGACTTGTCTCGACTTGTTTGTCTGGCCCGTTGGCGCAGTGGGTAGTGACCCTGCCTTCAGCTTCGCGGGTCGCGGGTTCGATTCCCGCCGAGGGCCAATATTTTCTATAACTGAATTTTTTGGTCTTCGAGCCTGGGTGTATATTTGTATTTAAGTATGTATTTAAAAATTATATAAGTATATATTACCAGTTGTCTGTCTACCATAAAACAAGTATTAAGTTACTTACTTTGGGGACGGACGGCCGTGTGTGTGTCCCACATATATTTATTTATTTATAGTTATAATTCAAAAATATATTGATGCCTTAAATAATCACAGTTCATATGAAATGGTAGAAACGATGTTTTGATTTTGATTTTATTTTTATTTTGTAAGACCATCAACGACAAATACGTCATACACATTAAATAAACTCTTATTAATATAAACGGGTTTTTAGTTAAATGTATCGTCAATTACTTTTCATGGGAAAAGTAAAAAGTTGAAAAGATGGTCATCACCGGCAAAATCCAGGGGAAGAGACCACGAGGTCGAAGTCCAATGCGCTGGACTGATCAAATCCGCACCACTCTCGACAGCAAGATATATGAGGCCATTCACGCTGCGAGCAACAGACCCCGTTGACGCAACATAGTTCGCACCAAAGTGATCCGTAGTCGGGGTCACGACCCTCAGCATTGAGGAAGACGACTCGAGGAGGAGGATCGTCAATTAGAGATGGTGACGGCATGAGCATTACAGTTGACAGAGCATAAACAGAAAATAACAAAGGAAAAAATTAAATGATTTTGTTTCTATAAGACTCAATTTTATCTGTATACAATTTTAAAGAGAAATGGCTTAAATAACAGTATGTATACAAACAAAAACGCTGAGTCAATTTCTAAAGTCGTCAAGGGTATGGCTAACATAAAAGAATTAACGGCTGAAAAAAAGGAAAAGTGCTATTAACGATTTTGAAGCTTTCTAGAGCCTCGTTGAAGAATTCCTTTGGGAAATCGAGTTCCCAGCACAATCAAAAAGTATCTAACGATTTTCAACTTTATATTCTTATGAGATATCAATAGTATTGAATTTCAAAAAGATTATTTCGATCCTCTTTAATTTTTTACGTTAAACGAGCTTTGATTTTATTTACAAACAATTCAGACTTACGTCCTCCTGCCGTTATCAAACTCTAAGTAGGGTCGGCACAACATGTTATAAGCATGTTGTCACATGATTTGGCTACGTATTTTATGACCGGGTACCTGCCTGAAGTTAACTTACTTTAGTCGAATTTTACAACACCTCAGTAAGTAACAGGGTGGTCTATTCTACTCAACTGGATACCATACGGTGGGTCAACTTACCTTAGTCGCCTTTTACGACACCTCGGTAAGAAATGTGGGTGGTCCTTTCTACTCAGCTGAATACCATACGGCGGTTACAAACAATTCAGAGTATGGTACAATAATTAAAATTATACTCGCATATTAGGTATTTGGAAAAAAACCGTTGCTAAAAAAATGATAAAATAGCAACATAATTATTATAATTTAATTTTTTTACGGACTAAACTTTAAATCATTATATTTTTATTTTGATGGATTAGGTCTTTGATATTTATAAATAATGTACAAATATTACATTTATTGCCGAAATATTGTTTATCGCTTAACCACAAAATAATCCCAACTTCGAAATTATATCGCTGTTAATATTGATAATATGGTTATTAATTATATCGCTAATTAACGTTTAATTTAATACGCGATGTTGATATTATAGACTATGTGTGGAAAGCGGATCAAAAATCAAATATATAATACAAATACATACAGAGTGGTACCGATGATTAAATTAATCCACTTATCACTTAAACGTATAAGATTTGGCATAATTCAATCTTATTAAATCATCTTCCTGCCCTTATCCCACTCTAAGTAGGGTCGGCACATCATGTTATAAACATGCTGTCTTAAGATTTGGGTACGTATTTTACGACCGGCCGCCTGCCTGACGTCAACTTACCTTAGTAATAAACTTACATATACGACACCTCGGTAAGAAAGAGGGTGGTCTATTTTACTTAGCCGGATACCACACGGTAGGTCAACTTACGTTGGTCGCCTTTTACGACACCTCGGTAAGAAATGAGGGTGGTCTATTCTACTCAGCCGGATACCACACGGCGGGTCGATATACCTTAGTCGCCTATTACGACACGTCGGTAAGAAATGAGGGTGGTACTATTCTATTTAGCCGGATACCACATGGTGGAATTCGATGTTATTGAATATTCTTAAAAAAATATTTTTGTATAAAATAAATAAATATAATTTAATTGCGATCTAACTTTGCCAGTAATGGTGGACTGAACCGGCGCGATGCGCTTTTTTAGATAACAGAAAATAATAATATTATAGTTTTGTCTCTTTCGCACTAATATTTAGTCTCTCGGTCAAGGTTATGCATGACATACGAAATGGAATGGGGTACGGTCATCTACCCTTCTATATCATGTTTCTATTATTCAAAACGTAAAATAGTTTCTGTAGCTAAATTACTTTACTAAATTAACTGATTTTTTTATATAGGCTGCTACGGTGTGTGGGAACCTTAAATTAAATTTTATGTCGTATAGTCATAAAACCTCCACATGGAAAACGTAGACATGGATATTAGTATGTTATGCGATCCGACTAACGCTCGGCGCCGCTCAGTTGCCAGGCTGGGCGATGTGAAATTGGTTACTGGTACTCCTGAAGGGGACAGCCACCAGGACCCTGATGGCAATCATGCTACTGGTGTGATAAATACAGACCTTAAACAAAATAAGATCTCTATACGAGCAAAACATCGTATTGTACCTGGAATATCAGGGGAGCTCTAAAACCAGGGAAGTTGAGCATTGTAGAACGAGAGATGACTAACCTTAATATCACCATACTGGGCATCAGTGAGACTCATCTACGTGGAAACGGACACTTCAGGACCGCTTCTGGCAACAATTTGTACTTCTCTGGCACTGAAGACTCTAGTCATCATGGAGTAGGAATACTTGTACCAGCTGCCATCAATAAATTTGTGCTTGGTTATGAGCCAGTCTCAGAAAGGATTATCACCATGCGACTCAACACCAAACCCTGTATCTTGAACATCATCCAAATATATGCCCCGACACTGCAATCATCAGAGGAGGAAATTGACAGTTTCTACGTCACTCTTGAATCTGTCTTGGACAAAATCTCTAATCGGGAAATCTCAATGATACTTGGTGACTGGAACGCAAAAGTCGGTGAAACAACTGCAGATGACCACATCCGAGAAGTCGTAGGGAAATACGGCCTTGGTGTCCGAAATGAACGTGGCTCTAGACTCATCGACTTTTGCATCAGTAGGAAAATGACTTTATTGAATACCTGCTTCCAACATCACCAGAGACGACTCTATACTTGGAGATCGCCAGGCGATAGACACCGCAACCAAATAGACTATATCATCATTGACACCCGCTGGCGATCTTCGGTAACGAACACTAAAACCTTTCCCGGTGCAGAATGCGGATCCGACCACAATCTCCTTCTTTCTAACTTCAAGATCAAGCTGAAAGCGCCAAAAAAGTCTAACTTACAAAAACCACGATACTTGGAACCCCAAGAGAGAGAGGTTTTCAAGAGCCTACTAGAGAATAAGCTGAGTGCCACACCGCTCCCGGATAATACAGACCCAAACGCCCAGTGGGAATATCTCAAGAACAACATAAATGTGACCTTAGACACTATAAAGCAGTCACGCCAAAACAGCCGAAAGAAAAGCATGTGGATCTCAGAAGAAACCTGGAAACTGGTAGAGTACAGTAAAATAGTCAAAGCGCAGGGCAAACAAGACACATATGCGAACATCTGCAAAGACATCCAGAAAAAATGCCGCCAGGACAAGAACAGTTTTATAACATCCATATGCGCTGAGATCGAAAAGCACGCCTTAAAGCTACAGACATCGGATCTTTTTAAAAAGGTTCATCTACTATCTAGAAAGTTCAATCCTAAAACCTGGGTGATAGACGATGATAACGGACAAGCACTAAATGACCTGATCGAGATCGCGGAAAGGTGGCGTAAATACTGCGAACAATTGTACGCGAACAAGAACAGTTCATCGCAACCCATTTGGAACCACATCCATCCAGAGAACGTAAAACGCGAACCATCAATATTAAGATCTGAAGTCGAAGCAGCTCTGAACAGCCTGAAAACTAAGAAAGCTCCGGGTCCTGACCAAGTAACAGCGGAGATATTAAGGACAATGGGTAATCGTGCCATCGATGTGCTACACAATATTGTCGACAATATTTGGCAAACTGGAGTGTGGCCCAAAGACTGGACTGAATCGGTGATACTCCCACTTCACAAAAAGGGTTCAACGAGAAGGTGTGACAACTACAGAACCCTTGCCTTAATATCCCATGCCAGCAAAGTACTGCTCTATATTTTAAACCACCGCATTCGCAATTATCTGGACTGGCAAATACCGCAAGAGCAGGCGGGTTTTGTAAAGGGTAGGGGAACCCGAGAGCAAATACTCAACGTCAGGCAAGTGACCGAGAAAGCCTACGAACACAACGTACCCGTCATAATGTGTTTTGTGGACTACTCTAAGGCATTCGACTGTGTAAACTGGAACTGGCTTTGGAAAGTCCTTACGGAGCTAGGAGTACCAGAACACCTGGTTTGCCTTATACACAGCCTATACCAAAATAACCAAGGCATAGTTAGAGTAGATAACACCAACTCAGAACCATTCCACTTCAGACAGGGAGTACGTCAAGGCTGCATACTATCTCCCATCTTGTTCAATGCATATGGTGAATACATTATGCGACGCACCTTAGAAGACTGGACAGGTGGTGTAAACATTGGTGGGGTGAAACTCACCAATTTACGATACGCGGATGACACCACACTGTTTACTACGAGCGAAGCTGAGATGTCCGCTTTATTGAACAAGATGGAGTCCATCAGCAAGGAAATGGGCTTATGTATGAACAGGTCAAAAACTAAGATCATGGTGGTTGACAGAGCTCACAAATTGCATCTAACTGGCGTGCTTGACCTCGATCAGGTCGAAAATTTCATTTACCTGGGCTCCAGCATCACAAACAATGGCTCCTCAGAGTTAGAAATCCGAAGACGCATTGGCATGGCAAAGTCGGCAATGTCTCAGCTGCAGAAAATATGGCGAGACCGCAACATTTCACGAAAAACCAAAATCCTCCTGGTTCGCACACTCGTGTTCTCCATTTTTCTGTATGCTTCTGAGACATGGACTATCAAGTCTGCTGACAGGAAACGCATTGACGCCTTCGAGATGTGGTGCTGGCGTAAAATGCTGGGCGTATCTTGGACTGAGCACCGGACCAATGTATCAATACTCAAAGATATAGGAGTGACCACCAGGCTCTCAACTACGTGTCTCCGTAGAGTCCTAGAGTTCTTCGGACATATTGCTAGGAAGACTGGAGACAACCTGGAGAGGTTGGTGATCACTGGTTCGGTGGAAGGGAAAAGAGGCAGAGGCCGCAGTCCAACGCGATGGTCCGACCAGGTAACCAAGTCGCTTTCTTTAAAAGTCCACGAAGCCCTACAAGTCGCAGGAGATCGCAAGACTTGGAGATCAATTATCCATGAGAAAGTGATCCGTGGAAAAGGTCACGACCCTCAGCACTGAGGAGAACGACGCAAGGAGGAGGATAGTCATATAAACCTACCAATCCGCATTGGAGCAGCGTGGTAGGTCTTAGCTCCAATCCTTCTCTCCAAAACTAAAAAAAACAGAGAGAAGAGGCCTATGCCCAGCAGTGGGATAGTAACAGGCCATGGTATAGTCATATCTAAAATTTAACAATTATTAAGTACGGTTCCCTATTATTAAGATATAAAAGATATCAAAAGCTAGGGAATCCAATTTGTACAGTGTCATTTCCTATGTAGGTCATTAGGTCGGCTGACATGTTTAACGGCTGACATACGAGGGCCGTTCCCCATTTGTCCCTAAATATGCGATAAATCGTTTACTGGATGAAAATAACAATTAAGAATTTTGTGCTATATGTGGAAGGATACACCATTTGATGTGAAGGACTCAAACATGAACCATAGATTGCACATACAATTCAATTCAATAGATACATAGATCATAACTTTATTTTGGATTCCTTAGTATATAAGATTATTCACAGCGGGACCACTATGGATGAGAATAGCGAAGGATAGAGATGCCCGGAAAGGGTTGGAGGAGGCCTTTGTCGAAAGACAGCAGTCACACAAAAAATAAATATATATTTGACGGAACCATTTTAAATTGACTGGTAAATCTATATAACATTAACTGACATTTCTAAGTAATTAATATAATGACTAATGTAATGTATTTAGATGTTACTGTGAAATAAAGGCTACCTATTTTTATTTTATTTAGAATTTAAGAATATATGGATATTTACTAGTTACTTTTGACCCTGTACAAGACAGTAATGACTAAATTTAACTAATAATAAGAATTCTATTTTTAAAAGGGCAACCGGCGAGTTTCTTACTGACTCTTCTCGGTAGAAACAGCTTTCCGAACCAGCAGTAGAGTTGACGATTCAAAAGCACTTGTTTACAAGTTTATTTGAATAAAGAAAACTTTGGATTTGGGACACAAAAGTCTGAATAGAATAGAAATATACCTTATTGTACTCTATAATCCTAATATACAAAAGAAAAAAGATACAGAACTTAATACCATTGATACCTGCCCGGGAATAGACTTCGTTTCCCTCTCTAAAGAGCCAGGTCTCACTACAGAGCTATTATAGCTTATATTACCAAGAAGATTTTAGCAAAATACCGGGAAAAGAAAAAACGTTTTTTTAAATATACGCCGTAATTTTGCCTAATAAATAATTTAGAACCGATTTCTAGAAAGTGGCCCTTTATTTCTGTGAACCGAACGGAAACCATTCTGATGGGTCAGACAGGTAAAGAGATGTATTACAAGTGAATGTCCAAGATGAAAGAGACGGATCGGTCTACAGAATGAAAAACGAGTTGTGGTGAATAGTACAAGATCGTGGTTACTTTATCTGCGTGAATTATTTATACGTGTTGATAAAAATAGTATCTGTTGTAAGTAACGTGCAAAATAAGCTTTGATTATCGTTTAATATTCTTTTCCATGCACTCTTTAAGTTCTCGAAGTCATAATTAACGAAAGCTGAAATACATCTGAATCTGAAGGAATCTCGGTTTCAAATCCCAGGCTGGCACCATAAGTTTTTATGTTAAAACTCCTATGTCTAATTGACATATTCAATTTATCACACGCTTTTCCATGAAAGAAAACATTGTGTGGAGCTATATTTTGGTCCAATTTAAAGAATAGCATAGTTTTTTTCTTCAAGTCAACTTGTATACAAGTGCTTTTTAATTGTCAACTCTACTGCTGGTTCGGAAAACTGATCCTACCGAGAAGAGCCAGCTATAAACTAGTCAGTAGCTCATTTCAAATAATACTTATAACTAGTTGCATGAAGTCATTACTATCTTGTACAAAATCGAACTGTAGCCACGCATTCTTATCATCAAAATGAAGATCTTCATCGCGGATTATAGCAAAATAATTTTATTATTACTTTTATACTCTGCTACTAGATCTCCGCAAAGTAACTCGCTTATTCTATAAATTATTGAAATAATTCTTAATAGTATTTTGTATCAGCCTCACTTTAACAGTTTTTGAAACTGTTGTAATGGCATAACTACAATTGATTCTATTAAAATTGATTGGTCTAGTTGATAATTGCAATTTTTCACACGCTTTTCGCTGAAGAAAAACATCCAATCCAAGAAAATGAAGATATTAACTATAGGTGTTATAAAGAAAAATTCAATTTTGAAATATGTTCGCTATTTTCCTGTATCTTGCGGATTTCGAGTAATAGAACCACATGTTCAATTTCGTTTATCGCGAGTTTTCATTTTTATAAGCCGCCCGTAAGACTTTTATCCCATAAGGAATTATATCGATACTTTAAAAGATTAAAAGATAGGTGTTATGCTTTTATATATGTGATTACTAGCTTTTACCCGCTACTTCGTTTGCGTGAACTGCTGTCTGCTGTAGAACTGCTTTTTAATGTCATCCTATTCCTGTAGAATTAACAGGATTTCTTTAGACTATATGTTATTCCGGTGTATAAGGAATAATTATGTCAAATTTCATCGATATTGGTTCAGCGGATTCGCCATGAAAGAGTAACAAACATACATCCATACTCACAAACTTTCGCATTTATCATATTAGTAGGATAGGATAGAATAATATGAGATACTTTTGATGTTAAAGAACTACAACATTTTTATATAAAAAAGTAAGTACTGTAACTATTATATTAACTCAAAAACTGCTGAATGAATTGCCATGCGCTAATAACGAATGCACATAATGTTTTATGAAAAACATCACATGTACCTTGTTTTTTGGTTATATATAAATTTTCTATTAATTACCTAAATTACGGTTATTTAAGAGCTGTGGATTTAAAAAAATAAATAAATATACTGTTGGGGATGAAAATATACATCCTATATTTTAGTTTAAGGATTGAATTTCCTTCATAGACCGTATTTGTCTTTTAGTATAGTCTTTTATCCCGACATATTTAATCATAATTACCAGTTTACTCTGAACTCGAATCAAAACTCGCTGCGTAGTTGCCATTTTTGCCTTTCTTTTCCACTATATCATTGTTCAAGTTTAACTATCATCCTCCTGCCCTTATCCCACTCTAAGTGGAGTCGGTACAACATCTTATAAACATGCTGTCACATGATTTGGCTGTGTTTTTACGACCGGCCGCCTGCCTGACGTCATCTTACCTCTGTCGTATTATACGACACCTCGGTAAGAAAGAAAGTGGTCTATTCTACTAAACCGTATACCACACGGTGGGTCCACTTACCTTAGTCGCCTTTTACGACACCTCGGTAAGAAATGAGGGTGGTTTATTCTACTCAGCCGGATACCACACGGCGGGTCGACTTACCTTAGTCGCCTTTAACGACACCTCGGTAAGAAATCAGGGTGGTACTTTTCTATTCAGCCGGATACCACACGGCGTATATTGTTCAAGTTTAATATTGAGAGTAAATTTCGATTTACTGATTCCTTAAAATCCTTGGTATGCTAAAACTGACAACTACAATTTGACTTCCTTACGACGCTTCCAATAGAACTTTCTTAAGTAAATATTGAACTGTTCTTTAGTAGTCATTTTGCGAAAGCAATCAAACCCTGTCGGCACCTGTTTCTGTCAACACAAACAAATCAACTTGCGCTTTATTAAAGTCTTCGCAATTCTAAATTAAAGTATTGATCAGAGCGTACGTTGCTTTGACACTTTAAGTTTTTAACTTTATCGTAAGTCCATGCCCTAGATTAATAACACCCATTACAACAATACACAAGCCATACACACGTTCATTATCACATACTCAACAATCGTATCGTACCCAGCAACTAAATCATCGTCAGGAGATAGACTCCACGACAAAATAGCAAAGCTTTTGCTTTGTGCATGTGTTTTTGCGAATCCTGCATGTTTCAGGTGTGAAAATGAATTGTCCACTCTACATTTAGCATTATATATATTTTCTATTTTCCTTCATCGCGGATTATAGCAAACATCATTCATCATTCTCCTGCCCTTATCCCACTCTAAGTAGGGTCGGCACAACATGTTGTAAACATGTTGTCACATGATTTGGCTGCGTTTTTACGACCGGCCGCCTGCCTGACGTCAACTTACCTAGTCTAGTAGTGGTAGTTAGAGGGTGGTCTATTGTACTAAACCGGATACCACACGGTGGGTCAACTTACCTTAGTCGCCTTCTACGACACCTCGGTAAGAAAAGAGGTTGGTCTATTCTACTCAGCCAACCACACGGCGGGGATTATAGCAAAACAATTTTATTATTACTTTTGTATTGTGGATCTTCGCAAAGTAACGCCTAATTCTATAAATTATTTAAAGCTAATCGTTCTTATCAAACAGAAAGACCTTCCAATCTTTGGGAGTAAAATATTTGATTATATATTATCAGCTGCCGACATAAAATATCGCATATATCAAATACAATAAATTACAATATACCTCGTAAACACAGGATGAAGGTTCCATCAGTGAAGCTTATTAGATTTACGAATGTAATCAGCTTTATATTCAGAAGCAAATGCCATTGAGATTTGATATTCATAATCATAATCCCGTATTAAGTTATTTCTGGGCGTTTGAATTCTTGATCATACGAAATAATTTAATACGGGTTAATATGTTTTTACTTGACAAAGTCCGACGGTATAAATGCTAATCTCAGCTGATAATAATAATTTGTTTACAAAAGCTGAAAAAATTTTTTTTTTACAGTTTTGAGCGAGTAAGCTGTGATAGATATATTAAAGAGAGACTGATACAGAAAGCCTACTATACTGTTGAGGATTATTTAGACGATAAGAATGCGTGGATATAAATATTGTTCGACCCTGTAAAAGATAGAAACGATTAAATGTAACTAGTATTAAGAATTGTATTTTTAAAAGAGCAACCGTCGAGTTTCTTGCATGCTCTTCTCGGTAGGAACAGCTTTCCGAACCAGCAGTAGAGTTGACGATTCAAAAGCACTTGTTTACAAGTTTATTTGAATAAAGAATATTTTGAATTTGAATTTGAATAGCCGAACGGTGTGACCGTGTGCCTCTCTCTAGAGCAGTGTTTCCCGACCTTTTTTTGTCTATGGCCCACGTTAAAAATTATTTTGCCCCGCCTAAGTAACATACATAAATTTTATTATTAAAACTTGAATTGGCCACTTGAAGAACATAAATAATAGGCTTAGGTTTTAGTAATTCTAAGAATAGTATTGTCATAGAACGAGTTATGCTTATATTTTTGTTATAAAGTTAGAGAAGAGAATATAACCTTTACATTGAACTTCTGATTACCTTTGATGTTTTATCCGACTGAGTAGAATAGACCACCCTCATTTCTTATCGAGGTGTCGTAAAAGGCGACTAAGGTAAGTTGACCGAGCGTATGATATCCGGTTGAGTAGAATATACCACCGTCTTTCTTATCGAGGTGTCGCAAAATACGACTAAGGTAAGTTGACGTCAGACATGCGGCCAGTCTTAAAATACGTAAACAAATCATGTTACAACAGTTTATAACATGTCGTGCCGACCCCACTTAGAGCGGGAAAAGGCCAGGAGGATGATGATGAGAGATGGTACATTTTCGATAATTCATTTATACCTGTAGAAAATATCAATCAATTTACATTACTATCAAGATCTAAATTTTTTTTTTTAACAAACACCCTTTTTACCGGCAAAATTGATTAAAGCTTAACTACGCAACCAATGACTATCGATAGATGCTATTAACGGTGGGCGTTAAAGCTCAGCTTCTGATTTAATTTGTAGCTTCTATTTTGATCTTTATTACTGTTCTGTATGGAAGATATTAGCGTGCACATAATAGTGTAGTATATTTATACTCGTATCTTACTGTACAGTCGATACGGTAACTAAGTTGTTACTCGGATATTGCATCCACCGCGCCTCTCTCAGGAAACGGATGTCGGTCCACACGGAGTGAAAAATTATACATAATTATTGATTAACTGTTTGTGAGTTTAGAAGAGTAAAATTGTCATATTAACTGTTAGGTGAAATGTGTTACGGCCAAATGAAACTTACATAAGACAAAAAAAAAATGTTTCGCATAATTTTATAAATTCTTTAAATATGTAACTCGGACTAATGAAGGACATCGGAAATATTAAAGTTTATAGAATTATGCGTTTCATTTCATGGCTTTCATAATCACCGATAATAGCAAAATATAATTAACTTTGAAGTATATTTATTGTACTGAATAAAAACTAGCCAGTCTATTTGAACCATTATTCATACCTTAAACCTTTGCTGTTGTTGTCCCTTAAAACTATACTTAGTGATATATTTTTTTAATTTGTCAGCCATCATCATCCTCCTGCCCTTATCCCACTGCTGCAAATGAGGTCGGCACAACATGTTATAAACATGTGACGTGATTCGGCTGCGTATTTTACGACTGGCCGTCTGTCTGACGTCAACTAACCTTAGTCGTTTTTTTCGACACCTCGGTAAGAAAGAGAGTGGTCTAATCTACTCAACCGGCAGGTTAACTTACCTTAGTCGTCTTTTACGATGTCTTTTAAGAATGAGGGTGGTATATTGTAGTCAGCCGGATACCACATTCATATTAACCGGTATTCATATTTTGAAGTTTCTTTATTCGTCGGCTATATTGTTCTAATAACTCTACTATATATCTATCTGTAGACTTGTTTGCGTGAAATATAAGGAATTATTATACTCAGAAAGCGGTTACAAAAATCTCGTTGGTGCAGCAAATGATACGTTAAAATAATGTTTACAATTTAGGATCACAGCCGGCACGTTTCTCTTTGAGTCGCAGCTTCTAAGAAAAAGTTTTCTTGAAGTTACAAAATAAGCTCGTGTGATTAGACGCTCGATAATGTAGTTTGTTCATTAAGTTTTCAGGCCAGCCAGTACAGCGATCTTTCTGGTTAAGTTAGCTGTTTTTTAACTTGTTTAGCGTCTGGGCTTCTTGTAACTTCATAAAATGTTTGTGATAGTGCTCTATTAAGGCTAGTAGCTTCTATAATTTTATATAATCTCATTTTTAGAAACGGTTTGCGTTTACTTGGATATAACAGTACTGAACCTTTTTAGATTTTTTTTATGAGGTGCAGTAAAGAGGCGACTAAGGTAAGTTGACCCGCCGTGTGGTTTCCGGCTGAATAGAATAGTACCACCCTCATTTCTTACCGAGGTGTCGTAAAAGGCGACTAAGGTAAGTCGACCCGCCGTGTGGTATCCAGCTAAGTAGAATAGACCAATCTCATTTCTTACCGAGGTGTCGTAAAGTAAAGGAGATTCGTAAGTTGACGTCAGGCAGGCCGGTCGTAAAAACGCAGCCAAATCATGTGACAGCATGTTTATAACATGTTGTGCCGACCCCACTTAGAGTGGGATAAGGGCAGGAGGATAATTTATGAGGTGCAGTAAAATAATTTGAATAGCGACATCGGAGAAAATTTTATCTGTAATGCGACAAATCGATTAGGTCTGTTAGATTATTGATTTAGGTGCATGTAAATATAAGACCTTATTTAATAGACAAGTTATATCTATCTTAAATTACTTACACGCTAGGACTATACATATCAAGCCCACGTGGAATGGTCCCAAGAATACTGGCAGCGTTTTCGCGTTGAATCGCTAAGCTGATTCTTCGAGCGAAAAAAGAGCCAGCCATCTTGTCACTTGAAGAGGATATTAACCGAGGTGTTAATACGGTTAAAAAAATATCACTTCAGTCAGAGTAAGTGATTTTATTTAACCGTAGCGCGAATCTTACTCTTTACTAAAATTCATCAAAAATAGTTCAGCAACATGAAAACCTAATAAAAACGTAATTTAGTGATATTTAGAGTACATTGCAGCGCCTATTTTCGTAATAATCATTGAACATGTGATTAAAATTGCATGTATAAAATGACAGGCGCATTAAATGGAAAATAATATTTCGGTTACTAGGACAATTTATTTAAATACTGTATACCAACAAATTTTGCAGTAAAAAGTAAATATAGAACTTTAAGTACATATCTCACTGCTGGGCATAGACCTCCTCTCTCCGTGTTGTGGAGAAGGATTGGAGCTAAGACCTACCACGTTGCTCCAATGCGGATTGGTAGGTTACACATATCTCTTACAATTCTCTAGAGGTATACAGGTTTCCTCACTAAATTTTTCTTCACCGATAAGTGTGTTATAAATTGCAATTAAAAATCATCTTTTTAACAAAAAAATTAATTGGTGCTTGCCTGGGGTTTGAACCCATCACCCTTCCATAGATTTGCATGCTCCCTGGTTATATCCCATGGTCATACATAATGTAAATTTTTCTGAATATTTTTTATATATATACAATACATATATATTTTGTTTATATATTTAAAGAATACCAAGCAAGCGCGGTCACCCAGATAATACTGAATTCTAACAGCAGATGTCTGGAATTTAAAGGAAATGTCTGCTATAATGGAAACAGAGATTAGCATTTCACTAATATTACAATAACAATAATCGCATTATACATTAATCCGTATCTTAAATTTCCGTTAATACCAGCAACGATTACAAATCTCCGGAAATAGCAGAGCTTTGCGATATTAATCGTAATATCCAGAACGCCGATGAGAAAATTTCATTGGAATCCTATTAATATCCTATTTGATGTATATGGAGTTTTTGTACTCCTTTTACTGAGCTATTTTTATATATATTTCATGTAAGTACGGGTTATTTACTAAATATATCAACATCATCAGAGCATACTCTTGCAAAAACGATAAATCCCCCTGATTTTTCCCAGATCGATCTGATTTTTGTGATGGAGATATTTGCAGGGTTGGAGAGTGACAGAAGCTACTCTTAATTTCAATATTGCAGTCCACGCGAACGAAGTCGCGCGGTTAAAAGCTAGTTAATATTATAAATGCGAAAGTTTGTGAGTTTGGATGTATGTTTGTTACTCTTTCACGGCGAATCCTATGAACCAATATCGATGAAATTTGACACAATCATTTTTTATAGACAGGGGTAACATATAGGTTATAGAAATCCCGTTAATTCTACAGGAATAGGATGACATTGAAAAGTGGCATCTATTATCGACTTATCATACCAAATATACATTAAGAGAATGCGTAGTCGATATATTTTTATGTAATTTAATCCACCCTTCACATTATTAAATAAACATACAAAATCTTATAAGCTGTAGCATCCCAAAATTATCTTATAAGAAAATCTCATGGGGTTCAACGTTCACGTTCAAGTAATATAACGTACCTTTTGCTCTGAAATTTTATAGGAAAATCATATTAGTCTCCCCTTGTATGCGATTGCGTGGAGATGATATCATATTCTGTAAGTGTGGCTCTACCTTTACTCATATGAAAATAATATTTTGAAACACTTGCAAATTGATATAGTATACTATAAGTTAATTTACCCTTTTTCTCGCTTGTGCCAGTCTTCTCACGAATTTACAATGTTTCCAAATGTACGGTAGATTTTGCAGTCATTAATTCATGAATTATGGTGTAGAACGGTTTGAGTATCGAGATTGGTTTTAATTAAGTATTAATACTATTATTGTTTTTATTTTAAGATTGTTTTAATTATTTTTATTACTTCTATTGTTTTTTATTTTACTTTTGTTTATTACTAACTATAAAGGTGCTCTATTCTACTAAGCCGGATACCACACGAGGGGTCAACTTACCTTAGTCGCCTTTCAAGACACCTCTTTAAGAAATGAGGGTGCTCTCTTCTACTCAGCCGGAGCCACATGGCGCTTCAACTTACCGTAGTCGCCTTTTAAGAAATGAGAGTGATCTATTTTACTCAGCAAATAGTAACGAAAAAAGGTGTTTTTTCTAAACTGTAACGTAAATACTAAGTCCAAACCTCAAACACAAAGAAAGAATAATAAATAATTCATCACTTATTAAATAACAAGGCTAGATCAAATATTTATTTGCCATCATGTCCCTTCAGTTACAATTTATACATACCGCCGTAAAATTAATATTTGCACAACCTACGATAAAATTTTCTTTCCGTTAGCTAGGTTTGAAAAATTAATTTGCTTATCAAAGCTTTTATATAATTAAAGCGCTAAGGCAAGACCTTTTTAACGAAAACGTTATTGATTTAGGTTCGTTGCTTAACTGAATTTATGTTAATTGTAAGTTTAATTCTACAAAAATTATTATTGCGAAAGTTGTATGGGTTACGCATTCACGGCGAATCCGCTTAAACAATATCGATGAAATTTGGTACAATTATTCCTTATACACCGGAATAACATATAAGCTATAGTAATCCTGTTAATTCTACAGGCATGGGATGACATTGAAAAGCATGACATCAGTCCAGGCAAACGAAGTCGCGGGTATAAGCTAGTTAACACATATATGTGCTATCTATTCTATTTTGTTTGTATTTTGTGCGTTTAACTTATATGTATTTTGTATTTTTATGTCGTGTGAAAGCTTTTATAGAAGCAGGTGTTACTTTGCGAAACTCCATAGTACAGAAGTTACAATAGGTTCCACGAACAAATTCGTAATGAATTACGATTTTGTTCGTGGAGCCTATCCTACTGATGATGTTTCGGTTACGGGGCGAAACGATCGTAGTGAATGTGGTAGTGAATATGTGTAATGCTTTGTATGGAGTATTGGTGTTGTGATACGAGTGGCAGCTTGTCCTGCATGTATGTGGTATGTAAAAAGTAATAATAAAATTATTTTGCTATAATCCGCGATGAAGTAAAATAGAAAATTTTTATATTATGCTAAATGTAGAGTGGACAATCGGTTATCATACCTGATACTACATGGATTCGTAAAAAAACACACGCATAAACCTCCACCACCGTCACCGCAATACACAAGCACTATATACGTTCACTATCACAAACTCATCACAACTATCATCAAGATATAGACTCAACGACCAAAATACGACGATAAACGACCAAAATCGCAAAGCTTTGCGATTTTGGTCGTTTATTATTACTTTTGTATTATGGATCTCCGCAAAGTAACGCCTAATTCTATAAATTATATTTGGTATGTGATTGTTGCCTGTTTCATACATAGCATTGCATGTATTCTCTTAACAAACGCGGATAACAGCAAAGTAATTTTATTGTAACTTCGTGTGAAAACAACTGAAGTTTTTTTATTTTTAATTTTTGCAGGTACCTTGAATATTCGACAGCACACGCACACAAACGTATGTAGTCAGTGTATCTGGCGCTGACAGATTCAGTTTACGCACGCCCTACTAAATTCGCATATAGTGTCCGCCTCGTTGACGTGTTATTGCGTTGAATTCGTATTATATGCGAATTTCTGATTTGACTATATTTAAACTGACGTAGAAATAAGGTGCAATATGTTTAATTTTTTTTTTAAATTTTATTTCACTGGCCGTTGGCGCAGTCGCAGGCGAGTTGACCCTGCCTTCAGTCTCACTGGTCGCGGGTTCGATTTCACCGAAGGAAAACATTCTGTACTTGTTGGTTTTTCGAGTCTGGCTGTATTAATTATTTAATTAATTTTTAGTTAAGTTCCTACTGAATAGAATAGTACCGCACGGTGGGTTAACTTTAACCCGCCGTGCGGTATACGGTTAAGCAGAATAGACCGCCCTCTTTCTCACCGAAGTGTCGTAAAATACGAAGGTGAGTTGATGTCAGGCAGGCGGCCGATCGTAAAATACGTAGCCAAATCATGTGACAACATGTTTATAACAAGTTGTGCCGATCCCTCTTAGAGTGGGATAAGGGCAGCAAGATATATAGGTATAAATCTCATAGAATCTTATGACGTTTTTACTATGTTCAGCATATCCCTTAAGGCTTATTTAAGTATTTATTTAAAATAATATACCTATGCACATATTTACCAATCATTTGTCACTTATAACACAAGCATTAAGTTACTTTTGGGACAAACGAGCGCGTGTTATTGTCCTAAAAATAAAAATTATTAACATTCTTAGTCATTCATCTCCTCTAAGTAAGGTTGACAAAACATGTTTTAACCATTTGGATTTGACTAGGTATTATATATACAACTGGCCTCCTGCCTGAAGTCAACTTATCTTAGTCAACTTTTGATATACTCGGGTAAGAAAAAAGGTGGTCTATTCTACTCAGCCGTATACCACACGGCGGGTCAACTTACCTTAGTTAGCTTTCATGGCACATCGGTAAGAAATGAGGGTAGTCAATACTACTCAGTCGTATACCACACGGCGAGTCACTTACCTTAGTCAGCTTTTACGACACTTCGGTAAAAAATGAGGGTGGTCTATTCTAAAATGGCGTTGTTTTTAAGACAGGCGTCCGACTATTCGACGGATGTGTATTGACTGAGCGCCATGTTCTCTGTTAGACCAACGGGATTGTAACATCCGACTATCGGAAACGCAAATCGGACGTCTATTACCGGCCTAATACTATGAAGACGATCGAATTTCATCTAAATTCTGTTGATCAATATTCCCACGCATTCATTAAAAATGTAAATTAGCTTTGAGATTTGGACGATCGATGATATATCAATAATTTATAGAATTAGGCATTTGCGGAGATCCATAATACAAAAGTAATAATAAAATTAAAAAAATATGCACAAACCTCCACCACCGCCACCACATTACACAAGCACTACACACGTTCACTATCACAAACTCAACAATCGTTTCGCTCCGCAACCGAAGCATCATCAGGAGATAGACTTCACGACACAATCGCAAAGCTATATTATTTATGATATTCATTATTTATATTTAATTATTTATTTAGCTATTTTTTATAATATTCATAAATCTAACATATAGTTAGTATCACAAGTCACTAATAATTTTATTGAATTTATAAAAATTCCACAATCAATTTTAACTTTGCCATTACAGCAGTTTAAAAACACTATTAAGGAGAGGCTGATACAGAAAGCCTTCTATACTGTTGAGGATTATTTAGACGATAAAAATGCGTGGATATAAATATTGTTCGACTCTGTACAAGATAGAAACATTAAATGTAACTAGTATTAAGAATTGTATTTTTTAAAAAGAGCAACCGCCGAGTTTCTTGCTGGCTCTTCTCGGTAGGAACAGCTTTCCGAACCAGCAGTAGAGTTGACGATTCAAAAGCACTTGTTTACAAGTTTATTTGAATAAAGAATATTTTGAATTTGAATTTGAATTGCACAGCAAATGATATGATGTCTGTATTTTCTTTGCGAAAGCTACATCAATGCTGTTGTGTATGACATGTTCTTGCATTTCGGTTACAGATAAATTGGATATGCCAAATATTACGTAGATTTTTGCCTTGGCAAACTTTTTCCTTTAATGAAAAATTTTCTAATCTAATCTAATCTAAATCTGGGATAAGCTTAATAGCACTAAACATCATAGTAGAGCTTTGCTGTTTGTTGTTTTAAGAATGCTTCTGTGAATTTCGGCTTCAACAAACAGAGACGTAGAGAGGCAAAGTGGGACCTCGTCTTAGCCGGCGAAGCTACTGTATGTGATTGTTATTAGTGTTTTTATTTCAATTATTGTAATACCGTCAAGCTATTATGAGATGATTAGCGACTAGATATCGTAGCAGGGAAGTAGCAGTGAAAATAGCAGCCGACCTTGTTATATGGAATACTTATATGTGATATATAGCCTTGATATGGTAGAAAGAATAATCAAAGTAAGACTACAAATTATAAAGGAGTAAGTAAGTAACAGCTTCTTACAATACCACGGCTGGGCATAGGTCTCCTCTCTCCGATTTTGGAGAGAATAGTTGGAGCAAAGAACTACCACGCTGGTCCAATGCAGATTGTTAGGTTACACATATCGTCAGAATTCTCTATAGATATGCAGGTTTCTTCAAGAGGTTTTCCGTTTTTGAAAAGCGTGTGATTGCAATTATCAATTAGATATATAAGTTCTAACAGAAAAGTCGTTGTTGCCTGTACAAGGTTTGAACCCGTGAACCCGTCAAAAGAGTCGCGCGGTCTCATCGGCTATCACGGCTACTATAAAGGAGTATTAGCTGCTAATATACAAATGCTATTTACTTTAATGGCTGAATAATTCAAGTGCCTAAAATATGTTGTTTTCGAAATATTGATCAAGTCGGTAACATATTTATCGGTCACCTTTAGCAATTTATCAAACTTGTCCTAAAGTACTCACCATCCATCAAATAACTTGGCAATATTCCAACAACCTGTGTTCAATAGTTCTTAAACTCTGCTGTTGGTAATTTCGGGATCTATTTGTTTTACGATTACTTATTAGTAACTATCGGAGGACGGTAATACATACCACATGTCCCAAAAATATACCATATTTGCGACAGAGAATTAAATACAAGAAGTTATCAAACGATGGTAATCAAACTTTAAAGGTCTATTTCGTGATCATTTTGCAATTTGTGCTATTTGTCTGGTATCCGGCTGCGGCCACCCTCATTTCTTACCGAGGTATCGTAAAATATGACTAAGGTAAGTTGACATCCGACGTTTTATTTTAGTCCGTGGTTATACATCGTCGGTCATAATTAAAACGGGTCGAAAAGTAATGGTATGTTAAATAAAAAAATAAAAAATAGATTATAGCTCCAATTTCATATTCCAGGTGTACAAACAAAATTTGAAATGTTTTAACGTTATTATAAAACAGTTTTGTGGTCACTGTGCAAATATTTATAACAGCATTCACTATTATTGGAAACTACAACCACTTGATTCACTTTATTTGCTTTTGATATTGGAACATTGAACTTAACATTAATACCTACTTTGTGAACTAATACAGTAAATTCTTTTAAGGATTATATATTTAATATACTTTATTAAAAATTCAAGAAACTATAAAGAATTGGTGATGTATATGTATAAAGTAGGAACCGACATAAGCTTGCGACTCCTGCTTTGCGCCTTGCAAAAGTACGTTAGTCGTTTGTGGGTATAAAATTCCGCAGTCAATTTTATATCAATTAAAAAAAAACTGTTTGTTGTCGCCAATGACTTCCGCTTTGTATTTTATAGCAACACAGTCATAAAACAAGAGCATCGCGCCCTTTTTGATTAAAATAGAGGCAACACTGTACCGTTGTTGTTTCCGGTGGAAACTCTTTCCTATTGATAAAACGTTTCAGTGATATTCAGTCTTTGTTCGTTATTCAAGAGAAGTGAATCTCGCAGCGGGAATAGTGTTATTCTATTATGTCGCGTTAGTGAAGAAAGTTTGCGCTAACATGTTAAAGGGACTGATACAGAAAACCTACTATTAAAATGGATAATAAGAATGCGTGGATGTAGCTACTCCTTGACACTGTAGAAGATAATAAAGACTACATGTATCTAATTTTGAATTGAAAGAATTATATTTTGAAAAGAGCAATAGAGCAACAGAGTTTCTTCTCGGTAGGAAAAGCTTTTCGAATCAGCAGTACCGTTGACGATTTATTTTAAGCACTTGTTTACAAGTTTACTTGAATAAAGAATTAGTTGAATTTTGCTATAAATGATTTTACACTTTATTCAGTTTAGAACAAGAGGCGTGCTTTATTTTTTAAAGTTAGCGAATAAGTCTGTATTTTAATACTAATTTTAATTAATATATGAGATTCATTTGAATATATACTAATATTGGAGCGAGACAGGACTAGAAAGAACTGACTTAATAAAGAACTTCTCTTTGGATATGGCTTGAAGAAACGGGACTCAATAATTATTACTTAAAAATTAATTGCGGTAATTCTTCGTCGGCAGATAGCCTCAATGGGAAAAAAATACTTTAAGAAATAATTTTAACGGTGATTTCTCATGACAAAGGAAAAGATACATGACTCATAATTTTATGAGGTCTCAATATTTAACATTAATTTTGTTGAACAAAATTTTTTTGTTGGCATAACCGATGATGTAAATTCGATCTAGTAGGAATTTTAGATTTTTTTTTCTAATTTCTTAATTTTCTGTAAGCAAAGTCCTGATGGCACAAAATAAAACAAATTATATTCTTTGATGCAATTGTAGTTTCTCGTTTTTTAATTGGACAAAGATACAGCAAATTTACCAAAAAATGCAAGCTTATATCCTATACTATAAAGTAAAAGCCTATGGCCAAAATAAGCAAATGAAAAGTGTGACAAATTAATTTGTGCAATTCGCAGAACGGTAGCTTTAATAATTAAATACAATAAATAATAATAACTTTATTGTCTATCGGTACTTCGCATCTATGACGTCATTGAAACAGCCACAGGCGACAAACTTAAATCAGAAATGTAATACATATTACTAAAATATGTTGAAACCTTAAAATCATACTCAAAAGACATCACATGTTACACATATATCGTTACAAATAAAATAGTCCAGACGCAGACTTTTTTTTAATAAATAAATTAAGCGCTTTATGATGTTTTAACTTAAAACCTAGATACTTCGTTTGTTCTTGCATATTCTTCTTTTTTACTTGGATTTGTGACCCTGTCTCTGCGTTTCACCAATATGTATATGTTTCTGGAATGAGAAAAACACTATATTACGTATAATATAAGTATATAAAGCAAGATATGAAGAGTTTGTTTGATTGTTTGAACGCGCTAATCTCAGGAACTACAGAACCGATTTGAAAAAATTCTTTGAGTGTTAGATAGTCCATTTATCGGCTATATAACATTACAATACGTTAAATAGGAAAGGAGCAGCAATAAAAATAAGTACGAAAACGGCAAAATTTGAAGCTTTTCTTGCGTGTGCTGAGTAAACGGTAATAGTTATTCAAAAATCATGTATCACAAAATTGTTCCCCTTTAAAAGTTCTAAATAAAAAACCGCGACAGCATATGTCTAGCTTTTAACATCACGATACGATGAATATAAATGGAGCAGAAATAAAAAATAGTACGAAAATATATAAAATATAATATTGTCGAGATTAATTTTCTAAAAAAAACGAATACAATGTATACAACGATCAATCAAAATAGAACGATACGCGCATAACATAGTTACACTAAAACAAGTTTATAAGTATTGATGCATTGATGATCAAATTATAATTTATAAAAATCAAGCATCCGATATTTTGTTGAAAGCGGGGCTACGTAATCACTTTCGCAGGTTGCATAATGTTTTTATATTCTTAATCTTATAAGGCCTTTATAATACGGAATACATCGTGTTGCAAAGGTTAAGCAACCAGAAACGTACAACTTTAATTCACAGTCACATTTATATATACGCTTAATCAAATGTATACATTTACAGGCTTTTATAAAATAATTGTTATGAACGGTCAATGGTCAAGTTTTAGTGTCGTGTAGTATTCGGGTAAGTAGAATAAACCACCCTTCTTTTTTACCGAGGTGTCGTAATAGGCGACTAAGGTAAGTTGACCCGCCGAGAGATATTCGGGTAAGTAGAATAAACCACCCTTTTTTTTTACCGAGGTGTCGTAAAAGGCGACTAAGGTAAGTTGACCCTCTGTGTGATATCCGGCTGAGTAGAGTGGAATAGCCTCATTTCTTGCCGATGTGTCGTAAAAGGCGACTTTGGTAAGTTGACATCAGGCAGGAGACTGGTCGTAAAATTCCTAACCTGTTGGATTCCGCGGACTTAAAACCTGGTCTTTTGACAGAATTTATACATATTATAAAACAACGTACTGCTGTCTGTATGTATGTGATCGATTTTCTCAAAAAGCAGTGAACGGATTTTTTTAACGGTTTTAGTCAAAGATAGTGTAATTATTGAGGAAGGTTTAAGTGAATAGTATATTATGGTTAAATTCCCGCAGGGTCAAAATTTACGCAGGTAAAAATGTGAGACACACTGATTTATATTTAGGTGAAGCCAGTTCATTTCTCTAGTGACTTATATAAAACCTGAACAGCTTTATTATTAATACTTCCAACTCATTATACGCTGCAAGTTAATTCGCCTGAGAGGAACAGCCCGGGTAAAGAGTCAAGGACTAGGACAAAAGCCCCACTCGCTTGTGGCATGTTAGAAGATTCTACTACAGTCTGTGGTCGTGTCTATGGTCGGCGCGGCCATGTTTGTTGCTGTCAACGGAACGCCCATCACATCTACAACGAATCGCCATTCTTTCTCGCAATCTTGTTGCATATTTGTTTTAAAAGTTATCCATGACTAAAGTGATATCGCCCTCTAATTAGTAGTACATAGATTTTGTCAAATTAATTGTTAATAGTTGTTAAATTAATACAACGAAAAATATAGTCCACGATTGTATCAATTGCATTTCTCTTACCCATAGCTGAATTGAACAGAGACGAAGAAATTTAGTTCTATATATTATAAATATATACAAGTCAATTTCTATATTTATAATTATTATAAATATAGTTAGAAAAGAAAAAGTAAAAAAGGGATCGTTTCCAGTCAACCTTTGAGTAACAGAAGGAAAAGGACAAGAAGTGAAGAAGAATGAGAATACGGGTACTATAGAGAAAAAGAAAAGAAAAAGTTTATATAAATTGAACTATTTAATGTATAAATATATTTTGGTTAAATAAATAGACCAAAAGATGTTACTCATGTATAATTACTTAAGACAAATATTTTCTAGTCTGTAACTTAAATACCTTTATATTAATGACTTGGTGATCATGTCTGATTTATTTTACAGATACGGCAACCGTGAAAGTAAAAGGTGACGGAGTCTTTATTTTTATACGATATTGTTTGCATTTTGTATTAGTGTACACTTATTTCCGTTGACTTTGAGATAATAAAAATTAAACACTTTTAAATATAAAAGAAAACGGAAGGACAAAAGTATGATAATATTAGAAATACCAAATTGTCTATTGTTTTATTTGCACAAATGTATGGTAAGAATTGACAAAAATGTGTGTTGTAAAGGATTGATAGGAGTGTCAAGTGTAAACATTTTACCGCTTTGATTACATAGATTTATTATACTAGTGTAGGGCAACTAGCCTAAAATGTACCCTATTACAAGAAAGAGGAAGCAAATGAGAGTTTACCTATCTGTCTCTCTTGTTTAGGTATACCTATGTAACTACTGTCACAATTTTTTTTCCGCATTGAAATTTTAAACACAAAAGTTTAAAGTAGTTTCGCACGCAAGGACAGCTATAAATTTTGCCATTTCGCAATTTTTTTTTGCTGCTCCTCTCCTATTCATCTAAGCGTAATGTTATATAGTCTATAGCCTTCCTCGATAAATGGACTATCTTACACTGAAAGAATTTTTCAAATCGGTCTAGTAGTTCCTGAGATTGGCGCGTTTAAACATACAAACTGTTCATCTGTATATATTAGTATAGATTAGAAAAAGATGAAGTATACGAGTTTCATCTTCTCTCTCATTATTAATTGTGACACTCATTTACACCTGCTCGTGGCCCCCCTACTTTATAATAACACTGTGTTTGATTATTATCTGAGAAATGGTGGTTTTTTTCGACCTCTCACTTAATGAGCGGAGCTTAGTATTCTAAAGAATTTGTGACATTGTCTCTACTACCATATCTGTAATGTCTTTCAGGCCAAGGCGGCTTCAAGTATGTCTACAAAGTTTTAACTTACGCAAATAAAGTCAAGGCCACAACGGTGAGCGCTGCGTCGAATAAATAAAATGCGCCAGGAAAACTGTCTATGGTATGCACGTATATGAAACTTGATGTCGGCATATATATTGATGGTGCTAAAGCCTCCATTACGCCTATCACTGAGCTGAGTTTAGCTGAAAAGGAAAACTAAATGAGATCCCAAATAAAACGTTAAAATTATAACATTACATCCTGAAATACCTCATGCTAACGACCTAATAAATATAGGAAAATATTATATAGTACACACACGATCATCCATCTCCAATATAAGTTGCTTCATTCTTGTGTTATAGGTGACAAACAACTAGTAAATATAAAAGTAAAAAAATTAAAGTACCGTCTGTTACTATCCCATTGTTGGGCATAGGGCTTCTCTCTCCGTTTTTTTCAGAGGAGAATTGGAGCTAAGACTTACCACGCCGCTCCAATGCGGTTTGGTAGGTTACACATATCCCCAGAACTTCCTTAATTTTGCAGGTTTTCATCACAATTTTTCCCTTCACTGAACAGCGTGTGATAAATTGCAATTATCAATCAGACATAAAATTTTAACCAAAAAACCCATTGATGTTTGAACCTGAGACCCCTTGAAAGAGTCGTACGGTCTCACCGCTAGGCTATCAGAGCTCTCACCGTTGCGTTGTAACAGCCACATTACATAAAAAATTTTGACCCTCGGTGGGAATCGAACCCAGAACTGCTGCAACTGAAAGCATGGTTACTGCCACCTGCGCCAACGGGCCAATGGCGAGTATTATGTACGAGTAGTATAGCAAATTCACATTATGTTTTCTTTAGCCGTGACTGTTTATTTTTATGTTAAGTATATTATAAGCATAATCAAGTAGTATGCAAAGTATTTCCTTCCATACAATAATTGATTACTGTTCACAATGGCCTTCTTAGCTTGTTTTCGATTTGTGGATTTTCCTTAAGCACAATACGTTGACAAAAGCTTAAATGTTTTAAAAGTACCTGTATTAAAAGTTGACTCTATAGAAATACTATTAAGATTTTTGTTAGTATATAATTAATATTTCACTTCACTGCCACAAAAAGCTGGCCAGTGACACAGTGATAAATTAATTAATAAACGATAATACTTTTACAAGAAATGTCACATATTACTTTCCAAAGCCAGTGCAACGTGTAAATGTGACTAAATTATAAATTTATGCCAAATTCGAAAACCAAAATTAACACGTCCAGTCACTGTCTTCGGGCAAGAATCGTTTTAAAAATGATGTTCGATTCACTCCATCATTACTACAAAGTTCTACCATCCTATCTTTCTATTAATGCGTTATAAGGAAGTAATTACTGAAAACATAATATCTAAGTATGCTAATAGTTCGCAGTAACCTACTTCACAAATAGCTAATGAGATGTTACGTAAAGTTATGTATCTAATGCGGTTAAAATCGCACTTTACTATCGCAATAAAATAGTATTATATATTGCGTTATGGCCCGTCGATCGCTTCATTAGACCCCATGGGTTAAGTTGTAATTGTTAGAGAACTAAGAATTTGTATCTTCAAATCCCAGGACTGCAGTTATGACTTTTCAATAGTACCTTATGTGCTTAATTGATAGTAACTGGGTGTGGTAATTTTTTTAAAGATATAAAAAATGCAATAAAAAAAAGTAAGAGTGAGAATCGATTCCAGGCTTTGAACTTTTTTGGTCCACCCGTTACCTATTAGGCTATCACAGCTTTGAATTTGACAGTTCAAATATCATTTTCATTCAATTCTACATTTTAGCACTTTTTGATGCCCGAAAACTGGTATAAAACGATATTTTCTTAAAATAAAACCTAGCTAGATCGATTTTTATGCCCCAAAACCCCCTACATGGTGAATTTTAGGAAAATCATTAGAACGTTTCCGGAATTAAGAAAATATATTTATATATATACATACAAGATTAACTCATTTAATTATTAATAATATAAATTAACAATTCTTCATGTGATTTTCTATTAAAAAAAAACACGACGAAACCTGCGTATGCTTAGAGATTATATAAGGTATGATTAACCAGTTAATCCAAATAGATCCAAAGCGCCCCGGCACTCTGGGCATAGCTTTTTCCATCTCTGGCTTAGTGACTCTGAGCTTCCATTATATACCATATAAGCAAGAGGAGGCGTTGAACTTTTTTTAATTATAAAATAGAAACAACATACAACACAAACAAAAGCCTACTTCCCTGTTGAAACAGCGCAATGATCTGATAAGCGCTGTCGTAATCAGGTCATATACAACCTCCAGGTGAAATCTGACGCTTATAATATATAAAATATGAACTACTGATACTGTAGTAGGTACTACTCAACTGAGATATGGATATTAATCCAATATACATATCTCAATTGGTGAAACAAAATGGTAGAAAAAAGCAATAGGAAGTTTAATATCCAGGATATATTAAAATTTAAAATAACTCACCAACTTCTTCGACAGCCACGCTTTTAGTGGCAATGGATCTTACTGCAGTAAGACCGGTATGACTGAAGATATTAAACAGCGGTGCAGTGTAATACCAAGTTCTATTTGGAGAGAGAGCAAAGACAAGACAGCCAGCGATCCTGCTCACACCAGCTAAGGCCCCAATAACGCTGTCTTGTATGTGAAATGTTCTACTTAAGATTGCTATGCAGAAGAACGTTCCTAGTGATGCGAAAATATATATTTTAATACAACATGTTACAAATAATTACATCAATAATATAGACAAGATTGTCGCGTCAATGTGAATTTGTGCATGTTTTGGCTTTCTCGATTATTCTGAGCTAACAAATGTCCAGTTTCATCCATAGATGCCGAGGCTCAAGTGACTATTAGTTGCTAATATTTAGGCCGTAAGGTCAACAAAGTTGAGTGCTGAGCTAATCTGTGTTGTAGTGATGGCGTGTGTCTTGCCGAGCCAAAAATGATTGCACCTTAGCCACAAAATGTTTCGTGCGTTACAATTTATAAGCAAATATCACCGCAATTCATTAATTCCACGTATGACCTGTACCACGGTGGATATTTGATGAAATTAAAGAGTTTGGACGGACCTAATAGATTAACAACTGAATAATATGTGGTCCAATGTGCAAGAGTCCTGCCCACCGCGACAAATGAAGACACATTGAAAAGGTTACAAAAACAGACGCAAAGTATCATCAACCACGACCACTCTGAAGAACGACTGCGCAAGAAGATTATATTTTTATGGTCGACATATTTTAGAATAGAAGAAAAAAGCATCCAGCTAATTTAAGCTTCCAAAATGTGCTTAAATGTACTTATTTTTACTCACAAAAGTTTCAACATTAATTTATTATAGACTAGCTTTACCCGCATCTCGTTTGCGTGGACCGTTGTCGCGTGATAGGTTGATAATAGATGACGCTTTTCAATGTTATCTTATTCCTGTAGAATTATTAAGATCTCTATAACCTATATGTTACCCCAGTGTATAAGGAATAATGATGCCAAATGTAATTGTTATTGGTTCGGATCGCCGTGAAAAAATTATAATATAAGTAGGATAAGGTAGGATAGGATGTTTTAGATTTTTAATTGAGTTGTCCAATTTTATTAGATCTAATTTTGTCTTGGACATTACATGTATTGCATTACAATTGATAAGGATGGTAATAATATCTATAAAGTTATAAATTTTAATTTTTTGCCAACCTTTTAACCTTCATGACCTTACTCCCTGATAAGCACGAATTATCAAAAGCATGCTACTATACAGTTAGATGCATCAGTTTGTATCCAAAGGTCATTACAATATCTGTATGATTTATGATAATTTATCGTGCCCACTCTACGTTCGCATCTTCTAGTGGGTAAGGAGGAAGCTATTCACGGTTTGTTTCTTCATTGGTAATTGACTAGTCAATTACGAATACTTTAATTTTTAAAATAAATTTAAATAATACTCGCATATGCATTTGTAGGTTAAAATAACGATGTTATAGCTTTATAATGGAATCGAATCAAATCTTAATTATTTGCATTTAATTTTAATGAACTATGTCATAAAATATAGATTTCATTTAATTATAGAGAGGCATCGTGGCATTTTCCAGTATTCCACGTGGACATGATTTGTTCAGTACTAGCGTGTAGGTAGTTTAAGATAGTCTGTCTGTATATGATCGATATTCTCAAAATTGATTGATCAAATTTTTCTACGGTTTTTACTCAAAGGTAGTGCAGCTTTTCGGGAAGGTTAAGCTTAATAGCTTATTTACTATTAGCTTAATAGCTTATATTAAGGTTGTATGGTAATTGTGTTAAAGAGGTCGAGGTCAGTTGTAAAAACTAGCGTGCTGGTAGCTTTAGCCTGCTGTACCGCTGTAGTAGCTCTGCGTTAACCAGTAGAGATACATTAATTAAATGTACTAGAATTGTAGATCTACAAAAATGCTACAAAAAGTGCGCGATAGCATATCTCTATATCTTAGGGTTAATTCACAATAAATATTTTTTATTGACACATTGATCTCCACGCAGACGCAGCCGCAAGCAAAGCTAGTTTAAGATTGATATACCTAAATAGAATATATTCATTATTAATAATCCTACTAATATTATAAATGCGAAAGTTTGTGTGTATGAATGTATGTATGTTACTCCTTCACGGCGAATCCACTGAACCAATATCGTTGAAATTTGCCACAATTATTCCTTATACACCGGAATAACATATGGGCTATGGAAAACCTGTTAATTCTACAGGAATAGGATGACATTGGAAAGCGCCATCTATTATCGACGTATCCCACGGCAACAATCCACGCTAACGAAGTTCTGGGTAAAAGCTAACAAACTTTTTTTTTGGTTTATTTTATTTTTCTCAAAAACATTCTTACCGATTAATCCCAAAACAATATTGATAGTTCCATAGACACTGTATTCCACTTCATTGAAGTTGAATTTCCTTATCGCGTATAAATAACTGACTTGAGAGTCGCCTGAAAAAAGAAACGAGTTAGTTTTGCCTTGTTATCGGTCATGTACTGAGGTCATTAACTTGTATGACAATAGAACGCTAATTATTCCTTCGTATCGTCTAAAGTTTATGTTGTTATGCTATTGTATAAGAGATTAGAGCTTCATTGACATAATGTCCACAGTATTAAACGAAATATTATAAAAATACGATCAGGATATCTCTTTTGGTTTATTGGTCTCTTTTGGAAAAAGTAGAACTCAGAGTACCAGTCAGAAGAACTCGATTTCATTCTCTGCTACATGTACCGTTTGTTCATACCAGATTCAGACGAAATAGTTATCTTCTTAGAGCACCTATTGCATTTAATAAATTGTGTAAAAGTAACGTAGATTTAGATTTGTATAGTACCTCTGCAACCTCCGCTCGTAAACTTTTAACTACATATTTTATTTCGAAAATATAATGTAAAAATTTTATTACGTATATACTATATTATATTTATGTATGTATGTATCCATGCTAGCGTATGTATATATTTATCTTCTATCTGTGAAAACTTTTAATTGGCTTTATTTTGTAATTTATTTTTTGTATCTATTCTAATGTAATAGCTGTAAGTTTTCCTTATAAAATAAAATAAATAAAATAAATAAATAAAATAAATACTCTATTATAAAAGAGAGCTATATAGCTAGCTAGATAAGCTGTGGTAGCCCAGCGTGCGCCTCTTTCGAGGAGGTCTAGGGTTCAAACCCCGGGCAGGCACCAATGAGTTTTCTAGTAAAACTTATGTGTCTAATTGATAATTGCAATTTATCACACGCTTTTCGGTGAAGGAAAACATCGTGAGGAAACCTGCATGTCTCTAGAGAATTCTGGGGATATGTGTAGCCTACCAATCCGCATTGGAGCAGCGTGGTAGGTCTTAGCTCCAATCCTTCTCTCCAAAAAAAATACGGAGATAAGAGGCCTATGCCCAGCAGTGGGATACTAACAGGCCGTTACTTACTTTATTCTTACTATAAAAGAGAAAGTAAAAAAGTTGTTTGTGCCAAATTGCAATAAAGTATAACGCCTTCAAAACTCGTGAGTGTCAATGACACCCATAACTTGGAAAAGACAGAAAACACTAGCTTTTTTAATAATTCATAGCTTGATGTCTGAAATTGCATTTATTACAAAGTATGTAACCCAATAAGCTGTGGTAGCCCAGCGGTAATACCGTCCGCCTCTTTCGAGGAGGTCTAGGGTGCAAACCCCGGGCAGGCACCAATGAGTTTTCTAGTAAAACTTATGTGTCTAATTGATAATTGCAATTTATCACACGCTTTTCGGTGAAGGAAAACATCGTGAGGAAACCTGCATATCTCTAGAGAATTCTGGAGATATGTGTAACCTACCAATCCGCATTGGAGCAGCGTGGTAGGTCTTAGCTCCAATCCTTCTCTCCAAAAACGGAGAGAAGAGGCCTATGCCCAGCAGTGGGATAGTAACAGGCCGTTACTTACTTACTTACTTATGTAACCCAATAACAAATATTTATTAATATTAATAATTATTAATATTTTATTTCAATTTAAAAAAATTGACTGAGGGGATGGCATATGCACACAGTTTTATACTATCGTAATGCCATCCTCGCAAATGTAGTCCTATTTAATTATAAAGTTTTATTTATATACATACAAGATTAACTCATTTAAATATTAAAGATCAAGGCAAAAGTCTCTCTATCTGTCTGTTACAATTTTGCGGCTAAACTACAGGAGCAATATTTATGAAATTACATATTAAAATTAAATTAAAATTAAAGCTAAAATACTGAGTTAACGTATACAATCTAAAAATTCCCATTTTTCCTTCCAATTTCCGTTTCCGTTTTCCAATCATAGATTTTTTTATATACGGGACAATTACACATAATCTGTCACCAAAGTATTGTAAATCTTGTGTTATGTGTGACAGACAACTGTTAAATATAGAATATACATATATCATTTTAAATAAATGCTTAAATAAATACACCCAGACGACGAGAAACAAACAGTTTGCCGGCCGGGAATCAAACGCGCTAACCGTGTAGCTAAGGGCCACTGTCACTTACACTAACGGGCCAGTCAACTACACAACACAAAAACTGTTTAACAAAAAAAATCGTATTTCACATAACGCCAAATCACTCACATGTTAATAAAAAGAGTCATCTTCCTGCCCTTATCCCACTCTAAGTGGGGTCGGCACAACATGTTATAAACATGCCGTCACAAGATTTGGCTGCATTTTTACGACCGGCCGCCTGCCTGACATCAACTTACCTCAGTCGTATTTTACAACCCCTCGATAAGAAAGAGGGTGGTCTATTCTACTAAACCGGATACCATACGGCGGGTCGACTTACCTTAGTCGCCTTTTACGACACCTCGGTAAGAAATGAGGTTGGTCTATTCTACTCAGCCGGATACCACACGGCGTAGAGAATTACTGAGAGCATAGTTTAATAATTTAAGTAAACAACCCGTATGACTTACATGCAATTTATATTAAAATAGCTCAGTTCAATTTATCCAATACACAAAAACCGAAATATATAAAAACTTTCGTAAAATAACCTTTTCAACGTAATGCAAATAATGGACCTATAATATAAAGCCTATTTCTTTAATTTACAAACTTGACTTAAACACAGATAGAATAAAAAACTCTTGATATTGAAAATGTCGGCCGACGGGAATCGAACCCGCTACCCGCTAAGCTGAAGGCCACTTCTCCCTACACCAACGGGCCACATGCACTACACTACACTACTCTTTAACAAAAAATCGTAATTCACATAACGCCAAATCACACTCACGTGTTAATAAAATGAGTATTCATAAATATTTGAATTAAAATTTCTTATGAATGTTAATAATACGCGTGTGCCATAACAATCGTTTAACTCCATTATTATTAAGTATCTGGTAATTGGATGTAATAAGGCCAAGTAGCTGGTTGGCATTTGAATGTAGTCCTTGATTGCTAAACACGTTGAAAGGGAGCTCTGACAAGTTATAATATTATAGTTTTGTACGTAGTAAATATTGGTACACTATCGTATTAATTACATTATATCCTCCTGCCCCTATCCCACTCTAAGTGGGCTCGGCACAATCATGTTATAAACATGATTTAGCTTTTTAAGACCGGCCGCTTGCCTGACGTCAACTTCCTTTAGTAATATTTTACGACACCTCGGTAAGAAGGAGGGTGTATTCTACTAAACCGGAAACCACACGGTGGGTCAACTTACCTTAGTCACCTTTTACGACACCTCGGTTAGAAATGAGGGTGGTCTATTCTACTCAGCCCGATACCACATGGCGGGTCGACTTACCTTAGTCGCCTTTTACGACACCTCGGTAAGAAATGAGGGTGGTCTATTCTACTTAGCCGGATACGACACGGTTATATCGTAGTAATTACATTATTACAATAATTACTCTACTATAAAATTAATATAGACTATTAAAATAATAATTTTCGGCGTGTGATATCCCGCTTAGTAGAATAAACCACCAAGGTGCGGTAAATGGCGACTAATGTAAGTTGACGTTAGGCAGATAGCCGGTCATATCTAGCCAAATCAAGTTATTTATGCATGTTGTGCCGACCCTACTTAGAGTTGGATAAGTTAGATAAAAGATAGAGGAGGATAGAATAAAACTCATCCATTATAGTAATAATTTAGAGTTTACGTTGTGATAAACACATGCATAGACGTGATATTTAATAGGTTATTTATATTCTATTTTCCACTCATAATTTACGATTACAATGCGATTAATTGCGAGCACGATCGCAAAGGGGGCATGTTCGGCTGTACTTGCCAATCATCATCTATGATTATGGATTTTATGAGTTGGTTTTTCGGACACGCATCAAAGGCAATCGCTGGGTAACGTATGATCGTATGTATCATATACAGCAGTGTGGACACTTACACGATGATCGCGCCGATTATAGACAACCACACGATCAACGATCATCGCCGATAGTAGACACCAGGCATGAGACTGTTTAAGCCTTTTTTTATGCCAGGGAAACCCATTATGGGTCGTCGTCGCCCAACGGGGACGATCTGCGTTTATGTGGAACTCACAGCGACTAAAAACCTGACAGTGCATCACCATGCTGATGGCGGGAACATGATTTAGGCGATGATAGCTTGCCTAGAGTAGGCACCATTAAAGATTTGGGTGTTACGTTCGATCCTAAACTGACCTTCCATAATCACATCTGTGCACTGGCTACAGAATCTTATAGGCGGCTAGGATTCGTTTTGCGCAATAGCTCCGATTTTCATGACCGCCGTACTATAAAACTTCTATTTGAATCGCTTGTACGGAGCAAGCTGGAGACTAGTTCCTGTATCTGGAACTCATACGAAAGCACCTATGCGCTGTTGCTCGAAAAAGTGCAAAAGGCTTTTTTGAGATATCTGTATAAGCGTCTCCATGGATATTATCCTTATATGTATCCAACCAAATTTCTCCTGGGTCACTTAGGATTTAATTCACTGGAAACTCGAAGAGCACATGAACAACTTATTACAGTTTGTAAAGTTCTTACTAATAAGATTGACTGTATTGAGCTGCATAATAAGTTGTGCAGCATCTTTGTTCCAAAAGAGTATGGCCGTTACCGGCGTATTAAATTCTTTGCGGTTCCTTTTTCTCGTACGGTGTACCGGGCTAAATCACCAGTACCTCGAACATTATCTGCCCTGAATGAATTGTTAACGGAGTGGCCTAACTGCGATATATTTGCAGACCAATGGGAAAGCATAGTGTATTGTTGCCTAAATTTTAGTGAGCGCTACAATTCCACTATGCTACTAGGTTAAGTTTTTTATTTTTTTATTTTTTAAATTTTTTTTCAATGGTTGTTTGATTTCTATATCCAGTCATGTGTATTGTTTTTTTTTTTTTTTACTTTTTATGTATAATTTTAATGTTAATTAGTATAATTGGTTGGTTACCGTTCTAATTAATTCAAATAAATAAATAAATAAATAAATAAATGATAACGATTAATAGATTTCCCCCATCCCTGCCAGCAACGGGTCTGTACAGAGCACCACCTCCGAGTCGGGGCCTGATCAAATCCCAGACAAGCAAAAATAAGTTCTTTATAGAACCTTATGTGTTGAATTCACATGTAAAGAAAGTAAGGAGCGGCCTGTTACTATTCCACTGCTGAGAATGGGCTTCTTCTCTTCGTTTTTGGAAATAAAGTTTGGAGCTAAGACCTACCACGCTGCTCCAATGCGGATTGGTAGGTTACACATGTCTCCAGAATTCTCTAGAGATTTGTAGGTTTCCTGACGATGTTTTCCTTTACCGAAAAGCATCTGATAAATTGCAGTTATCAATTAGACACATAACTTTTAACAGAAAAACTCTTTGGTGTCCCATTTTTGAACCCGTGACCTCCTCGAAAGAGTCGCACGGCGTTACCGCTGGGCTACCACAGCTTTTACATGTACACTTTCATATAATTCTCTTTCAGTCAAAAATATTCTGAGGAAACCCTAATATTTCCGAAGCAATCCTAGAATATACGCAAATTACAAATACGAACTAGAGGTTGGTCTAATCTCCTATTCTTAACGAAAACAAAAAGAAGACCTTTGCCAAGGTATAGTAACCAGCCGATACATTAAACTCATGCACGTGTGCATTGTTTTTTCCAAGTTTATTGAATAAATATGAAGTCATAAAGTATAAAGAAATGTTCCTCTATTCTTGATATTATCGTTTGTTGGCATTTAAAAGAGTATTAAAAAACAAAACCAGGTTAATTAGCACTCAAAGTATAAGCATATTTGTGTTCAGTAGACTTTCACAAATTTTTAAATTATCATTTCTGGTACATTCAGTTCCGGTCCGGTCTATTGAAAAGACTTTATTTAATCGTAAACTATGTTAAGGTAACTTATAAGATATATATTTTTCTATACAAATTTCCAATTTCTATTCTATTGATTAATATTATTTCTATCAACTTTACTTGTAGGAGGATATTTTATTATTAATACTTTTATTACATTATTGGCCTACCGTTATTCCAAGTCGTCACATATATCTTCATATATCTTCATCTTCTGTTCTTTTCTATCATTCGTCAACTGTGTTACTCCTTTTTATGCATACTTACATACATACATTCTTCTTCATACAATCCCTCCTTTCCTCCCTCTAGTTACTCTCCCTTTACATCTATCGGCATTCATGTTTTAATCTCTTTTACCATTTGCTTTTCATCCCTCCTCATTATGTAAGCATACCAACTTAAATCTCGTACTTCTTATATATTCTGTAATGGACACAACTTTCAAACTACCCTAACATACTTTTCGTATTCTATCAAATCTAGTCACACCACATATCCACTTTAGCGAGTTGCCTAAGCCCATCGTCTGCCACCCTGTCAGGGGACGTTCAGAACGGGGTATATCGGACGTTCCGAACGGGGTATATCGGACGTCTGGCTTACAGGTCTCCAAGGCGGTCTGTGCAGCATCTGGTGCTCCCGATGCTTCGGTTAGCGGAGGGGGCTTCTGTTTCGAGGGGTCCCTACCCGGAGGAGGTGTTCAGGGCTGGGATCAGAGCTGCTTCCGGCGGGGATGGGGGCAATATGTACAACGATACCCTGTCCTTGCCATCGGCAGCGTGGTGCAGCACACAGGTCGTTTTAGTCGGTGCGAGTCCGACCCATAAGAGGTTTTTTCCTGTATATAAAAAAAACCATATCACCTTAACATTCTCATCTCATTTACATGATTGTCTTTCATTCTTGTCTTTTATTATTTTACTAACTGTGCCAGCAGCTTCGCCCGCGTGGAAATATTGTGAGATTCCCATAAGAGATCGAGACATGCTGTCGCGTACTTTTTTTTGTATTTTTGTAGATCTACAATTCTCTAGTACATTACTTTAGAGTATCTCTGTTGGTTTACGCGTCGTACGCGACTAAAGACAAGGGAGTTTATCTACGTGATCTCCTCAACAAATTTACATAAAACCGTATTGTACTTGTATCAAGCTAAAATTGTACTATTAAGCTAAAGCTTTAGAAAAACTGCACTATATTTTAGTGAAAACCGTGCAAAAGTCTGTTCAGTAGATTTTGAGAAAATCAATCACATACAGACAGACGGCTTTTGGGGACTTTGTTTTATAATAAGTGTATATTATTAATAGTATTAAAATTTAAAAATATTTTACGCTGCCTTTCTTAACTTTAGGTGTACTAATGTATTTCACCAATTCAAGACTCGCATTGCAGTAAAAGGAAAATATTTGAAATAAGTATAAAAACCAACTCAAGGCAATCCAACTCGCTTTCAATAACCTTAATATAGGACGATTACTAATGTGTTTAATATATGTTATAGCAGTGCGATTTTAAAGGTCTGTTCTTTACTTAGAAATGATGTTGTTTTATATCTATATGTAAGTCTCTAAGTTAGTTTTGTGTTTAAGTTAAAGAAGTTTATTATATAATTAGCTAATATTTATATTAAATGAACAAATAAATCCCAAATCTTCTTTTATATATAAAAATGAATGTTTGCCTGTATGTCCCTTATAAACTCCGAAACGGCTTGACCAATTTTAATGAAATATACAGGTAATATTTAACTTGACCCAGCAAATGTTACTGTAAGGTTTGGCGGTAATCGGAACATTTTATCCTATTGAGTTCTGTTTCCAGGGAAATTCGAAAACCTAACTGAGCTACAGCAACGCACAGCTAGTAATTTAAATAAAGAATTATATATGCAAGTCATATGCTTTTCCAAGCATATGTTGATCATAAGAAGATGAATAGATGTAATATCTATAATTTAATATATGTAATTACAAAAATTCAATATTATTTACGCATATTTCAAGTATTTTATCGTTAAGGCGTGAAAGTAAAACTACCATATAATATGGTAAGATTGCTAAAACTATTAAACAAGTTCGTTAAACTAAATTTATTGATAGAAACACTATTCAGTTGAAGAGTTTGCACATACAGATTTCCAAATGGAAATCTGTGTGTTTCTTATGGAGTTAAAGTAGAAGCAACGGCCTGTGACTATCCCTGTGCTAAGCATATCGTGTGTAAGCTTCTTCGTTTTTTTGAAGAGAAGGCAGGTAAGACCTACCACAACTTTTACGTTGTATCTAGCTCAGGTATGGAGTACTGTAGCCATTTGTGGGATGGATCTACCAACTGGAAGCTTTGGACTCCGTGGATAAACGTGCCATAAGACTCATTGGCAATGAAACCTAAGTAGCGGCCTGTTACTATCCCACTGCTGGGCATAGGCCTCTTCTCTCCGTTATTGGAGAGAAGGATTGGAGCTAAGACCTACCACGCTGCTCCAATGCGGATTGGTAGGTTACACATATCTCCAGAATTCTCTAGAGATATGCAGGTTTCCTCACGATGTTTTCCTTCACCGAAAAGCGTGTGATAAATTGCAATTATAAATTAGACACATAAGTTTTAATAGAAAAACTCATTGGTGTCTGCCCGGGTTTGAACCCATGATCGTCTCTAGAGATTCACACGGTCGCACCGCTAGGCCATCACAGCTTCCTGGGTTTCCAATGAAACCTAACCAATGCAAAATTGCACAGTTAGCAACATTAGCACAGTGTTGCTTATCTATTGTTGTTCTGTGGTATATATTTCATAGACTGTCCTCAGGTACTTCACAACCTTAGTCCTGCATCGCCTTTTATTATTGCACTGAGAGGGTTTCCACTCCTACACTGTAGATATCTCACGAATGCGCACTATGCGTTTCGATTCTTCATTTCTGTTGCACACGGTTCAGGAATGGGTTTATCTTCTGGCTTCTATCTTTCCCAATGCATACAATATGGGTATTTTAAAAGCATGAGTGCAATAGGCATCTTCGTGGCATGCGCAATCCACCTTGGTCCTTGGACTGTATTTGCATACCATCAGGCATGATTACAACCAAGCGCTCGTTTATAAACAATAAAAAAATGTTACTCCAATAAGAATTAGTAGGTTACACATATGCCCATAATTCTCCAGAGATATGTGGGTAATCTCACGTTGTTTTCCTTTAACGAAAAGCATGTGATAAATTCGTAGAATAATTATACTAGAGTAGAAAAGCCAGTCTAAAATGTGCCATATTATAATAAAGAGAAAGCAGATGAGGGTGATCTATCTGTCTCTTTTTTATGTATGATTAGACAAATATGAAGTATAAGAGTTGCGTTTTCCGTCTTATTATTTATTGTGTCACAATCACTTATAGGCCTGCATATGACTCTCTATGTATAAATCGACTGGCCCGTTGGCGCAGTGGGTAGTGACCCTGACTTCAGCTCCGCGGATCACGGATTCAAATCCCACCGAGGGCCAACATTTTCTATAAACTATTAGTTAGTTTTTAGAGCCTGGGTGTACATTTGTATTTAAATATGTATTTAAAATCATATATGTATATATTCACCCAGTTGTCTCTCACCCACAACACAAGTATTAAGTTACTTACTTTGGAGACGGACTACTGTATGTGTAACTGTCAGTAGTAGGGAATAGCCGGTTCTAACTCACTCCCAGCACCTTGAAATCCTTGAAATAGGCTAACTTAGCGGATTCTAAAAAAAGCTCGCCAAAGCAGATTCCAATCAGACTAAATTCCAATTGACCGTCGGAGGTCTCTTCGGATTTACCAATTGGATCCTGGGTTGCAAAAGGAATTTCCTTACTTACCCTCGTAACGAATCGTTTTTTCTCGTATTTTATTAGATTAACTTAGCGGACTCCTTGACCAATTGGATTTTCCATTTGATCCACGACTTTCCTTTCCTTGATTAATTAATCAAATTAACTGAATTCTCATTACAGTATGAATGTCTGATATTTAATGGCCGATTCTGGCACATTGGCTTGGTTTTATCAAACTTGATTAGGTTTCCAATCTAAGATTTTTCTTAATAAATAACATTAATCGTTCAATTTTGTTTTTATCATTAATTTGATATCAAACTGATAATAATTGAATTGGATGTGTGTCAGATATAAATTCAATATGAAAATGTAAATAAAAAAAAAGTCTCGTACAAATAACTCAAAAGTTTTATTTTTTCGAAGAAACGCTTTGACTTTTTGCTGCTATTTCAAAGAAAGTGTCTCATAAAATAATATTTTAAATTAGACAGGGTCGTAGTAATTTATTATAATAGACCCTAATAAATCAATGGAAATAATGGGCATCGACCATTCGCCCTCTTCCTTATAATATTCTTTTATCCAGCCTAAACGTTGTATTCTGTAGCGACAAGTTTAGACACGATCTCGCAAAAAGCAGATGTAAAAGGATCACATGGCATCATGTATATCATAATTTATTATAATAGACCTTAATAAATCAATGGAAATAATGGGCATCGAACATCCGCTCCTTTTTTATAATATCCTTTTATCCAACCTAAACGTTGTATTTTGTGGCGACACGTTCAGACACGATCTCAAAAAGCAGATATAAAAGGATCACATGCATCATGTATATCACAAGATATTTTAATACCACGCGGCTAGTATCCAGGCTGACGAAGTGTTCAAGTGAAGGCAGTAACTAGGCAATTATTAATCATGGAGGTAAGATTACGTACTTATATAGTATAATTTCATGATATATATGAATATTCGTATTAAATTTTAATCCCTGTTGACCAAGTGACAAGAATACGTGTTACAACGATATCTTTGTTACTAGTAAAGTTAAATTAATAAGACCAAGATTAATATTTTTTATAATTAAAATCTTATGTTTCTAACCTAACCTAACCTATAACGGTCACAAAAATCTATAGATTAATTCTGCAATAAAAATAATATTAATGTATTAGATTTTAATAATAATAAAGGTTCTTACTGTATATAAATAATTTTGATGACACTAGTGATTATATTTACTTATTTCTATTTTTTTTTTCAGATCTCACCGAATCTCGATGAATTCAATGTAAAAAACTATTATTATCCTATTAACTTAAGCGATGACGAAAATGCAAGCAATTCTTGCATATTGAAAAATAAAAAAATCGCAACGAAAAGAGCTGGTAACAATATCGACATATTCTTTGAAAAGCCTAAGAAAAAGAAAAAAACCATTCCGTCTTCATGTGTGGCTCAAGCGTGTGATGGAGGTGTATCATTTATTTCTTCCAATGATAATGACGGAGCGAATGCTTCATACCTCATGAAAATAGAAATTTATGACATGAAGAATCTGAAAGAGGTTTCGCCTGTAGACTATTGGAAATATGCAGACTTGCGATTAAAGTACTACATACAATCCAATACTGATAAACATTATCAGAACACACGAGATATAATATACAACATTACAAAGCAGATCGCCTGCAAGGAAGACTGTAAAAAATATTTCATTGATAGAGACAGTAAGAAACAATAGAACTTTCTCTAACTCATCACAAATCAAACCCATAATATAACTTTACTTACAAAAACCTTTTAAAAAAATACAACCCCCACTGCCGCTCTCGCCTCGCAAACAAATTATAAAGAGATCAGTCATTCGCTACAAGCGTTCATACTAAGCACAACGAAACACAATGGCTGAGCTTGACAACTCTGTATACGACGAAGAAATGGTCGCGATATGTGAAGAAATTGAAGACAACTTTTTGCACCTATGTAAAAAAATTGAAAAGGACCATGCAGAGATGTGAGCGATCAATCTTGTTTAAACTTGACTTTTATGGAGGGGTTGATTTTGTATATAAATATACGGACATCTAGAACGTTTTATTCAGTCACGAGTACGCAGTGAATATATAAAAGTTACTATGGAATTCTTAACCAGTGATGATATTAGTTCATTTACAAAACAGTTTTTGATCGATAAGATGCATAAATTCATACGTTTGTGGTATATCAGTGATAGACTTCCAGGGTGGATGTTACAGGATCCTGATATAAAACCCTATTTTACTCCTTGTAGTGGACATTTTCAAACGTGTTCTGTATTTGGTGATATATATGATGAAATTGATGGAGTATTCCCGATGGAAGCTTATTGTACTTTATGCAAAAAGTCTGAAAAATAAATAGTTTATGTAAGTTGAATATTTATTAACATCAACTTAAAACGTAACACGGAATATTATTTGAATTTTATATATTTATTGGTTTACTTCATTCCAGTACGGATCAGTTTGGAGCAGGAGTGAGACAAGTTGGAGAAGCAGTCAAAAGAAATGTCACAGAACATGGAACTCCTCAATATTCAAGGAAGCGTTTATACGCACAAAAGTCTACATCACCTGGGAAGGCAACAGCTTCACCACCGAACACAGAAACAGAGCCATCTGTAAGTTCTGCAAACTTAAATAGCATTAAATGCCCAACTTGTGAAATATTTGTTAACAAAAGGTACTTTACCAATCATCTTAAAAGTAATAGGCATAAAAATAATGTTTTCACGTTGATACCGAACTTAAATAATGTTCAGTTAATAGAAAAAGCGTTCGGTCAGAGATTAGTAACATACAGAGTATTCTCTAACTCTGCTACAACTGATACCGACTTTAAAACTCCTGAATCATTTCTTGGTTCAATTCGAAGCACTGTTCAAACATTACTGGAAAAAGTCTTGAAAGAAAATACCACAGTTAAAGTTAATTTTATTTTAAATGGGGATTTTGTTCAGGCAACGAAAAATTTAGAAAACTCCTTTGACTTTCAAACTTTTAATTACATGTTCTGTTTAGGTGATGAATTTGATGATATTTACTCAAATATAAGTTCTGAAATTTCAAACAAAATAAGTAATTTTGAAAAGAAAGATAGTGGTTGGAGTCTTAAAGAAATGAGATATGTCGATCTAAACATTAACAAATTCAACCCATTAAAAGGATCTTCATACATAGACCTACCGATAGATATCAAACGTAAACGAGCAGTAGTTAATGTTAAAAACAATGATTATCAATGTTTTCTATGGGCTGTTCTATCCGCTTTATATCCTGTGAATAGAAATGCAGACAGAGTTTCCTCATATTTATCTAAACAAAACTTGCTAAATTTCAAGGGTATTGCTTTTCCAGTAAGACTAAAAGATATTATAAAATTTGAACGCTTAAATAATATTAGTATTAACGTTTTTGGAATAGAAAAATCTAATAATAAATCTACGAAGATAATTGGGCCTCTCCATTTTACCAAATGTCGTAAATTAGTTCATGTAAATTTATTATATTTAGATAATGGTTCTAACGGTCATTATTGTTATATTAAAAACCTTTCTAGACTAGTCAGTCGTCAATTAACTTCACATGAACATGCAGTCTATATCTGTGATGGCTGCTTGCTTTATTTTCAAACATATGATAAATTGATTTCTCATAGACAATTTGATTGTAATCACGTTAGAACAGATTTGCCTGATATCAGTAAGGCAAAAATTTCATTTAACAAATTTGAACGTGAACTAAGAGTACCTTTTGTGATATACGCAGATTTTGAAGCATTTTTAAAGCCAATACAAGGGTGTGATAATAATCCATCTCTATCGTATACCAGTAATTTTCAAAAACATGATGTGTATAGTTTTGGATATTATATCAAATGTGCGTATAACGATAGCCTCTCCAAATATATAACTTATACAGGTAGTGATTGTGCAAAAGTGTTTATGGAAAGTTTGAATGAAGATTTAAAATATATATCTAAAGAGTATTATGTCAAAGTTGATCCTCATCCGCTTACAGATGAAGCTAGGAGAAGAATATCTTTGACAACTACTTGTTGCATATGCAAAGACACTCTGAAATTAGATAGTAGCTTAAATTTTGATAAATATACTGGAATCTTTACAGGTGTTAGTCATAAAGCTTGTTGTAAAAAGTTAGAAACCCCTCGATTTATACCGATTATTTTGCATAATCTTAGTAATTATGATGCTCATTTCATAGTGCGCGCATTAAATTTTGCTGAAGGTGACATTAAAGTTATACCACAGAATAAAGAACGTTACATTTCCTTCTCAAAGATATTAAAAATCGAGAATCAAAATTTTGAGTTAAGATTTATTGACTCTTTTAAATTTTTATCATGCAGCTTGGAATCTTTATCAAATAATTTGAATGATGAGGATTTTATCGAGCTGCGTAAAAATTTTCAGCACCCTGACGATTTTTATTTTTTAAAACGCAAAGGCATTTATCCATATGATTACATGACCTCATTTGAGTCATTAAAGTTAACTTCACTTCCCACACAAGATCAGTTTTACAATATACTAACTAATAGCGATGTTACAAATGAAAATTATAACCACGCTAAAGATGTGTGGCATCATTTTAAGTGTCGCAATATGGCTGATTATTCTGATTTATACCTGAAAACTGACGTGTTACTTCTAACTGATATCTTTGAAAATTTTAGAAACGTTTGTATCAAAACTTACGATTTAGATCCTGCACAATATTACACTGCACCTGGCCTAAGTTGGGATGCCATGTTGAAGCACACAAAAATAACATTAGATCTATTGACAGATTTTGATAAAATTGCTTTCATAAAGTCTGGTATACGTGGTGGTATTTCTCAATGCAGTAACCGTTATGCTCATGCTAATAATAAATATATGTTCAATTTTAGTGAGAAAACTCCTACATCTTACCTTACTTACTTAGACGCGAATAATTTGTATGGCTGGGCTATGTCTCAATATCTTCCTACGGGTGAATTTCAATGGGTAAATTGTGACACAAATTTTATGGTTCCAATTGACTCAGAAATAGGTTATATTCTTGAAGTGGATTTAGAATATCCACAAACTTTGCATGAATCACATTCAGACTTTCCACTATGCCCAGAAAATATATGTATTGGTGGTAGCAGAGAAACAAAATTAGTTCCAAATTTATATGATAAAACTAAATACGTTATTCACTACAGAAACCTCATACAGTGCATAGAAATGGGATTAAAGTTGAAAAAAGTTCATAGGATTTTAAAATTTCGTCAAAGTCCATGGTTACAAAACTATATAGATTTAAATACACAATTACGTATGTCTGCAACATCTGATTTTGAAAAGGATTTTTATAAATTAATGAATAATTCAATATTTGGGAAGACTATGGAAAATGTAGAAAAACGTGTGGATGTCAAACTTTGTACTCATTGGGAAAATAGGGGTAAATGTCAAGGTGCTCAAAATCTAGTAGCACGACCTGAATTTCATAGTCTGTCTATATTTTCAGAAAACTTAGTGGCCGTTCAACTTAAAAAAACAAAAATACTCTATAATAAACCCATCTATCTAGGACTTTGCATATTAGACATATCCAAAACGCTCATGTACGATTTTCACTATAATTATATGAAAAATAAATACGGTTCACGCTGTAAAATGATGTATACCGACACTGACAGCTTCATATATCAGATTTTTACTGATGATTTCTATGAAGATATTAAACCGGACTTGAACAAATACTTTGATACCTCTGACTATCCTTTTGATAATCTTTTTGGTTACCCTCAGATAAACAAAAAAAAGATTGGTTTTTTCAAAGATGAAAATAACGGTAAGATCTTTACAGAATTTGTCGGTTTAAGGTCAAAAATGTATGCGATGAACGTACAGAATAAATTTATAGCTAAAGCAAAGGGAGTTAATAAGTCCGCTACAAAAAAGTTTAATATGCGAAATTACAAAAACGTCTTATTTAAGAAAAATAATCAAATATGTGAAATGTACAGATTTAGATCGATAAAGCATGTTATTTTTACTCAAAAGGCTAACAAAATTTCTTTATCGCATTCTGATACTAAACGATTTTTAATTAGTAACTGTACTGATACTCTGGCTTGGGGTCATTATAAAATAAAATCATATAAAAGTGATGAATAAACTAACATACACTATTAAAATGACTTTATGTTTAAGAATTGCTAAGTATTATTATTATTTCGTCAATAGTACCTAAGAATGTAAATATGTAATTATAATATAAAATACGAACTTGTTGAGTTTTTTTTAATTGGATTCCTACCTCTTCCAAAAACACACGTATTCAAAAAATGTATCACTTTCTTCATCCATTTACTGCAATCGTGGCAGGTCCGAGTGGTTGTGGTAAATCAAACTTTGTTACTAATTTTCTAAAATATTGTAATGATATATGTAATACAAGTTTTGCACAAATTTTATGGTGCTATGACGAAATGCAGCCACTCTACAACCTAGAAAATGTATCTTATGTTCAAGGGTTACCAGATATGAGTATGTTCGACGGCATACAGCCACGATTAGTTATAATTGATGATCTTATGAGAGAGTCCGATGGTCGTATTGTTGACATTTTTACTAAAGGTAGTCACCACAGAAATTTAAGTGTGTTTTATATTACGCAGAACTTGTTTCACCAAGGTAGAGGACAACGAGATATATCTCTCAATACAAGCTATATTATTTACTTCAAAAATCCTCGAGATCGAACACAAATACGTTACTTAGCACGTCAAGTGTTTCCAGATAATTGTAAATTTGTTGAAGAAGCTTATAAAGATGCTACTGTCGAACCACATGGTTATCTAATGATCGACTTAAAGCAGAATACACATGATCTCTGTCGCTTTAAAACCAAAATCGATCCAATAAAAAATCTATGTGTTGTCTATGTACCAAAGAAGGGACTTAAATACAATATACATCAACCAATTATAGTTAGTGATAAATAATGGTCGAAGATAGCACAACGTTAGATGAAAAATCGTTAAGGTGTGCATTACAAACTTTCAAACCAAAATATCGTAAAATATTGCTAAAGTCGCTTAGTAAAAAAGAGATAGATCTGGTTTGTAAATATATTCAAGAAATTTTCAAAGATAAAACCCCAACAGAAAGAGTTAAACGATCGTCTATTGTTAAATTGAACTGTTTTCTTTCAACTAATATTATATAAATATTAAGTTATTTTAAAAATCGCTATCAGTCGGATATAATGCCTGGACGAGTGACAACTCATAAGGATTTATTAAAATCGTTACACACTCTCAAACCTAAATACCGCACAGCTTTATTAAAAGCTTGTAACGAGGAAGAAATAAATTGTATTTGCGAATGCATTTATAACACCTTAAATGGTAAAGTGGTTTTAAAAGAAAACGAGAAATCAAAATTAAGAAAACATAAAAATATTCTCAGAAAACTAATAGGTAAAGGTAAAAATAAAATAAGAAAAAGAGTTATCATTCAAAAAGGAGGAGCATTTCTGCCTATCATTCTAGGAGCTGTGTTGAGCGGATTATTAAAAATTTTTTTATGATCAATTATTTTAATTAAAAAAAATGGATAATACTAAGAAAATGATTCTCATTGAACAAGATGTTATTGATAGACTTAAATCAAGAGACACAACGCCTGAAAGTAATTTATCTAGATTAGATAAAGAAATGCAAAATATATTAAGTAGTAAAATGGACGATCGCGAAAAATGGTCACTGTACATGCAAATCTTACAAAGATATCTCCATTTCGCTAATGAAAATCGAAAACCAATAAAACTACCCGTGACCGTTGAAGGTGAGCATAAATATTCAGAAGATTTGACTCCTCATAAAAAGACAATTAAAGACGAGGACGCACCAGTTAACGAAAACTCCGTACATGATAAGGACGCACGAGATGTATCAAATGAAACATTGTATACACCTATTTACATAAATAAATTCATTCCAAAGACGTATCGGAGAAGAAGTGAATTATTATTAGACACTATTCTCAATCATAAAGATAAAATTAGTTGGAACGAGGAGGGGTTGGTGTTCATCGATAATGAAGTTGTAGACGACAGCAACATTGTTGATCTCGTGAATTATACTCTTAGGCCTTTAAAGCGCCCGAAACCTAATGGATGGAAAAAGTTTACAGAAACTATTAAAGATATAAGGGTTCCTCTCACTTGTATTGGTAATCCGCAAACTCTTGAGTATATTAATAATCTTTCTCTGAAAGGACAACAACATCTAACACCAAGTGATGATAGTAATCCAAAAATCAAAACATCATATAAACTGAGAAAGAGAAAAGACATTTGGGAAAGATGGAATCCGTACTAGACATTAAAGATATATATTACGACGTATCGAATCCAGCGGGATACAGCAGTGTTGACAAGTTAACTCGAGCGTTAAAAGGTAAAATGAACAAAAAACAAGTAAAGGACTGGTTGCAATCCCAGGAAACTTATACACTACATAAACCGGTACATAGAAAATTTCAACGAAATAGATACATATTGTCAAATTTTAATGAACTGTGGCAAGCTGATTTGAGTGATATGCGGACTTATTCTCAATATAATGATGGTTTTAAATATATACTTTGTGTTATTGATGTTTTTAGTAAATACGCTTTCGCTAGACCGTTAAAAAAGAAAAATTCAGAAAGTATAAAGGAAGCGTTTGAAAGTATATTTACTGAAGCTAACGCGACCCCCACACACATACAATCGGATAAAGGAACAGAGTTTGTATCAAAGGATGTTGCACAATATTTTAAAACTAAAAATGTAAACTACTATACTACAAATAACCCAGATATTAAAGCTAGTATTGTCGAGAGATTTCAACGAACTCTAAAAACTAAAATGTGGCGTTATTTTACACATAAAAATACATACACTTATATTGATATTTTGGATGATTTGCTTTATTCTTATAACCATAGTTTTCATTCAAGCATTAAGATGTGTCCATTTGAAGTTAGTTCTAGTAACATCATGAACGTTTGGAATAATTTATATGAGAATAAAAAATATAGATTGGATGTTATACAAAAAAATAAGTTTGAAGTTGGTGATCACGTAAGAATAACTAGACATAAGCATATTTTTCAAAAAGGCTATGAAACTAATTGGAGTGATGAAATTTTTATCATAACAGCTATAAAAAATAACATGCCTAAAGTAGTCTATACACTCAAAGATCTTCAGCATGAGCCCATTATAGGAACATTTTACGAGAATGAATTACAAAAAGTAATTTATAACCCCACTACTCATTATAAAATAGATAAAATACTGCGTTCTCGTAACTCAGGAAACAGAAAAGAGGTTCTTGTTAAGTGGAGAGGTTATCCCAACAAGTTTAATAGTTGGATCTCTGTATCAGAACTTGAAAAAATATGAGAGAAGACAGCTTTTATCTCACTTTGCTAAGTAACAGTTCCATGACATACTTTGCTGAAAACACTACAGCAAATTTTTTTACCAAGTTACCAAAGACTATGAAATTAGAAGGCGAATGGGAAGTCGCTATTGTGGAATTTCATTACCCATGTAGTATGTTTAATCTGGAAGAAAATGAAAATATTATTTACATCACGTCTAAAGGGGATAAATCGCAGTTATTCACGCATCTGGAATACATGACACCAACCAACTATATTAGTGTGGATCAATTCGTTATCGATTTTAATGAAAAATTAAAGGATATAGTTAAGCTTAGATATGATTTTTTATTTTATTTATTTATTTATTTATTTGTTCATACACAATATTAAAGATACATAAATAGGTGTGAACATAAACTTATTCAAGTTTTACCGCACACCAGAGTCAGTCGACAGATAGTGTAGCAAAAAAAAAACAATATATTAATTTCTTATACAGTATACATACTATTTAAGACTATAATACTACTAATTATACTACTATTAAAGATTATGAAATTAATAAGGTAGGCTTAATAAAATATTGTTGACAAAAGTGTCGAGTTTATATGAGTCTACCTTGTTACAAATAAAATGATTACATGCTAATACAGGATGATTTTCGCCGCAAGTTACAACAAATATTAAAAATACATATTACAAATAAATGGTTCTAAAGTTATTGTAGATTGTGTGATATTAACTATGTATGATAAATTTTATTAACTAAATTATTATTTACCTAGGATTTATATGTTTATTTGCTTATAGTATTGTTTAAGTTTAGTTTTAATATTTTTTTGTGTAATTTCGTTCCTAAGGGATGTTGGTAGTTGGTTTATAAGATTAGGTATAATAAAATTTAAAGTTCTTTTTCCATAAAGATTATTGTATTTAGGTAACAAAAGTTTATAATTGACGACACTACGAGTTGTCACACGATTTGAGTTTATTGTTCTGACTTTTTTAAGATTTTCATTATAGTATTCTTCCTTTAATAAAGTAAATTTGATTTTTTCATGTATGGGTAAAATATTACAAAATAAAAATAATCCTCGATAGTCTTGTTTGTATGTTTCTTTAATGTTATATGGTACGATCTCCTTTAAAATACGCAACTGTAGTGCATAAATTTGATCAAGATGGGATTTATATGTCCTTCCGTAGCTTGACAGGCCGTATGATATCACAGATTCCGCTAAGGATTTATATAGCAATAATAGCGTCTTGTATGGTATTTTATTTTTAATTAAGGAAAAATTGGCTAGAATCCCTCTTAATTTGTCGCATACTTTAATGATATGTTGTTTCCAATTGATTCTATTATCGATAACAAGACCCAAGTATGTATGTTTGTCCACCAGATCGATTTCATTGCAGTTACAGAGTGTTGAATCAGTACAATTTTTTTTATGAAGACACTCGTGACTGTGCGCTTTTAGAATCGGTCTTAAAGAACTTCTGTTTTGGCTCGAGCTAATATACAATAATTTTGTTTTGCATGGATTAAGCACTAAGCCAACGTCATGCGACCATTTTGCCAATGTATCAAAGTCTCCTTGTAAGTGTTTAAGTGCTTCAGTTATATCTGATCCAGCAGCCACTAAACACGTATCATCAGCAAATTGATACATTTCACATTTAACAATGGCATTTGTAAGATTGTTAACGTAAGTGAGATAGTGTAAGGGCCCTAGGACAGACCCTTGTGCTGTGCCATCTGATGCGCATACAGAAAAGCTATCAGAATCACCAACTCTGACGCAGTAAGTTCTATCCTTAAGATAGGCTTTGCACCAAGTGAGTAATTTGCCTCTTATTCCACTATCGTGTAAGCTTTCAATCAGTGTGCCATGGCGAAGTGTATCGAAGGCCTTGCTGAAATCGACAAAAACGACTAAAACGTGTTTTTTCTTATCTAGATGTTTGTAAATACTGTCAGTAAATGCAGATAATAGTTGAGTAGTACATTTATGAGGTTGAAAACCGTATTGGTTTGTAGTAAGTATATTATTACGTTCATAAAAATCATATATTTGCGAGCTTATATACTTTTCAACTATTTTATTAATAGTCGGTATAATAGTTATAGGCCTATAATTTTCGTAATCCATACGAGTACCTTTTTTGAAAATCGGTCTCACGATTCCTGTTTTTAATAGTGTGGGATATGTACCTGTTATCACGCAAGAATTAATTAGATTGGCTAGTACTAATTTAATTTTGTCACAGAGCATTTTTATATCAATAGCTCGTATGTTGTCTATTCCAGGAGCTTTGTTACTACTCATTGCCATAATAATTTTCTCGACTGACTTAGGATCTGCAGGTTTATATCGCATAGTAACGTTTGCCGAAGATTTGTATATGGATTTGTCAAGCATTGGTTTAGTACACATTGGTATAATTTGTTTTAAGTTATTCTTAAACGTGTGGGCAAAATTATTAGCTATTTTGTTGCAAGTGACGTCATGAGATTCAAAAGTTTTTATCAGGAGTTCATCAATAGATGATTTAATTTTACCTGTAATGCGATTCAATATTTGCCATAGGTATCTAGTGTTATGCTTGTTACTAACAATCTCTGATATTATGTATCGATTTTTGGTTTTTTCGATTAATTTATTTGCATAGTTCCTTGATTTATTGTACTTTTGTCTCAAGATATAATTATTCGTGTCTTTTATCCATTCCAAAAAAAGCTTGTCTCTATAGGAACAAGCAAAAATAACTTTTTTATTGATCCAATTATTATTTTTACGTTCAATATTTTGTTTAACTTTGATTTTATATTGAGATTTTTTGTAGCAATCTGAGAATGATGTATATATATAATCGTATAAAGTTGAAGAACATGTAATTTCACACGCTTTATCCCAATCCACTTTTTCTAACATTTTCCTAACGTTTTTATTATTTAAATAAGTTTTATATTTCGGAACAACCTGTGTTTGAGCTCCCGTACAAGCGAGTGCCACAGCGCGGTGATCCGCTAGTGTCGTACCGATCGCCGCTGTACAAAGGTCTTGTGTGCGGGATCTGGCATAAATATGATCAATACAAGATTTATTTAGTTTACCATTGCATAGTTCTATTCTAGTGTGTACTGAGATCCCACATAAAAGACCCTTGCTATGTAACATGTTATTGTATTTATGCTTTATAGGGTTATCTTTTTTCAGGTTTATATTAGTGTCTCCCAGTATATATAATTCGTTTTTTGTGGAGTGTTTTTCAATTATCGACTGTAGTTCGTGTATAAATAGGATTTTGCTAGTACTAGGTGGGCGGTATATAGAAAAAATATCTGCACAATAATTATTTTTAGTCGTGATAGTGCATACTAGACTTTCAAAGTGTTTCGTTTTCACATTTTTGATACAACATTTGTGATTATTTTTTACGTATATAATAATACCACCTCCTTTGCGAGACTTTCGCAGAGCCGTGTACATTTGATAACCATTAATATTATACAGACAACTCAAATTATCCGAGATGTTTGCCTCAGTTAGTACAATAACGTCAATACTTTTAGTTGAATTGAGTATGCATTGCTCAAGTGAAGAAAAATTTTTGATAATAGATCGGATGTTAAAGTGAATACATAATAGATTTATCTGCTTAACAGGTATATTATTCAAAAAATCATTAACATTTAGACAGTCCTTAAGCTCGTTAATTTCATCTGAAAAACTACCCATTTTTTTTTTGTAAGAAGTAATGTTATGTGAGGTGTGTAAATAATTTTAAAGAAAGAGAGAAAAAAAAACTGAAGAAAACGTTGTTATGCCTCCCTATTGCTTAAAGTATATATATCACTAATGGTTTTTAATACATAAGATTTCTCACTATCGTTCTTACGAGCTCTAACAAATCCCCTTTTGAACCACACATATTTAAAGTCATGTTTAATTTTTAGCTCTTGTTTAGCGTTCCACAAAATTTGTTTGTTTAATTTGGACATGGCTTCTCTTACGTACACTATATTACTATTGTCTCTTAAAGACGATATGACGTCTGCGACCGTAATCCTGGAATTTTTGGCTGCCAATATCCATTTTTCTTGAATATTTTCGTCACGTAATTCTACTTTTATATTAACTGGTTGATCTTTTTTACCTGGGAGTCTTCTCGCACTCTTAATTCCCTCTATCGGTTGCTTAAGTTTTCCTGCCACATTAGCCACTATTTGTTTAATATCTTCATTATTATTTACGGGCACATTCGCAATTTCCACATACTTTATAAGCTTCTCTTGCTCCAGTTCTTGTAAACGTTGTTCAAGCGCTCCTACACGGATTTCAAGGTTATTATTTTTATTGGTCAGCTCAGTATTTTTACGTTCCAGCACCTTTAGTGTGTTTCTAAAAGAATCAACACATTCAACTACTTCATCTAATTTGGCGCTATGAAATTGGAATGCATCATTTAATTCTCGTAACTCCTTTTTGATCGCCTTTTCCACTTCTTTGCTTATATTACTAAGCAGCTTCTTAGCATTAATTTGGACAGGCGTTTCGTCCTCTTCATCCTCTTCATCTGGTACGATAATTGACGTATTACGTCTTGGTAACTCTTCCTGACATTCGTTGCACGTCCAATCAAGACTAGGGGCTGCCTTTAATGCAGCGATCTGTTTATTAGTCAGGTTAGTACATTTAATTTGAAGATGAACAATCCTTTCACATTTGCTACATTCCAGTCCAGGCACAGATTTTGTGATAAATTTTTTACATACATCACATTTAGACATAATAGGTAGGTGATTCAGAAAAATAATAAAAAAAAAAATAATAAGCGCGGCGCGAATATAAAGCGTACCTTACGTATGACAGGTGCCGTCTGACTGATACATTATCGAAACTCGTTACAGTGAGTAGTTGGGCAATCGACGTTACATCTGTGGTATGTAGTCCTAGACTGAGTGTGCAGTTAGGCTTTGCACCATTTACTAATTTAATAAAACATAACTTCGGAAAATATCCCGCGAATCTAAACTTGGGTCTACCTTCACAACTTTTAATATATTGTGATATAGTAGAACCACAAGTAGTGGGTGATGTCATGACACCTTTATTGAGAATTGTTTCGTTGGATCCCACCAAATACGTATATGGCGCTTCTAAAATAAATATCTTTTCGTCCCCTCATTATGTACCTGTTATGCGCAGGGAATTTGACGTTATAGAAATAGATATAAGAACAAGTACAGGTCAAAGAGTACCATTCCAGTTTGGAACTACGTGTATAAAGGTACATTTTAAAAAAGTCAAGTGAAAATATCAATCATGTCTTGTCCATATTTACATTATTATACTCATCAAGCTGGTTCTGGTATGGGGGTAATTTACAAAGGTGCACCACATCAGCGAGGTCATGGTATAGGGAGCTTTTTGGGGGGTTTGTTCCGATCGGTTCTTCCACTTTTAAAAAATGGTGCGAGATTTGTAGGCAAAGAAGCTTTAAATGCAGGTGTAGGTCTTCTATCTGACATGTTAAATGTTCAACCAATGGGTGAATCTGTCAAATCACGCTTGAAAACGGCAACTTCAAATTTGAAAAGGAAAGCTGATGAAAAAATAGATTCAGTAATGTCTGGATCCGGATATAAAATAAGAAAGCTAAAAAGGAAGATCATCACTTCTAAAAAACCTTCCAAACGGAACGGTACTAAAAGAAATAAACGACAAAATATTCAAGATATATTTTCTTAAATTACTTCTCGTAATTCAAAAATGGCGTTTTTACATCATCATTCCTGTGAATGCGTAAAATCAGAGTTGGATTTATTTGCTCTACCATCTACGCAAACGAGTATTGAGAGTGGTCAATGGATACATTACAATCCCATTTCATCATTGACTGACGATGGACCGATTGAGTTTTTAGTACCGGGCAATGGACACGATTACATTGACTTGTCCCACACTTTACTTCATATAAAAGCTAAAATACAGAATGGTGATTCAAGCAAACTTTTAGCAGGAATTCATGTCGCTCCAGTTAATAATTGGTTGCATTCTCTTTTTAGTCAGTGTGATATTTATCTTAATCAAAAGTTAGTGTCTCCTCCAAATAATACCTATGGATATCGCGCATACATTGAAACGTTACTCAATTATGGAAAAGCTGCTAAGGAAAGCCATCTTACTTGTGGACTTTGGTACAAAGACACTGCTTCGAGCATGGATTCATGTGATGTTTCAAATCGAGGATACGTTCAAAGAGAAGAACTGGCAAAGGAAAGTCACACTATTGAAATGATAGGTCACATACATGCTGATATTTTCAATCAAGATAAGTTTTTAATCAATGGTGTTGAAATGCGCTTAAAACTAGTTCGTTCAAAAGATACTTTTAATTTAATGTGTTCATCTGTAGATAAAAAATTCAAAGTCCATATTTCAAGTGCTAGTCTCATTATGCGTAAAGTTCGTATCAATCCTTCAGTATTAATTGCTCATGAAAAAGTATTAGCAACCACTCCTGCAAAATATCCAGTTACGCGTGCCGAGGTTAAGGTTTTGACTATCCCATCAGGAATCCAGGGTAAAATGCTCGACAATGTATTTTTAGGTCAAATACCTAAAAGATGTATTGTTGGGTTCGTTAGTAATGCTGCATTTAATGGTGCTCTTAATGTGAATCCGTTTAATTTTGGTAACTATGGTCTCAACTTATTTGGTTTGTATGTCGACGGTCAATCTATACCATCGAAAACGTTGGTTCCATCTTTTCATGATAATACATATATAAGTGCATATCATACCTTGTTTTCGGGAACGGGAATTCATTTCCTGAACGAAGGAAACGATATTTCCAAGGCAGAGTACAGTCATGGTTATTGCTTGTATGCATTTGATTTAACTCCAGATCTATCCGCTAACTCAAACTCTCATTGGAATCTTATAAAGCGGGGTAGTGTAAGGTTTGAAGTTCGATTCGATAAAGCTCTAACTACAACACTTAATTGCATTGTGTATGCAGAGTTTGATAATGTAATTGAAGTCAATAAAAATCGAGAAGTCAGCTTAGATTATAATAGTTAAGATAAATATAAGTGGAGATTTCTAATGTTTAAGTCATTCTTTGTTAGGTCATGCTATTACAAAGATATGGATACAAAAGAGATAGAAAATTATTTAAAACAAATAGATAAAAATATTGAGTTCAATGTGTTTGCGGCGAATCAAATGCCTGTGTATTTTACTAAGCCAGTATATCTCATTTCAAATTTAGATCCTGATACAAGACCGGGATCACATTGGGTTGCTATATATGTAGATATTTACGGATTTGGAGAATATTTTGATTCGTTTGGCCGTAAACCAGAAGGATATCATGAAATGTTTTTAAAAACCAACTGTAAAAAGTGGATTTCTAATAATAAAATACTTCAAAATTATTTCAGTGCGCAATGTGGACTCTATTGTTTAGTTTATATTTATTTTAAGTATAATCATGTTTCAATGTCTAACTTTATTGATTTTTTTTCTAATGACACTGTAACAAACGATAAACTTGTACAACAAATGTTTATTTCTTTATTTAAAACTTGAATAAACAATAACTATGTGAAATGAGGTTGTTTTATTTATTTCAATTATCTATTAAATTCTAAGCGTAATAAATAAAAACTTAATATAAATTTAAAGAAATTTATTACAAAAAATTAAAGTAAAAGAACATATTTGACTTAAAATTATAACACAATTATTATTTAATCTCCCATCGATTCCCAATCTATCTCCAGAGTATTCGATAGATTCTCCTGAAGAATCACAAATGGAATTGGGACTTCGTAATCTCTGTAGTCAGACACATGGAATGAATCAGGGCTATATAAACTTGGACTTGGAGATAGGATCACTAGTTCATCCGTTTCGTCTTCTTCAAATAATGGTTGAGACATTGGTTGGTACTCAACCATGTACTCGAAGTTTAATGGAGCTATTGGATTGGAATAACCCCTTTTAATTTGGTCCTCCACGTCCTCACATATTAACACTAATTGTTCTTCAATATCACTCTCTTCGTTCTTATCCAGGACACGACACATATCATTTTCTAATTCAATTTCTTCACATATCGCGACCATTTCTTCGTCGTATACAGAGTTGTCAAGCTCAGCCATTGTGTTTCGTTGTGCTTAGTATGAACGCTTGTAGCGAATGACTGATCTCTTTATAATTTGTTTGCGAGGCGAGAGCGGCAGTGGGGGTTGTATTTTTTTAAAAGGTTTTTGTAAGTAAAGTTATATTATGGGTTTGATTTGTGATGAGTTAGAGAAAGTTCTATTGTTTCTTACTGTCTCTATCAATGAAATATTTTTTACAGTCTTCCTTGCAGGCGATCTGCTTTGTAATGTTGTATATTATATCTCGTGTGTTCTGATAATGTTTATCAGTATTGGATTGTATGTAGTACTTTAATCGCAAGTCTGCATATTTCCAATAGTCTACAGGCGAAACCTCTTTCAGATTCTTCATGTCATAAATTTCTATTTTCATGAGGTATGAAGCATTCGCTCCGTCATTATCATTGGAAGAAATAAATGATACACCTCCATCACACGCTTGAGCCACACATGAAGACGGAATGGATTTTTTCTTTTTCTTAGGCTTTTCAAAGAATATGTCGATATTGTTACCAGCTCTTTTCGTTGCGATTTTTTTATTTTTCAATATGCAAGAATTGCTTGCATTTTCGTCATCGCTTAAGTTAATAGGATAATAATAGTTTTTTACATTGAATTCATCGAGATTCGGTGAGATCTGAAAAAAAAAATAGAAATAAGTAAATATAATCACTAGTGTCATCAAAATTATTTATATACAGTAAGAACCTTTATTATTATTAAAATCTAATACATTAATATTATTTTTATTGCAGAATTAATCTATAGATTTTTGTGACCGTTATAGGTTAGGTTAGGTTAGAAACATAAGATTTTAATTATAAAAAATATTAATCTTGGTCTTATTAATTTAACTTTACTAGTAACAAAGATATCGTTGTAACACGTATTCTTGTCACTTGGTCAACAGGGATTAAAATTTAATACGAATATTCATATATATCATGAAATTATACTATATAAGTACGTAATCTTACCTCCATGATTAATAATTGCCTAGTTACTGCCTTCACTTGAACACTTCGTCAGCCTGGATACTAGCCGCGTGGTATTAAAATATCTTGTGATATACATGATGCATGTGATCCTTTTATATCTGCTTTTTGAGATCGTGTCTGAACGTGTCGCCACAAAATACAACGTTTAGGTTGGATAAAAGGATATTATAAAAAAGGAGCGGATGTTCGATGCCCATTATTTCCATTGATTTATTAAGGTCTATTATAATAAATTATGATATACATGATGCCATGTGATCCTTTTACATCTGCTTTTTGCGAGATCGTGTCTAAACTTGTCGCTACAGAATACAACGTTTAGGCTGGATAAAAGAATATTATAAGGAAGAGGGCGAATGGTCGATGCCCATTATTTCCATTGATTTATTAGGGTCTATTATAATAAATTACTACGACCCTGTCTAATTTAAAATATTATTTTATGAGACACTTTCTTTGAAATAGCAGCAAAAAGTCAAAGCGTTTCTTCGAAAAAATAAAACTTTTGAGTTATTTGTACGAGACTTTTTTTTTATTTACATTTTCATATTGAATTTATATCTGACACACATCCAATTCAATTATTATCAGTTTGATATCAAATTAATGATAAAAACAAAATTGAACGATTAATGTTATTTATTAAGAAAAATCTTAGATTGGAAACCTAATCAAGTTTGATAAAACCAAGCCAATGTGCCAGAATCGGCCATTAAATATCAGACATTCATACTGTAATGAGAATTCAGTTAATTTGATTAATTAATCAAGGAAAGGAAAGTCGTGGATCAAATGGAAAATCCAATTGGTCAAGGAGTCCGCTAAGTTAATCTAATAAAATACGAGAAAAAACGATTCGTTACGAGGGTAAGTAAGGAAATTCCTTTTGCAACCCAGGATCCAATTGGTAAATCCGAAGAGACCTCCGACGGTCAATTGGAATTTAGTCTGATTGGAATCTGCTTTGGCGAGCTTTTTTTAGAATCCGCTAAGTTAGCCTATTTCAAGGATTTCAAGGTGCTGGGAGTGAGTTAGAACCGGCTATTCCCTACTACTACTGTCTCATATGCTTATTTATTAAATTGCAATAACCAATTAGACACAAGTTTTGTAGATATTCAGATTACCTCACGATGTTTTCCATCACCGACGTGTGATAATTTGCAGTTATCAATTAGACAAATAAGTTTTAAAAACTTATTGGTGCCTGGATAGGGTTGAACCTGAGACCCCCTCGAAAGATTTGCGCGGTCTCATCGCTGGGCTATCTATAATTATTTGAAGCTATTTTTAATGTTTGCGTTAAAGTAATTAAACGACACCTATTAAATAAAACAATATTTAAAACAGTGATTATATAATTAACATTGCGTTTATCTTTATTCTACACCAATTATATTTATACAATTGTAATAATTGTTTTTCCAACTGTCCCTAATTTTTTTATTGTTCATTGTATGATAATTTTAATTGATTTTAATTCCAATTATATTACTTTTAAAGATTAGGTTTTTTCTTACTTTTATTGCTATTACTTAAATATGTCGATGATCATTCTCCTGCCCTTATCGCGCTCTAAGTGGGGTCGGCATAACATGTGTTATAAACATGTTGTCACATGATTTGGCTACTTATTTTACGACCAGCCGCCTGTCTGACGTCACCTTACCTTAGTCGTATTTTACGACTCCTCGGTCGTAAAGAGGGTACCTCACTTAACCTTACTCAACCAGATACCACAGGGTGGGCCAACTTACTTACTTAGTACTGATAAATTTTACGTCTAATAATTGTAATAAGTCTACGTTCGAAGCGAACATAACTTTATTATGGCAAATATTCACTATTAACAGGAAGTCTTTTATTCACACAAATCCCGATATATTTTAATATTTTATGTGTTATCCGGCTGAGTAGAATAGACCACCCTCATTTCTTACCGAGGTCTCGTCAAAGGCGACTAGGGTAAGTTGACCCACCGTGTGGTATCCGGTTGAGTAGAATAGAAAGAGGGTGACTCTTTCTTACCGGAGTGTCGTTAAATACGACTAAGGTAAAGGTGACGTCAAGCAGGCGATCGGACATAAAATACGTAGCTAAGTCATGTGACAACATGTTTATAACATGTTGTGCCAACCCTACTTAGAGGGGGATAAGGGCAGGAGGATGATGAGGATGATAAAATATTTAACGATTATAATAAGTCTACGTTCGGGACGAATGTAACTTTAATATAGGAAACTTCACTATTAACAGAATATATTTTATTCATTAGAATCCTGATATATTACCTATTTTGTATATAAAAAGGGTACTATAACACTCAAAAGATTTTAAGTAATACTCAAAGCGGAGGATATCGTATTCTAAAAGTTAGGCCATCAAGTGCTATAAACGGCAACTTGATGTTGCGTGCTAAAGCAGTAGTTTACCTCGATCATTGGTGTGTATCGACCTAAATGCAGTTATACATATTAGATTATTCTATCAAACAGTAATGAGCAATAAGTTCGTAGAAAACAAAATGGTTCACATTTAATTAAGTGTTTTTTGTACTGTCTTCGATGCATTATTTCTAGACCGATATATAACGTTAATTAGCCGTTAACTTTATTATCTATGTTTGGTGTATGATTTAGATTAGCCACATCAACTCTTTAATCTGAAATCTGATTAGTAGTTACTATTTTATAAAATTATTTCATGGTTGATACAAATAGAGTATGATCAAACTGAACATATTATTTTAGTCCTTATTTTAAAACACTGTCTAATACACACAACACTCAATTATACCTTCATATGTACTCAGTTTGCCTACATGCAAATCACTTATTTTAAGATACACACTCTCACTACACATATCCACATGCACACACACACGGCTTTAATTTTAGTTTTTGTTTTATTTTTTTTTTTCACTCCCGAAAATGTTGTTCTTTTTTTAGTTTAATTTAATTTCCCTTTTTTACTAACTTTTTATTGTAATTCTTTGTCATCGTATTTTTTTACTCCTGTATATTTGTAATTTAAACCAAGTTAAGGTGGTCACTGATTCTTAAAATACAGTTTAAACTAACTTGGGATTCAGGGACACAATGTGCATTGTTCTAAAATAAAATTTTAAAAAAATATTTAAGTACTGTAATTATACATGTTGTCATCTTTAATTAATATTTATTTTTTAGTTTACCATTTAGTTTTATTTTTTTATTGTATCGTGTATTTATTTAATGTATATATTGTTGATGCCCTCATAAAATAAATAAAACTTGATTTAATACACGAAGTAGGTATCACTACATATTATAAAACAAAGTCCATATTTCCGTATGTACGCATAAAACTTTAAAACTACGCAACCGATTTTGATGCGGTTTTTTTTAATAGATAGAGTGATTCAAAAAGAAGGTTTGTACGTATAATAACATTCAATACGAAGTAGAGAAATACTGTAATTTTTGAGGTTTCTGTAAATAATTACATTTTTTTCCGCTTACATTGCAAACGCAGGCTAAACCCTACGAGATTTATCAAAATGATGTACTAAGTATTTGTACACCTTAAAAAGGTCTACAGAAAAGTCCGCGATGGTATATGTCTATCTCTTATGGATAATCCACAATAGCAGTTTTTTTCATTTACTTTTTACGAAAAATGATGCCTTATGTTTAAAGCAATTTTTATACAATACAGCATTAATCCTTATCCAATTGAGTACCTTAAATAAATTGTTGATTTAATATAGATCAATATTGCCGTTTACAGCATGTAATTTAAGTGAACATTTTCGGAGATATTACAGATTTAAAATCCCGCGAGGAGGCCGCGCTTCGACCTATAAGCACTTCGAATTTAGCAGCTATGTCCCTCTTTCAAGAGTTTGTTTGAAGACATTCTGTAATTAATTGTAAAAATAAAATACATAGGGAAAATGTAAAAGTAAATAAATAATAATGTACTATATGAATTTAGATATTCCAAAGATAGCAGGAAATCTTCTTGGTATACGGAAAGGAAATTGTTTTTCTCCAAATTTAACACGTGCGGGCCACGGGCAGTAATGAATAAATCAAAACTACTCAATCGATTTTAATCATTTTTTTTACACTGACTGACATGGGATATATATTTTATACCCGTGCGAAGCAGGGGCAGGCCGCTAGTCTACAATAAATCTGCAATTTAATTTTATTTTTAATTAAATTTTTTACTAATGCAGGTTAAATTTATAAAATTTTCTGAATTTGAATTAAAATAGTGAACGGTTTATAAAATTTTTATCCATACATAACAATAAAAATTCACAAAGAATTTCTAAGTTTCAATCCGTATTTTCAAAAAAGAGAAGGCATCGTCCAGTAAAATAGCAACAGGTAGTTTGCTACTTTTTTTCCTAATTGTGTTGGATCATAGAGATTTATAATAAAAATACCGATGTCAATTTTAGAAAAGATATGACACACGCCAATAGTAAATCATATATAAAAATGAATGTTTGTCTTTATATCATTAATATACTCAAAGCAGCTGGACTGATTTTAGTGTAATTTCCATAATTTAATGTAATCTTTAGAATGATTACGCGGATGATCCTGTAGTATTTGGTGGAGATCGAAGCAATTTTTTTACTGTCGAGTTCTGTCTCGAGGGTATTTCGAAACCAGACAGAGCCATAGCAACGCGTGGGCGGACAGCTAGTAATAAATAATACCTATATAATTTCTTAACATTTTATCAACCATCATTGTGAAGCTTTTTTTAGGACTACCAAGTTAGGATTTGCAAATAGTAGAAAATGTAAAAAATTTAGAAAAGAAAGTAAAATAATCGCACTTTTATTTTTATATAAAAAAAAATTGCCTATTTTTGAATTTAAATTTTAACATTAATTATAAAAATTGCCTACTTACCTGAGTTACGTATTTGGTTAAAATATACATTATTTTTATATGAATATTACGAATTAACAGTTTCATTATAACCATGATTGCAATATCATCAATAACTAATTTATAATTGGGCGCAATGTATTATAAATTTGCATATATGTTAATAGCATATAAAGGTACTCGCACACTGCACTAGATATCTCAACTCAATCAAATCAATCTAAGGTCTCTGACCGCAACGCGTACATTAGCGCTCATACGTCATAATACGATAATTTAATATCACACGCAAACTTGTCTCAAATAACCGCTATGAAATATCAGTTCACGCGACGCTCTTCGTCTGTCACTGCCTTTATCTAGATCATTAATTGTAATTATCCAAGTTTATGTAACCACTACTAACTTCACACAATACTGGTCTTTAAGTATTTGTTGAAGCAACGAATATACACGCTTAAAATATTGTGTTACTCACCATATAACGGTCCAACCATAAGAACATACAAGACGACTACAGACAATATCTGATTTCTCATGCCAAACGCACGCGGTCTCAATGCTACCAACACTGTATTAGCAACTAAACTAGATACATCATGCAACATTTGTTTCATTTTATTCTGAACGTTGCCGCGTTCATTGTTGTCTTCATCAGGAGGCAACACATCTTCAAGTCTAAAAAGACCGTAAAGAAACGCAAGAGTATGCAAACATATTAATGTAGAAAAAACACCGTAATATCCAAGAGAACGCAACACTATACCACTCAACGCAGTTCCCGTAGGAGTTCCTAAGCTAACACATATGGTAACAAGTCCCAAACGAAATGTCCTACTTTCAACTGTTGTTCTATCCGCCATAAAGCTGTACATTCCCATGAAAATAATAATGTAACTGCCAGTAAACGCTGCTGGTAATGCTTCTATTAAAGCGGTTTCGATCAACGATAACTCGTAAAAGTAATATGTCGCTAGCAACAGTCCAATATTGGTAATAATCTCTCCAATAAATGGGAATAATATACATATCTTCCGTTTCTTTGTTTTATCACTCCACGCGCCTACAAAAAGCACCATTACAGCCGGTATGGCAGTTTGGAGAGGAAACTTCCAGGCAACAATTTTTGCTACCAGCGATTGGACTTGTTTCAACTCCTTCTCAAGACCAGTAGAATTTCTGTCTCTAATGCGATCACATATATCATCACTGAACGCGTAATTGACGCGGCATGATTTTTCCAAGTGCATGTTCTGTACGGCGAGCGATGACAACGCCGTACACAGCATGTAAACAAACAAGCACGGCTCAACTGAGATCTCGCGAAATAAATGTTTAATATGTTTCAATACCGTTTTCGATTTTTCCCGCCAGGTTTCCTCTTCTTTGTTCCCAGTGAGGCGTATATTGGATTTTGTGAGATCGATTGTGCTGCAGGTGTTACTGGCAGTCATTGTAAGCGACACTAAAAGTGAGAGTTAGTAAAAGTGGAAGCACTGTTTGTTATTTGAGCGACGCACAGCACTACAGTTGGTATGCGGCGCCCGCGACCGATAGTGACTACTTAATCCGTGGCTTTCCAACAGCCGTTTCCAAAAACCAGAGTGGTTAATGTCAGGTTATAAAATCGAGCGCGATATCAGAGTGCACCGAGGCAAGCGAGCGGTTCGCATCTCGTTCGTTACGATAACAGAGGTCTTACCGTACTCGACAACTCTTTTATTAAATGGCTTATTTATCTCAGCACCTTGAGTTACGCATCACCCAACATTGTTTCGCTACTACAATTCTAAAAGAACAAGTAGGTATAAATGTTTAAACAACTGCGAAGTAACTACTACCGTGTGTCAGTTTTGTAAATAAAAACACTTTATTTTTACAAATAGATTATTTTACGTATTATAACTTGCTGCTTTAGTTAATAAAGTAAATATTACTTGTTATCTATTTTTGTCTCGGTTTTTATTGTCCATAATTTATCTTAAATGTAATACAAAACTTCGTAATCTTATTTTAGTGTGTGCATGACATTATTACTTTGCATATTTATAAAATACAACGATTTCAATGTTTTAAGAGCATATTCTTGCTGGTTTATAAAGTAAATTATAGGTTTATGTAGTACTAGCTTTTACCCGCAACTTCATTCGTTGTGATAGCTTGATAATAGATGGCGCTTTTCATTGCCATCCTATTCCTGTAGAATTAACAGGATTTCTATATCCTATATATTACCCAGATGTAGGTATAAGGAATAATTGTGACATTTCATTGATATTGGTTCAGCGGAATGCCGTGACAAACATACATCCCTACTCACAAACTTTTGTATTTATAATAGTGGTAGGATTTAGGACAGCAAATAGGTCTTCTATTATCCTTCAATAGAACGAATGACATTCTACTCTCTCCAAAAAATCTTCACAACTAACTCAGTTACTTACTCAGTAAGTCATGATATAGTTGAACTCAAAAGGGAAGTATCTTCAAGAGATGTGGAGACTATGTCTTATAGGTGTCTACACTTCAAAAAATCCAAAAAAAATAAAAAAATAAAAAATAAATTAGAAAAGAAATAATTTTTTTTTTATTTCTTTTCAAAATTCATTACAAGAAATACAGATTGAGACATTCTAGTAAGTATTAGAAATATTTGTGACAGAAGGTCTCGCTCTTCCATAACAAACGTAAGTTATATAAATATTAAAAAAGGTAAGTATTTACTATTTATTAAGTTATTTAATTATAGCGTATACGTATGTGGCGTGTGTGTGTGTGTGTGTGTGTGTATGTGTGTGTGCGTGTGCATGTGTGGGTGTGTGTGACGTACATAATTTTTTTTAATTTATCCGTCCCTCTGGATGCAACTGCACTGTCGTGCTGTGATAAAGATGGCTGTGAATTTTAACGCTTTATTTCAGTGGCCCAGAGTTATTATTTAAAAATTACTTCTTAACGAGATATTAGCATCTGATTAAGAAGGGTTTTGTTGTTGTTTTTATTAACGTAAGTATATTTTTTATTTCTACTTCTAAAGCAACTCAAGAAATTCACAAATATAACCGCTGATCGTCTAATCTATTTTAATATTTATTCAAACAATAAAGAAAGAAAATCCTCTTCTTTATGCCATCCTTAAAAGTGACTAAAACAGTTAGTACTACAGTACTACTGAATTGAAAAAAAAAACATTTTCTTTGTTATTGTTTGTTATATTTAAAATATTCCTAGTAAATAAATGAAAGTCACACGTGTAATATCATTTAATTTATTTCAAACATTTGATAAATTCGTACATATTTTGCTGACGCCATTCGCAGACAAGTCGTTTATAGCTAAGGTCGTCGACTACTAGATACAGGTTTTTCAAAATTTAGAGGCGAAAACTTGTTTTGAATAAATTATATTTTTTTGGACTTTTCGCTATTGCGATGAATATGCTTAACAACCTTACATCGCCGTGTGGTATCCGGCTGAGTAGAATAGACCAACCTCAATTCTTACCGAGGTGTCGTAAAATACGACTACGGTAAGTTGATGTCAGGCAAGCGGCCGGTCGTAGAATACGTAGGCAAATCAAGTGACAACATGTTGTGCCGACCCCAATTAAAGTGGGATAAGGGAATGATGATGGCCAAACAACCGTAAAGGTTAGAAAAACATTTGTTATAAAAAATATTGCTATGTAATAAATAAACAATACTAAATAAAGTGTGTAAAAAAATATAAATCTCTATATAAAATATCTTACAGTATATTTACAAAATTAATAACATCCTAAACTTAATAATGATTTAATTTTTATAAAGAATAAAATATTACTAATAATTATATTACTCCAAATTCGTCACCAAATGTACTACAAACATTTTATTTGAGACCATATCGCATCGAATAGGCGCACCTAGCCAATATTCTCATTACTATTTGATAATAAAGTTAGTCTACTTATGTTTATCACTTCTTAATGGCCGGAGCTAAGTTATATCTAGTTCGATGTGTTAACGCAGACTGTATTTCACATAACTGTAACAACGTTTTCATGTGCATACATAGCCTTTGAATCTGGGTTTTTAACAACATCTTTTAGCTGCATTCGATACATGATGTACAGAGCTCTGAAACAATAATACTTTTGTTTAAATATAATTGGGATGTATATAAGAGACGAAATAAAAGTAGACACAACGCGGCTCCTGCTTCGTGCCTTAGAAAAGTAACTGTAAAAACTTGTATTTTTTTTGTGTAGGAGTCTGTTATAAAATTTAACCAATTTTAGCCTTGCCAGCATTTTAAAATAACTATTGAAAACCTAATACTTTTGAGCATTACATATAGCGTATAGATTTAGCTACTCTTCGACTTTGTTCAAGATAAAAATACATACATAAAACTCATAAAAAAATCATCTTGAAAACAGAGAAAATGCCGAGTTCCGCGTCTTGTTGAAGGAGAAATATTTCGAACTTTTTTACTAAAAATAAATAATAAAATGAATAAATATATGGGACACTTACACGCTCGTCCATCCCCAAAGTAAGTAACTTAATACTTGTGTTATGGGTGAGAGACAACTGGTGAATATATACATATATAATTTTGAAATACATAATTAAATACAAATATACACAAGGCTCGAAGAATCCAACAAATTGTTGTTAGAAGACGACCACCTCTCCACGACCTGTGAAGCTGAAGGCAGGATAAATACCAACTGCGCCAACGGGCCAGTCTTTACTAAATTTGTTTATTTTAAAAGTTTTCAACACATTTCAAACAATTTTCATGAAGACGTCCCTAGCTTGGACACTTTCCTAAATTGGAAGCAGGATTTAAATGCTGTAATTTACTGCTGTAAAATTTTGTTATTATACCAAATGTCTTTAAAATGACTCAAGTGGACTAACCATTATTACATAACAGACACACTTTCGCATTTATAATATCAATATGGATGTAAAATAAGTAAAAAAGTTGAGTAAGTAGCGGCCTGTTACTCTCCCACTGCTAGGAATAGGCCGTCTTTTTTGGAGAGAAGGATTGGAGCTAAGACGTACCATGCTGCTCCAATGCGGATTGGTATGTTACACATATCTCCAAAATTCTCTAGACAAATTAAATAAATTGCAATTATCAAATAGACACATAAATGTTATCAGAAAAACTCATTGGTGTCCGGGTTTGAACCCGTGACCTCCTCGAAAGAGTCGCACGGTGTTACCACTGGGCTAACACAGCTTGTAAAATAAGACTTCTTCTTATCTAGTAACTATATAGAATCTTAATACATTTCTTCAAAGTTTTGATTCCAGCACCATTTATCTTACCAAAAAGCTCTTGATGCATTACTCGGCTATTTAGTTTTATAGCCAATTATACGCTTGGTTGATACTCAAAAACTTGAATATTGCCGATGGTGCCGATATCCCAAAATAAGAATTAAAGTGAAAGTCTTGTTGGACTGAAATCTTAGTATCTGTCGTAGAGAAATCTTAAGTTGATTTTCGAATGTATAAAACCAGTAATCGACACATGGCGCTTATTAACAAATCTGTAGATCGTTACATCTACAGCGTCACTTGGAAGCATAAACAAGTACAGAAGCATCGTCAAGGTTGTGATTAGTAGTGACCAAATTACCCATAACGTTCTAAATGTGCCGCTTACGAGTCTGGATTTTGGCTTAAGGTAGTCGAAAGCTATTTCTATAAATGATTTAGTCTATGATGTACTGGTCACCATGATGTTAGGTTTGAAGCGGGACGTCGACTAGTAATAGTATAGAAGGAATAGTATATATGTTTGTTTTAGATATACTTGTTCGGTAGTGTATGTGTATTTGGGGTTGAGATGTGTGATTCTTAACCTTATATACAGGACACACAACATATAATACATACATGAATATACAAATACATAAACATACTGATACTAGTGTGCAAAGGGAATCTAACACTTTTTAAAGCGCACCACGTCAGTAACACCAGAACCCGTAAGCGAGAGCGGACGTGTAATGGCATCCTGTTAGTACACTTTTGGGCCTGTGCTTTATTCATAGTCTACACTCAAACAATACATATGAACATGTACACTACAGGTAGTGTAATATTTGCTTTTCCAGTACCTATATTTTCGGAAAATTATAACTTACTATGGTGTGTTTGAACCAGTGTTATTTGACTGGCACTTGTTTTTTCGATCGATCAAAAAACATTTATTTTTATATAGGTGATGTTTGGTTCGATCAGTACAAATTATTCGAACATAGTGCATTTGAATTTAGAACTGAATCAAGTAGAAGACGAAAAGAAAAGAAGATAAAAGAAAAGTGCCAAATATATATTGACTGGTATATTAAAAGCTCTGATCGCTGCTAAAAAAGTTGGGTGTCGTTTGGCAATGACATGATAAAAAAGGAATGAATAAATCCGCAAATTTTATTACATTTTTTTGTATTGAATTTATAAAAAGATACGAAAATTTTATACTACATAAAGATGATCTCATCTCCAAAAAATTTAATCCGAACCAAATGACTATTAGTTTGAGAGTCATATTTTTTCTCATTTTAAAGACTTGTTGTGAAACTGGTTTGAATATGTTTTGTGTAAAGCTTATTAGAAAATATCATAAATGCCAGGAATAATAGTTACAACTCGTTCATATCATCCTTCTTTGTAAAGAAAACCTTTCTTTTCGTAATGTTACTGAATCCACTAAATTATTTCGATTTGTAAAGAAGTCTAATTGTTTTTTGTATCTATTGATTGCAAATTTAAATATAGAACTTCAAATTTTCATCATCATCATCCTCCTGTACTTATCCCACTCCAAGTGGGGTCGGCACAACATGTTATAAGCATACTGTCACATCATTTGGCTACGTTTTTTATGACCAGCCGTACGACGTCGACTTACCTTGGTAGTATTTTACGACACCTCGGTAAGAAAAGGGTCTATTCTTCTCCACTGGATAACACACGGTGGATCAACTTACCTTAGTCTCCTTTTACGACACCTTGATAAGAAAAAAGGGTAGTCTATTCCACTCAGCCGGATACCACAAGGCATCTGTAATGTATGTTAATAACTTTGCCAAATATTAATCAAGTAATTAATCTGCAGATTAGTCTGTTCGCTGTGGTAAGCTGTGGTAGCCCATTGGTAACACCGTTCGACTCTTTAGAGGAGGTCACAGGTTCAAACCAGGGACACCAATGAGTTTTTCTATTGAAACTATGTGTCTAATTTATAATTGAAATTTATCACACGCTTTTGGTGGAAGAAAACATCGTGAAGAAACCTGCTTATCTCTTGAGAATTCTAGAGATATGTGTAACCTACCAATCCGCACTAGAGCAGCGTGGTAGGTCTTAGCTCCAAACATTCTCTCCAAAACCGGAGAGAAGAGGCCTATTCTCAGCAGTGGGATAGTAACACGCCGCTACTTACGTAGTCTGTTCGTCCACACGAAAAATCTAGCATATAAATATCATCTGTAAATAAAGGTATGCCACTAAAGACAATGTTGGCCATTTTTAGGATATTTAGGTCTTAAAGTTAACGCGGATTCTTGAATCTCGCTTAAAATCTTTCCAATACTACTTTCTTTGGTGCATGGTCGCAATCCACCTTGGCACCTTTATCCCACCTACTTTGTTATAAGTAGGCAGTTTCTAAATAATTTATAAAATTAGGCGTTACTTTGCGCAGATCCATAATACAAAGTAATAATAAATTATGTTGCTATAATCCGCGATGAAGTAATACTTACTACAATAATTACTTCATCGGATTATAGCAAAATAATTTTATTTATTTATTTATGTACCACAAAGAAATTTGGAAAAACATTATTGGTAAACAAACCTACGAAGTGAGACAATTTATAGTTAAGAAAAAGTTGGTACGCAAATATCGAACATTATGAATTAGAATTATTTATTTATTTATTTATTTATTCATTTATTTGCATTCAAATATGTTACATATTTGCCCGGTTAGGGCGTTGCAAAATATTGTACACACGTCTAACATTATACAAAAATCTAATTTTAACATGTCAATATTTAAATAATCAATAATTTCAATTTAGTAAGAAAATAGTGTTTACCTTACTAATAATTTATTATTACTTTTGTAGGCAGTTTCTTTTAATAATGTTGTGTTTGTTGATAAATAATTATTATTCTTAATTATTAGGTAATATGCAACTTTAGTATTGTCAATAACCCTTATAAATATAAATAATTTATAAAATTTTATGCTGATGAGAATTTCGACATTGTTAAATGGCTAAATTTATAGTCTGTATTTTATAACTGACCGAAAGGTCAATTCATAGAAGTTTATAACAAATTAAGGTTAATGTGAAATGTTTTATTCAATAGAATATTAGAACTTCATTAAATATTACATGGAATTCATTCAGTATTTATATATTTTTTTTAAAGGCAACTAGTCTTTAAAATACTAATGAGACGTTCCTTCGGCAAGTCGGAAAAAGATCATACTACTTTATATTATAGTACCTGGGTTGACAAAGCCTCGCTAGGTAATTTAAAAAAAAATGAAAAAAAAAAATTAAAGAAAAATGAAAAAATAATAGGGCAGGTGGGGCTCGATCCTAAGTATTTTCACCTCTTTATACCGCCCAAAACCCTACATGATGAATTTCAGGAAAATCGTTGGAGCCGTTTCCGAGATTCCGAAAATATATTTTGATTTTTGATTTTGACATATTTTTATTTTTATTATTTGGAAAACAAACAGTATACTTATGCTAATAACATTGATATAACTTAAACTAACGCACAAACCAGTAAAGTTTTCACTAATAAACAATAACAATAAGAGTAGAATAAAAACGAAAAATTATAAATTATTTTCTTAACATATACATACAAGATTAACTTATTCAAATATTAAAGATATTGATTTGATTGATACTTACAAGAATATAAAAAATGCCGGAAAAGTCATCAATCCGCCAATAAAGAGAAAAGCTTCTGGAAGCACTTTACCAGTTTTAGCATAAACCATACTGTACAACGGCGCATAGATCACTCCTAAAAGTGCTTCAGCGAGAGCAATTAATGAACACATTTTGGCTGAAACAAAAAAAATATGTATATTTTCTTTATTAATTTCTGATAGTAATAAAAATTTCTTGATCTCAAATCTTACAAGCTCTTTTGAAACGTCAAGGATCAATATGATTAATGTAGCTACAACTGGTTCGGAATGTTGCTCTTACCGAGAAGAACCAGAAAGAAACTCGGCGGTCTATCTTTTAAACATTTTCAATTTTACGTAATGAAACCGGGGACCTGTATGAAGCTGTAAAGATTTTCAAATCCATGCTTTTTTATCATCCAAATAATCTTCAATTTTGTAATATGCTTTACGCACAAGTACATCTCTTATACTTAACTTAAACCTTTCTGTAGACTGGTCTAGTATGGATTGGGGAATTTTATTGTAGAAGCGAATACCGAGACCATCGAATGAGCTAACTCTGCTCTGCTATTCTATTTACAAAATATTTCTATCTATATCTATTTACAAAAAGTACCTAGGTTACCAACCCTTCCTCCGTAATTTCTTTACAGGATAAAAAAAGAAACTTCAAAAAGAAAAAAATATTAGGTTATTGGGGCTCGGTCCTAGGTATATTAATTTCTCTAAACCACCCGTTGCCCGAATAAGCTACCCTAACTTTGCAATTTACAGTAAAAATAGTGTTTTATATTCAATGTAAATTTAAGCATTTCCTCATTTAAGATTCTCTTTCATCTTTCTGCCCTTATCCCACTCTAAGGGGGGTCGGCACAACATGTTATAAACATGCTGTCACATGATTTGGCTGCGTCTTTACGACCGGCCGGCCTGACGTCAACTTACCTCTGTCATTTTTTACGACACCTCGGTAAGAAATGAGGTTGGTCTATTCTACTCAACCGGATACCACACGGTGGGTCAACTTACCTTAGTCGCCTTTTACGACACCTCGGTAAGAAATGAGGTTGGTCTATTCTACTCAGCCGGATACCACACGGCGGGTCGACTTAACTTAGTCGCCTTTACGACACCTCGGTAAGAAATGAGGGTGGTACTATTCGATTCAGCCGGATACCACACGGCGTATTTAAGATTATCTTTATAGTATAATATTATCTCCTTAACAGTGTTACAAATGGCAGGGCGCAGAGTGAATAAAATACGTACCAACATTTTCAGGGTCTACTACTTTGGTACCCATGGATCTCACTGCAATTGAACTAGAATTGCCGAAAAAATCGAAGAGCGATGCTGCATAAAACCATGTACTAGTAGGTGCGAATCCATAAGCACAGCTCGAGAATGTCTTACATGAGGTCGCTATCAAACCAATAAGGGCATCGTGCATCTTCAATAACTTGCTAAACAATAATACAGCGATCGCTGAACCTGAAATCAAATTGATGTTTATATATGTGATAAGAGGGAGATAATTTTACAGACGCGTTATTTTTAAACGCAATTAACTTTTGAGATGAGCATAGCAAATTAGAATCTTTTAATTGCTTTTACTAAATTCTAAATTTTATTTAGTTTGATCCTTTACCACAGAGTTAATTGTGGATGTAATTTCTTTTAGATTGTAGTTTAAAATAACTCGTTTACTAGTATGTTATCAGATTTATTTAATCTTAACAGGCTTTAAATCACGTATTCTTTGCCTTGCCTCTGACAATGGACTTTTGGAATTTTTATAGAATTAGAATTAATTTTTATTTACAAATTTAAATGCTAATGGTAACTTTATGATACTTTGCTAATTTTTTTGTCAGGTCAAAGTACCAGCAAAAAATATTTATAAATTATTTTTTTTAAATATATGGGACACTTACACAGACGTTCATCCGTCCCCAAGGAAAGTAACTTAATACTTGTGTTATGGAAGACAGACAACTGGTGAATATATACTTATATATTTTTTAAATACATACTCAAATACAAATATACACCCAGATTCAAAGACCAAAAAATTCATTGATAGAAAATGTTGGCCCTCGGCGGTAATCGAACCCGCGACCTGCGGAGCCGAAGGTTGGGTCACTACCCACTGCGCCTACGAGCCAGTCAATGCTACATCTGCAAGCTACTTCTTTTATATACATGACAAGTATGACATGTATATAAAAGAAGTAACGCCAGAGTTAATGAATGATAGGAGAGAATGGAAAAGAAAAACAAGTTGTGCCGATCCCAGTTAATGTGGAAGTACCTAGGTGACCGCAACTTACTCGGTAAATTTTTTACAACAGAAAAACATGAAACTTAAAGAAATAATAATTGGACAGGTGGGGCTCGATCGTAGGTATTTGTCTTCTCTAGACCACTCGTTCTCCAAATGAGCTACCATGATTTTGGCATTACAGCAAACACAATTACAGCAAATTATAAAAATTTTTCAGTGCCCGAAAACAGGAACAAAAAAACATTTTTTTTAATGAAACCTAGCTAGATCAACCCAATCCAAACCGCTTACATGCTGAATTTCATGAAAATCGTTGGAGCCGTCACCAAAATTCAGAAAACATATGTATATAAGATTAAATCACTTAAATATTAAAGATGAGATAAAGATAAAGGGCAGGGGAATTATTATATTGATATGATATAAATAATAACATCTGTAAAATAAATCAACGAACTGAAGACGGTCACAAAGGTCATAAAATTGAAACAGACTTAACACATTTAAGCCTAAAGTTTGTTTTAGGTAATTTTGTTTTGATCTTCAAAAATTACCGTATGAGTCATAGATCCTGTTTAAAATTGATACTATAATATTTTGTCTGTCTGAATTTTTTGTCGGTTTCTAAATTATACCTTCCTATAAACACCGTTAACATATTTAGCCTCTAAACCTGTATATTTCAGCTTGGAATTAATAAATGAAATTTAAATAATCCTTAAAGCTACAAATATGCAAGAATATTAAACATACATCAGACACTATTTTATTTATTCATTATTTCATTTAAATGTATCCACAGAAAAAGGGACCATTAATTTTTGTACAATGTTGGTATTATGTAAATTATGTTGGTTTACCGCTATGTGGTATCCGGCTGAGTAGAATAGACCACCCACGTTTCTTACCGAACTTTTCTTACTTTTCGTAAAAGGCGACTAAGGTAAGTTGACCCGCTGTGTGGTATCCGGCTGAGTAAACTATACTTGTCATCAACTTCGAGTGAGAACTTCCAAATGATAACCGAACGGAGCCTTTTTAGTTTATTGTTTACATTTAATATAATAGGTTGATATATTACCTACTATTCCCACCGCTATGGTAAACGACCTGAACAGGGTGTAGTCCACTAGGTTATAGCCAAATTTCTTTTGCGCATAAAGGTACATGAGTGATTGTTCACCTACAAGAAGAAGAAATAATATTATGCACTGTTTTACATTGCGATGTAATATCCATAAAAAAGCCGTTATGATCTTGAGGATGCTATGAATTTTAACCTAAGGTTGGTTTGAGTTTGAGATATTTGAGTTTTTCTTTTAATTTTATTCGCCTGTTATTGTGTTGCAATGAAAAAAAATCATGACGGAACCAACACTGATTCTAACTTTATCGCGGATTATAGCAAAATAATATTCTCATTACTTTTGTATTATGGACCTCCGCAAACGCCTAATTCTATAAATTAAAACTTATTCTGTCACCAAGTCAAGTCGTATTGATATGCCTGGGTACTATTTTCACAGGCTATTTATTACTTTACTTACCTACTTATTTATATACCAATACAACCTACCAATCCGCATAGGAGCAGCGTCGTAGGTCTTAGCTCCAATCCTTCTCTCCAAAAAAAAAAAAAAAAAAACGGAGAGAAGAGGCCTATGCCCAGCAGTGGGATAGTAACAGGCCGTTACATTACATTACATAATAGGGACCTATCAAAAAAATTCAAAATGTTATATTATGGTCACGGTTATCTCGTATTCGTACCGACCATAGTTTTTTTTATTTTTTAAATTAATGAAATAAATAACACAAAATAATTTTAACTTACCAGCAACTGGGCCTAAAACAATAATATGAACACAAACGAGTAACCATATTTGAATTAGTTGTCGTTTGGGTGATAAAATCAACAGCGAAATTGTATCCCAAGCATTTTTTAGATTGAGAAATACGAAAAACTTTTGGGAAAACGTCCCCTCTATCGGAACAACCTTCACATCATGTATTTTAAATACGGTGTATATTAATCCAAATACGTAAAGTATTGCTGCTATTCCAAAAACTCCAAAGTAACCCACTGATTCTGTTAATACACCGCTTACAGCAGATGCTATAGGGAATATAATAGTTACAATCACCGACACGCAACCTATTCGAAACGTACGTGATTCAGGTGTTGTGACATCAGCCACATAACTAAATGAACCCAGTAAAACTACAGTAACACTACCACTGAGTGCCGAAGGTAATACTGATATTAAGCCAGTTAGCCACAACGGCCATGCTAAAAAGAAATAAGTGCTAAAAAGCAACCCAATCACTGATACCAACTCTCCTATCATTGGAACAAGCATCAGGTACTTTCTATTTCCCGTTCTATCGCTCCAAGCACCGACAAATATTATAATAACAGCTGGTATGCCATTTCCCAGTGGTTGGGTCCATGCAATCAGCTTAGCAACCATCTTGTGGGAATCGTCCAAAGCATTTGACGTTGAGTTCCCAGAAAGAACCGCCAAACAAACGTCTTCTGGGTAATTAAGATCAGTGCGGCAGGCCTTCTCTATATATAAATTTTGTATAGCTGACGCTGCTAACACGGTAGGGAAAATGTAACTCAGTAAAAATGGTTCTACAGTAATGAAATTGATATATGTCCTAATCCTGTCACGCACAGACACATATTCTTTGTCCACTTCACCGTTATTATTTGTCGCTTCTGTCTCGGACAGTTCAATTTCCTTATTCTCACTTTTTGGCATTTTGTTATTGTTTTTGCACTATTTATACACTATATATTTCTTATACTAAAATATAAAACAGAGATTAACTAGGATTAAGCTTTTGTATAAAAAATATTAAACAAAAATGACGTCTATCGTCTTAGAATGTTCAAAAAACTTGATCGTTCTTTGTGATGCGGAATAAATAACTTAGTGATTATGTAACCATGTGTAGTAAACTTATCCTTGATCACTGCAGCAATAGAGTTAAATATTCAATTAGTTTGGATATCTTCTTGTTATTTATATACACACATGCATAATTTTCAATAGTATTCAAGATGCATGGAAAGATGCAACCTTGTATTTTGATAATTATATTATACATACCTAACCTAGTTTTTAGCTATATATTGGAAACGTATACTTTACTAGTTGAACTTAATAAAATTATGTCACTTTATAACGATATAATCCGTGAGATTTTATCATTATATGCATACTCTAATATTCCTCTATACAACTTTTAATGCTAGCGTAATCATTGAAACATCTGAATCTAGAAACATCTAATAAAATACCATGCGTCATCATAGTCCTCCTGCTTATAAGATTCTCTTTGCAACCTATTGTGAATATAAAATATGCCCATTTATAATTCATATTCCCAAATTTACATTAAATAAAATATTATTATCCACTCACGTTTTTTGTATGCAGAGAATTTAAAATGACATAAGCATAGTCACACTAATAAACACAGTCACACTAAATATTGTAAACGTTGTAATATATTATTCTATTGTACTGTATTATATTATTACATTGCTACTAAAATAGTAATAAAAAAGTACACACTGCCTATAAAACATTAAATGATTCTATTATGAGCAGGTTGCCTGGATGAGATCGCTGCTTTAGCGATAAGGCCGCCAGTTGTGCAACTGACAATATATAGGTTGTTAATAATTGTTTCTTTCTAGTACATAATATTTTGATTTGATTTTAATTTTCATTCAAATATCATATAATCTCTACCACTCGATGTTCTGGTCTTTTTCTTTTTTATTATCTGTGAAACTGAAGCAGTGTGTTCACTTATTGATTGAATTCCCAATAAGTAGTCAGACTCCGTCTGTCCGAAAATGTCGAGGGAATCTCTGATACCCAAGGAACCCAAAGAATACGGTGTGGAAACTTTAAATCAACCTTCGGATTAACCTTACGGCAGCAGTGGAAAGTATATATGTTGAAAAAAAGGGAAAAATACTAAAATAAAATATACAAAGCTGCTACAAATTAACTTTCCGCTGATGTATTATATTTCTTTTATAAAATCGTTTGATTATCTGTAGCATTTGCCCTTGAATAACAGGATGTTATGGTCAGCAGTGTGAACCGGTATTATTTTTAATGATTAGTAGTAGAGATCAAGTCCTACATGTGAATCAGAAAATACTTGTTCTATAACTAGAACTTCTATAACTAGAAAGTTTGGTCACTTACAATTATTATTTATTTTGACAGTTTTAAATCTTATTAATATTGTTTTTTTTTTAATATATAAACCTCTAGCATATGGTTTATTTACACGTATCCTATCCTACTAATATTACAAAACGAATGAAAATATTATTTTGCTATAATCCGCGATAAAATTATATTTTATCGCCAGAAACAGAGGAAAAACAAATTTTTCAAAATGAAACTAGCCAAACTTAGCCAAAATAACCCAGCTAGATAGATTTTTCTCCCCCCAAAACCCCCTATATGCTGGATTTCAAGAAAATCGTTGGAGCCGTTTCCGAGATTCAGAATATATATAATATACAAGATTAAAGATTAATATTTTTACAGCATGTAATTATTTCTATATATGTTTGTGAGACACTGTATTTTTGCACGATTCATTCAAGTACACATTATGCCGCGTCACGACACAAAAACAAATAATTTGAGTACCATCGTAGCCTCGTAAGAGGAGAATCGGTAAGGTGCTGAGATTTCAAGAACTTGTTATGCTTGAAGGTCAATATTTTTTTCCAACCTACTAATCCTACTAATATTCATCGTCATCCTTCTGCCCTTATCCCACTCTAAGTGGGGTCGTCACATCGGCTGCGTTTTTACGACCGGCCGCCTGCCTAACGTCAATTTACCTTAGTCGCCTTTTACGACACCTCGGTAAGAAATGAGGGTGGTACTATTCTATTCAGCCGGATACCACACGGCGTACTTATCCTACTAATATTATAAATGCGAAAGTTCATGACTATAGATGTATTTTTATAACTCTTTCACGGGGAATCCGCAGAATCAATATTGATGAAATTTGGCAGTTATTCCTTATATAACGGGGGTAACATAAAAGCTAAAGAAATCCTGTTAATTCTACAGGAATTGGATGACGTTAAAAAGCGCCATCTATTATCAACCAATCATACGACAACAGTCCACGCGAACGAAGTCGCAAGTAAAAGCTTGTAATGTTATAACTGATTATGCCGTGAGGTATCCGGCTGAGTAGACCACTCTTATTGCTTACCGAGGTGTCGTAAAAGGTGACTAAATTAAGTCAACCGGCAGTGTGGTATCCGGCTGAGTAGATAGACCACCCGCATATCTTACCGAGGTTTCTTAAAACACGACTAAGTAAAGTTGACGTGAGCCAGGTGGCTGGTCGTAAAATACGTATCCAAATCATTAGACAACATGTTTATAAAATGTTGTGCCAACATATAGGTATATAGGATATAGACAGTAGGATGATGATGTATGTGTAATTTGTTCTTAAATTGTTTGACCTTATTTACAATTACCATATCAAATTCCACTTTCACTTTTTATTTGTTTTAATAGGCAAGACTGGTACCACCTTCAATCGGTGGCCAGAGTTTCGTTTCGTATCCATTTAAGATGGCCCGCATCTTTCTCTTAATAGAGGTCTTTTAAATTTGGAAAATATCACTCCAATTTATCTAACCAATCTTTATCGATCTCGCATATAAAGTTATTCTAAGGATATCTCTCTATAGTCGGTCCCTCATTTCTGAGGATCGTGATCACCGTTAGGTTGTCAGTCCTTTAGAATGGTGGCGTATAATATCTTTCCAGCGGTTCCTGTCCCCGGCCATGAGAACAGCGTCATGAAAGTTGATAGCGCCGGTGGCCTTTAGCTGGTCAGACCATCTAGTTGTAAGTAGCGGCCTGTTACTATCCCACTGCTGAGAATAGGCCTCTTCTCTCCGTTTTTGGAGAGAAAGTTTGGAGCTAAGACCTACCACGCTGCTCCAGTGCGGATTGGTAGGTTACACATATCTCCAGAATTCTCTAGAGACATGCAGGTTTCCTCACGATGTTTTCCTTCAACGAAAAGCGTGTGATAAATTTCAATTATCAATTAGACACATAAGTTTTTAACAGAAAAACTCATTGGTGTCTGCCAGGATTTGAACCCGCGACCTCCTCGAAAGAGTCGAACGGTGTTACCGCTGGGCCATCACAGCTTATCATCATCTAGTTGGGGATGTAGAAAACAGGAAAAGCGTCTCTTTGATGTGCCTGGTTCACGAACAGTATCCTACAAAAATTCACCCATTCCGCGTATGAAGCTTATAATAATTATTGTTTGCCGGGTAATGTAATCTTGATATATTTTTTGATAAATTACCCTTGTTTAGGAAACATCTGGCGTTATAAAGTCTCATCAGCAATCATTATAACCGTTTTATTACTATTTTTTTCACTACTAATTTAAAATTTGTAAAAAAACTGTTCATTTTAGTTAGCGATACTGAAGCTCAAATTTACAGTGACTTCAAAACTATTAAGATGTACCGCTTAGCTTTTACAGCTATTATCTTAGAGCGTCACAGAGCAAGTGTCAGTTTTTGCATTATCTCAGAGAAGCTTCTACCAGATTATATTGTCTACATTTAATTTTTTATTGACTTTATAATATTCTCATATTACTGTACCAATTGACTGGCCCGTTGGCGCAGTGCGTAGTAACCCTGCCTTCAGCTCTACAGGTCGTTGGTTTGATTTCCGCCGAGAGCCAACATTTTCTAACAAAAATTTGTTGGTTCTTCAAGCCTGGCTGTATATTAGTAAAATTGTAAAATTATATAAGTATATATTCGCCAGTTGTCTATCACCGATAATACAAGTATTAAGTTACTTACTTTGGGGACGGACGACTGTGTGTCGAAGTGTCCCATATAATTAAATAAAATATTTTCTTTTTTAATTCCTTTTGCTGATAATTTGACCTGACAAGAAAAAATAGCAAAGTATCATTAAGTTACTATTAGCATTAGTTACTATTTGTAAATAAAAATTAATTCTTATTCTATAAAAATTCCAAAAGTCCATTGTTAGAGGCAAGGCAAAGAATACGTCATTTAAAGCCTGTTAAGATTAAATAAATCTGATAACATATTAGTAAACGAGTTATTTTAAACTACAATCTAAAAGGAATTGCATCCACAATTAACTCTGTGGTAAAGGACCAAACTAAATAAAATTTAGAATTTAGTAAAAGCAATTAAAAGGTTCTAAATTGCTATGCTCATCTCAAAAGTTAATTGTGTTTAAAAATAACGCGTCTGTAAAATTATCTCCGGAATGTATGCATAGCGTTCTTATTTTTAATAAGACACGAGGGACTAAATGTTACCCTGACCCTTCCCTTAAATGGAATAAAGGTGCTTTAATTTCTGTATATCTCCATAAAAAGAAATTAAATTCACACGCAGATATAAAAATATATGACAGATAGTTAAGGAAAAAAAGGCGTTAAAGTTTTTTTTAATCGGCACAAAACTGTCTATGAAAAAATCAAAATACTTGGGATTTTCTACAATGTTCTGGAATCATCATTCTTCTGCCCTTATCCAATCGATGGCATCCCCAACATGTTGTCACATGGTTTGACTAGGTATTTTATGACAGGCCTGACGTCAACTTACCTTGGTCGCCTTTTATGACACATTAGTAAGAAATGGGGTTGTATATTCTACTCAGTCGGCTACCATACGGCGGGTCACTTATCTTAGTCACCTTTTACGACAAATCGGTTAGAAATGAAGGTGTTCTATTCTATTGAACTGGACACCACACGGTTATTTTTCGTGTAGATTAAGATTCATCGACCCAAGGCCCATGGATGTCAATGTCATGAAGAACTCCATAGGTTTAGGTACTTAACTAATGTAAACATGTCAAAAAAGGTTCATTTAGTAGCCAGATTCATTAACAAATATAATTCTTATTTATTTGTTTCAAAGCATTAAAAATTATTAATATTATCGCGCGTTTTTATTATAGCGCGATTGTTATCAATAATTTTCGTATCATACATGTATCTATCGAATAAAGAATTATTTGTGGTGAAATGTAGTCTTACTGTAAATGTACGAAAATGTAAAAACTCTTTTTATGTTTAGTAGTTTTGCTATAATTTGTTATCAGGAGCCTTGTCTGAAATATTATTTATATCATTTAGTATCTTAGTTAAGTTAAGACTCACATTGTAAGGTCTATACATAGACAAACATAGATATAGGCACCTAAAATAGTGAAATGAATGTATCAACCGGAGGTGGGCGTTATCGCTGCGAAATAGTTTTCAAGTAATGCAGCCAATATCGTTTTACTTTCAATTTTCTGAATCTACATTTATAATAAAAATTATAACAATATGTTTTAGGTAATTGATAATTAATAACAAAATTCTATAGAAACATTTTTCATATGAAAACCACTGAAACTTGGTAATGTTTTAAAATTGGTAGTATCGAATTTTTTTCTAGTTAAGTAACTTAATAAAATAACAACACAATTTGCAATTTTTCTTTATTAAAGGTTTATTGCTTAATTATATCTTATATATCATATACTTTGATTATTATATACCATCAATAATTTCCATTTCATTAAATTATATTTTAAAAATCTTCTCGTTAGGAACAACTTTCTGAACCTTCAGTAAAGTTGACGGTTCAAAAACACTTCTACAAGTTTACTTGAATAAAGAATATTTTGAATATGAATTTCAGTTTGTGATAAATTTTTAATTAATAAATTATTTTTACTGCCAATCATAGATATGGTGTCTCAAACAAAATATTGTCTAAAAAAAGGCTTTTATAATGTGCAATATATAAATAATATAAAATGATAATCGTAATTATTAGACTATGGGACATATAGTCAAAATTATCACCACTATGTTACTATATTTAAGATTATATACAAGGTTAGGTATTGTTTAAGCGTATTCGAAACCTATGAATTTTTCACAGTTATTCATTATTAAGAGTAATATAAATTTCATGGTGATATGATAAAGAACTTAAACCATTGTTAATAAATAACCAAAACGCCACAGCTAGCTCTTGTTTCTTATGAAAATTTCTCTTTAACTACTATAAATGATTTTGATGGAAACCATAGAGATTGCTAAATAATATTTTAAATTTTCAAAAAGTAATAGGGCAGGTGGGGCTCGATCCTAGGTATTTCACCTCTCTAGACCGCCAGTTCCCCAAATGAACTACCATGACTTTAAGTTTGACAGCGAAAAATTGTGATTGTATTCTATGTAAATTTAAAAAAAATTTTAGAGCCCGAAAATAGTGATAAAACGACATTTTTTTTAAATAAAACTTATCTAGATCGATTTTTCTCCCCCAAAACCCCTTTAAATGCTGAATTTCGTCTTCATTTATCTCAAGCATTGAATGCTTAACATTATGATTCCTTACACCATATAATTTAAATGAATATCTTATAGGTTATGGCAAAATTAAAAAAAAAAAAGTTAAGCGAAATGGCAAAATGTTAAGAGAGGGGACGTTGAAACAAACAGCCAGCTAATGCGTGTCCAGGTTTATTAGTAGGACATACAGTACGTAGCTATCGAAGGGGTTAGATGGGGTGCCCCTGGTCCCCTAAGCGAAGGGGGGTGTTAACGTCGGAATCCAGATCGAAAACGTCACGTCATATTAGCCGTCAATCGTTACGTCAAACGTCAATCGATCAACCGTCGTTATAAAATTCGTCATTACAATTACATATACGTCAACGCCGTGTGGTATCCGGCTGAATAGAATAGTACCACCCTCATTTCTTACCGAGGTGTCGTAAAAGATGACTAAGGTAAGTCAACCCGTCGTGTGGTATTCGGCTGAGTAGAATAGACCAACCTCATTTTTTACCGAGGTATCGTAAAATACGACTAAGGTAAGTTGACGTCAGGCAGGTGGCCGTCATAAAATACGTAGCCAAATCAATTGACAACATGTTTGTAACATGTTGTGCCGACCCTTAGAGCGGGATAAGGGCAGGAGGATAATGAATTAAATATACGACAACTAACTATTGTACGCGCACAACAAAATTCGTAAATACACGTATACGCAACCAGCGACCTGAGTTTTTATTTGAATACGCAATCATCAACATAGTTTGGTCCTTCGAGCCGGATAGAAGGATTAAAATTCGAAAATCGTACCAAGAGTATAATAGTCCAAATTCGTAAATACACGTATACGCAACCAGCGACCTGAGTTTTTATTGGAAGACGCAATCATCAACATAGTTTGGTCCTTTGAGCCGGATAGAAGAAGAAGGATAAAAATTCGAAAATCGGACCAAGAGTATAATAGTCCAAATTCGTAAATAAACGTATACACAACCAGCGACCTGAGTTTTTCTTCGAAGACGCAATCATCAACATAGTTTGGTCCTTCGAGCCGGATAGAAGGATAAAAATTCGAAAATCGGACCAAGAGTATAATAGTCCAAATTCGTAATACGCAACGTATACGCAACCAGCGACCTGAGTTTTTATTGGAAGACGCAATCATCAACAGGGGGGCTTAGCTTTTGGGGCCTCCCTGGAATACATCAAATTCGGAACAGCTTAGTTCCTAAATAGTTGGTGTACTAGTTTATTTTTTGTCCCAGGTTACCTAACTCCACAACTCGGCATATAAGTAAGGATGTTTTAACACTTAGGTTGATTCAAACGGTTTTAACAAATTGAATAATTTGTTAAAATATTTTTTTATATTTTAACTTTGTTAAAACATTTTTTATAAAACATAATTTGTTAACGCATTTTATCAAATAAGTACCTAGGTGACCGAGCTTTGCTCAGTAATTTTTAAATAGATGTAAAAAAAATTTTTTAAAAAAATTGAAAAGAAAAATAAAAAATAATAAGGCTTAATCCTAGGTATTTTCACCTCTCTAGACCGCCCGTTTCCCAAATGAACCACCATGACTTTACGTTTGACAGCGAAAAATTGTGACTGTATTCAACGTAAATTTAAAAAAAAATTTAGAGCCCGAAAACAGGGATAAAACGACATTTTTTAAAATAAAACTTATCTAGATCGATTTTTCGCCCCCAAAACCCCCCACATTTTGAATTTCAGGAAAATCGTTGGAGCTGTTTCCGAGATTCCGAAAATATATATATATAGAAACAAGATTAACTCATTTAAATATTAAAGATATTATCCCTAAAGGTTTTTACAATTTTGCTTACAATTACTTAAATGTCGGTTTCATGTGCGCATGTTATTAATATATTCTTAATTCATTCTATTTATATTATATATCTCAATATAGAACGACTTATCAATATCTCTTACACAATAGACCAATTAACGATAATAAAGTTAAATTTTAAATGGATATTTTAACAATGCCTCCATTGTAATATATGGAAATTTTCCTCTTAATATTTGTTGCTATGTCAAGTTATATGACGTATTTTTCTGTTCTTTAATAAATAATTTATAGAATGAGGTGTATGCTTTTGCGTTATTTGTCACGGATTATAGCAAAATAATTTTATTAATAATTATGTTTTCTTTAATCCTTAAAAACGGCCAAAAAATACTGAACTAATTTTAAAAGTTACATCTAAGTAATACATAAATATATTTAAAATATCCCGAGTATTTTCACTTCTTTAATATGCCCGTTTCCCACGGAGCAACAACTTTACAAATGAAAGCAAAATTATTTTTTGGATTCTATTTCTATTTTAGCGACCGAAAATAGAAATAAAAGGGCATTTTACTTAAAATAAAACCTAGCTCGATCGATTTATTGCCCCGAAAATCGCCTACGTACTGAATTTCATGAAAATCTTTGGGGCCGTTTCCGAAATTCAGATTATATATATATATAAGATTAAATAATTTAAATATTAAAGATAATATCAAATTAAAGGAAAGATAGGAACTTCAAATATCAACCTTGACGCAAAATTACTTTTTCTTTACAGCTCATTCAGAAACTACAGTCAGCTAGTCAATGGTATCTACCTAATTTATAACATTACGCAATTTTCATCTTGACCGACTTAACAAAAAATTAGGACTTTGTAGACGTGACGTCTGCTTATTGCTATTGGACTGATTAAAACACGTAGCCGAATTATAATTATTAAGTATAATTTCATATTTAGGGCACTTTAGCTAGGAATTTATCAAGGTTACACTGCAACCTTCCCACGGTTGTTATACCAAAGTTGAACGTGACATTTTCTCAATTTTCTACGTACTGAGTTCAGTGGAATGATACTAAGATAAATGACAAATTATAGCAGCAACCAGCTGATAAATAGTAGTCGATCTACGGCTAACAAAAACAGACGCAGCGTCACTACTTAACCGCCAATCACAAGCCGCACGCGCCACAGATCGGACGCGCGTTTTATAATCAAACCCTCGTGCAATATAAATTATTTCAGAAAATTAACTGATCTATTTCAAATTTTCGCCTATTATGATAAAAATAAATGAACTGTATACTGGCAACTGTTAATCAAAATGACTTTACGGGTCGAGGTGCCCGATAAGATCTTGAATTTAGATCCATGCAAATGCAAATCGTATGAGAAAGAAATAAAGAAGACGGAGAAGAAATTCAGTGGAAGACTGAAAGAGTTCATTAAAAAAACATGGGCGCTGAGAACTAAGGTGACAGTGGAACCGTATGTAGTATGTTATGTGCTGCCGAGTGTTTTAGCGGGATTAGCTGTACAGAATTTGTGTTTGGAGAAATCATGTCTAGTGAATCTGAAATACGACGAACAGACTTGCACCCACATAATGCAAGGACGTACACACAATTACACAGAGCAAGAGAAAAATGTACAGAAGATGGTTGCGGGTATGACTGCTTGGAGTTTCCCGTTGCAAACCGCTCTGCCTGGAATATTAGCCCTTTTTGTGGGCGCCTGGAGCGATCGAACTGGGAACAGAAAAAACTTTATGGTGCTTCCAATCTTAGGAAAGTTAATATCAATTTTCGGCATCATCCTGAGTACAGTATTCTTTCTTCAAGTGGGTCTGAACGAAACGGCTGTAATCGAGGGCCTTCCTCCAGCATTAGCTGGCGGCCGTGTTGCCATGACAATGGCAGTATACAGTTACATTACGGATATCACGAGTGATTCAGAACGGACTTTTCGTTTAGGGATTATTACGTCAATATTGACTCTGAGTAGACCAATTGGACTCGCTCTTAGTGGAATAATGACTAAACGTTTCGGTTATTATGGTGTTTTTACCGTTGCGTGTATATTCTATTTGACCGGCTTTGTGTATATCGTACTTAGGCTCAAAGAGAAGAAGAAGAAAAAAATTGACAATGAAGAGACCGAAACTGTGTTCTCCATGTTCTCGGTCAAAGATTTAGCGGCAACTGTGAATGTAGCTTTCAAATCGCGCGAGGGTTCGCGGCGTTTGCAAATTATATTAGTCATGTTTGCCTACATGCTCATCGTGGGACCGGTTCTAGGTAACAAATTTGTTTATTAATAATGTTTTATTTATAAATTCCCTTCAGCTAATAGTTACAGTGCATAATCGATAAATTTGAGCAGGCACAATTAGTTTTTCATAGCAGATTATTTGCCCAATTGATAATTATTTTACTTGATATTAGCTTTACAGTCAATCTCAGATATTTACTGAAATGTAAAAAAAATCCTGCTGACGTCGTTACCATGCTTCTATAAAGGATATATACAACTATGATCACCCATTATTGAAACTTATATCTTTTAGACGCAGCAGGATTTTAATAAGTTATAGGAAAGTAACAGATCATTACTTAACATCTTTATTCTGAATTATCGTTGCCAGCTTTTAGTAATATATTGTAGTAATGTAATATATGTATTGGCTGTCATTTAAGCGCTCGTACTTACCATAGAGTAAGGGAGCTATAGGTAGGCCTGTAAATGAGAGTGTCACAATAAATAATGATAAGGAAGATGAAACTCGTATACTTATCTTTGTCTAATCACATATAAAAAACAGAGACAGATACAGTGTCATTTGTTTTTTTTTCATTGTAATAGAGCACATTTAAGGCTAGCTTCCCTACTTTATAATAACTCTATGGTAGTAACTGGTTATATGATAAGGCTTATGAATTGAGCCATTTATTCTCACAGTTTGTCTTTAGCCAAATGCATATCTATACTAATATATAAAGCTGAAGAGTTTGTTTGTTTGATTGTTTGAACGCGTTAATCTCAGGAACAACTGGACCGATTTGAAAAATTCTTTCAGTGTCAGATAGTCCATTTATTCAGGAAGGCTATAGGCTATATAACATCAAGCTAAGACGAAAAGGAGAGGAACAGCAATAAAACTTACCTAACCATTTTTATGGTTATTAAAAGACTATAATATAATACAATTTTAATCTTTCTACGCGGGCGGAGCCGCTGGCGAATGCTAGTATCCATATATTATTACTTATGCAAAGAAATAATACTATTAATTAATTATTAAATTAATATTCGCCGTGAGGTTTCCAGCTAAATAGAATAGACCACCTTCATTCCTTACCAAGGTGTCGTAAAAGGTGACTAAGGTAAGTTGACCCGCTGTGTAGTATCCGGCTGACTAGAATAGACCACTCTCGTTTCTTACCGAGGTGTCGAATACGATTAAGGTAAGTTAACGTAGGGCAGGCGGCCGATCGTAAAATATCTAGCCAAAACAACAACATATTTATAACATGTTGTGCCTGCCCCACTTAGAGTGGGATAAGGGCAGAAAAATGATGATGATATAAAGAAAAATTTATATTGTATAAAAACATTCAAATTTAACCACAAACGCAATGCATATTCCGCATAATCAAAAACTGACGTGTATGATATATATTGTAGTCGTAAAAGTTACCATATGCGTTCGCGTCGCTTGATTTTATTTACATTTTATGGCTAAATGTAAATTTCCTTTTCTTTCGATACTGACAAGCTATAAACTTGTAATAAATCTCATACCGTAATATCAATCGAAATTGTATTTAACAACCTTTTTGTTTTTCATAAAATATTTGTAACATCACTGTGGAAACTCGCACATCTTTTATATTTTCATTTATTTACATTTCATTTCATTTATTTACTGCACGTCACAGATTAAAATATCATCCTCACCATCTGGATGCGTGGCGATCCACCACAGTGCGGTTTTCAAATAATTTCTTTCCGCGCACCACTATTTTATGGAACGATCTCCCTTTGGCGGTGTTCCCGGATCGGTACGATATAAGTACCTTCAAAAAGCGTATTTTCCACTTTTTTAAAGGACAGCAACACCCTCGCTCTGCGAGAGGTCGTGGGCGGCGGTGATTACTTGAGGTGCACCGCATGCTCGTTTGCCATCCTATTCCATAAAAAAAAGAAAAATTTCGTATCAAATATAGAAACAGTTTATTTACTGAATGTTGGCGTATAAATAGACTTATTAGAGTTTTCCGTACTCCAGAGTCGTCGACATTACATACATTTTACATAGTACATTTATAATAATTAACAAATTTAAATATATAAATATATGGGACACTTACACGGTCGTCCGTTCCCAAAGTAAGTAACTTAATATTTGTGTTATGGGTGACAGACAACTAGTGAATATATACTTATATATTTTTTAAATACATACATAAATACAAATATACTCCCAGACTTATAACCAACAAATTCATTTATAGAAAATGTTGGCCCTCAGCGGCAATCGAACCCGTGACCTGCGGAGCTGAAGGCAGTGTCACTACCCACTGCGCCAACGGGCCAGTCGAAATTAACAAATTTTATAATTCATTTGTAAATTATAAGCTATTATTAACTAAAAAGTATAAAACATTAAAAGGTAGTTGAGTAAAAAGCATAAAATAAAAAAAATCTCTGGAATAATAAGTTTTTATTATCTTTTATTCAATAAATATAGCAACAATAACCTTTACTTCCTACATTTATTTGCTTTATTTATATTTGACATGACGATTTGAACCTATGGTATTAGAAAATTTTATATCTTTTTCTGTGGACTATTAAATATACCTTTAACGTTTTTAAATTTAAACTATCGTGAGTAGTATTCATACGCCGTGTGGTATCCGGCTGAATAGAATAGTACCACCCTCTTTTCTTACCGAGGTGTCGTAAAAGGCGACTAAGGTAAGTCGACCCGCCGTGTGGTATCCGGCTGAGTAGAATAGACCACCCTCATTTCTTACCGAGGTGTCGTAAATGGCGACTAAGGTAAGTTGACTCACCGTGTGGTATCCGGTTAAGTAGAATAGACCACCCTCTTTCTTACCGAGGTGTCGTAAAATATGACAGAGGTAAGGTGGCGTCAGGCAGGCGGCCGGTCGTAAAAACGCAGCCAAATCATGTGACAGCATGTTTATAATATGTTGTGCCGACCCTACTTAGAGTGGGATAAGGGCAGGAAGGTGATGATATCGTGAGTAGTATTCATAGTTAATGTATAGAAACCGGCTATACTCACGTCTTATTCTATCGGGTTAGGCCGACTAGTTTCGAACGCATCCGGAGCACTTATTCATGAGCTTTTTACACGACAATACCTTTTACTTTATCATTTAAAAAAGTTTGACGATACGCCATAATAATAAAATTTAAATATAAATGTAATGTATACAAATGAGTTCATGCTTTAAAGATATCTTAATTATTTTACTTAGGCAGAAATTTTTATCGGTAACTTTAAAAATACGACTTCCTCGAAATATTCCTCTGAAAAATATTAAAATTTTTGGAAATTTGACCTTTTGAGCAAAAGTGAGATTTCTTTTAAGTAGTTTATGCTGTAAAATTATTAACTTAACATTATTGTTAAAAAAATATTGAGTGCCTTTAATTAACTTAACGTTTTATCTAAACCAGATATAAATAAGGAAATTACCTAAACCAGATATAAATTGATAAAAGATCGAACTAAAACCAAATCTATACTTATAATAAATCTGTAGAGAGGTCAATTCTGTAACTGGAATATATTTCCAAAATAACTATCAGGGGGTGATTAGGGATCGATACTGATGCCAAAAATGCAGTCAGTAAAAATTTTGTCTGTCTGTCTGTCTGTCTGTCTGTCTGTCTGTCTGTCTGTCTGTCTGTCTGTATAACCGTTATAGAAACAAAAACTACTCGACGGATTTTAACGAAACTCGGTACAATTATTTTTCATACTCCTGAGCTGGTTATAGTATACTTTTCATCACGCTACAATCAATAGGAGCAGAGCAGTGAAGGGAAATGTCGGGAAAACGGGAGAAGTTACTCCATTTTTTAAGCTTCCGTCGCGTGTGCAACCTTGATGGTTAAAGCCACACAGAAATCGTGTATGACGGAAATGTTCTCCTTAAAATTATATAAAAAATATCCCACGACAGCATATGTCTATCTTTTATGGTTGACTCACAATAAGACGTGAACTCCCGATAGCTTAGCAGTTCGAAGCTTTCTGGTTATATTTGTCTACTCCTACGTTTATATCACTCTCAGTCATCCCTAAATAAAAAAGTGAATAGTATTAACCATTGTATAAAAAATGAATCATTGAAATCGGTATAGAAACACCAAAGTTATACATGAAATACGCTAATAATAAGCCATCGCGCGTGAATACTGGATCATGCTATAAGGATTATCACTACATAGTATAAAACAAAGTCACATTCTTTGTTTGTCCCTTATATCCCTATGTATGCTTAAATCTTTAAAACTACGCAACAGATTTTGATGCGGTTTTTTTAATAGATAGAGTGATTCAAGGGGAAGGTTTATATGTATAATAACATTCAATATGGAGTAGAGAAATACTGTAATGTTTCTAATGTGATGTCGTAAATAATTACTTTTTTTTCTTTATAATTAATAATTACTTTGATGTTAGATATAGCAGGAAATCTTCTTGGTATAGGGAGAGGGGAATTGTTTTTCTTCAAATTTAACGCGTGCGGGCCACGGGAAGTAATGAATAAATTAAAACTACTGGATCGATTTTAATAATTTTTTTCACTGAGTGACATAGGCTATATATTTTATACCCGTGCGAAGCAGGGTAGGCCGCTAGTATATAAATATTATTTCTCATTTATCATGTCGAATGAAAAATCCATAAGCAGTAAAGAGAGTAAAGAAAAAAAGTATTAAAAAATCTACGTATTTATAAGCCTTTTTCAAATTTAAATTAAATCGTTTGTTCGCTTAGTCCATAATATTAAATTGTAAACTTGCATTATAGAAAAATATACAAAAACCCGAAAAAAGTTTTACGTACTACTTTGTCTATAGTATATACCTATTGCAATTTTTTTATAATGTTTTCTTTTTTATATTCTGTTGCACCGAATCATGCCGTCTTAGTAAATAGCACATATGTTGCTCTTTTGCAATACATTTCGAAATCTGCGTTTTTACCCCCTAACTGTATTCCGTATGACATAATGCTATTCAATGACTGTTTCAATGTTAGTAAGTAAGTAGCGGCCTGTTACTATCCCACTGCTGGGCATAGGCCTCTTCTCTCCGTTATTGGAGAGAAGGATTGGAGCTAAGACCTACCACGCTGCTCCAATGCGGATTGGTAGGTTACACATATCTCCAGAATTCTCTAGAGATATGCAGGTTTCCTCACGATGTTTACCTTCACCGAAAAGCGTGTGATAAATTGCAATTATCAATTAGACACATAAGTTTTAATAGAAAAACTCATTGGTGTCTGCCCGGGTTTGAACCCATGATCGTCTCTAGAGATTCACACGGTCGCAACGCTAGGCCATCACAGCTTTTTTATGTTAGTAAGTATGCCGCTGAAATGTTTTACCGATAGAATTATTATTTCTGTAGAAACTTCAACGGAGGTTTTGGATCTGAGATCACTCTTAAAACAAAGTCTTTATAAGAAGTATGTATGTAAAGGTGAAATCTTGCAAGTTAAATGTAATCCACTTTCCGGTGTCCAACTAAGCTGCAATTTTACATACTTGTCCAGTCCCAGAGATAATCCATGTTTTTGATAAGTAGGAACTGATTCTGTTAATAATATTGGCTCCAGATGAGGAAAGCTCCTCAACGGTTAACAGTCGGAACATGAAATTTTGTTAAAAGCTCTTATGTATTATAAGTTTTCATTATGTTTAACTTATTCTTTATGAATTTCTAATTTAGAAACAATATTAAGCAAAGTACGAAATATTATTAAATTTTACTTTAATATTTTTTTCTTAGCAACATTTATTATTCAAAAGCAATTATAGATTAAAAAAAATAAGTATGTAAATTCTATAGTTGTTAATGACAAACATTTCTCACTTTATCTATGGAGTTTTAAATTTACATATCATTTTAGTCTTTTAGAAAAAAGTAAACTTTGCGAGTATATTATAATTTATAGACTTTTAATTTTTAAATATTGTCTTTTTTACTACGTAATAAATAAGTTAGCGATTTACCGTTTGTGAGTGTATATATACATTAACTCATCTGAATATTAAAGATAATCTATGATTAATTTTAAAAGCTGTGATGCCTTAAGCATGAGCTAAGGATTCGTGGGTTAGGCCTAGAAGATCCTAGATCACTCCTGAGACCTAGGATCTCCTGGGTTTTAGACCCTCTACGCACTCCCAGATCCTCCACTCGACTAACACTCAGAGGTTTAGCCTACACTTATAATGGCCTGAACACAGGCCAGGCATTAAGTCCTGTGAGATCCTCACACAGCTCGAGTTAAAAGGTTCGCATCGAGTCCCTTACGCCGGTTGCTCCTGGGCATCCAAGGTGACCCTACGTAGGTTTAAATCCAGAGAGGGTACTTTATTTTACTTAAAACGTTAGTGTTTTAAACATACTTCTACTGAAACTTCAATTATAATAAAGTTATTGTAATCATCAACCTTCATTATTTCATCATTCATTATTACCTCGTCATCATCAATCACCATTGAGCTGTGATAACCCAGCGTTGAGACCGTGCGACTCTTTTAATAGTTCAAACCCCAGCCAGGCATCAATGAGTTTTTCTCTTAAAACTTATGTGTCTAATTGATAATTGAAATTTATCACACGCTTTTCTGTGAAGGACAACATCTTGAGGATACTTGCATATTTCTAGAGAAATCTGGGGATATGTGTAACCTACCAATCCACATTGAAGCGGCGTGGTAGGTTTTAGCTCCAACCTTTCTCTCCAGAAACGAAGAGAGGAGGCCTGTGCTCGGCAGTGGGATAATAACAGGTATAACTTTACTTTATAGGTTATACCTATAAAGTAAAGTCCTTTATAGTACCTATAAAATAAACAACATCAATTCTAAGTAAAGAATAGATGTCCTTTAAGACCGCGCTACCATAACAAACGAATACATTAAATACCTTAGTTATTGTAATATATTAAGGTTATTGAAAACGAGTCCTATGCCCAGCTGTGGGATTGTAATAGGCTGTTTGCTTTACCTTTTTTTAATCATCATACTCTCGTTTATAGTTAATTTAGTTTCATCTCGCAATCATCATTATGTAATCTATATATAGCGACAGAATTTATGTGATCAGACTATCGTAATGACTGCAGTTCTCTATCACTCAAGGAAATGGAAAATATTAGTTTAGCAATGGAATTTTAATAGGCTTTGAACTTATTTTATCATTTTATTAATGGATTCCTACCTACCCATTAAAATTCGAGTTTGTTATCACACTTGAGGTAGTGATACGTCAACAGTAATTGGTTATTCGCTTTGTATCAAGCTCTTAGCTGTGAATGTTTGGACTTTGTGTGAATTTGCGTACCGTTTTAAATTATGTTTCAAATTATATCATGAAACTACACATATATCTGAAGTTGTCACCGACATTTAAGTAATTTATAGAATTAGGCTTCAAAATATAGCATGAAACTATATAAATAATGGACATCCAAATAATTTGTACAATTAGGCGTTACTTTTCGGATATTTATCTTTAATATTTAAATGAGTTAATCTTATATACACACACACACACACATTTTTTTTTTTTTTATTATAAATATATGCGACACTTACACACACGGTCGTCCATCCCCAAAGAAAGTAACTTAATACTTGTGTTATGGTAGACAGACAACTGGAGAATGTATACTTATATATTTTTTAAATACATACTTAAATACAAATATACACCCAGGCTCAAAGACCAACAAATTCATTTTATAGAACAAAAATGTTGGCCCTCGGCGGGAATCGAACCCGCGACCCACGGAGCCGAAGGCAGGGTCACTACCCACTGCGCCAACGAGCCAGTCATAATATAATATAAAATAAACATATATATATATATATATATATATATATATATATATATATATATTTCTCTCTCTCTTTTTTCTGAATCTCGGAACTCTAACTCGGAGCTAAATGTAGAGTAGACTGAGTTTTCATTCCTGTATTTCCTTGTATTTTAGATAGTAACAGGTAATAACAAATTAATTTTTTATTAGCTACAACAAACAAAACGCATATTATTTAAAATTTCATACAAAACGGTCAACTACTACTGCATGGTCAATTACTAGTGCACTTACTTTATAGGTTTAAAAAACAAAGTAGTCTGTCATATTACCGGTAAATGAATATTATAACTAGATCACACGGGCCAGTATTGACTGCTTAATAAGCAAACTATTCGAACATCTTTGTTTACCGTACAAGTAATTCTTATCTAGGGTTAAAGTTCACAAGCACGTGATTAGTATAATAATAAATACGTAACCATTCAGGAACAAAAAGAAAAACAAAAAAATTACTTAAGGCCAGAATTAATTCACTGATAGCTGATCATATACTCTATAATTACGTATATAATTATATTACTATTAATATATTATTTGTATACGTATATTCTATAATATACGTATATAATTATTTTTTCATCTCCATACTTTAAAAAAAAAATTGATCTGGTTTTTAATAGAAAAACATGACATGATTATGTGTAGTACAAATGTATTATGATTTTCAAAAACGATTCACTAAATAATAGAATAATCAATGTTTAATCAAGGAAAAATTATCTGCATTACGATGTCGTGAAAAATCAAATTTTTATGGCATCAAAATATCTTTGTAAGATATGTTGATGTAAATATACGCAAAAAAGTTTAAAGACTAAAGCAGATCTTAATCAGGACGCCTTAAATAAATTTAATTTAAATAAAATTATATGTATATATTTACCAATTGTCTATCACATAACACAACTATTAAGTTACTAAGAGACTCACGTGTGTGTAAATGTCCCATATATTTATATATTTAATTTTAGTTTGTCTCGTTTTTTTACTTCAAGGATCATTTGTAGTTATTAACTGTTTAATGTATATTTTTGTTTAAACATTTTCCTACAGGAAACACTAAAAAATGCTGCTTAACAATTTAAGATGCAAACTTAACATCATATTTACATACGAACTCGATACAATTGTTATAAGGCGTCTAAAAAAATACAATTTAATCGATCATATATTCATTCTCATATTATATTTTCACGTATAAAAAAAGTACTACAAGCCTTGCTCGGTATATGGAAAAGAAAAATGAAAAAATAATTGAGTGGGTGCGGCTCGATCCTAGGATATTTTAGTTCCCCGAATAAGCTACGCTGACTTGACAGTTTTTGGCAAAAATAGTGTTTTATATGTTAAATATAATTTTTTTTATTTTTTTAATGCCCAAAAACAAGAACAAAACAAGAGAGAGGAAAATCGTTGGAGCCGTTTCTGAGATTCCGAAAATATATTTATACATATACATATATAAAATTAACTCATTGAAATATTAAAGATAATTATAATTAATAGTTTATGGAGTAAATATAAATATAAAAAAAATAAGTTTACGAAAAAACTTCGTTAAAGTTAATCACAGATAACAATAATTTCTTTCGGTTAGTTCTTTCGGTGAACTGGAATATTGAATGGAATGCAAGCCACGATGGCTTATCAGTGCATTATAATTATTAAATTAAGACGAATTGATTCTTTCCACGGAAAATACTTGAATTTCACCGCTTATTCATTGAAGTTTATTTATTTACCAACTTGCAACTATGCCCCTGCATTTTAAATCTGTAATATCTTCTAAAATTTTCATTTAAATTACATTCTGTAAACGATCTATATTAAATTAACAATATATTAAAGGCACTTAATTGAATAATGATTAATACTGTATTGTTTAAAATTGCTTCGAAAATAAGACATTATTTTTCGTAAAAAGAAAATGACAAAAAATGCATATTATGGGTTATCTATAAGTGATAGACATATACCATCGCGGACTTTCCTGTAGACCTTTTTAAGGTGTACAAATACTTAGTACATTATTCTGATAAATCTCGTAGGGTTCAGCCTGCGTTTGCAATGTGAGCGGAAAAAAATGTAATTATTTACGACATCACATTAGAAACCTCAAAAATTATAGTATTTCTCTACTCCGTATTGAATGTTATTATACATATAAACCTTCCTCTTGAATCACTCTATCTATTAAAAAAAACCGCATCAAGATCTGTTGCGTAGTTTCAAAGATTTAACCATACATAGGGATATAGGGACATAGGGACAGACAGGGAAAGCGACTTTGTTTTATACTATGTAGTGATGCACCTCGTCAACTAAGTAACATTATTTAAGGTACTGAGTAGAATAGACCCTTATTTCAGACCGAGGTTGAAAACGCGACCTAGGTAAGTTGACATCAGGCAGGCGGCCGGTCGTTAAATACCTAGACAAATCACATCACAATATGGTTAAAACGTATTGTTCCGACTCGGCAGTTGAGTTGGGCATGAGAATGAATGTAAATTAATTTAAAGTAAAAAAGAATTGCAAGGTATAAGCACCTGCTACAATATTCGCAATATTTCATTTATCTTTAATATTTAAAGTTGGTAAATAAATAAACTTCAATGAATAAGCGGTGAAATTCAAGTATTTTCCGTGGAAAGAATCAATTCGTCTTAATTTAATAATTATAATGCACTGATAAGCCATCGTGGCTTGCATTCCATTCAATATTCCAGTTCACCGAAAGAAATTATTGTTATCTGTGATTAACTTTAACGGTTTTGTTTTTCTCCAAATTTAACGCTTGCGGGCCACGGGCAGTAATGAATAAATCAAACTACTGGATCAATTTTAATCATTTTTTTCACTGAGTGATACTCGTATTAAAACAAAGAGACTTTAAAGGGCAAATGTTAATGTTAATCGTTTGCAACCGCCTCCAACGTGATCTATCTGGATAGGTATGAGCATATATTGATAATGAATATTACCAATAATGCTCACGTATTATTGTAACTGTTATAAATTGATATTATTTATTAATTTTACCACATCTACTAAAAGACATGTATCATTGATATCATTTAGTTGCGAAACAAACTAGCCTTTGTTAAACGGTTCGATTTTATACATATCGCGCGCTTAGTATTAAAGTGACCTAATTCAAAAAGTTGTTTTTTGGCAAATTGCAATAAAGTGTAATGTTGCGCCTACAAAACTCGTAAGTGTTAATATACCCAAAACCATCATCTTCCTGCCCTTATCCCACTCTAAATGGGGTCGATACAACATGTTTTTAAAAAAAACATGTTGTCACATGATTTGGCTACGTATTTTAAGACCGGCCGTCTGCCTGACATCAACTTACCATAGTCGTATTTTACTTTAAAACTTTTTTTAAACTTAATTTTATTTTAAAATACACAAACCATGAAGAAGAAAAAATATTACTTTTTTAAATAGTTCCTAGAGTGGTGGAACTGAAATAAAGATTACTATGTATCTTAATTTAAGCCTTATTTTGAATTAGGTCACTTTAATACTAAGCGTGCGATAAATTTCTAAGTTATATATGAAAGTAATGAAAAAATTGTTGCACTATATTCCGCGATATAACTAAGTTTATTTACTTATGTACTACGGACTTCCGCAAAATTTAAAAAATAAATATTAAGCTGTGAAAGCCCAGCGGCGAGACCGTGCCACTCTTTCGAGAGGTCACGAGTTCAAACTCCGGGCAGCCACCAGTGAGTTTTCTATTAAAAACTTATATGTGTGATTAATAATTGCAATTTATTACACGCTTTACGGTGAAGGTCAACATTGTGAGAAAACCTGCATATCTCTAGAGAATTCTGGAGATATGTGTCACCTACCAATCCGCACTGGAGCAGCGTGGTAGGTCTTAGTGCCAAACCTAGTATAGTAATAGTATAGTAACTACTTTTTTTTACACGCTTTACGGTGAAGGTAAATATCGTGAGGAAACCTGCATATCTGTAGAGAATTCTAGGAATATGTGTAACCTACCACATTGGAACAGCGTGGTAGGACTAAGCTCTGATCCCTCTCCCTAAAAACAGAGAGAGGAGGCTTATGCCCAGCAATGACATAGTAAATGGCCATTACTTTACTTTACTTTTTTTTTATATTTACTATACGGTGTTGGAGATCATAATGATAAGCTTTAAATGTAACTGACATAAGTGATGGAATTACACCATTATTGGTCCAGCGGATTAGCCGTGAAAGTATAACGGACAGACAAAGTTTCGCATTTATAATATTAATATGGATAATATGGTCATGCCAAATTGTTTATTGATGTTTTACTTCATGAATTAGTATTATATTTATTATTTTTGTCCCAATTACTTTATCTTTAACCCACATTTTTTGTGTATAATTCTACATCCGAACGATAAATATAGCACAAACGAAATCAGAACAGTTTAAATAATGATGAAATGTAATTGTACATTATTGTATGCTCTGGCGATCAACTAATAGTGCTAGACGGTTTGTATAAGCTAGTATCAAATACCATTAAATGAATAGCTAAACAAAACGAAAGCTATTCTCTCAGCAGTTTACCAATCTACCTTCTTGTGTCGGAAATTATTTAATTGACGAACGATTATCGTAAAGTAATGGCTTGTTACTATAACAATGCTGTCCATAGACCTCCTCTCTCCTTCTGGAGAGGGTTGGAACTTAGACAACTAGTGCCACGCTGCTCCAATGCGGATTGGTAGGTTACACATATCTCAGGAATTCTGTAAAGATACGGTTTGCTCACAATGTTTTCCTTTAACAAAAAGCGTGTGATACAAAGCGGCGGTAGAGAATTGTTGGGGTAACGGACTTGCGATCGAGAGGTCGTCGTCGAGCTATTATACCACCAACGTGAACCCACTCCTAACACAGGCATTTAGCTTAGCTGGAGGGGTTAACAAGTTCACTAGTGTTTTGTAACCCAAAATTGTTAGTAACCTTTTTTTATTAAAATCAATTATTACAGAAAAACTAGTTGGTAACTGCCCGGGGTTTCAAACCATAGCTCCTTAGAGAGAGGCACAAATTCTCACCGTCCAGCTTAACAGCTTTAATGATTATCTACTAAGGGAAAAATCCATTTCAAAGACTAATTTATACAGAAATCCTTTTATATTAAAATGGAGTAATTTACTGACAGTCGTAACGCACTTGCAACTTAGTTATTGAATTTGTTTGAGTGGAGTTCGTAACATGTATACAACATTCGCAAAGTACCACGTTTATTAAAATCTTATAACTGACCGAACAGTTACGTCGTTACGTCGACCATTTTAGTGGACTAATTTTTTTTGCCATATTCCTATGAATATGGTCTTCACTATTTCTGTGATGTTTGTGATTGCTTATGATAAGAAAGGCAAGTCTTACCTCTATATAACTGCTACAGGTATTTAGGTGCATTGACTTTTTCCATGACATTAAGAAGCGCTTAAGGGAAACGTCATAAAGGAAGATAAAAGTCCCAATGGTGGTCGAAGTTCTGCATGAATCATGGACAGCCTTTGTTTGTCCGTTTATATTAGGGTACTATATCTGTAACTGGACATTACGGACTTTACTTACAAATTACATTAAACTTCTATTCTTAGTAAAGTTGAGTCATATATTGTCTATGACTCTGCAACATTAAATTTCATTTGGACTTCCGGAAGTAGGTGAAAAATTGGTTACTGCCTTGAGTCATACGGCCACATTTAAGAACTAAAATAAAGACCAATCAGTAAATAAAATGTCTGTATAATATTTTTTAATTATCTTTAAGATATAATATAACAATGCAGATAAGTAGATATGTGTATATCTTCCAAAATTTCTACAGATATGCGAAGTTTCGTCAGCATTTTTTCTGTCACTGACAAGCGTGTGATAAATTGCAAATATCAATCAGATACATACACAAAAAACTCATCAGTGCCTATCCGAGGTTTGAAACCGTGTCTTCGAAAGAGTCGCTTGAGGTTCGAAAGAGGTGTCACTGCTGGGCTATCAAAACGTACTATATATAAAGGCAATCGTTATTTATTAGTTGTATGAGACACTTTTGGGACATCTAAGTTTATATTGGGCCAATTTAGGCTATGAGAACGACAATCTTATAAAAAGACGATCTCGACTAGACGCTTAGGTTAGGTTGTGTGATGGACAACGGTGACGGTGTTATCTCGTTAAAGCAAATAGATGATGTCATTGCCCAAAATATGAGCTGTAACATGTTAATTGAACGAAAACCCATACCATAAATACGACGCTAATGGATGTTGGGAACATAGAAGTGTTGTTTGATGAACATCTAAAATAGCAAATCTAACAGTTTAACCAATGTCAATGACTATGTAGAATATAAATCGTGTGATAACCGAACGGTGAGACTATGAGATCCTTCGAGGGGTCAAGAGTTTAAACCCCAGGAAGGCGCAAACAGGTTTGTTTTTTTTAAACGTATATGCCTAATTCATAATGGCAATTTATTAAACGCTTTTCAGTGAAGGAATTCACCGTTAGAAAACCCGCATATTTCCAGAAAATCCTGGGGATATGGTGTTACCTACCGATCCGTATTGCAATAGCATCGTGGAACCTAACTCCATCCTTTCTTTTCAAAAGGGATAGCCTAGGCCCAGCAATGGGATAGTAATCCTTCTCCTCTAATCGATTTCCTCAATGTTATCTTGATTAGTTACGGAACCTTCGACTGAAGAATGTCATTTTTCCGTCTGCTACGATCCGCACCTACGCGAATAGCATCGGCCAAGTTTCGAGCACTGTACGAATTTGGTCGGTCCAACACATCAGACTTATTCCACGTGATCTTTTCCCATCAATCTTTCCGGTCACAATCAGCTTCTCGAGAGTATCGCCTGTTTTCTGTGCGATGTGTCCCAAGAACACAAAGATGAGGCGAAGGCATACTTTGGACAGAGGTGGTCGTCTCTGTATTTACAGTTGCTCTAATATTGACTTATTAGTACGGTGAGCCGTCCACGGTATCCTTAGCATTCTCCTCCAGCACCACACCTTGATTGCGTTAATGCGTTTGCGATCGGCCACTTCCAATGTCCAAGTCTCTGAACCATACATGAAATAGGAGAATACAAGAACAAGAGTTAACATGACGAGTTGACCCGTATGGTATCCGGCTGATTAGAATAGACCACCCCCTTTCTTACCGAGGTGTCGTAAAATACGAATATGGTAAATTGACGTCAGGCAGGCGACCGGTCGTAAAATGCGTAGTCAAATACTTTGACAACATGCTATGGCATAGCGATCCAACTTAGAGTGGGATAAGGGCAGGAAAATGATGAAGGGTTGACACGAGTACCTTTTTTGGTTCCATCGTGATATTGCGGTTTCGTGATATTGTGGTATTAGGATAATAGCCGGTACCGTTAATTTAAAGTCTACTAAATTGAAGTGAAGTAAATGTGATGATTAATTAAATACACAGCCAGGATCGGATAGGTACGGTGAATGAATCGCATTAACCTACAACAAGAGATCGAAAACCAAAAAAGCAATTTTTATTTATAAGGTAGCTCATATTTTATTAAAAAGGCTATATCTTCAGTTGTATAGATGTAATTGCAAGTAGTAGTTGCAATCTGCTCCGAATTAAATATTTAAACATCTCAAATGGAAAATGGGATTACTTTGCAATAAAGAGCTTCTTAAAGGAAATTTATATACTTAATACCAAACATTGTATGTATTATTAAACATACCTAGTGTATAGTTTTTAAAATAATTAACAAACCTTTACCAATACGTTATATTTACCAAACGTTAAAAAATAATTAATAATTTCTGTTCATTTCGATCAAAAATATCCATAACATAATCACGTAATTTAATTTATATTTAACCATTAACCTGCGCTAGATGGTGTAGCAAAAAATGTCATAGCGTACCAAAACCTGCTAGTTCGTAATACAGCAGCGTTGTGGGTATAAAATCCAACAGTGGAATAGTGATAGACTGCTTTTTTATTCTAATCAGGGAGTACCACAAGAAGATAGATATCTACCACAATGTCTAGACCACAATGCTCCAATGTGGATTGGTAGGTCACACGTATCCTAAGTATTCTCTAGAGATATGCAGGTTGAAAAGCTTATTAGTGCCTGCGAGAGTTTTAAACCAAGACCCCTTCAAAAGAGTAGCATGGTGTTAACGCTCGGCTATCGTTGAGCATTTCATCACTTCGCGCGTTGCATATGGTGGCTTATTAATAATAACAATTAATAAGCGTTTTTCGGCGAAGGAAAGAATCGTGGTAAAATCTGTTTATCCCTGTGTAATGCCGACCATATATGTAACCTGCTAATCCTCAGCGTTGTGGGTTAAGTTGCAATCCTCCTTTTTTAGAAGAGAGAAATTTTTAACAAGTAATTGAACACATCATCTCAAATAAATTGTATATATGTCTCATATACAACTAAGTTTATAAATCCCAGACAGGCGTGGTGGTGGTGGATGTATCCAATAGTGGAAACTATCCCCCAACCTGAGCTAAGTTTGACTCACAAGCGAATTAAAAAAAATATGGTAGATATTTAAAAATATTAACCTCGATAGTATAACATTCAGAGTTATTACATTCCTCTTGAAAAAAGCTGTGTTAGCCCAGCGGTAATACCGTGCGACTTTTTCCAGGAGGTCACGGGTTTAAACCCGGGTAGACACCAATGAGTTTTTCTGTTAAAACTTATGTGTCTAATTGATAATTGAAATTTATCACACGCTGTTCGGTGAAAGGAAAACATCGTGAGGAAACCTGCATATCTCTAGGGAATTCTAGAGAATTCTGGAGATGTGTAACCTAGCAATCCGCATTGGAGCAGCGTGCTAGGTCTTAGCTCCAAAGCTTCTCTTCAAAAACGGAGAAAAGAGGCCTATTCTTAGCAGTGGGATAGTAACAGGCCGCTACTTGCTGACTTACATTCCTCTTACTCTTCTTATAGATTGATTATAAGGATCTCAACTTACTCCATGTTCTTTAAGGGTAAAGTTCAGCCTTTATGTCCAGCTTTGTCTTTTATTAATTTGTATTAGCGTTGCGCAGAGCCTGTTAAACATAATGTTTGCAGATGACCGACGCTCAATGGACCCCATTGATTAATAGATGTTTCGTTTGGAATAAAGGTGAGGCGCAGATGACGTACTGGTTCACTCGCTACAAGTTCAAATTCACCGAAATCGACTACAGTTTGTTCCTCACGTACTCCGTCCTGGTCGGCTCTATTGGTAAGTGGTCTTACAATTTATATATTTTTTTTATATAATTTATATATTTATGTAAGTTTATATATTTCATATTTATTTTTCTTTTATTTTTATTAATTAATATGTAATTTAACTTGTATGTGTGTTCTATTTGTTCTTTAAGTTTTATCTTTTTTGGTTTATGTTTTGTTTCTCTTATAATTAGGTATGTATTGTATAACTGTTTGCCTTCTTAATAAATGATTAACTTAATAAATATTTAACTAGGGGTTTAGTACTAATATTACGCTACCGACAATATAGCATAATATAGTTTTGTCCACACTTCGTATTCGTTATACGAAGTGGTACCGACTGACGAATTAAATAAATTCACTGATTACTTAAACGTATAAGATAACTTAAGCATAATTTAATTTTCCTAAATATCGTTTAAGAAAAATATTTTCGAACTATATAAAAAAGCCAGATCTGGCTTTTTTAATAATGGTCGACTGTCCTAGCGGGGCGCGCTTGTTCAAAAAACATTATAGTTTTGTCTCCTTCGCACTTGTCACATACTTTAGTGTCTCGGCCAAGGTTATGCATTACATATGAAATGGAGTGGTGCGGTCATTCACCCTTCTATATCATGTATCTTTTATTAAAAACAGTAAAAAAATCCTGTGGCTAAATTACTTAACTAAATTAACTGTAATTATATATTTATGTAGGCTGCTAAGACACACCTCAGGTACCTGGCATTAAAAATTAATGTCGTATTGACGGTGCCACCCTATATAATCTTCTTCTTTCTCTTACCCTTATCCCACTCTAAGTGGGGTCGGCACAATATGTCTTCTTCTTCCATTCTCCTCTATCATTCGTCAACTCTGGTGCCACTCCTTTAACATGCATATCATTTTTCACACAATATAATATTGTGTGAAAATATAATAATTGCCACCCTATATAATATTTTTGTTTAATAGTTTTAGAGTTTTAAGAGGAATGTAGTTTTAAGTTTATCACAGAGGAACAGATAGACAATCAAACGGCTTTTTTATAATATTTTTATAACAAGGGGTTTTTTTTAATATGTAGTGGCAATATAAAAGATATACTACACCATAATACAAGTTGATTAGAAATATGAATCGTATGGAAACAGTTTTTCTAGGACTTGTTTAAGAAAATTCTATTGTTTTAATATAACAGGTCATTCGTTATTCATAATTTTCATAATATCCATGGTTTAAAAACCATAATAACGGGTATATGTGCAATATACGATTACGCGAAAGCTTCTAATATAGTAATATAGCGAAACATACTGTGTACTTAAAAAAAATAGTTACGGTATAAAGATGTGTATGCAGGCTGAGTAAAATAGACCACCCTCAGTTCTTACCGAGGTGTCGTGTAAGGCGACTAAGGTAAGTCGACCCGCCGTGTGGTATCCGGCTGAGTAGAATAGACTACCCTAATTTCTTACCAAGATGTCGTAAAAGGTGACTAAGTTAAGTTGACCCGCTGTGGTATCTTACTTAGTAGAATAGAAGACCCTAATTTCGTACCGAGGTGTCGGCAAAGGCAACTAAGCTAAATAAACATCAGGCAGGCAACCGGTCGTTACATACGTAGCCAAAACACTTTACAACATGTTTAAAACAAGTTGTGTGTACCCCACTTAGAGTAGAATAAGGGTAGTAGTATGAATTATATGCAATCTAGACCCAGGTCTATTAATGGACGTCGCTCAGCTGAGACGACGGTAGATAGAATTCTATTTTTTATAAGATTTCAACAAAGATAAATTACAATAGTATGGTGATGTAATAATTTCACGTAATCCGATTGTAATTGTTCACTTGCATCATATGATATGAAACATTACTACATTACTATCAACAGATATGCCTGTGTAACGACTTTGACAAAAATTATGTAATTACTAACAATACAGCGTCTCCACCCGCGTGGAAAGTTTAGAACCGTAATGTGGTCTTTTGATAACCATAAAAATGGTTAAAGTAGGTTAACCTTAAAGGCTAGACATATGCTGTCGCGGACTTTTATTTAGAACTTTTAGAGGGCCACAATTTCGTGATACATGATTTTTTAATAACTTTCACCGTTTCTTTAGCACGTGCAAGAAAAACCTCAAATTTTTCCGTTTCGCAATATTTTTATTGCTGCTCCTCTCCTATTCATCTTAGCGTGATGTTATATAGTCTATAGCCTTCCTCGATAAATGGACTATTTTACACTGAAATAATTTTTTTATTCGGTGTAGTAGTTCCTGAGATTAGAGCGTTCAAACAATCAAACAAACTCTTCAGCTTTATATATTAGTATAGATTGTTAAATAGCAGCGGTCTTCTTAGTTAAAAACCACCATACAAAAATGTCAAAATTGCTTTATCCACAAGTAAATACTTTATTGAAGCAGGCGTTACTTTGCGGAATTTCATAGATCAGTAGTTATGATAGTAGTATTTTTCTATAATCCGCGTTTGTTAAGAGAATCTATGTAATGCTAAGTGTAGGAAGCAGGCAACGTTAACATACCTTATACATGCAGGACCAGTCACCACACGTATCACCAAACGACGCAACAACATTACGATTTTGTCGTGAGCCTATTTTCCTGATGATGCTACGGTTACGGGGCGAAACGATTGTAGAGATTGTCATAGTGAGTGTGTGTAGTGATTGTGAGGTGTGTTGTTACGAATTAGGAAAATAAAAATAACATTCGCAGCGTACTGCGAATGTTATTTTTATTTTCATAATTTTTGTTATATGATTAGTGCCTAATGATAAGATGACGGTTCTACCCGCCGCGAAGAGTTATTAAGAAGGATGGAAATGTAGATTATAGATGCAAATTGCTTTTTTTAAATTTTCTAATGTTACGCTAAAAAAAATTCTTGGAAAATAACATTCTCCTGTTAATAATTAATGCAATAAAAAATAATTTAAGAAATGGTACTATCCGTTTACGCGTTATGTGATGACCAAGAGAGATATAGAGATTATCTTTTTTTTCAAGATTTAAAATCCGGACTTAAAAAGTTAGGTTAAAAAAGCCTACAAAGGTTGCATCGGACATGTTATTATAAGAAATTTTATCTGAAGCGATATCATATAATTTGATTGCGTCCATTTCATTTGTTTCTTTTAATGCATGCAAAATTGTCTGATATTGGCAGTAAACTGACTTACTAACGGAAGAAAATTTAAAACATATGTTTAAGTTTTATATATAGCCGTTCCTCTAGTACCGACTTATTAGTACTATCGACCGCTTTCAATGTCCAAGTCTCTGAATCATACATGAAAATGGAGAATACAAGAGTTGACACGACGAGTTGTGCCTTGTCTTATCTGGCTGAGTAGAATAGGGTGGTCTATACCACCCTTATTTCTAACCGAGGTGTCGTAAAAGGCGACTAAGGTAAGTCGACCCACCGTGTGGTATCCAGTTTAGTAGAATAGACCAACCTCATTTCTCACCGAGGTGTCGTAAAATGTCATATTTTACGACACCTCGGTAAGAAACGAATGAAGAATGAAGAAAGATAAGTTAAGTTGACGGTTGTCGTAAAAACGCAGGCAAATCATGTGACAGCATGTTTATAAAATGTTGTACCGGTCCTACTTAGAGTTGGATAAGGGCAGGAGGATGATGATGTTTAAGTTATATTATTTAGGGATAAACATATCTTTCTGCTACAGGCGAAGGCATTCGCGTTATGCTAGACTTTATTTCTTCTACACTTTTTTATAACGAGTCTTAAGTAGTTACATTATTATATTGTTAAATTTATATTGAATATAGTAAAATAAACCCTTTTTTGCAGGTTCCTTCATAACCATATATTTGTTCAGTAAAAGATGGAATATCGATGACAGCATTATTGGGATAGTGGCCTGCCTTAGCAGGATTGCTGCTAGTGTGATATATGCCCTAGCTCCTACTAGAACGGTCTATTTCCTAGGACCTGTTCTAGACATGTTCAGTTCCGCTGGAGCCACGTCCTTACGGTCAATTGCTACGAAACTTGTGAAAGCTGATGAAGTTGGTAAGTCAAATATTAGTTACTAATTTATATCGTTTTAGATACATAGATAGAAATTCTTTATTGCACACATATTACATTACACAAAATACAAAAAATAAGAAACTTAACTAAAGAAACATAAGACGTGTAAAGGCGTTCTTATTGCTAAAAGGAATCTCTATCAGACAACCTTTGGATAAAGCAGAAATAGTAAGGTAAAAATGAGATGCATCAACAAGAACAAGCCTAACAGTGTTTTAAATTTTTTTTATTTACAATAAAATACACAACTTAAGTTCATCTTAAATGATTTACACGCTCTTCTAGGAGACTCTTTCTGCGACTCTTTCTAGGAGGTCAAGGGTTCAAACCCGGGCAGACACCAATGAGTTTTTCTGTTAAAACTTATGTGTCTAATTGATAATTGCAATTTAACACACGCTTTTCAGTGAAGGAAAACATCGTGAGGAAACCTGCATATCTCTAGAGAATTCTGGTGATATGTGTAACCTACCAATCCGCACTGGAGCAGCGTGGTAGGTTTTAGCTCCAAACCTTCTCTCCAAAAACGGAGAGTAGATGCCTATTCTCAGCAGTGGGATAGTAACAGGCCGCTACTTACTTAGTTTATATGAGAAATTGGACGACAACCGGAACAGTTTTTGTAAACTTTGCTTACTTCATGAAATTCGTTGACATGAAAGCCTTAAGGCACCGAATAATTTGAAGACGAGTCTAAATCCTTGAGCCGCCCTTCTCAATATTAATGTTAATCGAAATACTGACAACCCTACGCCAACGCTGTAGACTGTGCGATTGCACGACAACTTACCGAATCAAAGGATTTAGCTGAGCTTAGTTCCATAATAGACTGCAGTACACACATGGAGACTCGAATGGAACCTTACATAATAGGGAATGCTTATCCAGTCATGTTTTGACTTGACTTATGTCGTGGAGTCTTTTTTGTTCTCTATTTATCAATCTAATTATTATTTTAATCTAGCACTACATAAATAGTAACAATAGTATTTCCAACCATTTATTTAACTTTGACGTATAAACGCTTTTGAAATTTCGTAATTATTACATTAAAACCAAAGTAAGCGATTGCAATGCATTATGGGCAATTTGTTTTTAAAAATAGTGACGTTACTTGCTTATTTATTATCACCCATATTTATTTAGCCGAGTTGAGTAAAATGATTAAAATTTAACCACTGTTTCATTGCGATTGATACAAAATGGCCGTTGCTTTGTTTGCGAAGGAAATTGTTTATGACATAAAGGTTATTATTGATTAATACTAAATACTTTTTTCATTGTTTCATTGTTGTCTGATTAATACTAAATCCTTTTTTTTATTGTTGTCATGTTTTTTTTTAAAGTAATGCCATAATGTCAATAAAAACTACTATAGGGAGTCGATTAAAACATCTATGTAAATAAAATCGATTATTTTTATAAATTGAGTCAGACATGCAATTTGGACATCACTACTTTAGCTTACTTTAGCTGTCAAAAGTTAAATAAATGATTGGGCTTGTTTTAACCATGTTGTGTATGTGTGTTTTGGCTAGTCATTTTACGACAGCCGCCTGCCTGGCGTCAACTTACCTTAGTCGCTTTTTAGGACACCTCGGTAAGAAATTAGGGTGCTCTATTCTACTAAGCTAGATATCACACGGCGGGCCAATTTTCCTTAGTCGCCTTTTACGACACCTCGGTAAGAAATTGGGGTGCTCTATTCTACTGAGCTAGATATCACACGGCGGACCAATTTTCCTTAGAAGCCTTTTATGACACCTCGGTAAGAAATGAGGTTGGATACCAAAAGGCGAACCTAAAAGTTTGTGATAAAATATGAACATCAATAACAATACGCAAGCGTAGTATAAAATTACACAGCAATAATTTTCCTATGACATTATTCAAAATGTAAATAAACACGTCTGGTTATAAATAATATTTCCTGTTTTAATGTAAATTTGTATCTATACAATTTGTAAATAAATAAATATTAAGAACACGAAAGTCTGTCTGTCTTTTACACTTTCACGAGTAATCCATTTGACCATTATTGATGAAATCCTATCCTACTAATATTATAAATGCGTAAGGTTGTGAGTATGGATGTATGTTTGTCACTCTTTCACGGGGAAACCCCTGAACCAATATCGATTATATTTGGCACTTTTTTTTTAAACACCGAGGTAACATATAAGCTATAGAAATTCTGTTAATTCTACAGAAAAAGGATGACAATAAAGAGCGCCATTAATCTATCATGCGAACACAGTTGCCGCATACAAAGTTGCGGGTGAAAGCTAGTTTTCATAAAACTTAGACATCCGGTTAAAGACTGGTTTTTTTATCACATATATAAATCCGTTTTTCTTTTGGGAATAGAGAAAAACAATTTGCATTATTGAGGTTACTTAAACGCTTAAGTTGTTGCGAACGAAATAGCGGTTAGTTCTCATATATAATTAGTGTGTAGTCTACGACGCAAAATGCAGTATGAGTTAGTTTAATTACGTACCATCACAGGTGCAATATTGGAAGTTTGATAAAATATGACGTGGCCTCAGTTTGTTTAAAGTAAATAATAGAACTAGAGCAATTGATTGTGAATGTAGTTTTAATTACATTTAACAATAGTTAAATTGTCTATAGTGAAGCAATATTTGCTGACTGCGTCAGTTATTATCCGCCATATTTATTAGTCTATGCATCTTTTGTGTTTTTTTTATTTTGTTTTTAGCATACTTACACACTCCGGTCGTCCAAAAGTAAGTAACTTAATACTTGTGTTATGTTTGACAGACAACTGGTGAATATATACTTATATAATTTTAAATACATACTTAAATACATATATACACGCCATGTAGTTTATCCTGCCCTTATCCCACTCTAAGTGGGGTCGGCACAACATGTTGTAACATGATTTGGCTACGTATTTTACGACCGGCCGCCTGTCAACCGCGGCCGTCTGCGGCCGTCAACTTATCTTAGTCGTATTTTACGACACCTCGATAAGAAAGAGGGTGGTCTATTCTACTTAACCGGATACCACACGGTGAGTCAAATTACCTTAGTCGCCTTTTACGACACCTCGGTAAGACATGAGGGTGGTCTATTCTACTCAGCCGGATACCACACGGCGGGTCGACTTACCTTAGTCGCCTTTTACGACACCTCGGTAAGAAAAGAGAGTGGCACAGAGAGTGTACACGCCATGTAGTATCCGGGCGAATAAAATAGTACCACCCTCATTTCTTACTGAGGAGTCGTAAAAGGCGACTAAGGTAAGTTGACCCACCGTGTGGTATCCGGTTTAGTAGAATAGACCACCCTCTTTCTTACCGAGGTGTCGTAAAATACGACTAAGATAAGTTGACGTCAAGTAGGCGGCCGGTCGTAAAAACGCAACCAAATCATGTGACAGCATGTTTATAACATGTTGTGCCGACCCCACTTAGAGTGGGATAAGGGCAGGAGGATGATGACTTAAATACATATATACACCCAGGCTCGAAGAACCAACAAATTTTTGTTAGAAAATGTTGGCCCTCGGTGGTAATCGAACCTCCGACCCGCGGAGCTGAAGGCAGCGTCACTACCAACTGCGCCAACGAGCCAGTAAAGACGAGTCAGTCTTTACTTTCGGTTTGTTTATATTATAGATTTATACTACAATAGGGGACCCAGCCTAAAATGTGTCCACTTACAATGAAAGCAGAGTGCCAATATAAAAAAGAAAACAAACCGGAATTATTATCTGTCTAATTTAAATAATTTATAGAAGCAGGCGTTTCTTTGAAAAATTCCATTACAAATTTCCAGTGCAGAAGTTATGATAGAATTATTTTGCTATAATCTGCGTTTTTTGAGAAAGCATGTATTGCTTAGTCTTAGAAGCAGACTACGTTCACATATCTCATATATGCAGTAAGTAAATAAATAATAATAATAAATATATGAGACCGTCCGTCCCCAATGTAAGTAACTTAATACTTGTGTTATGGGTGATAGACCAGACAAATATTTGCAATATCATGTATTTAAATTGTTTTTAATCTTATCCTACTTCCTACAAATATTATAAATGCGAAAGTTTGTGAGTATGGATGTATGTTTGTTACTCTTTGACGGCGAATCCGCTAAACCAATATCGATGAAATTTGGCACAGTTATTCCTTATACAGCGGGGTAACATATAGGCTATAGAAATCCTGTTAATTCTACAGAACTAGGATGACATTGGAAAGCGCCATCTATGATTAACCTATAACGCGACAACAGTCCATGCGAACGAAGTTGCAGGTAAAAGCTCATGAGGATATAAACGGCACGATTTCGCTCAGTAAATGTCGTTCATAATAATTATGATGCCAAAAATAAAATTCTTCAGTTTATTTTGGGTATCATCCATACCGGTTTTGAGCTAAATTTATTAGGAGAGCAATTATAACGCCCTTTTCGTTATTTTTGGGTGGAATATTCAAGAAGGCGGAGGCGTTTTTAGATCAATGACCGAATTTATCGCGCTGATTAATTATCAACACTTCTTGCTCATTAATTACAGGTCAGAGTAAAAATATAGCACGAGTATATTAAAAAAATTTACTTAGTTAATTTATGTGAACGTCTAAAGTCCAAATATTAACTTAAATACTAACAAATTTACATTTATAAATAGACATAGGTGCGCCGTGTGGTATCCGGCGAAATAGTATAGTACCACCCTCATTTCTTACCGAGGTGTCGTAAAAGGCGACTAAGGTAAGTTGACCCGCCGTGTGGTATCCGGTTTAGTAGAATAGACCACCCTTATTTCTTACCAAGGTGTCGTAAAAGGCGATTAAAGTAAGTTGACCCACCGTGTGGTATCCGGTTTAGTAGAATAGACCACCCTCTTTCTTACTGAGGTGTCGTAAAATACGACAATGGTAAGTTGATGTCAGGCAGGCGGCCGGTCGTAAAAATGCAGCCAAATCATGTGACAGCATGTTTATGACATGTTGTGCCGACCCCACTTAGAGTGGGATAAGGGCAGGAAGATGATGAAATAGACATAGGTCTTTTTATGACAGTGCCATACAATATGATCTTTTAAACGTAAACGCTGTGATAGAAAAGAAATTATAATATTGTTTTGCTATATTTTTTTATAATATTATAGGAAAAAATTAAATTTATTATCATTATAAAATACACAACAAACTACAACTACCTTACAATTGCCAAGCACGACACAACGTCGAGTATAAAAAAAATATGTTTAAACATTGTTATAATATATATACAAGATTAACTCATTTAAATATTAAAGATTATTAGTTGAAAGATGGTATTATAAGGTGACATTTAAACATTCCTGTGTCGAACGTTTTATAATCATTCAAGTACTTTTTGTGGAAATATAAATAAAAAACACGTTTTATCAGTATTATAAACAAAAATAGGTCTTTTAACATGTATTAATTTACATTCGGTATATCAATTTGTTTCTTTTCGAAGCAAAAATGGAAATATATTATGATAAAATTGATATATACAAATTACCACGCGTATTTCTGCGAAGGAAAACGGAAAGGAAACGATCTTAGAGATGGTCGTAGTGAATTAGTGTAGTGCTTGTGTACTTTGTTGTTAGTAGCGGTTTTTTGTGTTACCTACGTGCAGTAACTAATCCGGCATGTATAAGTTATGAGAACGGTTTTTGCTTCCTACATGCATTAGATTTTCTTAACTAACGCGGACTATAGCAAAATAACTCTATCATAGCTTTTGTACTATAGAAAATACGCAAAGTGAAGTCTTCTTTTATAAATTACCTATTTGAAATTTGAAACCCAAAAATCCGCATTCGAGCAGTTTAGAGATCTTAGCTTTTAATAGTTTAAAGGATGTGAAAAAATAACCAATTTTTATATAAATCGATTATTTTAATTTCTATTTAAATTTAATTCGATTCGACTTAAAAGAAATCCATTATATTATTTATCCACTTTTATTACTCTCCTTTTTCTCGTTTATTATTTTAAGAAAATCTCGTTTGTTAAATACACATTTTGATCAAATTTTGAAAGCAACACATCTAATCGTACTTGTCCAGTTAAAATATAGTCTTTTAGTCAGTTCTAATTAATTATTATAATATAAAAAAACAACTAAGAAAAAAATCGATTATTGATAATCGGTTTTTAACAAATCGATTTATATACTCTAATACACATCCCGAATCTTAACTCTACCAAAACGACAACGTCCTTGGGATAGTTACATGTGTTCCTCTAATTTTATTACTTTGCATGGTAATCAGCAATAGTAATAGAATATAGTAATAGAAATGATACAGTAAAAAAATTAAGACATCGCTACTTTGTTGCTTATAAATTCCGTTTTTTTACTGAAGATCATTGGAGTGTCGGAAAGAATTATACTCAAAAATTAAGGAGCACTTATAAAAAATTTTAAGTCACTAAGCTTGATAGTACTTAAAATTAATAGGAAATGTTATACCTTATCTATTTCCTACTTTATCTTTTTATGTCCAAATATATTGTTATTACAGTACAAGTAATTTATGAGTTACCCATCTAGTGTGATAAAACGCCTTATCGCGTTAATGCCTTTTGCGTTCTTCCAATTTGACATTGGTGAAATAAGCTATGCTTAGAACATATTAGCAAAGAATGGAATAAGTATAATATTTTAATGTTTATGTTTTATTTATGTTTCCTATTTAAAAATAAAAACCTTTATATTATCGCCACGTGAAGGACAATTTTTAAAAGCAAATTTAAATCTGAAGAGCTACTGTCATTTCTGATTGTCATTTTTGTTTCGCACGGAATAACGCCTTCTGTTTTTAGAATCTTATTTTACAATTTTATTGTGATAGCTAAACGGCGAGAGAATATGAAATAAATATAAATTCGCGGTTCAAAACTAACAAATAAATGGTTCAAAACGTGTACGCTTAGTTATGTAACACTGCACTTTTATTGTAGTTTCTGTTGTGACTCATTTAATATAGTTATAATAGTTTAAAAACCTTGACACTGTACAAGTTAATAGCACTTTATATATGATGTCGCTGGTGTGCTACAATGTTATATAGCTATTTTTGCACTATACATATAGAACTCTGGGGTATATGTGTAACCTACCAATCAGCATTGGAGCAGCGTCGTTTGGTCTTAGCTCCAACTCTTCTCTCCAAAAACGGAGAGAGGAGGCCTGTGCCGCATAGTGGGTTAGTAACAGCCCGTTACTTTACTTTTACTTGTATTAACTCATAGTTTCTCGGAGTTTTAACCCGCCAGTCTCTTAATAAGAGACAGTTACCGTTGTTACCCGTAGGCCGTAGGCTAAATCATTGCATAAAGGACGCAACTTATCTGAAATGTTATGTCCGCGTACCCAATGTTGCCCGAAGGTGATATTTGTTTAACAATAAATCAGCTCTCGTAACTTGATATTATTTTTACTGTACAAGAGGAATTTTCCTATAAAATATTGGTAAAATAAATTCCATACGCTTTTACTTTGTGATGAATATCAAAAGTTCTTTATGTCGTGTTCGACAACTGCGCAATTTATCATTTTTGGTTTAAGCCTTAATACAGGGTTGCAAATTCAAACTTGTTATTGAAATAGCGTAGGATGCCGTCTCTAGTTATCTTCAATATTTAAATGAGTTAATCTTGTATATTAATATATTTCGTTGGGTATAACTGCGTTGCAAAAAGTGCAGTGGATTAGCGCTCTTTGCGCGCGTATATCGGTTATCAAATATATTTTCTGAATCTCTGAAACGGCTCGAACGATTTTCCTGAAATTCAGCATGTAGGGGGTTTTGGAGTAGGAATATTGATCTAGCTAGGTTTTATTTTTAAAAATTTCGTTTTATTATGTTTTTGGCATTAAATTTTTTTTTAAATGTAGTATTGAAATCAAATAAGCTGTGTGGTGTCCGGCTGAATAGAATAGTACCACCCTCATTTCTTACCGAAGTGTCGTAAAAGGCGACTAAGGTAAGACGACCCGCTGTGTTGTATCCGGCTAGTAGAATAAACCATACTCATTTCTTACCGAGGTGTCGTAAAATTCGACTAAGGTAAGTTGATGTCAGACTGGCGGCCGGTCGTAAAAACGCAGCAAAATCATGTAAGAACATGTTTATAACATGCTGTGCCGACTCTACTTAGAGTGGTGTGAATTTTAAATAATAAGCGTCTTGTTTGTTGTAGTTAATAAAAAATTTGTATTTACCTGTTGCCATCTATTAACAACGCCCCAAAAGCTTAGAACTGCAGCCCATTGTTTATTATTTAAAATTTAATATTATCAATTAATATTTTTACAGACTACATGATAAATTACTAGTGCACTTACCTTAATGGATCCTTGATTGCGATTCACAAATGACAATGGAATAATACAAATTAATGACTTTACCATTTTTCCAATCACCTTAACCAAAAACAAATTGATGGAAACTTTTCTTATTTTCAGGTAAAACGAGCTCTCTAATCAGTATATCTGAGGCGCTAGTACCTGTGATCTATTCACCCGTGTACAGCAAGGTGTATCTCAGTACACTGTCGACTTTCTCGGGCGCTTTCTACCTCATAAGCGCCGCGCTAGCTGTACCTGCCATACTCATATATTTGTAAGTTATGTTCCAAAAATCATCTTCCTGCCCTTATCCCACTCTAAGTGGGGTCGGCACGACATGTTATAAACATGCTGTCACATAATTTGGCGTTTTTACAACCGGCCGCCTGCCTGACGTCAACTTACCTCTGTCGTATTTTACGACCTCGGTAAGAAAGAGGGAGGTCTATTCTAATAAACCGGATACCACACGGTGGGTCAACTTACCTTAGTCGCCTTTTACCACACCTCGGTAAGAAATGAGGTTGGTCCATTCTACTCAGCCGGATACCACACGGCGGGTCGACTTACCTTAGTCGCCTTTTACGACACCTGGGTAAGAAATGAGGGTGGTACTATTCTATTCAGCCGGACACCACACGGCGTAAGTTATGTTCCATAAAAGTTATTTTCAATAAAGTTTGCTATTTAAACCTATGTTAGTCTAAAGATTCGAGCATAAAATGATTTATGGCTTAGAGTTAACTTACACTAACCATTATACGAGTATACTCAAAGTATGAGAAAAAGGAATGTATTATTGTATACTTACGTTTGAATTTAAGAAAGTATCGTAATTTTATATTCGTATTTTTATGAATAAGATGTACCAAAAACTTCATTCGCAATATATTTTTTCCTTTTTACGATAGAAAACTTATTTTTTATCCTATGTGTTACGCCGTTTTATAAACTGCAATTGTACCAAATTTCATCGATATTGTTCCAGCGGATTAGCTGTGAAAGCGTAACAGACAGACAAGACTTTCGCATATAGAATATTAATATAGTATAGTAGAATGCTTTTGAGATCATGACGATGCTCTACGAAGAATATTGTGTTAATGTGCCCATTTTTTCTTTCCGTACACTTGTGGCAAAGTTTTGACAAATGAAATTTTTCAGTTTTTTAATCTTCCTTATTTTTTCGATGGTCTGAGGGTGACAATAATAAACAAACACTAGTTACATATGCTGGGTTGAAGACAATAAATAAACTCAAAAATGGTTGAAAATAATGATTTATACCATTTAACCCTGTGAGCTTTAAATTACGTTTGTTACTAAGATCCAACTCTCAATGAATTTTCGTTGTAATTTATAGGCGTACTGGGAACCATTTTAGCGTTTAACAAAAATGGCGACTTTGATTTATAAACCAATTTTCCCAATCCTACATATAAAAGCTAACCGCTGAGTGATTACAAGCTACCATAGAGAGCTAAAACTTATTAGATAATTTCGTTTAATTCTCCGGAGATGCTTTATGAAAGTTGTTTGATTTTCCCTTACGTAGCAAAGGGTTACTAAAAGCAAAGCAATTAATCAACATAAATTATTCAGCGAATAACATTTAAGACAGCGGTACTGATAAAGAGGTCAGCGTTTTGTCCTTAGTTAATTTGTCACTATTCTAATCTCAGATGTACATCCATTGACAACTGACATAGGCTTTTTTGCTTAGGGCACGGATCTTGATTGATAAAAGTGGAGAATATAGAAACAAAAGTTTTACAAGATTTAGAATACCAGATTTTAGAATACAGAATACAGATTTATTATATCATGAGTAATATTCATAGTTTATATATAGAAACCAGCTACATTCACTATGGTTTCCGCCGCTATAACAGCGTGTAAAGAGCTCATGAATAAGGCCCCTGTTAGTGCTTGAAAATAGTCGGATACAAGACGTGAGTAGAGATGGCTTCTATACATAAAACTGCGATAGCCTCACGATGAGGTCATGTGACTCTTTCCAAGGATCGTTAGTTCAAACCCCTGGCACCAATAAGTTTTACTGTTTAAACTTATGTACCTAAATGATATTGCAAGTTGCTTTTCAGAGAAGAAAAACAAACTTGAGGAAAAGTACATAACTCTGAAAAATTCCTGGGATATGTGTAACTTATTGTGTCCAATCCACTTTGAAGCAACGTGGTGGGTCTAAGCTCTAGCCCTTCTCTCCAAAAGATGGAGAGAACGGCTGGAGGAAGGGCCTATGCTCAATAGTGGAAGAGTAACTAGCGGCTACTTTACTTTAATTTTATCGGCCTGTAACCATACCATGGCTAGATAAAGGAGTCCTCTTTCTTTTAGGACTTAAGGATTAAGGCTTGACCCTCCACATTCTCCAATGGAGATCAACAAGTGACATATATTCCAGGAATTCTCCAGAGATATAGGAATTTTTCTCGCGATGTTACCTGAAAACCGCGTCGATTAAGCACATATATCTTTATATATATGTTTCTTTGGTAGTTTGCTTCGGGTTCGAACTCTATTTTATCATCTAAGGGTTATTGTAAAGTAGATTTCACTCTTTCATTGCACAGTTTGGTTACGCTATGAAGTAACGTAATTGTATCGAGCAATTGCTATATTACTTAGTTCTAGTCGAGATCAATTCGATTCATTGGTTAAATATCTCTCTCTACAACGAAAATATTCCGCTCCATTATGGTAAAATAAAAATTAGCTGATATCGTTCTTTAGTTTTAAATCGAATAGACTGGATTCAGGCAAATAAAGAAAAAAACAGTGTTAGGAACTAAAAACCACGCTCTTGGAAAGGGCAAAATATAGTTTTTGTGCCAAAATGGGTCATATAATATATTGCGTCCCACGATTTTATTTCCACCACGAAGGTATTCATTTTCTCCGTTTTCTACGTGACTATCAGATATGGAAACGGATAGTCACCTCAACATTTAGCATTATATATGTATATTTTCTATTTACTTGATCGCGGATTATAGCAAAATTATTTTATTATTACTTTTGTGTAAATAAAAAATTAATAAATTTCTTTCGTAAAGTTACATGAATAAGAAAATCGATTTAATACAAAAGAAAACTAAAATATTAATAAAAAGTTAACAATTTGTACTAGCTTTTTACCGACTTAATTCCTAAAGCAGAAGCTTAAGAGAGAAATTAGCCTACGACGTTACGTAGCTTCAAGAAGGTGCGAAAGTCCTTTGTTAGGTTTATCTAATAAAGTTTGACAAGAAATTTAAGACGTGCTTTCGTCAATTAATGTTCTCTGAACGAGTCATGACGTCTTTTGCGTAATATTTTAGCGGTAATTTGAGTTAGTTTTTTTAACAGCTTTGGAATTATAGTACTTTATATTAAGTATTTAATATAAACCGTGTGGTATCCGGCTCACTAAAATAGACGACCTTCGGATGGCGGGTCGTAAAATACGTAGCGAAATCATGTGACGTGTAAACACGTCACATGTTTTGCCGATCCCATTTAGAGTGGGATAAGGACAGAAGAATGATGATTAAGTATTTAATATATTAATTACTTTTATTTTTACTATTAATTATTTTAAATCCTAAAGTTTGTGTTTGTTTGTTCATTAATTTCTCATTTTTTCACGTCTAAATGAGTAACTGAGGAAGATGGTTTCTGTATGAAGTTAGTAAAAGAGCTGTATTAATGCCATACGTTTTTATTAAGGCACTGAGTCAAAGCAAACGAAGTCGAGAGCAGAATATAGCCATACATAGATGCAGTCAGGTTGCATCATCATCCTTCTGCTCTTATCCACTCTAAGAGGGGTCGGCACAACATGTTACAAACATGTTGTCACATGATTTGGCAAAGTATTTTACGACTGGCTGCCTGCCTGGCAGTCAGTTTGCATCATCAACGTATATTCTTTTACCATTCTTCTGTTTCTCGGAGGTAGAAAGGATAATTTTTTATCCCTCGGTGGCTAGAACGTCTTCGCTTTGCCAGCAATATATGCACAGAAAAGTATTGTCAATCTAATAATTTAAACTTACAACAATTACCGTTTGATAGTTGTTCTCAATTAAGCGGTTTTTAAGTAGAAATCGGTCGATTATGTCATTGGGAGGTCATCTAGAACTGACTAAAATGGCACAGACTATTCATAGTATAAAACCGACTTGCACTTGACCGGTTTTTTGTTTGTTTGTGTTATGCTTTCGCTTAACGCAGAATTAACTAGATTAGTAAGGTTGGCACACATTGTTCGGCCCCTTTTGAATGCAATTTACGATGGATTTAGACTAAAAGTTAGCTTGAATTCCGTTAGCTAGTATTCTTTGAAAGTTATGTTAGCGCACACATTCAACAATAACACGATATAATAGAAATACCACAATTCCCGTTCCGAGATGTTCTTCTCTTGAAAGAAGAACAAAGACTGAATGCAACTAAAACGTTTTAGCAATATAGGTATAGGAATACTCCACCAAAAACAACACGACACAGTGTTGTCACGATTTTAATCAAAAAGGGCGCGATACTCTTGTTTTATGACTGTGTTGCTATAAAATAAAAAGCGAAGTCATTGGCGACAACAGTTAAAAGTAGTAGTTTGAAAAAAAGTAAATACTGGCTGAACGCTTTATTTATCGCCTTTATATATTTTGTCACTTGCAAAAAAAATGATACTTGTAAAACGACCGGGCAGGGGTGAAATACGTGTCAGAAACAGTCAATTCAATGTCTCTTCGGACAGTAGAAGGGTCTTTCATAGTATTCCTGATAGGAATGTACTGGAAGAGGTCTGTTCATGAGTTCCACGCTTTATTCAAATTCAAATTATTCTTTAATCAAATAAACTTGTAAGTGCATTTACGACGTTGCTTCGGAAAGCTGCTCCTACCGAGAAGAGCCAGCAAGAAATCGGCGGTTGCTCTTATAAAACTATTATTCTTAACACTAGTTACATTTAGTCAGTACTGTCTTGTACAGGGTCAAAGAGTAGCTATGTCCACGCATTCTTATCATCCAAGTAATCCTCAATATATATATATTCCTTATATATATTCTTATGCACAAAAATTAAATTGTTAAAAATATACATACTGTATATTCAACAATTTACTGTATTAAATATTTTTATTATCCTTAAGAAAATGTAAAACATATTCGACAACCAAAATGAAGTCAGTGTGCTTACACCCTAATACTATAAAATAATTTATCATTCAAATTTAATAGATGCTTACAACATTATTCGCATAAAAACAGCATAATAAACAACAGTAGTTTTTTCGTACTTTCAAAGTAGATCAGTTTAATAATTTAGTGAACAAAATAATAGTAAATAGTTTATAGTAGGAAAAACTTTATCGGTAACAGAAATCTACTTTTAAAATAAGGTAACCTAAATATTTACTCCTTAAAATAAACAACTTAGGTATATGTATGAAACGTGAGTACAACATACCCCTTTCGAAAAAATTTTTTTTTTAAGTTTGGGGTTCGCAATTTGGGGTACAAATGACTAGTAAACCTGTTAAATTTCCAGCTAAGCTAAATGCTTAAATATAATATAATAAATTAATTAATTTATATAATAATTAATTAATTTATATAATAAATTAGGAGTGGGTTCACGTCGGTAGTATAATGGCCGGGATTCGAACCCACGACCCCTCGATCGCAAGTTAGTTACTTTAACAATTCCGCTACCTCCGCCTCACAAATTAAGCGGACAGAAGACGAAATAAGGAGGAAATGATGCGAAATTTCGAATGCCAATAATTCATTAGAAAGAACTGATCGTAGTGCTAATATTTTTTTTTAATTTAAAATAAATACATATTACATCTAATAGATAAAAATATCATTACACACACTACCTTTCATTTCAAATATACACACGCGTAGTCCTTTTGTTTAAACTTTAGTCTGTGGTCATATTAAAAGAGTATAATATTTTTTCTTGTAATAATATTGATTATGGTATTGCGTAATCATGTTTTTTATTTAGTATATTTATTATGCATTAAAAAAAATACATTTTTCACTCCTCCATATAGACTAAAATTGCCTAATAAATACTCCTCCGTATGCGTAATTCGTAAACAGAGGAACAAAGTTTTTGGTTCAGTTATTAATATTGGTTTTAATTTATGTAGTGTAAATATATAGTACGTGGGTGAACAAGCCTTGCTCGGTAATTTTTAAAATTATGTAAAAAAAAAAATAGAAAGACAAATGAGAAAACAATAGTGCAGGTAGAGCTAGCTAGACCGCCCTTTCCCCAAATGAACTACCATGACTTTACGTTTGACAGCGAAAAATTGTGATTGTAATCAACGTAAATTTCAAAAAAATACAAAATCCCCGAAAACAGGGATAAAACGACATTTTTTTAAATAAATCTTATCTAGATCGATTTTTCTCCCCCAAAACCCCCTACATACAGAATACATGAATTTCAGTAAATCGTTGGAGCTGTTTCCGTGATTCCGAAAATATATATACATACAAGATTAACTAATTTTTTACGAAATAATATTACATAGGAAACATATAACAACAATATTAAGATAACTTCTTCATTTGCAGCAAATACTGCATGCTTAGACGTCGACAGCTTCTAGCAACGTCTTTTAATTTCAACACTGACAAAAAAAGGCCTTGATTATTACGCCCTTATAGCCGGAGCGATCCGATTTCTAATAACAATAAAAACCTTGAGTCAAATTTTCTATTCTGATATAAATCATCTAACAGTGACCTTAAATGGCCTTCATTATATCCCATAGAAAGTGAAATGCTTGGAGTTTTTATGTTACTTATAAATAGATTCGTTACTTGACAAAAAAAACCTATCTGCGTTGAAAAGTGAATTGGAGATGAAAGTTAGTAATATATTATCATCATCCTCCTGCCCTTATCCCACTTTAAGTGGAGTCGGCACAACATGTTACAAACATGTTGTCATATGATTTGGCTTCGTATTTTACAACCGGCCGCCTGCCTGACGTCAACTTACCTTAGTTATATTTTACGACTCCTCGGTAAAAAAGAGGGTGGTCTATTTTACTTAACCGGATACTACACGGTGGGTCAACTTACTTTAGTCGCCTTTTACGACACCTCGGTAGGAATTGACGTTGGTCTATTCTACTCAGCCGGATACCACACGGCGGGTCTACTAGTTAGTTTTAGTCAGTAATATGTGATAAAATCACCATAATTGTATAGCCCTTATCTTAAATTTTAAATATTTCTAATATTAAAAAAAGTATGTGTGTATTTGTGCCGTTGGTTTTAAAAGGCTAAACGAATTTATAGGCTGTTTTTTTATTGTAATAGAATTCATAATCTCAGAGTTACTCAGAAGCAAACAATTTTTATCTATAATTACCTATACCTTATTACTTGTTCCATAATTTCTTTTCCACGGGTAAAAAGTGGAGGCATCGAGTAGTAAATCAACATCCTCCTGCCCTTACCCCACTCTGAGTGGGGTAGCATCGTAACATGTTCTTACCGTAGTCGCCTTTCACACCTCGGTAAGAGAGTGGTTTATTCTACTCAGCCGGATACCATAAGGTAGGTCATCTTACCTTAGTCGCCTCTTACGACACCTCGGTAATAAAGAGGATGGTCTGGTCGGTTCTACTTAGCAAGATACCACACAGCGGAGTCGCCTTTAACAACACTTCTGTAAGAAATGAAGGTGGTCTATTCTACTCAGCCGCCTACCACATGGCTTAGTAATATGTTATGGAAGTTAAAGTAAAAAACAAATATTGCATTTTTGTATATATGGCCATATGATTTTAGCCCGCGATATCTACGGAATATTCATATATTTCGTTTTTTATATATTCGTTTTTTTTTCTTTACAGAAGCCTGTATATTTTACGACGGAAAGAAACCGTAGAGTGCCAACTTGCTGATAACAAGTCCAAGGACAACGAGGTTACGCGATTTTAGTTAATTTTGTTGTATATTTATTGTTATATTTGTTAGTTGTGAAGTTTAATTAATTACCTATGTACCTACCACAAAATCTCAATAAATTTAAGGTTTGTATTATAAAAAACTTCTTTTAATTTACCCAATATATTGCTTTACCTTATACTATTACTCTATTATCTAAATATCATAGCTGTGATAGCCCAGCGGTGAGACCGTGTCTCTTTCGAGGCGTCATGACGTTCAAACCCCGGGCAGACACCAATTTTTTCTGTTAAAAACTTGTGTCTAATCGGTAATTGCAATTTATCACACGCTTTTCGGTGAAGGAAAACATCGTGAGGAAACCTGCATTACTCTAGAGAATTATGGGGATATGTGTAACCTACCGCAATGTAGCAGCGTGGTAGGTCTTAGTATCCTATATAGTGTATTATCTATGGATCTTAGCTCCAATCCTACTTTCCAAAAATGGAGAGGAGACCTATGTCCAGCAGTGGGATTGAAACAGGCCATTACTTTACTATTGCTCACTATTATCTAACTATCGCACATACGTATAGAGCAACAGAAGAATGGATAGATTACGTATACTATACTTCTTAACGTCATTGTCTCAATATGATTATTTCAGTTATTGATTAGTTCAGGGCCAATGCCCCACAGGTGGGCAATTTCATTATTAATTGGAAGGGAAATTCAAACATGGACTCGACACGAAATTAATACTTTCGCTCCGGGCGAAATTTAATGCAAAATGCAAATAGTTCCTCCTAAAACCTATCATTTAAGTTAAAAACTTATTGCTTACCTAAGTAAAAAACTCAATTTTATAAATACATGTTACAACATGTTTCTAATACAACCTCCTTCATAGAATTGGATCTCATTAGCTTCCCTATGAGGGACATTATTGTTATAAAAGCTAATAGCAGGTTAGAAGAGACAACGCCTACGAGGCAAATACAACACAACTACGGGAATGTAGTACCATGTTGCTGTCAATCGTTCTAGAACCGCGTAGAACGCTTGCTTACCTACCATCATTAAAAAATTGAAAGGTAACAGTATAAAAATAAAACGAAGTTGACATAACTTTTTTAATAAACAATATATACACATTTTCTCCTACAGACTAAAAATGAACTATAAATAAAAATGTAAGGTCAAATACAAATCTAAAAAATCAAATTTTTTAACGCTGAACCTGTGTTTAAAACATTATTTTATACATATTAATTAAAGAATTACTCAATTCAGAGCCAATTATTTAAATGCCAAAAATGTAATCAATCATTAATTTTTTGAAGAATTATTAGAAAAAAAATATAGGCGAACATAATAATAATAATAATAATAAAAATACTTTATTGCACAATTTAAAAACAAACAAACATAAATAATCTTAAATTTAAAAGTAGTGCAAAGGCGGCCTTATCATTAATAGTGATCTCTTACAGGCAACCTAATATTAGAGACACTAAAACTAGGAGTAGGTATACAGGACGGTGCACAAAGTATTTATTAATAAACGTAAATACATTCTAATAAATACACCCTAATACATATTAGAATAATAATACACTAATACATACATATTTATATACACAGTACTTAAATTTATACACACTATTTACTTATATATTAAATTACAATGATAGATAATAAGTCTTGAGACGATGTTTAAAAATGCCAACAGATTGTGCGTGTCTAATATCCCGAGGTAGCATATTCCACAATGTTACAGCCAAACAACACAACATACACAACACAACAACACAACAACATACTCAAAAATATTATTATTATTTATGTTGCAGTTACTTGAAAGGTATAGGACTTAATGTAAAGCTTCTGGTAACGACTATTAACGAAAAATTTATGCAAAATACCCATATACCCATGATGTCAAATAAATTTCTTAATGTATATGAAGTCAAATAAATTACAAAATTTTGCAAAATTGTTATATAAAAGTGGACGGTATAGCTATATTTGGTCGTTTTCAAATATTGAATGCCTTTTACTATTTTCAATATTTGTCCTAGATCATAGAGTATAGAGCAGCACAGTTTTTTCGCTTTTTATTTTCGAATGGGATCATTTGCTAGTTACATTAATAAATACTAAAATTTCAGTTTGAAACTCTTCGATGGTGGTTTTTTTGACTTGTCTTCTGTTTTATCATCTGTGTAATCTTTGTTAATCAACATTTTAATATATCTTCCCTGTTGGTCTGAAGGTAAAGATATGCCCAGGGTCTGACAGTTTCTCACAATCTCAGTGCAACCTCGTAAATTTTTATTCCTTACTGAAACAATAGTGTTACTATAACTAAAGATAGGAAATAAGAAGTTATATGATTTAGTATTTTGCAGCACTTACTAATAATATTGCTTAAATTAGGGATTGCCACAAATGATAACAAATGCTCCTGCTTAGCGCCTAGCAAGGGTACATAAGTCATTTCTTGGTTTGGATATAAGATTCTATAATAAAATTCCACAGTCAATTTCAGCTTGCCATTACAGCAGATTAAAAACATTGTTAAAAAAGGCTACTACTAAAAGACTATAGTATTGAGGATTACTTAGATGATAAGGATACGTGGACATAGCTATTCTTCAAACCTGTATAAGAAAGTAATGACTAAATGTAACTAGTAAAAGTTTTTTTCAAAAGGGCAATTTTGAATTTAATTTAAATATTTTGGGCACGAAACTCACCGATTAACCTAATCTTCCAACCCATGTTCAACAACTATTACTACTATGCTACAACGCCAGCAGGAATAATAAGAGGCCGTGACCTTACTTTACTTAAGAACAATTTTCTCGATCCTTTGTCATTAGTATATCTCTAGAAATTAGCAGAAATAGGATAGCAATTGTTTACTGTAAAAGCTGCTTGCATGTTACATATTGATAAGGTCGGCCATACAAGAACTACTCGAGAGTCGAGGGGTTAGCCAGACATTAACAGGATCGGTCTTGCAACAAAGTCAAAAGTCTACAGATTAAAGCTGCCATTCATAACCGCGCTGCCAACCACCCCAAGCAGTTGCAAATGCTTGTTCGGTGCATTAGCACCTTACATATAATTTCATAAATACGGACGCGCTGCGCCGCCGTCTTAAGTTTGCAATTGTCTACAAGCACCGCGAACAACGCGCGCCCCCCGCATTTATAGTTTTAGTAGCATAACATTAGTAATCATTTATCCTTAGTATTATTAAAAGTTTGGAGTAGAAAACAATTCTTCTCCTTACATTTTGGTCCTTCGAGCCGGATATGAACCAGCGACCTATGGATTCGTGTAGCCGTTCGTAATCGTGTGTAAACGTACATAGAAGTCTGTTGTTCACTGTGCGGTCGCAGCTTGAAGCAGTTAAGATGGACTGCTTCAAATTGTCTGTTATAATCGTTAGGAATAATAAACAGATTTTGAAAGCCCGGGAATACCAAAGAAGACATTACAACATTAAATTCTGTAATAAATATTGTATATAACGTTTCACTAATATCTGACTAATGAGAATATTTTAGGCTGAGAAATCATTGTAGCGGAACGATAGTAATTTCACTACAAAGAGATGAATCTAATTGCGTAGTTATTAACTGTAGCGTTATTAAATGAGTTTGGCGGAGCATGTATATTAAAAGTCTTTTATATTAAAGGACTTTTTTAGTCCCCTGTATTTCGGTAACTTACAACATTCTTATACTTTTAATATATCACTTTTTTTTAAATGGTCAAGCTATTTATACAAGTACAGTATTAATCTTTATCAATTTGAATAGGTTAGTTAAAAATGTCATTATTAATATTATTTGCCTTTGCACCCTATAATAAGAATATCTTAAGAGGTATCGCAAAATTAAAACTAACACATTTGTTCAAACTCTTCTTGATAAGCTCCTTAGAATAGTTTGAATCAAGTTTTAGGGTATAATACGGCTGACATACACATGTAGTGTAAAAGCCCTTTAATTACAGAATAAAAAAAAATAACATGCACCACAATATTGGACGAGAAGGCGGAGTGCCTGGCTTGATGTTCTTGTTATCAAATACAGTATATAATAATAATATATGGGACGATTAACTATACTTCTGTTATAGCCGACCAACAAATGGTAAATATACACATATATAATTTTACATACAATACATAAATACACCTAGAATCGCTTAACCAACAAATTGTAATTAGTAAATGGATACATTTTATATCTACCCCATATAAGAAAAATTCATTTATTAACTGCCTGGGATTTCAACCCCTAACCCAATATAACCACTAGGCTCATATTTATCATCAACCTCTCCTTGACCACTGACGGACATAGGTCTCCCCAATATCACACCACTAAGCTCTGTCTTCAGCTCTTTAGGCTCATATTAACTTATTATAATTCAATTTAATTATTACTTTATCAAAAAAGTGCTTTAACCACAGGAAAGGGTATTTTCCATATTCTGTGCCGTTAATTTATGGTATGGTTATATTAGCTACTAAGTGTATACTTACATTTATAATTGAACAGTATTTGTAATACTTTAGCATACTCATCCATCATATTATACTTAAGGAGACTCTGTAGTAATCTCACAACTGCATCTTCATTGTATTCCCTTAGGATGCTAATACTGAATGTTGATGCCCTGTAATTAACAATAAATTTTTAAATAAAAATATAGCATAATAAATTAATAAAAAATAAATTTAATTAGTAAAATCCATTCATTATTATGATAGCTGAAAGCATGTGTCCTATATCTTAACAGTTCATAGGTTTAAACTCTGGGCTTGCAGAAGAACCTCTACTAGCATCAGGGAATGTACCCTGACATCCTAAGGGACACCTACTGTGAGGGAATATGTCTAACTTACTTCTTTTAAAGTAGAGAAGAAACTTTTACCTTAAAATGTTAAAATAGTTTAAAAAAACCTATTTTTATTCTAACAATACAGCAAAAATCAATAAAACTGATATAAATGAATGAATGAATGAATATCTCTTTATTGCACACCAGGTAAATAATAAAAAAGAGAAATAAGAACATTTAAGAGAGCAAGGGAGGTCTTATTACTAAAAGTTATCTCTTACAGACAACCCCTATAAATTGTCTATTATAATATATTTTTTTTACATTACATTTTTACTCATTGCAACTATGTTCTTTGTCTTCGTGATACATTGGACATCTACTTCTGGACATAGGAGTCAAACCACACAAGCTTGTGCCGCTTGGATCTTGTGGCTCGCCGTGACCTTTTTAAGTTCATCAGTCCACCTCATAGAGGGGTCCACCAACACTATGATCTCCTTTGCGGGGTTGCCATTCCAACCTATTACCTGACATTGCAACTATGTGAACTGATTTAGTGGCAACATTTTTTGTGGGATTTACAATGATTTATTTCATTATAAGCTACCTATATACCAAAAACATAAAAAACCAGCAGTCCTTGTTGATTTTACTCACAAACAGTAAGTGTTACAAATAAAAACAAAATTGTGTAATTCATTACTTAAATATTGATATGAAATCTCTCTTAGTTCACCTATATAAGACCATTGTTTAAAGCCATTTATATACTGTATTTTAATCAAATATATGAGACTATATTCAATAAAATAATATTAAGTATTATAGAATAAATTTAACATTTACCTTCTACTTACTTATCTCTTATAATATCACGTAAAATTTCTGATGAGTCTAACAAATCATTTGATGTCATCTGATCAGAGAACCAAGTGCTTGACCAACATATATGCCAAAAACATATAAGAGGGTAGTGGTCACTCCATTTGTCACTAAACTCCAGAACATATTTCCTAAATATAACCATAGTTGCCTCAGAGCGGTTCAACACGGAATCACTAATTAGCTCTCTAAATATTGTTCTATAAAAGCTTCTCAGACCTACATTTTTAATGTATGCTGCTTTTAATGTTGACAGACCTTGTTCTGAGTTACCTTTCATGCACTGTGCTTTCGCCAGGTAATGCATAAAGTGACCATTCTTAATACATAAATTACGATCTACCTTCAAACAATATTTCTGTAGTAGTTCTACGACATGCACTCGGCCATACATACTATTATACCTGTAAAGTTTTTTAATCATATTTACACTAAGAAATTTTCGCTTATCAAGACACTCGTTTATTAATCTCATGATTTCTTTATCCCTGTTCCTTTCCATGAGATCTTTTAAGACATAATCTAATTCTTCCATAGTCATATCAGTAACATCAAAAGTCCTGTTATTGTCCATTTCCATAAAATATCTTATGCCGACATCACGGGTTCTGTTACCTTTATATCTTTGCATAGGATCGTGATCTACATATTCTATCGTTGGAGTAAAATTTGTAACAATTAAAGAGCATTTTCGACTGAGGTTTTTAACATTGGACAAAGGCCGATAATATCTGCAGGAACTTTTGATATGTTGCATTTTCTGGACAGTATTTAATGTTTGTACTCTATCTCAAATACATATAACGAAATTAAATAATTCGTCATGGTTTACTAGATCTACATTCTATAAATATATATGTATTTTGTACTTTCGTGTTCTATTTAATTTGCGAGGTTAAAAAAATAAAATGACATCCTGTGACTCGTCCCTTGATATCAAATACTTCAAATAGGGAAGTAAAAATAATCGATTATTTTATTATTTTTATCCATTTTTAGTAATCGATATTCTAAATACTCTAAACGATTTAAAAAATTAAAAAAATATATATATTCATCTAGATCAGTGATTACATTAATATTACCTATTTTTCCTTATTGTTTACTCTCTTTTTTTAGCTTTTAGATAAGATATGAGTTGATGGGTTAAACCAATGTAGCTAAACTAGTCTAGCATTTTAGTCGATGTTCGCAAACAGCTTATCTATGTTATTTTTGATGCATATTAGTTTACTTAATTTCATTTAATTATGAATATAAAAAAACAACTTTTTGAAATCAAATCGATTATTATTATTAATCATTTCTACCATAGATTATTAACTATAAAATAGATGGTTGAGATTCATACATTGGCGCGAGCCTATTTTCGGTGGTATGGGGGGTGCAGAGTAGCACTACAGCCATAGATTATTAACTATAAAATAGATGGTTGAGATTCATACATTGGCGCGAGCCTATTTTCGGTGGTATGGGGGGTGCAGAGTAGCACTATAGCTACTTACATTCTCATTCGTTAAAAACTATCTGCCTCTCACCCGTTTCATTCATAAAAACGGATTTAGTCTCAGCTCTGACTCTTTCTCACATATGGAGTAGTAATATATATAACGTATGACGTAAAATCGTAGTAAAATTAGTGATGTACTTGGTGCGCTAAAACCGTAACTAGTGATGTCAAAGTTTTATCGATTCGCATTTTACTCTTACCGATTATTTGGATAACCGGTTTTCCTGTAACATATTAATAGTGATTTTTAGATTTTAATAAAACAAAATATTTAAGGAAATTCTTTAATAGACTTTTACTGTAATAAAAAAATTTATATTCAACAGCCGTTTTACATTTCTATGTGCATGCTTCTTAAAAAAAAAGTTTTTTCCTAAACACGCTAAAAGTGCAACTTCAAAAATGATTACTATTTTTAAATAGGAAACAGAATCGGCGATCATGTATCTTGAAAATATAGGAATTGTAATTTAAATTATTATATATTATTATTAAATATAATTAATTATAAGTATTCACTCGAAAACAAATTTACAAGATTAGTATTTGAAACAATAGATGCTTTCGTTTTTACCGTTTTAGTATTTAGGAAAAAACATTATACTTAAAAGGAGTATACTTGATGGTAAATTATAAATATTAGTCTTTTTTAGATATATTGGTAGTAGTTTTATAGAATATTAGTGGTTTTTATCTCTAAGTATAATATTTTCCATCAAACCAGTTAACACTTCGGATTTATACATATAAAGTAAGAATTAAATTGTGAAATTTTGCCATAATTAATGTGCCAATTGATACCAAGCTTTTCGATGAAAGAAAACATCATGAGGAACTATACTCCATGGGTTAAGTATTTAACTAAATGTAAACATGTCAAAACAGGTAGTTTATAGTAGACATTATCTGCCTACTATAAAGTACCTTTTTTATTACAACACATTATACTAACATTTAATATAATTTTTAATTCTTTTAAAGAATTTTAAATTATTGATATTATTCGCACCACTTTATTATGGCGTGATTGCTATCAATAATTTTTACAAACTTTGAAACAATAAATAAGAATTATAAAATTTTTAAAGAAAACGATGGATAATATTAAATACACTAAATTACTACACATTTAAGTATCACAGAGTGAAGCTCGTAGAATATTGATATTATGTTGCGTTGGTTAATCCAATTACCATTTTAGGTAGTTTACTTGGCTAATTTGTATCTGCTGAATTTTATTAAATTATATATTGCTGTTTTGCTATACTAAAGGTATAAATATTTAATTTTAGAAAATACCAATCAATTTATGAAAATTACATTTATAAATATTAGAGATATTCTTTTGACAACTGCAGTTGAATCCCAATTTTTTCATTTGTTAATAATATTATTGTTATGACATATTTGTCACTCCTGAATCACATGGTTTTGTTTGTTTACATCTTGTTATGTTTCTATACTTATGGAGTATATATAGTAAAATAATAAAAATTTTGAATCAATTTTTAAATGTTAATAATAGTAATATTAGTTAGTTACTTTTGCCTCATGTATCATAGTTCTATAACTTTACTTGCGATAAAATTTTCCATTTCCATTATCGTTTTCCAAGTATCTGCAGTACTGTGAATTCTCCTTAATTGATACACCATTGTCTAACTCGCATTATGATTACGATTATGCAAAAAACTTTTAACAAATCATATTTATGATTAATGCAAGTTAACCAGGAATTATAGTTTTTTAAGTTATATACATTTTTGACTAATTAACACTTTACATGCCATATAATGCCATTCCAAAGATATAAGTTTTTGTGATGGATAATATAATTTTAACTAGATCAAATCTTTCAGTTTTATTAGACAATAGCGTAATTATAAAAATTTCACAATTTAAATAATCCTGTTTTGAAAATATATTACTCCCAGGATTGCTCAGGTTTTTAGTTTAAAGTAGTAGTAAGTACACAAGTAAAAACACGTGTTTTGAATAGGAATAAATGGTGTTAATGTTAAAATACACAATTTTTAGCAGCAATACAGGCAGAACTCATATTTCATTATAAGCCCGTCGTTTAAGCAAACTAACAATTAAACTAGCAACTAAGCAATTGTTATTCATTTTCCTGAGTAATGAAAATTTTAAACCCATTCATCTCAAAATATAAGTTTTTGAGTTGTACCGCTATTGCTGCACACGACCGATATATCAATATACTGAACCGGTAATATGATATGGCTTGGGTCTGGAAAATATTTCTGATGGAATACAAGGTACTATAACTATCAAACAATAATATTAACCAATCATGTTTTAAACAATGAAACCAAATTATGATCCGTTCTAGTGTGCTAGAGCCCCCTTATCCACGGATTTGAGAAAAAATCCATTGGGTCCTAGTTAAGAAGTTTCAAACTTCATAATGTTTGTCAATTATACTAATATGAATACTATTTTGAAGACACAACCTTCTCTTGAGTCCTCTAGCATTGAAGCGGACTTTTACAGCCTTATTCCAAAATTCCGAATGGTTCAGGCGGCAAAATAAATTGTTAGTGAATAAAAGCATTTGCGCTGTGAAAATGTTATTACTAATGTCAATAAATGAGGCTAAATAATTATGATTCGACTGAAGCTCTTCATATATGTTCATCTGCATCATCGGGCTCGTGGACACTTCCCGGCGGAAGAGTTCGCAGCATATTTACCCTGTAATAAATAAGTTATTCTTTAATAATGTATAGATAGAACATTAGTTTGCAAAGGTAGTCTTACAGACAATCTTGGCATTGATTAGTAGTGGTAGAATAGACCACCCTCATTTCTTACCGAGGTGTCGCGAAAACCGATTAAGGTAAGTTGACGTCGGGCAGGCGACCGGTCGTAAGATACCAAATCATGTAATAACATGTTTAAAACATGTTGTGCCTACCCCATTTAGAGTGGGATAAGGGTAGGAGAATGATGCATTGACAAATAACAGAGATTTTAAATTTTAAAAATATATTTTTAGCTTCTACTGGTCTTAAATAGTGTCTGGAAAATATTTTTTTCGTGTCTATAACTTTGTCTACAGTTATATTTTAAGTATAGAATAGAGACTATAATTATAAATTTTGTTTTTTTAATAATAAAATATAAGGGGTATCTGTGACAATCTTTGTGTTATGTTAAATATCTTTGATTTTGTACTGTTAGCAGTACCAGGCTAAAAATATTATGCTTTCCAAATACTGTATTGTATGTGACAAAGTTCCAATGATCATCACTAATATGTCTTTTAAGCTATTCTTATATCACACACTTTTTTGCATCACTATAATAGAGGAAAAATTGTACCAAACATTTTTTGTTATATCTCAAACGGATTAGGCAGTTAGCCCATTAGACATATAAGCTTCAGTTTTAATAGAAAGTGAAATGGACAGACTGACATACTTTACATCAAATATTTACTTGCCTTCATCTAGTCAAATCAATTGACCTAATCATGTGCTTCATCCCATAAAGCATCAACAGCATATAGCCCTTAGACGTCATCCCAATGAGTACTCTCTTTGGCTATGACCAGGTTCATCTGAAAATTATTGCAAATACATTTTAATAAATATGGAACAAGCTATGGATAGCTCAGTGGTGAGGCCGTTCGACTCTGTAAAGACGATCATGGGTTTATACCCCGCGCAGGCACATGTCTAATTGACAATTGCAATTTATGACACGCTTTTCGGTGAAGGAAAATATGGTAAGGAAATCCGCATACTTCTAGCGAATTCTAGGGATATGCGTAACCTACCAATCCGCATTGGAGCAACGCGATGGTAGGTCTTTGCTACAATACTTCTCTCCAAAAAACGGATAGAGGAAGCTTATGGTTCCCACTGCTGGGGTGGATAACAGGCCGTTACTTTAAACATACACATGCCAATTTTTGTGTTTACAAACAAAAATGATTTATATTTGAAACATTTTAACTCACGAAGAATATCAGCCATTGTATCAGATATTAATGAATTCATTGCAACAACAGTAGCAGTGCCTTGACCAGACACAGTTACTCAGACAAAAAATCTAGTTGAAATGTGCATAACTAAATGGGATAGTATGTTAAAGTATCTTGAACAAATAACTTTCTGTTAAATAATTAAAGTATGTCTGTAATCCATATTGTCTGTCGCAGAAAGAATAAAAACTATTCAGAAATAACCACCTAAAACATAGAATATAACTGATATTGGGTATGACATATGATATACAACACTTCAATAAAGCATACACAATAAATATTACTATAGAAGGAAAAGTTTTATTTTTATTATTTTAGTTTTATTTTTACTTATATTTTAAAATTAAAAAATAAAACTTCCCTATATTATCACAGTTCAATAAAAACACTAAGGATATACTATAATGCTATATGCTTCGAGGTCCCTGCTTTAATAAATGTATATATAAATTGAAAAACACTAGCTTAAATTGTACTATATATTATAGAAAAAGAATATAGCACGAAAAATACTATATTTTTATCGCTAATTGCAATTGTCGTGCTTTTTTTAATTAACTGTGAATGGAACGCACCCGCAGCCCTGCATAGGGAATGTAGGAACGAAACTCATTCATGTATTTACGGGGCTTAGTTAGTTAGTAGCTCTATACTGCGTCCATCATATTATCAGTCTTTTGACAGCTCACGCTCATTAAGTTTTGTATTGCTTACGTACAAATATCATACAAATAATATTTGTACTTTATGGATGGGTACCGCCCACTTAGTGATGTCACACATAATGGTTACTACGATTATGCCACAGATTAAAAATAATCGGTAGAAATCGATGTTACCAGTATTAAAAGACATTTAATAACATTATATAAAGTTTTACTTTCTTCTTAGTTAATACATGAATACAAATAAAACAATCAGGATATTTTAATTTATTTTATTAGCACGAGTCGTCGGAATGATAATCAACACTAGACTCCTCCGATGAGGAGTCTTCAGTAGCAGTTATTATTAGCTCTTGTGTAGATAATATATTATCAAACGCAATATCACGTTCCCAATCAGAGAATATTACTCTTTTAGTTCTTTCCACCACACTTGCCCAGTTCTCGGCCGTTACGTGGGTGCAAGCATTTTTTAGCAATTGCAACATTTTATTCGCTGTGAATGGGGGGCTTGTATTGCATCTCACAGCATGACCTTTTACTTGTGCCCATATAAGTTCTATTGCGTTGTACTGGCAGTGGTATGGAGGAATCCGAAGAACAGTATGGCCATATTCTGCTGCCATTTCATTGATTACATAGCGTTTTGCTCTCTTTTTGGTTTTTAATATTTTTATTAATTCAACTTTTAACATTGAGTCGTCCACATTTTCTCCATTGTCCCGAAGCCAATTAATTATTTCATGCTTTTTATTAGCCTGTGTTGGCATTTTGTCAATTTGACGGGAGTGGTAGGGCGCATTATCAATAAAAATTATTGATGGTTCTTCCAATGAAATGAGCATTTTTTTGAACCACTCTTCATACACATTTGCATTCATCTCTTCGTGGTAGTCATTTGATTTCTTCGATTTAAATGCCAACAGTGCGTCTTGTACAAATCCTTTTGCTGTATCTGCATGGCAAATGATTAGGCGCTCACCTTTTCCCATTGGTACTGAGGAAGTGGAATCAGCAGTATCATCAGTCCAGAAACGAGATAGTGTGTGGTTAGCGTTGAGCCATGTTTCATCCGTGAAAACAATATTTGCCCAATCTTGTATTTTCTTTGCCTCTCTTAAAAAATCACAACGTGCTATAGCTATATCTGTGCGTTCCATTAATAATTTTCTTTTATTTAACTTTTTATATGAAAAGCCAATTGTGTTCAAAACTTTGACCAAAGAAGATTTTTCACCATGAAATAGACCACTTCTTTTCAAAGAAACAATAAGTTTTCTCAAAGTTGGAATTTCTTTTCTCAAGTAGTAATCATATACATGACGACGAATAGCGTCAGCGTCAAAGTCATCAACAGCTGTCACCTTATGAGCCCGGCGCTTTCTTTTTGGTGTAGATGGTTTGTTTTGCTCCAAGCCGCTCCTGCCGTAGGCATCAGTAGTGATTTTAGTCACAGTTGATAGACTGATCCCCAACGCGGCTGCAACACGGTTTCGGACTTGCGTGATAGGTATAAGAGGTCCGCCATTTTGATTTTCTTGCTCAAAATACTCATGAAGTTTTAACACTAACTGTCTCGATTGTGCTTTCAACACACATCCTTTCGGCATTTTCACGATCAATTAATATAAGTTTCACAAAAGTTTTTCCGAGGAATAAAGCTACTTAACTCAAGGTGTAACAGATGGGAGAGAACACTCAGCGAACGTAAATGCGTGTGACTATCACGGGCGTTTCGTTGAGAGTGACAGATCACGTCAAAATGGCGGCCGAGCGGAAGGTCTGTTGATGTTGCCAGTTGATGTATAATATATTTTTTATGATTATAATAAATACACACGGATTATCATTTATTTTCAAAAAACTAAGGCAATAATAAATCAAAATGTTGATTTCTATATCTGTTATTAGTTTACGTAGGTTATCATTAATCGAATTACTTAGGTACGTAATTCGATTAATGATAGTAGGTACTATAATCGGAATGGTATCGCATACGAGAATCTTTAGGACATCACTAAATATGTAAATCGTCTATCTGTCAAAAGATGGTTAATATAATGGACAGTGTATAACTCCGTGTCATTATCCAGCGAAAAGTAATAAAAAATAATCATGGAAAAATAAATAATGATTGAAAATAGATGTGTCCTATTTTTTTTCCTGAATTTCCTAAAAGTACTATATTTTTTTGATTTAAAAAGAAAAATAGTATTTTTCTTCAAAAAAAGGTGGCAACCCTAATCGCGCTCTTTTTGATTAAATAGGGGCAACACTGTGCCGTTATTGTTTCCGGTGGAGTCTTACTATATATACCGATAAAACGTTTCAGTGACATTCAGTCCTTGTTCGTCATTCAAGAGAAGTGCATCTCGGAACGGGAATTGTTGTATTCCTATTATATCGTGTTATTGTATATAGTGTGCGTTAACAAGAAGTTTATGGAAGTGTCTAATTTTAATTAAAAATCATTTGTTGGTTTATATATTTTTGCGTAAGTAAAAAGTGATTACAGTTATATATTACGTATAACGAACGTTTCAGGTGAGTCAGTACGTTTCAATTTTCTTCGTATTAAATAGTGCAAAAGTATAGTTTATTTGTTATTAAGTTTTGGATAACTACTCACATTTTATCCGAGAATGTTTGTTGAAATTCAAACATTTGAGTTGTTGAGTTTGTGATAGTGAATGTATATAGTGCTTGTGTATGGTGGTGGCGGTGGTGGAGGTTTGTGCATGTGTTTTTTACGAATCCTGCATGTATCAGGTATGATAACCAATTGTCCACTCTACATTTAGCATTATATACATTTTCTATTTTACTTCATCGCCGATTATAGCAAAATAATTTTATTATTACTTTTGCATAATTACTCTGTTTTAATCACAGCTTAGGTTAATATAGATTATAGTATAGTAAATATACATTAGCTTCAAAAGCGCGCTACTTTGTAAGACGTTTTATTAACGGGCTAGCCATTATAAAGGTGTCGTACTGATTTCTGAAATTGCGCAGTTTTGGTAATTCGTACGTCATTAATTTTTACAATTTTTTTTTGTAATGGTTATGTGTTGCGGTTGGCAAAGAGCCGGTATTTGGCACCTGCAATACATGTAAAACCTTAATTCTTTTCCCAGTCGCTTTTGGCTACTGATGTTTGAGTGCACGCTTACATCTGTGGCTAAAATTACGGGAATCTAACTTAGCTTCATAAATTCAGACTTCACTTGAGTATTAGTTACCTCAAATGCATTTTCTCAAATTACAGAGGTCCTGGTGGTTGACGCTACTGTTCGGCCTGGCGCTGTTCGAGCGCTCGAGGCGACGGCGGAGCGACAGCAGCTGCGGCATAGCCGGACGGGCCGGCCTGGGGTGAGGGGCGGCGGCACGTCTCCATTGGCAGCAGCGAGGCCAGACCAGCGTAGCTCGTGGAGTCACGAGGCCAGCTGTCGGACTGCCCTCCTGTAAAATTAATCCATTAATTTCATTCAATCCATTAATTTTTACATTTTTTTTTTGTAATGGTAATGTGTTGCGGTTGGCAAAGAGCCGGTATTTGGCACCTGCAATACATGTAAAACCTTAATTATTTTCCCAGTCACTTTTGGCTACTGATGTTTGAGTGCACGCTTACATCTGTGGCTGAAATTACGGGAATCTAACTTAGCTTCATAAATTCAGACTTCATTTGAGTATTAGTTATCTCAAATGCATTTTCTCAAATTACAGAGGTCCTGGTGGTTGACGCTACTGTTCGGCCTGGCGCTGTTCGAGCGCTCGAGGCGACGGCGGAGCGACAGCAGCTGCGGCATAGCCGGACGGGCCGGCCTGGGGTGAGGGGCGGCGGCACGTCTCCATTGGCAGCAGCGAGGCCAGACCAGCGTAGCTCGTGGAGTCACGAGGCCAGCTGTCGGACTGCCCTCCTGTAAAATTAATCCATTAATTTCATTCAATCCATTAATTTTTACATTTTTTTTTTGTAATGGTAATGTGTTGCGGTTGGCAAAGAGTCGGTATTTGGCATCTGCAATACATGTAAAACCTTAATTCTTTTCCCAGTCGCTTTTGGCTACTGATGTTTGAGTGCACGCTTACATCTGTGGCTGAAATTACGGGAATCTAACTTAGCTTCATAAATTCAGACTTCACTTGAGTATTAGTTACCTCAAATGCATTTTCTCAAATTACAGAGGTCCTGGTGGTTGACGCTACTGTTCGGCCTGGCGCTGTTCGAGCGCTCGAGGCGACGGCGGAGCGACAGCAGCTGCGGCATAGCCGGACGGGCCGGCCTGGGGTGAGGGGCGGCGGCACGTCTCCATTGGCAGCAGCGAGGCCAGACCAGCGTAGCTCGTGGAGTCACGAGGCCAGCTGTCGGACTGCCCTCCTGTAAAATTAATCCATTAATTTCATTCAATCCATTAATTTTTACATTTTTTTTTGTAATGGTAATGTGTTGCGGTTGGCAAAGAGCCGGTATTTGGCACCTGCAATACATGTAAAACCTTAATTCTTTTCCCAGTCGCTTTTGGCTACTGATGTTTGAGTGCACGCTTACATCTGTGGCTGAAATTACGGGAATCTAACTTAGCTTCATAAATTCAGACTTCACTTGAGTATTAGTTACCTCAAATGCATTTTCTCAAATTACAGAGGTCCTGGTGGTTGACGCTACTGTTCGGCCTGGCGCTGTTCGAGCGCTCGAGGCGACGGCGGAGCGACAGCAGCTGCGGCATAACCGGACGGGCCGGCCTGGGGTGAGGGGCGGCGGCACGTCTCCATTGGCAGCAGCGAGGCCAGACCAGCGTAGCTCGTGGAGTCACGAGGCCAGCTATCGGACTGCCCTCCTGTAAAATTAATCCATTAATTTCATTCAATCCATTAATTTTTACATTTTTTTTTTTGTAATGGTAATGTATTGCGGTTGGCAAAGAGCCGGTATTTGGCACCTGCAATACATGTAAAACCTTAATTCTTTTCCCAGTCGCTTTTGGCTACTGATGTTTGAGTGCACGCTTACATCTGTGGCTGAAATTACGGGAATCTAACTTAGCTTCATAAATTCAGACTTCACTTGAGTATTAGTTACCTCAAATGCATTTTCTCAAATTACAGAGGTCCTGGTGGTTGACGCTACTGTTCGGCCTGGCGCTGTTCGAGCGCTCGAGGCGACGGCGGAGCGACAGCAGCTGCGGCATAGCCGGACGGGCCGGCCTGGGGTGAGGGGCGGCGGCACGTCTCCATTGGCAGCAGCGAGGCCAGACCAGCGTAGCTCGTGGAGTCACGAGGCCAGCTGTCGGACTGCCCTCCTGTAAAATTAATCCATTAATTTCATTCAATCCTGAAGTAAAACCACCTTTCACTGTAATACAATATTTATTGTTACATATATAATATACAATTCACTCTTCCGTGTAACTCTTTCTGTACTATGAACAAATCAATTACTCATACGCGTCCGTACACCTCGACGTTCCCCACGCAGAATGCCTCTTCCCGCTCGCCCCTCTATTTAGCACAGTGCCACCCGTCTTTTATTTGTAATGTTTTCTAGTTATATTATAAATGGAAGCATACAGATATAATCCTAAATCGGTAAATATGAAAAACCTAACATTCGACCATCCTGACCACGTGTTTGTCCTCAGACACGTAAGCAGTATAATCCTAACATTCGGAATATTAAAGAATTTTAACTCTTTACTTGTGTAATTTACAGAATAACAAACTATTTAAAATAGGAAAAATGCACGTAAATTTACAATATAAATGAGATAACCAAGTTATTTCTAAATAATTTTCAAACATTTCAACAAAACAATAATCAATATATCCTTATAAAATCAAAACATCGTATAACAATCATTTCTTTACTTTGTAAACAAATAGCTAAACTGGCACTGCGCTTCAAAACAATAAAATACACAATACACCCGGTAGTTTGATGCTCTAATCAAATCGCTGACTATCGTGACAATATATCGTCCACGGAGTAGTGTACGCGCACGGAGTGCGATGTACGAATAAATGGTGCAGTAATGAAATCCACTCATCGAATCGCTAACTATCGTGACAGTACAACGTCCACGGAGTACAGTGTATGCGAACCATTTTCAACCACCAATTTCGCGACACTGACTATCGCAACGCTGCACCCTTCAGTCACGGAGTGCGATGTAGTTGGTATAACAATGAATAGCTAACATCAAATCGCAACTTTCGCGACGGCGCAAACGTTCACGGAGTTCAGTGTATGCGAACCGTTCATTCCGCGACACTGACTATCGCAACGTTGCACCCTACAGTCACGGAGCGCGATGTAGATGGCACAACAACAAACATCTAACATCAAATCGCAACTTTCGCGCCGACGCAACATTCACGGAGTTCAGTGTATGCGAACCATTCATTCCGCGACACTGACTATCGCAACGCTGCACCTATCGATCACGGCGCGCGACGTAGATGTACTAATGTATAATAAATACTACAACAATACAAAATCAATAAAATTATTAATCCTTAACATGTACATATACAATAAGATGAAAGTATTAAAACATAATCTCTTTTGCACAATTTAAATCAATTACATATTATCCCAATCAATCATCAGTGTCAGTGCCAGACCCATTGTCGCTTGTTTCAACTTCGAGGGCATTTACATGAACCCACGGTAAAATTCTATCAGCAGCAACTGTGGTTTTTCTCATATTTTTAGTGCTACTCAGTCCTGGTATGGGAGCTACTCTGTATCGGTCATTTCCTAACAACTTAACTACACGAAATGGACCTATATAAGATGGTAAAAGCTTTTTGCTCTTACCATCATTGCCAAAAGCAACTTTTGTTATTTTAACTAGTTCTCCTTCGCTAAACATCCGAGCAGGACGTCTGTTTTTGTCATAATCATGTTTTTGCTTTTCTTGTTCTCTCTCAATTTTATCTTTCACTTCATCACGAATCGTTGTCAAGTCGGTAACTTCACGTGTTTCTTGTCTGATGCCATTTAGCCTTGGATCCATTTCAGTATTCATACTAGTCCCAAACATGACTTGGGCGGGAGACCTACCTGTCGTTTTCTGTGAGGTATTATTAAGTCCCCACTGAACCATCCCAACTTTATCGTCCCAATCCCTCTCATCAGCATTTAAATTTTGAGCTTTTAGTGCATCCAAAATTGTGCGATTGTATCGCTCCACTTGCCCGTTAGCTCTTGGGCAAGCGACAGCATTCAATACATGCTTAATGCCTTTATCCAAACAGAAACGTTTAAAAGCGTGTGACGTGAAACATGTACCTCTATCGCTTATAATTCTATTAGGGTTTCTAAAAACACAAAATATTTCTTCCAACACTCGTATTGCTAATAAAGATTTGGTGTTCCTAATCGGCTTTATCAGCACAAATTTTGTAAAACCATCCACAACAACAAGGAGATAACAGTTGCCTCTCTTAGAACGTACGAACGGTCCTAGATGGTCTATATGTACGGTGTGAAACGGAATGTCGATCTTCTCTATTACGTGCAAAAAGCCTTCTCTTGGCGTATTTTTCTTTTTGGCATATGCGCATTTGATGCATGCACTGACATATTTTTTTATAAATCGTGACATCTTTGGAAACCAATATGACTCTTTAATACGTTCCAATGTTTTACCAACGCCAAAATGGCCAATATCGTCGTGGTTCATTCGAAGCAACTGCCACCTCGCCCCTTTAGGAACCACCCAGCGTATATTATCCTTATCCCCATTGAAATATCTGTATAGTCCATTGTCCTTTATTAAATAGTTTTCTTTAATATATTTTAAACCATTGTCGTCAATATTAGATGACAGAACTTCTCGGATTCTACGTAATTCACTATCACCTAACTGTAGTGTATGCAACCAGTCATCCTCCGTTATAGTCATAATGGCAGGGTATTCGCTCAATACGTCTAAATTACTAACATCGGCAATCGGATTTCGTGACAACGCGTCAACATGACCCATTTTCGATCCTGGACGGTATTCTATAGAACACTGAAATTCTTGTAGGAGTAGCCACCATCGTGCTATTCTTGGAATAATATCGCGTTTTGCAAAGGTGGATCGCAACGCTGAACAGTCTGTAACAATTTTGAAATTCTGACCTAGGAGGTAAACTCGGAATTTTCTTAATGAGCATACGACTGCTAAGGTCTCCAATTCATAGGAATGAAAGTTCCGTTCTTCGGGAGATGTCTGACGACTATAAAACGCAACGGGATGGAACTCTGTAACTCCTTCCGGACGCTGCAAAAGTATGCCACCAATGCCGATTTTACAGGCATCTGAATGTAGTTCTGTTTCTGCATTCGGATCATAAATATTCAAAATAGGTCTATTAATCAACTTTTCCTTAAGTAGATTAAACGCTTCATCCTGTTCAGTAGTCCACGTCCAAGGTGCATCCTTCTTAAGTAGTTTATTTAATGGGTGAGCGATGAGAGCAAAATTTTTAATAAATTTCCGAAAATATCCGACCAAACCCAAAAACTGTCTCACAGAATGTTGATTTGTTGGTCGTGGAAAATCCATCACGCATTGGATTTTCCTGTTTCCCGGACGAACCCCAGCTGCACTAATTTCGTAGCCAAGGTAGTTTATTTTGTCTTGTAAAAACACACATTTAGATAAATTTAACGTCAAATTAGCGTCTTCTAGCAATTTCATAACTTTCTCTAATCTTTCCAAACATTCTTCAACGGTCCTACCATAAATCAAGACATCATCTATATAAGCCGTTGCTTCCGTGTAACGTGAGGACCCCAGTACTTTATTCATCATACGTTGAAATACAGCCGGCGCATTCGCTAGACCGAAAGGCATGCGATTGAATTCATATTGTCCGTCCGGTGTAACAAATGACGTCAATGCCCGTGATTCTGCTGCTATTGGAACTTGATAATATCCGGACGCCAAGTCGAGGGTAATAAAATAAGCCTGTCCAGATAAACGGGCCATCTCATCCTCGATATTAGGCATCGGGTATCGTTCCTTAACTGTGACTGAATTTAGTAAACGATAGTCTACACACATTCTCAGGTTTCCATCTTTTTTTCGAACGAGAAGTATTGGACTAGAATATTCAGATACTGACTCACTTATAATACCTGCCTCCAACATTTCATCAATCATTTCTCTCACATGCTCACGTTCCTTATGAGATAGACGATAGGGCCTGTAAACTATTGGTCGATTGCTATTGACTTCGATAGTCATCTCAGCAGCACTAGTATACCCTAACTCTTTCAAATTGAACGCAAAGCAATGTTTATAATTTTGCAGCAAATCAATCAGCCTTTCTTTTTGCAACTCACTCACTGTGTCACCGATTTGAATCTTACTTTCGTCTATCGTATTATGTTCCTGGACCGGTGTACCGGTATAAGTAGCCGTAATGAGATTTACTAATTGTACCACTGTGGCACGCCCCATAACAACTCCTCCCGGTAGCTGGCACGAGTTCAATATTGGTTTAATGTAAATGTTTATAACCCCATTTCTAACTTTGTATACCCCCCCAACGATAAAAACCTGTCGGGTCGGTTTTCCAATAATCCTACTGTCTAATATTACATTTCCATCAAAACAGGGTTCTGTAATACATCTGATCGTAGCTGGTCCGAAAATCCTAGCTTCTAAGGTAGCTATTACTTTTAGTGACTGTATCTCATATGTATTAGAATCAAAGAAAGGCATATTCTCTTTCGCTAATTCAAAAAAATTAAGCACATTTAAATCTTTGTAAACAGCAACATGCGGTTGTTCTGAAAACGACTGCCCAACAAGCACCGGTACATCAAGGAACTTGTCTTCAACTACATGAAACACAACTTTAGCAGTAACTCCATCAATATTTATTTCGGCACAAACCTTACCTAAGGAATATACTATCTCGTTTCCAAATCCTTTTAAATTAGATCGGGAATCGTCACAAATCAAATTAAGATAAGATAGACTAGATTTTTTTATTATAGAAACTTCACTCCCAAAGTCTATAAAAGCTTGAATTGGCATCTTATTCACTTCAACTTCTTTGATAAATTTTGAATTTGTTTTTGTTGCTGTTATACGCATAGTTTTGTGTACGTTTTCTTCTTTTGTATTTATATTTCCTGCCTTGATGAAACAATTTTCGACTTTATGTCCAAATTTGTTACAATTTGAACACTTTATTAGAGGCTTAGGGCATTTAAAAAATACGTGACCTTTTTCCTTACAATTAAAACAAAACGTGTGTTTTTCATGTGTATTAACTTTGTGTGTCCCTATTCTAGATTTTGTGTCGCCAGAGGCATTAAAATTGGAACCTGTATTCGTATATCTAATATTCAAACGATCCTGTCCATAAGTAAACTCCTTATTACTCACAAGGAACTGTAATAGCTGTTCTGGCTGCGAACAACGTAAAGCTAATGAACTAGATTTCATGGTTTTATCAGTTAGTCCATGTATAAGACAATCAACAGCACGTTTACCGGTAATATCGCATTGATTTAAAAGGCCTAGCTTTTCGTAGTAATACACCTCAATGGATTCATTATATCTACTTTTCCTTTTGATCATATCCTCCAGGAGTTGCCCGTAGTTTTGCTCAGATGGGAAAGCCTTAATTAATTTGCTTTGCCACTCATCCCAACCAAACAATATTGAGCTAAGGCTTTCATACCATGTTTTGGCCAACCCCTGGAGTTTTTGCAAAGCAAAATGTATGGTGACCTTCTCATCCCAACCATAGACTAAGGCGCATTCGTTAACTTTCTTTAACCAAACGTCTACTGTTTGATTTTTAGTACTCGGATCAAAATCAGGAAGTATATTTTTGTGAACAGTAGCAGAGGCCGTACCTGACACTGATGGTTGATTCATCTTAACAGCATTTAAAATATTCATAACATCCTTAGCGGAAAACGTGGGACTACGCGACCTTGACCGCCGACTACTACGTTTACCGTCCCGGAGACAACGCTTAAGGCGATTCGATACACTATCACAACGGCCTTGAGGCGAACTGGGTAAAAGAGTACTCACAAATTGTCTGCATTGCTCTGTGTCGTTATTTTTAGACCCGCAAATCACCGTGGGAGTACGGTGTTGTCGCTCCCGTCGTAACTCTTCCTCACGAGCCCGAAGACGAAACATCTCTCGTTCCAGCTCTTGCTCCCGCTCTCGCAAGCTGTCGCCGCGAACTCGGCTGCGACTATTCCTTGCACGGTAGCTTGGACTGCGGCTACCGCGCCGACTGCGGCACCGCGCCGACTGCGGCTACCGCGCCGACTGCGGCTAACGCACCGACTGCGGCTACCGCGCCTGGGTACGTCGCAATGAAACGACGTCGGCGTCCGCAAACGACGATGCGTCGAATTTCTATCTTCATGCTCCATCATGCCAACCTCGCAAAACAAAAACCACTCGTGAGGTTTTGAACATATTAACAAAATAAAAAAAAACTATAAGGAAGGATGTGATTAACCAAAAAAAATAAATAATAATCAAACCAGAATGATTCTACAAATTGGAATTTATATACTTTTTTTAATTAAAATTAAACTCTATATTTTAATACGTTCACGTATTAAAACTTTCGACCCCTTTTATGGAAATAACGCGGGCGGAAAACTATGAAATTTGGCACCTAAGTATTATTCTTACACGCCTACATACTCTGTTGTCAAATTGCTTCTTTTGTTTATCATTTTGTCTACAGACATAGAACAGGTACTGTTTATATACATTTAATGTGGTCTTACTAAATGTCAGGCAGAAAAGTTTCATTAGCTATTTAAAATTTACGTATTATAGCTATATAGCCGTAAGATACACGTGCACGATACACCATTATACTTACACAAAGAAAGTCTGTAACAGTAAAATCTGAATTAACAACATCCATTACATTTTACATTCAAAAACTTATCATTTAAGACTATTATATAGTCGAATTTCGACCGATAATATTTTAATCGACAAGAAATAAATAAAACATGCGATGAATATAATTTCGTTTGACATTAATAATATAAAACTTGGATAACAAATTCCTTACTTTTAATATCAGTAAGTGTAGTAACTGACAATCAAAAATGATATTGCTTAAAGTCTTAACAGTAAAGCATACTTTCGATTGACTTTTAAAATTCTTCAAAATGGAAACTTGCAAAAATAAAAATGAAAAATAAATAAAAATGTGGACATGTACATACCACTTCTGAACTGAAGTAAAACCACCTTTCACTGTAATACAATATTTATTGTTACATATATAATATACAATTCACTCTTCCGTGTAACTCTTTCTGTACTATGAACAAATCAATTACTCATACGCGTCCGTACACCTCGACGTTCCCCACGCAGAATGCCTCTTCCCGCTCGCCCCTCTATTTAGCACAGTGCCACCCGTCTTTTATTTGTAATGTTTTCTAGTTATATTATAAATGGAAGCATACAGATATAATCCTAAATCGGTAAATATGAAAAACCTAACAATCCATTAATTTTTACATTTTTTTTTTGTAATGGTAATGTGTTGCGGTTGGCAAAGAGCCGGTATTTGGCACCTGCAATACATGTAAAACCTTAATTCTTTTCCCAGTCGCTTTTGGCTACTGATGTTTGAGTGCACGCTTACATCTGTGGCTGAAATTACGGGAATCTAACTTAGCTTCATAAATTCAGGCTTCACTTGAGTATTAGTTACCTTCTTTTAGTTGCACTTAGTCTAGTGCTATTCCATCTCTGAAAATAATTTTAAAAAATTAAAAAAATTAAAAATTGTTACTATTCAAATAGAACCTCTTATGAACAAGGTTGTATTTGAATCTATATGAATATTTGTTTTATAATATAAAAAAATGTTGTCTGTGTCATTATGCATTGATTTGTTAAGAAAGAGTAAATGGGTTCACTTTTAGAAAAATTGCTTTTTATTATTGCATAAGTATGAAGGAGAAATATTGTTTGTTATTTAATTTCTGTTAGATATAAACAATTGCACATTTTAAGTGATTTATAAATTACATAAATATTTACTTTCAGTTTTATAGAACAGTCTTTTAATATTGCTGTTATTCTTTCATTCATTACACATACTATTATATCTTTTATTAGCACTGTAAATGTAAAGATATCTCAAATCATAACTATAAATAACATCATGTGACAATCATATTAAAATAAAAAATTACTCTTAATCTTGGATCTGAGGATTCTTGAATCTGCAATTAATCAATCAATCGTTTAATCAATCGTAAATTTAAATTTTGCTTTTGCTTTTTAATTAAAAATCAACAATAGTGTTATATAAAGCAATATACCCTATATTGCTTTATACAGAATAAACTTGCTCTCTTTTGCTTTTTACTCCCTTTTCATCGGAGTCTCATTATAAAAAACTTGACAATCATTTTTAAAGTTCTAATATAATACAATGAAGTATACAACTTCAATTAAAAAATACTTCTAAAAAAAAATATTAAGTAGACCATTTAAGTTATGTCCAAATTATTCATAACTAAGATAGATACACACTTATGATCAATTAGAACAACTTCTAAAAAACTTTCACTTTAATGTTCCATTATTAATCATTTATTGCACTACAAGACACTAGAAGCTATATAAAATCGCAAGACATATCCTTAATATAATAATGAATATAGCTAATTCATCAATCGAAATTAATGTACATATCATAATTTTTATATTACGATAACTAAGTCAAATATGAAATAAAAATTATACTGCATGTTAAAGGTTTTAGGCTATCCATGCAAGGTTAGGTTATCAAAAATCAAAATCAAAATCAAAAATCAAAATACTTTATTTCATTTAAAAATACAGGTACATAGCATTTGCAAGGGCCCCTGTACTAGGCGAGAGCCCGTATTACTGGGTGCCCCGCTCAACCACCAAGACTTATAATTTATGTATATAGAAATAAAGTGTGTGTGTGTGTTTGTGAGTGTGTGTGTGTGGGCGAGTGAGTAAGTGTGTGTGTGTGTGTGTGTGAGAGTGTGTGTGTGTGAGTGTGTGTGTGTGGGCGAGTGAGTAAGTGAGTGTGTGTGTGAATGTGTATGAGAGAGAGTGTGTGTGCGCGGGTTTGTGTTAATGTAATTATATAAGTGGTTATTATATTTAGATGTGAGAATGTAAATTTTAAGAAAGCTCTTACTATTATTGAGATGCACAAAATTCATTAAAACTCAACACTTACATTTATATAATGATTAAGTAAATCCTCTTCTTATTGTTTTATAACTGCACGTTTCTTCGTTGTTATATTTCTCATTTTAAGAAATATCTCAACAGCTACTGGTGAAATAAGACTTGATACATTTAATTTGCTTCTAGTGATATTTGTTTCAAGAATTTTGCTAACTAAATTAAAACAAAATTATACTTTTTAGTAAAAATTAAAGTACTAGAACTTTACAACGGGAAATTTAAAAATTTAATACACCGCCCATTCATTAATAAAATCAACTTGTTGTCTTGTTATATGATAGATAGTCAAAATGAGAATGAGTGCGTAAAAGTATGTATGTAGGAGTGGAGCGAGATGCAGCTGAGACTATTTTCATACGATTCATTCATAAATACGTACATGTGCAAGAGGGATGCGAGATAACATGTGTTGGCGCCTGTAGTAAAACCGCCCTGATTTCTACGAATCGAGTAAATCGATTATTTAGTATTCGATTTTTCGCCTCTCAGTTTTATACCTAGCAAAAGATAATAATATGTATAACCAAAGCCTATACAACTATTAAATTACACCTTGTGATAAAATAATGTAGTTTATTTTTTCTGGTAATAAATATTATTTGGTCTTTGATTCTTAGTTAATTTATATAAATTAATATACATATAATATAACTTTAATGGTTGTCAATTCCACAGCGACATCTATTTAAGAATAATTATATTACAATGTGAATGTTATTGCACTTAAATTTACTATTAGTCACTAGATGGGCCTATAGTTTATAAGAGTAAATCATTTAAAGCATATGAAATTATTTTAAACTCTACACAAACTCAAAACGAAAATAAAATATTAAAAAAAATATATATTTTAAAAGTTGAGTTTGAAATTTTGTTATTGTATTATTTTTGTGTTTCAGCATTTTTTTAAACTGGGAAATTTATTCATGCCGCATTCACTCATACTGACGCACATTATATTGTTAATAATGGGTTAAAAAATTTATCTTCACTTGATAGATTTAATTTTGATAAGTGACCGAGGTGATCGTGAGACAGATATTGAATTCTTCAAAATAATTTTATTTATCCAGAATTTTACAATACTTTGAGTAAATTTTTATAATTTCCCTAGAAGAATCCACTATTTTATGAAATAAATTAAATAGATCTGTCCACCATTATCAAGATGGCAATACCAACATTTGTCATATAGCGTCGAAGCATATATCATAAACGTTCATCATCCTCCTTCCCTTATTCCACTTTAAGTGGGGTCGGCACAACATGTTATAAACTATAAATTATGTTGTCACATGATTTGGCTACCTACGTATTTTACAACCGGCCGCCTGCCTGACGTCAACTTACCTTGGTCGTATTTTACGACACCTCGGTAAGAGATGAGGGTGGTCTATTCTATCCGGACACCACACGGCGCGTCGATTTACTTTAGTCGCCTTTACGACACCTTGGTAAGAAATGAGGGTGGTCTATTCTATTCATCCGGATACTACACGGCATATATACAATAAACGTCGTTCTACGCATTTAGTTTTATATTAAGGACTTCTGCCTTATCATCGGCTTAACTTGTGGGAGGCCATCCTGCGTTGAATGGCCATAACATCACAGGATTATAAACGTCTTACAAATAAGTCTGTTGTTTTGTTTTTTCTCCCAATATCATCGATAAATAATAGGTATATGATTTTTTTTGTCGATTAAAATTGATCGCCGACAATCGCCCGTCGATTAACACGCTGGCTTAAGTCGTCGATGCCAAACGCGCAGCGGGTGGCGGTCGCATACTTTAGGCTAAGAGCCAGTGGAATATTTTTTACGTGTCAAGTAGAATTTGCTTATATATATTTAAAGCTGATGATTATAACGATGATTATAAAATTATTGAAATAATATTGTCACATAGTTTACACTTAAATATTATTTTTATGATGAAATGCTTCTATGTATGTTACTACATAATAAAACCGTTCAAAGTATTCTATAAAACATAATAACAATAAAACAAACTTCGAAAATAAATTTTCGAAAATAAATATTTATTACAAAATCTTCGATAGGTAATGTTTTATAGTATGTTAGCTCTTAACAGTGAATATCGTTTATTCTATTTCAATTTGAGATAGGCAAGTATATTAGGTATATTTATAATTTTATAATATATTTTGAAAGAAATTCTTCTTTCAAAAGTAATAATAAACGAAAGTAATAATATACGAATTTCTTTATAATTCTTAGCCATATTTTTTGTTGCCACCATTTATTTTAAGCGTCCGTGACTTTACAACAAGTTGCAACTTTGTGACATTTAGATAGTAAATTTACTCTAAATTTATAATTACTATATATTTTTTTATTATATCTGGTTAGTTATACTAGCGTGTAAGCCATACCGGGAAAAGAAAGTAAACGTACACGTTATTTTCAAACTCGTTTATAACGTATGATTCTGATATTCAATTGGTCACAGTATTCGATCGATTGTAAATCTTTCAGTCGTATCTTTGTGTATTTCCAAACAATATGATTTTTTATGAACAACTGTTCTATAACTAAAAACCGATAATTTGAAGACGGTTTATTTTAGGCTCTAAAAGCGTGGAAGCGTTCTATATTCCTAACACTTAAATTGCAAAATTTAATGAATTCCATGTAGCGTAACCCAAAGTTCAACATGTTATAAACATGTTGCCACATGATTTAACTTCGTATTTTACGATCAGCCGCCTGCCTGACGTCAACTTACCTTAGTCGTATTTTACGACATCTCCGCAAGAAAGTGGGTGGTATATTCTACTAAACTGGATACCACACGGTGGGTCAACTTACTTTAGTCGCCATTTACGACACCTCAGAATGAGAATGGTCTATTCTGCTCAGCCCGATACCACACGATGGGTCAACTTACCTTAGTTCCCTCGTACGACACAGGGCGGCAATTATTAAAATGGTCTTGAATTTAAGCAACTCCAAATAACAAGTATCTAGACATTTGGTGCTGCCAATATTAAATATTTGTCAATGTACTAAATTGTAAATTGTACTAAAATAAAACTTTAAATAAACGCTGTAATTATTTTATTTGCAACACTAATTAGCAGGTTATAGAAGTTCTAAGACCTTTCCCAGGACAATGTCATAGATAGTCATTGCGGCGGCATTGGACAATCGTTACAGAAACCCAGGATAACGTCGAATAGACAACCGTGGAATAAAGACCATTGTCTGTTATCCACGCCTATTTTAGCATCCAATGATAGGGGAGGAGACAGGACAATGAGGGTAACATAACATTCTGATCGATAATCGATAGGATTTAACTATTCAGATATTATCGATAATGGCAGCCCATTGTGAATATCCTGCCCATTCTTTAATGGTATTGTGACATTTTCAATGCGTTAAATGATCTCGAAGGATCAAACGTCTGTGGCGCAGTGGAACGATGCGTTTGGAATTTAGGGTTATGGATTGAAAATTAGCTGAGCCAACTTAAGTATGAAGTGAGACTTATCAACTCACTGGCCCGTTAGCACATGTGGCCCTGCCTTCAGCTCCGTGGGCCGTGGGTTCGATTCTCGCCGAGGCTCAATATTTTCTAATAAAAAAATATTGGTAGGTACTTCATTTCTGCGTGTATTTATATATTTAAAATTATACATGTACTAGGTTTTACCCGCGACCTTCGTGCCTTCACCTTCGTTCCTTACCTTCGTTCGCGTAGACAGTTGTCGTGTGGTAGGTCGATAACAGATGGCGCTTTTCAATGTCATGCTATTCCCGTAGAATTAACAGGATTTCTATTGCCTATATGTTACTCCGGTGTATAAGGAATAATTGTACTAAATTTCATCGATATTGGTTCAGTGGATTTAACAGTGAAAGAGTAACAAACATACATCCATACTCACAAACTTTCGCATTTATAATATTAAGTAGTATATATTAACCATTTGTAGGTCACCCATAACACAAGAATTTCTTTGGGGAGGGAGAGCGTGTCTGTAATTCTCCTATATATTTATTTATGCAATAAAAGGTTCATTTTTAAAATGTTTCTATATAGGTATAAGGATATGCCGGTAACAAAAAAAAACTATGTTTTGTAGTTATTCCATATTCCATATTCAAGAGGACGTTATTAATGTTTGAAGAATCAATTCGCGTCACCCAATTAAAATAATAGAGACATCCAAAACGGGTAATGACAGTAAACATTTTACTTATAACAAATTGTCAACAATAACTGCATTTGATAAACGAAGCATATCTCATTCGATTAAAGAGTGGTTTCACTGAACGCCTGCGGGCACATTTAACTCGAAAGATGTCTCATCATGGCCATTCATAAAAGAGCCTGATTTTTAAACACAAATGGTACTAAGAAGTGTCGTACTTGAGTGGCCATTACTATCGTTTTTTACCCGTTAATGATGCCTTTGTAATGCTAAGAAAGTATTAATCTTATTTTAATTTGACTAATTGCAACATTAATTAACGGTGGATGCCGCTTAAATTTGTTCATATAGCTTAACGAGATATGAAAGGAGTTAGGTGACAATAGATTATAAATCACTATCACTACATATTATAAAACAAAGTCCATATTTCCGTATGTACGCATAAAACTTTAAAACTACGCAACCGATTTTGATGCGGTTTTTTTAATAGATAGAGTGATTCCAGAGGAAGGTTTGTACGTATAATAACATTCAATACGAAGTAGAGAAATACTGTAATTTTTGAGGTTTCTGTAAATAATTACATTTTTTTCCGCTTACATTGCAAACGCAGGCTAAACCCTACGAGATTTATCAAAATGATGTACTAAGTATTTGTAAATCATGAAAAGGTCTACAGAAAAGTCCGCGATCCGTCGAAAAACAGTCTGTCGTAAGGTAAACAATAATACAAGAAACGTGGGAACCTTCACGCCACAGCTAAAGTAAACATTATTGTTTTCCAAAAACGTATCCATCGCTTTTGGAAAACAATAAGACGTTTTAGCCTTGGGAGTTACCAGGAAAAGCAGATCAAGGTTGTCATAAAATCCGTTAGTTAAGTAAGTACGTAGTGTGAGTCGCGTCGTGCAGTTTCAGTATCTCCTTAGAAAAATCTTGTAAGAAGAATGCAAAACGGTATAAAGATCGTGACGTGTCACAAATCAGAATCGGTCCGACTGTCGTGTAGTGTTACATCGTGAATTATTGCTATCTACCACCGGCCATCAGGTCAATGGGAATATCGCTTTTGAAGCAGACAGTAGGGCTACCATGGTTTTTGAATGGGTACTACTAAAGATCTGCTAGAACCGGACACCGAAAGCGTCGCATGCACGGAATTCTTCCGATGACGAAGACCAGAGCAGCGACGGCGAGTGCTTTGAAGACGCGCGACCAGCGTCGCTGCCGTCCCTCCCCTCACTCCAACCACTCTCGAGTCGCGCCCTGCGAGCTGCTACACGCAGTTCCCGCCGCGATAACGCCGCGTAAAGAGCTCATAAATAAGAGCCCCCTATGGGCTTGAAACTAGTCGGGCTCATCCGATAAAATAAGACGTGAGTATAGCCGGAAGCTATACATTAGCTACCATGGTTTGTTCGAGACTGGACAAAGTGGAAGAGAATGAATCGGAAAGATCTGTGTCTTTAGAAAATCTCTAAGTAGAAGAAGAGGGCTACCATGGTGCATTCAAAATAATATGAATTGTATTTCTAATTGAACGGGACGTCATAGAGAATCTTCTATTAATGTATTTCACTATTAGTTAATCACCAATAATGTATTTCACTATTAGTCAATCATAATTTGTTCCTAGTATAAGGGACATTTTTTTTTTGGAATTGACAATATGCTTCTAGCCTTGTTGACTCTTACGTCAGCGGGAGGAATAAAGATTCGAAACTTAGGGGTTACATTTCATGAACATCACGTTTTGTGGAATATTAGGCACTGACCATTGAACGCACTTGAGCGCAACTTTGTGATGCTCATATGACTTTTTGTATAGTAGACTGTATGCCATTTTACTTTTTTTAGGTAAACGGATTGCATTCCTAGATTTAAATTATAAGAAATATTCTCTACGTAACTAATTACCGCCAAATAATCTTCAAGTATCATAATTGGTTTATTTAAAAAATAATATAGGTAATATTCATCTAAAGGGAGTATTATACATATATGTATTAATACGTGAGTTCTAGTTATGAATTATTCAAATTATTAAGTTTAGTTACATAAGGTAAACTCTAAAATTTTTATTCATTTGATGTAGTACCTTTGTGCCGTGTGATAACAAGCTTAGTAGGATAGACCACCCTCGTTTTTTACCAAGGTGTCACAAAAGGCGGCTAAAGTAAGTTGATCCACCGTGTGCTATTCGGCTGAGTAGAATAAACCACTCTCCTTTCTTATGGAGGTGTCGTAAAAGGCGACTAAGGTAAATCGTCAAGGAGGCAGCTGGTCGTAAAATATCTAGCCAAATCATGTGATAACATGTTTATAAGATGTCGTGCTGGCCCCACTTTGAGTGGAATTAGAGGAGCAGAATGATGATGATTGACATAAGTACCTTTGTATTTGAAGTAGATCGATATGGATCACATTTAAAATATACAGTATGATTATAATATACGATTCAACATAAAATACATCGATTATAATAGGAAATTCCTTGTAAAAGCAATGACTATGGTGAACCTACCGACAGATGATTTGCAGGTATCGGATGCTGAATAAGATAAGGTGCTTCCATCGGACAGTTCCCGTTTTTTGCCTTATTTCCACGTTTGATGTTTCAATCAAAGGCAAACATTTCAATTGTTGAGAACTCGTAGTGGATGGGATTGCGTAATAAACAATTGAAGCACGAGCTTGAATCTAAACTGATTTATCTTCTGGTGCAACTACAAACTATGTATTTATAGTTACACCATCACATTAAAGCATTCTTTAAATAGTTTTATAACTGAGTGGTATAATCGATTGGATAAATTGATATATAAATATAATATAATAGAAATAAAGTATATGAGACAATTACACACACGGCTGTCCTTCCCATAAAGTAAGTTACTTAATACTTGTGATATGGGTGACAAGTACAAATGATAAATATACATATATAATTTTAATTATAGTTTTTAGTTGACCGAGCCTTGCTCGGTAATTTTTACAAAATAAAAAAAAAACTGAAAAAAAGGAATAAATAATAGGGTAGGTGGGGCTCGATCCTAGGTATTTTCATTTCTCGAAGCCCGTTCCCCGAATAAGCTACGCTTACTTGACATTTTTGGCTACCTAAAATTCAATTTAATATAAGTTTCAGTATTTTTTAATGCCTGACAACAGGGATAAACGTTTTTTGTTTAATAAAACCTAGCTAGATAGACTTTCTCCCCCTAAACCCCCGTCATGCCGAATTTCAGGAAAATCGTTGAAGAAGTTTCTAAGATTCCGAAAATATACATATATATATACAAGATTAACTCATTTAAATATTAAAGATATATACACCCAGACTCGAAGAGTTAATAAATTGTTTCTAGCAAATGTTTAGTGGGAATCAAACCTGCGACCCGCGGAGCTGATGACAGGGTCACTGCCAACTGCGCTAACAGGCAGTCAAATTTGGTAGACCGATTTTAAAGTTGTTATATTTCAATCTCGGGACATTTTTGATTTAAATGTGCTTGTAACCAATCAACTACATATATGTAAAAAAATATATGTAAAAAAAAATACAAATAAAAAAAAAATTGCGGTATATTCACAAATCTAAGACATTATTAAAAAGTCGGATAAAAGATAAACCAAAAAAAAAACTCTATTTTCATCTTTATCTCAATACATTAAGTTATTACTATTTTATTTCTTACATAACTTACTCATCGCATGAGAAAACATGTAACATTAATAAGTACATAATTAATCTGACACTATCAACGAATCGCTATAAATAACTTAACTAATAGCATTCTTCACGTTATTTGTGTGTAAGCGGAAACGATACAAAATAAATCACATCCTAACAAGAACTCACAGCAATTAGCTAACAGAATAAATGTTATGGTTTTATTCATAACAAAAATATTTCATACAATAATTACCTATGGTGACATGTTGTAAGAAATAAATCTTAATGTGTAATGCTAAAATGTACCTTCAGTCTTTATAATAAGAATGAGAATCGTTTGGCGTCATGTGATATGTGAATCGTAAATACTAAAGTCCATTGTAATAATTTCCGCACCCAAAGCACGTCTTTTGTTCGATATGAATGAAGATGTTATAATAAATATAATATATTGACTAGCGACAAAGTAAAATAGGACATTAATATTACAAAGGATTTGGTTAATTGCGTATTTTTTCTTTACATTACCATGCCGTTTGGTACCCGGCTGAGTAGAATAGATCACCCTCATTTCTTACCGAGGTGTTGTAAAAGGCGACTAAGATAAGTTGACCGGCCGTGTGGTATCCGGCTGAGTAGAATAGACCACCCTCTTTCTTACTGAGGTGTCGTAATATATGACTAAGTTACGTTGACATCAGGCATGCGGCCAATCGTAAAATACGTTGCCAATCAGAATAAATCTCCCTCATTTTTTACCGAGGTGTCGTTAAAGGCGACTAAGGTACGTTGACCCACCGTATGGTATCCGGCTGAGTAAAATAGACCACCCTCTTTCTTATTGAGGTGTCGTAATATATGACTAAGTTACGTTGACATCAGGCATGCGGCCAATCGTAAAATACGTTGCCAATTAGAATAAGTCACCCTCATTTTTTACCGAGGTGTCATTAAAGGCGACTAAGATACGTTGACCCACCGTGTGGTATCCGGCTGAGTAGAATAGACCACCCTTTTTCTTACCGATGTGTCGTTAAATACGACTAAGGTATGTTGACGTAAGGCATGCGGCAAATTGTAAAATACGTCGCCAAATCATGTGACAACATGCTTATAACATGTTGTGCCGACCCCACTTAGAGTGGGATAAGGGCAGGAGTACAATGATTATAGCCACATGCATGTGTAGTATATTTTAATCTTGTTAGGTCGCTAATACCTAACAGAGACGCACTATAGAGATACATAACGAGAACGTTTTCATTCAGTTTGTTTGCGCATAATAAATCTGTAAATATTATAACACAAAGCCCACTAACATTTGTCTCTCTATATGTGATCGAATTTCTCAAAATCTACTTAACGGTTTTTTGTACGATTTTTACTAAAAGATAGAGCCATTCTTGAGGAACATTAAGGTTCATACCATATTACGGTTTGTAAATATAATTAGAACAAAGGAGATGGGCAAATAGCTCATACAATTTTGGCCTGAATGGACAGATATAAAATAATATTTAATACAAAGACCGAAAGTTACTCTTCAAGTATGTATAAGTCATTTTTAGATAGAACTTGGGAATAAGAAAAAATAAATTAATGACCATGACAGATAACCATACAGATATTAGAATTTGTTACTACATATTTTTTTGATAGAATTTATTTTCATCTAAGAAAAAATACGAATCCAAAATAATGAGATTTTCCACTGGAAAGATAATATGTATTATCTAATACTGGAAAGATATTACATATTATCTTTCCAGTAGTCTAGAAATACAGCAATGGTCGTTATAAAGTAGCATACGAATACAAGAAATCCACAAATGCAACGTTCACGATGCGAAAAACAACACGAATATGCATGTTTAGAAACATAACAATTGACAGATAATTAATATAACGACAACCTTTATGACTGCTGTTATCCACAGAAATCGATTTTATTAATCGACTCCGTAAATTGGTCATATATATTAAACAATAATAAAAAGGCTAGGCTAACTACACTAATATCGAAACGGGCGAAGCCGCGGGCACAGCTAGTTTGGTATAACACATACTTGTGAATCAAGACAAAATCCTTTTTTATAGTTTTTCGTTAGTCTTACGTGATATATAACTGCCGTGTCGACCAAATCGTATGACGATGCACCCCTTGAATATCCAACGGCGGACAGCTACTAGAGAGATAAAGATAGACATACCTATGTAAATTCACAAGTTTCACAAGTTACCAATAAACTGTCAGTTAGCTCAGGGCTTCTTAAACTTTTTTATATAGCGACCCTCTTCAAGCTTAGGAAATTTTAAACGACCCCCTCCTCCATATAATGAAATATATATTAACCGTAGATGTAGATGTAATATCGCACTATTTTACAATGTAAATAATGTAAACTAACCAATCATAAATTTAATAAAATCTATTTAATTAAATTTAATGAAAAGGGGTAATGAAGGAACTTAGGAGGAGAAATATCAATAAATCTTTGTTAGAAAAGTTCTTTAAAGGACAGCTGCAGCCATGTAGTTTTATCAATAATGATTGAAAAGTATCAGATCTTTGCGACGCCTTTTGCTTTCAGTAGACCCACAGTTTAAGAAGCCCTGAGTTAGCTTATTTGGAAAATATCTGACACATATCTCGGAATTTTGCTTTTTTCAGGTTTCTGATAGGCTTATTCAGCACTAAAAGTCCCTAATAAGTTAACAGGTGGATCATGCGGCTGTTATTTTGTTTCTCTGCTGAATAGCGAATACTTTAAAATATTGGCCGCGGTTTTATTTTTTTTAATTTTTCTGTTTTTAGAGTCTCTTTTTACTGCTACTTAGTTTATTTGTCGGTTAACTATCCGATACTTTATCAGTAACTTGTGAAACAGGCCCTTAATCTTTTAAAAATAAAATATAAAATGTTAAAAAATAATATATAAATCGCTATCTTATAGCGTTATACAGCATTCACAATCCTTTGGTATGACGTGGACCATGAGGGCGGGTATGGGGTAATTAACTACATGTATATAATTAAAAAATAATGTCTATATTATCTTTTTTTAAAGGCGAGGATACATCGTTGATCCTAGAAAAAAAGTAATAATCGTCTAAGCTAACTAATTTAATACTTGTGTTATTGGTGAAAGATAACCGTTAAAGATGTACATATATAATCTACTTAATATAAAAAATGAATGTATGACCTTTATAGCATTTTTTTTTAACTTTTGAGTTTTATTTTGATGGGAATTCGAAACCCGATTATCATAACAACGCGTGACCAAGCGGCTAGGTTTACAATACTTAAATAAACCTAGAGAAATACAAATTCCAAACAAAGGCGTTCCTCGTCAGTAATTGAACCCGCGAGTCCCGGAGCTAAAGGCAGTATCGCTACCTGGGTCAACGGTACATCTAAGTAGTTAATAATTATTTTATTTCAAGAAGCTTTTGATTACTTGACCGGGAGATATACTTACCAGATTCGCAATAAAATGTAATAAAATGACACTCGGTCTACACGGTGTCAAGAATAAAGGTCAGTTCACTGCGGTTGCGGTGGACAGTGCTAGATCTAGGAGAAACAACTCCCGCATTTGTTTGGTCTAATTGTTAATAACGGTGTATAGCTATTTATAAATGAGTAATTGAGAACACATAGTGTGCTATAATAGTGTAAGAATCTAAGTTTATACTAAGAATAGGCAATTTTACGATTTAGACGTTCTTAGATCCTCGAGCCATTGTCTTACTAAAAAAAATATCAATTCATTGTCTATTCTAATAACTAAGATATAATCCTAAGTGGAAGCTTCAACGAAAAAAAATTAAATAGGGCGAGTTTCTAGGAAAAGAAAGTTTCTAGGACAAAAAGGTTGTTCAAATTTTAAAGGTTTGTGGTGCAATTACAACTCTTTTTCAAATATTAGATATTAATATTAATTAAAGTTGAAATGAGTTACAATATTATTTGTCTCTTTACGTATTAGCTCGATCATTTTAATAAGGAATTAATTAAGTAATTAAATACAGAAACGCAGTTAACTGCGTAATCCTTGTTTACTTTTGTAAAGAGAACATCATTTGCAACGTGCATATTTCTATAACATTTTTAGGACACTTGTAAACAGTTCATCCGTTTTGGAGTTTCGTAAGGTGTGAGTGACATGCCCATATCCTTCTTTTCAAAGACAGAAGAGCTATTTGCCCAGCTTGCGAGTTGGCTGCTACTACAAGTAATTTTAATACTTCGGAATATACCATATAATTTGAGGATATCAAATGGTATATGCCGCGTGAATGAAGCTATGTATATTTCTGTCCGTCTAATGGTGGTATAACTATAATTGTTGACCTAAATATCATTAGTGATAGCACTATATTTTTGACTAAGGAAAAGTTTAAAATAATGACCATGTATTCACTATCTTCAATTACTATAACAATTTATAACAACCTATTTATATTAAATGATTTAAATAGCTTCGTAGCTAATAGGCATCAACTTTATATCCAGCGAGAAACATCCACGTGAAAGTAAACGATAAAGCTTTGAACATACTCATACATCAAACAGCCATAGAGACCTCGTTGGACATTAAATGAACATCATAAATATTAAACGCAATACCGTCTCTTATCTAGATACTCAATTGCCAACTTGAATTGAATTGCCAATTAAACGAATCAGTTCTCAGATCATCGGCGCAAATAGTTCTCGAATAGATTGTGTAAATTATCAATGCCCATTACTTACATTATCACTGATTTGGTTAGCACGTCACCGCGTGATAGGTCCTAAAGACGCCGAACGCATAAATTGTTTAAGAAAACCGACCGCCCACAATGGAAGCGTGAGCTTACTGTTTGTTAAAATTGCGCTTTTAACAGAATCAGTGTTTTGAAGGAGTAATCAAAAGTGTAAAATGTTTTCTTAAATGGTAGCATCATCATTAACTTTCTAGATTCTGAGTCTGAGTAATACAAATTGATTGGTTAGATGAAATCTAATTAAAGGCTATAAAAACGAGCCAATGAGCCAGAAATGGTGATACTAGGAGGAGGGGTTCATAATGAAAACTCCTATCGTGTACTAAAGGAATTTCTATTGCAATCCAGGATCCAATTGGAAAAGCTAAAGAGACCTAACGTCAATTGTAATCAATTCTGATTCAGTTGGGTGGTGTCAATTGGAATCTGCCTTAGCGTGCTTTTTGCTTTTTTTCGCTAATTTAGCCAATTTCAAGGAACTGGGAAATGAGGCACTCTCTTACTACTCACAAATTTAAATTGCAGCTTGAAAACGCATGAAAGGCCTTAAGTTGATTATGAATGACAATTTCCCAAATGAGATAACTTCACTAGCAGGGCTTTAGATATGGCATGCTCACTGTTGCTCAAGCATCACAGTCACGAGCTTTCAGAAACTCAAAAATTCGCCTTTTTAAAGAATCCAAAACAGATTCATGCGATCAATTACAGGCAGTCCGTGATTCGTGCGGAACGTCAAACTTAATGAAGATCACGATATTCCCACGATAGCTCAGCTTTTGTAGTTTAAAGCCTAAGTTTTTAAGAAAGTAAATCAATTATATCAAATCTGCTTTATCTGACAGACACCATAATACGCCAAAGGAAGGCTCTCCTGATGATGCTTTGGTTGCGGGGCGAAACGATTGTTGAGTTTGTGACAGTGGACATGTGGAGTGCTTGTATTGTGTATTATGGTGGCGGTGGAGCAGTGGTGGAGGAGGAGTGGAGCTGCTTGTATCGGGTATGAAACGAATTGTCCACTCTACATTCAGCAGTATACATATTTTCTATTTTAATTCATCGCGGATTATAGCAAAATAATTTTGATATTACTTTTGTCCTTAAGAATAGACAAATTGGTTTGGCGTGCAGTTCATGGCATCAAATCGCAACATCCTTCTTATTATATCTATAGACGAACCGTTTAACTCAGCCCTCGTGTGCGGGGTACAAGGTCAGGTCAGCGCTGTAGCGTGATGTACGAGAGGTGACCTCCCGCATGTTCATTAATCCCCGTTCTCTCCGCACTCTTGTACCCGCACGCGAGGACTGAGTTAAACGGTTAGCTTAAAATAACTTAAGTTTTAATACAGTCTACTGCTGTTCCAATGTTCCCGAAGGAAATACGAGATTTTTTATGACATTCATAACCCCGGTATATAAGCTTAAATTATCCAGAATTTTATCAATATTGCTCTAGCGTATTCGCCGTTAACAAACAGACCGTTAGTCAGATAGATTTTGACATTTACAATATTATGATAGTTATATTTTCAGATATTATTATTCTTTATATAAAATGGACGATTTACACTGTTTTACACTGAAAATAAAATAAAATATTATTATCCTGTTTCATTGCATACTTGTATAAACTATTTTATAAAGTATCATTTTATTGGCGCCAAACGCATGGATGGCAGGTCCTACAATTTCGCAGTTAATTTATAATGTCGAACAATTGTGATAGCTTGTATAAAGGTTGTTTATGATGCGGCGTAATCAAAGACTGCAGATAATATTGATTACTCATTTGATTAGAGCTTTCATCACGGACCAGGGTATAAATAGATATGTCTATGCAATAATAAGCCATCTGTGAATTCTATAACTTGAATTGTACTTTTTTTTAAATATTAACTAACTTTATTAAATTTTTATTTCTAGTGCATGCTAAGTTTGTATTATTTGTTCACAAAACGTTTTGGCTGCGAAAGCATCAAGCGTGTAATAATATGTTTAATCATTTTACAATAATGCTAAAAAGAAAACAACTATCAACTATTTACTATATTACAACAGGAAAAGAAAGTGATAGTAAAATATAAAATTCACATTATTGTGTTCCGTAAAAAAAATTAAGGCGACTTGATACTTTCGTACAGCTGCTCAAAGAAACCTCTTTCCATGGGAACAAGCAAAAAAGGCTTACATCCAGCACGCTGTTCCAGCGCATGAAATGCGCATATACAGGATGGTACCAACCATACGACATTAGTTTTCATGCCAGGTACCTACACACTTAGCAACATACACAAAAAAAACTGTTAATTTAGTGACGTAATTTAGCCACAGGAATATTACGTTTTGAATAAAAAATACATAATATACAAAGGTGAATGACCATTCTATTCTATTTTGTATGTAAAGCATTGACATTGACCGAAAGACTACATAGAAGTGTGAAGGCGACAGAACTATAATGTTATTGTTTTATCCTGCGTTTTGAACAAGCGCCCTGCGCCAAGTCAGTCAACCACTACTCATACAGATCTAAATAAATTATTGTTTTAGAATATGTATTTTTAAACGAATTTTAGGAAGATTGAAATATGCCAAAGTTATCTTATACGCTCGTCGGTACCACCCTGTATACAATTTAATAAGGCTTGTTCGAATAAAGGCCTGTCCCAGGATATCGATCTGCTTCCTGGTAAGACTATCATATTCTCATGGCCAACGCAGTATTGCCTGTATATGATCACCACAAGCACTGCAAGCATAGAGTCAACAGATTTTCCCATTCTACTCGTACAAAGGCTATCGTTTTTGCTTCGAGGGGCATCTCCTTATCTACCTCGGTCGTTTACTGCTGAACTTACAAATGTTTTCGCAATGTTTGGGCTTCAAGTATACAAATATTCCGAAAGCCCTAAACTTGTTTAAACGGCTCTAAACATAACTGTTGTTTTCTTAACACATCACATTAGTTAGTTTCTAACCGCACTAAAAATCGTTATAACACGACCTTGATTACGACGATTTACATATAACCATATAACCATCTTTTAGTAAAAACCGTAAAAAACATTTTGGGAAAATTGATCACATACACATACAGACAGCTTTTGGGGATTTCGTTTTATAATTATTATAGATAGGATGTTAATAACACTTTTCTTCTTATTCTTAATGGCATGGTAATTCATAATTTAGTACTCACATTTTCTATTATATCCGAAAGGTAGGAGTTAGTCTTTGCTTTGCTTGGGAAATTCTGCAATAGCATCCAGTCAAGGTCAGTCTGCGTCTAGACAAGAACCCCACATCTAATCTAATAGTTTACCCCATCTTACTGACTCATTGCATCCTGGGGCGAACAACGTTTCTACAATAAATGACCTATGAAATTCGCAAACTGGACGATCATCATCCTCCTGCCCTTATCCCATTCAAGTGGGGTCGACACAACATGTTATAAACGTGTTGTCACATGATTTGGCTACGTTTCTTACGACCGGCCGCCTCCTGACTTCTATTTACCTTAGTCGTATTTTACGACACCTCGGTAAGAAAAACGGTGGTCTATTCTACTAATCCAGATACAACGATCAAACACAGATCAAATAACGAAAGCATATATGCTGATATCAAAATTTCCAAAATTACTTATATATATCCTCTTTCCCTTATCCCACTCTAAGTGGGGTCGGCACAACATGTTATAAACATGCTGTAACATGATTTGGCTGCGTTTTTACGACCGGCCGCCTGCCTTACGTCAACTTACCTTAGTCGTATTTTACGACACCTCGGTAAGAAGGAGGGTGGTCTATTCTACTAAACCGGATACCACACGGTGGGTCAACTTACCTTTGTCGCCTTTTACGACACCTCGGTAAGAAAAGAGGTTGGTCTATTCTACTCAGCCGGATACCACACGGCGGGTCGACTTATCTTAGTCGCCTTTTACGACACCTCGGTAAGAAATGAGGATGGTACTATTCTATTCAGCCGGATACCACACGGCGTAAAATTTCCAAAATTACTTAATCCAGTATTATATGAAGCTAGAATTATTTCAATCTTGCATCCATCGATAAACAATTTTTTGCTATAAACGTTGCAGAATATAGAGTATTATTTCATATTTAGCTAAGCAGAGTCATATATTCATTTGACACAAAAGCCTTGTCCTCGACATCTAGAGATACTTTAAAGCCTATAGCCGCTATAAAGTAGCATATATTAAAACTAGCTTCACTTCATGACAGTCACTGTAGGTTTATTGTATAGTATTGTTTTAAATAAAAATTTTACAGAGAATCGTATATAACCAAAAGTATGTATTGGAAATATTGGAAGGCATATTTTTTACCATATTTTAATGTAATAAATCATGACATAAAAGGCAGTAGTTGAAACTCACTATAAATAAAACAATAATAAAAAAATAAAGGATCTAAGATACAAAAAAAGTAATTCATTAGGCATGACAAATAATTAAAGACAAGTAGAGTTAAATTTACTAAATTGTTTCTAAAATTTTATCACAAGCGAAATGTATTATTTTTTATTAATTAAGCAAAGTTTTACGGTTATCAGTTGTTTAAAATTATCGACATAATCATTGAGACCCCACTTAGAGTGGGATAAGGGCAGGAGGATGTATGTAGTTTTTATTAAAAAAAATCTCGTTTTATCCCTGTTTTGGGCATAAAAAACTTCTAAAATAGGAATAGAAAGTAACTGAAATTTTTAGTGTCAAATGCAAAGCTGTGACAGCCTAATTGTAACGCGCAGATCAAATAGGGTCAAAACGTAGGTTCCTGGTTCGATTCCCACATTTCAATGTGGGAATCGAACCAGGCGCTTTTTTCTTTTTTTTATTGCATTTTTTATATCTTTAAAAAATTACAGATCAAGGGTCCGTCACGCAGGTACTATATACCTATATACTATTTATATACTATACTATTATATAATATTAAGACTAGCAAGCTTTCCTATTGGCATAAATAATCCATTATTAATATAATAATATCAGTTACTAAAAGATAAATGCTTAAAAAGAATTTGAGATATTTTTTATTAAACAAAAGCCGATATGCCTGCCTGGAGTTTAAACCTGCGAATCTTTCTTAAGTATCACGTTTTCTAACAGCTAGGCTCTGTTATTTAAACAGAGCTATTATCTGATTTACGATATAGAATATAAGCTATTAAAATTAACCTTACTGTTTCAAAGTTTTCTTGTAGAATCAGACTTATTTCCTATATGCGAATATAAACATTTTCTTCGAATAGACAATGAACAATGTGCACGATCGCCGCCACAGACAATAGTATGCGCCCTAAGCTCGTACGATAAGTTAAATCTGCCGAGAAATCCAACGGGACATGGATTTCAATAGAATTTCAATCAGACAACATTAATATTCCTAGGCACTTGTCTTGAAAGGATATAGCGAGATACACCATTCATTTTTTATACTAAATGCAATCTATACTAATATTATAAAGAGGAAAAACTATACATTATACTTACATATACATAGTAAATTAGTTTAGCTTTTATCTGTTGCTGACGTCCGTGCGAAAAAAATGGCGGCCACTGAAAATCGGTGTTCGGGTTTCAAATTCGAACCAAAGCCGAGTGGTTACCCATTTTATGGCGTCACCCCGCGCCTTTATAAATAAATTTATCATAATTATTGTGTCCTTATATGTATAACTTAGTGGTGTACGTTAAAAATAAAGTTTTTCTTTCTTCTTTCTTTCTTTAAAAATTTGACACAAAAACTACTGGACCGATTTCAAAAATTCTTTCACCATTGGAAAGCTGCATTTCCATTTTACTGAGCAACATATGCTCTATTACATTAAAAAAATATATGGATCTGTTATAAAAATGTAATACAAAAAATTTAATTACTAGTAATAACTAAGTTTTCGATTGACGAAGAGCGATTGATATTGAGTAATATATAACTCATATACTTATTTGCCATACTTGATCCTTTGTGCTGGTAGATTAGTAAGATGACACTGCCGAGACAAGAATTAAACCCATGTCCAGATATGATGTAATTGGAATGGTTTTTGGTCCCTCAAAACTAATATCTAAGTTAACCAAACGATATGAGTTATAGTAAAACTCAATATTCAATGAAACAAAACGCCTGGCGCCGTTCTAAAGAGCACCGACGATCCAAATACTTCCGCGATATCACCATGACGCGATGTTCCATGCTCAGAAATTTACCAACACGTTGACACCAATAATGTAGGGCTTGCTGAATTAAACATGGTAGTTTAGATCATCACATCAATTGTTAAATAGAAACGACATGTTTATAACACCTATGCCTAAGGCCTTAAGCATACAAATAACAATTTCATAATGTACCATCTGTACGAATTTAGGCCACTTGTAAGTCGATGTCATTCAGTTTTCTGAAAATAGCACCACACTTACTTTGGTCAACATGTTTTTTGCCCAAAATTAATGCTACTTATAGTCCTTATAACCATTTATTTAACTTCTGACTTATACACGATTATGAAGTTCCGTCAATATTCAGTAACTTACAGACTACGAAACGGCTAAACCGATTTTAATTGAATTAAATACAATTATACAATTATATTAAACTATGCTGACAATACACATGCCCCTCCAACAGCATTGATCTTATTTTAAGCTCTCTTTGAGAAAAACTAAGCTTTCACTATGACAGGCTGTTTGGATAACTTGCCTTTGTCCAGCAATTTGTGGTAACCTGCTTTAACAATGTTCATGACAGGAACTTTCTCATCTGTGGCTGTAGCATACTTGAGTATGGATTGTTCGGAAACTGAGGTCCGGAGTTTATCCAGGTTTAAAACTAATAATAATAATAAAAATATGGGACACTTACTGTAAGTAAAAAACAAAAGTCTTTGTTTTTTCTTAAATGGTAGTTTCTCGTACCCAACTTTTCAAAGTATCCAGGGCGGTATTTATCCATGTTAATTCTGTGATTGTGCTCACTGTTCGTAAATATGTCATAATTTTATTTAGTTCGTATTATCTTTTTTTCTCTGGGCAATTGTCATTTTTTTATTCACCGATGTGTGGGTAGCAATGAAAACGCTACTCGCCGATCGGTTCGTCTATCGCCGTGCGAGTGTCTACGTGAGCGCGGAACCTTCGCTAATGGCCGCTCGATCGCTATACATAATTCGTATTAAATTCATTGTTGAACATTGAACAATTCGTCTAGGACTTGCAATATAAAATTAAGAGAATTTATAAAATCTAGAGTGAATAGGCATCTTCTAGGCAAGCGCGCTCCATCTTAGTCTGCATCAATGCTTACCATCAGGCATGATTGCAGTCAAGCGCTCGCCTATTCTGCAATAAAAAAAATATATATATAAAGTGCAGTGCCTAAATTTAAAGTGTCGTGTTGAGTTTTGGACTCGTAATAGTGTTACTGTTCGTTCGAGTAACAATACCGAAGAAACGGCTGGCCGCCGGCGCATATCGAGGACTTCGAACCTTCCAGTGCATGGTGGCAGTACAAAGGCATCGAAAGGTGGGTGGTGCCAAGTTGTTCTTATTATCGGTGATAAATTATGCATTGCTCAGAAAGATAGAAAATAGTTAAAGCCCTGAACCCCCCTATACAGTCCACTTAAATGACCAACCAGCGAACTAGGGCCCAGGGACCAGGTTGCTTTTAATTAGGGAACATTTCCCTACACTCACCAGCGTTACCTCGTTCACCAGGGTGCTTACAGTGCTTACCGATGCGTCCATGTCCATGGCTTAGATGTCCCTATTTCCAATTATTAAAGGATGATGACCCTGTAAAGTTTGGTGATCGGAGCATACAATTTTAACTGTTGAGTTTTGTTTCGAGGGAAATTCAAAATCAGACTGAGACACAGCAACGTGTAGCTGGACAACTAGTACTAAATAAAATTAGTCTCAGGTAATATAATACTATGAACATCTCCTATTTTCAATTACGCTCGATCTTCACTTGTTTAAATTAAAGGTGACTATAAATTCTAATAACAAATGTTTTATTGAGATTAATTGATTGTAAAAAATAGAAGATTATATTGCATACATTGTTCTTTAGATATAGTTAATATGTTTGCCAATTCAACGATTTTATCGGAATGTACATATCATTAACAAGTTCTAGTGTCTTCTCGCGAGTTCGTCTTAGTAGAGTTCAGTACTGAGATTACTAATTTTTGAGTTCTATCGTTTGCAGTATCTTTATTACTAAAAATCACGTCGATTCACGGTGTGACCTTACAAACAAGACAGGAAAAAAATAATATAAGGTTTTATACTGACTTTGATATCACAAATGTGTAGAAAGATATACACAGAGTATATACTTACAGAAAGACTTAAAAAGAAATCAACAATCTCCTGCCCTAAAACCAGTCTAAGTGTCGTCATAACATGTTTTAAACATGTTGTAACATGATTTGGCTAGTTGCTAGTTTCCTTTTACGATACTTTTGTTTAGGGTGGTCTAATCTACTCAGCCAAATACCAAAAGCCTTAAAAAGAGATATTGCAGTATATTTGAGGTCAATTTATGGTTCATTTTTATTTATTTATTTCTTTTTATACATATATTTAGAAAAGAGAAAAAAAAAGTAAAAAAGAACATGTATAAGGGCGAACTTATCCCTAAAAGGGATCTCTTCCAACGTCAAACGTCAACTAATTAATTAAATTTTGATAAAATAAATTAAATTAAATTTTTATGGATTAATGTACATCTCTTGAGATTCAATGACATATTATTTTATCGAACCTTAGTCATAAAACTCAGTTGTCAAGGGAATTCTGTACTTTGGCTGTACGTATGTATAAGAAATGAGAGGTTGTTAGTATATCAGTTCGAATTAATAGCGATAGTCTCCCACGGTATATAGACATCTTAAAACGAAGAAATAGGAATCAGGTTAAACAATTGAGATCGATTAAGATTGTGAAATTGGCAGACCAATAAATGGGATCATTGACTTACGTGAAATATTTTTATCACTACAGAAAAACCTATAATTCGCTAATGCCTGTTACTATGCCACTGGGCATACCTCGTCTCTCCGTTTTTTTGTAGAGAAGGGTTGGATGTAAAACGCTTTTTCACCATGTTCTCCTTAAGAGTAATAAGTAAAATTAGAGGTCTGCAAATTGGTAAATTTTACGTAACCCAAAAATTCCCCAGGGTGTTTTAGAAAACACGTCAGGTAATTTCTGGGATTTGGATCCGCGAACGCCTGGCAAGGATAATTTAATCTCACCGTTCGTCTACATATCGTTATAATAAGGGGCAATAGGCAATAATATGAAAAAATCATTATGTGAATGACGCAAGAGTTGATTCTTAGTTTTCATTTTTAATAATTTTATAGCGTTTCTTTGAAAATATTAATTATATGCAAATATATTTAATTAATATCTACTAAAGAACGTTTTTTTACTGTGGACAGAAGTGTTATTTACGGTACAATAAACTTGATTGTCCAAATAAACTTGATGTTTGTATACTGAATTCTCTATAGAGAACACGAGTTTTACAACGTGTTACTTTTATAATTAGATAGCAAATAGACCCAAAATTTATAAATATCCTGCTCCCAAAATAAAGGTTCAGTTTTAAAATAACGTAAACCAAAGAGTATTTCAAAAAATAACGAAATACTCTTTGTATTTCAACGATGAATTAATTTTTCGTTAAATGTACATCATCCTCCTGTCCTTGTCTAAGTGGGGTGAACACAACATGTTGTCACATGATTTGGCTACGTATTTTACGTCCGGCCGCCTGCCTGACGTCAACTTAAAAGAAAAAGAGTTTTGAAACTGACTTCCATGTGTACACCTAGGCGATAAAGAATAAAACTATAAAAAGACAATGAATAAATTGCAAACTATATTCTCATTTATTTATCTATACCATAATATTCTTTTGTATTTCTTGTCTAATGAATATTTTGCTCTCAGAGAGAAATTGGATCACTGTTTAATTAATTTCGAATAAAATGTAAACATAACTGACCCAGATTAAACCACATTGTTGTAAATGACACGATCATGTATTTATTCTTATGATTATTTTGTCGTGACATGACTATTACGACGGTTAGTGTATGTAAAATTAATTTGTCGTGAAATAAATATTCCTAGACATAAAAATAATACAATTGAACTGTTTCTATGTCGTAAAATAATGAAATAGCTTTATAAGAGCTAACGTGATATAGATATAGGTCAAAATGGTTTTTTTGTCAATGGATATTTTAAATTTTCTCGGAATATGAAGTAGGCACGTGACTTGGAGAAGAAAAAATCGATTACTTAATCATCGATTCTTCTCTTTTCAAAAATAAATTAAATACAATGGAAGAAAAATAAAAATAAGATAAATAAAAACAACGCGTGAATAATCCTTACATCATTACATATAACAAAAAATGGTCATAGAGGAAACAAAAATGACTCGTTTTTCATCCAAAACTAAGTACCTTTATGTTTTAATAAATAACTTTTTACTGGCTGATATAATATTATTAAATTTTTCTCTGTTAGATTCATGAAGTAAAGTAACATCTTGTTACTATCCTAAGTCCTAAATATTATATTTTATATGAAATGTTAATTTCATATAAAATATAGTCTTATTTAACATTTAAATAAAAAAGATAACAATATAGTCTTAAAATACTTAGAAAATATTTCCAAAATATATCAAAACAATTATTAAAAACTTTATTACTCTTAATTACTTTAATAACAATTATTTTTCGTCAGAACAGAATGCCGCCAAAATTAATTCCTCTTCCATCTTTAATATCCTCTTAAGTTGAGACTACAATATTGAGACTAATGCTAATATTTATACTTCCTAATACACTAAACTTAAAACAATAATTATTGTCTTATTATACAAATGTTAAAATTGCTAACAATAGTAAAATAGCGATGGTATCACAATTTTTATTGACTTTCGATCCGACAAGCTTTCTTGCTAACTAAAGAGCAACGGAATCGCATCGCACGGTCCAAATGTTTTGAGACATTGACAGATGAAAGGGAAATGGTTAACTTCAATTTGACACCGGCTATTTGAGAAACAAAAAATATGGCGGCCCACAACTTTCTTATAGAACTCTTTTAATCTCGATTTAGGCGAATACATTGTATTGAATACACAGTATTGGAACTGTTTTTCGTAACTGTTAAGTAGATTTATTATTAATCATCATTCTCTTGCCCTTATCCCACTCTTAGTGGGGGTGGGCACGACTTAATATAAACATGGTGTCACATGATTTGGCTACGTATTTTACAACTGGCCGCCTGCCTGACGTCAACTTATATTAGTTGCCTTTTACGACACCTCGATAAGAAATGAGGGTGATCTATTCTACTAAACTGGATACCTCACAGTGGGTCAATTTACCCTAGTCACCTTTACGACACCTCGATAAGAAATGAAGGTGGTCTATTCTACTGAACTGGATACCTCACAGTGGGTCAACTAACCTTAGTCGCCTTTTACAGCACCTCGGTAAGAAATGAGATTGGTCTATTCTACTCAGCCGGATACCACACGGCGGGTCGACTTACCTTAGCTTTTTACAACACCACGGTAAGAAATGAGGTTGATCTATTCTATTCAGCCCAATACCACACGGCTAGGCGCACAACTTGCTTATAGAACTCTTAATATCGATTTTGGCGAATACATATTGTATTGGAACTATTTTTCGTAAAAGACTGTTTTAAATTATTTATTTTTGGTACCTTTATAATTAATAATTATTTAATTAATAATATTGTTAAATTTTCTCTCTCTTGTTTGATTAAAACCGGGATCTTAGTAGATTAAAAGTAAATTCCAGAAAATGCGTAAATTTCAACGACGTTAAAACGTTTAAATTACCGTAACGTTTAATTAAAAGCTAGATAAAAATCACTGCTATGCTGCTTCGCTTTTCTTTGTAACAACCACTCTTAAGACCAAAGAACTTGTGAAGTATATACAGGTATATTTAAATTCAATTAATTTTTAGTTTCAGTTGTTTTGTCTGAATAGTTTGACTTAACTTTTGAAAAGCTTTTTCCTTCAATTATTAATTTCAATCCCCCACACGTAATAGATTACATGATTTTGATTAGGACTAGAATGAAAAAGGGAAAAGGATACATAGATGTATCCTTTTAAATTTGAATGTTATAAATATTTCAAATACTATATATTGAACACGCACACTCATTCACACACGCACGTAATTTCACTGACACACGCACGCAAACTCACTCACACTCTTTCAACTTTTGTGTGACAAATCATACAAACACACAATTACCATTTTATTTTGTTTTCCTTCTTTTATTTTATTTTTCCATAACATTTGTCTGTTTACCTGTATTTAATTTATTGTAATATATAGCGGGGAGAGGGCGGGGACTCTGAAATACAGGTTTTTATAAACTTAATTCGGAGTTCTCGACAGAAAATTTTATTTTTTACAATATGTGCATAATAAAATATAAAATGAAATGAGAAAACCTACTGTTAGGAACAGTTTCTCGTTTTTTTATATGAACTTACTAACTTTTGGCTATCTCCATGTTTTCTTACAAAAGATACTTTGTTAAAGCACCTGTAAAAGTAAAAATATAATGATTATTGTCTTCTCATAAGCGATAAAGAAACAAAGTACAAAAATTCTTTTTTGTTGTTTGTGTTTTAAGTTAGGTTTTTTATTTTACTTGCACTTTAGAAAGTGCTTCTTATAATATTCAACTTTTATTTTCTTTATTCTATCTCCATTTCATTGATCTTCTATTTAATTTCTGTACTCATACAATTGGTCGTAAGCAAAAACTCAATCCAATAATACGATAAAAGTAACAAATAATACAACTCCCGATATCGTACAAAAAAATTCAATAACTTTTCGGTATTTTCTCTACGTCCATCGAAGCGTACAAGATCGATAGATTATATTGCTTTTATTATTATTTATTAAATGCAATACAATAGATCAGAATCTGGAGAAAAAGCTTCATTTTTTTTATAGTATACAACGTTTATGAATTGATTTTCAAATAGCGGCCTTGTACTATTCTGCTACTAAGAAAAGGCTACCTATTCTATGAAGAGAATTTTTTTTTCATTTTTTAAATTTACTCATATCCAAAAAATTGTCTAGATGAGATATTGAACTATTTTTACAAGGTTTTTATCTAACGTCGATTGAATGATTTTTAGTTATTGATATCTGCTCGAGGTTTGGTTCGAGAAAGCTCACTATTCCACTTCTTTTTCTTTCTCAACCGATGGACGTCTACTGCTGAACATAGGTCTCCTTAAGGAATCTCCACAACCCACGATTTTGGGCCGCTTGGAACCAGCGGCTCCCCGCGATCTTTTTGAGGTCAATCCACCTCATTGGGGTTCTACCGACGCTGCGCTTTCGCCATATAGGTCGCCATTCCAGCATCTTAGGACCCCAACGGCCATCGGTTCTACGTACTACGTGCCCCGCCCGTTGCCACTTCAGATTCGCGATACGATGAGCTATGTCGGTGACTCTGGTTCTTCTACGGATCTCCTCATTCCTGATTTGATCGCGTAGAGATACACCAAGAATAGCCCGCTCCAACGCCCGCTAAGTGACTATGAGCTTCATTATTCAGTTATTATGGCGAAATTGATTTTTAAATTTACGTCTCAGTTTGTAACACAAGCGGCTAAATATTCTTTTTAAATACTTTTTTAGACGTATTTTTGTGTTTACACCATAAAGCTATACTCACGCAATTGACTAGTATAATTCTGGGTTCCTTATTCCTAAGCTTATTGCAGATGCAATAACGTTATCCATACGGCTAACGTTAATATTAAACTTTGTATATTAATGATCATCATCTTCCTGCCCTTATCCCACTGTAAGTGGGGTCGGCACAACATGTTATAAACATGCCGTTAAATGATTTGGCTGCGTTTTTACGACCGGACGCCTGCCTGACAACTTACCTCTGTCGTATTTTACGACATCTCGGTAAGAAAGAGGGTGGTCTAGTCCACTAAACCGGATACCACACGGTGGGTTAACTTACCTTTGTCGCCTTTTACGACACCTCAGTAAGAAATGAGGTTGGTCTATTCTACTCAGCCGGATACCACACGGCGGATCGACTTACCTTAGTTGCCTTTTACGACACCTCGGTAAGAAATGAGGGTGGTGCTATTCTATTCAGACGGACACAACACGGCGTTTGTATATAAATAATATCAGAATAAAATGAATAAATATTTTGAGTCGTTCACGACAGCAGAAATCAAAATAACGATCATCGCCTAGAGCAAACATTTTTCAAAGTTAACTTGTACAATCAACTAACATTTTTTTTTACCAGGCGTCTTATATTATTCTAATCCAGATTTAACTGGCTACCTGTTTTACACGGGTAGATAGCCATCTGACCTTAAGAAACCAGTAGTATTGTTTTATCTTCGTTGCATAAATTAAAAATATAGAATTCTAAATTAATCGTTCCTTATCAGTCAACCTCGGGGTCAATATAAAAAATTTGAGAAGCTGCAAAAAGCAAATCTAAATAGAAATTAAGATACGTAAGTGTTCTGAGTTTTATATTGAAAATACTATTTAGAGTAAAGCTACTTAGCTTTAATATTATTATATTCAAGTTATTTTTATAGTATATTGTGGTATTTTTAATATAAATATAGTATATAACATAATTGTAGGTAGTTGCACAATTGTAACGGATTGTCAGTTCGGAATAAACATTTGCTTGGACTATTTTTTATTTTCAACTAGGAGTCCCGCCCCAGCTTCGCACGGGTATAAAGCATATAACCTATGTCACTCAGTGATAATCACAGTATTTCTCTACTCCATATTGAATTTTATTATACATATAAACCTTCCTATTCAATCTCTCTATATATTTAAAAAAAACCGCATCAAAATCTGTTGCGTAGTTTTAAAGATTTAAGCAAACATAGAGATATAAGGACAGACAGAGAAAGCGATTTTGTTTTATATTATGTGGTAACGTTTAGCTACTACTATTTTGATAATTGTCAAATTTTTACCATACTTACCCAAAGACTAAATTACGTTTAGCTGTCATTTATGTTTTGTTTTTCCATGTCATAGTCGTTTTTGTTATACCACGTTTTATAGCGACTTGACGGGATAAAATAAATGCGTTCGAACGGGATAAAAAGTCCTATGTCCGTCTCCTGGTACTAAGCAACCTCTCCACCAATTTTCAGCCGAATTGGTTCATCCGTTCTTGAGTTATAAATAGTGTAACTTAGACCAACTTTCTTTTATATATATAGATATATTGCATCTTTAATATTTAAGCTTATCATATTATAGTCGTTAAATATTCCAAAAAACATCAACTAATTCAATTTCAAATTCAGAATATTCTTCAATCAGTAAACTTGTAAACAAGTTCTTTTGAATGATCAACTCTACTGCTGGTTCGCAATGTCGACTCTACCGAGAAGAGCCTGGTAGAAACTCGGCGGTTCCTTTTTTTTAATATAATTCTTATAGCTAATTAAATTATACGATACGATTATAACGACACAAAATATACAACATATTATTTTCAAATGAAAGCATAATATACTTATGAGCAGCAATTAGAGAAACTAGTTTTCAATATTTCTGTAATTTTACATGTTTATTTAGATGAGTAACAATTTGAATATACGTAAGTTTTACAAATTTGAAGATCATACTTTAGGTAAAGTTTAAATTAATAATGAACAACACACTCTTACCAAGTTTTCATAGGTTTATATACGTTTTTTACGAAAACTCATTTTTGTAAATCGAAATCCGTCATGTACCTATGCCTTGCGCTTTGTGCCTAGAAAATTCATATAAAATCCATTGCAAACTGGGACGGGCAAGAGATCAAATCTTGCCTTCCAAGTTAAGAATTAAGCGTTAGAACCCTTATCTTAAACCTAAATAAAATAAGACAATTTGTTCTTGAGACATCTAAACCTTTTAAAAGTCCAGGATTCAGTTGCGCTTAAGCTTGATGCGAACTAGTAGATTTTTATGCTGTAATAGGTTTAAATATTACAGGATTATATATTATAGATTATAAGTTATATTAGATCACTGCGTACAGAGTACAGTTCGTAACAAAATATAACACTCCATTTTATATAGTTCAGTAGTATTATTTACATTTAAAAAAAGGTTTATCTTATCAGGCTATGTAAATAAGACAATTTTGTGAAAGCAGTTTTCAGTTACACTGAATCTTCGAATCGGGAACATGTACACAGCAAAGTAAATACTAGTTAAGCGACGCCGGCGTCTTGTTCCGTACTAGTCGCAAATACAGAGCGTCGGGGTACGGTCGTGCCGGTTCACGTACCGACGTCATTACCACGCGGCTTAGCACTTTACATCGACTAACAAAAAAGCTTCAGTAAAAAACAATATTCGATATTCATTGAATATTGAATTCCGCGATTCGAGTTTGTGAATGAGTGAATGATTTTTAGTGAACCGTACATTTGAGGTCAGTATATGATGAGTTATAATTTGACGCGAAAAAAACATCGCGCGTGCATGAGTTTTTCTTTGAATTTTCCTTTCAGTTAACTGAGGTAGAGTTTAATGGTTGAATCTAAGTTATTGCAATATGTTATTATAATATTAAAGTTATGTAAGTTAGGTGCTATTCACACTTTTACTTTAAATACAAATTTGTAACTAATATTTTTAATTGTGTAATACATACATGGTGTGTAAATTTCATTGAATGTTTCGTTTTACTTTAACAGGGTGTTAGTATGATTAGTTGTAAAATCAGAGTTATTAATTAATTTCATATAATTTTGAAAATCAAAACTTTCGAACCAAGAAATTGGCGACATCACGGTTGCATTTAAATATGGATCTGTTATAGTAGATTGTGAAAAGGTATAGGATATAACCGTTTAAAACGTATTTAATGATATTGGAAATTATAAGTAACTGATTATGATTATCATTAATGATGTCTCAAAAGTAATATAGAACTTATTTAAAGCTGAATTATAATCTAAAGACAGAATTTTATTGACCTTGAAAAAGTACAATATTTTACCTATATGCAATTATTCATTAGAATTTCATTACGCATAAAACAATTGATAGATTTTTGAATGGTTGGACTTGACCGATGATAATAATTAACATTTAAATTAACGGTACTGTTAAATCCCTAACTAACATTTTAATAACCGGTACACAACTAAATATAAACAATTGATATTGACCTTGGAAAATTTTCGTACGCATAAAACTGTTCCTGTTTACTGTCGATATTTTATGATAATTATTAATGAATTTAAATTATTATTGGATTTTACGCTTTTAGTAAAATTGATATAAATAAAATTGAATTAATGTCGTGCCTACATTATAAATAATCAGAATATAAAATAGTTAAATAACCTTAAACTTGGCCGCGCATAAATTTTAATAAATAATTGAAATGTGTCAATTTATACAGGACCGAAGTATAATTCTGTGGCGAAATTTGTAAACGAATAGATTATGGCTTTAAATATTAATAAATAATATATTTTTTTAGCCAAGTGCCAATAGATGCTATGTAGCTAGATTAATTTCCCAATTGTGGACGTAGACTTCCTCTTTCGTTTGGAGCAAAAGATTTGATCTTAGACGAATCACAGTGCTCCAAATCGGCAAGTTATGGATATTTTTTAATTAAAATTTTTACAAAATGTAAATTACAAACACTACTTATATAATTCATTTAAATACTAGTAAAGTAACGGTCTATGGCCATCCCACTGCTGGACATAGGCCTCCTCCGTTTTTGGAGAGAATTAGTCCTCAAACCTACCACGCTGCTCCAATGCGGTTTGGTAGGTTACACACATCCCCAGAATTTGTAGTGTATGTTGTTGTCAGTTATGTAAGTAAGCAAATAATATTTTTTTTTAACTTTTACTTAATGTTTTTCTTTTCTACTGAGATTGTAAGTTACGTTAGCTTTAAGTCAAAATTATTTTTGTTTAAAAGTTAATTGTTGCTTTTATAATATGGATAACTTAAGTAATCAATGACTACTTGTACTAAAAATATACTTAAAAAAAAACAAAAATAATAACGGTGTTGTGTTTATACGTGCATGTATGCTTTATTGGTTAATTTGTTCTTCTTTTGTGAGGGGAAAGATGTAGTGTATGTTGTTGTCAGTTATGTAGGTAAGCAAATAATAAAGCCAGTCACAAAAAGCAAGCGTCGTTTCATTACAGAATTCTCTAGAGATATTCAGGTTTCCTCAAAACGTTTTCCTTCCTCGAAAAGCGTGTGATAAATAAATAAATAAATAAATAAATAGACATAAATAAATAAAAATAAATAGACAGATAAGTTTTAACAGAAACTCATGTGAGCCCGGGGTTTGAACCCGTGAAAGAGTTAAACGGTTTTACAGCTTTGCTATCACAGCTTCTGATATTTAATCGTCCTAGAATAGTTCGGAACAAGTTTGTGAACACTTTTGCTAGGGAATATCTGTGTTAAAAGTGCTGACATATGCCTGCCTAGCTTGAAGCCGCGAACCCCTGGTGAGGTTCAACCTCTCGACCATTCAACCATCACGGCTATTACAGAGGACCATGTAATTTCATACAACTTTGGGCCCAGACGTTACATTAATAATTTTTGTATTGTTGAATAGAACAATATTTGTTTTCTTAGTATCAATTATTATTTTATTTCATTTCTATGGGAGAACCAAAAAAAAAAACATTACTATAGGTATAGGAGTTTTTCTTTAACATCCGTTATACGACGCATTTAAATTGCCATTTCCTTTGCTTTTTGTCAATGTATATATAACTCGCGTCATTCAAACAATTTTAAATAATCTCAGTACGTATGCGGAACTCGAGGTTACGTAAATTACTTGAGTTTTTACATATCTGTTATAATCTTAAAGTTCTCAACGGCTTTTAAAATTCATAATTTTAGACGTTAGTTAAATTCTTAATATTTAAATAATCTCTAACTTACTGCTGATGTTGAGTATTTTTTTTACGTCCAGAAAACCCATTATGGGTGCACCAAATTTGAACAATATAATGCTTAGCGCATTAATTGTAACAACATTAATTAATTAAAGAAATTTGGCACAATTATTCCTTATACACCGGCTATGGTAATTCTATTCTTGTTAATTCAACAGGAATATGAAGACATTGTAAAATGCCATCTATTATCAAGTTAGCAAAGTTTTTTTATTCTAGATTTGTCAAAGTCCAGTCAAGTCTATAATGTAAAGAAGGTTCTATATGATGTTCTTTGGCTTGCGTGGAAAGAGTTATTTTAAGAAGGTTTTAATATATTTTGGTTTCTGTTTACTGAATAAATTTAACTGAGCTATCTTAATATATGATTCATGTTAGTCATACGGGTTATTTACTAAAATAATTAAACTAAGCTCTTGAGAAAACGATAAATATCTGTGTCTTCGTAAATTGATCTGATTGTTGTGATGTAAATATTTGTAGGGTTGGAAAGTGACAAAAGCTACTGTTTATTCCAAGACTACAGTCCACGCGAACGAATTTGTTGGTAAAAGCTAGAACGAATTACTCACAACAGCTTCAAATTTGATGCTGATATAACAACAATCAAATGTTATTCTAAGAAACAATTAACAATCATTCTATTGCTTGCCATTGTACGCTTGACTTAGAGCTTAGTTTATTGAAGTTTATTGTATTGCAGTAATTAGACACTCATGTCAGGTGGATTAGTTCAATTGTTGAATTTCGAGTCAATAGTATTTCACTTGTCACTCTTTTTATGAATGGTTATTTTCATTATCAATATCTTGCCCTTATCCTACTCTAAGTGGGGTAGGCATACCATGTTTTTCGCTTTCTTTCTCTCCTATAATTTATCAACTCTGGCGCTAGTCCTTTTATATGGATGAGATCTTCATACAGTCCAATCATCTTTTTTTCGGCTTCCTCTAGTAACATATCTATCCACATTCATATTTAACACTTTTAGTCATATGATTTTCATTCCTCCTCATTATACGTCCATTTTAATCTTGCACTAATCGTCTTTTCTATAATGGACGCAGTTTTCAGATTTTTCCGTATATACTCATTTCGTATTTTATCCAGACTTGTCCACACATTCATCTTATCATTCTCATCTCATTTGCATAATAAAAATTACTTTATGATTCTCAAAAACTTTTTGTTGTTTCGGTAAATTTTTTTGTGTAGTTAATGCTATAGAGTCCCAATACCACAATCCAATGATGGTTCAAGAGTTACAGCTATGATCTATAAGTGTTCTAGCATCTTGATCACTAAGATCAGAGTCTGCTATAAAAAGGTTTTGATATATATGCATCTTATCTGCATAGACTAATGGCGATGTTCTGATACAATATATCTAAATGAAGTCACGATTTCGTATCCAGGTCAGTGTGTTTCCACCTTAAAATATTTATCATCACTTCATCATGAGTTGCTAATCTGTCATCGAAGAATTTTTTTATTAAAAGCGATAAATTACCAACAGCTGGTTTTTCTCAACGCTGTAGTAATATGATGGTTACGTTGAGTTGATGTATTTGATATACGTTGTAGGGTCGTAGCGCGGTTGAAAAAAATAACAGGACATATATCGTTACGCCGTGTGGTATCCAGCTGAATAGAATAGTACCACCCTCATTTCTTACCGAGGTGTCGTAAAAGGCGACTAAGGTAAGTTGATGTATTTGATATACGTTGTAGGGTCGTAGTGCGGGTGAAAAAAATAACAGGGCTTATATCGTTACGCCGTGTAGTATCCAGCTGAATAGAATAGTACCACCCTCATTCCTTACCGTAAGTACCGTAAGTCGACCCGCCATGTATTATCCGGCTGAGTAGAATAGACCGACTTCAATTCCCACCGAGGTGTCGTAAAAGGCGATTAAGATAAGTTGACCCAACATGTGGTATCTGGTTAAGTAATATAGGCCACACCCTCATTTCTTACCGAGGTGTCGTAAAAGGCGACTAAGATAAGTTGACCCACCGTGTGGTATCCGGTTAAGTAGAATAGACCACCCTCTTTTTTACCGAAGTGGCGTAAAATAATAAGATATGTTGCTGTCAGGCAGGCGGCAGTTTGTAAAATACGTAGCCAAATCATGTGCCGACATGTTGTGCCGTCCCCACTTAGAATGGGTTAACGGCAGAAAGATGATAAAGATGATGATATCGTACGTATTATTGAAGTATTTACCCGGAGTGCCTTAAAGTTATCTATAATTACAAATATTAAAAATGTGAAAATCTGTTGGTGTGTTTGTTTTCACGTTGCGCTCCTTTTACGGAGCAACGAATGTTGAAGAGTTAAAAAGTGAGTTGCTCAAGACAAAGTTTATGTCAGAAATTTAAAAAGTTTCTTATACAAATAATTGTCTACGCGATTTTATTTGTATCTTCCATCACAAGTAACATTTATACCTCAAATAACAGTTCTATAATTTGTCACTAGATGACGCTGATCTTGTCATAGAAAGATATCAACTCATTACATAGTAAGGTAATATAATATAGTAAGGTAATGGCACTAGTAATTGACCATGTACTAGTAGTTGACCGTTTTGTATGAAATTTTAAATATTAAGCGTTTTGTTTGTTGTAGCTGATTAAAGTGTTAATTATTAATATTAAATTTTAAATATAAAACAATGGGCTACAGTTCTGAGGTTTTGAGCAGTTGTTAATAGATGGCAACAGGTCATTACGCATTTTTTTATTAGCTACAACAAACAAAACGCTTATTATTTAAAATTTCATACAAAACGGTCAACTACTAGTGCATGGTCAATTATTAGTGCCATTACCTTAATTGTAAAATAAAATACAATGTGTCTGCAACCGTTAACTGTTTTGACATTTTTATAAATAACTAGTGGCCCGCTCCGGCTTCGCACGGGTATAAAATATATAGCCTATGTCACTCTGTGAAAAATATGATTAAAATCTATCCAGTGGTTTTGTTTTATTCATTACTGCCCGTGGCCCGCACGCGTTAAATTTGGAGTAAAACAATTCCCCTTTCCCCATACCATGAAGATTCGCTGCTATCTTTGGAATATTTAAATTCATATACTACATTTTTAATTATTTACTTTTATATTCAATTTTTTTACCATACTTAACCAAAGACAAAATTACGTTTAGCTGTCATTTATGTTTTGTTGTTCCACTGTCATTTGCGTTTTGTATTCCATGTCATAGTCGTTTTTGTTATACTACGAAACGGGGTCGAACGGTATAAAAAGTATCCTATGTCCGTTTCCTGGTTCTAAGCAACCTCTTCACCAATTTTCAGCTGAATTGGTTCATCCGTTTTTGAGTTATAAATAGTGTAACTAAGACCAACTTTCTTTTATATATATAGATTGAATTATTTTCTATAAACTGTAACAAAATAAATTATTGACCTCTATTTTGTACATCATGTCTTTTATTTATGGTGATATGCACCTTAGTAAATTTCTATGTAAATATATCGATTTATAAGAACAAGTTAAACAGGTCTTAAGCTTAGCCCTAGACTATATCTAATTGTAAAAGCCTCTTTAACGGTTAGCCACAATACCTATTGTTTTCTCTATTTAGAAGCATTAACAGTGATGTTTTCTGTGTCATAAGTACAAAAGAATTTTAACCGCAGGATTTTTTTTCTAACTTATTCCTTTTTTACTCGTGACAGGTTATCGTTTTACTTCGTGTGTATGCTAAAAAATGACATATACGTGTATGTGATGTGTCATCATTTTCCTGCCCTTATCCCGCTCTAAGTTGGGTCGGCACAACATGTGATAAACATGTTGTCACATGATTTGACTTTGAATTTTACGACCGGCCTTACGTAAACTTACCTTAGTCGCCTTTAATGGCAACTCGGTAAGAAATGACGGTATTGTATTCTACTCAACCGGATACGACACGGTGGGCCAACTTACCTTAGTCACCTTTTACGACATTTTGGTAAGGAATGAAGATGGTCTATTCTACTCAGCCGGATACCACACGGCGGGTTGACTTACCTTAGTCGCCCTTACGACACCTCGGTAAGAAATGAGGGTGATCTATTCTACTCAGCTGGATACCACATGGCGGGTCGACTTACCTTAGTCGCCCTTACGACACCTTGGTAAGAAATGAGGGTGGTCTATACTACTATGTCGGATACCACACGGCTATGTATAAATGTATATTATATACATTTGACATATTCGTCAATTATTAATGTAACATATGACATCCAAACATTTATATACACATTAGCGATATAACTCCGTTACAAATATTTTTTATTAAACGACTAAATCAAATTCACACGCGAAACTCTATTTATATTAATTTATTGGTATATTTGAATAACATTTATTAGCACTAGCACATTTGAAACGGTTCTCGGATAAAAATAGTTTTTTATTAACAAGCGATTTTAGATCGTGCCCAATTAATGTAAACTAGTTTTCAACAGTTTGCCTGCTTTAGTTACGGTAACGTAAACTTTTTTATATGGGAATATTATCTCGTAAGAAAACCCTAAGCTCCGTGGATACTGGAAAGAATTGTTTATAAAAAGTGTAGGTATAATAACGAAGGTTAACCGTCTCTTGAATCTGTACAACACGTTGTTCGCGGTTTCAGCCGCGTTGCTTAAACATTATTGATGGTAAAAATGTTGTCATATGATGTCACAAACATGTTGTCATATGATTTGGCTACGTGTTTGACGAACGTCTGACGTCAACTTACCTTAGTCGTATTTTACGACTCCTCGGTAAGAAAGAGGGTGGACTATTTTACTCAACCGGATACCACACGGTGGGTCAACTTACCTTAGTCGCCTTTTACGACACCTCGGTAAGAAATGAGGGTGGTACTATTCTATTCAGCCGGATACCACACGGGGTAATTGAAAAATTATTTATTAGATTCATAATTAGAAAAATAGGAAAACAAAACAGCAGGTGGGGCTAGATCGTAGTATTTTCACTTTTGTTAGTCCACCACAAACAAATTTACAAATGACAGCTGAAATATCATATGCATTCTATTCTAAATTTTAGCATTTTTCGCAAATTTTAGCAAAATAAGGATAAAACGACATTTTTTAATAGAAACCTAACTAGATTTTTGTCCCCTAAAACCCCTACATACTGAATTTCATAAAAATTGTTGGAGCAGAAGTCCGTAATTCAGAAAAATATATATACAAGATTAACTAATTTAAATATTAAAGAGAAATAGACTATTTTTTCGGTCTAAAAGTCCTGTTATTTAAAACCTGAAATCGTAGACAAACTGTTTCGGTAATAAATTGTTTTGTCTAATTTATTTCCCATCTCTTTTTCATTCTCTACCAGTCAACTTTAGGGTCAAACGAATAAAAAAAATAGGCGTCAAATTTAAAGAAATTAAAACTAATAAATACAAATGATAAATAAATAAATAGATAATAATAAAATAATAAATGAATATACGACATGGTAGAGAAATAGTGGAATCTGTTTATCGAATATAAGTGATTTTATTGGTTGGTATTAAATTCAAATTAAAATATACTTTATTCACATAAGCTTGTAAACGAGTGCTTTTGAATCGTCAACTCTACTGCTGGTTCCGAAAGCTGTTCCTACCGAGAAGAGCCAGCAAGAAACGCGGCGGTTGTTATTTTTAAAAATATAATTCTTAATACTATTTACATTATTAGGATGTATTGTGTTTGTATTTTGACTTAATGTGATGATAGTAACGGGCCATTTCTTAGATAACCTTAATATATAAAAATCCCTTATGGATGTATTTAATGACTCTACAAACACAACGCCTCTGTGATTCTTTTATATGTATTCGGATGTATCTCAATAAGCAAAACCAATGGAGTGGTGTGAAAATAAACGACTGCGTTTAAAATCCACCATATTTTTGTTAACTAACCAGTTACGGATTCAGATCAAGGATATTTGAACTGTAATAGGGTTTTTTTATACTGTAAATAGGTGCCCTATTGCATTTGCAAAGTTAACGTACTTAATAATCTAAATTATTATGAAAAAATAAAAAATTTCCCTATTTACCGTTTTTGATTGGAATTAATTTGTTATCGGAACCGAAATAATGTTATGGTTATTTATTTGATAAGAACAATTAAGTTAAGAATAAGTTCCATCGTGTGGTATCCGGCTTAGTAGTATAGACTCTCATTTCCTACCGAGTTGTAGTAAAAAGCGACTAAGGCACGTTGAACCACCTTGTGGTATCCGGTTGAGTTGAAAGGCCAGCCTCTTTCATACCGAGGTGTCGTAAAAGGAGACTAAGGTACGTTGACCCACCGTCTGGTACCAGTTGAGTAGAATAGACCATTCTCTCTTGCTTACCGAGGTGTCGTAGTTTACGACACCTCGGTTTGAAATTTACGTTGCATACAATCACAATTTTTCGCTGTCAAACGTAAAATCATGGTGGCTCATTTGGGGAACGAGCGATCTAGACAGGTGAAAATACCTAGGATCGAGCCCCACCTGCCCTATTATTTTACATTTTTCTTTTCATAATTTATAGAATTAGGCGTTACTTTGCGGAGATCCATTATACAAAAGTAATAATAAAATTATTTTGCTATAATCCACGATGAAGTAAAATACAAAATATACATAAAGCTAAATGTAAGTGGACAATCCGTTTTCATACCTGATACGTGCAGGATTCGTAATAATTCGTAAAGCGCTTTGCGATTTTGGTCGTGGAGTCTATCTCCTTCGGTTGCGGGGCGAAACGATTGTTGAGTTTGTGATAGTGAACGTATATAGTGCTTGTGTATTGTGGTGGCGCTGGTGGAGGTTTGTGCATGTTTTTTACGACTCCTGCATGTATCAGGTATGATCACCGATTGTCCACTCTACATTTAGCTTTATATATATTTTCTATTTTACTTCATCGCGGATCATAGCAAAATAATTTTATTATTACTTTTGTATTTTTCTTTACAATTTTTTTTCTAATTTTTAATTTTTTTTACGTCACTTTATAAATTACCGAGCAAGGCTCGGTCACGCAGATACTAAATTTTAATAAAATAATTTTATAATTACTTTTGTATTATGGATCTCCGCAAAGTAACGCCAAATTCTATAAATTATTCAGCCATGATTCAGGGAATGATGATGATATTTGATAAAATGTAAAGCTACATATTCTCTCGCCATTAAACTGTGGGTATAACGGGAATACAGTGCATATTATACAACGGTAGTATAAATTGCGATTTGCGTATCGTGCAGTTGTTTCTCGTAGGCCTACAATTTATGCCGGTATGTAATTCGCAGCTTCTCTCACTCCAGACTGTGTAAAGTAGGCTCGTGTGCATTTGAATTGAACGTTATTTATATTACTTTCATCGCTATGCAGGAATAATATTATCCTAAACACAAGGACGAATTTTTTTGAAATTTTAGTACTTTCCCAAAATATTTTCGGAACTACGAGTACCTACAATTTGATTCCATAAAAAAATGTTTTTTAATTAAATTATTTATATCTTGTTTCTGTTATTAGTTTAGTTTCATATTCTGTTGATGGTTTAGTTTGATAAACTAAATTTTATTTATAGCTTGTGAAATGATATGGTTATTTATTTGATAAGTACGATTAAGGTAAGATCAAGTAATCCGTGTGGTATCCGGCTGAGTAGAATAGACCACCATCATTTCTTACCGAGGTGTTGTAAAACCCGACTAAGGTAAGTCGACCCGCCGTGTGGTATCCGGCTAAATAGAATAAACTACCCTCACTTTTAGAGAGGTGTCCTAAAGGCGATTAAGGTAAGTAGAACCGCCGTGTGGTATCCGGCTGAGTAGAAGAGACCACCCTCAACCAACGTGTGCCTACCCCACTTAGAGTGGAATAAGGGCAGGGGAATTAATTTATAGCTTAATTCCAAACAGGAATTGACTAAATAAAGCTCTCCTTATAAAGAGAATTAAACAACAGCTTTATAGCTAATATGACACAAAAAATTGACCCTCAAAACCAAGAAATGTTATAAAACTAACAAAAATATTTGAAATACTTCGATTAATTTCATAGATGAATTACCCATCCATTTATAAATCGGGGTCAACGTTGCTTAACGCAATCCTGTGACACAATGCAGCAAAGCCCAAGCCTCCTATGACGTCATCGCTTACTATGAGTCATATTTGTAACACTTTCGGGTCAATTAGCACACCACGATAAAAAGTTCCGGCCGGTCTGTTTGTTCTGAGATCAAAGATTTGTAGTCGAGCACAGAATCTAATCAAATAAAATCAGATGTTAACTGCGAGGTCAATGACCCCCGGTCCATTACATAAGTGATATCAAGTCACGCGTATAAATTTTATACAATAGATTATTAATGTTTTTATGCGAATTGACGGTAAAACATGACTTTGCCATAAGCCTTTGTTAAGGTTCCGTAGCGGATAAGAAAACCTTAATCAATGTTGATAATAGATGTTTAACATTAATGATGTGTATTATTTCAATTAGACGCCACTGTTTCATTAACTTGACTGGTCCGTTGGCGCATTGGGTAGTGACCCTGCCTTTAGTTCTGCAAGTCGCGGGTTCTATTCCCGCCGAGGGCCAACATTTTCTATAAAAAATTGTTAGTTTTTCGAGCCTGGGTTTGCGTTTACCAGTTGTCTGTCACCCGTAACACAGTATTAAGTTACTTAATTTGGGAATGAACGACCGTGTGTCTAAATGTTCCATATATTTGCTATTATTAAACTTACACCGTTTCCTTGCGGATAAACTGATAAGTATTTGGTGACCGATATACGAATGTAAATCGTTTGACATAAAAATTCCATTGTATTCATCCCATTAGTATTAGTAGCATAATATAGTAACTTACTAATAAGGAAATACAAAGTAGCACTAGAATACAAAAACTATATGAGTCCAGATATTGTTTTAATTTTTTTAACTGTTGTGGTATCCGCCTGAGTAGAATAGACCACCCTCGTTTCTTAACGAGGCAACGTAAAAGGCGACTAAGGTAAGTTGACCTGCCGTGTGATATCCGGTTGAGAATTATAGACCACACTTTTTCTTACCGAGGTGTCGTAAAATACGACTAAGGTAAGTTGACGTCCGGTCGTAAAATTTGTAGACAAATCATGAACATGTGCCGACCCCACTAAGAGTGGGATAAGGGCAGGCTATGAATGTTACGGAACCTTATACCACACGTGTGTAATGCACTTGACTAGTTTTTTGTTATTATCCAACCTTTAAACAGTCCGTTGCATACAATGTCGTTGTTGTTTTGGAATGTTATGCCTATTTTGTTTCAATATAAATTTTAAATAAATTAATTCTCTCTGTCTATTGATACATATCTTTATACACTTCTCTCGATAATATATGTACGCTATTTTGTATGTTGGCTAATCTTTATATCTAAATAAATTATATATATTTTCATAAAACTTAGTATGTAGGGGGGTTTTGTGGACGATTAATCACCTAGATACGTTTCATTTGAAAAAAAAATCGTTTTATCCCTGTTTTCAAGCACTATAAAACTGCAACAATATTATTATAAAACAGAGTTTAATTACGCTGCCATTTGCAAAGTCAAACATAATAGCTCAATTTGACAATGGGTGATCTCTAATTACTAGAATACCCGGATCGATACCAGATAACATAATTTTCTTTTTTTTCAAATTGATTACCGAGATAATACCGAGCTAAGCTCGGTTACCCAAGTACTGTTAAAACGCTTAAGTTGGCGTCAACGAAGTCACGGGATCTACTAGTGATGTATATTTTATACATTTTACGTTTGATGTGATGTATATTATATAGATTTTACGTTTGACGTGATGTATATTATATAGATTTCACGTTTGAAGTGATATATATTTTATAGATTTTACGTTTGAAGTGATGTATATTATATAGATTTTACGTTCGAAGTGATGCATATTATATAGATTTCACGTTTGAAGTGATGTATATTATATAGATTTTACGTTTGAAGTGATGTATATTATATAGATTTCACGTTTGAAGTGATGAATATTATATAGACTTTACGTTTGAAGTAATGTATATTTTATAGATTTTACGTTTGAAGTGATGCATATTTTATGTATTTTACGTATGAAGTTATATTTAATAGATTTTACGTAGAATTGAACGTTCTATAAATAATAGTGTGATAATCGCGCTTTGTGAACTTGTGCGTTCGTAATTACCTATAGATTTCATATGACCTTTCCATGTCAGTGAACTATTTTAAAATAGGAAACCATGTGTGGGGCTGGAGTTATGGGGCCAAACGATAACGCTATCGCCGGATGGCTTAACGCTTTCGATCGTGTGATTTTTCTATTGGACTCGCCGAAGTAGGTTATTCGTAACACTGTGATGTGGACCGATAAAGTGTCGGTAAATGCAACGGGAATAATAATTTACTGGCGTTCGCTCGATTTCGTCTGTTACGTCATCTATGGCTGTGATTATGTGTATCATATTAGGACATGTTGCGTCATCTTATATCAATAAAGACATTAAATATGACGGTGTCATATGCTAGTGATACAGAAGCGTTCTTTTACCATAGAGTTATTACACTTAGAGAAGTGAAGTCAGCCTAAAATATATCGCAATAACATTACAGAAAAAGCAAATAATGTCCCTTTTATATGTGTGATTAGACAGAGATAAGTCTACGAGTTACATCTTGACATAAATTGACTGGCCCGTTGGCGCAGTGGGTAGTGACCCTGCCTTCAGGTCCGCGGGTCGCGGGTTCGATACCCGCCGAGGGCCGAAACTTTTTATAAATGAATTTGTGGGTCTACGAGTATTTGAGTATGTATTTATGTATATATTCACTAGTTATAATAAAAAAAAAAAAAATCTATTCTAGTTATCTATCTAACATAGCACAAGTATTAAGTTACTTACTTTGGGGACGGAAGACCGTGTGTGTGTCTCATATATTGATATTTATTTATTTGTTTATCTTCCTTCTCATTATTTGTTGCGATACTCTCACTTACAGCTGTGTCTATAGCTTCTCTACTCTAGTATAATAACTTTATGGTTATTTAACTATCTTGTATAAGTAGGCACATAAGTTCGAATAAAAAGCTCATTAGTGCCTGGACCCACGAGCCCGTAGCCCCTTTTTAAAAATATAATTGCTATAACATTGAGGGAAAGGCTTCTGATATAAATTTACAGTATATAATTTTATACTTATGAATTTAAAAAAAATATTAAAACGTCTTTCCTCTGAATCGAACTAAAATTCCATTTCGATTGGTGATTGCTCTAAATGAACTATATTCTTAGATAACGTTATTTTACATTTTGAAGATTTGATTGACTAAATCATGCACTTTGCTTTACAAACACATTATATAGATTTCAATCTCTGATTGTATCAATTGAAAAGGATTTTTCTAGGAAATTAAATCGCATCTTTGGAGCGAGCTGTAAGACTGCAATTTAACGTCTCGGTAGGATGTCGTATAAAAACCGTTAGGTGTGAATATGTTTTCTATAGATTTACCGCGTTTGGATTTGAAACATCTTCCATCTAGCGATTCAATGTCCAAGCGCTAAACTTTAGTTAAAAAAAAAAAACAAATGAATTGATTTACCGTTATTAGTTTCTTGGAATCTGAAATATTAATTATTTGTTCAATTTTTATTCATGAAAGCATTATGAAAATTCGCATCGATTTCATTTCATGCTTGGATAGTTGATATACATTTTTATTGTTGACATTATTTCGTTAATTTACGCGCATTGCAAAGTTTATTAATATAATATATGTCGATATCTAGTTATGGACGAAATTGTATATTCTACGTCCCCGAAATGATACATTTTCCAGTAATAAAGTTAGTCTATTGACTATTCTAGATTACAGTGCTATTTGGAACAAAAAACGTCAAAATTTAATATTTTACTATAACCATGATACTGTGTTAGGAACGTCAAATGTAGGACTTTCGTGGTCTTTGTAAACTTTTTTCTTGTGTTATAGACACTTTGATTTTGGACACATTTTATTTAAAATTTAGTTCAAGTAGTGAATTTTGTTATCCTAAACTACGGAAATAGTAATAGAGGTTATGATAAGTTTATCTTGTTCCGATAAAAATGCAATATTATGATTTTTATATATAGGTTAGTAAACAGTATTGCGTTGGGAGTTCCTTAATATTGATTCGATTTGTAAGGCTTATTTATTTATATTATTCTAGTAAATTTAACTAGTCTAAATCTATTTAATTTAATAGGAATTCTATTTAAACTAAAATTAAGTCGATAAACAATAACAACCTTATAAATGTTTGGGACAACTTAGTCGATTTTATCGAGTTAATATTTATATATTATTAATTGGGTAGTCTGTATTTTAACCAGATACTCGATAAAGAACTTTTCGTTTGTCAGATTTCAAATAAGATATTTTACTTACAGGTACTTATAGTCAAATTAGTAAAATTTTGGAACTTTAATATTTATTTTTAATAATTCGCCTTGTAATTGTAAGTTTCAACTGGTAACTAAAATTTTTTTTTTTATATTTATATATACATTATAATTTTAGTAAATGGGTGACAGAGCCTCGCTCAGTAATTTTTTAAAGTTACAATGCAATTAAACACATAAAGTGCCGGTGAAAAGTTGGACTAGATCCCGGGTTTGAACTTTCTTTTTAGATCTCCTCGTTACCCATTAGACTATCACAAATATCATTTGGAATCAATTCCACACTAGCATTTTTTAATGCCCGAAAACAGGGATAAAACGAAATCTTTGTAACCTATTTTTTAAAAGTTTTTATTTTTTTGTGTTCTAATGTCTTCACTAGATTATCAAGTTGGATTTGGTTTTCTGATCAGAAGAGAATGAAATTATTTTTTTAAAGGTAATCTGTATTATTGATTACAATGGTATCAAAGGTTTTAGCATTTAGGTTTCGTTATTAATGTCCATTCAATGTTCTCAGTGCGTACTAAAACCGGAAGTAGATTTATTGCCCGCGTAAAAAATGACCAATTTAAAACAGATTGTGATAAACGTTGAAAATGTTGAAATTATTTCATAATTACAAATTCACACACACGCAAAGCAAAATTTGATACAGCTAACATTTGATACGGACAAATTCTATTTACGAGAGTATTTTTAGGTCATCGCTAATCTGTAGAAGGATCAACTCAAATTAACTCTTACGTAAGTAGTTCGCGATGTTCCGTGTCTTTGTTTATATGTATATTGAAGTTTGTGTCTATTTTAGACAAGCAGGCTAACACTTTATTTAGGTCCACTTGCCCTTGAAATGATTTTATGTTTATACTACGAATGTTTTTCTTTTTAAGTGGGCACAGGTGTGATGAAAATTCGTCTTTAGAAACTTTGTTTGTTTATTAGTGGAAAATGCGATTCTTATAATGGGTATAAAATAAATGACTATATGGGATACATTGGTGTCTTCTAAATTCCACATTTTATTTTAGCTTTGCCATTACAGCAGTTAAACCGGTTGAGTAGAATAGACCACCCTCATTTCTTGCCGAGGTGTCGTAAAAGGCGACTAAGGTAAGTTGACTCACCGTGTGGTATCCGGTTAAGTAGAATAGATTACCCTCTTTCTTATCGAGGCGTCCTAAAATTCGACTAAGGTAAGTTGACGTCAGGTAGGCGGCCGGTCGTAGAAACGCAGCCAAATCATGTGACAGCATGTTTATAACATGTTGTGCCGACCCCACTTAGAGTGGGATAAGGGCAGGAAGATGATGATTACAGCAGTTAAACCTACTAGTCTGATATATCAAGCCTACTATACTGTTGAGGATTATACAAATGGTTGTATATAGTAACTTTCGACCTTATGATAGTAATGACTAAATTTAACTAGTCATGAGAATTATATTTTGAAAAGAGCAACCGCAGAGTTTCATACTCTTGTCGGTAGAAGCATTTTTCGAAATCAGCAGTAGAGTTGATGATTCAAAAGCACTTGTTTACATGTTTACTTGAATAAATAATATTTTGAATTTGAATTTGTTCAAGTCCTCTATGGTCTTAATTATCTATTTCTGATCATAGGTGTATTAAAAATATTTATATTAATTATATATATAGGTTTATAAAAATTGGATTATACTTGAGTTAAAGCATCTTAAAATTGAAACTAAGAATATATCACAGGTCATAAAGTTATTAACAGAGACACACCCATCACATCCCCATAAATACTAGAGAGATATTATCCCTGCTAGGACCAGTCTGTAAACTGGGGTAATTGTTGACATTCATTGCACATTGATTGAAATTAATTGCAAGTTGCTCTTATTAAAAACCTGCTCGGCTTCATTAATGAAGACGGCGACATTTAAATCATACCAACGTATAACTGACATATTTTAACTTTGGCAGACAGGCTTAGATAGCTCTAATATAAAAAAAATAACGCGTTGCACTCCGATAGTGCCGGCAGAAGTGAAAACTTAAACTTAAAATATTGACGTTGTATATTTTCCTTATTTTGGAATGGTTAGGGAATAATGTTGCAAGAATTGCTTTAATTTGTCAGTATAAATATACATATATGTGGTAAAATATAATATTCATTTATTGCGCTATCGTACACTAATATGAAAATTTATATTACAACTTTTACCCGCGACTTCGTTCGCGTGGACTCTTCTCCTGTGACAGGTCGATAATAGATGGCGCTTTTCACTCTCATCCTATTCCTGTAGAATTAACAGGATTTCTTACGGTGTATAAGGAATAATTGCGCCAAATTTCATCGATATTGGTTCAGTGGATTGGCCGTGAAAGTGTAATAAAAATGATGTAAACCCACAAAATTTCGCATTAATTATATTAGTATTCATGTGGTAAAATGCAATATTCATTTATTGTACTATCGTACACAAACATGACAATTTATATTACATTAAAAATTTAACACTTCAGACGTATTACAATTATTTTACATTAAAAAGTTTATCTCTCACAAAAATCAACTCCACAGACGCAGGCATACATTTACGCCACGTAGAAAGAGAGGAGGATACTTCCTCTCCTACGCCGCGCCAGCGGTATACTCTCCATCCGTCTTACGAATTTTGGATCACTATGGATCAGTATGGAACAGCGGTCACTAGATGTCGCTGTTGCAGCGTCATACACATTGACATTACGCTAACGCGATCGAGTAGGTTAAAAACTCGCACTTGAACGCGCCAGGGCACGTGTTACGTGCCCTGTAGCGAATCAGCATTTCTTACTCACCACTGAAAGTTCACAACGTCACTAAAGCAGTTTTTACATTAAAAAATATTGCAATTAAACGTTATTAAAACGAAGTTATAGAATTTATATTTGTATGTTTTAGTTGCCTAAAGAATGAGCGCTATACCACGCATATAACTCTTATTCTAATACATTTATTGAAATCTCATTGGTGCCTGTCCAGTATTTTAATCCACGATCATCTAATAAGGTTAGGCTGACCTCACTGGAAGGCTACTGCCACTCAATTAATTTTCTCACACCAATAATTATAAAACATTTCATTCAATATCATTAATCTATTTTCATAATAAAAATAGGTAAAGCATTGCGATAACCCAGTTGCTCTTATCATTACATCGTAGAAAAAATTCATTTAAAACAAACCGGTTCTTACAACACGGTGTCTGGCTGTGATTTATCAGCATCGTAAACACATTTCGTTTGTACCTAAAATACTATACAGAATAATATATTGCTCTATATTTTGAATTTAAACTATAATTTATAGAAGCAGGTGAGCCGTGTAGTATCCGGCTGAGTAGAATCGACCATCCTCATTTTTTACCGAGGTGTCGTAAAAGGCGGCTAAGATAAGTTTATCCGCAGTGTGGCATCTCGCTGAGTTAAATAAAGCATTATTTCTTACCGAGGTGCCGTAAAAGGCGACTAAGACAAGTTGACCCACCGTGTGGTATCTGGCTGAGTAGTACACACTCTTTTCTAATCGAGGTGTCGTAAAGGCGACTAAAGTAAGTTGACCCACCTTGCGGTATTCGGTTGAGTAGAATAGACCACCTTTCTTACCGTGGTGTCTAAGGTAAGTGGGCAGGCCGGTCGTTAAATACGCATCATCATGTGACAACATGTTTATAACATGTTGTGGTGACCCCACTTAGGGAGGGATAAGGGCTGGATGATGATGTTAAAAATTCTACTATATATATCCTCCTGCCCTTATCCCACTCTAAGTGGGGTCGGCACAACATCTAATAAACATGCTGTAACATGATTTGGCTGCGTTTTTTTGACCGGCCGCCTGCCTGACTTCAACTTACCTTAGTCGTATTTCACGATACCTCGGTAAGAAGGAGGGTGGTCTATTCTACTAAACCGGATACCACACGGTGGGTCAACTTACCTTAGTCGCCTTTTACGACACCTCGGCTAATGATGTTAAAAATTCTACTATCTCGTGCATATTACCTATATTTAACTGCCCTCTGCTATAAATAGCTTAAACCAGTACAGAAGCTTTTATTTGCGTTAGCTTAATATAATATAGTTACTAATTCTAAACCGTTATGATGGAATGTGCGGTAAGCATTGCTATAAAGTTGTAAATTGTGATGATAAAATAATGATTCTTTTTATTTCTATTTAAAGAGCGTAAATTCGTAATGATTCTTACTTCTTGATTTCTTCCTTCACTTCCTTGTTTCCTTGTTCTTCGAATACTTCCTTGTTCTTCTTTAGCTAGATATATTTATATGAATCAGTTAATATTGGACAGCTATGGAAAAAGAATACAAAGAGAAGAGAAGGTAGGATCAGAGGATTTGTTGTCAAATTCAATTAATGATGAACGTTCGAAAACTTATAAAGGTGTCACGGAACTAATCTATATTTATAGTAATTTATAAAGCTGAAGAGTTTAATTGTTTGAACGCGCTAATCTCAGGAACCACTGGATCGATTTGGAAAATTCTTTGACCGTAAGATAGTCCATTTATCGAGGAATGCTATATAACATCACGCTAACATTAATAGGAGAGAAGCAGCCATATTTTTTTTTAAGAAAACGGCTAGATTTAAAGATTTCCTTGTATGCGCTAAGTAAACTTAAAAAGTTATTCAACGTTTTTCTTCAAATTCAAAAATTATGTATCACAAAATTGTTCTCCTCTAAAAGTACTAAATAAAAGTCCGCGAAAGCATATGTCTATATTTTAAGGTTAACTCACTTTAACCATTTATCAAAATACTATATTAAGGTTTTAATATTTCGACGCGAACGGAGCCGCTGGCGATTGCTAGTATCAGATAAAATTTGTCCTAAGAAGGTTATCTTGTATAGTATATTTTCCACCAGTAAAAGAATAAACGTTGTATATTTGTTTAATTGAATTCTAATTAAAGACTACAAAAATAAGAAGAGAAATATATGCTGTACATCTTCCAACAGAAGGTAGGGCTAATAAATTTCTAGAGATGTCGGGTGAACAAGTTGTCACTCCTCAAAGTATCAACATACGCTAATAGCCAATAATGTACAGTTGAATCGACGTTGTTTGCAACTGATTTACAAGACAATCTGCACATAAACACGGTACTTAACATACGCACAATATTTTATCCCGTGTTTAAATGTTGAAAGGTTTACATTGACCTTAAGATTTTCTGCATTCAGTGTAAAATATATTATGTTACTATCATTTAATAGTGAAACGGCTTTATTCTATTCATATGTTAATCAGATATTGATTGCCTGAACTCTCGGAACGGATATTTTTTTAATAATATCAAAAGAATAGATATTATGCCGTGTGGTATCCGGCTCAGTAGAATAGACCACCCTCATTTCTTACCGCGATATCGGAAAAGGCGTCTAAGATAAGAATACCCGCAGTGTGGTATCCGCCTGAGTAGAATATACCACCCCCATTTTTTTACTGAGGTGTCGTAAGTGGTGACTAAGGTTCGTTGGCCCGCCGTATGGTATCTGGTTTGATCATCAGAGTCTTACAGGACGCTATTTAGACACCTATATTTTCTGTGAGACGACCGTAGTCGTCAAACAGTGACGTAGGTGGTAGCCACTGTTATAAGTGAGTTCTAGAGTACTTCAGCTTTCTCGAAGTAAGCATTCGAAAAACGCTTAAACAGATGACTAATGGCGAGAAGATCAAGGTCTCTATGGAGGTCAGCGTTCCACATGAACCACGGATAACCAGTAGCTGTTCGCATAAATCGGTTCTGCAGTCTTTAGAGTAATATCTAAAACAATCTTTCCTATATTAAACAAATAAACATATAAATCTGTAACCATAATAACTTGCACGTAATACTAAACAATATCTGTTCGCGTGCTGAATATGCTTTTCTAATATAAGTATTATACTTAAAGAGCCAGCCTGCGCCGTGTGGTATCCGGCTGAATAGAATAGTACCACCCTCATTTCTTACAGAGGTGTCGTAAAAGGCGACTAAGGTAAGTTGACTCACCGTGTGGTATCCGGTTTAGTAGAATAGACCACCCTCTTTCTTACCGAGGTGGCGTAAAATAATAAGGTATGTTGCTGTCAGGCAGGCGGCCGGTCGTAAAAACGCAGCCAAATCATGTGACAGCCAGCATGTTTATAACATGTTGTGCCGACCCCACTTAGAGTGGGATATGGGCAAGAAGATGATGATGACTTAAAGAGCCAGCCTAAGATGTACCATATTACAATAAGAGAAAGGAAAATGAGGATGTTATATCTGTCTCTCTTTTTTATATGTATTTAGACAAAGATGAAGTATATTAGTGTCATCCTCCCTCTAATTATTTATTGTGTCATTATCACTTGGTACCTGGGTGACCGAGCCTTGCTCAGTAAATTTTAAAAGGATATAAAAAAAATTAAAATTAATAAGAAAAAAAAAAAAATAATAGGGCAGGTGGGGCTCGATCCTAGGTATTTTCACCTCTCTAGACCGCCCGTTCCCCAAACGAACTACCATGACTCTACGTTTGACAGCGAAAAATTGTGATTGTATACAACGAAAATTAAAAAAAAAATTTTTAGCCCGAAATCAGGGATAAAACGACATTTTTTTATAATAAAACTTATCTAGATCGATTTTTCTCCCCCAAAACCTACATGCGGAATTTCAGTTAAATCGTTGGAGCCGTTTCCGAGCTTCCGTAAATATATATATACCTACATACAAGATTAACTCATTTAAATATTAAAGCTAGGCCTGCCTGTGGCTCACATCGTGTATTAATAATTCTATCGCATTTCTACGCCGCATTTATTTGTCAACAATAGAAATGAGTTGTTCTGTCGCTGTTGTATACAGATGCAACGATAAGCGAATCAAAAATAGAAAATGTTTAGGAAAATAGTACAACTACAGATAAGCGGTTACCTAATGTAACCTAATCTTTGTAATCGACACCGATAGCGCAATATTAATGGTTCATTTTGTTACGATCAACTTTGGACTTTATTTTTTGAATTTTAAAGTTGACTTTAGATTATTTTTTTAAATTGAGAGTATATCATACGTTATCACTTTCTTTTTATACGAATACGTTTGGTAGATTGTTATGAAATACGTGTTTTTTATTCAATAGGTATTTAAATGAAAAAATCTCCATAATTAAGAAGTATGGTGAATCAAAAAGTGCGAAAATTGGGAAAACTGGGATAAAGATTTGAGGTTCTGCTGTAGAACTAGCAAAAAATTGCAAAAGGAATTAAACAAAGTAAGTTTTAAATTGTTCATACTTTTAAGTAGGCTTTTGTTTGTAAATATGATATCAAATTTTTTAGTTACATATTAATATTTTAAGAATCCTTTATGATCCTGCCGTGTGGTAATCGGCTGAGTAGAATAGACCATCCTCATTTCTTAACTAAGTGACGTAAAATGCGACAAAGATAAGTTGACCCACCGTGTGGTATCGGGCTGAGTAGAATAGACCACCCTTATATCTTACCGAAGTGTCGTAAGAGGCGACTAAGTTGAGTTGACTCACCGTGTTGTATCCGGCTGAGTAGAATAGACCACCCTCATTTTCTTACCGAGATATTGTAAAAGGCGAAGAAGGCAAGTTGAGTCACCGAGTGGTATCCAGCTGAGTAGAATACACCACCCTTATTACTTACCGAGGTGTCGTAAGAGGCGACTAAGATAAGTAGACGTCAGGCCGGCGACCGGTTGAAAATAACTAGCCAAAACATGTTAAAAACATGTTGTACCCCGCTTAAAGTGGGATAAGGGCAGAAAAATGACGATGCTACTTTAACATTCCAAAATCGCTAAATTTAAAACATTAGTACTAAGTATATATTAAAGAAATCAAACCAAATTTATGTTGATTAATTTTATTTCTATAGTGGAAATATTTATACCAAATAATGGTATAAAATTGGGAATCTTTGAACTTAACTGTGTTAATTTTATTTTCTTGTTTAACAAGATTTCTTTAGATACTTAAAAAGCTATCAAATGGCGCATTAAAAAGCTAATTGTAAGTCTAGACTGGCTTGGACTATAAAATACATAGGTTCTTAAAAATCGAGTTAGGAATTCGTTACGTAATGTTAAAAGTATTTACAACCAAAGTATTTATCTGTTTGGAAGCGAATTAATTGTTTTTAGGTAACATGATAACAGTTCAATGTTAAATTGTTACGCGACGGTTATATTAAAATAAACCAAAAAATCGTGATCCATAGATTAAATGTGACAAGGTAAGATATAAACATCATAATGTTGTTATATACGTACGCCGTGTGGTATCCGGCTGAATAGAATAGTACCACCCTCATTTGTTACCGAGGTGTCGTAAAAGGCGACTAAGGTAAGTCGACGCGCCGTGTGGTATCCGGCTAAGTAGAATAGACCAAACTCATTTCTTACCGAGGTGTCGTAAAAGGCGACCAAGGTAAGTTGACCGACCGTGTGGTATCCGGTTTAGTAGAATAGACCACCCTCTTTCTTACCGAGGCGTCGTAAAATACGACAGAGGTAAGTTGACGTCAGGCAGGCGACCGGTCGTAAAAACGCAGCCAAATCATGTGACAGCATGTTTATAACATGTTGTGCCGACCCCACTTAGAGTGGGATAAGGGCAGGAAGATGATGAAGATGATGATGATGAATGTTGTTATATACGTACACTATTCGTAGAAATCTTATGCCGTGTGGTATCCGGCTGAGTAGAATAGACCACCCTCATTTCTTACCGAGGTCTCGTAAAAGGCGACTAAGGTAAGTTGACCCACCGTAAAGACATTTTTGTTAAAATAAAACCTAGCTAGAACGGTTTATCTCTCCCAAAACCTACATTCAGAATTTTATATAATAGATGTATGTATATAAATATACATATATATATACAAAGGCGTATAAAACTGGAAGCTCATTGTTGATTGCTAATAGATGATGCTCGCTAAGAAATGAGGGTGGTATATTCTACTTAACCGGATACCACACGGTGAGTCACTTACCTTAGTCGCCTTTTACGACACCTCGGTAAGAAATGAGGTTGGTCTATTCTACTCAGCCGGATACCACACGGCGGATTAATTCAAATGTGCATGTATGTATTTTTTTAAACAGACAATATATTTATTATGTAAATTGGTTCATGGCAGTCCATTATTTGCACAGTTGTCAGCGTACAAACAGCTTGCTTGGACAATTGTTAGTACAATAATGATTCGACACCGTTACCCTCCTAATATCGGTCAGGGTGACTTTAATAAGTATTGAAAAAACAACTTAAGTAATTTCCCGTTGTTTACTTTGACCATTGCCAATGTATGCTTCGGATAAAATTTCGTTACTGATATCGGATATAGGCGAAGGGAGGGCAGGATGGAAGACTTAATTTTATGATGTATAAAAAATAAAACAACGAAATATACAACTTTAATTTTGTTCAGTCTTGAAAGTGATACTATCCAGTTAACCAATTGAGCGATTAAAATTATTAATAATAAGTAGATTTTTTTTGATGAGTCATTAAAAAATAACTTCAAAAATTCCATCTTGCCCTTACCCTGAGGGCATGATGGAAAGCTTGTTCGGGCAAGATGGAATGTTCAGGAAAAAACTACATTTACCAATTTACGCACATAAAACACTTTTCTGTATCTTCTGTATCGCTAGATTATTAATGTACCCAACCAATAGGTACATATTTTACCTAGGTAGTTATACGCGTCAATTATCCATAGTTTGAGAGTAAAATAAAATAAACTCAAAAAAAATGTTAATATTAATTAATGATTACAATGCATTCAATATAAATTCACCGTGTGGTTTCTAGCTGAGTAGAATAGACCACCCTCATTTCTTACCGAGGTGTCGTAAAAGGCGACTAAGGTAAGTCGATCCGCCGTGTGATATCCGATTGAGTATAAAAGACCTCAGTATATATATTATCCATAGTTTGAGAGTAAAATAAAATAAACTCAAAAAAAAATGTTAATGTTAATTAATGATTACAATGCATGCAATATAAATTCACCGTATGGTTTCTAGCTGAGTAGAATAGACCACCCTCCTATTTCTTACCGAGGTGTCGTAAAAGGCGACAAGGTAAGTTGACGCGCCGCGTGATATCCAATTGAGTACAAAAGACCTCAGTATAACTTTCCGAGGTGTCGTAAAAGACGACTAAGGTAAGTTGACGTCAGGCAGGCGGCCGGTCGTAAAAACATGTATATAACATGTTGTGCCGACCCCACTTAGAGTGGGATAAGGGCAGGAAGATGATGATTTATTAAGAATTTCATTATCATTAATAAGGTGATCTATACAGCATCTGCGATGCATATTTCTGTCAATGCTACTGCAGAATGTGACGTCATCGCAATGAGTAGTTTAATTGCACAAGTAATTTTATGGACACACCAATTATTAACAATTCCGCAATCCTCGCCAGTTTGGCGTCTAAGATATAATAAGTTTATTTTGATTTAAAACAGGACTTCATTTTGAATTCGCCGTATGGTATCTCACCGAGTAGAATAGACGACCCTCATTTTTTACCGAGGTGTCGTAAAAGGCAACTAAGGTTAGGTTAGGTTAGGTTAGTATCATGGCGAATAGAATAGCGCCGCTTGGTATCATGGCGAATAGAATAGACCACCTTCATTTTTTACCGAGGTGTCGTAAAAGGAAGTTGACGTTAGGAAGGTGGTCAGTCGTAAAATGACTAGCCAAAACATGTAGTCGTCAAATAACTGGCCAAAATATGTACAAACATGTTTAAAACATGTTGTGCCGACCCCACTTAGAGTGAGATAAGGGCGGGAGAATGATGACTTATTTTTGAAGACAATAATTAAGACTCCTGATATAATACTTCCGTTGAGGCTTAGAATTTTCATTTTAATGTGTTTAAAGCTCCATTACTTCAGGCATAATTATAATTAAAAAATCAAATGAAATCAAAATAATCTTTATTCAATTATGCTTTTTAGTAAGTAGCACTTTCTTATCATTTATTTTTTATATTTGTCCTTTTAATGTTATATGCGATATAATTTGTCATTTATGTTTTGACATAATAATAATTTACCCGTTTAATAAAAAAGAAGGGGTAAGATTTTTGTAAATCTAAATATTGTGATTATTATGCATGTTGTTGTGCCTGTTTCATTTTCAATTCTCCTCGAAACATAATTCAACAGCTAAAAAATGCTCCACCAAACTACACCATCCCCTGGGTTATTAATATTTGTTATTTAAAGACTACAATATGATCACTTGTTTTTATAAATCAACCAGCTGTGACTGCTTCGCCCCCCCCCCCCCCATTTACCATAAACCCATAATGTATTTAAATAATGTACTCAATAAACCATATTGTACATAATTAATAACCATAATGTCGTTAATAAACTAAAAATATCTGGGTGACCGAGCTTCGCTCGGTAATTTTTTACAAAAAAAATAAAAAACTTAAAAAAAAGAAAAAACAATTATTTAGTTGGGATCGATCCTTGGCATTCACATTTCTCGACGCCCCCGTTACCCGAATAAGCTACGCCGACTTGACAGTTAATGGCGAAAATTCAATTCAATATAAATGTTAGTGTTTTTTAATGCCCAAAAACAGGGATAAAACAATATTTTTTTTACATAAAACCTAGCTAGATCAATTTTTCTCCCCCAAAATCTCCTACATGCTGAATTTCAGGAAAATCGTTTCCGAGATTCGGAAAATATATACATATATATACAAGATTAACTCATTTAAATATTAAGATTTTCAGATTAATTTCACAACCTTTTAATAAAACCCGTACAAAATCCGTTCAGTAGGTAGATTTTGAGAAAATCGATCTCATACATTCGGACAGCTTTTAAGGACTTTGTTATATAATAATTTTTATAACTCAATGAACTCAACCTGAGTTCTAACCCATACCCTTGTAGCCAAAATAACAATTACGCCACTGCATTGCAGAGGTCACCAAATTAATCAAAGATTCAATGGTCTTTCAAGCAAGTGGGCGGTGTTTTATGACTTCTTTACAAAGATTGACAAATTTGCGTGTGATGGAGTTATTGACAGCATTATATGGTCTAGCATAGTAGGCGGTGTTATTATTTGAAATTCAAAAAACTAAACCTCATTATCATAACTATTTTAATGGACCCGTTCTTACATACCATTTGTATTTTTACTTGATGTACAGTGACTTCGTTTGTGTTAAATTTAGTTTTATAATAACCTCAATCCGAAACTTATTAAAAACTTGCTTTTACCCGCAACTTCGTTCGCGTGGAATGTTGTCGCGAGATAAAATAATAATAGATGGCGCTTTTCAATGTCATCATATTGCTGTAGAATTAACAGGATTTCTAAAGCCTATATGTTACCCTGGTCTATAAGGAATAATTGTGCGGAATTTCATCGATATAGGTTCAGCGGATTCACCGGAGTAATAAACATGATTCCATACTCACAAACTTTTGAATTTATAATATTAGTAGATTTTTTTTAAATTCTGTATATAAAGGGCTTTTACACTATATGTGTGTATCAGCCCTAATATACCCTAAAACTTGACAAATCAAACTATCCTAGGTAGCTTATCAAGAAGATTTTGAACAAATTGCATGCTTCCTCCGAATCAGGTTGTGACAGTGTACTATGAAAGACACCAGCTTGCAATTTGTTCCAGCTCACTAAATTTAACATAGAATTTCTAGCCGCACTATCGCATTTGATGGGAAAACTACTTCCCCCATGTGCGATATTAGTAGGATAGGATGCGAAAGTTTGTGAGTATGGATGTATGTTTGTTACTCTCTCACTGAACCCATATCGATGAAATTTGTCACAATTATTCCATATACACCGGGGTAACATATAGGCTATAGAAATCCTGTTAATTCTACAGAAATAGGATGACATTGTAAAGCCCCGTCTATTATCGACCTATCACGCGACAACACACCACTTGAACAAGTGTAAGTTATTATACTTCTATCTTGTTTATGAACATTTTTTTCCTATAAATTTTCCTTCCATCGTCCTTACTCTTAGACGGACAACTTTGTGTATTATTGTCCTACGTATATTTATATTTTATTATTATTGTAAACTAGCTGTGTCAACAGCTTTACGCACGCAAGGAATGCTTTAAATTTTGCCGCTTTCGCAATATTTCTTATCGCTGCTCCTCTCCTATACTCTTAGCATGATGATATATTGTTTATAGCTTTCCGTGATAAATGGACTATCTGACACTTACAAAATTTTTCAAATCGGTTCAGTAGTTCCTGAGATGAGTGCGTTCAAACATCAAACAAACTCTTCAGCTTTATATATTAGTAATGCATTTATTACTGCTCTAACATGTTAAAGACTCAATTTAGTATTTACTTCGCTGTCTGATTAAAATATCTGATAGAAACGCTATACCACTGTCTATTTGTATACTGTAATGTCTAAATCGTTTAAATTGCATGTTTTTCCTTTAGCTATCAATGCTTTTATTCAGCGTGTAGATTTTAGATAATCATTCAGATATCTATACGATAGTTTACTTGTCAGTGTCGGCAAATACGGATGTAGTTAACGCTGTTTCACTTGACAGTGGACCAACTGACCATTTTAATAATATAAAATAGTTATAGTTATAGACATACATTTTGTACAGTTTTTATGTATGTTGATATGAAAATAATTTTATATTTGGAATATCGTTATAGGGTTCGGTCATAGATTTCTATAAACCGTGTTTCTTTTTTTAAAAACGTAAGATAATTCCTATGGTTTAGCCGTGTGGTATCCGGCTGAGTAGAATAGTACCACCCTCTTTTCTTACCGAGGTGTCGTAAAAGGCGACTAAGGTAAGTTGACCCGCCGTGTGGTATCCGGCTGAGTAGAATAGACCAACCTCATTTCTTACCGAGGTGTCGTAAAAGGCGACTAAGGTAAGATGACCCACCGTGTGGTATCCGGTTTAGTAGAATAGACCACCCTCTTTCTTACCGAGGTGTCGTGAAATACGACAGAGGTAAGTTGACGTCAGGCAGGCGGCCGGTCGTAAAAACGCAGCCAAATCATGTTACAGCATGTTTATAACATGTTGTGCCGACCCCACTTAGAGTGGGATAAGGGCAGGAAGATGTAAGATAATTCCTATGGCTAAAATATGGCCTCACTAAATTGTCTTACTTTTTATGTAGGGCGTTGTGGTGTGTAGGTACCTAAAATTAAAATTAATGTGGTGTAGTCGATACCATCCTATACTACTAATATTTTAAATGCGAAAGTTTATGAGTATGGATGTATGTTTGTTATGCCTTCACGGTGAATCCGCTCAACTAATATCTATGAAATTTGGCACAATTATTCCCTAATATAATTATATACCGAGATAACAATAGATATAACAGCGAAACGTAACTAGTTTTGCACACAGTTTGTAGTTAACACTCATTAAAATTGCAATGTCACTTTTACCGGTAACCTGTACAAACTGTAACAACTCTTGAACAAGACAGAAATTCCAAGACATCTGATAACCATTAAGTAGCAGTTTCGATGTTACCCCTGTCAGTTTATTGACGTGACACGCGGATGTGGTCCAAACAGATTCGGCAAGTGACACAGAAATAATTGTACATAGAACTTTTCGATTCGAGATATTATCTTTTATTTGACTTTCTTAATAGCCGAATGATTAACTTACAGTAAATATATTACGCAATCTATACGTGTAATAGAACTAGCTTGTTTCTTATTAACTGAACCACAGAATTTTCGAAAAATAGTACAAAGTTTTGCTTCACGTATCAATACGTTAGTATCTCGATGATCAAGCCTCGTTGGGTATTTTTTCTAAAAAGATATTTGTGATTTGTGTGAGTATTTTGACTTCTATACTCCATCCGTTCCCTACTGAGCTATTGCACTTTTACAAATGACAGCAAAAATAACCTCTTTGTTCTATCTATATTTTAGCAGTTATTCAATGCCTGAAAACAGACGACCTTCTAAAATAAAACCTACAAAAGTAATAATAAAATTATTTTGGTATAATCCGCGATGAATTATGGCTAAATAATTTAATTATTACTTTTATTATTACGTATTTTGGATTTCCGCAAAGTAATGACTAATTTCATAAATTATTTAAATAAAACCTAGTAAGATCGATTTGACGCCCTCGAAACCCTCTTTACAATGAATTTCACGAAAATTGTAGGAGCCGTTTCTGAAATTCGGATTCTATATATATACAAGATTAGCTCTTTTATATATTAAAAATACTGTTTGATAATTGCGCTAGTTTAATCGAAATATCCAAAAACTAGACATATGGACGCACCTTATAGAGAATTGATCGTGGGACCGATGATATTATATTATGTATGTTACGTGGGCTGATAACTATGTTAATAACATAATATATATACATAATAACATAATATATATACAATATATATGTTAAAAAATAAATATATTTATGCTTAATGGCGTCATGAATAATACGTGATAACTTAATTCTTTCGCATACATTGATTTAAATTTAATGAACTTAAAATACTTTTACGTATACTAATTTTGATTGTCATATTTTCTTATAGACCTTCAAGATGTTGAAATATCCATAATGATATTATTACGCCATGTGGTATCCGATATAAGCATCTCATTTCTTACCAGAGCACCTTCATTTCTTACCGAGGTGTCGTAAAAGGCGCAGACTACACAGCGGGTCAAATTACCTTGGTCGCCTTTTACAACGCCTCGGTAAGAATTGAAGCTGCTCTATTCTACTCAGCCGGATACCACACGGCGGGTCAAGTTACCTTAGTCGTCTTTTACTACACCTCAGTAAGAAATGAGGGTGGTCTAAATCTAAAAGACTTTATTATGTTTATAATACCGAGATCGAGTACTAGATCGTCTATGAGACCCATTTTTAGAACTAAAACTAAAGTACCTCATGTTTTTTTTCCCGCTGCCGAATTCGGATAAAAATATACTCGTATTTTTCAAATTCAAATTCAAATTCAAAATATTCTTTATTCAAATAAACTTGTAAACAAGTGCTTTTGAATCGTCAACTCTACTGCTGGTTCGGAAAGCTGTTCCTACCGAGAAGAGCCAGCAAGAAACTCGGCGGTTGCTCTTTTAAAAATATAATTCTTAATACTATTTACATTATGTCGTTACTGTCTTGTACAAGTTCAAAGAGAGCTATATCCACACATTCTTATCTTCTAAATAATCTTAAAGAGTATAGTAGGCTTTCTGTATTAGCCTCTTTTTAACAGTGTTTTTAAACTGCTGTAATGGCAAAGCTGAAATTGATTGCGGAATTTTATTATAGAATCTTATACCAAAACCCACAAACGAATTACGTACTTTTGCAAGGCGCAAAGCAGGAGCCGCAAGCTTATGTCGGTTCCTGCTTTGTCTATTGTATACATCACCTATCGTTTTATAATTCTTTATATTTTTATGTACATAAATTAAATTGCTTAAAATATTATTTTAATTTAAAATATTTGTGATTCATATTCCAATTACTTTTAGTGAAAGTTTTATCAGTAATACTTATAGCTAAGATTTGATATTGATCACAGGTAGAATGTGTTGAAGGAGATCAGACAGAATCATTTCATCACGTTGATATTATGATATATTCAAATTGGAACCAGTTGTAGCAGTAACTCGATTATTCTAAATATATCAAAACACGATACTTTCATAATACCTTCGGCAGTAACATATCAATGTTCCTGACGTTTCAATTTGTATATTGACAAGTTTTTAATATTTTAGACCCAGAGAGGCCGTAATATATCCTTATGATTTAATACATGATCTATGATATCAAAGTATCGATTTGTTACTAAAATTCTTTACTTATAAATGTATTATGATAACGGTTTAGATAGGGAAAGATCTTATTGCAAATATAGACCGGTTTTCAATTAACGATGTTCAGTTCCTTTGCGGTTTTTTATTTCAATAGAATATACCCATATCTCTATTGTGTAACCTAAGTAATTTAGTGTTATATTTAATATATAATGTTAGTTATTTATCAATTAGGTCAGAACAGGTGACCATCGTTGAGTGAGAGAGATATTAAGAATATAGCGCAAAAAGCTCTTTACTGGTGAGACTATAAGCGTGTTTTGCAAAGCTGGGCTTCGGCTTAGACTGTAGGTTGGATGAGATTTGTAAAACTTTTTTTTACCGGCAAAGATGCTCTGCGTGTTTGCACATTGTTTAAGCAATCGGGATGTAATCGTTGAGGTCATATCGGATGTTCTTGTGTTTATCGATGATATTGTAAACATCTCTCTCATTTGATCGATGGATGTCCACTGCTGGACATAGGTCTCTCTTCACGGGATCTCCACAAAAATTGTTACCATATATCAATGTTTTTAGGCCCTTGTTAATGTGCAAAGAATACTTTAAAATACCGTTAATTTTTGTTTTTTTTCTTAATATATGTTAATCTATTTTTTTTATATAATGAGTAATCAGATAAAAGTCTATGGAAATTTGTCATACCTATATCATCATTTAATTATTTTTAAATAAGTAACGAATGGTGGTTTATAATAGTGATTAAATAAAATTTAATAATATTACTAATGCAATCGATAACAAATAACAAGATTTAGATGAAAAAAATGTTTTTTTTTTGTTACATTCATTAAATTATTCCCCGCAACATAGACAACCTATCTCTTAGTCTATTTCACAGTGCATAGTTTCGGAAGCTCATGGCGCCTATCTTAAATTTCTCACATACTTTAGGGCGCTGAAAATGTGTTAACGCTTGTCCGGGGTAATAATAATAAATCATAAAACCATTACCACTACTTTTTGCTCGTTGATATGTCTTACATAGACAGCACTGAATACCGGATATCAATCATTCGGATTTACTATGAATTCGTTATAGTTAAACTAGTTCTATGCTCGGTCGTATAGTTATAAAATAGATACACGTCGGCTTAACAAACTTGTAACTTATCTATGAATAATTTGTTTCATGCTAATTTGGACAATAAATCTTGTGCTATCAAATATTTATATGTGATAAAGATTTAAATGTTTAAGATTGCGTGTCGTTTTAATAATTTGACTTTGTATGATATTTTTGCTTCTAGTGTTACAGTTTGAAACATTTGCATATATTTATAATATTTACTCTATGTCATTTTCAATTTGATAGTAATATTATATTATGATTTTAGATCGTTATAATGAGGATTGAATGTCCTAGGTGTAACATTTTATGTGTGTTTTAGATGATAGCGTTGTTGAAACCAAGAGCTGTGATGGCTCAGCGGCGAGGGAGTCACGAGTTCAAACCCCGGCACCAATGAGTTTTGCTATTGAAATCTTGTGTCTAAATATTTTTTTGAAGCAGGTGTTAACTTTGTGGAATTCAAAAATACATAGTAGGTTGCCTGATTCCAGACATGACATTACATAAATTCTCTTAACAAACGCGGATTATAGCAAAATAATTCTATCACGACTTTTATCTTATGTGTCTAATTGAAAATTACATTTTATCACACGATTTTCGGTGAAGGAATACATCGTGAAACCTGCATATCTCTGGAGAATTCTGGGGATATGTGTAATTTTCTTACCGAGGTGTCGTTCAAGGCGTCTAAGGTAAGATGACCCGCCGTGTGGTATCCGGCTGAGTAGAACACCCTCTTTCTTATTGAGGTGTCGTAAAAGACGACAAAAGTAAGTTAATGTCCGGCAGGCGGCCGGTTATAAAACGCGCAGCCGAATTATGTGACAACATGTTTATAATATGCCGACCCCACTTAGAGGGGGATAAGTGCAGGAAGATTGTGATGATAATCAATGAAAGAAGAATTAACTGAACTACATATTTAATTAATTTTTGATTACTTCTAAAGATATTATTCAAAGTGATTTCAAAAATGACTTAAATTAATTAAAAGTATAAATTTGTTACAATACAATTAAAATGAATTGCTTGTTGTACAGATTTGTTATATAAGACAATCTACATTAATTTAAGAAATAGGGTCGGTGCATCATGAAAAACATTTCTAGGTTTCCCTCTTTGTACACGACGAGTACCTCATTGCCCTAAATTATAGTGACCCTCTCTGAAGCCGACCTTCTTTCGCGCTGCGAACACTTGGTTTCATATTTTTGAAAGCATTACAATTTTTTATCTTTTTTCTCTCGTGTCTAGATTTTTCTATTTATTTACCTAGTAACATAGAGTTTTTAATATTGTATTTTCATTTATGTAATACTAGCTTTTACCCGTAACTTCGTCGTAACTAGATGACGCTTTTTAATGTCAGCCTATTCTTGTAGAATTAACAGGATTTCTACACCCTTAATGTTACTCCGGTGTATCTGGTGCGCCGACTTCTATACATCATTTTATAGTAGCTTTGTTATTAAACATATTTATTCCATTTTTCTAGATTAAAAATGTACTACCTAAATATATTAATATTAAAAATAGATACATACCTAATCACTTATGAATAATTGAAAATAAGCAAATTAGAAATCTTTCAGGCTTGCAATTTTTAATCGTTGTTAATGTTAATTGAATGATGAGATTCTACGTTGACAGTATACACTACCATTTACAGAATTAGTTACAGTTAAAAATAAACGCAAGATTATAGCAAAAAGGCGGTTATAAAATTATAAAGCGAAGAGTGCATTAACCAATTATACATTCGTCAAATCTTAGCCAATTATACCGAATAGGTAGGCAAACACTATAAGCCAATTAAGTGGTTGTTAAGAAGCTACGATTAACGATAAGTTAAATCGCTGCTATGTTTGCTTTTTTATACGTCTACGAGATTTCTGAGATATACTAGATATAATAAGAAAGACGAAGAGAAATAAAGCTGTGATGGTATAATGGTTAAACACATGATTTCTTTTATGAGGGGGTTCAAAGCTTCGAGGCAAGCACCTTCAATTTTTGATATAAACTTAAATATTTCATTTTACCATTTATTTTATGTTATATTATCATATGCCACTTAATGTTTTTATAAGCATTTATAAAATTTAAAATGGAATTTCATGGTGTAAGAAATATAGATTTTTTAGGACATTAATTAAATGTATTAAGCTTTTGATTTAAGCTTCCCCATATGCATAACGCATTCGCGTTACGCACAGTAAACGGCTGCTTAATCTAAAAAAAATCTCGTAAGTATACGAGTAAACATCATCTTCCTGCCCTTATCCCACTCTAAGTGGGGTCAGCACAACATGTTATAAACATGTTGTCACATGATTTGGCTATGTATTTTACGACCGGCCGCCTGCCTGACATCAACTTACCATAGTCGTATTTTACGACACCTCGGTAAGAAAGAGGGTGGTCTATTCTACTTAACCAGATACCACACGGTGAGTCAACTTACTTTAGTCGCCTTTTACGACACCTCGGTAAGAAATGAGGGTGGTCTATTCTATTCAGCCGGATACCACACGGCGGGTCGACTTACCTTAGTCGCCTTTTACGACACCTCGGTAAGAAATGAGGGTGGTACTATTCTATTCCGCCGGATACCACACGGCGTAAGTATACGAGTAAACGTGAAACAATAAGATTATATAGAAGTATTTCAAAATAGTTTTCTTTTTGCATTTAAATTAATCATATATAGGTTAATTAAAATCTGAGACGATTCATTGGTTTAAACTAAAAATGACTTCGAGCCTCGACGCTACGATTCATTTAAATCGTATGTAATTTGTATCAAAACTGTTTACCAAATTTATTTCTGATTTAATCTTTAATCCTATTCCGAATTAAACTTTATGACTGTGCTAGTTAAATAAATATAATTATTAATGTGACCCAGCCTTGCTCGTTTTAGTAAAAGATAAAAAACACAATTAAAACAATAAAAATAGAAAGGGCTGCTGACTTGTGGGACTTGAATCCGGTTAATTTCACATATTTTATACGCCAATTTACCATTGCGCTATTACAACTTGACAAATTTTAGTAAATTTAAGCTTTACAATCTATTTCTATTTTAGCAATTTTTTCAATGCCCGAAAACAGGGATAAAACATTTTTTTTTAACAAAATATAGGTAGATCAATTTTCCCCCTCTAAACCCCCGTACGTGCTGATTTTTATGAAAATCGTTGAAGCCATTTCCAAAATTCAGAAAAAAATATACACAAGATTAACTCATTTTAATATTAAGGATATAACGTACATACATCTATCGGTGAATTATATAATTTCTCTTCTACGATCTACACATGTACAGTACCATCGTGAATAATACCGAAGCTCTTCAGATGCACGATTTATAGAGTGAGTTATTTGTTTTACGTCAGATATTGATGGATCATGGGAGTTTTTTTTCCTATTTTTAGTTCCCGACTCGAGTACTAGAGAATTTCAGCGTTCATCAAAGGAAAACATCGGCAACATTCTTTTGAATGGCGCTCGTGTTTATTGGGACGTGGAATCGGTTAATTTGGACTGCACTAGTTTGAATTGATTTCTGATACTCGAATATTTTATCTCGCAATGAGCGGTTTTATTCGTATATAGAACTGTCAATAAAAACGTTAAAAATAATAGCAGCAACTTCTGAATCACTTATAAACTTTTATAACATTTGACGATTTAGAAAATACTTTGTTTAGTAAGGTTAAGTTGTACTCAGTTTATTCATAAATTTAATTATTATATTTTGAATTGAAAATTTGATAATGCCGTGTGGTATCCGGCTGAGTAGAATAGACCACCCTCATTTGTTACCGAGGTGTCATAAAAGGCGACTAAGGTAAGTTGACCCGCCGTGTGGTATCCGGCTGAGTTGAATAAACCAGCCTCTTTTCTTACCGAGGTGTCGTAAAAGGCGATTAACATAACTCGACCCGCCGTGTGGTATCCGGTTGAGTAGAATAGACCACCCTCATTTCTTACCGAGGTGTCGTAAAAAGCGACTAAGGTAAGTTTACCCGCCGTGTGGTATCCGGCTGAGTAGAATAAACCACATTCATTTCTTACCGAGGTGTCATAAAAGGCGACTAAGGTAACTCGACCCGCCGTATGGTATCGGGTTGAGTAGAATAGATCACCTTCATTTCTTATCGAGATGTTGTAAAAGGCGACTAAGGTAAGTTGACCCGCCGTGTGGTATCCGGCTGAGAAGAATAGACCACCCTCATTTCTTACTGAGATTTCGTTAAATACGACTAAGGTAAGTTGACGTCAGAAATACGACCGATCGTGAAATATGTAACCAAATTACTCCACTTAGAGTGGGATAAGGGCAGGAGAATGATGATATAGTATGATTAAAGTTGAAAAAAACGATTTCTTATATTGAAATTTTTTTACAGGTTATAGAAGATGAGCTAAAGGAAATAAAAGACAAAATGAAAGGAGACGGTGTCACGTGATGATGATAGTCGAACAGCCATTAATAGATTAGGACACAGTGTTAGTGACTTAGTGCTTTTAATGAACAATTGTTCTATTAATATTTAGTTACAGTGAGTGTAATCGTATCAAACATGGAACACCAGACGTGTCTATTGCTCTACATTTCTATGTAAGTATTGTTTTTATGTAACTAACAGTTTTGTCTGCATTTTTCAAAGTCAGTACAAACAAGCTTTTGTATGAAAATTGTTTATTAATGAAGAAATAATTTTATTATTGTATGTGCAAATAACGTTTGATTAGCGATTTATAGGTTAGTTCCTGGTTTACCTAGCCTTGCGGGGTAATTTTTTACAAAATAAAGAAAAAAAAAATTTAAAAAAACAGACAAAAAAATTATGTAATCGGGATCGATCCTAGGTATTAAAATTTCCCGACACTGCCCGTTTCCCGAATAAGCTACGCTGACTTGACAGTTTGTGTCAAAAATTCAATTCAATAAAAATTTTAGTACTTTTATTGCCCAAAAACAGGGATAAAACGATTTTTTTTTTTACATAATACCTAGCCAGATCGATTTTTCTAAGTAAGTCGTAAGTCGACCCGCCGTGTGGTATCTCGGTGAGTAGAATAGACCACCCTCAATTCTTACCGAGGTGTCGTAAAAGGCGACTAAGGTAAGTTGACCCACCGTGTGGTATCCGGTTAAGCAGAATAGACCACCCTCTTTCTTACCGAGGTGTCGTAAAACACGGCTAAGGTAAGTTGATGTCAGACAGGCGGCCGGTCATAAAATACGTAGCCAAATCATGTGATAACATGTTTATAACATGTTGTGCCGACCCCACTTAGAGTGGGATAAGGCCAAGAAGATGATGATTTAAATTATTACAAATCAAAATTAACATTCGTTTCTTTTACATACATTTCACATGTACCATAATTTAACGCTTACGAATGAACGCCATAGAAAAAAACATAATGCGGTCGTTAAATAGATTTAAATTACGTTAATAGCGAGTTACTCACAGCCGATAACCGATAGGTGTGAATTTAACTACTTAACTGTCATATTTTTATTTAATGTTAAGTATATTTCATCACATGTAACAGTTACATGTCATTAAATAAATTAAAAGCGTCGTAAATACAAATTACATTTCGATTTAGCGTTGATCCCTTGATTGATTGAAAATGAACTGAGATATTAATTTATGAATAAAAATACAAAAAAAGTAATTTAATACTGTGCAGAGAAATGTCTTTTAAGAGCAACCTTACAATATAAGATGTGTTTCGCATATTATAGTTTATTAAAACAGTCGTTACTTTACAGAGAAACAGACTAAGAAAGTAATAATAACTTTATTTTGATATAATCTAATATCGCAAGAAAAATATTTGCTTTGTTAAACGGCGAAACGTTCGGTCGAAACGAATGTTGAGTTTGTAATAGTGAATGTGTGTAGTGCTTATAATGGTGGTGGAGGTTTGTATATCTTGCGGTTATGCATGAATCAGGTATGAAAACGGTACATTTTACATGTATTACATTTTTTTTCTATTTGCTTTATCGCGGTTAATAGCAAAAAAAAATAAGCGCGAACATTATTATCATAATTTAACTTAATATATTTATACGTGGGCATGATTTGTATAGTCCCAGCGTGTAAGATAGATATAACTTGTTCATTTTTGCTAAACAATTTTAAAATATATCTATGAAAAGTATAAAACAATGCAATGCATAACTTTAAACGTACTTTACTAATAACTTCTGAAAACTAAAAAAAATCATCAATAAATAAAACAAATTTTAATTGCGTGGTTATTTTAAGCGTTAATTTTTCAGCTAGGAACCCATCATTCTTTAAAAGGATGATGAATAATAGATATATGTATCATTTACAGATATCGGAGTTATCAATATCTCTTTATCGACAATTTCGTAATTATTATCTAACGACTTTCGCTTGTGATTAGTTTGATTGCATAATTGCGTTGGACGATATTTATTATGCGCTTTTCGTGGGCGATCCAGATCCAAATTCTTTATGGTTAACAGTATCGTATATCTTTCCTAATTTGGAAAGCTTACGATCCAGAAAAGACTAAGCATTTAATTTTTTAGTTTCACCTATTTTAAATAGGTGTAAATTTTATTGACAATAATCGATCTTTACACGTTTATTTAAACAAACATAAATATTATAGCATATGGTTGATAATGTATAGTTATAAATACATTAAATTAATATATTAAAAAAGTAATAATAAAATTATTTAGCCATAATCCGTAAAATAAATAAAATATTTGTAATGCTAAATGTAGAGTGGACAATCCGTTTCCATACCCGATACATGCAGGATTCGTAAAAACACATGCACAAACTTGTACCATCGCCACCACAGTATATATGTACTACACATGTTCACTATCACAAACTTAACAATTGTTTCGACCCGCAACCGAAGCATCATCAGGATATAGACACCATAGTTATCTAGTAATCGGTTCAACGCCACCATTTTCTTTGCATCCAAACACATGTAACAAGCTTGATCTAGAAACATTTATATGATCGTTAATGAGGGTGCCATTGCTATGTTTAATGATCTCAAGTTGTTCAAAAATGTTAAGTTGGAGGAAGTGTGCGGAATTTCGAATCAATCTGTTTACATTACCTACCTGGGCTATGTTAGGAGATAGATCATAGGATCATTTGTCTCATTATCGGCAAATTTTCTGATGCGAGGCTGATGTTCAAAACCCCAAAGTCTCAAAAAGTTACAGCTTTTTCCACCTTGTTGTGAGCACATCGCCACTTGACTTTTGAGGTATGACGAACCATGTAGGATATTATGGTTCTTGCACAGATCTTATTTCTGATTTGATCACGCAAATACACTCTAAGCATAGCTAAGTCAATTGCCCGCTTGATTAGTAACTATTTTAATTAAACCTTAACACATTTAAATGTTTGTTTTGGGTGTAGCTTACTCTACTTTCTATATGTTCCCATTGTCTTATCACTTAGATTCATAATTTTTGAAATGATTGTCATCTGACCTCTGCAACCCATTATGATTGGATCAACAAAGTCTTAGATAAGAACTATATCTCACCCATAAATAGCGATCCATATCATAGTAAAGATAGTAATCGCAACCAAAAACAATTTATCATAGACTATAGGCTCCTTAGTCACGCGTTAAGTTATTTTGTGTTAGATCTAAAAACAATCAATTTTTAATTCGAGACTCGAGACTTCTTAGTCGAATCTAGTTTAAGTCAACACGGCTTGATTGAAATCAAAATATTTCATAGATTAAAAACTGCAGTGAACTGCAGTGTTTTATCTATTTCTTTTTTAAGTTGGTTTCTTTTCAGCCATGGCACTGGGATTGCGAATACTCAGGAAAAACCCAGTATAAGTAAATCCTTAGGTGGGCAGAAGACTTTAAAAATATTGAAGGTTAGCGGCACACGATTATTGGGCATGAAAACCTTTAAAAATTCCTCCCCCTTCGCGAATATTTTATATTACAACCTCATTATTCTTATTTTGTAAACTCTTCTCTAATATATCTTAGATATATCAAAGAGAAATTTTATTTAAAAGTTGCGTTTGTGAATTTATTCCGATTTAGATATGAGGTCAGTTTAAGTAGTTAAAATAATAGGTGAAATAATTCGACATTTACTCAAAATGAAATAGAAATTATTCAAGAATACACAACTGCTGTGCTGTACCCGCCCAGTGGCTTATTTTGTATCGTATAGTATTTGTATTGTATCGTAGGGCTGAGCAAATGCCAGGGGTGCTTTTTTATACAGGAAAAACCCCTTATGAGTACTGCCGCCCGACGGTGACAGGCCGGTTATGTCGCACTCGCACCGACTAAAACTACTTGTGTGCTCCACCACGCTGCCGATGGCAAGAACAGGGTATCGTTGTATACATTACCCCCATACCCGCCGACAGCAGTTCTGATCCCAGAGAACACCTCCTCTGGGTGAGGACCCCTCAAAAGAGAAGTCCCCCTCCGTTTACCTGTGCATCGGGTGCACCAGATGCACCAACCGCCTCGGGGACCTGTTAACCAGACGTCCGATATACCCCGTTCGGAACGTCCGAAAGTTCCCAGACAAGGAAGCAGACGATGGGCTTATGCAAGTCGCTATCACCTGGACTCGCCAGCAGCAGATTGGATCTAGAACAAAAGTTCCCGGAACCACTTCACTGCCCCCTTTCACCCCGGTGCCATTCTGCCAACAAACTGCTTAGCAGTTTGGCAGAGTGAATCTTCAAGCCAAACATTGTTTAATTATAAAAAAAGATAAATAACTAAACTTGAGTCTGGGATAGTACATAAGGAAAGTAGGTTCTCTTCAGTGGACGACATTCCTTAGAGAAATGCTCTGCAGGTGTTAAAATACCTGTCTTTATTTATTACCCGTTCTTTCAATCAGTGGAAACACAAGAAATCGTAACTCTGAGATTTACGATCAGCATTTAAAGATTAATTAGGTTATACTTAATTTAATTTATACTGAAAGCTGTGATAGCTCTATGACTGTTTTCAGTATGTTACGGGTTCAAATCACACTTTTTCGATGGAACAAAACGTCGTGTGAAAACCTACATATCTCTAGAGAATACTTATGATATGTGTAACATACTAATCCGCATTAAAACGTGGTGGGTGTAAGTTCCAAAAAGGAGAAAGGAGACCTTTCCTCTACATAGGGCGAATACTAAATTATACTAAATTTACTAGTACATTCTACTACTTATATTTACAAACAACTAGCTGTAAAAGCGGCTTCGCCTGCATGGAAATCAGTGTGATACAGATAACCTTGGTTTATTTCCACAATTGAAATTTGAATTTAAAAGTAATAATTGCGAGTTAACCATGAAAGGTAGAGACACACTGTCCCAACTTTTTTGTAGTATTTTTATAGATCTACATTTATCTAGTACATTACTTTAGTGTATCTCTGCTTGTTTACGCGGCGCATGCGATTAAATCTCCCAGCAGCAATTCTTTTTACAACCGCGCGACCTCTTTAACACAATTTACATAAAACCGTAAAGTATTACTAACCTACATCTTCTGGAAGACTAGCATTATCTTTTAGTAAAAACCGTACAAAAATCCGTTTAGTACATTAAAAAAATACATCACATACAGACAGACAGATTTTTGGGGACTTTGTTTTATAATAAGTTTAAATATACATAGATGTCATATATTATTAAAGAAAATAGCTTACCTATACTAATATATAAAGATGAAGGGTGTGTTTAATTGTTTGATAGTTTGAACGCGTTAACCTGAGGAACGGCTGGACCGATTTGAAAAATTCTTTGAGTGTAAGATAGTCCATTTATTGAGGAAAGCTAAAGGCTATATAAGATTGCGCTAAGATGATTAGGAAAGGAGCAGCATTAAAAATATTACGGAAACGCCAAAATTTAAACTTTCCTTGCGTGCGCTGTTATTCAAAAATCATGTAGTACAAAATTGTTTCCCTCTAAAAGTTTTAAATAAAAGGCCGCGACAGCATATGTCTAGCTTTTAAGGTTAACCCACTTAAATCATTTTTATAGTTATCATAATTCTATATTACGGTTTTAATCTTGCCACGCGGGCGGAGACGTTGGCGTTTGCTAGTACAATATAAAATCTAGTTCAATTTAAGGCAAATGTGAACAGGAAATAATAAATCCCAAGTCATCAATTATTTTGTCACATGACAAACATATCTGTTATCTACCACTGCCTCTATTATATCGATGAATGTTTGAAAGATTCAATCATACTAAATGAAAATGCTTTTAATCTCGGCATTGCTGGGAACACTAAAGGATGACCTAATCCCGATAGCCAAACCCATCGTTACTTTGTATTCATATATTAATTTTCCCATCTATTATTCGGATTATCAAATGATTCAATGTCATAATTTTAAAATTTTGTCGCAGAGTCTATCTCTTGACAATTCTCCGGTTACGAGGCGAAAAGATTGTTGAAATTGTGGTAGTGAATATGCGCAGTGCTCGTTTATTGTTGTGTCAGTGGTGGTGGATAGTGCATGAGTTTTAACGATTTCTGCATCTATCAGGAATAAGAAGGGATAAAACACTTTACATTTAGCATTAGGTACATATATTTTCTTTTATCACGTATTGCATTTGTTTTTTTCTATTAATGTTTATATTTTTGTTTTTGTTGTATAATAAAGAATATTTTATTGTTGTATTATAGCAAAATAATATTTTCATTACTCCCATAAATTAAAGCATATTGCTGATATTTATCATGAATTTGCAATCATCAGACATATTTAGTGACTAACGAATTTGTAATTATAGTAATCGCATATATCCAGAATATTTGTCAACTGTTTCTCTTGAGTCGAATAAAGCAATAAGTATACCTTTCTCTTCTAATTCAGAATACATATATGTTTAAAAAATAAAAACCCAGCATTTATTCGATGCCACTGCCAAACATCAATTAAAGTTAAAGTAAACTTTATATAAAACTAGGGTTAAATATAAAGGTGAATTTATAGACTGCGCAGAAATGACTACGTAGCAAATACAATTGTCATAAGCAATCACAGCTCTATTCGGCCAATAGAGAATATACTCAATTATTCCGAATCAAATCGACGAATCAATTTATGTCAGCTACTCGTGTGGTCTATTAAACACAGAGGTTTATATTTATCAGTATTAGAGACAAAGTGTAAAGAGCTCATGAATAAGTAAACCGTATGGGTTCGAAACTAGTCGGGCTAACCCGATAGAATAAGACGGGAGTATAGCCGGTTTCTATACAATATCTATGAATACTACTCACGATAGTTGAAAAGATAAATTTAAAAAAGTATTAGAGACATTCGTTGAATTCTTTATAACATGATTTGAAAGACATAAGGCTATAATAATAAATCCAATAATAATTCATCATCTTCCTGCCCTTATCCCAATCTAAGTGGGGTTGGGACCGGCCGCTTGCCTGACGTCAACTTACCTCAGTCGTACTTTACGACACCTCGGTAAGAAAGAGAGTGGTCTATTCTACCAAACCGGATACCCCACGGTGGGTCAACTTTCCTTAGTCGCCTTTTACGACACCTCGGTAAGAAATGAGGGTGGTCTATTCTACTCAGCCGGATACCACACGGTGGGTCAACTTACCTTAGTCGCCTTTTACGACACCTTGGTAAGAAATGAGGGTGGTACTATTCTATTCAGCCGGATACCACACGTCGTAAATCCAATAATAATTATTGTCAATAAATCACTTAATTTAACAAGTAAACTTAAAAAGCTTTTAAAAAAGTTCATGTCCCTACTGTTAACCGTTGAGGGGTTTCTCGTTTGGAGTCAATTGTGGAAGCAGCATCAGATCATGCTCATCATAAACATGCATGGACTGGATGAGAAGAAACCTACCTAAAGAACCTATTTTTGCTCAAACTTTCTAGCATATGTGTCACTTTGAATAGGATTCTAAGCTTTACATTATGAAAGTGGTAGGATGGAGTGTTACAAGTGTGCAGTGAAGATGTTACAATTGTTTATATTATTTACCATTAATGTGATAAGAACCTTTCGAAAGTAAAAAAAGAAAAGTAAACTTTATTTTACTTTATTTTTACATATCCCAGGAATTCTCTAGGAATTCTATAAATTTTCTCTATCTAATTCGATATGCATGTTTACAATAAAATTTAATAAAATACTCGTACCTATTTCTACTTCAATAGTTTTATTTCTTTTGTTTAGATGATCTATATATTAAAGTCTTAATTATTTATTGTTATTTCAATAATGTAATTATGTTAATGCCTATTCTTCAAAAGAATTTACTCAATTATTCTAAATCAGATCAGTTGAATAATTTATGTTAACTACGTATGTGGTCCGATGGAATATGCTAAGTGGGACTATTATGGCGTCTATTAACATATTACTAAAGTATACTCGTAAAGCTTATTGATTATTATTCCTTTTATTATTTGAGGTATAAAACAATTAATTATTTATTATTATTGTTTATAGTTTGGACATGCAAGCAATTTTTACGATGTCATAACTACATTAAAGCTATGAGATTTTAACACGATCTTTTATGAATTCAGTTTATATCAGTGTCTTTCACCGACGCTCTAGTTTCACGGACTTTTCGATAATATACGGGCTCTAAAAGCGTCGTATAATCAAATCATAATCACACATACAATTCGCTACCGATGGCTTAATGACCAAGCCATTGTACCAGTTCTTACAAGATGCATCTTTAGTACAACGTTCAATGACTCTATTTTAGCTTTAGGGCGCTTCTCTTTATATTTCCCTCTCTGAGGCTTTTGCTCTGATATCGGTTGGACGTGGCTTTTCGTTACACGCCCGACGTTATAATAACTGATCACAGTCATACTATATAAACTCCACTAAGCGGCGCCCTAAGCCGTAGTTGGCCTCACAGAATACACTCTGTGTACGACGTTCCCCGAAACGAGTAGAGCATTTGCACTCTACCCTCTGCACCTCAATTTTACTTCTGCGTTCATTACTAGATGACGCTGTAACGGCCTTTAGAATTAACACAGTATAGTAGGTGTGAGAAAAACGAGGCTTTTGCATTCGCCCGCTTCGCCCACTCGGTGACAATTTAAAAGCCTTTAGGGCTTACAGCATATTGTCAGTTCAAATAAGAGCTCATTTACAAAAAAATATACACGCATATACAAATAAAAGAATCTGATCGGGTGAGCTCTGAAGAGGCCATTTACAAATTATTTTTATGGTTCTCTCAAAACTCAACAATGATGAATGGACACTTATTAAAATGTCTGACTTCATAGCTCAAGTGGCACCACAGGCTAGGCGCCGCGAATAGGTGATAAAATTATTAATTATAATTATTATAAAGCTAAACGTAATATTTGATTAATGGTTCCGTGATAAAGCAGCGGGTTATCCGTGTACGAGTATCTATTTGAATGGGTTGATGCCAGACAGAATCAATTTTCATAGTTTTATATACATATATTTTACATAAATATAATTCGATCACGGGTCTTGGCGCTTTGTATAATAGAACGGTTTATTGCTTTATCGACCCATAATTAATTAAAATTCTTATTTTAACCTTTCTTACTAAAAGAAAAAGCAATGGCGTAGAAAATAGGGCTTTTAGAATTTCTAAAGGCTTAAGTTTAAGTCTTCAAGTTTAAATAAGGGAAACAATTCATTGTGATATTCATTAATATATTATTAATAACGTTACTAAATGAGACAGCGTTTCCTTTAAAAAATAAAATATGTACTGGACCTTTTATTTTCAATATTTTAGTCGTAATCTAAAATTTTTACTTCTATCTCGTTAAATAATGATGACCATTTAAGATAATAATAATAAGCTCAAAACACGTTTAAAATGTTACTTATGTTAATTTTTAATAATGAAAAAATATTAACTTTCTTCCATTATTGTTTTGACAACATAATTATGATTTAATAATATTATAAGAAATTTATTTTAGATTTTTATATTAAATAGTCTATATTTTTAGTCAATTGTTTCTAATATATTTTCCTATAAGTTCGTTACAAGACTTATAACAATCTCATCCGATAAATATTCAACAAGTCAGTAATATAAGAATCATAATATATTTGTAAGGCCTTGTTTCTTGACTGATGACATTCAATTAGCTTTCAACATACGTTTTGGGCATTCTTCAAAAAACCTTTAGTCACGTCTTTTAGTGAACGCGCTACTGTGCTCGGTCAAAACAATTTTATTTAAAGCTTTTGTGTTTTAGTTTCGTGTTTCATAACATGACGTAATTTGAAGGTTATTAGAAAAATGTATCTACACTTAGAAATATGATAGCGGTATCGAATAATGTATTTGACGTATTATTTTTGGTAATAAACCTGATATGAATGAAAACATATGATTAAGAAACTGAAAGTTGCACCCATTATAGAAAATACGATTATAAGATTAACACGGAATGGACATACAATAAAATCATGTGACCAAAGGAGTGTTAAATATGAATGTGGATGAATATGTGAAGTTTGAAATGCACGTAAAAGGAGAAGTGCCAAACTTAACGAATGATAGGAGTGGATGGAAGCAAAAAACATGGTGTGACCCTACTTAAAGTAGGATAGGGGCAGGAAAATAACTAATAACAATAAGCCTATAGGTTTCAAGCACTATATGATGCACTACGACATGTAAAATATATCGGTGACCTAAGCTTTGCATTCAGTTTGGTGATCGTCTATACTAATATTATAAAGAGGAAAAATTTGTATGTATGTTTGTAACGTTTTCAAACAAAGACTACTGGACCGATTTAAAAAATTCTTTCACCATTGGAAAGCTGCATCTTAACTGAGTTATATAGGATATATAACATTTCAAGAAAATAGGATCCGTTATAAAAATGTAATAAGGTGTAAAAAAAATAAAAATTACGCGGGTGAAACCGCGGGATATTACTAGTATTAAATAAAAGTGCTAGAATAATTTTTGTACTTGTATTATGCCTACCAAGGCTCGTTAATTTTAAATTTGATTCAACGCATGACGTCAATAGTAGGTTCGCGGAGGTTGATATTGCGGTATTGATAATGTATGATACATTTTCAATCGCACGTATGTAGTCTTGACTCTTGATAGTAAAATAGTTAGTACTTACTAGTTCATAGCATATTTGAGCATGGTTAACTATATTTTAGTGTAAGAATGATAACTACAGACTAAAGCAGTAAAGCCCTATTGAAACATTTACCGTTGCAAGCAATATACATTGGTGATTTGATGACGATCAGACGACAGAAAGAAGCCAAAGAAAATAAATGAATAATTGAACAAAAAATAATTATTATTTTTAAAATGAATCTATAGAATGAAAGCAGAAAATAATTTAATTAAAATTTTAGTTTTTTAAATATATTTTGATCCATATAATCATATATTTTTACTTCTGGCCAATAATAAACCACCGAGTTTCTTGCTGGCTCTTCTCGGTAGGAACAGCTTTCCGAACCAGCAGTAGAGTTGACGATTCAAAAGCACTTGTTTACAAGTTTATTTGAATAAAGAATATTTTGAATTTGAATAATAATAAAAGATATTATATGAGTAAAGTATAAAATCTGCCGTTTTAAACTTTATCTACTGTTCTATGCTGTTTATTAAATTTTTTGGGTTGGCAACGTTAATAAAATGTGTTTTATATTAGATGTTGCTTTGCGGAATTATATAATACAAAAGTAATGAAAGAATTATTTTGCTTAGAAACAAAATAAATTATAGAAAAAAAATCATATCATTACTCCAGTACTCGATAAACATTATCTAAAATATCATTTTGCTTTTAATTAAATACCAAAACGAAGATGAAATCAGTTCACGTTGTAAACAATATATTAAAAGGAATCTAGGCAAAAAAGTCAAAACCCATCTTTATGAATATGGCCTTGAAGCTTTAAGTTGACAAGCCGTTGACCGCTGTTGATTAATTTAGCACATTCAGATTTTTTAGTACAAGTCGTTAGCATTTAATTTAAGGTTACGGTTACCACATTATTGAGGTATTTTGGACATTCTGAATTCTTATTTCTTTTATAGAAGGTAAAAAAAAGAAGTGTCAACTATCCATAAAATTCGTAATGTATAAGAAAGCGCTAATGCTTCTATTAATACTCCTAGAATATAATAAACAAAATTAGTTCAAAAATTATATGTTAATATGAATGTGTTTTGTGTGTAATTTTTAAGAATGGTAGATTGGAAAGGATTGTCAAGTAATATCAAGGAATATCAGATGATTGCACTGTTGCGGCATTGATGCAGTCAGTAAATAGTACCGTTTTATATTAATTAATCATTTCTTTAGGGCCCCTAACCTAATTTAGAGATTTAGGCGTTACTTTGCGTAGGTCCATAATACAAAAAGTAATGACAATATTATTTTGCTATAATTGACGATAAATGAAAACATATGTAATGGTAAATGTAGAGTGTACTATCCGTTTTCATACCTTATACATGCAGAATTTGCAAAAACTCATGCAAAATGAAAAAATGACAAAGACAATGAATGAAAATAATGTTTTCAATACATTCGTACTTTTTGCCCTTCACCTATTAATTATAACAAAACCTTTAAAAATAGAAATATTTCGATGTATATTGTCCTAAGAGAAAAGTCAATCAATAATCACACAAATATATTTAAAGAAGCTCAGGAAGTAGCTATTACTAGCTTAACTATTATTAGCTAACTAAGGAATGTCCTAGTGAAAAATAAAAATGTGGAAAGCCTATTTTAGACAGAAGTTCTTTTAAAATTTGAATACAAGCTTTCGCGGTTTTGACATTGATTTATTGATTGCCTTTGTTGGAAAATTTGTAACGGGTTACGATTATTTCCGTAAATCTTAAAAATAATATCATTAATTTTGATAATTAAAGAGTTTGAACGTCTTTGTAATAATATTATTTATATGATACGTTAAAATTTATTTGATATGTACCATAGTGAACTAAATATATTAATTTAATTATAAAGTAGGATTAAATTTTTTGATTAAGGTAATTATTTATTAATATTTTTTGTAATGTTTTATGTAAATATATTCAGAGGTAAGCATTTTTTGATATATTTTTTTCTTTCCCGTTAGCAATTAGCATAGGCGGTCCTGCCTTCAACACCGTGGGTTATGGGTTCGATTCCTAGCATTTTTATAAACAATTTGTTGGTTCTTCGAGATTAGGTGTATTTATATATTGAAGTATTTATTTAAAGTTATATATGTATTCATTTATCAGTTGTCAACCATAACACAAGTATTAAGTTACTTTGGGGACGGACAGCAATGTGTGTAATTGTCTAATATTCATATTTGTTTGTTATTATTTTAAAATTACTATAACTTACGATGAAATAAGATCATATCTTTTCAGAAAAAAGTGTTAGTTGAAAACGAGACTTGGGTGCTTAGTGCGAGTTTTTTTAATCTACTCCATTACGTTAGCGTAACGCAATTTTTATGGGGTTGTAACAGCGATCACTAGATGTCGCTGTTACAGTGTCATACAAATTAAAGTTATTTATTTATTTATTCTTCTTGCATACATTTAAACAAAAAAACAAACATGTATATGTAATAATTAACGAGGACTTGCAAGAGCGGCCTTATCGCCTACAGCGATCTCTTACAGGCAATCCGTAACTAGTTATTATAAAAAAAACTCTTACTAAGCACTCTGTTTTTCTCATAGCCTCATTCAACTGTTATAGCCTAAAATGCAAAGCCTAAATATACGTAGTAAAATTTCCCACACAATATACAAATACCATTTAACAGGTCGCTCATAACTCGAACGTCAATCGATATGGCATATTCATATGCCTTGTTCATCGAAGCTTTATTGCTTAGCATTTAATTTAATACAATATCAACTTCGAAGGCCGCCTCTTCCTTATGTCCATACAAATGATTCAAGCGGTGTTTGACCATTGATATCAATAAGTCTATTGCCAGATATCATTTCCGCACTATGTGGGAGGCTTATATTTAAGAATAGAATATAATTACTTTATTTCTTTTATACACACATTACAATTAAAGTAAGTATAATCCAAAAATAAAAATTAACATGAAGAAATCCTCTTACCCTTATCCCACTCTAAGTGCGGTCGGCACAACATGTTATAAACATGTTGCTACATGATTCGGCTAGATATTTTACGACCGGCCGCCTATCTGACATCAACTTACCTTAGTCTTTTACTACACCTCGGTAAGAAAGGGGGTGGTCTAGTCTATTCAGCCCGATGCCTCACGGCGTATAATCAATCTCAATGAAATATTTTTGTTGTCAGTCGGTCAAAAGCTACTTTATTAATATATCTAGATACGAGTATGACGGTAAAAAACAGACTAAAAATAACCAGGTCGCCTTCATCAGTATACGTATCGTCAGGTCATTTGTCTTTTTGTCACTTTCTTTTATCTTTTGTCATTTCCTGACAGGGAATTCGTATTTTACTATCGATAATTAATCGTTAGTCGGTTTACCTTTGTCAACTCCATCTTTGCCAATTGAACTGGTGTAAGTTACAGAGAAATTTCAATATCCATTACTCAATGATACTCAAATGGTAACCTGCTTACGAGACTTTAAATATGGTTAAAAAGTTTTTTTTTATTTTTATTATTATTATTATTTTTAATTTTTATTGAACACATTGAGTCATTCAATGCAATCTATGCATACGTGTCTTTATGAAATCTATACTAATATATAAAGCAAAAAGAGTTTGTTTGATAGTTTGAACGCGCTAATCTCAGGGAATACTGGACCGATTTAAAAAATTAATTGAGTTTAAGATAGTCCATTTATCGAGGAAGGCTATTGGCCATAACATCACGCTAAGATGAATAAGAGAAAAGCAGCAAAAAAAAACGAACACAGCAAAATTTAAAGCTTTCCGTGCGTGTGCTAAGTACGGTAAAAGTTATTAAAAAATCATATATTACGAAATGTTTCCCTCTAAAAGTTCTAAATAAAAATCCGCACCAGCATATGTGTAGCTTTTACGGTTAACCCACTTAAACCATTTTTATGGTTATCAAAAGACTATATTACGGTTTATACCTACCACTCCGCATTGGAGCAGCGTGGTAGGTACCTACGTATGCTGAGCTCCAATTCTTTTTTCCAAAAATTTTAGCTCAATTACCGTTAAATGGGTCAAATTACATTTGTAAGAATCCACCATCAAATACATTCCTACACAGCACGTTAAATAAAAGCTTTTAATAAAGGCTATAAGTTACCTATAAGGTACCTGCTTTGTAGGTACTCTTGTCTCTTTTCGAATGACCTTTGCATAAAAAGTGGCTCGTCAGTATTTCACCTATTTTCATTGTAATGTAAAATTTCCTTAGACAATTTAAATCTAAAAGAATAAAGAAAATTAAATAGCCTTGACATATCATTCAAGTTAAACGACATTTGTATCATTGTTAGTTTTCGGTTTATTGTCATAAAATAAGATATATCTTATTTTAAAGCATATTTTATTGCAGCGTGGGCTGAACTGATGTGTTGCATATATAGTCGTTAAATAAATTATTTCCGCCAATCACAACGGCCATAATAATATAATATGAAGATTATAAAATAAACTATTTGTTTAAATAAAACTATAACAATTTAATTATCTATAATATTATTCTATAAAACTAAGAGTCTACCATTTTAATTTCTTTTTCTCTATGGTCGCCTGATATAAGGTAAATTTTACCTTATATTCTCATTACACTAGCGAATTGTTTGTAAAAACGCAACAGAGGAACGTACAGACTTTTGAATTTTTACAATTAATATGGATTATAAACCTACTGTTTGTTAAATCATGAAACTTTATATCAAAATTTATAGTTCCGATATGTCTATAGAATAATCTCTCAAAATATTTATATAAAATTTTTATATGAATAATAAATAAAGCGAATATACTGAGAGATAAATACGTCAATCTTTCCTAATTGTACATTCCATAAAAACATATTTTTTCCGCTTATAAAGCTATTTGCACGACCAATAAAGCGGTAAGTTTGCAAGCTAAATATCTGAAGTCAAATATTTATTCTACAGTATAGAAGTCTAAACCGCTATTTGCATACATCAAACCGTCGCCGACATATTTGTAATCAGATAAAGCGAATAATTTTACGGTTTGGATGAAATCTATAAAGAAACGGCCACCCATGGCGCCAAAATCACTCCTCGCGTGTTCCAATTGAAAATACATTTGAATCACATTTAGTGGGTTAAATCGTTTAAGTCAAATATATTTATTTTGTATTTATAACGGTCAGGTTACTAATGTTTAAGACGTATGTGTGAGTTAACGTAATAGCGTGATTATATTTTTTTTATTCATTAACACTAAGCAAAAGTTGAAAGATCTACCAAATACGATATTTTTTCTGTTCTGTTGTGCTAGTTTTTTTTAACCTCGTCGATAGCGTTAGCGTAAAACAATTTGTATTGCGCTCCAACAGCGACATCTAGTGACCGCAGTTCCAGGTTTAGTAGAACAGACCACCGTCTTTCTTACCGAGGTGTCGTAAAATACGACTCAGGGAAGTTGACGTCAGGCAGACGGCCGATCGTAAAAACGCAGCCAAATCATGTAACAGCATGTTTATAACATGTTGTGCCGACCCCACTTAGAGTGGGATAAGGGCAGGAAGATGATGATGAGAAATAGGCGATATGCTAATGTGATCGAGTAGGTTAAAAAAAACTCGCACTTAGCACACTGATACCTACAAAAGACTTCTAGTTTTAAGGCGATTTCACTAGACATTTGTGTAATTAAATATACAAAAGTAATAATAAAATTTTGCTATAATCCGTGATAAAGTAAAATAGAAAAAAATATATAATGCTAAATGACAATAGAGTGGACAATCGGTTATCATACCTGATACATGCAGAATACTTAAAAACACATGCACAAACCTCCACAATACACAAGCACTAACTACTACAGACGTTACACTCACAAACTCGACAATCGCACAAATTAATATTGCATGATAAATTCATATTTTAACAAATAAAGAAAGAAAACTAATTTTAAACCGTTAAACATTTTTATCTTAAGCATGACATTTTTAGAAACAGTCCAACCTAATATAAATCTAAATCTGCTTTATAAACTAACTTGTGATGTTAAAAGCTTATTATCAATTTGTAATAAAACGGATCTATCAAATATTAATCAAGTTTTCACACTAACAGGTGCATAACTGTTAATCTAATATTAGTCATAATCGGTCAAGTGGAAAGGTCAGAATGCAATAAACGTGCAAGGTTAATTATGACCGGAGCTTCTCGGTGCATAATAATTTGAACGCAAGTGAGGAGAAATTTACTCATAAATAGCATAAATAATCGATGCGACGGGCGGCTGCTCGGTAAATGAACTTACAACTAACCATGTTAAAGTTTCATTGATTAAGGGCCTGTTTCACAAGTTACCGATAAAGTGTCGGATAGTTAACCGACAAATAAACTAAGTAGCAGATAAATGTTTCTAAAAAGAGAGTCTAAAAGTGAAAATTAAAAAAAAAATCGCGGCCTTTTTGAAATAGGTATTTGCTATCCAGCAGATAAACAAAATAACAGCTACATAATCTACCTGTTAACTTATTAGGGACTTTAAGTGCTGAATAAGCCTATCAGAAACCTGAGAAACGCAAAATTCAGAGATATATGTCAGATATGTTCTGAATAAGCTAACTGACAGTTCATTGGTAACTTGTGAAACAAACCCTAATTCGTTATGCAATCAGGAAATATTTCTCGGATATGTAATTTTGAATACCTTTCTGCTAATTTTTTACGTAATTTTTACGCGGTACACGCACGCAATTATATTCGTTGTCTATATTTTTAATATTTCAATGGTAATTAATTAAATTTTCTGAATCTCGGGGTAGAAAAAACGATCTAGCTAGGTTCAATAAAAAAAAATGTCGTTTTATCACTGTTTTTGGGAACTGAAAAAAATGCATGCATTGGGGACTAAAAAAGTTCATAACCTGGGATCGATTCCCACATGTTAGCCTTTTTTTGCTTTTTTTATTGCATTTTTTTATATCTTCTTAAATATTACCTAGCAAGGTTCAGTCACCCAGGTTCTATAAACTTACACGTTATGTACACGATTTAATATATCTATACAAAATTGCATGGAATGAAATTGACACTCCCCATCTTGTTTGCAAAATTGCTTTTACTGTTCAAGAAAATTTGTGAACTGTCATTGTTAGGTTGGCTTTTAGTGCGAACATATTGTCAAGACTCATTTATTTCCAGAGTATGCCGCAATTATGAAAAAACGTTTTAAGCTATATGCTATACTCAAGAGCAATTTATGAAGCAACTAATTTCTAGTTGATTGAGCAATCCAAAAAAACCATCAGCCTCCTGCCCTTATTACCTGGATATATGAGGGTGGTCTTTTCTACACAGCTGGATAGCACACGGCGGGTCAACTTATCTTAGTCCTTATACGACACCTCGGTAGCTTCTATCTATCTAATTTCGGGGACGCCTGTCAGTGCAGGGCGGGTGGTCAGCTCCTATTCCGGACTATTCCACCCATTTCCCCATGTTGGGACAAGGGTTTCACTGCTGTCCCGACAGTGTCACCTGCTCTAATCTACCCGTGGCTTTTACGAACCTGATAATATCCCTGAAGGAGATGTTTGTCAGGTCCTCAACTTCAATTTCATCCTTACCTAGTATCTCCCATCTTACCAGCGAGTACATAGGGCACTCAGCCATAAGGTGAAGACTCGTTTCTTCCTCTCCACACTCTGGGCACGCAGCATCTTCTGTTATTCTCATTATTGACAGGTGTCTGTTTAACAGGCAGTGCCCAGTTGTAATGCCTGTTACAATTGCTATATTTTCCCTGCTCTGAGACATCAGCTGTTTAGACTTCCTTGTATCAAACGATTTGAGAAACAGCTTTGCTTGTCTGAGCATTGTGTTTCTCCATCTTTTGTTCGATTCTGTTTCTATTCTTTTTTCTATCACACCCTTTATTATTTTATGTGCAATTGGGAGAAAGGGTTCTGGTCCTACGAATGTTTGACTAGCTCCCTTTCTTGCCAATTCGTCAGCTTGTTCGTTCCCTGCATGGCCACTATGCCCCGGAATCCATGCAATCGTTACTTCCCCCTTCTCAGCTAATTCGTTTAGTACACGTTTACATTCCTTCACGATAGCTGAGGTTGTTTCTATGCGGTCAAGTGCTTTTAAAGCTGCTTGACTGTCGCTATATATAACTATATTATGTCCTGATGCTATTTGTGTTTCTTTAAGTTTCCTGGCACACTCCATGATAGCCATCATTTCGGCCTGGAAGACACTTGTATATTTACCCAGATTTAGGACCTGGTGTAAATCTGACGAGGTGCTGTAGATAATGCCAGCTCCTGCCAGCTTCGTGGATTCTCGTCTTGAACCATCCGTGTAGCAGATGGTCTGACTCATCTCTCTATATTCCACTTTCCAATCTTCTTTTACTCCTATATGTATCCTATATTTTTTGTCGAAGATTTTCTGTCTCTTGATCAGGTCACTTCTCCTGACTACCATAGACAGATTTTCTCCGTAAATCTTTTCTATATCTGTATGACCTTTATCTGTAAAGTTTCCTTTCCATTGTTGGAACACTTTCATCTTATACCATTGTTCTATAGCTTTTCTTTTGGCTGCTAGGTCCAGAGGATAAAGTCCCACCAGAACTTCTAGTGCAGCAGATGGCGTTGTTCTCACTGCACCTGTGATCATTAGTGTTGCTGTCCTCTGTATCTTCGTTAAGTCCTTGCTATTGACTCCGATGTTGGCTCTGTGCCACCAAATCGAAGCGCCGTACAGTAATCTGGGTAATATGATAGCCGTATATATCCACTTGATAATTTTTGGCTTCATACCCCAGGTTCTGCCCACCGCTCTTCTGCATTGCATGAGTGCAATTTTTGCTTTGTTACATTGATCTTTGATATGACTTCTAAACCTTAGGGTTTTATCTAGCGTTATACCTAAGTATTTTATTTCCTTTATCAACTGTATCTCTGCTCCCTTTATACTGAGAGGATTAAAGTTGGCTATTTTCCTTTTGTTTGTAAAAAGGACTAGTTTGGTTTTTGTAGGATTAAGGTTTAATCCCCTTTCCTGACACCATCTTAGTGTTGTTTTAATGCTATTACTCATTATGTTCCTTATAGTGCTCAGGTCTTTTCCTGTAACTAGAAGGACTCCGTCGTCTGAGTATGCTTGCATGTATGTCTTCCTATCATTAATCTTCCTAACTAATGGATCTAGTAGGAGACACCATAAAAGAGGAGAGAGACACCCTCCCTGAGGAAATCCTCTCGTTGATTTTATTGTGTGTGTAACTCCACTTAGCTCCGCCACGATTGAACGATGCTCTAGCATGTTCATTATCCAGCGTCCCACTTCATTTGTTATTCCTTCCCTACAAATTGAGTTTCTTATAGCATTGCGATTTGCTTTGTCAAAAGCACCTTCTACGTCAAAGAAGCATCCTAATGCTATTTCTTTATTACATAAGGTTCTTTCTATTCTTACCACTAAGTTATGGAGAGCTGTTTCTGTTGATTTGATATATGCATGTTGGTTTTCATGCAGTGGAAGATTGCTTTGTTCTAGGTTAGTTCTTATATGTCCCTCTATCACTTTTTCTAGTGTTTTTAGAATGAACGAGGACAAACTTATACACCGAAATGACTTCGGTTCCTGATAGGTTTTCTTTCCAGGTTTTGGAATGAACACCGCTTTTACTTTTCTCCAGCTCGTCGGGACATAGCCCCACGCCAAACTCGCATTGAAAAGTGCTAACATGTTTCCTTTAATGTATTCATATGCTACCTGTAGCATTTTAGGGAGTATTTCATCTGGACCAGCTGCTTTGTATGGTGCAAATGACATGATACTCCACTTAATCTGCTCTTCTGTTATGATATTTCCCGGGTCTGACCAGTGGTAATCGGTGCTTGGTGATATCATTTCTTCTTTAATTTCTTTACATTCTGGAAAGTGTGCTTCTGCCATTTTGGTTAGTATTATTTTGGGATCCGTAACTATTGTTTCCTCCACTTTAATACTACCCAGTCTGCATGTTCTGTCTTTTGCCAGTATTCGCATAAGGCGTGCTGCTTCAGGGTATTCTGTGACCCCTGTACAATACACCTGCCAGCCATTTCTGGACTCTTTCCTGCACCTTTTTCGGAATTCCGTCCTATACTTCCTATATTCTGCCCAGCTCAATTCATCCCCTTTCGTAAGGGCAATTCTTTGAGATTTGCGTACTTTCTTCCTGAGTTTTTTCAGTTCGTTGTTCCACCATGGTTGGCCCGTACCTTGTGTAACCTCACGTAGTGGACACGTACTGACAAAGGCATCTTTTAATGCTGTGCTTAGTTCCAATGCGCCTTCCTCTAACTCCTTTATCGTGTTGTAGGAAGTGTATTTGGATCTCCATTCGCTCATTAAGGACCCAAAGTTGTCCCAGTTTGTCTTCTTAACATTTCTAATGCGCAATTTGCCAATTTTGCTGTTTATGTGGAAGGTGATTCTGCGATGATCTGATAACGAATCGTTTAGATCCACCTTCCAATCTTTGATGTATTTGGCCATGTCTTCTGATGCTAGAGTTATATCTAATACTTCTTTTCTCGTGCTTGTAACGAACGTTGGTTCATTGCCAATGTTCATTATCTCGAGATTGTTACTTATGATAAATTCTAACAGTGCTTCTCCTTTCCTATTTGTGTCTGTACTACCCCACACCTCATTGTGCGAGTTAGCGTCACATCCTATTATAAAAGAAATTTTCTTACCTCTGTATTTGTTGACAGTTTCTTCCAGTTCTCTAGTTGGTGGCGTGAAGTCGGTCTCGCTAGGAATGTAGGCCGACATAAACGCCATCCTTAGTTTCTTTTCTTCATCTAGTGGAATCATGGCTTCCACCACTACTAAATCTCTGTAACATTCTATTTCAATTAGACCTAAGGTTCTGATCCTGCTACTGGTATAGATACATGTTCTTGGGTTCGACTCACCATTGTTGTGATAGGTTAGGTCTCCCCCTAAACAACCCATACCGACCACACGTCCATTCACAACGTATGGTTCCTGTAGCAGGGCCACATCTATTTGCTTGCTAATCACATATTCGCAGAGTTCGCTCATAGCTTCTCTGCAGTGGTGCAAGTTTATCTGAAGAATCTTTAGTGTGTGTGTAGAGTGTTTTTGTATGTGTTTTTGTCTTTTGGGTGTACTTCCCATTAAGTGTGTAGTGTGTGTGTGTTTGATCTTTTCCCAATACATAATGATGCCCCGCACAACTTCGATCACCAGCTGTGAGGCAAGGCGCTCAAGAAGTGTACGAGGCATCAGTTATGTATCGGTACCTTTGATCGTTAGTGTGCCGTGGCGGTACCGGCATCTCCGACTATTCCCTGCACGGATGTCTTGGCGGGGGGGTACTAGGGGCCCCGCCTGACGCTCCGATTGCTGGTTTCGTCGTGTCCGCTGGTTCCAGCACACGAGCAACACTGTTCTGTGCGGAGTTTGAGTCGGTATCGACTTGACTCTGTGCTTGTGTGGGTTTGAGTTTCGGTTTCCAATTTAAAAACCTAACCTGCACTTGTGTGGCTTGGTAGAAGAGCCACACAAGACCCTCCCTAAAAAGTTCGTTTATTTCCCGAGGGACCCCCACAATCAGACGCTCCCCCAGAGGAAGGGGCTCTCTGACGATGAGGCTCCACTCGGGGAGTCTTAATTCTGATCTATTTCGATTTTGACCCCTAAGCAGAAGGAGAGGGTCAGCTGCTCTCCTCGTGCCTGGGATCCAAATTGCCACTCTCCCTCTATCCCTTCTCATGGCCTTGATCGAGACGCCGTTGTAGAGGCCGAAGTCGCACTCCAGCAACCAATCCCTCGACTGCTCAGTGGCTGGTGTCACAAGGAAGAACCCTTCTGCCACCAGCCCCGAGGTCGCAAAGTTTAGCTTGGAGCTGTCGACCTCCTCCACGACGGCTGCCTCGATAAGGTCAGCTATTTTATCCCTTATGTAAGTTGCTAGATCCCCATCGACCGGCAAACCATCTGCACGATGGATGGCCACAGCGAGATCACTCTGCTCCTTTGCTGTGCAACGTGGTCCCGCTGTAGCCCCCCAATTGCGACGCTTTGCCGGTCGCTGTTCGCTCGGTCCTTCATCAGGGTCAGTACCCTGCCTCTTCTTCTTCGGCGGTCTGGAGGTCTTCGCCTCCCCAACCCCCGAAGAGGTGTCCCCCTCCACGGGTTGGGAAGTCGAAGGCGCGTCCGACACGGCCAACTGCCTTCTGAGTTTCTTGGCCCTATTCTTGCGTTTTTTAGACGCCACCATCTTGAAATCGCCCTCACCCGTACCCGAAGGCCCAGGCGTCGGCGACTTCAATAGGTCATCTTCTTCCCTCAGATGGAGGGTTCTCGAAAGTTCATCATGGAGATTCGCTGCTGAACCTCCAGGATGCTCTATAACCGAATGCGAAAAATTGCCCCCCCCAGAATACGAGGGGCAGCCTGAGACTGATGCTTGGGCCGTAGCCCGAGCATCAGTCTCAGGGAGGGATTCTCCAGCCGGGCTGGTACCCTTCTGGGGTAAGTTTTGATTTATTCTCGCGTCCATGTTGTGTAGCAGGTGAGAAGGATATTTTGGGGGGAAAGGAGTGGAATTGAAGGGATTAGGGGGTGGAGGAAGGGGATAGCGGACGTGCGATATTACGTGGGAAACCATAATCCCGCACCGCCAGATCATACTTGCTATTGCAGCCTGAGGAATAGAAAAGTGTGAGCTCATTAGTGACTGCAACATTGCCCAGGGTGCACGGCATGGACGTGTATGATTCGACTTATGACAGTGCCCTGTAGCCCAGCTCACATACCTGGGCGTGGCGACTGTCATCTACACCCCACCTCGGTAGCTTGCTCATAAACATTTGTACAAATTCAAACAACACGAAATATAGTATCATCATCATATTCCTACCCTTATCCCACTCTAAGTGGGGTCGGCACAACATATTATAAACATGCTGTCACATGATTTGGCTGCGTTTTTACGACCGGCCGCCTGCTTGACGTTAACTTACCTTAGTCGCATTTTACAACACCTCGGTAAGAAAAAGGTTGGTTGGTCTATTCTACTCAATCGGATATCACACGGTCGGTAAGAATTGAGGTTGGTCTATTCTACTCAGCCGGATACCACAACGGTCAATCCAAAAAAACATATAATCAATTTTCACTAGACTAACAATGGATATTAATAATAGCAGAGACTAATGCTTAACTTGTCCTCCGAGATCAAAACATTATGAGATCTCTATATTTAGAGCTATGTAACCATTGTGACATTGACCAAGCGTTCATTAGATACATACTACCACAACTAGGTCATACAACCTTCGAAACAAGTAATCCTGAGTAAATCTGAGACTACTCCACTTTTAACACAGTATATGGGAAGCTTAAAATGTCAGAATATATATGTATCGGGGTCTATTGATACGGCACAGTTTTGGTATACGATAGTATTTGTGTCGACATGTGAATGACATGTCTAATTACCATGAAACAGCTCCGTTGCGTGAAATAATTTTTTGTTTCAAAGCAAAATATTTTAAAATATATATGTCATACGGTTAAGATGTATATTAGGATAAGCATATTTTCGTAAAATATAAATATACGAACGTATAGTTACCGCAATTCAAACTCAAGGTTACCCAAGGCCTGCAAATTTATGCTGCGTTTGCCGATATTATGCTGAACATAGGCTTCCTCTCTCCGTTTTTGGAGAGTAGGATTGGATCTAAGACCTACCGTGCTGCTCCAATTTACACATACATACCCTATAAGTATATTTTATCTAGAGTTATGCAGGTATCCTCACGATATTTTCCTTCACCTAAAGCGTGTTACAAATTGTAATTATCAATTAGACACATAAGTTTTAAGGGAAAATCTCATTGCCTGCCAGGGTTTGAACCCGTGATCCCTTTGAGAGAGTAGTAAGGTCATACAGACTTACCGCTGGTCTTTCACAGCTTATTATTGTTAACATAGTTTTCGTGTAATATACTTTAAATTAATAAATCCAATGCACACCAGTTTCAAGTGACAAAGAGACAGTAACGCTTTGTACTGTTGTCGCAACACGGGCGCGACGATTTGGATCACTAGCTACCAATATAGGCCATACATTCACTGCATTCAGCTTACTTGTATGTTGTGTCGATTGTTTAATGAGACACAGTTCGCGGTCACCGTAATTAGAGCATTTAATAAACAAATTAAAACTCTATCGATGTCTTTAGCGAATATGGGGCAATCAGCAACAATTATGATGTGCTTATTTGTTATTTATTTGTCCTGTATTGTAAGAGTAAATTAAAAACTTTCGATTTCATTTTATTAATTAATACAATAGTGCTAACGTGTCAGAAAAATTTGAATTCTGATTAGCTTAGACATTGCTATAGAAATAATAAAACTGTGGACCTAATATTACACCCTGTAAATATTGATGTCACATGATTTGGCTTAGTATTTTACGAGCGACCGCTTGCCTAACGTCAAAATTTTTTAAAAGACATACTTTTCACAGCTTACCGTTCCGAATTCCAAAACTTAACTAAACAAAACCGAACTAAACAATAACGGTTAATATATTGTGAATAATAATCTGAGATTAAAACACAAAACAAAAACATTAATACCAACGACAAATCGTCTCTACATAATATAGAGATTAAAATAAACAACTACGTGCACGCACTCTCGCGCATTCAAAAAGAAAACAACATTTTTTATAATCTGCTTAACTACAGAAATATAGCATGCCAACGGATTACAATTAGTACAAGAATTAATACTTCCGTTTACATAGTGTCGCTACGACTGTTGGAAACGAGTTATAAATAAATGAAACGTCAAAAAACTTAACCATTGAGCATTGATTAAGTAAAGCATCTAATATTTAAAATTTACTTATCAAGAAGAATTTGATAGTCGACGATGTAAAGGTTTATGTTGTCATTTACTATTGCATGCATTCAATTCCATAAGACCTATGGTTTATGATTAGAATTCTATTCATATATTTAATAACTGCTATAATTCTATTCAAGTTATTTACACATACACCGCTAGAATATTTATTTAATTTTTAATCTATATTTTTTAATGGCGATGCTTCCGCGCTTGCCCGTCATGCCCGGGGACGTTGTGAAAGCCATTAGGGCTAATAGCATATAGTCAGTAAAAAAACTATTACCTTACCACAAAAGAAGTTGTGGGTACAGCTTGTAATAAAATATACTTCTCTAGGAATACTACAGTTCTTCTTCTTCTACATAAGAGAGTTTTAGTAAACATAAGACCTCCATCTTTTGAGGCGACGTATTATATACCACATTTTCGTCATAATATGTGTATATATAGCGGATAAAACTACCCACAATATCCAAAATTATAAATTTCACACACAAACCATTTGCTATGTGCGCTTGTCTCAAGTTATTTGCATGGTTTTACTCGTTCTTATAAACATTCATTACACGGTCCGTTCAGCCGAAACGTAACATTTGTGTGAACGCACCTATGAACGCACTAAATTAAAAATCAAAATACCTTGTGAATTAATAGTGTATATATACCGATCATAATATTACCATATTACACTCAGTTTAAGGTCACTTCAACAGAAAGTCTAATAGAGAAATGCACTGGATTTAAATTCAAATTCAAAATATTCTTTATTCAAGTAAGTCAATTAATTAAATTGCTTAAGTTTATCTATCTACTCTGATACTATAATACAAAGTTTATAAAACTGAAACCAAAATTCTTATGACAAACATTACGTACAGGCCAAAAATAAAAAAAGAAAAAGTTTTATTACGATACAGGACTTGTATGGACACCTGTATCATAATATAACTTTTTAATCATAACGATCTTCTTTTAGTGCCTCTCCAACTAGTGGAGGTTGGCAGTCAGCTCTGCATACGCCCTCCTATCTGTGGCCAGACAAGGAGGTTGAACCTCTACCTTAAAAAAAAGGTTTCAATGAACGTGTCCGCGGCGACGCAACACGCATGCGCAATCGATGTTTGCGCCTTGGCGCTAACATTTGACATTTAAAAAATCTTTTCAATATTTAAACAAAGTTTGGTTTTTATTAATATTGTTTTACGTATAGTATGAGAGTAGATAAAGTAGTGTATGACACTGTATATAACTTAGTCTTATAACACTCGTGTGATACTATAAAAAAACTCGCCCGCGGCTCGTTCATTTAAAACACACTCGTGTTATAAGAACCCTTATCATGCAACAGTATCATAATCTACTATTATTGTATGTTTTGTATTGCAAAATAAACTTTTTATTATTAGTATTATAATATGTTTTAAACTGCAAATAAATATTACAAGTACAAACTAGCAATACTCCGATAAATTAACTTTGAATATATAATTAGCTTTTTATTTAAAAAATCAGAACATATATGTCTGGTATGTGTATAAAATAATTATTCATAAGCGTATTCAACTTTAAACAACTTCTTAATTATCAACGCTTTCATCACAAGCCGGTTAGTTTGATTATTTCACACGATGACAATTTCGATGATCGAATATTTGAAAGCTATATAGATTAATATTACAGTTCCCTAGTATATTTGGATTTATTGTGATCATGTAATCTATACATCTAAACATATTATAAAACAAAACTAATGAGAATATTATTTTACTATAAATCGCGATAAAAGAAAATATATGTAATGCTAAATGTAGAGTGTACTATTCGTTCTCATACCTGATACATGCAGAATTTGTAAGAAGAAAGAAGAAGAAGAAGTTTAGGTTAATAGTACATTACGGTATTAAATCAATTGTGTCGAAAAGATCGCGTAATAAAACTCGCCTGCTGGGTGCTTTAGTTGAGTGCGCTGCGTAAACCAACAGAGATACACTAAAGTAATGTAGTAGAGAATTGTAGATCTACAAAAATACCACAAAAAAGTCCGAATTAAAATGTATTATGGTAACCTTACCTTACCATAACTGCTTTTATGTTCAGAAGTTCAATTAAAAACAATAATTTTTAATACGGACGAAGCCGCAGGTATAACTAGTTAATTAATATAGAGCTATACGTGGCAATTATAATTTAAGACCGCGTGATTCCCTGCGAGAGAAGTTTAAGGAAACAGGTATTCTTACATTTGCTTCACAGTATATTTTAAGCAATTTAATTTATGTACATAAAAATATAAAGAATTATAAAACGATAGGTGATGTATACAATAGACAAAGCAGGAACCGATATAAGCTTGCGGCTCTTGCTTTGCACCTTGAAAAAGTGCGTAATTCGTTTGTGGGTTTTGGTATAAGATTCTATAATAAAATTCCACAATCAATTTCAGCACCATTACAGCAGTTTAAAAACACTGTTAAAAAGAGGCTGATACAGAAAGCCTACTATACTCTTGAAGATTATTTAGAAGATAAGAGTGTGTGGATATAGCTCTCTTTGAACCTGTACAAGACAGTAACGACTTAATGTAAATAGTATTAAGAATTATATTTTTAAAAGAGCAACCGCCGAGTTTCTTGCTGGCTCTTCTCGGTAGGAACAGCTTTCCGAACTAGCAGTAGAGTTGACGATTCGAAAGCACTTGCTTACAAGTTTATTTGAATAAAGAATACTTTGAATTTGAATAACTATATAGTATACCTACACACACAGTCGTCTGACCACAAAGTAAGTAACATAATACTTGTGTTACGGGTGATAGACAACCAGTAAGTATATCATTTTAAATAAATACTTACATACACCTATACTCGAAGAACCAAAAAACCAAAAAATCGTTTTTAAAAAATGGTGGCACTCAAATGGAATTGAATCCACGACCCATAGAGCTGAAGGCAGGGTTAATACCACCTGCAGTTATGGGCTAATAATTTTGAATAAGCTTATACATTTAAAAACAAATAAAGTTTATTCGACGCAATATTATTTCGTTTATGAATTTTGGACACATATTATAATTTTAGATAAAATAATACATTAAAAAGCTAATTACACTTTACGACAAAACGTCAAAAATTAATAAATATAACAACAATATTTGAAAAAGAGCGACCGCTGATTTCTGTACTTTTGATTAGAAACATTTTTCCGAACCAGCAGTAATGTTGACTCAATAGAACTTGTTAAAGTTTATTTTGAGTTATAACGCAACGATATCTGACTTTAATGAATATCTTAACTGTTTACTTACAATCGAGAATAAATAACCAAGTCAATAGTTTTCAAAGCAAATATACGAGTTTCTAGTATTTCTTGGGTTTGCTGAACTAACACGGAGGGGACATGTCGGAAATTGTCGATTCTGTATTCCCATCGAACGTTAACCGGAGATTTGTGAATAAACCTGAGCATTCAGGAATTTGTAAGCAATGTATTATTGCACGACACTGTCGCGTAGAAGTCAGGTATAATATGGAAATCAGCTAGTGGAGTTATTAGTCGAGAGAAAATTTATTAATTTATATACATAGTGTATAAACCTAAGTAAAAGATGTGGCATTTGTTTTGTTATTACATATTTGTAAACAAAAAATTAACATGAGGTAGAATTTCCGCTCAAATAATTCTCTTCAAATAATTTATAGAATTAGGCTTTACTTTGCGGATATCCATAATACAAAAGTAATAATAAAATTATTTTGCTATAATCCGCGATGAAGTAAAATAGAAAATATATATAATGCTAAATGTAGAGTGGAGAATCCGTTTTCCTGATACATGCAGGATTCGTAAAAACACATGCACAAACCTCCACCACCGCCACCACAATACACAAGCACTACGTACGTTCACTATCACAAACTCAACAATCACAAAGCGAAGCAATACCCAACTAAGCTTAGTTATATACTAATCGGTTCAACCCCACCATTTATTTTATTTTGCCTGCGCACACGTGAAACAAGCTTAATCTAGAAACATTTATCTGATCGTTAATCGTTAATCTCTTCAATTAGGAAATAGTCAAATAGGAAGTATGAAGTTAGAGAAATTAGGCATTCATTGATAAATAGTAGACACTACTAAGGCTATGTAACTTTATACATTTCTTTTAATAAAAAAAAACAAGTTAATGAAATTGCACGAGTCATTTTATTGCATTAAGAGAGATGATGAGATTTTATATATTGCTAATTACAAAATATTTCGATAAAATCAAAGGTCATTTATAACCAAATAACATACCATCTAGCATGCTTTGTTCAAGGAAGCGTTCAAATAGATTTTTATATCTTCCTGCGTTAACTTTTTATAGCTCCAAACGTAAACAGTTCTAATGTTTGTCGTCGAAGCTTTGCCAGAAGTCACCGATTTGTTTTTAATAACGTAGCAAACATACAAAGAGGTTGTAATGGGTCACATCTCAATTATTGTTATGTTAGGATAATTTTTTGCACTAAGTTGCTGAGATCAGTAATTAGATAAAGAAAATTTTGATTTATTTTAGCCTTTTTAACAATTTTGTACTTTATTTCATTATAGAAATTTTAAATATGTATTAAAAGGGGACTGATACAAAAAGCCTACTATACTTACTATTGAGGATTACATAAATTATAAAATGCGAGGATTTAGCTACGCATTTTGACCTAGTGCAGAATAGTAATTATGAAATCTATTTATTAATTATACTTTAAAAAAACTCTTCTTGCTACTAAGTATATTATAGGTAAAGTAAGTAAGTAGCGGCCTGTTACTATCCCACTGCTGAGAATAGGCCTCTTCTCTCCGTTTTTGGAGAGAAGGATTGGAGCTAAGACCTACTAAGCTGCTCCAATGCGGATTGGTAGGTTACACATATCTTCAGAATTCTCTAGAGATATGCAGGTTTCCTTGCGATGTTTTCCTTCACCGAAAAGCGTGTGATAAATTACAATTATTGATTAGACATAGAAGTTTTAACAGAAAAACTCATTGGTGTCTACCCGGATTTGAACCCGTGATCGGTGTTACCGCTTGGCTATCACAGCTTCACATTTACATTTGTTTAATAGCAGTACCGTTTCAGTTTCAATGAATACATTTTTCAATTATTACTGTACTTGCAATTAAGATTAATTTACTGGGACATACATTCAAAAAGTTGAAATATTAAAGCGACCAGTTTTTCTGCATGGTCAGTTACGTCGCATCAAGTTGAGTACGATCTTGATGGGTTGACATTTCATATTTTTAAAAATAGGGAATAAATGCATTCTGCGGATGATGAAAGATTGTTAACGGAAAAATATAATATGTACTGACGTTGCAAATCTTTAAATGGTTGAGAAAATTGTGAATTTTTAAATAATAAATATATGGGACACGTATACACACGATCGTCCGTCCCCAAAGTAAGTAACTTAATACTTGTGTTATGGGTGACAGACAACTGGTAAATATATACTTATATAAATTTAAATACATACTTAAATACATATATATATACCCAGGCTCGAAGAACCAACAAATTTTGTTAGAAAATGTTGGCCCTCGGCGGGAATCGAACCCACGACCCGCCGAGCTGAAGGCAGGGTCACTACCAACTGCGCCAACGAGCCGGTCATCTTTAATAAAGTAGCGTATATTGAACAGTTGTGATAGCCCAGCGGTGAGACCACGTGACTGTTTCGAGGGGATCACGGGTTCGAATTCCGGGTAGGTTTTAATTTCTAATTATTAATTAGTTTTTAATTGTGTCTCATTAATACATTTTCTGGTGAAAGAAACTCGCATATCTCTAGAGAATCTCTAGTATCATCTAGTAGTAATCTTGCATATCTTTAACTATGTTGTATGTCCCATTGTTTCACCAAGTGGTATCCGGATGAGTAGAAAAGACCACCCTCATTTCCTACCGAGGTCTCGTAAAAGACGACTAAGCTAAGTTGCGGGTAAAAGCTAGTACAACATAAATAACAATCAATGACGTTCTGCTTTTAATGCACGTGTACCAAAAAAGAACGTGGAGCGGCGCTATCAGTCCAAAAATCTTTAAATAATCGGTATAAGTTGCAGCCATTTATGTACGTTGTTTAAAGAAAGACTTGTTAAAACATTTTTTTTTGTTGACGTGTATAAACGTCAATTTATTTTACCAAAATTAATTAATAGATTAAATAGTTAAATTTATATAAACTTTTTTTTCTATATGACCCGTACTCTCTTTCTTGTCCTTTTCCTTCTATTATTCAAAGGTTTACTGGAATCCCTTTTAAGGATAAGTCCGCCTTTATACATGTGCTTTTTTACTTTTTCTATCTCTTTTCTTAATATATGTATAAAAAGAAATAAATAATAATAATAATAACGTTGTGTCAATTTTATCAAATTTCCGTGCAGTAACGTTGTTTCGTCCAAAGTGTTAATTAAATTACAATTTTATTTGGAACTAAATGATATAATCGTGATTTTAAATATTTATCTAGTCTAATTAACACCAAGCGAAATGCAAGCAGTCGTTTACCCCGTGATCTATTTAAAGTTATCTACGGGTGTTATCTCCTATCTAGCGATAGTACAAAAGTTTCTTCATGCATTACCGTCTTTTGCATTGTGCAATGTTTGCGAATCGCGTTATACATGCAGGTAGATTTTGTTTTACATAAATCTATGAACGATTACTTAATAAATTAATCTTTTAAGGTAATATTTTTTTATAATTTACTTTGATTAAGTAAAAGTTTATTTAAAATGTTACTACTGAATAGATTTTTAATCTAATGATAGCGTGTTAACTGCATCTGTATTTTTCTTCCATTAAATTTCCTCAATCAACTTCCTTGCACCAAGCTATAGAAGCTGTTGGTTCCAAAAAGCGTCTTAAAGTAAATATCAACCGAATCCAATACAATCCTAAATAGTACATACACACGCACGCATGCTCGCACTCACACACTGTAAACACCCAATGTCTCTACGGTTAGATACTGGTTTTTTTTCTCCAACGTTTATAGATCGGTGTATATTTCGATTTTCTGAAAAGATTACGGTTTAAAGTTCGGCTAAACACTCTCTGCCTACGACGGACTTTTGGATAGTTTTGCCACGCTATGTGACCGATGGGTCACATAGCTCGGCACAACTTCGAAAGCATCGAGATACTTGTGGTCACAGAAAGAGTTGACGGACTATAGATTCAACTTGACACGAGTTTAATCGTCGCTCTGTCGCTCTGGACCATTTAAGTGCCATGCTAGATTTCGACAATTCAATTTTTAATATTAAAATTTATGTATGTTACTTAGGGGCGCAAAATAATTTTTAACGTGGGGCATGGACCAAAAAAGAAACACTGCTCTAAACTATACGAGCTTCAAAGTTATCTGTGGTTTCAAGGCTAAATTTCCGTCAAGGAAGACCTATTGAGTGATGAAAGAATGTCACCATACATCACGCAACTCATTTTACAATAATTCAAAAATGATATATCCGTATTTACTGATAAATATTCTTACACGACTTAAGTATTTTTCATCGATAACTGATAGGGTTACTTAACCTTGATCGGGTGTAATTTTGTACCCTATCAAGGTTAAACCTTCACCCACAAACCTGACATTAGATGTTTAACGGTTTTGAAATACCTTGTGAATGTATGAACATAATTTGAATATTTTAAAATAGAAACAGTAAATAAGTGTGTGAATATAATATATTCCGCAGCGAATTCCGTACAGTCGTATAGTCATTTATTTAAGCACTTTTAATAGATGATCGACTAATAATATTCCATACTAACGGTGCTCGGGACTTTCCATCATGGAAATCATTGCGTCAAAAGTTTTTCCCGCTTTAATCCCGACGCCGCAATCTAGTATAATAATTATGAGTTGCTCTACAACCTCCTTTATCATACAGTGAGAGTCCCATCAAAATCGGTTTATAAGTTCCAAAGAATAATAATCTAAATATTCGTCAAAAACTGCGAATCTTTTAATAAAAATAGAATATCAAATAAGCACTATTTATTGTAAAGAAATGAATTAATGTAAAGCTTTTGAGTTACGATTGCTTTCGATCTTACACCGACAGTTCTATGAGACATGAACAAGCAAACACTATTTTTTTATGTAAAGAGATGACATCAAACTTTCGATTGTACACTGCTTAGCGTTATTATACGAGAGTAGAGATGCCATCCTAAATGTGCCCTACTGCTTTAAATATAAGAAAGAAAGCAATTGAGGGTTTATCAATCTGTCTCTATTTTTAAAAGTTTTTATTTAACTTGCCTTGTATGTATACAAATGAGGGTGGAATATTGCAAGTTAAATTTGACCAACTTCCCGGTGTCCGATTGAGCTAAAATTTTACATACTGCTCCAGTCCCGATGACATGATGTGAGTAGACATCATTGTTTCTTGTGACATTCTCATTTACAGGCCTACTAATATCTTCCCTATTCTAGTATAATATATATATAGTTCACTGTGACATCTTTGAGTCTTTATCATATTATTTATCACCAGGATCACATGGTACGAAAATAGTTTAATACAATTGTCGTTAACTTTAATAAGTTAATTGCTAAATAACGTGTCTAAGGGCTTGATGATGACAAATTATAATGAAAACTAAACATTCATTATGGAACACAAAATTGAATAGAGTTATATGAACTAAGTATTTTTCGAATTATTTTTCATTGAATTTACGCTAAAAGTTTCTATAATTTTATAGTGCGATTTTGGCATGTTATACTTTATCACCATAAATTGTAATCGAAATGGATGTTAGACAAAAGTTATGATAGAATTATTTAATGTAACGCTGTAATGCTAAATGTAGAGTGTACTATTCGTTCTTATACCTGATACATGCAGAATTTGTAAAACTTTTCGTCTTGTAACCTAAGCATTGCCAGAAGATAGACTACACGACAAAATCGCAAAACTTTGCGGATTTTGTCGTGGAGTCTATCTCCTGACGATGCTTCGGTTACGGTGCGAAACAATTGTTGAGATTGTGGTGGTGAATGTGTGCAGTGATTGTGTATTGTTGTGCTATCGGTGTCGGGTAGTGCATGAGTTCTTACAAATTCTGCATATATCAGTTACGAGATCGAATAGTATACTCTACATTTAGCATTACATATATTTTCTTTTATCGCGGATTATAGCAAAATAATATTTTCATTAATTTTGTATTATGGACCTCCGCAAAGTAACGCCTAATTCTGTAAATTATTTATATTTGCATAGATTATAACTTCTGTACTACGGAATTCCGCATAGTAACGCCTGCTTCTATAAATTATCAATGACATAGCCGTGTGGTATCCGGCTGAATAGAATAATACCACCCTCATTTCTTACCGAGGTGTCGTAAAAGGCGACTAAGGTAAATCGACCCGCCGTGTGGTATCCGGCTGAGTAGAATAGACTAACCTCATTTCTTACCGAGGTGTCGTAAAAGGCGACTAAGATAAGTTGACCCACCGTGTGGTATCCGGCTGAGTAGAATAGACCAACCTCATTTCTTACCGAGGTGTCGTAAAAGGCGACTAAGGTAAGTTGACCCACCGTGTGGTATCCGGTTGAGTAAAATAGACCACCCTCTTTCTTACCGAGGAGTCGTAAAATACGACTAAGGTAAGTTGACGTCAGACAGGCGACCGGTCGTAAAATACGTAGCCAAATCGTATTACATGTTGTGCCGACCCCACTTAGTGTGGGATAAGGGCAGGAGGATGATGATACTTTTTACCAATTGAATATTAGAGTATTCTTTCAGACAGTTTGCATTTTAACTCATAAACATTTCCGCTCCATTCATTGCGCTGTACACATTCCTTGCTAACGAAACGGATCGTTAATTTCGCTGAATGACTTTTTCGTCTACTGAAGGCGCCAGGCTCTTATGTCGTCCGACTACGTGTGAATACGCGGCCTCGAATACACCATGTGTGTTGCTTTAGCCTAAAATCTGTAGTACTGACATTTTTGTGTGCATGTATTTATTTATTTATTTATTCAAAAAGGCCATCAACAATATAAACACTATACATAGATACAACTACACAATGTACAACGATTATTATAATTAAGTGCTATATTAGTTATAGATGGCAACAGCATGCGCAGATTGACAACAACTATATAAAGTGACAATGAACATAAACTACGTAATAAATTTGAGAAAAAAGAAGATCTAAATATAAATACAATAAAGCGGCAAAAAAGAACAATTAAAAACTATAAATATAAATATAAATATAGGAGCTATGACTGTAATTTTAAAATAGTATTTCAAGATCTCTCCTCCTTGTCTAGGAGGAAATGTATGTTATATAATATATAATAATATAATATATGGGACACTTACACACACGGTCGTCCGTCCCCAAAGTATGTAACTTAATACTTGTGTTGTGGTGACAGACAACTGGTGAATATATACTTATATATATTTTTAAATACTTACTTAAATACAAATATACACTCAGACTCGAAGACCAAGAAATTCATTGAGATAAATTTCACCCTTGCAGCTGAAGGCAGTTCAAATTAAATCAAATCAAATCAAAACCTTTTATTGATAACGTCACAGTAAATTAACAAACAGTAAAGTAAATAACAGTAAATTAAAAGAAAGAATAAGTAAAATTAAATAAAATAAAGACAGATATACATAAATGTGACGTTACAAATTGGAGCACCATTCAGCTTAAGTTGAGGAGTACCTCAACGCTGGTTTTCAATGGCGACCATTTTTACTTAGAACTAAAACTTAATCTAACGACAGTAAAAACGACAGTGACAGACAGTTACAGAAGTGTGAAAGACTATAAAGTTCAAAGAAAGAAAGGGCAACCGAGGGTGCTGATTTAATACCACTGACCATATACTTTCATTGGTTGGTAACGACCAAATGAAGTTAGAAAACGGATCTAAAATTTTTCTTTCTGTAAGTCCATCAGCAAGGACTTGTACTTTGTTTTAAAAATTTCTAATTGTTATTGCCCACTTATTGTGTAAAGTTATTGCACATTATTATTATTAATGCACAGTTATTGTGTAAAATAAAACAATACATTAGCTAAATATATATATTGACTGGCCGGTTGGCGCAGTGGGCAGTGACCCTACTTTCAGCTCCATGGTTCGCAAGTTCGATTCCAGCCGAGGGCTAACATTCTCTATAAAAAATTTGTTGGTTGTGTCTTTGTATTTAAGTATATATTTACCAGTTTTCTGTCACCCATAACACAAGTACTTATTTTGGGAACGGACGAACGTGTTTGTAAGTGTCCTATATATTTATTTATTGAAGTACCTGGGTGACCGAGACTTCCTCGTTGATTTTTTAAAGATATAAAGAAATGCCATTAAAAAAACAAAAGCACCAAGTAACATGTGGGAATCAATCCCAGGTTTTGAACTTCTTTGGTCCTTATTTTACGACCGGCCGCCTTACCTTAGTCGCCTTTTACGACACCTCGGTAAGAAATGATGGTGGTTCTATTCTATTCAGCCGGATACCACACTGCGTATATATAAATATAAATAAATAAATATTAAAGATAACTATAAATCTTATCCACACAGCGAAGCTGTCAAATCCGTTAGGGATAACAGCATATAGTCATTTAAAAAGAACCACTACTAACTTCTACATTCAAATAACGTGGCGCCTGCAGTGCATGCGTACAATGCAATAACCTATAGTTTATGATTAAGATTCTATTCGTATATATAATAACTGCTATAATTGCATTCAAGTCATTTACATATATACCGCTAGAATATTTATTGCCTGCATTCACTTACAGTTGCACATTCGCAATGAATCTTGGTTATTAAGAAAGTTTTAATTTCTTAGTTTAGGAAAAAACACGGAGTTTATATATTGAGAGTATTTTAGCATTTAATTTGATACGAACGAAGTGGCCGGTACAGCTTGTACATGTGCGTCAAGACATCACGAGGCGTGCGTTGCGAATGGTTCGTCTCGCATGTCTCGAGATCGAAGCGAACGCTGCCTCAGTGCGAGCCGTGCGCTCCGTGTAGACGGACGTTTTGTATGCGTCGTACGCTCATTACTAATATAGCCCATATGTTTCCATAATGTAAATAGTTCATACAAAATTTTCTCTTTTTTCAATATTTTATGTATATGTTTTCAATATTTTATGTATATAGGCCGCAGCTGCAATCTTCACGTCTCGCCTTGTCGGAAAAAATACGGTTTTTATGTATTTAGAGTATTTCATTTGATGCGAACGAAGTGGCGGGTAGTTGTAAAGGTGCGTTAAGACATCCGAGGCATGCGTTGCGAAAGTTTCGTCTCGCATGCCTCGAGCTGTGTGGACGTATGTAGTATGTACTCGCAGTGATCATTCGCTTCATGCGATCGTTGCGAACACTGCCTCAGTGCGAGCCGTGCGCTCCGTGTAGACGGACATTTTGTTTGTCGCACGCTCATGAGTGATGGAGCCCATGTATTCCCATAATATGTATATATTGTCCGCCAGCGTCTCTTTTCTATTTTCTATATATTATGAATTACTATATAGGACGCCGTGTGGTATACGGCTAAATAGAATAGTACCACCCTCATTTCTTACTAAGGTGTTGTAAAAGGCGACTAAGGTAAGTCGACCCGCCGTGTGATATCCGACTGAGTAGAATAGACCAAGCACATTCTTATCGAGGTGTCGTAGAAGGCGACTAAGGTAAGTCGACCCACCGTGTGGTATCCGGTTTATTACAATAGACCACTCTCTTTCTTACCGAGGTGTCATAAAAAACGATTGAGGTAAGTTGACGTCAGGCAGGCGGCCGGTAATAAAAACGCAACCAAATCATGTGACATCATGTTTAGAATAAGAATAAGAATAAGATTAAGAATAAATATATTAGGTCACACCATTATAGAAGTAGAAACAAGAAAGAAAAAACCGTGCCGACCCCACTTTGAGTGGGATAAGGGCAGGAGAATGAATACTAAATGGTCATAAATTACCTAGCCAAATCATGTTTGTAACATGTTGTGCTGAGACCACTTAGAGTGGGAAAAATGACGAAGGTCCCATGTATTCTTCGATAATACTGGCTAGTCGGAAAATCATTTATGACAACAAATTTACTGACAAATTTAATATTCAAACAACAGTGTTTAATAATTTTATTATTAAAACGCTACTGTTTGTTTTCGAATATGTTAATTTAAGTTAGACCCACGGGCAAATTATATATTTTAATAATGGAAACTATAATTTTAAACCCCTATAATCTAAAAGTAATTTTGATGCAGGCGTGGAAGGCAACATAATTGTACGTAGTATATAGTCATATAGAGTCGCTCCGTCTGAACCTAGACTGGATGTAGTTAATTGCGAATCTAGTTTAGGGTGACCAAATTTGACTAATCTGGAGGAACAAAACATTTATTCGCTGAATTAGATATGATGAAATCTCAAGTTCTGGCCTAATATACGTTTTCTTTAGTAATCATAAAGAAGCATTTGATTTATAGAAGCAGGCGTAACTTTGCAGAATTATACAGTACAATAGTTACAATAAAATTATTTTGCTGTAATCCGCGTTTGTTAAGAGAATATAATGCAAGAGAATATAATGAGAATATAATGTGTATGAAGCAAGCAACAATAACATAACTTATACATGCAGTACAAGTCACCGCACGTATCACAAAACGCACCCAACACTAACATTCCACACAAGCACTACACACACTCACTAACAAAACCTCTACGATTGTTTCACCCCGAAACCGAAGCATCATCAGGAGGAAAGGCTCCAAGAATATTACTCGCATTACGATTTTATTCGTGGAGCCTACAATTGGAGAATGTAACATATGTTATTTTTTAAATATATAAAAATACAAATATACAGCCAGGCTCAAAGAACCAACAAATTGTGTATAGAAAATGTTGGCCCTCGGCGGGAATCGAACCCGCGACCCGCGAATCTGAAGACAGGGTCACTACCCACTGTCACGGGTCAGTCAGTCCGACGACTGGCCCTACTTGCATGCATAATTCTACATTTAAGATACAGGACACGCTTGTCGAAGCGAATACAAAACCCGTGTTGACAGCGATTGTGATTGGCCATCCATAGCACGCCGATTGACAATCAGCTGTCAAAGTATAAGACCTCAAAATCCAGAACCGTGAACGGCAGCTTGTAACATCATATCGTATGTTGTTAAATAATTCGATAAATTAAACATTATATCAAATTTCCGTCGTTTTTATCGCTGCGCTAAACCCAAAGAGGATAAAAAATTAATATAGACTTACTGAATAACCATAGTAAATAATAATAGTTTTAATTTTGTTCTCTTTCCTGGAAGATTTTTATCCTAATCCTATGTTTATTTTTACTATTTAAATTCAAGTTTTTCTTTTCAATCTTTATTACATACACTATCAAGATATAAAAGTACAAAAGGCGGATTTAACACTAGATTAATAATAATAATAATAATTTATTTACCATAATATGAGTAATATACAGAGATGTTGTCATTTTTAAAGGCAGAAACTATTGTTACACAGTTTTTAGAAATTAAGCGTTTTCTACCAGTCGACCTTAGGGTCAAACGGAAAATTTGAATAGGTGCAGTAAAATTTGTTTTCACTTTTTGCTACCTATCTCTAAAAATAGGTAACTACTATTTGCATTTGTCGATGTGTAAAGTTCGGTCATATGTATATAAAACTAGCTAGTCTGGCTACTCGTTGCTGTGGCTCAGTCTGGTTTCGAATTCTCCTTAAAACAAAACTCGAATAGTTTAAACAAAATCTTTCATTAATCTTTAATTGTCTTCTCGTCGCGTTTGTTTCTTTTTGCGAATTTAAGTACTCGTATTACTTAGAACTAAGTTCAAACAACTTAGTATATTATCAGTCAGATCAAGTTACTTAATTCACTAGCGTATCTACATACCTAGTTTAATCTCGCGTCAAGTTTTTATATCATAAAAATTATGTAATAGGTAAATACGTTATAGGTTGATAGCAAAAATATTAAAGGAAAAGATTACTCAAATTTACATCGTGCTGCACTGAGGATAAATTCATCCTCCTGCCCTTATCCCACTTTAAGTGGGGTCGGCACATGTTTTGTTATAAACATGTTGCCACATGATTTAGCTACGTGTTTTACTACTTACCTTAGTAGTCTTTTACGCCTGGGTAAGAAAGTGGGTGGTCTATTCTATTCAGCTGGATGGCACACGGCGGATCGACTTATCTTAGGATACTACATAGTGGCTCAACTTACCTTACCTACCTCAACTTGCCTTTTACAACACCACGGTATGAAATAAGGGTGGTCTATTCTACTTAGCGGGATACCACGCGGCTTACTGAGGCTAAATCTTATAATTTATGTTAGCGCACAATTTTAACAATAACACGATATAATGGAATACCAAAACTCCCGCTCCAATATCACTTCTCTTGAATAACTAACAAAGAATGAATGACACAGAAACGTTTTATCAATAAGAAGACTCCACCGGAACATCAACGGCACAGTGTTGCCACCATTTTAATCAAAAAGGTCGCGATACTCTTGTTTCATGACTGTGTTGCTATAAAATACAAAGCGGAAGTTATTGGCGACAACATTTAATTAATTTTAATTGGAAAATGAATAGATTTGATGTAATTTTAACATTTGTAATTTGTTTTTTGTAATTTGACTGGCTCGTTGGCGCAGTGGGTAGTGGCTCCGCGGGCCGCGGGTTCGATTCTCGCCGAGGGCCAACATTTTCTATAAATGAATTTGTTGGTCTTTGAGCCTGGGTGTATATTTGTATTTAAGTATGCATTTAAAAAATATATAAGTATATATTCAACAGTTGTCTGTCACCTATAACACAAGTATTAAGTTACTTACTTTGGGGATTATCGGCCGTGTGTGTAAGTGTAAATTTTTTTTTGTAATCCTATTATATCTTAATCTTAAGTAGATGGTCACCCTAGTGTAGACTAGCTAACCGTTACTCACTTTGTAAAGTCACGCGCTGGGATAAATCGCCGTTTGAGAGGTTAGCCACGAATTACAAGTGGTGCCCTGATAAGAGGAACTCGTTACAGAATCAAATAGGGATTAGTTAGTGATGTGATGAGAATTGTGTTTATATTGCAGAGATAAATGACTTCAGTCGAACATTATCTTAGAGTAATAAACATGGATAATGCAAAAAAGGCGATTTTTTTTATTAATATAAAAAATATTTTTATATAACTTAGTAATAGGTAAGTACTGTCGGCCAGATACCCCTAATTAAGTATTTTTATATTTCTAATATAAAAATGAGTATGTGATAAACGCTTTTTATTTCAATCACGTTAGTGTGCTTAGTGCGAGTTTTTTGTTCGCATAATGCCAATTTATTTGAAGCTGCAACAGCGAGATAAGCGAATAACAAATAGCGAATAACGCGATTGAGAAGGTTTAAAAACTTGCACTAAGTACACTGTTAAACTTATTTTTACTGAGAAAAACAAAAACTTTTTTACCGTGTACTGAAAGACTGTGTTGATATTTTAAACTGAAATTATGTTTTCACGTTTCTTTGATGGTAAAACAGCTCAATAATTTAATCTAGATGTCTAGACATCAAAGAAACAAAACACATAGTCAAGCTTTAAAAAACATTGTAAGCACACTTAAAACTTTAACAGTGTTTATAATACACAGTTGAATATCCTGTTAATGGGTTTTAATTAATTAATTAAACTTTTTAACAAAGAGATTACAAATAACGGGGGCAGGAAGCATTCTAGAAAAGTTTCACTCAGAATAGTCTGACATGTAGCGACCGTTGTTCCAGCGCCAAACAAATTGTCGTTAAGCTAACGCGTTGGTTAAGAAACTTGCTTCAAGCCTATATATATTGTAGATGTCGCTGTTGGAGCGTCATACAAATTGGCGTTAGCCTAACGCGATCGAGTAGGTTAAAACAACTTTTACTGAGCACCCATAACAGTCGTTGTCGCTTCTGCCACAAATATGACCAGCCCACTTCCACTTGAGTTTTTGTCTTTGGGCTATGTCACTTAATTTGGTTCTCTGTCGGATATGCCGAAGCTCTAGTAATCATCTTAATAGGCTTAAGTTATAATATTTTTGCCTAAAAACAGAAAACCAGAAAGCAAGCTGATAAACAAAACATACTTAGCATATTGACAGTCCTGCTTTAGATTGACAGTCCTGCTTTGAATATGATTGTCCTGTTATAAATACAATGTAATTAGTATCAAAGACAATAGTACTGATCTGACCGATTTCCTAACCGTTATAATTCCATAGGAGTGGTCCTGCAATTCGCGTCACGGACTAATCGACATGATGTCATAGTATGTGATTGCATCAGACATACTAACATATATGTTTTTGGATCACGATCACACCTGATTGGTGTAAGAATATGTATCATTTTTTAACAACCAGTTGTATATTGCTGTCATGTGAGTCATAAAAATAATATTGTTTATGGTTGGAATAAGTTTTATTCTTGAATAAACTTAAAACTAAGAAAGCCTTCTATTCCGATACTATTTAAATTTGGAATCATTTATGAAAAGTTTTTCTCCAAAAACCGAGAGAGGACGCTCAGCATTGGGATTATAGCAGGCCGTGATTTTACTTTTAATATTTCCTTATTAATAAAGTTCATCGTAAAATATCTAAGCATGATGTTCTTTTCGAAAAATTAACTAACAAAGTTTAACATTTAGGTTCGTAAACATGTCTGTTCCCAATGCGGATTCTAATTTTGAAATTTAAATTGGCTTCTAGATCAATAATCATAAAACGCTCATTCTCTTATTTGGATTAAAGAATTCACATAAATCAATACAAGTTTTCACATCGTTAATCTTTTGTAGATATAATGCAAGCCATTATCATGATCCTCTTGCCCTTATCCCATTCAAGTGCGGTCGGCACAACATGTTACAAACATGTTGTCACATGATTTGGCTACGTATTTTACGACCGGCCGCCTGCCCGACGTCAACTTACCTTAGTCGTATTTTACGACACCTCGGTTAGAAATGAGGGTGGTCTATTCTACTCAACCGAATACCATACGGTGGGTCGACTTAACTTAGTCGCCTTTTACGACATCTCGGTCAGAAATGAGGGCGGTCTATGCTACTCAACCGGATACCACACGGCGGGTCGACTTACCTTAGTCGCTTTTTACGAAACCTCGGTAAGAAATGAGGCTTACTATTCTATTAAGCCGGATACCACACAACGTTATGCGAGCCATTAATAGCATGAAAGTGAATAGTTACTGTAGTGTATGCGAGTTAAGACGTGTGTAACGTGCTTTATATATAATACACATATATGTAATACATACATGAACATAGTCACCCTAACTCACACTAGTACAAAGGTACATACACGGTCTCAGGGTGCACCACGACAGTAACACGAGAGCCCTTGGTGAGAGTGGTCGTGAAGTGACATATTGTTACTTGTTAGTGCGTGTTTGAGCCTGTGCTATATTCATACAACATTAGTTTATAAACACTACAGTTACTAATAAGCATAATACTGTTACATTGAAAGTCGGCTATAGTTGTCACCGGATATACGTATTTTAAAACCACAACCACGCAACCAGTGACCGTAAAACGAGATAATACACAGCTCAGTACTTCATTCGCGGTAACCCCAATCTTATACCCGATTGAGACGAATTACGGCAATTAGTTTTATGGGGCAACATAAAGGGCTGATCTTATCTGCGAACAAATTAATAATTTGCTTCGATAGCCACTGTTGTCAGTTTAAACGACCCGCAAATTTACATTTAGAGCTCATAAATATTGTGGCAGGAAATGCTTAACGAGTTCATAATTAAATTTAAAAAACATTAATTGAAATCAATTAGGGGTTATTTACGGCCTTTTTTTGTTAAAAATTAAAAGCTTGACACAAAGATGGCTAAAGTAAATAACCATCATTATTTATATTCATGACCATGAACATGACCTTATTCCTCCATCTCCTTTTATTATCCCACCACTAGGCACCGATAGAGGTTCCACCCCTTCATTGTAGATATCCCACGAAGGCTCAATAGTTTCAATTATTCATTTCTGTTTCTTCTATCTTTCCCAATGCATGTAATATCGATATTTTTAAAGCAAGAGTAAATAGGCATCTTCTTTACCTTAGACTGTACCATTATTCACCATGTCTGTTTGCTGTGAAGCGCTCGCTTATAAACTTTTTTTTTAATTATGGGATCTTGTGTCTAAAAATAATGCATGGATACTCGTACTTACACAAACACATTTAGTATTTTATTATCATAATCATATTATATTAAGAAGTATAAACGTAATAAAGCTCAATTTATGACCCAAACTTTATACAATACAGATCATAAAGCGATAAAATATACTTACATTGTTTGATATGTGGTATACAGGAATGGGCTTAGAGCTATTGACTTACCATTTGGACTTGAATCTTTCAAATTAAACCATATGTTATTAAATCCATCAGTAAGTTTATTAGCTCTTTCATCATTTAAACAGATTTAAGGGCATTTTAACATTTTATTGGGGTATTTTTATTCCGTGACGTGAGAGTCCCTCTTCTTGTTTAAGTACCGCGTCGCGCCGGTTTAAAGAATGTTGGTTTTTTTTTGGAAAATATCTGCATTAAATGTAATTTTTTTAACAAAAAAAAAAATTAATTATTAGAAATCATAATGTTTAACTTATTATTTTTTCACTAATATTTTTTATTATTAGTGACCGATAATTATAATTAAATACAGTTTTGTACACCGCCGTTGTCGTTGCCGTTTTCGCAATATTTTTTATTGCTGGTCCTCTGATGCGTAATATTATAGCCTATAGCCTTCCTCGATAAATGGACTATCTTACACTCAATGAATTTTAAATCGGTCCAGTAGTTCTTGAGATAAGCGCGTTCAAACATGCAAACGAACAAACTCTTCAGCTTTATATATTAGTATAGATATCAAATGTTGAATCACCCCAATGATATACGTTTGAACATGTTATAGAAAAGTATTTACTTTTATTGCTTGCTATTATTGTGAACTCGAAAACCACTTTAGATATTCTATTTCGTTGTAAAAAAAGCCATCAATCCAAAGCTTATTAATGATATTCCATATACCAAAGAATTTCACGACTATTTAGGTAGATAAAACTAATAAAATCAACGGAACAAAGTAGAACAACCTTTGATGACCTTCGACCAATAACCGTTCTACATAACAGTTTTTTAAGTTAACAGAGAGGGTTATTTGCATAATAATCTATTTTAATCTTTATTTGTTTTAACTTGACCCGTGCTCAAGAGTGTATCAGTTTTTTTAATTTATTAATTCATTTAATTGCTTTTCACATAGACAATAGAATTCATGAATAATAGATAAGTCAGAACCAGAAAAAATCTATTAGGATTTTTGAGTGATTTATTTATTTAGTACCATAATAGGGTTGTGTACGACAGTTTTTTTAAATATCTCAAGTTTTTATAAGGATTTTGTTCTGATGCAAGCATTACTGACAATCACTACATAGTACACAACCAAGTAGCTTTCGCTGTCTGTCCCTATGTCCTTATATCCCTATGTATGTTTAAATCTTTCAAAGTACGCAACAGATTTGATGCGGTTTTTTTTAATAGATAGAGTGATTCAAGAGGAATGTTTGTATGCCTAATAATATTCAATATGGACTAGAGAAATACTGTAATTTTTAGGTTTCTATTGTGACGTTGTAAATGATTTTTTTCCCGCTTACATTGCAAACGCAGATTTATCAAAATAATGTACTAAGTATTTGTACACTCGAAAAGGTCTACAGAAATCTCCGCGATGGTATATGTCTATCTGTCTCTTATGGATAACCCACTAAAGCATTTTTTGTCATTTACTTTTTACGAAAAATAATGCCTTATTTTCGAAGCAATTTTAAACAATAACGCATTAATCCTTATCCACTTAAGTACCTTAACTACATTGTTAAGGTATCTAATTTAAATGAACATTTACGAAGATATTACAGATTTAAAATGCAGGGGCATAGACGCACAAAAATTTTCCCGCGTAAATCCAGAACCCGCGGGAATATGTAAGTACTATTGACCTAAGCCTTTCTCAAGAATTGCACTATCGTTCAGGAAATCCGTTCAGTAGTTTTTGAGAAAATCGGTCACATACAGACAGACAGATTTTGGGAACTGTTTTATATTAAGTATAGAAAGTGGAAGTGAAAAAGCTGTGATGGCCTAGCGGTGCGACCGTGTGAATCTCTAGAGACGATCATAGGTTCAAACCCGGGCAGACACCAATGAGTTTTTCTATTAAAACTTATGTGTCTAATTTATTAAGTGTTAATATTGCAATTTATCACACGCTTTTCGGTGAAGGAAAACATCGTGAGGAAACCTGCATATCTCTAGAGAATCCTAGGGATATGTGTAACTTACCAATCCGCATTGGAGCAGCGTGGTAGGTCTTAGCTCCAACCCTTCTCTCCAAAAATGGAGAGAGGAGGCCTATGCCCAGCAGTGGGATAGTAACAGGCCGTTACTTACTTTACTATAGAAAGTGACGATTCATAAGTGATATAATATTAAAAATAGATAGAACAGACATTGAATGAAATATATACTTCGTAAATTTCATTTTGCAGTACTTTTTAAAGTACACATTTTCTTTATTGCGTCAGCGATAAAATTATGGACATAAACTCAAGGGTTATCTTTATTTTCCTTTATCAACCTATTTCCATACACGGAATCACTGTAAAAGCTGTGAGGGCTTATGACAATTTCTATAAACATTTCTCCACCGCATATATAAGTGACTGACTAATAAAATAAAAAATTGATCAAGATTATCTTCCTAAAACAATTAAGATAAAGTTAATATATTCTGAACTATTTCTTAGTTTCTCGATAACATTATAATTTCGAAATATCAGGTTTAGTATTATGTCAATATTGTGATAAGCTGTGATAATTAAGCCATTGTGTTTACTTTACCAGGAAGTCTTTGAACCCTGGTTATGAACGTACGAGTTCTAAATATAAACTTTTGAAAATTATTAAAGATTTTGAAGAAAAAGTACCTAGTTACTGTGAGTTAACCATGAGATAGAGACATGCTGTCGCGAACTTTTTTGTATTATTTTTATAAATATTCAATTCTGTAGTACATTACTTTAGTGTACATGCTAATACATACATAAACATGCTGTTACCGTGATTTGACTACGTTTTTACGACCGGTCGCCTGCCTGATGTCAACTTACCGTAGTCATATTTTACGTCACCTCGGTAAGAAAGAGGACGATCTATTCCACTAAACCGGATCCTACAAGGTGGGTCAATTAACCTTAGTCGCCATTTACGACACCTCGGTAAGAAATGAGGGTGATCTATTCTACTTAGCCGGACACACACGGTGGGTCAACTGACCTTTGTCGCCTTTTACGACACCTCGGTAAGAAATGAGGGTGATCTATTCTACTTAGCCGGACACACACGGTGGGTCACCTAACCTTAGTCGCCATTTACGACACCTCGGTAAGAAATGAGGGTAGCCCATTCTACTCAGCCAGACACCACACGGCAGGTCGGCTTACCTTAGTCACCTTAGCCTTTTACGACACCTCGGTAAGAAATGAGGGTAGCCCATTCTACTCAGCCAGACACCACACGGCGGGTCGACTTACCTTAGTCACCTTAGCCTTTTACGACACCTCGGTAAGAAATGAGGGTGGTACTATTACCTATTCCATTCAGCCGAATACCACACGGTGAATGTATGGAATTAATGTAAAGTGTCATCAACAAAGCGGGACAATAGATAAACGACATATAGATGCAGTAAAAACAAAACGCAAAAAACACAGCGAGCCATTAACATTTACATTATTTATACTCATCAAGCAAATCAATAACAATTTTCGTTGTCATAAATCGCCGAGTTAAAATCTCGAATCGAAGAGTCGAATCAGGTTCGTCTTTCATTGATGCCCAATAAGCCCGTGATCTCATTCCGATCCAGAAGCTGTGATTTATCGTCAGATTACTCCGCGAGTGACGCAAGAGACCACCCGCCCATGACTGACACTCCCTGATGCGAGCTACCCAATGCCCCATAGGCCGTGCGATTCTTTACAAGCTACCGATTTTACACTACGATACGATTGTTGTTTGTCACCAAGAACGTTATACCGGAAATTAGCGGGGCTACAACTGAGAGCGTTTCGATAACATCAAAACAAATTCTACTATACAATTTTTTTTTAAGAAACAGTAATTATTTTTAAATTTAAACTATCGTGAGTAGTATTCATAGTTAATGTGTAGAACCGGATATAGTCACATCTTATTCTATCGGGTTAGCCCGACTAGTTTCGAACCCATCCGGGGCACTTATTCATGAGCTCTTTACAGGACGTTATCGCGGTGGGACCTGCGTCCAGCAGCTCGCTGGACAGTAATAAACAGTAATTACATATCTTGATGCCGTGTGGTATCCGACTCAATAGATCCATACCACTCTCATTTCTTACTGAAGTGTCCTAAAAGGCGACTAAGGTAAGTCGACCCGCCGTGTGGTATCCGGCTGAGTGGAATAGATCATCCTCATTTCTTACCGAGGTGTCGTAAAAGGCGACTAAGGTAAGTTGACGCATCGAGTTGACCAGAATAGACCACCTTCTTCCTTACCGAGGTGTCGTAAAATACGACTAAGTTTTTATTAGAAGTCAAATTATATAATAAGAATTTTTGAATCTTTAGCTTTAAATATTTCGACGGTCATATTTTAGATAAAATTTCAGTCATTATAATTATTTTTCACAAAAATAAATTTTAACTATCGACATCCGTTAGCGAAAACTCAGCCTGGGAAATTTTAATCTTTAATCTTTAATAATGAAGCTGCTACAATGACATGTAGTGACCGCTGTACCAGCGCCATACAAACTGACATTACTCTAACGACATCGAGTAGGTTGATAAAACTAGCTATAAAAACCCAGTTCACGCTACGATAACGCCGTATGAACCGTTTATGAATAAGAACCCCATAGGGGCTTGAAACTAGTCGGGCCCGCCCGATAAATACTCGTGATAATATCATATAATTTAAATTCAAAAATCTTGTTAGTCGTTGAGTATAAAGAGGATTAAACGCGTACTATTTTTAAATATGCCAGTGCGGATCGAACGAATTCCGTCATCGAAAGCATGTTCCCGATTACGACGTGATTGATCAATGTCAATACAATTTGAGTACGTGAGTGTCTACAGACTGTGTCTCAATTGTATATGAAGAAATTTCTATACCATTTTCTCAATTGTAAAGTAACGATGATTGTACGATTTTAATAAAGTAAAATCTTGCGATCATGTTTGTGCAGCTCTTGAATAGAAAGGTATATAAGAAGAACATGTATTTCATCATCATTAGCACAGTGTGATATAGTCCTCCACAGCGCGTCGTTTTAAGCCGAGGTCCGGCCCCACGGGAGGCACCCTTAAGGCGACGCTCTCAGGATGCTGCGGGCCTCTTTCGAGACCCGCTCTCCCAACACCTCAACCCCCGGCGATGCTTCTGCGCTCGCCCACTCCTCCAGTGACGCTGTCGAAGCCTTCATGGCTAACAGCCTTAGTTAGTGTCCGAAAATAAAATCATCATCATTATCCTGCCCTTTAAGTAGGGTCAGCTCGATTTGGCTAGTATTTTACCACCGGCCGTGTGCCTGCCGTCAATTTACTTTAGTTGTATTTTACGACACCTTGGTAAGAACTCTTTCTTATCTCTCCGGTCTATTCTCAACCGGATACCACACGGTGGTCAATTTAACTTAGTCACCTTTTAGAACACTTCGGTAAGAAAAGAGGGTGGTCTAATCTACTCAGTCGGATACCACATGGCATAAGCTTAGCTAAAATGTGATATGTTTTATGGAATGCAAGGTTGAAATTTGATCTTTTCAAGGCATTAGATATGAACCAAGTTTCCAAAAAAATAAAGGTTATTAATTAAAACTAACTATTTCAAACACTGTATTCCGTTATATATTAAAATTCTATAAGAATGAAAAAATCATTCAAATCTTCACATCTACCGCGTGTTAATAAGCACACATTTTTCCTTAATGTAATAATTTATAGAATTAGGCGGAGGTCCATAATACGAAACTAATGAGAATATTATTTTGCTATAATCCGCGATAAAAGAAAATATATGTAATGCTAAGTGTAGAGTGTACTATTCGTTCTCATACCTGATACATGCAGAATTTGTAAGAACTCATGCACTGCAAACATTCAGCACCACAATCTCTTATAATATTCTCATTAGTTTTGCTTAATGTAATAATTATAGTTCGATTTTAAATACTTACATAATATATGTCGTAACGTGTAAAGAAGATCGAACACGTCCTATTTTTAAATAAGCCAGTGCGAACAGAAAATGCCGTTGTGAACGTGATCCCGATCATGACAATGTCAACACGATTTATGTGTGAATGAAATGACACAGGCGTTTTTATTTTTATAAATATAGATGTAAAGATTTGTAACAGATTTCTGTAACATTTTTCATCATTAATGATTTTATTTCGTTTTGTATTTTTAACGAACTTATCCGCCGAACTTCGCATATCTTTAGTTTAAAGTAACGGTCAGTTTTGATGGAAAAAAATGGTGTGGTTTTTCCTGCGATTTTATCGTGGAGTAACCTGAAAAGCTGTGGTAGCCCAGCGGTAACACCGTGCGCCTCTTTCGAGGAGGTCTAGGGTTCAAACCCCGGGCAAGCACCAACGAGTTTTCTAGTAAAACTTATGTGTCTAATCGATAATTGCAATTTATCACACGCTTTTCGGTGCAGGAAAACATCGTGAGGAAACCTGCATATCTCTGGAGAATTCTGGGGATATGTGTAACCTACCAATCCGCATTGGAGCTGCGTGGTAGGTCTCAGCTTCAATACTTCTCTCTAAAAAAACGTAGAGAAGAGGCCTTACAACACCTCGGTAAGAAAGAGGGTGGTCTATTTTACTCAACCGTATACCACACGGTGGTTCAACTTACCTTAGTCGCCTTTTACGACACCTCGGTAAGAAATGAGGGTGGTACTGTTCTATTCAGCCGGATACCACACGGCGTAAGTAACTAAGAACTACGGTATAGAAAGTTTACTGCCACATTCATACGAATTCTATGTTTCGAATATTCCGGTCAAAGTGCCAGATTCATCAAAAAAATATTCATAAATAAATTAATGCATCATTCATATTTCGAATAAGTACACTTAAGACATACGCAGACAGACAGACAGGGCGCGGTTCATATTTATTGTGTCTACCGGATGCCCGCGGGTCAAATTTTTATCTATTTCAAATGTACATGCCAGTCAATATACATTATCCACCAATATAGCAATCATTATTCACGCATTGCATTTTTGACAATAGTCTCATTTTGCCATAATATACTTATAATATTTAGAATAATATCACATTTAAGAATTTCAATATGAAATTGGACGTCTTGATGGAAACTGATAGACGTATACTACTATTTTAAAAGTAAATTTAAACATAATAGTTACTGATGAATAGAATGAAATAGGATCAACTTTTGACGTGACAACGTCTTAAATTAGGTTGCGGCTTGGAGTCACTCATGAAAAAGTGTAACGCCCGCTCACGTCTGTTACCATGAGTCACCGAACGAAAGAGAGGCCCGCCGGACTGGCGAATGCCTTGCGTCTCTCACCCACTCCAATCCATTACATTTAAAAAGACGTTGTCACGTAAAATCTTTGCCCGTAAAACCGACTTTACAGGCAACCGTTTTTTTATTATTAAATTGGATTTTTTTATTATTAAAAAACTTTACGAACTTTATTAGATTGCGAAACTCACCTTCAATCATATTTTGAGTTTTTATCCACCAATATAGCAATCACTATTCACGCATTGCATTTTTGACAATAGTCTCATTTTGCCATGATATACTTATAATATTTAGAATAATATCACATTTAAGAATTTCAATATGAAATTCGACGTCTTGATGGAAAAAGATGGACGTATACTATTTTTAAAGTAAATGGAAACATAACAGTTACTGATGAATAGAATAAATAGGATGAACTTTTTATAGATATTATAGATAAAATTAGAATAAGTTGCCAGGTCTTAACGGTTAGAAAAAAACTTTACGAGCTTTTATTAGATTGCGAAACTCATCTTCAATCATATTTTGAGTTTTTAAGTTATTATATTACAAATCTACTAAACTCGTTGTTAACATTACGTTTAAAGGATTTATCACATTATAGAGACACAGAAGAATAATGTTACATGTACGAATATAAATATAGAAAATGTGAGTTTATTCTTTGGATAGGGCAATTTGTTTTTTCTATATTAAATTACACAATAATTGGTTGATCTGTTATATGTCCGTTAGAAAACAAATGGGGTTCAACAGAGTTCAGAAGAAAAATATTATGGTAACTTTATAAAGTTAACTAAAATATGAACTATATTTTATTGGCAGTCGGCTGTATTCTTAGTATTCCTATCGCCACCACGCCACGGGCATTATAAAAATATTAATTAGCTAATAAAATAACTCAAATTAATATATCATTCATATCTCGAATAAGTACACTTAAGACGGATGCACAATGATGGCACGGATAAAATTATAATATCATTTTTGCTTAGTTAACATTTTTTCCATATTAACCATTTTCATACTCGAAATATCCAGTAGTAAAACAACTCAATGGTATGTATTAGCATAGTAATAAAATATTTCATAATATTTTTTTCTGGTCCTCTCCTATTCATCTTAGCATTTTGTTATATATCCTATAGCCCATAGCCTTCATCAATAAATGGACTATCTTACACTGGAATAATTTTTCAAATCGGTCTAGTAGTTCCTGAGATTAGCGCGTTCAAACAAACAAACTTGTCAACTTTATATATTGGTATAGATGCTCTATGAGATTAACTGTGAAAGCGTAACACACGTACAATCAAACTTCCACATTAACATTTAAATTAGTTAATCTTGTATGTATATATTTATTTTCGGAATCTCGGAAACGGCTCCAACGATTTTTCTGAAGCATGTTTTGGAATCGATCTAGCTAGGTTTTATTTAAAAAAAAATCATTTCATACCTGATTTTGGACATTATAACATGCTAAAATTTATATTGAATTGAATTTTTTCCTGAAAATACGTAGGATCGAACCCCACCTACCCTATTATTTTTCTTTTTTTATTTTGTAAAAAATTACCCAGCAAGGCTCGGTCACCCAGATATCAATTATTAGAGTAGATACCAAATAATATATGGGCAAAAGTTCAACAGTTTGCACTCGGACCTAATAGTAAACGCCAGGCCCTTCGATCTTATCGCGAATGCTTAGTATGCATGGCATTGCGTATCGGCAGCATAAAGAACACGCGTGAGTGTGACGGAAATTATAATCGATGCAATAAACATGTGACACGGATTAGCCCTTTGTTGCTAATCATTTAATATTCCTAGTTTTAACGGCGTGTCTGCAGTTATATCGCGCTATATTTGTATTTTCTTTTTACTAGCTTTCATTTAACCTATGTATGTATTTAAAGGTGGTATCTTGCAAGTTAAATTTGACCCACTTTCCGGTGTCTGATTGAGCTGAAATTTTACATACTGGTCCAGTCCCGATGACAATGCTTATGATAAGCATGACCTGATGCTGGTGCTTGGATTGGGTACACGGGGTGCCAAAGTGGTCGGCCTCCTCTTGGCGCACCCTGGCCAGGCCTTTGGAATATTCCTTAGTCTTGGCGAACGGACCACTGTAGGATGGCTATTCTTGTTGTCCAATCTGGATGGGCTGGGGACTTCGGGGGGTTTGGGATGGAGTTCCTAACGAGCGACGGGTTCAGTTGGGCTTGCTTAGGCCTGGCTGGACATGGTTTTTGGCCACCGTCGGCAAAACCCGGAAGCCCAGCAATGGGAACGGGGACCTTCGGGTTGCGAGGAAGAAAAACTGTATATAAAATTACTCGGTGGGGGCGGAAACGCCTACGAACGCGCTGGGGTCTCTACTTAGGGCGCGGTCTCTCCCTGTCGACTGTGATATAACAAACACAGTGGGCAGGGAGCGATCGCGGGCAGCGGTGGCCTCCTTCTGCTCTGCGGAAGGGGCGGAGGGAGGCGGCGGAGCGGTTCCGAACTCTTGTTCTGGATCCAATCTGCGGCTGGTGATTCCAGGTGCTAGCGACTTACCCAAGCCCATCGTCTGCCGCCCTAACTGGGGACCTTTGGATGCTCCAAAAGGGGTATATCGTACGCCTGCCTTACAGGTCCCTGAGGCGGGCGGTGTATCTGGTGCTCCCGATGCATCGGTTAGTGGAGGGGGACTTCTCTTTTGAGAAGTCCCTACCCGGAGGTGGAGTCTCTAGAATCAGAGCGGCTGTCCGCGGCGGTGGGGGCACTGTGTACAACGATACCCTGTCATTGCCATCAACAGCGTGGCGGAGCACACAGGTCGTTTTATTCGTTACGAGTCCGACATAACCACCGCCTGTCCCCGTCGGGCGGTGGTTATTATTACCTATAAGGGGTTTTTTCCTGTATAAAAAAAAGGATTGGCTACACATGAGGAAATCCTCGACAGTTTAGTAGGGACATGAAACTTTGTTAAAAGTTTTTTAACTTGACTTTTTTAATTTTTATTTAATTTTTAAACTAATTTAATTTATACTCGTATATACGGACGTATTTTTTTCTATAAGCGTGCGCGCTATATTTATCCCATATATTTATTATTTCTATTCATACACCATTAATCGTCGAGAGTTTTTTTAAATTATGAACAAGTGTGTTCATCCTGAACTTAGCACAATGCGTCTGGAACAATATTTATTAATTCCTCATCCGTATGATCGACAGGGAGTTACAATTACCATACGCGTTGGCTTAAGTCAAATAACGGTTTCCTTATGGCCGCTAAATTTAGTTAATTGCTTATCTCTCTTGAACTTCATCTCCTGAAACATAATACCAACTTGGCTTGATTGACAGAAGCCAAAGAATGAATCATTATTTTATGTTAATAAGACTATATTCTTTAAAGGAATTATTTTGAACAGTACATTTATTTAGTTCGGATTTTTTTTTATTTACAGCAAAAATGTACAAGTTATATCTATCTTAAATTACTTACACGCTAGGACTATACAAATCATGCCCACGTGGAATGGTCCCAAGAATGCTGGCAGCGTTTCCGCGCTGAATCGCTAAGCTGATTCTGTGTGCGAAAAAGGAGCCAGCCCTCTTGTCACCTGAAGAGACAATCAACCAAGGTGTTAAAACGGATAAAAAATTTTTAGCACTTTGAACTTTTCGGAATTTTTATTTAAAATATGAAAAATTGCTTTATTTATATGATTCTACTATACAGTGGATCTGCCATTATCTTGGCTATTAGATAGCGAAAAAAAATTTCTATCAATATTTTATTAGTTTATTTTATTAAATGAGGTTGAAATTTTTGTTATTCTACATTATTCCAAATTTATTTATTTTTTATTCGTATTTTTTTATTTCTTTTTATACATATAGTTAGAAAAGAGAAAGAAAACGTAAAAAAGCACAGATTGCTAAATCACTAGACAAACAAATAACAATGTTAACAAATAGAATATGTTTAAAATACATATAGTATTTATTAACCTATCGTGAGAGTTTTCATAGTTATAAAAACTGGCTATCTATACTTATTATAAAACAAAATCCCCATAAGCTGTCTGTCTATATGTGATACATTTTCTCAAAATCTACCGAACGGATTGCTGCACGGTTTTTAATAAAAAGTAGTGCAATTCTTCAAGAAGGTTTAGGTTAATAGTACGAGTACATTACGGTTTTATGTAAATTGTTTTGAAGAGGTCGCGCAGTTGTAAAAAAAATTCGCTAACTGAGAGCTTTAGTCGCGTGCGCCGAGTAAAGCAGTAGAGGTACTCAAAAGAAATGTATTAGACAATTACAGATCTATAAAAATAGATTACTAAATACAAGCAATAAACTGTTAATGTAGTATTGACAGCGATGAGCACAGGAATAGCTATATCGGAAGCGATAATCAGGTCTATTCGGTCCAGATGTGTTTGAATGCGGTACAACTCATATCCTTGTCATTATCTGATATGGAAGTAAACGGAAAAGCAATTAGCGAAACCAACAACTCGTGATTAAATTTATATAGTAAATTATTATATTTTAGAGTTCTTAAATCATATTTAAAAATAAAATCCAATCAAAATAATCATTATCCAAGTAAGCTTTTGCAAGCACTTTCGAATAGTCAAAGATCAATTAGATTAAACGAAGCTACTACTGGTCCTTAGCCGTGTGGTATCCGGCTGAATAGAATATATCACCCTCATTTCTTACCGAGATGTCGTAAAAGGTGACTAAGGTAAGTTGACGTCAGGCAGGCGGCCGGTCGTACAATACGTAGCTAAATCATGTGACAACTTGTTTGTAACATGTTGTTCCATCCCTACTTAGAGTGGGATAGGCGCAGGAGGATGATGATTAAGAGTTCATCCTTAAAAATTAATATTGTTCATAGGCCCACATTATGAAAAATATCTGAGTGACCGAGCTTTGCGCGGTAATTTTTTACAAAAAAAAAAACTTAAAAAAAACAATTATTTAGTTGGGGATCGATCCTTGGCATCCACATTTCTCGAGTCTGCCAGTTACCCGAATAAGCTACGTCGACTTGACAGTTAATGGCGAAAATTCAATTCAATATAAATGTTGGTGTTTTTTAATGCCCAAAACAGGGATAAAACAAATTTTTTTTTACATAAAACCTAGCTAGATCAAGTTTTCTCCCCCAAAACCTCCTACATGTTGAATTTTAGGAAAATCGTTGGAGCCGTTTCCGAGATTCGGAAAATATATATATACAAGATTAACTCATTTAAATATTAAAGATTTTAGTCAAACGACCACTAGCGTTAAGAATTTTTAAATTTATTTCTATTACCCACATAAAAGGGAAATAAGTGTTTGCTAATTTTCTTTAAATATAAGCAAAAATATTAAGTTTTATTTATCCTTTTTGCTTAAAAAGAAGGATTGGGTTGTCTTTATCTAATTCTTTTGAGACGTAATTATATCGACGAGGTTAAGAAAGTCTATTATACCATGTTTCATAAGAGTAGGAGAAAGAAGGTATAATAGGCTTTCTTGAAACCCAGTTTAAAATCGTAACATCATCATCCATCATCCTCCTGCACACCATGTTATAAACAGATCGTGATATGATTTGGCTAGTTATTTTACGACCGGCCGCCTGATTGACGTCAACTTACCTTAGTCATCTTTTTCGATACCTCGGTAAGAAATGAGGGAATAAGATCCTTTTTATACGTAACTTAAACTGCTACCATGGCAAAATAAAATGGAGTGTGAAAATTAATGTACAAACGAATACCGTAACCCACAAATGATTTACGTACTGTTGTAAAGCACAAAGCCAGAACCGCAAGCGTATATTGGTTTCTAAACTGAATGCTTTTTATTTTTAGTAGTTAGTAGTAAACTATTTGGGGCAATATCTATACTAATATTAAAAAGAGGAAAATTTTGTATGTATCTTTGTTATGTTTTCACACAAAAAGTACTTCAAAGACCGATTTCAAAAATTCTGTCACCATTGGAAAGCTGCATTTTTACTCAGCAACATAGGCTATATTACATTTTTTTTTTAAATAGGGATCCGGACTAAAAGTTGTAAAAAATTTGTCATAAAAATCTGTCATCGCATGCGCTGCGGAAACTATTGAAAATTCTACAGTATTATAGAACGCGTAAATATCTATAAAAAAGTTCGCGATACCATATATCCAACTACTATACTTATACCGATATAACTTTTTTACATTGTAAAAGTTGATAGAAGTGTCGACATTAATAAAACTTTTATGTTAACAAAAATAAATCTATAGTCCGACTTAGTAGACTTTCCACTGCCAAGAGATCGGTTCGTACACGGGTGAAAACACAGGATATTACTAGTATATAATAAACCGTGTCTTAATATACTCTATGTTCGAGTGCTAAGCTTTTACCAACTGAGCAAATATTCTATGACACAGAAGATTCCAATAAAGACAAAGGATTTCTTGTTATTGTTTCAGATTCATCGCAGTTTGCTTGAAACCACTAACACACGCACAAACAAGTACAGAGGTTGGATTACAAGTGAGTATTCACTTTTATTATAAGCTAGCTGTGCCCGCGACTTCAATCGCATGGAAATGAATGTATCACAAATTTTTTCTCGCGGAAATTCCGACTTCACGGGAATTCTAGGATAAATAGTGTGCTATATCTTGCTCAACTACCTCCTTTTTCTTCTAGTGAACGTATTTGGTCGATGGATTAGTCGTTTATGTATTCCGGAGGATTTACCTAACTTAAGGCTTCCTTAAGAATTTGAGAATTCGAGAAACCACAACCAATCAACCACATAATGACAGACAGCTTTTGGGTACCTTTTTTATAATATGTATAGATTGACTGGCCCGTTGGCGCAGTGGGTAGTGACTCTGCCTTTAGGACCGCGGGTCGCGGGTTTGATTCCCGCCGAGGGCCAACATTTTCTATGAATGAATTTGTTGGTATTCGAGTCTGGGTGTATATTTGTATTCAAGTATGTGTTTTAAAAATATATAAGTATATATTCACCAGTTGTCTGTCTACCATGACACAAATATTTAGTTACTTACTTTGGGGAAGGACGACCGTGTGTGTAAGTGTCCCATATATTTTGCGTGTGTAAGTAAGCGCTTGCGCACGTTTTGTGTGTGTGTGTGTGTGTGTATGTACATGCATGTATGTGCCTTTGTTTATCTCTGTGTGCCTGTGCTGCAAGTTATGATAAAAATTTAAATCATATTTTTTCTTTCATATTTCGTATTCTTATATATTCAAGTCTAAAGGATCTTACAGATATGATGAACGTTTAACATATAATTTTAATAAGTATTATGAACTAGTACATGCATAAAAAAATATTAAAATACGGTGTAAATATAAATATTAACAACATTAAAAACAACGTGAGTTGGCAATGGGGAGACTGACTGAGTAAAGCTTCTCTTACACCCAACATTAATGCCATATAATATTGCCCAATATCAATATTGTTCATTTGCTAAGCGGAATATTTTACTTACGTCAATGACCCATCAATAAACTGTCCAATCAATAGAAATAGCTTGAACAATCAAACAATACGTTTTTATTATATCGATATGTTTATTGCTTTTTAATAATTAAGGAAATGAACATATGACCTCTCAGCTGCATAGTGCATTACGCAGATTGATTCGCGGGTGTTTAGGAAATTACTTGATACAAAATATTACTTACAAAATAATACTTGATATAATAATATACGACGAAAGAAAATCTATGTAATGTTAAATGTAATATATAATTACTTTTATAAAGTAGACTAGCTTTTACATGGGACTTCGTTTTTTTGGACTGTTCTCGTGTTATATATAATACATGGCGGTTTTCAATTTCGTCCTATTCCTGTAGAATTAAGAGGATTTATATAGCTTATATGTTATTCCGGTGTATACGGAATAATTGTGCCAAATTTCATCGATATTGATCGATCGATATCGAGTAACAAACTTATATCCATACTCACAAACTTTCGCATTTATAATATTAGTAAGTTAGGATTTTCGCAAAAGAATGCCTAATTCTATGAATTACTTAAGTTTGACTGAGCATCTTTCAGCTTTCAAATTTTTAAATTTCGAATACTGAATTTCGAATAAACTTATTCTTTGTTACTCCAATACATTACTCTAATATTTAAACGCGAGAATAAAATTGATTATGTAACAAAGTCAACAATTTGTTTAGAATTCTTATAAAGTTGCATGTTTAACTTATTAAGTTACGTATGAATAGCTATTGAAAGATAAACTTAAAAACTAATATTTATAAGACATTATTTAACAGAAATTGCGCGAATTGCACACATTCATATAAATCATTTGTGATTTTCGAAAGATGTGTTAATGTTTATTATATGTCATAGAAATTGTATTGGAACATAAATAAAAAAAAGATATTAAAAAAGGTAAAAGTAGACAAACTAAGCGCCTAAAATTTCCAAACGAATAATTTCAGCAATCACAATCGACTGAAACGAACGCTACGACGTACGCGTGGAGCTCGTGGGGCGCTTGGAGTGCGTGCTCGCGGACATGTGGCGGGGGCGTGTCTGTGCAACAGCGACACTGTCTGCCGAGAGATCCTACTAGGTAAGAAAAAAAGGAAAAACTATTCTTCCCAATCGTTCCCTCACTGCTGAGGATTGTGACTATATGTTAATTTGTCGTCTGCGCGTCACTGGAACACTAGGTTGCTTTAGTGCTTAGGGATCCAAAAATCCAATATCGGATTTTACTGGCGTGACAAACATAAATAAATATTTAATTTTATCACGTTTAAAGTATTTAATCCTGACCGAGCCTTGCTAAATATTTTATTAAGTTATAAAAAAGAATTAACTTCTCCTTGATTCTTACCGAGGTGTCGTAAAATACGCCTAAGGTAAGTTCATGTCAGGCAGGTGGCCGGTCGTAAAATACGTAGCCAAATCATGTGGCAACATGTCTATAATATGTTGTGCCGACCCCGCTTAGCGTGGGATAAGGGCAGGAAGATGATAAAAAAGAATTAACTTGAAAAAAAAATGAAAATATAATTGGGCAAGTGGAGCTCGATCCGGGGCATATTTGCTTCTTTAGTTCGCCCGTTATTCACTGTTATAACTTTATAAATGACAGCTAAAATATCATTTGCATTCTATTCTAGATTTTAGTACATTTCAGTGCCCGGAAACAGATATAGAAGGACATTTTTTTAATAAATTATAATAAAAATTTATTAAAAATATGTAATATATATAAATATAATATATATTATCTAATATAACATATCTAATATAAAAATATAATATATATAAAATAAAAAAATGTTATCAATTACCAATATTTAAATACCATCAGGTAAGCCGTCTGTTTATTTGCGATCAATTCCTTTCAAATAAAAACAATCTCCATTTGTATAAACAACTCATTGTTAAGTAACACATTTCAATTTGAAACCGACACACAAAAGGTAGAAAACTAACATGTAATGAAGTAATAAAACCGAAACGATCTTACACCCGAACAGTCTATTAACAACATAACATCCATCCTAACAGATAGTTATAGATAAAATTAAAATATATCCTTTTCTTGACTCCCACTAAAAACCAAATACATGTTTGACACCAGAAAACAAACAACTCAACGCTTGAGGAAGATTAATGTTTTTTTCTTTCTATTTGATTCATTGTTCGTAGGCTATTGTCTTAATTGTTTTATTAGGGTCGGTACGTGTTGAGATTAGCTTGGTGATAACGCTCCATAGATGCTTTAAATTCATTTAATTAACAATTGCCTTAAATATATTTAGAAAATGTTAATTTTCGTTAACAAGGGTTCAAACCACCAGGCACCATAAAGGTTTTCTGTTAAAACTTATGTCTTATTGATAATTGCAATTTATTACACATTTTTCAGTGAAGGAAAACATCCTGAAGAAACCTGTATATCTCTAGGGAATATTGGGGATATGTGTAACCTACGAATCTGCTTTGAACATCCTCCTTTTGAGGTCGAAGCTCCAACCTCTCTCTCCAAAAAAGAGAGAAGAGGCCTGTGCCCAGCAGTGGGAATCGATATGAAAATTTGTCACCACTGTATTCGTATCCTTACAAGCGCCCAGAAGCCCAACTCAAGCATGCCATTGTCATTCTTTCAGATAATAATTAAAAAGAACTAAGCATAGTCTGAACTCAATTCAAACTGATAATAACCAGAGATCTTAGCCGGCCCAGCGCAAATACTTTTAAATCGTCTTAAATATAAAAAAAATCATCCGTATTCCTTACAACTTGTCAATATTGCTTTGACTGCTCCTCATCTGGAGCAATATTGATAAAATTTGGTATAATAGAAGCTTATATACCAGGCTAACATATGGAATAAAAAAATCCTCTAGTATAACCAGGAACAGGTTTAAAAAACGGTATATAATTAAGGAATTTCGACTTTCGATTCGATCGCTGTAAAATTAGTTTAAATTTTGATAAATCGCCATATATAGAGTCAATAGAGTCCTATAAATTGACAAATGATACACAGGTGACCTACGACGTTCATCTAGACAGCCCTGTGCAAGATGCAGGTACATTGATCATAGATCACAATGATATCTAATGATACGGCGCGTGATCCACAAAGGGGCTTATGCCCACCGCGGACGAGCCTTCCAACTTTCAACACTACTATAAGTTGTCGATATAAAGTTTTACCAAATACGAGAATTTTATTGATTAGTCATATTATATCAGATTTTGATCGATTTTCTCAAAATCTACTAAACGTATTTTTGTACAATTCTTAAAGCAAGTTTAAGTTAATAGTAGACTACGGTTGTACGTAAATTGTGTTGGAAAAATTGAGCAGTTGTAAAAACACTCGCCTGCTGCGAGCTTTAGTCGAGTGCGCCGCGTAAACCAACAGAGATACACTAAAGTAATATACTAGAGAATTGTAGATCTACATAAAGTCTACAAAATCCGTCCGTCTGAAGTCCGTGGAAGAATGTCTCTATCTCTTATGGTTCACTTATAATAACTACTTTTATGTCATAGGCGAAGCAGCAGGCACAGCTAGTTATGTATAAAATTAGTATTAAAATACATATATGTGAAGAATTGTCATGAATTAATTACAAATATTAAGCCTTTTGACATTTGCTCATTTTTAGCGGACGTATCTGGTGAGCTATAATAACTTACATAGTTTAAAATTAGTATAACTTCTTTTATGTTATGATTGTGAACTTTGGTTCGTAGGCATGTTTCTGTAATTTATTTATGCATTTCTCAAATGTCAAAGAGACCCGCAAAGTGAATATTAAGTTATAAGATGTTTGATTTGATTAAAATATATAATCTGCAATTTGTAGTAGGGGCAATGAAACAGTATGACGAACTACGGCTCGCCTTTGTGTCGAAGACATCATAATTTACCAAGTACATCCTTTTCATATAAAATAAATAAGTATCGACTTATTAACAACTTAATGTGCAAGAAACAATTTTTACTATTATTTTAATGTACCTTCTTTTTGTACGGTTTTCTTTTGATTTGGAATATTCTTCTAAAATTTCTAAATCGATCGAAAAAAATTGTTGGTTCCATTATCTTATTTATTAGCTAATTGTTTATTTAAAATCTACATGTACATATATTTACCCGTTGTCTGTCATCTATAATACATATATTAACATAACTACAGGACCGATTTGAAAAATTCTTTGAGTGTAAGATAGTCCGTTTATCTAGGAAGGCTATAGGCACGCTAAGATGAAAACGGCAAAATTTAAAGATTTCCTTGCGTGCGCTGAGTAAACGGTAATAGTTACTCAAAAATCATGTATAACAAAATTCTTCCCCTCTAAGAGTTGTAAATAAAAGTCCGCAACAGCATATGTCTAGCTTTTAAGGTTAAACCACTTCAACTATTTTTATGGTTATCAAAATACTATATTACAGTTTTAATCTTTCCACTTGGGCGGAACCGCTGGCAATTGCTAGAGTAATATATTAGTATAAATAATAAAATTGAACGACATTAACAATTTTTAAATCTTGCATGACATGCAGAAGTCCACAACAATGGACTTCTAAATTCAAATTCAAATTCAAAATATTCTTTATTCAAATAAACTTGTAAACAAGTGCTTTTGAATCGTCAACTCTACTGCTGGTTCGGAAAGCTGTTCCTACCGAGAAGAGCCAGCAAGAAACTCGGCGGTTGCTCTTTTAAAAATATAATTCTTAATACTATTTACATTATGTCGTTACTGTCTTGTACAGGTTCAAAGAGAGCTATATCCACACATTCTTATCTTCTAAATAATCTTCAAGAATATAGTAGGCTTTCTGTATTAGCCTCTTTTTAACAGTGTTTTTAAACTGCTGTAATGGCAAAGCTGAAATTGATTGCGGAATTTTATTATAGAATCTTATACCAAAACCCACAAACGAATTACATACTTTTGCAAGGCGCAAAGCAGGAGTCGCAAGCTTATGTCGGTTCCTGCTTTGTCTATTGTATACATCACCTATTGTTTTATAATTCTTTATATTTTTATGTACATAAATTAAATTGCTTAAAATATACTGTGAAGCAAATGTAAGAATACCTGTTTCCTTAAACTTCTCTCGCAGGGAATCACGCGGTCTTAAATTATAAATGCCACGTATAGCTCTTTCTTCTAAGTTTAATAAAGCCTGTTTCAGAAGTTCTCACTCTTTCGTAACACCTGAGCTACCATATAAATAAATAAATATATATATATATATATATATATATATATATATATATATATATATATATATATATATATATATATATATATATATATATATATATGTATATATTAATAAGATATATAGATATCTTATTAGTATAGATATAGGTATAGAAGAAAGTTCCCATAATTTATAACACAAAAGCCTTGTTCCCTACATTTATATCTGGGAACGATTCATTAACGTGGTTTCGCCATCAGACCCAATCATTGCGAGTCAAAGGCTTCACACATGACCCTGGCCGCCCTTTTTACGTCCAACATACCAAATTAAGGTAATATTCATCGAAACATGGAACAAGCTTTCGATACAAGTTACAACTATTTACGGACGTATTTGATTGACGCCTACAATAATTTATAAACCTTTCGCTAATGTATGATTGTTATCTCATTGTTTGCGCCGGTTTTTGTATTTTTCTATGTGAATGTGTGGGATCATTAGAGATTGTGCCGAGTCAGTGTGTATAGTTCTAAACTATCCGAATGTTGTGTTAACAAGGTAAAATAGTGTGGTAATAAATTTGACGGGAGGAATTTTTTTGTTACATTGAACTGTCTGGCCCGTTGGCGCGAGTGGCAGTGACAGGTTCGATTTCCGACGAGAGTCAACATTTTCTAATCACAATTTGTTGATTCTTACATTCTGGACTGGTTCTGTATTTATGTACAAATTAAAATTATATACATATGATTAAAATAATTATAGTTATAAGTTATAATAATAAGCGGTTAGGGTAAAGGAATTGCGATCGAGAGGTCGTGGGTTCCAATCCCGGCCATTACACTACTGTGAAACAACTCCTAACACGAGCATTTAGCTTATCTGGAGGGGTTAACAAGTTTACTAGTAATTTGTAACCGAAATTGCTAGTAACCTTTTTAAAAAAAATATATGGATAACCCAGAAGCTTTATCGTTTAATTCAGTACCACGTTATAGTACGCTCAATTGACGCGATTCGGGCTATGTTGTAAAGGAAAAATATAGTCCCAAGCTTTTCACATCGGCCTAGGCTTCTCGTACTCCGTAATGACTAGTCAGTTATACCATCAGCCCTACACCATACCATACCATATTTTAATGCCCAAAAATGGGATAAAACGATTTTTTTTAATTAAACCTAACTAGATCGATTTTTCAATATATATACACATACATTCATACAAGATTAACTCATTTAAATATTAAATTTAAAAATTTGACCACATTCCAGTTTGTTATCCTACTAAGCACTAACTTTCATTATTTACTTTTTTAGGATATATTTTTTAATCAAACGCCAGTACAGACATTGTATAAATAAGAGCATAAAATTTTGATTCTCACCAGAACACTAAACTGATTCTATGGTAATTTATGACGCTTTCAAACAATATTGTCTATAAAATGGCTAACCTGAATCGATTCTTGCCACAATCGACCAGCCGCTAAATATCGCGGCGATTGATCCGACATAAATTAAAATTAGTTTTAACAATCATTTTATGTTCGGAACTGATCGTTTTGATCGTTTTACGATCGTCCTAACTGAAGACATACGTCATTAGTGTAGTAAAATGCATATAAAATTAACGTAAATATATTGGTGTACATGAGTATTAATATACCGTTAGTTATTATTCTGAATGTAGAAAACGGGGACTTTTGGGCCCAATTGCATTAGATTGACTAAGACTTGAAAAGCAGTTTATTTTTTGTTTCAAAATAGTAAAAAAAAAACGCAATTTACAATTTGGACACTGAAAAATCTTTAAAAATTGTTTTTAGCACAAATAAAATAAGTTACCGATTCAAAGTAAAGAATAGTTCAAATATAACAAATATGGCGTTGATTACTAATAATAAATTGATAAATAATAATTTTTAAATAGTAAGTAACGGCCTGTTACTATCCCACTGCTGAGAATAGGCCTCTTCTCTCCATTTTTGGAGAGAAGGATTGGAGCTAAGACCTACCACGCTGCTCCAATGCGGATTGGTAGGTTACACATACCTCCAGAATTCTCTACAGATATGCAGGTTTCCTCACGATGTTTTCCTTCACCGATTATTTTTAAATGATAATATAAAATAATTGTTCACACTACGTTTAAAAGACTCGATTCCAGGCCGTTAAATCTATACTAATATTATAAAGAGAAAAATTTGTATGTATGTTTGTAATGTTTTCACACAAAAACTACTGGACCGATTACAAAAATTCATTACATCATGGAATGCTGCATCTTTAGAGCAACATAGGCTATATTATATTTTTAAACTTGAATGGAAATAAAACTTTTATGTTAACAAAAATAAATCTATAGTTCGACTTAGCACACTTTCCACTGCCATGAGATCGGCATGTACGCGGGTGAAACCGCGGGATATTACTAGTAAACTAATATAAGGTCACAAGCTGTCAACCTCCTCTTCTTACGATCTCGGCTCCATTAAAACAAACTGTATTTTCGTCAACATAAATTATTTATAACAAGGGCTTTCATTTTCACTTGTGCGTATTCCAAAATTCGGTTGAGTAGAATAGTTCAGCCTCTTTTTTACCGAGATGTTGTAAAGTACGACTAAGGTAAGATGACGTCAGGCAAGCGGCTGATCGTAAAATACGTAGTCAAATCATGTGATAACATGTTTATAACACAATAGTGCCCACCGCACTTAGAGTGGGATAAGATAAAGATGTTGATGATACTTTATACATTTACTTTTACTTCATATTTCAAAGTAATCTGTATATTTTTCTACGAACAAAAACTTTCTTCCAAAGTTGACAATAGAATTGGAAAGTTGGTAATAAAACGTATCATCGTTCAGCACAAGTAATTACTGTAGGCGTCTTACTGTGATGTAACAGTTTTGTTATATTAATTACGAGACAAAAGTTATGGCGCCCTGCCGCGGTGATATCGGCCCTGGTGATGAGCTGAAACAATACCTTCAAAAACGTATATAAGTATGATACTCCCTTTACAGTCTATGAGAAAAGTGCTTTGAATTTACGACTATTAGTGTTTCTCAACGTAAATCGTGTGAGGAATTGGAAATGATGAACTCGATAAGTATTTGATACGAGTTTTTATAGATCATTTTCTTGATATTTAAATTTAAACATATGGGATAATTAAACACAGACGGTCGTCCGTCCCCAAAGTAACTTAATACTTGTGTTATGGGTGACGGATAATTGGTACATATATAATTTTAATAACATACTTAAATATATAAAAACACCTAGAATCGAAGAACCCATAAATTGTTGAAAATGTGGACCCTCGGCGGGAATCAAAGCCACTGAAATCTGAAGGCTTTTTATAATTTGCGCCAACGAACAATAATGGATCAACAGTGTATCCGCTCGACGAATATTGCAGAAAATTGGCACTAATAAACCTTGAGCACCAGGCAACCTATAGCAAAAAAGACTGTTTTTCTTTGAAACATAAAGAAAAAACAAATATTGCATTATTTAGGGTACTTAAACTAGTAAGGTGGCGCGAACGAAGGCATGAGCACGACTAGTGTCAGATATATATACGTTTGACACAGTCGGTTAATAGAAACATGCGTTTAATATTTTAAGCTTTTTTTAAATATATAATAATAAGTTAAATTATTTAAGTTAAGCAAGCGTGATAGCAATACGAGTAATTGAAACAAAATATATGTAGATTATCGATATTGAAAGATAATAATTTAATGGTTCAACGAGTTTTCTATACGTCTGTACTTTAGGGATCTATTTCCATACATAATGTTCAAGCTCATTTACATATTGTACCGAGGGTGTACGAGTAATTTTAATTAAAAATTTTAAAAGCAATGATTGCCATGACTTGTGCTTTACACCAGAAATAATAGTAATCAATGGTAAATTGAATTTTTTCCATCATGTAGTTTCTTCGTTTAAAGATTTTTTTTATTTAAACAAATAATCAGAATATACTTTTACGAGTGATTTTCAATCATTAGAATTTTCCATGAATTGTAATGCTAACAATATCGATGCTACTTCCAGATGGCGACGCAGCAGAAAAAGAAGAAAGCTTGTGAGAAGCACAGATCGTATAAGAAGAGTGCGTAACGCCGGCATCATTAATGGACCCGACTGTCCTGGACTTGCTCGGCGCTACCACGAATGCAATACATCGGTAGGCAAATATTATTAGTAAACTAGCAATTAAACTCCACCCGCGTAGATTAATTAAAACCGTAATATAGTCATTTGATAACCATGAACATGGCTAAAGTGGGTGAACCTCAGAAGCTAGACATACGCTGTCGCAGACTTTTAATTAGAACATTTAGAGGGGAATAATTTTGTAATACATGATTTTTTAATAACTATTACCGTTTACTCAGCGCGTGCAAGGAAAGCTTTAAATTTTACCTATTTATCTTAACATGATGTTATATTAGCCTATACCCTTCCTCGATAAATGGACTATCTTACACTGAAAGTATTTTTCAAATCGGTTCAATAGCTCCTTAGATTAGCGCGTTCGAACAAACAAACCCTTCAGCTTTATATATTAGTATAGATTAACGGCCTGTTACTATCTTACTGCTGGGCATAGGCCTCTTCTCTCCGTTATTGAAAAGTAGAGTTGGAGCTATGGCCCACGACGCTTCTCCATTGGGGATTAGTAGGTTACACATATCTCCAAAATTAGCTAGGCATTTAGGGAGGATAATTTTCCTCACGGTTTTTTCCTTCAACGAAAAGCGTGTGATAAATTGCAATTATCAATTAGACACATACGTTTTAATAGAAAAACTTATTGGTGCCCGCCCGTGGTTTGAACCCGTGATAGGAAGATAAGAATTCAATGAAGTTAAAATAAAGTAAAGCTCGACCCAATTGGTTTCCATGACTAACCTGTCTGTTGTTATTTCTTTATTATCCGTCTTATGAGGTTCTTTACCGAGAAGCTCTGATCGACGCTATAGAGTCACTTATGTAATAATCATTTAGTTATACATTTACGTTATGCTTTGCAGAAATTTTCTAACTTGCTTGCTTGAACTCCTCTAGAATCAAACCTTTTTAAGCAAAAGCTCTATAAGCTCTCTAGCTCAGGGACAGTTATTCGTGACCCTCGCTAGTTCTCTTATATGCGTCATAAATCAAAATGCATTAAAAAAAATTTTTAAACAGTAATTGATCAAGAATTTTAAAAAATCGGCCTATCAGAGTTTGGATTAAATATTTGTAAGAAAAAAAATGCAAAAGGCCAACATCACGCGGTGTTCCCAGGCGGTCACCCATCCAAGTACTGACCGCGCCCGACGTTGCTTAACTTCGGTGATCGGACGAGAACCGGTGTATTCAACGTGGTATGGACGTTGGCGATAGAATAAGATAATTATGTGATTAATATAACAACATCATTGATTATTTAATTATAAAAATATATTACTTTAATAAGGTAAGAAAATAGGCGTCTAACCTATTTTTTAAATTATGTTATAGGCTTTTTCAATTTAAAGATATTTAAAACAGGCAGATTTGAATATTTGAACCACCATAAATATTTTTGACTGTTTTCCATTTTGAAAAGATTTATTGCAGTAAACATTTATTGGAAAATCATAATGATAAAAAAGATACCGTATGTATTTATCTTTCAGCCATGTCCAGGGCCTCCTCGAGACACAAGAGCCGAGCAGTGCGCTGTATACGACCGAAGACCTTTCCGCGGTAGATTTTACACTTGGGTGCCATATGTAGATGGTAAGTTGGTACAACTTATCCTTTAAGATAAGAGAAAGAATAAGAAATAATAATAAGAATAATAAATTTATAACATTACCTAAATAATAACCTTTAATTATAATAAATTGTTGAAGAAAATTCTTCATTCCAAGGCAATACAAATGACATTATAAACAAAAAAATGATACCAAAAATTATAATAATGTTATTTACTGCAATTCGGTTTAAAAGAAAATATATGTAAATAATTTATTTTAATTTGTGTATTTGGTATCCTGCTGATTATAATAGACCACCCTTATTTCTTACTGAGGTGTCATATAAGGCGACGAAGGTAGGAACTAGCTAGCTATTAAACCTCCACTTAGAGTGGGATAAGTCAACTTACGTCCTTTTAAATGTTTGATCGTAAACGTATACTAAACGTAAAACTATTTATGGCTGCCCTGAAAAGTGTGGGTTTTGGACTTGTTAAATTATTCACGCCTGCTATATTATAATATATTTTCTTTACAATTAATAAATGAATAATTAAAAACGAAAAAATTATTATTTATGACCTTACCGCAATTTCAAAATTTAGCCATACATCTATACGCATATCGCGTAGCTTTGCAATTTTATTATGTATCTCTTATTGCTTCCTTTGCAAGCCTTACCACTAATACGATAGTCCCTTACGAGTACAGCCGTCCGCGGAGTCAGTTACCTTGGTTGTGTCGGAACACTTACAACCATCTTGATATATATATCCTCCTGCTCTTGTCCCAGTCTAAGTGGTGTTCGGCACATGTTATAAACATGCTGTGACATGATTTGGCTGCGTTTTTACGACCGCCCGCCTGCCTGACGTCAACTTACCTTAGTCGTATTTTAGATACCTCAGTAAGAAGGAGGGTGGTCTATTCTACTAAACCGGATACCACACGGTGGGTCAACTTACCTTAGTCGCCTTTTACGACACCTCGGTAAGAAATGAGGTTGGTCTATTCTACTCAGCCGGATACTACACGGTGGGTCAACTTACCTTAGTCGCCTTTTACGACACCTCAGTAAGAAGGAGGGTGGTCTATTCTACTCAGCCGGATACCACACGGTGGGTCGACTTACCTTAGTCGCCTTTTACGATACCTCGGTAAGAAATGAGGGTGGTATTATTCTAGTTAGCTGGATACCACACGGCTATTACAACCGTCTTGATAATGTTTGGAGAATATATGTTTAGTACTGGTTCTTATGCTGAAAATAAGGGATATATCTGAATATTATTAATTCGTCTTGTTGAACAGGTAATGCCCCATGTATATTGAACTGCCGACCACGCGGGCAGCAGTTCTATGCATCTTTAGCACTAGTCACTGACGGTACTCCTTGTACGAAGCCTGGCTTTCGGGCGATATGTGTACAAGGATCCTGCAAGGTAAGTGAATTTATTTACGTTCAACAAAGTGTCCAATTTGATCAACTCGCGTAAAATAGAATCTGGTTCTAGCATTAACATTTATGGATATATTAACATTTAGACAAATTTCATGAAACCAATTAATGTCATACTTAAGTTTTAGTTACTTGAAATTTTTATAATAACGGCTACCTCATGATAAGCTGTTCGATTTTTTCTTAAAGTTTTAAGTTTTCAATATACGTTGCTATATTTTGAATGCTATAAAATAAGCGCCATCTAGTGACGAGTAGTCGCAGATGTATTTCAAAAGCGACAACTAATAACATGATATCATACTTTTAATTAAGGTTCTTTATGAATTGAACTACATATTAAAGAAGATATTTTATGAATTTACTTAAAAATTTATTTTTTACAATCTATAATCTAGAAAGATCTATCTAAGGTCTGCCAATATTATAAACGGTACTCCCTTGACATAAATAAAATAAGACTCACTGGAATATTTTTTTTTTTCACTTCGTTGCATTTATTTTATTTTAGAAATACATCCTTACTGTTGCAATCTAATTTTAATGACAACATATCTAAGCTAAATATATCACAGTCGTTTCATTTTTTCAATTGACATTAGTTCATCAAAATTGGACAAGAGATTTATCAAATACGCAATTAGCGAGCTAAATTTTGTTCAATATATTTATGACGACATTCTTAGTACTAACATTTTATAATATTTGACGGACTATACTCGTATTGCCTTTTTCGACTTTATATTTACACTCGTAATTCATTTTCAAAGTATTTTATTCTGATTTAGCTGTCGACGAGTCGAAAAGAAAAACTTCCGTCTCTCTCACGACGCTATAATAAGAAATTAATTTTTTGTGGACCCTCCACTAAGGTCACTAAGGTGTTCTCATCGTTTTTCTGCTCTTATCCCACCTAAATTAGGTTTGGCACAACATGTTAAAAACATGTTGTGTCACATGATTTGGCTACGTATTTTACGACCGGGCGCCTGCCTGACGTCAACTTACCTCATTCGTCTTTTACGCCACCTCGGTAAGAAAGAGGATGTTACTCAACCGGATACCACACAGCGGGTCACTAAGGTCTACTGCGATACCCTAATAAGAACATAGGGAACTGCCTAATCGGCAAGATATCATATCAGAAATCTATTATAAAAATATCTATTACATCTATTATAAAATTTAGCAGTGAAATTCCGGCTTGACTAAAGAAGTTGAAAATTACTATACAATTAATGATACTTCTTTGGTATGAGACAACGCTGTGTGGTATCCGGCTGAGTAGGATTGACCACCCTTATTTCTTACTGAGGTATCGTAAAAGGCGACTAAGGTAAGTTGACGTCAGGCAGGCGGTCGGTCGTTAAATACGTACCTAGCCAAATCATGTGACAACATATTTATAACATGTTGTCACGAGCCCACTTAGAGTGGGATAAGAGTAACAGGATGACTATGGTATGTCCGTAGAACCCTTCGTGGTTCTAATTCAACAACATGTAGAATTTAAAGAGAGGAGACTTTTTTCGGCAGAGGACGTTTATCCATTCCATTCTAATAATGAATAATTCCAAAATTTCTAGTCAAATAAATCTCAACAAATAGCATAGCACCCAAATGCTCCAAGCACTGTTAGACTGTACTAAATTATATGTTTAAAGTTACAGATAACTTGTAACCCGCATTTTCACTGACCCCAAGTTTACTATTTTCTTAAAACTGATAGGTAAGTATGACATGTCTATGATTGACAAAATAAAACCAGCCGCTTGATACTAATAAAATCTTAATATTATAAACTACGATAACTCATACAAGCTAAGATTACATTGTTAATAAGAAAAAGACTAAATAATAACTGGTTGAAACAATTTATAGGATAAGCCGTTATTTTGCGGATATCCATAATACAAAAGTAAAGAAAATATTATTTTGCTATAATGCGCGACGATCGCGGATTAAAGCAAAAAAATTGAAATATACTAATGTCAGAACAGAGAAAAAAATCTATCATTACTTCACTAGCGAAGTTCGTATTGAAATATATAAAATACACACCTTCCTGCCTGCACAACAAACATAAATGTGTGCTATGCAGCTTTAAGATTTATTTCTAGATTTTATATTCAAAGATCTGATTTGTTAAGCCCCAGGCGTGACTGCGCTGTCTAGTTTTCCCCGACGTGTAGCCCCGCGTGGCCTAAAGCCATGATTTATCGTGCAGTCGGACCACACAATCGCTAATATGATAACATGAAATATATACCTTCTATCGGTTATTTAATAAACCATTGAAGAAAAGGACATTTAATGATAAATTATAGCATGTACCTACCAATGTTAACATATTATCTTTATGTGAATTTGTTGGTTCTACGATTCTGTTTATTTTTGTTTTTAAAATTATACTATACTATAATATAATTATATTATAATGACCTGGTTTACTTTGCTCGGTAATTTTTTACAAAACAAAAAAGAAACTTCAAAAAAAAAGAAAACAAAAATAGGTAGTTGGGGATCGATCCTAGGTATTTACATTTCTCTACCCGTTTCCGAATAAGCTACGCTGACTTGAAAGTTTATAGCAAAATAGTGTTTTATATTCAATATAAATCTTAGTATTTTTTAATGACCAAAAACTGGGATAAAACGGTTTTTATACATAAAGCTAGATCGATTTTTCTCCCCCAAAACCCCTACATGCTGAATTTCAGGAATCGTTGGAGCCGTTTCCGAGATTCCGAAAATATATATACATACAAGATTAATTCATTTAAATACTAAAGATATGCATGTATCGCCAGTTTTATGTTACCCATAACGCAAGTATTACGAACAAGTTACTCACTTTAGGGACAGACGATTGTGCATGTCAGTGTCCCATATATTTAAATTTATTTAATAGACAGTAGTGTTCAGAGTAGGAGTTCTGAGTATTATATAATAATAATGGGTCATATAATAATAATGATTATTATATAATAACAATTTATGTATATAATAATAGGTAATGGGTGTATATTTGTATTTGTATTTAAGTATGAATTTAAAAAATATATAAGTATATATTCACCAGTTGTCTGTCTACCATAACACAAGTATTAAGTTACTTACTTCGGAGATGGACGACCGTGTAAGTGTCCCATATATTTATTTATTTTATTTATGTTCTATATAAGGGAAACGATATTGTATTATGATTCAGCGTATATAGAAACTTTTATATTTCCAAATATAGAAAATAGATTCATTTCATATTATATGGCGATGACTAACACCGGAGACGTGCGTACCAGAAACAAAAAAATGCGCTATTTACATACGCTCGTAGGACGTAGTTTACACGTCTAATGTAGCGAAAACGAGTTCTTATAGTACTCGAAGTGAAAAATTCTGGGTAAATCCATTGTAAACATCACATTAAATTTGCTACGTGTAACGCCGTATGGTATCCGGCTAAATAGAATAGTCTTTTTTTTATCCGATTTTTAGTGGGTCGCTTATGAATTTTTATTTGAAGTACTGCTGAGAAACGCCCTACTTGACCAAACACATCCAGGTCAAGGTTGGTGGCTTTCGCGATTGGATACGTCCACCACCACCCTGCCTGTTCGGTAAAGGTGGTACACAATCTTTATTGTCTTATAACTTAAAATAATAATAATAGATAGAGACATGATATCGCGGACTTTTCTGTAGTATTCATGTAGATTAAAAATTCAATACAACATAACTTTAGTGTATCTCTGTTGATTTATGCGGCGCACTTTACTGATGGCGAGTTTTTTTTTACAATGACTATCTTTTAGTAAAAACCGTACAAAATTTTTTTTAGTAGATTTTGAAAAAATCGATCACATACAGCCAGACATCTTTAGGGACTTTTTATATTAAGTACTAGCTTTTACCCGCGACTTCGTTCGCGTCAACTGTTGTTTTAGGTTTGTTAATAGATGGCGCTTTTCAATGTCATACTATTTCTGGAGAAATAACATGTTTTCAATAGCCTATTTATTTTGTCGGTGTACAAATAATAACTGTGCCAAATTTCATCGATATTGGTTCAGCGGATTCGCCGTGAAAGTAACAAACATACATCCATGCTCACATTTCGCATTTATAATATTAGTAGGATAGAGAACAGACCACTAGCAACGGCTCCGGGCCTTAACTGTACAATAGATCAGTTGCCAGTATTTGACAGTAATTGTTGTGGATTGCTGCAGATCTCGGATCGCCACGGATACCACAAAACCATTTAATACAGAACCCTGTTTATTCCACTTTGCTAAGGCTGGTTACATTCTACGGAGATCTAACCGCATGGTGATACAAATATCAGTTTATTTTAAACGACTTCTCCGTTGTTATATTTATGTGTGGTTATTTATTGTTGGGTAATATTGTCACTTACCTCACGAATTTCAAATTGTCCTGGGAATAAAATAGAATGCTGCTTTCGAAACAAAATTATCGAACTAAACCGAAAATAATTACTTACCTGATATATATCTTATGAACATCCTGTCAGATATCAAAAGCTTTGTTTCGAGCTTACAATCAATTGTGGTAAATACTTCCTTATAATAATTATTATTATTTTGCTATAATCCGCGATCGCGAAAATATTATAGCAAAATAATATTTTCATTTGTTTTGTATTATGGACCTTCGCAAAGTCCGCCTAATTCTATAAATTCTCCATTTAGATCACCAACGATACTTAAAAATATATTTTCATTGTTGATACATTGAGTATTTAATGGTGTTAGCGCCATCAGATAAATTCGCTATTTGCTGATAAAGAAATCCATTAGGGTTGAGCTGATTGTTATTTTATTGCCATGTAATAAAAAAAGGTGTTTTGTTATAAAAACATGCAAACGATTTGTTTTCCAGTTCGCGCCCACGCATCAATTAGTGGGCCTGTCTTTAACAACTTTTTAACCAAAGTTACGAGGTATTAGATACGGTATTAAGTAAACTACATAATAATATACACTTGAATATGGCAACCGATAGTTAAGTGTGGTATTAATGATTATTTATGGTATCATATTATAATATTTAAATATAGGATATCGTACATAGATGTCGATCGTTCGATACAGATATTTAATGAGCTTATTATAGTAATCTTTCGATGAGCTACCGAAGAACTGATTGTATGTAATAAAATTTACATTAAATTGAAGTTGAGACCTTAGATTTAAAAAACCTTTGCTATAGGAAGTTACACATGTTACGCTAAACATTGTGGCTCCAATATTTTTAAATGAAAATCATAACTTTCATAACGTCAGCCATTTAACATGATTCAAATATACTTAGCACTATTATAAGCAACTGCAATAATTTATTGAATCTGTTGATACACGATTCTGCCAGTGAATTATCAGTACACCAGTGGTCCAACATTTTTTTATACAATTTATTTGTTCTTCAAGTCTAGTTATCGAAGTATTTATTCCAAAATATGTACCTATTGTTAAAGAATATTCAGAAGCGAGTGTTAAAGAGACCCTAAATTATAATTCAATTTGTATTCCCACACTTGTTATTAATACCATATCCCAAAGCAAACAACACATCACACAAGATGGCTTGTTATTCCGTTGCCATCGAAACCTCCATTTGTTATAGCGCATTACGCTGAGCACGCCATCGGCTGTGTTCGTAGGACGGTCGGTCACAGAGAACTCTATAATTGCTTTCTGGTGTCGCGGCGAGGTCCTCATCAGCTACACTCGTAATACGCACGATAGTAGCGACCTCTTTTAATATCCATTTACACTATGTATTGCCAGTTGTCTGTCACCTATAACACAAGTTACTTACTTTAGGGACGGATAATAACGTGTACTTCTGAATCCGTATAGATTTTTACTCAGTGCCTACATAAAAAAGATGAGAATTCCAATATTTAGATTGCAAGGACATGTAATGAAAAGAAATGTAAATCATGTAACCAAACGAGTGTTAAATATGAATGTGGATGGATATGTGACTAGAGGGAGGCCGAAAAAGAGATGGTTTAAAAGGAGTGGAGTTCAGTTAATAGAAGAGAATGGGAGTGAAAAATATGTTGTAGTGACTTCACTTAGAGTGGGCAGGGAAATGATAGAAGGGAATGGCAAGATCTTATATTCAGCTGAGTAGAATAGACTACCCTAATTACTTACCGAGATGCCGTAAAAGGCGACTAAGGTAAGTTGATCCACCGTGTGGTATCCGGTTCAGTAGAACAGACTTATCGAGGTGTCTTATCGCCTTATAAGGCAACTAAGGTAAGTTGACGTCAGGCAGGCAGGTCGTAAAATAACTAGCCAAATCAATTAACAACATGTTTAAAACATGTTGTGCCGACCCTATTTACTGTCGGATAAGGGCAGGAAAATGATGATAATCAAACTCATCGCACAAAATACATTATACAATAACAACAGACAACGAGTTTATAGCTCACAATTTTTTTATAATGTTTATAGAATGTAAATAAATTCGAATTCGCGTCCCAATTAGCAGGAACATGTGTCTAACAATGCGAAGCAGGCGGTATCGATATAAAAAGTCGAGATTTTTTTCCCATAGCGCCAATCAAAGAATGTTCTCATTACTGGATAATAGCAATGAATTTGAAATTGAAATGTATTGAGCCGGTATGGGGTTACCATGTCGTACTGGAAATACAGGATATTTAACCGTGTGTAACCTTATCTTAAATGTCGCTTGTCCAGTACTGTTCACTATTCATTACATTCTTTATCAGACCATTAAATTGTTAAAAGGCTATTTATATTTCATACAATATTTTATTATGACAATTTAAATATTTTCTTGCATATTCTTGACTATGGAATTTGGATTTTAATTTTTTAATGTCGTGACATAATTACTCAATGATCAATAACCATTGTTTAGCTTTATAATAATAATTATTTTTCCATAATATAATTATTTTAACAATTATTAATCGTTATTATCAATAACGCACATAGTCCTATTGACATCTTTATTAATTTTAAGTAAACTTATTTATTAATTTATTTATTAAATCAAGTATCAATTACACACAAGAACAAATAATGCTTCAGCAGAGATTAAACAGATACACAGATTCTTTGTTGATGGTTCTTAATTTAGCTATTACGTTAAACTTGCTATGGAAGGAAACTGGCGCCTGAACTAGGATTCCCTGTATTTCAGGTCGCCAGAGACTTCCTCCCTTACAAAATATAATAGACTAAGTATTACAAGTTATAATCTACTACAGTAATTAGTAAATTCTCTTAAGAAACGCTGATTACATCAAAATTGTACCTTTTATAGTTACAATATTGACATCTTTGTACCTAGTTAGTTAAAATAAACGTTGATTTTATAAAATCATCGAAACTATACTTTCCAACAAGCTGGTTTAAATGCGCAATATAGCTCCTACTAACCATCAATACCTTGTAAATATAATTTGAATTTTTATTGTATGCAGAAGGAATGTGACAAAAATGCTTGGATTTGAAAATCCTTTCAGGTTTGTACATGACTGCGGTTTCAAATTAAATCAAAATAATATTTATTGGAAATAAGCTCTTTCGAGCACTATCGAATCGTCTAGGATCAATATGATTAGTGAAGCTACAACTGGATCGAAATGCTCTTACCGAGAATAACCAGCAAGAAAGTCGCCTGATAATATTTTAAAAATTTTCGATTTTAAATTATAACCGCATGCAATATAAACCTGCTGATCCAACACCGCACCGCAGTACTAGCACTGCACTCATTAACAACTACAATCTCAAACGTTTCGCCCCGTAAACGAAGCATATCAAGAGGACCCTACGAAAAAAAGCTGGTGTGATTTGTATATTGAGATGGTCCCCCTAGCCGCGACGCATAATCAAAGAGCAGCTGTTTGCTGGCGGGCGACAAATTAATTGTAGCTAATGACAAGTCGGCGCTCTTGATGTGTAGAATGCTGGTTTGTTCTGTCTATCGCCTACTTATTAGCGTACAACACTATCTAGAACACTCTGGTTATGTGATTTGATACGTAATAAGTGAAAGAAATAATGGGTGCTTCATATAATTAATTTATGGCATGTAAGATTATTCTTGCGCATCTACTCTAAACATTAAACATAGACATAGATCCCGCAGTTTAACCCTCGTAATTTTCATTTTTTTTAAACCTTATTACATTTTTATCGGACCCTATTTTACGGATCCCTATTTTTTTTTATAAATTTTATATACCTAACCTATGTTGCTCAGTAAAGATGCAGCTTTTCAATGGTGACAGAAATTATCGAAATCGGTCCAGTAGTTTTAGTGTGAAAACATTACAAACATACATACAATTTTTTCCTGACAAGTGCTTTGACTTATTGTGCCACTATACGCCTTATCCAAATATCCGCAAAGGAGGATATAGGATCCCAGAACCGCCCCGTTACTTTAACCACCTATGTTTATCTGAAGTTTAAAGGCCACATCTGTAGGTGTTTTGAAATCCGAACACTCATCAAATGTCATCCATCTTACTAAATGTCAGCATTTATTCATGCAAAATTATAAGTATCAGGGGAACTGTAATAGCTGGTCCATTGCTAACGGTCCTCTCATTGAGAGACGATCTAGTAGTCTACATCTTCATTATTATTATAACCGTTATGCAGACTCAACATTGATCCAATGATCTATAACGAACCAGCTTGAGCTAATAATACAGCTGCTTCATGAATAACTGACAGACACTTTATTTGATCGGAGAAGGTAATGAATAGATTTGACTATGCCGCCATTTTCTTTCCAATACTTTTTTTAAAATTTATAACTAATTATTATATATTTTTTATATTATTGTGTATTCATAATTTATATATGAATTATATAATATAAAAATATCTAAATCTAAAAAATATCTTTTAAAAGCAGATCAAGCGAAAAGCAAACGTTAAAAATTACATTAGTAAAGAAATCAACTTTCTGCAAATTTTTCATCCTATTGCCGATGAAAAAACAAACATAAGTCATATCAAACTCTCTATGACTCTACCTGATATCTGTTGATGAGTAATAATATTTTAATTTTAATTGAAAACTCGTTGCTTCCATTTAAAATAAAAGTGCTTTTCGAACTTTTTCATTATGTACATATATGTATGTATCTTTGCTTAAGACACAGCAACAGTAGATGATGTTGTTAAGCAACACTAAACCAATGAGTGTTCTATTGTTTATTTATGTTATTGATAAATTTCCAACTCACCTGTTCACTTAAAAATGCCTAAAAGATCTTTGAAAAAGACGCTTATATAATAAACAATTTAACTTCATAAAGCCGCAACTTGTCTCAAGAGCATCCATTTTTCTTCTCTTCTTTTTTATACTCTATCTTTTTTATATTATATCTTTTAAAAAATTACGCGGCTCGTCACCCAGGTACTTAAAGTGTTACTTATAATAATTATTTTAAAGATTACCACCATCGTAAATAAGTAAAACGGAACACGAGCGTTCGATCAAAGTGGATAATTGGTGAATTACTTCGACAATTTCGCGGCATGTTGATCTTTAACTCGACACGTGCGCTGGTAGTACAATTAAAAACTAGATAAATCCTATGTTAACTCATCTAAGACAGTAATTTTCTATGCCTCACATTTTAGGCGTTCTAGTTTTGTGAAGTGTTTACGTTTACAATACTTTGATCCAAGTATATAATGGTTCTTCCTTTTAGTGAAAAATAAATTTGTAATTAGCTGTTGCCATCTATAAGCAACTGCCCAAAACCTCAGAACTGTAGCACATTGTTTAATATTTAAAATTTTAATATTATTAATTAATATTTTTTAATAGCTACAACAAACAAAACGCTTATTATTTAAAATTTCATACAAAACGGTCAACTACTAGTAAGTAACGGCCTGTTACTATCCCACTGCTGGGCATAGGCCTCCTCTCACCATTTTTGGAGAGAAGGGTTGGAGCTAAGACCTACCACGCTGCTCCAATGCGGATTGGTAGGTTACACATATCCCTAGGATTTTCTAGAGATATGCAGGTTTCCTCACGATGTTTTCCTTCACCGAAAAGCGTGTGATAAATTGAAATTATCAATTAGACACATAAGTTTTAATAGAAAAACTCATTGGTGTCTGCCCGCTTCATCACAGCTTTTTGTCAACTACTAGGACATGGTCAATTAGTGGTGCCCTAACCTTATAAGCATTTTAAATTTGTACAAATTCTGTAAAAAATACACCTAAAATTAAAATCCTTGATGCTAATGCTAACAAATTTTGATGTAAGGCTAAATAGGTCTGATTATAAAATTTTTGAATCTGTGGAAGGCCTTTGCCCAATTTTATGGCGGGTTAAGCTAACATAAGATTAGATAAGAAATGCTACGCCATGAATATATTACAAACGGTGTAAAAATGATTTTCTATAATAATCTTAATAGTAAAGAGTAAAAAACACTGTAACTGAAAACCTCTTTCGTAAATGGCTACTGCCTGCAAATTTGAATTAATAAATTTCAGTAAAAAGTATTCTTGGTTTTGCTTAGTAAATATGTCAACTGATTTTATTTAAATCATCTCAGGTATTTTTGCAGATTCATTCACAATTATACCGCTCAGCATAATAGCGGTATCTTTTCTTTTTTTTTTTAACAGGAATAAACCCCTTATGGGTACCGCCGCCCGACGGGGACAGGCGACGGTTATGTCGGACTCGCACCGACTAAAATAACCTGTGTGCTCCACTACGTTGCTGGTGGCGGGGATAGGGTACCTATAAAGACATTATCCCCATCCCCACCGGCAGCAACTCTGTAATAGCGGTATCTGTAGTGTATGTAAACTAATGGTGTATGAATATAGCACAGGCTCAAACAAGCACTAACAAGTAATCACATGTCACATCACGTCCACTCTCACCAAGGGCTTTCGTGTTACTAACGGGGTGCATCCTGCGACCGTGTATGGACCTTTGTACTAGTGTGAGTTAGGGTGACTATGTTCATGTATGTATTACATATCCGTGTCTTGTATATAAGTATACAAAGTAAGTTACACACAACTCAACCCACATCCTCTCTACTTTTTTAAGAGAAAGGTTGAAGCTTACACCTACCATGCTGATCTAAGGCGGATTGGTAGGCTAGGGGCCATTCAAGTACTACGTAAGCAAAGTTATTATAATTACTTACCCCTCCCCATACCCCTTGTCAGCAAAAGTAAACAAAGCTCTTAACTCCTCCCGGAATTCTCCCGGTGTTGCTTCACTGAAAATCGTGTGATAAATTACAAATATCAATTACATACATAAATATTAACAAAAATCTCATTGGTCGTGGTTTGAACCCATGATCCCTAGAGAGAGGCACACGGTACCAATATTTGACTCTCACTGATTAGAATAGAACAGCCTAATTTCTTACCGAGGTGTCGTGAAATGCAACTTAGGTAAGTTGACTCGCCGTGTGGGATCCTGAGTGGAATAAGCCATCCTCTTGTAAATGGCGACTAAGATAAGTTAACGTCAGACAGGCGGCCGGACTTAAAATACCTAGCCAAATCATGTAACAACATGTTTATAACATATTGTGCAGACCCCACTTAGAGGAGGATAAGGGCGGGAGAATGATGATGAGTATATTAATAGGATTTATGTAGTATTTAACAATATACTATCGAAAATTGAAACATACGAAGCTCTCAAGCGATGTCAAATTAAATTGGATAATATTATAATATTACAGGCAAAAGTGTTATAACGTGAGTATTAAGAAGCTATTTAAAAATCGTAATATAAAAGCTCTTATAACTGGGAGTAAATTATCCTTTTTAAGTAGGTAATTTATAGGATTATGTAAAATAAGATACCAATTGGCTATGATCTCATCTTGTTAAGTGGTTTTATAAGACGCGGCTTATCTTGTCCATGCTTTGTCAGAAATTGTGAGCTTTCCTTTTCCCAACTTTATACTTTTAAATATCTATACTAGGTAATAGCTATATATAATAAGCTGTGTGTAATAATAAGCTGTGGTAGCCCAGCGGTAACACCGTGTGCCTCTTTCTAGGAGGTCTAGGGTTCAAAACCCCGGGCAGGCACCAATGAGTTTTCTAGTAAAACTTATGTGTCTAATTAATAATTGTAATTTATCACACGCTTTTCGGTGAAGGAAAATATCGTGAGGAAACCTGCATATCTCTAGAGAATTCTGGGGATATGTGTAACCTACCAATCCGCATTGGAGCAGCGTGGTAGGTCTTAGCTCCAATCCTTCTCTCCGAAAAAAAAAACGGAGAGAAGAGGCCTATTCTCAACAGTGGGATAGTAACAGGCCGCTACTTACTTTTACTTACTTACTAGGTAATATATAAAGCTAAAGAGTTTGTTTATCTGATTGTTTGATTGTCTCAGTAACTACTGGATCGATTGAAAAATTATTTCAGTGTAAAGTAATCCATTTATTGAGAAAGGCTATAGGCTATATTACATCACGCTAAGATGAATAGGAGAGGAGCAGCAATAAAATTAAAGCTTTCCTTGCATGCGCTGAGTAAACGGTAATAGTTATTCAAATATCATGTATTACAAAATTGTTCCCTCTAAAAGTTCTAAATAAAAGTCCACGACAGCATATGTCTAAGCTAGCTTTTAAGGTTATCCCGCTCTAACCATTTTGATGGCTATCAAAATAATATATTACATCAAGGTAATCTATCTCACCATTGCGCTATAGAGAACTTTAAGAGAAGCAAACATTTATATGGAATCTATAGTTCATTAATAAAAATACTTTATACAATACTAAAGTACCATATAAAATGATAACAATTGTTTTTTTATGTAAGTCTTGGAAACGATTTTATAGTCATAATTATAATTTATTATTTATGCGATACTGGGTAGTTATAAAACATTATATATTTTATAAGATATTGATCTTTAATGCTGAGTTTTTATGAGAAATAAGTGAGATCATTAAAAACTTTTAAATTTACAATGCTCTTGCGACGGTCTAATGAAGTGTGCTATCCGACAGAGTAGAATAGACCGCGGTGTCATGAATGGCGACCAATGTAAGTTGACCCTCCGGCTGAGTAGAATAGACTACTCTCATTTCTCACGGAGGTGTCGTAAACAGCGACTAAGCTAAATTGACCCGCCGTGTGGTATCCGGCTGAGTAGAATAGAAAACTCTCATTTCTCACTGAGGTGTCGTAAACAGCGACTAAGCTAAGTTGACCCGCCATGTTGTATCCGGCTGAGTAGAATAGACCACCCTTATTTCTTGTCGAGGTGTCGTATTTATTTATTTATTTATAAAGCGACAAAGGTAAGTTAACGTCAGGCAGTCGGCCGGTCGTAAAATACCTAGCCAAATCACATCATGGCATAGTTTATAACATTATGTGATAACTCCACTTAGAGTGGGAGAAGAATAGGAAAATAATGATGCTCTTGCGATGGTCTCATACATTAGTTGTCAATTTATCGCAAACAATAGAATTAACAGCAGTATTTTATCCTAAGATTCGTTTTTTAAACTTGAAGACGTATGTATAGTTTTGATTCGAATTTAAGTTTTAAACGTTTTAAGCTAAAAACGTGACTTAAGCCTATTTGAGTCCATATTATATACATACCAAAGGGCGCCTAAATTCTCGAGTACTGTTTATTTGAAATCATTTGCTCCTCTTACAATGTTTAACACAAAAAAGTGTACAAACCGGGACATAAATAAACATTGATTACAACGAATTTCTGAAAATATCTGACGCGCCGAACGCGCTTGTCCAATATTTTACGAAAACTCCGCCCCCACTTCTTTGTGTTATTTACGAACAACAAACAGAAACTTGTTTGTTTGTGGGTCATTGACTGAATTAGATATATGTGCTGTAAACACCCCAATAATTTGTAATCGCTAAATAAATCTATATCCATATAATTTATTGGTACTAACGAAAATTTATGCGGTAATTAATAAAAAGTATGATGATTGTTTGGGAAAATTGAATGAAAAATAAGTGGAAAGTAAAGACTTAAGCGTTAGTCAGATGGGATATTATCTTTGGAGACACTTACAACGATATCTTAGTAGATTGAAGTGAAATCGCCCTATCTGAAGAATAACGTTACATGCCCTATGTATAAGCATAGGAAATGTGACTTTATTCTACGGATAGGATAAAATGGGCATTCGTGAACCTCAGCACTAAGAGTCTGTTTCACAAATTACGAATAAAGTCATCATCTCATCATTATCTTCCTGCCCTTATCCCACTCTAAGCGGAATCGGCACAACATGTCATAAACATGTTGTCACATGATTTGGCTGCGTTTTTACGACCGGTCGCATGCCTGACGTCAACTTAACTTAGTCGTATTTTACGACACCTCTATAAGAAAGAGGGTGGTCTATTCTACTTAACCGGATACCACACGGTGAGTCAACTTACCTTAGTCGCCTTTTACGACACCTCGGTAAGACATGAGGGTGGTCTATTCTACTCAGCCGGATACCACACGGCGGGTTGACTTACCTTAGTCGCCTTTTACGACACCTCGGTAAGAAAAGAGGGTGGTACTTTTCTATTCAGTCGGATACCACACGGCGTAAATTATTGATGTCACATGATTCGGCTAGGTATTTGACGTCAGGCCGGCGGCCAGTCGTAAAATACCTAGCCGAATCATGTGACAACATGTTTATAACATGTTGTGGTGACCCCACTTAGAGTAGGATAAGGGTAGGAGGAGAATGATGATGTAAACTTAATATAGGTATAAGCTTTAATAAAACCAAATTTCATTAATATTACTCCAACGGATTTGCTGTTAAAGTGTAATAGACATACATACAGACTTTCGCAATCATAATATCAATATAGATATTAATATCTATCTATATATATTCTCCTGCCCTTATCCCACTGTAATTCGGGTCGGCACAGCAGTTAAATGATTTGGCTGCGTTTTTACGACCGGCCGTCTGCCTGACGTCAACTTACCTTAGTCGTATTTTACAACTCCTCGGTAAGAAGGAGGGTGGCCTATTTTACTAAACCGGATACCACACGGTGAATCAACTTATCTTAGTCGCCTTTTACAGCACCTCGGTAAGAAATGAGGGTGGTCTATTCTACTCAGCCGGATACCACACGGCAGGTCGACTTACCTTAGTCGCCTTTTACGACACCTCGGTAAGAAATGAGAGTGGTACTATTCTACTTTCCCGGATACCACACGGCTAATATTAAAATGTATCCAACTATCGTAAAATAAATTTCGTCATCTATCACAGCCACAAATTTATTCGTAAATCTGTGTAATTCGTTTAAATACTGATTAAATAGTAAATTATTGGTTAGATGTTAGATGACAAATATCTAGAGATAACGAAACGTTATCATTAACTGTACAGAATGCTAGTTAGTTAAACTAACGGCTTGATACAATTTTATTAGCGAATGTATAATTTGTTTTACTTGTCTTAATCTAATATTGGTTAAGAAACTTAATGTTTACTTTACCCTAAGGAAACAAATATCCTACAAAAGATATTGGTACATCTTAGCTACAAACTATCCTATCCTACTTCCTACTAATATTTATAAATCCTATTAATATTATAAACGCGAAAGTTTGTGAGCATGGATGTTTGTTTGTTACTCTTTCACGGCGAATCCGCTGAACCAATATCAATGAAATTTGGCACAATTATTCCTTATACATCGAGGTAACTTATATTCTATAGAAATCATGTTAATTCTACAGAAATAGTATGACATTGAAATGCGCCATCTATTATGAACCTATCACGCAACAACAGACTAGTAGTCCATAGAGGAATTGACAATCTTAAAAAGTTCTTCTTATCCTCCTGAATATAGGTCACATCAAAGGCTTTCTACTCTAAGACGGAGTGTTTTTATGGATCCTGTTGCAAACTTCTTTAAGGTGGTCTTTCCACATTGTTAGCGGTCATACGGAACACTATTTTAACAACACAGGAAACAGGCAAATAAAATGTATATAATGAATAGATATTTGAACGATTAAATTACAAAGTCGCGCGAACAACTAGAATATGTGATATAAATACAAGTACCGAAATAACTGGCCTTATAAACAATAATAGTAGTAATAAGCAGGTGACATAGTTCAAAGAACTTTGGGATAGGCATTGGTTAACGATGATCAGGAGATTCTTAGATTATCCTCCTGCAGTTATTCCTCTGTAAGTGGAGTCTGCACAAAATGTTATAAACAGGTTGTCACATGTTTTGGCTACGTATTTTACAACCGGCCGCCTGCCTGACGTCAACTTAACTTAGTTGTATTTTACGACACCTCGGTAAGAAAGAGGGTGGTCTATTCTACTCAACTGGATACCACACAGTGGATTGACTTACTTTAGTCGCCATTTACAACACCCTTTGTAAGAAAGAGGGTATTCTTTTCTACTCAATCGGATACCACACGGTGGGATCAGGAGTTTCTAGTTAATACAAATTTTACCACAGAGAGTCCACATAAACCTCACAAGAAATCCTGGTGTAAAATCTCACAATGAGATCAAAACCTGTAGTTCCCATAATATAAACTGAGTATAAATATATAATGCAATAATCAGTCACAAAATTATTTTTAAATACTATTCAAATAAAGCCTAGTCACGATTTGCTTTTCAAATAGATAATAACTCCGAAGCGCCGTATAGCCGATCAAAATGTTTACCAGCGACATTCCCGTGTCACAGAATTTCACATAAACGTGTCAGTTTTGCATACAGACAAACGAACAATCGCCTGATAAGATAACTGTGACAAATAATACGCCAATTAAATGTTTTCAAAGACGTCTGCGACACAAAATTTGTGGCTTTAAAAAAAACAGTTTTTAGGTCAATATCTCGGTAAACTTGTTTGGGTCATGTTTCATAAGCAAATGAAATTTGATACGACTACTTGCATTCGAGATGGTAAGGCCCTTTTACGTAATACGTAATTTAAAAACAAAAAGATTAATATAGCAATCAGGAATATTTATATTTTAGGAATTTGAACTTGAGAGCTATTGTATGCAATCATTATTATGGTCTTGGTGGAAATACACTAAGTTATGCATATACGTGACTACAATTGACAAAAGCAAGCCCTTTTTGAATATATTATATCGGATCTCCAACAGAATTACATATTATGTAATCCAACAAATATCCTTTATAGTCTCAAATTCATTATGTATTACCGATTATAGAAGATCACATCATTCTTAAGCTGTGGTAGCCCAGCGGTAACACCGTGCGACTTTTTCGAGGAGGGCACGGGTTTAAACCCGGGCAGACACCAATGAGTTTTTCGTTAAAACTTGTGTATAATTGATAATTGAAATTTATCACACGCTTTCGGCAAAGGAAAACATTGCGAGGAAACCTACATATCTCTAGAGAATGCTGGAAATATGTGTAACCTACCAATCCGCATTGGAGCAGCGTGGTAGGTCTTAGCTCCGAATCTTCTCTCCAAATACGGAGAGAAGAGACCTATTCTCAGCAGTGGGATAGTAACAGGTCGCTGCTTACTTACTTACTACATCATTCTTAGTTACAATATTACAAATAAAAACGTAAAAATAAATAGAGGAGAATACTGAAAACATAAAAAATAAATTAATCACACACATAGGTAATTTGTATCCTAAGTTTTTAGTCTGTGACAATAATATAATGTATTCTGTCTGAGGTAACTGGTATATCATGTTTCTCGTCCACGATGGAGGAATTCTTAATAAGAGCCAAGACAAATATTAAAAATACATACTTATGCTCCTACTTGTTACAGCAGACAAATGTTTACATACCAAGATACTGGTTCCGAATGTGTATTAAGTTTATCGCAAATAATCTTAAGGAGATCCGGCGGAAAGCCTAAGTTGATGGCGTGACTCGGCAGTTTATGTTTCTTGTAGACCCGCTTCAGTGATTTGTGAACTACGAGTAAAATGCAAAAGTTAGTTAAATTATTTGCTATAATCCGCGTTTGTTAACAAAATCTATGAAATGCTAAGTGTAGGAAGCAAAATGGTTCTTATACCTTATACAAACAGGATTAGTTACCACACGTATCACAAAACATCACCACCAAGAGCACACACACAAGCACTATACACATTCACTACAACAATCTCAACCATCGTTTCAGATCCCCGTAACCTAAGTTAACTAACCATCGTCAGAAGATAGGCTCCACGACAATTTTTTTTTATTATTCGACGATTATAGCTTATTGACATAGATGCCATACGATTAAAAATCCCTAAATGGACTTAAATTCTCTAAATTACAGACAACTATATCAATCATATCTATTAGATTTTTGCTGACACAATTAATAATAACGTTCAACAACAAATAACGTAAGTTTATTCAGATTTACGTAAAAGCTAAAATACCTTCATAATATACTAAAAGTAAAAGTGTAAATATTGACATTCCGTTGTGACCGTGGACCAACAGGTGGTTATAATAGGCCAATTCATTATAATTATTATTAAACTTACAAACTTTACCGTAAATTATTACAATTTTACATAATATTATGCATGAATTGTCAAAGGCACGCGTGCGCATTCCATAGACAGACGGTCATGATTTGTTTGTACCGTACCATAAACAAAACGGTTCATTTAGAACAAGATTATGACTTCACATTCTTACAACGTAATATCGCTCTAATTGTTTGTGATCTATATCTGATTAGTTTTATGTAATCGGATATCATCATTTTAGATGGTTTAATAACTTGTCTTATAGCATATTTCTGATTTTGACCAGAGTATGATATGTTACCGTGTGGTATCCAGCTGAGAAGAATAGACCATTCTCATTTCTTACTGAGGTGTCCTAAAGGCGATTAAGGGAGGTCATGCCGTGGTATCCAGTTGAGTAGAATATTCAAATTCAAACTCAAAATATTCATTATTCACATAAACTTGTGAACAAGTGATTTTGAATCGTCAACTCTACTGCTGGTTCGGAAAGCTGTTCGTACCGAGAAGTGCACGCAAAAAACTCGGTGGTTGCTCTTTTTAAAAATATAATTCTTAATACTATTTACATTAAGTCGTTACTGTCTTGTATAGGTTCAAAGAGAGCTATATCCACACATTCTTATCTTCTAATCTTCAAGAGTATAGTAGGCTGTCTGTAACAGCCTCTTTTTAACAGTGTTTTTAAACCGCTATAATGGCAAAGCTGAAATAGACCCTCTTTCTTGCCGAGGTGTAGTAAAATACGACTAAGGTAAGTTGACGTCACGCAGGCGGTCGTAAAATACGAAGCCAAATCATGTGGCAATTCTTGTATTGTTACATTTATTTGGGTCATATCACAATATCGCTCATTTTTCTTTGTTAAGTTCGACGTTTCACTAGAGCTGCAGCCAATTGCAATTTAAAAAATTCGCAGTCTAATTTCAATCATAACATTTTAGCCTGTGGCCTAGATTACAGTACGAATCTAGATTCATGTCAATTATGATAGACAGAACTCTTGATAGGAATAATAATCACTATGAGATTTTGCACCCCCACTTGATTGACATTCAATTAATCTGCTAAGTGATTCGCTCACTTCAAATGCATTCAATTAAAATGTTGATTATATCATACTGGCGTTTATTTATTTATTTCTTTTTATACATATAATTAGAAAAGAGAAAGAAAAAGTAAAAAAGCACATGTATAAAGGCGGACTTATCCGTAAAAGAGATCTCTTCCAGTCAACTTTTGAGTAACAGAAGGAAAAGGACATGAATTGAAGAAGAAAGAGAAAATGGGTAATATAGAGTAAAAGAAAAAGTTAATATAAATTTAACTATTCAATCTATTAATTAGTTAAGTTATTATTTAGCTAGGCGTTAGTATGATTATTTATTTAGCATTATTCATAAGCTATTTGAGCTTTTTATATCCTTTTCTTTTAATTATCAACTTCAGACATTCACAGGACATAGGTATGGTTAAAGCACTATACGGAAAAGGGACGCTTTGAATCCCGCAATTTCTTTCTTTTTGAGGTTACACTTATCCATTCTATACCACGCTGCTCCAATGCATATTAGTTAGTTTCACATGTCCCTAGATTTTCTGGAATGCTCTAGAGATGAGATGTTTACCTTCAAATTGTCATAAGTTATTATTGTATAGAAAATGTAAAATTTATTACATTTTACACTTAATTTACATATTCCAAATCTTTTATATAAAAAGAGCTCTGTTTCGAATGTTGTTTATCTACTATACTCTCAAGCATTAGAATATTTTGGTTATATGAAGACAAAAATATGATAATGATATATAAATAAATAAATATAAATATATGGGACACTTACACACACGGACGTCTGTCCTGAAAGTAATTAACTTAATACTTGTGTATAATTTTAAATACAAATATACACCAGAGCTCGAAGAACCAACAATTTTTTGTTAGAAAATGTTGGCCCTCGGTGAGAATCGAACCCACGACACGCGGAGCTAAAGGGAAGGTCATTAGCAACTGCGCCAAAGAGGCAGACAAAAATTCCAATTAAAATAATTAAAAATTATGATAAGTAGATTTTGGTTCCAGCACATGTATACACTCAGCCAAATGATCCTAGACAAAACTATATACAGATAAATGATGCATTTAAAACGTTCGCATAGATCAACGATGATCCCATACATCGGCGCCGAACGCAAAGTGTTAACGCATTGACCGAACCATTTGAATCATGCCAACATGCGGCGTTACTTAACATTCCTATCCGATTCACATAATTACTGAAATAAATCATCTGATGTGCGCGCTATTATTAAATATTCTCTAGGATTAAACGGTGCATGCGCGTCGATGCTATAAATAGATTTATAATAACTACATAGAATTAGTTTTGATATTATACTGGAATCACTAACTTCACGCCGTGTCGTATCCGGCTGAATAGAATAGTACCACCCTCATTTCTTACCGAGGTGTCGTAAAAGGCGACTAAGGTAAGTCGACCCGCCGTGTGGTATCCCGCTGAGTAGAATAGGATACCCTCGTTGTCTACGCTACGTTGTATGGCTACGTATTTTACGAACGGCCGCCTGCCTGACGTCAACTTACCTTAGTCGCCTTTTACAACACCTCGGTAAGAAATAAGGTTGGTCTATTCTACTCAGCCGGATACCACACGGCGGGTCGACTTACCTTAGTCCCCTTTTACGAGACCTCGGTAAGAAATAAGGTTGGTCTATTCTACTCAGCTGGATACCACACGGCGGGTCGACTTACCTTAGTCCCCTTTTACGAGACCTCGGTAAGAAATGAGGGTGGTCTATTCTACTCAGCCGGATACCACACAGCATAAAATAATTATTCAAACTATTTTATTAATATTGAAATCGAAATTAATCTCTGTTAGCTAACGTGTACGCCTATTTTCATAAAACACTGTTTTTGTTAGCGCTTTATTAAAAATATGTATATTTATTGACCATACAGATTGCTATATGATCCCATAAATATTAAAATATTTTAAAGCGTACATTAAAATGGTCGAAAAGAGCTGCTCTGCTAATAAATTTAACATTATTAACTAATAAAATTTATATAAAGCGTCCTCGAACGTATTAACACCGTCTACAAAATTCGCTGATAAATATATCCGTCTAGCAAACAGATCGTTAAACGCATTTGTGAGGCGACCTCTGTGAAGAAAAATGCGCCGTACGGACCGTGAATCGAGATAAGCTCTAAACAAATTTGTTAGGCGCCAGTAAATTCGGTAAATTCGTTAACTATTCACAACCAAGGTCGCGAGTTCAACGCGCTGAATAGGGCATGCTCCTAAACCGAGAGGTCTCGTACGGAGGTCGCTTAGTAACAACTTATGACGAGCAAATATAAATGTTAAACCGTTTGGCAAAGTGGTTAGGTGAATGAATGAACTATACTGTTATTGTACACCACAAAAATATACACAACTAGCTGTGCCAGCGGCTTTGCCTGCGTGGAAATCAGTGTGTCAAAAAATTCTTCCCGAATTGATTTGTTATTGTGATGAAAATATCTTCCTATTGTTAAAAGTGAAGTAATCACTTTTAACAATAGGAAGGTAAATTTGAAATAATTTTGTTTCCGGGAAATAAGCTATCTTTTATTATTATTTATCGATATCGATATATTTTAGATTATCGATTTTCGAAGTCAATAAATATTACTTGTCAGTATTATTTCGACGATATTTCTATTATTTTTTTGATAAATTCGTCTAAAAGAACGTTAAAAAAAATGGCAACAAACAGCGCCAAGACCTGGAGCTGCGGTGGAAATAGCCGATCTGGCAAACGGCGGAAGTATGCATCTCCCATCGAGAGTTATATATTTGTGCCGTTTGCAGTCGAGACCCTAGAGCCATGGAGTCAAAGTCCAAAAAAAATTATCCATTTTAACACCTTGGTTGATTGCTTCTTCAGGTGACAAGAGGGCTGCCTCCTTTTTCGAACAAAGATTCAGCTTAGCGATTCAGCGCTGAAATGCTGTCAGCATTCTTGGGACCATTCCACGTTGGCATGATTTGTATAGTCCTAGCGTGTAAGTAATTTAAGAAAGATACAACTTGTACATATTTGCTGTAAATAAAAAAAAAATATATAATGGCATCTTCCAAGAAAAGAATATCAAATAATACTTAAATAGTTTTTACGTGGAATAACTGGCGTCTGACATTTATTAGACTACTTAAAATCCGAGAAACCTACTAAGTAAGAAAGAGTGAAACCTACTAAAGTAAATGAACCGAAAAAGGATCCGCCTAAAACAGATATTATTTTCTGCACTAATACATATAATTATCTCAACTATTTGAACCTCTGTGTGTCAATAAAGTTCATCGAATATTTTGAAATAAAGCAAAAATTTTGTAACAATACATGGGTGCATCGGCAAGTATATAAACATTATTTAAAGTCAGCTTTAATAAATTATAAAGTGTCACTTCCAGTAACAACGTATTGTTGGTAACTGCCGTGAAAATGGTCGAATTACGTTACCTACGTGACATGATTTATGATGCGGCCAACTGTCATTCTGTTGATCTTTTTATGGTAAATCTTTACTTTGTGATACCGCGACAATGACTTTACGCAACGCACTTTGACTTCAATAAACATTGATGAAACATGTACACTGTTACCCAGTTTGGGCCTCGGTATCATTTATTTTTATGTCAAAAAATTTTTAGTGATCCGCGCCAAAATGAGTAAGACAGTATAGACGCCTTGATGACATAACTGTGAGATTTCGTGACATTTATAAGGATTTCGGCAGTTCTATCGCCGGCAAACTCTTATGCCGTCTAGAACTGCCGAAATTTCCTATAAAAAGTTATGAGTTTAATTGTGTGAGTCAAGTTAAAGCTTTTCATGTCCCTACTGTTAATCGTTGAGGATTTCCCTCGTCTGGAGCCAATCCTGGCAGTAGCATCAAAACATAAACTTGCATTACCGTCGGGATTGGAACAACGTGTAAAATTCCAGCTCAATGGGATACCGGCAATGAATCAAATTTGACTTTCAAGATTCCACCTCCACATACATTGCAAGTTAAATAAAAGCTTTAAATAAACGCGTTTAATCGGACCAGAGCTTACACCAATACTTAAGCTTTATTTCTTATTGATTACTATAAAGGTCTTTTTTATTTTATATTCAACTATTATATTAGAAATAGAATAGTCTATATTAGAAAAAAATCGACCGTGTGGTATCCGGCTGAGTAGAATACATAGACCACCCTTATTTCTTGCCGAGGTGTCGTGAAAGGCGACTAAGGTAAGTTGACGTCTTCAGGCGGCCGATCGTAACTATCCAAATCATCAACCATGTTGTGCCAACCCCACTTAGAATGAGATAAGGGCAGCATAAGATAATGATATTTGTAAAAATGCATGAGTTTATGAAAATTTGAATTTACACGTTATTTTTCATATTAAAAAAAACACCGGTGTAATAATTTACATTTGCGTAAATATTTTTAAAAAAGACTGCGAATACAGTACACAATTTATAAACTACCGACGTAATTTACCGTAGTCCGGAATGCAGCGTGTAAACAGTTTTATCAGCTTACAGGAATTGCATAATGTGCGTGAAATATTCGCAAATTTAAACACTCCATACACCTATCTAATTATTGTGTAAACACGATCTTAAGCGATAAGTCGCATTGTTTTACGCGTTCTCAAAAATATATTCTGCACGTAATTGTAAGTTTATTTAATTACGCTAACATTCGTGAACACTTCAATATATTTTATACGTACATGAGACTTTTAAAAAATACACTGAAATGTATGAGTGTATACTACATTTTTCTGTCCCTGAAAGAGTAAATGTTTTTAATACTTTGTGCTGCCTTGAACGCCGCGTGGTACCCGGCTGAGAAGAAAAGACCACCTTTATTTCTTACCGAGGTGTCGTAAAAGGCGACTAAGGTAAGTTAACCCATTGTGTGGTATCCAGTTGAGTAGAATAGACCACCCTTATTTCTTAACGAGGTGTCGTAAAAGGCAACTAAGGTAAGTTGACGTCAGGCAGGCGGTCGTAAAATGCGTAGTTAAATCATGGCACAACATGTTTATAACATGTTGTGCCGACCCTACTTAAGTTGGGATAAGGGCAGGAAAATGACGACTTTAACAGTTCGTTTAATAGCCAGCGGGTCAACTTACCTTTGTCGCCTTTTACAACAAGTCGGTAAGAAATGAGGGTTGTCTATTCTACTCAGCCGGATACCAAACGGCAGGTTTCAATAACAGGAACAAATTAGTTTTCAATTACGCTCCAAGTATACAATTTACACCCACAATACATTTGCGGTTCATGATGTATCATCCTTACTAATGCACAGCTGGAGAATACTTTAGACAACAAAAATTTGCCTATGCGTTAGTAAAAAATAAATTTGTTGATAATTTTTTTCTTACAAATTATTCGAAACAAGAAATGTATCCAGACTTGTAACTGCCGCTAACTAAAGAGATTAATAACGTAGTTCCTGGGTGACCGAGCCCAGTACGGTAATTTTATTAAAACACTAACAATGGCCGGCGGCTCCACCCGCGTGTAAAGATTAAAACCGTAATATAGTTTTTTGATAACTATAAAAATGGTTATAGTGAGTTAACCTTAAAAGCTAGACATATGCCGTCGCGGACTTTTATTTAGAACTTTTAGAGGGGAACAATTTTGTAATACATGATTTTTGAATAAATATCACCATTTACTCAGCGCGCGCCAGAAAAGCTTTAAATTTTGTCGTTTTCGTACTATTTTTTATTGCTGCCCCTCTTCTACTCATCTCAGCGTAATGTTATCTATAGCATTCCTCGATAAATGGACTATCTTACACAGAAAGAATTTTTCATATCAGTCCAGTAGTTCCTGAGATTAGCGCGTTCAAACAATCAAACAAACAAACTCTTCAGCTTTATATATTGGGATAGATATAAAAAATTCAAATAAAAAAGAAAGAAAATGCTGGTGGTATAGCTTTGTAGGGGTGGTCTATTCTACTCAACTTGATACCACACGGTGAGTCAATTTACCTTAGTCGCCTTTTACGACACCTCGGTAAGAAATGAGTGCGGTCTATTCTACTCAGCCTTACTTTACTTACCTTAATCGCTTACATGTATTCAATAAGTGTAGTAAATTTTTACTTAAATCTATGACTATGCGGCATATAAAAAACATTTTTACAAAACTCTCAAACGAAAGCATAACTATTTGTAACACATAAAGAACTCGTATAAATTAGTTTTTGCTTACGCACTCAATGTTTCGTTTACATTCACAAATCACAATACATTTGCGATACAGGATGATAAATTCGTCGATTATCGTCTATACTAATGCACAGCTGGACAGTATTCCGCAATCGAACATAAGCATTAACATATCAATGGTAATCTCGAAGGGCATCGTTGTTTACCTTTGCCGTCAATTTCGTCTACCCTTTGCCGTATTCTTCACCTATTTGTAATATTGTAACAGACTGTTTCTGATTACAATGCAACAAGAAAAAAGAAATTTTAATGCAATTTAATTTTAATATTTTAGTTTAATAGACTTAGCTAGTATTATAACTATCTTTAATATTTAAATAAGTTAATCTTGCAAGGGGTTTTGAGGGAGAAAAATCGATCTAGATAAGTTTTATTTTAAAAAAATGTCGTTTTATCCCTGTTTTTGGGCTCTAAATTTTTTTTTTAAATTTACGTTGTATACAAAAGGGCTGGTAATTGTACGTTTATAATTATAATTTATAATATAATACCAGCCCTTTTTTATTTTATTTATTGCATTTCTTATATAACTTTTAATAATTAAATTAATATTAATACTGATGCTATAATGGTAGTAATAATAATAATAATAATATAATATTATAATATATAGATTGAATATAGTAATAGAGTAGTCCCAAGTTTACCGGATCGAAGGTGACTTGAACTTCGAAAAAAAGTCCTCTAGAGAGGAAATTGCTGATAAGGTAAACGAAAGACGACGACAGACAGACAGAACGACAAAATTGGCGCAAAAGAGTAAGCAGACCTGACCCCAAAACAATCGGAACAGAAATAGATAAAGAAAGAGATTTTGCTATAGCAGAATATAGAAATAGGTCGTGGTGAGATAAGATTTTATTTTGTTATACAAGTAATCTAGTTTAAATTCCTGCTGAATTTGCGTTTTAAAATATTTTGACAATTATTAGTCAGACAAGAAAGTAGGTTTATTTATTTAATTGCATTATATAAGACATGATCACCTTGGATTTGACCTGCTTGTATAATATTCATTACTTATTCATTATATATTTCTCGAATTAATGGGAACATTAAACAAAAAGTTTTGTCAACTTTTAGAAATTCGAATACTTTGTTCATTCTCTTACATATCACAGTTACGACATAGGTCTATTATTTAACGAATTGTTTACAAGTAAATTTATGTTCCGTATAAATTATATGGAAAGTTCATTGGTTACGCATCACGGTGTTTTCTATTTACATTTATGGTAAATTTTTAATTGACGTTATTTTCATCGGTTACTAAGAAAACGCGCGCATTATGTTTGGAATCACAGCTTTATGATTTGATTATATAGATAAATTGATAGTTTCAAGATGTTTGTATAATAATTTTAACATTAAAAGATTTGGATTTTAAAAACCCTGTTAAAAAGAGGCTGATATAGAAAGCCTAAACTATACTGTTGCGGGTTACTTAGATGAGAAGAATGTGTGGATATAACTCCATTCGAACCTGTACAAGACAGGAATGATTAAATGTAACTAGTATTAAGAATTATTAAAAGAGCAACCGTCTAATTTCTTGCTAGCTCTTCTCGGTAGGAACAGCTTTCCAAACTAACAGTAGAGTTGACGATTCAAAAGCACAAGTTTATTTGAATAAAGAATATTATAAATTTGAATACCTATTTGAACCCTATCCAAAGTTAAATTTTGGATATACTTTCTGTATATCAGTCAAAAACATAGGCACAATATATTTAATGGAGGAAAAAAAGGATACAAATAACAATTTTCTTAAGGTCATCACTAACTATTGAAAATTATGAATCACTTGCGGAACGGTTATGAAGACGTTATATTGAACCCATGTTAAAATGCTTTTGACACGCAATAAATAAGTGAATAATAAACTATAAACAGTCTAACCAAAATCAACATATGCATGAATAGTTATTGTATAGAACCGGCTATACTCACGTCTTATTCTATCGGGTTAGCCCGACTAGTTTCGAACCCATCCGGGGCACTTATTCATGAGCTCTTTACACGACGTTATCGCGGCGGGAACTGCGTCCAGCAGCTCGCCCGATAGAATAAGACGTGAGTATAGCCGGTTCTATACATTAACTATGAATACTACTCACGATAGTTTAAATTTAAAAATATGCATGAATGTTTATTTGTGTCAGCACTCATTAAATCCGACATTGATTCCAAAAAAAATTATATCGATTACATTTGAAATTGGTTTTACATTTATTCATCACTTACCATTAGGCGAGATCATGGTCAAATGTAAATCTGTCATCGATAAAAAATTCCAAACATGCAAATATCAAACAACTTTCAAAGTTTTGCCGGGCGTATTCAAGCATTTTCTAACTTTGTTTTATTTATACGAATCAATTAGAGAATAGCCCACATTATCATCGACCATCCATTTGCCGGTAGTGGATTGGCTAACTACACCTGTCTGTCAAATTGCAGTTATCTGTAAGGCTTTATCGTGCATTAACCTACTGTGTTAAGGCTAGCCTCCGTCTGCAAAGATATGTTTAATGTGATCGATTTAGTAATATCACGTTTAATTACTGTATAAAAATGTGCAAGTTATATCTATCTTAAATTACTTACACGCTAGGACTATACAAATCATGCCCACGTGGAATGGTCCCAAAAATGCTGGCAGCGTTTCCGCGCTGAATCGCTAAGCTGATACATTGTGCGAAAAAGGAGCCAGCCCTCTTGTCACCTGATGAGACATTCAACCGGGGTGCTACTGTATTTATTATTTTAATGACATTGTTTTTGTTTTAAATCTTGGATAAGGAAACATTTTGATTTTTCTGGCTTTATTTTCATATGTAATATAAGAATTCATCAGTCTTGTAACGCCTAGGTAATACGTCTAAAACACATTTGATTTAAACACCGATCGATGACCTGTATATAAATCTTCTATAGTATCATGAACTTATAACACATGCCTAATATTTAATATTATCTATCGAAAATATCTATGAAAACTCTGAGAAAAACAACTATTTTCACCTATTATATCTGTACCATTAGTGTAGCATTGGAAATTAAATGACTTAATGAGTCCCATATGATCTGCGATCAGGTGATTTAAGTTTACTTATTATATATTTATTTTAAAATTGTTCTAGTGGTAATTTTGCATTTGAACTGCTCAGTACCAAATTATTAAAACGCAAACGTATAAAATTGTATCAATCTTTTTTTGAGAATATATCGATAGGAGCAAAATACTGAATCAGGGTTAGCTTACTAAACATTTGACGATTAAAAAGTTCTTGATTAAATAATATTTTGAATTTGGAATTTGTAAACTGATACAATTTGTAAACTCAAAACTTTAACTTCTACATAATTATATATTTAAGCCACTTACTTAGCGCAAAGTTTATTTTTATTGGTCCAAAAACCTTAAATAAAGCCTCGCCTTAAGGGGAAAGTCTTGAATGTAATTACGTAAGAGAAAATCGTTAATGTAGGATATTGCCACCACCTAGAAAGAGATTTCTATTTCTAAATTATACTACGAATTTTTGTCCTTCTTAACTTTTAGCATATAGTATTATGAATTACAGAATTTAGTGAGTTAGAAAGCAAATAAACACTTATTATCTGTCTCTAATTTATCTGTGATTAGACAAAGATAAGAATACGAACTTCATCTTCCCTCTCTTATTATTTGTGGCAACACTGACTTGCCTATGACTATGCCTACGTCTGCCTATACTCTATGTATAATAACTCTATGGTTATTTTATTGTTAATATACAAAATGAGTAAAAACCAAAAGAAGTCAGCTTATATCTTTCTCAAATACGCAGCATATGACGAACTATTTTTGCACTTATCTATGTAATATCAACTGGGTCTAAAAATTTAATAGGTATTACAAAATTTAATTGTATAATTTCATAGGTATTAAAAACCTGTATCATTAAATTTAATAGGTATTACATACCTAGATAAAGTACCTACGTATTACATACTTAGGTTCTCATAGATATAACATACCTAATAAATTTATTGTCGTAAAAGTAATTTCCGCTTCATTGAATTGGAAATAATTAAAAAGCACAATAGGTACTTGTATTTCCATCCCGTCTACAGGAGTAATAAGTCAATTGACCTATATTTTGCATAACCGAAGTATGAAATGAAATTTCATTAAAAATGTACGGAAAAAACTTTTCTTTTTGTTACAGTTGATTGGGTTTATACGTTCGAATTATGTATGGAAATTTCTGAAATTCGTGAAAATGAAAGCCTATTTATTTTTATATAAGTACTCTATAAATTTTACTCATTTTATAGCGTTTTTTTACAAAATTATTAAAACTCGTTAAAATTGTTAAACTGTGATGGACTTGTTTTTTTTTCTAATCATAGTGTATGGGTGGAATGTATACCACGTGACCTATCCTGTGCCACGCTTTAATATTCATTTTTGCGTCACGCTCGTAAATTGTAAGGTAGTAAGATGGCACGCCGCGCCGGGCGCAGTTCACACTGAGAACGCGCGACTCGCACACCGTGTGTCCACGACCGTACGCGGCGGGAAATTGGCGCGAAAATGCGGAACTGTCACTCTCGATTGACAGTTTAATTTCTTTTTCGTGCACTGTTCGAACTTAAGCAGGCAGCGAACGTGAAGTGATTATTTGCATGAGAATCATCTGTGGAAAACAAAGTAATTTTACCTACTAATATATTTTTTATTAGTTTATATAAAATAATTATTAAGACAGATTAATCATCATTAAACTTTTATTACAAGGAAAATTAGAATTTTGGTGATAAGTAAATCAAATGAGAAAAAAGCAAATATAAGAATTAAATATTTTTCCAAATGAAACATAAAAATTTTTGGATACATAATATGAAATTTCTTTTAACTAAAATATCTTAAAAGTTCCTATAGTATCTTGTAAAACTAAATTTTAACTAAATAGGAACCTTAAAATGAAATCAATATTTTTTTTTGGTGTACAACCGTAAAAGGCATTGAAATATTATATTATTCGTTTGTAGCTTGTTTGCGATAAAAATTACGTCGTTTCAGCAAAATAAAAGCGAAGGCGAATAAAGTTAGCCAATTAGCGTTCTGTCAAACACTCGCTCTGAAGAAATATGTCTTAAGGCATGCCTCATGTGTTAAATATTTGTGTTTTGACACTAGTGAGACATTGGCTTAGTATATTATTTTCTTCTGTCAACAGTTCGTGATATATTACCTGCTGTTAAATAAAACCGCGTGAATTTTAAATATTAAAATAAAAGTGTCATGTAGACCTAATTTCAACTTTCTCATATATTATGAAAAAAAAGAATAATACTATAATCTGTGGAATATTAATGTCGCGTGAAAAAAGTATTTATTTTCTTCTATAAATCTTATGTCGTTTAAATGTAATACTGATTTATTTTCAACTTAGTATTGTTTTATTGCTATGAATATATGTTAAATAAAATATAAATGTGTGAGAAAGTGTCTGATGATATTCTGAATGATTAACGTTAGAAAACTCTTTTTTTTCTTTTTATCGTTTTCTTAGCCTTTTTAAATAAATGGCACTGAAATAATATTATTTTATATATAATTTTTATTCTTAACTGTTTTTTATTAGCTTATTTAAAAACTATTAGCGCGTGAGTTACGTCATTTAAATAATTTATAGAAGTAGGTGTTACTTTGCAGAGTTCCATAATACAAAAGTAATAAAATAAATCCAAACATGTTTATTTATTAAGTATTATTAAACAAAATAAATGTAATAATATATATTACTTCCTTCGTTTCTTTGTATGTAAAACATTGTGGTTATCTTTAAGTGGGTCTACATCCTGATTAAGATGTAGCCTGTAGATAATCCTTTAAAAAATAAAAATAAATAAATAAAAAACTTTGCGCGCTTATGCTAAAAGCTTATGTTATAAAAGGCGACTAAGGGAAGGTGGACCCATCGTGTGACATCCGGCTTAGTAGAATAGACCACTTTTGTTTCTTGCCGAGGTGTAATAAAAGGTAACTAAGTTCAGTTAGCCGCCGTGTGGTATTCGGCTAAGTGGAATAGACCACCCTTATTTCTTACCGAGGTGTCGTAAAAGGCGACTAATGTATGTTTACCCGCCGTGTGGTATCCGGCTGAGTAGAATAAATCACCCTCATTTCTTACCGAGGTGTCGTAAAAGGCGACTAAGGTAAGTCAAACCACCGTGTTTTATCCGGCTGGGTACAAAAGACCGCCCTCATTTCTTACCGAGATGTCGTAAATGGCAACTATGGTAAGTTGACCGACCGTGTGGCATCCGGCTGAGTAGCATAGACCACCCTTATTTTTTACCGAGATGTTGTAAAAGGTGACTAAGTTAAGTTGACGTCAGATATACGGCCGGTCGCAAAGTCGAATCGCAGTATTATATCTTGGTAAAATTTTTATTTAAATTCGCCGCTTAATCTATGAAAGCAAAAACCAACAGATCTATTTTCATTGCCATTACTAACTCTGTAGGTACAGACGATAAGCCATGACTACGCCGATAAAACAAAATGGTTTTTCAGTCCCTAAACCGTCATAACAAAGACCATTACGTTTTTCATTAACAAAGGCGACTCTACAATTTCCGCAGTCGGCTTCTTCTTAAATCTTCACTTCCATTGTTGATTTGAATCATTTGCACTGGTTATTTAATAATAAGATGTTACTTATTTGAAATTAGTTATATTACTAGAGGCTTATTAAATCGTGTAAAACAAAAACCCTTTGTTTAAATTTCGCGCGTAAATATTAAAAAGAGTTATTTCAGCTCCTTCATTTTTATTTCAGCTAGTAAGGGTTGATTAAAAATAATATAACTCTAATTTAGTAGTTTTATAGCTATTAGATACAGTGATCGGTCCAAGTATTATCAATAGGAAAGTGTTACTTTGCGGCGATCCATAATACAAAAGTAATAATAAAATTATTTTGCTATAATCCGCGATGCTATAATCCGCAAAATAATTTTATTATTACTTTTGTAATAGGAAAGTGGCTGAATGTTAATTACTTAATTTTATAATATACAGTACCTGTTTGACTGAGCCTTACTCGGTAATTTTTTACAAAAAAAAAGAAACTAAAAAAAATAATTAGGTAGTTAGGGATCGATCCTTTGTATTTACGTTTCTCGAGACTGACCGTTTCTCCGAATAATCTACGCTGACTTGACAGTCTATGGCAAAAATAGTGTTTTATATGATACTAGCGGCCTGCCCCTGCTTCGCACGGGTATAAAATATATATCCCATGTCAGTCAGTGTAAAAAAATGATTAAAATCGATCCAGTAGTTTTGATTTATTCATTACTGCCCGTGGCCCGCACGCGTTAAATTTGGAGAAAAACAATTTCCTTTCCCTATACCAAGAAGATTTCCTGCTATCTTTGGAATATCTAAATTCATATAGTACATTTTTATGTATTATTCCTATGTATTTTATTTTTACAATTAATTACAGAATGTCTTTAAACAAACTCTTGAAAGAGGGACATAGCTGCTAAAGTCGCAGTGTTATAGGGCGAAGCGCGGCGTCCTCACGGCATTTTAAATCTGTAATATCTCCGAAAATGTTCACTTAAATTACATGCTGTAAACGGCCATATACATCTATATTAAATTAACTATTTATTTAAGGTACTTAATTGGATAAGGATTAATGCTGTATTGTATAAAAATTGCTTCCAAAATATGGCATTATTGTTCTTAAAAAGTAAATGACAAAAAATGCTTTAGTGGGTTATCCATAAGAGATAGACATATACCATCGCGGACTTTTCTGTAGACCTTTTCAAGATGTACAAATACTTAGTACATTATTTTGATAAATCTCGTAGGGTTTAGCCTGCGTTTCAATGTAAGCGGAAAAAAATGTAATTATTTACAGAAACCTCAAAAATTACAGTATTTCTCTACTCCGTATTGAATGTTATTATACGTACAAACCTTCCTCTGGAATCACTCTATCTATTAAAAAAACCGCATCAAAATCTGTTGCGTAGTTTTAAAGTTTTATGCGTACATAGGGATATAGGGACTTTGTTTTATAATATGTAGTGATATAAATTTTAGTATTTTTTAGTGCCCAAAAACCGATTGGGATTTTTTTTACTAATAAAATAGCTAGATCGATTTTTCTCCCCCCAAAACATGCTGAAGTTTAGGAAAATCGTTGAAGCTGTTTCCGATATTCCTATTTTACTATTTATTATTAATAAAATTATTTTTACAAAAGTACAAAATTTTTGCCTACTTAAGTTTTTGGGGTTGCATTATAATGCGTTTTACGACCGGCTGCCTGCCTGACGTCAACCTCAGTCGTATTTTACGTCACCTCGGTAAGAAAGAGGGTGGTCTATTCTACTAAACTGGATACCACACGGCGGGTCAACTTACCTTAGTCGCCTTTACGACACCTCGGTAAGAAATGAGGGTGGTACTATTCTATTCAGCCGGATACCATACGGCGTCTCTAGTTACATATTCATACACATTCATATTTAAAACTCGTTTAATCACATGATTTTCAATTAATTAAGTTGTGATGTTTAAGATAAATTTTATCTAAAGAGCCCTTTTCAAAGCAAAATAAGTTCCTGCCTCGTGTAACCTAGTTACGCCGTGATAAGAGAAATTAGGTAGATAAACTGATAACAGTTTTAACTACGATGACATTGGTCCAGTCGACCTTGGTGTTGTTTTATTGTTATGTAATAATCTAATGGAATAGCTATCACGATAGATTGTGCACTTAAAGGTTTTTAACCATGAGTTGGCCCATGCTTGGTGTTTGGAATACTAGTCCTTATAAAGTGGCTAAGCTCTATCAAAAAATACAATTGATGTCTATTGGTGCAAATATGTAATTCATTTTTAAATCTTTAATATTTAAATAATAATAATAAATAAATATATGGGACATTTACACACACGGTCGTCCGTCCCCAAAGTAAGTAACTTATTAGTTGTGTTATGGTAGACAGATAACTGGTGAATATATACTTATTTATTTTTTAAATACGTACTAAAATATAAATATACACCCAGGCTCAAAGGCCAACAAATTCATTTATAGAATATGTTGGCCCTCGGCGGGAATCGAACACGCGACCCGCGGAGCTGAAGTCAGGGTTAGTACCCATTACTCCAACGGGCCAGTAAAATGTAACGGGTCAGTAAATGAGTTAATCTTGTATACATTTTCGGAATCTCGGAAACGGCTCCAACGATTTTCCTAAAATTCAGCATGTATGGGGTTTTGAGGGAGAGAATCGATCTAGCTAGGATTAATAAAAAAAATTTGTCAGCGTAGCTTATTCGGGAAAAGGGCAGTCTCGAGAAAAGTAAATACCTAGGATCGCTCCCCAACTACCTAATTATTTTTTCTTTTTTTTGAAGTTTCTATTTTTTATTTGGTAAAAAATTACCGACCAAGGCATGGTCAACCAGGTCAATCATAAAAGAGATTAACACATATCATTCTTTTCATAGCTGTCCAGAGATCCAGATGCTAAATCTAGCATTTTTCTATTCATTTATTTTTCTTAAACCTAACTTTTTACATTTTTAAATATTTCTAATTAAAAATTATAAAAAAACATTTAAAAATATAAAAAATTGTCGTCCGCCGGGAACGGGGAGATATCCCGAGTTGCCGGTGGTTAGGGGTCCAGAGAGAGGAACTTCCTGACAATGCGCGCCGTTTCAAGCAATACTGCCTTCTGCGAAAGCCTCTGAAGATGTTGGTCGAGGCTCTTCGCAATCAGACCGTTAACCAACACAACAATAGGAACGATTATTGTTGAGTCAACATTCCACATGGCGGCATTTTTCTATTATTATTATATATTATTTTTCATTCATTCATTTTACTATATATTATTTTCATATTTATTATATTATTTATTATACATTTAGGTACTTGGAGTTTTAGGTAGCGAATTTACACACATAGGTAATGTGAGGCTGCTTGAACGTTTTATCTTACCGCGTCCCGCTAATCATTAGAGACGTATCACATGAAGCAATCGATAAAATAAACTTTAGATAAATCGTAGAATAAAAGATTTTGATTATCGCTATAGAAATATCAACGTCATTCTTCTACCCTTATCCTACCTTAAGTGGGGTTGGCACACCATTTTATAAACATGTTATCACATGATTTGGCTAACCAATAAATGGCCATAGCCATGATTTGGCTAAAATACCTAAGTATTTTTCGACCGGCCGCCTGCCTGATGTTAACTTACCTTAGTCTTATTTTACGACACCTCGGAAAGAAATGAGGGTGATCTATTTTACTCAGCCGGATACCTCACGGCTTCCCCGTGTGGTATTATGTCAAATTTGGGGTACGTAATTGGTGGGTACGGTAGCTTGGTTTCTTTTGACTTTCCCGTATCAACCTTATAAAAATTAAAAGATATAAATTTAATGTTAAAATAATTTCCTTACATAATACAAAAAAGAATTAGAAAATCTCATTAATTTAATATCCATATCAAAGGATAAATTTTAAGTGATACGCCATTTTATAACGCGCGCCATTTTAGATTTACAATAACATTAAATACATAATATTCTATTGTTACTAAATCTTAAGTTATTTACTAAATTGAATTGAATTGGAATTAAACAAAAAATATAAGTATCCGTTAATAACATATGCTAAGGGCCTGTTTCACAAGTTACCAATAAACTGTCAGTAAGCTTATTTGGAACATATCTGACATATATCTCGGAATTTTGCATTTCTCAGGTTTCTGATAGGCTTATTCATATTCAGCACTTAAAGTCCCTAATAAGTTAACAGGTAGATCATGTGGTTATTTTGTTTATCTGCTGTATGGAAAATACCTATTTTAAATTGTTTTTTTTTTTAATTTTCACTTTCTGAGTCTCTTTTTAATGACATTTATCTGCTACTTAGTTTATTTGTCGGTTAACTATCCGACACCTTATCAGTAACTTGTAAAACAGGCCCTAAGTCTCAAAAGCTTTCAGTTTAGTGTGATACATCCCAATCATAGGATTTTATGTTTCATTGAAACAATATTCGTAGGTACGGAACTTTGATTGAACGCTGTCATTTCGATTTCTATAAAACGTACTGACAGACCACTATTTACCAGCTACCGATAAGATCTTCTAGTCGAGATTTATGTGAGCAAAATCATTGATTATTAATGATAGGGTTGATATTTCAAGCTAAGAAGGTACTATAAAATCAACTATAATTGGCCAATGTTGCGCAAACTTTTCTAGATATTTCATTGTTTTTTCATATGTTGCAATAAACAAAGTTTTATCGGTTCTAGAATAGAAGGAAGAATATGCTAAATAATAATCAAAAGTGAAGCAAAAAAAGTTGATAGATTTTTCTATTTTGAATAGTATATACTTTGTCATGTTTGTAAATTTTATTATGACGAGGAAACCTAAATTTAAACTTAGAGCTAGCATTGAAAGGAAAAATATACATCTAACAATAAAATTCAATAGTTTTGAGAATATAACCCACAATAAAATACTCGTATTTGTCATAAAAGAAAGAAAAGTAAACACGCCTACTAACATATACCGGTTCTTAGTATTTATCTTGGTCTATTAAAGATATAATCTTTTTACGATTTTAAATGTAAGGTTATTTCTCAATATTAGCATACAATATTATATTGGTGTAGGCTAATATTGATTGAAATGTTGTGAAAAACATCATGAGTTTTTGGATTAAAAAACTTGTCTGTGTTTAACTGACAACTGTGTCTAATTGACAATAGCAATTTATCACACGCTTTTCGGTGAAGCAAACGATCGTGAGGAAACCTGTAGAGAAACATGTCTGTAGAGAATTCCGTGGATAATCGTAACCAACCAATCAGCACAGGAGCAGCATGGTAGGTTTAAGCTTCAATCCTTCTCTCCAAAAATGAAGAGAGGAGGCCTATGCCCAGCAGTGGGATAATAATAAGCCGTTACTTTACATAACTTTAAAGGCATAAACTATAAATTTTTCTTCCTCTGCATTTTAAGATTTACACCAAACAACAACTGATAATAGATAGTGCCGTATCTCCAAATCGAAATTACAACATAAAAAAGATAGTGCGATAATATAGGGCAATTACAAAATATAATAAATATTGCGAACGTGGCTGTGTGCGTAACCGTACCCTCCTCTAGCAAAACAGTTTGCTTGCCCTGAATTTGTGAAAAGGGACCGAATTTTATCTCTTTATGTCAATTTTGCGGCTACTGCGTTCAGCATAATGAATGGTGTAAATCCCCGTTTATTTTAAGCCGGGGACCGGTTTGCGGGAATGTCAGAACTATAAATCTTATTGACTAATGTTTATAAATGTTTTTTCCGTAAGCCGTAGAGTTGAAAATAATAATTTTTCACTTGCCTATATTCACGGTTTTTCTTGTTGCAAAAGGTCTCTTCAAGAAATGTTAAATACGATATCTGCTGCTTGGTTACAAAGGTTATCTGCGTACAGTAGACATTTGTCCACAATGTTATCAATAAACCTTCCGTCTTACCTACAATACCTAGCGTCTTATGGTACAATCTATGGGATTTCTTTCTCATATCTTCTACATCTTTCCTAGTCCAAGAGGTTTTTAAACCAATGCTCTACATTATTATTCTTATCATAATTTCAACATTTGGTAATTCTTAATTATCTTTAACCTAAGGTACAGAATATACAATTATGTTCCACTGGTTTACCCTTACGGTGGTCAGACAGCGGGAGGTTCGTAAGCCATAAAGTTGAATGTTAAATACGGACTACTATAATAAATATTAACTGCTTAAATACCGGATAAATGCTCAAAATTGAAAAACTATATTTTAAAGAAATCTTGTAATTTTTTATTTTGATGACTACTTGACTATGAATGTATGTTCATTTTCCATAAATTATAGAATTAATCGTTAATTTGCGGACATTTTTAACACAAAAGTATATGGTTAGTTTGTGCGTTTGTCTGTACGTTTGATTGTTTATTTTCCATTAAAGGAACGACTCGCCCGTCTCATCCAGTGATGCCTTTAAAGCCTTAGTATATACTGTTATATTGTCGATTTGAAAAAATTCGCGACCAGACATATTCTATCAAAAGTACTTCGCTTAGTTGCTGTGATGAATTATATCCCTTATAAATTTTCAACAGAACAAATGTCACTAATTAATTAATGTCTATAATTTGCACCTTTCAGCTCCACACAAACACCTAGATGTTTTTTTTTTTAAATAACCAAAAAGTGGCAAACCGTTACTAGAACTTATACATTAATCTAATTTAAGTACATTACCTTTAAGCGGTGCTAGAGCTGTTAATTTATAACCGAATCTCAACATAATATTTACTTTAATGCCTCGCAAATAGGTTCAGTGAACTTTCCATTTTTCGTACAGTAAACACCTGTAGAAGTTCGGAAAATTTTTGCTCACGCGCGCAGACAAACAAGATACAAATTCCACGCGAAATGTTAACTCATTAATAAAGAATCCGTACAATTTTCTTATCTCAATGAAAACAACGTAGGAGTTTATTTTTTCGTATCGTATGTTTGATCTACTATAGTTGTACTACGTATAAGAACTGTTTTTTTTTTAACTTTACTACAATTACAATAGTAATGCTTAGTTAATCTTGTATATATATATTTTTTTCTGAATCTCGGACACGGCTCCAACGATTTTCATAAAATTCAGCGTGTAGGGGATTTCGAAAGGGGAAAAACCGATCTAGCTAGGTTTTATTTAAAAAATGTCGTTTTATACCTGTTTTTGGGCACTGAAAAAATGTTAAAATGTACACATCAGTGTAAATGAAATTTTTGCTGTCATTAGTAAAGTTGTAATAGCTCAATGGTGAACGGGCGGACTAAAGAAGTGAAAATACCCGGCAAGCTCCTGTTTATAGAAACCTGCTTTTTACAAACACCCAGGCTCTATATATGTGTATGAACATAGAGTTATTATAGTAGAGGAGGAAAGCTAGCTCAAAATATGCCCTATCACAAAAAAAGAAACACGTCACATGTCGCCGGCGTTTTATTTTTTTTTTCTTTTTTTCAATTGCATTTTTTGTCTTTTAAAAAACTAACAAGCAAGGCTCGGTCACCCAGATATCGGACACCCGGAGGTGACCAAAAAGAGCTTGATTACAAATTCAAACAATCAAAATACAAACCGCAGTAGTTTGTACATTATAAAGTATCTTCATCACTTCGTTCACACTCAAAAATTATTCTATCATCACTATAATTTAACAAAATTAATGGTTCCGACACATATCGATTCAACGCACTTAAAATAACCATAAAATTAAGCTATTACATATATTACGAGCGATTATACATTGTCATTTCAACACCAGCAAATCATAAATCTTCCGGCAAATTGGTTATTGACAGGTAAAGTTTTCGGAGCGCGATCGTTCATTTTATTTTCATATAAATCTAAGAGTAATTGGTCGAAAACAACACCTGTTAAAAACTAGTGGGATTAATGCCATCAAACACCCGGTTTGTTTATGAGAACTGTAATTAAGGAGTCCAAACTGGTTTTACAGTGCTCAATATCTTTGTTTGTATAATAAAACTATTTCTATATTAATTATGCCTGCGGCTTCGCTTGCATGGAACTCAGTATGTCACAAAGCATCGCCCGTGCAAATCTCCATGGAAACTCTAATACACTATTAGCCTTCCTCAAGAATAACACTCCTCCTTTAGTAAAGTAGATTTGGAGAAACTCTATTACTTACAGACAGGTTTTGGAGAGTTTGTTTCAATATAGTTGTTCCCGGGGCTTTGCTCACGTGAAATTCAGTGTCATAAAGTTTTTCTCGCGTTATATTTGTTCTGTTACTTACTTTTATCTGTGATTAGAGAAAGATAGGTATTATCTTCCTTCTCTTCAAAGTGGGAAGAATCATTTCAGCTAAGTTTCATTAAAAAGTCATCATCATCAAAAGAAAAAAAAAGTAAAAAGTAAGTAACGGCCTGTTACTATCCCACTGCTGGGCATAGGCCACTTCTCTCCGTTTTTTTTTTTTGGAGAGAAGGACTGGAGCTAAGACCTACCACGCTGCTCCAATGCGGATTGGTAGGTTACAAATATCCCCAGAATTGTTGACAATTCAAAAGTCAAGTTCATTGAAATTACATAAATCCATATGGTGACATTAACTTTCCTCGAGAATTGCGTTATCTTTTAACATCCTAAAATCCGTTCAACAGAAGATTATGAGAAAATCAATATATAAAAGTTGATCAAAAAATCGATTGAAAAAGTTTGGTTTGATAGACGACAACCTGTTATAAATCTAATTATCTCTAAAACAAATGTAATATATTTATGGTATTGAATTCTGAGCTGATTTTTCCGGTTCGGTTCTTTCTTTTGATAATGTACTAGTTAATATTATAGATAATATAGCCTTTCAAACATTAAAGTCACACTTTCGACATTACTCCATTGTAAAAGCTCAATAAACATCCACGAAATAAGTAGAAATATCAATTACACCAAAAAATATAATGTGTTAAAATTGTAATTGTAATCGTCTTACAAGCCCAGTTCAATCTCAAAAGAAAAAACAGCTGTGAGACACATAATTTTTTTTTGTCTATGATGTAATAAGCATAAAGCGTATGTAAACAACACAATAATGAACTTATCTTATTACTATAATTGTATTCTATTAGTACTTATTATATTATTAAAGTAGAAAAAAATATAACTATAAACGATACAAAACTTTTGACTGGCCCATTGGCGTAGTTTTTATTGACCCTGCCTTCAGCTCCGCGGGTCGCGGGTTAGATTCCCGCCGAGGGCCAACATTTTCTATAAACAATTTGTTAGTTCTTCGAGTCTGGGTGTATATTTGTTTTTAAGTATGTATTTAAAATTATATATCTATATTTTCACCAGTTGTCGCTCACTCAAAAACAAGTATTTAGTTACTTATTTTGGGGACAGACGACCGTGTGTGTAAGTGTCCCATATATTTATTTATTAAAATCACATTGAAAGACCTACATTCGTTTTAACATAAAACAACATATAAAGTGTATTAAAATAGCTTCTTTATTTAAGTGGGACATAAAATGGAGCCACAAAAATGATTTCGTAATAATTTTATAGCCGGCAAAGATGTTAAGATGTTTTAGTTAAAAAACCACAACGTTAATTCTTACACATTAACTGGCTTACGATTTGCTGATTTACTAATGTTTTTAACTAGAACTTATTTATTGGTCATTTGTATGTTACAGTTAGCCGTGTGATATCCGGCTAAGTAGAATAGTACTACCTTCATTTCTTACCGAGGTGTCGTAAAAGGCGATTAAGGTAAGTCGACCCACCGTATGTTATCCAGTTTAGTAGAATAGACCACCCTCCTTCTTACCTAGGTGTCGTAAAATACGACTAACGCAGCCAAATCATATGACAGCATGTTTATGACATGTTAAGCCAACCCCACTTAGAATGGGATAAGGGCAGGAGGATATATATATATATATATATATATATATATATATATATATATATATATATATATATATATATATATATATATATATATATATATATATATATATATAATTGTATGTGGAGAATATATCGTCTCTACAAATTAACTCTCTCTCCACACGCACCACTATTTTGATACACTTCTAAACGACCAGCCCTCAACTACACATCGCCCTAAATTGTAGTATTTCCTTCCAGGAAGCACACTTAGGCCGCTCGCTAATATAGTTTAGGCTCTTTCTTCTCCGATTCTACACTCAATTGTTTATAATTCTTTTCCTTCCTTTCAGTGTCGGTGTAATAAAAATGCTTTTAGAGCACAGAATCATCTGTGGCCATACTGATTATATGGACCAATCGTGGACGTGTGGGTGACACGTCTATGCTGCTCCTATATGTCACCTACGATCGACCTAACTCGCCATCTCGTTCGCACCTACCTGTATATATACTTCCCGCTCTTTCCAACCGCAACCTTTTATGCTTGTCTGGCTGCGGTAGGAACTATCGAAAATGTCTGGCTAAAGGGGAAACGTCATCTTATTCTTATCCAAGTAATCACTACATATTATAAAACAAAGTCCATATTTCCGTATGTACGCATAAAACTTTAAAACTACGCAAACGATTTTGATGCGGTTTTTTTTAATAGATAGAGTGATTCAAAAGGAAGGTTTGTACGTATAATAACGTTCAATACGGAGTAGAGAAATACTGTAATTTTTGAGGTTTCTGTAAATAATTACATTTTTGTCCGCTTACATTGCAAACGCAGGCTAAATCCTACGAGATTTATCAAAATGATGTACTAAGTATTTGTACGCCTTGAAAAGGTCTACAGAAAAGTCCGCGATGGTATATGTCTATCTCTTATGGATAACCCACAAAAGCATTTTTTGTCATATACTTTTTACGAAAAATAATGCCTTATGTTCAAAGCAATTTTTATACAATACAACATTAATCCTTATGCAATTAAGTACCTTAAATAAATTGTTGATTTAATATAGGTCAATATGGCCGTTTACAGTATGTAATTTAAGTCAACATTTTCGGAGATATTACAGATTTAAAATGCCGTGAGGACGCCGCGCTTCACCCTATAGCACTTCGAATCTTTTAAGAGTTTGTTTAAAGACATTCTGTAATTAATTGTAAAAATAAAATACATAGGTAAAATGTAAAAGTAAATAAGTAAAAATGTACTATATGAGTTTAGATATTCCAAAGATAGCGGGAAATCTTCTTGGTATAGGGAGAGGAAATTGTTTTTCTCCAAATTTAACGCTTGCGGGCCACGGGCAGTAATGAATAAATCAAAACTACTGGATCGATTTTAATCATTTTTTTACACTGAGTGACATGGGATATATATTTTATACCCGTGCGAAGCATGGGCAGGCCGCTAGTATATATTAAAATCAGCTTTTATACTATGACGTAAATAGAAGTCAAATTTCATGAACTTTAAGGGTGTCTGGCAGGGGGTTTCCACTATGCTAAGTATCTGGCTGACGTGATTTTTAATATTATTCTAAAGGTAATATCAAAAGATCAAGCTTTATACTATGACGAAATTAATTCGGAATTTTGCAACCTTGAGTACCTTATATCTCCCAAAGCCACTATGATCCAAATTCGATAATCTACTATCGTTCTTACCTGTGTTGGGAGCATGCACTGACAAAGTTTCAGCTTTTATAAAATGACGAAGGTCTGGCGCTCATGGGATCTCTCTCTATATCTCCTACTCTTGTTTTTAAGTGTTACGTCGTCGTGCTGTCATCATTTTATATAACAGACACTTTTAACAGTTAGTCTTCATCAACTTCTTATTTGGTTCTGAATTTGTGTTCCTCTTTTCTACGTAGGCGACATTCGCTTAGGATATATCACGTACGACTGCATATCTCACTAAAAAAATTTTAACTCCAGGCCAACATTTTCTATAAATGAATGAATTGTTGGTCTTTGAGCCTGGGTATATATTTATATTTATGTATGTATTAAAAAAATATATAAGTATATATTCAACAGTTGTCTGTCACCCACAACACAAGTATTAAGTTACTTTGAGGACGGACGACCGTCTGTGTAAGTGTCCCATATATTTATTTATTTTATTAACTCGCCAACCCATACTAAAGTATGGTCCATGAAGATTCGTAACCTTTTCTTTGATGAGCATTTGTCTAACAATAGGTCAATAACGAACTATTATTTGCTGCCACATTAATGACATAAACAAAACAAGCTTAAAATTTCAGTATGGTAATGTGTAAATGTCAGTTACAGACAAAAATATATTATTAAATTGCCATTGCATTTTCTAGATTACTACATTCTTACACTACATTCTTACTTAAGTCTGAGTTATAATGCAATTCTACGGCCCAGACGTTGTTAAGTTCAGACTCATTATTGTATGTATAAGACGGTTTATCTAGAAAGTTCCAAGTTTGAGAAAAGGATTAAAGAATTCAACTTGGTTAGGCGCATTTGGAAAATTCCTCGAGTGTCTTTAGAGATGGCTCCAAAACCTATTTACCGGCTATACCCCATGAGAAAGCTCAGAGTTAAAGATGATGAAAAAAATGGAAATTTACGACATTTTGGTGTCATCAAATTAAAACCATCTTTCGATACAATCCCTCAAACCTCAAATGACAACTCTCTGAAAAACAATGATAAATTATAAAAGAATATTGTAAACAAAATAAATAAATTAAAACAATTTAATTAACACAATAAATTATTACAATGAAACAAAGAGAAAAATGGAAACAATGTATAAATAAAAGATCTCGAAAGGATCCAACTGAGTTACTGAATTCAAGCATCTCAAAATTCATTTTTAAATTCCTTAAACATACAATTAAATATACAAATAAATATGAATGATATGAAATACACAATGTCACTATGCAATAAACATAAGATGAAATAAACAATACAAAAATATATGTGAATATTGCTTATTAAAAATATTATTACTGCGAAACTATGTTTGCTTGTTCTTCTTTCAAGTAAAAAGTAAAAACGGAACAACTGGTCTATGTAATTGATAGCACAGATAGCTGAGCGTATGTAGAGTGATTAACATAGACAGCTTTTTATTCCGATGCTAAAGTCCATGTAGACGAAGTAGAAGGTAGAGCCTTTAATTAGTAGCACCTTACCTGGGTGACCGAGCCTTGTCGGTAATTTTATTTTGTTGTAATAAAAAATTAAAAAAAATTGAAAAGAAAAATGAAAAAATAATAGGGCAGGTGGGCCTCGATCTTAGGAATTTTCACCTCTCTAGACCGCCCGTGCCCCAAATGAACTAACACGACTTTACGTTTGACAGCGAAAAATTGTGATTGTGTTCAACTTAAATTTAAAAAAAATTTAGAGCCCGAAATCAGGGATAAAACGATATTTTTTTTAAATATAACTTATCTAGATCGATTTGTCTTCCCCAAAACCCCCTACATGCTGAATTTCAGTAAAATCGTTGGAGCCGTTTCCGATATTCTGAAAATATATATACATATATACATACAAGATTATTTCATTTAAATATTAAAGATAATGTAACAGCAAACATAAAAATTAAATTGAAAACAATAGATAAAATTTACAAAACTGTCTATCATTTTAGAAGGAATCTAAATTACATTATGAAAACACATTGGATTTCCGCCAGAAATGTCAGAAGCGTCCATTCAACCTCGTCATTCATACGATGTAATGATAGCGTTCTTACGAAGAAAATATTCATACATTCATTGATCTTTTACTACGGCATAACCTGTTTTATTACCATTAAAAACTATAAACACTATTAATGTTATGGTTTTTAAAATGAAAAACGAGCTTAAGAGAATCGTTATTACAATCTAAATAACATCCATATTGTAGTTAATGTATAGAAACAGGCTGTTTCTAGGGATGTTAAAAAATAATCGTTTTTTATATAAATCGATTATTTTTTTAGTATAATCGATTTTTAATACTCGATTATACGGGGCGGGCGGAACCGCTGGCGATTGCTATCGCCAGTGGTTCCGCCCTCGTGAAAAGAATTAAACCGTAATAATACTATAGTATTTTGATAACCATAAAAATGGTTACAGTGGGTTAACCTTAAAAGCTAGACATATGCTGTCGCGGACTTTTATTTAGAACTTTAAGAGGGGAACAATTTTGTAATATATGATTTTTAATAACTTTCACCGTTTACTTAGCGCACGCAAGGAAAGTTTAAAATTTTGCCGTTTTTGTAATATTTTTTATTGCTGCTACTCACCTATTTGTTCATCTTAGCGTGATGTTATATAGCCTATAGCCTTCCTCGATCAACGAAATTCCTCGAATTTTTCAAATCTTCACTTCACTTCAACAAATCGTTTATTTCAACAAAGCTTTGCAATTTTGTCGTGGAGTCTATCTTCTGATAATGCTTCGATTGCGGGGCAGAACGATTGTTGAATTTGTGATAGTGAACGTGTGTAGTGCTTGTGTATTGTGGTGGTGGTGGAGGTTTGTGCATTTTTTTACGAATCCTGTATGTAACAGGTATGAAAACGGATAGTCTCTTACTCACTGTACATTAAGTATTATATATATTTTCTATTTTACTTTAGCGCGAATTATAGTAAAATAATTCTGTTATTACTTTTGTATCATGGATCTACGCAAAGTAATGCCTAATTCTATAAATTATCCTATGACGATGGAAAAATCCTAACATCTGTTCGATATAAATAGATAGAAGTAGAAAAAAAAGTAAGACAAAACATATTTTATGTGTCGGAAGTTTATAAAACGGTAATGATACTATTTCACCTAAAACCTATGACGCAAACGACGCCTCCATCGTATGTGAGTCAATTCAGCTCGATGTATTTGTAGTACAAGAAGCCATTTAATACATAAATGTAGAGATGTTTACTTTACACGCGACCTTGGTAAGGTTTTTCTGGTTCGTCTGACACAGAGTTTTTATGCTGTAAATTATATTTATGGGCTTAAAAATAACTACAAAAATACTCGAGATGATTGCTAGCAATACGTACGTTTGGTTGATCTTTAAAACGTTCTGAGTCATATATTCTATTTGAGGACTTGTTACGGCAGATTATATAAAAAAATGTACAACTGAAACTCTGTACTTGCTTTTTTTTCCTTACAATCGACTTATATTATAGGTATTTACAATTTGTCATACACTTTACATCAAAGCAAAATGTTTTGGAATGTGTGGAAATAAAATGAAAGTAAATGAAAGAAATCTATATGTACCCAATTATTAAATAAAGACCCTTCTTTAAAAAAATTAGGGATTAGATCTAATCTCTACACAGCTCTATAATCTGTGGTAGCCCAGCATAAGCTGTGGTAGCCCAGTATAAGCTGTGGTAGCCCAGCGGTAACACCGTGCGCCTCTTTCGAGGAGGTCTAGGGTTCAAACCCGGGGCAGGCACCAATGAGTTTTCTAGTATAAACTTATGTGTCTAATTGATAATTGCAATTTATCACACGCTTTTCGGTGAAGGAAAACATCGTGAGGAAACCTGCATATCTCTAGATAATTCTGGGGATGTGTGTAACCTACCAATCCGCATTGGAGTAGCGTGGTAGGTCTTAGCTCCAATCCTTCTCTCCAAAAAAAAAGAAAAAAAAAAAAACGGAGAGAAGAGGCCTATGCCCAGCAGTGGGATAGTAACAGGCCGTTAGTTACTTACTACACAGCTCTGCAACTATGCAAATAGCATTAAGGATCATGCGGGAAATCGCATAACCTGCAAAAATGCATTAGTTAATAGTCACAACCTGTTGCTATCCACATAGGTCTCTCTAACTTTTTAGAGCGAATGTTTAGAGCTAGACCCAACACGCTCCAATCTGGATTGGTAGGTTTCACATATCCCCAGAATTCTCTAAAGATATACAGGTTTCCTCACGATATTTTACTTTACCAAAAACCGTGTGATAAATTTAAAATATTAATTACTGATATAAGTTTTAATAGAAAAACTTTACGGTAACCACCTGGGGGTTTGAACCCGTGACCCTCCCGAAGAGAGGCACACAGTCTTACCGTATAGTGTAACGTTAATTTGTATGGTGCTGGAACAACAGTCACTAGATGTCGCTGTTCCAGCGTTATACAATTTTGCGTTACTCTAACGTAATCGAGTGGGTTAAAAAAGTCGCACTAAGGAAACTGATATTGCAGCTCTTTATTATAAAGGTGCATAGTGCGTAAAATCTAATTCTCTTCTAAACTTAAACTCTAATATCGTCTGCTTGACACAATAAAGCTCTTGGTACCGACTACTAACATCAAATCTTCCTATTACGTCTCTCAATGCCATGCTGTTTTATACACATAAACATCTATCTAAATATTAACAAAACCATTATTAATATCATACTAACATCTACACAGATTTGTCAACATTTCTCTCTTAATTAAAGATTTTATTCATATTTCAACTGCAGTATTATACGACCATTAATAGCTCGCAATAGTACACGGAGAGATGTTATTTTTAATTAACTAAAATATAGGTCGCTCCTTTCTTTCATGTCTCGTCAATAGATGCGACTTTTTACGAGTTGTTATTCAGGTTGTTTCATATTTACATTTTGACGCAGTTCTTGAATTTTTTTTCATATTTCCATGTTCGCGTTTATTAACCCAAGTTTATTCAGTGGTTTTTAGTGAGCAAATCAATGGAATGCTTTATTTAAGTGACATATGCAACTATGATCGACAAAAATACTACAAAAAAATGCATGACAGCATGTCTCTATATCTTATGATTAACTCACAATAAATAATTTATAGAATTGTGCGTTACTTTGCGGAGATCCATAATACAAAAGTAATAATAAAATTATTATGCTATAATCTCCGATGAAGTAAAATAGAAAATATATAATGCTAAACTTAGTGTATGTGTTTTTACGAATCCAGAATTTATCAGGTATGAAAACGGATTTTCCACGCTATATTTAGCATTATATATATTTTCTATTTTAGTTCATTACGGATTATAGCAAAATAATTTTATTATTACTTTTGGAACTCACAATAATTTATTTTGGCTTCGATATTTAAATTTTAAAATATTCCGTTATTTTTGAGAGAGTTAGCATAAAATGAACGATTTTATGCGGTATTAGTTAACATAAAATGAAAAATTTTGTGATCGGACGAAACCGCGGGCACAGCTAGTATGAAATATAGTTTGTAATGATACTTTGCAAAGTCAAATGACATCCTTTCATAATTTCCTAAATTCTGTGATCTTTGGTATATAGATAAGCAGCGTTAATAAAACATCAAGGTAGAGCAAACATGTAGCGAGATAGTACTTACGTGTAATTGAGATATGGACATGGCGATTCTGTTACATATGTATATTTATATAAGCTATGTATTTAAAGAGTTTGTTTGTCTGTTTGTTTGTAATCTCTTTATTGCATTAATAAAAATAAAAATACAAAACAAAATAATTTGCAATGGCGGGCTTATTCCGGAATCGGAAACTCTTCCAGCCAACCAGTCTAAAATTAAAAAAGAGGTACAATTCACTTGAATTCAATTGAATTCACTGTACTGTATAAGTACAGTGAATTCAATTTAAAATTTAAGAGTTTATGGTTTAAAGAGAGGGAAAAGTATTGTACTTATAGAATACTTTTTTTTTTCTTGGACATTAATTGCTGAACGTGTCGTTTAAAAATATATCATCATTCTCCTGTCCTTATCCCACTCTAAGTGGGGTCGGCACAACATGTTTTAAACATATTGTAACATATTTTGGTTACTTAGTTTTCGACCGGATATCAACTCACCTTAGTCGCCTTTTACGACACCTCGGTAAGAAAAGAGGGTGGTATTTTACTGTGGTCTATACTAACTAGATGATGATTTTATCGTTTACTGAGACGTTCTAATGTACGTATTGCTTAAGATATTCTTAACTAAATTCCGTTAAACAATAGTCTTTCCGTGTGAAACCTTTCGAATTGTTAAATTTCAATAAAATTATTAACCTTGAGGGTACCGGAAAATTATGTCTTTAATAATGAATATAATATGTATATTTGGAATCTTGAATTTTTGCCATTAACTGTCAAGTCAGCGTAATTTATTCGGGTAACGGGTGGTCGCGAGAAATGAAAATACCTAGCATCAAGCCCCACCTACCTTAATATTTTTTTTTTTTTTTTTTTTGAAGTCTCTTTTTTTCATTTTGTAAAAAAATTCCAAGCAAGTTTCGGTCACCCAAATATTTGTTTTTATAACGATAGAAATACTATTTCCACAGATGATTAAAATAATTTGCTATTAAATAGATAAGCACAGTGTTCACATTTAAACAGCTCTTTACCGAGAAATAAGAGTTTCCTGTGAAAGAAGTGAATAATATTGTGAAGTGAGGATTCATCTAAACATGGCCAATATCCCAGTGATATTTGTCATTGTTATATTAACGGTAAGTGTTTTTTTTATTAAAATGTGTTGTTTCAATATCTATATAACCGAAATTATTTTTCTATAATCTGCGTTTGTTTAGAAAATCTATGTAATATGTAGGAAGCAGAAAACGTTCACATACCTTATACATGCATGATTAGTACCACATGTATCACAAAACGCCGCCACCAACAACACACCACACTTATCGTAATGCATTACGATTTTGTCGTGAAGTCTTTCTCCTGATGCTTCGTTTGCGGAGCGGTGTGATCGTAGAGATTGTCGTAGTGAATGTGTGTAATGCTTGTGCCTACACTTAGCATTACATGTTCTTAACAAACGCAGATTCTGTCTGTACTTGCGAATTCATAATTCCTGATTCGGAACTCCGGAAGTTACTCCTACTTCTATAAATCTATACAATCAAAAATATCATTAAATTAAACGTAAGTGAAATTGGTGAAAAAATATAACTCAATTTCCAGAAAGAGGTTAATTACTGAATTTAACTCAGTTGAATGAATGGAGGTGAGTTTTATGTGAAATCTTTTGGTCTAAAAAATTGTTTACTTAATTCAGAATATGACAAGCAGAAATGATAGCATATGCATAGTCGTTAATAAGTTCAAAATTACCTAAAAATGTTTTGGTATCCGAACTTGCAGTCTTAAAAAGTGTAAGCACTAGCTTTTGTATTTGATACATATTTTTGTCATGGTCCGTAAACACGGGGTGTTTAGAAAAAAATGTTATTCAGTGTTACATAGCATTCTAGATTTCAAATTAATTAGTCAATAAGTAAACATATCTAATAGATCTTTAAACATTTTTAATAATATAAAAAACAGCCAAACCCGCAGTGTGGTATCCGGCTGAATAGAATAGACCACCCTCATGTCTTACCGAGGTGTCGTAAAAGGCGACTAAGGTAAGTTGACTCACTGTGTCGTATCCGTTTAAGTAGAATAGACCACCCTCTTTTTTACCGAGGTGTCGTAAAATACGACTAAGACATGTTGACGTCTGGCAGGCGGCCGGTCGTAAAAACGTAGCCAAATCATGTAACAACATGTTTATAACATGTGTGCCGACCCCACTTAGAGTAGGATAAGGGCAGGAAGATGATGATGATGATGAAAAAACAGCCAAACCTCAATAGTTCGAATATGTGTGTATAGCCTCGGCTACCAACCTTGATATGAACAATTTTTTTAGCAATTCGTATTATCTTTTATATTTGTTTAAAAACGGTACATACAAGTGTTGATTTGAACGAAATGAACAATATCCGGTTCTTATAAAAGATAGATAACACATGGCTATCATCTAATCAATGAGTGTATTTATTTACTATAGTGGGTAATATTGGGGAATACAATTTATATATCTTATCTGGTTTATATTATTTAACATGGATTGAAACCGGATTGTAATTAAACGTAGATCTATTTAGATTAAATGTAAAATAGGGTGACCTCTGTATAGTTTTAGTTCAGGGCATCGCTGTTGATAATCGATTAGCAAGGAACATGCTTTTGAACTTTCAATTCAGCCTATTTAACAAATGTAATGTGGCGATTTAATAAGTGGTCGCTGACTATGGGCCTCATAAGAAGGTTCAGAGTCGCTCAGCGGACGATGGAGCGAGCTATGATCGGAGTATCTCTAAGTGATCAAATCAGAAATGAGGAGATCCGTAGCGGTCTGATCTGAGATACTAATCACCCTGCTTTCTTTAACGTAAAAATTATAAGTGTTAAATATGAAATAAAATATTATAACATCACAGTGCTGTCTTTAACTGACAGTGTATTTTTATTTTATTTTATTTTTATATTATTACATATGGGTCCGAAAAGAATCAGGCCTTGTATATATATATTGCTTTGAATGCGTCTTAGAACACAAATCTAAATAAATGAACTCAGAATATAAAACTGATTTATTGGTGTGAATGTTTTCTACCTAAGTCCGTGGCATAGCGTTAATGTATTTAGCATGCGAGATTTATTTGCGATATTTGTAGCTAGTACCCTTGTATTGAATATAATCTGGATTGCAATTAACCCGGTGTTCTATTTAGTTTAAATGCAATTCAAGGCGACTATCTTGTTTGTATGGTCCAGTGAAATCCGGTTAAGTCCCATTTAACCTTGTCCCATTTCTCATTGATCTTGAATCAACTTTGAACGTTTAACAATCATTGGTAACGTGTAAATCAGTGCAAATTACAATCGTGTCTAGACGCTCAATTTTATATGATTGTGGTCACCTAGTGTTGATTAGGAAATTTGTGAACGACATGACGTTTGTGTGATTCGTCAATTTGGGTCAATCGTTTCGTTGTATTGAACATTTGAGGCCTTCTTTTACATTAAGTATGATTAAAATAAACTACCCTTTATGTATTTTTTATTGCGCCGCTATTCGTACCTTGTACCGAACTAAAAATATAATGTTATTGATAATAAATATACGCCCTATTTCAACTACAGTAGAGTGTTGTGTAGTTGGATTGGAGTTTTACATTATGTTTTATAAACTCTTTACATATCTCTATATCTATTAGACATATCGTTGACATGTTAAATCGTTTGTCTCTATTCAGAATCAATAAGTTAAGATTCCAGTGTTTCAAAGCCCGGACAAGCAATGACTTACTAAAATAAACCCTCCCTATTTATATTCAATTCATTTTACACTTAGACACTGCTATAAATACTGTCCAATTTTTAAATATTTCAATGATTTAATCTTGTATATATATATATATATATATTTCTGAGGTTTGGAAACGGCTTCAACGATTTTCATGAAATTCAGGATTTAAGGGTTTTTTGGGGAATCGGAATAAAAATAAAAATAAAGGAAACATTTTTTATTGCATTTTTATATATTTAAAGAAATTACTTAATAACTTTTTACAAAGCTTTTTTACTGGATGTTGCTAAAGTTATGGTAGTAAGTAAGTAAAAGTAAGTAACGGCCTGTTACTATCCCACTGCTGGGCATAGGCCTCTTCTCTCCGTTATTGGAGAGAAGGATTGGAGCTAAGACCTACCACGCTGCTCCAATGCGGATTGGTAGGTTACACATATCTCCAGAATTCTCTAGAGATATGCAGGTTTCCTCACGATGTTTTCCTTCACCGAAAAGCGTGTGATAAATTGCAATTATCAATTAGACACATAAGTTTTTAATAGAAAAACTCATTGGTGTCTGCCCGGGTTTGAACCCATGATCGTCTCTAGAGATTCACACGGTCGCACCGCTAGGCCATCACAGCTTAGGTTAAAGTTATGGTATTTAAATATAATACAAAAAATATTTAAATTTACTTTTTATCACGTCTAATGTATCAAATAAACACATGTTATCCAGATTTCCATAGTAAAATATCATAAAATAAAATATCATGAATCTATAAATTGCCATAATTAATAAATAACACTCAACAAACACAAAACTAAGGTCAAGTGTCAATGTTAAGTACTCTAAATCGCACGCTTAGTATTAAAGTGACCTAATTCAAAAAAAGTTTGGTGGCAAAGTGGCAAGCGTAGCGTGCCTACAAAACTTGTGAGTGTTAAAGAGATCTTGGAAGAGCAAGTAAACATTAGCTTTTTTAACTGTTGGTAGTAATTTCATAGATGACAATGAAATAAAGATTAAATGTATCTAAATCATGATCATCTCCCTGCCCTTATCTCACTCTAAGTGGGGTCGGCACAACATGTTATAAACATGCAGTCACATGATTTGGCTGCGTTTTTACGACCGGCCGCCTGCCTGACGTCAACTTACCTCTGTCGTATTTAAAACACCTCGGTAAGAAAGAGGGTGGTCTATTCTACTAAATCGGATACCACGGTGGGTCAACTTACCTTAGTCGCCTTTTACGACACCTCGGTAAGAAATGAGGGTGGTACTATTCTATTCAGCCGGATACCACACGGCGTGATGTATCTAAATCTATTAAGTCTAATTTTGAAATCGGTCACTTTAATACTAATATTTAATAGTAATTTATATAATCGTGCGGTATATCCTTTACCCTTACATACAATATATTTCCTTGTAAGTCGAAAGAGGTATATGAACAAAAACGATGCTCTCAGATCAGAAAAAATCTTTGAATTCTTGCGCCGGCATCAAAAACACATTTACGTGTGTTGCTTCATTTGTCGGTCGTAAAGTTTGGCATTGAAATTGTTGGCTCATTTTTAGTACCAGGAAATCAACATTATCGTCAAATGCCGTTGTGGTTATAAAGCATTTACCAGCATCGTTATACAAAGCATGTGCTTTTTGTTTTAAGTACATGACTGTGTGCCCTAATTTTGTTTACTTTAGCGCCCATGAAGATGGCTAAATGATTTTCCTTTCGCATATTTCTTGGGCTTCACAGATATATTGTCATGTTCTACAGATACTTTTTCTGGCGGGCCATTTACCCCACCTAGTCACAGTTAGGCGACTATTGAGAATGTAGGGGGAGGAGCTGGTCATTCCACCCGGCCATACTGCTTCTACAATCCGAGTACCATAACCAGGCTCCTCAAGGTATGTTATTAGTGTCTCGGTGATCCAAGGATGTTTACCCGATTTTCCTACAACTCCGTGCAACTGAACATGACGTGAGATGGCGTTTCCGGTTCTCAATCAGATGGTCAGAAGTTGAATAGGATGACAATATCTGAATTGGTTGATTTGACTCTTATTTGGCCTTTATCTTATACGCATAAGCATATGATTCGATGATCTCTAGAGGAATCTTGACCTATCTGTCATAGCCATCATGTATATACCATTTGTAATATTCAACAACAGCAGTTTTCGAGTTTTTTTGTATCAACCCAAACCCACTTCCAAGCGTCCTTAAGCTACATAAGAAAAAGATCGCCTAACAACTAAGATGCTAAAGTGCATTTAAAACGGAGCAGACGATCATTCGGAAATCCTACCTTTTTATAAATAACATTATTGCCTTGCACGAAACGTCTTCCTAATCCTAATAAAGTCCGCCTGACACGAAAGGTCCATAAAGTTATGCTTCTAAAATATTATTAAGCTGCCTATTCGCTTTTCCTTCAATCACTTGCGTTGCTTTTGTACGCCAAAGCACTTCACTGAAGAGAAACTGAGGTTACAAGCATTAGATATTTTAAAATTCTATTTGAGTATCTTTTCTTTACATTTTGTTATTCTCGTAAATTATTGTCGTTCTAATCAATTTTCTCTAACAATAATAATATTAGTCTTATATTTAACACCGTTAATTTCTTAAAACGAGTTGGCGCCATCTCAATAATGTGATTTGTTTGCTTTCTTAAACACATACTATACATGTCAAGCAAATTTTCAATTGATTACTCACGAATTTTCATTTGCTCAACTGGTGTTAATCGCATAGTGATGTAGTCATATTCATTATCAATGACGTATTTTGATATACAGTAGTCTACAAATACAATGAAATAATATTTGTACTATTTTACAAAAGTAAGCTTTGATAGTCCAGCGGTGATACCATGAGACTCTTCGGTCAAGTCACGGGTTGAAACCCCGAACCAATAAGGTTTTCTGTTAAAAAGTTATTGTTATCTTAGGTCCAACCCTTCTTTCCCAAAAGGGAGAGAGAAAACCTATGTTCATCCGTGGGATAATAAGACGCTGTTACTTACCGAAAGTTTATAAAAACTAACATATTTGAGAACATTGAAAATATCATTCCATACGTTCCATCTACTACTTCCGAGACATAATGACAAAATTGTAAAGTAATCGTCACTAAGCAATTGCCAGTTTTCAATTCCTATCACTACTAGTTTTGTTTTAAAAATATGCATTCAATTGTTATTTACCATTCAGAAGGAAGACATCATGAGTGGTTCACTCATGTAGGTACTACAATGCACTGCATATCTCTGACGAATTTGTAACTAACTAATCTGCGAAAAGGCGACAATCTTAGGCGAAATAAGTCTAATAAACTCTAATCCTTCTCTTCTTAAGTGAGAGACTGTCTTTTCCAAGAAAATTCATTCCAAGGAATGACGTAGTGACGAGATGCTGCTTTACTTATTTTACCCATATTGTATTTAAAAACTGGCGGTAAAATCTTTAACATTCTTTTTAAAAACTTTCCAAAAGTTTCACTGCCAAAATATAGAAGCTTTTCTTTAAAACGCCTCGTTCCGGACCAACAATGAAATAGAAATATATAACTTGACACACAGCAAAGTGCGTGTTAATTTGTTTATACTACTATTATTATTTCTTTACTGAACTTCAGCGCTTCAAAAACAGTATTCAAAAATCGTTGTCAAAATTAGGATAAATTAAATGGACTTTTGCTGCAGCTTTAGTAATTTATATCGAATGGGAGAACAAAGATAACTGGAGATTGTGTATGTTAGTTTTGAACGTAGACTTGCTACGACTAAAGCATGTGGTATCGAAGTTTATCTTAGAGAATACATTCAGTAAATTTCTCGCTCGCCTCTTTCTTTTTCTACAGTATCCGACATAGTTTTACATAAGACGTGATTAAAAGCAGTTCGACCATGCACTTATTACATAATAATTATTTGCATTGTAATACTTTACATATTTACTCGGTACCAATGAGTAATATCGTGCTGCATGACAAATATAATGTGACCCAGTTGCCCGCACTACACACGGCTGTTTACATAGGGCTTTGTAGTCTTCTATACTTTTGTTTCATATTACGACTGTTCCTAATTTAAAATCCTACTTATTTAATTCGATTAATCTGTTTACCTGATCACAATGCGTCTACAAATACATTTTTGTCATAACTATTTGTACAACAGGCGTTTGTAAGGGCTACATTAATATAATACACATTTTTTTTATCATTAATTGTTATGAGGCAGTTCGAGTATTTGCTTTAAGCTGCAATCCGAACGGTGGAACTGTATGCCTTTTTCTAGGCGGTCATGGGTTCAAACCCCGGGTAGGCATATCAATGAGTTTTTTGTTCAATTGTGTAATTGATTTTTGCAATTTATCACATGGTTTTCTGTGAAGGAGAATATCCAGAGAAAACCTACATATCTCTAGAGAATTCTGGGATGTGTAACCTAGCAATTCACATTGGAGTAGTGGGGTGGGTTACCCCACCCTTCCCTCCAAAAGGGCTAGAAGAGTTTAGGCGTTACTTTACAACAAACTCTCTTTGGCGCCTTAAATAAAATTATTAAATCCTTTAACCACTTTGAAATTGTAATCATGAAATATATAAATAAATAATAAATAAAATAAAATAAAAAATTGCCGCTTTTACCATTCATTGTTAAAAGCGGTAATTATTTTTTATTAAGCCAAGGCATACAAAGTAAAGGTGCTCACGTATAATTAAGTGTAACACTTAAGGAAAAAATAACCGTTAAATGGTATTAATCACTGTCAATTGAAAATCAAACAGAACATTTATAGACAGATAGTGAAACATACTTTTTCATTTATAATATACAAGTATTTTCGATGTTTACGGATTTTGAATATTTTTAAATGATTGCAACTTTATATGACAATTCGCAGCATTAAATGTTGCTGAATGTATTTTACATTCAAAACAAATACATAAAGCTATCAGGCGTGAAGTATTCCAGAAATGTCCTGTGTAATTAGTAAGATATGAACCAACCAAACGCGTCAATTTTCTGGGACAATAAAACATGTCTTTGACTTTACGTGTTAGTAGCATTAATCAGGATCTGCTTCGTATTATAATTAATATTCTACAGCTATAATATCTATAAAACCAATTGCATGGGCAATGATCTAGTAAGGATTTAAGTACTAATTTTATGAACGACACGTTTGAACTTGATCGCTATCTGATCTCACGGTGAGTGGTGATGTAACCTAAAATTAAAACTTGCTAATACGAATAGAATATATGAGTTATTATTAACTACAAAGTAAAAGCTCTTATTCTATTATATTTTTTTAATGTGACGATATATTCAAAAACCTATTGCGGCTTAGTTTATTAAGTTACTACCACCGTATTTATTAAATTACCCCTTTATAAAAACCTCAAAATTTTCTTTTACCTTTTTTTTTGTAAAAGAAAGTATCTTTTAACCGGTCTTAATTTTGAAGATATAATAGTCGAAACGTAACGAAATTGTACGGTAATAGAAGAAAATAAAGTCAGTTGTATTTCTTGGCAACGAGAAAAAGAACACAAACCTAGCAGCTAAACCTACAAAAACCTTTTGTATGTATCAACAAAAAATTGTTTATTATAATATGTCACTTTAAATTACTCCATAAATTACGCACTTCTTACTCTTAAAAAGTTATTTTTATTTAGGTAAATGTCAATTTGTTTTTGAACCTGATCGTAGATATAAGAAAGTCGGAATATACCTTTTTTACTGGTGTTACTCTATAATATATATATAGAATTGGTTGGTTACTAAAATGCTAAAACGGATTGAGTTTCGAAGCTAGAGTGAATAATATATTGTTTTATGTGACGTGACCTTTTTTGGCAGTAGTCCAACTTCATCAACCCTGTCTCAGGTAGAGGTACTAGTGCCTATTTAATGTCAATTTGGATGCATGAAATGCATACCGGGCTCTGTTGAAGAGTTCGACGTGTTGATGAATATTTTAAACCGTACGTCGTCGCTGAAATCAGAGTGCGGAATTACATCCGAGCCGAGGGAGTCAACGAAGCTAATAAATTTATAATTCAAACGGGGCAAACCTCATCGTGTATGATAATGGAAAGTCAACGACTGGTCTAGTTACACTAATAATTGAAACCACGCCGTATTTATATTAGCGACTCCATTGTTTTAACTATATGCTTATTCGCCTAGAGATTTTACAATGGTTTCATTTCATACAACCTTGAAGTGCTGCAGCGTATTTATTGCAGCATATTAATTTACTTGAAGTAGTGTTTTTTTTTAACAAATATGTATTAAAGTATTGGACTTATTCTGACATTGTGTGAATTTTTATTGTGAATTTAGCTCGGCCTTTTGTATTTCTATTCAAACTCGAAACATACCGAGAAACAAATGTTTCAATAAATGCGTTTTTTAAAGGACCCTGTAATTAGTAAGTAAGTAGCGGTCTGTTACTCTACCACTGCTTGGAATAGGCCTCTTCTCTCCGTTTTTGGAGAAAAGGATTGGAGCTAAGACCTACCACGCTACTCCAATGCGGATTGTCTAGAAATATGCAGGTTTCCTCAAGATGTTTTCCTTCACCGAAAATCGTGTGATAAATTGTAATGATCAATTAAAAAACCTGAAAACCCTGACATTTTCCAACCCTGGTACTATAGAGACGGATTTAGCAGTCTTCAAGTTTGTCCCTTATATTATAATAATACCTACTTAATTTTCGCTCACCATCGTGTGAGACTGTGGTCCTCAACTAATTTATATCAACAAAATTGCATCCCCAATATTCCATACCATAGTGTCTAGGTAGAGGCCTGTTTTAACCCAATAACACATCAATAACAATCAGGGAAGATTTTGTCTTTGGTGATTTCTTTATCAAGTTCATTAGACGTTAACTTTGCAAACATATTACGGGGGCAAAAATTTCCGTCTTTGATTCTTTTCTTATCTAGCCTAGACATCACGTTTGTTCAGACTCTACTTATTATTCTCCCACATATAAAAAGGTAAAAGAAATTGCAGTCTGTCTTCAACATAATTTAGAAACAATGTATTTCTCTAAGGCAACTGGGAAAAGTAAATAACCAAACGATAAAAGAAAACTTCTGAATTTCCGTAGACAATACAGTTTGTAGAATATACATCATCTAACGCTACTGTAATCTTTAAGTATATTCACACTAACATTTATCTTAATCGTAAATCGTAATACTATGCTAATAATTAGTTTTGGCATTGATACTTCTTCATACGGCTATTTTTGGTGAGATCTTTAAAGCCTTAACAGTGCATGCATTAAATTGCATACCCTAAATGTTTCAGCCTTGCCCATGCTCAGCTGTTCCATAAACGGCAAACAATTGAAAGTAATAAAGTCACGTACGTAGGCACATCTGTAATAAAGTCAGCTGATTCTGGACAATAACGAAATTTGTTGAAGTTTTACGTTTTTATGGAGAACGATGAATCAACTCGCACAAAAGAGTTGTTACGTCAATTTTGGCGACACAGACACATTACCAAATTATATTTCATTTCAAAACTATACTATAGCGTCGCAGCGTCACTCGGGCTGTAGAGTATAGAATGCGTTAAGTGAGATGTCACTCCTAAATATATTTTTGCGCGCGTAAGTTTTTATTTAAAAGGCGATGGATCGAGCTATGCTTGGAGTATTTCTAAGCGACCAAAACAGGAATGAGATCTGTAAAAGAACCGACATAGCTCATCGTGTCGCGAACCTGAAGTGACAATGGGCGGGGGACGTAGAACGTAAGGGTACGTAGTACTGATGGACATTGGGGTTCTAAGATGTTGGAATGGCGATCTCGTACCAGAAAACGTAGTATCGGTAAGCCCCTTACGAGGTGGACTGACATCCTCGAAAAGTTCGAGAAGCCGATATATCCAAGCGGGACAAGTTAATATAATACGTGCCAATTCCTTAAAGAGACCTATGTCCAGCAGTGAACGTCCATTGGTTGATTAAGAAAAGTTTTTATTTTGTGATAACTCCTGAGGTAATCATTAAGTTGTATGGTCTAAAGGTTGTCTTGTCGGGACACAGAGCGAAAAAAGCAGTGTTATTATACTAAAATATATAGAGATGATACGTTACACGTTTGTTTGCCTTTGATCAAATGGCTAAACATTGAGAGCATTCTTCTTGAATGTATATTAAAAGCACGTGACTTGACAGAATTTGTCGAATACTTACTCTAAATCTCTACTTCATTCAGGTTCGACATATTATGAACACTCATCATCATTCTCTTACCCTTATCCCGGTCTCGTGGGGTGCAACAAGTGGGGTCAACACAACATGTTTTTCATTTTCATTCTATCATTAGTCAACTCTGGCGCTACACACGATCCAACCATCTCTTTTTCGGCCTCCCACTACTCACATATCCATTCACATTTATAAACAGTCAGGAAAATCGTTAATTATATATCGTTACGGATTTTATGAGTTTTCATTTTATATTTTATAAAATTGTGCTTTGATGTTCAAAAAGTTGCTTTAAAAAAAGTTAGTTTAACATTATTAAAATAATGTTAAAATATTTTTTTTAAACTCATTGAGCCACTTTAATAGGGGCCATGTTTTAAAATGCTTTGCACATCTTTGAAGTGTTATGTTAAAAAAAACTCGTTAAAATATTTAGACGTGCAAAATTTTAACGGGACTATTAATATTATAATAGTATAGATTGGACTTGATATGAAAAAATGACGTGATATATTTATTAAACTTACTTATATCCACTTATCATCTAGTAGTTACTTTCTTACTAACTTACCTTAGTCTCCGTTTACGACACCTCGGTAAGAAATGAGGGTGGTCTATTCTATTCATCCGGATACCAAACGATGGAATTAGATGGATACATTAATGGGTGGGTTTTTACGAAGGCGTAATGTCAGGCGCCACATAGTCGTAAATGCTTTCATTTTATTAAGAACTTGTTTTTAAAACACTTATAAGTGACCTTCCTGAAGTAATAAATTGATATCAATCTTAACTGTCAAATGTTCTTCGTTATAAAATGCGAGGTAGTAACTCTTTAGTACCTCACGAAGTTAAATATACGAATAATCGCCCTTATGACAATCAGTGTATTTAAATGAAATTTTGGTAATAAAAGTAGTTATTGTGAGTTAACCATAAAAGATAGAGTCATGTTGTCGCGGACTTTTTTGTAGTATTTTCTTAGATCAACAATTCTCTAGTACATTATTTTAGTGTATCTCTGTTGGTTTACGCGGCGCACGCGACTAAAGCTTCCAGCTTCCGCGACCTTCTTCAATGCAATTAACATAAAACCATAATGAATTTACCTAAAGCTTTCGGAAAAATTGCACTACCTTTTAAGTCCCCAAAAGTTTTCTGTCTGTATGTAATAATTTTTCTCAATATCTACTAAACGTATTTTTGTTAACTTTTAACTACAGGTTTAGGTTATTAGTAAATTCCTGCGGGTTCAAGATTTACGTGGGAAAAACTTTGTGACACTCCGAATTTCATGCGGGTGCAGCCGTGATCATAGGTGGTTCCACGTATTAGGTTTCCCTTTAAAAACTAGACATATGCTGTCGCGGACTTTTATTTAGAACTTTGAGAGGTGAATAATTTTATAGTACATGATTTTAGAATCACCGTTTACTCAGCGCACGCAAGGATAGCTTTGAATTTTGACGTTTTCGTACTATTTTTTATTGCTGCTCCTCTCCTATTCATCTTAGCATAATGTAATAACCTATAGCCTTCCTCGATAAATGGACTATCTTACGCTGAAAGAATTTTTCAAATTTGTTTACTAGTTCCTGTGATTAGCGCGTTTAAACAAATAAAGAAACTAATTCTTCAGCTTTATATATTAGTATAGATGTACTTCATTCTTCCTTCATATAGTGTAGGTGGTTGAAAATAGTCTGTAAATTATAGCAGTGTAATCAACAATTTTGTTCCCATGTCCATACACTGCTGTGAAAAATGAAAGACTTTTTTAGGTATCGGCATCGAGCGCCATATTTAACAATGCATCGCTTCTATATATGTATAAATCTTTCGGAGAAGATATGCTAAGAGGTGGACTTGTTACATGCAGAGCAATACTAAATAAATCTAAATAAATCGTGCGCAGCAATGACAAAGGTTTCAGAAATAAGTCGTCGCCCACAATATAATACGGTAATTTTAATTTTAACTTTTATTTAAAAGTCGATCGCGCATAAATATGAGAAATTAATGTCAAACATATCAGCATTAAGTTTGCCCACCTTAAAACAACTTGTTTAAACGAGGAAAAAATATCAGAAGATTATGTAAATTTAATATTTCTATAGTTCAAATTCCGATGTTAAAACATTTTTTTACTATTAATATTTTTAGATTTATATTTAAAATTTAAAATTATAATATCCTAATTTGATGGGTATTCATATTCATATTTACTTATTTATTAGTAATTAATTAAGAAGGTGCTGTTATCCTGTTTGAAGGCGTTGTGTTGAGTAATATGTATATAATACTCGTAAAAGAAACCAAAAATGAAAAAAAAGTTAGATGGACATTTAATTAAATCAGACGAAACTACTTCTTTGTTGTAACCAAAAAATATTGCTTAATTTTGTTTTTTATATCTCTAACATAAAGAAGTATTGTAATGTTATTATTGCTTGTAGCGAATTACTTAGTCCCGATATTTAAGCAAGGTTTCTTCATTACTTTAACCTATATGTCACATGCTACCAGGCTTACAAAGTGACTGAGCCTCACTACCTCTTAAACAAACCTACTACTTGTTTATTCTACTAATATTATAAATGCAAAAGTTTGTGAGTATGGATGTATGTTTCTTACTCTTTCACGGTGAAGCCGCTGAACTAATATAGATGAAATTGGGCACAATTATTGCTTATACATCGGGGCAACATATAGACTATAGAAATCCTGTTAATTCTACATGACATTGAAAAGGGCCATCGATTATCAATCTATCACGCGACAATTACTACAATCCACACGAACGAAGTTGCGGGTAAAAGCTAATATTATAAATGCGCAAGTTTGTGAGTATGGATGTATGTTTGTTGCTCTTAAACGGTGAATCCACTAAACCAATATCATTAAAATTGGCCCAATTATTCCTTATACATCGGCGCATATAGGCTATAGAAATCCTTTTAATTCTACAGCAATAGGATGACATTGAAAAGCGCCATCGATTATCAACCTATCACGCGACAATTACAACAATCCACGCTAACGAAGTTACGGGTAAAGGCTAGTAAAATTAATAATAGTAGATAAGAACTAAAATTACTAATACTAGCTAAAAAATAAACTTTCGATTTACTATAATAACCCTTTATTAGTTATAACGAAAACTCTTTTCGAAGGATGTATGCAATTCCAAATATCCAAAAAATATTTTATATATAAACCTTCCAAATATCGGCTCTGTACCCTTTTACAGATTGTTAAAAATGTGGTCATCTGATATTAACTATCGCAATTAGGCGGCACTATTCTAAATACAGAAGTATTAAAAATGTTTCACAACGCTTTTTATACCACTCGTTATGATTATAAGTTTCTGTTTGGTGAACGACAACCTTTAGAAGCGCAGCGTCGGTCAATACAAAATTTAAAGGCGTTATCTTGTATTAGGGAGTCATAAAACTGACATTATTATCAACTAATGTTCTACACGCATTAGTGTCACATCGAATGTTACGAAATGATGTAAGCGTCGCCATATGCATCTTGGTATTGACTTACATTTTTAAAGTATTTTGTCACACGCTTTTGAAATATGTTAGTTTATTATATACTAGCTTTTACCCGCAACTGCGTTTGCGTGGATTGTAGTCTTGGAATAAACCAGTTCAAATTCAAATTATTCTTTATTCAAATAAACTTGTAAACAAGTGTTTTTGAATCGTCAACTCTACTGCTGGTTCGGAAAGCTGTTCCTATCGAGAAGAGCCAGCAAGAAACTCGGCGGTTGCTCTTTTAAAAATACGATTATTAATACTAGTTACATTTAATCGTTCTATCTTGTACAGGGTCGAACAATATCTATATCCACGCATTCTTATCGTCCAAATAATCCTCAACAGTATAGTAGGCTTTCTGTATCAGCATCTCCTTAATAGTGTTTTTAAAGTGTAATGTAATGTAAAGTAATGGCAAAGCTAAAATTGATTGTGGAATTATATTATAAAAGTAGTAGTAGCTTCTGTCACTCTCCCTGCAAATTTTTAACAAAACTCTTGATGGTTCTTTTTCATTGTCATGTCGCTTTTCAATGAATACCCATTCGGGCGACGCCTTGTGCACAGCTAGTAGAAAAATTAATTTATTCCCGTTTGTCGATTGTGATAATATCCGCAATGTTAGTTATCTTGTTCTAAGCTAGCATGCCATTAAACGATCCAAAGTTTGAATTGCAATTACATCCATGTACCAATTATTTTCTAAATTGATTCGATTAACGTTACATCTCAGCGTTTTATCGATATTAGCAATTTGCTTTATCAGGGAAACCGACTTAATAAATATATACGTTTCCGTAAGAAATGCTCTGTTTCCTCTATTATAAATCACTAGTGATACACGCGACTTCGTTCGTGTCTACTTTAGGTTTAGTTTCTTCATCATTTATTCTCCTGCCCTTATCCCCCTCTAAGTGGGGTCACTAAATGTTTTAAATATGTTGTTACATGATTTGGTAATTTTTTTACGACCGGCCACCTAATTGACGTCAACTTACTAAAATCATCATCATCTTCCTGCCTTTATCCACTCTAAGTGGGGTCACATGTTATAAACATGTTGTCTCATGATTTGGCTAGGTTTGGACCGGCCGTCTGCCTGACATCAAATTACCTTAGTCGTATTTTACGACACCTCGGTTAGAAAGAGGGTGGTTTATTCTACTTAACCGGATACCACACGGCGGGTCAACTTACCTTAGTCGCCTTTTACGACAACTTGGTAAGAAATGAGGGTGGTCTATTCTACTCAGCTGGATACCACACTGCACTTATTCTTTTATTGAACACCACATTAAAAACATTAAAAAAAATCGTTACATAGTAATTTGTTCCAGACAACCAGGTTGACGAGACCGAAGTTAATACGGTTTTAACTAACAATTTAACTGGAATATTTTACTTCTGTACGCCGTGTGACATCCGGCTGAATAGAATAGTACCACCCTCATTTCTTACCGAGGTGTCGTAAAAGGCGACTAAGGTAAGTCGACCCGCCGTGTGGTATCCGGTTGCGTAGAATAGACCACCCTCATTTCTTACCGAGGTGTCGTAAAAGGTGACAAAGTAAGTTGATCCACCGTGTAGTATCCGGTTTAGTAGAATAAACCACTCTCTTTCTAACCGAGGTGTCGTAAAATACGACGAAGGTAAGTTGATGTCAGGCAGGCGGTCGGTCGTAAAAAACGTAGCCATATCATGTGACATGTTTATAACACGTTGTGCCAACCCCACTTTGAGTGAGATAAGGGCAGGGAGATGATGATGATTTTAGTTCTGTATACGCTTTGTTATAATAACTAAGCATCTGTCCAGGATAAAATATAATTATCTGAATTACTCTGACGTTTCCGCATATTGCTTTAGATTCACGATTTTATAATTCTAATATACCCTTTGTACTTCGATAGGCGGATCGAACATTCTAAGCATCATTATTCTAAATTACAGAGGGCTTAGAAATAGTCTTGAGGTATGTTTCAAATTGTAGATATTATCTTACGCTTGTCTACTCGTGTGTTATATTTCGATACATTTTGTTTATTATTTCACATCGATAATTGAAACATGTTTAACAAAGCTGTGATGGCCTAGCGGTGCGACCGTGTGAATCTCTAGAGACGATCATGGGTTCAAACCCGGGCAGACACCAATGAGTTTTTCTATTAAAACTTATGTGTCTAATTGATAATTGCAATTTATCACACGCTTTTCGGTGAAGGAAAACATCGTGAGGAAACCTGCATATCTCTAGAGAATTCTGGAGATATGTGTAACCTACCAATCCGCATTGGAGCAGCGTGGTAGGTCTTAGCTCCAATCCTTCTCTCCAATAACGGAGAGAAGAGGCCTATGCCCAGCAGTGGGATAGTAACAGGCCGCTACTTACTTACTTACTTTTTTTAACAAAGCTTCACGCATGATTCGAATATACATATTATATTTAAAAATACATTACGATCTTGCCAATGCATTGTACCTTAACTTAACGAGTGGATAAATTATCAAATAACCAACATTGAGTGCATTTTTATAATTATACCGTGCGATACACATTCGAGATTTCGATAAAGATAAATTGTCTATCAAATCTCTATATTGAACAAAAACATTGAAATTCGTCGACTGAAACAACCGTATAAATAAATAATATATGTATAATTACTAAAAGACTATACAAAGTAAATGGACAGGACATTTTATACAGTATAGGCTTAGACAATTTCTAATCGTTGACATGAATATTAAATATATAGTAGACGAAGTCCAAAAGTTACTCTGTATAGTTCAGAAGCTTTACAATTTTACAACAAGAAAACAATTGAAATTATATTGTTTAATATTCTATCGTTTTCTAAAGTTTGATGGATATGTAACTAAAGGCCTTAAAAAGAGATGGTTGGATTGTATAAAGTATGACATGTATATATAAGGAATAGCGCCAGGATTGATGAATGATGGGAGAGAATGGAAGAGAAAAATAATAATATTCCGACCCCACTCAGAGTGGGATAATTACAGGAAAAAGATTACATCCTTGTACCGAATGAGATCTTTCCATCACAATTTACAAATGTCACCAAAATATAGCATGTCTAAACAGACAATTATATAAAAACTTTATAAGTTTTAGTAACTTTTTTAGTAAGTTAAATTAAAAAAAATGATATACTACCTATACAATAAATATTGTCACAAAATTTTCAACAATAAGGCGAAATCACGTTTCTTTGGTCTCTGCTACGTTAATAATAAAGTAAATAAGTAAACAAATCACTAAGAGAAAATTAAAAAGCAAAACTACTGATGATATAATTTTGAAGTTACAGTACAAAATGCAGTATGTAATATAAAATGCCACAAAGCAAAGTTGCATTATTATAAGTACTATATCCATTTCTATCTTAGGAGCGGCCTTTAGTTATAGGAAATGAAAATAATAGGCAAAAGATTTAAAAAATACAAATAAAATCCATGATACCGATGAAATTACCGCCCGTATTATTTCCGAAGACGTATCACGAAAGAAATATACTTTAAGCAAGCCAGTTATTCAAGTATAAAATCCTACAATTACGCCGGGCCCTCCACGGCGTAATATGCCGACGTGTTAATCCCTACCCTGCCAGCAAACACATAGATCATCCGATTTGAATGACCATAGATAATTTAATATTGCGTAAAATAAAGGTTGTTCCATGTCTGTTCTAAATTTGAATTTCTCTTCGAGTACTAAGACTAATATTTTAAAACTGACGCGAATGCTATATTGTTGGTAACTGGTAAAATTAAATTGCAAATAACCCAGTCTGGGGTCGTCAATGTCACGTCTGAGACTCCAACAATAGCTTCTTTTATAAATCTGAGTAGAATTTTTCAATATTCCTTTGTAAAACTTTTAAATATGTTGCCTAATTGCATACATATATTACGCGTTAAGCGTTTTTGTTTGGCGTTTGTCCTATTTCATGTGTAAAGGTTATTTTGGTGATTTTTTATGACATTCTCAATTCTTCGATTCTACTAGACTATAACCATATTAAAACTTTTAGAAATCCTTTGTACATATAGAGAAATAACTTTTTAATTTATAATAGCGTCCAAATCCACGGACTATTGGCGTAACTACAGATTAAAGACATCGGTGTCATATATTGCATAAAATTACCGTTTTCCTTTTGGGAATTGGATAAAACACATATACCACTATTCAGGGCACTAAAACAAATAAGGCGTTACTTTGAGATATACAATACAGAAGTTTTGGATGTTATTATGTAAAGGTAATGATAATAATAGTTTATCTTGGATTAAAGAAAAGTACCTGGGTGCTATACGCGGTATTTTTTTTAAAAAGATAAATGCAATAAAAAAGTAAAAACGAAAGGCTGGCTTGTGGCATCTAGAACTCGTTCTCAAGTATTTTCAATACTTTAGTCTGGCCGCTCCAAACTCAGCTATTGACAACGAAATTAATCATTCTATTTCTCATAATTTCGTAACACTTTTTCAATCTCTGATTTTTTAATACAACGCAGCTAGTTAGCAATTTTTGAATTTAAACGATCGTGAGTAGTATTCATAGTTAATGTATAGAACCGGCTATACTCACGTCTTATTATTACGTTATCGCGGCGGGAACTGATCCCGCCGCGATAACGTCGTGTAAAGAGCTCATGAATAAGAGCCCCGGTTGGGTTCGAAACTAGTCGGGCTAACCCGATAGAATAAGACGTGAGTATAGCCGGTTCTATACATTAACAACGCAGCTAGATCGATCCATCGCCCCTGAAACCTTCTACATACCATTTATATAATAAAGATAATATTATTATAACTTTGTAATTTGGTACTGAACGCTAAGTAGGCGCAAAGCAGGTCATGGTTACCATTAGTTAGGATTGCCACCTTTTTTTTGAAGAAAAATAGTATTTTTCTTTTTAAATCAAAAAAATATTAGGAAATTCAGGAAAAAAAATAGTACACATCTATTTTCAATCATTATTTATTTTTCCAAGATTATTTATTATTACTTTTCGCTGGACAATGACAAAGGAGTTAGAGTTACTAACTAACTAAGCCCCGTAAATACATTCCCTATGCAGTGCTGCGGGTGCGTTCCATTCACAGATCAAAAAAGCGCAACAATTGAATTAGCGATTAACATATAGTATTTATCGTCCTATATTGTTTTTCTATAATGTATAGGACAATTGACTAAAATATAGTACAATTGACTAAAATATAGTACGATACTATATAATATAGTACGGGTGGCAACCCTTCTATTAGTACTTATGTATTTTTTGTTGCAGATTGTGGGCCGTGAAGATGTACTAGCATCTACGGCCACACGAGAAGTGCATTGCGGGCGGCGGCTAGTCTCCGGGCTCTTCTCACGTCCTCGTCTGCCGCTGGGCTATTCGTACGTAACGACCGTCCCGCGCGGCGCCTGCAGACTGAATGTCTCCGAAATCGTCTCCAGCGAAAATTATATCGGTACCACCTATTTAATTTTTAATCTATGCATATTGTAGACAATGCCATAAAGTTGTTTAAATTCAAATTTATTCATTTGCTGAAACATTTTTTTAAATAAGGTGTTATATATTATTTTAGTAAAAATGTTGCACCTAGGACTATTGGGAAGCAAAATTACAAAATTAAATTTTAATTCAAATTATTGTTGATTGTTACATTAGTTACAATAATTATTAGTGACACAACGTTACGATATTCTGCTTGAATACTCTACTCGTGCTAAACTCTACGTTATTTGAAGATTCCATTTTTAAAAATACTTATTTTACTGATAAGTGTGGCTGAGTAGAATAGACCACCCTCACTTTTTACTGAGGTGTTGTAAAAGGCGACTAAGATAAGTTGACCTGACGTACGGTATCCAGCTGAGTAGCAAAGACCACCCTCATTTCTTACCGAGGTGTCGTAAGAGGTGACTAAGATTTGTTGAACTGACGTGTGGTATCCTGACGTGTGGCTGAGTAGAATAGGACCAACCTCATTTCTTAACAAGGTGTCGTAACAGGCGACTAAGATTAGTTGAGCCGCCGTGTGGTATCCGGCTGAGTAGAATAGACCACCCTCATTTGTTAACGAGGTGTCTTAAAGGGCGAGTAAGGTACATTTGATATAACATCATTATGACTTGATAGAGGCCGAAAAAATATGAATGGGTGGTAAATTAATGGCGTCAGAGTTGACGAATGGTAAAATATAATAGAAGATAAAAAAAACATATTGTGCCGACCCCACTTAGAGTGGTATAAAAGCGAAATGATAATTAGACATAACATCAGACTCAAAGCTACCAGAACATCTACGAACGTTTGATTTTTTTCTATCTACAGAACCAATTAATGTTCTTAGCTCAAAACAACTCTGTTTTGCGCGAACAGGGTTGATTTATCTAAGGCAATATCTAAATTATCTTATCAATCATCTAAGGTTTAAAAGGTTTGCATGTAACTCACGATTTGTTAACAAACATAAGACCTTTAGCTTTATTATCGTTACTCAATAACGATTATCTCTTATATTTATCATACTGCCATGTATGTGTCTAAACGACGCAAATATAAATTCACTTAACAAATATCTTATTTAATATGTACCTACCGAATTTACAATTAATACGTTCTACCTTTGTTATAGTCTTACTAAGCTTCAATAATATAATAAAGTCGCTTTATAACTGTCTACAGATCAAAGTTATAGCTGTCATCATTATTCTCCTGTTGTATGTTTTAAGCATGTCGTTACATGTTTTGGTTTGTGATTTTACGACCGGCCGCATGCCTGGGGTGAACTTACCTTAGCCACCTTATACGACGCCTCAGTTATAAACGAGGGTGGTCTATTCTACTTAGCCGAATATTACACGGTCGGTCAACTTACCTTAGTCGCCTTTTACGAAAACAGGTAAGAAAAAGTACCTATGGTCTATTCTACTGAACCGAATACCATAGGTACGACGGCTCGACATAACTTAGTCGCCTTTTACGACAACTCGGTAATAAATGAGGGTGGTCTATTCTATTTAGCGGGATACCACACGACGGGTCGACAAAACTTAGTCGCCTTTTATGACACCTCGGTAAGAAATAAGAGTGGTCTATTCTGCTTAGCCAGATACCACACGACGGGTCGACATAACTTAGTCCCCTTTCACGACACCTCAGTAAGAAATGAGAGTGGTCTATTCTACTCAGCCAGATACCACACAGCGGGTCGGCATAACTTAGTCGCCTTTTACGACACCTCGGTAAGGATCCAGGGTGGTCTATTCTACTCAGTCGGATACCACAAAGCAAATGGCAAATATGTATATAGTTGGTAAATCCAAATGCACAAAAATTTCTCTTAAATATGTCTCATTGATTCACGTTGGCAACATCGTAAAATACAAATTTCAAATCAAATCAAATCAAATTTATAATTAATGTATAGAAACCGGCTATACTCACGTGTTATTTTATCGGATGAGCCCGTCTAGTTTCAAGCCCATACGGGGCTCTTATTCATGAGCTCTTTACGCGGCGTTATCGCGGCGGGAACTGAGTTCAGTTCCCGCCGCGATAACGCCTAGCTGAATAAGAGCCCCGTATGGGCTTGAAACTAGTCGGGCTCATCCGATAAAATAACACGTGAGTATAGCCGGTTTCTATACATTAATTATGAATTCCACTCACGATAGTTTAAATTCAAATCAAATTTATTTCATCAAGTAAATTTAGAAGAAATACCATGTTCATCAAAAATATTGCACTAATTAAAGTGGTCAAATAGGTCACAACTAGATACGAATGGCGCAAATCGTTACAATATAGGTCAATATTAAAGAAATAATTTCATATATCGAAGAAGGCTTGATTGAACTCGGTCAAAAGAGTTCAATTGTAGATATACTTAGTAGTCAATTAGTAATGAACAGATGTTGTCTCCAAGGCCGTTCAATAAAGCTTTTGGACACAACCAGTCAATTATTAATATCAGTGGTTAATAATATTTCATTGAAATGATTTGTTTTCACCGAGGAGAGGGCGATATCACTACTTTAAGATAACGAAGGGCGCTTAATTAGTAGCTGGTTAACCGTAATTTTTTACAAAATAAAAAAGACACACCAAAAAAATAGCAAAAATAATTGGGTAGTTGGGGCTCTATTCTAGGTATTTCCATTTCTCGAGACCACCCGTTCCCCGAATAAGCTACGCTGATTTGACAATTTACGGCAAAAATAGTGTTTTATATTCAATGTAAATTTGAGTCTTTTTTTAATGCACAAAAACAGGGATAAATTTTTTTTTTTTTATTAAAACCTAACTAGATCGATTTTTCTCCCTCAAAACCCCCTACATGTTGAATTTCGTCAAAATCACAAAAGCCGTTTCCGAGATTCAGAAAATATATTCATATATATACATACAAGATTGACTTATTTAAATAACAAGGTCCTATAATAGTTAAGGATCAAGATAGATATTTAATACAACCAATAAAAAATTAAATAGCACAATTCTTTTGACTAACTAAATTTCTCCTACTACATCATCATTCTCCTGCCCTTATCCCACTCTAAGTGAGGTCGGCACAACATGTTTAAAACATTTTGTAACATGATTGGGTTAGGTATTTTACGACCGGCCGCCTTCTTGTCGTCAACTTACCTATTAGTTACCTTTCACGACCTTTGAAATGAAGGTGTTCTCTTCTATTCAGCTGGATACCACACGGGTGGTCTACTTACTTTAGTCGCTTTTTACGACGCCTCGATAGGAAATAAGGGTAGTTTATTCTATTCAACCGGATACCACATGGCGAGTCGACTTACTTTAGTCACCTTTTACGACACCTCGATAAAATATGAGAGTAGCTATTCTATACAACTGGATACCACACGGCGGGTCAACTTACCTGAGTGGCCTTTTACGACACCTCGGTAAAGAAAGAGGGTCTATTCTACTCAGCCGAATATACACGCAGCAGTACTACATTTGTAATAAGCAATAATAAAAGGTTATTGAAATTGTTAATAAAATACTAGGCCATTGGAGATTTGATAAAGAGATGAAGAGCATGTTAGAGCAAAGATCGATGTCGAATCGATTAACAGAAATTGCATGCGCACATTTATGGCGCATCTCTTCAATAGAGGCGCCTGCTCGCAAATTGTGAGATAAATGGAGATAGCCGCCGTTACAATTGGCGGTTAATTATTTGCATGACGCACTGCAATGCTTCTGAATAGCAATTTCCTGATTGTTTCGTTAATAGTACGATTAATGTAGATTACTTGTATAATTTCGAAACCAAGTGTACGTTGTTGTGTTATTGGGTATTTATTTTAATTAATATACATTTTTAGCTCTACAATCTTATATTATATCTATTATTCAATTATTATTACTGTATTTTTTTTTATTTACAACAAAAATATAGGTACTAGTTATATCTATCTTAAATTACTTACACGCTAGGTCTATACACATCATGACTACGTGGAATGGTCCCAAGAATGCTGGCAGCGTTCCCGCGTTGAATCGCTAAGCTGATTCTTTGTGAAAAAGGAGCTAGTCCTCTCATCATCCAAAGAGGCAACCGTAGCGCTAAGATGGATAAAATTTTGAATTTTCACTCCATGGTCCTAGGGTCTTAACTGCAAACGGCACAAATATATAACTCTCGATGAGAGATGCATGCTTCCGCCGCTTGCTGGATTCGGCCATTTCCGCCGCAGCTCCAGGTCTTGACGCTGTTTCCTTGATATGGGGAAAGCAACAACGCATCAACGCATGTTGCTTCACACATTATTATTATCTATTATACAAATAAAAATAATCTTTATTCTAATAAGCTCTTTTAAGCAATTTTGATTCATCAAAGATGATTAACAAAGCTACAACTAGTTCGGGATGTTGCTCTTACCGAGAAGAATCAGCAAGAAACTCGGCGGTCAATCTTTTAAATATTTTCAATTTTACATTATTAAACCACAGTCTTGTACGAAGCTGAATAGATTGTCAAAACCAAGCATTTTTTTCATCCAAATCATCATTTTATTCACCTTCTAACACTATCACACCGAATATTAGATTAGATTAATGAATAAAAATTTTGGATGCGGCATATTTCTATAGTTTTCAATATGTTAACATCACAAATTCATTCTTATATTTTAAAATTGTTTTAGCACTGCGAGTATCCAATGGATCATACATTGTAAACGGCGAGTTCGCTGTGAGCGCTCCGGGCACTTACGAGGCGGCTGGCGCACGATTTATATACTCCCGATCTGCCAGCCTCGACAATATATTTGCGATGGGCCCCATACAACATCCTATCGATATCATGGTAATTATTCAATTGTAACTATGGGAATGTTTCAAATTCTCCGTTTTATTAATATTTATCTTTTCTAGGTACTTTATACACAACCAAGTCCGAATATAAAATATGAGTACCTCACCGATAATTCGCCAGACGATACCAGTAACGATATTCCAACTGCGAGCAGCATTCCTACTCATCATCAAGTACAGAGACATCATCGGCATCACAACGCTGAAACTCACACTAGAGCTTTGGATAAAAATGGTCCTTCTTTAGCAGGCCAGGCAGATTCTAATTCAGTTGAAAATCAGTATCAAATAGACAGTAACGTGATTGGAGACAGGAAGTTTATGTGGAAAATATTGTCCTATACACAATGTTCGAGAACTTGTGGCGGAGGACTTCAGATTGGTAAATTTAAATGCGTTGAAGTTGATGATAAAGAGGATCGGGAAATTTCTCCTGCTCATTGTACTGGGTCACCTCCTCCTTCTCGACGTAGAAGATGCAGTGTAGCACCGTGTCCTCCTCGTTGGAGAGCTGCTGCTTGGGGACCTTGTCCCGTTTGTGGTCCTGCCCACCGAACTCGAATTGTGGGATGCGTACAAGATCACGCTAGAGGAATTACAAAGGTAATATTTGAGCTTGAGTATACTCATTTCTTCGATGAAAAAAGTGAAGTGACCTCCTTCCTTTATTAATTTATTTTCTTGATTTTAGATAAGTGATCAAAAGTGCCCACTACCTATGCCACCAAATAAAGAAATATGTGATGTCCCCAACTGCGATGGAACACCGATAACAGAAAACGTACCACGACTTGATTCAAGACGACAAATAAGACCAAATGATCACGTCGATACATTCCGCGAGGGACCTTCATTGTCGCTTGCTTCTAACGTGTCTGATAATGAAATTAACTCTTTGCAAGAAGCCAAATTTAGTTTTACTGCAGCTGGAGGATGGCTATATACAGACTGGTCTCAGGTAAATTTTCTTTACTGTTTTTTAAGCATTGTGATGCATCTCAATGTTACAATTGTGAAGGAATAGCCTGTTGCTGTTTTATAGCTGAGCTAGGACTGCCTCGTTTTAGAGAGAAGGGTTGAAACTTACCCTCTACGCTGGTCCAATGCAGATTGTTTAGCATAGCCCAGGATTTCTCCAGAAATATGCAGGTTTCCTCACGATGTTTTCCCTTATTAAGAAGGGTATAATATATTATATCTCTTATTAAGAAATATAAATATAAAATAAAAATTGTTACCACTGAAGACATTATGATCATTCATTTGGCTTTCGTATTATAATATTTATTTATCAGATCAATCGTTTTATATAAATCTGACTTGTTCTATCTCTTGTTCTGTTCTTCTATCTCTTCTAATATCGCATACGCATCTGTCTTGTTTAAAGGCACAGCATCTTTTGAAGGTGTTGTTCTTAAATATATAATTTTCTCAAAATTTCAGTGTGTAGGTTGGTGTGTTAGTGGAGGAATTCAATCTCGTGGTGTGCGCTGCGCAGACCCAAATGGGTGTGAAGCGCATCGACCGCCGCATGCTTCACAATCGTGTTCTCTAAGGAAACAGTGTGATGCCCAGTGGTTTACTGGTACGTTAAATTGTAATCTACTAGTTTTTGCTACTTGTCTTTAACTTTAATTTTGAATTCTTATTCCTATACTTAACCGCTTAAAATCGGTAAGAACGCTAGTCCAAAAATATTCTTCCATACATGTTTACTTTTCTTTCGGAGGTTCTAAATCATCTGTCTTGTTTAGGTGAGTGGTCTCCATGTACAACGTCATGTGGTGGACGTCAAATAAGAGGAGTTATTTGTATTGGAGGTAATGGCAGGAGATTAAGAGACGCTTCATGTAGAAATACAAAACCTGAATCTGAGAGACCTTGCGGTGGAGCTTGTGCTCCTTCTTGGTACCTGAGTGATTGGGGAGAGGTGAGTGTTTTTATACAACAAAGATAATAATAATTTAGTTAAAATTAATCAGTGTTTTATACCTGCTTTTTATTGTGTTATAAAAAAGATCAACCACCGAATTTCTTACTGACTCTTCTCTAGAGTCAATTCTCCAATCAGTACAGTTCACGATTCAAAAGTTTTTCCAATCCAAAAGTATATTTTAAGTTAGTAAAAAGTAAGTATAAAGATTAACTTCCAGAAAAGATGCTCAATATTTTAATTTTGAACATTTTTTAAAGTGGATTTAAGGTTTGATGTTGCAGTAAATACGTTAAATTTACATTTTGTATTCAGGGCACTGGTTTAAACCGCGGGCAAGCACCAATTAGTTTTATTTTAAAATTTAAGTCTCTTATTGTTAATTGCAATTTATCACACGCTTTTATCTGGATATCTTTTTATAATTCTGAGGATATGTGTAACCTAAAAATCCGCATTGGAGCAGATCTATATACTACTCTATTCAATACTCTAGAATATAGCGTGAAAAAACCTGTATATCTCTGGAGAATTCCTGGGGTATGTATAGCCTACCAATCCGCTTTCATTGTATCAACTACAAATAATCTCTTCAGAAAGGAGAAAAGAGGATAGCTGTGGGATATTAACAAGCCCTTGCTTTAAAGTAAAGTAACGTCCTGTTGCTATACCACTCTCTCCGTTTTTGGAGAGAAGAATTGGAACCGAGACCTACTACTCTACTTCAATGCTGATTGGAAGGCTACACATATTCCGAGAATTCTCATGTTTTTCTTTACTAAAAAGTGGCCGTTACTTTACTTTATTATTATTCAGTGCACCGGCCCGTGCGAAGCTGGGATTCAAACCAGAACGGTTTGGTGCGCACGCGGCGGGGCAGAGGGCGCTGGCGGGGCCGCAAGAGATACAGACTGTGCAGGACTAAGACCACCAGCGAGGCGATCGTGCGTGCCTCCGCGGTGCACCACTAGGCCTATCGTCAAACCTGCAATTATTAACGCCTTGCCGACAGGTAAAAATGATTTGTACATTTACTGACACGTGGCACGTAGGTGCAATCCTATCTTAGCGCTCCTTTTTTTAGCTACTCATTAGCGGGATCGTTGTTGCCACAGGCCAACATTTCTTGGTTCTTCGAATCTGGGTGTATTTATGTATTTAAGTTTTTAATTAAAATTACATTACAGAAACATGATTTATATCATATTTAAAATTTAGTTTTACAACTAGTTTTTTCATTGCTATCTTATCTTATGCAAGTTCGAATAGTAGTTGTAACTACTAAGACAGATGAAAACGAGGATCAAGTCACATTTCGCTAATGAATTTGAGGGCATTAGAAATTATCTATTTTGGTATAGAATGTTAACATTTTTGGAAAGAATTAATTATCATTTTAATTACAGATCCGCAACAGCGAGTTACACGACACCAAAGTCAAACACAGAACGTTAAGGAGCGTTCTTATAGCAATAATGGTAAGGCATGTTATATATTTTAACTAATTAAGATACCTCAGCGGGATAAGCTGCTTAGAAATTCTTAATTTTGTTAAGTGGTATCTTTAATGTGTAAATGAGTTAATCTTGTTTGTATATATATATATATATATATATATATATATATATATATATATATATATATATATATATATATATTTTCGGAATCTCAGAAAAGGCTCCAACGATTTTCTTGAAATTCAGCATGTAGGGGGTTTTGGGGGAGAAAATCGATCTAGCTAGGTATTTATGTAAAAAAATTGTTTTATTCCTGTTTTTGGGCATTAAAAAACACTAACATTTATATTGAATTGTATTTTTGCCATTTACTGTCAGGTCGGCGATGCTTACTCGGGGAACGGGCAACCTCGAGAAATGTAAATACCTATGGTCGATCCCCAACTAAATAATTATATATTATATTTTTTGAGTTTTCTTTTTGTAAAATAGTTACCCAGCAAGGCGGGGTCACCCAGATATTGATATCTATATGCTACCAAATCATAAAAAATGACATCCAAAAACACCCACTCAAAATATAATCGATATTATATATCGCAAATATAGAACGAAAAAAGTGATTGACTCAGAAATATTTAACTGTTAAGTGAGTATATAAAACTGCCTGTCATTATTGATTTCTATCGATTATAAAATAAATGGATTGTGTATCTGTGATGCAGAAAAACTCATAAGATACGTAAAATTTCATCATCATATCTGTTTTATGTTACACTTCAAGTGAATTGTGTAAATACATAAAAATAGTTTTGCAATCTCGTGATAAGATAAATCCTATGATACATCTTTTTTAGTGTTTTTAGGTTAAATTTTTTAACTATGGTTTAAGATTTTTGTATTGAAGAATAGACAATTATTCATATCTCAACTTCATTATTTCGATTATCTTAATATTAACACAAAAGTTATAGTAAAATTATTTTGCTATAATCCGCGATGAAGTAAAATAGAAAATATATATAATTCTAAATGTAGAGTGGACAATCCGTTTTCATACGTGATACATGCAGGATTCATATATACATGCACGACCAAAATCGCAAAAGGCTTTTGCGATTTAGGTCGTGGAGTCTATCTCCTGATGATGCTTCGGTTGCGGGGCGAAACGATTGTTGAGTTTGTGATAGTGAACGTATGTAATGCTTGTGTATTGTGGTGGCGGTGGTGGAGGTTTGTGCATGTGTTTTTACGAATCCTGTATGAATCAGGTATGAAAACGGATTGTCCACACTCTCTGACATTTAGCATTATATATATTTTCTATTTTACTTCATCGTGAATTATAGCAAAATAATTTTACTATTACTTTTGTATTATAGATCTCCGCAAAGTAACGCCTAATTCTATAAATTATATAATATTAACATTTTTGCTTCTAATTTTTGTGAACCAAATAATATAGATAGGAGAGAAAAAATATTTTCTTTACTTTGGTGCTCGGCTTATTTCTAAATGTGCCGATTTAGCATCTTTTATTGTTAATAAAAGGGCCAAGTGTAAGGATCGCGTAAAATACTTTCTTGTTAGTAACAGATGTTCATACGATGAAGTATTGATTTTATATCTCAGATTATTAAACGTTCAAACAAATGCATGTTTAAATTGATTAGTTAGTTCAACTACGAAATACAGGCATGATACAAAGATTAAAAAACTTTTGTTATTGATTACGTTGAAATAAAAAATTAATTATGTCTTCCTAAAAACCAAAGAGGGGCTGAAGCTATTTACAAAAATAATTAAACCTATAATCTATCGCCCTATAAAGTATCCCATAGGTGTATAGACTACAGAGTGTAAAGCGAACTTGGCAACTTTTTCACTTTTTTACATTTCAATTTAATTTAATTTAAACTTACATAATACAGTGAAAATTCAAAATCTAAATACAAATTCAAATAAATATACAGTTTTAAATAAACATATTTTTACATAAATAAACATTTTATTACAAAAATTTATTGACATGGTCAATAAATTTATTGACATAGTCAAAAAATTTATTGACATAGTCAATAAATTTTTGTATCAAAAAACCTTTTTTTTAAATTTAAATAATACCTTTAATAATCACGTCATAATATATCTATTGGGTAACGGGCGGTCTCAAATTCAGTATACTAGGATCGATCCCAGATAGACCCTTTTTTATTTTCAATTGCATTGTTTTTATTTATTAAAAAAAAATTCTGAACATAGCTCGGCCAGGTCCTTAATAATTTTTTATTTAGAAATCTTAACAAACCTTACGACATATTATTACAACATAGGTTTTGTAATATTCTTAGTTGAATAATTAGTGAACAACATATATTTATTTTTTATTTATAGGCGCATGTGTGGACAAGTTGAGCAACTGCGCTCTGGCTGTACAGGCGCGTCTCTGTCACTACCACTATTACGGTGACAACTGTTGCCACTCTTGCCACGGACGATAAACTCCAATCTCGACGGTAAGATGAAGTAATAATATAATTAGAAACAAGACTATTTACGCAGTTCAACTAGTTGTAATCTAACTTTTTTATATTAATATTATTATATTGTTTATGGCCTGTACAGCGCAACTTTTTTATGTGTAAGGGAAACAAATCATAGAGTTACGTTTTACAAGCCGCCACAGAGTAATTATGTGGTGATCTTTCGCTTCTTCTTTTATTTGGTGTAGATGTGCGCGCGGGCGCGTGTTTGTGTATGTGAGTGTTTGCTCTTGCCATACTTGCCATAGACCACCCTTCTACAGAGTCATATCAATAGATCTACAGCCAATTAAATTGCTACCCTTTGAGTGAGTTTCTATTTTAGCGGGTCCTGTAAATTTTTGTTTCTGATTAAAGTGTATACATAACGAAGCCTTATTTTCATTGACGTAAAGATGTTATGATCGTCGGGAAACATGCAAGGTAGTCGTGGTGTGTTTATAGTTGGCGATATGTATTATCGTCACAGACATAAAATTAAAAACAGAGTTTTGTTAAAGATTTATTAGCTACAATAACTTTGGATAAACAACACAATTACTTAATTAAAGGTTTTTATTTAAGTTGCTGTATATGTTGAAGGTGGAATCTAGCAATTTAAATTTGACACATATCACGATGTCCGATTGAACAAAAATTTTATATGCTGGTCCAATGCATGTGTATGATAAACATGACCTGATAGTACTGCCAGATTTGGCTTCAGACGAGGGAATCTTCAACAGTTAACAGTAGAGTTGTAATTTTGTTTAAAACTTTTTTATTAACTTGTAAATTTAAATGAGTAGTTAATCAATTAATTATGTGTCCAAGAGCTTTGCGATTATGTCGTGGAGTCTATCTCCTGAAGATGCTTCGGTTACGGGGCGAAACAATTGTTGAGATTGTGGTGGTGAATGTGTGCAGTGCTTGTGTATTGTTGTGCCATCGGTGTCGGGTAGTGCATGAGTTCTTACAAATTCTGCATGTATCAGTATAGGTATGAGAACGAATAGTACACTCTACATTTAGCATTACATATATTTTCTTTTATCGCGGATTATAGCAAAATAATATTCTCATTACTTTTGTATTATGGACCTCCGCAAAGTAACGCCTAATTCTATAAATTATGTGTCCAAGCCTAATTTCGAAATAAGACTTTATGTATTTCTTTATTTTCAGGTACCATTAGAAGAATCTGAAGAAGTTGACTCATAGTATTGTGATACAAATGGACACATAATATATGCACGTCTTATTAATAGTCATTTAATATTATTATACAAAAGATTAATAGTTTAGAATTTATTTGCACTACTTTCGCTCTAGAGAATACAAAATTTTACTTAAAATACTTTTTCGCTAAACATCAACTTTTTATAGTTCAAATTCATTATTGAAGTTATCCAATAATGTGGTTCATTTGTATTTCTTTAAGCTAGGAATAGTTTTTTGATCTCCAGTTTATAGTTTCTGAGGTAATGTGATATATTTGCTTTTCGTTTCTTTTCAGTTTGACAGGATATAGTTCAAGTAATGATTAAAAACTGGATGCACGAAAGGCGAATATTAGATATGGAATTTAGATTTTTTCATAAAACTTATTTAATCTTATATATACGCACATTTTTCAATCTCTGCACGATGAAATTAAGTAGCTTGCCTTTTGAATTATCACCAAATTACAAGCGATAATTTAACATTAGAGATTCATAAAAAAAATTGTAATATAAGTTAGTTAACCATTGAAACTTTTCTGTAGATTTAGTCAATACTAGTAGGCTATGCGTTTAGATTAGTGTTTTATAGTATTCCTTAATAATTTGAGTGTATCAAAGAACAATGCTGTATTTGGCGTTAATAAGTTGGCTAATCGACGAACATTTACTTTTAATGATACGTACATCACAATATTTAAATATTATCGCTCTAGGGTATAAAGTAAAAATACAACTTTACTAAATTTCTCTCAAACTTAGGTTTTTCTTACACTCTAATAATCTGAGAGATTAATAAATTAACGTTCAAAGAAGACGTTTCCGTGGTAGAGTAATTATTCAAAAATCGGGTTCTTAGATGCCGTTTGTCACGTTGACAATTTCCGTCTGTTCCCAATATGAAAATAGTAAAAAATAGTAGAGAATTTGTCAACCTGATATATTTGTAATAATAACAGGTTTTATGTTCCTACAGCAATTACTCGCGTATTGAAACACATATTCTCTAACTTGCCTAACTTTAATAGTGTCATTTATAAAATTAATCTCTAACGTAACCTTTTTTGGGTCGTTTTTCTTAGGGTAGTATTGCAATACCTATCTATAGACTACTCGCTTAACTCAGTCCTCGCCTGCGGGTCGAAAGCGGACGAGAACGGGAATTGAGGTAGGTGCGAGCGATCACCTCTTTTATCACGCAATCAGCTTTCGCCGTCCGTACCTACCTCAATTACGGTTTTCGTCTTACCTCCGAGCCTTTGTAACTCACAGGCATGGACTGAGTTAAACGGTTAACCCATAGAGATATCGTCAAACCTGTGATGCAATATCAAATAAAATTCAATATGATCCTCATACAAAATTTCCAAGTCTGATATCAAGATGCTGAGCAAGATAATATATTATAGATATAAATTCTGAAAAAAAATATTTACGTAACGTTTCCCTTAATATTTACCCTAAATATTACATATTTGCCTACCAACTTATTCACGCCATATACAAAATAAATCTATTCGTAACTTTAAGAAACAATGACATTGTGTTCATTATTTATTGATTCTGATTGTGTAAACAAAGAATTTGTCCTTTAGAGCAGCGCCACGTTACTAGATAGACGATAAATCAAACAGTGACATTGAATTCCTAATTAAATACCGAATAAGTAGCATTTCAATCACGAAATGTGTTCGTTCGTTTAATTACCCGTGTGATTTGAATTTTAATTTATGATTTAATGCATTGCATAGAATTTTATTAACCAGTAGAATAATTAAGAACCAGTGTTCTAGTAGTCTACCGCCGATAGTATACTGTCGAATAAAATTATGTAACATCACAAACGCTTTTAGGATTGTTAAAGCTTTTGCGTTCTACATTCTCCAATAATCGTCTTTTGCAAGCTTCACCGAGTCTTTTTTATACATAAGTATATTATAAATTTGATAGTGGCTGTTACGCTTTCACAACTAATGCTGGATCAGTATTAATGAAGTTTACGGACTAACATATGGGATAGAAAAGTTTTTTTTAAAGAAAAAGGAAAATAGATTATAAACAATATTAATTGTCATCAAGGAAGTTTCCAGTATGGTTTGTTTTATTAATATTGAAAATTTTGTTCATTTACATCAGAGGGTCTTTTCGGTAAATTTTACATCTTGTATTGGATTACAATAAGAAGAAAACAGACTACTATAGAAGAACTGATAATTAGAAATGATCACTTAATTTCATCTAGTAGGTAATTTTCTAATCAATACCTTTTGTTGTGGTAATTTTTTTAAACAACGCTTATATAAGCGTCTCTTGAATGGTATAGAATACTAGCTTTCGCCCGCGAGAAAAGATTAAAACGGTAATATAGAATTTTGATAACGAGAAAAGTGGTTAAATTGCTGACTGACTAATCGCTGAGCTGAACAATTTTATAGTAAATGATTTTTGAATAACTTCCACCGTTTACTTAGCGCACGCAAGGAAAGCTTTAAATGTTGCCGTTTTCTTAATATTTTTTATTGTTGCTCCTCTCTTATTCATTTAAGTGTTATGTTCTATATAACATATAGGCCTATAGCCTTCCTCAATAAATGGACTATCTTACACTGAAAGAATTTTTCCAATCGGTCCAGTAATTCTTGAGATTAGCGTGTTCAAACAATCAATCAATCTAACAATCAAACAAACAAACTCTTCAGCTTTATATATTAGTATAAATAATGTAGTAGATTTGAACTTACCACTCTAAATAAGGGGCTCCCTAAAAGGTTCTTAATACCAATTTCTAACGCAAGACGCTGTCACAGTGTTATAGAATTTTGAATATTCAGAGCACATATTTCATCTCGGGATTTTCCATGAAATATGCTCCACATATCCGAACGCATAATTTGGAAAGGAGGTCGAATTCCGACATGAAACTTGAAATGAAGCCGCTGCCTTCCTCAAAGCTCGATACTTCTTATTATCAAGTTTAATAATACATTTGTACTTATTTGTATACACGGGTTATGGCTATGAAATTTTCTGTATGCCGGAAATAATATAGAAACTAGAAAATGGGTAAACAAAACCAATGCAGTGGTTAACCACTGTATTCTTAAGAATACTCCAATATCCTTTGACCACTGTTGTGAAATTCGATTTAAATGTGTAGTTTCGCTACATTGGTTTCATCCAACAATGCATGTCTAATCTTAAAAAACTTATAATAATCGATTAAAAAAAATAATCGATTATTTTTATGACATCCCTATCTTAGCATCGCTACAAATAGCGTCGTGGGATTTGTACTTCAGTTAAAATTTTAATCAAGCATGATATTATAATTTTTAAAATTGGTAAGTAATTACTAAATTTCTATTTTATTAATAAATCGTAATGTAAAGTGTCTAAGTCTAGTAAAGTGGCTGCTACATAAAAGTCGAATTCAGTGTAAATATTTTACTTTGATATGTATAGCGCATTTATTTACCGGCTGTAAGTATTTATGTATTAGGTAACAAGTACAATAATTTATACCATCACAATTATGTTAAAATTGGTTTTTAATAATGTAACATCAAATACTGTTTCTACTAATAAAGCGTGTAACAACGTTCAAAAAATAATAAGCTTTAAACACCAACAATGTTTTTTTATTACTTGACCTATCTTTTCTTTGCTATGAGAAATCATCATATACATTGTTCATCATCATCATCATCTTGTTATATACCGTCTTTAAAGGAGAAAATTAAACATCACTAAAATGTGATAAGACCGCTCTTTGCACATTTTAGTGCTCCTATAGTCTGAGTCTATTGTTCTTTTTGTATTTGTCATTGTGCAATAGAAATTATGCATTTACATTGATGATTATGATTGATTAAAATAAAAGATTTTCTTTTCTTTTGTTCATTATTTTCTTACATTTAAAATAAGAAATGCAATGGTAATGGTACCATTACCCAATATCCCATTTTTAAGATTTTTTCGAACTGTCCGTATGCTGTTAGACTCAAGTGACCACACGTCCCGATTTTGGTGGGACAGTCGCGATTTTATGTGGAAATTTCCGCGCCCCGCCTATTTGTAAATGCGCCACTTTTTGAAAAATGCATTTCTTATTATAAATGTAAGAAAATAATGAACAAAAGAAAAGATTTTTTTATTTTATTCAATCATAATCATCGATGTAAATGCATAATTTTTAAAAATTTCATACATTTATATTTCGTTTCTTTGTTTATAAGTATCTGTGTTATTTTTCTTCAATTGATAGATCCTTTTTGGATGAAAATTAACATAGATACTTATAAACAAAGAAATGAAATATAAATGTACAATATTTTAGTGGTAGAGTAGTGTATAAATTTGAAAAAAAAAAATACGAGGAATAAATAAAACTCATTTATTTCCACTCATTTTATTTATCTATTTACATTATCAGTACAAAATATTTTCATTCCTATAGCATAACATTTTATCAAGCATTACGTATTGGCTTATAAACATAGACAAAATATAATTTAAATATCACACCGCAATATATCGATTATTTTTATTAATAAAGATGTATAAATATGCTTACAATGTAATGCTATATGCATTAATACTTAGTCGTATCGTATCGGACGTTTATAACATCGATAATAATTGCATGCTTATTAGTGAATCGATGATCGGATCGGAAAGTAATCGATATTCAACGATTTAAGGTATTTTGCATGAATCACAACAATTTTGTATATAATATTTGTAATGGCAAAGTCTTGCTTGAACAGCAAGGACGCAGTTCTGCAGCTTATCTTCACAGGCTGAAAAAAAAATTATAATTTAATCTTTGAAGATTATTTTTAACTAATATATGCCAGCAGTTTCACTCGCATGGAATTCAGTATGTCACACATTGTTTCCCGAATTTAAATTTTAAACATAAAATTGTCGTGAGTTAATAAGAGATTTTTTTTAATAACTTTCAACGTTTACTTAGCGCACGCAAGGAATGCTTTAAATTTTGTTTTCGCAATATTTTTATTGCTGCTCCTCACCTATTTATCTTAGCGTCGTGTTATATAGTCCATAGCCTTCCTTGATAAATGTTCGACTTTCAAACATGTTGTTTAAGTATTTGGCTTGTTATTTTACGAGGCCGCCTGCCTTACGTCAAAAGGGTGGTCTATTCTACTCGGATACCACACAGCGCATTTTTGACATCAATTACCATTGACATTTACCTTTCTTATCAGCAAAGGAAGTAATGCTTCTCTGTGTAGCTTGAACTTCCGTAACAGCTTTTTGAGACTCTGAAAACAAAAATATATTACATTGACTTGTATAAGAACGTCTTAAAATATTATGCGTACATAAATTCCATTTTTTTTGGTACGTGCGTACCTTACGCATACGTAGAAATATCATTACATTCCTTATAGTCATAGATATACTATATGTTAGACAGAAAGCAACGAAGAGACGAACCAGCTTCTGCAACTGCAATCAGCAGTTAACCATAACAGATAGAGACATGCTGTCGTGGATTGTTTTGTAGTATTTTTGTAGATCTACAATTCTCTAGTACATTTCTTAAGTGTATTTCTGCTGGATTACGCGGCCCAGGCAAGCAAAGGTCCCAGCAATTTTTTATGACCGCACGACCTCTACAACACGATTTACATAAAACAGTATTATATTATTGACTTAGGTCAATAATATAATACTGTTTACCTTCCAAAAGAATTGTACTTTTCAGTAAAAACCGTACAAAAATCCGTTTATCAGATTTTGAGAAAAACGATCACATACAGACAGCTTTTGTGGACTTTGTTTCATAATAAGTATAGATAGATATAGATAATGCACGGTACATAAATTACATTTGTATCAAATTTTATCTGTATTGCTCTAGCGAATTACTCGTAAAAGACTCATAGAAAAATAGACAAACATTCGCATAATATTAGTATGGATACTAAACACTCAAGCAAAACGTAAGGGAAATGTTAAGAACAAGTACAACACTTGATCTTCAAGCAGCGTGACATGTATACGGTGCGTGTAGACCGTTGTACACTTGACCTAACAAACGCAGTAGTTTAAAGGGTTTTAAATACGTCTGCGTTATACTGTTATCCTATTTAAATTAATTTTAGTGAAATGCATAACGAGCAGTTACATCCCCTGAAAGTGGCTGTTTTGTTCACAAGCCTTGAAAGCTAACATTGAAGTATCCACTACACGTGATAGTACAACTAGCAATCGCCAGCGGATCTGCCCGCGTGGAAAGATTAAAACTGTAATAAAGTCTTTTGATAAATAAATAATAGAAATTCATCTTCCTGCCCTTATCCCACTCTAAGTGGAGTCGGCACAGCATGTTATAAACATGCTGTCACATGATTTGGCTGCGTTTTTACGACCGGCCGCCTGCCAGACGTCAACTTACCTCTGTCGTATTTTACGACACCTCGGTAAGAAAGAGGGTGGTCTATTCTACTAAACTGGATACCACACGATGGGTCAACTTACCTTACCAACTTACCTTGATAAACATAAAAATGGTTAAAGTGTGCTAACCTTAAAAGCTAGACATATGCTGTTGCGGACTTTTGTTTAGAAATTTTAGAGGGGAACAATTTTGTAATACATGGTTTTTGAATACTTTGATTGAGTAAACTTTCACCGTTTACTCAGCGCACGCAAGGAAAGCTTTAAATTTTGCCGTTTTTGTACTATTTTTTATTGCTGCTCCTCTCCTATTCATCTTAGCGTGATGTTATATGATTTGATGTGATGTGAGCCTATAGCCATTCTCAATAAATGGACTATCTTACACAGAAAGAATTTTTCAAATCGTTTCAGTAGTTCCTGAGATTAGCGCGTTCAAACGATCAAACAAACAAACTCTTCAGCTTTATATGTTAGTATGGATTCTCAAGAACATTACTTGAGTGTAGATGTACGTATATTATTATTTTCTAGTCATACCTATAGCCAGCTCCGGTGGTAATGTAGCCACTCCAGGATTATTACTGCATTTAGGCTCGCAAGGACGATGTGCGTGCGGTCGAGGTGAAGGGCATTCAATGTCGCCCGCCGGACCGTTGTCGCCGCGCGCACATACTACTGTCCGCCTTTGAACTCCAACTCCAATGGTACAATTCCCTACACACTGCAATAAAGGCTTAAAGTAGATTTTCCTTGAAGCTTATTAAAGACTTTTTAAAAAGCTGATATAACATTTTTTTAATACCATGTTCTTAATCTGACTTGCCCGTCGGCGCAGTGGGTAGTGACCCTGCCTTCAGTTCCACAGGTCGCAGGTTCGATTTCCGCCGAGGGCCAACATTTTCTATAAATGAATTTGTTGGTCTTTAAAGCTGCACGCCATGTGGTATCCAGCTGAATAGAATAGTAGCACCCTCATTTCTTACCGAGGTGTCGTAAAAGGCGACTAAGGTAAGTTGAACCACCGTGTGGTATCCGGTTTAGTTGAATAGACCACCCTCTTTCTTACCGAGGTGTAGTAAAATACGACTGAGGTAAGCTGACGTCAGGCAGGCGGCCGGTCGTAAAAACGCAGCCAAATCATGTGACAGCATGTTTATAACATGTTGTGCCGACCCTTAGAGTGGGATAAGGGCAGGAAGATGATGAATAACATGTCCTTAAACTGCTTTCGATGGGCTTTCATCATTTACGAAAAATTAACTAAAATTCTTTGACATATTTGAGCCTTAAGATGGTTTTTTTTTTCATTATTATCTTGTTTATTATTACTTTTAAATTTGTAACATTGTAACTAAGAATGATCTGATCTCCTTTAATTGGTTTTCATAATTAATTTTTTGGATATTTTAATATATAGTGTGCTGTTCAAGATCCGAATAAATAAATAAATAAATAAAAACACGTCTCTAAATTTCTCATAGAAAAAAGTTGTCATCTAAAAAATTCGTATAGAGAAGGGCATAAAGATTTTTTTACTGTTTAGAATTTTAAGTCACTATAGGTAAAAAGAATTCACTTCATAGTAGGTAATTTTATGATAATAATATTTAAACAAATGAGAAAATTGACTCAATACGTATAAATCCCTTCGGAAACAAAAATTACCTCTCCCCATTCACTAGAATACCAAATCGGAGGACATTCTCCACCGCAGCTTCTGTCATGTTCAGGCTTAACATCTTTGCAAGCCGAGTCGCGGAGATGTCTTCCACTACCGCCGATGCATAGAACGCCTCTAACTTGTTTACCTCCACAAGAAGATGAACAAGACGACCATTCACCTAAAACACATTAAAAATCTAATTCTTAATACGTAACTTAATAATTAGTAATTATTTTGTTAGTCCTGTGATAAACCGCTGTCAGATTGAAATTATAATTCTATTTTTAAATGTTCACGTTAATTCCTTTCTATGAAATTTAAAATTGGAATAATTGAAAGTTCGTTTTAAATTTCGAAGGAGAAGAGGAGAGTCCATAGAATATCAATATGAATAAAGTTTTAAAAACTCACTGCCTATAATTATAATGCAAAAGTGCTGAGATATAATCAGAAATATGGTAATTTATGAATTAAATTTTGAAATTAAAACAGTAGATAGTTATTCATAAGTTTTTTTCGCTACTTTATTGACTTTACAGGAGTAATAAATTAACTATGATTTATAAATATAACTACTAGTAGCGGGATCGGTCATTCAATTTGATTACTATTGAAATTAAATTTTTACAGCATCTTTAGCCTGCGGAGACGAGGGCCCAGTCTGCTTAGTGTGAGTTTTTTAACCTACTCGATCGCGTTCCCGTAACGGCAATTTGTATGACGTTGCAACAGCGACAACTAGTGACCGCTGTTCTAGCGTCATACAATTTAGATCGAGTAGATTAATAAAACACACACTAATCACACAATTTTTTGATGGTCGCACTAAGCTGTGGTCTAAGAGACACCCTTAGGACGACGTTCCCCGTAGTAAAGCTTCTGCGTTGTGGTCTCAACGTTTTGCATCGACGGCGAACCTTTTTCGCTACCCTGGCGATGCTGTATGGGCCATTAGGGATAACATCATAATCAGTTCGAAATTTTTTTTTTAATATTTAGTCTTATATAATTAGTATTACCAGTAAACCATTGTCCATTATGTGGATCGCATGCTATCCTAGGTGTGCAAGATCGAGATGACTCGGGAGAATTAGGGGAACAACCAGAAGGATCAGCACATCGAACAGCTCTTGTTTGGAGACCTTCACCTACACACCATCCTACACACTGTAAATATAGTCAATAAAGAGAAAGATTGTAGCTATAAATATGAATCGAAGGCTTGGATATGCTCATATCCACTTGTAACCGCGATGTCGTTTAAATTGACTTTGGGTGTAAATTACCCTTAATTACGTATTATATATTTTACAATTCTTTTCATCCTATATGTTAACTCGGTATATAAAATTCAATTCCATCAAATTTCATTTGTATTGCTTCAGCAGATTAGCCAAGCGGAATCTACAGACGGACAGACTTTCGCCTATTTAATATTAGTAAGTATAAAGAAATTGCAATTACACGAGTAGGTTTTATAAATATTTGATTTGGTGAAGTCAATAATTAGAACCGTAAAACAGAACTATTTCATAAGTATAAAGAAACATAATAATATTCTTACCGAGGTGTCGTAAAAGGCGACTAAGGTAAGTTGACCGAACGTGTCGTATCCGGTTTTGTAGAATAGACCACCCTCTTTCTTACCGAGGTGTCGTAAAATACGACTGAGGTAAGTTGACGTCAGGCAGGCAGCCGGTTGTAAAGACGCAGCCAAATCATGTGACAGCATGTTTATAACATGTCGTGCCGACCCCACTTAGAGTGGGATAAGGGCAAGAAGATGATGAACAATAATATTTTCCATTTTACCTCAGACCAGTCTGTATGAAGCCATCCACCAACTCCAGTACTAAAACTGTATTCAGGTCCAAGCTCAGTGTCTGTGGAATTTACAGCTATAGTATAAACTGGGCCATCTCTGAACGTATCTGTCTGAACCCGTGGTTTGCTTCTTTCAACTTGTCTTATTCCAGGACTTAAAGCACAATCTGGTATATTGCAAGTTTCTTTTGTAGGCGGTTTCGGTGCTGGGCATTTCTGGTCACTGATCTACAAATGACAATTGAGTAATAATGATTTATATGCTTTTTCTTATAATTAATATTCATAAGTTAAATACTTAATAAAATTTGTTTTAAAATTACAGACTGCTTAGTTAAGAGTTATCAATATATGAGTAAATAAAAAATCTCCAAAAGACAAAGCCATCAGAAGAACATAGTAAACATTAAAATGAACTACTAATAAAAAAAATAAAGGACGAAATCATAACAGCATAAAATCAAGTAGCAGTAAATCAAAATATTGTTGATTCTAATGCAATACAATAGGTGCCCAAAAGCGTAACAGAAGATTTTTAGTAACAATAGTTAAATTCGAGCACTAAAATACTTAAAATTTAACAGTCCTTTTGTTCGAACGGTAGATAAAATAAACATTTGTTATTTCCTTTCTTTAGTCTTCATACCTTCGTAATACCTCTAGAATGATCTTGAACGCAACCAACAATTCGAGTTCTTGTAGCTGGACCACATTGTGGGCAAGGAGACCAGGCAGCAGCTCTCCATCGAGGTGCACAAGGAACTTGACTGCATCGACGTCTTTTACCTGGTGGTGGCGAGCCTGAACAATGTACTGATGATACTTCACGATTCTCTATTAAACTTGCTTCGACGCATCTATATTTACCTACCTAAAAGTTACATAATGATTTATAATTATTATATACATATATCGCACGCTTAGTATTAAAGTAAGTAATTAAAATGACCCATAACATACGTTTTTTTCAATAGTCAGTAGCGTGATTGCATAGATGGCATTGAAATGAGGATTACAATGTGTCCAACTCAATCAAGTCTAATTTTGAATTTTATGATTACTCTAATACTAAGCGTGCGATGTAATGGAAAATAAACTTTACTTGAATCGTCATTTTTGTGCCCTTATCCCAATATAAATGAGGTCGCAATATGTCTTCATCCATTCTCTCCTACCATTCGTCAACTTTGGCGCTACTCAGCGCTTTTACATGCATGTCATACTTACTTTACACAATCCAAGCATCTCTTTTTAGACCTATAGAGATAATCCATCAAACTTTCCTCAAATGTCTAAAAGAGTGATATAAGAACAATAGAATAAGCTGCAATTGTTTTCTCCTTTTTAAAATTTTAAGCTTCTGATATATTTAGAGTAACTTTTGGACATTTTTTAGCCTCCCTTCAGTCACGTATTTAAGTTATTTGAATAAGTTAATTGAATACTTTAATAATACGTAAGTTATTTGAATACTTTATCTGAATGATATACATTTTTTTTCCTCTATTGAAGTATTCATATCAAGTCGTTTAGAAAAAGACTCGAGATAAAATATTACTCACTTGAATACCTCCACCACAACTTCTAGAGCATTGAGTATAAGATAATATCTTCCATATAAATTTCCTTCCTCCTACAACATTGTCTTCAAAATTGTTTTCTCTAGATGATTCCTTAATCAATCCAGCTGAGTCTGGATGTTTTGGAATATTTCTAGAATATGTATCAAAACTATGATGGCGTCTATTATGCTTAGGAGACAGTGTAGATTCTTGTAAGTTAGATTTAGTAATAGACTCCACGTCTACCTCACCTGGAAGTGATTCAGTAAAGTATTCGTATTTTATATTAGGACTTGGCTGCGTATATAAAACCTGAAAGAAATAATTGATATTATTATTCTGTTGAATCATCACACACTTATATTTATACTATGAATGAAAGAAATTAGTAATCATCGTCCTCCTGCCCTTATCCCACTCTAAGTGAGGTCGGTACGACATGTTATAAACATGACGTAACTTGATTTGGCTGGCTTGATAAAACGTATGTTACGACTGGCTTGACGTCATATTACTTTAGTCGTATTTTACCTTGGTAAGAAAGAGGGCGGTCTATTCGACCCAAAGGGATACAATACTGTGGGTCAACTTTCCTTAATCGCCTTTTACCTCGGTAAGAAATAAGGGTGGTCTATTCTACTCAACCGGATACCACACGGCGGAATGAAAGAAAATTAATAATATTTATATCAAACTTTTACCATAATGTCTATAGAATTATGTGTTGGGCCCATCGCGAAAACAGAATCTAGTCCAGCGTTTCTAGTATATATAAATCTTGCTCCAGCAGCTTCATAGACACCTGGAGTGCTGACGGCGAATTCTCCATTCATTATGTATGATCCATTTGATATCTTCAATGCTAAAAACAATTGCGTTCTTGCAAATCAAAGAAATAAAGCTATTTACACTAATATTATAAATGCAAAAATGGTTAGACTATAATTGAAAGAATGGAGAGTGGATTACTTTTTTGTTTCCAATGAAATTCGCAAACGAAGTCGCCAGCGGAAGCTATTTAGGTTATAATTAATTAAGGAGTATAATATTTTATTGCGCAAGACTTTTAAAGAGTTAAGCTTAGATCTAGGAAATAAAGATGTTGGAATTTTATATCAAAAAGGAGTTGTAAACAGTTAATAAAATCTACACTAATCTTTATACTATTATCATATCGTTGCCATTGCAGCAGTTTAAAAACACTATTAATAACTAAAAAACACTAATATTAGCCTTTTATTAATAGTGTCATCTAAGTATTCGTCAATATTATAATATTGAGGAATACTTAGATAATAACAGTGTGGACGTAGTTACTTTTCGACCCTACACAAGACAATAATAACTAAATTAGCTAGTAATAAAAATTATATTTTTAAAAGAGCAACCGCCGAATGTCCTGTTGATTCTTCTCAGCAGGAACAGCTTTCCGAACCAGCAGTAGAGTTAACGGTTCAAAAGAACTTGTTTAGAAGTTTATTCGAATAAAGAATATTTTAAATTTGAACAAAATTTTACACGCAATTTTACGAATTTTTCATAACACACTAAACAAAGAATATTTCAATTTGAACAAAATTTACATGTAATTTTACAATTTTTTTCAAAATAAACTAAACACAATTAAGGACGCATAATAATATGTTACAACATGTTTCAAATACAACCTCCTTTATATGGTTGGTCAATTATATAACAAAAAACATTGTCATCATCAATGTCATTGAGTTATTGAAGAAGAATAAATAGGTTGACTTTTGAGAAAATTTCTTCTTATTTAGTGACTAAATGTAAAGGAAAAATATCGTTGTTATAAATATCTTGATTAAAAAACCCGTATGCATATTCACATGCTTACGAACATAAAATCTGGACGTCTAACATTATTTAACAGCAGATCGCAACATTCATAGGTTGTTAGCATTCCTTGAGTTTACATGGTTAAGAATTACTACACAGTGTACCGACCGGTATCTTATACTTGACCCTAACCTTTAACCCTGGTTCAAGCAGTTGAGTCAATAAATCTGTACGTATATCCAATCCAATTTTTAGTTACAGAATTAATAAAATATTATACTGTTCTTGAAAACGAAACTAGGGTTATATGATTCAATATGAAATTGAAAATAGAATACACTATTTATTTGTAATTTGATATATTACTCTTTTTATTTAGAAATGGTTAAACTGAGTAAAAATTTGGATATATTAAAAATTGCACTCAACTAATATTTATTAGTTAAGTTAGTTGAAATATTATATGTTATAAGTTACAGACAATCTGTAAATATCTATACTAATATATAAAGCTGAAGAGTTAGTTTGTTTGTTTGATTGTTTGAACGCGCTAATCTCTGGAACTACTGGACCGATTTGAAAAATTATTTCAGTGTCAGATAGTCCATTTATTGAGGAAGGCTATATAACATCACGCTAAGATAAATAGAAGAGGAGCAACTATAAAATGGTACGAAAACGGCAAAATTTAAAGCTTTCCTTGCGTGCGCTGAGTAAACGGTAATAGTTATTCAAAAATCATGTACTACAAAATAGTTCCCCTCTAAAAGTTCTAAATAAAAGTCCACCACTAACCCAATTTAACCATTTTTATGGTCATCAAAATACTATATTACGGTTTTAATCTTTCCACGCGGGCGGATTGCTAGTATACATATATAATTTTAAATAAATGCGTCAATACACAAATTAAAAAACCAAAAAAATTGATTTCAGAAAATTGTAACTTTCCGCGGGCGAATCGAAACCGCGACCGCCGGATCTGAAGACAGGATTACTACCAACGGGGCTGCGCCAACGGGCCAGTCATCTATAGATTGGTATATTCAAAGTATGCTTAGATAGTTTATTCACCTTTGCTATATAGAATTTATCAGTACATTGATCAAACATGCAAACCAGCCTTATTAAAGGAATCTATACAAAAGTCCAAATCCTGAATTGTAGTTTGAAAGCTAATTGATTTCAAATAATACGGAATTGAATGCAAGGTTATGTATCTATTGATAATCGCACAAAACAACGTGGGCGTCACCATTGTTGCATTTACGAATGATTTATGGCCAATCTGATGGGCAATGCTGATTGATAAGTGACTAACATAACGTTTGCGGCCCATTTGCAGTCATCAAAGGACCATTGACTTAACAAATGGATGTCTAACGCGACTACGAACTTTGTCATGAAACTCATTCTTCTTAATGATACTAGTATTATCATCATTTGAACACTTGAAGTAAATAAGGCACTAAGTACCAAAAAATTAAAATTCAAACTAAGTATGCAATTTCGTTCTAGAATTGGCTTTTAGAACCAAATTGCATACTTAGTTCGAATTTTAATTTTTAGGTACTTAGTGCCTTATTTACTTCAAGTGTTCATTTGAATATTTTCCGGGATGATTTTTATGAAGATTATACTGGTCTATTGATGCGACCCTGCCTTCAGCTCCAGGATCACCTGTATGTTTCTTTTTTATTCAAGTAGACTGTATTCAGTACTGTGAATCGTCAAATGTTTTTAAAGGAGCTACCACTGATTCGGAAGTTTGCTTCTACCGAAAAAGAACCAGCAAGAAACGCGGATATGTAGTTATTTACCAGTTGCCTGTCACCCTTAACACAAATATTAAGTTACTTACTTTTGAGAACCGACAACTGTGTGTGTATTTATCCCGTATATTTATCATTATTATTTATTTTAGATCTTTTATGTCATATTGGAAATTTTTTAATACTCTGTTATATGCAGTCATCGACTTACAATAATCTCCTTTTTGTACTTACATGTCTATCTTCTTTATCATTTTTTTTTTGCAAAAGCAGCTTGAAATTAAGGAAACATTTAATATACAATAGAAAGACATATTATTATCTTATATATTAGCTAATCTTTTTTTGTAATAAACAGAGAAAATAGAACGATAAATTTAGAACACTCAAAAAAATTTAAAAAACACTTTAAGTGGGATCGGCACAACAAGCTGTCACATGATTTGGCTACATATTTTTCAAAATTTTCATACGACGTCATTCAAACGACATCAAGTTACTTCAGTCGTATCTTACAACACCTTGGTAAGAAAAAGGGTGGTCTATTCTACACAACCGGATACCGCACGACGGGTCAACTCTCCTTAGTTGCCTTTTACGACACCTCGGTTAGAAATGAGAGCATACATATACTATATTCTAGTATAGTCCCTTTTTTTGATCAATTCAATTTAACAATGGTTAACAAAGCATGCAGAAACGTACCGATATAATTATCGCTAGCTACGATTTCCGACACATTGAGACGGCAGGCTCCTTTTGGCACTGTTGTAACATATGAATAGCCTAGAGGCAACCTGGGTCGTGCAAACAGCCCGGAGACTAGACGTCTACCACATCGCACGTCGTTGTCACGACCTCCTGCGACTGCCAGTACAGCATCACGACCCACCACCTGAGGATGAAATAACAATAATATTAACTGGAATTAATTTTAATCTGTGTTACTTTATATACATTTACAAAATTGGGTCAAAAAATAGGAACACGACACCCGAATGTATTGTAAAAAAGCAAATATACAGAAATTCACGGCTTTCGATGCAAGACAAAGTAGGACTTTAGCCATGAAACTTTTTTTTATATACAGGAAAAAACCCCTTATGGGTACCGCCGCCTGACGGGGATAGGCGAAGGTTATGTCTATATCACCGACTAAAACGACCTGTGTGCTCCACTACGCTGCCGATGGCAAGGACAGGGTATCGTTGTACACATTGCCCCCATCCCCGCCGACAGCTCTGATTCCAGAGAACACCTCCTCCGGGTAGGGACCCCTCGAAAGAGAAGCCCCCCTCCGCTAACCGGTGCATCGGTAGCACCAGATGCACCGAACGCCTCGGGGACCGGTAAGCCAGACGTCCGATATACCCCGTTCGGAACACCCGAAGATCCCCAGTTAGGGCGGCAGACGATGGGCTTGGGTGAGTCACTAACACCTGGACTCACCAGGAGCAGATTAGATCCAGAACAACAGTTCGTGGAACCACTTCGCCGCCTCCCTACACCCCTCTCCGCAGAACAAAGGGAGGCCATCGCTGCCCACAGTCGCTCCCTGCCCACCGTGTTTGTTATGTCACGGTCAAAAGGGAGAGACCGCGCCCCAAGTAGGGGCCACAACGCCTTGGTGGGCGTTTCCGCCCCCACCGGGTAATTTTTTATAGAGGTTTTCTTCCTCGCAACCCGAAGGTCCCCGTTCCCATTGCTGTGCTTCCGGGTTTCGCCGACGGTGGCCGTAACCATGTCCAGCTAGACTTAGAGTAAGCCCAACCGGACCCGTCGCTCATTAGGAACTCCACCCCAGCCCCCCCGGAGTCCCCGGCCTGTCCAGATTGCCCTCTGCTATTCAGAAGGACAACTGGATTGGCCACCCCACAGTGGTCCGTTCGCCAAGACTAAGCTTGCCCAGGGTGCGCCACGAGGAGACCGACCACTTTGGCACCCCAGAGGAATTGTTTTACTCCAAATTTGACGCGTGTGGGCCATGGGCAGTAATGAATAAAACAAAACTGCTGGATAGATATTAATCATTTTTTTTACTGAGTGACATAGGCTATATATTTTATACCCCGTTCGAAACGTCCGAAGGTCCCCTGACGGGGCGGCATATGATGGACTTAGGCAAGTCGCTACCACTTGGAATCGCCAGCAGTAGATTGGATCCAGAACAAAAGATCCCGGAACCGCTCCACCGCCCTCCTCCACCCTCCACCGCAGAGCAGAAGACAGCAGAGCAGCCATGAAACTAGACTTACTATTTATTACTTAATATGTATCACGTCATAAGTTGTACAAAAGTTTAAACCTCTGAAAATGCGATAGATTATATTTCAATTTATTAATAATCTTAATTTACGTTACAATTCATTTCGATTGTCAATACAGAGTCGTGGAATTTGTAATAATATTATTCCCGTTAATCGTGGAGCGTGAACATGGGGCGACATCCAGTCGCCGGTGACAGACGACAAGACAGGGCAATTATAGTAATGGTTGTACATTGTTCAACGGGATATGTCATCTCCGGTTGTACAAACACGTTACAACAGATTCGACTGATTGTGTCGCTGAAACATATTCAGTAAATACTGTGGTTATGTATTCCCTTATTATAACAAGATGTTGAATCATGCTATGGGGTACAGCGGCGGATATTCGCAGGGTCCTTGTTTTACAAAAAAGAGCCATACGTGACTTTTACAATTTAATAATATAACAATAATAGGTGGTATCCGGCTGAATAGAATGGACTAACCTTATTTCTTACCGAGGTGTCGTAAAAGGCGACTAAGGTAAGTTGACCCACCGTGTGGTATCTGGTTTAGTAGAATAGACTACCCTCCTTACCGAGGTGTCGTAAAATACGACTAAGGTAAGTTGACGTCAGGTAGGCGACCGGTCGTAATAACGCAGCCAAATCATGTTACATGTTGTGCCGACCCCACTTTGAGTGGGATACGGGCAGGAGGATATATAGGTACGTGACATTTAAGATTTAAGTCCGCGTGATTCCCTGCGAGAGAAATTTAAGGAAATAGGTTTTCTTACATTTGCTTCACAGTACATTTTAAGTAATTTAATTTTTGTACATAAAAATATAGAGTTATAGAACGATAGGTGACGTATATAATAGGCAAAGTAGGAACCGACTTAAGCTTGCGGCTCCTGCTTTGCGCCTTGCAAAGGTACGTAATTCGTTTGTAGGTTTGGGTATAAGATTCTATAATAAAATTCCGCAATCAACAAATTTTTTTTCATTATCCGCGTATTTCACCGTATAGCAATATTCCATAACACAAAATGCTATGGAAGTAAGCAAAATTAACTAGTTTTTCTTATTCGACGCCCGTAAACTGTCTTATATTCAGGTTTATATCTACGTGTAAGCAAAATTTGTACGAATGCGTTAGGCCGTTTGCGAATCAAAGCAGCAAAAACAACGCACTCTCAATTTTTTGCCTATATAAGACCATGGACAGCTAAACTTATTGATTTATACTCAGATGTTTTCTTAGTGTGTAATTTTTTGTGTATTATTTTTTTTGCAGTTTTGACTTGGTGGTTTGAATTCCGAGACAAGGAATCGGCATCTAAGTAACGTGGAAAGTAAATTAACTAACAGGACTGGAGCTAAAAGCCACCACGTAATTCAATGCCGGTTTGCTAATCGCTACATATATCTCCTCCTCCTACATGATCCTTCAGTTTTTCTCACTTTTTAATTTACGGATTTTAAATATGAAAATATAATATCTATAAATAGATGTAAAGGATTTCTGATACATATTAGACATTATCGAATAAGGCTTTTCTGTTGTTTGTCATGCCTTATCAGGTTTTGCTAATGAATCCATATAATCAACTTATATGGCAACGACAATATATTTTACGTGTTTATGGAATCTATTTCCAAGATAAAATAACCATCGAAGTCAAATTTTACGAGTTTTAGATTATTTATCTACTACTTGCTTTTTTTATTCAATTCATTCTTATATCATTCGTAAATATTTTTAGAATTTTATTGACTTCTACATTGCAGTTATCTAATCAGAGTCTAAATATTGGTTTTTTTAGATATTGGTCCACATTTCGACTGGCAGTTCACTAGGTTACTGAAAAAACTTTACGCCGAGCCAATTTAACATCCAAGTTAGTTACTGCGTAAAAAAAAGTGATAGCCTCGGGGTGAAACCGCGCGACTCTATCGAGCGGTCACGTGTTCAAAACCCGGGTAGGCACCAATGAGTTTTTCTGTTAAAACTTCTATGTGTCTAATTGATAATTGCAATTTATCACATACTTTTCGGTGAAGGAAAACATCAACTTGGATATCCCCAGAATTGTCTTGTGTGGGTACACATGAGTAACTCTCCAACCCTTCTCCCTAAAAATAGAAAGAGGACGCCTATGGCCAGCATTGGGATAGTAGCAAGCCGTTACTTTGAGAACGTAAACGGTTGTTTTTTAAAGTAAATATTGAATTCAGACGTAGATTAAATATTTATTATATTGATGTAGATTTTAATATAAAAATGTAATCATTTAATTGATTAAACAGAAACTTTTAGAGCATTAAAAGCACAATCATTATTTATATTTAAGTTTCAATTCGGATACAAATGAACCACTTAAACATAATTTATGGTAAAGGCGGCGCCAAATTTCTATTGGCATAAAATATCCAATGATTTTTAAAATACCACAAATTTATGCGTAAGAATTTTAATGAAGCCGGATGACTTCATTTATCACTCTGTAAGATTGAAACCATATTATAATTTGCATATTTTTTTTTTCCCAACGAAGTCACGTTATCTCCAAAACATTGTGTACTAGGCAAACATAAATATGCGAGAGTTTGACTGAGCATTCTAATACTATTAACAGGTGTAATACAGATGCACAACCAAAGAGTTATTATACTAGAGTAGGGAAATTATATGCAGGCTAAGTGTCGCAACAAATAATGACAGGAAATTTGGAACTTGTATAAATTACACATATACAAATAGAGGCAGACTTCAAAGAGATCTCCCATTTGCTTTCTCTTTATTGTCGATGGAGACATTTAAGTCTGGCTCCTCTACTCTAGTATAATAATAGCTTTATGTGTATAGCAGACAGTTAACTAAACTACTACAGATGCAAAACGAATGAATAGAAACGTGTGAGAGAGTATAAAATGACTGTCACGTTTTCGCCAAGACAGCGTACCAGGAATACATATACGTTTAAGAGGTAGGTAAGCATATGATAGATACAAGCACAGATGCATAAAAATATATGCATTAATTAACAAACAAGTTGGTTGCAAGTTACTCGGTGTGAGATGCTTCCATTGGTACCAATGTGTCCGTTCCGTACAACACTAAAATCAATACTATCCGTCCGAAATTCAAAACAAGCGGTACCAAGGAATCATGAACGCCCAGAAGTAACTATTTTATAATTTTATATTCGTTGACTGTGAGTGTGTACCGTAATCACGAGCGTTACAAACACATGCAAAGTTAACTTCAAACTCTAAGGCTACGTCTACACAAGGCAGAGACATCAAAATGATACAGCTACACTGCTACAAAATGTCGAAGTATAACTTCTCACGCGCGCCCGTTTTTTTTTCTAATAAATTCGCTTCAAGCTATACTTAAGTTATGTAGCTGATTTTATGATTACATTAAAGTTGTTTCAAGTACATTAATAAATATGATCGTTGGCAAATTTAATGTGCAGTGTAAACATTAAAATGCCAATTTAAAATTTTTTTTTTTTTTAACTGACTGTCTTGATTAGCGGTTCGTATAATTAAATATTCCCGCAGTTTTAAAACGCGATTCGTCCAAAATTCAAAACAATTTTTTTATTGTATGAATGTAGGTATATTGTTTGTTGAATAATTTAAGTATTTTCAGACTAGTTGGGTGGGCGCGGAGACATGAATGTAGGAGGAAACCACGTTAAAACATTGCCTACCAGGGCATCACATATTTAGAAGAGATATTAAAGTCTGCATAGAGTATTTTGTAGGGCAGAGGTCAATAATTCCTAAAGTACTCTGTAAAATCAATACCACCACCCGAAATTAGAAGCAATCTGTATTAGGATATCATAAATAAACAAGAGTTTTACTAAGGTTGATAATAGTTTGAAAGAATGCATATTTGTGGATTTCAAAAAAACATCTCAAAGCAATTCTACAAACCCAAATAATTATAAGAAATTAGGAATTTATAACAAAAGTAATTCTAAATATGAAACATAACATCCTGTCCTGAACTTATCCCACTTTAAGCGGGGTCACATCTAGTCACATGATTCGGCTACGTATTTTACGATCGGCAGCCTGCCTGACGTCAACTTACCTTAGTCGTATTTTACAACACTTCGGTAAAAAAGGGTGGTCTATTCTACTTAACCGGATACCACACGATGGGTCAACTTAACTTAGTCGCTCTTTTACGACACCTTAGTTAGAAATGAGAATGATTCATTCTACTCAGCCAGATACCACACGATTAAGAATAAAATATAATTCTTAACAGTAAAAATGATATGTAGATTATTAAAAGTAAACCAAAATCTACATAAATACTTTCTTTATCATTTCAAGAACCAAAACACAACAAACAACAACACTTTTTTCAAAAAATTTTGGCTGGTAAAATAGAAATACCAACCCTGTTACGCAACTCACCTCCAATTCAAAACATGAGGTACCAGGCGAGCATGAATATGAAAGAGTTCATAAAAGCCCTTTTCCCACCCAACGTTTCAACTCATACCCCTGCTGCGCGCTGAAATGAGCGCCGATACAAGTCTCCCTGCTATGCCTCCCTAATAAAAAACACGCCCACTGTACTTCCCATATTATCTAGTACGGCAGCGCATTCCCTACTTACTTTGAGACCCACGGGGCCATTTTAAAATATATTATCCGAACATTAATTAAAATTTAGTCGAAGGTTTCATTCAATTGTTGATTCATGTACATACGAGTATGCTTTTATTTAATTCCATTAAAATGAACATTAAAATTTTTAAAATATTGACTGCCGAGTTTCTCCCAATAAAAGCAACATTCCGCACCAATAATACCTGCAGCAAAAACTTATTATCGATTCTGCAGTGCGCGCAAAAGCTTATTTAAATAAAGAATATTTTGATTTGATTTAAAAGTTTACCTTAAATTTAGTATATACCATACATCACAAAACCAGCTTTTTAAGTCCATTAGATTTAACACATGTTATAAACATTTTGTGACATGTTTGGCTACGTATTTTAAGACCGGCCGCCGGCCTGGCGTCATCTTACCTTAGTCATATTTTACGACACCTCGGTAAGAAAGATGGTAGTCTATTCCGATTAACCGGATACCACACGGTGGGTCAACTCACCTTAGTCGCCTTTTACGACACCCTGGTAAAAAAGGAGGGTGGTCTATTCTACTCAGCCGGATACACGACATAAAGCATCTACTCCGATATTCTGTTGAAAGAACTATATTTCAGTTAACATCGCCTAATATAACGTGTGCGTCATAAAAGTTAATATAACGTGAATCAAAAATCATTCGGCTTTTTCACAAACCAAATTAAGATTAAATTATTATAATTAATTCCGTCGTGACAGCATCATCAATTAGTAAATACTTAATAATATATAGACAGATAAATCAAATGCAGTAGTAATTGAAAATGTCTACTAATATACAATTAATTAGGATTAAGTGAAACGAATGACCTGTCGGTAAGAATTTGTGTGAACGAGCGTTTAATAATAAGTAAATTAATGCAATATCTTTTCCATAATATGTACGCGGTTTGATGAGAGATATTTTGCAGGGTATGGGATAATTCGGCGGCGGCGGTAGCGGAACGGACTTGCAATGGAGAGGTCGTGGGTTCGACCTCGGCCATTATACTACCGACGTGAACCCACTCCTAAAAAGCATTTAACTTAGCTGAGGTGTACTTTCTAACCAAAATTGCTAGTAATCTATAGTAATCTTTAAGGGTTGCCTAAAAGAGATCCCTACTCAGTGATAAGGCCGCCCTTTGTATATACCTATACATAAGTTTACTTTAAGTTTGCATGTATTTTTTTGTGTTTGTGCAATAAAGTTTTAGGTATTTATCTATCTATCTTTAAACAAAAAAAGTAATTTCGTCGATATGTTCATATTACTCGCAATGGTGTAACGTTCAGAGGGTCTTTAAGGCCTCGAGGGTTCAAGCCCGAGCAGGCACTTAGTGATTAATTAATCACAATCACGTTTTAACTTGCTTAATACTGTGCTTAATTAATAATCACAATGCGTCGCTCGTTTTACGGTGATGAAAAACATGTTGAAACGTTATGCGTGGCGAATTTCTGCGCTGTTACTATACATAACAAAAATATACTAACAAAGCCGTAATATATACGCCTAAAGGTCTCTCTGACGTTTCTATACAGTATATATGCCGATAATTTACACCAATATTCCGTAATAGATTCCTAATAGATTCCTAATTTGGCAAATGAGGTATTTTCGGATGGAAAGTTATAAATTTTTTTCGAAAGTTAAATCCTCGTATTATAATCAAATATACTTATCTTTAAGCTTTTTTTAAATAAAATCTTTCTTGTCATAAAGATATTGATGATAAACCAAACAACCAATCAACCAACCCGTTTAAGATTCGCTCGAACATCAAAACATGCAGTACCAGGCGATCAGAACCATTGAGGATTTAATGAAAGCCTTTCCATCCCACACTCACACCACCGTCAGTTGCGCATTTCAATGCGCGCACAACGCAAGATTTTTTGCTCAGTCTGTAGCCGGCTGTTTGCACTGACATGCGACTCAACAGCTGCGTTCCTTGATAAGAAAATTATTATCATAAAGAACAAAATTATAAAAGCTGTATAACATTTTAATAAATTCAACTAAGACCATACTTCTAGAAGAGATTCCTAATCCGGAATAAGCCCGCCCACTTTGTTGTTTTTTATCATTTTTATATTAATTTAAATTTTTGAAATAAAGAGATTACAAATAAACCATTTTAAAGTAATGCCCTCCAAAATATATTATCTATACTAATATTAAAATTATGCTGAAAACCGCATTTGATAACAAATATAATTCTATTGTAACTTGTTATTATTTTTGAAACAAAAAATGTACAAGTATATCTAAATATTTCTGAAAATAATTCCTATTTCTTAAAATATCCAACATATCAAAGTTAATAGGTTAGTTAGTGTTAGTTACAGTTTTAATTAAAAGTAAAAATAATTTAATCAAATTGTTCATATAATCAATGTCTTAATTGAATATGACTTTTTGATTTATTACAATTTGCACCATATTAGGCTATATTTAAGTTTATCAACAATGCATGTTAAAATTAATGAATCCTTTTAAATAATTACGATATAAAGTTTATAAAATCCTATTTTGAAAGAACGTTATTTTAATCAACAGTTAATTTAGTGTTAATTGGATTAATGCGGTCTTATTAAGAATTCTTTAGTCTCTGGTTTAACCCGCCATTTTATGTTATTTTTATGAACTCGTTGGCGTCACTAGCAGCATAAACTTTCAAGGAAGTAATAAAATATTATCAGTCTTACTTCAATTTTTAGTTTTATATTTACATAAAGCAATTCAAGATATTAAATATTCGTTATAAGATACTGTTAGCTACCTAAAATACAAAATATTTCAGAATAGAATGTTCTTTTCTTGAATAAGAAATTCCGATATTTGTAAGTTAACGTACGGGACGTGCAAACATAGCGATACTACCAAGCTCGCCTGATTGATCTGGTAAAAGCATATTGATGTAGTAAATGACCATAGAACACGTCGTGTGAGTAGGGTTTTAACATAGTGACTTGTGATAGTGAGTTTTGACTGGCCCGTTGGCTCGGTGAGTAGTGACCCTGTCTTCGGCTCCGCAGGTTACGAGTTCGAATCCCGTCGAGGGCCAATATTTTCTATAAAGCCTGGGTGTATATTTGTATTTAAGTATGTATTTAAAAATATATAAGTATATTCAAAATTTAAAAAAAATCAAAATATTCTTTATTCAAATAAACTTGTAAACAAGTGCTTTTGAATCGTCAACTGTACCGCTGGTTCGGAAAGCTGTTCCTACCGAGAAGAACCAGCAAGAAACTCGGCGGTTGCTCTTTTAAACATATAATTCTTAATACTATTTACATTAAGTCGTTATTGTCTTGTACAGGTTCAAAGAGAGCTATATCCACACATTCTTATCTTCTAAATAATCTTCAAGAGTATAGTAGGCTTTCTGTATCAGCCTCTTTATAACAGTGTTTTTAAACTGCTGTAATCGCAAAGATGTGATGATAATATAAAAATGTTTGTATAAAGATTAGTGTAGATTTCATTTACCATTTGCAATATTAATTTTTGGTATAAAATTCCAACATCCTTAGTATCTAGATCTAACTTATCTCCTTTAAGGTCTTGCGCAATAAAATAACGTAATCCTTAATCACTACATCACTACATATTATAAAACAAAGTCACATATTTCGTATGTACGCATAAAACTTTAAAACTACGCAACCGATTTTGATGCGGTTTTTTTTAATAGATAGAATGATTCAAAAGGAAGGTTTGTACGTGTAAAAACATTCAATACGAAGTAGACAAATACTGTAATTTTTGAGGTTTCTGTAAATAATTACATTTTTTCCGCTTACATTGCAAACGCAGGCTAAACCCTACGAGATTTATCAAAATAATGTACTAAGTATTTGTAAACCATGAAAAGGTCTACAGAAAAGTCCGCGATGGTATATGTCTATCTCTTATGGATAACCCACAATAGCAGTTTTTTTCATTTACTTTTTACGAAAAATGATGCCTTATGTTCAAAGCAATTTTTATACAATACAGCATTAATCCTTATCCAATTAGGTACCTTAAATAAATTGTTGATTTAATATAGATCAATATTGCCGTTTACAGCATGTAATTTAAGTGAACATTTTCGGAGATATTACAGATTTAAAATCCCGCGAGGAGGCCGCTCTTCGACCTATATAGTGCTGAAATTGATTGCGGAATTTTATTATAGAATCTTATACCAAAACCCACAAACGAGTTACGCACTTTTGCAAGGCGCAAAGCAGGAACCGCAAGCTTATGTCGGTTCCTGCTTTGTCTATTGTATACATCACATTACGAGTTCGAACCCGTCGAGGGCCAATATTTTCTATAAAGCCTGGGTGTATATTTGTATTTAAGTATGTATTTAAAAATATATAAGTATATATTCACCACTTGTCTCAACCATAACACAAGTATAAAGTTACTTACTTTGGGGACGGACGACCGTGTGTGTAAGTGTCCCATATATATTTATTTATTCATTTATAGTAACAAAAAATAATACTTACGATAATCAGGAAAATTATGACTGTTCCAGGTGGATGCATTTTCCCTTGTTTTCGTATTAAACCACGAAGGTAATTTATAACAGATTACGAACACATTTCCATATGAACCTAACGGTAGTTTAATATTATTTTATATTTATTCATTATTCCTCTTTTGAATATATTAAAACGCAATTTTATTTATCACAATTTCCATAATTTTATTTGATTTTTGTTGTTTGATAATAAAATTTATTTATTTCATTAGTATTGAAATTAAAATCACAATAATAAATAATTATTTATTTGTGATGTTAGTCTTATTTATCCCTTCTTTAATTTTAATATCTTTTTTGTAATTTTTAAGTTTTGATAATTTAGTTCTTTATCACTACATAATATAAAACAAAATCACATTCTTTGTTTGTCCATATATCCCTATGTATGGTTAAATCTTTAAAACTAGGCAACAGATTTTGATGCGGTTTTTTTTAAAATAGATAGAGTGATTCAAGAGGGAGGTTTATATATATAATAACATTCAATACCGAGTAGAGAAATACTGTAATTTTTGAGATTGCTAATGTGATGTCGTAAATAATTACAAATTTTTCCGCTTACATTGCAAACACAGGCTATACCCTACGAGATTTATCAAAATGATGTACTAAGTATTTGTACACCTTGAAAAGTTCTACAGCAAACTCCGCGATGGTATATGTCTATCTCTTATGGATAACCCACAATAGCATTTTTTGTCATTTACTTTTTACGAAAAATAATGCCTTATGTTCAAAGCAATTTTTATACAATACAGCATTAATCCTTATCCAATTAAGTACCTTAAATAAATTGTTGATTTAAAATAGATCAATATGGCCGTTTATAGCATGTACTTTAAGTGAACATTTTCGGAGATATTACAAAATTTTAAATGCCGTGAGGAGGCTGCGCTTCGCCCTATAGCACTTCGAATTAAGCAGCTATATGTCACTCTTTCTAGAGTTTGTTTAATGACAAGGAAGCTGTGAATGTTGTATATAAAGACATTCTGTAATTAATTGTAAAAATAAAATTCATAGGGAAAAATGTAAAAATAAATAAGTAAATATGTAGAATATGAATTTAGATATTTCAAAGATAGCAGGAAATCTTCTTAGTATAGGGAGAGGGGAATTGTTTTTCTCCAAATTTAACGCTTGCGGGCCACGGGCAGTAATGAATAAATCAAAACTACTGGATCGATTTTAATACGTAATTTTTTTTCACTGAGTGACATGGGCTATATATTTTATACCCGTGCGAAGCAGGGGCAGGCCGCTAGTCTTTATATAAAAGTCACTTTTTACGATATAAGTCTTAGAGACAATTTGTGACACACGTAATTTAAAAAAACCGATAAACTTGAGGGAACGCCGATAAATCCAATAATATTTTAAAGCTCAAAATGATTTTTTTAATATTATTGAAATGTATATCTAATAAGACAATAATATTAAAATAATCCATTGTAATAATATAATGATTTAACTATTACAAAAATATATCAGCTAAATTTAGCGTACCATTTACTAAGACCCTAACTCATAGAGAACATTTTATATGTGAGTAGTGATTCATAATTGCTACCGAGTACAAATATCGGCTTTGATCTTTGAATCGAAGCCAGTACCTAAATCCCATTGATATCTTTATACTAGCCACTCTTAGAGGCAATCACATTTAATATTTCGCATGGTTCGCATTCGCCATGGATTATAACATTAGCATTAATTTGTCATATTTCAATCTCTTTCATATCCACACGGTATGCAATTACGCGTATTTCAAGATTATACTAAGCATCTTATTTGCAATCAGGTATCTTTATGTCTTGTAGCGGGTTTATGCAAATTATTTTGTATGTATCCGATAATCTTCGGATGTATTTTTACTAAACGCCAGATGCTAACTTCAAAGAAACGGCACAAATGCTTTTACCGCCTTTGCACCTTCTTAAATCTATTAACTTTAAAAAAAAACTATAAAATTCGAGGATAATTTTAAGCATTATTATTTCAGGCTACCTAGATTATTGTATGCTCGTAAAATTCTATAAGCAGCTATAAAATAAATATTATTTTCGCATTATATATTTGAAGGTCTCAAAGCCAGAAATATTTATTGTCTTTGTTAATGATATTATTTTATTATAACTATAAAAGTCTACATGCAATCACACAATAAAATAAATAATATATTACCATTTTTTTTAATTTGTCGGTTTTTCGGACACGCATTTAAGGGAATCCTGATACCTATGATGGTATGTACTGTTGTATTGAATTATAATACGGACGATCGCTGTGATATCCCCTAGGTAAGACCGTGTGATTCCTTCTAGAAGGTTACGAGTTCAAACCCTGGACAAATCAAAACACCAATGAGTTTTCTATTAAAACTTAATTGTCTAATATGGGACGCAACACACGTTGATACGTTAGCCTTATCCCATATTAGCGAAACAGCGTCAAGCCCTGGAGCTGCGGTGGAAATGGCCGAATCCGGCAAGCGGCGGAAGTGTGCATCTCTCATCGCCCGATTAATGGCCTCTTCAGATGACAAGAGGGCTGGTTCCTTTTTCGCACAAAGAATCAGCTTAGCGAAACAACGCGGAAACGCTGCCTACATTCTTGGGACCATTCCACGTGGGCATGATTTGTATAGTTCTAGCATGTAAGTAATTTAAGATCGATATAAATTGTACATTTTTGGAGTATATTGTCTGTTATAATTGTCTAATTTATTATTGCAATTTATCACACGCTTTTCGTTGAAAGTAAAAATCGTGAGTGAACCTGCATATCTCTAGAAAATACTGGGGATAAGTGTAACCTACTCAATCCGCATTGGGGCAGCTTGGTAGGTCTTAGTTCTAATCCCTCTCTCCAAAAACGAAGAGAGGAGGCCTATGTCCAGCTATGGGGATACACAGGCCGCTACTTTATTTTTTTTTACGGATGATCGTGTGAACACCAACACAATGCTCGGGCCAATTATAGACGATCATCGCCGATAATGAATTGTAGACTTAAGATAGTGTCTTCTTAACTCTTCTTTAACTTCTCACTCTTTAACACGTTGGTCTTATCACTAAGCGTGATCCCTTTGTGTTTCCTGCCGACCCAAGTTTTAATGTCGGCGCGTGCGTACTGTGTAAAATGTCGGACGCCAACAAGCAAAAAAAAACGCCAATGTATCGTTTCGTTCTTATGACCCGATATAAGAACCGCTTCAAGCGTATAATTTTTATACTCTATTCTATTTAGTCTATTCTACTCCGCCAGATAGTATACCGGTTCCATTAAATTTGTTATCAAAATACAACTGAAAATCTTATTCCACTTGAACAAGAAAAGCGTAACCCATGTACGGATAACGTGATACGGAACGTATTAAAGGTACATAAATTTATAGATGCCCTAGTTTTCTACAATCAAATCACTAATGCTGCATATTCCGTTATATTTAAGAAGCACGCCCTTGTTTCCTGTCACAATATGCATGTATTCACTCCGGTTTAAGCCCAGATCTTGTACTGAATACCGCGGTATATTTTAAATACTCGAAGTCCGCAAACCGTTGATGGCGATGAGCCAAAAGCCGTTAGACGAATTCATTGCATCTGAGGTATTGTAATCGAAGTCCTAAATGTACCAACACATTGAGATGTTCTGTTAGTGCAATTTATATTACATTTGAAGTACATATCTTCTCTCGGTGTAAACACTGTATCAGAATTACATCATTAGAATATCATTTATTACTATAGTATTTACTATATAAATAGTGATATATCCTTATTTATGAAACGGTCATAAGAACTGTCGCATTGTAGGGATCAGAACGTTGGACAATGAAAAAAGAGTGCATGCAAATGTGATGAGAATGTTAAGGTAGATGTGTGATGTTACACGACTTAAAATACGAAATGAGAATATAAGGGGAGGTCTAAAAGTTGTGCCCATTATAAAAAAGACGAGAGGTGCAAGATCGGGATGGTCTGGACATGCAATAAAGAATCGTGAAAATCATATAACCAAACGTATGTTAAATATGAATGTGGATGGATATATGACTATAAGGAGGCTTAAAAAGAGGCGGTTGGGTTGTGTGAAGTATAACATGCATCTAAAAGAAGTAACGAAAGAGTTGACAAATGATAGGAGAGAATGGAAGACAAAAACATTAGTGTCGACCCTGCTGTGAGTGGGATAAGGCAGGTAAAACAAAGAAAATATGATCTTAGAAATTGCCTGCTCAAGGACCGAAGTTCACGAGTTCGATTCCCGGTGAGGGTCAACATTTTCTTAAACAAATAATTTGCTGTCTCTGCGTTATAATTACCTGGTAGAGATTGCTTTTCAGCGATAAGATCGTTATTTATACTGAATGGGTATGTAAAAATTGTAACCTACATGCCTTTGTTTTAATTTCTTTTAATAATAAAATATTATGCGCGTTAAAATTATAAAACTTTGAAAAGACCCGAGTAAATATCGTAATCCATTAGCGACAATATCTATGTAATATATGCGATTGGGTCAGACTTTTTTGAACAGTCAGTGTCAAATCAACGCACTAACCAATATATGATTGTAATTTTCTTACAAACCTATATTAAACAGACCTATGTACAGTTCAAACAGAGCGTGATTCGAACTTCAATCCTTCAATTCAAGACAATAATGGAGCCTTTTTCCAAGCTGTGGGATAGTACTGATTAAATATTTTTATAACTTTCTAAGTGTAAGTACTCAATTTGCAGCAGCATTAAAATATTATCAAACGACAATTAAGCCATATTAAGCCGTCATGAATCCCCTGTCATTGCAGACGCGGCCTAACAAATCATCCAAAAGTCTGGCCTATTATTAAACATAATCCAAGGAATTAACCAAATGTCATTAAATACAAACACAATAGTGATGAGTTAAGATTATTAAGAGTATTATTTCTGAGGATTTGTCATGTGAGAGCATTAGTAATCTTCTTAATATTTATTAATTTAATATACTTCAAGTGGAAAGTATTTAATCTTAAAGAACAAAAACTACCGATAAAGAATTGACTGTCATATACCCGTGATGTTTGAGAGATATCGCCTATTTTTTAGACAGCTACACGCTTCATAAGTGAGGAGTGAAATTGATTGGGATGTTGGGATTGTAAATGACGTTTATATTAAGAGTTGAAGCTGTTATTTCAAAAGTCCTTTTTATTCTAGAAACCTACGATTTTACTCACGTTACGTAAAGTCATCATCCTCCTGTCCTTATCCCACTCTACGTGGGGTCGGCACCACTTGTTGTAACATGATTTGGCTACGTATTTTACGACCGGCCGCCTGTTAGACGTCAACTTATCTTAGTGGTATTTTACGACACCTCGGTAAGAAAGAGGGTGGTCTATTCTACTAAACTGGATACCAAACGACGGGTTAACTAACTTAAGTCGCGTTTTACGATACATAGGTAAGAAATGAGGTTGATATATTCTATTCAGCCGGATACCACATGGCAAAGAGTGAAGTAGTGTGTCGTGCGATAAGTACAGCTGTAACAAATATCACTGTTTCGTTCTTGTAACTCGATATAGAAACCGGTTGAAGCTTATAATTTTTATTTATACATAAGTTTCATATCAACACAAATTACCTACACTTAGAGAATTACTTTACGTAGTAAATACAATTGGATAAGTTGCCATTTAATTATAAATAGTTTTGTTACTAATAATATATTTCAGCAAGCAATCAAACGCATGGCTGATTCTTTTTCAGTTGGTTACAGCATTCCGAATTGATAATCTAATATATTACTTAAAAACAAACAATCAAATATTAATTAAGCTCTATTTCTGGCCAATGCATCTAATCACCTCCATAAAAAGTTTAAAAATATCTTACTTATTGAAGTTAAATAGATGGTAATTTACTATCTTAATATATAATATCTGGGTGACCGAGCTTCGCTCGGTAATTTTTTACAAAAAAAAACTTTAAAAAAAGAAAAAACAATTATTTGGTTGGGATCGATCCTTGGCACTCTTATTTCTCGAGGCTGCCCGCTAACCGAATAAGCTACGTCGACTTGACAGTTAATGGCGAAAATTCAATTCAATATAAATGTTAGTGTTTTTTAATGCCCAAAAATAGGGATAAAAAAATATTTTATAAAAACTAATATATTATAAAAAAAAAATATTATAAAATATATTATAAAAAAAAAAATATATTATATAAAACCTAGCTAGACCAATTTTTCTCCCCCAAAACCTCCTACATGCTGAATTTCAAGAAAATCGTTGGAGCCGTTTCCGAGATTCGGAAAATATATATATATACAAGATTAACTCATTTAAATATTAAGATAATCTTGTATATATAACAAGCTATAGATACGTAAATTAGACTGTATCAAAAGGCTTAATACTAGTCAATCTATTCCTCATTCTAATTCAAATCAAATCAAAAAAATCTTTATTCAAATAAGGTCTTCAAGCACTTTTGAATCATCAAGTATCAATATGATTAATGAAGAACCAGAAAGAAACTCGGCGGTCAATCTTTTAAACATTTTTAATTGTAATAGATCGTAATTGACATTTCGAAAAACCGCTTTGCAACATCACAAATTATTGTTGTAAATGATAAAAGAGATTGTTGAAAAAAATCCAACATCTAAAGGAAGTCGTGAGAAATGAGCTAATGGAATACCAAATAAACATATATCTTTCGAGTTGTAAAATCCAAACAATTGTATAATGTAAAGAATAGTTGGTTAAATGCAAACGCTACACAATGTATTTGATAAAAATTACATCCGTCGTGATGTAACGAGATGTCCGAATAACAAATAACAACGTCACGATAAGCTTAAATTGATAGACCCCATAACATCCAACGACGGACAAAATTTAATACTCACTTTTAATTGTTATATTGTGTTCAAGAGAGACCAAAGTACTTTGTATCTTATTGTAATTAAGTTTACCTAAGAGCCCGTGAACCCCAGACCCTCGTCATTTTATAATATAATATTAGACTTAAAAAAAATGCCGTGTGGTACCACTCACTTCTTACCGAGGTGTTGTAAAAAGTGACTAATGTAAGTTGACCTGCCGTGTGGTATCCGGCTGAGTAGAATAGACCACCCTCATTTTTAACAGAGGTTTCGACGGCCTTAAATTCAAATTCAAATTATTCTTTATTCAAATAAACTTGTGAACAAGTGCTTTTGAATCGTCAACTCTACTGCTGGTTCGGAAAGCTGTTCCTACCGAGAAGAGCCAACAAGAAACTCGGCGGTTGCTCTTTTAAAAATATAATTCTTATGACTAGTTACATTTAGTCATTACTGTCTTGTACAGGGTCTAAGCGAGCTATATCCACACATTCTTATCTTCCAAGTAATCCTCAACAGTATAGTAGGCTTTCTGGATCAGCCTCTTTTTAACAGTGTTTTTAAACAGATGTAATGGCAAAGCTAAAATTGATTGCGGAATTTTATTATAGAATCTTATACCCAGACCCACAAACGATTTACGTACTTTTGCAAGGCGCAAAGCAGGAGCCGCAAGCTTATGTCGGTTCCTACTTTGCCTCTTATACACCTTACTCTTCCTTACAGGAGGCACCCTTGTAGGCAGGCGACCGGTCGTAAAATACCTAGTGAAATCGTGTAACATTACATTACATTAAAACATGATGTGCCGATTCTACTAAGAAACGGATAAGGGCAGGAGAATGATGATGATAAACTTTATAAGTATTTTAATAACATCAATATTTTATAACGATACGAGTACGTCTTAAAATAAACGATTATCTCTATATTGTGCCGTATAACCAACTTTTATCTACTTCTAAATTAATAAGCAAAAGGACCGTTAGTCGATGGAAATTATGTTGCAAACCAGTACCTATTCGCTTTATCGATAAATTACAGCAGTAATTTTAATGACAGGAACTAGGGAAATTGTACGGTTAATATAGAAAAAAATATGATCCTTTAAAGCTTATCTGTTTGACAATAATTTTAATGAATAAATAAATAAATATATGGGATACTTACGCACACAGCCGTCCGTCCCCAAAGTAAGTAACTTAATATTTGTGTTATGGTAGACAGAAAACTGGTGAATATATACTTATATATTTTTTAAATACATACCTCAATACAAATATACACCCAGGCTCAAAAGGCCAACAAATTCATTTATGAAAAATGGCCCTCGGCGGAAATCGAACCCGAGACCCGCAGAGCTGAAGGCAGGATCACTACCCACTGCGCCAACGGGCCAGTCCAATAAAGAGCATGTTAAAAGAAGTGTTATATAAAAGGTTATGGGTCTATTATGTGAAATAATAAAAGGTATGGGCTAGTAGTGCAATAAATCTCTTACGTTTTGAAACCGAAGTTGTAATAGCCTAGTGACGAGACCGTGCGACTCTATCGAGAGTATTTATTTATTTATTTAACTAGCGGCCTGCCCTTGCTTCGCACGGGTATAAAATATATATCCCATGTCAGTCAGTGTAAAAAAAATGGTTAAAATCGATCCAGTAGTTTTGATTTATTCATTACTGCCCGTGGCCCGCAAGCGTTAAATTTGGAGAAAAACAATTTCCTTTCCCTATACCAAGAAGATTTCCTGCTATCTTGGGAATATCTAAATTCATATAGTACATTTTTACTTATTTACTTTTACATTTCCCTATGTATTATATTTTTACAATTAATTACAGAATGTCTTTAAACAAACTCTTAAAAGAGCGACATCGCTGTTAAAGTCGAAGTGCTTATAGGTCGCAGCGCGGCCTCCTCGCGGGATTTTAAATCTGTAATATCTCCGAAAATGTTCACTTAAATTACATGCTGTAAACGGCAATATTGATCTATATTAAATCAATAATTTATTTAAGGTACTCAATTGGATAAGGATTAATGCTGTATTATATAAAAATTGCTTTGAACATAAGGCATCATTTTTCGTAAAAAGTAAATGAAAAAAACTGCTATAGTGGGTTATCCATAAGAGATAGACATAAACCATCGCGGACTTTTCTGTAGACCTTTTTAAGGTGTACAAATACTTAGTACATCATTTTGATAAATCTCGTAGGGTTTAGCCTGCGTTTGCAATGTAAGCGGAAAAAAATGTAATTATTTACAGAAACCTCAAAAATTACAGTATTTCTCTACTTTGTATTGAATGTTATTATACGTACAAACCTTCCTCTGGAATTACTCTATCTATTAAAAAAAACTGCATCAAAATCGGTTGCGTAGTTTTAAAGTTTTATGCGTACATACGGAAATATGGACTTTGTTTTATAATATGTAGTGATAACAAAACGCATTGGTATCTGCCCGGGTTTGAACTCGTTGCCCTATCGAGAGAATCGCATGTTGTCACTGCTGGACTATCTGTCTTGTCTTACAAAAACATTTATTATTGCATTCGTATATTTTCTGCAACGTGAACGTCCAATGTATATTTTTGGCGGTGACCCGTAAAACTATACCAACTTTTATGATATAGTTAATGGCGGCTAACGCGTGACGAATGCTAGTTAAAACTTTTGCCATAGTCATTTGCGGCACGAGACTGCGTAGATTTTTTGACGAGACTCTATTAACGCGGCTATAAAAATACTGCAAGTAGTAATCAACAAATTGGGGTTATTACGAGGTTGATTAGTAATAGGTACTCGGTTTACAGGGCTTTGTTTCAGCGTAATACCGTAAAATAAATAAATAAAATAAATAAATATATGGGACACTTTCACACACGGTCGTCCGTCCCTCAAGTAACTTAATACTTGTGTTATGGTAGACAGAAAACTGGTGAATATATACTTATATATATTTTTAGATACCTCAATAGATAGGCTCAAAGACCAACAAATTCATTTATAGAAAATGTTGGCCCGCGACCCGCGGAGCTGAAGGCAGGGTGACTACCCACTGCTCCAATGGGCCAGTCAATATTATAAAAATATTAACAATCCGATCATTAAAAATAAAGAAAGTCAAGATTAGAATTAATCGTCATTCTCCTTATACCACTCTAAGGGCCTGTTTCACAAGTTACCAATAAGCTGTTAGCTTATTCGGAACATATCTGATACATATCTCGGCATTTTACGTTTCTCAGGTTTCTGATAGGCTTATTCAGCACTTAAGTCCTTAATAAGTTAGCAGGTAGATCATATGGCTGTAATTTTGTTTATCTGCTGTATAGCAATACCTATTTCAAAATGGCCGCGATTTTTAATTTTTCACGTTTTAGAGTCTCTTTTTAGGGACTCTAAAAATCTGATATGATTGATCTGCTACTTAGTTTATTTGTCGGTTAACTATCCGACACTTTATCAGTAACTTGTGTAACAGGCCCTTAGTGGGGTTTGCACAACATGTTATTCTCTTCCATTCTCTCTTATCATTCGTCAACTCTGGCGCTACTCCTTTTATATGCATGTCATTCTTCACAGAATTTGACCATCTCTTTTTCAGTCTCTCTCTAGTGACATATCCATCCACATTCATATTTAAAACTCCTTCGGTCACTATCTATATTTATATTCCTCCTCATTATATATCCATACCACACGTTTGTAAATGCTAATCTTAGATTAAATCTTAAGAAGATGAGAATTCATTTGCATCCTGATTACTATTCAATACAAAAAATTTCCTTCATACAAATGTTTAGGTAACTTTCACGATCGTACAGAAAGTCAAAATTACACGTTTACGAAATTCATCATCACTATGTACATATATACATAGTTATTATTAATCTTTTAGCGTGTGTTTCTTATATGTTAATTCAATTATACACGTTGTATGATAGCTTTCCACTGCCATGTGCGATTTTGGAACTTTGGTACTGCTTAATTACGATAATTATTGTTAAATTTCAGATAGGATACTGTATTTACGAACGCATTTGGAGCAATAGACGATAAACTTAAAAAAAAATTCAGCAACGCCATTTTTCATAGAGTCTATATGAAAGAGTGATGTGGAAAAAATCTACATCATCGTCCTCATCATCCTGCCCTTATCCCACTCTAAGTAGAATCGGCACAACATGTTATAAACATGTTGCAACATGATTTAGCTACGTATTATACGACCGGCCACCTGCTTGACGTGAACCTACCTTTGTCCTATTTTAAGACACCTCGGTACGAAAGGAGGGTGGTCTATTCTACTAAACCGGATACCACACGGCTATTTGTGAAAAAAAATCCGCTTATTTTATTAAAAACATTTTTCTAATCATCATCATCCTCCTGCCCTTATCCCACTCTAATTGGGGTCGTCACAACATGTTTTAAACATGCTGTCACTTGATTCGGCTGCGTTTTTTCGATCGGCCGCCTGCCTGACGTCAACTTACCTTAGTCGTATTTTACGACACCTCAGTAAGAAAGAGAGTGGTCTATTTTACTCAACCGGATACCACACGGTGGGTCAACTTACCTTACTCGCCTTTTCGACACCCCGGTAAGAAAGAAGTTGGTCTATTCTACTCAACCGGACACCACACGGCGGGATAAACTTTTTTCTAATAATAGTAATTTATTTAATAATAATAGTAACACACAATTTACCCCCTTTCAAGTATATAATAGTTTATAATTTAATATGTTACTTTTATTTATCCTCAACCCTAACTGGCAAAATTGTAAATTGGATTGGATTCATACAGACGTCTCTATTGTCAGTTTGTCATTAGTCATAGTTGCTTATTGTTTATTCGAAAAAGGAGGAAACAATATATCAAACAATGACATGGGTTTTTTTAAAGGGGAAGAAAAAGAAAAATATTGCATAAATAAATAAAGATATTGCGAAAAACACCGATAACAGGAAGTTGTGACGAGGAAGGAAATGAGATGTTTGGGAAAAGACAGCTGGGTGGGTGAATTCAAATTCAAATTTAATATTTTCTTTATTCAAGTAAATTTGTAAATAAGTGCTTTTGAATAGTCAACTCTGCTGTTTCGACTCAGAAGATCCAGAAAGAAATCGGCAGGTTGTAAGGCCTCTTCTCTCCGTTTTTGGAGAGAAGGATTGGAGCTAAAACCTACCACGCTGCTCCAATGCGAATTGGTAGGTTACACATATCTCCAGAATTCTCTAGAGATATGCAGGTTTCCTCACGATGTTTTCCTTCACCGCAAAGCGTGTAATAAATTGAAATTATCAATTAGACAACATAAGTTTTAACAGAAAAACTCATTGGTTTCTGCTCGGGTTTGAACCGGCGACCTTTTCGAAAGAGTCGAACGGTGTTACCGCTGGGCCATCACAGCTTTGCTTGCTGCTTGCTGCTCTTTTCAAAATAATAATCCTACGAAAATAATGTATTAACATTTAGTAATTACTATCTTGTACAGGGTCGAACAGTAGCTATATCCACGCATTCTTTCATCTAATAATCCTTAACAGTATAGTAGGCTTTCTGTGTCAGTCTCCTTTTACTGTTTTAAACTGCTATAATGACAAAGCTAAAACTGATTGCGGAATTATCATATAGAATCTTAATTTTGTTAAAAGAATTAGGATTTTGAAAGGAGCAACTTTTGAATTATTGGAAAAGTATTTATAATTACTATAAGATATTATGTTATTTTTATACGATGTATACGATGATTGCAAATTTTATAAGCGCGCAAAATATCGAATACCAATACGTAACGATTAATTATCTGGTACCCTGACTGTCAACATTGAATTGGATTTATGAGGACATCTTCGTTTCTACGTACAGCCCGTTTGTCATCATTGTCTATTCTCTGAAATTGGTATCGGTGTCAGCAGGACTTGGTCTATAATTATAAATATCCTTTATAAAGTTAGCAAAATATGTTAAAATATACGTTTTGCGGCATACATTTTCTAGCTTTTAAATTTTTTATGATTTTATGATTATTTGTTTAGTTTTTAAATAAAATTTATTTCTTACCCAATTAAAGCTTTTATCATTTATTTCCCAGTTAAAGCTTTTATAATTTATTTTTAACATTAGATTGTCTGTTTCCAATAAAATCTGAATATATAGCTTTTGTAAACCTAAGATATTTACAACTACACAGTTTAGGTAGTTTATAAACTTTTAGTGTTAAAGTGCTTGCAATTTTCAATAAACGAACTGATAATTTAACTTAAATGAGACTAACGTATGTAAAATTAAAACAACCCTATCATCCTCCTACCCTTATCCCATTCTAATTGGGGTCGGCACAACATGTTATAAACAAGTAAGATTAAACAACCCCGACTTTAGTATTACGTAAATTTAACCAAAGAAAAAGGATTGGATTTGTTTTTATTATTTCTCTGACAGCAGCTACATCTTTTAACCGTTGCTACTATCCATTTTTACAATACACTGCACAACGCCTACAAAAAAGATTATTTTACGCGAAACAAGTGTCCTTTTAAAAATAGTACGTAATCTGAGATAAAATAAATATAGTAATTCAATAACTAAGGCAAAAAGGCACAAACGCAAACTAAATGTGAAGACGTCTCGTTAAAACGGTATCATATTACCGTACGGAGCTACGAAACTCGACTTGCACTGATAAAGGAGTTGGCAAACCTATTAAAGATTGGTACAAAATACCTGCTTTGCATACTAGCTCAATATTTCATGACATAATTGTTCTAGTCTCAACCGCGTTGTTAGGGTCAATAATCTATCTCAGTAATGCACAATGTTGCATACTATGTTTAACATTTGTTCAATTCGATTCTTTTTTTTTAATTTCCACTCATACAAAAAAAAATTGATCCGTAGATTGTTCGTTGTTCTGTGGACTGAGTGCAAGTTTTTTTAACTTACTCGATTGCGCTAGCGTAACGCAAATTTGTAGGGCGCTGGAATAGCGGTCACTAGATGTCGCTGTAGGTTGTAGAGTAGGTTCCAAAAACCCCCACTAAGCACACAGATCGATAAAACGAAAAGTGGAAAGTCCGAAACTAACAATAAAAGTCTATTTTCTAATTAGTACTTCAACAAATTCCACAATATGGGCTTTACGTGCGCTTTTATAGCTAATCCAATAAAGGAATATTTATGTAATTTTCAACAATGAAGCCTCTATCTATATATATTATAAAACAAACTCCAACTATAATCGATTTTTTCAACGAATTTTAACACTATTTTTGCCGTAAACCGTCAAGCCAGCGTAGCTTATTCGGGGAACGGGCCGTCTCGACAAATGAAAATACCTAGGTTCGAGCCCCACCTACCCAATATTTTTTCTTTTTTTTGAAGTTTCTTTTTTTTATTTTGTAAAAAATTACCGAGCAAGGCTCGATCAACCAGATACTCTAAAAATAATGAGCTAAGTCACATCCATCGACTTTCTAACAAATCTACATCCCATCAACCCATGTATCTCAATCCTAACTGACAAGGAAGCACGACCTACATAAATAGGAACTCGCTAACACACTTATAAACAAATAAGCGTACAAAATGTCTTACTCAGTTCAAATCTAGATAAGTAGTATAGGTTTAAATGTCTAACCATGGTGAAGCCTAAGGCGTAGAAGTAAAACCCGTCTGGCCCGTTGGCGCAGTGGATAGTGACCCTGCCTTTAGCTCCGCTGGTCGCGGGTTCGACTCCTATCGAGGGCCAACATTTTCTATAAACAATTTATTGGTTTTGAATTTAAACTATCATCAGTGGTATTCATAATTAATGTATAGAAACCGGCTATACTCGTGCTCTTTACGTGGCGTTATCGCGCCGGGATAAAGAGCTCATGAATAAGAGCCCCGTATGGGCTTCAAACTAGTCGGGCTCCGATAAAATAAGACGTGAGTATAGCCGGTTTCTATACATTAACTTGTTAGTTCCTCGAGCCTGGATGTGTATTTGTATTTAAGTATGTACTTAAATTTATATATGTATATATTCACCAGTTGTCTCTCACCCATAACACAAGTATTAAGTTACTTACTTTGGGGACGGATAGCCGTGTGTGTAAGTGCCCCATATATTTATATTAAAAAAAGCCTCGCCTTCCCAACTTAACTTATATGCTCACAAAACTGAAGATCACGTAAGAACTGACTGATATATAAAATCTATAAATAAATGCGTTTCCGACTATCCCACTGCTGGGCATAAACCTTCTCTCTCCTTTTAAAGTAAAGGGTTTAACCCACCGCACTTTGCCCTTGCAAATTTGTTACACATCCCCATAATTTTTTATACATATGCAGGTTTCCTCACGATTTTTTCCTTAACTGAAAAACACTTATAACCATTCTACGGTTAGACACATATCTTTTTACATAAAGTATGTGCTTTTCCGGGATTCGAACTTGTGACACTCGGGTAAAAGTCACATTGTCTCACCGTTAGGCTATCAAGGCTTATTACATAATTAATAATAATATAACCGAAATCGCATCGTATTCAATGGTAAGAAGAATTATTTTATTTATTTATTTCTTTTAATACATATAGTTAGAAAAAAGAAAAAAAAACTCATGTATAAAGGCGGACTTATCCCTAAAAGGGATCTTTTCCAACTTTTAAGTAACAGAAGAAAAAGGACAAGAATTGAAGAAGAAAAAGAATATGTGTATTATAGAGAAAAAGAAAAAGTTTATATAAATTTAACGTCAACCCTAAAATCAAATTAGTATCAGACTTTATATCAATCAGATTTAGTGTAATCATTCATAGAAAATCATTAAACAGTAGCCATATTCATCGAAATTACTATATAAACTATAGATCAAATTTAGAATTAACCTACGCTTGCATATATCACTGCACTAGAGAGCTATAACAATTGCAAGTCAAATCTATGATTGGTTTGTGTCTGCAAATATCACTGCATTGAAGAGGTTGGAATATTATGATTATTGTAAACGCAAGACGGATATCCTGATGAAATCACGGACATGTAATGGGAAAACGTATTTACGTAATGTAATCATTAGAAATCAATTTATGTTTTATGAGCTTTATATGTGCCAATGTTATTTCAGTTCTCAATCAGTTTCTTTAAACAAATCGAAGGAAACATATAAAACAAAACATTTAAATAAATATGAGAGAAACGAAGAATTTGACGAAATTAAATAACAAAATATTATTCTATAACAATTTTAAAATTAGAATTTATGATTTTATTATGTTGTGAGTTGGTTATTGCATATTATATTTTATTGCCACTACTATACAATAACCACATATTACTAAATTTATAAATTTAAATTCAAATGAAGACAACATTCTAGAATAACTCATCGTAGCAGATCTTTTAACACATATCGCTTCTTTTGTAAGAAGTAAAAGGCCTAAAAATCGAGATCGAAAATATAAAATTAGACAATTGACGACGAACAAACTTTAAAAAATGAAATAAGATTCGATCGACGAATTTAAAGTAAAATTTCAAAGCACCACATATCGGTATTAAAAATATCCCATATTTTCAACTAGTCATGTACCAACAAAATATTATTAACACTATTGGCCTGTTTCGGAGTTAACTTGCAAAATCAAAATGAGTTGTGACGATGATATACGAGTATAGTTTTACACACTTTTTTATTACAACTACATAATAATGTAGTCCAAAATATAATAGACTAACTGGAAAGAGTTATTATACCAATAACAATAAATTGTTTCTTATTATATTGCCATGACTGAAACGCCTTAAAAATAATGTTTAGACTGAGTACTTCGAACTTTAAATCGATTATAAACCTCTACAAAATTTGATCGACACAAAAACTAATATTGAAAAGTACTACAATGAAAAGTGTTGCGTACTAATAATTTATAAATTTTAATGAATAAAAAGACACAAAAGTTCATCTCAAGAATGCAGTTCGTAGGAAATCGGCGTTTGACAGCCATCAAATTAACATCGGATTGTCATTGGATGTTACGTCACTTAACACGTCCCAGTAATTGCTACGATAAGAGATTCTTAACGGAAATTAAATTATTTGCTTTGGGTCGGAACACCTACATACAGCGAATAGGGTTTATTGACAGAGAAGCATTTTTCTTGGCGTTTTGTTTGTTAAAAAGTTAACTTCGAACTTTTTTACAAATGTAAATGTTATTTTGTTTATTATCTCTAACAACATTTATATCGGAAAAGATTATAAACGACGTTGCGTGTTCCGTTTTTTTTTCTGAAAATGTCATCTGTTTTGATAATGAACTTTGTTTTTTGTCAGTATACATATATGTTTTTATCAGTATATGTTTAGATTTGTTTATTTTTAAAATATTTTTTTACGGTTATTAATTTGAAATATAAATTTGCTTTTTTATTTGGTATAATGATGTAAAGGTTTACTTTCACATTTTAAATTTCAAAAAATTAAAAATATTAAAATATCCAGATATTTATGTTTTTGGTTTTTTTAGGCAACTAATAAATAACTATCATGATTATGCTTATTTAAATATTGCATATTTAAATTATCTTTGTTTAATCTTGGATTTAAAAAAATACGATGAAAAATATGATTGAAAAATATTTATTTATGAATTTATTTCGTAGAATTTTAAAATAATATAATATCTTCAACAATAGTGCTAATAGGAGGAAAGTTATATTTTTTCGTTATCATTAATTATAAATAAAATAAAAATTTGCAAAAATAAATTAAAAAATTATTTACGGTTATTTCCGTTCTATCCAAAATTTATTATTAACTATTATTTTTACCACATCTGAAATATTAAATTTATTTTATATTTTTATAATAATTAATATTTTTTATTTGATTTTAGTTAATATTTGAAATTCCCAAACTTTTTTTAGAAAAATAGAGAATGAGGTTTTAGTTTTTAATACTTCACACTAATAACAACACATTTTACCCGTTTTCACTGAACACAATTTGTTATTTTTTTATTTAATTTTTCCTTTTCAAATTTCGAACGCCGAATTTCACTTGCGTCGGTTTTTCCGATACGTGGCGCCGTCGCAGCGTGGTCGTGCACTACTGGGTCGACTGCGCGCCAGCCGCTCATATGTGGAAACTCAGATCAGGCTACTCCATACCAACACTATATAGCCTATACTAATCAACTCTTAATGCATCTTTAGATTAGAGTGCGATACGATTACCGTTTAATATGATACTCTACAGCTGTTCTAAAACGAACTAATTATTAACTTGTGATTAGTATCGTATGACCATAAGTGGTATTAGTTTAAACGACCGTCGTGGCGCAGTAGTGTCCCACCTCGAAATTCCGTATGATATCCGTCTTGAGATACAAAATGTGGTTTCCAAATTGTAATCTTTATTCGGAACTGGTGGAAGGCCACTTCCGCCGTGTCTAGTTACCTACCATTTATTTATTTTATACCATTTATTACCTACCATTCGGCAAAGTTGAATTCGCCAAGCGTTTTAATGATCCGATACGAGACACATAAATCGATAGTGTACTACCCCTTTACAGCAAAAAGAATGAACTAACAGGAATAACATCGAACATAATTAATATTGGATAGCTAGGAAAGCTCCTAAATGTTAGCCAAAATTTGACGGTGCGACCATGCCACTCTTTTGAGGAGGTCAAGAGTTCAAATCCCGGGCACCAATGAGTTTTTATATTAAAACTTATCTGATTAATGTATAGAAAGCGGCTATATACTCACGTGTTATATTATCGGATCAAGTCGGGCTCATCCGATAAAATAACACGTGAGTATAGCCGGTTTCTATACATTATTTAAGAATATAATAATAGATTAAATTAAAGTCTTAAATAAACATAACAGAAATGTTAGATTTTTCAGTGTCCTAAGTATTATAAATTTCATCGCAAATAATCCGTTTAAGTACCGGTCGTGATATAATTACTAGAAACGGGTTTCAAATAAATTATACTGTAATTTCCAATTATTTGTCACTAGGAATATACGGGTCTGCGATTTATTAAACCATCCCATTTAATCCAAGGTAGGCATTTAAAATCTCTCTAAGCGTTTAAGGCATTAATATCATGTAGAAATTTATTGTTGATGGAATTAAGTTATTTAAGCTGTAAATATTATGAATTGCGTTTATGACTGAGGAGAAGTTTGCTTCACTTTAAATAAGGTTCTGTAGGAATGTAAGGAAAGGTTATCAACTTAATTAGTTACTTGCTCTTTCCTGTGTCATATGCCAAATGGCATTTAATGACTTTGATGTGGCAACACGTATTGTGCTGAAGTGGCAACTGAATGACTTTCGTTTGGTCTCATCTAAGTGGTAAAACGTATTGCTCTGAAATGGCGACCGAATGACTTTCTTGTAGTCTCATCTAAATAGCAAGACGTATTGCGCTGAAGTGGCGACTGAATGAGTTTCGTTTAGACTCATCTAAGTGCCAAAACGTATGGCGTTGAAGTGGTGACTGAATGATTTTCGTGTACTCATCTAAGTGTCAATACGTTTTCCGCTGAAATAGCGATAGTAAGAGTTTCGTTTAGTCTTATCTAAGTGGTAATACGTTTTACGCTGAAATAGCGATAGTATAAGTTTTGTTTAGTCTCATCTAAGTATCAAATCGTATTGCATTGAAGTGAAGACTGAATGATTTTCATGTAGTCTCATCTAAGTAGCAATACGTTATACGCTGAAATAGCGATAGAATGAGTTTCATTTAGTAAAATCTAAGTGGCAAAAATAATTACGTTGAAGTGGAGACTGAAAGATTGTCGTGTAGTCTCATCTAAGTAGCAAAACGTATTGTGCCAAAGTGGCAAACTATCTATATCTAACTATCGGGACACCAGAGGCCAGTAATCATAGTAGAAGAAAAAGAAGAAATATATTGTTTGTATATATTACTCAACTAAAATATGGGTAGCAATTAAAACTCCACGTTTTGTCTCTTCGCGGCGACGAATTGATAGTAATGCAAAAATATCTATGTATGTTGTGCCACTACCGTTGACCTAGCTACATATGGGTAGAACCTTAATACTAATACCATAAGAGAGTGGGAAATATTGGATAATCTCTTCAAAAAGTCCCCTTGCCCTTATCCCACTCTCTTCAAAAAGTATAGTCCGCTATTTAGATTCCCCAACAACAAAGGCCCTCAGAATCAAAATTCAAACTAGTCAAGAACAATTTCCAACGTATTTTTCCATATGAATGGAATAAAAGCTTTCTAAATATGAATAACGTTAATGTAATGTAACTTCAAAGTTTTATAACTAGTTTTATAACTAAAACTAATTCATGAATAAACATGAATGGTGGAAAACTAAGAAAATATAAACGGCCAAGCAATTCCATTAGTTAAATGGTTAATATCAATATGTGTTTACGTAAATTTACGACCGCCCTTGAATTACGGAATATATTACGCTTTGTATTAAAAGATTACCCTTTTCATATTTATATCTTAAAAGTTTTCACTACTAGAATATGTATGTCAATGGCTTCGTATTATATTTTATGTGCGGCTATAAATTATGAGTGGTATTCTGTTTGTAACATTGCTCTAAATATTTAAATTATGGATACGTCACTGCACACGACAGTATCTGTTCATTCATATTTCTAGACCAAAAATAATTAAGGTCAGATAAATTATAATTGAATCATGATTCATTAAAGGCTTAGCGAAGGCTGGCATTCTTTATTCAGTTCAAAAGTAATAATAAAATTATTTCGCATGTTACACTTGTTCCTAAATAAGCTTAGTTATATACTAATCGGTTCCCACCATTTATTTTATTTTGCCTGCAAACAAGTGTAACAAGCTTGTTACACTTGTTCGCAGGTTCGTATTGCTTCGTTTTGCGATTTTGGTCGTGGAGCCTATCTCCTGATGATGCTTCGGTTGCGGGGCGAAACGATTGTTGAGTTTGTGATAGTAAACGTATGTAGTGCTTGTGTATTGTGGTGGCGGTGGTAGAGGTTTGTGCATGTGTTTTTACGAATCCTGCATGTATCAGTTATGATAACCGATTGTCCACTCTACATTTAGCATTATATATATTTTCTATTTTACTTCATCGCGGATAATAGCAAAATAATTTTATTATTACTTTTGTATTATGGATCTCCGCAAAGTAACACCTAATTCTATAAATTATTTATTCAGTTCCTTTTTTTCGTTTTGCAATTTAAATATATGACAAATAAAAGTTAGGAGCTTAATTTGGTGGTAACACTGTTTAGAAGTTTAGTAATTTAAATTTTTTAATGTCTTATTGTCATTTTTCTGCCCTACTCTAACACAACATATTTTAAACATGTTGTTACACGTTTTGGATAGTTATTTTTCGACTGGTCGCCAGCCTGACGTCAACTTACCTTAGCCGCATATTACGACACTTCCATAAGAAATGAGGATGATCTATGCTACTCAGCCGGATAATACATGGCGGGTCAACTTATCTTAGTTGCCTTTGACGACATCTCGGTAAGAAATAAGTGACGTACTAAAAAGTGACTTCGTATCTATTCCCTTTGGCTGCATATAATTAAAGCTAGAGACGCGAAGCTCTTTAAAATCTTCAAAAATATTGCCTTACGTGTTTGATGTCTTCAGAATTTTGAAGAATCACATGTATTGGCCGTCTAAAAGCATCAAATACTAGTAATAATAATGATTTTGCTATCAAAAAAATTGTTTTCGATAGAGCGAAAATACAAAGAATATTTCGCGGAAAATTAAGTAAGAAAAATCTTAGTCGGAACAATTTACCGGACCAGCAGTAGGATGGACGATTCAAAAGCACTTGATAAAGTCCGGCTTGAATGAACAATAATTTGAATTCTATGTACATAAAATAGTTGTCTATGTACAGGTGAGGCGGTCTGTTTTAGCAATACTATACGAGTATATCTTGATACAAGCTGTAAACTATAGGAATTAGTATTCAGAGCGAAGTAATCGCAAATTCTTGCGCATACTATTTTCGCCAAATATAGAAGGAATGCTGAATGCTTTTACACACTATCGCCTTTCGCTACTAACTTCACACTTAACGATTGTTTATATTTTTAACTAGCTATGCCAGTGGCTACGTCCGCGTGGACATTATTAAAAAAAACCCGAATTAAAATTATAAACATAAAAGTAGTTCTTGTGAGTAAGAAGGTATTAGAGAGAGCACAGGCGGGGCGGCGGTGGACGTATCCAATAGCGGAAGCCGTCACCCCTGACCTGTAGCGAGTTTGGCCACGAGTTCGGCGTTTCTCGCCAGTGTCGTATGTGTCTTCACTTGTATTGTATGTACTATATTCATACACTATTTTGCAATATTCATACACTAATGTTGTATGAATATAGCAAAGGCTCAAACACGTCCACTCTCAGCAAGGGCTCTCGTGTTACTGACGCGGTGCATTCTGAGACCGTGTATGTTTCCTTTGTACATTACTATTAATTTGAAGAATTGAAAGTGTTCTATTCTACTCAGATACCACACAGCTACATATCGTAATAACAATTTGTAAGTAAGTAGCGGCCTGTTACTATCCCACTGCTGAGAATAGGCCTCTTCTCTCCGATTTTGGAGAGAAGGATTGGAGCTAAGACCTACCACGCAGCTCCAATGCGGATTAGTAGGTTACACATATCTCCAGAATTCTCTAGACATATGCAGGTTTCCTCACGATGTTTTCCTTCACCGAAAAGCGTCTGATAAATTGCAATTATCAATTAGACACGTAAGTTTTAACAGAAAACCTCATTGGTGTCTGCCCGGGTTCGAACCCATGCAATAACAATTTAATAATTTCTAATGTTATACCAGCTATATACGACGTATCGTCGCTAGCTCAATAGGGCTCCGGGCTGTAATCACTGATGGGCGATAGCGAAGGCGCGGCGCCGGCGTCACTGCGCAATTATAATGGATCGTCTCACCTCAATCTCTGTACCCATCATAACTTGTTTGGTAAAATCTACCTCGGAATACTCAGCATCACTTCTAAACTATCAGCAAATGATGCAATATATCAATGTTTTTATCGCTAACGGTATTTCGCTTAAAATGACGCAGTCCATGGCCGCTAGCACTCAGGAATTGTTACATCCCGCATATGTAACAGGAATAAAGCGAAAAAATTACATAAAGTAATGAAAAGTATTACCAACCAGTACATTTATTTAGTAATTTTTTACCAAATAATAATAGTTGGGCAGGTGGGGCTCGATCGAGAATTTTTGTATTTTTCTAATGCCCAAAAACAGGGAAAAAACTTTGATTAAATAAAACCTAGCTACATATATATATATATATATATATATATATATATATATATATATATATATATATATATATATATATATATATATATATATATATGTCGCATCCTGGCAACCAACGTTCCATCATTAAAAATATATTGAAAATACATTGAAAATAGAAGGCGCAGCGGTGACAGAATGCAGACGGCGCATGTGAGAGATGAAGACAGATGCTTGTCATGGCGCAGTTGTGAAAATTGTTAAGAAGAATATAAAGTTGAAGATAAGCGTTGTACTTTTCCATATGCACGATACCCTAATTACGCCCACTGATCTCTAAGAATAATGCCCAAGATACTGATGAGTCTACATATATATATACTTATTTAAATATTAAAGATATTGTATTACAAATTACGTAAAATACATAGGCAAATCATGTGATAACATGTTGTGCTGAACTCACTGAAAGTTGGATAAGGGCAGGAGGATGATGTTATACTAAATATAGAGTGTACTATCCGTTGTCATACAATACACGAGTACACATTCACCACCACAATGTCAACAATTGTTTCGCCCCGTACCCGAAGTATTTCATTAATAAATCAAAACAATGGCACATTAATTAACGAACAGATAACAGTTGCCAGTTCTAGTTTGCTACAAGTGTTCAGAGGCAAAATAAATGGTGGGGGTTTAACTTATTACTGTATAACTCTGCTTTCTAGTCAATGCGTCGCATTGCGATTTTGTCGTGGTGTCTATCTCCCGTCGATGTTTCGGATAATCACAAATCAGGATCATCATTTTATGTGATAATAAGAAAATAGGGAAATTGCGTCGTGAAGCTTTAAAATCGTTGAAATGGTGCCTCGTGTAAGTCCAAACTACTCCATAGAGTGACAGGTTGTAGAGAGCTGATATAATTGGATCATAATTCACAATATCTTCGAGTATTTAGAGAGAAGAAGTTGACCAACCAACGTCGGAAATGACTTCGTATTCGCCGGCGTAAACGAAATAAATATTAAATTTAATAATGCTGATTCAGACTCTGGTCAATATCAGAGATTAAAAACAGAATTGTTCTTATATTAATGAGTTCATTATATATTGACTCAAAGCAGAAAGCAGATGTCTTTTGGATTTTCAACGTTATTTATGTCTACTTATCACACACTTTACTGCGTAAAAGAAAATTGAGTAAACGCTTGAATTTCTGGTATATGTTAAAATAAGTAACGCGCTTATTCGCGTCAATCGGATATGTTTAAAGTATATCTGTTTGTGTACACGAGATTTTAAGATTCATATTATCATAATTACGTAGTCAGTTCTGTAACTAAGTCACTAAAAGCCTTGGGGCAAAAACTAGTAGCGTAACTAAATATTCTGAAACTAAACTGTCCAAAATTTGACGTACTCCAGCAATCCGATAGCTACGCCGTCGTATTAATGTAATAAGTAATAGTTATTACTAACTGTTTAACTTATCACATTGAATGCCAAATACACGGCGCCGTGTACACGTGCATGGCCGAGTACACGGCACCGTGTAGTTGTCGGGGATCGCATACACGGCGTCGTGCCTCATAACTCAACTGTTTCTATGCAATTTGCATCAGTATAACATCACCCATTGCGACAGCGGTACGTAAAGGCTTTATACACCTGACGTATCGTTCTATATGGGGTGCCAAAGTGGTCGTCCTCCTCGTGGCGCACCCCGGGCAGGCCTTTGGAACACTAATATGTATTCCTTAGGTCTGGCGAACGGACCACTGTGGCGTGGCCAATCCAGTTGTCCCTCTGATTAGCAGAGGGCAATCTTGATGAGCCGGGGATTCTGGGGGAGTTGGGGTGGAGTCCCTAATGAGTCTGGCTGGACACGGTTTTCGGCCAACGTCGGTGAGGCCCTGCAGTGAGAACGGGGTCCTTCGGGTTGCGAGGAAGAAAACCTCTTTAAAAATTACTCAGTGGGGGTGGAAACGCCCGCCAAGCCGCTGGCGCCCCTACTTGAGACGCGGTACCTCCCTGTGAACCGTGACGTAACAAACACGGTGGGCAGGAAGCGATCGTGGGCAGCGATGACCCAGCGTCTGCAGCCCTAACTGGAGACCTTCGGGTGTTCCGAACGGGGTATATCGGACGCCTGGCTTACAGGTCCTCGATCTGATTGGTGCATCTGATGCCCTCAATGCGTCGGTTAGCGGAGGGGGACTTCTGTTTTGAGAGGTCCCTACCCGGAGAAGGTGTCTCTGGGATCAGAGTGGCTGTCGACGGGTATTGGGGAAATGTGTACAACGATACCCTGATTGATGGTAAGGCAATCAGCAGCGTGATGCGAGTCTGACATAACCGCCACATGTCACCGTCGGACGGCGGTACCCATAAGGGGGTTTTTCTAATATTAAAAAAAACTATTTCATAAACAAACAATATAGGTAATTATATTAAAATAATAATTTAAATAAATACTCAAATACATATGTTTATACATCTAGACTCGAAAATAAATTTATTTTCAAAAAATGTTAACCCACGACCCCACAGAGCTGAAGACAGAGTCACTGCTAACCGCGCCAATTAGAATAGAATAGAATAGAAATATACTTTATTGTACACCATAATCCATACAAAAGAAAAACAGAACATGAAACATTTTTTATAAATATGATTAAGATATACAATGGGCGGCCTTATCGCTAAAGAGCGATTTCTTCCAGGCAACCCATGATTAAAGGACCAGGTAAAAATCACAAAAAGGGGGTGTACGTATACATATAAAAATATAAATGTAAAAAAAAAAAGTATACATATAAAAAATAAATAAAAAATAAGCTGTAAAAATAAATAAATAATATTGAGTACATATAGTCAGTAGAATATACAAAAATAGACAAAAATAGCTGCTAACCCATTAAATAATGTCTTTTCAAATTTTCTTTAAATACGAAAAGAGACTGTGCATATCTTATAGAAAGCGGTAGTGAATTCCATAGCAGGACACCTTTTACAGAAAAAGAATTACCATAGAAACACGATGAATGCGTAGGTATTTTAAGGGTAAGTCTTTCACTTGGACGAAGTGAACGGTGAGAAGTCTCAAAACGAAATTGAAAACGCTCTTTAAGGTAAGAAGGTGTAGCGGGATTAAAAAGAATGCCATATAAGAGAGAAAGAATATGATAATTTGCTATAAAATGTACAGTTGTTATTGTATAGGTAAACGAAAACGAAAACTATAAAGATATACCATGAACTCTACAATAAATTTAATAGTAAACAAATGGCACAGTATTGTTACATTTGCGTACAAAGGTAATAAACATCAAACACCTATCTACAAAGCCCTTTAAAGTGCCGCACAATTACCATAAACGCCATTCAGTAAATAACTTCAAATTGGCAGCCATTTGCAAATAAAAGCAATTTTGGCGCCAAATAAGGTATAGTTCATAGGTGGCGCCACCATGTTGAATTTATGAAGTGAGTCAATCATAATTATTATTCGAACGGAGCTTGTAACATTTAGGTAATAACAGGTGTTAATAGTGAATATAAGGCCTTCTTTGTTAGTACGCTGTTGCGTAAAGAATATAATTTTTGTTTTTATTATGCGCCCTTCAAAATGCCTTACTTCTTTTTTAAATCTAATCAGTACTTGATATGTTCCCTTTTATCTCATCATCTTCCTGCCCTTATCCCACTCTAAGTGGGGTAGGCACAACATGTCATAAACATGTTGTCACATGATTTGGCTACGTGTTTTACGACCGGCCGCCTGCCTGACGTCAACTTATTTTAGTCGTATTTTACGTCATCTCGATAAGAAAGAGGGTGGTCTATTCTACTTAACCGGATACTACACGGTGAGTCAACTTACCTTAGTCGCCTTTTACGACACCTCGGTAAGAAATGAGGGTGGTCTATTCTACTTAACCGGATACTACACGGCGGGTCGACTTACCTTAGTCGCCTTTTACGACACCTCGGTAAGAAAAGAGGGTGAACTATTCTATTCAGCCAGATAACACACGGCGTTGTTCCCTTTTATCTGTTACTTAGATATTGTCGTGATACAGGTATTATTATACATATTTATACTGTACTAGCTTTTAACCGTAACTTCGATTTCGTTTGTTGTCGCGTGATAATAAATAGCGCTTTTCAATGGCATCCCATTCCTGTTGAATTAACAAGATTTCTATAACCTATTTAAGTGCCCAAAAATAGGGATAAAACGACATTTTTTTGAAATGAAACCTAGCTAGATCAAAGTCCCAAAACCCCTACATGGTGAATTTTAGGAAAATCGTTGGACCCGTTTCCGAGATTCCGAAAATATACATATGTATATATATGCAAGATTAACTCATTTAAATATAAAGATATAAATAAAGTTAACTTTAAAATACTAAAATGCTACTCAAATACTATTGTTCATATTATATAAATACTAGAAAAATCAAGCGTAAATCTTAAAGCTATAAATACTTATGATCTAATGTCGAATAATGAACCAAGGAAACATTATCACATAGTAACCATCAATAACCATGTTTTAAATAATTTACAGTTACGACCACTCTATCCTTGGATTTACTATGTTGATTCAAAAGTTTATAGAGCTAAAGTTTTGTCTACCTAAAACTAAGTTTAAAAATTAAGATTGACACAATCATTTATACAAAGCATGTTTAATGTAATATTTTTATTAAAAGGACTAATATACAACAATATATTACAATAACAATAACACTAAGACAACTTAATTGTTTCAACAAAAATAAATAAAATATGAAATATAAATTAAAATATTAAAAAAATTAATATATTTATTTATATTTTATATAAATAAATATTTTATAGTTATAGGTGTAACTTTGCGGATTTATCTTGAAAAAATAATGATAGATTTTTTTAAAACTATTTTATACCATAATCATGTATATACCATATATCCTTACGGGATTTTTGGGGGCGATAAACCGATCTAGCTAGGTTTCCTTTTTAAAAAAAATGTCGTTTTATCCCTGATTTCTGCTGTAATATTATTTGATAATCACGCTTTCAATTATAAGGTAATGATAGCTTAATTAGGTAACACCGTGTGGTTTCCGGCTGAATAGAATAGTACCACTCTCATTTCTTATCGAGGTGTCATAAAAGGTGACTAAGTAAGTCGGCCCGCCGTGTGGTACCCCCGGAGTAAAATAGAACACCCTCATTTCTTTGCGAGGTGTCATAAAATACGACTTAGGGGAGTTGATGTCAGGCATGCGGCTGGTCGTAAAATACGTAGCCAAATCATGTGACAACACGTTCATAACATGTCGTGCCGACCCCACTTACAGTGGGATAAGGGTAGGAATTTTCCTACCCTTATCATCATCATTTGATGATGATAGCTTAATTAGGTAACGGGCGGTCTCAATTCTGAATACCAGGATTGCTTCCAGACAACAGCATTTTTTTAATTGGATTTTTTAAATATTTAAAAAAATTCCGTGTGAGTCTTGGTCACCCAGGTACTTCCTCATTCATCCTCTTACCCTTATCCCACTCTAAGTGAAGTCGACACAATATGTCTTCTTCTTCCATTCTCCTCTATCATTCGTCAACTGTGGTGCCACTCCTTTAACATGCATATCATTTATCACACAATCCATCTTTTTTTCGGCCTCCCCCTAGTTTTACATTCATCCACATTCATATTTAAAACTCTTTTGGTCACATGATTTTCATCCCTCCTCATTACACGACCATACCAACATAGTCTCGCACTTTTCATCTTTTCTGTAATAGGCGCAACTTTCAGACTTTCCCTAATATTCCTCTGTATGAAAAATGTTATGTGATATCTTCCTAAATAGTATAAAACATTTTAAGTGGCGCTTACGCTTCGCTAATAAACATCGGTCGTTGTAAATGCTAGACAATAAGACAATACAAATTCAAGTATCATAACTGTCAAAACGGTAGTAAATAACATATTTTATTATCTCCGCTCAATAGAATATGATCAAAGCTAACGATTGATTTCGCGGTAGAGGCTGACACAATGAGCCGCGTAAATTAATCGCAATTGCCTCAACACGATGTAATTCGCACGCATATATTGTGTTACTACAATATTTACTTTGTAATTGCTATTTATTCAATGTGAATTAATGAGTATATAAAACAAAGTAAAGTAACGGCCTGTTACTATCCCACTGGATATAGGCTTCCTCTCTCCGTTTCTGGAAGGATTGGAGCTATGAACTACCACGCTGTTCCAATGCGGATTGGTACGTTACACATCCCTCAAATTCCTTAGAATAGAAAAGCGTGAGATAAATTGTAATTATTAACTAGGCACATAAGTCTTAAAAGAAGAACTCATCGGGGCTAGAATCCTCGAAAGTCACACAGCTTATAAAACATAACCGCAAAAAAGTAATTGAATTTTGAAACAAACCTCAATACTTTCGAAGGTATCATAAAAGGCGACTATGTCAAGTTGGCGTACGTAAAACACTTAGCCAAATTATGAAAGATCATGTTTAAAACATGTTGTGCTGACCCGACTTGGAGTTGAATAAGGGCAGAAGAACACACTTCCACAATCACGCACACACACACATACTTACTTTGCTTACTTACTTTACTTACTTTTTTCTGTTAAATTCAAGTTGTTTTAGCGTAATCTTTTATTGGCCTTATTGTGAAATAGCAATGTTTATTGTTCATTACTAAAACTTGTGAAACGCTGTTTGATTACGAATAAAGAAATAAATAAATAAGAATAATGACTTCTTATACACAAGTGTATATGCAAGTCTAAAATTAATTGAGGAATTTCATGATATGATCGTATAATTAATTCCACAGTATTTTGGTACTTCCTGTATCTCTTTATCTGATTTTTACTCTCTATGGATACATGAACATGTAACCACAACAAACGTGAATGGATAGTCATATCAGTAGGAGTCACGTATAAATAATTAGATCTTTATTATCAACTTTACGATCTAGATGAATTCAGTTAACGCATTACATCTCACATTACAGTAAAGTAACCAAAAGATGCAATCGTGAGTTGACTGTTATTAACCCTCTATATTTATGACAGGTTAGATACAATTTCCGCTCAATTCACCAAGTAATTTACAACACTATTATTTACATTTCCAAGAATATGTTGTAGGCCATCGTGAATTGAACGAATATTAGTTTTTATTACTTCAAAACGTATTTAACGAATTAGTTTTTTGTTATTTTTGAAATAATTATAAGCTAATTAATATTTAATTAAGAACACTAACTTGTATCGCCATTCTCCTGCCCTTATCCCACTGTAAGTGGGGTCGATACAACATGTTGTTGACATGTTGTCATATGATTTGGCTACGTATTTTACGACTTAACTTAGTCGTCTTTCACGAAACCTCGGTAAGAAAAAGGGTGGTGTATTGTACTAAGCCGGATACCACGCGGCAGAAATAAGATATTTTTTATGGTACTTAATTTTCAGCAGCAGTTTTTCCTCAATAATAAAACTTTCTTGCATCCTAGTATTTTTTTTTATTTATTTAAGTTTCCATACATTAATACTATCTACAATACACTTCCTGTCCTATTAGTATTAGTAACGACTAAGATATTCTTTATTTGGTATCTTGTTAAATAAGGTACTTATGCCATACTTTGTATATCTGTATCGTCTATCACTAACAGTATGTATAGTTTCATTGTTAGTCAATAGATGGCGCTGTTACTTGATTAGCAGCTCATTTTAGAAATGAATTTCAAGAAACATGCAATGGAATCTATAAATCAGGATGTGAAAAAAATACTGGCCTTACAGCTTCCTTGCACGCAGATAGCGCGATAACCCGGCTTCGTACACGATGTCCCATCCGCCACTAACGATAAAGATGCGTAAAACTGCTGGCCGAGAGGCCTACAATTCAACATGCACGGTGAATCGCCTGTCAAATAAACAAATACACTGAATATGTATAGAAACCGGATATAGTCACCTCGTATTTTAACTGGTGAGTAGCTAGTTTCAAGCCCATTCAAGACCCTTATTTGTGAGCTCTTTATGCAGCGTTATCGCCCTACGGGCTCGAAACAAGACTCGATAGAGTAAGACGAGAGGGTAGCCGGTTTCTATATAATATATATACCACTCACGATAGTCTAATTAAAAAAAAGGTCTATTTAACAACATTGTTATAGTTATGCTGAAAATACAAAAAACAATAAAAAGTAGAAATGAACAGCATGTTCCATTTTGAAGAGACAGATTGGAGCTAAGACCTTCCACACTGCTCCAATTCCCTCACGATGTTTTGTTTCACCGAAAAGCGTGTGATAGATTGCAATTATCAATTAGACATATAAGCCGCCTGCCCGGGGTCTGAACCCGTGACTTCTTCGAAAGAATCGCACGGTATCACAGCAACAACAATAAAGAAAAACCACATTCCAATATGCCTTATCCAATTACATTTGCCAAACTGTTCATACTGGCACAAAAAAATAACAACAATCTTAAATAGTCTTCGTTTACTGACCCACGGTGTAGTATCTTGTTAAGTAGAATAAACTATCCTCTTTCTTACCGAGTGGTCGTAAAATACGACTAAGATATGTTGACAACAGGCAAGCACCCGTACGCAGCCAAATCATATGACAAGATGTTTATAACATTTTGTGCTGACCCCATTTAGAGTGGTATAAGGTCAGGTTGATCATGAGTCTTCGTTTATTAAGAAGATATATGGAATTTGACAGTTTAAATTATTTTTCTTACCGTCTATATAAGGAACCCAGGTATAGAACCTGCCTCGGAAAGGTCTTCGATCATATTTCGAGCACTGCTCTGCGCGCATGTCCCTCTCTTCGCCGGAACAAGGCTGAACAAACGTGAAACATTATAATTTTCTTATCTTTATCCACCAGCAAAAATATATAAAGACGATACATTAGACGCCGTGTGGTATCTGCCTGAATAGAATAGTACCACCCTCATTTCTTACTGAGGTGTCGTAAAAGGCGACTAAGGTAAGTCTACCCGCTGTGTGGTATCCGGCTGAGTAGAATTGAGCAACTCCATTTCTTACCGAGGTGTTGTAAAATACGACTAAGGTAAGTTGACGTCAGGCAGGCGGCCGGTCATAAAAACACAGCCAAATCATGTGACAGCATGTTTATAACATGTTGCGCCGACCCCACTTAGAGTGGGATAAGGGCAGGAGGATGATGATCTTTATCCACCAGTGAACGTTGACTAATAGGTAAGGGTTTTATCTATGAATGTACATCGGCTTAAACTTTATACTTAATTGTTATGAAACAAAGTCACCAAAAGCGGTCTGCGTGTAAGTGATAGCTTACTTAAAATCTACTGAACGGATTTTTGTTAGGTTTTTACAGTAGTGCAAGAAGGTTTAGGTTAATAGTAAATTACGGTTTTATTTCAATTGTGTTGAAGAGGATTACCACGCAGACGAAGCTGCAGGCACAACTAGTTATACATAAAGATAATCACCACAGCGAGCAGAGAATTGACGATCCTAGTAGATATAATACTACCTGTAAATATCATAGAGATGTTGCCGATAAAGCGATATTTAAATTCATTCAAAGATTATATTATCTACTGACGAACAGTTTCATTAATTTTAACCGGAATTTTAACAACTTTCAGTGAATACAAAATGACTGTAATTTGAGGATTTCATTTTAAGCACAATGCGTTTTTGTTAGTTGAACCCAGGTTAAATTATTTTTTTAAAGACACGTAATTTGTTATACAAATTATAAGTACAGACACATGTAGGGAAATTAAAACGTCTTCAATTTAACCAGCTTATTAAACGAAATCTGCTGGTATATGACTCTAGTTAAGCTCCTCAATAGTCACTTATTCGTATCGCGTGTCTAAGCTCCAATAATATAATATAATTCAATAATAATAATACATTTATAAAATATGGCATAGAACCTTTTTTTGTAAGTGTTGGATTTATATTTGTTATATAGCTACTTACAAATATTGTGAGTATGTTACTTGATGTAATAATAATAATAAATAAAAAATATAATAATGCCTAACCGTGGACTAAGTTCGTAACATTTGCTGTTCGAAACTTGCAGTGGCATTTAGATGAAAGGAAATACAACGATATCTATTCAAACACATTATAAAACAGTACGTACTCCGGTGTAAATGAAACAAACATACCGGTAATAAATTAAAAATCTAACATTTATTACCCGTTAGGAGTGAACAATGCCAATCACGGAAACATTTACGAGGCATAAACTCTTAAATCATACGCGAAATTGCTTGCTTGGTTACATCAGATCACCACTATACTACGTATTCATAGGTTTAAACGGAATTAACACACGGCTTGCTTTTGTGTTTACACACGCAACAGTTTTTTTTCTATACACAGTTTTACTCGGTCTACCATTACAATCACTAAATGATTAATAAATATATGGGACACTTACACACACGGTCGTCCGTCCCCAAAGTAAGTAACTTAATACTTGTGTTATGGTAGGCAGACAACTGGTGAATATATACTTATATATTTTTAAATACATACTTGAATACAAATATACACCCAGGCTCAAAGACCAAGAAATTCATTTATAGAAAATGTTGGCCCTCGGCGGGAATCGAACCCGCGACCCGCGGAGCTGAAGGTAGGGTCACTACCCACTGCTCCAACGGGCCAATCGATTGAGTGATAGCAACCACTAAAGTTCATTTCAATACATAATAAAACTAGAATTTGATGACTATCCTTAGACTCTAAAGGATTTCGTACTCAGCAAATTGATTAAATAAGACATATGCGCTTATAATAGCACTGTTAAAAAAGTTTAAAAACCAGCCTTTCAAAAATTTGGCACTCACGTAAAACTCAGACACAAAACCCTTAATGATAACGGTCTAAACATATATTTAATTTTAACCATGCAATTTTACTTAATTGACATGATTAACGTTTAAAACGATAATACATAATCATTTATGCATATATCAGCAACCGTAGCGCAAATATCGCAACGTATGTTTTACTTCATTAGGCTTCGATAGAACAATCGTTGTGGCTAATTAGCCGGATATGTAAGTTCAACAGAAATGGAGTTCCCATTAAACAACAATCGTTTTTTTTGACAACATCCTGTAAGGCTACAATACTTTATTCCTATGCCTTAAGATCATGAGACCGAATAGTTTGTGTACTAAGCGGATTTACCATCGGAATAATATAGCAATTTTTCTTCATTTTATTGTATTCTCTTCAAGGGATTTTCGCAGTAAGTAAAAGTAAGTAGCGGCCTGTTACTATCCCACTGTTGAAAATAAGCCTCTTTTCTCCGTTTTTGGAGAGAAGGTTTGGAGCTAAGACCAACCACGCTGCTCCAATGCGGATTCGTAGGTTACACTTATCTCCAGAATTCTCTAGAGATATACAGGTTTCTTCACGATGTTTTCCTTCACCGAAAAATGTGTGATATATTGCAATTATCAATTAGACACATAAGTTTTAACAGAAAAACTCATTGGTGTCTGCCCGCGTTTGAACCTGTGACCTGCTCGAAAGAGTCGCACGGTGTTACCGCTGGGCTACCACAGCTTTTCAGCAGGGATTTTTGTAACAGAACTGCTGCTATTGGCTACCTTGAATCATGTGTCCATTTATTCTGGAGCTTGGAAACGTTGCGTTTTTTGGAGCAAATCGTATTGTATAATTCGCCATAGCATTGCCATATTTTTAATTCATCATCATCCTCCGGGGTCGGCATAACATGTTACATGTTACGTATTTAACGGTCACATTTTTAATTATTTTAAAATAGCAAAATGTATACAGTTACATTATTTATACTATAGCAGTAAAACTATGACATTTGCTCACTGGATTGCGCATAAATTTTTCAAGTCAAAACACTATGAACAGTCCCTGACAGAGTTTATTAGGTAAATAAATTTAGATTAGCATAAATAAGTGTACAAGTTCGTGATAATCACAACCGCAAACCGGCGCTCTAACACTTTACCTTATTAAGCAGGTACATGTTATCTTAACGTTTATGGCTAAGCTTTATGTTATTTCGTTTGTATCTTCGAATTATAGTTTAATTTGTATATTATAAACGTGAATATATTTGCAAGGTTTTATGAAGATATACAGGATGGTGTGGTATCTGGCTGAATAAAATAGTACCACCCTCATTTCTTACCGAGGTGTCGTAATAGGCGACTAAAGTAAGTTGACCCACCGTGTGGGATCCGGTTTAGTAGAATGGACCACCTTCTTTGTTACCGAGGTGGTTCTTAGAGTAGGATAAGAGCGGGAGGATGATGTTACATGGTAGTACCAACCGTACGACATTAATTTTAATCAGGTACACACTTTAGCAGCCTACATAAAAAAACAATTAATGTTGTTAAGTAATTGAGCCCAGAATTTAATTTTGAATAAAAGATACATGATATAGAGGGGTAAATGACCGTACCCTATTCCATTCCATTTCAGATGTAATGCACAACCTTGACCGAGTTAAACTTTTTTTTGCCCACGACAAAAAGTGCATAATGCCGCTAAAGAAATTTTCACTTCGAAATCCTTTATCCTACTCTAAGTGGGGTCGGCATAATATATTATAAACATGTTGTCACATGATTTTGATAGGCATTTTACGACCAGCCGTCTGTCTGATGTCAACTTACCTTAGTCACCTTTTTCGACACCTCGGTGAGTAAGAGGGTGGTTTATTCTACTCAGCCGTATACCACACGGCGAATCAATTTATTTTAATCGCCTTTTATGACACCTCGGTGAGAAATGAGTGTGGTATAATCTACTCAGCCGGATGGATACACTAAATTATTTACAAATTACAAATGATGAAATATATTCATATACATCATATAGGAGATTATTTAGATTTGTTTTATTTAATTAATTAGGTCGGTTGTAAGAAATGGTTATATACCGTTATCGAGTTAAAGGAGTTAGATCCTGCGGCAGATTAAACTACGAGTGTTTTTGTCTTTTTCATTTTATTTTAGGATCCCAACGTCTCGTCTCCGCCCTTAGATAACTTACTGAGATACCTTTTTTTGGGACTGACAATATACCGTTAGCTCTAACGGTTTATACAGAGTCCAAAAGGGATAAGCGAGGACGAAAGGATGGAATGGAAGGAGGACGTAAAACATCGTGAGGAAACCTGCATATCTCTAGAGAATTTTGGAGATATGTGTAACCTACCAATCAGCACTGGAGCAGCGTGGTAGGTCTTAGCTCCAAACCATCTCTCCAAAAACGGAGGTAAGAGGCCTATTTTCAGCATTGGGATAGTAACAGGCTGCTACTTACTTTTACTTTTTATAGAGAATGACGTCACTAGGTGCCTCCTTTGAAGCTCTACTTCGGTTTAGAGCGACGTGACGCGAGTAGACAGTCACTAATCAACACACTGTCAGATCTTTTAATACTTAAACAGTCAATAATAATCTTTATGACACTTCATCTACCCATTTACAAAAGTTGTCACACACCTGTCACTACCACAAATTACCTGACCTCTATAACTGAAATAGTTATTGTCACGGTTTCGAATACAAGAGACCTCGACCTAAACGAGTCCTTTGTTGCAAATAGTTTATGACTTAATCTCAAATTCATTCGACTTACGACAATCTATATAATTATGACAATAGTGAATTAGTACATTTAAAACATAGCATAGAATGTATTAGTATTCAAAATAGTATTTTTAGTTCGTATATTTTCTTGATCTTGAAAAATTGAATACCAAACAAACATACAAATATATTATGATTTAAAACAAAGGACAGACTAATAAGCTTTAATATATGATGGTCTTCTTGCGATATATTCTCTGTAATGCGACGCCGTATGTCATGCCAGCCAGCCTAGCCAGAAAGCCAGAAATCCAGCCAATTCAGAAAGCCAGCATATTGCCGTATTCTCTTTCTTCTTCAATTCTTGTTCTTTTCCTTCTGTTACTCAAAGGTTGACTGGATACCTTTTAGGAATAAGTCCACCTTTTTACATATACTATCTTATTTTTCTTTCTCTTTTCTAAATATATGTATAAAAAAAAGAAATAAATGAAATAACTCCATTAAGACTAATGTTGAATTCGGTCTGTTTAACACTAAGCGTACGATATGTTTCAAAAAGTTTATGTTACTTACAGCCATATTGCATTCGTGATATCTTTTGGATATCCCTAGACAGTCTTGCGACGTCTGTCTGGTAATTCGGGAGCTCATTGTAGTCGTAGATGTCGTCGTATTAGCGACTACATTGCGCGATCTAAAACAAAATATTCCATTTAAATAAAATCAAAATAATCTTTATTCAAATAAGCTCTTTCAAGCATTTTTGAATTGTCAAGGACCAATATGATTAAAGCTACAACTGGTTCGGAATTTCGCTCTTACCGAGAAGAACCAGCAAGCAACTCGGCGGTAAATCTATTATTCTTAAGGGTACAAATAAAAGTGGTGTGAGAGACTGATCTCTGCACTAGGTGACCTGTGTTACAGACAACCAGGCTCGAACCCTCGAACATCATAAGAGAAGAGATTTTTTTGTTACATATTTAAGGATTTATAGAAGCAGGCACTTTGCGGAATTCCATAGTATAGAAGTTACAATAAAAATATTTTGCTGTAATAATTTGTATTGTACTGTAAATAATTTTATTATAACTTCTATTATATTTAAGGATTACAATTGCTTCAAAATTTGTAAAGGTAGCCGGCCAGCTGTGATCCATCTTGAGCTATATCAATCATCTTTCCAGTATTCTCAGTAAATATTCTCTGATGTTCAAATATAAATTTCATTTTATTATAACTTTCAGGGGGTTATTGTTTCAAACATCGAGCAAACACCAAAGAGATTTTCGATTAAAACCTATGTACTTTAACTTACTTAACTTATTGATATTTATTCTCCTTTCGGTGAAATAAAAACATCGTGAGAAAACCTGCATATCTTTGGAGAATTCCCGGGATATATATAACAAATTAGCGTGAGAAAAGCATGGATAGTCTGACCTCCTACCCTTAACCCAAAAAAGAAAAAAGGAGGCCTATGCCCAATAGTGAGATTTCATCGGGTATGACTACGGTAAAGCATAGAGAATGGATAGCCAATTCATAAAATATAAATATTTTTCTATACGTCTTCGTACTGATCATCACTACATACGTGCCACCTAATTAATTTTATTGTACTCCAGATAATCACATAAATCATAACTCCTATTAATTACCATTTAGTTCCCAAACAGTTTGAAACATAGCATTAGTGCGGTAATATCAGAGGGTGCTGGTATTAACGAGCAAGTAACAAAAAAACGTAAACCCGTTAATCTAATTTAATGATACTGAGATATTATCGCTGTCGTATTTAAGCTCCCCAAGGGTAAAAAGTGTTTAACGTTGGCTCTTTGCCTGTGTGCACAAAAAACAAATTAAACACTTGCACTCATTTATATAAGTACCTAGGTGACCGAGCCTTGCTCAGTAATTTTTTTAAATGATATAAAAATAAAAATTTAAAAAAAAAATTAAAAGAAATATTTAAAAATAATAGGTCAGGTGGGGCTCAAGTGTTTCTAAAATTGTTATAACGTACATAACTTTTAATATTAAAAAAAAAATATCTTTTTACTTAAGATACTTAAATGATAGGTTTTACTTTTTGTTAAATTGGCCTTCTTCCGTCCATCTTATATAGCATTTTAATGGCATGAAGCGAAAGGGCTAAACTCGTACTGAGTTCTTTTTTTGCCCCCCTTACCAATCAATTTGCCTTCTTCTTCTTCTTCTTTAATCTTCACACTTAAACGCACAAAAAAAAGAAATAGAATACTGTCTATGACAAAGTACAAACACACAAAGACAAACTTTATTCAAAAGAAAAAAAAAAGAAACGCCTTCTTATTTTCCTATTGTTGGGCCTCCTCTCTCCGTGTTTGAAGAGAAGAGTTAGGGCTAAGAACTACTACAACGTTCAAATGCGGATTGGAATATAACACATATTTTCAGAATTCTATAAAAGTGCCGATTTAAGCGAAAAGCCTGTAATAAATTGAAAATATCAGTTAGACACAAAAGTTATAACGTAAACCTCATAGATGCCTACTCGGTTTTAGAACTCGTTACCCCCTGGTAAAAAAAAACCCCGTGTCACCGCTGGGCTTTCGCAGCTTTAAAAGATCTACCACAAATTACAATATCTCACATTAAATGTTATATATAGACACAAATACACACATCACGCGCATACATCTAACAGAACCATATAGCAATTGTATTTCAAATGTAAGGATGGTAATATTTCATTTCTGTTATTACTCGGCCAATGAAATGTGCCTCCTGTCGTTATAGCGGCCATGACAAATGAGGCCGAAGTTAATTTGTCAGGTAACACCGGCACCCCGACCGTATCAGCAGGATACTGCTAGAATGTGCCTAATGAAGGAATTTATTCCCTGAGGTGCTCTAAATAATTTATTTGGTGCGATAATGAATTGAAAGCAACGCCGCTTATTACTAGCACTGAAGAAAATTAATTTATTGTTAATGACATTATTATTTTTTTATGATTTTACATTACGTTAATGTCTTCCTTGGAGCTACTTTTTCCAAGTCAGTACTGACTATTCCAAAGTATTTGGCTACCAGTATTTATTCAAAGCGAGTTATTTTTCTTTCTTTCTCTTGTGTAACCATTTATATGTATAATTAAAGAAATAAATAAGTATAATTATATAGTAATTAAAGAAATATATTATAGTAATTAAATAAAATTATAGTAATTAAATATAGTAATTAAAGAAATAAATAAGTACGAGTTTATTGACGTTGCGATTTAGCCAAAAGGCTAATTAGAAACTTAGGTATAACCTAAAATTATAAATTAACTTATACCTAAGAACAGGTCCAATGACTTATCTTAGTCTCTCTTGCTATATGAGAAACTTTGTTCTTGTGTTCTTTAAAGTAGCACTAGCACTACACTACACTATCACTATATTATACTAATTAATTTATTAAGGAATTAGGCGTTACTTTGCGGAGGTCCATAATACAAAATTTCTCTCTCAAAATTTCGTTCTCATACCTGATTATGATCTGATACCTGATTCATGCACTACCTGACACCGATAATACAACAATACACAAGTACTGCACATTCACCACCACAATCTCAACAATTGTTTCGCACCGTAACCGTAGCATTGACTCCACGACAAAATCGCAAAGCTCAACTCAAAAGGTTTTACCCTTTTCAGCCTTCCCACTAGTCCCATGTTATCAAGAAGCTGGATGGCCTCGATGTTTACGTGATGAAGCCTTTGCTCGTGGGCTTCAGTATACTTTTTTACAACTTTAAAACTTTAGATGATTTTAAGTTCACGTCTGTTTCATTCTATATTCAATGTAACGGAGAACACATTCGTTTGAAAGCAAATGGCCTGGATCGTTAATGTAACGGTTCCTAGTGTTCTATTTACTTTAATGGGTTGATTTACTGACAAGATTGCATAGCACGTCCTTAAGCGCTTGGGAAGATATTAATTACAAATAATGGGCAATTTGGCGGATAAACCAATGAAATAAACTGGGATGCAACCTTTTTTATGCCGTAGGTGTAATTTTCGAAAAACCAAAATTAACGTACGAGTATAATGCATATGCGAAGAGCTAATAACGAATATATCAGCTAATAGAACATTCATCATCCTCCTGCCCTTATCCCACTCTAAGCGGGGTCGGCATAACATGTTATAAACATGATGTCAAATTATTTGGCTTTGTATTTTACGACCGGCTGCCTGCATGACGTCAACTTACCGTTGTCGTATTTTACGACACCTCGGTAAAAAAGAGGTGGATGTCGAGGGCGACTAAGGTAAGTCGACCCGCCGTGTTGTATCCGACTGAGTAGAATAGACCAACCTCTTTTCTTACCGAGGTGTCGTAAAAGGCGACTAACGTAAGTCGACCCGCCGTGTGGTATCCGGTTTAGTAGAATAGACCACCTTCTTACCGAGGTGTCGTAAAATACGACTAACGTAAGTTGACATCAGGCAGGCGGCCGGTCGTTAAAACGCAGCCAAATGATGTGACAACATGTTATAACATGTTGTGCCGACCCCACTTAGAGCGGGATAAGGGCAGGAGGATGATGATATATATATATGTACACAAGATTAACTTATTTAATTAAATATATAATATATTAAAGATTAAAGATTAAACATTATCACGCTCCATCCTAAGTGCAAATACAGGTTGAGATCAAACTAAGAATCTAGTATTTAGATCTGATAAGCATAATGAAGGAGGCATCACGGCGTTTTTCATTTAACATACACATTTATTGCTGTCAAGTACGCTGGGAGTCTCGGTGAAATGCGATACGGCAGATGTAATGGACTTGCGATTATTTGTCAGACTGTACAGGTGATATTAATGTGAGTGGCTTATACAAAAGTCATTGAATCTTGAGATAAAAGCGTATTTATATTGATAAACCTGCTAATGACTTATGGTCTAATGGTTAAAAACTTATCAAAGATGAATAAATATCGGTTGATCTATTGGTCACCTAGTTTCTATAGATAAAAATTACAATAACGTAGACCTACATACCTAATACTATTTATAACGACAAAAATAAAAATGTAATGATTGAAAAAAGCAAAATATCCGACTAAATAAAATAGACCAAACACTTTCTTACCGAGGTATCGCAAAGACGACTAAGGTATTTTGATGTCAGGCAGGTGGCCGGACGTAAAATACCTAGCTAAATCATGTGACAACATGTTAATAACATGTTGTGCTGACGCCATTTATAAATAATATAAATATATGGGGCACTTACAACATGGTCGTCCGTCCTTAATATAAGTAACTTAATGCTTGTCTCATTGGTGACAGCCAAGTGGTGAATATATTTTATAATTTTTAAATACATGCAAATACAAATATACACCCAGGCAATTTTTTTATACAAAATGTTGGCCCTTAATCGAACCTGCGATCCGCGGAGCTGAAGGCAGGGTCACTACCCACTGCGCCAACGAGCCGGTCAATAGACATGAATAAGGGCAGGAGATTAATGAATGATGATGACGAAAAAAAACCAAAAATAATTGAGAATACCCTCGTAATAATTCTTGTGCCGTTATTCCACTCTAAGTGGGGTTGCACAACACTTTTTTTTAATCTCCTATCATTCGTCAACTCTGGCGCTACTCCTTTATATGCATGTCCTTTTATAAACTTCCCACAAATCAAGCATCCTTTTTGGCCTTCCTCGATTCACGTATCTTTCGTTTGGTGAAATGATTTTCATCCCTAATTATGTCAGAGAAATACAAATTAAAAAAAATAACATGAAAGAAAAATGCAGGTTTAGTATAGAATATAAATATTTAAGTAATATATGTGATGTTTGGTTTAAGCATCCCTTACCAGTCTTTAAACATATATCAACCAGCTTGTGTGGTTAAAATCACTATTGAACCATAAGAATAATTGCCTAATAATAAGTATAAGATAGATATCCTCCTGCCCTTATCCCGCTCTAAGTGGGGTCGGCACAACATGTTATAAATATGCTGTAACATGATTTGGCTGCGTTTTTACGACCGGCCGCCTGCCTGACGTCAACTTACCTTAGTCGTATTTTACGACACCTTGGTAATAAGGAGGATGGTCTATTCTACTAAACCGGATACCACACGGTGGATCAACTTACCTTAGTCGCCTTTTACGACACCGCGGTAATAAATGAGGGTGATTTATTCTTCTCAGCCGGATACCACACGGCTAAATAATAAGTATAAGAATAATATATAATATCTTCTTTGCATCTTCTTTTTTTTGGAAACAAAATCTAGTTTAGTAGTCTTAAAAAATTTGTTATGTTATATTCATATTTCAACTTATATATGTAATTCAAAATTAGAAACAATTTATGGGTTAACAAACTAGTTAAATTAATTGTAAAAAGCACAAAGTCAATATTAGTTCACAGAAAATATACTAAAACGTTAGTGTGAACAAGTCTTTAGACAGCGCCAAAGTTTAAAAGGTCTATCGTATTAAACAATTGCCGAACATAATCGACAGTAATTGCAATCTCATTAGCTACATAAGAGTCATGCGTGTCAATCACAATCACTACAATCAACGTTCAAACAACCTGTTACAAGGTTCACTAAGCACCTTTAAAAAGATAAAAAAGTAATCGCGAAATAATTTTCCTGTGCCAGTGCAAACACAGCTTTATACTTGATAAAATAAGTTCTACAGCGAAAGCTTTTACTTATAGTTCAACGAACGATCAAGAGCTTAAAGTATACATATTTTCAATCTTATAACAATTGCCATAAGGTTTAAAATATTTTTGCTATCATGAGGTGTCGCGCACTGTTTTTAACCTTTCAACCCGTATAAGGCTTTATACTGAAAAACAACTTAAATTGCACCTAATAATTTCTTTATGACTCTTTTAGAATAATGGTGTATTGGAGGACGATATTTATAATAATTTGAACCTAAATAACATACAGTTCTGTATAATATATTATAATCGTTTTGAAAAGAAATGACTTAATGAAAATTTGACGCTATTACTAAGTTCAAAAGTGCAGAACAAATTTTTTTTTCTGTTAACAGTTTTCGTTCTGCCCTTTTATTGACGAATTTCCAATTATTTATGCATTTTGTGACAAAAAAAACGTAATGTATGAGGCACTCTTTTTTAATTAAAATATATTCTTGACAACGAATTTCAGGATTCGAGATGATTTATTATTTTGTTTCGCTGAGTAATATATATGTGCGAAGCATTATCTCCAACGCCAAATTGTATTCTAAAATGTTACTATCTTAATCGCACATAGCACCATCTACTGACATCTAAGAAGTTATTATTTATTACATAAAATAAAAATATAAACAATAAACTTTTAAACTCTTATCTATTCTTATATATCTTAAGCTTAGCATTAAGGTGATCTAATTTAAAAGTTGTTTTGTGGTAAATTGCTTTACACCGTAGCGAAGCTTAAAAAGACTCATAACTTGGAAGAGTAGGTAAAAAAATAGGTATATTTTATAGTTCGTAGCGTGTTGTCATAGATTGCATTGCAATAAGGATTATTGTACATTGTATTTAACTCGCTTAAGCTTAATTTTAAATTAGGTCACTTTAATAGAAAGCGTGCGATATATTAACGTGGTAAACCGGAAGAGAACAGAATAAAGCGGGAAAAACTATAACGAAACGGAACAGAATTGAAAACCGAATTGAAAGAACAGAAAATTGCATGAAAGCTTTTATAGAACACTTACAAAAACTTCCAGTAATCAACGTCTTTACAAAAAAAAATCATAGGAGAATTATACAAAAAAAAGGTTACATAACAGAACAAGGCGGGAAAAACTATAACGAAACTGAACAGAATTGAAAACTGAATTGAAAGAACAGAAAATTGCATGAAAGCTTTTTTAGAATTATTACAAAAACTTCCAGTAATCAACTCTTTTACAAAAAAAATCATAGGAGAAACATACTAAAAAAAATTAACACAGCCGAATTGATTAAAACATTAAAGAATTGACGCATACAACAAAATTTTAAATTACTCAACAGGTATTTAGCATTTTAATTGATTACATATACGTCTTCTATTATGTTAACAACTGTATAAACAGGCTTTAATACTTTGAACATTTAGATGGTTATCTTTGGATTGAAGGTGTAACCTGTTAAAGAGAATTACCGTAATGGGAACGTAAATGTATGGTGCTTAGATATTTTCTTCTACCCACCATATGCCTTGAGCGAATTAGCGCCCGCCTTCTTGTGTAATACACAATTTTGTTATAACACACTTCCCAAATCACACAGATAATTGAAGTTTACATCACACATATCTTAACATGTTTTGTTTTGCTTGTATATCATTTGCTATACTTAAATTTTGTTTTGGAGAAGGAGGATTTGTGAGAACCGTTTTCAGACTTACTTTCAGACTTCAGACTTAAGAAGTCTAAAAACAATCGATAACTTCTATATCTATACTTATTATTAAAAAAGTCCCCAATAGCTGTCTGTCTGTATTAATGTATTATTGCACAGTTTTTACTAAAATGTAGTGCAATTCTTCCGAAAGGTTTAATTTAATATTATATAACAATTTTATTATGTCGAAGAGGTCGCGCAGTTGTAAAAAAAAATCGGCTTCTGATAACCGTTATTCGCATTTGCCGCGTAAACCAACAGAGATACATTAAAGTAATGTACTGAAGAATTGTAGATCTTCAAAAACACTACAAAAAAGTCCGCGACAATATGTCTCTATCTCTTATGGCTGACTCAGAATAACTTCTTTTATGGTAAAAATGTCAATGCCCGTGTAGAAATCGATGTAAATACATCGATTGCTCGACATGTGTGCAGTGCTTGTTTATTGTTGTGTTATCGGTGTCGGGTAGTGCATGAGTTCTTACAAATTCTGCATGTATCAGGTATGAGAACGAATACTACACTCTACATTTAGCATGATATATATTTTCTTTTATCGCGGATTATAGCAAAATAATATTCTCATTAGTTTTGTATTATGGACCTCCGCAAACGCCCAATTCTACAATTTTTTTAAATAATGGTTCTTCTCTGCAATACTGGATTTAAATTAAGCCTTATTTTACTCGTTTCCACAAAGTTTTTCTCAGCCTATTTCTATATACCTGGGTAAACAATGCCTCTCCTGGACAGCCACGCCACCTCCACAAGTCCTGGAGCAAGCGCTCCAACTGCCCCAGGAACTCCAAGCGTATCCCTCTGTCATTGGGCTTTCAGTAACCTGAAATAAAGGAACAAGTAATCCTTAATTCAAGCCGAAAGTAGAAATGTATGTATGAAAAAAATGGCACATTATTTTTTGCTTTAATCTTACCTGTTAACTTATACCTTTATTTGTTAACATAGGGAGTCAAATGCGTTTTCCAAGTGCTTTATGAGTTCAAAATACGAATACCTAACCTAGACTCTTATTGAATTACAAATAGACCTTACTTTCCGGAGATCCATCATACAAAAGTAATAACGAAATTATTTTGTTATAACCCGCGATAAAGTAAATAAAAAATAAATATAATGTTAATGTAGAGAGGACTATCCGTTTTTATACCTGATACTTGCAGAATTACTAAAAACACATGCACACAAACTACCACAATACACAAGCACTACACAAGATTTTACGATAGTCCAATCTACATTTAGTATTATATATATTTTCTATTTACTTAATCGCGGATTATAGCAAAATAATTTTCTTATTACTTTTTATTTACGTATTTCTATTTGATTTATTCATTTCTTCTCTTATATTTTCTTTCTTAATTTGTACTTTTTATATTTAGCAAATTTTTTATTTGTTAAAACTTATTATCTATCAGATACTTTTTTAACAAATAAATTCTTTTTTTCGTACCTGAGGCAAGTCGGTGGTCACATTTGTTGCTGCTGCAAAAATTGCTAGGTGCATGACAACAACCCTGTAAAGGAAACAATAAGGACATTAAGTAAAATATACAACTTTAAAGATAATAATCATCTAGGCTATCTACGCCTTGTGGTATCCGGCTGAATTGAATACTACCACCCTCATTTCTTACCGAGGTGTCGTAAAAGGCGACTAAGGTAAGACGACCCGTCGCGTGGTATCCGGCTGAGTAGAAAAGACCAACCTCATTTCTTACCGAGGTGTCGTAAACTGCTAAGGTAAGTTGACGTCAGGCAGACGGCCGGTCGTGTAAACGCGACTAAATCATATAACAACATGTTTATGACATGTTGTTATATGTTATATGATATATATATTGTTAATCGGTTAAAGAGGTCGCGCGGTTAAAAAAAAAACTCGCTTGCTGAAAGCTTTACTCCGCTTTCACTTTAAATCGCGTAAATCATCACAGACACACTAAAATGTACATGTGCTACTAGAGAATGGTACATCTTTAAAAAAACTACAAAAAATCTGCGATAGCATCTTTTATGGTTCTCACAATAACTACTTTTATGTTCGAAATTTGAATTCGAGAAAAATTTTGTGACACTTCCACGCGAGCGCAGCCGCTTGTACATCTAGTATTTACATAAATATTGTTCAGTGTAAATTTAGCAGTCAATACGTTTTCTTCAAGCCATTATTTATGTAAGTCAAATGACAGTGGCTATAAAGCAAACGGATTAAAGTTATCAATAAATCTCAATCACTTTAATCGTTGCATCAGTAATGATAAACCAATCGTAGGGTAGCAATTCAATTATAGAATTAATGGCATCATAGTATGTAGCAGTTTTTCATACTGAAAACACTGATAAATCGACGTTATCTAAAACTTAAACCTAGCTAGGAAGAGATCACAACAGTGTGATAAAACCGCCCTTTGCACATTTAACTGGGACTATTATTTATGTGCGGAGAAGCTGTGATAGCCCAGCGGTAACACCGTGCGACTATTTCGAGGAGATCACCGGGTTCAAACCCGGGCAGATACCAAAGAGTTTTCCTGTTAAAATTCATGTGTCTAATCGATAATTGCAATTTATCACACGCTTTTAGGTGAAGGAAAACATTGTGAGGAAACCTGCATATCTAGAGAATTCTGGAGATATGTGTAACCTACTAATCCGCATTGGAACAGCGTGGTAGGTCTTAGCTCCAATGCTTCTCACCAAAAACGGAGAGAAGAGGCCTTTTTTCAGCAGTGGGATAGTAACAGGCCACTACTACTACTACTACTATTATTTATGCTTCTACCTGCCTCTACCTGTCTCTGCCTGTATACTAAACTTCACGAAAGTCTTTGGAGCTATTTTCGAATTATATATACAAGAATAACATTTAAAGGTATTATTAAATTAGCAGAATTCACAATTCAGAGCTATTCAGTATGAATATCAGAAGTCATCCTACCCGTATCCCACTCCAAGTGGGGTTGGTACACCATGCAATGAACATGTTGTCATATGATTTGGCCACTTATTTTACGGCTGTTTGCCTGATGTCGACTTACCTTAGTCGTATTTTACACCTCGGTAACCGGATATCACACGGTGGGTCAACTTACCTTAGTCGCCTTTTACGACACCTCAGTAAGAAAATGAGGGTGGTCTATTATACTCAGCCGGATACCATACGGCGAGTCGACTTACTTAGTCGTCTTTTACGACACCTTGGTAAGAAAATGAGGGTGGTCTATTCTACTCAGCAGAATTTTTGTTACCCCTTCATATCCTTCTAAAATGTACCATAAAAAAGATTAAAAAGACATCAAATCATACAGCATTTTGTACACATAGCACGATTTTAATAATATCAGATTTGGTCTATATTTATATTCTATATTTGGCCATTAAGGCCAACCAGCTGCGATATAGAAAAAAACAGCGAAGCCCACGTAAAACGTGATCCAATTTCGAATTATCTGCTTAGCGATAGAAAATGGCCACCATTTATCGTGTTCACAAACAATTTGTCAGTCTAACCATTGTACATACAATTTACGGCTCTCACGGAGTTTGTAATGAGCACTGACGTACAAAAGTCTACATATCACTAGAGTGTATATATTTTCAACTTACCACGGATAGTACCTGACATGAAACTTTTTCTATAAAAAGTCTGAATAATAAAGTAACATAAATTGATTATTTAAATTGTTATTTTTTTATAATGTAAAGTTTATACATAACTACTGAATAATATTTATATCTGTCGACGTAACCCCTAGTGAGGCCACTGAAAATCAGCGTAGGGCTTACCGACCTTATTAGTCTGAGCAGTTATCCTATTTCTAGTTCTTATCTCTTAACAGAGATCGTTATACTAAAAAATCAATATTTTAGTTCCTTTTGTATACTGTATATTTGGCGCTATCTCGCTCTTTAAGTGCTGTATTTTTTATTATTATAATATTCTGATGTACTTATTATAATATAAATTTTATTTATAAATAAACGAATAGAATATATCATTGTGTAATCCTTCTATTAAACGATGGTTTGGTGTTATTATAGTTTTCTACTATCATATCATAGAAAAAAATAATCAAATAAACAATAAAAAATATATTGCTATATGACGTGTCTCATTTATTACAAAAAGTGTAGTAGACTGAGGTTTGTAGTAAGATAAACATGCTCAAAAGATGAGCCCGTGGGTGCTAGACTGTGACGTTACTTTATCTTTCCAATTTACGTACTTTCTTGGGTTGTCTGCTTTAATAGGGCTGTCTACTAGCAGCTGATTAATGTAATGATACAACTGAAATGTAACTTTACTTTTACATAAAGAGATCACTCGTATACGGATTTAAAATAAAGTCACAAAATTTAGCATTTTAATGTGATTTTTTTCATACTTTTTCGAATGTTCATTTTTGTTGTCGTGCACAGCACGGGAATGGAATTCTCTCCCGACATCTATCTTACCCAATCCGTATAATATGGGTATACTAGCTTTTACCCGCAACTTCGTTCGCGTGGACTGTAGTCTTGGAATAAATCAATAGCTTCTATCATTTTCTAACCTTGCAAATATCTCCATCGGTTGATAATAGATGGCGCTTTTCAATGACATCCTATTACTATAAAATTAACATGATTTATATTGCTTATATATCAACCCCGGTGTATAAGGAATAAATGTACCAAATTTCATACTCACAAAGTTTCGCATTTATAATATTAGTAGGATTTAAAGCAAGAGTGAATAGGCATCTTCTAGGCATGCGCGTTCCACCTTAGACTGTATCATCGCTCACCAGGCATGATTGCATCAAACACTCGCTTATAAGCAACAAAAATTAAAAACTAACTTCAATGGCTCTAACAACGTTAGCTAACGTTCAAAGAAGCATCGTCAAGGGTGCGTAATGCGAAAAAATGAATGCAGTAGTTCTACAAATGGAACGCCGTCCTAAGCATATTATTAGGGCAATTTGTAATGGAATGTCTGGTGGTACAATATGCAATGGTGTACGCATTTTATTTCATTTTTTTTAGACATTTACACACACATTACAATCGTGATGTGATCGTCATATAAGTAAGAGAACGTGGTTGACCGAGACTTGCTCGGTAATTTTTTACAAAATAAAAAAAATTAGGTAGATGGGTCTCGATCTTAGGTATTTTTATTTCTAGATACCACCCGTTCCCCGAATAAGCTACGCTGACTTGACAGTTTACGGCAAAAATAGAGTTTTATATATTCAATTTGAATTTTTGTATTTTTTAATGCCCAAAAACAGGGATAAAACGATTTTTTTTAAATAAAACCTAGCTAGATTGATTTTTCGCCTCCAAAACATCCTGCTTGCTAAATTTCAGGAAAATCGTTGGAGCCGTTTCCGAATTCCAAAAATATACATATATATATATATATATATATATATATATATATATATATATATATATACATACAAGATTAACTCATTTAAATATTACAGATCTTTAAGAACTTAACAACACAAGTATCTTTATAATTAAAAGGAGATCTTAAATTGGGTATATTTTATATATTATGAAATGAAATATATATTTTTTAATAAATAAATAATCCATGCCAGCCCTATATACTGAACCCACGCAGTTCACATCGACTTGCGCAATCTGACAACTCCATTAGGTGTTAAACTCCTAACGATACGTTTTCGACAAACACCAATGCTCCCGAAGCGTGCACATTAAAACGATCCAAATGATTCTGGAGCGACTAATGAACGTCTTAAGTGCTTTATTAAGTGCCGATCGACGTTATTTTTATGGTTCATGCCCTTGGTATACATTTGTGCACATATTGGGGCTATCTTTATTGCCTGATTAATTATTTCTCGTGTGGTTCTGTATGTCATCCATTTCTCAAATGCATTTTAATGTCATATGTTGGTTGTACTGTTTATACTTAAATTTTATTGCAAACAAATACATACAAGAATAAGAGAGCTGGCTCCATTTTCGCACAAATAATCAGCTTAGCGATTCAGCGCGGAAACGCTGCCAGCATTTTTGGGACCATTTCACGTGGACATGATTTGTATTGTCCTAGCGTGTAAGTAATTTAAGATAGATATAACTTTAACATTTTTGTTGTAAATAAAAAAAAGAAAGAATAATACAAAAAGAAAAATACTAAAATATACATTTGAATGCAAATTATATTTTAACTGTCAAACGTAATACTATGATAGCTCAATGGGTAATGGGTGGATCAATAAAGTTCAAAACCCGAGATCGAATCCTTTCTTTCTTTTTTTTAATTGCATTTTTTTATATCTTTCAAAAAATTACTAAGCAATGCTCGGTCACGCAGGTGCTTTGTATTACGTATTAAGTTTCGCTTTACAAAAAGTTAAATATAGCAAAGGTACAAGTATACTTTTCACTGTGGGCAGAGAAACGTAAATCCAATTACAGTGGACATGTTTAAGATCTCCATATCACAGAATCATACATAGATATTATGCTAACTGAGTGAGATAACTATGGTAGACGACATTCCCTGACGTTGCAAATTCAATAATGGTTCTGCGTTCATTTGTTACTAGTGGAATGAATTTTAGCTAATGTCTACCAAAATTTAAATTTAATTATATTACCAAAATTTAAATACGCAATCCTTTCCTATCCTACTAATATTATAAATGCGAAAGTTTGTGAGTATGGATGTATGTATGTTACTCTTTTATGGCGAATCCGCTGAACCAATATCGATGAAAATTTACACAATTATTTCTTATACACCGGAATAACATGCAAGCTATAGAAAACTTGTTAATTCTTCAGGAATAGGATGACATTAAAAAGCGCCATCTATTATAAACCTATCACGCGACAACAGTTTACGTGAACGAAGTCGCGGTTAAAAGCTTGTGTGAAATGTTTTAATTCATAATATCATACCATATCCATTTTATCAATGTATCCTAACAACTAGCTGGCTTGTTGTTAACCCTTAATAAATATTTTTACACGTTCAAACGGTAAACTCTTTGTGCCCACTCGTAACTCCTCGGAGAGTAAAAGTAAACAGAATTAAACTCCCATTCATGAAGCACGTGCTTGTTCAGGATTAAAAAAATACTACCAAAGCAATATACAGTCTATACTTTATAGAAGTTTTATTATTTGGTACTCGCCTTATAGATTCGAATCCGCAAATACTCAGTAACGGTTAAACTCTCCAATTATTAAGCTATCAAGAAAATAAGTATTTTACAAACACATTAAAGTATTTAGTCTGGTCGTAAATTGATTTAGTAATAAAGCTAAAGTTACCGGCCGTTATCCAGTGCTGATCTTAATCACAGAAGTTACAATAGAATTATTTTGCTATAATCCGCGTTTGTTAAGAGAATTTATGTAATGCTAAGTGTTGGAACCAAAGACAAATTCGTTATGCGATTTTGTCGTGGAGCCTATCCTCATAATGATGCTTCGGTTACGTGAGGAAAAGATCCTACAGATTGTTGTAGTGACTGTGTGTAGCGCTCCTTTGGTGTGCTGTTTGTAACAGCGTTTTGGTATTGGTTAACATTTACGTATGGTAAATGGTTCTGCATGTATAAGGTATGTGAACGTTGCCTGCTTCCTACACTCGGCATTACATAGATACTCTTAACAAACGCGGATTATTGCAAAATAATTCTATCATAACTTCTGTACTATGAAATTCCTCTAAGTAACGCCTGCTTCTATAAACTACTTCATTCCATAATATAATCTACTGAATTATTATTGATGGTCAGTTTTAGAGAATAAGGCTTGCTACAAACGTTATGATAATTAGGAGTCCCTAAAAAACCATACGATTGGCAGTGAAGAATTTTCCTATAGAATAAGTGCTGCATGCTGCTCTTGATAACTGGCCTCAAAATTTAAAGGACTGTATTGCAATAGAGACTACTTTGAATAAGCTTTTTATATTATAAAATAATAAATAAAGTAATATTAATAAATTCAATATTACTTTATTTATTATTTAATACTTAATTAATTTCATAATTGTGTACAATGAAAAAATATTATTTTTCTTTGTAACAATGTAGCAACTAGTTTTGTACAAAACTTCTACAATTGGATATTAGCCGTACTAGCCGTGTTGTATCCGGCTGAGTAGAATAGACCACCTTAGACCATATCTTATCGAGATTATAATAGACCATATCTTACCGAGGTGTCGTAAAATACGACTAAGGTAAGACGACATCAGGTAGGCGGCCGGTCGTAAAATACGTAGCCAAATCATGTGACAACATGTTTAAAACATGTTGTGCCGACCCCACTTAGAGTGGGATAAGGGCAGGAGCATGATAATTCTACAGTTAGATAATCTTAATCTATTAGAAATTATAAGCATAGACAGTATAAATTAACTATTATAGTAGTATCAAAGAGTCCCTGCCCGCCGTGCCATAAAACATCTGTGTGCTAGGGACAGACGAGTGCGGTTCGTCACTTATCGATAACTGATTATCGACTCTTAGAAGGATGAAGAATAATATGCTGACGCGCGGTACTATTAACTTTTTAAAAAGTGCGGGTAATTTAAAAATATTAATTAGCTTTTGCGTAGACTGTTGTCGTGTGATAGGTTGATAGTAGACGGCTCTTTTCAATGACATCCTATTCCTGTAGAATTAACAGGATTTCCATAGCCTATGTTATCTTGATTAGTCGCCGTGAAAAAGTAACAAACATATATCCATACTCACAAACTTTAGCATTTATAATATTAGTAGGATGGTAGGATTAATGAGTGCTGCTAATTTAATTATTAGTTTGCAAGGGATATTTAATAATAATTAATTAAGTTTAGAAGATGTAAATACATGTACTTATTAACGGAACAGAAGTTACAATATAATTATTTTGCTACAATACGCGTTTGGTATCAAAAATCGTAATTCATTACAATTATTTCGTCGAGCCTATCCTCCTGCTGATGCTTCGGTTACGGGACGAAACGGTCGCAGATATTGTGGTAGTGAGTCTGTGTAGTGCTTGTATGGAGTGTTGCTGGTGGATACTTGCGGTGTGATACTTGTCTTGCATGTACGAGTATAAGGTATGTGAACGGTGCTTCATACACTCTAGGACTATATAGATTCTCTTAACAAACGCGGATCATAGCAAAATAATTCTATTGTAACTTCTCTACTATGGATTTCCACAAAGTAACGCCAGCTTGTATAAATTATTTTAAAGGAAGTTAAAGAACCTCCATAAAACATCGACACGTCAATGGTGCATCACGTAAGTATAGTTTGACACATATTTATCAAATAACCTACGCTATTATACATTTACGATTACAGTTATGACCTTAAAACTATCTAAAATCATAGTGCTGGTACCCTCATGAACTAAAGTCGTAAATTTACAGTAAGACCCAAATAGGTTTACTCGATGACAATATAATATTATAACTACAAAAACACTTTCTCCCTATAAAATATGAAAAGGTAAACTTTCATTAGACAATACACGCAAAATTGGAAACATCCATTTATATAACAAAGTAACGAGAAATATTCACGGCTTTTAAGTACATTAATGTTTATTGCAGTGTTATATCGTTAAAAATCTGTTATATAAGTAAAGAGTTAGTTGTGTGGACCTTATTAGAAACGAATACTACATTCTGAGTGGAATCAAATTAATTTGGCCGAAGAAGAATAAATTGCAATTTATATAACTATGCCCATAATTGACATAGGTAAGTTTTAAATCCTGAAATCTTCAAATAAAGATGTCTTTGAGGCTCAGATTTCTTTTTTCAAATCTCATTGGAAAGTTAAATCAGCAGTTTATAGATGCAATCAAATTTCATGATTCAATTTAAGAAAGAAAACATGTCCGGCTGAGTAGAATATCCCCGCATTTCTTACCGAGGTGTCGTAAAAGGCGACTAAGGTCAGTTGACCCACCGTGTGGTATCCGGTTGAGTAGAATAGACCACACTCTTTCTTACCGAGGTGTACTAAAATACGACTAAGGTAAGTTGACGTCATCCAAGCGGCCGGTCATAAAATACAAAGCCAAATCATGCGACAACATGTTGTGCTGACCCCCCTTAGAGTGGGATAAGGGCAGGAGGATGATAACTAAAGCTATAATTGACTTAAGTGTTAAATCCTGAAGTCTTCAAATAAAGATGACTCAAAGCTCAGAATTCTCTTTTTAAATCTTATTGGAAAGTTAAATAAGCAGGTTATATCTGCGATCAAATTATTATGAAAAATTTAAGAAAAAAAAATTAAATTACTTAAAAATGCATATAAACCTTAAATAAAAAATGTAATGGATTTGTAAATTTTAATACTTACCACAGAGGTCGCTTCTCCCAAACAAATAGTTTTCGCCTCTCCATTTCGCGTCAGCGATGAATTTTTAAACTGCTTAAAATTAAATTAATTTTATTCATTTTCAGTACTCAAAGCTTTTATACTTTAGTATGTAAGTATTTTTAACACAATAAATCCAATCATGTTTATTTGTTACTTCACTCCACGGTTCACCATAGTCTTTCTTCATTAGTACTAACAAATTACACCAAGTAATACATATTCGTCACCAATCTGTAACAAATAAAGGCGTTTTATTTTAGTCCGAAAATTTTGCAGCCGTAATAGCCTAATGGGTGTGTATAGTGCGTTACCTTTACAGAGTAAGAGGGTTCAAATCCCCTGAAAACCTATGAGTTTTTGTATATAAACTTTATGTACCTTATTGATATACATTATATATACAGCTTTACGGGAAAGGGAAACTTCCTTTGATGTTTTTTGCCAATCTGCATAAAGTACTCTGCAAGGAGAGAAGAGGTCCAGAAGTGGGATATTATCAGCTGTTCCCATTATACTCTACGTTTCTTATACTTAAGTATTTACGTATACCGAAAAAGGTTAAGTGGAAGAAAATGGTATTAATTGATTTTTGGGGATTTTAAATAGTTAAACATTTGTAAACCACTTGAATCTAGTAAGTTTATATAATACTAGCAATCGCCCCTGGCTCTGCACGCGATGAAAGATTAAAACCGTTATATAGTATTTTGATAACCATAAAAATGGTTGAAGTGGGTTGCCCTTAAAAGCCAGCAATATGCTGTCGCGGACTTTTAGATGGAAACAATTTTGTACTAAATGATTTTTAAATAATATTCACCATTTACTTAGCGCACGCAAAGAAAGCTTTCAATTTTGCGGTTTCGCAATATTTTTTTATTGCTGCTCCTCTTCTATTCATCTTAGCGTGATGTTATATCGTCTACAGCCTTCCTCAATAAATGGACTATCTTACACTCAAAGAATTTTTCAAATCTGTCCAGTAGCTCTTGACATTAGCGCGTTCAAACAATCAAACAAACAAAAAAATTCTTCAGATTTTAGTATAGACATTTCAGATATTAGTATAGACATTTAGTTGATTTCAATTAGCTAAAATATTTTTCACCTAAAAAAAAATCCTGCTAAATGCATCTGCTGCCTAAAACGTTTTTGAAATTTGTCTTGTTATCTTTCATGTGCAGGGTCTCAATCAACCAAATAACTTAGGACTCTAACACGGAAGAACAGTTTTAAATAAGGCAAGTTGACACTTCGTGTAGTATCCGGCTGAGTAGAATAGACCACCCCCATTTCTCACTGAGGTATCGTAAATGGCAAATAAGGCAAGTTGACACGCCGTGTGGTATCCGGCTTAGTAGAATAGACTACCCGCATTTCTTACGGAGGTATCGTAAAAAGCAACTAAGGTAAGTTGATCTGGCAGGTGGCAGGTCGTAAAATAAGTAACCAAAAAATGAAACAACATGTTTAATACATGTGTTGCTGACCCCACTAAGAGTGGGATAAAGGCAGAAGAATGATGGTGTTTTATTGTCATACTAGAAAATGGTCCAGTATTCAAAATTGTAATAAACCTGAGATGAGTGCTGAATGATCATACACATCGTGCCTACCGCATTATCTGTGAGTCAACAAACAAGGTAAATATTCTCAGAGCGTATTACCAAACTATTACGAAACGCGTTACTGTGTCAGTGTGTTGAACTGGATAACTTATCACAGGCATCATGACAGGTAAGAAGCGAAAGCGAGGAGCGGATACACTATATTAAATAACAATAAAGATTTTCGCATTTACAGATACTGAAAATCAATTGTAAATCAAGTAAGTACTATCTCTATTTTGGCGTTATATCAACCAATGTCATCAAAAAACTTAAAAAAATTGTAGATATATAACTAATTGTAACATTTTGACGATACAAAAGAATAAAATAAAGTATATATACGTTTTGATATTGAAAAAGTTAAATATTACAAAAAAATCCATACGATGTGTTTACAACTGACTCTGTGTGATTATCTGCGTAAGAGGTTTAAGGAAATAGGTATTCTTACATTTGCTTCACCTTATATTTTAATTTTTGTGCATAATTATAATTTTTTTTATTAATTAGCGATGTATATAATAGACAAAGTAGGAAACAACATAAGCTTGCGGCTCCTTCTGCGGGGCTTGTAAAAAATTGGGTATGAGATTCCATTATAAAATTTCGCAATAAATTTTAGCTTTATTATCCACCTGTAGTCTTGGATGGAGCGACGCTTCCTTACAGCACTGTTGTGAAGAATCTTGGCATTCTAGTAGATAATACCCTTTCCTGGAAGCCACAAGTCACTGAACTTTGTCGCAGAATTTTTGCAACAGTGCACTCTATGAAAAGGTGGAAGCATTTTCTACCTCTTAAGACAAAATTATCTCTTGCAAAAAGTCTTCTTCTGCCTATTCTTGATTACGCTGATACTTGTTATTGCGATCTATCAGAAGATCTTCTTAATAAATTGGAACGTATGCAAAATCTTTGCATTAGATTTGTATTTGGATTAAGGAAATTCGACCGCATTTCACACTTCCGCTCCCAACTTGGCTGGCTTCCCATCAGGCGCCGTCGTGATCTCCATCTTCTTTCACTTCTATATAATATTCTCTTTCATCCTTGCACTCCCATCTATCTAAAAGAACGCTTCACTTTCCTTGCAGGCTATAGCTGCCTTCATCTCAATCTTCGCTCTCAAAGTGACAACAAATTAAAAGTGCCGAAGTGCCATTCCCAAACTTACTTTAACTCCTTTACTCCTAAGGCTGTTCGTTTGTGGAATGCACTTCCAACTGACATACGGCATGCGAAGTCACTTCCTATCTTTAAAAATAAAATTAAAGCTTATTATTTGTCTCTCTAAAGTTATTTCTCTTTACTTATTTATTGGTCTTTTAATGTACTATTTTCCTGTATTTATATTATTTCTAGTAAAATTATTATTGATATTATATAGTGTATGTATGAATAAATATATGTATTAAATATACATGTATGTATATTATGATTAATAGTTTTATCTAAGTATATTTATATTATTATAAATATGCGAGTTTTCCTTTTGCACACCTGTCACGCACTTCTTTTTTTTTCTGATAATCCTGTAAGAAGGGTTGCCTGGAAGAGATCACTACTCAGTGATAAGGCCGCCCTTTGTACGTATACATAAGTTTACTTTAAGTCCGTATGTATTTTTATGTGTTTTATGTGTTTGTACAATAAAGTTTTTATCTATCTATCTATCTATCTTTGCCATTACAGTAGCAAACACTGTTAAAAAGAGGCTGATACAAAAAGCCTACTTACCTGTTGAGGATTACTAAAATGTTAAGAATATGTGGATATAGGTATTCTTTGACCCAGTACAAGCCAGTAAGGACTTATTGCAACTAATAATAAGAATAATATTTTGAAAAGAGCTACCGCCGAGTTTCTTGCTTGCTCTTCTCGGTACGAAGAGCTTTCCGAACCAGCAATAAAGTTGACCATTCAAAAGCACTTGTTTACAAGTTTACTTAAATAAAGAATATTTTGAATTTGAATACGGTTTCATGCTAGACAATAGAAAGATTAATTTGCTTTAATTCAGAATGAACGGAAATTGTTTTTTAAACTCAGTCATAAGTTATAATAAGTATCATACGGTAATAATAAGTATCATATAGGTGTCATTGTTTATATCTGTAAGACCGTAGATAGCAAGCCAAATTGTTTTTTTTTAAGGAACAATGAGAGTTACCCGTTACTTAGGGGTTAAATAATTAGCTGTTTATTGTGATTATAGTTGTAACTATAGTTAATTATAGATAGTTTTAGGCGATTGGAACGAAAACGGGTCGATCGCTCTACATTTATCATTAAAAAGATTTTTTTTTATTATGAGTTATCGCAAAATAATGCCTTCTTCTACATATCAATTTGACATGGTTTAGTATCATAATTGATTGCGTCTCAAAACCATCCGCCCGCATTATAGTTAAGGATACTCATTTTTAACAGAATACCTAAATTTTTCACATACTAATAATAGCATTATTAATCTGCTCATAACATTTCCAAATTGACATTTAATCGCCACTTGGCTAAACCAAAAGATATTTTAATAAAATATAGCATATTATATTGGTACATAAATACCAATGTATGTTTATAATTTATAGAATTAGGCGCTACTTTTTGAGGGCCATAAAAGTGCAGTAATGAAAATATTATTTTGCTTTACATCTAATTTCTAGCAAAATATTATTTACATTACGTACTTGTTTTATAAATATTAATCTCATTAATTTAGGGTGACTGAATTTTTTTGATACTACATATTATTATTTATTAATTTATTCTTGTCCTTTGATATCTGTAAGTTACTCAAAATATTTATTTTGCTATAAAAAAAACTTAAACTTTGTTAAATTAATAAAATTACAGTTTAATATCTCTTATTTTCTCTTATAAAATAAAAAAGTAAAAGAGATTTTTTTTCCACATAAATAAATGTAGAGCAAAAACTGACAATTAACTTTATTTTATTGATGATTTAACTAAAATTTTGACTTACACCAATAACGCTAGCTTCTATAATTATAATTAGTTCACTCGTATATAGGTATATATTTTTTTCTTTATAAGGTTTACCAGCAGTTAATTTAATCTTACATTTTTATAATAATACATACTAAATTATTGCTAATTACTAAACTATATTAAGGTAAACACAACATGCAATTAAACTTTTTTTTGTGCGTTGTTGACTGATTTTTTTCTTATATTTTATTTCATAATTTTTCAATAATGAATACAACTTATGAAAATTTATATTGTAAAAAAATTACATTCTTACCTTTAACGAATTTCACATACAAATACATGTGAATATAGTCCAACTTTAGTTAAATTTTAATAACATCAATTCGCGCATTTATAACAAGGCTTTTATCCTATACGATTCGAAATTCCCGCTCTTATAAAGGGCCCGCGGTCTATGGTAAACGGCCGTATGGGAAAAGTGCCTTAACACGACTGGACATCGCTCCCATGGCAAGAGATTACTCCATACAATAACACAAATTAATTCCAGAGGATGGCGTGAATGTTGGAATTTCGCTCAATCTGTATTCCATATTAATTGCTACTAGCTATGCCAGCGGCTTTGCCCGCGTGAAAGTCTCAAAATATTTCTGAATTAAAATTTGAACGTAAAAGTAGTTATTGCAAGATATAGAGTAAAAGTAGTTAGTACCTGGGTAACCGAAACTTGCTCGGTAATTTTTTAAAAGACACAAAAAATGCAATAAAAAAAAACGCCGGATGTGGGAATCGAACCTAGGTTTCTAACTTATTTTGGCGCGTTACAATTAGGCTGTCTCAGCTTTGGATTTGATAGTTCAAATTATGAATTGGCATCTATTCTTATTTGCATAGATTTTTTAGTGCAGAGATTTTTTTAAATAAAAATCTAGCTAGATCGATTCCTCCCTCCAAAAATAAGAAAAGAATTACCTTTAACCCAGAAAAGAATTTCAGAAAAATCGCGGGGGCCGTTCCTGAGATTCAGAAAATATATTTATATACAAATATACATACACGAATAACTCATTTAAATACTAAATATTATAAGAGATAGTGACATGCTGTCGCAAACTTTTTTGTAGTATTTTTGTAGATCTACAATTCTCTAGTACATTACTTTAGCGTATCTATGCTGGTTTAAAACAAAAAGCGTTTTTTTACATCGCGCGCGATCTCTTTAACACAATCTCGAGGACACCTACTTAATATGTTAACACTTTTTGCAATTAAATAAAATAACAAACAAATAACAATTTACATAAAACCGTAATGTAATATTAACAAAATAGTAAACCGAATACGAACGAAACCGAAATCATGGCGGTTCAACTTACCTTAGCCGCCTTTTACGACACCTCGGCTAGAAATGAGGGTGGTCTATTCTACTTCTTTGTTATCCATAATCTTTATTATCTAGTATCAGTCATAATTTTTTTTAAAGAATTTAACCCACAAATTAAGATGGATAATTACGATTTTCATAATATATAATTAGGCGAATCACTCGACAATTTTATTTACCTACGCAAGACATATATCAACGCTGAAACAAAGTTACAGTTTATTTAACTTCTAGCTTTTACCGGTGAATTTGTTAGCGTGCACTGTTGATATGTGATAGGTCGATAATAGATGGCGCTTTTCAAAGTCATTCTATTTCTGTACAATTAATAGGATTTCTATAGCTAGATGTTATTCCTATATATAAAGAATTATTGTGCCAAATTAATCAATATTACTTCATCAATATTAGTTCAGCGAATTCGTCGTGAAAGAGTAACAAACATATATCCATACTCACAAATTTTGGCATTTATAATATTAGTAGGACTTAAAGATATATTATTCTATCCAAACTTCTCGAAGAAGCAATAAATATCTTTCTACAGTAAAATTAACATATTGTAGTAATAAATCAGAGGTTAAGGCTTGATTCAATCATCGTGTAATCCAGTCACATTCTCTTGCTGGCATTAAATTTACTTGAACTTCATGCTAATTTCTTAAATGATAATTATTATAATAACAATTTCTTTTAAACTATTCGACATTGCAATGGTATTTGTAGTTTAGTTTTCAACATTAATACAATGCCAGAACCTTGTGATTCAATTTTCATTAAGACCGTCACAAATATTTTTGGTAACTACTATTCCACAAAAGTAATAATAAAATTATTTCGCTGTATTCCGCAATGAAGTATAATAGAAAATATAGCTAAATGCATAATGCTAAATGCAGAGTGGACAATCCGTTTTCATACCTGATACACGCAGGATACGTAAAAACACATGCACAAACCTCCACCACCGCCACCACAATACACAAGCACTACATACGTTCACTATCACAAACTCTACGATCATTATGCCCTGCCACCGCAGCATCATCAGGAGATAACGCATAAACGCGAGATAATCGCAAAGCTTTTCGATTTTGTCGTTGATTGTTGAGTAACTTAGGCTTGAGAATAACTTAGACTCATACACACAAATGTATAATATACATAACATTATAGTAAAATATATGTAACTTTCAGGTTATTATTGCAGCAATATACTTAAAACTAGTAACTAGTAACTTATTCTATTATGAACTATATTCAATGTGAACCTTACGTTAGCCTCGTCCTATATCAGGGAAACAGCGTCAAGACCTGGAGCTGCGGCGGAAATGGCCGAAACCGGCAAACGGCGGAAGTATGCATCTCTCATCGAGAGTTATATATTTGTGCCGTTTGCAGTCGAGACCCTAGGGGCATGGAGTCAAAGTGCAAAAAAAAATTATCCGTTTTAACACCTCGGTTGATTGCCTCTTCAGGTGACAAGAGGGCTGGCTCCTTTTTCGCACAAAGAATCAACTTAGCGATTCAGCGCGGAAACGCAGCCGTGGGTATGATTTGTATAGTCCTAGCGTGTAAGTAATTTAAGATAGATATAACTTGTACATTTTTGCTGTAAATAAAAAAAATAAAAATAATAATAAAATAAAATGTGAACCCTACAGCAGAGGTTCACATACGGGCGATCTAGCGTCTCCTCTATATGTAGAAATTCTCTACGCAAACGTAAATTCCAATATTTTATCATTGTCACCGTGAAAACATAAATGCTAAATACCCAAAACGCCGATAAAGAAATATCGATCTGTGTGATAAATCGATAGAATAAAACCCCGCAAATCACACACGGTGTTTATTATCGGGAATGAATCATTCGGAGCCGTAAAAATCGCATTCGTCATTCAATTGGTCACCAAACGATAAATGTCTATTGCAATCAAGTGCCATTACACTTTCAATACCGAATTCACTTTTTTTGCTATACATGATACCCATTATAAATGACGTTCGAATTTTAAAAAAAAAGTTATTAGTTAAAAACCAAAGATTCTTAATAATAAGTAATCTTGTATATATATTATATATATATTCCTGAATCTCGGAATCAGCTCCAACGATTTTGTTGAAATTCGTGTGGCTTGTGGGGGCTTTGGGGGGAAAAATCGATCTAACTAGGTTTCATTAAAAAAATGTTTTTTACCCCTGTTTACGGGCACTGTAAACTGCTAAAATGTAGAATAGAATGCAAATGGTATTTTAGCTGTCAATTATAATGTCAAGCAGAGTGATGAAGTGATAACCTCGGATCGAGCCCCACCTAACCAATAATTTAAAAAAAAAATTAAGTTTAATCTTTTTTATATATTTTTAAAAAATTACCCAGCAAGTCTCGGTCATCCAAGTACTAGATATTAAATCACAATTAATTCTTAGCTATATAAGACTACAATATATAAACAGTCGGCAAGAAAAAGACAATCCTCGTGCCCCATTACAACGAATGCTTCCTTAAACTAGTTCACTTTAACGATTTCCTTTTAAAAACACCATTAATTTCAAATTCAATCGGGTGCACGAAATTCCCGAATCGCGTTGCCGTGCCGTACTTTCACCAACACTCTAGGTGGTCTAATACGGTTTTATTACTTCGGCATAGTTGTTTGATAAAGTTTTTATAGTTCATTGATCGTTCTATTTCACTATCATTAGTTATAAAACAGAATTTACTTCGAATATTCTTTCTCTGTCCTGAAATAATAAATATATGAGACACTTAATAAATATATGGGACATGGGACGGACGACCGTGTGTGTACACATCAAAGCAAGTAACTTTAATACTTGTGTTATGGGTGACAGACAACTGGTGAATATATACTTATATATGTTTACATACAAATATATACTTTAATACAAATATACACCCAGGCTCAAAGACCAACAAATTAATTTATAGTAAATGTTGGCCCTCAGCGGGTTACGAACCCGCGACCCGCGGAGCTGAAGGCAGGGTCACTTCCCACTGCTCCAACGGGCCAGTCAAGAAATCATAAACAGTTTCTTTAAAATATGAAACTAAAATAAACGTAGTTACTATATCATTTGTAGAATTAGGCGTTACTTTGCGGGGATCCATAATAAAAAAGTAATAATAAAATCATTTTTGTGAAGTTAAATAGAAAATATACATATATAATGCTAAATGTAGAGTGGACAATCCGTTTTCATACCTGATATATGCAGGATTCGTAAAAACACATGCACAAACCTCCACCACCGCCACCGCAATACACAAGCACAACATACGTTCACTATCACAAACTCAACAATCGTTTCGCCCAGCAATCGAAGCATCATCAGGAGATAGACTCCACGACAAAATCGTAAAGCTAGTAGTAGTAATATAGTTACTATACTAGAGTAGAGAACCTAGCCTAAAATGTGCTTTTTTACAATACAGAGTAAAGGAAATTATATGAGACTGTAGCGATCTTTCTTTCCTCCTGCTCTTATCCCTCTATAAGTGGGGTCGGCGCAACATGCTAGAAACATGATGTCACATGATTCGGCTAGGTATTTTACGACCGGATGCCTGCCTGTCATCAACTTACTTTAGTCGCCTTTTAACACACCTCGATAAGAAAGGAGGGTGGTCTATTCTACTCAGCCATATACCACACCGCGGGTCAAATTACCTTAGTTGTCTTTTACGACATATCGGTCTTATGATATTGCACGAGCTTACTTTACAGCAATCAATATTTACATTGTGAAATTTCTTTACCAAAACAAAGATGTCTGCCGATATTGCAAATACGAACTAAAAATACACATAAGTTCTCTAAAGAAAACTCGTTCAATCCTGCCTATTTTAATAAAGACATCATTTTGTCTGGCAAACACCAGCGATTTCTTTTTAGTAATCGTCCTAATGAAGCAGAAACAATGAAGCTTGTTAAAATGAAATACTGTGCCTTACCTTTTCAAAAGTGCTTAAAAGTACTCCAGTCTTTAAACGTTTGAGAATAATTTTATTTATTAATAAAAGATTTAGCTGTCATAAATCAAACCACGAGTGCATACTCGACTTATAATTAGGACAACAAATATGTTTGGCTTTCCTTAAGGAGGACTTTCTCTTTAATTACAAACCCATCTACATGTACCACCTCGTTGGTTACGCTTAATTTGATCAATGGGGCAACGTATAATTAATTAACAATCGGTTATATATTTCATCAAATAATAAGAAAAACAAAGCAAACAACTTATTTTAAAAGCATACAAAAAATAATTGATATATTTTGCTATTAGTTGACGATTCAAAAGTGCTTGAAAGAGCTTATTTAAATAAAGATATTTTGATTTGATTTGATTTACGTAATTCGCTATTCTATATGATTACATAAATGATAAAAATGCTTGGATAATTAAGGTACCTACATTACGTTTCTTCTAGTTATCCAACACCAAGGATCGCTGGCAGAGATTTTTTATAGTACATCTCTTTTTTTGGTACATAAATAAATAAAGATTATTTTGATTTGGTTTGCTGTGTGCGCTATTTCAACACAAACCGTTCCGTTCATAACAAATATAATGACGGAACCTAAATTTCTTATAAAAGCTTGAATAAAACAAAATACACACTTGCAAATGGGTTAGCGTATCGAGACCCATATGGGGTCAAAGGTAAGTGCCCTAACAGTAGTCTGCTAAACATGATAATAGGGTCTAACTCGCCCTTCTACTAATTCAGAGTTTGTTTGAATATACAGTTACGTGCTATCATTGATGGTATCCTGTTCTTTGCAAATAAAGTATCACATTTAAAAATATAAAAAAGGTGGCTTCTGGTATCCGGCTGAATAGAATAAGTCACCCTTATTTCTAACCGAGGTGACGTAAAAGGTGACTAAGGTAAGTTGACCCACCGTGTGGTATCCGGTTGAGTAGAATAGACCAGCCTCAATTCTTACCGAGGTGTCGTAAAATACGACTAAGGTACGTTAACGTCAGGCAGGCGGCCGGTCGTTAATTATGTATCCAAATCATATGACAACATGTTTATTATATAGAGTAATCCTGGACAGTATAGTAAGTAAGCTTTCTGCATCATCCTCTTCTTAACAGTGTTTTTAAATTGCTGCAAAGCTAAAATTGACTGAGAAATTTTGTTATAGAATCTTATACCCAAACCTAACGTACTTTTTCAAGGTGCAAAGCAGGAGCCGCAACCTTATGTCGGTTCCTACAACACTGTACCTACCTTATCACCCTAAATTTAATGTCTCTAGCCCAAAGGTTGCCTGGAAGAAATCGCTAGTTAGCGATAAGGCCGCCTTATTGTATCTGCATTAAGATTATATAATTATCTTTACAGTGTATATTGTAATTTTATGTGGTGCAAAAGTAATGTTCTATTCTATTCTATTCTGTACTCTACTAAGAAGTTCTATTCGAACATCAGAATGGCATCTCAGTTTTTTTCAAAGAATGATGTACTGAATTGCTAGAAGAGTTGCTTAAGAGAATGGCTGGAGAGTGTCATGAAGCTTTAGAAAATAGGTCTATATAAGGGCTTCTAAAATTATATTTTTATTTTGTTACAAAAATAGAAAAGTACCATCCTTATTTCTTACCTAGGAGTCGTAAAAGGCGACTAAGGTAAGTCGACCCGCCGTGTGGTATCCGGCTGAGTAGAATAGACCAACCTCATTCCTTACCGAGGTGTCGTAATAGGTGACTTAGGTAAGTTGACCCACCATGTGGTATCCGGTAAAGTAAAATAGACCACCCTCTTTCTTACCGAGGTGTCGCAAATACGACTGAGGTAAGTTGACAGGCAAGCGGCCGGTCGTAAAATACGTAGCCAATCATGTGACAACATGTTTGTAACATGTGCCGACCCCACTTAGAGTGGGATAAGGGCAGGAAAATGATTTTAATATTAAAATTTGCAAATTCTTTGCGTAGTAAGATTGTTATGAAAGAGCTTAGAAACCACACATCAAATGCAAGTGTCCAAAGCAAGCGACACGTTCATACCGCGGCTTTGGTGAAATGCGACCGCAATTGTGCGTGAACCCGTGTAGCAATTTTGTCATGGACGTATCGGATTCCAAAGGGCAACTTTCTAAGTTAAATTACATTGCTAATTAGATATAATTCGAAGTTATTTCATATGCCGACGCAGCTCAATGGTTTGAACTCAAATGCTTAATCACTAAATTAAACATGTTCTTTGGTGGTAAAAAAACGTCTAAATATTATCTGGAGCGTGCACTAAAATGTAAAAGTGATAGTGTTTTCATTTTTTATGGTTTGCTATATTGAAGATTGGGTAACTAGATTGAAGTAAATGGAAAAATTATTAAACCTGGACATATTAGAATTTACTGCTACATAAAGATAAGGTGCCTAAGTATATAAACCGATAAAATTTTCAGATATTAATTTAATTGGCCTCGTCCCATATCGGGAAAACAGCGTCAAGACCTGGAGCTGCGGCGGAAATTGCCAAATACGGCAAACGTCGGATGTATGCATCTCTCATCGAGAGTTATATATTTGTGCCGTTTGCAGTTGATACCCTAGGACCATGGAGTCAAAGTGCTTTAATTTTTTTATCCGTTTTAACACCTCGGTTAATTGCCTCTTCAGGTGACAGAGGGCTGGCTCCTTTTTCGCACAAAGAATCAGCTTAGCGATTCAGCGCGGAAACGCTGCCAGCATTTTTGATGATGGTGGCATGATTTGTATAGTCCTAGCGTGTAAGTAGTTTTAAATAGATATAACTTGTACATTTTTGCTGTAAATAAAAAAAAAATAAAAAGGATCAGAAGAATATACGTATAAATAAAAATATATAATTTTTTATCATTATATGTGCACAATGTAATTATATTAAAGAAGAATGTGTAAGACAAACCTCCCAAAAAAATATGCGTTCCAAAATTCGAAACGCCTATCGATCTTAATTTTTTTTGACTGGGTGTAATCGATGGAGACATTCCAGTAATATACCGTACACGTTTATCATATGACATCATATTCAAATATATCAATAATGAATATGTCCCATAAAAACCAAATGCCATAGTAACTTTTAATATACTAGAGGACAAGAGGTCAACAATGTAGTCGCAAACGTATTAAAAACAGGATCTGTAGGGTCGCCGCAATTACAATGTTTAATTAGTAAGACCCATAAAACATCGTTTTTAGCGTCGTCCGCGACAGACCTGCGAGTATTTTTAAATCAGCAATGTTACATGGTAATTGCGTTCGGACTTCCGAAAAAATGAAAAAGATAACGCTAACTTAACAAAGTGTCAAAGTGTCACTTAACAAAGTGACACTTTAACTTTTATCGCAATTTTCAGTATCTACAAATTTAAAAAGATTAATTAATATTCTCCTTGTTCTTCGTTCTTCGATTCGCAAATTTCATGTGTGGTATCCGCCAGAGTAAAATGATCACCCTCATTTCTTACATAGGTGTCGTAAAAGGCGAATAAGGTAAGTTGACCCACCGTGTAGTATCCACACCTTTTTTACCGAGGTGTCGTAATAGATGACTAAGGTAAGTTGACCCACCGTGTGATATCCGGTTGAGTAGAATAGACCACACTCTTTCTTACCGAGATGTCGTAAAATACGACTAAGGTACGTTGAAGTCAGGCAGGAGACCGGTCGTAAAATACGTAGCCAAATCATGTGACAACATGTTTATAATATGTTGTGCCACCCCCACTTAGAGTGGGATAAGGGCAGGAGAATGATGACAGCAAGCTCGAGAAGGTAAGTAGCAACACTCATAAATATTTGGCCACTTTACTCAAAGTTGTTCAATTGAAGAACACACTCTTTAATATACTTAACGCGCTATAATGTGTTGTGCCAACCCCACTTAGAGTGGGATAAGGGCAAGATGATGATGATATTTTAAATACCTCATAAGTTAATAACTATTTACTCAAGCTGCGGTAAACAAAATAAGTTAAGACGTTACGATAATTATATAAGCCTAAAGGAACTTAATATTTCTAAACTATGCGGTTTGTGTTTGAGTGAGCTAACTAAGAAGCTATTGAAAACAAAGTATTACTTCATTAAGGTTATGGGTAATGAGTTTTAGTTTGTAATATTAGGTGTTAAATGACCAACGCTCATTTCAAATAATAGTTTTCAATTTTATGCCGACGGTGCCTACGTCCAACGTAGGAAATATTCTTAAACGATGTCGTCAAGGACAACATAAAATATCGCGAGCAACTCATGGAATTTTATAACATTATGCTTTTAAACGTGTACAAAAATTATAGACCAAAGTTAGTTGGTTTCGAGACCTGAATCTCGATTCTTTTGAATGCCGAGAATTTGTATGGTATTGTCAATAACAGAATATAGAGCAGAATATGGTATTAATGGCTTTATTATTATTATTATTTATTATCCTTTTCACAAAGCGTCAAATGAAGTATGATTTACAAAAGTTAAAGAATTTACATTTGGAAAAAATCCTATTTTAAGTCCCAAATTAATTAATCAAATGTGTGAAAGCAATTAAGCGCAAAGTAATGAATTCCAATTTAATTAATAATTTAAAGTTTATTTAGTAGAAAGCAGTCTGAAAAAACTAAAAAAACCAGCACAGACTAAAACATATGTATATAGTACATTCAGCTATAAATTAATAACTTTTACAAAGCTAACGATTTCATTTATTAATTTATAGATCATTAATTTATATCGGACTAGCGGCCTGCCCCTGCTTCGCACAGGTATAAAATATATATCCCATGTCAGTCAGTGTAAAAAAAATGATTAAAATCGATCCAGTTGTTTTGATTTATTTATTACTGCCCGTGGCCGTAGCGTTAAATTTGGTGAAAAACAATTTCCTTTCCCTATACCAAGAAGATTTCCTGCTATCTTTGGAATATCTAAATTCATATAGTACATTATTACTTATTTACTTTTATATTTTACCTTTGTATTTTATTTTTACAATTAATTACAGAATGTCTTTAAACAAACTCTTGAAAGAGCGACATCGCTGCTAAAGTCGAAGTGTTATAGGGCGAAGCGCGGCCTCCTCATGGCATTTTAAATCTGTAATATCTCCGAAAATGTTCACTTAAATTACATGCTGTAAACGGCTATATTGATCTATATTAAATCAACAATTTATTTAAGGTACTCAATTGGATAAGGATTAATGCTGTATTGTATAAGAATCGCTTCAAAAATAAGGCATTATTTTTCGTAAAAAGTGAACGACAAAAAATGCTTTAGTGGGTTATCCATAAAAATTAGACATATACCATCGCGGACTTTTCTGTAGACCTTTTCAAGATGTACCAATACTTAGTACATTATTTTGATAAATCTCGTAGGGTTTAGACGGGTTGGCCGACGGGTTGGCCGACGGGTTGGCCGACGGGTTGGTCGACGGGTTGGTCGATATCCGAGCAATAAGTGATAAATAATCTACCAGATAAGTTATAAAAACAACTACAAATTGGACTATTAAATATCAACTGAACTCCATAAACATTTTCTCAATCAAAAAATTCCTAGATAAACTTTCATCCAATCATAATATCAAGCTTGAACAAGCCATTTTAAAAGGATCGCCGTATAAAATATCAGATATAAGCAACAGCAAATGGGTGTTTCAGTAATACAACATTAATTATGGAATCTCCTTGAGGAAATTGCAAAGTACAACGCTAACGATATTGGATATGTCCGGATTGTAATAAGCTCTAAGATGCGTGGTTTCGTATCTTAATATATTACAGACTTTATCGTATCATCCCTATACTTAATCAAATATATAAAAGAGGAAGAATTTCAGAACATGAGATTAAGATCGCAAAATGTTTTACAAAATAGGAGCTATTTTATACGAGGTATTCTAATAAAAGTGTGAATTTACCTTACATAACACGAGGTAATAGTAAATCTTTGCTATGGTCAATGACAAAAATTAGTAGGTTTTCGCTTGCTCTTTAATAATATGACAGTTGTAATATAAAACAAGTTTTTGCTAATGAATTAAACTTGTCACTTGCAATTTTTCGTAGGAAAAACGGAAGAGCAAAAAATTACTTAGGAATTCGTGTGAAAGTGATAATTGTAGCGTCATGTAGTAGCGTTGTATCGTTGTAGTGTCAACGGATGCAGTATACCCAGGTAGGGTATAGTGCATCCGTTGCACCAGATATGTTACTCTTATATCTTTCATACCTGCTTCAGGAATTTCGATTAATAAAAAAAAACAAACCACTGATTAAATACTCCTAGCTTCATATAAACGTTGACAACCTGTCAATCTAGAAGTGACAATTAGTTCAATTATTATGAAAACCAGCGCGTGGATTGTAGCCATTCAAGATAAGGTAACCATGTAGCTTTTTCATTGCAGACATGATGTGTTCATGAGCGACAGATAAAAAAAACTTAAGAGTTTTATTCATCCAAATATAGATAGCGCTGTACTGTATTAGCTTACGCTATTGAGTGTGCAAAAAAATTAGTACTAGTACCGAGAACAAAGTTGTAATTGACAGGTACCAATAAATACCACTATAGTCCAGGTATATATATATATATATATATATATATATATATATATCATCGATCGGTACTAAATAAACCCTATATAAATAAACATTATAGCCAATGTTAAACTGACAGATACTATACAGAGCTTATAGTTAGTTTAGTTAGGTTTCTACAACTATAAAAAATTATACAAGAACATCTAAGTACATGGTAAAAAATTATCTTCAGTACAGCATTATGCAGTCATAAGCATATATAATAGACACATTTAAATATTGAAGTTTTAACTTATATAACGCGTGTAGTTAATTTGATAGTGACATTCTTTCTTTTCTTCATTTTAGAGTATTCATTTCAAAAGTAGCGTTTATTTTTATTTTTCAACATAATCTTCTCTTCTAAAATTCTCTTCCATTTTTGTAACAATCGTAAATGTGAAATCAATATAATTCTAATGCAAATAATCATCATATTATTTTGTATTTTATGTATTTTATAAATAGCTTGTTTTATTACTTACAGGCGAAATTAAGTTTGAACAACTTCTAAATCGTTTTTCCGTTTTTACTTTCACTTGTTACAGTTCTTGTATTTTTTTTTTCTTGATATAATGTCCAGTATCTCAAAATCACTTACAAAAGATCACCTATTTAAAGTAAGACTCATGTATTATCCACAAAAGCTTATCTTCCTTTTATTATAAAAAAAGTTGTGCCATTTAATTAATTGTCCATCGATAAAAATTGTAATGGCCACTCTACTTCAAGGACACAAACAGAAGAAAATAATTGAAGCGAATGTTAAATAGAAGAGGCTACTTGATAGTTGATAGGTCAAGCGTCGACGATCGACCACTATTGGACATAATAATATAACTGCGGACACCCATGTTCAGAGGGTCAATGACACCAGGCAAGGCAATAGAAACTAGTCATAAAGCTCTACATTTAATTTTATATTACAGTGGAATTACTTAGAAGGGTCTATTACTGGTTAGTTGTTAGCGCACATTTTTTTCTGACTGATGACGAATAACCTTCTGTAACGGAGTAAGTTCTGTGTACCTTAAAGCCTTAAGGGGCCTTTTTTATGTATAGCGGATTTATGGGGTCATATCGTGTATTGTCTTTAGTCACATCACTGACTTAGCAAAAGGAACGCTTACTCCAATTTGCCTTTGTCACTATCATCAATACCTACCTACATGTAAAATTTATTTATTTAGCTTATACATACTCGTATGTATGTAGGTACGAGTCTCTGGCGACCGATTTATATCTATTTATATAATGACACCGCACGCGAAACACAAAGGCATAAATATTCAAATTATAGTGCGTTAAATATATTAAAGAGTGAGTTCTTCAATTTAACAACTTAGAGTGAAGTGGGCAAATATTTATGAGTGTTGCTACTTACCTTCTCAAGCTTGGTATCATCATTAGCCCACTCTAAGTGGGGTCGGCACGACATATTATAAACATGTTGTCACATGATTTGGCTACGTATTTTACCATCCTACCTGACGTCAACTTATTAGTCGTATTTTGCGACACCTCGGTAAGAAAGAGGGTGGTCTATTCTACTTAACCGGATACCACACGATTGGTCAAATTACCTTAGTCGCCTTTCTCTATAAACCAGGTGATAAGATCGAACCGAATAATTATAGACCTATTTCTGTCTTACCAACGCTTAGTAAAATATTTGAAAAAATAATGCTCGACCAACTTATATATTACTTTAATAGTAACAAATTTTTACATTCCGAGCAATATGGTTTTACTAAGGGTCGGTCAACTACAAATGCATTTACACATTTTTGATGCTTGGGAGAACTCACAGAATGCTATAGGCATTTTTTGTGATTTATCCAAGGCGTTCGATTGTGTTCAGCATAAAAACCTCTTGCTAAAATTAAGTTATACTGGTGTAAATGGCAACTCGCTGGGTCTTATTTCCTCTTATCTTAGGTTGCAAAAGGTATGCATTAATGATGCTCGGTCATCTGGATCGTTTAACGTTATGGGTGTCCCTCGGTAAGAAATGACGGTGATGTATTCTACTCAGCCGGATACCACACGCCAGCTTCCTGAGCTTGCTGTCATTTTTAAATTGATGAACACGGTCAGAAACTAACTAACGACATTGAAATACTAATGGACAAGAAGCAAATAAAATTGGAAAAGAGGACATTATGATAAATATTGCGACAATCTCATTTAAGCCATTAACACAACACTAGTTTTGATATTAATTGGATAATTAATAATAAGGATTAGCTCAATGAATACAAACATATGTTAATTAACATAATTTTCTTTAAAAGCAAGTATGTTAAATAAATTAGCCGTGTGGCATCCGGCTGAATAGAATAGTACCACCCTCATTTCTTAACGAGGTGTCATAAAAGGCGACTAAGGTAAGTCGACCCGCCGTGTGGTATCCGGCTGAGTAGAATAGACCAACCTCATTTCTTACCGAGGTGTCGTAAAAGGCGACTAAGGTAAGTTGACCCACCGTGTGGTTTAATAGAATAGACCACCCTCTTTCTTACCGAGGAGTCGTAAAGTACGACAGAGGTAAGTTGACGTCAGGCAGGCGGCCGGTCGTAAAAACGCAGCCAAATCATGTGACAGCATGTTTATAACATGTTGTGCCGACCCCACTTACAGTGGGATAAGGGCAGGAAGATGATGAAGTATAAATAATTGCTCATTCTTAATAAATAATTGCTCATTCTTAATCATTCATTAATATTATTCATACATCATACCCCAGAATTACGGTGAGACAAGTCTCTAGCTGTTTTTGCTTCTGTGTAACAAAAAAAATTCTTTACCACAGTGAAAAGATAATAAGCTATTATTTTAGTTAATTATACACACATGCCACCGAATCACACCCACCGATTAAAGTAGAAAATATATATCATGCCCCTTTTACGCTGGCATAAAAAAGCATCAAGAGAAAAATGAAGGCCTCAAATTAGATGACGTCATTTCCTATCGTTTACCTTGATTCTTAGAATATCTAATGTAACCATCATAAATACTCTTCTTTGGTGGTATGTTGCGTGTTTCTGGTATATATTTATTTAAACAAAAAGTATTTGTCGTTTGGACAAATATGTTTGTAATACGGAGCATATTTGCTTGTACTTATTTCAATATATTTTATTTGGTACACTCTTCCCAAATATTTCGTCGATGACATTTTTAAGAGATTACTAAAATGTTTACGTTATTTGGATCACAATACAGAACATAATCGCTTGAACTTAATATCGATTGGGAATGCCCATAATATAGTAATGTTCAGTAATGTACAATCGAATAATTTTTACTTATCGTTACTTATATTGATTCCTTTTGAGTTAAGTAGTTGGCTAATTTATGGAAGGCTTTCAAACAATAATATAATGCATCCATAAATTGCTTTTAAAGGTTTTCTCACGTACTAAATAGTTCTAACGACGCATTAAATCTCATGTAAGACTCTTTAAAATTCTAGAGCAGTTGCTTGGCCAGTATTTGTGCCAAATGTACGACTTGAGAGAATAAATAATTCTAAATCATAATTCACAGGATTCGTGTGGTTTTTTCTTAATTTTTAAGATACATATATAGTCGTTTTGTTTTACAGAATTTAGAAAGTACATGTCACGAGAAATTTATGAGCTTATAGAAAATGTATTTTACAAAAGTTTCCCAGGTTCAAACTTTGACAAACACCAACAAGCAGAAGAATAATAATAATAAATAAAGGACACGTATTGTGAGGAGTATTCCTCTGTATTCCTAACTACCGAGAGTTTGGGTCCTTTCTCCGCTCCCCGTGGATCCTGATTTTTTTATATTTTTAAATATTTTTGTTTATTCAAATTCAAAATATTCTTTATTCAAATAAACTTTTAAACAAGTGCTTTTGAATCGGCAACTCTACTGCTGGTTCGGAAAGCTGTTCCTACCGAGAAGAGCCAGCAAGAAACTCGGCGGTTGCTCTTTTTAAAAAATACAATTCTTAATACTAGTTACATTTAATGGTTTCTATCTTGTACAGGGTCGAACAATATCTATATCCACGCATTCTTATCGTCTAAATAATCCTCAACAATATAGTAGGTTTTCTGTAGCCTCTCCTTAGTAGTGTTTTGAAACTGCTGTAAATACAACGCTAAAATTGTTTGTGGAATTTTTTATATACAATATAGAGACCTCATGAAATCACTTAATACCCTATATGACCTTATCGATTTACATTAGTAATTCGTGACGTCGGCCACATGGCATCTAACAGTCACATCGAATCTTAGTTCGATTATTATTTAACTAATTACCTACTAAAACCATAATATCAAACGGTAATGTCAATGTTGACTTATTCACAATGTTACGAAATTAAAACTCAGAATTTTATACAAATTTCTATTTAAATTACTCGTTATAAAATGTAACTGAGGATTTTTATGACACAAAGCAAGTTCATGTTACGCTCTATATATTTATTTGGTAATGATCCAGACCATTTAACATCTTGTTATAACAAGGAAATTACACGCTTTCACCAAATAATGAGATGACCGTATGTTTGGTTGGCAATCAATTTTAATACGTTGTTCCATCCGATCATAAAACTCAGCTATATTAAATATTTGGTCTTCATTATTTTTGTTTTTATATAAACAAAATTCATCTTTCTGTATCGTTGAATATTTTATTTATAGCTAGTAATCTCCAGCGGCTCCGCTTGCGTGGGAAGATTTGATAACCATAAAAATGGTTATAATGGGTTAACCTTAAAACCTAGACATATGCTGTTGCGGACTTTTATTTAGAACTTTTAGATGGAAACAATTTTGTAAAACATGATTTTTGAATAACTTTCATCGTTTACTCGGCGCACGCAAGGAAAGCTGTAAATTTTGCCATTTCCGTAACATTGTTTATTGCTGCTCCTCTTCTATTTACCTTATCGTGATATTATATCCTATAACCTTCCTCAATAAATGGACTATCTTACATTGTAAGAATTTTTCAATTCGGTCTAGTAGTTCCTGGGATTAGCGCGTTCAAAACAAACATACTCTTCAGCTTTATATATATTATAGATTATATATTAGTATTGATATATTTTTAATTGCAAATTCATTTTCTGCCAAGGATAACAATACTTAAACATTGTTATGAAAGAATTATGTTTGAAACATTGTTATGAAGTTCACGCACTGAAACTTTTAAGCTGTTGCGTTTTGAATTTTTAATTTATCACAATATAAGTGCATTTTATATGTATATAAAATTTACTTTATAATCCATATTTTATAAACAAAAATCGTATTCTTGTTATCCTGATTACTTAGTGATATATTGAACATAACAAAGAGCAACAAAACCTAATAGCATCAATATTTTAATACACCTACTGATTAAAGAAACAAATGAATCTCCTATTTTAATTAAAAAGACCGCAAGAAATCCATTTCTAGACAGCTCATTAAATGCCGTTTTTATGTTTACCTAAAATAAGAAATGGGACCAAAACCCACAATAGCTATTAACAAACTCTATTGACAAATAATTCAATTAAGAAGTACAAAGACGCGGTCGCGTTAAGATGTTATCGTTGATCTTTGCCGGTGGCCAAACGCCGTTTCCACTGTGATTTACACATCACAGGGCATCAGGTTATTTGAAAATGATCACATGAATGCTAAGATGATCCGGCCTCACAGGAAGCAAGTTTAGGACCATTTTGTCAACGGTTGAAAACTCTTTGATTTTTAAACAATAATAGATAACGCTCTTTGATGCTATACAAGATTTAAGAACATAATTCGATGAAAACAGAAAAACAATTTAGTTCTCTCATTACACATAGGAAAAGTAGTTTAGTCATCATTTTCATATCACAGGTCGGCACAGCATATTATAAATATGTTGTCACATGATTTATGATTACATGATGATGACATATATTCTAATTAACCGGATCATCAGCGATTTTTATGAAACTTAGTTAAAGGTTTCGGGGGCGAAAAATCGATCTAGCTAGGTTTCATTAAAAAAAATCGGGCAACAAAATTACCGAACCCTACTTATTCGTCAAAAAGATTAAGCGACAAAGCTCGATATGTTTGAATTCAAAATAATATGAAACTGTATATTGTAACAAATCTATATTTATACATATTATAAAATGTCCCCAAAAGCTGTAATTGTTGTTGTTGGTTATGCAGTTGATTTCCTCAAAATCTACTTAAAGGAATTTTTGTACGGTTTGAACTTAAATAGTGTGCAATTCTTGAGGGAGGTTTATATTAATTGTACATTCTTCGGAATGGCTAAACTAATTTTGATAGAACTATGGAGGATAGAGGATTTTGTTGAGCATTATATACATTATAGCCTACTTCTGATTATAAAATTCCCATGATCGGGAAATACGCGGGAAAAATCTTGGAACACACTGACGTAGCGAGCTTAGCTAGTATGACATAAAAACTAAAATAGGTGTTATAACTAGTTAATGTTTAAATAAAGATTCATTACCACTTATATGTAATCTTCATTACTTCAAACTATACGAGGATTTTCTATTACGATCATAAAAACTTTACGGGCGACAAATAAGTTATTTCTTATTTAATTTTTATCTTAGTAACTGGACGCCCTAATGTCACTAATTAAATTATCTGTTACACACGAATTGGATGTGATAAATGTAATACCATCTTACAACTTAAGTCTAATCATCATCATCTTCCTGCCCTTATTCCACTCTAAGTGGGGTCGGCACAACATGTTATAAACATGCTGTCACATGATTTGGCTGCGTTTTTACGACCGGCCGCCTGCCTGACATCAACTTACCTCTGTCGTATTTTACGACACCTCGGTAAGAAAGAGGGTGGTCTATTCTACTAAACCGGATACCACACGGTGGGTCAACTTACCTTAGTCGCCTTTTACGACACCTCGGTAAGAAATGAGGTTGGTCTATTCTACTCAGCCGGATACCACACGGCGGGTCGACTTACCTTAGTCGCCTTTTACGACACCTCGGTAAGAAAAGAGGGTGGTACTATTCTATTCAGCCGGATACCACACGGCGTTTACAACTTAAGTCTAATGGTAATGATAAAGTAATGTACTAGAATTTAAGATATACAAAAATACTACAAAAAATCCACGACAGCATGTCTGTAACTCTTATGGTTAACTCACAATAACTACTGTTCTGTAATAACTACTGTATGTTCTAAATTTCAATTAATTTGCACGTGAGTGAAGCTGCAAGCACATCTAATTACTAATAACACTGTTGTAATATAAAGGAAAAACATAAAACACCTCCTCTTCTGCACTGTATTTACCAACTACACATACCTACTTAACTCCTAATAATTTTTTTAATTAATTTATTTAATAATCAGTTTCTCTAAGAAGTTGATCCTTTAGATGCCCTCCCATAAAAAAATCCTTGTTTTGTGGCTCCTTTATACCAAATTATGGACTTATTTTAAAGTAGTAATAAAGTTAGCCAAATTTGTATGCAATTTTAAAAGTATGCTTTAACAATACTATTTCTCACTAACTGCTAAAGACGGGCATCTTAACCCTGAATATTTTATGCATATATATTATCTATTTTATTAAATTTAATTCTTATATTGTAGCTCCTAAGACCGAAGGTGGCATGGTTGTACGAAGTTCAGTCGCTTTTTCATTAATTTAAAGATTTCCCAGTAATTTTGTTAAATATGTATTCATAAGAAATTATTTTATAATAGTCTTTACAATAAATTAAAAATGAATTGTGAGAAAACATATTGAGCAGACCTCACTTATAGTGGGATAAGGACAGGAGAATGATGACAATTAATTATCAAAAGATAAATTTTATTTTATTCATTAAACTTAAATTGTTATGAAGGTTTATTGTTAAGGTGCATTGTTAAAAAATAAATAACATTTTCACGTCTAATAGCTTCATTATGAAAACGTTTTATACTTTTTAACATCGGAACAGTTGAGATGGTTTTATATCCCGAAATCACTCAACGTTCATATCAGTATGTAAATAAATTAAATTTTACAGCGTGTCTAACATTAATCGCTTGACAGGGATAGTATAATCAAACTTATAGTGTAGCTAATATGGAGATGTTATAACATTTTGGGCTTTTAATTTTCTAGTAATTTTAGAAAATTGACAGTAAGTTATCGCATTTTAATTATCATAAATAATCGCTTTTATTTAAAATATTTGAATTTGGTCAACGTTCAATGCATTTTTTTTAAATACTAGCATCGAGCGAAATTCCGTAATCCCTAAATATTTATAATTAACTAGCGGTCTGCCCCTGCTTCGCACGGGCTATATAAAATATATATAGCCTATGTCACTCAGTGAAAAAAATGATTAAAATCGATCCAGTAGTTTTGATTTATTCATTACTGGCCGTGGCCCGCACGCGTTAAATTTGGAGAAAAACAATTCCCCTCTCCCTATACCAAGAAGATTTCCTGCTATATCTAATATCTAAATTCATATACTACATATTTTTATATTTTTCCCTATGTATCTTATTTTTAAAATTAATTACAGAATATCTTTATATACAACATTCATAGCTTTTTTATCATTAGACAACACAAACATGTTTTCTTTAGAGGTTACCCTTGAAAGAGCGGCAGTTCTGCGTCCGATCGCTGCTAAATTCGAAGTGCTATAGGGCGATAGCGTGGCCTCCTCACGGGATTTTAAATCTGTGATATCGCCGAAAATGTTAATTTAAATTACATGCTGTAATCGGCCATATTGATCTATATTAAATCAACAATGTATTTAAGGTATTTAATTGGATAAGGATTAATGCTGTATTGTATAAAAGTTGCTTAAAAAATAAGGCATTATTTTTCGTAAAAAGTAAATGACAAAAAATGCTATTGTGTGTTATCCATAAGAGATAGACATATACCATCGCGGACTTTTCTGTAGACCTTTTCAAGGTGTACAAATACTTAGTACATTATTTTGATAAATATCGTAGGGTTCAGCCTGCGTTTGCAATGTAAACGGAAAAAAATGTAATTATTTACGATATCACATTAGAAACCTTAAAAATTACAGTATTTCTCTACTCCATATTGAATAGTATTATACATATAAACCTTCCTCTTGAATTCCGCTCTATCTATAAAAAAAAACCGCACCAAAATCTGTTGCGTAGTTTTAAAGATTTAAGCATACATAGGGATATATGGACAAACAAAGAATGTGACTTTGTTTTATACTATGATGATATTTATAATATGATGTTTATACTAGTGATGTATAGAAATCGGCTATACTCAAGTGTTATTTTATCGGTTGAGCCCGACTAGTTTTAAGCCTATACAGGGCTTTTATCTTATCTTATAACTAGTCTGGCTCATCCGATAAAATAAGACGAGAATAAGATTTCTATACATTAATTATGATATTTTATTACAAATATTTTTTTTAATTCTTTTCCCAAAAATTTAGTTTCTATATTTTAAAGAATACGTAAAATTATTAGAAACAGGCGTAATTCATTAATTAGAAAATGTATTTTTCCTATAATAACAAAAGATACGAAAGTATCACGTAACATTCTTTAATAACATCTCTATAAAGTTACTTGTGTCAAACCACTCAAACGATCGTAATAATATGAAGTGGATTGTGCTCTCACACGATTGACCGCTTTGATTAAATGTTCCACCGAACACCGAATAGGAGTGACTTCTAATGACTAACCTTTATAAGAAAAACTGGTACTGGGTTTTGCATACACTGTAACGTCACTATAATATATATGTCGGATCAGGGGGCCGATTGAAATTAAAATCTTCTACGTCAGACATATCGTGTGTGCAAAATAAAGCGTGTGGTAATAAACGGGCAGTATAGTATCACAATAAACGATTTAATAATTAAAATTAACACAATCAGAGCAACGAGTCGTAAAACAATTCCCGGACGTGATATTCGCTCGGCGGCTGTCAGCGAAGTGAACTGTGTTGCCACCGGTCTGCTCTAACATGTCCAGACTTTGTCAAAACGTTATATTGCACAGATAACGCTTGCGGCTCGTTGTTACAATAATGCATTATCTGTTACATTCCTTAGACAAATGCATTATCTGTTACTCGCTACCGACATATATATCTTCTTCTTCTTCTTCTTTGTCAACCGATGTACGTCCACTGCTGGACATAGGTCTCTTCATAGAATCTCTATACCACACGATCTTGTGCCGCTTGGACCCAGCGGCTCCCCATGACCTTTGAGGTCGCCAGTCCATCTTGTGGTCTATCGACACTGCGTTTTCCGGCACGGGGTCGCCATTCCAACACCCTGAGACCCCAACGTCCATCGGTTCTACGCACTATGTACCCCGCCCATCGCCACTTCAGCTTCGCGACACCCTGAGCTATATCGGTAACTCTGGTTCTTCTACGCACCTCTTCATTTCTGATTTGATCACGTAGAGATACTTCGAGCATAGCTCGCTCCATCCCCCGGTGAGCGTCTTTGAGCCTTCTTATGAAACATTAATATATATATATATAGTAATATTCTATTCGTACTGAAAATATCCATATATATAAGACAAAATTTGATGTATATATCATAGACATTCGAGAGGTCGATCTCGGTATTCGCTTCTACAATAAAATTCCGCAATCTACACCAGTCTACAGAAAGATTTAATTATGTAAGAAATATACTTATACGTAAAACATATTACAAAATTGAAGATTATTTGGATGATTGAAATGCCTGGATTTGAAAATCCTTTCAGCTTAATACAAGACTGCTGTTTAATAATGTAGAATTGAAAATATTTAAAAGATTGACCGGCGAGTTTCTTGCTAGTCCTTTTCGTTAAAAGCAACATGCCGAATCAATTGTAGTTTCAATAAACATATTGATTCTTGACGATTCAAAAGTGGTTGGAAGAGCTTATTTGAATAAAGATGATTTTGAATTAATTTGATTTGGTTAAGTGATGGGACGGTTTTTTTAACTGTCAATGACAGTATTGTTTCGAGTGGAAATCAATACTAGATTGAGCCACAGCATCGCGTGGTCAGACCGTTAGTATAGTTATAGAGGATAATATAAATCGATATTATTATTTTACGGTGCATAAGGTTTGGCTGCTATATGACTAATAAAAAATGTTCCATCAAGCTTACTCAGTCGCTGTCGATTGACCGCCTATTAGATCGATCGATTGAACCTGATCGGTGCGGTAGCGATTCTACAGGTTATTATTAAAATGGCTGACATCATGTGATTATCGAGAACCCTTTTTATTTGAGGAGACCACCCGCTCTTCGGAAATTAATATAAACATATTTATAGTTAGTAAACTACATGTATCTTTGAACTAATAATAATTATAAGTATAAGGAGAAAATTATTGGGGTATTTTTTTTTTATTTAAATCTATATTTAATATAACTTGTATCCTATCTTAACTATTTAAGTTTGAGTTTTCTTAAGTTTCCGCTAAACTTAGAAAGTTTTTCCTTTCATAAGAACCTTATTAACCGATAATATACAGTACGTGGGTGATCGAACCTTGCTCGGTAATTTTTTTAATAATGAAAAAAAATTTAAATAAATAAAGAAAAATGAAAAAATAATAGGGCAGGCAGGCTCTAGACCGCCCGTTCCCCAAATGAACTACCATGACTTTACATTTGACAGCGAAAAATTGTGATTGTATTCAACGTAAATTTCAAAAAAAAATTTAGAGCAAAAAAACAGGGATAAAATGCATTTTTTTTAAATATCGAATTTTCTCCCCCAACACCCCCCTGCATGCTGAATTTCAAGAAAATCGTTGGAGCCGTTTCCGAGATTCCGGAAAATAGTCCGGAGTATAGAACTTACTTGTTTTACTTATGCGATCAAACTAAAAGGAAACTAAATGAGTAAATAAATATACAGCGAGCTTATTCATTAGCCACTGTCCAGGCTAATGCGGTACAGTCAGGAAGAGAACCCGACACCAGCTAATGGCGGGCGCTGCGACAACGGCTCTAGTTACCTCGTCTTGATTTGTTTTTATCTTAAAAACAATTCAAAGATGATCGTGAGTTAGATTTATATCAAAACAGGAAAAAAATAGCTACGTAGTTTGACGTAGCTGGTTTGAAAAAAATATATAAACTGAAGTAATCGCCATATTGTCAGGAGCGGTCTTGCAAAAAAGAGTAACTTCATATATATAAATAACCTGGGTCACGATGTGCGTTTACGCTAATCTTGAAAACTACTGAACTGATTTCAATGAAATATTCTAGAAACAAAAGTAATAATAAAATTATTTTGCTATAATCCGCGATGAAGTAAAATAGAAAATATATATAATGCTAAATGTAGAGTGGACAATCCTATACCTGATACACGTTCACAAACTCAACAATCGTTTCGCCCGCAACCGAATTATCATCAGGAGATAGACTCCATGACAAAATCGCAAGACCAAGCATTACTCAAACAAGTTATATACTAATCGGTTCAACTCCACCATTTATTTTATTTTAATTAAAAAGACTTGTAACACGCTGAAACTAGAAAACATTAATCTGATAGTTAATAAGCCATTGTTATGTTTAATGATATCAAGTTGTTCTAAAATGTTTAGTCGGAGACTTTTATCACGGGTGTGTGTGTTATTACTTTTAAATTATTTTTTATAAAACAGCATTTAAGATTTAATTTATTTTAATCATTTAGTACTCTGGGATTTAGCTCGCTTTCTTCAGTCTGCACTATCACTAGTCATCTCGGACTGGTATTCAAAATCCGTTGGCTATGCAAATATTCGCTGCTCGAAAGTAAACTCGTGCGCTGCGATAGAGATCTTTATTGAACTAGTGGGTCTCCTATTTCTAGTGCACCGAGTAATTTTATTTCACTAGTTTCAATGACTATTTATTTATTTGTATATGCACCTTTTATTTATTATACATATTTATAAAATATATTTATATAATATGCTTATTTATTTATATATTATATAGGTTTTTGTTTACATATTCCTGTACATTTGTTGTAAGTTTGTGTGTAAAGAAATATATATTGTTTAATTTTATAATTATCTTTATATACTCTGTCCCCAGTTATTTTCTTAATAGTTCCATAATGTTTAAGGTTGCCTGGAAGAAACCGCTGATTAGCGAGAAGGCCGCCTTATTATACCTATATTTATATATATCCTCCTGCCCTTATCTCACTCTAAGTGGGGTTGGCACAACATGTTATAAACATGTTGTAACATGATTTGGCTGCGTTTTTACTCGTAGTCGTAGTTTTTTTAGTCGTATTTAACGACACTTCGGTAAGAAGGAGGGTGGTCTATTCTACTAAACCGGATACCACACGGTGGCTCAACTTACCTTAGTCGCCTTTTACGACACCTCGGTAAGAATTGAGGGTAGTCTATTCTACTCAGCCGGATACCATACGGCTGGTCGACTTACCTTAGTCGCCTTTTACGACACCTCGGTAAGAAATGAGATTGGTACTATTCTACTTAGCCGGATACCACACGGCTTATATTTGTTCTAGATTATTAATGCCTGTAATATTTGTTTTTTATGTACAATAAAGAGTAGTCTTCTCCTTTTTCTATTTAAGCATATTAATTAATTAGAGAATGCTTTTGGATTAAATGAAAGATATACTTAATGAAAATGTTTTAAATCAGCGTTTTTTAAACTTTTTGATCAGGGGAACGCTTTTTAATCATCACTTTTATTTTGGAACCTCTAGTTTGTTTCACTAGTATGCTTTTAATATAACATTCTTTAAAGAGATTATATCATAATTAATTTAGTAAGTAAACTAGGATCTTTAAAAAAATGCTATTTATTTTAAAGGAGTTTTAATTCCACTTTTCCTAATCCGTCTTTTAGAGTTTTTAATTAAATGCTTAAGTTTGGCACATTTTCTACATATAAAGAAAATTTCATTCTTGCCTGCCCGGGGTTTGAACTTGTGACCCGCTTAAAAGATTCGTACGTTCTCGCCGCTGGGCTATAACAGCTTCTTCTCTACAAATTATTGAAAAACCATCATGCGCTTTACGGTGAAAGAAATCATCGCGATATAACCTACATATCCTTTGAGAATTATTTTTCTGACAAAGTCATTTTTCTCACTTAAACAAATTTTATGATATGGTTGTCTGTAGAAATCTTTTTTTTTATTCTACAACGCAAAAGCTAGCCATATGTCCGTGACTTTAGGCTGAATAACCTGTTATCGTGCACGTGGCGCATAGTATAAACAGAGTTGCAGCGATCTCGATGAACTGCCGGCGTGTAACCTAGAATACAATCGACCACTGAAATAGATCGAATGTTGTAAGCACGTGATAAAATTACAAGAACAATTTTTTTCTCGTATAACTTAAATATTTAATGAGTTAATCTTGTATGTATATATTTATCTTAATTTTGGAAACGGATATAAAGATTTTCAATTCAGCATGTAGGGGTTTTGGGGCGGAAAATCGATCTAGGTAGGTTTTATAAAAAAAAAAACTTCTTTGATCCCTACGAGCATTGAAAAATCTGCTACTCTAAAAATTGATTGTAAAGCTTAACTTCGCTGTCATAAATCAAGTTGTCAGAGCGCAATGGTAAACGGGCGTATTATATATGTGAAAATACCTGGGCTTAAGTCCCACATGTCACCGACCATTTGGGTCTTTGTTATTGTTTTTATCGCATTTTTTTATATATTTTAATAAAATTATCGAGTAAGGTACTGAATCTAAAGCATAATATTATATACGGTTGTTCGTTCGTGTAATAATAGTGTTATGGATGACACAACTGATAAATTTTATACATATATATAATTTTAATAAAAACTTAAATTCATAAATACATGGCAATGACTGGAGAATGATAATGACACCCTGAACCAAAAACGAACAGATTGTTTAAAAAGTAAGCACTCAGCGGGATCAAATCCGCGATTTGCAGAGATAGAGTAACTACCACCCGCAAACGGACCAATATGAAATAATACCCAACAATTTTTTTAAATATTAGGGACGGACGACCGTGTGTGTAAATGTCCCATATAATTTAAAAAATAACATAATTACCATACTGAATTTTATGAATTTGATAGTTCACCTTGTTTGAATTTTAACCATGTAATTGACATGAACTGTACTAAATCGTATGCACTACATACAACGAACATATGTTGTCACTTTGTTTGTTCATAGCACAATTGATAAGCTATTTTGTAATTGATGAAATTACATATCCCTTTTAAATGAACTCTATAAATAGTTACAGCTTTATATAACTCACTTTAGTTGCTTTCACCAATATTAATGAAGAACTTAATTAAAATTAGGCGTTATTTTGTAGACGTCCTTAATACAAAAGTAATAATAATATTTTAATAAAAAGTAATAATTAAATTTGTGGATAATCCTCTATTAAAGGTACAATATGAGGTAAAACCAAGCTTTTATATATTTACGTTTTAATGACTACCTAAATGGCTCAAATTTAAAAAAAATGATATTGACATAAATATTTATCAAAATAGTAAATATTTTGTAAACCTTTGCATGTGCGAAATTATTTTATCTCGAAAATGTACAGTGAGAAGTGCCAGAATAATCTATTCAATGTATGAACTTTTGAACAAATATTATAATAGATATATTATATTTGAACAAAATATTATAATAATAAAATTGATTTCCTACGGTCATGAAAAATTATTAGCATCCAGTCAAAACAGAAATATTCAAATTCAAATAATTCTTTTTTCAATTTGGCTTTTACAAGCAATTTTGAATCATGAAATTACTATGAAGCTACGACTGGTTCGGAAAGGTGCTTTTACCGAGAAGAACCAGCAAGAAACTCGGCGGTCCCTGTTTTCAAAAATAAATATTTCATTCATATATAATTGTAATAAGTATCTATTTCTATATGTGTTTAAAGCAAGGTACTATTACAAAAAAATAGTATGGAGCAAACTTACCTAAAATCACTTTCTGTAAAATTCTGAAATTTTCATCTACACATCACTATTTAAAATTAAAATATATATATGTATTTATAATTTTTTTTTTAATCGGATTTTTTTTTTAAATTTTGTTCGACTATTTTTACTAGTCCAAGACGCAAAATACCAGGCATCCAGTACTGTATAGGAGTTCAAACAAAGCTACAACTTTGCTGTTAGCATGAAAAAAGCGGCATTTTCTCTATGACAGACCGATATGAACTGACGCCGGCACGGCTTTCCGTTAAGAGCTTGGTACTTCCAGAAGTTATAACTAATGGAAAGTAAAAATGTTAGTAAAAGTCCGACCAATTTATTACCCGGTGAGTAAACGCAGTTGCTACCTTATTAAATGTACTATAAGTTTGTAATTTAATATTATACTATATACTAGCTAGGGTTAATTATATCTCATAACCCTGACTTAACTAGGTATTATTGTATTAGAGATTTTATAACGGAAAATTTACTACATAGTTTGTATAGTTATCAAATAAGTTATTAACATCGGTGCGTTATTTAAAGCGATTTTGTGATGTTTGTTCAGCGAGTTAATACTATGGATTGACTATTTTATTAAATACCTGTAAATAATAATAATGTACTATAAATATAAATATTTCATGAAATTCAGGACGTACGGGGTTTTGGGGAAGAAAAATCGATCAAACTAGGTTTCAATTTAAAAAAAATATTTTTCACTGTTTTCGGGCACTAAAAAAATGATAAAATTTTAAATACATAGTAAATGAAATTTTATCTGCCAAACGTATTTTTTGTATATTAAAACAAAAATACCGAACAAGGCTCTGTCATCTAGGTACTACATACTTAAATACAAATATAGACCAAGAAATTATTTATAGAAAATGTTGGTTCTCGGCGGAAATCGAACTCGCGACCCACGGAGCTGGATCGCGAAGGTTTTAGATTTTGTCGTAGAGTCTATCTCCTGACGTTGCTTTGGTTACGGGGCGAAACGACTGTTGAGATTGTGGTGGTGGATGTTTGCAGTGCATGAGTTTTTACAAATTCTGCATATATAAAGTATGAGAACGGATAGTATACTCTACATATCCCAATCCCACAAATAACTTCGTTTATCACGGATTATAGCAAAATAATATTAACATTACTTTTTGTTTTAACATTATAAATGTGCCGCACGGTGAAATTATAAACCATTTGTTTATTTGTATATTAGCCAATAAACAGAAGGAAAATTACGTAATGCATACTGAAAAATTGCCTTTAATGCCTAACGCTTACGCACCAATGTAAATTATAAAACACTATTTCGACAGCGAAAAAGTATAAAACAAAAAACAGGCACACTTTTAAATTGAAATTCGATCTTAGTTTGTAAAAATATGCTTTACCTGATGATGATATTTTAACATTTTTAAACAATTAATATTTTAAAGACATTTATCGAAGGTAGTTTATCTCACTCTAAGCGGGGTTAGCACATGTTATAAACGTGTCGTCACATGATTTGGCTACGTATTTTGCGACCGGTCTCTTGCTGATTTACTTACGTTAGTCGTATTTTACCTCCGTAAGAAAAAGAGTGGTCTTTTCTACTCAAACGGTGGGTCAACTTACCTTAGTCCCCTTTGACGACACCTAGTTAAGAAATAAGGGTGGTCTATCCTACTCAGCTGGATACCACACGGCACCAGGCATTCAGCTGTGAAACCCTGTGAAAAAAAGACAAATAACTCGCAAATCACCCTATATAATAGATATAATATCGATTATACTCTAGATGATTTATTGTGTCAATCTGCGAGCGATGACAGATGATGCCCGTCTAGACCGTTCCCTAGGGAGCCTGCGGCATGGTTATCAATTCGACGCGGACGTACTTAGATTTGCCATTAGATAGATCTAATGTATCTGTATTATTCGAGAAAGCCTTCTAGTGATGTGGTCATGTTACTCACATCCTATCCTATCCTATTAATATAATAAATGCGAAAGTTTGTGACTATGGATGTATGCTTGTTACTCTTTCATGGCGAATCCGCTGAACAATATCGATGAAATTTGGCACAGTATTCCTTATACACTGGAATATATATATAAATAAAAGTAAGCAAGTAACGGCCTGTTACTATCCCACTGCTGGGCATAGGCCTCTTCTCTCCGTTTTTGTTTTTGGAGAGAAGGATTGGAGCTAAGACCTACCACGCTGCTCCAATGCGGATTGGTAGGTTACACATATCCCCAGAATTCTCTAGAGATATGCAGGTTTCCTCACGATGTTTTCCTTCACCGAAAAGCGTGTGATAAATTGCAATTATCAATTAGACACATAAGTTTTATTAGAAAACTCGTTGGTGCCTGCCCGGGTTTGAACCCTAGACCTCCTCAAAAGAGGCGCACGGTGTTACCGCTGGGCTACCACAGATATCTGATATATATATATATATATATATATATATATATATATATATATATATATAAAGGTATATATAATAGGGTATCCTACTATACTAACATATATAAATCCTGTTAATTCTACAGGAATAGAATGAAGGGTATAATCTAGTAAAGAATAAAACCTTTTTAGATTTAGGAAATTCATAAGATTTACATTGACTTAAATGAAACTTAAATAAGTACAATTCGCTTATGGCTGCTATGGTGGGACAACTCAAAAAATTAATATAAAGCGTATGAAAAGGTAAATATCTTAAGTACTGAAAAACAACTATTATATATATTATATGGTCATAAAGATTTTATAATCTATTGAATATAATTTATAGACTCATCCGCTTCTAAGACCACACAGTAAGCTATTACAGCCATAGAGTTATTATACTAGAGTAGGGTTGCCAGCCCAAAATGTGTCCATCGACAATAAAGAGAAAGAAAATGAGGCTTATAATCTCCCTCTTTTTCTCGCATGCGTAGTGAACAAACGACATTTTATAAAATGTATAAGATCAAATTGGAGGAATATTATACATTTTTTTTATTTAAAATCCACATATTTATTTCAGTTTTAGTTGTGTTTAAATAAATTCCATAGTCATTTTAAAGTTTTGCTTTTCTTAAAGTTCTTAATTTAAATACTTGGACGTTACTACGTTCTTAGTATTTAAATTAAGAACGCGCCATTAATATTTTATCTACGCATGTGTAGTTAGACAGAGAAAACAAGCCACAACTTCCCTCTCTTATTATTTGTTGCCACATTCCCACTAATAATACTGCCTTTTGCTCCCCAACTGTAGTGAAATAACTCTATGATTACACCCACGACGCACCTATAATCTTGCTTATTAAGATATAAACAGCACAAATGGGATATTAATGGTAACGGGGCATAAAGGAATAAAACAATAAAGTTGTCTTTGGTTACGGTGTTTTATGTTGACCTACGCTCTATTATTACATTAGGCGCTATTAAAAGTATAGGTACATATCTCAACTTTGCGAAACTCGAGTTCACATAGGTAATAAAAAATAAACTAAATTATTTCAAATTTATACTGATATTATTAATGCTGAATTCTGAATGTCTAGGTAATGCTAAATGTCTACGTATAATGGCTAATTCACAGGACCAATATTAATGAAATGTAGTACAATTAAAAATCATATACCGGGGTACCATAGAGTAAAAAGTTCCCTTTTTTCTTTCGATAACAGGGAAATAACACCTAAACATTATTAAGGGGATTTAAACGCGAACGAATTATTATTATAATAATTAAATTTGTTCAAGCACACAATTGAGTTGCATATTAAAAAATGTGTATAAATAAATATATAGTTTTGAATTCGTCTTTGATTTCTTTTGGTTTTTGATTTATTTTGTACAGTAGCTAGGCTGTAAAATCAACTATTAAGTCATTAAAATTCTTTTTTTTTCGGTGATATTGTCTCTTTAGTCAGATATTGTTATAATATTGTTTTATTTTGAAAATTCTCTTTATTCGTTATTTGACCATCATAAGAGTAGGCAACGATCGAAAACATACAGCCATTGAATATTTTCAAATATCTAGGTATAAACTAGTCATCCTCATGCCCTTATCCCACTCTAAGTGGGGTCACAACATGTTCCGAACATGTTGTCACATGATTTGGCTACGTATTTCACGACCGGCCGCCTGCCTGACGTCAACTTACCTTAATCGTATTTTACGACACCTCGGTACTATACCACATGGTGGCTCAACTTACCATAGTCGCGTTTTACGACACCTCGGTAAGAAATGAGGGTGGTCTATTCTACTCAGCTGGATACCACACGGCGGGAAATATCTATATACTAGTATGATAAAAAATTCAAATAAGAGTATACGATAACAAGCAGTTATCAAAGCAATACTGTCTGTGAAACTATCAAAATACCATATACTCGATTTATTTATCAGAAGCGATGTCTAACAATTACTTCTGATTTACCGAACCTATTATTTATATCCAAGTTTCTGTTTTTCTTATTTAATAAAATGCGCGCGACGATGGATGCGCATACGATGCTATAAATCAGAGTCAATAATCGGGCATAATCGATCCACGATGGGGTTACCGACAAACGATTTATTTATAATCATCCCGCTTCGGAAACCCTTTCTTAAGAAATAACTTTATCAGCTATCATCATTCTCCTGCCCTTATCATATCATAGCATTAGTATACTTATCATGTCATAGCAGAACATAACATTGTGAACAATAATAACATCTTATAGCTATCACCATAAGTAAAAATATTATATATTATTGTCTCCTTTAGCTTGGTATTTAAAAGCTAAATTGATGACTTTAATATATGGCATTGTTTAATATCTTTTTGAATAAAAAGTACTCATTGTACAAGTCTCTTTTTGCTTATTAATTAAAAGTGAAGTGGATCGGCACAACATGTTTTAAACATGTTGTCATATGATTTGGCTACGTATTTCACGACCGGCAGCCTGTCCTTACCCTAGCTTAATCGGCTTTTACGACACCTCGGTATGAAACGAGTATCATCGACAGTATTTTTTTATCAGTCTATATTATTTCTATATAGTTCCGCCGTGTGGTATCCGGTAGAATAGACCACCCTCATTTCTTACTGAGATATCGTAAAAGGCAACTAAACTGACGACCCGCCATGTGGTATTCAGCTGAGTAGAATAGACCACCCTCATTTCTTACTCAGATGTCGTAAAAGGTAACTAAGTTAGACGACCCGCCATGTGGTATTCAGCTGAGTAGAATAGACCACCCTCATTTCTTACTGAGGTGTCGTAAAAGGTAACTAAGCTAGACGACCCGCCATGTGGTATTCAGCTGAGTAGAATAGACCACCCTCATTTCTTACTGAGGTGTCGTAAAAGGTAACTAAGCTAGACGACCCGCCATGTGGTATTCAGCTGAGTAGAATAGACCACCCTCATTTCTTACCGACGACTAAGCTAAGTTCACGTAAGTAAGGTTGATAATAGATGGCGCTTTTTAGTGTCATCCTATTCCTGCAGAATTAACAGGATATCTTTAGCCTATATGTTATTTCGGTGTATAAGGAATAATGAAGCCAAATTTTATCGATATTGGGTCAGCGGATTCACCGTGAAATAGTAAAAACATACATCCATACTCACAATCTTTAGTTTTTATAATATTAGTAGGATAATCTATAAATTATATATGATTATATATATAAATTATATATAACTATTATTAAAATACTTAGAAAAGACTTCCAAAATAAATCAAAACAATTCCTAAACACTTTAATACTTTTAATTACTTTAGTAACAATTGTTTTTCGTCAGAACAGAATGCCGCCAAAATGAATTCAATGAATTCCATTTTTAAATCTCCTCTTTAGTTGAGACTACAATATTGAGACTAATGCCAATATTTATACTTCGTAATACACTAAACTTAAATCACACCTACAAATATCATTAACATCTTCATCTTCCTGCCCTTACCCATTCTAAGTGGGCACAACATGTTATAAACATGCTGTCACATGATTTGGCTGCGTTTTTACAACCGCCTGACGTCACATCTGACGCCTGACGTCAACTTACCTCTGTCGTATTTTACGACACCTCGGTAAGAAAGAGGGTGAGGATACCACACGGTGGGTCAACTTACCTTAGTTGCCTCTTACGACACCTAGGTAAGAAATGAGGGTGGTCTATTTTACTCAGCCGAATACCACACGGCGGGTTGAGTTACCTTAGTCGTCTTTTACGACACCTCAGTAAGAAATGAGGGTGGTACTATTCTATTCAGCCGGATACCATAAGTTACAAATATCATTAAAATTGACAAAAATCTCTGACAGACTTTATAAGGAATAATTGTCTATGATCTACCTGACCCCTAGTTATCAGTGTTATGTTGACAAATGTTCACGCCTCGGTAATGGCCGTTGGTAAGAATTAATTAGATCCCTTATTAATTTGGAGACTGACCGCCACGCCTCGTCGGCGCTTTTTATTACGTATCTTAAGTTTTTTGTAATAATAGATGCGTGTAAATGGAATAGATTTATTATTTCAAATACCGATCTAATGGATGATCAAGATTTTTAATTACCGTCGATATCTTTTATCCTTTGAAGAAAAGCTTTGAGATTATATTGATTTAATATTTAATGTTCAAAGTAGTAATGCATTACAGAAGAGAACCAATGGATTAGAACCCCAGTTTTTTATTATTTTAAAATTAGACTTTGATAGCCCAGTGGTGCGACCAAAGACTCTCTAGAGACGATCATGGGTTCAAACCCCAGGCAAATAAGTTTTTCTGATCAAAATTATGTGTCTTATTGACAATTGAAATTTATCACACGCTTTTCGGTGAAGGAAAACATCGTGAGGAAACATGCATATCTCTAGAGAATTCTAGGGATATGTGTAACCTACCCAATCCGCATTAGAGCAACATGGTAGGTGTTAGCTCCAATCCTTCTCTCCAAAAATGGAGAGAGAAAGCTTATGTAGCTAGCAGTGGGATAGTAACATAACTTTACTTTATATTAGGCTGATTTTTAACTACAATTTCCGTCCCGCGACCGTAAATAAATATTAATATCAAAGCAAAAAGGAACAAAAAATGAGATTGAGAAAAGACTGAGGTTATGTTACAATAATTAAAACTACAATACGCAGTATTTACTGTAACAAATTTCATATCAGTTAAGTATTTATTGTTTCTACATGTCTTTTTGAAGGTTTTGTACGTTAATTTCAACTCGAAATTTACCTCTTAGCGACATCTAGTGTGGAGTAGCATAACTTATTAAATTAATATGCTAAATAAACCTACAGTCAAATTGGGTAACTTTGAATTTACGGGTAACATTGAATAAAACGACTAAAATAATTATTAATTTTTTTTTCAATATCTGTAACCTGATTTAAAACTGATAACTGAGTGAAATGAAAATATTAAATGTTCTAGTTGTCAAATGTCATTTAAAATTTATAGTTTTGAAACAAATTTTGACACTTTTTCAAAATTTTCTGTTCGCTGTCTTTTAGCACTGAAAAGTATGTGAGTTACATTTCCGATTTAATTACAGAAAAGGTGTGTAAAACACATGATTTTCGGTTTCTAATGATCAATTGTACGTTGAAATTATACTTTTTCACATAATTTCATGATTTTGCATCGTTTTATATCCATTGACAGGGAAATTTGTGGACCACCCCTATTTTTAGTTAAATATGGGTAACTTTGAACGGTTCAAAGATACCCAATTGCATTATCTTAGTTTATGGGTAACATTGACAAAGAGTTATTGATTTCTATAAATATTTTCTAGTACATATTTTAGTACATACAGTAATTACAATAGAATTATTTTGCTATAATCCGCGTTTATTAAAAGAATCTATGTATTTCTAAACGTATAAAGCAGGCAACATACCTTATACCTACATGCAGGACGAGTCACCACACGTATCGTAATAAAATCTAATCCGGTGCTTTAACAAGGATGAAAGCTTAGCTGTATAGCTGTGATAGCCCAGTGGTAACAACGTCGGACTCTTTCGAAGTGGTCGCAGGTTCAAACCCAGGGCAGGCATCAATGAGTTTCTATTAAAACTTATGTTTCTAATTGTGAATTACAATTTATCACACGTTTTTCGGTGAAGGAAAACATTGCGAGGAAACCTACGTATCTCTAGAGAATTCTGGGGATATGTGTAACCTACTAATCTGCATTGGAGCAGCGTGGTAGGTCTTAGCTCCAATCCTTCTCTCCAAAGACGGAGAGAGGAGGCCTATGGTCAGAAGTGGGATAGTAACAGGTCGTTACTCGCGGTCATGGTTTCCAAAAAAGGAATTTACTATTATTAAAAAAGAAAACATCGTTTTCATCTTAAAAGAGCATCAAATAACAAAAAATAAAGATAAAATGTACATTGAAGATGACATCTCATTCATGGAATGGGGTGAATTATTTTTCAAATTCTCTTGCCAACCATTAATGTTTTGATCTCATTTGAATGGTAATTGATTATAGAATTTGTTATTTAGGTTTGATTTTTAATAAATATTTACAATTACAAATAAATATGTATTCGTTACAAAAAATAAATCTACCCATTTGTTGCTAATATTTAGTAAATGGCAATTTTAAGTAAACGGTTGGCTGTTAAGTATGACAAGTTGACTTTATTTGACAGATCTATCTTTCATTCATTCAGAACATAAGTATAATTTTACCCATGATACAAAAATTCTGTGAATTCAAGGATTTTTAGTTTTCGAAATAATTCGGTTCAAAGTTACCCAAAACTCATGGTAACTTTGAACACGCACAAAAGCATATTTTTTTTCCATTTCCTTTCTAGTTACTTAGTAATACAGTTAGTTATTCTAAAACTCGGTATAAAAGAACACTCATTATTCATCAAAACCTTAAATAAGGTCATCCTATTTTTTTAAATTTTGAAAAATCTGAAAAAGTCATTCAAAGTTACCCAATTTGACTGTACGTAAGTTAAGTTTTCCAAAGCTCTTTGTAATATTATTATAAAGACATTTCCAAATGTCTTTATAATAATATTATAAAGACATTTGGAAAACTTAAAATGTTGATAAAAGTTTAATATAATATTTAATCTTTGACACAATACAGCGTTGAAACAAACGACGATCAGACGATTTTAATAAAGCTTCTTTTCAGTAAAATACGAATATAAACACCGGCACGTTGCTTAATGAGCTTTTATTTAAATTGAATAATAATATTTCGATCAATTCAATTTAATAGATTTTTCATAGTAGATTTAGAACGAAAATTTAAATAAATCCACTCAAAACTATTAAAAGAACTTTCCTAATTGTTAACAATTACAACTTAAATTTCTGAATTTGCAATTTTCATTAATTTGTTGATAAGGACTTCCACATTTTTGTATCCTAAACCAATAGTTAAGATAACTATAATCTACCTCATCTTAAATTATCACAGAATTACGCAAGATTGTAATCTCAAAATTGTCAAACCCGTGACGATAGGCGAACTAAAAAAATGAATTCTCTCTTGTTATCGACACATTTTTAGAGATATACTATCTTACGAGATTCCTATTACGTTTTAGTATGTAGTTTGATAGGTCTCAGATACCTAGTGTGGAAGGAATTCTAGTATTCTATAGAATACTAAATTGGGTTGGAGTTTTTGGTGGCACAAAAATGGATAAGCCCAGTGGAAGTAGACACTCCATTGAAAAGGTGGAAATGTTCGAAGTTCGCGAACATGTTCCTTACCAAGCTGAAGTAACAAGAGCACCCGCTGCTTACGATGAAGAAAGTAATGATTTGTATAGCTCCTCTTGGAGTTCAGCGTGGGCTGCCATCTGTCAATTAATTAATTTACTACATCACATGCAAATAGCAATCGTAGTGTTTTGTTTGTGGCACTTCGCATTGACATCCCAGCCTAATGGAGCAATCACTAATTTGCAACTGCACATTGTTTTCGCGGGAACTGGCGTATGTATTCAATTAACGTTAATAACTAAACCTAAACCAAAGGCTTTTATTGCTTATGTTAAAGCTGCTGTATAGTATCCGGCTAAGTAGAAAAGACCACCCTTATTTCTGACCGAGGTTTCGTAGAAGGCAACTAAGGTAAGTTGAACCGTTGTGAGGTATCCGGCTAATTTTAAAAGACCACCCTTATATCTTACTGACAACTGAGTGTCGTTAAAGGCGACTAAGGTAAGTTTACGTGAAGCAGGCGGCCAGCCGTAAAATAAAACCAAAACATGTAACAACATATTTAAAACATGTGATGATTTAACTGAATGAAAAAATACTAAGATTGGTATATCTACCGCTCTATATTTCTTATTTCATTATCTAAAAACGTTATTACTAGAATGAGCATATTTATGATGATTAATGATGATGATGACATCTAACTCTTAATTCTTTAAAGTAAAATAACTTTTAGTAAAATTCTTGCGTCGTTTTAATCGTAAAGGACCGTAGATTTAATACTCGAAATATTTTTGCCCGGCAACTTATGTAAAAGAAGTTACTATTACAAATATGATTTCTGAATTTTAAAGTTCAATTTCTTTAATAATTAATAAATAATTATATTTCAGTATCAACTATTCTTAGTAGAATCTATAATGACTTTACACAGACATAACTCTTGGTCATTTCAACTAAGCAGCGATAGTAAAAGGATCATACACGGATGTCTCCAACTGATTGGTTCTATGTTCGTCCTCGCTGGAACATTCCTTGCTTTAGCCGAAGTCAATATGCAGATCAATACAGCCCATGGAATTTGCGGTGAGACAATTGTAACTCTTATCAAAGCAATTGCTAAAGGCGACCGTGGGATATCGTGAGTGACAAGATAAATTTAGTATCAAAATTATTGAGTGCTCCACTTCTACCTAGAGATAAACATTGTTTATACCAAAAATTCTTATACTTAGCCAACCATATTTCACTTATTACTAATATAAGATCACTTATAAAATTGAAAAGTATATGAAAGTTTTCTTCGAATAACAAAGCTGAATAAACGGAATGCTATTGATTAGCAGCTTGTTTGTTTGTAAATTCTTTATTGCATTAATTAATACAAAAATGATTAAAAAAAAATTTGCAAATGGCGGGCTGTTTCCGGAAGCGAAATCTCTTGCAGCCAACCATTCCAAATTAAAAAAAGTCGAAGTAGAATTCGTTGGGTTATTAGAAAGTGAAATGGGAGAACTATAGCTATAGCTTATTAATGGGTATCAAAAAAAGGAAAGATCTTAATATTTTTTTTATTAGTAGATTTAAGGAAAATTCGTCAAATGTGTAATGTAGTTTAATCCTATCAACTTAAATTCTGTAGTAACTTTAAGCATTTCATGCTTAACATGGAATTAGTACGCGGGTCTTATTCAAGACATAATATATTTGTGGCGAGCACAGAGCTATTATAGATAGAATAGCGAAACTATAGACAGGCCTGTATGTGACAAAGACAATAAATAACGAGAGGGAAGATGAAACTCGTAAACTTCACCTATTTTATTCAAATGTAAAAAAGCGACAAATAGATCACTCTCACTTGCTTTCTCTTTATTGTAATATGTCACATTTTAGGCTAACTTACTTCCTACTTAAGTACTTACTCTCAGTATAACAACTTTATGATGGCTAGACGCTTTTAATTTTTACTACAATAGCAATTTTTGTTTTCAGGTGTGATCGCACTAACTTTTACCCTCATAAGTTTCGTTTCGGGCATCATAGCGTTGTTTTCTGCAAAGGTCCGTTTACTAGTCAAAAGCGGGCCGGTGAAAATATTACACATAGCCGTGGGCATGTTTGCGGTCTCCATGGGTCTTATTACAATGACGATTGGGTTCAATATGGATTACTACAGTGCTACGCAAGGAGGGTTATCAACCGCACTAATGTCATTTAGTGTAATTATTCTTATTTACATTCTCATTCAACCCATCGTCGATTTAATATCAACCACTCGGAATACACTGTGACTAGTCGATATAGCCGGTTCCACTGATGGAGACAGTAATGCCTAATCTAAATAATTTTTGTTTTGTAAAATCAATTCAGAGAAAAATAACTAAGCTATATATTTCAGGCGCTTTACAGAAACATAATAAAGTTTTCGCACTCCTTAATACAAAGAAACAATAGAATTACTTTGTTAAAGTCCCTTAATCTATTACAAAAAGAAAATTTATATCTATGGTTTTGATCAAATCAATACTTAGTTAGTGTATCCTGTTGAAAATGTTTTATAGATGGCAAGTTAGTGCTTTATTCTGTTTTACCATGTTTTTATTTGGTAATACAGTAAAATTAGAAAACCATAGATTATTTGCTCTGTAATATTATTTATTTAATCTGTAATAAAATGAATTAGAATGGTTACGGAGTTAGGCGTCTCATAAATTGTTTTTAGACAAACTTAAAAAGTAATTCCTTTCTCGTCAATTTCAACTTACCTTACAATCGTATTTATTATTCCATTCCGTTCAAGAATATACTGTCAATTTGGTATTCAGTTAAAATTGTCCCTGGGAACTTTATTTTAGTTTAAATGTAGTTTAATTTATTTAAGTATCCTAATTTTTTTTTATTGTTAAGACTTTTTGCATTAAAAACAGTAGAATGAAAAGTGGTTCAAAATTTTTTATGCGTAATATTTTTACGCATAATTAAGTTTCAAATTCTGTTTGGATGTATTTAGGTAACCGATAATTTTATGTATTTTTACAGAATAATTTATTACAAGCAGAGATAACAAAACACCTGAATTAATAAAATTTCATAATTGTTAATTCCATAATTTATAACAACTAGTTTTTTTATGTTTTAGAACTTTAAAATAGGTGCTTATAGTAAATTTATTCTTAATAAGTGAATGTATTTGTATATAAATGGTCCATAAGTACTTGTATTGTTATAGTAGAGTAATGATATTAAGTAGATTAGCCATAGGTAACCTAATACGTGTATGATTGGTTTAAATAAAAGAGTCTTAAAAGAAACTATAAATTTGTATTATTACAACCCTTTCCCAGCCAGTGGGAAATAAGTAAGAAACAATCCTTCCTATTTATGACATTTTCGTAATTAAACGATGGATATTCACTACTAGACAAAGGTAGGTCTTTTCAAGAACTTCGATTGGTATCCTATATATACCTCAATGGCAACTGCAGTAATCTGTTAAATGTAAATTGTAATATAATATAGAAGTTTAAATAAAATAGAACCAAAGTGCTCTATGCAGATACTCTAAAGTACTAATAATGCGCAATGTAAATCATGAAGTTTTAAAATTTTATTATAATAAACGACATTGTTGTGTTAACATTATGGTTCGATCTCAATCACTTTTGTTTTAATTAATAAAATAAAGATTAAAAACTAAAGATTTTGAACGAAAACATAAAACAAAATTTCTAATGTCATCTCGCCATATTTCAATGGGATATTATCTGTGGTCTATGTCATTTAAATCATTCCGGCGAAGCACTTTTACGAATCTAAATAAAAATTGTATATCTATTGAAGTGAATTCAATTATACTATTAAAATCTATCAAAAATGGTAAGTATGACTTGACCGTACTGTTTTTATTATTACAATTTAATGTGTACCACTTATACGAGGTTAACAACTTCTTGCTTGGTCATTCAAAAATATACCAAACATACTTTGTTATTTCACAGGCCCGGCGTTATGATACAAGAACAACTATCTTTTCTCCAGAAGGTACTTATATTGTTTTTAATTTAATACATCCGAAAGGAATGTATGTATGAAGTTCTTTGAACATATCGTAATCATTGCAGTTAAAGCATATATTTTATTCATTTAAAAAAAAATCAAGTCAAAATACTCAAAGCGAAATGAATAAATACCTAAAATACACAATTATTATTTTTACACAATAGTTATAAAACATTCAAGGTGATCAGAGGATCTGATTATTATTAATTAGAACACTTTAAATTTGATCACCTATGCAGATCTTATATACTGTTTATTTACTAGGGATCATTTCATACAGTGAATTTTGATATCATCCTCCTGCCCTTATCCCATTTTAAGTGGGGTCGGCACAACATGTTACTAGCATGTTGTCATATTATACTACATATACGCTACGTATTTTACGACCGGCTGCCTGCTGACGTCAACTTACCTTAGTCGTATTTTACGACTCCTCGGTAACAAAGAGGGTGGTCTATTTTACTCAACAGGATACCACATGGTGGGTCAACTTACCTTAGTCGCCTTTTACGACACTTCGGTAAGAAATGAGGGTTGTACTATTCTATTCAGCCAGATACCACACTGCGTATACAATGAATTTTGACATGACATTCTAAGTTTAAACTATCTTATAGGAAGACTCTATCAAGTTGAATATGCTATGGAAGCTATAAGTCATGCTGGTACATCACTGGGAATTCTGGCAACAGATGGTATCTTGCTAGCAGCAGAACGAAGAAATACTAACAAATTGCTTGATGAAGTGTTCTTCTCTGAAAAAATATACAAGTTAAACGATGATATGGTTTGCTCTGTAGCTGGTATTACATCTGATGCTAATGTGTTGACAAATGAGCTAAGATTGATTGCCCAAAGATATTTACTGCAGTATGGAGAGTCAATACCTTGTGAGCAGTTAGTGTCTTGGCTTTGTGATGTAAAACAGGCATATACACAGTATGGAGGTAAATTATAATTTTATGTAATGTTACATAAGTTGCAATTTTTTGTAAGGATTGTAATTAAATATTTTATTTAATCTGTGAAGTAATGAATCCAAGCTTCTAGCAGATTGGATTTTTTCTTTCATAATTTCTCTTTCACTTTAGTCTTATTAATGAATTAAATTATGTTATCATCATCATCATTTTTTTCTTTTCTTTATGTACATTGAGCTTTGTTTATAAACTAATTACATTAGCAGCAGCAAGAGGTTTGAAGAAAAAGAATTTTCAGAAAGAATTTTTTTTAAATTACAACTAAACTAAACCTACTTAAACTATCTTCTCAGTCGAAGCTAAATCTAATAATGATGGATTATTGACATTTAATCAATAAGTTTTCCTCGGCTGATGCAATGCCGCATCAGCTTTACTCTACTTTCATTAGGAATTAATTTAATTAGCCTGCAATATCATCAACTTCCGCACATTTGGAGGCTGCAAAATCAGGAATGCGAACACAGCGACTAACTCGTATCTAATTTACGTAAAAAACTCTAAACTCACTAATAGTGTGCTGTAAAGTGCCTGTGGCTCTACTACTACCAAAAATTAATTTATATTTACTATAATTTTAGGTAAGAGGCCATTTGGTGTATCCATTCTTTATATGGGTTGGGACAAGCATTATGGATACCAACTATACCAGTCTGATCCTAGTGGCAACTATGGTGGTTGGAAGGCCACATGCATAGGAAACAATAGTGCTGTAAGTTATAAAAACTTTTATGTAGTACTGGCTTTTACCTGCAACTTTTGTATGGACTGGTGTTGTGTGATAGTTCAATAATTGATGGTGCTTTTCAATGTCATCCTATTACTGTAGAATTAACAGGATTTCTATAGCCTATATGTTAGTCCAGTGTATAAGGAATAATTGTCCCACACTAAGTGTTGTAACATGATTTGGCTGCGTTTTTACGACCGGCGGCCTGCCTGACGTTAACTTACCTTTGTCCTATTTTACGACACCTCCGTAAGAAGGAGGGTGATCTATTCTACTAAACCGGATACCACACGGTGGGTCAAATATTACCTTAGTCGCCTTTTACGAAACCTCGGTAAGTAATGAGAGTGGTCTATTCTACTCACCCGGATACCACACGGTGGGTCGATCGACTTACCTTAGTCGCCTTTTACGACACCTCGGTAAGAAATGAAGGTGGTACTATTCTACATAGCCAAAACCACACGGCTAAAATAAAACTAATTATATACTGAGAAAAAATGTTTTCACATTTCAGGCTGCAGTATCTAGTCTGAAACAAGAATACAAAGAAAATGAGACAACATTGGCTGAAGCTCAAGCATTGGCTATCAAAGTTCTCAGCAAAACTCTTGACATGACCAAACTTACCCCTGAGAAAGGTTAGAATTTGCCATTTCATCATCTTCTAAGTGGGGTTGGAGCAACATGTTATAAGCATGTCACATTATTTGTCTACATATTTTTCTTTAAATTAATTATTTAAAAATAGGTATATTTTTTTTTTTACATTCCAGTGGAAATGGCCACTCTTACACGCAAAGACAATAAGACTATTATCAGAGTGCTTACAAGTGGTGAGGTAGAAAAATTGATTACAAACTTCGAAAAGAGTGAAGCTGAAGCTGAGGCTGCCAAGAAACAGCCACCCAAATCATAATTTTATTTTGGATTTAAGGTTCTATTTGGCACATTAAATATTTTACACTATGTGATTGTTTTATTTATGGTTCATATATTTTTCTCTTTAGCTATTTCAGAGGTCTGCTGGCTCATTACAAGTGTTTCATTAAGAATTTTAAGTTTATGATAGTGTAGTACTATGTAGTAAGCGTGAAATAACTATAGTTTGAATTAAATCATTTCATTTAAAAAAAAATGATAATAAATAAATAATGAGAGGAAAGATAAAATTCGTATACTTATCTCTGTCTAATCACGCATTAAAAACAGACAGATTTATTTGCTTTCTCATTATTGTAATAGGCCACATTTTCGGCTGGCTAGATACTCTAGTATATAATAAGTGTATGCTAATTGGACTATTCAGGTAACGGTGTTATAATATGTTATATGGTTGTGTTGTATCTTATAAATTAGAATCATAAGAATATGTGTTATTTCTAACTAGTCTGTGCGCAAAGACTACTGACTATAGTCTCTTCTACAAACTAACGTCACCATAGACAACTATCTAAAATAAATGTCACTTTAAATCTGTGCTTTGAATTAGTAAATAATAATCTATGCTTTGAACTAGATGTGTCAACTGTCAATCTATAATGTCAATATTTTTGAATTTATTTTCAGTATATTTTACAGTTTCCTATATTTGATCGCATCAAGTTAAGAGATTGGTGACATGGCCGTGCATCACGGAATATTGAGTAAAGCAACTGTTCCAAAAAGAAATAGAGTAGAAGTCAATATACGTCAACTGCTAAACAAATGTGAATTGATAGCTAAACAAGAACCAATAGATGGGAACTGTAGGTTTAAACAATATGTTGAAGGAATCAACTGTATGATAGCTGAACTTAAAAAGATGCCTGAGTAAGTATATTAATTAATTAATGTACAAACAATAAAGCGTTGAGAATATCATGTAAGTTTTATCTTTAATATTACAGTAAGCCATCGAAAGAGGTAATAGCTGAGTATACTAAGAGAGCAGCTTTTTTGAAGGGTTTGATTCAAACAGCTACACTCAACAGCCCTATAGAAAAGGTATTCAAATTCTTGACATATCATAAATAACATTACCATAATGTAGTAATACTGTCTAACTTAAAACATATATTACGAAATTCTAAGCACAAAATAGTCTTCAAAAACAATATTAATTTAATTTATGTCGGAAGTCACTATCTGACCAGCAGCACTAAATTTGCAATAACTAATGTTAGCAATTTTAAACATTTGCATAATAAGATAATAATTATTGCATTCAGTTTTGTGTACTAAGAAGTATAAATATTAGCATTAGTCTCAATAGTGTAATTTCAACTTAAGAGGAGATTTAAAAATGGAAGAGTAATTCATTTTGGCGGCATTCTGTTCTGACGAAAAATAATTGTTATTAAAGTAATTAAGAGAAATAAAGTGTTTAGGAATTGTTTTGATATATTTTGGAAATTTTTTCTAAGTATTTTAATACTATTAACTCAAGTCAAAAATGTGAGATAAACAAAAAAAATAGTTTGAAGTGCACTGTTGCTTAATTAAATGGTAATGTTCAATGTTACCTACTCTAAAAATAATTAAGTACCATGATTAATATAATACAGTATCTGAGAATTTTTGTTTTGTAATATGTAAGTATTGTAATATTATTCTATACTTCAATACTTATAATATTTAAGTTATATTCTTTCTTAAATTTCTTGGTATAATTGTAAAAATAATTGTATAATTGTTCAAAAGTTATTTTGCTATAATTATATTGCTATAATGCTATAATAAATTGCTATAATAATTTTATTATTACTTTTGTATTATGGATCTCTGCAAAGTAACACCTAATTCTATAAATGATGTATAATTGTTATCATTCTATTTAAAATTGATTGTAATAACATTTTATACCAATAAACTAGACAAGTCTTTAATATTATGAATTCAGCATCTTCTTTTATTATTATTATGGAAATAATGTATTATTTTATTCAAATGATGTATTCTGAAAGGTCATTGATATCCAAACTGATATCATTAATGCAAATCTGTCTGTCTGTCTGTATACTGTTATGCAAATCTGCTGGACCAAATTTTTTTATGTATTTAAATAAATATATATGTATATATTCACCAGTTGTCTGTCACCCATAACACAAGTATTAAGTTACCTTGGGGACGGACGACTGTGTGTGTAAGTGTTCCATATATATTTATTTATTTATTAAAAAAAAAAAATTCAGGAGTAACAAACTGAGCTGTGGTAGCCCAGTGGTAACACCGTGCGCCTCTTTGGAGGAGGTCTAGGGTTCAAACCCCGGGCAGTTTTCTAGTGAAACTTATGTGTCTAATTGATAATTGTAATTTATCACACGCTTTTCGGTGAAGGAAAACATCGTGAGGAAACCTGCATATCTCTAGACAATTCTGGGGATATGTGTAACCTACCAATCCGCATTGGAGCAGCGTGGTAGGTCTTAGCTCCAATCCTTCTCTCCAACAAAAAAAAATGGAGAGAAGAGGCCTATGCCCAGCAGTGGGATAGTAACAGGCCGTTACTTACTAACAAACTGAACAAAAAAAAACATTATTTTCTGAGAATGATATAAGATATAATAATGATATAAGTTGACAGAAATAAAATCACAGGTATCCTATTTGTATATATAGACATAGAAGCTTTTCAATGAATTTAATTAATTATGTGTATAATATATTGTATTTCAGTTAGAAGCAGTCCAACAGTTGTCTCATGGTGCAGCTACAGTTTTTGCTGATGGTTCAGCTTTAGAGATACATCAAAAGACAGTTGCAAAGTATGGGGTGGAGTTGAGATCAGAGTTATTTGGCTTAGGTAAGATTCTTTACTTGTATTTAGTTCTAATTGTCTTGCTTATGTCTTAGTTGTATGTTGGCACAAAGTAATCATTTTAACCTTTTTTATTTTAAATATAAATATACTAGCGGCCTGCTCCTGCTTCGCATGGGTATAAAATATATATCCCATGTCAGTCAGTGTAAAAAAAATGATTAAAATCGATCGAGTAGTTTTGATTTATTCATTACTGCCCGTGGCCCGCACGCTTTAAATTTGGAGAAAAACAATTCCCTTTCCCTATACCAAGAAGATTTCCTGCTATCTTTGGAATATCTAAATTCATATAGTACATTTTTACTTATTTAATTTTTCATTTTCCCTATGTATTTTATTTTTACAATTAATTACAGAATGTCTTTAAACAAACTCTTGAAAGAGGGACATAGCTGCTTAAGTCAAAGTGTTATAGGGCGAAGCGCGGCATCCTCACGGCATTTTAAATCTGTAATATCTCCGAAAATGTTCACTTAAATTACATACTGTAAATTGCCATATTGATCTATATTAAATCAACTATTTATTTAAGGTACTTAATTGGATAAGGATTAATGCTGTATTGTATAAAAATTGCTTGAAACAACTTGAACAGGCATTATTTTTCGTAAAAAGTAAATGACAAAAAATGCTATAGTGGGTTATCCATAAGAGATAGACATATACCATCGCGTACTTTTCTGTAGACCTTTTCAAGATGTACATATGCTTAGTACATTATTTTGATAAATCTCGTAGGGTTTAGCCTGCGTTTGCAATGTAAGCGGAAAAAAATGTAATTATTTACAGAAACCTCAAAAATTACAGTATTTCTCTATTCCGTATTGTATGTTATTATACGTACAAACCTTCCTCTGGAATCACTCTATCTATTAAAAAAAACCGCATCAAAATCTGTTGCGTAGTTTTAAAGTTTTATGCGTACATAGGGATATAGGGACTTTGTTTTATAATATGTAGTGATATATGGGACACTTAAACACACGGTCGTCCGTCCCCAAAGTAAGTAACTTAATACTTGTGTTATGGTTGACAGACAACTGGTGAATATATACTTATATATTTTTAAATACATACTTAAATACAAATATACACCCAGGCTCAAAGGCAGTTACAACAAATTTAGTTATAGAAAATGTTGGCCCTCGGCGGGAATCGAACCCGCGACCCGCGGAGCTAAAGGCAGGGTCACTATATAACTCTGCTTGCATGGGTGATGCTTCGCTTTGCGATTTTGTCGTGGAGTCTATCTCTTGACGATGCTTCGGTTACGGGGTGAAACAATTGTTGAGATTGTGGTGGTGAATGTGTGCAGTGCTTGTGTATTGTTGTGTCATCGGTGTCGGGTAGTGCATGAGTTCTTACAAATTCTGCATGTATTAGGTATGAGGACGAATAGTACACTCTACATTTAGCATTACATATATTTTCTTTTATCGCGGATTATAACAAAATAATATTTTCATTACTTTTGTATTATGTAACGCCTAATTCTATAAATTAACAAGTTATTTCCTTATTAAAGATGACCGAGATGACGCACTAAGGCAACGTAATATAATTAAAGCAGCTAATTTTACTAGCACCAGCAGTAGCCAGGAGGATATTGATTCACTTCTGAAATACCATCAGAATATGCAGGAGAAAGTTGCAGAGAACATGGTTATGATGACAAAGAACTTGAAGGAGCAGTCGCAAATTGCAAGCACTATTATAAAGGGTGACACAGAGGTAATACTATATAATATAGTAGTATTTGGATTCCATATCTATACATATTATAAACGAAAGTCCCCAAAAATGTCTGTCTGTCAACAAAGGCCCCCAAGCCTTTTTTCTTTTTTTTATAAAACGATAACGCTTTCATTAAACGTTTGATTAATATACTTTTTTTATATTTCTGTTTTATTCTGGTATACCTAATCGATAAGACTTTTCGAGGAGGTCGCCGGTTCAAATCCCCGGCAGGCACCAATAAGTTTTTTCTATTAAAACCTATGTCTAATTGATAATTGAAATTTATCTCACGTTTTTCGGTGAAGGAAAATATCGTGAGGAAACTTATATCTCTAGAGAATTCTAGGTATATGTGTAACCTACCAATTCGCATTGGAGCAGCGTAGTAGGTTCTCTCCAAAAACGGAGAGAGGAGACCTAGGAGTAAAATAGAAAATATATAATGCTAAATGTAGAGTGGACAATCTGTTTTCATACCTGGTACATGTAGGATGCGTATAAACACATGCACAAACCTCGACCACAATACACAAGCACTACATACGTTCACAATCACAAACTCAACAATTTTTTCTATCTCCTGATGATGCTTCGGTTGCGGGGCGAAACAATTGGTTTTGTGATAGTGAACGTATTTAGTGCTTGAGTATTGTGGTGGCGGTGGTGGAGGTTTGTGCATGTGTTTTTACGAATCCCGCATGTATCAAGTATGAAAACGGATTGTCCACTCATATATATATAGCATAATAATTTTATTATTACTTTTGTGTTATGGATCTCCGCAAAGTAAACGCCTAATGCTATAAATTATTTCAATTATTTTAGTTGTACTTTTAATTTATAGGCGTTAAAGAAATCATCAGATTTGACGGATCGGAACCTCATATCATTGAAAGTCGAATCAGAAAGGTTACAGGAGCACAGTCGGGGTGCTTGGAAGTGCTGGCTTTGGCTTATGCTTGCTGTCGTTATGGCCATATTTATTAGTAAGTAATATTTGAATGTTAATTCAATAGCAATAGATTAGCCGTGTATCAGCCTCAGCTGATATAATGGTGAAATGATGTTGGTCTATTCTATGAGTAGAATATCATCATTCTTAACATCATTTCTTACCGAGGTGTCGTAAAAGTCGGCTAAGGTAAGTCGACCCGCCGTTTGGTATCCGGCTGAGTAGAATAGACCACCCTCATTTCTTACCGAGGTGTCGTAAAAGGCGACTAAGGTAAGTCGACCCGCCGTTTGGTATCCGGCCGAGTAGAATAGACCATCCTCATTTCTTACCGAGGTGTCGTAAAAAACGACTAAGGTAAGTTGACGACAGGCAGGTGGCCGGTCGTAAAAATGCAGCCAAATCACGTGACAGCATGTTTATTACATGTTGTGCCGACCCCACTTTTCATTTCAGCTCAAACGGACCCCGGGAAGTGGGTCAAATTTAACTTGCAAAATTCCACCTTCACATACATACAAGGCAAGTTAAATAAAAGCTTCTATCTAATTAGACACCATTTACAGTTTTATAATAAAATGAAAGTATATTATAACAAGATAGCGTGGACATAGCTTCTCTTCGACCCTGTACAAGACAGTATGGACTAAATGTAATTAGTTATGAGAATTGCATTTTGGAAAGGGCAACTGCCTAGTCTCTTGCTGGGTTTTCTCGGTAGGAACAGCTTTCCAAACCAGCAGTAGAGTTGACGATTCAAAAGCACTTGTTAACAAGGTTACTTGAATAAAGAATATATTCAATTAAAAAAAAAAAACATTTTTTTTAAATAATTTGTTCATCTTTTCCAGATATGGTGCTATTCATGAAAGTTACGAAAAAAAGAAAGTATGATACCTAAGTATCGAGTCAAGACATTTACTATAATTTTTGTAATTAAGTACATTTAAGTATATTCTGTATATTTTGTTGCTATAGTATAAAAGTGTATTAAAATAAATATATCTAAGTATAATTTATGGTGTAACTATTACATAAGATAAGTCTAAAAATAAGGTTAATAAATTGATGTCTGGAATTTATATTGTATTTTAATTTTAATCTAATCTTTGTCCAGATATCATTCAAATTCAAATTTCTCTTGTTTATGTCTATTATTTACCTGGTGTGCAATAAAGAGTTATTCATTCATTCAAAATATTTTTCATTATCCTCCTGCCCTTATCCCACTCTAAGTGGGATCGGCACAACATGTTATAAACATACTGTCACATGATTTGGCTGCGTTTTTACAATCTGCCCCCTGCCTGACGTCAACTTACCTTTGTAGTGTTTTACGACACCTCGGCAAGAAAGTGGGTGGTCTATTCTACTAAACCTGATACCACATGGTGGGTCAACTTACATTAGTTGCCTTTTACGACACCTCGGTAAGAAATGAAATTGGTTTATTCTACTCAGCCGGATACCACACGGAAGGTCGACTTACCTTAGTCACTTTTTACGACACCGCGGTAAGAAGTGAGGGTGGTCTATTCTACACAAATGTACCACGCGGCTATTTCAACATATATTTATTATTCGTATGATTATACTAGAGATAGAAAGATAAAGATAGAGTAGGGATACCAGCCCAAAATGAGCCTAAAATTGAGCATTTCAATAAAATAAGAGTTATCTTATTGAAATTGGCAATTTTTAATTTATATGAAAATAGGTAATAAATACACACAATTAATTTAAATTTATTATTAACTAGCATTCAGATAAAAGTTGTTACATGGCTTAACTTAACTTACCCTAGAAAATACCAAATCCTTTTTGGTCCTTAGTTTCTATTATACTCTATATCGTTGAAAATTTATAACTGAAAAATCTGCAGCTATATAAAAGCAAAACTTTTGACCGATAAATTCTAAAATTAACAACCAAAATAAAAACAAATGATATTACAAAGTTTATCAATCAAGTCACCTCATTGAAATAATATAATGTAATCAATTTTATTTAATGTAATCTATTCAATATAATGTAATCAATTCAATATAATGTAATCAATTCAATATAATTTAATCAATTCAATATAATGTAATCAATTCAATATAATGTAATTAATTCAATATAATTTAATCAATTCAATATTATAATCAATTCAATATAATGTAATTAATTCAATATAATGTCATCAATTCAATATAATGTAATCAATTCAATATAATGTAATTAATTCAATATAATTTAATCAATTCAATATAATGTAATCAATTCAATATACTGAAATCAACTCAATATACTGTAATTAATTGAATATATTTACCATCTTTGGAAAGTTACCCTAATAATCCTTTAAGTGATACTTAAGCAGGTAAATAGTAGTTAATTGCATTTAACAACTAACTTTCCAATAACCAACCTACTAGCATTTAATTTATCTAATCAAATATATACGATAGATATAATGTGCGTGATTTATTGACCCTACTGATTTAATTTTAAAGCAATTTTAACTACTTTAATGCATTTAGGTAATCTGTGACTCTTATTGTTTATAAAATATTTTATTATTTGTTATCAAAAGCAACAGCTGTTTATTAAAGTTACCTGGTGTTATACTGCGCGCCATATACAGATACAAAATAAATCGTTTAGTTCTCCCGAATATAATCCATATAATACTTTTAATGCAATTGAAATATTATGAGAATAGTATTAAAAATGCAATAATACAATCTTAGTGTATCACGAAGTTTCATGACATTTTAGGCCGTTCAGACTACACGAGGCGTTCGTCGCGAATAGTTCGTCACGCATGCCTCAACCTGAGGCATACGACGGTACATTTATACATGTGTCCCGAATGACACATGTTGAGCACACAAACAACCACACATGGCATTTGTCAGCAAAAAAGTGGCTCCGACAATGCGAGACGTGCTGATTGCAGCACGTCTCGCCTTGATATTAAAAAAAGAGAAAAGACACTGGTGGAAATAATATTTTTTATGAACCGTATCCATTATGGGAATATATGGGCTCCATGACTCACGAGGGTGCAACGCAAACAAAACGTCTACATGGAGCGCACAGCTCGCAATGAGGCGGGCAGCGTTCGCAACGATCGTATGACGCGAATGCTCACTGTAAGCTCACACGTCTACACAGCTCGGGCATGCGAGACCAACCATTCGCAACGCACGCGTCGTGAATCGTGATGTCTGTACACACCTTTAGGTGTTCGATAATACAATAATAATTTCTCTTGGTGCTTATTATCTAACAAAGTGCCCCTCTAAAATTGCCTATAAAATTTATTCAACTTGTAATGAGTTTATACGTGCCCACTATCTTTCTCATTTTTGTGTGAAGTTTCTAATCGGTGTAAATAAGTCTAATTTACTTTTTCCATTATGACGTCAATACACTTAATTGATAACATAATAAATTTATTTGAAAAAAATAAGTATTATATAATTATATTTATCAATAAGTGCTTATACATATTATATTCTATCTCTCTACAAAGTATATCGATAGGTATAATATAATTTCGTTTTAATAATTTACGTATTTTAATTTATTATTAAATAGATATAGATAATATTTTCGTATTAATATTTATTGCGAATCATATTCGCGGCATTTAAAGCGATATATATATTTTTCATTAAAGCCTACAGCAAAACAAAGAAAGATATTTTCTACTTTTTATCATAGACATCGGTTAACTCGAATTTCCATATTTTGTTCGGTCCTATTTCAGTAACGTAAATATGCGAGCCGTTCCTTGTTACGGCCAAAGAATGCGGGTTTGTGAAGCCCTGAAAGAAAGAAATAAAATAAAATTAAAAATAAAAATATGTACCTATTTATTTTAATTTAATTAAATTGATAAAACTTAATTTTAAAGCACTTGATGCGACCTATATTGCGGTATTACCACAACAAATATGTCGCTCATGGTATGCAATAGTGGCACAACTCAAAAAATCATGTTTTGTGATAAACGGGCTTAAAGTTTTCATCTCTAAGGAAATGAAAACTTAAGCCCATTTATGGATATGGATGGATAAAAATGCTTTTGTTTGCTTAAACGAACAGCCTTATTTAGAATTATGAGTGCTGCCTGTATTGCTGCTGAAAATAATGTATATTTTAACATTTACACGTATTCTCAGTCCAAAAAAGTGTTTTTTAAGTTGTGCCACTATTGCAGACCATAAGCGATGTAATTAATAGGCGACAAAAATCGGGTTTTTAAATTTCTAATGTTCCACTAAAGTTATAAAATGTATCTTTCATAATAGAAGTTTTCTGACAATAACTAACACATTAAAAAAATAAACGCGTGATGCAATGATCAAAGGAAATAGTTTTTTTTTATAAATATGGATTATGCTTTGGATAATAAACTAATAGTTTAGAAACTTAGGATTTATTATTAATTACTAATTTATGAATGACAACTTACAGTGCTTGGTTCCCAAGTATCCAAAATATTTCCATAAACAGCATTAACTGTGAAACCTCTTACTGCTATATTCTGAGATGTTGGACCATTAACAGCGTAAATCATATCACCGTGAGAAGCCACGGCGAAAACGCGTCCCAACGTTGGATCTTCTATTACAGTTGCTGGCTCCAGCATTTTTATGTAACTCTTCAACCCTGCTTTAGGACAAACGATCCTCATGTTCTCCCTATCTGCGACACAAACTATGTCTAGGTGTTCCAACAACGTCACACTGTGAGGTAGGTTGAGTGTGAGCGTGTCTGTAAAAGACGGGATAGCGAACAAAAGTGTGCCAGCCGCGTTGAATTTCAGGATCTGGTTATTGCAGTAGCCATCGGCGACAAATATTTCGCCCGTAGTCGCCACAGCAACTGATGTTGGCATGCAGAGCAAAACTCGATGCCTGTAGGGATATCCAGCTGTAAAAGCCTCTCCTATTGTCAGGCTCGGATATTTGTGATTGTTAGGTATGTACTGAAAAGTTTTAATAATAAAAGTAAGTTAAAATAGTACACGTAATATGATGGACTTATGAAATAAAGGAAATAATAAGGAAGTGATGGATATTATATGTATATTAGTGGAGACAGACAATACTGATGATAATACTTTATTCAAATACAAATTAACATATATATTTCACTTTAACCGTATTAATTTTAACTTTATTTTACAAGCAATTATAGGAATTCATGATGATGATGACTAATTTTAGGCAGCTACTTCATCTGCATGGATTTCAGTATCGTGATAAGGAGTACGCTTATTTTCCTTCCAGTCCGTAAAACTTACTGATTTATCCCAAAATTTACCAAAAATTACTGATTTATCATAAAAATTTATAATTTTTCGTTAGTTACTTTAAAATTCGCAGAGTAGGTAACTCCTTAGAGGTCGGCACAACAGGTTATAAACATGTAATAACATGATTTGACTACGTATTTTACGATCGGCTGCCAGCCTGACGTCAGCTTATCTTAGTCGTATTTTATGGCACCTCAGTAAGAAAGAGGGCGCTTAACCTGCTTAACCTGACACCACACGGTGGGTCAACTTACCATAGTCACCTTTCCGACACCTGGGTAAGAAATGAGAGTGGTCTATTCTACTCAGTCGGATAACACACGGCGGGTCGACTTAACTTAATCGCCTTTTACGACATCTTTTACGTCTAATCTACTCAGCCGGATACCACACGGCACTAGACACTGAGCGAAATGGAAAAAACTCGTTGATGAGGCTAAGACCTATAAAAGCTTGTTATTGTTAGGCCATACTTCTAAATTCAGCTGATTATTCAGCACTTGAGTCCAAACAATATGCTCAGGAAATCTACAATATTATGAATCACTCGTCAATTAAACCTTACATATAAGTCAGAAAACAAGTATTAGCTTATTTACTTTGAAATTATTCAATATTGATCTTAATTGTATAGTACCTGGTTGACTGAGCCTTGCTAGGTAATTTAAATAAAAAATCTTAAAAAAAAAGAAAAAAATTATTGGGGTAGTTGGGGCTCCATCCTAGGTATTTTCATTTCTCGAGACCGCCCGTTCCCCGAATAAGCCACGCATACTTGACAATTTATGGCAAAAATAGTGTTTTATATTAAATTTAAATATTAATAATTGGTTTATTCCCAAGAACAGGGATAATTTTTTTTTTTTTAATAAAACCTAGCTAGACCGTTTTTTCTCCCCCAAAACCGTGCCGTTTCTGAGATTCCTAAAATATATATATACATACAAGATAAACTCATTTAAATATTAAAGATATGGTGATTACATATAAAAGCCTATGGATACATACTATGAAAACATACCTTAAAAACTTGATGTTTAGCCACATCAGTGACCCACACGTTGTCGTGATGGTCCACAGTTAATCCATGAGGCATATAAAAAGCATACGCTCCCCAACTGTGAAGCACCGATCCTGTTTGTGGATCAAGTACTAGTATGGTGTCTTCAATAATCGGTCCTTTGTCAAGGTTTTGGTAAACATTCGACTCATTAAAAGTACTGAAAATTTTAAAACAACGGGTTGATGATTTAGAGAAATTAGGTAATTAATTATAAAGATTTCACCTCATGATGTGAATAATTTTGTTAATTTTTGTATGAATGATTTTTTTTAATTGTTCTTGTTTTTAATATTAAATTAAGTTTTAGATGTTTGCAATGTGAATAAATCATCCCAACCTCATTCAATAAATTTATTTTAATTAATTAAAGTTAAAATATATTAAAACCGTAATGGCTTGCTATTCATCATCATTCTACTGCCCTTATCTAAGTGGGGTCGGCACAACATGTTATAAATATGTTGTCAAATACGCAGCCAAATCATAATTTGGCTGCGTATTATAATACCGGCCGTCTGTCTTAGCTCAACCGTCAACTTAGCTTAGACATATTTTACGACACCTCGGTAAGAAAGAGGGTGGTATATTCTAACTAAGCCGGATATCACTCAGCGAGTCAACTTACGTAAGTCGCCTTTAAGACACCTCGATAAAAAGAGGGTGGTCTATTCTAAGCCGGATACGACACGGCGGGTCGACTTACCTTTATCGCTTTTTTTTGTAAGAAATGAGGGTGGTCTATTTTACTCAACCGTATACCACACGGCTTATCGTTTGCTATGTACCTACAGGTTATTTTTTAAATTTTAACTTTAGGTCAAATTGTTGCGGAGTTCTGAGTTATTTTTAAATTTTTAAATTCACGTTCACACCATCAAAATATACTTAAGCAGTGAGCTCTTTTTGTACGCTTGAAAATTACAAATCGGTATATGCTAATTTTTAGTAAAATTTATCATAATACTTTACCAAATGTCAAAGAACTAAATAAATTATTTCTTCGTCCTTTATACGTATTGTCAACCGCAAATAATATATTACCTTTCGTCCCACACTCTTTCCGCTCGATGGAAAATTACAGGCTGTCCCAAAGAATTTATTGATACACCAGTTATTTGGCCTACATTCAATGACTGCTGAGGCCAGTCCTTTACTTCCTGTGGTCGTAATACAATTTCATCTTTTGGCTGGAAATAAATTTCATCTATTTAATTTCTAAGTACTGAGAAAAATTACCAAATTATCACAATCCGACTGAGACTGTATCGAATTACCAGGACTGATGGGAAGGAACACTATCATTAAGGTGATAACATAAAAGTTCTTTCTTAAAATTGCCCCTTTGAAAGCTAAATCATCCTTTTAAAAATACCTATAGGTTTCATTTGCAGACAATCAATCTTACACCCAAAATCCAATATACGTTGATGATATTTATCTATCTATCTAATTTTGGGGACGCCTGTCGGTGCAGGGCGGGTGGTCAGCTCCTATTTTGGACTATTCCACCTATTTCCCCATGTTGGGACAAGGGTTTCACTCCTGTCCCGACAGTGTCCCCTGCGCTAATCTACCCGTAGCTTTTACGAACCTGATAATATCCCTGAAGGGGATATTTTTCAGGTCCTCAACTTTGATGAACGTTGATGATATACCAAGATAGAATATTTTTTTATGGGTCATGCTGATGTTCCGATATGACTGAAGCGACCGACGACAACCCTTTAAGAAACGAGACAAAGACAAACGAAAAACGAGAAAGAGGAGAAAGAATGAGAGAGAAAAACGAGAACCTTTTTTATTTGTATAACCTGATTAACTGCAGGCTAACCCGCCGGACAAGCGCGTTTATTATGAAAATCGACCATCAAAGATACAATATATAAAATACTTATAATATACTAATGTAAGTCCTTCAGATTTGAAATGGAATGTTACCATAGATGGTGACATTTGCCTAAAGACAAAAGACAATAAACTACACGTTGGTTTCCTTGGTTTGTATGAGACAATAATTAATACTGTATTTGTCCTATTTTTAAACATGCCATGGCCTTATAACAGATAGTTGCCTTGTCAACAACAAAGTTCACAACTAATACAATGATCGATATTTGGTGGTCATACTTCATAACCATTATAATTTACCTTTTTTTTCGTATATTGGAAAGTTGCAAATTTTGTTCCATATATACGTCATTCGTAGTTATTGTTAAGAAAAGTTAATCAGCATGAGACTTAAGTACAATTTATTCCACTGTCTTTGCTTTTTTATAGCATTTTTTATAGCTGTCTCATATGCAATATTAAGCATACCCTGAATAAATCGGTTGATCTCTTATTAAATAAAAATTACTTTTAGACAAAGAAATCTCAAGCTCTATCAAGATTCTAATTAACTCGAAAGTGTAATAAGTGTTAAAAATTTTTATCATCATCAGATCTTAATGATAAAATATCGATTTCACAATTTTTTAGGGTTCACCAATGCAAGTAGATAAAACGAATTGTCAACTTTTGACCTGCTTGCAGGGTTAACCAAAGTTCCACTAATTATTAAGTTAGGTACTAAAGATTATTCTAGATTAATGTACCAATAGTTAAAATCAGTAAAATTGGGCACAAGGTTACTTACCATGTGAAGATCGAGATTCTTCAAAAGATTCTCCTCATTACCATAGCTGAAGTAATCGAAGTTATCTCTCACAGTTTCTGGTTCACAATTAATACCGTGCGAAATAAAAAGCAATAATATTACCGACCACATTTTTAATAAATCTGTGATTTGGAATTTGTATTCGTTTGATGGAAGCTTAGAGTGTATTGATTGTTAGCCCTTTGTTAGAGTGCTAACAGGCAATACGCATGCGTGCTTCAGGAATAGATTTCCTACGAAGCCAAGTACATTTTATCAAGGCCAAAAAGGCTTCGATAAGAAAATAAAACAACAGTTTTACAACATACGTTTATTCCAAGTAAATTCAACAATTTCCAACAAAATTGGTAATAAGAAATAATATACACATATATCCTTTACCAATCCAAACGAGACATCTTAAGCTAAATAAGAAAATATAAGACGAAATTTAATTTCTTTTTCTAATAAATCAGTCTCAGGTATTCGATAGAATGTGGCACATTCGGAATTTTTGGGATCCTTAAGGCATTTTTGTCGGGAAAATATTAGTATACAAATGAAAGGTGGATTCTGGATTCTATAATCATTGGCCTCTCCATTTAGAGTTCGGTTGGTCCCATATGTAGCCTGTCTCGGTCATGGAGCATACTGCGTTGTAATATCTACCAGGACTTCGGCAATATGACCAGGAAGGACACTTGCATCGGAAAAGCATTTGGAACTCTTCCTTGCATACTTCGTTCCACCAACAGGTTCTCTAAAATAGAATAATCATAATTTGCATAAAGTCTATATAAAATTTGATATATATTTAATTATAATATTCATAAAGTCTTTATAAAATTTTAGTATTTTTAAATCATCGTTTACAACTTCTAATTCAGTTTATATCAATAGTAACCAAATAAGATTTTATTTTTTATCTTTTAGTCCTTCATTATTATCACTGGCAAATTAATATGTAATTATTTTAAATATGTAAAAAATATGTGATTAATAATATCACTAGAAAATAAATGAGATATATTAAGAAGCAATTTCTTTTTTAGAATATGATTGTTTGATTTAAGGAACCGAATTAAGATGTTATTCGGTAATATTTTTGCCTGTCTAATTAAATTATTTTTTCCGAAAATTGCAAAAGATAATAAATATTACATACTGATTTATTCGTGATATAAAAAAAGTAAAAATAATATTTGTTATATTTCGCCTATCTCGGTAATACGAATAATAATATATTGGGTAAATTGAATCTAACCTCTAAAATAATCTACGCATACTTTATTAATGAATACTTCATAATATACTAATAATTGTTAATAATTAACAACAATTCTTACCTCAGTAACGTATTCCTTAATGGATTGGTCGGAATAGCTCCGTTTTGTTACCGCAGCGGCCTCAAATACGGCGTTAAGTAATAATACGAACGCGATTTTTAAGTGCATACTGCAGCAAAATCATCCATTAACAACACTGTACCTCAATCTTGCTCCTCACCTGGCATATCACCCTAAACATATCAAGAAAATTTAACTTAGGTTTTATTAGAGTTAGACATCTTTCCTCGCTCGGCGCTTTTAGCTTTCATGGATGTAGCGTGGATTGTGCTTATACAGGTGTTGAAAATCTAAGAGTAGGACGGAGATGTACACTAAATAGATGCCATCTCGTTTCGTTTTCACATTAAATTTACAGAATGTCGCGCAGAATGTTTTATAGTATATTTGTTCCTACGAGGGTTCATTTTCAAGAAAATCGCAATCGCTGAAATATTAACTATGTCAGCGAAACTATGTCACGATGTTCTAGTAAAAAATTTAATGGGTTGGAATAAGACTTTTAAAGAATAATAGCACTAGTTGTGCCGCCGGCTTCGCCCGCTTAAAAATCAGTATGTCAAAAAGTTTTTGCCGCGGGAATCTATTGTTCTATTAATCTAAACCTTCCTCAAAAGTTGGATCATCTTTTAGTAAAAACCGTATATAAATCCGTTTAGTAGATTTTCATAAAGTCGATCACATACATACAGCTTTTGTTTTATAATATGTATAGATAACTATAGGTATTAATTAGATGATGCAAATACCACTTGAATACTTTTCTCACAAATTCGCATCATCAACGATATTTGTGTACACACCCGTCCTATCCAAATACATTGAAATTTTAGGTGATTAAATAAACTACTAATGTAACGTAAAATTATTTAATTAATATTATTAACAAAAATAAAATGCTTATCTACAACAAATAGCTTCACAATCGTTATTTTCTAATAGGATTTTCAGTTAACGAAAATTTTAACTAAAAATTAAAAATATCTTACAAATTTTCCAATGTAATAATCCGGATAAATAATTATTTAAAACGACCATTTAGAACAAATTAACAATAGACTAAATAAATATATGAGACAAAATTAAATACATAGTCGTCCGTCTCCAATGTAATTTAATACTAGTATTATGGTTGACAGACAACTATTAAATATATACATATAAAATTTTAAATAAATACTTAACTATATAAATACACCCAGATTCAAAGAACCCGCAGATTGTTTGTAGAAAGTGTTGGCCCTCGTCGGGAATCGAACTCGCAACCTGAGGAGCTGAAGGCAGGGTCACTGCCAACTAGCCACCGAAAATAATAGATAACGATAATAAAAGGTGAAATAATAAAATAAATGTCGTGTATTAAAGAAATTAGTGTAAAATAAATTTAACATTTAGACCCTGTTTATAATTTTTTACACATTTTAATATTGGGCGAAGCCATGTAAGCGATTTGTCTAAATATATTACATAATTTACTATTAATAAATAATAAAAAATATATAAAGAGCCATGAAAGCGCTGTCATTTATTATATTTAGTCTTATCTTCATCGTAAATATATAAATAAGTATTTCCTAAACATAAACATCAACATTCGATTTTTCTAAGCATTATTCAATGGCACTTATATAAAATAAATATGGCATATAAATTCATAAAAGTTTTTGATAAATCTTAACTTAAAAAACATAAAAAGTTTAGAATAACAGTTAAAAACAATCAGATATTTGAATTAAAAAATGCATTTTGGTTATAGCGGTTTACTTAAAAAAAGCCATATATATATTTGTCTTAAGGCAATTATTGGGAGTTAGATTGCTTTAGAAACGATATAAGTAGGGAAAACCCTTTATTAAAATAATCGTTTTTTCGATTCGTAGAGTTCTTCTTTGTAGGTAGGGTTTAGGCGATGAGACAATAAAAGCTTCTTGCTAAATTTATAATTTAAAAAAAACGGTTTTTGTTTTAATTGGACAAAAAATATTTTACTAAAAATAAAGTACCTATATAAAATAAAGGACAATATCACAAACTTTTATGAATTTAGTACATTCATTTTAGTAGACTAAACTTGTGTCAACTTTGGTTGCAAACTACCACTACATTTGGGATATCATATAGATTTGTTCACATAGCTTTAATTTCTATTTCGTTGTTATCAATAGTCTCTTGTTCTTGTCGCCTGTGTAGAGCTTCTGCTTCTTTTCTGAAAAAATGGCAAAATATTATTGATAATTCGAAAACCCTTCAACAGAACACTAACTTAACTGAATTTCTAAATTGGTATTGAGAAAAATGTACATTATGAATTTCACACTTCTGTGAGTTTTAACTAAATCGAGTTTGCAACTTAGTTATGGAACGAAGCTTCAAAAACATTTCCTATGACAAAATATTTCATAGTCGTAACGACGTAATAAGTTAGCGATACAAATATATATTAAAAACTAAGGAAGGTGTCCTTAGTCATATCTTACAGGTGCGTTGTTAAAACCAGATAAATGACCATAAAACGTGAATATTTTTAGTCCTAATAACTATTCACAATGAAGAGAGTAAAAAGATTTTCTCTCTTATGTAACTTTATAAACTACGATTCTATTAAATTATATTGCCATGTTAAATAATAAGACCACAGTCTTATAATTTTACATGGGAACATAATTCTCTATTTAACATTTCCTTGCTTAAATGTTCCCAAACTATTATCAGTTTATTTAAATAATTTTATTTTATTTAATTTACTTACGAATATTTATTTGTAGAAGGCATAAAGAAGCTTTTAGGGCACAGTCTATAGTAAGGCCAGCATTCCCCGCCAGATTCTCCTGCGCGCTGGGCCTGAACGTATTCCTCTAACTGATCAGAGTATGGCGATTTATTAGGGCTAGATAAAGAGAAATAAACATTTATATAAATATATCTATAAGCGGTGCGACCGTGTGAATCTCTAGAGACGATCATGGATTCAAACCCGGGCAGACACCAATGAGTTTCTCTATTAAAAACTTGTGTCTAATTGATAATTGAAATTTGTCACACGCTTTTTGGTGAAGGAAAACATCGTGAGGAAACCTGCATATCCAAGGGATATATGAAATCTACCAAAAAACGGCCGCCTGCCTGGCGTCAACTCACCTTAGTCGCCTTTTACAAAATCTCGAAAAGGAATGAGGGTGGTCTATTCTTCTCAGCCGCATACGACACGGCGGATCGAGTTACCTTAGTAGCCGTAGATTATTTTATTTCGAGATTAATAATCGCAATAAGTATTTTTTTCTGACTACTGTACAATTGACAATTTTTTTTGAAGTTAAAATTGATGAGAAAACATATTATTTTTATTAAAGACAACTTTATTGTACGTATTAGGATACAGACAATATTATAAGGATTAAAATAAAAATAAAATAAATAAATTACAAAGTATATTTAAAATATTTTTTTTCTTACCTAAAGAATAGTTTCATGATTTCACCAAGAAAACCAAAATTCGTCAAGGGATGTGCATGAATCTCGCAAATAGCTCTCAATAGACACTCTTTGCCGTTTAAGCCGAAGTTTGCCAAGAGATCCTCAGCGATGCCATACATCAAAGCTCTACGAGTAAACAGGAAATTACATAATAGTTTTATTGCGATAACCAGAGATTGTAACGTGAAGCTATAAAAACATTTAAATATATATATCTTATAACTAACACGCTAATTGTTATACAAATCATGTCCTTTTTGTCTTAAGAAACGAATATTAATATGCGTTACCTTGCGGAGGTCCATAATACAAAATATTAATAAAAATATTATATTATTTTGATATAGTCTGTACTACAAGAAAATATATGTAGTGCTAAATATGGAGTTTACGATACGTTTTCATATCTGATAACCAGGATTCGTAAAAACTAATGCACTACCACCTATAACACAATAATACACGAGCACTGCACACATTCACTACCACAAACTCAACAATCGTTTCGCTCCGTCACGGAAAAATTATCAGAGGCAACACGACAAAATATCCTTGCGTGATAGTCTTGCGTGTATCAGGTATGAAAGCGGATAGTACACTCTACATTTAGCTATAAATATATTATTTTTAATATCGTGAATTGAAATCGTGTAATATTATTGCCAAATAATATTTTCATTACTTTTATAATGAAAATATACTAATTTAATACGAAGGGAATTCCTAACTAACTTAAAAACTAAAACTGTAACTATTCGCGAATGCTTTAATTTTATTTAGTATGTTACGTAAACATGTTTTATATTCTCATAGAAAATTCACATCAGGTACCTATTACTTCTTTAGTGGTCAAATAAAATTACGCAACAACTCCTAATAGTGTTGAAAGAATTTCAAATGGTTTCCCACTTATAAAGCGCTAGGACGCGTTCCGAATTCCTTATAACTTTATCGTAGAGGGAAAGTGACACGAAATTTTATGGTCACGTTATCCTCGAATAATGTCACGTGTGAGGTCTCACCCTGTGTGGTTTCACGGTTGGGATATTTTATTCAATTTTATATTTGGTTTACTTGAGAGTTTTAGGGGAAAATGATAATTTTTTTACGCAAACGCGAAAGGATTTGTTGTTATAGATTCGTGGATGGTGTGTCCAGATATAACCAGCCTTTTCTTTGTTTTTTTTTAATTTTATTTGCTTCTTTTTATATTTTTTAATAAAATTACCGAGCAAGGCTCTTTCACCCAGGTTTAAATGTTTTGTTTATTAAATACTAGTGGCCCGCTCCGGCTTCCCACGGATATAAAATATATAGCCTATGTCACTCAGTTAAATAAATGATTAAAATCTATCCAGTAGTTTCGTTTTATTCATTACTGCCCGTAGCCCGCACGCGTTAAATTTGGAGTAAAACAATTCCCCTTTCCCCATACCATGAAGATTCCCTGTTATCTTTGGAATATCTAAATTCATATACATTTTTACTTATTTACCTTTACATTTTCCATGACATAGGGACAGACAGAGAAAGTGACTTTATTTTATACTATGTAGTGACGTTTAGCTATTATTTTGATAATTGTCAAATTTTTTACCACACTTAACCAAAGACAAAATTATGTTTAGCTGTTATTTATGTTTTGTTATTCCACTATCATTGAGTTTTGTTATTCCATCTCATAGTTGTTTCTGCTATACCACGTTAATAGTGAGTTGGCGGAAACGTGGTCGAACGGGATAAAAAGTATCCTATGTCCGTCTCCTGGTTCTAAGCAAACTCTCCCCCAATTTTCAGCCAAATTGGTTCATCCGATCTTCATAGATTTAGATAAAATACTACTTACGTCACAATCATCGACGTCTAATCTAGCGATCAGGGAATTACGGTGGGACACAGATTCGACACCAGTGTAAGCCAGTAAAAATTATAAAATATTTTTTATTGTATTTACCTTTCTCCACCATGAAACCTGTCCAGCACCATTCTCTCAGTCTCAGGCGGTATCGCTTCTCGGACTGATCTCTTCCCACGTCTATTATCCAAGTATTGTCCTACGTAATCTGCCATCACCGACGCTGCTGCTTTCCCCATAGACCGTGCAAAAATGGGGGGTAAATCACCGTAGGGATTTTCGTTATCAGTCAAACCTAGCTTGTCAAAATCAACTGAAACGAAAAAAAAATTATGAGATCTAAAACAATTTTTTTTATGGTTAACATGGAAATGAAGTGCCAGAGTAAACAAAGTATAAAAGTATTAATCTACCATTTTTTAACATTATCCCTAAATTTTAAATTTAAACTATCGTGAGTAGTATTAGTATAGTAACCGGCTATACTCACTTTTTATTCTCAGTTATAACGTTGTGTAAAGAGCTCATGAATAAGTGCCCCGGCTGGGTTCCAAACTAGTCCGGCTAACCCGATAGAATAACACCTGTATAGCCGGTTCTATAGATTAACTATTATCCCCTAACCTTTGGGTCATTTAAATTACATTTATGAAAATACAATTTTAAAATTATTCAAATTGCATTGCGATTTTGTCGTGGAGCATATCTCCTGATACTTCGGTTACGGGGCGAAACGATCGTTGAGATTGTGATGGTGAATGTGTGCAGTGCTTTTGTATTGTTGTGTTATTGGTGGTGGGTATGAGAACGGATAGTACACTGTACATTTAGCATTACACATATTTTATTTATCCAGCCTTGTGGTATCCGGCTGAATAGAATAGAACCACCCTCATTTCTTACTAAGGTGTAGTAAAAGGCGACTAAGGTAAGTTGACCCGCCGTGTGGTACCCAGGTAAATAGAATAGACACAACCTCATTTCTTACCGACGTGTCATAAACTGCGACTATTGTAAGTTGACATCACATAGGCGGCCGGTCACTAAAGTACTTACACAAATTATTTAACAACATGTTTATAACATGTTATATCAGAAGATACACTCTCCTTTTTTTTCACCACAAAATTTGTGATTTTGCGATTTTGTAGAGTATTGTGGACCTCTATTATGGACCTCCGCAAAGTAACGCCCAGTTAAATAAATTATGAAATTTAACTATAGGTTAAATAAGATTAAGCTCGTAACCTTTTTATTACTAATGCATACAATAAAAGTCACTAGCTCGTCTACTAGATATTAATTATGCGGTTTTAAAATACACTTAGCTCGGCTAACCGCAACTTGCAGGAGGTCATATAAACAGTAAAGCTGACTAAATCACCCATAATGTTTAAATAATCGCTAAAGTGTTGTTATTATATATACTACTAATGCATTTATGTTACTACTAAGACTGTAATACTACGAACATCTTAAGCGTGTTTAAATATAAGTGATACTTTTTACTAGAATTTGAATATATTCTAATTTCGTCTATAAGCAAGACATCACCATCTTACTACCCTTATCCCACTCTAAGTGGGGTTGGCACAGCATGTTATAAACATGCTGTCACATGATTTGGCTGTTTTTACGACTGGCCGCCTGCCTGACGTCGACTTACCTCAGTCGTATTTTACGACACCTCGGTAAGAAAGAGGTCTATTCTACTAAACCGGATACCACACGGTGGGTCAACTTACCTTAGTCGCCTTTTACGACACCTTGGTAAGAAATGAGGTTGGTCTATTCTACTCAGCCGGATACCACACGGCGAGTCGACTTACCTTAGTTGCCTTTTACGACACCTCAGTAAGAAATGAGGGTGGTACTATTCTATTCAGTCGGATACCACACGGCGTCTATAAGCAAGAAATCATATGACTTTGTTGATATATTCAGTTATTGTACATAACTCATAACATAAGGGTACCTAGTTGACCGACCCTTGCTAGGTAATTTTTTACAAAATAAAAAAAAGAAACTAAAAAAAAATTGGGTAGGTGGGGCTCGATCCTAGGTATTTTCATTTCTCGAGACCACCCGTTCCCCGAATAAGCTACGCTGACTTGACAGTTTTCGCCATAAATGCTGTTTTATTTTACAATGTAAATTTTTGTTTTTGTTTATTGCCCAAAAACAGAAAGATAAAACCACTATCAATTTGATACAGATGCATTACTGTAAAATGGAAGTAACTTAGAAGGATGATGGACTATTGAGTATACTGGAATAAACAAAACACGAGGTACAAGAAAGTAAAAGTAAAACAAAAATTCATACAACATATACGTTCTTACACAAAATCTAAAAATACATACTAATTAATAGTTTTTAAAACAATTTCCTTTAACTTGTTTACGTAAAATCAATACTTTTAATACAAACCTATCTACCAACATATTAATACAATAACTATTTACTAGATGTAAGCATAAACATCATTTACGCCTTCTACATACAATTACTCTATTAAGTCTAATATGTTATTAGTTTTAGTATCTACCTAATTTCTACTTGACCACAAATTATCTACTTCAATTTTTGAACTTGAAAATACTGACTTTTGCATTCCAGCTCATAATTAATTGTACCTGTAAAATTATATTTAAAATAACTATTTTGAATTAAAATTATCTAAAAACAAAATAAAAAGGAATATAGGCCTATAACGACATCTTTAAGTGATGGCGTTTTCTTCAATGAGATAAAAAATAATCCAATAATTTCATGTTAATTGCTGTTAGCATTAGCTGTTGTTTATTGCACAGAACTCTTTTAGGCCTTCATCTACTTAATTTCATTGAAATTTTATACTCTTGTATATGTACGAGGTTATTAACAAATTATCCATATTTATTTGGTTGCTTAATGTTATATTTAAAACTAATATGAATAAGACAGTAATACTTACTGGTAAAGGGGAAACTAACAGTCATATTTGAAAGAAACCCTTTAGGTGGATGCCTGACAAAAGGCATCGATAATGATGGCGTGATGGCCATCGTAGTTCCTGGTGGTAGAGCAAGCCTTCCATCGTTTGTTATCCAAAGTATCCTTTTCTGCCGTGAGTGGGGAACATTCTCTTTGGCTAAATCCTCTTGATTGTCTGGTGATACTATTGGAAGAAGTACGGCAAATGCTATACTGATTATAACTCGGGGTATTCTCTCCATTGCCAACCTGTTAGAGAAAATACTATTGTTATGTTTATTAACACTATATTCTAAACTTGCCGAATAACATAAATTTCATATAATGACTTACATTAAAACTTTTTTGTTAGGGCGCAGAAAGTTTGGAATAAAAAAGTGCTAATAATATTTTGGTACATAAATCATAGTGTCATCTGCGTGTCACTTTTTGTTACTAATAGTTTTATATATTTATTTGAATTTTCTATAGTATTTACTATTTTTGTAAATAAAACAATAATATGGATATATTTCAATGCAAACATCTTCGAGTTCGAGATGGTAACGATTATAATATGGACGTAGGGGAATTCATAAGTTCTTTAGAAGTTCAATTTAAAATCGATTTTAGAACACTGCCACAATGGAAAGAATTAATTGCAGTATTAAATATTGTACAGACGGAATATAAAGTTAAATTACAAAAGGCAGCATACCGTAAGAGTCAAATATTACAAAGTATATTAATACAAAACTCAAGACCGTCTCCTTTTGAGTTAACTGACAATTTAGCAAGAACTTCTAAATTATGGAACAGAATAAAACATCAACTCAAAGCAGAAAAAATTATAAAATTAGGTGAGAAACCTTTATCTGTTACTAGCGAAGATATAAATGTTATCCATGAGTTAATAGGTGAAATGAGTGATGATAAGTCTATAGCTCACCCTAACACAGAAATAATACCATCAAAAGAATTTTTAGATGATAAACATGACATTGATATGGAATTTAAATCTCTCAGTACTCCCCACTTACCACTATCCATTTGTACAAATCAACATAAAATTATATCGCCAATTGCATCAAATGATACGCCTCTAAAGGATCAAGAATTTGAAGTCATTGATAACGAATTTAAACCTGACACCGTCAGAGATACATTTATTTTGTGTAATACCAAATTAGTAAAATGTTTTCCTGACATATTAACGATAACAAATAACTCATCAAAAAAGCAATCCTTGAAATTATCTTTAACAAATTGTTGCAACGAATATTTGCATATAAGGTTTAAAAATATATCCGATCTTTCATACTTCAAAAACATTAAAATACTTCCTTGTAAGCCTATTAAATTATATCCAGGCTTGACATTAGTTTTTAAATTTATATTTTCACTTCAGAAGAATAATAAGGAAAATGTTATATCGTCGCATCTAAATTTTAGGATTGGACGCAATGTATTATATAAAACAGCTGAAGAAGTTCTTAGCATACCTATCACCAGCAAGTTTATAAAAACAGGGAATATAACAGTCACCGAAACAGTATTCATACCTCCAACATATAGTTGGCAAGTTACACGAAAGATTGGCTATCCAAAAACAGTAGTTCAGATACAGAATAATGATGATGTAAGTTACTATTTACATATTAGAAAAAAAAATGTCGACCTCAGTAAAGAACCAGATGACGATATTGAATCAGTTGAACTGGTTAGTCCTGACTCAGAAAGTTTACTTCACAGGATCACAGAGTACAGTGAAATGGAAGCTCAAAGTAAAATTTTGTTAACACCAAATGCTAGAAAAATAGCGAATCCAAATTTTGATATTTTAAACGTTGAAGAATCAATAAAAATTATAGACATTGTTTTATTAGTTTTGAACGATTTAATAGATCTTGTTCTTGAAACTTTTATTTTTAAACAAACTTATTTGCAAATACCACCTCAAACAACGAAAATTAATTTTGTATACTTTATAAGAGTTCATCATATAGGTTGTCATCAAAGTTATTATGATTTCATATTTAGTGATAGTAAAAATGATGATACTGAAATTATAAGGACGGTTAAAGTGTTTGCAGAAGTTTGTCCTCATCCAATTATTATAAAACCAACTATTCTTGACATGTCCAGATCATCCATAATGTTTGGATACTGGGAAAATTATTTTACAATCATCAATGGTCACAAAATCTATCCAGTTACCATAAAAATAAAAACAACTACAAAAATGAAAAAAATCATTAAAATAACTCCTATGGAAACTTTAGTTCAGGCCCAGTCAAGTGTTAATTTTGAGGTTAAAATGTGTATGAAGGTAACTAATGGAGTTAAAGAACACGACGATCAGGTATACTTTACGATAAAAATATTAACTGTTGGCCACAAAGCTATTTATAACAACATCCCTCCGATTTTCTATGAAATTATAGCGCCCTGTGTGGCAGAATTTAAAAAAGTTTACGGGAAAAAATATTTCCGTGATGAGGTGGACTCAAGCGAAATAAGCCCAAGTGATGTCATAAGTTCATATGAACGTTTATTTGTATAATATTTATTATTGTAGCACTATAATTATTACTAAAATAAATAAATAGTTATATTGTTTCATCAACATCTTTTAAATCTACCAACTTTATTAAACGAAAGAAGTGCACGGTATCATCTTCATGCACGGTAAAAACAAGTCATAACTTACTTTCTCGTATAATAAAAATTGCATTAACAAGTGAAGTTCCAAGGAATGTCGTTGAGGACAACAAGGATTAAACCTGTTGACCAACTTATATGTGTTACGGGTCAAGTAAGATTGCTTGTACCCGCATAATATTCCAGTTTACAACTCTTATTCGCAGGTCATGGACCGGTTAGGGACAATCGATTGTAAATCGAAGTAATCGATGTCATATTGATCGCCCGTCGTTGAATGAGATGTATCTATAATGAAACGTGTAATAATGACATCATTTAGCGCTATGGTTGTTACGACTTGTACCTTACATTGTATTCGTAATTTTACAATAGTAATACAAAAAATATTATTCACCAGAGTAAAAGTTTCACTCTCGCATACTGTTTTTTGTTTGCATTCATTGATCGGTTTTGCTTTCAAATTATGTCTCGAAGCAAAAAGAACAATAGATGTAAAAATTCAATATAGCACATTGTTTTCAATTAAGCTTTCGATTATCATTGCTGGTTATATGATAAAAATTTCTCGCAGTTGCGCAGTTAATAAAATTAAGTTTTGAAATACTTCCAATTTTTAATAAATATTAGAGCAATCGGGGGTTTTTTGAATAACAGAAACATATTTACCGTTTGAAAGTATGAACTCAGAATCAAGAAAGTTATGCATTTTAAATTAAACCGGTAATTTATACGCAACTATATATTTTATAGATAAATATAGAAGTAGTCCAAGATAAACAGGCCTACTTGGAAATAATATGGCACAGCAGGCAAATGGGTTCTATTTATGCATAACTTATGTGTTTAACAGAAAAGCCTAAAATGTGTCCATCGATAATAAAGAGAAATCAATTGACACTTATTATCTGTCTCTTTTTTATGTGTTATTAGACAAATATAAGTATGAGAGTTGCATTTTCCCTCTCATTATTTGCTGCGACACTCTCACTTACAGGAATGCCTAATCTAGTATAATAACTTTGTTTTAAATACCTTTCTTTCAGTTTTAGATTACAATATTCTTGCATATCACACTAGACAAGTATATATTTAATTATGTAGGTTAACTAGATTAAATTAAATTTAACTAAACGTAATTTTTTGAATTTTAACTATCGTGAGTGTTATTCATAATTAATGTATAGATTCCGGCTATACTCACGTCTTATTTTATCGTGCCGTTATCGCGGCGGGAACGTAAAGAGCGAGACGAGAGTATAGCCGGAATCTATACATTAATTATGAATAACACTCACGATAGTTAAAATTATCTATTTTTTTTTTAATTGCACCTTTGTTTTTGTTTTTATACTATCAGTTTTGACAATATTCACCTTGCTTAAGCTTGTGAATTAAATGTGAACCAAGGATCCTTCATCTAGTAATAATTGGATAGACTGCAAAATCGCAAAATTGTTTACATAGTATCTGCCAAAATTAGTAGTGCTATACTCTCAATATAAACTGTGAATGCCCAGCAGTGAAACCGTGTGACTTTTTTGAGGGGTCAGAGGTTTAAACCCAGGCCAGCCACCAGTGAGTTTTACTAATAAAACTTGTGTCTAATTGATAATTCCAATTTATCACACACTTTTGGTTAGTGAAAACATCATGAGGAAACCTGCATACCTCTAGAGAATTCTAGGAATATGTGTAACCTACCAATCCGCATTGGAGCGGCGTGGTATGTCTTAGCTCCAATACGCCCTCCAAAAACAGAGTGAGCCAGAACGGAGTAAGCCTGATACTGTCCCCCTGCTTTATGCCCAGCAGTGGGATAGTAACAAGCTTGTTCAGCCTCCTCCTTTATGTACAGTAACAGGCCGTTACTCTAAAAATCCTTCTTTCCGCGATGGCCTTTATGAAGGATTTGCAAATCAAAAAGCTAACACTAACTAACGCTCCTACTTCTTTATTGCCCGTAAATTAAATTCAATGCTATTAATGATGGTAATAAACAAGTCGTACGCACAAACAATTAGAAATCATTTAATTTTAATGACAATGATCCGTACGTAAAGTGGATGACAAGGTAGGCTTTTCTAACAACCGTTATTATGCTAGTGCATTGTTTTGTTACCAACAATTGAGGGAACAGTCACGAACTTATGTTTTTAGTATTTTAAGCATAATTTACTTGTGAAAAGTAGGCGCGTGTCAAATGTTACTGCTGTTCCGCTTAATGTATGAATTTTCTTGTTAAATATGAACGCTTTTACGGACGTGGCCTTATTTACAAAATAAAGTGTTTTTAGTTGGCAAGAAAGTGATGCCGGCGGCCGTCGAGAAGTGTCGGCGTAAGTACAATAACGTCTAACTAAATCGAATACGTGTCCAGTAATATTGGTCTACGGCTGTACATGTATTGTTATAAATTTGACCGATTGTTTAAATATTTAAATTATAGCTATCAGGCTTTGATGATGACAGCTACATAATATGATGACATATTTAACAAAGCAACTGTCCGTTACATCTAGTCCAATTCGTATGATCCAACCTATATGACTGTTATTGCTAATAATCACCAATTTTTAAAATGATCATGTCCTACCCTGCTTGCTGCTTTTGGGAAGTTACTCGAGAACTTTTCGTCCTAAATAGTGTCTGAAGGTAAATGATGACATATGGATCCGAAACTTGGTTGCCGTCGATGGGCTTAATAAACGTAAAGAGCTTGATGCCTCATATAAGAGATAATCATAAGAGTATATACCTAACAATAACCTATAAATACCTAACAATGCATCGTCCCGTCCCGTTGATCTACAGGATACTTTGGTTACTCGATATGTTTAAAATTACTTCAAAAAAAGCTGTCCACGGGCATAGCAAGCAACGGATAGAGATGGTCGCCAGTAAACTAACAACTCCCAAAAAGTGACACTTTTTATAAGCATTGCATAGGACATTACTTCCTCTACTAATTTGAGACTCATATTTAAAAAAAAAAAATCTGGCCCTCTCAGTGTAGTAATCTGGCTTTCCTTTTAGGTCTGTTTACGACTAGTTGAGTGCCTTTAAGTTTTCAAGGTATAGTCTTTCAAGCATTTCATGATTTAAACAGAAAAGTCTCACGTCTCTGACTGAAAATTATTCTTCTATTATATTTGTTAACCATGAATGATAACGAAAATAATAAATAATGTTTATAATGAGACTTATAAATCGTATTTCTGTTCTTACTTTTGTTAGTAGTATAGTAATTGTTCACTGATATTTTGGTTAGAAAAGGATGCTCGACGGGACCAAGGAAATACAAACTGAGAGGAGCTACCTTCATACACCCCGCACATTTAGTAACAGGAAAATTTCTAATCAACATTCGTTTATACATACACAGAGCGTTTGTTATTCTTATCATCATTCTGACACGCATACAAATACGTTATCGCAACGAGATTGAATCGATAAAACATCGATATTCAAGATTGGAATCACGAATTATTTCGTATGTATTCCGGATACCGCTTTCCCCGTGCAAATAAATACATTTGCTGATTTCAGAATCATTATATGTTATTTATTTAGGTTTACCAACAAATTGCTAACACTAATTACATAAATTGTTACTTGCTTAGTATATAAGTTAAGTGTAACAATTCACTTAAAAGTAAACTCCCAGAGATAGAGACATGGTGTAGTCGAGTGTTTTGTAGTATTTTTTTTATCTACAATTCCGTAGTACATTACTTTAGCACATTTATACCGGTTTACGCGGCGCACGCGACTATAGTTATTATTATAGACCAGGAAGCGGTTTTTTTTACAACTAAGCAACATCTTCAACACAATTTACATTAAATGGTAATGCACTAATAACCTAAACCTTTCGGAAGAATTGCGCTACCTTTTTATAAAAACCATGCAAAATTCTCTTCAGTAGATTTGAAGAAAATCGATCACATACAGATAGACAACTTTTTTGACTATATTTTATAATATGTATAAATTTTCAAAAAGGAAAAACATTTCTATACTTCACATGTAATGGATTAAGAAGTTAAAAAGCAGTATATACGTTATATAACAACACCAAGTTACGCGATATACTTACAACCATAATGTGTAAAAGTCAAGGTTATTAAAAGTTATGTAAAGGTTTTATGAGGTGCCCAACATTAACTTAATTCACTTTTTAAAGAATTTTTTTCGTTCTCGTTTCAACTTGTTAATGTAGTGAAATGTTATGCAAAAATATTTCTTGACTGGTAATTTTTTTTTTATAATTATTGTGAGTATGATTTGTATTGTATTGATGTATTTGAGACCGCAAAAACACAAAAATTTGAAAAGATATTATTTATATCTATACTAATATATAAAACTGAAGAGTTCTTTTGATTGTTTTTAACGAGCTTAAACTCAGGAACTACTGGACCGATTTTAAAAATTCTTTCAGTGTAAGATAGTCCATTTATCGAGGAAGGTTATAGGCTATATAACATCACGCTAAGATGAATAGCAGAGGAGCAGCGATAAAAATAGTACGAAAACAGCAAAATTTAAAGCTTTCCTTGAATGCGCTGAGTAATAGTTATTCACAAATTATGTATCACAAACTTGTTCCCATCTAAAAGTTCTAAATAAAAGTCCGCACTTTAACTATTTTTATGATTATCAACAGACTACATATGTTACGGTTTTAGTCTTTCCACGCGGGCGGAGCCGCCAGCGATTGCTAGTATTAAATATAGGTAAATAAGACTTAGTTAACGTATACAAACCGGCTATACTCACATCTTATTATATCGGGTGAACTAATTTTCCAGTTTCTTAAGGAATAATGGCAATTTTAAGTACCTCGATTACCAATTACATCACTATTGCTCTGGAAGATTAGCCGTAAAAGCGTAACAGACAGACTTTGGCATTTAATATTAGTATGGATTGAATGTTTAATTCGCGTCTTATATAACTGCAGTCCAGTCTGCTAGCTATTATATATGTAAAAAACAATATGAAAATCTATATTGTTTAATACATTTAATTTGACTCAAAAACTACAAAGTCATGTTAGATCGTGACTACAGATAGCTATCATATCTAACACGGCTTTTGTCGATAAAACATTTTATTATTTTTGTAATCTACACAATGTTTATCATGGAACCAAAAGAACAGTAGCCGATCCGCGAAGCGAGCAAATTAATATATTTGCTACTTACATTTGCTCTGCAGTCGCGTCTAATGTACACAACGTCAAATTTACCATTTCGTATTTAATAGAATAGCACATGGGTGACCGGGACATGCTCCGTATTTTTTTTTAAATTACCTATAGAAAAATTAAAAAATACAAAAACTGACTGAAGCAGTGGGTAGTGATCTTACTGTCAGCTCCATGGGTCGGGTTCGATTCGCGTTGAAGTCCAACATTTTCTAAAAATCTAGTTGGTGGCCTTCGAGTCTGGGTGTATATTTGTATTTATGCATTTAAAAATATATAAGCATATATTCACCAGTTGTCTGTCTACCATAACACTAGTATTTACTTACTTTGGAGCAGGACGACTGTGTGTGTAAGTGTCCCATATATTTATTTATTTTATTTATTTAAAAAGCAAACAGGTTGGTATTAACAGGGGCTTGATCCCAGGTATTTTCACTTCTTTAGTCCGACCGTTTACAATTGAGCTATCACAACTTAACAAATGACAGCTAAAATTTCATTTACTTTTTATTCAACATTTTAAAAATTTTCAGTGCCCGATGACAGAGATAAAACGATTTTTTTTTTAATGAAAATGAGCCGTTTCCGAGATTCGGAAAATATAAGGGCCAGGTGTTTGAACCCGTGATCCCCTTGAAAGAGTCGCACGGTCGCAATATGTTTGTAACTTGTTGTGCTGACCCCACTTAGAGTGGGATAAGGGCAGGAGGATGATGACGAGCTTTAAATTTGGATTAAAAAGATGCTTTTAGCTTATTGCCCGATAACAAAGACCTAATTACGAGCCGAAGGCAATAATCTATTAATTACTGTTTTGTTATAAATACAATAAGACTAATTATATGTAAAACTGCACAACTTTTCTAGAACGGTTAAGTTAGCACATTTGCAAAAATATTTAATTATAATTCATAATTTCTAAAGTCGATTAAACTAAAATTTAAAAGTGGGTAACGCGATACGGTACTCTACATTATAACTGTGTTGAACTTTATTCATTAAAGAAATAGTGATGTTCCTGAATTAAGATAGGCCAATATTAAATTTCATACAAGACTTAAGTTCCCGCCGTGTGATATCCGGCTGAATAGAATAGACCACCCTCATTTCTTACCGAGGTGTCGTAAAAGGCGACTAAGTTAAGTCGACCCGCCGTATGGTATCCGGCTGAATAGAATAGTACCACCCTCTTTTCTTACCGAGGTGTCGTAAAAGGCGACTAAGGTAAGTCAACGCGCCGTGTGGTATCCGGCTGAGTAGAATAGACCACCCTCATTTCTTACCGAGGTGTCGTAAAAGGTGACTAAGGTAAGTTGACTCACCGTGTGGTATCTGGTTAAGTAGAATAGACCACCCTCTTTATTATCGAGGTGTCGTAAAATACGACTGAGATAAGTTGACGTCAGGCAGGCGGCCGGTCGTGAAATACGTAGCTAAATTATATGACAGCATGTTTATAACATGTTGTGCTGACCCCACTTAGAGTGGGATAAGGGCAGGAAGATGATGACAAGACTTAAGTTCGTAAAGGTGACTTAATTTTTTTAATAATTCATCATAAAATATATGATATGCGGATAGCTATGCGGTTTCGCCCCTGTCAGTATATTTAATTGAGATTTTGAACATAAAAGTAGTTATTGTGAGAACCATAAGAGACAGAGATATGCTGTCGCTGACTTTTTTGTAGTATTTTTGTAGATATCTTTAATTCTCTAGTACATTATTTTAGTGTATTTACGTTGGTTAACGCGGCGCACGTGACTAAAGCTCTCCGCAGGGGATTTTTTTTACAACCGCGTGGCCTCTTTAAAAATATGTATTCAAAGCTTTGAGACATTTCCCAAAGCTTTGACTGACTTTATGAAAAATTATAACTGCTATTATAATTTATTAATATTATAAATGAAATAATTATAATGAAAATTTTTAACGGTATATGTACGAATATTTTGACAAACCGAACTGCAAAGTAATTTACTAAAACTCGATTTTTAATAGGAAAGCAAATGTTATTTTTAAAACAAATCGTAATCGTTAATTCGAATAATCGATATCGTAATGTTTAAAACTTTTAATCGATTCTTGCTTGCGATTATTACTGTTAGGTCACTTCACTACGGGAGTCAGTTTACTTTCGGTTAAGTCTAATAAATCTTCTCTTTTATTAATCTCTTATCAATTATAATTTTAACGCTAATTCATTAAACAAATCTGATTTGAACGCTTAATTATTAATACCATGTCAAGTTATATAAAACCGATTAGTTATTAAATTAACATTATTCAAAACATATTAAACATTATACATATTCAACAGTAGAGTTAATTGCAATTACATATTTTTGGTCTTGAATCAAGTGACCGAAACGGGCCTCGTATAAGTTTTTGTTCAGTATTTCGCTATAATTTGCCAATGTGAGTTTAATACAAAATAAATACTGTTTCTATTCACTGTTTCTGTTTCATTTCGTTAGTTTCAAATTAGTTAGAGTGGTCTACTCTACCAAACCGGATATCACACGGTGGGTCATCTTACCTTAGTCGCCTTTTACGAGACCTCGGTAAGAAATGAGGTTGGTCTATTCTACTTAGCCGAATATCACACGGCGGGTCGACTTACCTTAGTCGCCTTTTACGACACCTCGATATTACTTATTATTATTTATTACTAGCGGCCTGCCCCTGCTTCGCACGGGTATAAAATATATATCCCATGTCAGTCAGTGTAAAAAAATGATTATAATCGATCCAGTAGTTTTGATTTATTCATTACTGCCCGTGGCCCGCAAGCGTTAAATTTGGAGAAAAACAATTTCCTTTCCCTATACCAAGAAGATTTCCTGCTATCTTTGGAATACCTAAATTCATATAGTACATTTTTACTTATTTACTTTTATATTTTCCATGTATTTTATTTTTACAATTAATTAATGTCTTTAAACAAACTCTTAAAAGAGCGACATAGCTGCTAAAGTCGAAGTGTTATAGGGCGAAGCGCGGCGTCCTCACGGCATTTTAAATCTGTAATATCTCCGAAAATGTTTACTTAAATTACATGCTGTAAACGGCCATATTGATCTATATTAAATTAACTATTTATTTAAGGTACTTAATTGGATAAGGATTAATGCTGTATTGTATAAAAATTGCTTTGAACATGAGGCATTATTTTTCGTAAAAAGTAAATGACAAAAAATGCTATTGTGGGTTATCCATAAGAGATAGACATATACCATCGCGGACTTTTCTGTAGACCTTTTCAAGGTGTACAAATACTTAGTACATCATTTTGATAAATCTCGTAGGGTTTAGCCTGCGTTTGCAATGTAAGCGGAAAAAAATGTAATTATTTACGAAATCTCAAAAATTACAGTATTTCTCTACTCCGTATTGAATGTTATTATACGTACAAACCTTCCTCTGGAATCACTCTATCTATTAAAGAAAACCGCATCAAAATCTGTTGCGTAGTTTTAAAGTTTTATGCGTACATACGAAAATATGGACTTTGTTTTATAATATATAGTGATATTATTATTTTTATATGCTATTGAAATTCCTGTGAAATAGTTCAAAGAAACGTTCACTTTTAATATATATATCATTTACGAGTTAAGTCGTGTGGTATCCGGCTGAGTAGAATAGACCACCCCTAATTTCGAGGTGTCGTAAAAGGCGAACTAAGGTAAGTTACGCGTTACTTTGCGGAGAGATAATATAAAGATAATGATAATATGATATTAGAATAATATTATCGTTATGTTGAACAAAGTGGAAGACTGTGATTTATAACAAAAATGTGATTTAGATTTAGGAACAAAGTAGAAGATTGTTGGTATAGCTATGGCATCATGCCGTCTGGTCTGTAGATCCATTGAGATTCTTGATATGTATGGTAGGTTTTATATATCCCATAAATGGATGCTTAATTGTATAGTTAAAACTACACGTCTGTTATCAAATAAATGTCCTGGTCACCGAAAAAGAAGGTATCATAAATTTTAAATAGGCGCATAAAAATGTGTATGTAAATACATACTTAAATACAAATATACACCCAGGCTCAAAGACCGACAAATTCATTTTAAAGAAGATGTTGGTCCTCGGCGGGAATCGAACCCGCGACCCGTGGAGCCGAAGGCAGGGTCACTACCCACTGCTCCAACGAGCCAAGATAAGATAAAAAAATCTATTTCAATTAAAAAAAATTAATTAAATTTATTGGTATATATTATACGAAAAACTTTTACCTCAACACAGTCGGAATTCGACCATAACCTCGATTTTAGATGACCTAAGCAGAATCTAGATTCCGAGTAGTGCGTCGAGGCATTGTGACGACGGTACGAAACGCAAATCGCATCATTTCATCTGCCAAATGTATTATTGTTTTAACTTGCGGTCTCCTTTATTGCAAAGCATCACCGCAACAACATTCAACGTTTACTAACCTGATTATATAGTTTTGCTTCTAAAATATCACAAGTTCTTTGCGAGAACTAGTATTTCAAAGATGAATTAAAAGGTACGCAACATGCGTTGATATGTTAACCTCGACCTATATCTGGGAAACGGCATCAAGACTTGGAGCTGCGGAGGAATTGGCCGAATCCGGCAAGCGGCAGAAATATGCATCTCTCATCGAGAGTTATATATTTGTGCCGATTGCAGTTAAGACTAGGCCGTGGAGTTAAAGTGCAAAAAAATATCCGTTTTAACACCTCGGTTAATTGCCTCTTCAGATGACAAGAGGGCTTTCTCCTTATTCGCAAAAAGAATCAGCTTAGCGATTCAACGCAGAAACGCTACCAACATTCTTGGGATCATTCTACGTGGGCATGATTTGTATAGTCCTAGCATATAAGTAGAGTAATGGGCATGATTTGTATGGTCCTAGCATATAAGTATGATTTAAGATAAATATAACTTGTACATTTTTTTAATTAATACTTCAGAATTAAGTTCAAAATATGCTTTAATCAAATAAACTTGTAGACTAGAGCTTTTGGATCGTCAACTCTACTTCTGGTTCGGAAAGCTGTTTCTACTCCTAGCAATATTGCATAAGAAATAATGCTATGGAAGTTAGCAAAATAAACCAGTTTTTCTGAACTATAAGTTTCCCTGCATAAGTTATGTGTGTGCTCCATTGGGGTTTTGTATCCAAGGTCATTCCTAAAAATACATTTGTATTATCTGCTTTCAGCGGTACATTATGTAATATTAAATTGTATCCAACGATCAATATAATTGGCTTAGAAATTGAAAGATCTACAGGCTGCATTTTTATCTTTGTACTGAAGTCATTTAGATAACGTTGCGGTCGGAAGCTAGTTAAAGCAAAGAAGCAAGAAGCAAGCAAAAGATCGATATGGTAAATAGCTGAAATAGCTAAAATAGCTGAAAAATGACAAAGACCACTATTATTACTACTATATCTCGTTACTCTTCTATACATAAGATAGAGATAAGTCCGCCTTTATACATTTTTAACTTTTTCTTTCTCTTGTCTAAATATATGTATCGAAAGAAATAAATAAAATAAATAAATAAATACATCTAGATTAAATCGCTGGTTAATTTTTTTTTATTCGAATTGATTTAAATAACGGTACAAACGATCGATTTTTGTTTTGTATGGAGTAAAATAGTGGAGAGTGACGAATTACACGAGAATCATATGAAATATATGACTACCTGTTTATCAATTTATCCCATATGATAAGCTATCAGTTTTTACCATCGATATGTTTTTGCACGCAACGACAGGCGTCTGACCTCAACAACTTGTTTCGAGATAAACCAGTAGCACAGGTATATAGCAAATTGTTTCTAACGTTAATGATAATTATCGGATGTTTATGTTAATCATAGCTATTGTAAATAAAGATCTATCACAGTCAATATCGGCAAAGATGCCGAAAATAAATATACATTGACTGTGTCGTCGTAAAGAAAATTATTTTTGAATTTAAACTATCGTGAGTGGAATTCATAATTAATGTATAGAAACCGGCTATACTCACGTGTTATTTTATCGGATGAGCCCGACTAGTTTCAAGCCCATACGGGGCTCTTATTCATGAGCTCTTTACGCGGCGTTATAACACGTGAGTATAGCCGGTTTCTATACATTAATTAAGAAAATTATTGTTATAATTCCATAACTACTAATTTTAAATGAAGCCTGACTATTATTTTATAACGAATAAAAATTTATTGATATTATTTTACTATACTTTATAGCATTTACTTTATTGCAAATAAAGCAGATAGATGTAATGCTAAATGTGCTATCTGTTTTTATGCGCTGAACATCATTATGCTGCCCTTATCCTACTCTAATTACAACGGCGTGGTGGGTCTAAGCTCTTATTTCCAAAGAGGGTAAAGGTATTTTTAAGGCTTTTCCATATGAAAAAGTATAACCTTCTATTTTTTTTATATTGTTTTCATAAGATATTATTAGCTTTGTACCGATTCAGGCTCAATATAAATACAATGAAAATATATAATTTATATATACAAAACGAATATTTTTTTAATAATTCAGCCATATAATTATATATCATCCAATTAACCATATACTGTGAATATTGTTGTATCTCATTAACATACTTCTACTTTAGGTAATTTACAAAAAAGCTTAATTAACTTTTTATTTATAATATCAAAAACATAGACTAAAAAGAGCGCGATTATAATTCAAATATTAATTTCATTTTGCAAGAAGGTGGATGGAATAAAGTTGTCATATTCCAACGAATTAACGCCTTTAATGAAGGAAAATAAAACGAAACATCTCATTGACCTAATAAACGCATGAGGTCAACATTAAAAATTATTGCCCCCGATGTGGCTTCGAAGAATCACTACTCGCAAATGAAAGTAGCTATCCTTATAATTGCAGGCCAGCATTAACTAGGCTGCGTTTTATCAACCTGTATAGATATCGCAAATTGCAATAAACATGGAAAACTTGTAGTAAATTGAAGCACTTACCCGTTATTAAGTACTGTCTCACTGTAAGCACAACACAAAAGAGGATGTTAAAGTCACTTGTTCACTATAAACGTCCCTGGCGGGCGGTCATCACGGTATGTATCCAATGTTTCGTCCCTAAACTTAAAAGTCGTTGCCAAAATTTCGCTAACTTTCGGGCACGCTCTCGCATAACAAACGCCTCGCCCTCCTTTAATAATCCAAGTTGAATTTCCCTCGGCAGTGTCAAATTTGCACACGCTATTCCCCGTGCCCTCCGACCGTCTGTATGTCGAACTGCGGTATTGACGACTTTGTATTCACTTGCCGCCGAAACTCTCTTCGCTAATTGGGATGCACGAGGTGTCCTGCGCTTTCCTCTGCACGGAACAATGCGGTGCGGCGCCCAGGGGTGATAGGTTGGTCGACATCGTATCGTTTCGTAAGGCCTAATTGTTCATAGCTTGTGACTATTACGAGCGTAGTGTCGGCGGTGCGGGTATGGAATGGAGGCTCGCGCGTAGTGGTCGCTCGACATCGCCTCGCACTTGGTTACTGGGTTAGCGGTGTTCCTTTTCCTGCTTAGCTTAATGAGCAACATACCTATTTGTAGGCGAAGAAAAAATAATTAAATTCGAAATTCAAAAATCTGACACTAAACTCTACATTGTATTTAAACTAATATCAATATTACCTACAAAAGTAATAATAAAATTATTTCGCTATAATCCGTAGGCAAGGTTGTTCGAAAAAAATAATCAAATTCAAATTAAAAAATCTGACACTAAACTCTACATTATATTTAAACTAATATCAATAGTATCTACAAAAGTAATAATAAAATTATATTGCTATAATCCGCGATGAAGTAAAATAGAAAATATATATATAATGCTAAATGTAGAATGGACAATCCGTTTTCATACGTGATACATGCAGGATTCGTAAAAACACATGCACAAACGTCCACCACCGTCACCACAATACACAAGCACTACACACGTTCACTATCACAAACTTAACAATCGTTTCGCACCGCAACCGAAGCATCGTCAGGAGATAAAATCGCAAAAGCTTTGCGATTGTGGTTGTCGCCGCAATGGAGGTTCGTGAATGTGTTTTAACTAATCCTGCATGTATCGGGTATGAAAACAGATAGTTCACTCTACTTTAACATTATGTATATCCTCTTATATTGCAGATTATAACAAAATAATTTCGTTATTACTTTTGTATTATGGATCTCCGCAAAGTAACGCCTAATTCTATAAATTATTCAATAGTACCTAGAGGACCTCGGTAATTTAATTAAAGATAATTTTAAAATTTGCATTAAAAAAAATTAAAAAGAAAGAAAAAGCTGTTGATATCTGGGACTTGATCCCGGATATCTCGCTTCTTTTATTCACCGTTCCCCACTGAGCTATAACAACTTTTCTAATGACAGCACAGTTAACCTTTCGTATTTTTAATAATAATAATAATAACTGTGGTTTTTCCAAAACCAAAGTTTTATGTTGAATTTGAGGAAAATCGTTGGAGCCGTTTCCATATATACATAAAAGATTAACTCATTTAAATATTAATAACATATTGTACCCGCGACTTTGTTAGAGTCAACTTTAGTTTTAAATTTCTTTCTCACTTCTGTTAATTCTGTTAAGTAAACCTACCCGCTGAATTTCATTAAAATCGTATAAACCGTTTTCGAAATTCAGATATAAGATTTACTCATTTAAATATTAAACATAGACGAAACATAGCAAGTATGAAACTCAATGAAACTTATTGATTACAGAACCTTTAACACGTTTAAATATTAATGCCGTATAGCGTATCTGAATGGTGATATTATGTAAATATTTAACAAATAAATCTTTTTCAGACACAATTGCATCTTATTGCTTATTCTTTAGGCGCTGTTGGTGTCTTTGTAATGCAGCAGTGCAATATAATGAAAGCGAAATCCTATAATGGGCTCCCATTTATACAGTTGAAAGCTCGTTTGCACTGTCAATTATACTGTGAGTTAAATAAAATAGGACACAATTTGATTTAGTTGACTTGACTATCTGAAAATAATCTTTATTTCTATCTATATAACTTTTCTTATGTATCTTTTCTGTCTATATATCTATTCTTTATATCTTTTTTTTATTAATTAATACAATAGCCAAAAGCTAAAACTTAGTGGTGTAAGTATGGGTTAACCGATTATTTTTAATATACCTATTATTAAAAATACATCATCATCAACATCATTCTCCAGCCCTTATTCCACTTTAAGTGGGCTCGTCACAACATGTTATAAACATGCTGTCACATGATTTGGCTACGTTTTTACGACCGGTCGCCTGCCTCACGTCAAATTATCTTAGACGCCTTTTGCGACACCTCGGTAAGAAATGAGGTTGGTATATTCTAATTATCCGGATACCATATGGTGGGTCAACGTACTTTAGTCGCCTTTTACAGCAACTGGGTAAGAAATAAGAGTGGTCTATTCTACTCAGCCGGATACCACACGGTAGGTCAACGTAACGTAGTCGACTTTTACAACACCTCGGTAAGAAATGAAGATAATCTATTCTACTTAGCCGGATACCACACGAGTCAACTTGCCTAGGCGCCTTTTACGACGCCTCGGTAAGAAATGCGAGTGGACTATTCTACTCAGCCGGATACCACACGACAATCACACTTCCATCTATTCCATATATTTAAACTTTTACAGAAGTTTATATCAGAGGTCGATCCAACGATTCTTAAACCTCCATATACATATGTATATCTCAGACTATATAATAAACATTTTGAATTTAACAGTCATAAAAATATACCACTTCAGCTAACAGTTTGTTTAGTTGACCTCAATAAATAAAAACACAGTTAACTTAGTGATTTAGCTAAGTGGCAGTTAGAACCTATATTTTTAAAAATACAAAATAAAAATACATTTTAAAAAATAATAAAAATAGCTTATGTTTTTAAGCTTAATGTTAAGTTAATGAAGAAAGCAAAGTTTAAGTTCGATTATGTCGATTTTTTATCACGGATTTTAGCAAAATAACTAGAATAGAATAGTATATAATAGAATTCAGCAAAGTAGTCTATAATTCCTTATCAAAAATCATAAGGCTACAGAGATATATACATTATTTATTCGTCAACTTTTATGTATGGCGCAGGTTTGAGAATTCATTTCAAATTCAAATCATCCTCACCATCCTCCTGCCCTTATCCCACTCTAAGTGGGGTCGGCACAATATGTTACAAACAGGTTGTCATATGATTTGGCTAAGTATTTTACGACCAGCCGCCTGCCTGACGTCATCCTACCTTAGTCGTATTTTACGACTCCTCGGTAAGTAAGAGAGTGGTCTATTTTACTCAACCGGATACCACACGTTGGGTCAACATACATTAGTCGCCTTTTACGACACCTCGGTAAGAAATGAAATTCGTCTATTCTACTCAGCCGGATACCACACGGCGGGTCGACTTACCTTAGCCGCCTTTTACGACACCTCGGTAAGAAATGAGGGTGGTACTATTCTATTCAGCCGGATACTACACGGCGTTCACTTCAAATTCAAATGTAAACAGAAATTTACAACACTCGTCACCCATGTCGGAACAACAATAAATAATTCATATAACGCCCCATTGTTGTGTTAATTACACGTTTAACCCCAATAGGAAGAAAATAGATATTTGCAAGCATTTTGAGTTAAACTATAACACAACAAATGTTTACCAGTAATCTTGCTTTCCAGTAATACTCGTGTTTTCATAATGAAATGTCCCGTTAAATTGCTTTTTGAGACGTTAAAAAAGCCGTTCTTACTAGTTTATATGTAGCCTGTCGCCTAGACTTATGAATGGAGCTTTCTACGAAATCAATTAAACAAATGACATTCTCGATTAACATACGAGACCTTACAACGTGCTTGAGGTTTTATTATAAGCCTACCGTTGCACGTGAGTTTGCCTGCGTAATGTATATAGTTAATTCTTACGAAGAATATAATAATAAATAAATAAATATATGGGACACTTAAAACCTCTGTAAGAAATGAGTGCGGTCTACTTAGCCGGATACCACACGGTGAGTCAACTAACCTTAGTCGCCTTTTACGACACCTCGGTAAGAATTGAGAGTGGTCTATTCTACTCAGGCCGATACCAGACGACGGGTCAACTTACCTTAGTCGCCTTTTACGACAACTCGGTAAGAATTGGGCGTGATCTATTCCACTCAGCCGGATCCCACACGTCAGGTCAACTTACCTTAGTCGCCATTTAGCACTACTCGGGAAGAGAGTAGGGTGGTTTATTTTACTCAGCTGGATACTACACGGCGGAATATATAATTATAGTAACTATATTACCTATATATATATAATATAATTGTAGCTTCATTAAATATAAATTATCCTTGACCATTCAAAAGTGCTTTTAATATGTGATTGATTAAAGATTATTTTGATTTGATTTAATACAGATGTTTCTAAAATAAAAAGTGCAAATATCAACTAAATTTGTAGGTTTGGTTATAATCTTATTGACTCTATTGTTTATGAATAAAAATTATTATTATCAGAAGATGTTCAAATAATATGCTCAGATATGTCAATGTCGGAATATATCTTACGATATCAAATTTACATATGTTTTAAAACAGTTCACTTAATGAATTAAATTCTAAAACATTTATTTTAATAAACTGGTTTTTGTCGTTGACAATTTTTTTATATAACGCTCATTCGTGTAATCCATCAGTCATATTTAGCTATTTTTTTAAATTGCTAGTATCCTGTTGGCCTTGACTATTAATCAGCGTCACCAGGAGTGAAATAACGAATACACTTCACCAGGTATATTAGGGATGTAAAAAATAATCGATTATTTTTCATTTAAAATCGATTTTTAAAAAACAACTATTTTAGCTATCCTTTTTTTTCTCGTTTTACTAATTTTTATATTAGGTAGATGTGCATTGTTGGATGAAACCAATTAGATACAAAATTTATACAGGAAAATCCATTGGCCTACCCGATGTTTGAACCCGTGTCACTAAAAAGGATCGCACGGTTTCGCTTATGGGCTATCTTAGCTTTGGATAATACACCAAACCCAAAGTACATATAATCTATATACATAGTTGAAATAGTAAAATAAAGAGTCACGTCAAATTTAAGATTGTGGAAATATAAAATATTTGTTTACATTTTTATGTGGCTTCGATGTCTGCTTAAAATGTGGGTCTGTGCCAAATTAATTAATTGGATACATTTATTACAAAATTTTAAAAAGGAGGCCATATCGATTCGCTACAGTTGACCTAAACAAACATCTAATTTTAATATGTAAAAATCTTTATTATTCTAAATAAAATCTAAATTAACTTATACTATAAATTAAAATGCTAACTCATATAACTCTAGAAAAAGTGAACTGCTATTATTTTTAATCTGTAATACTCTAAAAAAAAGCTTTTAGGTAAGAAAACAATGGAAAATTAGAAACTTTACAGCGCATTGTCTGAAAAGAAAGAACAAACGTATTAATAAAATTATATTTTATGTTTTTTATATATATTTTTTTATATTATTTTGATAATTAATTTAATTGTTACTTTTGTATTATGGTTCTCCGCAAAAGTAGTTTATAATTCTATAAATAATTATAACAATTTTTGAATTTCAACAGAATCTTTTTCGTTTAAGCTTGTAAATAATAACAACATACATACATAATCTGTTAAAATTTTATATATATCGGTAACTTAAGTGGTCTGCTTCTTTACTCGGACCTCTTAAATATAAATTAGTACTTTATATTCACATCATGTAATTGTAAGTTCATAGGCAAGATGAAACTGCTTGATACGGACTACCGCCAATTTAAGTGACTCCTAGAAACTATTATGCGTAATAGAGATAGATAATTTAGCCGTGTGGTATCCGGCTGAGTAAAATAGACTACCCTCATTTCTTACCGAGGTGTTGTAAGAGGCGACTAAGTTAGGTCGACCCGCCGTGTGGTATCAAGCTGAGTAGAATAGACCATCCTCATTCCTTACCGTGGTGTCGTAATAGGCGACTAAGGTAAGTTGACCCACCCTGTGGTATCCGTATGAGTAGAATGGACCACCCTCTCTCTTACCGTGGTTAAATACGACTAAGGTAAGTTGACGTCAGGCAGGCCGCCGGTAAAATACGAAGCCAAATTATATGACAACATGTTTATAACATGTTCTGCTGACCCCACTTAGAGCGGAATAAGGGCAGGAGAATGATGGAGTGATAAATAATAATTGTGTATTTCCCGTATCAAATCGAATACTCGTCAAGTGACATTTAAATTAAATTTTAAAGCGGCGGTGGGGGAATGGTTAGGGTAACGGACTTACGATCGAGAGGTCGTGGGTTCGAATCCCGGTCGTTATACTACCGACGGAAACCCACTCCTAACATAGGCGTTTAGCTTAGCTGGAGGGGTTAAGTTTACTAGTTATTTGTAACCCAAATTGATAGTAAACATTATAAAATAGATAGAGCGCAGATAATTTTGAGAATTAGGCGTTACTTTGCGGAGATCCATAATACAAAAGTAATAACGAAATTATTTTGTTATAATCTGCAATAAAGTTAAAAGAGGATATACATAACGTTAAATGTAGAGTGAACTATCCGTTTTCATACCCGATACATGCAGGATTAGTTAAAACACATTCACAAACCTCCATTGCGGCGACAACCACAATCGCAAAGCCTTTGCAATTTTATCTCCTGACGATGCTTCGGTTGCGGTGCGAAACGATTGTTAAGTTTGTGATAGTGAACGTGTGTAGTGCTTGTGTATTGTGGACGTTTGTGCATGTGTTTTTACGAAACCTACATGTATCGGGTATGAAAACGGATAGACCACTTCACATTTAGCATTGTATATTCTTCTGTTTACTTTTTCGCGGATTACATACATACATGAACATAAATTTTAGCATTTTCCCGAAAACGGATAAAACGAGATATCACCTTTAAAACCCCTTACTGAATTTCAGGAAAATCGTTGGGCCTTTTTCCCGATTCCGTATCGACTTTTCTATTACAGAAAGCACAAGACTATCGTCAATAAATAAGCTATATATTTTGATTTTAAAAGACATCTCTCGAACACTTTTTTCACCGTTTCAACCACTAATTATGATGGTGAATAAAAAAACTATGTATCGTCTATAATCTATATCTATAAATACCTAACAGACGATGAAATAAATTATTTAAATTACTATGTATTAAGTTTGTTTTACTGATTGTAGTCGTTATCGAACGCGAGTCTCTCTAAGTGATTATTACCGTTTCCTTTGGAAATAAATATCCATTAAGTTTCCATGTCAAGAATAACAAGTATAGTGGAAATACCGCGGTACCGTCATTTGTAATATATATCTATAGATAGATATAGATTACAAATGACAGACAGACAGCTTTTAGGGACTTTGTTTTATAATAGTATGGATTAGCTCTTTTCAGCAGCCCAAATCGAAATGTGATTCAGCAGATGTAAAGCAGATAGTTCGTAAATCAGTTTTCAAGACCCTTAAGTTTTGTCTGGTCCTGGACAATAACTATATTTATCCTGTTTAAGCATACATAATTGTCTAAGCATACATAAATAAGGTAAAATAGAGTACGTTGCCATCTAATACCGGTTTAATTCTAAATCTTTATTTATTTTCGTTCGTTAACTGTGTATAATTAAGAAGTAGTAACTACAATGTCGATGACCTATGTTTTTATGTAATATCGCATTGTTTGAATCATCATATACATTTAATTTATTGTATAGAATTGTTAATTTGGAACCAAGCAAGTTTACTTAACATTGTTTACGTTCGCATGCTTTTTTTACGGCGAAGTAAATGTAAGGATGATAATCATCGGGCTCTACCGATTGGAGGGAGAGTCGAATGCATTAGACCTTACGGAAGATAATCATAAGATGTACGTATTAGGTACAAGCTGCAACGAAGGTGCTTTATATGTGTCTATCGAAAAGGCAATGCTCAGAAAGGTGTGTTCAATTTTAAGGAATTAAAAAAATTGTTCTGTAGCGTTTTAAAAATGCAATTTATATTTTTTGTTTTTTTAGAGCAGTCACAAGCAGCTTCATCTTTAGTTGTCGGTTTATCCTTTGAATTTTGTGACACGTTTTATATTGGACAACAGTATTAGACACAGCCATGCGTATACCATGTAGATTTGCCGATAAATGTCGATAGGATCACACCACACCGACATAATGCGATGTCGTATCATAAATCGTTACGACGTCATTGTTTTTAAAAATCGAGGAGTGAGTTTTCGTTCTATTTTTTATGTTTATATTTGTACTCCCGTAAACTTCTACCGGTTTGTTCCATAGCATGTTTCATTTATCCACTAATGAATATATTAATTTAAATCACTGTCGTAAATTTTTTGCGTACATTTGTTGCGGCATTGGTGCAGGGGTTAAGTTTTTAAAATCTCGTCGTAAATTTCTGCGACATAGAATCGCATCAGGTCACGAATCGCACTGTCGTGGTACATATCGCACAATATTGTAATATATTTATTACACATCGTGGATTTCTATGACATAAAATACCGCATCATGACATAAAACGCGCCGTGACTGTACATCAAGTACGTCAGTTTTTTAAATCTTTTGCTAGATTTCTACGACATAAAATCGCATCAAGACACAAATCGCGTCACGATTGCACATCTGACACAGTGTGCTCAGTTTTTAAAATCTTTTCTAGATTTCTACGACATAAAATCATATTACAACACGAATGACGTTGCGACAGTACTTACGCTACAGTGCCGTTAGATTTTAAAATCTTGTACTAAAATTATTAAGACATAAAATCACATCAAGAAACGAATCGGGCCGCGATGGCATACCTGCTACATAAAGCCAATTTTAACAATTTTGTCGTTGCTTTCTATGATATAAAATCGCATCACGACAAGAATCGTGCTACGACGGTGACGTATCATGTGTGTTGGCCCTTAGACATTGAAACTAGCATCCGTAGACGCGTCTGCGTTTATTCGCATCACTTTTTAATTGGCATCTTGAAATCTTGCTCAGCCTGATCCGGCGCGTGGTCTCTAACACGGTTAATCTGTTGACGATCCGTAGCTTAGTAGTGACATTACTCTGACTATAAACATCAGGTCCAACTTTCGATTACCTATATGATTTTGAGGTATGGTAATAGGATATTTCTTCTATGACACTTCGAGCGGAGCGTTACTCGAGCGGGTTCGAATCCCGCCGAGGGCCAACATTTTCTATAAATTAATTTATTGATCGTTGAGTCTGGGTATATATTTGTATTTAAGTATGTACTTAAAAATTATATAAGTATATATATACACAAGTTGTCTGTCTATCATAACACAAGTATTAAGTTACTTACTTTGGGGACGGACGACGGTGTGTGTAAGTGTCCAACTTTCAATAGCCTATATGATTTTGAGGTATGAAGGATATACCGTCATTAACTTTAAACGGAGCAACGTTATAAGACGTTTATTGATAATCTGTAAGTGTAATATAACTTCATAACTAAAAAATATTAGGTAATCAATAAATAATTTTTTTACGCAGAATATAGCATCATTTTCCTGCCCTTATCCCGCTGTAAGTGGGGTCAGCGCAACATGTTATAAACATGTCACATGATTTGGCTTCGTATTTTACGACTGCCCGCCTGCCTGCGTCAACTTCTGTTAATCATATTTTACGACACCTCGGGTAAGAAAGAGGAGTCTATTCTACTCAACCGGATACCACACGGCGGTAGACAGAATTTCGCATTTTTTGCTAGTGGTACTCGCACCCGTCACATATCATTCCCGTTAACATAAACATTAAAGTATCCTCAATAATGCTCGAAAGAAAAAAGGGAATATTATTCTATGTTACACCAGTGTATAAGGTGTATTTGTGCCAAATTTTATCACAACTAAAAAAATGACGTACATTAATATTGATTATAGCTAAAATAACAAAACAATCTTGACAGTTATGAATTTTATTCACAAGTTAGTACTTTAGGCATAAGTAGGCACGTTGTAACGTTCGTATAATATATGGCAACCCAAAAGCCTACATCTTTTTACTTTCTCGCTGTATTTCCATATTATCCTTGAGCGAATCGCTTAAGAAATCGATAAGTTACAACAATGTATTTTGGGTTCTTTTTGTTTAGGGAAAGTGCGGGGATTTTTTAAATGTCGAACAAGTCCTTGACTCAAGAAATAGGCTTACAGAACGCTCAATCAATCAGAGCAATACTAATATTACAAATGTGTTCTATCAATCTCGGTCGGTTACGTTCTTACGGCTTATTCGATAAAGCAAAAGATAAAATTTGGTATAATTGAAGATACTGGGCCAATATACAGAATAAAAATATCCTGTTTTTTCTTAATGAATCATTTGTAGCCGAACGTCGAACGCAGACTAAGCAAAGAGGTCCAAAACGAAATTGTAGGTTACGTGTATCCCATAAATTCTTCATAAATATGCAACGTCAGTGCAAATGTTCCTAATTGATATCAACAATCTATTACCCACTTATCAGTGACGTAAAACATTGAAGGAAACCTGTTTATGAATTGGTCCAACCAAATTTAAAGATAATCAGAGCAAATACACTGACAATGCTAGCTCTAATTTGATATTATCGAAGTTAGTTTATATGAGATTTTAGTTTTAACAATGATGGAATTATTGAACTTATATCTGCTTGCTATTATTAGTTTTTATTTTTGTTTTTAAGAATTTTCTTTAATTATATTAAAGAGCCGTGTGGAATAAATTGGACACTGTATCCTCAACGTCCTAACGCTGTTCTAACGGATAAATTAGGTCGAATTTATTCCCGAGGAAGGGGGACGTCAGGAAAGCGGTCTGTCGTAAACACTTGCCTAATCTAAATACAACATAGTTATTGACATAAAGGATAGCGATAATACTAGGGTGTTCACTAGAGGCGACGCGCAGGCACAGCACGGCTGAGGGTTGATAAAAGGAATAGCGCCAGAGTTGACAAATGATAGGAGAAAATGAAAGAGAAAACTATGTTGTGCCGACCCTACTTTGAGTGGCATAAGGGCAGGAGGATGATAATATTTAATATAATAATACAGTTTTTTAAGAGCCCTTACTTTTAATTGATATCCTAAAGTCAATAGCGGTAATATAGACCCTTTAGGTCCAAACTTAGCTGGTAGTTTTAACATTAGTATATTTAATACAATGATATTGAAAGTAACATCTAATCTACCACGAAAACAGACGTAATCTTATCGAAATTAACTAATCATAATTTTAAATTGGCATAATCTGATAACAGTATTGCTATAACTTATATAGATTCAGTACTAATTGTACAGTGCATATAAATAGGTGTAAAGATGGCTGAAAAAGTTAAGAAAAAACCGTCTTTTTTTCTTAATTTCAAAAGACTTAATAGTCATAAAGACAATGACATTAAACTCCCTACAGCAACTCCTCAACCACAAACTGCTCCACCAACATATAAATCAACAAACCAAATTTTATTACGTCAAACAAATCCCACTGCATCGGATACGAAACCCAGAAAGTAAGTCGCAATATATTATTTAAGTCATTCATAAGGAAAATATTTAGCTATATACAGGTGTCCCAGAATATAACGATACACCAACAAAAGAAAAGGTCAAACAACTGTTTACATTTTAGAAGTACGAGCCATTTAAAATAATAATAAAACTTTTATTACCACATCATCATTTCAATTTAAAGCAATAACGATCTACTGACGATATATAGGATCTTGTACATACTTTAAAAAAGTGCTAAATAAATAAAAATAAATGACAATCTTTATTTTTTTCTGTGTCTGGTTTTCTTTGATAGGAAAGAAGGCTAAAGTTAATATCTCACACAACTTCTAAAATTAACGTTTAATTGCAGATAAGGTGTAAATGTAAGCTTAAAAATTTCATCACATCTCCATTTCCGTAATTTCCGAGAGATTATCATTAGTTTATTTCTTTGTTTAGATTTGAAAAAATAGAATTGTAGAGCAATTTGATAACACAGGACTGAATAATTATTCAGATCTTGGCACCTGATTAGTTGCCAATATAATATTTGATTGTTCATTAATATTGCTGATAATTTAAACTAGGTCCCTAATACTTTGAAGCGCTCTTCTTTATTCTTGATTCTTAATAATACATTTGTTTAATCAACCTTTACAGTTTCTATAGGTTATAATAGAGCAACGATAATACTTCTTTTGAAAATATTTTTTTTCCATATATATTTTTATGTGAGCTTTTGCCAATGTTTCAACTGTTATTGATTACTGTTACCACTTTACTGGGAAACTTTTGTCAAGTGATTTAGTTTTCTAGAATTGTGAAGGTATAGGACCAAACATTTTCTAAGTTAGCGTTTCAATCTTACAGTGCATCCAGCTTAAATATTACTCAAGTAGACTGGTCTAGTAAACTAGTCCATCGTTAGGAATTGAGATGCAATGGTAGCATCACATTTTCTGATAGTCTAATATTTAAAAAAAGTCGCAACATGCTGGTACGGCGAAATGTAGATCACAGTGGATTAGGTTGTTGAATTTTATGCATTGATTTTTAGTTACTCGGATGAACCAGGCTAATTATACTAATTAAAGACAACTAATTCGTGCTAATTTCTCACGGTAGATGAGACAAGCAAATTTTTTTGTGTGGATAAATTTATTGATGTAGCGGAATAAGATGGCTAAACTAATTTGAAAGTACAAACATTTTCAGTTGAAATCTTACATTAATTGGCATCGTACCGTTAATTGGCCTTCACAAGTATCTTTAAGAAAAATAAGCACTTATTTTTTTGTAATGATTATTATGCTTCTAAATTATAAGCAAAATTGCACGACGCTAATTCGAAGCCGGGTAATGTATATACGTACTTTGCAAATAGATCTAGATTTATTTTTTTATTTATACCTTTAATTACAGGGTGGTAACCTGTTAAAATAAATAGCCCTACATTAATATTGAAACTTTTGAATCGACGCTTTCGCGATATAGAGCCGCCATGTGGTTTTCCGCCGAGTAGAATAGACTGCCCTAATTTCTTACCGATGTGTCGTAAAAAGCATAAGTTAACTAGACCCGCGTTGTGGTATCCGGACGAGTAGAATAGATTTCTAACCGAGGTGTCGTATAAAGCCGTTTGGCAGGCGGCCGGTTGTAAAGTGATTTGCCAAAACATGTTATGCCGTCCTCACTTAGATAAAGGCAGGAGAATGAATCATCGATGATGATAAGAGGCTGATACAGAAAGCCTACTAGCCTCTTGAAGATTATTTAGAAGATAAGAATGTGTGGATATAGCTCTCTTTGAACCTGTACAAGTCAGTAACGACTTAATGTAAATAGTATTAAGAATTATATTTTTAAAAGAGCAACCGCTGAGTTTCTTGCTGGCTCTTCTCGGGAGGAACAGCTTTCCGTACCAGCAGTAGAGTTGACAATTCAAAAGCACTTGTTTACAAGTTTATTTGAATAAAGAATATTTTGAATTTGAGTATGAATTTGATGATTTAGCGACATATTGTCTAAATGTTTTTTCTCAGTCGACGAACTTACATTTTAGACATCCTTTAGAAATTTCTACTCGTCCGTTTTTTAACATTTATACCCAACTCCGGGACTTTTAGTAATGTCAACTTTCCACTCAGTGGAGTTTCAGCCAAAGCTCCTTTTGCCTGACGAAATCACCATTCCAATATCTTCAAATATTAATGATCGTTTATTCTATAAATAACGCGCTCTACGTCATTTTGGCTTTGCAACTCGTTTATCTGTATTGGTATTATAAATCGTATTATTTCTGATATATTACATAGAAGTTACCAGGAGTTAATTCCATCTATTTCTGTTAGATTACTTATAATAATAGTAACAATAATTGTTCCGATTGTTGTAAGTTAATGGTTTTATTGCGAAGAGTTTCGCCCAACATCTCAAGAGACTCTCGCTTAGTCGCTGGATCACGCGTAGGATACAGAAGTCAACATTGCTAAAGACGGCACGTATTGTGAGGAGGTTCCTCACTCCGTATTCCTAACTAATGAGAGCTTGGGATTTTTCTCCGCTCCCTGTTGATCCCGATTTTTTAGATGCTTTTATTTATTAAAATATTTTAAAATGTTTTAAAATCTGTGAAATAAATATATGAGTGAAATAATAATATTTTCTTTCAAAAATCAGGTTATCTGGTGGTATCAAGGATTTGATTCAGTGCGCCCTATGCTTGGAGATTCTATCCAACCCAAAAATGCTGCCATGTCAGCACACTTTCTGTTGTGCTTGCCTCAAAATATACGTTGCAGGTTAGTAGTTATATAATTACTCTTATTCACTAATTTAAAATGATCCACGATTTTTTTTAACAAAGTGAAATTTTTTATTTTCCACTCTATTGTGCATAAAACTTGTTACAATCCTAGTTATGCAAGAACTAAGATTTGCAACAACGCAAGACTTCTTAACGTCTGGTAAATCTATACATGTAATCAATTATCTCAACGGATTTTTATTCGGTTTATTCTAAAAGATGTGTGCAATTCTTGAGAAATGTTTACGTCAGTCTTATCTAAATTAACTGAAATACATATTTGCGACACACCGATTTCCCTGCAGAGCTACGGACATAAATAGTATTTTATAAATCGTCTTAATGATTTAAACGGGTAAATAAATCCCACATACTTATCTCAAAACAAGAATTGCTACTGCAAGTCAAACAACTTGGAATCGAATGCATTAGTTTCCATAATTAATAATTTGCAATGTAAAGAGATATTTCTAACTAATATAACAAATTTTAAAATTGCAGACAATCCAGTGATCGATTGTCCGATATGCCGTACGAGAATACAAGTGAAGAATGCAAATTTTGTTGAGGAACTCCCATCAAATTTGTATATAGATACATTACTGACTATGGTCGGTATAAATGATAAAATGACGCCCGAAACGCCACCAGTAACACCAATGAATAACATGCAAAGTGTGGATCTGTTTGCTGCCGGCATAAGATGCTCTCACTGCCGAACCATTTGCGATAATACGGATATTTCTAAATGCGAACATTGCAAGTCGGTATGTGATATCCTACTTATATTAAAAATCCGAAAGTTTGTAAGTATGGCTATATGTTTGTTACTCTTTCACGGCGAATCCGCTGAACCTATATCAATGAAACTTGGCACAATTATTCCTTATACACCGGATTAAGGATATAGGCTATAGAAATCCTATTAATTCTACAGGAATAGAATAACATTGAAAAGCGCCATCTATTATCTACCTATCTTAAAAGCTAGTAAAATATAAATTATTTAACACCCGTGTCTATAAAATATTCAAAAGCGAAGGTAATAAATTTCGATTTGGACGTTACACATATTCTAGGAAAATATATCGCCCTATCCGAAAATTAAAGTCACATTTCTTATGCTTATACTTGGGACATGTAACTTTATTCTTTGAATAAGGACAATATGTATCTGTGTAGGACGATAGGTTTCCCGAGGATGTTTTCGAAGTTTTTAGTAAGTTGAGGGTTTCAAATAGCGACCTTTTGGAAAGAGAAACACGTTTCTGTGGTGGTGTGGGTTTCGTCCGAGAATTGTCAAAATTTTATTAAATCGTTCATCTCTGAATAACATCTCTTTATAATGAAGATCAGAAGCAGAAGTAAAATCAGTATGTTTGGAAAAATGAGAAAATATTGTTGATCGTAAATATTTTATACAGTTATGCGTTTGCGCAGGTCCATAATACTAACATTACATCTGATCGTAAATAGATAAACTTTTCTAGGATTACAGGAATGTGATGTCGACTAGTTGTAATAAAAGTAGCGACTCTATCCATCTCATTGCGGGGACGCCATTAGTTGCAGGACGGGTGGTCAGCTCCTATTCTGTACTATTCCACCCATTTCCCCATGTTGGGACACGGGTTTCACTGCTGTCCCGATAGTGTCAACTGCTTTAACCTACCTGTGGTTTTTAAAAACCCAATAATATCCCTGAAGGGGATATTTGTTGGGTCCTCTACTTCAATTTCATCCCTATATTTAGTATCTCTCATCTTACCAACGAGTACATAGAGCACTCAGTCATAAAGTGAAGATTTGTTTCTTCCTCTCCACACTCTGGGTACGCTGCGTCCTCCTTTATTCTCATTTTTGACAGGTGTCTGTATAACAGGCAGTGCCAGTAGTAATGCCTGTTAAAATGTAGGGCCTATGTAATAGTAATTCCTATTGTGATTTAACAATGAAGTAATGATATAATGTAATTGTACACAGCGATGTAACGAATATTTATATGTATGTTATGAGATGGTTTAAGACAATAGTATAAATTTCGCAAGGAATAAACGCAAAATGACAGGTTTCTGGTAGATAATTTAAAGGGAAATAATTTTAAAATTGCATCATTTTGGTGTTAGATTTCCTTTCTTAACATTCATCGTTACGCATTCGTGCAACATGTAATAAAGAAAGTAAAGCCGTACAATGTACATAATTCAATGTCCGATCATATGTTTTCTGATACTTACTGATAGTATTTTTCCATATATCCATAGTTTTATAAACAACATCAAAAATATAATGTCTATAGTTTAACAACTTTATTTAAGTAACTAGCACGTTCTTAAACTCCTTGATTCAGAAGAACACTATTCTTCTATGTAAAAATAATAACTGATCGCATTGTAAACCAGAGAACTTGAATATTTAACATTTATTGTTCTATTTTTATTTATCTTGCTTTAAAAGCAAGGTGGTCCCTTAAAACCTCGAAAGCATCGTAGATTTCATTTAGCAAAATATTTCAAATGTTAAGTTAGATTCTTTGTTTCTATTATTGGGTTCAAATACTTTCAGAACTTTTGCAAAGTTTGCTGGTCACAACATTTAGAAGACATGCGAACACAAATCGGATCGATTTTAAGAGAGTTGGACTCCGCCGCTCGTCGTCTAGACCACAAAGCAGAACATTTCAAGGTAATACTTCCAGAATTTTGAATAATTGCCATGGAAGCATGGCATAAAGTTATAGAAGCACTCAACTTCACAGAGAAACAATTTATTACTTTGTAACTATAATATATAGAATTGATAGTTTTTGTTTAATTATATAGTTAAAGCCTTAGTTAAAAACATGGAGATATTGTGCAAAGAAGACGAATGCCATAATAACCAGTAAGGAACTCTAGCATTCGACCTCAATAAGTCGATGAAACTTACATAGTATGTATTTGAAATTAAAATCAAAGGCATTTCAATATTTTCTTTTACATCTCGGTATTTAGAATGAACAATAAGCTGATTCTGCTCTAACCAACTACAAAACCGCTTTTCCCCAAATCTCATTCCCTTCCTAGTCCTAAATTCCGATTATCATCCCACATTTTACCCAGTTTTCCAAGAACCAAAAGCAATGTCAATTTTTAACTTTTCCTCTTATATCAAACCTTACATAGAGAATGAGAAAACAGAAGTATAGTTTGATCTTATTCTATGAATTTATAAAACTCATTACCCCTAGTGTACAATCCTTCATTTTTTAAATCTGAGATTATAACATCCATAACCTTCGCTCTTTTATAGGATCGATGTGATCGTATCGTTGAACAAATAATCAACGCAGCGGAAGAGAAGATTAATAATATACTTCAAGCCAAAATAGAGTTAATGGGAGAAGCGTCTGAGTTACAGAGGTTGGGTGATATGTCAGCGTTGGCATTAAAATCCTCTTTGGCAGAGGCTCGGGAAGTTGCAGTGAAAACGATGGCTTGCAATCAGAACGATAATGATAATGATAAGGTTAGTTAGAGTTTCACAAAGGTAGACAGTTTTTATTACACTAGCAGTATATTTACAAAACATTTATATTTGTTGCACCCGTAGCTTCCTCAGCGTGGTAATCAGTTGTCAATTTACATAAAACCAAAATGTACTATTAAGCTAAACTTTCGTCAAGAGTTCTTTTAGTAAAAACAATCTATTTATCATCATCATTCTCTTACCCTTATCCCACTCTAAGTGGGGTCGGCACAATATGTTTTCTTCTTACATTCTCCTCTATCATTCGTCAACTCTGATGCCACTCCTTTAACATGCATATCATTTTTCACACAATCCATCTTTCTTTTTTTCGGCCTCCCTCTAGCCATACATCCATCCACATTCATATTTAAAACTCTTTTGGTCACATGATTTTCATCCCTCCTCATTACATGACCATACCAACTTAGTGTCGCACTTCTCATCTTTTCTGTAATGGGCGCAACTTTCAGACTTCCCCTAATATACTCATTGCGTAACTCATAAAAACAATCCGTTCACTGGATATTGAAAATCTGTCATACACAGACACCTTTTGTGGACTTTGTCTTAAAATATGTACAGATTGAGGACATCTAATCGCCGTGTGATACATTACTCAAAGGCATTACCAGTTTCAAGTTAAGGCTCATTGCAATTAGTAATGTAGGTTGAGCTAGTGTGGACAAATATGGACCGATCAAATGAGATGATTAAGCTATAAATCGCGACACTATGATTATAAGGCCACTTACTTTTGTTGAAATATCTTCATAAATTAACAATCCAGTTAAGATATCTATATAACAGCAAGAAAAGTCTTTGAAACTCATCGCCGGAATTTTATCTAAACTTAACTGATATTATCGGTAGTTAGTTCAAAATACTAACGATTAGATCAGGCTAGGCAGGAGATCTAAGAAAATAAATTGATAAACATTATATTTATGCAATAGATAAAAAAAATGTTGTTTATCCGCTCGCTGTGTTAAAATTTTCGTTTTCTATTATCCTTTTCTAGGTAATGACATTCATAAATTTACATACGAATACGTTACAACTTCTAACAGAAGTTTCCAAATGGGATACACAAAATTATATTTTCGATAAAGAAAATTTTCGCATAGAATCGGATTCTTCTACACCATATGACGCTGAATCTGACGAACCATTGCCTGAGGCAGCTAAACAGTATGATCCTATGGAAAGTGAGGCCAGCTTAGCTTTACATTACAGGTAACAACTTTCACAGAAAACTGAACATTTTGAATTGGATTTAATGAAAGTATTATATATCTAATTAATAGTGATTATTGCCTGCTTCATACACTTAGCATTGCATGTATTCTCTGAAAAAACGCGGATTACAGCAAAGTAATTTTATTGTAACTTCTGTACTATGGAGTTCCGCAAAGTAACGTCTGCTTCTAATCATCAAATCATTTAATAACGTCTGCATCAAATCATTAAAAGACTTTATTATTGATACAACGTTCCAATGTTCCAGATCCCGCAACTTTATTCCACACTACCTATGGCGAAAGACATCAAGACCCTCAGGCGTCGGCATCAGTCCATGGAACAACCACCTCTACATCTGTGGCATGGATAGCCATAGCGTGCTCGTAGTAGAACGTGCACAAGCTAAAATCGTCACGAGGCTGTCGTGTGACGAGATGTTATGTCCTATACATATTGCGTTCATGAAGAGCTTGGGGGAGATTTACGTAACTGGTTAGAATTTATATTTTTAATTAATACTTGGTCCTTCGCTTTATGTCATCATGTCCCAATTATCATCATGTCCTTATGATAGCAACGCGTCGGTCTTAGCACAGAGTTGAGCATTTAAACCTAAAGCTTGGTATAGATTTCTTTAAAATATTTCTGTATGTATATCTAAATGTTCAATACATTGAAATACAAGTATTTGGAGAGCTGTGCATGGGCTAATATCATTAACTTAAGTATTAAAAATTTAAGCCCTTAAAGCCGGCCGAATGGCCAAATTCGTGACCATCAACGAAGAAAGCCTATTAGCTTTTTGTAAAAAAAAATAGTTTAAAATTCATTACGAGTATACAGTATAAGTTACAGTATAAATAATCGATCGGAAAGCTGCATATCAAGAAAATTCTTAAGATATAACCTTAGCTACGATGGACTAGCTTGATCAGCTCCAAGTAACCTACTTGGAGCCAAGTAGCTTACTTTAAAAGAAGACCTAGCAACGATTATAACAAGCCGCTACTTATAAATGACAGAACAAGTTGGTATCAGAAGATAATCTGATAAAAAAATTGTTTCAGATAAATGGAAGCACTGCGTTCACGTATTCTCAAAAGAAGGTAGCTACCTCCGGTCTATCGGGCAGAAGGGGAGTAGAGTTGGTATGTTCCGGTCGCCTGAGGGTATTGCCATTGATAATATACAACAGCAAATTTACGTGGTTGATACTGGAAATGACAGAGTTCAGGTGACCATACTTTGACATATCTTTGATGTCTATTTAAATGAGTTAATCTTGTATGTATAATCTGAATTTCAAAAACGGCTCCAACGATTTTCATGGAACTTAGTATGTAGGGGTTTCGGGGCGATGAATCGATCTAGCTAGGTTTCATCAAAATGTCGTTTTATACCTTTTTTCAGACACTGAAAAAAATGTTACTTATACTAATGTAAATTGAATGCAAAGGTTAATTTTGCTGTCATTTGTAAACTTGTAAAAGCTCAATGGGAAAAGAGCGGACTGAAGAAGCAAGAAAATACCCTAAATCGAGTCCCAGATATCATCTGCTTCTTCTGTCTTTTTTATATTTAAAAAAAATTACCGAGCAAAGGCTCGCCGAACGAAGTCGCGATGGCTAAATGCTTTGTAGCTTCTAAGCTCAAGCACCAGGTTTTTTTAACTGCTACATATAATAAATATATACTTTAAAATTTAAGCGCTTTACGGTTTAGAATAATATCTTCATAGACCTGCATATTGAGAAAACGCAATTTCTTAAATTTATATACCCATTGTACTCAAACGAAGTATTTCTGTAAGATGAGTTATATTACTTTTTTTCATTGAATTGACCTATAATAATCTGCTTACAGGTTATTCAGCCGGATGGAAAGTTCGTTGATCAATACGGAGTAGTGACAAAGCAGCAAGCCGTGCACACTGCTAGTGTATGGGAGACAAAAGAAATGGTCTGTACCGAATTGAACGCGCCAACTGCAGTCGCCTTAACAAACGATCGCGTCATCATACTCGACAGTGGTAATCGACGTGTAAAAATATATAACAAGCAGGATAAAAGTAAAATCATCGAATTCGGTTCGCTTGGCCAAAGAAAGGGACAGTTTAGACAGCCTGAATGCTTGGCAGTAGATCCTATGGGGTTCATTCTCGTCGGAGATTCTGGCAATTGTAGAGTGCAAGTTTTTAAGCCTAATGGCCAATTAGTACGAGCGTTTGGTCGCCTTGGCAGTGAGCCGGGGAAATTTGGCTGGATATCTGGAATATATGTTACAAAGCAGTTAGATATCATTGTTAGTGATACGAAGAATCATAGCGTCAATTTCTTTTAGTAATTTTGTTGGAATTAATCAAGCTTTGGATTAAAATTAATTTAAACAGGGTATTGGGAAACTATATTGACTTCAGCAAATAGTATTGATACATATCGCTCTATCCGAAGAATAAAGTAACATTTTCTATGCTTAAATGGGACATGTGACTTTACTCTTCGGATAGAGCTATATATTCAATTAGGTAATGGTCTTCCAATTAATGTCTAAATGGACGAACTGTTGCACATAAATCTATTCTATGACAGTATTGCAGTCTTAAACATTTGTTGTCCACGCATTTATTGCCATTCGCCATATTATCATTTACGGAATACTTTGTAAATCATAGGTGTTAACCTGTGGAATGATTTACCAGTATCAATTCGCAAATCCCTTCCCTTATTTTACCAAAAAAATTTATTAGATTAAATAGTTAAATTTATATAAACTTTTTATTTTTCTCTATATTACCCGTATTCTCTTTCTTCTTCAATTCTTGTCCTTTTCCTTCTATTACTCAAAGTTTGACTGGAAGAGATCCCTTTTAGGGATAGGGCCTTTATACATGTGCTTTTTTACTTTTTCTTTCTCTTTTCTAACTATATGTATAAAAATAAATAAATTTATCATATAAAACGCTGGCTTTCTTTGGTTAGGCATATTTAATTAGCTACAAATGGTTATTTTGCCAATAGACAATCGCCAAAAAACATAAAAAAAAAACAAATCTAATATAAGCTTACCTCTAAAGCTAACGTTCGAATGCACGTTTAACGCCGTGTAGGTTGCATTTAGAATAAATAAAAAACAACATCAACAGAAACGTATTTATTTTAAAAACAAATCTATTAACATTATGTTAAATCATTTCATCTGTTTTATGTAAAATAAATCATATGACAAACCAGACGATTCTTAATACATTGTTTAAAAATAATAGAACCGTTTTCTATGTTCTAGAGATTCTTAATCACATAATGCATAACATATATTAAACATTGTTATATATTGTCACAGATAATGTAAAGATGGTTTTAGCGTTTCGTTTTAATAATTCAAAATAAACATTAGACTAATAAACAGAAGTTTATGTTTAGGGTAACACCAAGTTCTTATGGTCAATAATGTAGATAAACAATTCTAGTTGCAATAACACTTTATGCGTATTAAAGTTACCTTAGATTCAACTAGCTAATTTTATATATCTATATATCCATTTCAGGCGTGAATAACTTAACAAGTCTAAAACGTACACTTTTCAGGGCAGCCATAAATAGATTTACGTTTAGTATACATTTAAGAGAGATATTTAAATAGAACCTGGGTGACCGAGCAATGCTCAGGTTTTTTTTAAAATTATAAAATAAAAAAAGATTGGTAATAAAAGGGAGCTTGATCCCGGATATTTTCACTTCTTTAGTTCGCCCTTTACCCACTGAGCAATCGCAACTTGACAACTAAAATATCATTTCCATTCAAATTTACCACAAAATCACCTTCATGTTGAATTTGATGAAAATCGTTGGAGCAGTTTCCGAAATTCAGAAAATATATATATATATATATATATATATATATATATATATATATATATATATATATATATATATATATATATATATATATATATATATATATATATATATATATATATATATGATTAACTTCATTATTAAAGATTAACAAGTTTGTATGTGCGATAAGGAGAAGTTATATCTATATATTGAATATAAACTTATAAATATAAATTAGGCAGTCCTATTATAATTATATATATAAACGGACGTAAGTCGACTTATCAACATATACACGCCTGGTACGAATATATAATAGAGGTATTGAGTACAATTTTATTTACATTCCATTGTTATCAGCTTTTATCAAAGTACTATTTAAATTTGTAAACTATTCAAAATTAGTATCAGTTTAAGCCCGATTGAGGTTTATATTTAATAAGCACTTTTTCGAAAGTATTAGTAGTTAAAATGCTTACTCAAGGGCAATGGTGCATTAATTATGCAAAGAATAAGCTACCTGACAGTTTATTGGTAACTTAAGAAACAGGACCTAAGTCCAGAATGCGTTCATTGTTATTTAATGTATCGTTTAATTTAATTAAGAAATTTTGGAATAAAAAAAAATTTATGTATTTGCATCGTATCGATGTATGATGATGCGTTGTAGGCCTTCAAATAAATGGCAAGAAGAAATAGAACTGCAAGAATTGAAATAGATACACAAAAAAAATTGTATATTTTTTTACAAATTCAATAACGTACATATGGCGTGTATCAGTCTCGAATAGGTGGTACGAAGATTATACTATTATTTACACTATCGAAACTGACTTTTGACGACCTTAAAAATTAAATTACACTTAAAAATAATGAGTGTTACTATTAGCAATAAAAACGAAAATATAAAGCCATCAAAAAATAATCGAAAATCGCAATTGACTCTGACTTATCAATATTCTAAGTATAATATTAGAGATATAAAATTATCGAAAAAACAAATATTAAAATTAAAGCCCGAAAAGCGAAAAATGCCGGTATTTTTAATAATTTTACAGAACTAGATTACAGTAAATAAAGTGCACAAAGCACTTATAAATTGATTCGCTATAAATCATTTTTAAGGTGAGTACAGACATCGCAAGACGTGCGTTGCGAATGGTTCGTCTCGCATGCCTCGAGTTGTGTGGACGTGCGTGCTCACAGTGAGCATTCGCGTCATACGATCGTTCCGAACGCTGCCTCAGTGCGAGCCGTGCGCTCCGTGTAGACGGATGTTTTGTTTGCGTTGCACGCTAATGAGGCATGGCGCCCATGTATTCCCACACTGTAATCGGTTAATAAAAAAATCCTTTTGTCCCCTAGCGTTTTTTCTCTTTCTTTAATGTTTTATGAATTACTATATAGGCCGCAGCTGCGATCATGTTTCTAGTGACGAATACCATGGTTGTTTGTGTGCTCAGCTTGAGCATATTTTATTCGGAACGCATTTACAAATGTACCGTCATATGCCTCAGGTTAAGGCATGCGTGACGTACTATTCGCGACGCACACCTCGCGATGTCTGCACGCGGCTTTAAACAACTTTCTTCTCCATTAGTTTTGCAACTAGTTACTTGTCACACCGTCCCAGACAGTACTTATACAAATTTAATTTCATAGAGTTATACTAGAGTAAGGAAGCCAGCCTAAACATGCTATATTACAATAAAGATAAAGCAAATGAGGGTGATCTATCTGTCTCTCTTTTTCATGTGGGATTAGACAACGACGAAGTATACGGATTTCATCTTCCCTCTCATTATTTATCTTTATCACAAACAGACCTGCTATAGCTCCCTTACTCTAGTATTAATAACTGTTTAATTTCCCTGACTCAATAAAACGTTATTAAAAGACATGTTTTGACTTATTGTCTTTCTTTATTCTGTCAATATATTTTTTCAAGGCACTATGGTCCCTTTGTGCAGTGTTTTCTAAAAATTGCAATTTATCCATGATTTACAAAGAAGGTTCAATTTTTAATTCTATTGTCTACTAATAATTAGTAAAAATACTTATTTCACGATCGCAAAGTGATAATTTGAACCTATATTTTAAATAAATTGTGTGCAAATAGTTGCTGCAAAGATTTTGTAATGTAACCAAGGTTAGTCATAATTTATTTCATTTTATTGATTGTTATTTATTAATCATCGCGTTTACGAAATAGTGCATATATTGAACTGATGTTTGGCTCTTTAAGGCAAATACAGTAAAATACTTAATTATAAGGAAATAAAAAATATGTCTATCATAATTATAAATTTTACAGGGAACTTAGACAAAATGCTATGACATATGTTATGATTAAACCTAATTAATAAACGTTAGCACCCTCAAGTAGAGTTTCTAGCGCAAATTGATCTTTTATATATTGAGTGATTTTCATATATATGTATCGATATATGAAATGCATTTTTGGGCATAATAAATAAATAATATAAATTGAGTTGTCACTTTATTTTACAAAAGATAAATGTATGGATTAATACATTAACATTATGTATTTTGCGGTAGTTAGTAAGATTTTATGTAACAATTCTTTAACAAAGTGACTATTGTATGAGTGATTTTATTTATTTATACTTCAATTAGAAGTGCATCGAATATGAATTATAAACAATAATCTAATAACTAATTTAATTTGATAGAAAAGTAACTTAAATTGTTGTTGGAACAAAAATATTTTCAATGAAGTTATAATATATTTTACAAATAAGTAACTCGTAGAAATGACTTTAAAATGTATTTGAAATGACTAACATTTCCTTTTTATTGAGATTTATCTATTATCGAATAGTACATGATTTGACTCAATGCTAAAAGATTTTACCGAACATGGTATACCTATTAATGGATTATTCGAGGCACCTCTAATAAATATATCATCCCATATTTGATACTTTATAGAAGCCATGTATCCTATTGTTTTATTTAATTATTTATCTACTCTGATACTATAATACAAAGATTATAAAACTGAAACCAAAATTCTTATGATAAACATTACGTACAGGCCAAAAATGTAAAAATTAAAAAGTTTTATTACGATACAGTTCTTGTATGGACACCTGTATCATAATATAACTATTTAATCATAACGATACATCTATACAACCTCCAGCTGTAACAAGGAGGTTGAATCTCTACCTTAAAAAAAAATGGTTCAATGAACGAGTACTCGGCGATGCAACACGCATGCGCAATCGATGTTTGCGCCTTGGCGCTAATATTTGACATTTAAAAAATCTTTTCAATATTTAAACAAAGTTTGGTTTTTATTAATATTGTTTTACGTATTATAGTATGAGAGTAGATAAAGTAGTGTATGACACTGTACATAACTTGGTCTTATAACACTCGTTTGATTCTATAAAAAAACTGGTGTTATAAGAACCCTTATTATGCAACAGTATCATAATCTACTATTATTTTATAAACAAAAAATGTATGTATTGTTTAATATAGAGGTAGTATTAATTGCTCGACTTATACAATATATTTTATTGCCTAACAACTTCATGTAATAACTGATATTAGAAACTATATGATTAATATTAAGTGTATACATTTTTTTGGTTTAATACCAATATAACCAACTCTGATAGTGATGTCTCACGTCATTCAGGTCTACTTATCTATTATTTAGCGATGTGATGACATCACTATCATTGCTCGTGGAATTGATTTATGTGTATGTTTATATAAGAAAAAAGTATCTAAATAAAAGTAGATAAGCAAAGATTCATAACGTTAAGTTAGCACCTTGTACGATACAATGATAATAAAATCTATTGCATTGGTGATTTGTGACATATTTTTCCTTATGTTGTGACAAAAGAATTAAAAAATGAAATATGTATAAGCGACACTAGAGTAGGTCATCCTGTCTAAAATGAGACGAAATTTTTATCTGTCTCTTTTTTATTTGTTAGCAATCCACGCTCCGCCCGCGTGGAAAGATTAAAACCGTAATATAGTATTTTATCATAAAAATGGTTAAAGTGGGTTAACCTTAAAAGCTAGACATATGCTGTGGCGGACATTTATTTAGACTTTTTAGAGGGGAACTTTGTAATACATGATTTTTTAATAACTAAACTTTAAAAAAACTTTAAAAACTCTGAAATCCATAGTAGACCAGTCTACAAAAAGGTTTAAATTAAGTATAAGAGATATAATTATACGTAAAGCATATCTATAACTTATTGAAAATCCTTTCCGCTTCATACAAGACTGCGGTTTAATAATGTAAAATTGAAAATGTTTTAAAGATTGACCGCCGAATTTCTTTCTGGTTCTTTTCGTTATGAACAACATTCCGAACCAGTTGTAGCTTCATTAATCATATTGACGATTCAAAAGTGCTTGAAAGAGCTTATTTGAATGAAGGCTTATTGAGGATTAATCCGTATCTAGATTTTAAAGAGGTCTCAGAAAGCCGCTAGATATAAATAAGATCCTAACATTAATACTAATGTCATACTGTTACTTAACATTTCAAAAATGATAAGTAAGTAGCGGCCTATTACTATCCCACTGTTGAGAATAGGCGTCTTCTCTCCGTTTTTGGAGAGAAGGATTGGAGCTAAAACCTACCACGCTGCTCCAATGCGGATTGGTAGGTTACAAATATCTCAGGAATTCCCTAGAGATATGCAGACTTCCTCACGATGTTTTCCTTCACCGAAAAGCGTGTGATAAATTGCAATTATCAATTAGACACAAGTTTTCACACCCGGGTTTGAACCCGTGACCTCCTCGAAAGAGTCACACGGTGTTACCGCTGGGCTACCACAGCTTCTTGTGTGTGCTTCAAAATTGATAACTTAATAATTACTTTGTATTTCGAAGACAACAGCAATTAGATTGTAAAATATATATCGCTCGCATATTTTATAAGACCGTGTGAAAATTATAACACTTTGTTTCAATTGTTTTCAAACTTTCTACATCAGATATGCACATTAATTAGATAATTAACCGTCACATGCAATAATAAATAACAAGTAGATACTTGTTATTTATTATTGCATGTGACGGTAAGATTGAATCGGGCTTTCAGTCTTTTTTCCAAAGAGTGGGGATCACTGGCATTATTATCTTTATATATTAAAAAAACGCGAAAATTTACGACCAGCAAGATGGACTAAATCGAACTCTTGTTGACTCACTCTGAGAGGAGTCGACAGAAATTGGCATATTTTGCAGTTATTACACAGTTAAGTAAGAAGCTGTGGTAGCCCAGCGGTATCACCGTGCGCCTCTTTCGAGGAGGTCTAGGTTCAAACCCCGGGCAGGCATCAATGAGTTTTCTAGTAAAACTAATGTGTCTAATTGATAATTGTAATTTATCACACGCTTTTCGGTGAAGGAAAACATCGTGAGGAAACCTGCATATCTCTAGAGAATTCTGGGGATATGTGTAACCTACCAATCCGCATTGGAGCAGCGTGGTAGGTCTTTGCTCCAATCCTTCTCTCTAAAAAAAGCAAAACGGAGAGAAGAGGCCTATGCCCAGCAGTGGGATAGTAACAGGCCGTTACTTACACAGTTAAGTTAGTTAAATGACAATAGGTCGGGAAAGTTGCAAGAGGCTGTTTTGACCGAGAAAGTAAAATAGCCAAATAAAGTTGAGATTCGTTGGATATAACGGTAATAATAAAAAATTAAATTATTTTGCTATAATCCGCGATGAAGTAAAATAGAAAATATATATATAATGCTAAATGTAGAGTGGACAATTGGTGAATAATCGGATATAACAAATAAAATTGTCAAAATCCACTAACTTGAGACAGAAAACTCCCATTAGATAACGCACTATATACATATATCTCAATTTAACTGTATTACCTCTTTTAAACTCAAATAATGGTATCATATTGTCAAGGTTAAATATTTTTATTTCAGTTCTGTAATACAACAAAAAAGGAGGCATGGACCTGCGTGGTATCCGGCTGAGTAAAATAGACCATCCAGTAATAGACAGTAAAAAGCGACTAAGGTAAGTTGAAGTCAGGCAGGCGGCCGGTCGAAAAAAATTAGCCAAATCATATAAAAACATGTTTAAAAATATGTTGTGCCGACCCCACATAGAATCGGATAAGGGCAGGATAATGATGAATACAACAAAGAAGTATAACTTAAAAAAATATTTGGTTAACGTTCAGGCTATAAAAAATTATCAGTAAATGAAATGGCAGATTGTCTAAATATCTAAGTTTCACCTAAGAAGATCTACATGGCTGACATTTATGTACAGGATGGCTGTCACCAAGCACAACTGAATCCGATTCGGCAGGCGGGCCTTCGCTGCTGTCGTGTTGCCTCTGGAATTTAAATACATCGTATTACATAAGCTGTGATAGATCAGCGGTGAGACAGTGCCCACAAGTGGTCACAAGTTCAAACCGTGGTCACAACAAGTGCAAACCCCCCGCTAACCAATCTATATTAATATTTAAAGCAGAAGAATTTTTGTTTTAATACGCTAATCTCAGGGACCACGATTTGGAAAATTCTTGCAGTGTAAGATAGTCCATTTATCGAGAAAGACCATAGACCAGTGTTTCACGACCTTTTTTGGTCCATGTTAAAGATTATTTTGTGTATAATCTATGTCTTATGTGTCTAATTGATAATGCTATTTGTCACACGCTTTCCGGTGAAAAAAATATCGTGGGGAAACCTGCATATCTCTAGAGAATTTTGGGGACAATATGTGGAGCAGCGTGGTAGTTCTTAGCTCCAGAAATGAACAGAAGAGTACTATGCCCAGTTTATTTCACTATGCAATAGTTTATTTGACCAATAAAACAATTTCTATAATTTATCACCATCTTCCTGCCCTTATCCCACTCTAAGTGGGGTAGGCACATGTTATAAACATGCTGTCACATGATTTGGCTGCGCTTTTACGACCGGCCGCCTGCCTGACGTCAACTTACCTCTGTCGTATATTACGACACCTCGGTAAGAAAGGTGGTCTATTCTACTAAACCAGATACCACAACTTACCTTACCTTAACTTACCTTAGTCGCCTTATACGACACCTCGGTAAGAAATGAAGTTGGTCAATTCTACTCAGCCGGATACCACACGGCGGGTCGACTTACTTTAATCGCTTTTTACGACACCTCGGTAAGAAATGAGGGTGGTACTATTCTATTCAGCCGGATACCACACGGCGTGCAATTTTTATAATTACAACAATACAATTAGACTTGCATAATACATCTTATATAGCTTTCAAAAGTATGCCATTCACAATTCTTATTACACAATTGAAGATTATACACGATAATACAGAATTAAGGCCATCTATGCATTACATTGCAATAACTTAAAACGTTTACTTGAAAAAATAATAATAATTTAAAAAAAACTGCTCATTTTTTCGTCTGAGTAGACAGATAGCATTGGCCTTGACTTGGTTATATGAAGAATTAGCATTTTGTATTACTGGACTAATAAAATTCTAATAATATATAATTTTCATAATAATTTAATATCCGGGTGACCGAGCCTTGCTTTGTAATTTAAAAAAAATAAAAAAAAGAAACTACAAAAAAAAAGAAAAAATAATAGGGTAGGTGGGGCTCGATCCTAGGTATTTTCATTTCTCGCAACCACCTATTCCCCGAATAAGCTACGCTGACTTGACAGTTAATGGCAAAAATTCAATTCATTATAAATTTTAGTATTTTTTAATGCCCAAAAGCAGGGATAACATGATTTTTTTTAATAAAACCTAGCTAGATCAATTTTCCTCCCCCAAATCCCCCTACATGCTGAATTTTAGCAAAATCGTTGGAGCCGTTTCCGAGATTTCGAAAATATATGTATATACATACAAGATTAACTCATTTAAATATTAAAGATATTATTATTCACTATTATCATGAACCCGATGATGATTCATTAAAATCTAATTGATCCTTGATGATTCAAAAATGCAAAATTTTATTTAAGATAATTTTTTTTTTAAATATTTTAATCTATATTTGATAAGGTGTGATGGCCCAGTGGTGAGACCAAGTTATATAGTATGTATGAGGGATAAGTTGACCACCACCAATGAGTTTGTTTTTTTAAACTTATATGACTATCAACTAATTGATAATTACAATTTATCACATGTGTTTCAATGAACAAAAACATCGTGAGTAAACCCGCATTTCTCTAGACAATTCTGGAGACATATCCAATTTGCCAATTCAGTAGGACCTATGCTATTTTATATTATACTAGGAGTCCCGCCCCAGCTTCGCACGGGTATAAAGCATATAGCCTATGTTACTCAGTGATAATCACAGTATTTCGCTACTCCATATTGAATTTTATTACATGTACTTTATATACATATAAACATTCCTCTTCAATCACTCTATATACTTAAAAAAAACCCCTTCAAAATCTTTTGCGTAGTTTTAAAGATTTAAGCAAACATAGAGATATAAGGACAGACAGAGAAAGTGACTTTGTTTTATACTATGTAGTAACGTTTACAGCTACTACTATTTTGATAATTGTCATATTTTTACCATACTTATCCGAAGACTAAATTACGTTTAGCTGTGATTTATGTTTTGTTTTTCCATGTCATAGTCGTTTTTGCTATACCACGATTTATAGTGACTTGACGGGATAAAATAAAAGCGGTCGAACGGGATAAAAGGTATCCTATGTCCGTTTCCTGGTTCTAAGCAACCTCTACACCAATTTTCGGCCGAATTGGTTCATCCGTTCTTGAGTTATAAATAGTGTAACTTAGACCAACTTTCTTTTATATATATAGATGTAACTTGGGATAAACTTGGACTCGAAATTGAATTGTTATATTTTATACTGTCAATAATTTATAATTTAAATATGTATTGTTAAATGATGTAATAAAAATTTAATAGCAAATCTATAAGAAAATTTATTCTTAGGATCTCTGATTTCTTTCAAATAATAAACAAATAATTATAAATTACTAACTGTAACTATAATGTACTGACAATAAAAAATACTTTATAAAGGTTTCTTAACAAACATTGTACTTATATACATTTTATATATATGAAGAAAGATACTTAAGTCTGAAATGAAAATATGTACATTATTTGTGGATGGATTTCATAAACATTTCATAGTATGATATTATATCTACACTTGATTATGATTTAGAGGACCAATGACTCATTTTATGCATATCAAACACATATATGTAAGTTGATAGGCTTACATACATCATATTATTAATAATAATGTATTTCATAACATCTGTTGTTTGCAAACATGTAGCAAATGACAATGATAATATGTCAATAATATTATCTATTTTCTTAAGATAAATATAAATATTCATACTAATATAATAAATGTGATAGTCTGTCTGTATGTCTATCTGTTACGCTTTAATTGCTAAACTAATATTGATAAAATTAGTCACAATCAAAGTTTAAATATCCAGGTGGCATACAGCCAGAAGTAAAAAAAAAATATAATTTTAAGTGTATTTAAAAGCTCAAATTGGCACTAATGAATCAGCGAGTACTACTAGTGTTTAGTTACTTACTTAAAATAAATTTCAAGGTTTATCACAATTGCTACATAATTCTAAATTTAAATTTTCTTACCTTTAATTCTGTTGCTAAACTTCGGAATGTATCCTCAACGTTAGTATTATCTTTAGCTGAGGTCTCCATCACGAACATAATCTCAGGGACATAACGACAGAATGATTTTGGTTCATCTGGCTCCACCTCTCTTTGCTCGATGAGATCACACTTATTCCCTATTAACGAGACTATCACATTTGATGATGTGTAACGTCTCACTTCTTCTATCCATTTTTGTAGAGAGAGGAATGTGGACCTTTTTGTTATATCATATACTGTAACAAAATTTTGTTTGCAGTTAAGTTTGGTCCCCTTTATATCATGTCCTACACATAACAGCAACCTTCTATACACAACTTTGCTGTATTAAACTATTATTCTGTATAAATAATGCTTTTTTATGTGAAGAGGCAGAATATAGTCCGTAAATGTAAAATTTTCTCTCTTGTGACAATTATTTTGGAGTTTAAATATTTGAGACCTCTAAATAGAATCAAAAGTTGCATTGAAAGTATTTTTAAAAATATACACAATATCAAAATAACTACATATACGCTATGTGGTATCTGGCTGAATAGTATTCTATTCACCACCCTCATTTCTTACTGAGGTAAAAGGCGACTAAGGTAAGTCAACCCGCCGTGTGGTATCCGCCTGAGTAGAATAGACCACCCTCATTTCTTATCGAGGTGTCGTAAAGGCGACTAAGGTAAGTCAACCCGCCGTGTGGTATCCGCCTGAGTAGAATAGACCACCCTCATTTCTTACCGAGGTGTCATAAAATACGACTAAGGTAAGTTGACGTCAGGCAGGCGGCCGGTCGCTAAAACGCAGCCAAATCATGTGACAGCATATTTATAACATGTTGTGCCATGAGTGGGATAAAAGCAGGAAGATGATGATGACTTGATAGTTTCTCTATGTCAATTTATATAAAGTAAAAATCTACATAGCACAACGTACCTATAATTACTCCGTTCGCCGACCGATAATAACTTTGTGTTATTGTCCGGAATCTTTCCTGTCCAGCCGTGTCCCATATCTGAAGCTGATTATATTACAATGAAAATTTTATAAAAATATTTTGTTATTTTTTCATTAATATTGCTACACACCTTGACCTTTTTACCGTCCACTATTAATGTTTTCATTGAAAAGTCTACGCCTATTGTATTACCGTGACGCTCTATAAAGTTACCCGACTTCAAGCGCTGCACAATACATGTTTTACCCGTTCCGCAGTCACCAATGAGCACAATTTTAAACAGATAATCAAATTGTTCGTCTGGAACACTCATTAACGTGTTAGGATTGCGGCTACTCATGACTATGAATTAATTAAATAGACATAAAAAATCTGTTTATGTTGTTCACTTAATAACAACCATTTCTGTAAATTTGACAGTCCTATACAGTATACATATAAAATAATACAATAGTGAACTGTCAATTTTTGAAATATGACATTTGGGCTTTCATATCATTATTGCCATTGCATATAATACGTTTTGAATAAGTTAAGCGGTAAAAAATATATAAATTTCCCATGCACCGCCAATGCCACTGTGTGATAGTGGTAACTTTTTTTAAAACCACTGTTAATTGTCTTCAAGATTTGACTCATAGATAATATATAGGATAATTTGACTTGACAAAAAGGACAAGGACGTTTTTCACAGAAATAATAAATTTAACTTCTCAGCACGGAAACATAGGCGGTAATTTGAAATCATTCAACGTAGGTACTTATGATTTGTATAGAAGTTGTAGTCCTTGTAAGCAAAATACATACACAAAAGAATATAAATAAATATATATTTGTAATTAAATATTACTGGCAAACAAAGAAAAGTTCTGTCAATAAAGGTTAAAACTAGGGATGTAACTTGGTATAGTAACAATCGATTGATGAATAATCGATATTTTACCTTTAAAGTAATTGAATTAAAAAAAACGATTAATTCGTATCATAATTACCGTACCGATTTAAGTTATTCTTCTTTAATTTTAATAATTTTAAGTAACAAAAGTGGACAGCTACCAATAAATAATAACAGATGCACTTTTTGTGAAATTCAATTATAACGTCTAATGGCTAATTGGTTTCATGCAATAATGGATATCTTATCTTAAAAAACAAGAAAAAGAGTTTAAAAAAAGGACGCTTAAAATAATCGATTATTTAAAAAAAACAATTTTTTTATGAAAAAATAATCGGTTATTTTGAATAAATAATCGATTATTTTTTCACATTTCTAATTTTATATAGTTGAAAACATCGATAACATAAAAATATAAAATTACATATTCCAGGATAATTAGTTTGTGCTGGCTGTTATTAGTTTCCTTTAAATAATTTGTACAATAACATTAATGATAAACAATTTATACAATGATTATTCATTTAGGAAAAGTTATTTTTACAGGCACAATTGTGTTTACCTTTCTTATGTGTAATGCGATAGAGGTACTTATTTATTTTTTGTAAAAACTTCATTGTTTTTGCAATAAAAGCACTGATAATAATTCTCGGTACAGATTCCAGAACAATTTCAAAACTCGAACCACACCAACAATTGGGCTGTTTTGGTAGATACGTCAAGGTTTTGGTTTAATTACCGGCATGTAGCGAACGTATTGTCGATATACAGGAGTGTGAAGCGTCTAGGTATTCCGGACAGTCAAATAATACTGATGATATCTGATGATATGGCTTGTAACCCTAGGAATCCACGTCCAGCGACGATTTTCAACAATGCTCATGAACAAATCAATGTGTACGGTGACGATGTTGAAGTAGATTACCGGGGCTATGAGGTAAATAGTAGTATTAGATCTTATCGTATCCAGCTGAATAAAATAGTACCACCCTCATTTCTTACCGAGGTGTCGTAAAGAGCGACTAAGGTAAGTCGACCCGCCGTATGTTATCTGGTTGAGTAGAATAGACCACCCTCATTTCTTACCGAGGTGTCGTAAAGAGCTTATTAAAGTAAGTTGACCCACTGGTATCTGGTTAAGTAGAATAGACCACCCTCTTTCTTACTCGAGGTGGCGTAAAATACAACTTAGGTAAGTTGATGTCAGGCAGGCCGTGGGTTGTAAAATACTCTACTCTGTTACTCTTTCACGGCGACTCCGCTGAACCAATATATACATGAAATTTGGCACTGATATTCCGTCTACACCAGAATAACATATAGGCTTTAGAAATCCTGTTAATTCAACAGGAATAGGATGACATTGAAAAGCTCCATTTATTATCAACTTATCACTAAACCTAAAACTAAACCCAACCACACTTCTTATTTTGATATAAAAACTGGTGCTATGTCTTTACATAGCAGATTCTTTACATTCAGATTTTAGCACCAAAAACAACCACCCTAGTAACTGGTTTATAATAAAATAAATTTATTATGCTAATTTCATTAAATGTTTAATAAATTTTATATCTTTAGAAAAAATATTTATGTTGCAAGAAATAGATTCTTCTTGAATTATAAATTCTTTAGGTTTCAGTTGAAAATTTTGTCCGTCTTCTAACTGGACGTGTGCCACCAGACACTCCAAGATCTAAGCGTTTACTGACAGACGAGGGCAGCAATATCCTTATTTATCTCACGGGACATGGTGGGGATGGTTTTCTTAAATTTCAAGATTCAGAGGAAATAACTAGCCAGGAACTTGCTGATGCCCTGGAACAGATGTGGCAGAAGAGGAGGTAATTTGAAGATAGTTTCTATTATGTAACAATCAAAAATAATTTATATAACAAGACTCACAAGTTTCTTGCTGGTTCTTAATAGTAACTGCAAAAATTCCATACTCCTGCCGTTAAGTGGGGTTGGCACAATATATTACAAACATGTTGTCACATGATTTGGTACTGGTCACGTATTTTACGACCAGCCGCCTGCCTGACGTCAACTTACGTTAGTCGTATTTTACGACACCTTGGTAAAAAAGAGGGTGATCTAATCTACTCAGCGGGATAAAGTGCATTTATACAATTATTTTGCTATAAATTTATTTATTTATAATTAAATTATACTTTTGTATAATGGATCTTTGAAAAGCAACATCTAATTCTATAAATTAGGTAAGAGCATCTTTCTGCAACCAGTGGTAGGTACGTCATAATTCATGAGTTTGGAAGGGCCAAATTAAATAAAAAATAATTTAAACTTCAATAAGTTCTATCAAATAAGTTTTTTTTTAAAAGGTTACTAGCAATTTGCATAACAATTTACTAGTAAACTTGTTAACCCTGCAGTTAAGCTAAATGCTAGTACAAAAGTAATAATAAAATTATTTTGCTATAATCCACGAAGAAGTAAAATAGAAAATATATAGAATGCTAAATGTAAGTGGACAATCGGTTATCATACCTGATACATGCAGGATTCTTAAAAAACACATGCACTAACCTCCACCACCTCCACCACAATACACAAGCACTATATACGTTCACTATCACAAACTCAACAATCGTTTCGCCCCGCAACCGAAGCATCATCAGGAGATAGACTCCACGAGCAAAGTCGCAAAGCGAAGCAATACCCAAATAAGCTTAGTTATATACTAATCGGTTCAACCCCAGAGGTTTGTGTTTATTATTACTTTTGTATTATGGATCTCCGCAAAGTAACGCCTAATTCTATAAATTATTAAAATGCTAGTGTTAGGATTGCGTTCACGTCGGTAGTATAATGGCCGTGATTCGAAGCCCCGACCTCTCGATCGCAAGTCTAGTTACTCTAACCATTCCGCTACCGCTGCTTCAAATGAACTGTATTCTATATGGTATGAAGTTGGAAGTGAATCCTAATAAAACCTTTTGCTAAACTTCTTAAGTTTAAATCTACCACTCTAGTAATATGCTTAAAAATGTTGCAAGCTATATAAATGTTTTCCCTTTTTTTCGTTTTTCATTTTGATCATAATCTGTAGCTGAAATTATCGTTTTCCAGATATAATGAGATTTTCTTCATAATTGATACATGTCAGGCATCGTCAATGTATGAAAAGTTTTATTCACCAAACATACTTGCAACTGCCAGTAGTTTAGTTGGTGAAGATTCACTATCTGTAAGTAGTTTTGATATAATTAATTTACTATTAATTTTTTCTGTTAGTTTTACCAAAAAATTACATAACACAATAATAACAAATAAAGTAACAATAATGTAAAGCAAATATTAATCTAAGTTTATAGTTTTTCTTTTTTCTCTTTTTTTTCTATGTTACCAGTATTTCTCTTCTTTTCCTTTTCCTTCTGATACTCAAAGGTTGACTGGAAGAGATCCCTTTTTGAGAAAACTCTCCCTTTGTACATGCATTATTTTTCCTATTCTTTTCTAACTATATACACAAATTATTCAATAAAGAAAAAAATAAATAATATAATTTTATACCAACATAGCATTAAGTCTAAAAGTAAAGCTAACTAAATGCTAACACCACCTCCAAATCTATCATGTAAATTTTGATAATATTAATATGGTCTAAAAATCAATTTGTAAAAAGTATTCATATTTTTTTATGAAGGCAGGTTATTAATAAAGTTTCACCATAAAGTACTTAAAGAATTTTAAATATTGAACAGTTATTTTTTTTATAGAAAACTCATCATTACCTGTCCAGTGAACCTGTCCTCTGGATGTTATTAATCACTAAAAATCACATGCTATGTTGTCATATTAATTAATATTTATAATTTAATAATATTTAGTAATTTAATAATACTTATTATTATCTAAATTAATTTTTATATATTTATTTCTATTTTTTACAGCATCATGTTGATTCGGCAATTGGAGTTTATATAATAGACAGATACACTTACTATGTTCTGGAATTCTTAGAAAATGTTCATCCTAACAGTAAAAAGAGTATGTCAGAGTTTGTGAGTATTTTTTTGAAGCATTAATAATATTTTATTGGTACTCATTATTAAAAAATGAATAATAAATGTATGGGCACAAAAATAACTATAGACTATACCTTCATTTCATGACATAATACAAACATAACTGTTTTCTTCTATGCCTTTATTTCATTCTGCTTTCATGCATTCTTAAAAGTTTTTTTTTTAAACTAGGTCAACATTTATCATTAATGCATTATCAGGAGATATAACTGACTGTTTTCCGTTATCAACTCGTGATTGTTACTATTTAAAAGTAATTCATTTCAAAATATGTAGTGATAGCTATAATAAATGGATTTATGTTAATTTTTTGAAGTTAGTTGATAAGTATACTACTAAAATTCAATAAAAATATTGCATAATAATATATTATAGGTAGTTTATTACAACAATTTAAATCAAATTTTTTCCCTATAAACCAGAATATAATAATAATAATAAATAAATAATAATAAATATAAATATATGGGACACTTACACACAAGGTCATCCGTCCCCAAAGTAAGTAACTTAATACTTGTGTTATGGTAGACAGACAGCTGGTGAATATATACTTATATATTTTTTAAATACATACTTAAATACAAATATACACCCAGGCTCAAAGACCGACAAATTCATTTTAAAGAAAATGTTGGTCCTCGGCGGGAATCGAACCCGCGACCCGTGGAGCCGAAGGCAGGGTCTCTACCCACTGCTCCAACGAGCCAGTCCAATATTGCTAACATTTGATAATTTAATGGTAGAATTTCACAAAATTTTTAAGATTTCGGCAACACATATTAGGGACTTGTACAGTACAAATACTGGAACACCAATATTCATGAATATTCTCAAATTTTAATTAAAAATTAACAGAAATAAATAGTTAAAATAATAGTCTTTATTTGTCCTTAGTAGATATTTGAAATATAGCTCACTAACAAGAAACTATTTGAAGGAGCCATATCTCTTTTTAACTTTTTTTTTCTGATATATTACTGTATTTTACAGCATTTTATATAACAAATATTCCTGTTATATATTTATTATCATTATTAGAAGCTTTTCTTTTTATTATAGCTTGCAGTGTGTCCAAAAAGCGCTTGTCTTTCAACGGTCGGTGTTCGTAGAGATTTGTTTAAACGAGATCCAAACAAAGTGCCCATAACAGACTTCTTTGGATCTGTTAGACCAGTTATAATAACGACTGATCCTATTGACATTCAGGAGATACCAAAGAGGAAGAAATCTGTTTCATTGTAAGTTATATCTACATATACTTAATCCATACTAATGTAATCTTTTATTGATAAGAAAGTCTGGTCTCAGTATTCGCTTCTACAATAAAATTCCACAATCCATACTAGACCAGTATATAAAGGTTTAAGTTAAGTATAAGATATGTACTTATACGTAAAGCATATAACAAAATTGAGGATTATTTGGATGATAAAAAAGCCTGGATTTGAAAATCCTTTCAGTTTCATACAGGACTGCGATAATGTAACATTGAAAATGTTTAAAAGATTGACCGCTGAGTTTCTTTCTGGTTCTTCTCGGTAAGAGCAACATCCCGAATCACTTGTAGCTTCATCAATCATATTGATCCTTGACGATTCTAAAGTGCTTGGAAGAGCTTATTTGAATAAAAATTATTTTGATTTGATTTGGTACGAATAAAGCTTATAATACAGGGTTAACATATAGGATGAAAAATTCTTCTTTTTATAATATAATACGAAAAAGTCATTATAGTAGTACATAATACAGGGTATTTTAATACATTTTACGGGACACGTACTGGTACGTTTTCTGACGATTGATATTTGAGCGCGGGACACGTACTAGTACGTTTTCTGACGATTGATATTTAAGCGCGGCACACGTACTAGTAAGGAGTAGTGTACAATGTGTTGCCACTAAAGTAGACGCGAGAGAAATCAAGGAAAAAAATAATATTATCTATGAAAATTTATTTTTATTAATTTTGCAACGTAATAAGTTAAATTAAACTCGCGATGTTTTACACGTACTTTGTTATATTACCTTGTAAAGTTAGTGTTCCTAGTTAAACAGAAATCGAATTGAAAGATATTAATTAATACAAAAAACTACAAACTCCAAATAAATACCAATATACTATATCTAAGAAATATTGCATTCCTGTTATATCTGACAAAAAAATTACTCTCTAAGAAATTTTTTGTATTTTAGGAAAGGAGATTTTCTCTTTCTTTGTTTTTATCTTTATTTGGAATTGCAATGTCTATGTGCTTTCTATATATTTATAGCTATTATTTTGTTTACAGAAATAAAACCAAAGTATTGGAGAAAAGGGAATACCTACCGCAGTTTCCGATGCATCTAGTCAAATCTACAGTCTAGTATAATTAATATTATAATAAAGTATTAAAGGTTACTGTTTTTTATATGGGCGTTTTATTGTATCTATTGCATTATTAATTAGCAATCTTGTCAGTTTTTTAATTTAAACTATCGTGTGTTAATAATAATTAATGTATAGAAACCGGTTATACTCACGTGTTATTTTATCGGATAAGCCCGACTAGTTTCAAGCCCATACGGGGCTCTTACTCATGAGCTCTTTACGCGGCGTTATCGCGGCGGGAACTGATCGATAGTTCGGCGGGTCGACTTACCTTAGTCGCCTTTTACGACACCTCGGTAAGAAATGAAGCTGGTCTATTCTATTCATCCGGATATCACACGGCGTACAGAATCACCAACAACATTATCATGATATGAAAAACTTTTCTCATATCTGCTATTAAATTTATAGGAACTGCAACTGTCACATTTATTATAATGATCGTCTTGGATAGGACATAAAGATTACATTTGTTTGTATTAACAATAATTATGCTCAGTGATTATCAAAAAAAGCTATCCGTTATTATATCATTTACCTGTTACTGGAATAAGTGATTGCTAATACAAACAAATGTAACTCTTAGTATCTATACGAATGCATACAATACAAGGATTACATTTGTTTGTATTAACAATAGCAGTAGTGTTGTTAAGGCAGCCACAACAAAATTTCTATATCTGTGTACATTTTCAACTTCAAAAATCTTAACTACTTTTTGTAACGGACGATCATACTTGCTGCACTGACGAATAAACCCGAGAGAAAGATACCACCATTGTATCATTTACCAGCGCACATAATCTTCACAAGAACCAAGAAGAAACAAGTAGCATGTCGATATTGCTATGTCCGTTGTAGGGTGTCCATAGTGTTTTAATCTTGCAATCATTATCGACATTTTATTGGTTTTGTTTTATAAGAACCTTTAATGATATAACTAATTATTATATCCTTGATTATTTGAAGTATTCCAGTCAATCATACATATAAACAGTCTAGCCCTTCGCTAGTTCAGTCAGGTAAAAATATATAATTTTTCTATGTACATTATTTTCGGACAAGGGAATGATGCAAATGCAGCTGATGATCAAGCCTAGTATTAAAACCCGGCAACATACACCTGTTTTGGCTTTCTACCGATACTACCAGTGACATCGTAATTAGTAAAACAAAAAGCCTACTATACTGTTGAGGATTATTTGGACGATAAGAATGTGTGGATATAGCTACTGTCCGACCCTGTACAAGATAGTAATGACTTAATGTAACTAGTTATAAGTATTATGTTGAAAAGAGCAACCGCCGAGTTTCTTGCTGGCTCTTCTCGGTAGGGACAGCTTTCCGAACCAGCAGTAGAATTGACGATTCAAAAGTTCTTGTTTACAAGATTATTTGAATAAAGAAATTTTTGAATTTGAGTGAAAAATGACTGGCCCGTTGGAGCAGTGGGTACTGACCCTGCCTTCAGCTCCGCGGGTCGCGGGTTCGATTCCCGCCGAGGGCCAATATTTTCTATAAATGAATTTGTTGGTCTTTGAGCCTGGTTGTATATTTGTATTTAAGTATGTATTTAAAAAATATATACGTATATATTCACCAGTTGTCTGTCTACCATAACACAAGTATTAAGTTACTTACTTTGGGGATGGACGACCGTGTGTGTAAGTGTCCCATATATTTATTTATATTTATTTATTTAAATAAAACAAAACTCTGAATTAATCTCATTTATTCTCTATAAGTACTAATAATAAAATTTCCATTAACATCACGTAACACAACCGATTCTATAGTTGGATTCAACATAATAGCAACAACACGCACGCTCTCAAATTGATATGAGATCAAAATCTAAAGGACTATAGCACCATTTCAGTTACTGTCTAGGCCATTCTTTTTGGTCTAACATTCTTTCCGTATAACTATAAGTGCGCGACTACATTTATAACAAGGTAAATTTAAAAGCATACTTACAGGTGTAACAAAAAAATAATATAATTTATTTTATCGCGCAATCGATTAATTTAACATTAATTAATTTTCCATATCTCTATAAGCAAATAATATTTGATATAAAATTTGGATTTGTAGCCTTCGATCTTTTTAGCTCTTTTTCGATCTTAGTAGATCTTTGGAAATTTTGAAATTTCCTTTAATATACGGTTTAACATATTATCCAACATAAATTATGGAATAAAATTTGTACAATAAACTTATAACTTTAATAAAATCTAAATATTTACATATAAGGTGTTACATTTTAAGGCCACTGGACCGCAACAATACATATTTTTATATTACGCTCATTTCCAGTTCCACACAAGGAGTCTTTTTGAATTTGAAGGTGCTTAAAAGTGGTAGTATCATAGAGTTATTATATTATTGTATACTAATTACCTGAGTCGGCCTTTGCGACACCATGGTAAGAAATGAGGGTGGTCTATTCTGCTCAGCCGGATACCACACGTTGGGTTAACTTACCTTAGTCGCCTTTTATGACACCTCGGCAAGATATGAGGGTTGTCTATTCTACTTAGCCGTTAACCACACGGCGGGTCAACTTAAATAATTAAAATATATTTACATAAATAGTTTTGTTTACAAGGAAATTTCATATTAATTTAAATTGTACAGAAAATATTTAAAAAATTATGCGTAACTTATATTTAACAAAAATTACCGTAACTACATACATAAAACTATTAAAAAATATGACAATTTAACATCAGGTTCAGGAACCTTTACGCGTTATTTGACTATATTTTAACGAGAAACGTATTTATTCTTAACAAGCTCAAAATTTTATAACTAACGACTAGTCATATATACTTCATTAACAGATTATATGGCGCATCATATCATGTTTATTCGAAACTCATAAAAATATTATATAAAATGGAATCTAATGAAAATAATCTATATCTAAAAAAGAGAAATTATGTTATATTCTCTATAGACTCCGAAGCGGATGAAATGATTTTAATGTAACTTTAAAACAATCGTTAAATTGACCAGCGGATAATCTTGTGTTTGTACCCACTCGATTGAGTTAGGGTGACGCAATTCGTATGGCGTTGGAATAGCGGTCACTAGATGTCGCTCTTGCAGCGTCATACTAATTGACGTTACGCTAACTTGATCGAGGAGGTTAAAAAAACACGCAATAAGCACACTGCATTATCCGTTGGTCAATTTAACAATTCTCGTAAAACTACATAAAAATCAGTCCAGCCGCTTCGGAGTCTATAAAAAACATACATACACAGTTAAGGTATGAGGATCGGGGCATTTTTCTTGAACTGTCAACAACAATTTTATTTAAGACAGAGTTATTTATTTATTAGGTTCAACATTTCGTTCTACAGTATTTCTTAAATTCAAGTATCTGATATTATGAAAATGAATATATTGCGAAATATTACACCTAATAAAAAGATGACAACAAAATTTGTACTGCTTAAACAAATAGTTTATAATTTGTTTTAATATAACAGTGCTCAATTTAGAGAGTAAACAAAAGTCTGCCATTTGGATTATCGTAATTATATATCAGTTTTATTGATCAATGCTTTTGCTATAATTTATAATATTAGTCCTTTTTTATTCTAACTGTAAATCACTGAATTATGGCAATTTGTCAACATTGTGGTGAATGACGTTATAATAACTTTTAGCGAATATTCGATTATTCTAATTATTCGCAAAGTTTTAGAACAATATTTACCAATGCGCTTTATCGCAATATCGCTTTTTCGATACTGCTACTCTACTAATTGGAATTGCAAGTAGTTGAACTAGTGTCTGAGTCTATGTGCAAAAGGTCCCATAGTTTTCTAATTTTACAATTAATAATAACTTTTTAGTTCAAGTTAACTAAAAGTAACTTAAGTTCTGTTTTTATTAGAACATGTAACTTTATTCTTGGGATGAGGATTTAATAACATAAACTTATCTTATACTTTTCTTAAAATAATGGGAAAATATTTAATTTATGTTTTAACTAAATATTATGTTACTATTCCAAAACACCAAACTTTTAAATATTGAAAAGAGTTTTAAATGTCAAATGTTAGCGCCAATGCGCAAACGTGTTGCGTCGCCGCGGACTCGTTCATTGAAACCTTTTTTTTTAAGGTAGAGGTTCAACCTCCTTAGTCCAGCTGGAGGTTGTATAGGTGTATTGTTATGATTAAAAAGTTATATTATGATACAGGTGCTCATACAAGAACTGTATCGTAATAAAACTTATTAATTTTTTATTTTTGGCCTGTACGTAATGTTTGTCATAAGAATTTTGGTTTCAGTTTTATAATCTTTATATTATAGTATCAGAGTAGATAAATATCGTTATAAAATCATTAGATAATTATTAATGATTATAAAAATGATACATATGGAATCATTTATAATTTATATGTTGTATACTAATTTTGTACTCATGTTTTGTGATTAGTGTGTTCTTATAATTTCATTGAACACTTAAATATATTATGGATTTTTACCGATCATTTGAACATATACCGGCCTCAATTCAAAACCTGGTATGAAATAGTGCTTTAGTAGTAATATTCAAACTCTCATCATGCAAATTAAATATACTGTATGTTTTTAACTTTAATACTAATATTTGTTAAATCATTTAATGTATTTAAAATTTACATATCGCACGATGAGTATTAAAGTGACCCATTTCAAAATTACTCTTAAATGAGAAACATTCTTATTTTTATTGAAATGCCATCTATTACTTCACACTACGAACTATTAAAATAATCTAGTGTTTTTTGATCTTCCAAGTTATAGGTTTCTTTAACACAAGTTTTGTAAGTGCAATGGTTTATTGCAATTTTCCAACTTTGTGAATTAGGTCACTTTAATATTAAGCGTAAGATAAATAAGTGTACTATTTGTATGTAAAAATGTATCAAAGCTTCAAGAGTACTTAGCTTTATATGTAAATCTGCGGTAGCAGTGCGGGTTTTTTTCTTCTTCAAATACAGGTACATGGAATATACAATCTTTTACACTATTTTTAATGGATGATAGGTTAACTTGACGAGGAATGTTCGGAAGCGTTTGCATATGTAATACATAAAAATGCATTAAGGTATTTGAAAGAGATGACCATTCCTAATGGATCACATCTCCAGATCGTCCCCTATTAAAGATGAACCACGATAGCATGACGCGCCCCCGCAAAATTCAAAACCTTCGAAAGTATTTACAAAAGCCATTTAAAGCCATTTTACAATGGCTTCATCGATTCCGCTCGGTAGGACCTGAATTAATTTTCTAGGACATAAAATTGTTAAAGATTAGTTTAAAGGCTTTTAGTAGTACATTCATGAGTAATGCAATTCCTTCACATTATTTGGTCGAATTATATAAATATGGCCAAATATAATTTATTATTATTTTGAAAAGACTTCGATTGAACCTATTATTTTTTAATTTTTGAATTGATTTGAAAAAGTTAATCAGATTTATTCTCATACGATAAAGTTCATACTCCCTTAAACTAGCAGGACTTTTATAACTATCAAAATATTTTTCCATATATAGGTTCTATAGGTTTGATGTATTTATATCTAATTGTTATTTGTTTTATTAAAGCACTGGCAATTTTTTTGAAATTATCTTTAACATTGAACAATTGTTTTTTTGGAAATCGATTGATTGAAATTATTATTTTTGTTTTGTTTGTTTACTTGATTATGACAAAGGTAACAAATTTAAATTATTATGTTATAGAATATTAACTTACTTCTTTAGTGTATTACAAATTGTAAACCTACACGGAAGCACTAATAAACTTTGTATCATATTAAAATAGAATATATTGTAAAATATAGTATTTTCTAATACCCATATTTTTTAAATTACTATAATACTATATTACACATAACAATTCCAAATATTTACACAGAATTCAAAATATAAGCTTACATATTACGTCACTAAGGTATCAATAATTTAATGTAAAAGTTGGTAATGTAATCAATTTTCTTTAAATATTAAAATATTTAAGTAAGGTTACGTTAGTAAAGGATAAATTTTATCGCGGGGCCTCAGATCAAAAAACAAGCACGATGGAGTAGTATCGAAAAACCGAGTGAATCATTTTTAAGTACATACTTTTAAACAGATAAGCAGCTTTATATACGTGAAATAAATCGAATAACACAGGCGTTTGGTTTATTATTTTGCATCCGTCCTAAGAACATGACTAAGTATTTGATAATAAAATTAGTAGTTAGATTGTTTTGCTCTGTCTTTCTATTTTTTTATCTATGCTAGGTATTTTTTAAAATCCTATCCACGGTGTTTTACAAAATAACTAATTATTAATGAACTCTTAAGTTAATTATCTTAAGTTATTACAAAAAAAAGGTCACTATTATTTAGCATTATTTCTTTGTTCATGATTTTTCGCTATACGATAATAGATTTTTTAAAGTTAACACCCCAGTTAATAGAAAATAGGGTTTACTTTAAATATAACTTTTATGTGTGTACATTTAACCGGTCTACTAAAGTCGAATTTATCAATTACAATAATCGATTGAAGTAAACGAATAGTTAAAAATATAAAAAAGGCGTTTAGTACCTGACTATTTCAATATAAATAATGATTAAATATATATAAAATAATCTTTTACAATTTAAATGTTTAGTTTATTAATCAAAACGCTATTAAATGGTACCATTTTGATCTTTTTTCATTTTGAGCCCAAAATTGTATGAAACTATCAGTTTCCTTTAATGGATACAAATATAAGCCGGAGAAAGGTAGTAATTTTTGGTATTCCCAGTGTTCGATTGCAAAGTTGCTGCTGGCGGTGAGATGCTTAATGTACTGCGTATTTAGGACCCCATGAAAAGGAGTGTAAGGTAGTAAACTGGGATGTATTTGGGACCTCATGAGCAGCGGTTTAAGGTAGTACTGGGATTCAAGCTGATAGAAGTTCAATTTGCTGATATAGCACCTATATTGAATAAGACCGATTGCGTCCGTAAATGGCCAAATATAAATAATAAGCAAATATATAGTACAATTACACAGACGGTTGTCTGTCTTTAAGGCCCTGTTTCACAAGTTACCAATAAACTGTCAGTTAGCCTATTCGAAACATATCTGACACATATCTGGAAATTTTGCGTTTTTCAGGTTTCTGATAGGCTTAAGCACTTAAAGTCTGTAATAAGTTAACAGTTAGATCACGTGGCTGTTATTTTGTTAATCTGCTGGATAGGAAATACCTATTTCAAAATGGCCGCCTTTTTTTAATTTTTCAGATTTTAGAGTCTCTTTTTGGAGATTTATCTGCTACTTAGTTTATTTGTCGGTTAACTATCCGACACTTTATCAGTAACTTGTGAAACAGGCCTTAAAGTAACTTAATACTTCTATTATGGGTGAAAGGCAATTGGTAAATATATACATATATAATTTTCAATCTATACATGCATATACAAATACATGACACCTAGACTCGAAGTACCATCAAATTGTTGTTAGAAAATATTGAGCCCTCGTCGGGAATCGAATCCTGTACTGCCAACAGACGTCTTTTACTATTGTAGTAGTACGCTAGTATTGAGTATAACTATGCAATAAAATGCAGTGTTAAAACTAACATATAGATTTCAAAGTACAATCTAAACATTGTAGTTATAAAATGACAGAATATTATGCTAAAATTATGCAAATTTACAATACGGAAACTTTTTTTATATATGTATAATACAAAATTATAGTATAAGTTTAACACTTAAAATAATTCATAAATAACGATAACGAAGTAATAACAAAAAATGTATGCACCTAATTATCAATTAATACACGGTCCAAACAAATAAGATAAATTTCTCATGATTTGTCGTGTCATTTGTATTGCAAGCTATAAAAATATCCTTAGTCTAATAATGATTTAAAATAAAAATTGCACTAATAAATTTACAATGGCAACAATATACTATATATTTTTTTCTTTTACAGTTTTGAAAAGTTCATAACATTTTTTCTAACTATTGATTAAAAGAAATAACTATTAACTCAAAATAATTTTAGCGTTTCTATAATAACATTCCAACTACGAATTTGTTTTACGTATCTATGGTATTTTTGTATTCTATGACCCAAAGGTTTATACTATAAAATTCTAACATAAATGTTTTATAGGAGCAGGCGTTACTTTGCGGATTTCCATAGCACAGAAGTTACAATAGAATTATTATGCCATTCATTACAATTTTATCGTGGAGATTATCCTGATGATGCTTCGGTTTCGGGGCGTAGCGATCGCGGAGATTGTGGTAGTGAGTATGTTTAGTGTTTGTATGGAATGTTGGTGTTGGCAGTATTTTGTGATACTTATGTCACTTGTCCTGCATGTATAAGGTACTAGCTTTTACGTGCGTGGACAGTTGTCGTGTGATAGTTCGATAAATGACGCTTTTTAATATCATCATAATTCTGTTCAATTTACAAGATTTATATGTATAAGGAATAATTGTGCCAAACAACGATATTGGTAAGCGGATTTGCCGTGAAAGAGTGACAAACATACATCCATACTCACAAACTTTCAGCTTCATACAAGACTGCGGTTTAATAATGTATAATTGAAAATGTTCAAAAGATTGACCGCCGAGTTTCTTTCTGGTTCTTCTCGGTAAGAGCAACATTCCGAACCAGTTGTAGCTTCATTAATCATATTGATCCTTGACGATTCAAAAGTGCTTGAAAGAGCTTATATGAATAAAGATATTTTGATTTGATTTGATGTAGATGTGGCTGCTTTATATACTAAGCATTACATAGATTCTTAACAAACGCGGAATACAGTAAAATAATTCTAATGTAACTTCTGTATCTTAATAACATAAGTCAAGTGCTAATTGTATTGTAATAAAATTTGATATTTTTAAGCTGAAAATATTAACAAAATCCTAAGTATTCTTAATTATATTGCGGTACATTGCACAATTTTATACATGAATATACGCCATTTATGAAATCGGGAACTGTTATCTTCGTTTATTTATACTTCCTTCAGTTATAATAAAGCATAAACCTTACATAGCAACCGATCGATAAAATGGCCATTGTACAATCAGTCTTTCCGATATATTTATCATCAATCACCTTGTCGCGCTTTGTAGCGTTAAAATAAAGCATTCATGTTATATGTTTCACACGTTCATCCGTGGTTGCTGTCATCCTTTTGAATTATTTCGTAATAACTATCTACTGTATAGTTGAACAGCTGAAAGTCGTATCTGAAAATAATTAATTTAATTACTTTACTCTATAATTATAACTTGCTTCTACACACGATTTCACGATACCACGAGTAAAATAGCCCACTTAGTAAATAGATCATTTCTTACCGAGGTTTCGTAAAAGGTGACCCACCTTGTGTTATCCGGCTAATAATAGAATAGACGACCCTAATTTCTTACCGAGATGTTGTAAAACTAAGGTAACTAAGGAGCCACCGTGAGGTATCCGCCTGAGTAGAATAGACTACCCTCAATTTTACCGAAGTGTCGTAAAAGGAGACTAAGGTAAGTTGACCCACCGTATGGTATCTGGTTTAGTAGAATAGACCACCCTCCTTCTTACCGAGGTGTCGTGAAGTACGACTAAGGTAAGTTGACCCACCGTGTGGTATCTGGCTTAATAGTATAGACGACCCTCATTTCTTACCGAGTGGTCGTAAAAGGCGATTTAGGTAAGTTGACCCACCGTATGGTATCCGGTTTAGTAGAATAGACCACCCTCCTTCTTACCGAGGTGTCGTAAAGTACGACTAAGGTAAGTTGACCCACCGTGTGGTATCAGGCTTAATAGTATAGACGACCCTCATTTCTTACCGGGTGGTCGTAAAAGGCGATTAAGGTAAGTTGACCCACCGTGTGGTATCCGGTTTAGTAGAATAGACCACCCTCCTTCTTACCGGTATCGTAAAATACGACTAAGGTTAGTTGACATCTGATAAGCGGTCGTATAATTAGCCAAAACATCTAACAACATATTTAAAACATGTTGTGCCACTTAAAGTGGGATAAGTGCAAGAGAATAATGATTTTTATAAAGAAGATTTTTTTTTACTGCTATTGTTTATTGATTTGAACTTACTTGTACAAATTGTAGAGTCCGTCAAGTTGTGATTTCTTAAGCCGCGAGTATAAATGGTTGATGTTATGCAAAGTGTTGGTTCCTTTACCGCTGTTGCGCCACTCCGGCTTGATGACCTCCTGAAGCCGCGCCATTTGTATCAAGAACCTCTGATCTTCCTGTAAAGGAAATCATTGAATTATAACACTAGAAAACTAGAGAAGGAAAGCCAGCCTTAAATGTGGAAACCGAAAAAAATAAGAAGCCTATAAATAAGGATAACGTGAATGTAGACACCATAGAATTATTACACTAGAGTAAGAAAACCAGCATAAAATGTGGTCACCGAAAAAAATAAGAAGCCTATTAATAAATATAACGTGAAGGTAGGCACCCTTGAATTATTACACTAGAGTAGGATAGCCAGCCTTAAATGTGGTCACCGAAAAAAATAAGAAACCTATTAATAAATATAACGTGAAGGTAGGCACCATTGAATTATTACACTAGAGTAGGAAAACTAGCCTTAAATGTGGAAACCGAAAAAAAATAAGAAGCCTATAGATAAGGATAACGTGAAGGTAGGCACCATTGAATTATACCACTAGAGTAGGAAAAGTATGTATAATAACTCTATGTATAATACTGTTCAGGCGTTTTTATACCATAGACAATACATATAAAAAATATCTACAGCAATGTATAATCTGCGATCTTATCAGTATAGGTAGCAATTTATTTTGTACAACCTCAGTGAAAGCAAAACCAGTTCTATAACAACGGGATTATACCACTATTACAAGATGACAATAAGGTATCGATCATAACGGTGCATAATATGCACCAATATGTGCGATCTTATTCCTTAACACTTGTATATATGTATGTATAATATGTATTATGTATATGTTTATGTATATTATATAAACTAATCACAAAGTACCTTAATTGTTATTATAGTCTACAATAGAATTAGAAAACTAAATTTGAATGTCCTTGTGTTGAATTTCTTAGCTTTATATGATTTGGTCTTTCCTTTATGTTTTTTTTATATTTATACATTGTCAACTGTAATGCTCATGTCGTCACCATCTGTAATTGACGATACATTTAGCTATAAACTGTCTATATTAATAATGAGTTTATTTAATGTGTATGATGTATTTGTCGTTGATGGTCTTACAAAATAAATAAATAAATAATATATCGTAGTTTTATCTGTGAGTCTAGCCACTATATACATATACAATACTAGCAATCTTGGCGGCTTCGCCTGCGTAGAAAGATTAAAACCGTAATATAGTAACTTGATAACCATATAAATGGTTTAAGTGGGTTAAATCTTAAAAGCTAGAATGACAGCAATGGATAGTTGCAATATTTGGTATACAAAATATGATAAGTTCTTACAAATGCAACTCTATTAATGCAGCAATAAATTTAATTTATAGAATTAGGCGTTACTTTGCGGTGGTGGAGGTTTGTGCATGTTTTTTTTACGAATCCTGCTTGTATCAGGTATGAAAACGGATTGTCCACTCTACATTTAGCATTATATATATTTGTTTTACTTCATCGCAGATTATAGCAAAATATTTTTACTATTACTTTTGTATCCATAACAATATTATAAATGCTAATTCTGTCTTTCTGTCTGCCGTCAGAAAAATATAAATTATATTTAGCATAACCAAAGCTTAGAGACTAGGTTAACATATAGGATAAAAGATCCCCTTTTTACTTCAGGAATAGAAAAAACATTGTCCGTTATTGAGTCCACTAAAAACGGCGCTTACGAAGTTGCAGGAACCACTATTATGATTATAAATATCCTACTAATATTATAAATGCGAAAGTTTGTGAGTATCGATGTATGTTTCTTTTTCTTTTACGGCGAATTGGCTGAACCAATATCGATAAAATTTGTCACAATTTTTCTTATACACCGGGGTAGCATATAGGCAATAGAAATCCTTTTAACTTTACAGGAATAGGATGACATTGAAAAGCGTCATCTATTATCAACATCTTATCCTTGGCGGCAGACATGCTTCTCATCTGATAGCCCCACAACTTGCGAAAAGTCTATATCTGAAGTAATCCGTCGAGCTATGGAATATTTCATCCCATACTCAGACGTATCTTTGGATATCCGAGCCCCCCGCTGGTATAATGATAGCTGCGCTAAAGCTGAAGAACGAAAACAGCTGGCATATTTGGCTTGGGTCAAGGCTCGTAAAAATAACTCATTAGACTTGTGCTTAAAGAAGAAAGCCTTTAACGTTGCCGCCAAATCCTTTAAAAAGGTACTCCAAAGTGCTCGCTATGACCACATTCGCCGGATGGGAGCCAAACTAGCCTCATATCCTGCAGGCAGTAAGGCTTTTTGGTCTCTCTCCAAGTCTATTGAGGCGAACTTTTGCCGTCCATCGCTGCCGCCATTAATTAAGCCTGACGGATCCTTGGCTTTTACATCCACTGACAAGGCAAATCTTCTCGCCTCCATCTTTGCGAGCAACTCCACTCTTTTTGCTGGTTCAAAAACCCCACCATCGATAGATCAATGCGCCTTCAAAATGCCAGAGATCTGCATCCGTCAAAAAGAGGTGCTTAAAGAGCTTCGCAGCCTGGACTGTAACAAAGCTAACGGCCCTGATGGAATACCGGCAATTGTCTTGCGCACATGCGCGCCTGAATTGTCTCCGATATTAACACGCCTGTATCGTCTTTCTTTGCATAAGACCCAAGTTCCAGAATCGTGGAAGCTTGCAAACGTCCAGCCAGTGCCAAAAAAAGGCAGCCGTGCCGACCCCTCAAATTACAGACCAATTGCTATCACCTCCATGCTTTGTAAGACTATGGAGCGTATTTTGAACAGAAAACTTCTGGCATACCTCGAAGGTAACGATCTTCTTTTAGACCAGCAATATGGGTTTAGAAGACAACGATCCACTGGTGACCTTCTTGCGTTTGTCACGCATTTTTGGGGCGAGGCCATTGAGAGGCATGGTGAGGCTCTTGCGGTCTCACTGGACATCTCGAAGGCTTTCGACAGGGTTTGGCATGACAGTCTACTGGGTAAGCTCCCAGCGTATGGAATACCTCCCAACTTTTGCTCATGGATATCGGATTTTCTGAGGAACCGATCGATACGAGTGGTTGTTGATGGCTGCTCGTCTGATCTAATGACTATTAACGCCGGAGTACCTCAGGGATCGGTTCTCTCTGCAACACTATTTCTGCTGCACATCAATGATTTGCTTCAGCCGGGTATCTTGAGTTATGCCGATGACAGCACTGTTGTAGAGAGATACATATCTAATCCCAGAGCAAGTAATGCTGAAATCAACCAGCAGAGGGAGGCCATGGTTGGACGATTGAATTCAACTCTGAAGGCAGTATCTGATTGGGGCTTTGCTAATCTAGTTGAGTTTAATCCCACCAAGACACAGGCGTGTCGATTCACCGCTAAACGGAGTGCTTTCCATCTGCATCCTACTTTCCGAAATATATCTCTGCAAATAACTGACTGTTTAGAGCTCTTAGGCATGCAGCTTACTCCCGCCTTGAACTTTGGGCGATCTATTGAAAAAAAAGCCAAAACAGCCGCTAAAAAACTCGGTATCCTAAACAAAGTGAAGCAGTACTTCACACCGGAACAAATCTTAACCTTATACCAGGCACAAGTTCGTTCCTGTATGGAGTACTGCAGTCATCTTTGGGATGGGTCCGCTAAGTACCAGCTTGAGGCACTCAACTCAGTAGATCGACGCGCCAGAAGAATTATAGGCAATAGTAAGCTGGCTCAAAGAAGACTCGCGACACTAAAACACAGGCGTACAGTTGCATCACTTTCTGTTTTTTACAGAATATATTTCGGTGAGTGTGCCACAGATTTGTTTAATCTGATCCCTCCATCACCATTCTACTACCGGACAAGCAGACGCCACGAGGGGCTCCATCGCTACACAATTGATATCCCCAAATTACGCACTAAACGCTTTGGCTCATCATTTCTCATGCGCACGGCCAAAATGTGGAATTCCCTCCCTGCATCTATCTTTCCGGAATCTTACGATCCACAAAGTTTCAAAAAAAGGGTGAATAGGCACTATAGTGGCAAGCGCAGTCCACCTTAGGCTGCATCCTTCGCTTACCGAGCGAAGATCGCAGCCAGGCGCTAGCCTTTCTTCGTAAAAAAAAAAAAAAAAACACACAAGTCACAAGACAAGTCTACACAACCAAAGTTGCGTATTAAACCTATTTTTATAGTAAATTCGAATGTGATATGATTGACTAACAAAAGACAATCTTTCGAATTAGTAATAAAATAAAGTTACATTGCCGATCTTGCGAAGTATATTTTCAATATGAAAATGAATAAATTAAAGACGGATAAGAAATTAATAGTTACAATCTCATGAGAGAGTCGTGAATTCCACTGAACATCAAAGACCTACGATCTAGACCTCATAAAATGGAGGCCGTAAAATGTCAATACATTAAACGTGAGATGTACATTGGCAACTCTTTAGAGTTATGGCGTCTTTATAGCTCTTGACTTAGAAATGTAACCATAAAGTTAACTTACCTTAAAAACTATTATAATATTATAATAGTTTAATCACTAAAAAAGTTTTGGCTGTAAAATGTCATGAAGAAATAATGAATCTATGCTAATTACATTTAAAGTCCCCAAAATTTCTAGATGATGACATTTTTCTGTTTTCCTTAATATACCACTGAATTGTCTATAAAACTCTTTAATGTGAAAGACCAAACAAGGCTTTAATTAGATCTATGTTTTTTTCTTGTGTTTATTATTTATAGAGCCACAGTTATAATAACAGCTATGTATAACTGTAATATTAGCTATGAAATATAATTTTGTTATGTATTTATAAGTTTGGATAAGCAGTGTTACCTAAAATGAGCTTGAATGGCTTTGAGATATCACACTTATAAAGAAGATCCTGTAGTACCTCTAGTAAAAAAACTCGGAATTCAGGGATACATCCCAACTTATAGCAGTATTATCGCCTTCTCTTAATATATCGGTCTATTTAAAATAATTAAAATCATTCTATGCCCCGAAGAATTTAGGTAAAACAATTTACCGACAAAGACAAATTCTACTATGTCACATATTTCAGCTATATTTTCTTGCTACAGTCATACCATTAGTTCCCAGTCTAGATAGTTTCATAGGGGATATCATGAGGACGATGAAAGTAGACTCCATACAACATTTCCAATTCGTATCCTCAAAGTTTCATTAGGGTTTCCCGTTTCATATTGTAAACCCCCTCAACACTTACAGCAACTTGCGAGTTAAGCAAAATTAACATAATTTTTGTAAGCTTTAACTTAGGTTGGTTAATATTTATAATGATAATACTTACGTCAAGTGTTTCGAACTTGAGAATGACGTCAAAGTTGAACTTGCATGGCGTGCAGAAGTCCGTGTACGGTGTCCAGTGCATGTCCAGTGCACGCTTGACCTTCGCCTCGTCTAGCACGTAGGAGACAAACTCTTCAAACATGGGATACCTCTCCGTTGGGACAGGTTTGGTACCCGTCTGCTAAATATCACAAGGGGAACATTAATCTTTAATAAAGAATAAATGAAATGTGATGTTATTCATAGCTTGAGCGGTATATCGCAGGCGGAACAAGAAATAATATAATTGATTGCGGTTATTAATGCCATGGTAAGCTTCTCTCTTTTGAAAAAAAGGATCTTCATTATTTAATAGACAAATCTCACATATACTAAGAGTTATTATCCACCAATAAAATATTAATATTAAATTCAATTAAGACCAAGTTTTGGAGATTCCTTTGCAATAATAACACACATCTCACATCTCATGAATGCATGAGATGTTTCAGTCTCATCAAGGGTTGAACTTAAAAATACTCGTACAATTTCAACTAAAACGAAGATATTAATAATCTGCTTGGCGCCGGTAAAAGAGCCAAGAGTAAATGCTGCCGTTATAAATCAACTAATTGAACAACTATTATGGGTCCAAATCAGGATCAAGCACCTGTAGAGTGGAGTAGAGTCGAGTTTACCTGTTAAAACTTTTGTGTCTAATTGATATTTGCGATTTATCATACGCTTTTCGGTGATAGAAATCAAAGTGATAAAACCTGTGGTATCTCCAGAGAATACCTGGGATATGTGTAACCTTCCAGGTCTAAGCTCCAACCCTTCTCTCAAAAAAAGGAGAGTAGAGGTCTATGCACAACTGTGGGATAGTAACTCGCAGTTACTTTTTACTTACTTTTCTGTACTTCTTTATTATTCTACGTCCCATCTGGTCGTGGAATGACTTCGGCCAAGCGTGAACGATTTTGTCGTTGTAAGCCGACGCCAACCTTTCCAAAGGATGTCTGACTATAAGAAACGTGATGGAGTCTCCTTGCGCTTTCCTGATCATTTCGACAGAAGGTCTTGCGTATTTCTTCCTGGCTAGTTCTAGAGGGACTTCCTTCGTTCTATCCAGAAATGCTGCGGTATAGTTGGCCATTAAATTGAAGTTATACATCCATGATGTTGAAGCGGCTTTAAAGATGTTGCACCTGTTGAGAAGAGAAGATATTATAATTAAAAATGTAATTTATGATGGGTAATGACAAATAATTTTTTGAATAGAATATATATATACCTGATATATAAAAAAGGTTCTGTATCTTCTAACGTAACATATTACTCCAGCCTATATATACGGCTATATATTCCACTTCAAGTTCCTAATAATAATCCCTAATAAATAATCATCATCATCCTCCTGCCCTTATCCCACTCTAAGTGGGGTCGGCACAACATGTTATAAACATGCTGTCATATGATTTGACTGCATTTTTACGACCGGCCGCCTGCCTGACGTCAACTTACCTTAGTCGTATTTTTACGACACCTCGGTAAGAAAGAGGGTGGTCTATTCTACTAAACCGGATACCACACGGTGGGCCTACTTACCTTAGTCGCCTTTTACGACACCTGGGTAAGAAATGAGGTTGGTTTATTCTAATCAGCCGAATATCACACGGCGGGTCGACTTACCTTAGTCGTCTTTTACGACATCTCGGTAAGAAAGAGGGTGGTCTATTCTACTAAACCGGATACCACACGGTGGGTCAACTTACCTTAGTCGCCTTTTACGACACCTCGGTAAGAACTGAGGTTAGTCTATTCTACTCAGCCGGATACCACTGGGTGGGTCAACATACCTTAGTCGCCTTTTACGACACCTCGGTAAGAAAAGAGGGTGGTCTTTTCTACTCAGCCGGATACTACTGGGTGGGTCAACTTACCTTACTCGCCTTTTACGACACCTCAGTAAGAAATGAGGGTGCAACTATTCTATTCAGCCGGATACCACACGGCACAAAAAAAAGCAATTCGAATAAATAGTAAAAATGATTATTTCTTTGTTAATCGATTTATTTTGATAATCTATAATTTAGTTATCGATTTTTTCCGCTCCCTACTCAGGCGGTCCGCATTTGTCTATTTAGTGGCTAATGGCTATTAGTTATTGATAAGAATCGATTATGCAAAGTACTCACCATATAACATGATACTGTCTATTGATTAAATATTCCCACGCGTACGCCTTATGTGCAGTTCCGTCTAAGCCAAGTCTTGAACATTCACTACGTAGATATTCCCTCCTTGCGTCCATCCTGGCACCGACTTCCAAAAATTTATCACGTGGTAGCAAACCTTCGTCGTGGGTTCCATTTTCAAAAAGGTACTATAACAAAAGAGAAGAAATTATATTAGGCGTAGTCGATTTTTCATTTTACACAATTTATGTTACGGTTAATTTACTTATTGTCTTCTTTTCCTGTTACTTAAATTTTGACTGGAAGAGATCCTTTTTAGGAATATATCCGCCTTTGGAATGTGCTATTATTTTTCTTTTCCTACATTTTTATTTCTTTACTAGCTTTTACCCGCTACTTCGTTCGCGTGGATTGTTGTCGCGTCATAGGTTCATAAAAGATGGCGCTTATCAATGATATCCTATTCCTGTAGAAATAACAGGATTTCTATAGCCCATGTGTTAATCCGGTGTTTAAGAAATAATTGTGCCAAATTTCATCGATATTGGTTTAGCGGAATCACCGTGAAAGAATCGTACAATAAAGAATAAAATTAAATAGTGCAGTTTATAGTATTTTGTTGTTTCAAAATATGGTAATAATATTGCGTTATTACGTTCATTTACATAGCTGAATTAAATTTGATACCAATTTAGTTTTAGCTAGGTGGCCTCCATGCAATACAAGCAAATATTTGCTGTTTTCTCAAACAATGGACATTTGAGAACGACTTAATATAATAGTTCGCTTTCTCAGCTATAGAATGACAAAGCAAATTGCAAGTGTGTACTTGTAAGTATAGACTTACATTGTAGGTATGTCAACTTATATTAATATTTTAAACGTGTAAGATATTTTAGATCCGAATATTTTAGGAATGACTATATAGAAAAATGTATACCTACTAATATTTCATATAGGTATTGAAGAATATTTTTATATAAGCTATGCAATGCTTTGGTTATGGAGCGAAATGATTGTTATAAATAAATAAATATATGGGACACTTACACAGTCGTCCGTCCCCAAAGTAAGTAACTTAATACTTGTGTTATGGTACACAGTAAACTGGTAAATATATTTTTGAAATACATACTTAAATACAAATATACACCCAGACTCGAAGACCAACAAATTCATTTATAGAAAATGTTCGTGGAGCTTAAGGAAGGATCACTACCCACTACGCCAACGAGCCAGTCGAAGTTTGAAGTGTTGAGATTGTTGTAGTGAATGTGTACAGGGCTTATGTATTGCTTTGTTGTTGGTGGTGGATTGTGCATGAGTTTTTCCGAATTCTCCATGTTTTAGGTATGAGAACACAGTACACGTTTGTTAACAATTAACAAACGCGGATTATAGCAAAATATTTTTTTTATAACTTCTGTACTTGTTCAATCCAAAAAATTAGTGTCAGCAACTAAATTGTAATTTAGTTGAGATGTAATGTGATTTTAACAAACAGAAGTTACATCCGCTGAATTTATTTATTTATTCATAATATTAGTAGGATAGGAATGACGCCGTGTGGTATCCGGCTGAATAAAATAGTACAACCCTCATTTCTTACCGAGGTGTCGTCAAAGGCGACTAAGGTAAGTTGACCCACCGTGTGGTATCCGGATTAGTAGAATAGACCACCCTCTTTCTTACCGAGGTGTCGTAAAATACGACAGAGGTAAGTTGACATCTGGCAGGTGGCCGGTCGTAAAAACGCAGTCAAATCATGTGACAGCATGTTTATAACATGTTGTGCCGACGCCACTTAGAGTGGGTTATCTCACTCTAAGTGGCGTCGACACAACATGTTCAACAACATCATCATCATCATCATCATGATGATGATGATGTTGTTGATGATGATGATGATGATGATGATCATGATGATGAGTAGGATAGAAAAGGATACCACATATGCTGATTACCCCTTACCTTCACTTGAAAAGCGAATATAACATAGTAGAAGAAAAATTGTTTTTACCAAGAATTCGTAATAAACAATTCTGGGAGCACGCCATTAAATAGTTTCGTGCTTTGGCGTTTCAGAAATATCCTAAACACGCTTAATTGCCAAATGAGTTATCGGGTTATTAGAATTCTATGTTTACGATAGCAAAAGCTCACTAAATTTTTATAAGTAAGTAAGTAAAAGTAAGTAGCGGCCTGTTACTCTCCCACTGCTGGGAATAGGCCTCTCCTCTCCGTTTTTGGAGAGCAGGATTGGAGCTAAGACCTACCACGCTGCTCCAATGCGGATTGGTAGGTTACACATATCTCCAGAATTCTCTAGAGATATGCAGGTTTACTCACGATGTTTTCCTTCACCGAAAAGCGTGTGATAAATTGCAATTATCAATAAGACACATAAGTTTTAACAGAAAAACTCATTGGTGTCTGCCCGGGTTTGAACCCCTGACCTCCTCGTAAGAGTCGCACGGTGTAACCGCTGGGCTACCACAGCTTTTTAAATTATATAGTACTTTACATTACTTTAAATTATATAGTACTTTACATTACTTTAAATTATATAGTACTTGTAAATTTTTATAGTACTTTACTAAATAAGTGCGTGTGTGGTTAATATTTAGTACTTGGTTGACTGAGCCTTGTTCGGAAATTTTTACAAAATAAAAAAAAGAAATAAATTATTGGGTAGGTGGGTAATTATTGGGTAATTGATGCATTCGAAATGTGGTGTTGGCGGCGAATGCTCCTTATCCCATGGACGGCCAAACGCACATGTTGTCGCCATTGACTTCCGCTTTGTATTTTATAGCAACACAGTCATGAAACAAGAGTATCGCGCCCTTTTTGATTAAAATGGTACCAACACTGTGACGTGTTGTTTCCGGTTGAGTCTTCCTATTGATAAAACGTTTCAGTAACATTCAGTTTTTGTTCGTCATTCAAGAGAAGTGCATCTCGGAACGGGAATTGTGGTATTCCTATTATATCGTGTTATTGTATATAGCGTGCGTTAACACACAAATGCATCAATTTTATCGTTACTTAAAGTAAACAGACGCCTTTCAACCATATGTCTCCAACGCATCCTTCGCTATTCTGGCCATATAACACGCCGTGGAGATGAAAGTCTGGATAAACTCATAGTGAGTGGAAACGTGGAAGGTAAAGGTCACGAGGAAGATCCCCAACTAGATGGTCTGATCAGCTAAAGGCCACCGGCGCTATTAACTTTCATGACGCTGTTCTCATGGCCGGGGACAGGAACTGCTGGAAAGATATTATACGCCACCAATCTAAAGGACTGACAACCTAACAGTGATCACGATCCTCAGAAATGAGGGACCGACTATAGAGAGAGAGGGGCTTGATCCTAGGTATCTTCATTTCTCGGGTGCGATTCAAATGTGACATCATCATCATTCTCCTGCCCTTATCCCACTCTAAGTGTGGTCGGCACAACATGTTACAAACATGTTGTCATATGTTTTGGCTACGTATTTTATGATCGGCCGCCTGCCTGACGTCAACTTACGTTAGTCGTATTTTACGACTCCTCGGTAAGAAAGAGGGTGGTCTATTCTACTCAACCGGATACCACACGGTGGGTCGACTTACCTTAGTCGCCTTTTACGACACCTCGGTAAGAAATGAGGGTGATACTATTCTATTTAGCCGGATACTACACGGTGTTGCGATTCAAATGTGACAAGAAAGAGAATAAGTAAAAAAATCTTATTGGTAGTCGGTAGACGTTTTCACTCCACTAAGCGCTAATAGATGGCGCTAATCGCTGCACCAACATAATATATCTAAGGAGAAACAATTAACACCTATTAGAATTTCGCGAATAATTGGAATCCCAAAAGCTAATACGTTTTTCAAAATATATAATATATAATTTTTGTTAATAGTTTCCCTTGAAGATACTTCTCTTCATAATTTTTTAGTGTCCCTTAACACTCTACATCTAACAACCGTATACTGAAAATGAGGTTAAAGTTGTTAATACAGTTATCTGATAAATGCATTCCACATAGGCTACAGTACCTCTTAAAGCGAGGTGATCCGTCATCTAAATTATTATGTTATCGCAAACAGCAAATGCGTTAGCAGTAATATGGGTAAGCGTGCCACACGTGTTTGTTGTCAGATTAACAGATGCATACAGTTTTTGACATCCAAGACGTCTAAGATCAATCGCTAACAATATCTCAATACGACAGTAAGATTGATCAATTCCATTATCACATTCGATGGCCGTTGATGAAACTACTCACAAGCACGTCACCAAATTTCGCAACAATTTTAGCTTCGAACTGAAGTACTGATGTGTTGTTTGTAAACGCAAATCCTCGTGTCTCATGATCATTTTCATTGCTACATAAGATTAAAATTTAACTATTCGAGAGTCAAACTATAATATTGAGAAGTGTTTGTACCAATTTGTATGCATAAAATTTCATTAAAATAAACAAGAAATCATGTTCAGTTTATTTAAGAACTCTTGGAAATCGTTGGAAGAAACTTATAATAGTTGAAGCGAAGACCAATGAATGAGGATGCATCATTATGTGATGCATTGAAAGAATTGCACGTGTTGTAGTAGAATAGATCTAAGAGCAAAAGTGTGCTTAAAGGTGAAAGAGGCAGAAGACCTCTTATATGATGATCTTATAATAGGGAAATATTTTGAAAAAGTCTTTTTTACGTGTCATGCATCGTGGCCTATATAGCCTTAACTCAGACAGGTGGAGAGATCTTGTTACTATATTCTCACGTTATCTTCAGCAAATAAACTCAAATAATTGGCTGGATCTTGGTGTCATAAACGTAAAATTTCAGCAAAGGTTTCTTGATCATTTAGTACAAAGTTGGTCAAGCATTTGATTTGGAAACAACTCTTGTGTAAGGACGTAACAATTTATTACATCTGTGCTATAATATGCTAATCTAAGGATATCATATGCAATTCGCATAATTATGAAGACACATTGTTTGTGATATTCATTATTCCACTCACGGATTAAGTCGCCAGGTCATGCAGGCAATCCTATTCTTTTGGACTTGATACAGCGTTCTGCTATAACTTTGCCTTGTACCCTGTATTACTGTATCAGTTATTACGATTTTGTTTTCTGTTTTACTTTTTGTAATTTCTATTATACCATAATAATAGAAGGATTGGAAAATTATCATAGAAGTATAAAGTCACGTATATACTTCTACGATTATCCTTTAACATCGTAAACGAAGTTTATCTGATGTTTATTATGTTTTATACAATACTAGCAATTACCAGCGGCTCCGCCCGCGAGGAAAATATAAACCGTTATATAGTCTTTTAACCATAAAAAGGGTTAATGTGTGTTTACCTTAAAAGCTAGACATATACTATCGCGGACTTTTATTTAGATCTTTAGATGGGAACAATTTTGTAATACATAATTTTGAATAACTATTTTCCTTTACTCAACGCACGTAAGTAAAGTTTTAAATTTTGCCGTTTTTGTACAATTTTTTGTTACTGCTCCTATTCTATTCATCAGAGCGAAATGTTATATAGCCTTCCTTAATAAATGGACTATCCTACACTGAAATAATTTTTCAAATCGGTCCAGTAGTACCTGAGATTAGCGCGTTCAAACAATCAAACGAACAAACAAATTCTTCAGCTTTATATATTAGAATAGATATTTATTATGTAATCTGTAAGTTTGTTGTTGTGTGAATGCACTCTTCACTTTCTACACCGCTCTAGTCGGTTATGTTAGTTTGTGATTAGACTTTCACTGCACACGCTTTTACCATGCAAAATTTCCCTTCAAAACAAATACATCTGTTAACATTTCTATTTCAACGTCAATGTGTATCTTTAGATATAAAAAATAGCTTTATTACTGAAAGTATTAAGTGTACCCCCCACTACCCGACCTACCTGAGCCCTTCATTTAGTTAAGTTAGTTGTAGTATGTGTACATTAACTATATATTGTGCTTATTTAAAATTTTAATAGATTAGGCTATATATAGGGCTAATCTCTCCGGATAAAGCCCTTGTATAATTATTATAGAACTACACGTACAGGTAAGTTTGTTTAATCATTCGGAAGGAAGCGTAAACAATTTGAAAAATTTGAAAAAACCCAAAATGTTTTCGAAAATTTGAACACACTACGCAACTATTACTACACTATTAGTATGCCCTGGGCGAATCTTGTGAAGAGATGTTCATAATTGTTTTGCTAATGAGATAAGCTAGCTAAATAACATCCTTCTGAATCATGCTCTAATCTTACTGTTTACGTTATGTCGCATACTTATTTTATATCAAGATGTAATGTTTTCGTTCATGTGTATTTGCGTAATAATTATGATGGTACAAGATAAGACTGTCATCTGGTTTCCACTCAATGCCTAGCATTTTATTAAATATTGATTAAAGAACTAAAAAAACACGCTTTTTTAAATAAAAAAAGTGAAAAAGATCTCGGAATATATGTATATGTTGAAAAAAGCGAGGGGCGCTTTATGTCAACTTTTTCGTATATAAATCGCACACTTTTTTTCACATTAATACAAATTTATTCATTATTTTTATTCCACTTGTATTAAAAATTATTTTTCACATAATATCATAAAAGCTTATGAATTTTTATAATAAAATAAAGAGCTGTCTCTAAGTAAAATCCTAGTAATATTATAAATGCGAAAGTTTTTGAGTATGGATGTATGTTAGTTACTCCTTCACGGCGAATCCGCTGAACCAATGAATGATCGATCGAATCGATGAAATTTGGCACAATTATACACTGGGGAAATATATAGGCTATAGAAATCCTATAAGAATAGAATAGGATGATATTGAAATGCGCCATCTATTATCAACCTATCACGCGACAACAGTCCACGCAAACGTTGCGGGTAACAGCTAGTAATCTTATATATGTACTTTTTTATATATAGATAAGTCTGAAAGTTGGGCCCGTTATAGAAAGACGAGAAATGCCAGATTAAGATAGATATATAATGAGGAGGGATGAAACCATTACGTAACATTTTTTTTTTTAAGTAACTTAATACTAGTGTTATGGGTGACAGATAACTGGTGAATATATACTTATATATTTTTAAATACATACTTAAATACAAATATACAAAGACCAACAAATTCATTTATAGAAAATGTTTGCCCTCGGCGGGAATCGAACCCGCGACCCGTGGAGCTGAAGGCAGGATCACTACCCACTGCTCCAACGGGCCAGTCAACACACACGGTCGTCCGTCCCCAAAGTAAGTAACTTTATAGTGTTATGGGTGAGAGACAACTGGTGAATATATACATATGTATATAATTTTTAAATACATACTTAAATACAAACGCCGTGTGGTATCCGGCTGAATAGAATAATACCACCCTCAACTCTTACTGAGGTGCCGTAAAAGGCGACTAAGGTAAGTCGACCCGCCGTGTTGTATCCGGTTTAGTAAAATAGAACACCCTCTTTCTTATCGAGGTGTCGTAAAATACGACTAAGGTAAGTTGACGTCAGGCAGGCGGCCGGTCGTAAAAACGCAGCTAAGAGTGGGATAAGGGTAGGAGGATAATGATGATGATACTTAAATACAAATAAAAAAAAATAGGGTTTCATCTTAACTGGTTATTATAGTAGTATCAAAAGTTCTTGGTCTAAATTTACCCTTATAATGTTTTCCATGATGTTGGATTATTCATCATCATGAAATAAAAGTAATTGGTCATAAACCGGTAAAGTATCTTTACCGAGTTTTATCTTCGTACCGCAAGTTTAAAACACTTATATTTTAGACACCTCCACCACCGACACAAAACACAAGCACTACACACATTCACTACGACAAATCGTTTTACTCCGAAGCACCATTAGGACAAATGCTCTACGACAAAATCGCAAAGCTTTGCAGTTAACAAACGCGGAAAGTAACTTCTATAAATTATTTAGAATATTACGACTTTCTGAAATTCATCTATTCGTTTGTTTGTAATCTCTTTATTGCATTAATAATAATAAAAATAAAAAACAACATAATTTGCAATGGCGGGCTTATTCCGGAATCGGAATCTCTTCCTGCCAACCAGTCAAAAAATTAAAAAAGAGGTAATTGAATTGTACATTGAATTAAATTAAAAATTAACTTAAAACTTAACCAATAATAACAAACAGAAAATGGACCTTTTAATAATATCAAAGAATAAAATAATATTATAATATATATAATAAATATTATAATATAATAAATACAATAGAATATATTTATCAAAGTAATTTAATAAAGTGTAAATATCACTAAATATAAATATAAATAAAACGATTTTATTATATGTATCCGAGATTCCGAATATATATATATATACATACAAGATTAACTCATTTAAATATTAAATATATTATTATTCACTATTATCATGAACCTGATGATGGTTCATTGAAATCTAATTGATCCTTGACGATTCAAAAGTGCAAAAGATTATTTAAATTAAAAATTATTTCAATATTTTAAGCTTTATTTGATAAGTTGTGATAGCCCAGCGGTGTATCAGTATCAGTCCGCTCGAGTTTTAACTATTTTTGTGTCCCTTTGTTTTCCCCCTTTATAGAAGATATTGATTATGTAACTTGTAAGTTTGTTGTTGTGTGAATGCACTATTCACTTTCTACACCGCTCTAGTCGGTTATGTTAGTTTGTGATTAGACTTTCACTGCACACGCTTTTACCATGCAAAATTTCCCTTCAAAACAAATACATCTGTTAACATTTCTATTTCAACGTCAATGTGTATCTTTAGATATAAAAAATAGCTTTATTACTGAAAGTATTAAGTGTACCCCCCACTACCCGACCTACCTGAGCCCTTCATTTAGTTAAGTTAGTTGTAGTATGTGTACATTAACTATATATTGTGCTTATTTAAAATTTTAATAGATTAGGCTATATATAGGGCTAATCTCTCCGGATAAAGCCCTTGTATAATTATTATAGAACTACACGTACAGGTAAGTTTGTTTAATCATTCGGAAGGAAGCGTAAACAATTTGAAAAATTTGAAAAAACCCAAAATGTTTTCGAAAATTTGAACACACTACGCAACTATTACTACACTATTAGTATGCCCTGGGCGAATCTTGTGAAGAGATGTTCATAATTGTTTTGCTAATGAGATAAGCTAGCTAAATAACATCCTTCTGAATCATGCTCTAATCTTACTGTTTACGTTATGTCGCATACTTATTTTATATCAAGATGTAATGTTTTCGTTCATGTGTATTTGCGTAATAATTATGATGGTACAAGATAAGACTGTCATCTGGTTTCCACTCAATGCCTAGCATTTTATTAAATATTGATTAAAGAACTAAAAAAACACGCTTTTTTAAATAAAAAAAGTGAAAAAGATCTCGGAATATATGTATATGTTGAAAAAAGCGAGGGGCGCTTTATGTCAACTTTTTCGTATATAAATCGCACACTTTTTTTCACATTAATACAAATTTATTCATTATTTTTATTCCACTTGTATTAAAAATTATTTTTCACATAATATCATAAAAGCTTATGAATTTTTATAATAAAATAAAGAGCTGTCTCTAAGTAAAATCCTAGTAATATTATAAATGCGAAAGTTTTTGAGTATGGATGTATGTTAGTTACTCCTTCACGGCGAATCCGCTGAACCAATGAATGATCGATCGAATCGATGAAATTTGGCACAATTATACACTGGGGAAATATATAGGCTATAGAAATCCTATAAGAATAGAATAGGATGATATTGAAATGCGCCATCTATTATCAACCTATCACGCGACAACAGTCCACGCAAACGTTGCGGGTAACAGCTAGTAATCTTATATATGTACTTTTTTATATATAGATAAGTCTGAAAGTTGGGCCCGTTATAGAAAGACGAGAAATGCCAGATTAAGATAGATATATAATGAGGAGGGATGAAACCATTACGTAACATTTTTTTTTTTAAGTAACTTAATACTAGTGTTATGGGTGACAGATAACTGGTGAATATATACTTATATATTTTTAAATACATACTTAAATACAAATATACAAAGACCAACAAATTCATTTATAGAAAATGTTTGCCCTCGGCGGGAATCGAACCCGCGACCCGTGGAGCTGAAGGCAGGATCACTACCCACTGCTCCAACGGGCCAGTCAACACACACGGTCGTCCGTCCCCAAAGTAAGTAACTTTATAGTGTTATGGGTGAGAGACAACTGGTGAATATATACATATGTATATAATTTTTAAATACATACTTAAATACAAACGCCGTGTGGTATCCGGCTGAATAGAATAATACCACCCTCAACTCTTACTGAGGTGCCGTAAAAGGCGACTAAGGTAAGTCGACCCGCCGTGTTGTATCCGGTTTAGTAAAATAGAACACCCTCTTTCTTATCGAGGTGTCGTAAAATACGACTAAGGTAAGTTGACGTCAGGCAGGCGGCCGGTCGTAAAAACGCAGCTAAGAGTGGGATAAGGGTAGGAGGATAATGATGATGATACTTAAATACAAATAAAAAAAAATAGGGTTTCATCTTAACTGGTTATTATAGTAGTATCAAAAGTTCTTGGTCTAAATTTACCCTTATAATGTTTTCCATGATGTTGGATTATTCATCATCATGAAATAAAAGTAATTGGTCATAAACCGGTAAAGTATCTTTACCGAGTTTTATCTTCGTACCGCAAGTTTAAAACACTTATATTTTAGACACCTCCACCACCGACACAAAACACAAGCACTACACACATTCACTACGACAAATCGTTTTACTCCGAAGCACCATTAGGACAAATGCTCTACGACAAAATCGCAAAGCTTTGCAGTTAACAAACGCGGAAAGTAACTTCTATAAATTATTTAGAATATTACGACTTTCTGAAATTCATCTATTCGTTTGTTTGTAATCTCTTTATTGCATTAATAATAATAAAAATAAAAAACAACATAATTTGCAATGGCGGGCTTATTCCGGAATCGGAATCTCTTCCTGCCAACCAGTCAAAAAATTAAAAAAGAGGTAATTGAATTGTACATTGAATTAAATTAAAAATTAACTTAAAACTTAACCAATAATAACAAACAGAAAATGGACCTTTTAATAATATCAAAGAATAAAATAATATTATAATATATATAATAAATATTATAATATAATAAATACAATAGAATATATTTATCAAAGTAATTTAATAAAGTGTAAATATCACTAAATATCTGCGTATTTTTTAGCATTGTGTTTAAATGAAGATATTGTTTTAGATTTACGAAGGGGAAACAGGAAGTTTATTCGTGTTTGTGACGTCACTTCGAAACGGTCACTACCGGTAACTTGAAACAGTTAAGTAAAACAGCATCAACGCAAGCGTGCACTTATACCAATGCTTTCAATAAAAAAATTTACAACTTGTTTTACATTTATGAAATAGTGGGCACTATATATCTTACCAGTTACTATACCTAAACAAGGTATAGTATAAATGATATTCAAAGCATAGGCTTTTGTATATTCGTCGAACGAACGGATATTGTAATGGTATGGTAAGCAATTTTATTATAGGCAACTACGAGTTCTCTCACGCTCTGTTTATTCAATGAACCGTATAACAAATATGGGTTAATAACAAGGTTTTATGTAGTCCAGCTATTGATATAATACATCAATGAGTTCAGCATAATTTGCTCTTTCCCCATCATTTATTACATCTGTTTTCCACAGACTTATGGAAAGGGTAGCATGAAGATGCGTTAAATTTTCATAACAGTGTAAAGCGAAAATAGTATTTGAGGTAAGGATTATTTAGAATGCGCCGATACTGCCTTTTTTGGACTAATTTTAAATAATGATTCTTTTTTTAACTGGAGAAAACTCTAGAAAAGTAGTGGCTTATTCTCTTGTTGTAGCTCTCAAAGGTTTCCACTCTTCTCGAGGACAAGAAATGAGCTTGGATCTATCTCCTGATGATGCTTCGGTTGCGGGGCAAAACGATTGTTGGGTTGATTATAGCAAAATAATTTTGCTATTACTTTTATATTATGGATCTCCGCAAAGTAACGCTTAATTCTATAAAGTGGTTTAACAAGTTAGGCTTATTCAGAAATTCCTTATGTTCTCTAATATTATTTAGTATAATAAATACTTAAGAAAAACATTTTAATCAATAATTGCGTTTGCCTCCACAACGAATTGTCTCACGCCCCTATTGTTCAACGAACTATATCAGCGATATGGGTTTGTGGTTAGCAACGGGTAGGGGTTGATGACATTTTACCATAAAAAGCAAATATTTCTGTAACAAACATTAACTGTACGAACGAATTACTATTACATATAAATATAACCATAGCGTCCCAGTTCAACAATATTTCTTTGACTAATAGCGTTCGGTATACCTGTAATTTCGATAGGGTTTACTGACCAGGATCATAGAGAAAAGAAAGAGACTTAGTTGTATAGTTTTATTATGAAGCTGTGATAGTCATCTTCCTGCCCTTATCCCACTCTAAGTAGGGTCGGCACAACGTGTTATAAACATGCTGTCACATGATTTGGCTGCGTTTTTACGACCATCGCCTGCCTGACATCAACTTAAAGGGTGGTCTATTCTACTAAACCGGATATCACACGGTGGGTCAACTTACCTTAGTCGCCTTTTACGACACCTCAGTAAGAAATGAGGTTGGTGTATTCTACTCAGCCGGATTCCACACGGCGGTATGACGCTGAGATAGTCACATGGTGAAAGCTTATGACCTTATAGCGGTCACTAGATGTCGCTTTTGCAGCGTCATACAACTTGTCGTTACGCTAATGCGATCGAGAAGGTTGAAAAAACTCTTACTAAGCACATAGCATAAGTCGAGAGAATTGTAACTTGTGTAATTTACGAAGATTCTTATCTCTGAAACGTTTTCTTGTCTCTTGTCTGAGAAATGTGGCCCTTTTTAGCTGTAGGATAGCAACAAGCCACTTATGATAATGGCCACTCTTATGATAATGACGGTGAAATAAGAACCCATTATAGAGAACATTAAAAATACATTGAAAACAGATTATCAGTAACTACGAATACAGTATAAAGAAAGCTGTGATGTGATGAATATCCTGTTAGCTTAAACGGCTTCTATGAGTAAAGCATCATTCCAAATGATGGGCGAGAACAAATCTTCTCCAATCTGGCGAAATGCGGACAGTAGAGGTTCCATTAGTGTCGAATAATGTCGTCGTTTGAGGGCTAATTATTTGACTGTAACTAGTCATATGTTATTAGGTTCGTGTCTAAAAGACGCACCAGAAGCACCTGCTTTTAGAGAACATGGCGGACAAAGAATCTCTATTATTGTAAAATTAAAATAAGTTGCAATACCATTGCTTGTCATAGGTTTCCCTCTCTCCATTTTTGGAGAGAAGGATTGGAGCGACGACCTACTATCACGCCGCTCCAATGCGGATTGGTAGGTTACACATATCCCTTTAATCCTCTAGAGATATGCAGATTTCTTCACGATGATTTAAGTTTGTGTTGGTGATTTCATTCAATCTGACGATCATATAAGGAGTGCTCTAAATATCCCTTTAGAATCCAAAACTGTGATGCCTACATTTTTGGTGGATTTATATTGAATCTCAAACCTTATTCATAAATACCCAATACAGTTATTCGACCACCTTGCAGTTGTTTGTTCCATAACAATTAGAATTCAGCCCGCATCATTGACACAAATTATTTTCGAATGAAATTGTAGTCAGATGGAATTAATATTTCGAATAGTAAGTTGACAACAGCATTAATTATTAATAAAAATTTAATTATAAATAAGTACTGTTTTAAAAAGGGGGTAAATGGGGGGGGGGGTATATCAATCATAAAATTTATCGAATACCTAGAACGATCGACATAGACTAACGCGCCGTATAGATAAACTGGCGAAGACTGTGCGTATAGCTTAAAACCTTATGGATATTGGCGTACAATAATATAAAATATACATCTTGATAATCTTTAGATAGACAGCATGTCTTAATTAAGTTTTTTACTAATATAACAACTTTTAAATAATGTTATAAACCTTTAACTTTAATCGAAACGAGTTTCCTTATAAGTTTTAAGCTGATTGATTGAACTTGACCGCGGTTTTAGTTTAGTTGCATTATCATAAATTCCAGTTTTTCTAAAGGAAGGACGGCCCACTAAGTCGCCTAGTTCAAGTTTCCAAATAAGTCTACAATCGTGACCTAGCCTTACAGTTGATATCGTATATTCTGTATTGGTAAGCGCATAAATCAAAGCATTTAAGTCATACATTTATTTAGGAATGTAAAACATGATGGCTATATTAGGGGAAGTCTGAAAGTTGCGCCCATTACAGAAAAGATGAGAAGTGCGAGACTAAGTTGGTATAGTCATGTAATGAGGAGGGATGAAAATCATGTGACCAAAAGAGTTTTAAATATGAATGTGAATGGATGTATAACTAGGGGAGGCCGAAAAAAAGATGGATGGATTGTGTGAAAAATGATATGCATATTAAATAAGTGGCACCAGAGTTGACGAATGATAGAGGAGAATGGAAGAAGAAGACATATTGTGCTGACCCCACTTAGAGTGGGATAAGGGTAAGAGAATGATGATGATGTAAAAAATGATAGCTAGAGTAATACTTACCATTATATATTTATACATGTAAATTTCTTGACAAAAACTGGACATGTACTTATTAATTTTCCATGAAAACTTATGTTTATTAGTATTTACAATACACATGGAATTTACTGTAAAATAAAACATCTTGAAATATGAATATGTCTTGATAATTTCTGGGATATGTATTCAAATTCAAATTATTCTTTATTCAAGTAAACTTGTAAACAAGTGCTTTTAAATCGTCAATCTAAATAGGGCAATATAAGTTCCTTCTAATATACTTACACTTGTACTTTATATACTAACGTTTTATTCTATATAATTTTAAATTAATAAACATAATAAGAATTAATACTCATAATTTTTTTTCAAGATAAAAAAGAAACGCTACGCTTCAAAGTAAATTTTATCGTTTTTTCAAGAACCGAAAACAGGTATAAAATGACATTTTTTTATGAAACCTAGGTAGATCGATCCCCTAAAACCCCCTACATACTGAATTTCATGAAAATCGTTTGAGCCATTTCCCAGATTCGGAAAAAATTATATACGCATACAAGATTAACTCATATAAATGTTAAAGATAGGGCACATTTTAGGTTGAAATCCCTACTCTATTATAATAAATCTATGAACAAATCACACAAAGTGGCAATATTAGAACCTTTAAGTTAATTACATTTTTTTACGATAGCTTTTGTAGGTTATCTTGTCACTTCAAAGATTTCAGACACCGTTGTTTTATGTCTCCGGTAAATTTTTACGACTGTCATTAGCTTGCGGTGTGGTGAGGATTTTGCGGGCGTGAAGAAAATAATTTGCTCACTTGTGCCACTTTGTCGGTATACATTCCTAACAGTGCAGAGTTAAAATATTTGATTGGCCCATTGGCGCAGTGGGTACTGACCCTGCCTTCAGCTCCACGGTTCGCGGGTTCGATTCCCGCCGAGGGCCAACATTTTCACATGTATTTAAGTATGTATTTAAAAAATATATAAGTATCCACCAGTTGTCTGTCTACCATAACACAATTATTAAGTTACTTACTTTGGGGACGGACAACCGTGTGTGTAAGTGTCCCATATATTTATTATTTATTTATACTATTTATTCATTCACAAAAGTTATTTTTCTGTAATCCACATTTGTTAAGAGAATATATGCAATGCTACTGTATGAAGCAGGCAACAATCACATACCTTATACATGCCGGACAAGCCACCACACGTATCACACCTATCTATCATCTGTCCTATTCAATTCTATCCCAATCTAGTCTATTCTATTCCGATTATCCTAAGGCTTAATTTATTAACATATATTTCAATGAAATAAATAATTTAGACGTTCTAATACAAAAGTAATACCAAAATAAATTTGCTATAATCCGCGATGAAGTAAAATATAAAATATATATAATGCTAAAAATAGAGTGGACAATCCGTTTTCATCTGATACATGCAGGATTCGTAAAAACATATACACAAACCTCCACCACCGCCACTACAATACACAAGCACTACATACGTTCACTATCACAAACTCAACAATCGTTCCGCCCCACAACCGAAGCATCATCAGGAGATAGAGTCCACGACAAAATCGCAAAAGCGTTCTAATACAGCTTCTTTTCGTATGTTTATATAATAAAATTTATGTTTTCAATCTTAGTTCTTATAAGGGCTTAATTTAGTCTTATTTAAGTAAAACATTTCTAACTACAATATACGGCATAAGTATGCATCTCTCATCGAGAGTTATATATTTGTGCCGTTTGCAGTCGAGACCCTAGGGCCATGGAGTCAAAGTGCAAAAAAAATTTTATCCGTTTTAACACCTCAGTTGATTGCCTCTTCAGGTGACAAGAGGGCTGGCTCCTTTTTCGCATAAAGAATCAGCTTAGCGATTCAGCGCGGAAACGCTGCCAGCATTCTTGTGACCATTCCACGTGGGCATGATTGTATAGTCCTAGCGTGTAAGTAATTTAAGATAGATATAACTTGTACATTTTTGCTGTAAATAAATAAAAAAAAACTACAATATTAACTCATTTAGAGTTAATCTTGTATGTATATTTTTTTTACCGATTTTAACGATTTTCCTGAAATTCAGCATGTATAGGCTTTTGGGGGAAAAAAATCGATCTAGATAAGTTTTATTTTAAAAAAATGTCGTTTTATCACTGTTTTCGGGTTCTAAAATTTTTTTTAAATTTACGTTGAATACAATCACAATTTTTCGCTGTCAAATGTAAAGTCATGGTAGTTCATTTGGTGAACGGTGTAGAGAGTGGAAAATACCTAGGATTGAGTCCCACCTGCCCTATTACTTTGACATTTCTCTTTCAATTTTTTTTTTACATCATTTAAAAAAATTACCTAGCAAGGCCACCCAGGTACTTTAGTCTCATGTAAGTAAAACATTTCTAACAACAAAACAGCATTGCGAGTGACAGTTTGTACGGAAGATACGTGCCAGATGTTCTCATTTCCTACATGTCACCGTGCACCGGTAAATTGCGTTTCCTGTGTGGATCCAATCTGCATATTCATCGCTTATAACGAATACGACTGTCTGTTATTGTACACGCTTCTGACCGCTACTTTGTCTAGGTGGAATCGAGTAAAAGTAGACTAGCGGCCTTTAACTATTTCGCTGCTAGGCATAGGCCTCCTCTCTCCGTTTTTGGTGAGAAAGATTGGAGCTACCTACCATGCTGCGGATCTTTAGAATTCTCTAGATATAAGCAGAAGCCGTGTAGTATCTGGCTGTAGAATAGACCACCCTCATTTCTTACCAAGGTGGCGTAAAAGGCGATTAAGGTAAGTTGACCCGCCATGTGATCGTGAGGAAACCTGCATACCTATAGAGAATTCTGGAGATACGTGTAACCTACCAATCCACACTGGAGCAGCGTGGTAGGGCTTAACTCCAATCCTACTCTCCAAAAACGGAGAGAAGAGGCCTATTCTCAACAGTGGGATAGTAACAGGCCGGTACTTACTTACTTTATAACTTACTAAACCGCTTTGTAATATCGTGGGTCTTAGGTCAAAACTTTCTCTTCAAACGAAAGCGAAAACCTTTGCTCGGTAGTGACATAGTAACAGAATAATAATACTCTAACTTATCCAAATACAGTAGAGTACAGTTACTTTAACCGAAAAAGTTACTCTCCATTTATCACGTTTACTTCCTATTTTATCTCTGGGAAGCGATATCATTGCTAAGCTAACATTATGACATGTGTAAATCTTTATCGCTTATCAATAAAACCAATAACACTAGCTGTAAATACTGCGTCGGCTTTTATTGAATGGAAATTCCAGCACTTGACTAGATATTGTAGGATAAAAACCCTGTTTATATATTTTAAGCACTTTATATAGATATGTCATTTATAACATTGAAGTCTTGGGAATTCCATCAGTATTACGTCAAAAGGATACTTCATAGAGTTATATTAAGCTAGGAGGTAGTAAGCAAACGCGACTGTCTCTCTTTTTTATGTGTCATTAGACAAAGTACTTATTGAGACACTCTACTTACCGGTCTGCCTATAGCTCTTGTAGAATATATTAGACTGATGACACAGCATTGGAAAGCCCATAGAGATAAAAACTTATAGATGTTGCAAGGAGATATTGTTTCAATGTCCCAATTTTGAGAAAGAGTTATTTATAGAATTAGGCGTTACTTTGCGGAGGTCCATAATACACAAAGTAATAAATATATTTTGCTACTCATGCATTACCCGTGCACAAGCCTATGAGTTTTTACAAATTAATGTATCAGGTATGAGACCGCATTTCATATATTTTGTTTTATTGCGGATTATAGCAAAATAATATTTTCTTTACTTTTTGTTTGAGATAGAGGTCAGCTGCCAATTCGAATGGGCAGTGTTTGGGTAGTTACGCGAAAGCTTTTCATCTAGAAGCTATATAAGATCTATACATATTGTGCCCAAAATCTATGTTTGTATGTGATCGATTTTCTCAAAATCTACACAACAGATTTTTGTACGTATTTTACTAAAATATTGTGCAATGTTAATAGAACATTCTCTGGAACGATAACCAGATTTTAATGGGACTTCAATTGGAAAATAGAGGAGTTTGTGGAGTAAAATATAGGTAACTTTTTATCTTTTCAAATCCCCGCAGTGTCGAGATTTACGCGGGGAAAAATATGTGGAAAGCTGATTTTCACGCGAGCGAAGGTGATATATAAAAAGAGTTGTCTGAGAAAATCACCGTACTCGAGGGAACCTGCCCAAAGTTTGAATCGTCGAATCCAAAGACTCACTCAAACACTCTCACCGTTCAGATATCACGACCTATTTTATGATATTGCATGTATTCATGCAAATAACTCGCGTGCAGTCATGGGAGGTCGGTTTTGAAATTACATTGTGGTTTGATGGTTAAATCAATATCTCTAGGGTAATTTCCGTAACTACGTATCAGGTTATCAGATTTGTCTATACTAATATTATAAAGAGGAAAAATTTGTATGTATGTTTGTAATGTTTTCACACAAAAAATACCGGACCGATGTCATTAATTCTTTCACCATTGGAAAACTGCATCTTTACTGAGCAACATAGGCTATATTACATAAAAAAAAATAGAGATCCGTAATAAAAATGTAATAAAGTGTAAAAAAATAGTCATAAAAATCTGTCATCGTATGCGCTGCAGAAACTATTGATGATTTATTTAACAAAAATAATTCAATGGTCCGGCTTAGTAAACTTTCCACTGCCATGAGATCGGTATGTACGCGGTTGAAACCGCGGGATATTACTAGTTTGTTATAAACAGACTTGTTACTAGTTTAATTCAAATATATATACCAGCAGTATATCTTTCAATTATATATTTCCTTAAGAAAACTAGCAACAATTTAATGTCTACAAGAAATGACATGAACTTTGTTTTTAACAATGTTTGAAAAATAGAAGCGATAGAAGCAAAAAGCTAAATAAACAAGTAATAACGTAATAAATCTACTAGAATTTAAATTTCGTAAATATAGACAAATGAAATGTCTAAAAATTTATGCCAATTACCTATTAATAAATTAAAGTTAAAGCTGTGATGGCCTAGCGGTGCGACCATGTGAATCTCTAGAGACGATCATGGGTTCAAAGTTCAAACCCGGGCAGACACCAATGAGTTTTTCTAATAAAACTTATGTGTCTAATTGATAATTGCAATTTATCACACGCTTTTCGGTGAAGGAAAACATCGTGAGGAAACCTGCATATCTCTAGAGAATCCTAGGGATATGTGTAACCTACCAATCCGCATTGGAGCAGCGTGGTAGGTCTTAGCTCCAACCCTTCTCTCCAAAAGTGGAGAGAGGTGGCCTATGCCTAGCAGTGGGATAGTAACAGGCCGTTACTTACTTTTTACTTAAATTAAAGTTAGGTACGTATAATGTGTCTAAATATGTCTAACTCTTTTGAAAGGTATATTTTTTTAAATAAATATTTTTCTTTCTTTCTTCTTTCTATATATTAATGTATTATATGTATTGATAATCAAAAACAAATTATAACAATACCATATTATTCAATACTATAATATAATGCCCGCAACTTCTTTTGCGTGGACTGTTGTTGCGTGATAGGTCGATAATAGATGGTGCTTTTAATGTCATCCTTTTCCTGTAGAGTTAACAGGACTTATAGCCTTTATGTTACCCCGGTGTATGAGGAATAATTTTGTCGATATTGGTACAGTGGATTCGCCGTGAAAAAGTTACAAACATAAAGCTATACTCACAAACTTTCGCATTCATAATTTAGTGCGACAAATAACTTTTTATTTCATTTGATTTCCTTACTTATTAATAGTGAATTTTACAGCTTGTAAAAGGGAGTGTTAGTAAAAATTCTGTTTGCGAAAAAAAACCTGCCTGTTAAGTGTATAATTTGAAGTAGCGTTATTTAATATAACTAATAAATTATTTGGTACTTTTTCTTCAACACTTTATTCTAGTACTTCCGCCGTGTGGTATCCGGCTGAATAGAATAGTACCACCCTCATTTCTTACCGAGGTGTCGTTAAAGGCAACTTAGGTAAGTTGACCCATCGTGTGGTATCCGGTTTAGTAGAATAGACCACCCTCTTTCTTACCGAGGTGTCATAAAATACGACTAAGGTAAGTTGACGTCAGGCAGGCAGCTGGTCGTAAAAACGCAGCCAAATCATGTGACAGCATGTTTGTGTCATGTTGTGCCGACCCCACTTAGAGTGGGATAAGGGCAGGAGGATGATGACTTTATTTTAGTACTTTTATATCAAAGTAGACATATAATTTTTAATACAATAAACGTTTTATATTATTTGAAATTTAGACAGTATTATACGTAGAGACTAATATAATATGTATAATATATGTATAAGTAAGACTGGCCCGTTGGCGTAGTGGGTAGTTATCCTGCCTTTGCCTTAGAAAATGTTTGCCGCCGACGGCCAATATTTTCTATATAAAAAAATGAATTTGTTGGGCTCTTTGAGCCTGGGTGTTTATTTGTATTTAAGTATGTATTTAGAAAATATATAAGTATATATTCACCAGTTGTCTGTCTACCATAACACGAGTATTAAGTTACTTACTTTGGGGACGGACGACCGTGTGTGTAAGTGTCCCATATATTTATTATTATTTTAGTTAACTACTTCTCAGGTTAAACCTGGTAAAAATAAGTATTTACGGGTATAGAATACCAAGTAAATACTTAGGTTTGGTTGATTATTATTATTATTATTTATTATGCAAAAAGATATAGTGCAATCAAGACATATATATTTTTATTAAAGCAAATAAATCCAGTTGAACGAAAGGTTATACGAACTAAGATTAAAAGAGATGAAAAATTATGGCGGAAGAGAATAAACGTTCGGAATTCAATTTGTATTTGCGGGCCCGATCATTTTTGCAGAACACGATTCAATTCAATATTGCTTGCAAAAGTTTATTTTAATCAAGTATTGAGTATACGTTTATTTGTAGAGACGTGGAATGTAGTTTATTTTGAACAATGTCGTGGCACTTGTAATGCTATACCGATAATTGATGGTTCTAGTTTTTATAAATACAATAGAAGCGTGACATTAATACCTTACGATCATTATTCATTGTCAAATGCTCTGTTCTTGACACGAATTGTTTGAAAATATTTGTGTCTTAATATCGTGTACTTGAACGTTAAATAAAGACAGCGTAAATAGTTGAAGAAAACTCACAGAACATCTACTATAGTGGCGCCTCACTATTCCTAATGAAATTAAATGTTCCATTAAAACCCATTTTAAGCAGCATTTCGAGCAGCTTGGTAGGTCTAAGCTCCAACCTCCAATAGAGAGAGAGAGAGAGAGAGAGAGAGAGAGAGAGACACAGATATATATATAGGGACACTTACACACACGGTCGTCTGTCCCCAAAGTAAGTAACTTAATACTTGTGTTATGGGTGACAGATAACTGGTGAATATATACTTATATATTTTTAAATACATACTTAAATACAAATATACACCCAGGCTCAAAGGCCAGCAAATTCATTTATAGAAAATGTTGGCCCTCGGCGGAAATCGAACCCGCGACCCGCGGAGCTGAAGGCAGGGTCACTACCCACTACGCCAACGGGCGAGTCAAAAACATATAAATAACTGGTTAAAGGTACATTTACACTGTACGTTATTGCTGTAAGTAATTTCTTACAGACAACATTCAGTAAACGGAATTATAGCAAAAGAATGTGAAATTGCAGCTTATATCAAATAGATAAAAATATACAACAATATATATACAACCACAATCATATTTTCAATGATTCATTTAAAAAAAGTTGTCTAGAGTTAAACACAATAAATATAAATTGATATCTCAAAGCTGTCTCCTCTGTTATGCTTAGCCGATAATCCGTTTTAATAACTTATAAGCCGTCAAATGAGTTTGCTAATACTATGTTTTTATTATGTAACTAGCGGCCTGCCCCTGCTTCGCACGGGTATAAAATATATTCTATGTCAGTCAGTGTAAAAAATGATTAAAATTGATCCAGTAGTTTTGATTTATTTATTACTGCCCGTGGCCCGCAAGCGTTAAATTTGGAGAAAAACAATTTCCTTTCCCTATACCAAGAAGATTTCCTGCTATCTTTGGAATATCTAAATTCATATAGTACATTTTTACTTGTTTACTTTTACAGTTTCCCTATGTATTTTATTTTTACAATTAGTTACAGAATGTCTTTATATACAACATTCATAGCTTTCTTATTCTTCTTTTTCTTGCTTTCTTATTCATAATTGTACATACAACTAGTAATCATACTGATTACTTTGAGAATTTTTTAAAATCTATATCTATGTATATCTATGTATATTATAATACAAAATCACCAAAAGCTGTCTGTCGGTATGTTATCGGATTTCTCAAAATCTACTTAACGGGTTTTTGTACGGTTTGTACTAAACGATAGTACAATGCTTAAGAAAAATTAAAGTTAATTGTACAATAACCCTTTTATGTAAACTGTTGAAGTAGTGCGGTCGTAAAAACTCGCCTACTGGACGCTTTATTCGTGTAAATCAGCCGATATACACTAATGTACTAGAGAATTGTAGATCTACAAAAATACTACAAAGTCCGCGAGAGAATGTCTCTATCTATAAACTAACTTAACTAACTCGCAAAAACTACTTTTATGTGAAAAATTTCAATTTGGGAACACTTTGTGACACTTATTTCCACGCGGGCGAAGCCGATGGCAAAGCTAGTGATAATATAGTAAGACGTCTGTGTTGCATCACACGATCTTACATAATACTAGTTGTGACCGCAATTTTGTTCGTTTCGACTTCAATGTAATATTATCTTGAACCATGTACTGTTTATTATTTAATTTTCAAAGCGGTAATCATTTAAAGAGGTCAATCCAATATCCAATTCATAAATGGGATGTATATTAGTAGCAAAAAAAAATTACGCTACCCAAAAATGGTTGCAAAATATAATCGAGATTTGGTACTTCTAGATTTTTATCATTCATGTTTCGTATCGCACTTTATTCGTATATTTGACATTATCTTTTATGAATTCAATAAACAGTTTTAGATGCAATAACAATAAAAAAATCTTCGAAATTGGTGTTATCGTATTTGTTGATTTATTTTAGTGGCTATTCATTTAATTCGCTTATATTGCTCAATATTGCATTTTGTGATTAACCGTTATGCTTAACCAAATAAATGGATCAGAATCAAATGATATTGTAATAGTATATAAGTAGTACATGCGACTTCGTTAGCATCGACTTTAGTTAATATCTTTATCTTCCTGCCCTTATCCCACTCTAAGTGGGGTCGGCACAACATGTTATAAACATGCTGTCACATGATTTGGCTGCGTTTTTACGACCGGCCGCCTGCCTGACATCAACTTACCTCTGTCGTATTTTACGACACCTCGGTAAGAAAGTGGGTGGTCTATTCTACTAAACCGAATACCACACGGTGGGTCGACTTACCTTAGTCGCCTTTTACGACACCTCGGTAAGAACTGAGGTTGGTCCATTCTACTCAGCCGGATACCACACGGCGGGTCGACTTACCTTAGTCGCCTTTTACGACACCTCGGTAAGAAATGAGGGTGGCACTATTCTATTCAGCCGGATACCACACGGCGTCGACTTTAGAGTTAAATAGTCTTAATTAAGTACCATAGTAGAATAGACCACCCTCCTTTCTTACCGAGGTGTCGTAAAAGGCGACTACGGTAAGTTGACACACCGTGTGGTATCCGTTTGAGTAGAATTGACAACCCTCTTTCTTACCGAGGTGTCGCAAAAGTCAACTAAGGTAAGTTGACGTCAGGCAGGCGGCCGGTTGTAAAATGCGTAGCCAAATTATATGACAACATGTTTATAACATGTTGTGCCGACCCCACTTAGAGTGGGATAAGGGCAGGAGGATGATGAGTCTTAATTAAATACCATATTGTTTTTTCATATAACGACTGGCTCATTAGCGCTGTTGGCAGTGACACTGCTTTTTGATACGGGTCTCAGGTTTGATACCAGTCGAAGGCCAATATTTTCTATAAAAATTGTGTTCTTCTGATTGAACAAACAACCGATTTTCTTGAATAACAACTTAACTTTACTCTTGCCTTTGAATTACAATCAGTAGCTTAACAAAATAATATAAAAATCATTTTGTTTGACACAAACAACTCGCTTAGTACAAATATCACAGAAGCAGAATAAACATTACTTTGATAATAACAACTCATGCATTTTGTTTTCTTATGTCTGTATACATTCCTACTTAAACTCACTCTTGTACTTAAGAATTTATAGAATAAATATTTGTTCCGGATAATGTAGTTACTACAAACTAAGTGTAAACGATATAAAGCAGATTTTATCCAATAGCAAATACTTAAGGTGGTCGGAGATGATTTAATTTTGTGCTATTCATGAAATTAAATAATAGTACGCTTCTTTACTACCGTCGTGTGGTATCCGGCTGAATAGAATAGATTACCCTCATTTCTTACTGAGGTGTCGTAAAAGGCGACTAAGGTAAGTCGACCCGCCGTGTGGTATCCGGCTAAGTAGCATAGACCACCCTCTATCTTACCGTGGTGTCGTAAAATACGACTAAGGCAAGTTGACGTCAGGCAGGCAGCCGTTCGTAAAATACATAGCAAAATCACGTGAAAACATGTTTATAACATGTTGTGCGGACCCCACTTAGAGTGGGATAAGGGCAGGAGAATAATTAAGTACGCTCCTTTACTAATAACTACCAAGATAACCAAAATTTTTTGTCAAACTTCCTGACTTTTTTCAAATTATTTTAATTAGGGTATGATGAAGCAGTAGAATTATTTATTAGTATCAAGTCAACCGGACTTCTGCATTTATAACACCAGTATAAATTTAAAAAAAATTGTTAGCTGTTTAATTTAATGCAAAGTCTTAATTTCAATCATAAGTATTTGAACATTTTGGGATATTTTATTATCACGTTCAATCCCCATTCAGCTTGATTACTATGTGCCCATTAATTATTGTCATATCTTAAGCAGAAACTATAAATTTAATTCATAATATTAAAAAGGTTATGGTATTGTACGATAAAATTATATTCATAAGATTAAATATATCATTTTTTTTAAATTTACATGACGGTTACCTATCTCACATAAAACATCACCTTAAAACAGCAGATTGCAATATCGTTTTATATATAAGATTATATTTTGGTATCATTGATATGAAAAACAATTTGCTTTCCAGAAAAGTTACGTTTCGTATTCTTTTGACTTTTAAAGTTACGACTAAGTTTTTTATTAAAATGGTCATACGAGTATACACTCGCCTTTAAGTTGATACACGTGCTTAGTATCATTACAAAAATACAATGAACTAAATGTGATTTTATAATAGCGCCTTTCTTTCTTGTACGTAAAAATATAGAACGATAAGGTACTTTTTAAAATTCGTAAGTTATGTACATGTTTAATATTGGCATAAAATATTATCTTCTTCTTCTTCCTGTCCTAATCCCACTCTAAATAGGGTCGACACAACATGTTATAAACATGTTGTCACATGATTTGGTTACGTATTTTACGACCGGCCGCCTGCCTGACATCAATTTAAATTATTATATGGCATAAAATATTATATCATATTAAAAGTGTTTCTAGTTCTATAAGTGTTCTTTAAAAGTGACTAAGTACATGTTTTATAGCTTTTTATAGCTTGCGGTTACAGCGTCTTTACCTAGAGTTACGGTTTATGCATATATTATCTAGCAAATTTATGTTCTATCTATTCGCAGTAGAGCAGCGGAGTGTGCAAAATTCTTAAAGAACGCCTTTGCCCAGCTGTGAGATCGCAGCAGCCCGCTGCAAGTATCGTTTTGAATTCTTTTTTCTTCCCCTTTTTAAAATTCCACTATAGAGTTTGGAAAACAGTTTGCAACCAGGTCAAACATCTTGCATAATATTTTTGAAATTTGTATTGCATTTTATTTCAATTTTTTACTTAAGTTATAGAAAAAGAACGAAGTTAATAGAAGAAAGATATAGAGACAATTAGAGTAAAATATTACATTATATCTATATTAGCGACAATGCCACAATATCAGCATCAATAAAATCGTTATTTTTATCTACTACTATTAATACTACTAGTTATAATCCTATTACTATTGCGTATAATAAAACTAGAAACAGAATTATCATAAAGCATTTATAAGGTTTCCTCTATATAAAGTTACTACCGCTTAGTATGACGTGGTTCTAAAAAGGAAACTTTGTGTCCATTAAACTTTATGCCTCGTAACAATAAGCGAGAACAGCGTCGTAACGTAATACTACCCTAGTTCAAAGTTATTGTTCTGAGCAAAAACAACCCGACACTAACGGTTGGTGTAACTAGTACAAAACTAGTTTATAACGTTAACAAATACACTCTTTATCTTAGAACATGTATGGCAAACCTTTTTATAGTGTCATCAATAATTTCTTGCACTAGGAAATTCTAGGGTCTTATATAAATAAGACCCTAGAACCAATAGAAAACCATAAGGTTTTAAAAACTTTTCATCATCATCATCTTCCTGCCCTTATCCCACTCTAAGCGGGGTCGGCACAACATGTTATAACATGCTGTCACATGATTTGGCTGCGTTTTTACGACCGGTCGCCTGCCTGACGTCAACTTACCTTTGTCGTATTTTACGACACCTCGATAAGAGAGAGGGTGGTCTATTCTACTAAACCGGATACCACACGGTGGGTCAACTTACCTTAGTCACCTTTTACGACACCTCGGTAGGAAATGAGGGTTGTACTATTCTATTCAGCCGGATACCACACGGCGTAAGGTTTTAAAAACTTATACCAAAGTAATATTAATTGGAATGTAAATATTAGATAATATTTTATTTTTATTTTTAAAACCCGTGACGTCCGAAAGTTGGGAAAGCGTTATCCTAAGTAAGAAACCGCGTACTACATTTTCATAAAAAATATGTTTACACGTCAATTTACATATTTTCAATTCGCCACAATTTTTTTACATAAGAAATCACTGTGATACAAACGTATTTCGAGAGACTGGTGAGTCTAAAATCAAATCTTTTCTTTAAACGAAAGAGGCTTTTGTAAGCTAACAATGTGGGCATAAGAAAACCCGCTACAATTTACGAAAACTAACGAAGTAACTAACAGTGATCACAAAATTGTTATTTAAATTAATAATAAATTTAAATAACAATTTTGTTGCGTTATTACACAAAGAATGGTTTTTGAAGAGATAATTTACGTAGTTTTTGAAAGGTTTGAAGTTTAATACACGGATTGAACGTTTTTCTGAAAGGATACTTCCGTAAAGGTATAATAAAATAAGTATATATGTATATATACTAAATCTGCATTAAGCACTCTTAAAACGTTTTATAATTTGCAATGGTTAGAAACATCGACAAAAATAAATAGAGTAATAGTAAAAATATTATTTCTCAGTATTTTCGTGAAGCGTCACAGGTTGTCAATTCCTGATCATATCTCGGTTATGCAAAAAAGATCTAATTAACTCCAAGAACACGTGCAATCAAAACTGTGTATGTTAAACAACGCGAGGTTGCAAAAAGCATGATGTTCGAACATAGTTTACCATAGGATATGATAGAAGTGACATTTTATTCGTGCTCACATCAATCAAATCTTTATTCAATCAAAAAAATTATTGTAATGTATGTATATCTAAACAAATTTTAATTTCTGAATTTTTACGATAGTAAAACAGTATATTATTCGTTTATATGTTTATTTTAATTTTTGAAATGAAGACTTCTTTAGCAGCGTTGTGTACTCTCTTGACGGAGGGAGAGTAGACCACTGGCGTGGCGTAGGAGACGAAGTATCCCCCTCTCTTTCTACTGTGCAGCGAATATGTATGCCTGCGCCTGCTGTTTCGTGTAGACAGCGCAGGGCGCTTGTACGAATTGGATTGTAATAGTTCTGAGTTAAATTTTTAATGTAATATCAATTGTCATGTTTGTGTGTACGATAGCACAATAAATGAATATTGTATTTTGATGATAAATGATAGTACTTTAATGTTAATATTAAAGCAATGCGTGCAAAACTATTTCCTAATAATTCCAAAATATCAAAAATGCACAACGTTATATTCAAGTTTTACTTCTGCCTGCACTCACGGAGTGCAACCCGTGTTTTTTTAAGAAGATAATGCTATAGTGTATAAAATGAAATGTAAAGTTACCGCTTGCAATTATGTTATTAGTAGGTTTCACTTGAGACCTATTTCATTACGACATAAGCCTTCCCACGCTCCGCATAATGTGCAATTTAAACAGCCGGCATCTCATGAGAAACTAGGGTTGTCAATTTTTTTTTTCTAATTCGACAAGATAGTCATTGTTTAAAAGGAATCTTAGAGGCTTCACTGATTTTATTTATAACAGCTCTACCAGCAGCTTCGCCCGTATGGAAATGAGTGTATCACAATTTTTTCTCCCCAAATTGAAATTTTTAACATAATAGTAGTTATATTGAGTTAATTATAAGAGGTTTTTGAATAACTTTTACTGTTTACATTTAGAATGCCTTAAATTTTTCCAATAATTATTAGAATAATAATTTCGCAATATTTTTTATTGCTGCTCTTTTTCTATTTATCTTAGTTAGTAATTTATCTTCTATTTATCTTTCTATTCTCGTGATGTTATGTAGTCTATAGCCTTCCTCGATAAATGGACTATCTTACACTCAAAGAATTTATCAAATCGCTTCAATGGTTCCTGAGATTAGCGCGTTCAAACAAACTAACAAACTCGTCGGCTTTATATATTAGTATAGTTTTTTACAATTAGATAAAACACCCATAGGTTGCTTTGCCGTATAATGAATGTCATGTCATTGCACGTAAATGTATAATGTTATATACATATATACAAATGTTGATGTTTCTTCATATAAAACTGGTATTGCCTGACCTGAATGCAATGTATACTATCCTTCCTATTAGTTAATTTTCAAAGTTGCGCTTTACTTACTTAGTCGCCTTTTACGAAACTTCGATAAAAAATTAGGATGGTCTATTCTAGTTGGCCGGATACTCTATATATTCTACATGGCGGTTAATCGTAATATATTTCATTAGTAATAAATATTAATCAGGTACATATTTTATTTAATAAATTCATGCCTGCTTGGAGTATAATCCACGAAACCCTAATATACAACTCGTTAGCTAAAAGTTAGATCTTCTTATTATCGTTTATTCGACCCTTTTTATAAGGTCGACTGTTGATTTATAAATAAAAATGTATATATATTTTTATTTTCTTTATATTAATTTACCTAAACCCAATTTTTTTTTAACTTTTGCCAACCCTCGTTAAAAGCGATGCATCTGCAAGGCCAAAGTCTGCCGCAATGCGACATTTTCCGACACCAAAAGCCCTTGTCATCCAAACAATGGCCAAATTAAGTCATTCATTGCATAGCTTCACGTTTTTGCAAAGGTCACATAAAGTTCTTGGACATATTTTAGTATTAGCTTGTAATTTAAGTTTTACGTTTATGTTTTCGTTTTTATATATCTATTAACATAACTGATTTATAAAAAGTTTTTTTTAAATAAATAACTTCAGTCTTCAGATTTTATGATTAATTAATAGTTCTTTGTGGAAGCAGTTTTACTTATGTGAAATGATGCTCTGTTTTCTGATGACGTCGCATCTAACCATTACAGTCTCTATCGCGTGATGAATTAGTCACAATTATACAAAAATCCTCTACTATACGTTGACCACAGGATATTTATTTATAAAGGATTATATACAGGATTACAAGATTTATACAGGAAAAAACCCGTTCTGGGAAACGCCGCCCAACGGGGACAGGCGACGGTTAGATCGGATTCGCACCGACTTAGATGACCTGTGTCTTCCATCACGCTGTTGATGGCAAGGGCAGGGTATCGTTACACACGTGACCTCCAACCCCGCGGGTACGAACCTCTCAAAAGAGAAGCTCCCCTTCGCTAACCGATGCATCAAGAGCACCAGATGCACAGATTGCCTTGGGGACCGTAAAAGCGGAAAATAAGGAGATATCTAATCAACCAAACAAATTATTGAATAATAATATTAGAAACATAATTCCCGTCATGAACAGTGGTTTTGACCTTTTTATATTTTCGATCTATACTAATGAGCCTTATAAAACTTTCCTTTATACATCAATAATAAGGCCACTTTGTTAAGTTTAATGTGGTATAAATACCTTTACTTACCTTTTTCCTATACTTCAGCTGACTTATATAGACACTGTACTTCGCTTTTAATGTTAGCTATTAAGGGTTGAGCACACTGCCGCATTACCGCGACAATACCTGGTAATGATGCCATTACAGCAAATTGCTCAAAAGTATTCAGAGCGGAGAAAGTCTTGAAAGTGTTTACGAGTTAAGTTTATTTTATGTTGATACCAATTAATGCGTTAGGGTACCGTAATGTCCTACTCACTTACCCGATTATATTGGGTTCATATTTTTTAATTTTACCAGCGGTTAGGCCACGTGATCATATGGTTAAGTCAACATTGTCCTACGCTTATCCCACTCTAAGCGGCCTAACTGTTTGAACATGTTGCTAGATGATTTGGCTAGTGACTTTACAACCGGCTGCCTGTCTGACGTCAACTTACCTTAGTTGCCTGTTACGACACCTCGATCAGAAATGAGTGAGGTCTATTCTACTCAGCGGGATACCACACACCGGGTCGACTTACCTAATCTCCTTTTACGACACCTCGGTAAGAAATAAGGATGGTCTATTCTAGTCAGCCGGATACCATACGCCGGGTCGACTTACCTAGTCTCCTTTTGCGACACCTCGGTAAGAAAGGAGGGTAGTCTATTTTTCTCAGCCGGATACCACACAGCGGTTGGGACAAAAAACTTTCTGACATTGATTTCCACATGGCGAAGCCAAAGGCCCAGCTTATTTAATAAAAATAAATTATTTTACGTTGGTAAGCCGTTGGTCGGTAAACGCATTGTCGCTGGAATGAAGTAAACGGAAAATAATACATATAAAACGTATATAATACATATTTTTGATTCAAATATGGACTTTATTCCTGGCACCTTAGAATCAAAATAGTTTTGTATCATTTGGCTGCGTATAGTGAACGTCGCAGTTTTGCCTCTAGCCCGCCTATCCTTGCTAAGGTCATGAGAGTCTCTCACGTTTTATGTTAGATTTGTCCTTATGTTTACATAAATGAAATGTTATAAAACGACACATTATTTATAAATAAGAACCGGCTCTTCTCACGTATATCTGGTTTGATCGACTTATTTTGGAATAAATCTGGGAATCTTAATAATGAAAATTATACAATGGCTTTACAATTTGCGGTCAAGTTTAAACCAGTCAAAATCAATATAAAAAAGGAAGGTACCTAATTGAGGAATTTAGCTAATGAAACCGGATCAATTGATGATTCGTCATGTGCGGCCGGAAATTAAATAATGTTTACGCGAGATGATCATTTGCGGCAACTTTATATTGTCTACTTGCTGCCTCATTAAAAAAATATTGTTGTTATTTACGTAAATACGTATCATATTTCTATGTAGATATTATATGACGATATAAAAGCAGTTTTTATGCGGATATTGCGGAATTCAATAATAGATTAATATAATTATTATGTTATAAAATAGTATCTCTATAATCGAAATATTTTCACGGTATCAAAATTACCACCATCGCCGTATGGTATCCGGCTGAGTAGTATAGACCCTCATTTCTTACCGAGCTGTCGTAAAATTCGACTAAGGTAAATTGACTTACCGTGTGGTATCCGGCGGAGTAGAATTGACTACCTTCATTTCTTACCGAGGTGTAAAAAACGCCTAAGTCAGGTAGATGCCAGGTCGTAAAATACCTAGCCAAATTATTTTTTTAATTACTTATTTACAATTACTTATTTAATTATTAGTGCAATAACATGTTTAAAACATGTTGTGTCGACCCCACTTAGAGTGGCATAAGAGCAAGAGAATAATAAAGAACTCGGTCAAGTAATTGTATAAATTATTTAAATTAAAAAAAACTTTTCTAGTATAACCGGAATCTATACATTAATTATGAATAACACTCACGATAGTTTAAATTCAAAAAACTTTTCTAAATATTTTCTTTGCTTTTGCACTCTAAAGCAACCCATTCATTAGATAGCAAAAAATCTGATTGATATAACGCGTAAGTAAAAAGTGTACCACAAATTACGTTGTAAAATTCTTTAGAAGACGATCCGCAAAAGCTTTTTTTTATTTAAAATGACTTTAAGTTGAACGCACCTTCGAGCACTCAAAATAACTTAAATAATCACCCTGACATTATCGTAAAGATTCGTTCACACATGCTATAATATTAGTATTTAATTTAACGTTATATTACCGATTTTCCGAGCTTGATAGATTTAGAAGAATTAGGTAATTAAAAACAAAGAACTTTCCAAATAATAAATATTTTTTTAGAATATTATTTTTATCATAGGCTAATATCACAAATATTTAATATAGTTCGCTTCACATTTAATACTAAATAGCATCATATTTATCGATTCGATCGATCGAGAAAAATCGATCTAGCTAGGAAGAAAAATGTTTTATCCCTGTTTTTGGGGCATTAAAAAATACTAAAATTTGTATTGAATATAAAACACTATTTTTGCCATAAACTGTCAAGTCAACGTAGCTTGTTCGGGGAACGGATAGTCTCGAGAAGAATACCTAGGGGGCGATCCCAACTACCTAATTATTTTTTATTTCTTATTTTGTAAAAAATTACCCGTCCACTAGGTACTATGATTTCTATGATCTAGCCTAGAATATGTAGTCTTTATCTGAAGTTCGAAGTTTAGACACACCGTCGTGAGATGTCGCTACTTGCAATGTTAGCAAGCCAATTAGACGCAACCGCGAATCATTTCCTACCACTACCAATCACCACTTATCGGATTAGGAGATGGGACTGACGCCGCAAAAGCTACCCACTATAGTGGATCACATTTTTGCATTTGGTGTTTTGTAGTTCGAAAGCTATATACCGTAATCTTCCTTAACTAATTCTAAATTTGAAATAAATGTCGTGTCATTTAGATGCAGAACGAAAAATACTGCGTTAATTTTTGTACTAATTATGTGTGAAAATAGGTAACGATTTAAATATATTTATTGTTTGGATACAAAACAACAAACAATTCAAAACTTATGTTTTAACACTTGCATTTTGTCTCTCACTCGCTTACCGTTAGTTACTGACCTAAGGTTGGGACCTGAATACAAATCTGTTTCTTTTATATGCTTTGAAAAAGTATTGATATTTTGATAAGTTTTGAATATTTAAGATTCTGCAGATGTAAATATGTCAATTAGTTTATACCCTTTTTGGATGGAAAAGTTAGTTTTTTACTATTTTATTTGAAACTAACAAGCTTAACAGAATGTGATAGGATTAATCCCAGAAAAACTTTTTAAAAATTTTTTTTTTTTAGTCAATTGATATCAAAGTTCATATTGCGCTTAGGGAAATATCATGTATACCTGCATATATCTAGAGAATTCTTGGGGTAACCTGCCTATTCAGGTTGGAGCAACGTTGTTTGTGAATCTAAGCATAAAGCCTTATATCCAAAAGAACGGAGGCCAAATGACCAGCAGTGGGATAATGAATGCCGATACCCTATTTGGTGAAAACTTTTATTAAATAAGATCCCATATATTGTAAGGCAATATTCGCATATTCGCATTGAAAGACTAGTTACTAGTCGACCTATTGATCTGAAATTTTCACCTTTTGTTCCTTCAAACAACAACAACGACAAAGTTGGTGTATTTAATATTTATGTAAATCCTCATTTCTTACCGAGGAGTCGTAAAAGGCGACTAAAGTAAGTCGACTCATCGTGTGGTATTCGGTTGAGTAGAATAGACCACGGCGACTAAGGCGACTAAGGTAAGTGACGTCAGTTGGGCTGCCGGCCGTAAAATACGTAGCCAAATCATGTGACAACATGTTAATAGCATGTTGTGCCGACCCCAATTAGAGTAGTATCCCGCTCTTATTGGGCCAGAAGAATGATATAATAATAAATTTAAAATGGCAATCAAACCACACAAAAAATAACTGACAAAATATTTTTTGTATCTCTTTGTTAAACCTTATGGAACAGCCACTACTATGGAAACGTGATTACCTAGGTAGTTTTTTAATAATTACTTTTTTTAAGTATCATCAGTATTTCGTAAGAGAGAAATAACATATATCGCATTTTAAACACATCGCCGCAATACATCCTTCATCGGCATACTTGTTTAAAACTCGTTTTAATAAAACCAAGCCAAAGCAAGAAAGTTAAGTAATCTGATGAAGACACAATGATGCGCTTGTTATTGCGTAATATTCATGGAAAATATTTTTCATACATAAACTTGTATTTATGTATAGATAGATCAACAAAAAGAAAGTCAGAATATGTCTAGCCAAAATCGGATAGCAAAATTATTAAATACTAACTTTTATATTATAATAGTGTGGTATCGGTTGAGTAGAATGGACCACCTTAATTTCTTCCCAAGATGTCGTAAAAGGCGACTAAGGTAAGGCGACCCGCCGTGTAGTATCCGTCTGAATAGAATTTGCCAATCTCTTTCTTTCCCAGGTGTCGTAAAAAGGCGGTTTAGGTAAGTTGACTACTCACCGATTATAAAGAGGAGCCATAACATAATTGTAACATGTTACAAGCGAGAGCGGATAATTGTCACGTGTATAAGTTGCGGAGACTACGGCACGAACGCTATCTACGAAGTCTTTCTAATATACCTAAAATAACAACCAAATAACCAACCAGCTGCAAGAAGCCCTCTTCGAAGTCTTCGATGGTATGGTCACATAGCACGTAAGCCACAAAATTACGTCGGACGGAGATGTCTCAGTTAGGTGGTCTAAGTATTTAGACCTCGCGGCCGTCCAAAAAAGCGGCTTCAAATTGTGGATGCTGACATGAGAGCCAACAAATTACACAGATTGGTCGTTCAAGGTCGGGAAATGTGGGGGTAACTAAGTAGGAAAGCGGTCCCCGAGAAGTTAATCAGGATAACGCTAAGTTGAAGAAGAACAGGGAAACAACCAACAGTGGACATTCCTTTTTTGAGACAAGGTACATGCCGGCTTAAAAATAGCAATATACTCGTATTTCCAGAAAAGCTCTTACAATCTAGTGGTCCATTTAACTGTAAACCAAACATTTTTACAGTAAAGAGATTGTTATCTTGTCCAAGAAACAGAACCTTAAAACGAAAAGGCTGTATTTCCCGTTGTTACTTTATGCAAAGATCTAAAAAACTCTTTGAAGATTAAAAACTGCCTTTGTAGCTTCATTTCGGTATAGACCAAATGTCTTTTTGTCTTTGGTACTATTTTGTAAAGTTCGAATTTTTTTATCTCATGGGTTTTTTGATGACATCGTCTTAGCGATTTATTATTATAAATATCTCATCTCGTTAGTAATTTTCATCCGTTTCCGTAGACGAATCAACAAAATCAGTGACATGTTCTTGTTTGTTTTTAATAAGCAGCCATAATAAATCATTAGACATTTGTAACTTAAAAATTAACGAACTTATCTTATAAAACTCATAACTTCCATAAAACGTTGGTCTTCTATAAAAACCTAGAATCTACTTTTGGGTCCGATTATCTCTGAAGGTCTTTATACTTTTTACATTCGGATGCTTCTGTCGCCACCTTTACAAATTTATCCTGAACTCAGCTTGATTATTTTAAAATATGTTAATTTTCCTTTCCAGTTAATTGGCCTTCATTTATACTCCGCACTGTCATTTATTCTATGTTTAAACCATGGCTGTATAAGTAAAAGACATCGATGGATTAATAAAATATAAAAAAGTAACGGCCTGATACTATACCAATGCTGGGCTTTGGCCTTTTCTCTTCATCACTTCGTTTTTGGAAAGAAGGATTGGAGCTAAGACCTACCACGCTGCTCCAATGCGAATTGGTAGGTTCCACATATCGCAGTTTTCTCTAGATATGCAGGTTTCCTCACGATGTTTTGCTTCACCGAAATGCGTTTTATAAATTGCAAATATCAATTAGAATAAAATATTAACCATAACCTGCTATACAGTAAAATATACACTGCTGTATTAATTGACAGCGCTGGTTTCAATCTGTATTGATATTGTCTGAAATTGCAGTAGCTATTCTCGAGATACGACTACTCATACTTAACTTACTCGAATGACCATATGATTTACCATTTTAGCAGCAGAGATGAAATGGCAAGTTTCTCAAAGGATATTTCGTTTTAACGAATCCTAAGTTCACTACGACGTAATGATTTTGATATAGAACGCTGTAAAATCACTATTTCCAGTCTAAATCACAGAATGGCGGCAGAAGGTCATCGCAAAATGATGTAAAATGCATCATAGAATAAAGATCATTTAAAAAAAATAGGCTTTCTTAATAGGCCTCATTTTTAAATAATTATACTTTCTCGTACCTTGCGAAGCCCAGAAGTTATTCTATCTAGCGAATAAATTCTAATATTATTCTGATAATAGAATATCAAAATGTTAATACCAATGTTAAATTGACTAATGTATAAACTAACACAGAAATATACGTTAATAACCTATGGGCTTTTCACCATCACCATGTATCCGAGGCGTACCATAACCAAAGTTTGCTTTTTTAATAATGCCAGTTATTACAAATAGGCGAAAAATAACCGCTGCAAAATAAATATTATAATAGATTGACCGCAAAATTCTTATACTATTTATCATATTTGTGTTAAAAAAGTGTTAATATTTTTGCGAAAATTGTTAGTATGTAGCAATATACAGACAAGTGGTTCGTGCAGAGTCGTCTTTAGACCTTTGATATTTGAAAGCATTTTGTGCAATTTTAGCTTAGGCTGAGGCTACATATACGCATATTATTTGATTCCTTCGAGTTTGTTGTTACCGTTATGGAATGACGTCATAGCTACCAGTAGTGATAGAAAAAAATGATAATTTTTTTATTACAAGAAAAATAATAATCTAATAATAGCAAACACTCAGGGTCGTCTATAGGATTTGTTTGAGTGAAATATATACTGATATACATGTCTGAGAAGATGAAGAAATTCGAAGATTTATTCCGTTTGCAATGGAATAAGAATGTATTTATTTATATAATTGTTGTTGTATAAACACTACCTTTTTACACAGATATATCTATAAGACCTTAAAAAGGTTAAATTTACAGATAATAGCAGTGCAATGATATACCGCCGAGTTGTATCCGACTAGTAGAATAGACATGAAAACATGAAAATAATGTCGGAAATATTACTTTTTTGCCAAACGTGATTCACTACTTTAGAAAATTTAACGTTCACGAGCTAACGTTAAGTCGAAGGAGATGGATAATATTATCACTTATATACAAATATAGATATTGCAATACTAATTCGCACTACTAGCATAAATAACATTTATCAATATTTGACGCATGCGAGATGTATGAGATATTACTGTTATTGAACGGGATAATATTTAAAATTCAGATGTTCTTAGAAAATGTTGCAATATATTACAGTAAGCGGAGTTTTCAACATTTTTTCAATATAATCACTTAGAGCAGTCACAATAAGGTGCGAAGATTTCTCTATGCACGGCTTTTAAGGGTCAAATCCGGATGTAAAAGTAGATTAGTCTCAATATAACTATCTAATCCTTTAAGATTATTAAGATTAAGATAATTACACACTAATAACTGTTGGATATAACGAGATATAATTAGGAATTAGATGAGAGCTATGACACATTCGTCATGTTCACGCTAAATATCAGTCAATATACTATAAGTTTCTAGAAAGAATTAATACGAAACTAAGTGTTGTATGTTACTACGAGTGAGTTATTTGTAACTATTATCTTATTATTTATTATATTATTTATTTCATAGGACATTTACATGATCTAAGTAAAAATAAAATTATTTTTGTGTTAAATTGCAAACTGTCTTTTAACCTTCAATTTTAATCGAATTAAACTAAAGTTTAATCTACGTTTCTGTTCAGATTACTAATTCTTCATTCTAGATTTGTATAATATGAATATATATGTTATGATATGATGAAAAGATGATGAATTTACGAATGTAATGTAGTCTCAGCCTTAATGTTGCGAAATATTCCTTGTTTATTACCTGTGTCCGTAAAAATGTTGGCGGTAAATATGTTCCATTTATTTTATAGAAGTCACTCTGCAAAGAAAGAAATCCAAATTCAATGTGGCGGTTGTTTTCGAATTGCACTAAGACGACACGACACGAAAATATACGTTTTTATTATTTTTATTTATTTATTAAGGTAGAGTTAGTTGTACATTTTTTGTATTTGTACTTATATTTTTTTTGCTATAACGAAAAAGTCTTGTCTGTGGTCTGTTGTAAAAATTTATCTTTACAACCGTTTATAGACAATAAAGTTTCTATAAAATAAGTACAATTTTTTGTCTGTTGTGTGAATATAATATGATTACGTGTATTCATAATGTATTTGTCGAATAATATTATGAATTATATAAGTAAATTACATATAATTTTATAATTTAACGATAATCAAAATGAAATACCGTGATTAACCGTTGCTTGAAAAAACCTTCAAAGGGAAAGGCTATAAACCGGAATGAAGTTTTATTTAATAAAATTCTGGAATGTCTAGAAATACAGCGTGAGCGCTTACCTTTATCCAAATATTATTTGTCAGAGATATCCAGTTATTTGCTGTTTATTTGGATGTATTACTATTTATATTTTTCCTGTTTTGAATATAAGCACCAGTTAACCTTTAAATATTAATGATTCACTATATTTCTTGTCATATACTATAGTAGTATTAAAGACTCGCTGCCCTAGGGATAATTAAATGTGGAAACAGGATAGCCTCTGTTGCGCTATCTGTCGCGGTTATGGGCCTTATGGCAGCCATAATTTCGCACAACCGACGTGTCGATGTTTATCTCATGAAAATTAAAAAGTAAAAATTATTTATCGATAAGTGACGTTCGCACGCTACTGACCCTAGCGCACTGATGATTTATGGCACCGCGGGCAGCGAGTGTTTAACAATAGTATAATAATACTTTTTCTTATTAATTTACAAATATACAATGTCACTAAAATTATTCAATTGATTCAGCTGCCCCAATAACGCGCTATGATATCTTTCTACAACATAAACAAATATTTATAAATACTTTATTCTTACCTCTTGATAGAAGACGCGCTTGGAGTTATACGTCAGATTGTACTGCTGATCAGCAACCATCAGCAATATAGTGAAAGGGAGGAGGAAGGTTGCAGCAGCAAGAAATGCCACGCACCTTCCCAATCGCATTGCACTTAAATTTCTTCTGCCCATTTTCACGTTTTTCATTTAGTTCACCATCACTATGTGTACTAAGCTTTACACTAAATTACATTGCACTAAAAAGTTTCTTTCACATATTTGCTTTAATTAATTAATATATTTTTTAGTCATATCCACTGATGCTGTTAATAAATTAGATACATAATGATACAGCATAATAAAAAAATTTTACTTGAGAACGGTCATTTCTAAGTCCGAGTCAATATGAAAAAGTCAACTTGATACGGAATATTGTATTGAATAGGGAACTATATATCATAACCTCATATTATGTTATTCATGAAGGGTTCAATACCCTACAAAAGTAATGTAAAATAATTTTGCGATGAAACCGGGATTATTGTAAAATTATATTATCATAACATATATGATTTTATGCAAAGTTACGGCTAATTTCGTATAAAATCTAATTAAGTTTAAATGCTTGTTTAAAAGTTTTAGTAAACATAACTAGTTTAGAGAAATATTAAGCCGCGTACAAATGAAGGATGTATTAAATTATTATAAATAATATGAAACGTTAATCCACGAGTTACTGAAGCATGGAGTTTATTTATTAGGTACAAAATTCAACAATCATTTGTTTGAATTCATCAATCATTTGAGATGTTTCTGAAAAGAATTGGCAGAAAATTCTATAAAGAATAAGTTTGTATAAAGCTGATGTAAACTAAAAAAAACATAGGCCAGTGTTTCCCAATTTTTTTTTGTGCCATGCCCCACCTGAAGTATTATTTTGCCCCCCTATGTAAATTAACAGTACAAGGAATTGAATTGTACACTTAAGAACTTAATTGATAGGCATTAAGAAAAAGAGTTTTCTTTTTTTCGTTAAATTTGGCACCGAAATCTAGCATTCCATTTGAATTTCCGGGAGCGAAAGGGTTAAAATCGTGTTGAGTTTATTGTCGAATATGATTCTTCAATGTCATTGTTAAGGGGGGATGCCTTAACAATCAAATTACTCCCAATTAAAGCGTGGGCCCCATATTGGGAAACACTGGCAGGCCATTAAAAATCTATACTTTTAATAAAGGGATTTTTGAACACAATATCAAGAAAAATATCAGCAAAAAATATATAACTATAACAAAATAAATAAATATATAACATAATTTTGCATTATGTTTTAAAAGTATTTGTAATGTGTATCAAAATTTTGTGCCAAGTAAAGGCGATTAATCTTTAAGTTAATCGAATTTTCAAGACGTTGCTCAGGTAAATTCTTATATGGAAAAATTTAATTAAGTTGCAGAAAAACCGAGTTCATTTGTACGAAGGAGAGGTCGAATTGCTTTAATATCGAAAAGCAATTTTCCGAGAACTCAAGAGGCAATCTCTGAAAAATTAAACGAGGTTTTACGAAGAAATTCTTTTTGCATTCACCTTTTTTATACTATAATTTAAATGTGGTTTCGCTTGTGGAATATGGTTTTTTCACAGTTTATCATCAGTTGTAGTATATTATTATGATAAATAAAATATAATTATTTGACGTCGCTCAAACTTTTGATGTTGAGATTAATTTCTGTTGGTAAATTATCATTCATTTTCTATTAATGATCATCATTCGCCTGTCTTTATCCTACTCTGAGTGGGGTCGGCACAAAATGTTATAACCATGTTAAGGGGTGTTATTTGGCTAGGTATTTTAGGACTGGACGTCTGCCTGAAGTTAACTTACCGTAGTCGCCTTTTACACCTCGGTGAGAAATGAGGGTGGTCTATTCTACTCGGCCGGATATCACACGGCATTATTTTCTATTAATATTGTCACTTATAATTTTGCAGAGCAGAAAGCTGTTAAACTGTTGCATCGCTATGTGTTTTACATATTTCGGAATATTTTCAGACCTTTTGAAACTCTAAAAACATGTCAAAAAGGTCCGTGTATATACCTAATGAGTATATGTAATTTATTTATTTATAGATCACCAACAAAATACACTTCACATTAAAATAATACATTGAACAACTTAAAATAAGTAGTGTTTTAATTAAAGGTAATAACAACTTTCAAATTAAGTTACGACAACTGAGAGATATAATTATATTAAACGAATCAAAATCACAAATTTTCTAAACTTGACGATATGCTGTTATCTAACGACTTTTAATGAGCGAGACGGGCGAGCGCAGAAGCATTGACGAGGTTGCGAAATGCAGAGAGTAGAGCACAGAAGCTCTACTAGTGTCGGAGAAAGTTTTATGAGCAAGCTTTAGGTTGGAGGTTAGTGGTATAACTTTTATTAGTCATCACGCTTACGGGAAGGTGGCGAAAAGCCACGGCCGATCGACATCAGTGTGCTTAGTGGGAGTTTTTAATCTACTCGATCGCGTTAGCGTAACGCCAATTTGTGTGGTGCTGGAACAGCGATCACTAGATGTCGCTGTTACGCTAACGGGATCGAGTAATTAAAAAAAACTCGCACTAAGCATACAGAAAACTGTGATCTCATCTGTTTGCGTACATAATGTATGATATCTATACTAATATATAAAGCTGAAGAGTTTGTTTGTTTGAACGCGCTAATCTCAGGAACTACTGGACCGATTAGAAAAATACTTTCAGTGTTACATAGAACATTTATCAAGAAAGGCTACAGGCTAGATATCATCACGCTAAGATGCATAGGAGAGCTCCTCTCCTAAATAAAAAATAAAAAGCAATAAAAAATATTACGAAACGGCAAAATTTAAAGCTTTCCTTGCGTGCGCTGAGTAAACGGTAATAGTTGTTCCAAAAATCATGTACCTATTACAAAATTGTTCCCCTCTAAATAAAAGTCCGCGACAGAATATGTCTAGCTTTTAAGGTTAACCCAATTTAATCATTTTTATAGTTATCAAAATACTATATTACGGTTTTAATCTTTCCACGCGGGCGGAACCGCTGGCGATTGCGAGTCTAACATATAAAAACTAGTCCAACAATATGTCGCTATAAACTCTTCTAAATTATGCTTTATTAATGATGTAATCCTCTAATTGTAATTACATAAGCGATTAGCTCATACATAACGACATGGGCCAACAAATTTGTTTCAATAGGTCAGTTATACATATATTGGCACTTATCGTGGGCAGTAAGTATCATTTACCTGCCAAATATTTCTGAAACGTTGATAGATGAGTCAGTTTTGAATAGCAACTAATGCCAACTACTTTTTTATAATTAGTAAGGTAAGTTGACCCGCCGTGTGATATCCGGCTGAATAGAATAGACCAACCTCATTACTTACCGAGGCGTCGTAAAAGGCGACTAGGGTAAGTCAACCCGCCGTATGGTATCCGGCTGAATAGAATAGACCAACCTCATTTCTTACCGAGGTGTCGTAAAAGTCGACTAATGTGAGTTGACCCACCGTGTGGTATCCGGTTTAGTAGAATAGACCACCCTTTCTTACCAAGGTGTCGTTAAACACGACTAAGGTAAGTTGACGTCAGGCAGGCAGCCGGTCGTAAAATACGTAGCCCAATCATGTGACAACATGTTTATAACATGTTAAAAGGCGACTAAAGTAAAATATATAGATAAAAGAAGATATATGTAATGCTAAATGTAGAATGTACTATTCGTTTTCATACCTGATATATGCAACACGCAAAGCCAAGCTTTGCGATTTTGTCGTGGAATCTATGTCCTGACGATGCTCTACATGCCTACCTGTGTTATGGGTGACAGAAAACTAGAAACTTAGTCTTAAATACATAATAAAGACTCGACTCTACCAGACCGAACAGTAAAAGTAACAAGACATTGTTTGCCCGGAATCGCACCCGCGAACCCCGGAGCTAAAAGCAGTCACTGCCACCTGCGACGGGCCAGTCATATATATATATATATATATATATATATATATATATATATATATATATATATATATATATATATATATATATATATATATATGTATATGAATATGAATATATATATTTAAATTTTTAAGGCTTTTAATTAAAATAACTCAATATATACTTGCCTTTATGTCAAGCATATATCTGCCTACGCTTCAAAGTGTAAGTGTTACATGAAACGTAAATTAAAATTCCTATGTTATTACGTAACGAATACAACGCGAGCCTAACAGAAGTAGAGGCAATGCAGACTAAAATAACGATACATATAATTATATGTTTAAAAAAATCACTTAAGTAATGTTTTAACTGCCGAAATAAATGCCGGGTAGCGAAAATGGGTGTAACAAAATGCGTAGGTTATAAATCAATGTAAATTAGTTGCAGAACTGCTACTACTACTACTACTTACCAGCACGTTTGTCGGTGAAAAGAAACATCAAATGTGCACATGGGAACTCCTTTTTTTAATCAGGAATAAAGCTTTTTATGGGTCCACCCTAAAGAAAGGAAAGGCGGCGGGTATGTCGGACTCTCACCGAATAAAACGACCTGAGTGCTCCACCACGCTGCTGGTGACGGGGATATCACCAAGCTGCATTGGAGCACCACGGCGGGTCTACGCTCAAATCCAACTTTTTAAAAAAGAAGAGAGGCGGAATGTCCAGAAGTAATATAGTAACAGACCTTTAGTCCATTAAAGGAGCTGAGGGTAACTTAAGAAAGTACGTTTAAATATACACGCATGTGGTATCCGGCTGAATATAATAGTACCACCCTCATTTCTTACCGAGGTGTCGTAAAAGGCGACTAAAGTAAGTTGACCGACCGTGTGGTATCCGGTTAAGTAGAATAGACCACCCTCTTTCTAACCGAGGTGTTGTAAAATATGACTAAAGTAAGTTGATGTCAGGCTAGCGGGCGGTCGTAATAAACGTAGCCAAATCATGTGACAACATGTTTATAACATGTTGTGCCGACCGCACTTAGAGTGGGGTAAGGGCATGAAGATGATGTTTAAATACACGCAATATATATGTTTTAAGTTTATTTTTATTAGGTAATGCTTATCTTTTTAAAATAGTTTAGTTAGTAAATAGTACGTAGTATATATTATATAGTCTTACATTGAAAATATGACTCTTTAGACACAATTATAATTATTTATTCCCACAATTTACATACATACCTATTTTTAAATAAATATTTATCATTCGGTATATCAAATTAGGCCTCTGCTCTCTGTTTTTTTTTTTTTTTGGAGAGAAGGATTGGAGCTAAGACCAACCACGCTGCTCCAATGCGGATTGGTAGGTTACACATATCTCCAAAATTCTCTAGAGATATGCAGGTTTCCTCACGATGTTTTCCTTCAGCGAAAAGCGTGTGATAAATTGCAATTATCATTTAAACACATAAGTTTTACTAGAAAACTCATTGGTGCCTGCCCGGGGTTTGAACTCTAGACCTTCTCGAAAGAGGCGCACGGTGATACCGCTGGGCTACACTTTTTTACACGTTTACTTACTTACTATATCAAATTATCTCTTCCTCATATTCTCTAAGTGTAAATCAGTTTGCGGTGAAATGTTACGACAGTCTAAACATAAAATCTAGGGCAAACTAGGTTAGTCAGGTCTTTCTAGGTAGTGCTAATTGTTCGAGAAATTATTGCTCTAAGTCTAAGCCGACGAATGCAAATTCGCTGCAACTCTCTAGCGATTGAAAATCGTTTCGTACTTCTAAGTAACCTTTGCATAAATAAAATTATTCGTACTTGGGAATTCTAGGTAAAATACTGCGACGAAATCAATGTTTTCATAGCTTGTTTTAAAATTAAATAAACCTATTTCAATTCATCCAATATATAGCCTCCTGCCATGATCCCACTCTAAGTGGGGTCGGCACAACACTTTATAAACAGGTTGTAACATGATTTGGCTGCGTTTTTACGACCGGCCGCCTGCCTGGCGTCAACTTACCTTAGTCGCCTTTTACGACAACTCAGTAAGAAATGAGGGTGGTACTATTCTACTTAGTCGGATACCACTCGGCTATATTTCAATTCATCCAATATTAGACTATATATATAAATTTCATTAATTTAATTATATACTAAAGATTATTTTACAATAATATAATTTAAATTTAGGTATCTATAGTTCTTTTCTTGACCAGAATAATATCAAATTGCCTAACTAATTTTGAAAATTTTCAATGCCAGATTGAAATCATTTCAAATAGTAATTTCAATCAATATTATATCGTAAAAATAAAGTAAAGTAACAGCCTGTTACTATCCTACTGCTGGGCACAGGCCTCTTTCTCCGTTTTTGGAGAGAAGAGTTGGAGCTAAGGCTGTCACGCTGCTTCAACGCGAATTGATTCTAGTAGTTTACATAATCTAGGGATTGTGTAAACTACGAGTATTTCGAGTTGAATTCTTTACAGATATGCAGGTTTCCTGATGATGTTTTTGTTCACCGCAAAGCATGTGATAAATTGCAATCGTCAATTAGACACATAAGTTTAAACGGAAAACTTATTGGCGCCTGCCCTGCACAGCTTCAACTTGATTACAACTGTCTATCGTATCTGATATACATTTTCAGATAAGCATTGTAAAACGTTTAGACGGCAATGTCTAGTCAATATAAGAGACTATTGTCTGGGTAAATAAAGGCTAATATAGATAATAGTCCCCAAATTTTACGTAAATATGATTCTGAGATGAGTGCAATATTGCTTATTTGCGAAAGCATATAACGTAATGGCTGCGTTGATTGAACATTATAAAACCATGTCGGTAATCTAATACTAGACATAATTTACAATTTCCCAATCCACTTTCCTATAAGGAAGCATTAAAAGGCATGTTATAAATCAAGTCCACAAAAGCTATCTGTCTGTATGTGATCGATTATTTCAAAATGTACTGAACCGATTATTGAATGAATGGTTTTGAATAAGAAAAAGAGCAATTCTTCTGGAAGTTTTGTTGATAGTAAGTGTATTACTATTTTATGTTAATTGATTTGTCACCGCGTGAACCAACAGAAATACACTAAATGTACTAGCTAAATACTACATAAAAGTCCGCGATAGCATGTCTCTATCTCTTATGGCTACCTCACAAAAAGTATTTTTATGTTCAAAACTTCAAAGAAAAAATGTAACTCAGAAGAACATAAAGCCATTTACACGGTAAATTTTTGATTGCACGCAGACGGAGCCTCGAAAATAAATTACATCTAAATTATCATTTATTTTACATAATATATTTTTACTAGTTTGTTCGTCATAATATGACCTGACATGTGCAAAAATAGATACCATTTTATGGGTTGAAATAACAAGCTCGTTAAAAAACCAAATATACGCTCCATTGTATGGAAGATATGATTCGTAACGTCTGCAAAAAGAACGATATATTTCTTTTATAATGGCATACGAATGTCAATGAAAAAATATTTGCCAACAGTTATAGAATTTACTGGATTAATGTTTCACCGTGATGTGGAATGATAGTTTGTAAATGACATGGGAGTATACATTCTTTGATTTTTTTGGAAGAGTTCCAAGATTAACGAATGTCACTGAAAATGATAAAACACTGAGAAAGCTCATTCCCCCCCGTGTCATGATATGCGTTTACGTTAATCTTCAAGACTACTGAACCGAAAATTTTCTAGATGGTTTGTTTATTTATTTATTTATTCCATAGAACTACCAACAGAATTACATGTGTAACTAAAGTAACATGGTTATATTTTCTAGGGTTGCTAATAACATATAAATCTAATTAAAGGTAGTCACAGCGTGCTTAAAAGGTAACAAACGTACAATAACTATTATAAGTAAAATTAGAACAAAAAAAATAGAAAATATGAAGTCTAACAACAAAGGGAAAATATGGAAAATAGCTTTGCACTGAGAATGAATGTTAAATTACGTCCATCCTCAATGCAAAGCTTTGTATAAATGTTTCTTGAATAAATTTAATTTATCACTTATATCTATTGAGGTATTCTTACTGACAAATTCGTTAAAGGATAAGAAAAAGTTAAAGGATAGGATAATTGTTATCTCGATTAATAATCTTACTTATGCGAATTTACAGTTTCTTATGCTGAAAGGCTCTATGTTTTATAAGTTTTTGATAGATGTCAGTATAAGTAATAGTGTTTTTTATACACGATGTATGAAATGGCTCCTTTTTCGAACAAAGATTCAGCCTAGCGATTCAAAGCCGCAACGTGCCAGCATTCTTAAGACCATTCCATGTGGGCATGATTTGTATAGTTCTAGAGTCTAAGTCCTATTATATAATAAATGCAAAAGTTTGTGAGTATGTATGTTTGTTACTCTTACACGACGAATCCGCTGAACCAATATCGATGAAATTTGGCACAATTATTCCTTATACACCGGAATAACATATAGGCTTTAGAAATCCTGTTAATTCTGCAGGAATAGAATGACATAAAAAGCGCCATCTATTGCGGAAGGAAGTAAAATCTAGTAATTTAAGATAAACGTGTACATTTTTGTATCACGCCGTGTGGTATCCGGCTGAATAGAATAGTACCACCCTCATTTCTTAGCGAGGTGTCGTAAAAGGCGACTAAGGTAAGTCGACCCGCCGTGTGGTATCCGGCTGAGTAGAATAGACCAACCTCATTTCTTACCGTGGTGTCGTAAAAGGCGACTAAGGTAAGTTGACCCACCGTGTGGTATCCGGTTTAGTAGAATAGACCACCCTCTTTCTTACCGAGGTGTCGTAAAATACGACAGAGGTAAGTTGACGTCAGGCGGGCGGCCGGTCGTAAAAACGCAGCCAAATCATGTGACAGCATGTTTATAACATGTTGTGCCGACCCTACTTGGAGTGGGATAAGGGCAGGAAGATGATGAGATGATGATGTGTACATTTTTGTATCAAAAACAGTTAAGTCTGTTAATTAAAGCAGTAGGTACTATCACGATACGCAATATGTTTGTATAAAAGGTTCTTATGAACGAAAAAATATTGTAAGTTTTAAGCAGCAAGTAGCTTTATAAGTAGGTAGTAAAAAAATTAGGAAAAATCTTACTTAAATAATTAAGATACCACATCTGTCGGTTCAGCTAGTATGTGTGTTTGTAAAATGATCAAAAAAATGCAAACTACATTTTTGCGTTAAATCGTAAATGTAATTCTGTGTGTAACAAATAATCCTTTTCTGTTTATTTAAGGTAATTTACTGAAGTGTTTTATCTTAAAGATTTTTTTTATAAGAGAAAAGAGAGTTTTGGCACTTTAATTTCATTTCCTCACTCTGTCAATATTAAAAGATTCGTAAGCGGATTTTTAACGTTTATTTCATGAAATATATTATGAACTTTGTCTTTATTTTAAAACGATTAACGTACATTTTGTATATAGGCAATAAATATTTATCTGGAATAGTAAAATATTATAACCTTATAAAACCGCAGACTTTAATTACACAATAAATAATATAGGCCAATGTTTTCAACCGCAGCTGGCAATTAATTATTATATTCATATGAAAATTTATTTCCATTGCAACTAATAATAACCTTCACCGCACTATTGTAACCAATTATTATATATCGAAAGAGCGAAGTATGATATTCTCAATTATAACTCTGCTAGTGGCTATTTGAAATTCATTTCTATTATGATTGATCATTTCAAAATGCTTTTTTTATTCGTATTACATGGAATACCCAATTTTTATGACGTAACTACTAGTAACCGCGGCTGCTAAATTAAGCGATTAAGTACCGTCAATAAAATAATACATATATTTCCCTATTCCTGAAAAAAAAACGGAATTTTACGTCATATGATACACTAGTAGATTTTAAACTTTCGCGATTGATGGATGCAACTCTGCCGAAACGTCGAACCTTATACAAAGGTAACGAGATTATCGCGATGTGACCCGGTTGTTTATATATGATACACTGGTGTGTAAGCTTTAATTGTGCTAAATTTCATTAATATTGGTCAAGCGGGTTAGCCCTAAAACAATAATAGACAAACCGTCGTGTGGTATTCGGTTGAGTAGTATATACCACCCTCATTTCTTAGCGAAGTGTCGTAAAAAGCAACTCAAGTTAGATGACGTCAGGCAGGCGGCCGGTCGTAAATTATACTTCTTATTCGAATTATTATACTTCTTAGGTATTAGAACTCTTTATATGCGTATAGATTCAAAACATTGATATTCCGTATTTATATCCTTAAAAATGGTGAATATAACCTAGATTGTGATTTTTTTTTTATTTATTACATAAAATCTTAAATGATAATACAGAAATTCGACACGGCATAGCATAAACTTAAAACAATGTTAGATGTTGTAGGGGTTGCGAATTCAGTACTTGATTTAATTTCTATTATACTACTATTAATCACTCGCTGCCCGCGGTGCCGTAAATCATCGTATGAGAATGTAAAATTATTAGATTTTTGTGAATTTCGAAAAAAATGCAAGAAAAGAAATGAACACGCTCGACCGAGACCGAGGTTTAGTCGTGCATCTTGTGAGTTCCGTACTGTACAAAAAACATGACGAGTCACGAAGTTGTGCGATTTTATCGCAATGGAAGCGTATTATGTTAAGTTAGCTTCTATCCGCTAATCTAATTTCGTAAAACTAGGGCTGTCAAATATCAATATCACGTTCTGTCTTAATTTATTCGGTGAAGAATAATATATAATAACTTTTTCTTACAGAGGTGACGTAAAATACGAATAAGTTAAGTTGACGTCAGGAAGGCGACCGGTAGTAAAAACGCAGCCTAATCATGTTACAACATGTTTATAACATGTTGTGCCGACCCCACTTAGAGTGGGATATGGGCAGGAAGATGATGAATCGTTTTATTTCTTATTGAATTACACTAACATTCATAATCTAATGAATATACAGATTTTTATGACAAATTTTTTACACTTTATAACATTTTTATTACGTGGCCGTGGTGGTTTATTTTAGCCAAATTATGTGATAATATATTTATAACATGTTCTGCTGACCCCACTTAGAGTGGGATAAGGGTGAGAAGAATAGTTAATAATAATGTAGATATACTCTAACAAAATTGTTCATTAATTTATAAATAATATGTATTATATTTATTGCGATATTCTGTGTTAACCAAAAAAAATGTCACTGTTTTTTATACGAATTTAAGTGTTTATACCATAGAGTATTAAAGCCAGCGTAAAATGTGACGTAATACAATAGAAAGAAATAAAGAGAAAGTAAATGAAGGTGATCTATTTGTCTCTCTTTTTTATGTGTGCTTAGACAGTGATAAAGTATACGAGTTGCATCTTCCCTCTCATTATTTATCGTGTGTCATTTACAGAACCGCCTATGGCTTCCTTACTCTAGTTATAAAAACTCTATGGTTTATAAGACTATAATTGTAATGTTTTCCTAATTCAAATGAATCCTGCTGATCCATTGATAAGCTAACACAGGTTTACAAGACTTTCAAATCTTTGTGTTCTTAATTCAAATAAACATCCATTGATGTGCTAACACTTATTAGTTAATGCTTGACAAGCAACCTGTGGTTTATAAAAATGTATGTCGCATGTTTACAAGGACAATTTAAACCGAGATTCCGGTTCTCATCGATGAATATTGTATTAACGAGTTCAGTTTTTGAACAACACATACAGAATTGTCAAATCATGACGTTTGGATTTTTTATCATTCAATTGTTTAAAAATAAAAATAAAAATCATATAACATGGGCGTGACTTAACATAAATGGACAAAAATGATTGTGAATTGATGTTTTGATTTATGAGCTTTACGTTAGTAGTGTGCTAATATTTTTCTACCTACCTTAGTATTATCGCAAATATTAAAAGAAAATAACATAAAACTCTTTTAAACAAATGTAAAAGTTTTATGTTATTACTCTTTGACAATTTGTCTATTTTAGGGCCAGCCATTAAACAAATCGAAAAGCGTTGACAGCACATCATTCATGAATGACCATAGAGTTAGTAATGACTGTCTCTACTTTTTTTGGTTTTTGGTTTCTTAATTATCAGGTTAACTGTACCTTATAATTCTTACTTATAGTTAAATTTTTCTTATTATAATTAAAAATAAAATAAGTAACTTAATTTTTTTACCAAGGTTGTTTCATTTTTCATGACATTGCCGAAGCAATCTTTGTTCAGTTAAACGCTAATTTTTTTTAGAATTGAATTGAACATAGAACATTTTAATAAATCTTACCATTTTAAACAGCTTAATTTCTTTATTATATACAAGTATAAATGTCTGAACTTTTTTACTAAAACAATGTAACGGAGATCTGTTGTAATGGAGTGTAACGGATTCCATATTAACGATTTATCTACTGTTACCCATAAACATGTAACGTTATTTGTCCATAGGAGTTTACTAAAGATATTTACTTGAGTTTTTTTTACTCTTACGTTTTTTCTCGCTAAAGTACTTTTAAGCATTTCCTTAAAAATTAAGGTTAAGGTAATGTTAAGTTTTATATAGTATAAATTACTGATCAATTTTATGTTAGCAAGAATCATTAGAGATGAATACAATTAGGCCTTTTAAGATTTTTTACGTATCCTTGTTAATTAGTCACTAGCTTTTACCCGCAATTTAGTTTGCATGGACTGTTGTCATATAATAGGTTGCTAATACATGGCGCTTTTTAATGTCCTATTCCTGTACAATTAACAGGATTTCTATAGCCTATACTGCGTCCATCATATTATCAGTCTTTTGACAGCTCACGCTCATTAAGTTTTGTATTGCTTACGTACAAATATCATACAAATAATATTTGTACTTTATGGATGGGTACCGCCCACTTAGTGATGTCACACATAATGGGTTACTACGATTATGCCACAGATTAAAAATAATCGGTAGAAATCGATGTTACGAGTATTAAAAGACATTTAATAACATTATATAAAGTTTTACTTTCTTCTTAGTTAATACATGAATACAAATAAAACAATCAGGATATTTTAATTTATTTTATTAGCACGAGTCGTCGGAATGATAATCAACACTAGACTCCTCCGATGAGGAGTCTTCAGTAGCAGTTATTATTAGCTCTTGTGTAGATAATATATTATCAAACGCAATATCACGTTCCCAATCAGAGAATATTACTCTTTTAGTTCTTTCCACCACACTTGCCCAGTTCTCGGCCGTTACGTGGGTGCAAGCATTTTTTAGCAATTGCAACATTTTATTCGCTGTGAATGGGGGGCATGTATTGCATCTCGCAGCATGCCCTTTTACTTGTGCCCATATAAGTTCTATTGCGTTGTACTGGCAGTGGTATGGAGGAATCCGAAGAACAGTATGGCCATATTCTGCTGCCATTTCATTGATTACATAGCGTTTTGCTCTCTTTTTGGTTTTTAATTTTTTTATTAATTCAACTTTTAACATTGAGTCGTCCACATTTTCTCCATTGTCCCGAAGCCAATTAATTATTTCATGCTTTTTATTAGCCTGTGTTGGCATTTTGTCAATTTGACGGGAGTGGTAGGGCGCATTATCAATAAAAATTATTGATGGTTCTTCCAATGAAATGAGCATTTTTTTGAACCACTCTTCATACACATTTGCATTCATCTCTTCATGGTAGTCATTTGATTTTTTCGATTTAAATGCCAACAGTGCGTCTTGTACAAATATCTTTTGCTGTACCTGCATGGCAAATGATTAGGCGCTCACCTTTTCCCATTGGTACTGAGGAAGTGGAATCAGCAGTATCATCAGTCCAGAAACGAGATAGTGTGTGGTTAGCGTTGAGCCATGTTTCATCCGTGAAAACAATATTTGCCCAATCTTGTATTTTCTTTGCCTCTCTTAAAAAATCACAACGTGCTATAGCTATATCTGTGCGTTCCATTAATAATTTTCTTTTATTTAACTTTTTATATGAAAAGCAATCAATGGTGTTCAAAACTTTGACCAAAGAAGATTTTTCACCATGAAATAGACCACTTCTTTTCAAAGAAACAATAAGTTTTCTCAAAGTTGGAATTTCTTTTCTCAAGTAGTAATCTAGTTTACGTAGGTTATCATTAATCGAATTACTTAGGTACGTAATTCGATTAATGATAGTAGGTACTATAATCGGAATGGTATCGCATACGAGAATCTTTAGGACATCACTATCGTCAATCTGTCAAAAGATGGTTAATATAATGGACAGTGTATATATGTTATTTCTGTGTATAAGAAATAATTGCGCCAAATTTCATCGATACTGGTTAAGCGGATTCACCGTTAGAGAGTCACAAACATACATCCATACTCACAAACTTTGGCATTTATAATATTAGTAGGATAGGATAATTTTTCCGCTTTACATTCGTAAGCAGTTGGACGATTAAATTATATGGTCATTACATTAATATTTATAAATTATAACCTTTAATCACAAAAACTTGTATCAATCTGTCATCAAAAAAACGGTATTTTAGGACATATTTTGGTGAATTGGACGACGCAGTAGGAACCGGTCGGTGGAGTAATCAATTATGAATTCATTTAATCAACCATGAATTATAATAGAATTCGAACTTGTTTTTAAATTAAGATGTAAATACGATTATATAAATAAGTATCCAGTAGTGTATAAATAAATATATAGGACACTTACACACACGGTCGTCCGTCCCCAAAGTGAGCAATTTAATACTTGTGTTATGGTAGACAGACAACTGTTGAATATATACTTATATATATTTTAAATACAAATATACACCCAGGCTCGAAGACCAACAAATTCATTTATAGAAAATATTGGCCCTCGGCGGAAATCGAACCCGCGACCCGCGGAGCTAAAGGCAGGATTACCACCCACTGCGTCAACGGGCCAGTCTACGATCGATTAATATACGAATTCAGTATTAATCTTAGTACATAAAAAAGAATGAAAGTTCGTCTGTATGTCCTTTATAAACACACAAACAGCTGGACCGACTTTAAAGAAATTCTCAGAAAATCTTTAAATTATCCAGTGGATAATTTTGTAAAGACTGCTGGCGGTCGGCGCATTTTTTGAAATTGTTGAGTTCTGTTTCGAGAGAAATTCGAAATAAGATTGAGCCACAGCAACGCTTGGCCGGACAGCTACTAATTGGATAAAATTCTATTCCTAAACGGTCTTTTTTTCTAGTACTCCAAATTCTCAAATGTCATGTAACGGAAATTCAATGTCACAAAGGATTCAATAGAAGATTCTTCTCAAAAATATAAACCAAACACAGAATATATTGAGTAACATCGATATACTGCAATCGTCAAATTTAAAATTTAGAGTTCAAATTTAAAAGGATTTCACTGTAAATATAATAATGTTTGATTTATATGATAACAAAATGTAAACAAAAATTAAAAATTATTATCATGCATACATTTCAGTGCGTTAAATGTTGGGAAATTAAAAATGTTCTCACCATCTTATTGTATGTACCACATTATAGCAAATAAAGATTATGATTATGATTATTACCGAATTAAGTCCTTAACTAGTATACTATACACAGTTGAAAGCCTGAAGAGTAACAAAGGCTATATATAATTCAGTTCAGAACCATAATTTCATGGAAACAAAGCCACGGAAATAAGCTAGCAAATAAATAAATGAAAAGTTTTACCTACAACTATAATGTATCTAGTTATTTTATATCTTAAATCTACAAACGGATATGCAAAGCAAATCAAATATATTTTAGACGTAAGCAATCGTAGATTTCTTGATTGTCAACATTATTCAACGCCATATTTACCTATACTTTGGTAAATATAACGCGTCACGGAATATGCGAAACTAAATTTATATAAGTACTAGCTGTGCTTCCCCGCTTCCCCCGCGTGGAAATCAGTCTGTCATAAAAAAATTCCCAAATTAAAATATAACCATAAAAGTTAATCTAAAAATCTCACAATAAAAGTAGGTAATGTGAATAATTTATAGAATTAGGCGTTACTTTGTGGAGGTCCATAATACAAAATTAAAATAAAATTATTTTGCTATAATTATTAGTATTAGGATTATAGCAAAGTAATTTTGTTATTACTTTTGTAGTTATTGTGAGTTAACCGTGAGAGATAGAGACATGCTATCGAAGACTTTTTATAGTATTTTTTTAGATCTACAATTTTCAAACACATTACTTTAGTGTATCTCTGTTGGTTTACGCTGCGCACGCGACTAAAACTCTTAAAAGGTGAATTTTTGCGACTTCGCGACCTCAACACAATAATGTTAAAGGTAGACAAACAAGCCTTATCACGGGTATGCAAAATAAATAGTAGCCGATTCTCACACCTACTGAATATGTACATATTTAATAAAAATCGGTCAAGCCGGAGTATGATAACTAACATTGCCACACGAAAATTTTATATATAAGAAGACAATAATAGTAATAAAGCAGTTGCGGCCCACTGCTGTGTAAAGTCCTCCTTTTTCAATATAGTATACGTCAACTTCCTTAGTCGCATTTTACACCTCGGTAAGAAATGACGATGGTCAACAATCAACTCAATTTTTTTAGTTAATACCAATACAGGTTAAATTATAAAAATTTCCTACTAAAATACCTACTTTGCTATTTTCTCTTAGTTCATTAAGAGTTTGTTATATGTAACGTGCCTAAAATATTATGTCATGTGCCATCAATTGCTTTTAGCCGTGTGGTGAGTAGTCCGGCTGAGTAGAATACTCTTTTCTTACCGAGGTGTCAGAAAAGGCGACTAAGGAAAGTCGGTACCCGCCATGTGGTATCCGACTGAGCAGAATAGACCACCCTCATTTCTTACCGAGGTGTCGTAAAAATCTACTAAAGTAAGTTGACGTCAGGCAGGCGACCGGTCGTAAAATACGTAGCCAAATCATGTTTCAGCATGTTATAACATGTGCCGAGCCCACTTAGAGTGAGATAACTTCAGGAAAATGATGTGCTATCAATAGCACGTGAGCCGTTGGTTTACTATCCCTGTTCTAGGAAAATATCGTCAAGGAGTTTTCCATTATCGAAAATCGCGTGATAAATTGTAAATATCAACTAAGTATACAAGAATTAATGGCTATCACGGCTGTATATGGATTGCCATTAATATGATAATTACTCGAATCAGATAGTGGCGTGAGGCAATGAAAAATAGCCATACTACCGGAAAAGCCACGCCGTTAAGTTATTAAGCGTTCCAGTACGATGCCAACTTGAGATAAGACTGCCATCATACCTCTGATTGCAAAAACTACTGCTACTACAAACAAAAAATAATATAAGGTAACTTAAAATATTTTAAAGTACCTATTTAAGTTGAGATAATTATCGCAAGACCTCTGAGTCATTTCTATGGCGTTTAATTGCCAGAAAGTACAAAAATTATGATAATATTATTTTGGTAAAAATGTACAAGTTATATCTATCTTAAACTACTTACACGTTAGGACTATATCGCGCTGAATCGCTAAGCTGATTCTTTGTGCGAAAAAGGCGCCAGCACTCTTGTCACCTCAACCGAGGTGTTAAAACGGATAAAAAAAAATTTTCACTTTGACTCCATGGTCCTAGGGTCTCAACTGCAAACGGCACAAATATATAACTCTAGATGCGGGATTCATACTTCCGCCGTTTGTATGTATGTATGTTTATATGTACATGTAGAATTTGTAAAAACTCATGCACTACTCGCCTCCAATAACACAAGAATACACAAGCACTGCACACATTCACCACCACAATCTTTACAATTATTTCGCCCCGTAATCAAAGCATCGTCAGTCGCCTTTACTACACCTCGGTAACAAATGATGGTCTATTCAGTTGTCTGTTGTCAAGTTTGGTCCCCGATTTACAAAATCCACATTGATAAATTTGAACGTGTTCAAAAGAGGCTAGTTAAACATTTAGTATTTCGATCAAAAACTTCCATTTATTTAGACTTTAAAGTCTTACAAAGACAGACTTGTAAATTTAAAAATGACATTTTATTTCCCGAAGATCTATAGTTTCTCCATAAAATTTTCAATGGGAAAATAAATAACCATGAACTCTTAAGTAGATTTAATATTAATGTACCTCGTCAACCACCTCGCATTGCATATCCGTTTTTTAAGACAAAATTTGCTAGAAAGAAACTGGGGCAGAATAACCCAATATCACATATCTCGCGCTTATATAATAGCTGCACAAGGGACGCATTAATACCGTATATTGGCAGCGATGGGATATCATTTTTTATAAAAAATATATACTAAAATTTTAACTTCAGAGTTTGAACCTTAATGTGTTTTTTATGTTTACATTATTCTCTTGTTTTTCTCTTTATTTTTACGTTTGTAATTTTATAATTGTAACTTATAATAAGTGATATCCTGTAATTGGTACTATATGATTAATTAGATTTGTTAATAATATGTTGATAATATGTTATACTGTTGGAGATCCGTATAAATAAATAGTATACGATTGAAAATGAAAATTAAGCACTAAGTATATTTATAGTTATTTTAACTTCCTGTATAATAACAGATACATATTTTCAAAAATGCAGAATACATAAAAAAAAACTAAGCGAATCACGATGTCGTCAACATATTCCATCAATTTTCTAAGACACGTGTATAATATTAATTTCTTGAAATAACTTTGTCGGCCGTCTCTTGTCACTTGTAGGTCATTTTAGTTGATTGAATAATAATACACTTGATCAAGTTTCAAGGTTGACCATTTTTTAGTCCATCGCCTATGAAGTCGATTGTTCGCTAATTATAGTGTCCCAATTTAATCTAAGACTCTATAAACACGTTTATCTATTGCCTATAATTTTTTGTTTTAGTTAAATTTAGGTAACCTCAACACAGAACATCTAATGGTCATTCTGAGACACGTAATATCCCACTTACTATTGGGTTGGGGCTTGTGCAAAATGGGGCCTTGTGTTGTAGTAAAGGAGTATGGTTTGACCATGTCAATTAGCTTTCAAATAAGCTCGTCACGCGATATAATTGGACAATTTAGAGCTCTTTGTTGACAGTGCCATTGTTTTCCAGCACTTCCCAGTGCACCATGCCTTCCCAGTCCAACCAAACACATATCATAATCTTTTTTTGATGAAGGTCCGGCTTGATTCTTGGCTTTGGCGTATCTCGTAGAACCACCCACTCTAAAATACAATTAATACAGTTTTGAAGAGCAGAAACAGTTGTATCGAATGAAACTTACCATTTGCCAAACAGCAAACAAATCGTTGTAAAATAAAATAAAATGTAAAAACGCCATGAATTTATTCCCCAACCTAATAATTGCGTCGATGTCCTCAATGCTGAGGGTCGTGACCCTTTCCACTGATTAATTTGACATGGACAATGTTGCGCCAACGGTTTCGGTTTCTCGCAACGTGGTTAGCTTCATGCATTTGGCTGTCGGGAGTGGTGCGGATTTGATCCATCCAGCGCATTGGACTTCGTTCTCGTTGTCTCTTCCCCTGGACCTTGCCGGTTATGACTATCTTCTCTAGATTGTCATCGCTCTTCCGGGCAATATGACCGAAGTACTCAAGAACTCGTTGAAAGCAGATAGTCGAGAGCCTAGTTGTTATCTTGAGTTCTTTGACATATTAGATCTTTTAGCCGTCCAGGGGATGCGCAACATTCTCCTCAAGCACCACATTTCGAACGCGTCGACATGTTTGCGGTTATTTTCTCTGAGCATATGAGTAATAGTACAGTATAATCAATGAAAAATGCGTATTAATAGAATCATAGTTATTCTAAGAAACATTAAACATATTTGCTACGTGTGTGTGTTAAAGAAAATATCGGATAAATCTGAAATCTTCACTCGAAAATGACTAACTAAACATTTACGTTGTTGTGATAGAAAAATTTGCGGGCATCTGCTGGATATAAATTAATTAGCCTCGATATAACCTCAATTTGGGATTTATTATGAAGTTAAAAATATAATAACCTCTGTATTACGCAATCGCTATTGAATTATCGCATGGAAGCAGCTGTGCAAATTTTAAGAGACCAAGTTCAGACAAACAGAACATGTTTTCTGAATTGGCAGTTAATAGAATGAGGACTTCAATCGGAACCGTTTTTCTTTGGATAAAAGGAAAAAGGCACAAAGTACATAATTGAAGTCATTTTACCACAGTAAATACGTTTTTCTTTGGTAAAAGGAAAAAGGCTTTTGGTATCCGGCTGAGTAGAATAGACTGCCCTCATTTCTTACCGAGATGTCGTAAAAGGCGATTAAGGTAAGTCGACCCACCGTGTGGTATCCGGCTGAGTAGAATAGAACACCCTCATTTCTTACCGAGGTGTCGTAAAAGGCGACTAAGGTAAGTTGACCCACCGTGTGGTATCCGGTTTAGTAGAATAGACCACCCTCCTCCTTACCGAGGTGTCGTAAAATACGACTAAGTTAAGTTGACGTCAGGCAGGTCGTAAAAATGCTGCCAAATCATGTTACATGTTTATAACATGTTGTGCCGACTCGACTTAGAGTGGGATAAGGGCAGAAGGATATATATTTATTATTTCTTATATTATTTACATTGTTATGTTGCAACTAGTTAACAGTTTATTTACAGTGAAGATACTGATAACAGCATTTCCTATGTCTAATTTATAGTTTTTAATTACAGTATCGAAAAAGTATTACAATGTATTTCGATAATAAGCAAATCATAAAAATGTCAAGAATTTTTTAAGGCTTATATAAAAATACTTTATCAAAAGGGAATAAACATAAAGTTGCCAATTTCGTTGACTCCGCATTGAATAACGATAAGTGAGCTTACGAAATTTGAAGCGACCGGTCGACCTCGGGAATCCAGTGAATCACTCGGCTATAGAAGAGAAATCTAATAAAACCATTTCGACAATATTGTTATTAGCAATCTGGACAAATTACTCTTATCGTTTATTTTAAATAGCTACCTATATTTTATCTGTCTAATTAGTGGTATCCGGCTGATTAGAATATACCACCCTGATTTCTTAACAAGGTTTCCTAAAACGCGACTAAGGTAAGGCTGAGTAGAATTGGCCACTCTTTTTCTTACTGAGATGTCGTAAGAGGCGACTAAGGCAAGTTGACGTCAGACAGGCGACCGGTCGTAAAATACCTAGTCGAATAATGTAATTTTTTCTATTTAATTACATGGTTAAAACATGTTGTGCCGACCCCACTTAGAGTGGGATAAGGGCAGGAGAATGATGACAGCGTGTAAGTAATTTAATATAGACATAACTTGTACATTTTTGTTGTAAAAAATGTATAATATTGTTGGGGAAAAAATCAAGGAGTTGAGATTATCAGAGGTATATATAATTTTTAATACGAAATTGCTTGCCATAAAAATAATTAGAATTTGATTTAGAAATAGTCACACATGACTAGATATAATACAAACTGATATAAAAACACTAAATCAGGTTACCAATGTAGGTGGGCAAGTTAATTTGCATATTAATTCACATAATTCTAAACTGGACATTATTATAATACTTTGCCTGTTAAAGATGCATTTTATATAACGAGTTATGTAATCAAACTTTCTGTTTCGCAGCGAAAAGTGAAATCACAGTCTTGAGCACTCTTATAATATATAAATACTGTGCGAAAGCCGTCCCAAAGAAAATCCCGTGTAATAAGAAGAAATAACCTTAGTTTATAGAAATGGACGTTACTTTGCAGGATTCTATAGTAGGTACAAAAGGGAGAATAAAATTATTTTGTTGTATTCCACTATTAATGAAAGTCATACAATTAAATAGATTTTAAGCCGTGTGGTATCCGGTTGAGTAGAATAGACCACCCTCATTTCTTACCGAGGTGTCGTAAAATACGACTAAGGTAAGTTGACGTCAGGTAGGCGGCCGGTCGTAAAATATGTAGAGAACAATATGACATCGTGTTAATGATATTTGCCTATCCCACTTAGAGTTGGATAAGGACAGGATGATGACAAATTTATTATCGATTTTTTTAAAGAATTAGTCAACTATTTGTTAGTTCTCATACATACTAACATTAGTTCTCATACATACTAATATTATAAATGCAAAAATTTGTCTGTTAGTTTTCATAGGTAAACCACTGAATCCAACAGTAATGAAATTTGCTACAATTAAAGCTTACATACCTGCTTAGCATATATAATCAAAAAATCAGTTTTGCATGGAAATAGCAGATATCACGTAACTGACGGTAGTTTACACCTAATTTAAAGGAAGGTATTTTGTACAAATCTGGTTTATCAGTTCTATAATTGTATACCCCATACAATACAAAGCTGTGGTAGCCCAGCGGTGACACCGTGCGACTCTTTCGAGGAGGTCACGGGTTCAAACCCGGGCAGACACCAATGAGTTTTACTGTTAAAACTTATATGTCTAATTGAAAATTGCAATTTATCACATGCTTTTCGGTGAAGGGAAACACCGTGAGGAAACCTGCATATCTATAGACAATTCTGGAGATATGTGTAATCTACCAATCCGCACTGGAGCAGCGTGGTAGGTCGTAGCTCCAAACCTTCTCTCCAAAAACGGAGAGAGGAGGCCTATTCTCAGCAGTGGAATAGTAACAGGCCGCTACTTACTTTTTATACAATACATATGGATGCTATGAGGTCATATGTTCTTACACAGTTCTAACATAAAATAAGTACTGAGAGGAAACATTTATTGTCTAAACTCTAAATTGCGGGTCTGTATAGGGCGACCAGGTGTGTTAGATATCTTGGATAAGTGCTACTAATTTTTTCTCAAAATTGTTATGAATATTGCTTTACAATTAAAATATTTACTAAGTTGTTTTGAATGGTTATTGTTGTACAGCGTACAGATGTTGAGTATAACTGTGACTTCTTAACGAAGCAGCTAGGAGGATCTAGTATAAACTGTCTCATCCTAAAATATCTTGATAGTACAAATTGATAAGACCTTTTGGTATAGGGTCGTTCATTTTGAAACGTAGTCTATTGCGGTCACAAGTTCTGTACTTGAATGAGCATAATGTGCATGGTCCTATGGAAGCAACGCTGTCATTCGTCAGAGATCCCGGGGTCTCTCTACATGCGTAGAGGCTGGCCTTTGATGTGGTTTTAGTGGATAGGATTTCCCATAACCAGAGTTCCAGTAAGACGATAAGACAAAGATCTCCGATATCTTTGGATGTTTCCCCTCAATAAACAAAAGCTAAGAAGTAATGTATCGTAGTATACGTTTTTACGGTACTTCCATGTTGAGTTTTGTATGCATTTTTAATGATCTAATTTCTCTACCATTGATTATCAGCCTTACTTTCAAGCGATTCGTTATGACATATAATTTTTTTTATTTACAGCAAAAATGTACAATTTATATCCATCTTAAATTACTTACACGCTAGGACTATACAAATCATGCCCACGTGTAATGGTCCCATGAATGCTGGAAACGTTTCCGCGCTGAATCACTAAGCTGATTCTTTGTGCCAAAAAGGAGCCAGCCCTCTTGTCACCTGAAGAGGCCGAAGAGAACCGAGGTTTTAAAATAAAAATTTATATAATAGAGAGCCAAATATCTCTACAATACTATCGACTACAGTTAAGAACGAATCGGTCACTTGTAAAAAACGCTTAATTAGGATTGTTCTCAAGAAGATTAGGAAACAAGACTATGTATGAAATATTATCGTAATTGAAATATGAATATCCATCCGGGGTCCTTAATCATTGGCTCAATTCGCGACGGTAACTGAAACTTGTTGGGCTAATGATCACTCCGGGCTAACGATCGCTTAATGTCCAAATGTTGTAAATTTGATATAGAACGTACAAGAATAACGGAAAAAATATCGTAAACTGTCTTAATTAATTCCTCTTTCTAATTATCTTTACGCATAATAGTTCTAAAATTAATGCTAGTTAATTTCAATTTACCGTTAAAATAATAAGTCGAATTAAATAGATTAATCTGGATTATTCAGAAAGACATAAAATGTTGCAAATATTAAAATTGTTTTACTTAAATAATTAACTGATTACTAGACTACTAGTGATTATGTGATTACTAGATTATAAAGGAAATAATAAATTACTGAATGAATTACGATATAGCTGTATTGTTACAGCTGTTTAGCTGTAAATGGTAGTGTAAACTGGAATCGATTATTAAAAAAAAATTATTAGCATAGGTTTGTTTGCTTTATTGTTCACTTTCAGGGAGCCAATTCTGTAGTTGAATATTCTGCATGTTACATCAAAAAACATATAAAGACTATTGGTCGTTAAAATAAAGATTTAAATAACAAATGAAATGGTCACTGTTGTAAGTTAACGAACAGAAGGTGTTGCCAATAAAGACTTATGTATCTGGATCTCTATGAGCGATAAAGTTAGGTACGGTTTGAGTTGAGTTTTTGGTGTGTATAATTCACGCATAACTAATACTTGGATTAAAAGAACTGACATAGGTTGTACCGTAACAGACTAAAAGTGCAATTAGTGTAGTATATACTACACTAATTGATCAAAAATAATCATTGATTGATTAATCAATAATAATCATAATAATCATTGATTGATTACCAAGAACTAATCGGCTGGGGTCCTAAGGTATTGAATAGCTCGATAGATATATACAAGAACTTCAAAAGATCACAAGAGACTGTGGAACATGCAACATAAGGCTGTGTGACACGGAATAAGTTAAAAAGTTACGTATATCTCACTCGAACGTCGTAGATCTAAACTAACAAGTGTGCTTCAAAGATTAATACGAAGAAAGGACATAACAGATGAATTTAATAACGACAGTAGCAATAGTCATTACAGAGATGTCCACTTCCTCGTTTCTTGTAGTCCCATCTTTTATTTTTGTTAATTTGGCCGCCTCACGTCTGTAGAATAAAGACAAGTAGTAAAACAGGCACGTCCTGTCACGTGCTATCCGTAGCCAACCCGCTAACACAAAGGTGCTGAATAAATAATTTGGTACGGTAATCAAGTGTGATTTGAAAGTAGTTTGCGGCCCAGTAATTTTGTTGTTGCATCTGCACGAATAAAGAAGTCAATTTTCCACATTAAACGTTTTCGTCACGCGATCGGATCGTTCAAGTTTTTCGAATAAAATTTCAATAAAAAAAATGACTAAGAGTTTCGAATCAAAGTGAAGTTACTTGTTGAAATAGACGAAGGAACTAAGTACAGTAATTCTTTTATTCCTTCGGGGAGTTTTCATTTTCATTTGTTTACCTAGAAATATTTACATAGAAATCGCTTATGGGCTGCAATAGTGACACAACTCAAAAAATCAACTTTCAAGATAAATGGGTTTAATGTTTTGCTTGCTAAGAAAAATGCATAAAGCATGCTTTAGTAACATAACAATTTATTTATAATGTTCCTTTATTATATCGCAATGATAATTCTGCTGCTTATTTTGATGTTAAACATGGTTACATTGCACATTATTAGGTCCCAATCTACATCTGCAGTAACCACTGCAAGTAGAATTAAAATAAATATAGACAAATGTATCCTTTCATCTTTCTTTGAATTCGTTTGTGGTTGAAGGAAAACCTCACAGATAAAATCACAGTTTAAGCGGTACGAGCCTTATAAACTGTAAGTATCAACTCTTCCTCATTGCTTTAACGTGATCGTTGTCGAGGTACGAGTCATGAACGAGTTAAAATTGTATTACATAAATAGGGTTACCATCTGTTAATAAACTCAAAAAGGGACATGTTTAACTATTATTACGTCGAGATATTTAAAAAGGTATATTCTTAAAAACATCAGTATATACTTGTCCTCATCTAGCCACTGTCTTCTTTAGTCTATTAAACAAAATGAACTAAGAGACATGATATTATTAATAAATTTTACTAATTAAAAAATAAAAATAATAAATCTATCCTTGAATCATTTCGAGACGTGTAAAGCTTTGTTAACGAATGAATTAAAAATGTGTTAAATTTTTTTGGTGAAATCTCCTGTTGATGTTTGGTTGTGGGGGCGAAAGGTTTTTGATATTTTTTTAGTATATTGTGTATAATGGTGTGAGGTTTAGTTTTCTGTGCGTACGGTCTATTATCTCTGCATATACTTGAAAAAAAAAAAACAAAAAAATGTTAAAGCATATTTTTGTTTTATTTGTTTTATTACTGTTTATTACTGACATTTGTAAGCGCCTTTTTTTTAACTGTTTACTTTAAAATTGAAGTATTTGTTTGCAAAATAAAATTTGAAATATTGTACCACCTAAATACGGTATAGTAAGTAAACTTGGTGGTAATAAATTAATTTTTGGAATTGAAAAGCACGAAGAGGTTCTATAAAAGTTACTAATCAGTTTCATATCAGTGGCAAAAAATATTGTAGCGTATATCATTAAACAAATCCTTACTAAATGTAAGAAAGTTGCTTCGACATGAATATCTATAGTATATATCTATACATATTAGGTGTAGTAAAAAGTAATCCATTATTTTTGCACGATATTGACGGCTTCATTTAGTGTAGTTAAACATATCCGATTTGGTTCATCTATGCAACGTTTTGTTCGATAACTTATTGCCATTTTTAAGGTAATTTTATTTTGCCATTTTCACAAAAATCTTTTTTGTTATTGGCAAAAAATTGGGACAGTCGATTTTCACAAGCTTCTCTTGAGACAAATTTTTCACCAACAAAAACATTTGCCAGTGGCAAGAACAGTTGGTAATCATCTGGAACTAGGTTAAGACTATAAGATGGACGCAAAAAAAAATCCCAACCAAGCTCTAGGAACTTTTTGCGAGGCACTATTGAAGTGTGTGGTCTAGCGTTGTCCTGATAAATCATAATGCCTTTCCTATTGGCCAAACCTGGCCGCTTCTGGGCGATTGCTTTCTTCAGATGGTCCAATTATTGACAGTACAGGTCCAAATTAAGAGTTTGGCCTTAGTAGAACAGCTCATAATAGAGCGAATCCCACCAAACACACAGAAGAACCTTTTGTGACCATTAGTCCTGGCTTAGCCACCAATTGCGCCGGCTCACCGCAGTTCGACCCCGACCATTTTTGCTTAACGTTGTCGTAAGTGATCCTCTTTTCATCTCCAGTCAACATCCACTGAAGAAATGGGTTGATTTTGTTGCGATTCAGCAGTGATTTGCAGATGGAAATTAGTTCCATGTGGTTTTTTCTAAGAAAATTCATGTTGCACCCATACATAGAGCATTTTTTTTATATCCAACCTATTAAAGTGGTTCTAAAAAGATTTTTGTGCAATATTCAGCTCCTGCGCAATCGAAAAAGTGCTGGTATGACGGTCGGAATTGAAAATTTTCATTATTTTATTGACATTTTCGACAACTAGTCCTACGGAACGTCGTGCGTCTTTAACATCAAAATTACCGGGTCGGAATCGACGAACCCTAAATTACACATGATTAGCTGATACAGTATTAGGACCATAGACATTATTCAAATTTTCAACCGCTTGGCTTACGTTTTCGCCTTTATCTAAGAAAAACTGAAAACAAGGAAAAATTTTTCTTTTTGGTGCCCATCTTTGGCACGTGCAAACAATATTCAATCAAGCAGTCACAAAAATGTCTGTCTGTCTGCTTTTAGTACGAAAGCATACGCTTCTGACACCGTTTAGCGTATATTGATAGCACTTATGCAAGGCGAGTTATCGATTACTAACGACATGATCGAAAAATAATGGATTACTTTTTACTAGACCTATTATTAAAAAGCTAAGTCCCGAAAAGCTGTCTGTCTGTATGTGATCGATTTTTTTAAATATACAGAACGGATTTTTGTTTGAAGCTAACAGAGATACACTAAAGTAATGTATTAGAGAATTCGCCCTATCCGGAGAATAAAGTCAAATTTTGTATGCTTATATATGGGACATCTGACTTAGGCATGTATTTATAGGTCAAATTGTAGATGTAAAAAATATTACAAATTTGTCCTGTCACTATCTTTTATGATTGTCTCACAACAACTACTTTAATATTCAAAATTTCAAATAATTATACTACTTTCCATATGAGTGGAGTCGCAAATACAGCTAGGAATAATATAGAACAATATTTAGTTGTTTGGATTATTGCATTACAGTTGTCACACCAGTTAAGTAATCGAGTCGTTAACTAATTGTTACGCTGAACTATTATGAACTCTTAGGGCCTGTTTCACAAGTTACTGATAAAGTGTCGGATAGTTTACCGACAAATAAACTAAGTAGCAGAATAAAGTCTCTAAAAAGATATTCTAATAAGTGAATAATTAATAAAAAATCGCGGCAATTTTGAATTAGGTATTTGCTATCCAGCAGATAAACAAAATAACAGCCACATGATCTACCTATTAACTTATCGGGGACATTAAGTGCTGAATAAGCCTATCAGAAACCTGAGAAACGAATTCCGAGATATGTGTCAGATATGTTCCGAATAAGCTAACTGACAGTTTATTGATAACTTGTGAAACAGCCCTTAGCTTTATAACTATTAGCTGTTTAGATTACTCAGCATTAATAATTTGTTGTGATAGCACCAGTGCCCCGAGGCCCCCAATCTCAGGGGGCCCCTTGGACACGGACAAACTATAAATTTAACTACTGTAAATGTCTCCTAAATTCGCCATATAAATAATCCAGATTCCCTGGAATCTGGTTTACACGTCTTTTATAATGGCAACTTTTTTTAGTTTTTTACTTTTATTTTACTACAAGTTAACAAATTTTTGAAAGAATACAGAATTTAATACAGAATTCTAGACGTTGAATTCGAAACACAATGCAAAAGTTTGTGAGTATGGATGTTTGTTTGTTACTCTTTCACGATGAATCCACCGAAGCAATATCGATAAAATTTTGGCACAATTTTTCCTTATACACCGCGGTAACATATAGGCTATAGAAATCCTGTTAATTCTACAGCAATAGGATGTCATTGAAAAGCGCCATCTAGTATCAACCTATCACGCGACAATAGTCCACGCAAACGAAGTTGCGGGTAAAAGCTAGTTCGGTATAAACGATAGTACATAGTTTAGTTGGGGGGCCTTGTTTATTTTTGCCCCAGGGCCTTTAATCTAGCTACGTCACTGGATGTAAACCATCCAAATGGTTCAAATTTGTTTTAATGACAACTTATGTTATTGGTGTAGCGTATTATAGTAATTTTCATTCGTATTATGTACGTATAGTACTTTGCGCATTATCCATAATAATATTAATATAAGTTATTATATGTTTCCACGGCTAATCCGCGGGACCAATGTTGATGAAATTAAGAACAATTGAAGCTTATGCACGGCTAACGTATAGGTTAAAGAAATTCCCATGTTTCCTTTAGGAACAAGAAAAAACGCTTAATACATAATTGTGGGTATTCTAACACTTATGATGACGTGAACGAAGTCGGGGGTAATACTAATGTATAAAATACTACTACTAGCACTAGTCAAAGTGCAAAAAAAATATCCGTTTTGTCGTGTTAATTGCCTCTTCAGGTGACAAGAGGGCTGGCTCCTTTTACGCACAAAGAATCAGCTTAGCGATTTAGTGCGAAAACGCTGCCAGCATTCTTGGGACCATTCCACGTGGGCATGATTTGTATAGTCCTAGCGTGTAAGTAATTTAAGATAGATATTATTAATTATTAATATATACCTATAATTTGTACATTTTTGCTGTAAATAAAAAAATATATATTTTCTAGTATATTACTTCTAGTTTATAAAAGTTTAAGAAAAAGTATCCCTTAATCAGTCAATCTACAAACTTTGACTCAAACAATATATAAAGTTTATTCTTTTATCGTATTTTTGTAGCCGTGTGTACCAAAATATCAATGAAATAGAAAGTCGAGATGTCTCATTTATGTTGTTTAATAACTGTTACTACCGCTTAGCTTTTATATTTCGATTACGTTATCGCGAACGAAACAATACCAGTTATGAGTTGAAGTGGCAATGGGCGGGACAAAGTGCGAAGATGATGTCATGATGAGTTTTTACTTAAAAACTTTCCAACATGTATTTGCTTCATTGATATTTGGAATTTATCATGCGCTTCTCGTAAATCGAAGAAATCGTTGGGAATCTTTAATAAAAAAGTAAAGTGGTAAAAGTAACAGCTTGTTAAAACCCATTGTTTGACATAGGTCTCCTCTCTTTGCTTTCGGAGAGAAGGGTTGGAGCTAAGACCTACCACGCTACTCCAATAACGATTGGGAGATTACACATATCCCTCAAATTATCCAGCGATATGTAGACCCTCACCTGTCGTGTCGTTTCTGGCTGAGTAGAATAAACCACTCTCATTTCTTACCGAGGTGTCGTAAAAGGCGACTAAGGTATGTTGACCCACCGTGTAGTATCCGACTGAGTAGAATAGACCACCCTTACCGAGTGTAGAAAATACGAGTAAGATAAGTTGAGCAGGCGGCCAGTCGTATAATACGTAGCCAAATCATGTTATAACATGTGTAAAATAAAGGGAGGAAGATGTAGATTTCCTCACGATGCTGTACTTTAGCGAAAAGTGTGTGATAAATTGCATTATGTAACTCAAAAGAAGTCGTTGGATATGAGTAACTTGTCAATCCGAATTGGAGCAGCTTCCTAAGTCGCACTAACGGGAAGATGAAACCTTTGCCGGCATTGTAACGGGTTACTTTACTTTTACTTTTTTATTACAACTAGCAACGATAGTAATCTAAGAACAATATTAAATTTAGGTCAAAAGTTAAGTATATACCATTTCAGATTTTCACCTACATTGTAATATATACAGAATTTCAACCACTTCATAAAGCTCGTTAGCCGTGTGGTATTCGGCTAAGTAAAATAGTACCACCCTCATTTCTTACCGAGGTGTCGTAAAAGGCGACTAAGGTAAGTTGACCCACCGTGTGGTAGGTATCCGGTTAAGTAGAATAGACCACCCTCCTTCTTACCGAGGTGTCGTAAAATACGACTAAGGTAAGTTGACGTCAGGCAGGCGGCCGGTCGTAAAAACGTAGCTTAATCATCTTACATGTTTATAACATGTCGTGCCGACCCCACTTAGAGTGGGATAAGGGCAGGAGGATATACTTCATAAAGCTCGTATATAAGGCTAGCTGAACCGGCAAACGATTTGCCATATAAATTATTGCCGGTCCTCTCCTAATTATCTTAGCATGATGTAACATAGTCTATAGCCTTCCCTGATAAATGGACTATCAAAGAATTTTTTAACTCAGTCTAGTAGTTCCTGAGATTAGCGCATTCAAACAAACAAACTCTTCAGCTTTATATATTAGTATAGATAAAGGATGTCTTTTTTCTTATATACCTACAGCGACATGATTTTAAATTCCAAATGTCTATATGACAAACCTAAAAAGAGTATCTTTTTCCTTATATAGTGACATCATCATCTTCCTGCCCTTATCCCACACTAAGTGGGTCGGCACAACATGTTATAAACATGCTGTCACATGATTTGGCTGCTTTTACGACCGGCCGCCTGCCTGACGTTAACTTACCTCAGTCGTATTTTACGACACCTCGGTAAGAAAGAGGGTGGTCTATTCTACTAAACCGATACCACATGGTGGGTCAACTTACCTTAATCGCCTTTTATGACACCTCAGTAAGAAATGAGGTTGGTCTATTCTACTCAGCCAGATACCACACGGCGGTTTCCTTATACAGTGACAACATGATTTTAAATTTCAAGTGTATGATAAACCATCGTAATAAAGGTCATCTATACATATTATAAAACAAAGTCCCCAGCGGCTGTCTGTATGTGATAGATTTATTCAAAATATATTGAACGGATTTTTGAACGGTCTTAACTAAAAGGTAGTGCAATTTTTGAGGAAGGTTAAGGTTAGTACATTGGAATTCCCTCGGAGTCAGAATTTACGTCAAAAACTTTGCGACGCACTGATTCACTCAGGCGAAGTCCAACTTGTCGTAATAATAAAACAAAAAAACCCAACTATCCGACATTGAAAAAGCATACTCTATAAATCCGTAGCCCTTAGACTTAATGGTACTCTAACGAAAGAATGCAACCTGACTTATTGACTTATGGAAAACACTACCTTTGTGACATCATGCATGTAATTTTATAAAATAATAAACAGATAATAACTATAAACAATATAGATGAGTTATATTTCGTAAATAGAACAGTTATCAAAACGTTACTATAGCATTTAAAGTAAAGCACACGTTAAAGCTAAACCTAATTTTTCAACAAACTAACACAGCAATAACAAGGGTTTAGTTAACGTAGATTAGTTAATTTAAATAAAAAGCTACATAAGCGGTATATTAGGTTTTATAAAGGATAAATTTAAATTGTTTTTTTTTACGATTAATATCTTAATTACACTTTAAATGCGACCACTACCTAAACTAAGCCTAGCTTGTTTTAATGGAGTTTTAAAAAATTATAAAAGTTGGCTATATTAACTCTGTCAATACCTTTGTACGCTGAAATTTACCAAATACTTTCATTATAAAGAATCTTTAAATCTATTGAAGTTATATAAAAGTTTACTAGTTGAACCGTTATTACTTGGTTCTCAGCATCACAAATCTTCAAATCAAGCGTAGTGATCATCAATTACCTCCAGTTACCTCTTTATAGTTAAGTCTAACATTTAAAAAACATTCCAAATTAATGTGTATGAAAATATGGAATAAAATTAAATAGACGAAATTACGACAGTTATATTTAATATTATGTTATAAAAAATGATCGTTCTCAAGCCATAGAAATCAATATAATAAATACGCTCATTTTATGTTTACTTAATTTTATTAACTTATAAACATTGATTATTATAAAACTTACATTGACATAAACGCGAATAATGCTAGAAACGCAAATATTATTCTAAGTACATTATTATCCTGTTTCGTTTAACACAGCATGTGCTTTCACCTTTTATCATAAACAAAGCCACTGTTAAGCTCACACTGATCAACGTTCAAACCGAACGTCAGTCGCGAATTAATTCACGTAATAATTGTAAATAAACATTTGTTTATAAATAAAAGCTACGATGTTCACCGGACGTGCGCTAACACCGGTATAAACAGTGGAATTAGACATCCGCACACGGGGGCAGACGCGTCGGCACTGGAGTCCATACTCCGTATCGACCTTATAACAATGAATGGAGAGCCAACCCGCAGTTTCCCGCTGCAAGCCCAATACTGCACTGCAGATTTATTTTTGGCAAATCACCCTGGCGGATTCCCCAACGGAACTACTATATTTTGTGCCAAAATACCGTACTAATTGCATGTAATAACCTATAGCGGATATTTATTTTGGTTGCGGAATCAAATTTAGACGCATGCGTGACAACAGTCGCCGTTTGAATGACCTTGTTCCCACGGTAATTGTGTCTTCGATGATATGGCCTTAGAGGTCGAGTCACGGCCAAATATACTGCGTCCATCATATTATCAGTCTTTTGACAGCTCACGCTCATTAAGTTTTGTATTGCTTACGTACAAATATCATACAAATAATATTTGTACTTTATGGATGGGTACCGCCTACTTAGTGATGTCACACATAATGGGTTACTACGATTATGCCACAGATTAAAAATAATCGGTAGAAATCGATGTTACGAGTATTAAAAGACATTTAATAACATTATATAAAGTTTTACTTTCTTCTTAGTTAATACATAAATACAAATAAAACAATCAGGATATTTTAATTTATTTTATTAGCACGAGTCGTCGGAATGATAATCAACACTAGACTCCTCCGATGAGGAGTCTTCAGTAGCAGTTATTATTAGCTCTTGTGTAGATAATATATTATCAAACGCAATATCACGTTCCCAATCAGAGAATATTACTCTTTTATACACTGTCCATTATATTAACCATCTTTTGACAGATTGACGATAGTGATGTCCTAAAGATTCTCGTATGCGATACCATTCCGATTATAGTACCTACTATCATTAATCGAATTACGTACCTAAGTAATTCGATTAATGATAACCTACGTTAACTAATAACAGATATAGAAATCAACATTTTGATTTAATATTGCCTTAGTTTTTTGAAAATAAATGTTAATCCGTGTGTATTTATTATAATCATAAAAAATATATTATACATCAACTGGCAACATCAACAGACCTTCCGCTCGGCCGCCATTTTGACGTGATCTGTCACTCTCAACGAAACGCCCGTGATAGTCACACGCATTTACGTTCGCTGAGTGTTCTCTCGCATCTGTTACACCTTGAGTTAAGTAGCTTTATTCCTCGGAAAAACTTTTGTGAAACTTATATTAATTGATCGTGAAAATGCCGAAAGGACGTGTGTTGAAAGCACAATCGAGACAGTTAGTGTTAAAACTTCATGAGTATTTTGAGCAAGAAAATCAAAATGGCGGACCTCTTATACCTATCACGCAAGTCCGAAACCGTGTTGCAGCCGCGTTGGGGATCAGTCTATCAACTGTGACTAAAATCACTACTGATGCCTACGGCAGGAGCGGCTTGGAGCAAAACAAACCATCTACACCAAAAAGAAAGCGCCGGGCTCATAAGGTGACAGCTGTTGATGACTTTGACGCTGACGCTATTCGTCGTCATGTATATGATTACTACTTGAGAAAAGAAATTCCAACTTTGAGAAAACTTATTGTTTCTTTGAAAAGAAGTGGTCTATTTCATGGTGAAAAATCTTCTTTGGTCAAAGTTTTGAACACAATTGGCTTTTCATATAAAAAGTTAAATAAAAGAAAATTATTAATGGAACGCACAGATATAGCTATAGCACGTTGTGATTTTTTAAGAGAGGCAAAGAAAATACAAGATTGGGCAAATATTGTTTTCACGGATGAAACATGGCTCAACGCTAACCACACACTATCTCGTTTCTGGACTGATGATACTGCTGATTCCACTTCCTCAGTACCAATGGGAAAAGGTGAGCGCCTAATCATTTGCCATGCAGGTACAGCAAAAGGATTTGTACAAGACGCACTGTTGGCATTTAAATCGAAGAAATCAAATGACTACCACGAAGAGATGAATGCAAATGTGTATGAAGAGTGGTTCAAAAAAATGCTCATTTCATTGGAAGAACCATCAATAATTTTTATTGATAATGCGCCCTACCACTCCCGTCAAATTGACAAAATGCCAACACAGGCTAATAAAAAGCATGAAATAATTAATTGGCTTCGGGACAATGGAGAAAATGTGGACGACTCAATGTTAAAAGTTGAATTAATAAAAATATTAAAAACCAAAAAGAGAGCAAAACGCTATGTAATCAATGAAATGGCAGCAGAATATGGCCATACTGTTCTTCGGATTCCTCCATACCACTGCCAGTACAACGCAATAGAACTTATATGGGCACAAGTAAAAGGGCATGCTGCGAGATGCAATACAAGCCCCCCATTCACAGCGAATAAAATGTTGCAATTGCTAAAAAATGCTTGCACCCACGTAACGGCCGAGAACTGGGCAAGTGTGGTGGAAAGAACTATACTGCGTCCATCATATTATCAGTCTTTTGACAGCTCACGCTCATTAAGTTTTGTATTGCTTACGTACAAATATCATACAAATAATATTTGTACTTTATGGATGGGTACCGCCTACTTAGTGATGTCACACATAATGGGTTACTACGATTATGCCACAGATTAAAAATAATCGGTAGAAATCGATGTTACGAGTATTAAAAGACATTTAATAACATTATATAAAGTTTTACTTTCTTCTTAGTTAATACATAAATACAAATAAAACAATCAGGATATTTTAATTTATTTTATTAGCACGAGTCGTCGGAATGATAATCAACACTAGACTCCTCCGATGAGGAGTCTTCAGTAGCAGTTATTATTAGCTCTTGTGTAGATAATATATTATCAAACGCAATATCACGTTCCCAATCAGAGAATATTACTCTTTTAGTTCTTTCCACCACACTTGCCCAGTTCTCGGCCGTTACGTGGGTGCAAGCATTTTTTAGCAATTGCAACATTTTATTCGCTGTGAATGGGGGGCTTGTATTGCATCTCGCAGCATGCCCTTTTACTTGTGCCCATATAAGTTCTATTGCGTTGTACTGGCAGTGGTATGGAGGAATCCGAAGAACAGTATGGCCATATTCTGCTGCCATTTCATTGATTACATAGCGTTTTGCTCTCTTTTTGGTTTTTAATATTTTTATTAATTCAACTTTTAACATTGAGTCGTCCACATTTTCTCCATTGTCCCGAAGCCAATTAATTATTTCATGCTTTTTATTAGCCTGTGTTGGCATTTTGTCAATTTGACGGGAGTGGTAGGGCGCATTATCAATAAAAATTATTGATGGTTCTTCCAATGAAATGAGCATTTTTTTGAACCACTCTTCATACACATTTGCATTCATCTCTTCGTGGTAGTCATTTGATTTCTTCGATTTAAATGCCAACAGTGCGTCTTGTACAAATCCTTTTGCTGTACCTGCATGGCAAATGATTAGGCGCTCACCTTTTCCCATTGGTACTGAGGAAGTGGAATCAGCAGTATCATCAGTCCAGAAACGAGATAGTGTGTGGTTAGCGTTGAGCCATGTTTCATCCGTGAAAACAATATTTGCCCAATCTTGTATTTTCTTTGCCTCTCTTAAAAAATCACAACGTGCTATAGCTATATCTGTGCGTTCCATTAATAATTTTCTTTTATTTAACTTTTTATATGAAAAGCCAATTGTGTTCAAAACTTTGACCAAAGAAGATTTTTCACCATGAAATAGACCACTTCTTTTCAAAGAAACAATAAGTTTTCTCAAAGTTGGAATTTCTTTTCTCAAGTAGTAATCATATACATGACGACGAATAGCGTCAGCGTCAAAGTCATCAACAGCTGTCACCTTATGAGCCCGGCGCTTTCTTTTTGGTGTAGATGGTTTGTTTTGCTCCAAGCCGCTCCTGCCGTAGGCATCAGTAGTGATTTTAGTCACAGTTGATAGACTGATCCCCAACGCGGCTGCAACACGGTTTCGGACTTGCGTGATAGGTATAAGAGGTCCGCCATTTTGATTTTCTTGCTCAAAATACTCATGAAGTTTTAACACTAACTGTCTCGATTGTGCTTTCAACACACGTCCTTTCGGCATTTTCACGATCAATTAATATAAGTTTCACAAAAGTTTTTCCGAGGAATAAAGCTACTTAACTCAAGGTGTAACAGATGCGAGAGAACACTCAGCGAACGTAAATGCGTGTGACTATCACGGGCGTTTCGTTGAGAGTGACAGATCACGTCAAAATGGCGGCCGAGCGGAAGGTCTGTTGATGTTGCCAGTTGATGTATAATATATTTTTTATGATTATAATAAATACACACGGATTAACATTTATTTTCAAAAAACTAAGGCAATATTAAATCAAAATGTTGATTTCTATATCTGTTATTAGTTAACGTAGGTTATCATTAATCGAATTACTTAGGTACGTAATTCGATTAATGATAGTAGGTACTATAATCGGAATGGTATCGCATACGAGAATCTTTAGGACATCACTATCGTCAATCTGTCAAAAGATGGTTAATATAATGGACAGTGTATAGTAACAAATACCTATCATCTAATGTCACCACTCAGTATATTTACAAGAACATGTGTAACCTATTTCAGCAAACTCAAATCAATAAACATATCGACGTTAGCAATTGTGATGGTATATGAGTATTAATCGAAGATATTATATAAATCGTATTTGTCTGTGCAGTTATTTATATCAGACATTACATCCATTGTGTTAATTGTGTTAACATTTAAAATTAAATTATAGCATAACGACAGAAGAACACACACTCGAATCCATTGCTTCATAAATGGGTTATCCAATTTTTCACAAAGTATCTTTAGAATACCGTTGGAGCTACCACGTAATCTGTTCATCATTGATGCGGCTCTTTTCCTCATGATTGCATAAAAATCATCCGTTCGAGCTTCAGCAAACATCAATGACGCGCTACAGAAAGGCGGCGACCCCAACATTCGGAACCCATTAATATATAGGATACGCAGTTCATTGTAGGCCTTCAACGAATATGTCACCCACAAAATGTTTTGCAATATGGCTTAAACAATATGAGCATTATATCTTTTACAACGCGCAAACCTAGTTAACATATTGCATCGAACCGCCAACGCCCTACGTTCCCTTTCAATGTCTCTAACATCAGAGAGGTCGGCTGTAACGATATGGCCGATGTATTTAAAATAATTCACTATTTTCAACGTAACACCATTTTAAGACACTAACGGGACGTCCTCTGGAGAACTTACTCTACTTTTAAAAACTAGTAGCTCCCTTTTTCATATTATATACGAGACCATGTGAGATTGAGACAATGAGAAGACAATGAGCTGGTTGTTTCAAGTACCACAAAAAATTTCAAAAAAAAAATCAAAAAATTTAACAGAGAAAACAGAATCTATCATCATTAACTGTAAGGTGTTTAGTAGGGCGATCCTTTGCCTTAACTTAATGTTGTGTTCCTTCGTGTAATTTCTTTTAATAAGGAAAAAATTATCAGCCATACTTCACAAAGGTCACAAAATTTATTAGGTAGCAGATACCAGTCGTATAAATCTAGATGTTGAAGCGGAAAAGCAATAGTCCTGTGACTAAATCTGACTTTTTCGAATTATCAATATAGTTCTTGCATTAATAGTAATGTGTTTGATAGCGTCGCCAAGTGATACTGGCAATCGTAGAACCATAGTTAATGTATAGACACCGACTATATTCACGTCTTATTCTATCGGGTTAGCCCGACTAGTTTTGAACCCATCCGGGGCACTTATTCATGAACTATTATGAATCGTGTAAAGATAATAAAACTATAAAGTTTTTTTAGACTTTTGCTCTACCAAAGCAAAGTAGAGCATTAAAGTAATTACATACCGACGAAAATATTAAAAATATTAACTTAGCAAATATAATTGCAACAGTTAAGATGTTGACGATGATTTACGACTCTTATCCACTCTGTCCAGTGGCGTTGTTAAAATGGTTAGGGCCAACAACATTGTACGATAATTTTACACATTTTCATTTGAAATCATCATATGATTCTATAGAAATATAATTTGATACTTAAATATATTTTAAAACCCCGGGTATATTGATTTTACATACTGTTATTTGTAGCTAAAAGGCAAGTTTTAATTTAATCTGTAATTGTAATTGGGAAAAGACCTCATCGCTCCGTTTAGAGAAAGGTTAGAACTAAAACCCACCTGTTCAAAAGCGAATTGGTAGGTTACATAAATCTCCAAAATTCTCTAGAGATATGCAGGTTTCCTTCATTCCTTAAAAAGCATGTGATAAATTGCAATTATTAATTACATCAGTTTTAACATAAAAACTCTATAGTGCCTGCTCGTGGTTTGAATCCATGACCCTCTCGAAAAAGTGGCAAGGTCTCTCCGCTGAGTTATCACAGCTCCCACTTACCACTTTTCATCTTATAACATATAATTTCATAACTATGCATTTTATTGGAGTACACAGTACAATGTATAGGATTATTTTAATCAAATATTTGGTTATCTCGACAGATAGTTACCAATCGTACCAGAGATAAACTCTCGTCTCTCATTGTATGTACACAGTTATATCATAGTTTCAATTTTGTTTCTGTTCATAAAGATAACGTTGTTATATTGATGTCAATCATCCTTATCACAAATAAAGTTGTTGAAATAACGGATGAACGGAAATTTTCTAATCTTAGACAACCCACTTGCCAGATTTAAAAAACTGGACAAAAATATAAATAGTAAGAAGTGGAAAATATTGAATACTAAATCATCTATTTTTTTCTAATAAGCCAACAACTTTTCAAAACGTAAAATAAAACAATAACCCTCGCCAATCAATCTTTAAATATTCTGTTTAACATCGACAGTAAAGCATTGGATTTTTTTTCTAATTCTTAATTTAAATGTCAAAATATAACAGACATTTAAATTTAAAAATTAAAAGCGAATATACATTAAATTGAGAAAAGCACTTTTCGGTATTTTTGTAATTGTTAGCACATGCTTTGTATAAAAAAAATTGAAAATCAAACGGAAGCGTTGTATCTTTGAACGGTATTTTGGTACAGAAAATCTCAATACACAATGTTTATCAGGTCTGATGTCACATTAATTTTATTAAAAAATGTAAGTAAGCGGAATAAATTGCCGTAAAATATTCAGTTCGATAAATTCAGCTATTTCCGCCGTAATATTAGGTCTTGAACGACGTTTCCATGAAATGGGACGAGGCTAACGATCGCTGACGAGTAATGCTAAAACAAATTGTCTATGACATAAGGATTAGCAAGAAAATGGGTTTGAACCACTTATTCTTTGGTTGGAATCCCGTATCTAATACCTTTTACTATAAACGGTGTAATAAGCATTAAAAAGAAATAATAAACTATAAATTTATACGCCGTGTGGTATCCGGCTGAATAGAATAGTACAACCCTCATTTCTTACCGAGGTGTCGTAAAAGGCGACTAAGGTAAGTTGACCCACCGTGTGGTATCCGGTTTAGTAGAATAGACCACCCTCTTTCTTACCGAGGAGTCGTAAAATACGACAGAGGTAAGTTGACGTCAGGCAGCCGGTCGTGAAACGCAGCCAAATCATGTGACAGCATATTTATAGCATGTTGTGCCGACCCCACTTAGAGTGGGATAAGGGCAGGAAGATGATGAATAAAATATAAATTTATAAAAAGCTCAATTGACCAAAACAAGTTTTGAATTTGTGACCTTAAAAAATGCACTTATGTCATATCGCGTTTACACATCCCAAGCATAATATAATCAATGGGAAACGGATGTCAATTATCAGTTTGATAAAAAACCTCATACAAGATACCTAACTTCCAATGAAAGTTATTAAATAATAAATGTGATTTGTAATATTAACTTTTCCCCGCGACTATTGCGTGGACCTTAAAGTAACTTACTCGTGTATCACTGAATTGAACAAATTATTAACATACATTTAGTCAACATCTCTACAAAAATACGATATCATCCTTACTAATATTATAAATGGCAAAGTCTGTCTTATACGTTTTCGTGGCTAATTCGCTGAACCTATATAGATGAAATTTGGTACAATTAACGTTTATATTTATTTATTTATTTATTTATTTATTTATGTACCAAAAAAGAAAATATACAAAAATGCAGTTAGATGGAAAACAAGTACAAAGGATAACTTATCTCTATAAGAGATCTCTGCCAGCGACCCTTGGTGGTTGGATAACTAAAAGAAACGTAGTATAGGTACATTAAAAAATTAAAATACAACAAAACACTATAAACAAAATAATAAACTATATATTGATAAACTTACATTCTAATATAAAATACATATATATTAATACTAATACTACTATGAAGTGAAATAAACTTACATAGATATAGGTTATGACAGCGTGGAAAGATAGTATTGCTTTAGCCTAAATTTGAAAGTGTGCAAGGAAGGAGAGTCTTTAAAAATGCTATCTGGTAGTGAGTTCCAAAGACGGGATGCAAGGACTGTAAAAGACTTAGAGAAAACATGGTTTTATAAGAGGGTACTGACAATAACTTAGTTGCTACGCAAGAACGTGCAGGTCTATTACGAGGGGGAGCCATATGAAAACGCTCACGAAGATAAGGAGGTGAAGAAGTATTAAGAATCTTAAAGAGAGTGGTGAGAATGTGAATATTCCGGCGAAGGCGGATAGGGAGCCATTTCAATTTTTGACGAAATTGAGATATATGATCAAATTTGTGTAGTCCGTATATGAAGCGGATGCACAAATTTTGAAGTCGTTCGAGTTTGTTTAATAGCTCCTCAGTAGCATTTACGTAGCATACGTCAGCATAGTCGAGGAGGGGAAGCAGAAGGGAATGTGATAACAAGATTTTGGTTTTAAAAGGTTTTAAAAGGAAGTTTTATATACCGGGTTAATAAATAAAAATCGTTTAAAAAAGTTATTTTAAGATAGTTTTTATATATTTGTTTTTGTTTATTGAATAAATTTAACAGAGCTATTTTAATGTAAATTAAGTCGTAAGGGTTATTTACAAAAATTATCAAACTATGCTCTCAAGAAAACGATAAATCTCTCACAGCCTTCTTAGATCGATCTGATTTTTGCGATGGAGATATTTGCAGTGTTAGTGAGTGACAGAAACTACTGTTAATTCTAAGACTTCAGTCCACGCAACTAAATTGCGAGTAAGAGAATTAATAGGTTTGCCATTACAGCAGTTTAAAAACATTATTAAAGAGAGGCTGAAACAGAAAGCTTGAGAAGAAAGCTATACTGTTGAGGATTATTTAGACGATAAGATATAATGCGTGGATATAGATATTTTTCGACCCTATACAAGATAGAAACGATTAAATGTAACTAGTATTAAGAATTGTATTTTTAAAAGAGCAACCGCCGAGTTTCTTGCTGGCTCTTCTCGGTAGGAACAGCTTTCCGAACCAGCAGTGAGTTGACGATTCAAAAGCACTTGTTTACAAGTTTATTTGAATAAAGAATATTTTGAATTTGAATACAATAAAATAGTAAAATTTAATACTAGTAATAAATATACAAAGAATGGTAAAATTGAATCATGACGTGTGTGGTATATATTATTTATTAATGGCACGTGCAAATGTAGGTGAGCGAACAAAGATTTTAGTTTTAGATAGATAGGTTTAATATTATTGACATAATAGCAAAATAATTTATCATAGTTATTTGTGTATTACATTATTTACAATAGGTAAACTCTATCTTTTAAATCACTTTTGGTCCGAATGTTTATTCATATTCGATTATTATTTAGGACAATGATCGCATCTGAGTAGAAAGAGTACTTTTTATGAGGTTTTCGTTGTGTAATAAACATCGTTACTAATATTATAAATGCGAAAGTCTGTCTGTCCGTCTGTTACGTTTCCACAGCCAATCCGCTAAACCAATATCGATAAAATTTGACACAATTATTCCTTATACAGCGGGGTAACATATAGGCTATAGAAATTCTGTTAAATCAACAGGAATTAAATTCAGGAGGAATTAGATAGGATGACATTCAAAACGCCATAAACCTATGGAACTTATTTTTATTCACGATCTGTCAAAATCAAGTCAAATCTGTATTTACAGAAGTATTTAGATTCCAAGTTTTTCGGCTTACGTCAAAAGAGTTGCCTTTAAAGAGTATTTATATTTTATTTTATTTTAATTCGCTTACTGGACTAATTTAACTGAGCTATTACAATGGATAATTAATATTTTAATATTAATTTATGTTATTAAGTTATACGGGTTATTTACTAAAATAAATAAGCTTAAATAATTACGTTATCATGTTACGTCAATACAGTCCAATTAATAAAATATAAGCTAATTTTTATAATAAATATAACAAAATGATATATATAAATAGGTCCATACAGGTTCCGCGTAGTTTAATAATCAACATTGAAATATATAAACATTTTTAATATTATAGTAAAATCAAAGACTCTCTGACCGCGGATGAAAAAATGTAGAAGCAGGACACCCTCTGTTGCATTCTCTGTCGCCCTTACGGACCTTACGGTAGGGATAGTGACAAACCGATTTGTCGATGTTTATGTCATAAAAAGTGTGAAAGACATTGATCGATAAGTGACGCACCGCAGGCGCCTGTCTATAGCACATCGACGCTTTATGGTACCGCGGGCAGCGCCCGTCTAACAGTAGTTTAATGTAAACTAGTAAGATCCCGTGGTTTCACCTGCGTAATTTTTATTTTTTTACATTTTTTAAACGGATCCCAATTTTTTGTGTAATATAGCCTTTGTATGAAATCGGTCTAGTAGTTTTTGTGTGAAAATATTGCAAACATACATACAAATTTTTCCTCTTTATAATATTAGTATAGATTAAATCAGTACCGAATGGGCATCTCTGATCACAATCTCGGTTATGTTTAAGTATATAAATACGGAATATAAAAGTTTTAATCTATATGCATCTAAATACTTCTGATACCTAAAAAATATAAGGGTATTTAAGGGGAGGCAAAAATCTCTCATAAACTTCATACTATTTTTCAATTATCCTGACGTGTGGTATCCGGCTGAATAGAATAGTTCAACCCTACTAGAGACTAGGTTAAGTTGACCTGCCGTGTGGTATCCGGCTGAGTAGAATATACCACTCTCATTTATTAGCGAGGTCTTGTAAAATGCGACTAAGGTAAGTTGACCTGCTGTGGTATCCGGCTGAGTAGAATAGTACCACCCTCATTTCTTACCAAGGTGTCGTAAAAGGCGAGTAAGGTAAGTCGACCCGCCGTGTGGTATCCGGCTGACTAGAATAGACCAACCTTATTTCTTACCGAGGTGTCGTAAAAGGCGACTAAGGTAAATTGACCCGCCGTGTGGTATCCGGCTAAGTAGGATAGACTATCGTCATTTCTTACCGAGGTATCGTAAAAGGTGACTAAGGTAAGTCAACCCACCGTGTGGTATCCGGATAAGTAGAATAGACCACCCTCTTTCTTATCGAGGTGTCGTAAAATATGACAAAGGTAAGTTGATGTCAGGCAGCCGGCCGGTCGTAAAATACGTAGCCAAATCATGTGACAACGTTTATAACATGCTGTGCCGACCCCACTTAGAGTGGGATAAGGGCAGGAAGACGATGATTAATAATATATGGTCATTCTTCAGGCTTTCAGCTATCTCTACAAAAAAGATTTGTCGATCGTAAATACTTTTTTGGGAGATTTATGTAACCCGACCATTTATAATATTTTCGCATTTATAATATTAGTAAGCTGTGATGGCCTAGCGGTGCGACCGTGTGAATCTCTAGAGACGATCATGGGTTCAAACCCGGGCTGACACCAATGAGTTTTTCTATTAAAACTTATGTGTCTAATTGATAATTGAAATTTATCACACGCTTTTCGGTGACGGAAAACATCGTGAGGAAACCTGCATATCTCTACAAAATTCTAGGGATATGTGTAACCTACCAATCCGCATTGGAGCAGCGTGGTAGGTCTTAGCTGCAAAAATGGAGAGAGGAGGCCTATTCTCAGCAGTATATTAGTAGGAAGGATTATATAATCGCTTCCGATCAAATGTGATTATCGACAATTTCTAATACATACGTATACAATCGACGTGATGTTTTACTTTAATGCTAATTGCTAACGCGTTTGTACGTGACCTGCCTTTAGAGTTAAGCCAAGCACGTTTAGCTATTCCTGTATAATATACATTACAAGCTGTGGTAGCCCAGCGGTAACAACGTGCAACACTTTCAAGGAGGTCACGGTTTCAAAACCGGGCAGACATCAACGAGTTTTTCTGTTAAAACTTATGTGTCAATTGCAATTTATCACACGCTTTTCGGTGAAGGAAAACATCGTGAGGAAACCTGCATATCTCTAGAGAATTCTGGAGATATGTGTAAATTACCAATCCACATTGGAGCAGCGTGGTCAGTCTTAGCTCCAATCCTTTTCTCCAAAAACGGAGAGAAGAGGCCTATTCTCAGCAGTGGGATAGTAACAGTAGTACTTACTTGCTTATACATTTCCTATTGGTGGTTCATCTCGAGTGTAAATATTAAAGCCACTTTAAATAAATATATGGGACACTTACACCCAAAGTAAGTAACTTAATACTTGTGTTATGGGTAACAGACAACTAGTGAATATATGTATACTTATATAATTTTTAAATACATACTTAAATACAAATATACACCCAGACTCGAAGACCAACAAATTGATGTATAGAAAATGTTGGCCGAAGGGGGAATCGAACCCGCGACCCGCGGATCTGAAGGCGGTATCACTACCCACTGCGACGCTAACGGACGAGTCTTTGATGATGTGGTTAGAACACAACGTGTCACGTGATTTGGCTAAGTATTTTACGACCGCCTGCCTGACGTCAACTTATCTTAGTCGCCCTTTGCAACGCTACGCTAAAAAAGAGGGTGGTCTATTCTACTCACCCTGATACCACACGGTGGGTCCACTTACCCTAGTCACCTTTTACGACGCTTCGGGTGGTCTATTCCACTCAGCCGGATATTAGACGACGAGTCAATTTACCTTAGTCACCTTTTACGACACTTCGGGTGGTCTATTCCACTCAGCCGGATATTAGCCGGTGAGTCAACTTACCTTAGTCGCCTTTTACGACACCTCGGTAAAAAATGACGGTGGTGTATTTTATACTGAGCCAGCCACATTAACACGTACTTGTATATTATAGATATACATAATTTACGTTCACTTATAAAAATTGTCTTATATATGCATCAGACATAATTAAGCTAGCGGGTAATTAATGTATGTACATATTATATGTTACAAAATCCTTCGACCAAATTTTAGTTTTGCCTTTATTAAAGCTTTAGGTCACTATTAAAAAACAATCATAACATATACATAAAAAGTTTATATAAATAATGAACCCGCACGTTTTATGACCAACCTTGCACTAGATTGAAAATACCACGAAGTTTTATCAATTGTTACAAAAAAAGTTCTGAGGGCGAAAATTCCAACCTACTTCTCCGTATTATTACAGCTGTAGAGATAATAAATGGATGATCCTCATTTATTATCTCTACAGCAAGTAACTCTTTTTCAATCATGGATTTTTATCGGAGTAATGTATATTTTTTTTGTTTCAGTGTCCTTAGCCTTGCTTCTAAAACGTAGCGATGTGAAAAAATAATCGATTATTAAAAATCGATTATTTTTTCACATCGCTAAATAGCTCACGCACCTATAATTGTTATACTTAGTTAGGTATATAATAAATCTCTACCAGACAACACGGCCTTTTAATATCAAGTAATGTTCTGAAACTGAAGTAAAATTACAAGAAATGTAAATTATATTTAGAATTAATTACAATTGTTAATATGTTTTTTATAAAGCATGTAAAGAACTAAAATAAATAAATTCCAATAACAAAAAAACACTCTTTACTATATAACACGTCTAAATAAAAAGTGATAAATATGTAATTCTTAATATAGGTGAGATAAAATTAATGAACGAAAAATATTAATATTATCGTGGGATGCTCATATTACTTACTTAGGGATAAAAAAATAGGTTATAACCAAGCTTTGCCTAGCTAAATGCGATTGATTGTGATGAAAAAAAAGTTTTATTCAATAAAAAATGAGAAATTTATCAAATTATTGTATTGTCACCGTTTCTTGACGAGTGTCGAAAGTTTGAATTAAATTTAATTGTTCAAAGTAGTTCAAAATTCAGTGCAAACATACATAGATCCAAATCAAATCAAAATAATCTTTATTCATAGGAATAAAGGTTATTTTGATTTGAAAAAGCTTATAGAAGCTTTTTCAAGCACTTTTGAATCGTCAAGAATCAATATGATTACCAAAGCTACAACTGGTTCGGAACGGAGAACCAGAAAGAAATCAGAAGTTAATCATATAAACATTTTCAATTTTACATTATTAAACCGCAGTCTTGTATGAAGTTGAAAGGCAATTCAAATTCAGGCATTTTGTCATCCAAATAATCTTTAATTTTGGAATTTGCTTTACGTATAAGCAAACCTCTTACACTTAATTTAAACCTTTCTGTAGACTAGTCTAGTATGGATTGCGGAATTTTATAAATAATAAATAAAAATAATAATGAAAATATAAGAGCGAATACCGATACTATCGAATGAGTTGCTAACTCTACTGAGTCGCGACACAGGTATCATAAGCATTTTGTGACCTCTCGTATGTCTATGATATACATCAAATTACGTCTTACACCTATGATTTTTTTATACCTACCTAATAACACCTATATACATTCAGGTGAAACTAATAAAAGCCTGTTAAAAAATGTCACATAACTAATACATTAAGGCGACCCAGAAATATGCCAAACCGTCTTAGCCTAGCGCTTATACTAAGTAATTGGATCAAACAATTAGGGGACACTCGATTTAGCACGTACAAACTGCATCAGCATTTTAGTTAACTGCTATATGATGTGAACATGACATTGTTTTTTAATAATGATTCTAATAATAATAAAAAATACAAAAAAAATTATTCTTATATTCACTCTTTTTTATTCTTTCTTATTCAATTCGCTTGCACAGTGTAGTAGTACTCGCACAGAAGTATTAAATGAATTTCATTAGGACTGTTTTTATGTGTATTATCTGAACTCTATCTTCATCAATCTCCTGCCCTTATCCCACTCTAAGTGGGGTCGGCAAATATAAACATGTCGTCACATGATTTGGCTAGGTATTTTACGACCGGCCGCCTGCCTGACGTCAACTTACTTTAGTCGCCTTCTGCGACACCTCGGTAAAAAATGGGGTGGTCTGTTGTACTTAGCCGGATACTACACGGCGGGTCAACTTATCTTAGTCGCCTTTTACAACACCTCGGTAAGAAATGAGGGTGGTCTGTTCTACTCAGCCGGATACCACACAGATAGCCGTGTGGTGGTGTGGAACTCTATCTTGTCGTTTAAAAAATACTTATACCCGCCACATTTAAAGTTTTTTATCATAGGTATATTTTTAAAGCAATAGGTACTATGGAGCAAGCATTATGTGCGATATTCGATAATAGTTAAGCAAATTATTAGATGAAATAATAACATAAATTAATGACCTACATTTTTTTAAATAACAATAATGTTTATTGATAAATCAAGTGGACATGATATATTGGAACCTTGGCGAATTAACCAGAGTTAATTGTATTTCAGGTTCTACTGCCAACTAACAGTATTCTTTAATTATTATTATAATATATATTTATGTTCAAGTATTAATATAGAATTTTTATAGAAATTAGAATTCATCAACCCATTAATATTTATGAGATATAACGGGAAGCTATTTCGTGTTTGACATAAATGAAACAAACAAATACCCTAAATCATTATTATATTATACATAATTTGCTATTTGTTCGGATCTCCTTTTCGTGAATTGCCCAAATTAACACTTCTCCCTGCGTCTAATTTCCTTTCAAAATTGTGGCAGTTTATTATTATTTTTTGTCACTCATGCATTTATTTACAAAATACATTACCTTTTTTAAATATTTTCTAAAACAAACAGAAGAAAACATTTAAAAATATAAAAAATTGTCATCCATGGAGAGCGGAGAAATGACCCAAGCTCTTGGCGGTCAGGAATACAGAGTGAGGAACCTCCTTACAATGTGTGCTGTCTCAAGCAACACCGCCTTCTGTATCCTGCCCTTGATCCAACAACTAAGCGAGAGCCTCTTGAGATGTTGGTCGAGACTCTTCGCTCGTAGACCGCTCAACAATTGGAACAATTATTGTTGAGTCAATACTCACCAGATTATATAGAGCTCCACTCCACTCAGAGCGGGATAAGGGCAAGAGAATGAAATGTTTTTTTAAAGGAATCGCCAATAAATTCAAGGTCAATCGTAAGACCTCGGACCAATAGCAACACTCCTGCACACCCATTTTAGTGACAATCAGTTGCTATTCAGAGGAAGTGTGCCATTTAAGGAGTCTATTTTGAGCCGTTCAGCTCACGGTCATGTGTGCATATCCCGTTGAGATTTACACACTTCATTGTTTGTATTTATTCAGGCGTATATACGCTGGTTTATGTCCCTAGGGCTATTTCAGTGGCGTAGGGCAAGATGGGGAGGTCCGAGCCCGAGGGCCCCCAAGGCCAGTGGGCCCTCGTATTCTTATACTGTAAATTGAACTAGTGATAATTTCTTTCGCGTTCGGTATATAAATAAACTCGGCAATCGTTTTTTAAGCCGATATTTACGTTTATGTGTATTTTTATTTAGTTATTAAATTATAGCGGTATCTCGATGATGATGATTGTGGGATAATTGCCATTTTATTGAAATTATAGTACCTGGGTGACCGAGCCTTGCTCGGTAATTTTTAGAATGATGTAAAAAAAATAAAATTTAAAAAAAATTTGAAAAGAAAAATAATAGGGCAGGTGGGGTTCGATCCTAGGTATTTTCACCTATCTAGACCGCTTGTTCCCCAAATGAACTATCATGACTTAACGTTTGACAGCAAAAAATTGTGATTGCATTCAACGTAAATTTCAAAATAATTTTAGAGCCCGAAATGAGGGCTAAAACGAATTTTTTTTACGATTTATTTGAAACTTTATGAGGTTTGTGTGGGGCACTTGTATAATAACTGTATGGGGACATCTCCATACAAATTCGGTCTTTCTTAAATTTTCAGGCAAGTGTCATGTATATAGAAGCGAAATAGAGGGACTTTATGTTAATGTAACGATATAAATTTATTGTAAATGAAGTTTTTACAGTACTTTTAATATTTAAATCAAACATTTTTCATTCATATATTTTAACTTAAATTATTATAAAAATGTATACAATATGTTGGAAATAATTTTGGAAAACATTATCTAATATAATACCTTATAACAATAACTAATAAAGGAACAAAATTAAAAATAATAGGTACATTATAAATATATGGTACCTCCGTAAAATATTTTACACAATCAAATAATATATAAGTATTTTTATAGATATCTATATTAAATAGGGATGTATAGGGGATGTAAATTCGGATTTCGTTAATTAAGAGATGGCATATAATCAAACGACCTATTACTTTTTCTTTAAATTTGAAGTCTGCTATTTCTATGGATGTGATTTGGAGTGTAAAAATCGATTAACCCGAATCGAACTGAAAATGTACTATTAATAATTGAATTAATTTATCGCATTAAAGTTTGCGAAAAAACGTTTATTGATAAGCGTTTTTTCGCAAACTTTGAAATTTTTTTTTTCATTCACATTAGATAACACATTTGTCAAAGTGGACAACTACCAAAAAATAACATTAGATGCGCTGTTTGTGAAATTGCATTAAAATGTATAGTTTGGCTAAATTGGTTTTATCCAACAATGCATATCTAATCTTAAGAAAAAGAGTAAAAAAGAAAAAGGGATATCTAAAATAATCGATTTAAAAAAATCGATTTTTGATGAAAAAATAATCGATTTTTAAAAATCGATTATTTAAAAAACATAATCCATTATTTTAAAAATCGATTATTTTTACATCCCTACTGTTTACTTTTTTAACCGCTAAAAACATTGATCTTTAACAATATTTAACCAATAAAATAATACTAATTCTTTACTTTAAAGGCTGGTTATTAAAAACAACAAGTATAGAGTTATTTTCTGAGCTTAAACGGATATCAAGAGCGGAGCGAAGATGAAAATGCAATTATATTGAGTTGAAAGTTATTTTGTATATGATGTTTAACCAAAATAGTGTGTTTATTCGTCAAACGCTCTACAAGTTGTTGCCTCCAGATATAATTGGTAGAGTGACTTGCTTTGTATTTTATGACAATCATCCAAAAGACGAAAGATCTTTGGATATAACTGTTTGCTCTGATATAGGAGAGGTAATAGAGTACTATCAACGTCAGTTGGTTTCTTCAATACTAATTGATAATGTAGAAATCTCTGATATAAGAATTCTACGGAGCAGTAAATGTGAACTTTTTTACTTGGTGGCTATGAGAGATGAAATCGCTATCGTTTCCACAAAAGATAAACTTCAGATTCACAAAAGAGTTTCTAATGTTGAAACATTTAAAATAGATGATTTAGAGTGTAGGGGACATGCTTCTTTATCAATAACTCGCAAAGATGACGCTGTGTCACTAGTGTTTGATGATAATTTTGATAATTTGGCTGACAAGAAATGGGATTTAAATGTTGAAAAATCAGAAGAATCCTTGCCCATTATCACACAACTAATGAGAAAGTTGACAGAAGCAAAATACGCAACATTACACAATGAGGAAAAATATAAAGAACTTTTACAATTGAGACAAGCGGCTGCCTTTTCTATATACAAGAAAACAACCTTCAACACAGAACATCCTGTTTCTGAACTTGGCTTACAACAGGTAATATGAACCTTAAAGAAGCAGTCATCATCTTGCCCTTATCCCACCCAAGTGGGGTCTGCACAACATGTTATAAACATGCTGTAACATGATATGGCTGCGTCTTTACGACCGGCCGCCTGCCTGACGTCAACTTACCTCAATTGTATTATACGACAACTCGGTAAGAAAGAGGGTGGTTTATTCTACCATACCACATGGTGGGTCAACTTACCTTAGTCGCCTTTTACGACACCTCTGTAAGAAATGAGGTTGGTCTATTCTACTCAGACAGGTACCACACGGCGGGCCAACTTACCTTAGTTGCCTTTTACGACACCTCGGTATGAAATGGGGGGTAGTACTATTCTATTCAGCCGGATACCACACAGCGTCTTTAAAGAATCAGTATGGGCAGTATTATACTCCAGTATCAAATATTTTAATGATTAAAACATTTTCAGGCATATAACTCGCAACTCATTTCATTTCAACTTGTAGCATCTATCTATCTATCTAATTTCGGGGACACCTGTCGGTGCAGGGTGGGTGGTCAGCTCCTATTCCAGACTATTCCACCCATTTCCCCATGTTAAGACAAGGGTTTTACTACTGTCCGGACAGTGTGACCTGCTCTAATCTACCTGTAACCCTTACGAACTTGCAGCATAGATTTAGATATCAATTTCAATATTTATTCCAAGAAAAAAACTCCCAATATAATATGTTGTGGTAAGGAATCATTCTCACTATGACTTGGCTATATAACTTTTTCCTTTTCATCTTTTTTTTTCTATTTGTTTCAGGCTTACAGTTTGTTGCAAGTGGATACTGAGTCTCCTATAATAAAAATGTGCAATAGAAAAATTATTATTATAATAAACATTCAAAATAATAATAACAAGTAAGTGATTGTATTTTAATAATAATTGTTGGATAAATACAATATACTATTTTATTTTATTATTTTATGTTCACTGGTTTAATTAGTAGTGATAATACCATTTAGTAGAACCATTTAGTATATAGGAAAAATATATTTGTTTATAATATTGTAACAAATGAAATCATGGGTGAACATTTTTACCTGCAACACAAATAATGCAGCGAGTATTGTTTTACTTTAATTTTCATTTATTTACATTTATTATAAAAAAAATTGTGTAAATATCTATACTAATATAATTGTTTGTTTGTTTGAATGCGCTAATCTCAGGAACTATTAGACCACTTTTAAAAATTCTTTCAGTGTAAGATAGTCCATTTATTGAAAGCTTTCCTTGCGTGTGCTGAGTAAACTGTAATAGTTATTCAAAAATCATGTACTACAAAATTGTTCCTCCCTAAATGTTTTAAATAAAAGTCCGCGACAGCATATGTCTAGCTTTTAAGGTTAACCTACTTTAGCCATTTTTATTGTTATCAAAAGACTATTATGGTTCTAATCTTACACGCGGGCGGAGCCGCTGGCGATTGGTACTGATAAATGAATATTTTTCTTTTTACTTCCAGGCCTATGAAAAATATATGTGTTCTTTTACACAGTACTTCGAAACAATGTATTGAGTACACAACAAAACTGTATGAACCCATCAATGAAACATATTGGAAAGAAAAAGACTTTATTATTCGCAAGCAATCTACTGTAGTAGCCATTATTGATTTGAAAGAACTTCAGTATGACATGATGAGCTCTATAAATTTTGAAATTGTTGTCTGCTATACATTAGATGAGAGCATTCATTTGTTACCAATTAAGAGTGTTACAGTATCGGCCTTAAGTATTATGGATGAGAATTTTGATATTCTTTATTGCCCTGCCGTTGGTGAGTTTCACTTTGAATTACAATTTTTTTTTAATGAAGAATAAATGCTGTGATATCCCAGCAGTGCCACCGTGCGACTCTTTCTGTGTGAGTTGCAGGTTCTAACCCCTGGCAGACACCAATGAGTTTTTTTTATTAAAAACTTATGTGTCTTGACTTACACGTCTTGATTGACAATTGCAATTTATCACACCCTTTTCGGTGAAGGAAAATATCGTGAGGAAACCTGCATATCTCAAGAGAATTCTAGAGATATGTGTAACCTACCAATCTGCATTGGAGCAGCGTGGTAGGTCTTAGCTCCAACCCTTCTCTCCAAAAAAATGGAGGAGGCCTATGCCCAGCAGTGGGATAGTAACAGGCTGTTACTTACTTTACATAATTATAATAATACACTATTATATATTATATTCAACGCCGTGTGGTATCCGACTGAATAGAATAGTACCACCCTCAGTTCTTACCGAGGTGTCCAAAAATACGACTGAGGTAAGTTGACGTCAGGCAGGCGGCCAGTCGTATAAACGCAGCCAAATCATGTGACAGCATGTTTACAACATGTTGTGCCGACCCCACTTGCGAGTGGGATAAGGGCAGGAAGATGATATTATATTGTATACACTATTGTATATTTACAGATCCGAAATATTTTTTATTAAGTGTAATGGCTAGTTCAGAATGTTTCGACCTACGCCTCCGGCATATACGGAATCCTAGCGATAATCCAAAGGAAGTAACTCCTTCAGATATTTTCCACAATTATTTGAAAATGGAAAAGTATTTAGACAATGTTGCCATAAACAAGTTGCCAAGTCACATACTCTATGGTACTATGGTTGTATTTTATAAAAGTGAAGAAGCACATGCTATGAACATTCAGGTTTATACAAGGTAAGTTATATCATAAAATTTTATTTCTACACTTTGATTTTTTTTATGAACATTTATTACTTGTTTTCTATAAAAATTATGCAATTATTATAATTAAATACGCGTTTTATTCCGAATGAAAATTGTGACGATTTCTTATATTCTTCCTGAAATTATCGAATCGGATTTTTTTATTTTTTATTATTTTTATCATTATTAATATCGGAATTATCGCAAAATAATATTATCATTACTTTTGTATTATAGATCTCAAATAACCTGAGATTATGCCCTAAGATTGACTTATGCTAGTTCCAAATAATCTCAAGATATATACCTATTGAAAGTGTTTCTAATTGACCGCTACCTTATAGGTAGCGTTCAATTAGAAACATTCGTTTGAACCGATAACATTGAATCTATAGTAATAAATAAAGCTGAAGAGTTTGTTTGTTTGAACGCGCTAATATCAAGAAGTACTGAACCGATTTGAAAAATTATGTGACTGTAAGATAGTCCATTTATCAAGGAAGGCTATAGGCTACATATTACGCTTAGATGAATAGGAGAAGAGCATCAATAAATTTTTTTGCGAAAATGGCAAAATTTAAAGCTTCGTTGCGTGCGCTAAGTAAACGGTGAAAGTTATTTAAAAATCTCTTATAATTAACTCACGATAACTACATAAATGTTCAAAATTTCAATTTGGGATAAAATTGTAACACTGATTTCTGGCGAAACTGCTGACACAGCTATTTTATTATAAACAACATTTTCGTTTGTAATAATGTTGATGTAATCTACCTGACGCTTTAAGTCGGTGCGAACGAAGTTGCGAGTAGAACTAGTAGTCGATAATATCAAATTTGTAGCTTTAGAGATTTATGGACAAATTAGATATTAATAAAAGGATAATAAAACGCAGTGACTCTTATAAGACTTGGAACGAAACAGACGCTTTATTCAAAGTAATACAGATAATAAACAACCGGTACAAGACTTGCATACTTAACGCTAGATGGCCTTAGGTGTAATACACATTATTTTTATATAAACTAACACCCCCACTATATAAAAATAATACTAGTAACAAGTCGTTTATTGTTTAACTAAACCAACAACATTTACAAAAGCATTATGCTTAACTGAACTTAAACTTTTTGTAAGTAAATCTGCTGGCATATCAGCTGTACATAGGTACTGAACATCAATTAACTTTTGAGCAATAATCTCTTTACAAAAATGAAATCTTATATCTATATGCTTAGATTTATTGTGAAAAACAGGATTTAATAACAATTTTTGAGCACTTTGGTTATCATTGTACAGAATAATAGTATACAAACTGCCAGTAACTTCACATTGTAAGTTTTGTAAATAAATAGCTTCTTTACAACTTTCTGAGATTCCTATATACTCTGCCTCTGTACTAGAGAGTGCAACAACTTTTTGTTTCCTGCTTTCCCAAGATATTGCAGCACCTGATAATTTAAACACAAAACCTGTATATGACCTCCTACTAATAACATCACTGCCCCAATCAGCATCAACATAACCAATTATTTCAGAATTAAGTTTTGAGTCATATTTTAAAGCATAATGTTTTGTCTTCTTTAAATATCTTAAAATTCTTTTTGCATGACACCAGTGTTCTTTAGTAAAACAATTATTAAACTGGCTCATATAACTAACTGAATATGATATGTCAGGGCGAGTTAAAACAGACAAATACATTAAACTACCTATCAGGCATTGATATGGTATGCTACGAGTATAATCACATTTGTTACCTATACTGAGATTCAGTTTACATTCCATTGGTGTATTTGACGTGTTACATTCCAACATATTAAATTTAAATAACAACTGGTCTATATAACCCTCTTGGTCTAATGTTACAGAATCTTTATTACATACAACTCGCATACCCAAACATTGTCTTATAGTACCTAAGTCTTTAATACTGAAATTATTTTCTAAAGACTTTTTCAAGTTTATTACTTCAATACAATCATTAGAAAATATAAAGAAATCATCAACATATAAAGCACTTACAGTTATACACTTATTCATTTTCTTAATAAACAGACAAGGTTCATATTTAGATTTTACAATCAAGGCAAACAATAATCTTAAGGTAGAAAATCTAACCACTGGAGAGAATGTTTCATTGTAGTCTACACCATGTCTCTAAGTAAAACCTTTAGCTACTAAACGTGCACAGTATAGAACTTTCCCATTCACATCACACTTTTTCTTTAAAACCCATTTACACTGAACCACACAACCACTATTTGGGATATCGACTAACTCCCAAGCTTGATTATCTTCAAAACATTGAAGTTCTTCTTTTAATGCTCTTTGCCAATACTCCTTTTCATGTCCATTCAACGCCTCCTGCAATGTTAATTCTCCAGCTACTTGAAGGCAGACACTTTGTTGGCTACTGAAACCATATCTATCAGGTTGTTTTCTGTCTCTAACTTCCCTTGTAGTTGTCACGGTTTCCTGTAAACTTTCTTCTACATCTTCATACTCACTGGGTATATACTCAGAATCGGAGTCATTTGTAGATTTTTCATGGGATGTGGGAGTATCAGATAATTTTTCTTCCATATCCCCCACTGAAGATGGCTGTTCTATATCCTCAATTGTTTCATTTACATTTTCTTTTTCTATTACCGATATGGTAGTGTTTTCTTTCTCAACAACTATCACATCTCGACTACTTGTTATCACATTCTTAACTGGATCATACACTCTATAGCCTTTGCTTCCATCAGCATAACCCACTAGAATGCCTCTTTGGGCTTTTTTATCCCACTTTCGTCTTTTTTCTTTAGCTATGTGTACCATTACTATGCTACCAAAAACTCTCAGATGACTTATATCTGGCTCGACACTATGCCATAGTTCATAAGGTGTTTTTCCTTGCAATACGGACAAACCTGTGCGATTATGTAAATATACTGCTGTGTTTGTCGCTTCAGCCCAGAATGTCTTGCTTAACTGTGCATCAAAAAGCATACACCTTGCTTTCTCGACTAAGGTTCTGTTCATACGCTCACATAGTCCATTCTGCTCAGGCGTGTATGGACATGTTGTCTGATGAACTATTCCCATTTTCTTTAAGTAATCATTAAACTCAGCATTGCAAAATTCTCTTCCGTTGTCACTTCTAATAATTCTTATCTTTTTATTTGTCTGATTTTCAACTAATACTTTGTATTCTATGAAACTTTTCAAAGCATCATTCTTGTTTTTCAAAAAATAAATAGCTGTCATTCTGCTATAATCATCTACAAATAAAATGAAGTATTTAGAACCTCCAATGGAATCACACTCCATAGGACCACATATGTCTGTATGTATGATATTCAACACCTCGGTACTTCTCTTACCAACATGAGTAAAAGGTAATCTAGCTTGCTTCCCTTCACAACACACGGTACACGTGGACTTTGTAATGCCAACTTTCTCTTTCAAGGTTAACCCTTGAACTGCATTTTGCATTTTATTCAAACATTCACTGTTTACATGTCCTAACCTGCGATGCCATAACTCTCCAGATATGATTGCTGCTGCAGACATATTTTCTTGAAGCTGTAGCTTGTAAACTCCATTCTTCAATAGTGCAAAAGCAACCAGTGTACCTTTCTGATTATATATTTCACAGGCATTTGTAGTAAATACAACTTTATTCTTCTTTTGAATCAATTGACTAACTGATAGTAAGTTAGTTGTCAATTCCGGTACACAAAATACATCTTTTACGTCCACATCAAAACTGCAATCATTAACTAAAGTAGTAATCTTTATATCGCCGGAACACGCAATTGGCACTTGTGTTTTGTCAGCTACTATAATAGTCTGACCTTCTTTTTCGTAAGAAATATTCGTGAGCCATTGTTTATTCGGCGTCAAGTGCACACTGGCTCCAGAATCGACATACCAATCTTGGTTGTTAAAGTTTCCGCTTAGAAAGACCGCACTGAACGCATTTGTTTCTTTACGTTCATTTCCTTTGTTATTCGACACTTCAGACGTACATTGAGACTTATAATGACCAATCTTTTTGCATCTATAACATTTAATTTCTTTCTTCGCCTTTGTTGACAATGACGTTTCATGTTGGCCGCCATGATTGTTAGTTTTGCTAACCATAGACTTTCTGGCCGTCGACGAGTGTTGCCAACCTCTAAAACCACTGGCCAAAGCGCCATTCGATTCATTATTTCCGTTCGTTCCATTTCCGGATTCCATGTCAAGTACCTTACTTTTAATGGCGTCTGTTGTTATCTGAATACCCGAATGTTCGATGGCCATTATCATGGGGGCATATTTTTCAGACAGCCCAGCCAGTAATAAAGAACCAATCCACTCTTCATTGAACTGAAATCCCGTATTACACAACTTTTGCCCTGTTTCTATAATCTGCGTCACATATGCGATCATAGAACTGCAATTTTCGAGCCTTATAGAAATTAAATTTCGTAGTAAGCTTATTCTTCTTGCAAATCCGGAATCGTCAAATAATGCCCTTAGCTTCTCCCATAATTCTTTGGTAGTTAAAACATTTCTAATATGCACGTATAATGAAGAGTCAATCGTGAGAATTAGTTTCGCTTTTGTTTTTGCATCATCCTCGGCAAACAATCTTACATCTTCCTCTGGTTTGATGCATTTCATCATTCCTTCTAGGATTAAGAAGTTTTCCGCTGCAAATACCCACTCACTATAATTTTCTCTGCCTCTTAATTTCGGCACATTTACAATATAATTTGCCGCCATTTTGTTCTCTTCTTGTTGTACGCCAATAAAATAGAATGCCTATCTAGCTAAACTAAATATCCTACTGCGAATTATAATTACACTTGATAACTTTTGAACTTTCGCGATACTTAGCAGAAAAATAAAACTAAAGAGCCATAATTCTGAGCTCTGGGCCCATAACCTAATAAAAGGATAATAAAACGCAGTGACTCTTATAAGACTTGGAACGAAACAGACGCATTATTCAAAGTAATACAGATAATAAACAACCGGTACAAGACTTGCATACTTAACGCTAGATGGCCTTAGGTGTAATACACATTATTTTTATATAAACTAACAGATATCTTATCTTATCTAATAGACAAAGTAGGAACCGACATAAGCTTGCGGCTTCTGCTTTGCGCCTTGCCTTTACGTAAATCGTTTGTGGGTTCGGGTATAAGATTCTATAATAAAATTCCGCAATCAATTTTAGCTTTGCCATTACAGCAGTTTAAAAAGAGGCTGATATAGAAAGCCTACTATACTATTGAGGAATACTTAGAAGATAAGAATATGTGAATATAGCCACTCTTCGACCCTGTACAAGACAGTAATAACTAAATGTAACTAGTAATAAGAAAGTTTAAAAGAGCAACCGCCGAGTTTCTTTCTGGCTTTCTTTTCGGTAGGAACAGCTTTCCGAACCAGCAGTAGAATTGACGATTCAAAAGCATTTCTTTCCAAGTTTATTGGAATGAAGAATATTTTGAATTTGAATTTAGATTTAGATTTATTTAACCTCGGCGACGCCTGTCGGTGAAGGACGGGTGTTCAACTTCTATTCTATTTTGCACATTTCAGTTTAACTTTGTTTAGCAAATGTGCTTTAAAGAATTAGGCGTTACTTTGGAGAGATCCATAATTTTACTTCATCGTTATAACTTATTATTACATTAGCAAATATCCTTTATATTTTACAAGCTACTTATTTCCAGGTTCCCTTCGCAAGTGCTAGCATTAGTACAGTATATGCACGATGCAGTACCATATACGATTATAACTACACCATCAAACTATACTATCACTGCGATTAACGAGAATATGGCGAGTTACAGTGAAACCAAGCCTCAATTAAACCATATGGCTTGTGCATTATCAATTTTAGACCAGACGAAACTAATAAAAGAGTTTACAGAGAAATGCAAGCTAAAGATGATAGAAAATACGTCTGAGATGATTGTAAGTGAGAAAATTGACCTGATGGCGTTAGGTATGCCAAGGTATTTAGAATTTAGGACTAAATTGCTTGAAGAGAATATGAAAGCCCTTAAAAGATTGTATATACAGGAGGAAAAGGTATCTGATGTAGACTGCATGATTATCGATTAGTATTTAACGTCAATTATCAATGCCGTGTGGCATCCGGCTGAGTAGAATAGACCACCCTCTTTCTTATCGAGGTATTGTAGAAGGCGACTAAGGTAAATAAAAGACCAAATAAATAACGTCAGGCAAGCGGCCGGTCGTAAAATACCTAGCCTTATGATACAGGCAGGGGAAGATGAGATACAATTTATTATGTAATTGTATTGTATTGTACAGTATTGTCTAATGCTATATATTTAAATACATAATCGTTTTTATATTTTGCTACTTTTTTTGATCTCGTTTTCTGATTGGCTCTATAAAGACATGGATAAATTAATTATTCAATAATTAGTGATAAAGAGTGAATAAATTAATTTATCGACTTAAATTTCAACTATTAGACGTCTGTAACTGTCCTAATTTGTGTAACTTTCATATTATATGTTAAAATTACTATAATTTTAAATATATACTGTCGTCAATTACGAATCTGCTGTGATATGTTCTGAAAATATATTTTTTTTTACTATTTTTTTTACTGATACCTTACACATGACACTACATTAAATTCATTCCTAACAAAACTAGTGAAACCCAAGACTTCGTTCGTGCAAACTTAGCCGTTTAAGTACCTTGAATAGAACCAATATGTATTTTATCCTTGTTTAAAAAAAACGGTTATTCTTTTATCCTATATCCCCCTTTGAAAGCATCAATATGTGCCAAATTTCATCTACATTCAGCGGATTAGCCGCGAAATGCTAACATACTGATCGACTGGCCTTTGACGCAGTAATCCTGCCTTCAGCTCCGCGGGTTACGGGTTCGATTCCCACCGAGGACCAACATTTTCTATAAAAGGATTTGTTGGCTCTTCGTGCCTGGGTGTATATTTGTATTTAAAAATTATATATGTATATATTCACCAGTTGTCTGTCACCCATAACGCAAGTAGTAAGTTACTTACTTTGGGGACGGACTACCGTGTGTGTAAGTGTCCATTTATTTATTATTATTATTTTATTTACTGATTATTATAAAAAAAATACAGGTCACATCGCAATAAAATCGAGCTACCTTTGTATAAGGTCAGACGTTTAGGCGGAGTTGTATCTATGTAGTAATTAATTGTGTGTTTAAAGCGAGTTTTATTAACCTACTCGATCGCGTGAGTGTAACGCCAGTTTGTATGACGCTGCAACAGCGACATCTAGTGACCGCTGTTCAAGCGCTATGCAAGATAGCGTTACGCTAATGCAATCGGATAGGTTAAAAAAACTCAGACTAAGAACATGTAACTAAGCACTCACACTGCCACGGTAACTTGATAGACTGATTTTCGGATTTCTAATAATTTTTTTTAATTTTTTGTAGACATTTTTAGACACGGTCGTCCGTTCCAAAAGTAAGTAACTTAACTTGTGTTATGGTAGACAGACTTGTGAATATATACTTGTATATTTTAAATACATATTTAAATACAAATATACACACAGGCTCAAAGACCAACAAATTCATTTATAGAAAATGTTGGCCCTCGGCGGGAATCGAACCCGCGACCCACGGAGCTGAAGGCAGGGTCACCCATTGCGCCAACGGGCCAGTCAAATATTAGTAAAGATAAGGACAATAGATTGCAAAGGTTAAATAAATAACATCGTTTAATAAAAAGGTTTATTCATAATTACAAAATTAAACAGGAAAAATTAATATAGGAAAAAATTAAATTAATTCAGACTTTGTCTATACGCTTAACCTATATTAAATTATCTAAATGTTATGTTATATACTAAATTATTTATAAATAGTTATATAATTTGGATTGCATATTCGGAACGCAATATTTCAATGTCATACATTAAAAGTTAACTAAGAAACAAAAGCAACTACAGTCTATTTAACGTTTTTATTTCATGTCCTTACATGCATAAACATGCATTGTCATTGTATGTAAAAATTTCATCTCAAATGGACACCGGGAAGTATGTCAAGTTTAACTAGCAAGATTCCACCTTCTTTCACAAACATACATATAAGTAAAATGAATTAAAAGCTTTTAAAAATGTCTAAATTACTCAAACATTTTTTGCGGTTCTGGCTATGTAATAATAACGACTTATAAAATATATATTGAAAAATATTTAAATAAAGAGTAATATATAAATAAATATTAGTATACAAGCCTTTATGGTGCAAGGATTAAGCTCACAGTTATACTTTTCTTTTATTTCATTAGGAACTAATTATAAAATCTGGTGTAATATAAAATTTTAAATAAGAAAATTTCATACATTTACTTACATATTAAGAATTGTTAAAAAATAGTTTTAAGTAAATTTTACAAGAACAGAGGGCGTATAAGTTTTATTTATTAATGCGTTATTAACCTAGCTTTTAAAATGTATGCGTAGCGCGAGTTTTTTTTAACCCACTCTGTTTGTATGAGACTGCAACAGCGACATCTAGTGACCGCTATTCCAGCGCCACAAATTGGCACGCTATCGCAATGGAGTAGCTTAATAAAACTCGCGCTAAGAAAACTGAATTACTACTTAGTCTGCCTAGCGTATCTGCGTATCTGACAAGATGTAAAACAGTGACAGACCATAAAATATGGCAGCCCCGAAAATTTACCCAGGAATCATAGACAAAAATTTTGCTATTCATTCTATTCAAGCGCACCAAAAATAACTCCTGAACAGATAGAAAAAATAATACCAATAGCTTGTCATGGTGTATCTATTCACTATCTTTGAGTTTTTCGTTATTCCATAAATTAATACAATTATACATTCGAAAAAACGTATAATAAAGCAGAAAATAGTGTACATGAAGATAATGTAGTGTATGTTGTTGTCAGTTATGTAGGTAAGCAAATAATTCATTACAGATAATACCAAAGCAAGTTCGTTAGAGACGGCTTTATAGTTGTCATTTTTTTATGAATTTACCAATCTTGTCTATTAAATACTAAAACCAGGGCAGTGCAAGTCAAAAACTTGCTACCACAAGATTTACGATCTATTCGCCTTGATATATCTCCAGAACAATTAGCTCTGCATTATACTAAGATATATTACTTTCAATATAGAGACGGAATGATTAATTTCCGACGACCTTATATATTAATTTACTTATTACAAATATTAATTTAATTAATTTAAAATTATTGTAAATAAGTATTTATGCTTTGATTACCTTAACATTTAATGGACATTAATAATTTAGTAACATCACTTAAAATCTTTAATTTTAAAATAACCCTTAATAAATACATCAACATTTTATACCCGGTTTCGTCCTCATTTAAGCACCATTGATCAGCTATTGTTAACTTAACATTTAATTATTCAATTAAATAATTATAATAATACCCACAACCAAAGAGCAATTGTTGGGAAAAATCAATGAGTGAGGGAATTTTAATCTTACTGTTGTAGCTACAGTTAAGACTACATTCCTAATTGCTTATTCCCAACAAATAACAATTAAATAATTTATGCTCTATACTCGACGGAGGGGACTCATAATAAATTATATTCAAAGCAAAAACCCCTCTCCGGAGCAACTAATATTTGTCAGGTACTAGGAAGCTAATTCTTGCTGCCTGACTCTAAGTGTGCGCCATATTTACAAAAATGTCTTTATCTAATAAAATAAAATATAAAAATATAAAATAATAAAAAATATTTACAATTCCTAAAATAAAGTTTTACATTATAGTATTATTAACTAAGTAAGTTATCTAAGTACTGTAAATATGAATTTACTGCGTTCAAATGTTTTCACATTCCGTTTACTTAACTATTCTATTATTGCATTGCACGTCCGGCCATTTTCATTTAATTACAATTAGACTATACTATGTTATAAATATTGACAGAGGTTTATTTATATTTAATCATACTTACGCTATAATTGGTTATATTGCACATTGTTCATTATTGCACAAATTTTACTGGCTAATATTTTCACTACTTACATTAGGTTTCTTTTTACTATCCCTTGGCACTTTGTTAGTGTCTTTTGTGTTGTCTGCACTAAATTGCAACTTTTGACAATTACCAAAATACACTGAATGTGTTTCTATACTTTCAGCACCTGATTCACTTCTAGCTTCGTCTCCCGTGTCATCACTTTCACTGCAGCTTGTTATTTTGGCAATAACTATTTTTCTCTGGAACTGCTTAGAATTTGTCGAATCACTGCTTAAATAGCCAGAATCTTCGATGGTAGATCCCTTTTTCCTTCTAAATTTAGTCCTGTGAGGATTTTCTCCTTTATGACTTCTGACAAAAGTATTGGTGTTTATTGCACCGTTAAAATAGGGTGTCTCTTTTGTAGAATTTGAAGAATCATTTTCTTTAACGTCACTGTGACTTGATTGTTCACGGTTCGCATCTTCGTATTCCGAATTAAGAGGAAAAGTGGAACACGTCATTGGACTCCGTGAGGACTCACAAATAGAATTTCGAGGAGATAAATTTCCGCTGCTGGACTCTGTTATTATATTTGTTATACATTGATTTGGACTACCACTTCTGTCATATTCTACCCTATTGCCTATTCCTGTAGTCTCACAATGAAATCTTCTATGAGGTGTTCTTGGGTTTTCATATATAGGGTTATCTTCAGCTGTCGGAATTAGTGGCGGCAAAACATCAGGTCGAGCTAAGTTTTTAAGTTGTTTTATGGTAGGTGGTGTGCTTTGACGTTGTCTCTTTGAATGTCTAAGCTCTAGTGTTAATATCCGACTTTCTTCAGAAGCCCAATCACCGTTGTCGTCCCAGTTGTCGTCAGTTATATTGTCTAGTGATTTTGATCCGCTGTATATATTAGGCGATAGTTTAGGTCGATTTAGAACAAGCCGCTGATTTTCGTTATCATTTCTTAAGCTATTAAACTTGTTTAAACTATCAACTTTACCACTATTTTTAGAGAAAGTACCACTGCTTCTTAACTGTATGCGATGACGATTTCGAGTTTCTATTGTTTCAATATTTTTCAAAAGATCTTTTCGACTAAATTGAACACTATCTATAATTTCTTTATGTTTTGGGTGCTTGCGGTCTAAAGTATCTGGTTCGAAACCATCAGATTCATGAATTCTTATATAATTTTCTGGTGGATCTTTTACTTCAATCGTTAAACAACCTGGACGCTTTTCAAAATTATCTGCTTTTCTACTTCCCATAGAACAATCAGAGCCACTTGGCGATGTTGGTGTGCTACCAAAATTATAACTATTATTTACATACACCTCGCTTACTAAACTGTAATTAGTATTGTGTTTTAACATGACGTTCTTTTTAGGAGCCACCTGGTTAGATATTTTCTTTATTTCTATGACTTCGTAGTGGTTGTCATCTACATGCACATCTCCTTCTGGTGACGGAGTGTTGCTGTTGCTACTAGAGTTGGTTTTATATACAGCATTTCTCATAGTAAGTTCTTCTTCTAAGGGCAAAGCATTGCTTAAGCTTGGACTTGCTTGGGATGATGGGATATCGGGGTAATCAGTCAAAGAACTTTTAGACTTTTTATTTGATGTCCTTTCCAGGCTATCAGTTTCATATTCATTTCCCGACGGAGTGTCTAAGTTATTTTTTATATTTGCATTATTAATCTCTGCGCCTGTTATATCTTTGGAACACCGTTCTTCATCAGAGCTGCTTAAAACATACGATGACCTTGAAAAATGATCCAGTGCTATCGCTTCATTAACCATATCAGGCAATGTATTATTATTTTTGATTACAGAGTTTCCACTACGTATAGCAGGATCGTTGTTTTGACGTACACTTTTTTTATCGTAACTATTGAATTCAATGTGTCTTATATCATCTACACTTGATTCTGTGTGGCAATGGTTATCGTCATACTCATCATCGTCAAATTCTGGTATAGGTATGTTGTAGTTTCGTAGAGAGGGTTCTGATCTTACAGAACGAGAGGTGGTTTTCTTAGACCTTAAAAACTCATCTGAATTCGAAGTTTTAGACATGTTAAAGCTATTTTGTTTTCTTAACTTACATTGTTTTTCATTTGTAGGCAAAGATAACAGTGACATTGCCAAATTTTGGGTTTGATTTTCATTATAGAATACTTGCTGTTTTCCACTTGGGATATTTTCCAACCATTTTCTAATGCTGCTTTGCTTATCTCCTTTGTCACCAAGGCAGTTTGAACAAGTCGTCATGTTGTATTTTAAAAGTGTCTGGACGTCATTGTCGTTGTTATTAGATTTGCATCCCGGACAACCTAAACAATTTGTTGATCTTTTTCTACTATTTGCTCTTTTAAGACTTACAATACTTCCACTTTGTTGACTACCCGTTCCTTGATAGATATCAATACTGTTACCATTTGAAGGATAGGTTTCTTCCTCTGGTATAAGGTTTAGGACAGGATGAAATCGTTTGGTCGCCATTTTCTGCTTAGCGATTGCTATAACTTCTCTAATTTTCGAAAGAAATTCGATCGCAGCAGCTGGAGGATCCTGTAACATAAAAGTTATTAAATAAAATACAATTGAAGACACCTAGATATAGCAAGTCAGTTAAATAACTCAATGTAAAAGTTAGTGCTTCCTCCCACCTGAGAATAAAATGTTTAATATATTTTTATTACTTACTGCCATTAAATGAGGTTCAAAGTAAGCTGGATTGAAATACAGTTTACGCCGTGTAGTTCCCACTGGTCTTGTGATCTCACGATCATCTATTGTCTCCACAATCGATACGTGCTCATCAGGAAGACGTTCTATACTTGATTCGTCTCGATGGTTTAGCTCTAAGCCATCACTTTGATGTTTAAATTCATTTACATGTCTATGTATTACTACTGATGTCGTTGACTGCTGAAAATTGGTATTTTCATGACATTGCAAATTGCTGTCTGCGAAATCTTCAGAATCAGATAGATCATTTGCAAAATTTTTGCTATCATGAAACTGTCTGCCAACGTTTAATAAAGGATTTTTCTTGATGACTCCATCATCCTGGCCTAAAACATTGGCCAATGATTGGGCGCGTTCATTATTTATTCTTATGATATCATGTTCTGTTATAGCAGTGCCATCCTTTTTTCTTAACACTTTAAAATTCTTCAATGTGTTGGCTGCGGCAGCAGCCTTTCGACGTTTTTTGATATGTAAATAGAGAAAAACAGAGGCGACGTATATAAGACCGAGTAGAAGGGAACTTATTCCAATTGCAATGTACTCCGTGATACTCAGACCAGATGTATTAGATGTCTCGGATGTTTGCGCGTTTGAAGCAAACAACACCTCAGATATATCTGAAACAGAAAATTAAACAAAAAATTATATAAATCAGGGAATATAAAGAACTTAAAATGTAGGATTATATATTAATCTTTTATTCATTTGTTTGCAAAAATATACTATAACAATACTATAACAACTAAGTCGTAGATGTATCGAATGAAATTATGATCACTTTATTGTATAGTACTATTGCTATGTAAATAAAAAAAAAAATTGCCAGTAGAATCTCATCTGCATTGTGATTGTAATTTAGTAAAATTATTGCGTTAATCAAAATGATAGCGAATTACTATAAAGATGTTCATTTGTCATTATTTCTTGCAATTTCTAGATAATGGAATTAGCGTACTGAAATTGCGAACGTCATTTGACCTGTCATTGCATACAATACACAATAGTTGGAATTAAGGAACGATTGCATGTATTTTGATTTAAAAGAGATAATTTACCATGTTGATATACAAAGTCTGAACTTGTATCAAAAGAACTTGAATGTAGAAATGCAATTTTAAATTGCGATGTATCTTAATAAAATTTAAATCCAGCAGTCAAAGCAAAATATGGGTTAAGAGTTAAAATTAACGAGCTGGTGCTTATGAGTTTTGTATCAGAGAAATATGTGCTTAATTGATGTTAACAAATCATTGTTACTGTGTATCTCTAAACAATTCTTGGGATATATTTAACCTGCCAATCTGCGTATGAACAAAGCGGTTAGACTAAGCTTTAATCCTTCTGACAAAAGAAAATACATTTACCAAGCAGTGATAAGTAGCAGGTTACTTTTCACTACTTTACTACTAATTAACATTTCGCTCTTTTCGAAGAATAAAGTCACATTTCCTATACGAGTACTTATACATGAGACATGTAAATTTATTTTTCGGATAGGGCGATTTAACTTATTATGGATTGTCACAATCGCTATGCCAAATTGGAAGAACTACGTATTAACTTACTGTTAGAATGCCTCGGAGGTGTTCCCTGGACTCTGAATGCAACACACGGTGTAAACACTCCCCTTAAATCTAAGGGCGATATTGGGGTCGTCGCGATATCTCTACATAGCAAATGCACCACCATGACTCTTCCGGTCATACGCCTGCGGACTTCATCCTCACCACTCCACTGAAACGATGAAAGGTACGTATTATGATTGGTATAGGATTGACCAGATCATCGGACGAGTGAATCCGGGAAGTCGAATCCTTGGATCCGTCGTCGAAGACCGTCCCATGCTACTGTAATGGGGACCTTGCCAACGGGAAATCTGACGCCAAAAAAAGTACTAGTGATGTAGGTCCCTGAGGCGGTCGATGCATCTGGTGCTTTCGATCAATTATTAGCGGAGGGAAGGGCTACTGTTTAGGCAGGCTCCGACCCGGAAGTGACCCTCTCCAGGATACAGATCTGCTGTTGGCGGGGATAGGGGCAATTTCGATAACGTTACCCTGTCCTCACCACCAGTAGCGCGATGGAGCTATCATGGTTTTAATTGATGCGAATCCTACATACCCGTCATCCGTCCTTATCTGAAGGCGCTACCCGTAAGGTTTATTTGATATTATTTGAGAGATAAATGTTTACCTGTAGAAAAGTTCTCCCTTCATCTCGGAACAAGCTAAATGGCACGTCAGCGTCTATTGTGTTCCGAAGATCCAAGAATCCTTTTCGCGTTAGGAACTGGGCTCCCGATACAGCGCAAATTGGGGTCTTTACATCTGAAAGCATTTAAGAATAGTATTTAAGATTAAAATTGGACTAGAAAGATTTAACATATCATAAAGATTCATTGCTCTTATTCACATAGAAAAAAGCGAGACAGGATCCATTATAGATTAACGAACACATATATATTCGTAAAATATATCTTTAAAAAATTATAATAGTATTTAGTAGTTATAAATAAGCGCAGTAATGTTAGATATAAAGAAATTCCAAGTAAAGAAGCAAGTTAAGATCAATACTAGTCTTCCTCCTGCCTTAATGCCACTCTAAGTGGGGTTGGCACAATATGTTATAAACATAACGAAGCCAAATCATGCGGATTTGGCTTCGTATTTTACGACCGACCGCCTTCCTGACGTCAACTTACCTTAGTCGCATTTTATGACACCTCGCTAAGAAAGAGGATGGTCTATTCTACTCAACCATTCGGCAATGAAGATCAATGTTAGTAAATAGCACAAATAAATGTAAATGGCAAAAATATATTAGAATCGCGGATAACATCTACTAATTGAATAAAAAACTAACTAAATAACGTACATGTAAATAGATAAATGAAGAAGGAAGACTTTAGCGGTAATGAATAAATAAGTCTTAAAGCTATTTTGTATTCCTGTAGAATAGAACATAAATATATGAATTATAGACTACGTTTTCGTTTAACAAACATATGCGTGTCAGTAAACTAAATTGAAGAACTAATAAGTACTCACTGTGGAAGGTGATTTCCCGAGATGGATGGATGATTTGACCTTTGAGCGGCAAATAGACAAACGGAATGCGTTGTATACCGGTTCCGGTCCCGAAGGTTGCGAGGGAACATTCTATAATGGAAAACAAATGGATATTACTGATTGCTGCGGTGTTCAATTACTTTGTATGGCGCAAAAAATATATGAAAATTGTTGCACAGTAAACGAAAATAATCAAATGAAAATAATCTTTATTCCAATCAGCTCTTTCAAGCACTTTTGAATCGTCAAGGATCAATATTATTTATGAAGCTAAAACTGGTGCGGAATGTTGCTCTTACTGAGAAGAACCAGACAGAAACTCTGCGGTCAATCTTTTAAACATTTTCAATTTTATATCATTAAACCGCAGTCTTGTATGACGCTGAAAGGATTTTCAAATCCAGGCTTTTTTATCATCCAAATTTAATACTAAAGAGCCGTCAGAAACTACTACAAAAGTACAATAGTAATAAGGAAATTATTTTTCTATAATCCGCGATTAAATAGAAAATATATATAATGCTAAATATATGGACTATCCGTTTTAATACCTGATATATATCGAACATTTCAAAAACGATGCTTTAAACCTTTAACAAAAAATTGTGCTAATTAACTCAATTAGAAGTGTTAAGAAATGTATTGAACTTTTTATTACAAAAACTTTACACTTTAAGGGTTATTCTTTCGATCTTTATTCACGTTATTTAGCGTCTTTACAATTCGGCACTTTCGATTTACTGTGTTAAAAGACTGAATAATGTGAAAGTATATAACAAATATAGTGACGTTATGCGTTATAAATCATACCCCTCTTGCATGACGTATAGTTGGACATATCCGTACTAATATTATAAACTAACAATCGCCAGCGGCTCCGCCCGCGTGGAAAGATTAAAATCGTAATATTATATCTTTTGATAACCATAAAAATGGTTAAAGTAAGTTAACCTTAAAAGCTAAATATATGCTTTATTTTCTTACAAATTCTGCATGTATCAGGTATGAGAACGAATAGTACACTCTACATTTAGCATTACATACATTTTCTTTTATCGCGGATTACAAAATACTATTCTCATTACTTTTGTATTATGGACCTCCGCAAAGTAACGCCTAATTCTATAAATTATTCAAGTATAAAAACAAAACGTAAATTAAGAAATAATTGACGAGAAATGTCAAAGTTGGTCTTAACCTAGGTTTAACATTTAAATGAAAGTGTCTTTTTAATCCGATTAGAACCAACATAACGCACGGACATTTGAAGATTTCAAATAGTGATGCCGGGATTATTATTGTTTATGAATCCTTTAGGTCGATAGCTTATAATATTACGTGCAGCCTGGAGGAGTCTGCTAAGAGAGTGTGTTTACGATATTGAATGTACTTCTTAAAATATTGTTTATTGTCTATTTGTATAATATAAAGTTTAACAAGAATAAATAACTTGTACAATGTAGATATACGGTTGGTACGTTATATATTTGGGATTACTTGTACATAGAAAATTATAATTACTTGGTATTATGAAATTCAGTGAATATTTTTTAATTTTGTTTGCAGTAAAATAATTCAGTGAAATATTTCAGCCACAGAAATTTTATAAAAAATATTTTTAAAAAAGAAATATGATTTACATAAATCAATGACCATACCTCATTCCAAATAATGTAATACGACGTAACCTTGACCTAAAAACTAAATAGGCAATAGGTGCGAGTGAGAGATTAAGAATGTTGTATTCTGTTGGGGGCCGTTTTAGATCAATGAATCATTGAATTCTCCTTTTTCGTGGAGAGAGGTTGGACTTTAGCTTGAATTTTACAAGTGTTTTTGTTCGCAAAACAAATTAAGATGTTGCCTACAAAATAATTCACGAATATTTATAGTTACAGACACGCAAAGTTAAGTAGCTAGTATTTGGAGCCTACGTAAATTGAAATGACGGTGACTTGTAAAATTTTAAATAATTCTTTATCACTCAACCGTTTGAAAGTTCAAATAAATTTACTGTATAATTTATTACAACGTACGAGTTGGTCACGGTTTTACCACTAGTAAACCTTAATAGGGTGTGACTTGCGACATTTTATTTATATAACAGGCGCGTCGTTAAACTTTAAGTATGTAGTTTTATAGTTAAAAGAAAATGCGCGGTAGTAAAAAAATATGTTGAGCTGAAATCAGAACGTTCTCTCCGCTCTTTTCATCCATATTTACTGTTTAAAATTAAAATTGATGTCTTTAAAGTAAATTTAGCAACCAATCAAATACAATAAAGTAACGGCCTTTATTCCACTGCTGGGCTATGCCATACGGTTCTTGTTTCTGAACTTTAAATCTCTGTTCAGTCCAAATTCGAATCGAACCTGAATATGTCAAACGGTTGAAGCAAATAATTTTTTAGCTACAAAAATGTTGTCACGATTGTTTACTGTCTAAGGATCTAGCATTATTAATCCCATCAAGAGCCCTTTCCTTCCTAAAAAAATTTGAGGGACACGAAAGCATCTTGATACGAGGAAAATAAGGAGAGAAGAGTCTATATTCTTCTCTCCTTTTTTGGATAGAAAAGTTTAAGCTCAGACCCGTCACCTTGCTTTAGTTCGGATTGGTCGGTTACACATATCCTCGAAATTCTCTGAATATATCTAAATTATTATTTTTTTATATTCTTCACCATAAAACCTGTCATAAATTGCAAATATAATTCAGTCATATAAGCTTTAACAGAATTTATTGGTGCCTATCCGAGGTTTAAACCCTAAGCCTCTGGAAACATTTTCTCACTTTTTAGTTATCACAGCTTTTTATTTAATAAATTATTTAAAATATAGTAAGTAGTGGCCTGTTACTCTCGAACTGCTGGGAATAGGCCTCTTCTCTTCGTTTTTTTAAAGAAGAATTGGAGCTAAGACCTACCACGCTGCTCTAATGCGGATTGGTAGGTTACACATATCTCCAGAATTCTCTAGAGATATTCAGGTTTCCTCACGATGTTTTCCTTCACCGAATAGCGTGTGATAAATTGCAATTATCAATTAGACATATAAGTTTTAACAGAAAAAGTCATTGGTGTCTGCCAAGGTTTGAAACCGTGACCTTTTCGAAAGAGTCACACGATGATACTGGACTATCACAGCTTAAAATATAGTAATAATAAAAAATTCACAACATGAAAAATTACCTCATGCTGTTTCCACTAGCAGTTTTGTATACATAATTCACAGTCTCTATTAATAATAACGATTTTCAATATATCTATTAGTATTATTAGTGTTGTAGTTAAACTGAGTTACGCAAGTTACATGTTTATAAATTCACACATAATAGACGCCACCAATACCTCTTACCACGATAAAAAAATTTCAAATTAATATTTCCATATGGCTCTAAATGGTGAAAGTTTATTGTAACGTATTACATCTATTGCGTACATATATTGATCATATTTACCATATTTACTGAACGGACATTTAAGATATGGAATTTAAAACGATATATTATTTAAATTTAAGAAAGCCTTAATTTTTACAATATACGGTCATAAAAATCAGTGTGACAAACAAATGTAAAGGTAAGGTTTAAGTAAGCTATTTTGGAAAGTGATTGCAATTGGGATTGGACGACGGAAGCAATGAAATTAAACATAGTCCTTAACAATATATTGAAAAGATTGTATATGCACAAATTATGTACCTGGTAAATCATCGACGCACAGCTCCCTATCCTCCCTGAATAGTGGCGCTCGCTGAGGGCAGGAACAAGAGCATTCTCCTTTTAAGGACTTGTTCCGCGGAACGCCAGATCCAGCCCCGTACTCCACACATTGCGCCGGCCCACATTCACCACCTGAATTATTTTTGATGCTTATCATTTTAATGAACTAGGGCAGCCGTAGCAAATAATAGAAGAAGGAAGATAAGAGACCCACACTTTGACTCAAATCTTTGTCTCATCATACACGTGAAGAAAATATTCATGGCACGTTTTTAATCGTTAAAACTCCGTGTGGTATCCGGCTGAATAGAATAGTACCACCCTCATTTCTTACCGAGGTTTCGTAAAAGGCGACTAAGGTAAGTTGACCCACCGTGTGGTATCCGGCTGAGTAAAATAGACCAACCTCATTTCTTACCGAGGTGTCGTAAAATTAACTAAGGTAAGTTGACGTCAGGCAGGCGGCCGGTCGTAAAAACGCAGCCAAATTATGTGACAGCATGTTTATAACATGTTGTGCCGATCCCACTTTGAGTGGGATTAGGGCGGGAAGATGATGTTTGTAATGCTTAAACTTGGAACATTATTAGCATACCTTCAAAATGTTTAGGTAAAAGTAAAATTAGTAATAGGTAAATTTTCTAACATCCAATGAGATTTAACTAAATCTTTAACTAAATTCAGTCTCCTGCCCTTCTTCATTCATCATTCCGTTTCTTCATTATCCTACTCTAAGTGGAGTCGGCACAACATGGGCTTGACGTCAACTTACCTTAGTCACCTTTTACGACACCTCCATAATAAATGAGGGTGGTCTTTTCTACTCAGCCGGATACCACACGCCAGGTCAACTTATCTTAGTCGCCTTTTACGACATCTCGCTAAGAACATACGTGGGATAAGGGCAGGAGAATGATGATAATGATGATGAGTGGAATAGATATTAGGTGAGCACTATGGGGGGACGGGGGGGGGGGGTTCTTTGCTTTGCTTATTTTGGATGACTTGGGGGGAAGGGGAGTCTAGATGATGATAACGTCATCGGTAGTTATTTACTTCTTTACACGAATGGCAACCATCACATTGTTTACATGACTAAAGACTGTTAATTTGAATTTAATATGTGTAACAAAAATTTTAAATTGTTTGTTATGTTAGTAAGATATAATATTTTTGTCCTTTACTCTATGTTAACCGTATCAGTAAAATATAATCTCTATCCTAAATCTGTTTCTTATTTTTCAAAAATATAATTATAACGTTAAAATAATAATATATTAAAATACAATACATTGATTGACAAATGTTTATGAACATGGGGGAGGGGGTAAGAGCATTGCTTACTTTTTCTGACAAGGGGGATGGTGGGGGTAAATAATTATAATAAATCTATTTACGTAATATTTGAACGGCCCCTAGCAATACGCTGCTACACTAGTATTTGTTCGACTTGCACTGACTCACCGAGTATAGTGAACACATCGCCAGTGTCCCGTCTCGCCAGATCGCCGATGGTAGCAGCGGCTGCGGTACTCCACAGGAGTAAGAGCAGCACGGCCATACTAGCCACCGCCGCCCGTGTTCACGCATCCGCTTAGCCGCCGCATTCTTACCAACTGCAAGTAATCACAGAACATTTTATATAAATATATGGGACACTTACACACACGGTTGTCCGTCCCCGTTCCTTATGCTAGTCCGTTACAGGTAAGCTTCAATTTCTAGCAAATTTCGTGTATTGGCCAGTAGCGTAACAGACAGAGAGACCTTATCCGTCAAGCGAAGTTTCGTCATTGACCTTCGCATGCTATCATTGCCAAGTACAGCTAAAAATAGCGGCTTTGTATCCTGAAATGGTATCATGTGTTTAAAGAATCATTGTATTATGTCTTGTGTGTGATATAAAATGTCTGATTCGCGAAGTTTTAAGTTTAATTTGAATTTTTTATTCAATAACTAGTTACTGCCCGTCAACAACAGGAAATTAGGGTGGTTAAACCAGGTTCATGAATCATTCGTGATAAAAAAAGTAAATTAACGGCCTATTACAATCCCACTGCTGGCCATAGGCCTTTTCTCTCCGTTATTGGAGAGAGATTGGATTAGAGTAACGTGGTAGGTCTTAACTCCAATCCTTCTCTCCAAAAATGGAGAGAGGAAGCCTATGCCCAGTAGTGGATAGTAACAGGACGTTACTTTACTTTTTTAAAGGGGTCGGCAACCTTTTAAGTCTAAAAGCCATAAGTGGCAATTATAATATATTAATAAAAAAAACATATTTCAAAGAGCCAATAAATAATGATATAGTATCGGCTTATATTTGATTTATGATTTAGAACAAATAAATTTAAAAAATATTATTTATTAGTATAACATATTTTTATCACGCTATATTAGAATTTTTAATTTGCAAAAAAATTGTATACTAAAGTTTGATCAACAGAAGTAATGTTAAATACCAACGTTATACAGATAACAAAGTTATGTCAAATAAATAACAGATACAAAAATATCGTACGCTTAGTATTAAAGTGACCTAATTCAAAATTGGGCTTAATTAAGTTACATATATTGTAATCCTTATTTTGCCGTGCGGTATCCGGCTGAATAGAATAGTACCACCCTCATTTCTTACCGAGGTGTCGTAAAAGGCGACTAAGGTAAGTCGACCCGCCGTATGGTATCTGGCTGAGTAGAATCGACAAACCTCATTTCTTACCGAGGTGTCGTAAAAGGCGACTAAAGTGAGTTGACCCATCATGTGGTATCCTGTTTAGTAGAATAGACCACCCTCTTTCATACTGAGGTGTAGTAAAATACAACAGAGGTAAGTTGACGTCAGGCAGGCGGCCGGTTGTAAAAACACAGCCAAATCATGTGACAGCATGTTTATAAGTTGTTGTGCTGACCCCACTTACAGTGGGACAAGGGATGACATTGTAAGGGACAAGGGAAGGGACATTGATGGAAGATGACATTGTAATTCTTATTACAATATCATCTATGACATCACACTACGAAATATAAAAAAACTATCGTTTTTGTTCTTTCTCTTTAGTCTTTAACACTCACTAGTTTTGTAGGCCTATTCTATGCTTTATAGCAATTTGAATCGTGCGATATAAACAGCTTATTTCTAATTAATTTCTCAAAATGGCATTACGATTTATTGTCAGTACAGAGAAATTCTACGCTTATTTAGCTATCGGCTAGTTTGTAACGCTTCGTACACATAAATGTAATTAATGAGTGATATTGTGATACCTTATTTATAGTAGAAACTTAGGAATAGGGAAAGATAAACCAGTGTACCCACGGTCGAGGTGACATTTTAGTAAGTCTGTGGTTCTATGTGGAAAGCTAACACTTTCGTGTAGAGATGTGACTTGGAGTAGAAAAAATCGATTAATCAATAATCGATTTTTTAAACATCGATTATTTTGTTACAAAATATTTTTTTTTTTGTAAAAATCGATTTGTTTGTGACTATTTCAAAAGTTGTCGTTTTTAATATTAATAATTAATTACAATAAAGGCTAATTAAAGTAGCAAACTACCAAGAAATAATATCAGATGCGGTGTTTGTGAAATTGGATTAAAATTTGTAGTTTGGCTAAATTGGTTTCATCCTACAATGCATATCTAATCTTAAAAAACAAGAAAAAGTGTAAAAAAGAAAAAGGGATACCAAAAATAATCGATATAAAAAAATCGATAATTGATGTAAAAATAATCGATTATTTTGATAAAATAATCGATTATTTTTCACATCGCTACTTTCGTGACACACTTATTTTGAATAATCGTACATTGCGCCAGGACCTGACCTTCAATGTAAAAGCCGTGAAGGCCTAGTTTAATCGTGTTGTATACACCAATTGCACGTTTATATAGCAATCACGCATTTCTGTTTAGACGATTTCACATACTTTTTCCACGTTTTTTTTTACTGCTTTTGAAATGCTAATCGCACTCAAGGTCAAAAAGCACAAGCGATGAAAGTTTTAAATATTTGCATAAACAAAATGATAATTTTTATTTGTTTAATAATAATTGTTTTTTGTGTTGTTATATATCTCAAAAAAACAGTCAGTGCGCGAAAGAACTGTTAAATTAACAATTTCTATTTTTGCAAGATAAAAAGCATGTCTTGGCTAATGTTTTGGTTAATTTAAAAAAAGTTCTATGACGAATAATTCATTATTTAGATACTGATAACAAATTTTAATATATATAATAATATATGTATATTCATTACTATATATATATCAACGATGTTTTTCCTTTACACTTATTCAATGAATAAGGAGAAATTTTCTCAAAAGTCAACCCATTTTTTTTAACAACCTGTTACAATGACGGCGAAAATTTTTTTTGATACTATTGACCTAACTATTTGAAGAAGGTTATGTCTGAAACATGTTGTAACATAGATCAATATGATCTTAAGCAGCTGGAGTCCAATGGCCTCAGCGACCTTAAGATATCTATCTAGCTATTAGAGGTTTACTATAACAACATCATAATATTGTAATAAGTTAAAGCTAAAAAATTATGTTAGTAATAATAGTATTTATAAAGACATACATCTTTCAAAAGTAACTTTACAAACGCACTTTTTTTTGCGATTTTATCGTGGAGTCTATCTTCTGACGACGCTTACGGGGGGTGAAACGATTGTTGATATTGTAGTGGTGAAAGTGTGCAGTGCTTGTGTATTTTGTTATTGGTGACAGATACAATTTACAAATTTTGCATGTATCACTTTTTAGAACGGATAGTACACTCCCTATTTAGCATATAAAATACTGCAATCGCCAGCGGTTCCGCCGGCGTGGAAACATTAAAACCGTAATATAGTATTTTGATTATCATAAAAATTGTTAAAGTGGATTAAAGGCTACACATACGCTGTCGCGGACTTTTATTTAAAACTTTTAGATTGGAACAACTTTGTAATACATGATATTTGAATAACTTTTACTCAGCGCACGCATGGAAAGCTTAAAATTTTTGCCGTTTTCGTACTATTCTTTATTGCTGCTCCTCTTCTATTCATCTTATCGTGATGTTATATATATATGACCTATATATAGCCTTTCTCAATAAATGGACTATCTTACACTGAAAGAATTTTTCAAATCGGTCCAGTAGTGCCTGGGATTAGAGCGGTCAAACAAACAAACTCTTCAGCTTTATATATTTGTATAGATATGTAATATTTTATTTCGGATTATAGCAAAATAATATTTTAATTACTTTTGAATCATGGTCCTCTGCAAAGTAACGTCTAAAAAAACTATGATTTCACTTCCAACCAAAACTGATAAATAAGAAGTTCTACGCGTAGAAAGTCATGAATAAAAAAAAGAAAGTCAAAATAAGGATCATCTCATTTATATTATTAATTATGATAGAAATCGGCTGCATCTGTTAATATTTGAATTGAATCGTGCTTTATGTCGTTTGTATGTGAATGTTATGTTTACCGCGATCTGTGAAATTTGACTGAACTGTTAAATTAACAATTTCGAGCGCTAACGGTCATTGATATAGAACTGCGAGATTACGGTTTAGAGAATTTTTACGATCGAATTTAATTGATGTGACAAAAAAGTAAAATTATACTGCTTTAATCTTAGATCAACTAAAAATAAAAGATGGAGTCTTGCCGAACAATGATGGTAGCGGAATAGTTAAAGTAACGAACTTGCGATGGATAGGTCGTGGGTTTGAATCCCGGCCATTATACTTTTTTTCTAATTGAATAATATGCTGTTAGCCCTAGCGGCTTTTACAACGTCACCGGGCGGGACGGGCGAGAGCAGAAGCATCGCCGAAGTTGTGCTACTGACGTGAACCCACCCTAACACAAGCTAGCTTAGCTGGAGGGGCTTTCAAGTTAACGGGTAATTTGTCACCCAAATTTCTAGTAATCTTTCAAAAAAAATTGAGTGAGGCATTTTGTTTTTTTACAACATGCGGTTAGTCCCTATGTTTTTACATCGTCATCGGGCGGCATGAGCGAGCGGCATGGCATAATTTCTAAATCTTTTAAAATGTCGAACCTTCTTCTAATATTAACCGTCTAATATTCGCTTATTATAATCGCCTGCTTTTTATGTTAAACCTGTATTAAAGAATAGTAATGGCGGCTGTACACTCTATGCGAGACACCCGCAGACATGTCGATTGCACTCTCGCCTCTGCTCCGTGTGTCTTGCCGGCTCTCGCCCTTGAGTCGGTTTTTGAGGCCGACCCAAAGGGTCTTACGCCGCTTTGCACAATAGGCGAGCGCGTCACCTATAACTTTCGAGAGTTTACATGGTCATCCCGATCTTTCATGTCACGGTGAGGCGTCTCGGGTGAGACATAGCCTAGTGCTTCCGGGCGAGAATGTACAGTGTGTATAAATATATATACATTCGGAATCTCGGAAACTGCTCCAACGATTTTCCTGAAATACAGCATGCAGGAGGTTTTGGGGAGAAAAATCGAAATACTTGTCTACTTGGCGGTCGCGAGAAAATGAAAATACCTAGAATCGAGCCGCACCTATCCATTACTTTTTTTTATTTTTTTTGACGTTTCTTTTTTAATTAAAAAAAAAATTACTCAAATATTAAGACGAAAACTAGTTGCATTTCTTAGTTCCGTGCACTCCTTCCTTGGCTGTAATTTTTTAATTAACTAATAGGTATAGGAAATATCACACAAAACTGCTACTTTCTGAATAATTTCACTTAGTATTTACGATTATCATAAAATTTAAATAAACAACCAACAGCGTCGCGTTCCAACTTACTGTGGGAAAATAAATGACTATCGTATTTTCAACCAGTACATCTCTGCATCTATTTACATCTGTGCTAATGGTACTATGTACAGGTTCAGAGATATTAGAAGTCATCTGTCTGCCTTAACTTCAGAGTTACTCTACTGTCTTGATAGAGTTTTAGAGAAATGGGTTGGACAGAAGACGCACAAAGCTGCTCCGCTGCTGTGGTAGCCCAGCGGTAACACCGTGCGACTCTTTCGAGGAGGTCACTGGTTCAAACCCGGGCGGACACCAATGAGTTTTTCTGTTAAAACTTATGTGTTTAATTGATAATTGTAATTTATCACACGCTTTTCGGTGAAGGAAAACATCATGAGGAAACCTGCATATCTCTAGAGAATTCTGGAGATATGTGTAACCTGCCAATCCGCATTGGAGCAGCGTGGTAGGTCTAAGCTCCAAACCTTCTCTCCAAAAAAAAAAACGGAGAGAAGAGGCCTATTCTCAGCAGTGGGATAGTAACAGGCCGCTACTTACTTACTTAGGTTATACATACCCTAGGAATTCTGCAGAGATATGCAAGGTTTCATCACGATGTTTTCCTTTATCGAAAAGGCGTGATAAGTTCCAAATATCAATTAGGCACATAAGTCTACTAATTTTGCCTGCTTGGGGTTTTTAACTCATGATCCTCACGATAGAGGCATACAGTCTAGCTATTCGGCTATCACAGCTTATTAATTTAAACTTTTTATCTTTTTTTAAAGACTTTTATCCTACATATGCCAGTCCCATAAACACAAAATTTTATACATATTAAAATTACATTACTAATTAAAACTAACGCGTGTATTCTAATCTATACTTATTATAAAACAAAGTCGCAAAAGCTGTCTGTCTGTATGTGATCGATTTTCTCAAAATCTACTGAACAGATTTTTGTATGGTTTTTATTGAAAAATAGTGCAATACCTCCGGATGGCTTAGGTTATTAATACATTTGGGTTTTATGTATATTATGTTCACGAGGTCGCAAGGTTTAAAAAAAAACTCGCCTATTAGGAGCATTACTCGCGTGTGCCGCGTAAACCTTCTGCGATGCACTAAAGTAATGTAATAAAAAATTGTAGATCTACAAAAATACTACAATAAAGTCCAGGATAGCATATGTCTATCTCTTATGTTTAACTCACAATAACTACTTTTGTGTTCAAAACTTCAATAAGGGAAAAATTTTGTTACACGGTATAGTATTTTATAATAGAAGACAGGATGTCAAAAAACCGTGACCGGGACTGGTAGGTTATTTACAAATTTCTTTTGTATAAAAGTTTTAATAAAAAACGCGAGTATAATAACGGTTAACAACGAGTATTAATATACTAAGAACATAAAACAATTAATCTACTTTGACATCAATGAAAGAAATAACAAATGAACACGCCGATATATGAATACGGTGAAAGTTCACACAGACGGTGTTGCAAAAAAACACATTGTCTGTGTTTAATTTCACTTAGTTCACATTATTATTTGCGATTACCTTAGAAAATTAATGAGAAAATGTAGGCATAGTTCAATATTTTTCCCTTGTCTACTCAATAAAAATCTTATTTTGCTTTCATTAAACCCTGATTCAAACGCAGTAATATAGTGCAGGTTGAAGCTGTGTAAATAAGACTATACATAATTATCAAAATATTGGCGATGTATATAATAGTCAAGGTAGAAACCGAAATAAGCTTGCGGCTCCTGCTTTGCGCCTTGCAAAAGTATGTAAGTCGTTTGTGGGTTTGGGTATAAGATTCTATAATAAAATTTCGCAATCAATTTAAGCTTTGCCATTACTGCAATTAAAAACATTATTAATAAAAGGCTAATACAGAAAGACTACTATACCGTTAAGGATTACTTAGATGAAAAAAATGCGTGGACATCGCTACTCTTCGACCCTATATATATAGACCCTAAGTATATAGTAAAAGAAATTATATTTTTTAAAGAGCAACCGCCGAGTTTCTTGCTGGCTCTTCTCGGTAGGAACAGCTTTCTAAACCACCAGTAGAGTTGACGATACAAAAGCAGTTGTTTACATATTTACTTGAATAAAGAATATTTTGAATTTAAATTGATGATGATGAATATGGTAAAAGTAGGCTGTTACTATTGTATCATATATATGGCATATTATATTATATTTTATAATCAAACAGAAGCATGGACTCACAACGCTACGCCATTGCGTTAAGTTGTTATTGCTTAACAAGACTAAGGAATTTTACTGCCCAAAAACACTACTGTCCAAAAACAGGAATAAATCGATTTTTTTGTACATAAAATCTAGTTAGATCGATTTTTCTCCCCCAAAACCCCAAACCCCTACATGCTGAATTTCAGGAAAATCGGTGCAGCCGTTTTCGAGATTCCGAAAAAAATATATATATACATACAAGATTAACTCATTATTAGATTTTTATACACTTTTTCTTTTTCTCAATATTATCTGTATTCTCTTTTATCTTCAATTCTTGTACTTTCCTTCCGTTACTCAAAGGGCGACTGGAAGAAATTCCTTTTGGGGATAAGTCCGCCCATGTAAAAAGCACATGTATAAAACATGTGCTTTTTTACTTTTTCTTTCTCTTTTCTAATTATTTTTTATGCATAAGAAATTAATAAACTATTTGTCATCTCTAATTTTTTACGAAAATAATACTTGAATCGTTACGCGTTGTCTAGATTACGGCTAACATCATCCACATTGTAATTGCACGTGCAACAAATATTGTCTTACTGTATTGTGTCTTGTGTGCTCAGTTAGGTGTATACACACTACACAGCACGCTCGATCGACTAGCACGCGTCTTCACTGTCCAATATTGACACTTCGTAAATCAGTTTCCGCGTTCGACCAGTATTTGGTAGTGTTTGCACCAAATCAACATCACTAAAATCGAGGTTTAAAATATTATTGAAGTGACAATGTTACACGGTGTAATGACACTGACAAACTAACTCGGCGGTGGTCGGACCCCCCGGGTATTAACGATATGAACTCTACCATTTATCACGCTATTATTGGGCTTGAAATATGTGCACTGTTTAGAATGAATTATGATAAATTGCATATATTTAGACTCCCTTGTTTTAAAGAATTTAAACATAGCATTAGTACAAAAAAAAAGATATAAGCTGTCAAAATTATCGAAAATATTAACGTGCTATAATCCGCGATAAAAGAAAATATATATAATGCTAAATGTAGAGTTTACTATCCTTTTTCATACCTGATATATGCAGAATTCGTAGAAACTGATTCGTAGAATAATTACACAAGCACTGCACACATTCACTACCACAATCTCAACAACTTTTCGACGCGTAACCGAAGCATCGTTAGGAGATAGACTAACTATTTACTTATAAGGTGTATTTTGCATGTTTATCGCGGATTATAGAAAAATCATATTTTAATTACCTCTATATCATGGACCTCGGCAAAGTAACGCCTAAATCTTTAAATAATTAGATTTGTCTTTTATGTTTTAGTGCGAAAAAGGAAAGTAACGGTCTCTTATTATCCCACTGCTGGGCATAGACCTCCTATATCTGTTGTTGGAGAGAAGGGTCAGGGGGTAGACCCACGACGCTGCTCCAATGCGGACTGGTAGATTACACATATCTCAAGAACTTTTTAGATATATGCACATTTTCAGGTTGTTTTATTATTGGGATAGTTTATTTGTCATTATTCATTTTTAAAAAATATAAGACAGTAATTTCTAAGAATAATGAAAGAGTATTAAACACAGTAAAAAAAAGTTATAAACTTAGTTTTATGTTTAATGGTAGCGTTATGTAGATATATAAATTGAAATCTAGCTCTCAAAAACTGCATCAGTAGAGCAATAAAAATTTTATCGCATAGTTTTTATTTTTATTCTCTAATTATTTGTAATGGATTTCCGCAAAACAACGATACACTTTCGAAAAGTATTTACGTTGTACTTTTCATAAAAATACAAAGACAGATGGACTTTCAAATTTATTATTTCTACTTATTATCCATTATCCTCTTGCCCTACTCTACTCTTGGTGGGGTCAGCCTAACATGTAATAAACATGTTGTGTCATGATATAGCTACATAGCAATAGCTACGGATTTTACGACCGGCCGCCTGCCTAACATCAACTTACCTTAGTCGTATTTAACGACACCTCGGTAAGAAAGAGGATGGTATATTCTACTAAACCGGATATCACACAGTGGGTCAACTTACCTTAGTCGCTTTTTACGATACCTCGGTAAGAAATGAGGGTGGTCTATTCTACTCAGCCGGATATCACACAGTGGTACAGTACACCCCATGGACAAAACGTTCATGGAGTCGATGAAGCTCATACCGGATGAGCAATTCGGCTTCCGCGCCAAACACACCGCGGTACAACAAGTACACCGACTTACCGAAGCCATCCTCAATGGCTTCGCCAAAAAACGGTACACCGGTACTGTCTTCTTCGATGTCGCCAAAGCCTTCGATAAGGTATGGCATGCGGGTTTAATATACAAACTCGCGAACCTAGGAATCCCCGATAGACTCGTTCTTATCATTCGCGATTATCTTACTAATCGCTCATTTAGATATCGTATTGATGGTGCGCTCTCCTCAAGACGCACCTTACGCGCCGGAGTCCCCCAAGGTTCGGTACTCGCACCGTTCCTCTACTCGCTCTATACGAGCGACATCCCACGATTCTCCACTAAAACTAGTGTAGTCTCCCACATAGCCATGTTCGCGGACGATACCGCAATCTATACCACCTGTAGAGATCCCATAACTATTAATGATAGGCTCCAAAGAGCAACCAACCAGCTCGGAAGCTGGTTCCGCCGGTGGAGAATCAAAATAAATCCCGATAAAAGCGCAGCAATGTTCTTTGCGAGATCTAGGAGAGCCATGGACTTCATCCGGACGCCTCCTAGAGTCTCTATTTACAACAAATACATCGATTGGCAAAAGGAAGTCAAATACTTAGGTGTCATCCTCGAACCTACCCTATCCTTCATCCGACACATCCGCGTTGTCCGTAACCGGGCAGCGTTCGCCATGGGACGCCTCAATCCGATACTGTGTAAGACAAGTAAACTGTCACTTCGCAACAAAGTGACACTTTACAAAACTTGCATCAGACCCATTATGACCTATGCGAGCGTCGCGTTCGCGCACGTTCCGAAATCACGACTGTGTCCGTTGCAGACACTTCAAAATCGATTCATGCGTACAGCCACTGGCTGTCCGTGGTTCGTGCGCAACGTGAACCTCCATAGAGATCTCGACCTACCCACGATAGCCGATCTTTTCAGACGATTCTCGACGACTTACTTCGAGAAAACGTCCATCCACCCAAACCCCCTTATAGTGGCCGCGTCCAACTATAAGGTGTTCAGGCACCCCAATAAGATTCACAGGCGCCCGAAGAGCGTCCTTAACGACCCCGACGATGCTATCACAGCATCCAACAAGATACACACACTACATTTACACAAACAGCGTCTTCGCCGGCGAAGACGAGGTCCCCGCTTGCTTGTGTCAAGCGGCCGCAGCCCTCTGCCGCGGCCACCGTGACGCAGACTTCTTCCAAGTCATTTATTAGATGCAGCCCTCCAAAAACGCGCCGCCTTAAGCCGAGGTTCGGTCTCGCAGGAGACACCCTTAAGGCGACGCCCCCTGTAGCGCGGGTGCTTGTAATGCACCCGCATGTATCATCCATTTCTCGGCGATGCTTCAGCGCTCGCCCGTCTTATCGGTGACGCTGTCAAAGCCATTAGGGCTAACAGCATTAGTCATATTCGAAAAAAAAAAAAAAAAACCCCATGGACGATTGGCATATGGACTCTCTGATAATAGCCCTAAGCATTTTAACAAAAATCTGATAAAAATGACGATATTTCCATAAACTAAATAAGAGGTTTAGAGGTAAGAGGTAACTATTCAGCCAACGGTTTAACTGTAGACGAAACTCCGTGCACAGTTCTGAAGGATATAGACTATTGTTGGAGCAAAGACAATATTCAGTGCGCGAAAACAAATACCACACAGGTTTCATTAAAGTTTTACTGCTTGTCTTTGGCGCGAATTGAATTTTCAGAGAGGAAATGGCTATTTGTGGCGTTAGAAGCATACGTTGGATTGTTTAAACAACCTTCAACGGATATAGCGAAGCTAGAGAATTAATGAGGAAACTATAACTGTAATAGGGAATGCATTGTACGTCAGATTTACGGACGCAAAGTCCTACGAAATGTTATGAATATTATGATTTAACTAAGTTCTAAACTAGGGATGTGACTTAATTTATAAAAAAACGATTATCCCACTTAGTAATAAACAGATTTGTATAAAAAACGATTATCCCGAATCGAGGAAATTAATTAATTTTATTATTAATCGATTTTTTCTGACTAATTGAAATTTACCAATGTGAATAGTTGCTTTTTTAAAATTAATTAAAATAAGGACAAATTAAATTAAGAATTAAAATAATATAGTTGCACTGTTTGCGAAATTAGATTAGAATATGCAGTTTGGCTACAATGGCTTCATCCAATACGCATATCTCATCTTTAAAAACTAGAGTAAAGAAAGTAAAAAAGATTAACACATGTTAAAATATTATAAAACGATTTTTAAAAATCGATTATAATAATAAAATAATGGATTAATAAAAAAATTGTATTTTATACATCCCTATTCTAAACAGGTTTTAGACTAATTTATTGTTCTAGATCTGTGAGGATGTTTTAGTTGTTTAGCACGAAGTTAAGTTAATACTTAATAGTTCCATTTAAGAAACAGTTAAACGCAATTGAATTATCGCTAATACTTCACCTGTAATACAAAACTGGTTAATACTAGATTGCTTAGTGATTATAGGAAGGGGACCTTCCGGGCGTTCGGATGCCCATCTTATAAGGTCCCCGAGACGTTCGATGCATCTGGTGCTCTCGATGCATCTTCTAGCGGAAGCAGGGGCCAGTTTTAAAGAGGCCCCGACCCAGTGGTGGCGAATTCTGGGGTTCAGAGTTGCTGCTGGCGGGGATGGGGGCAATATGTACAACGGTACCCTGTACCCGCCACCAGCAGCGTGGTGGAGCACACAGGTCGTTTTAGTCGGTGCGAGTCCGACATAACCGTCGCCTGTCAACGTCGGGCGGCGGTACCCCGGCGGGGTTTGTTTTTTCCTGTCTTAAATAAGTATGATAGTTCTAAATATATTGATGGTAGATATTATTGCCAGGAAGTCCCGGGTTCGATACTCTGTATGAGGACAATTTAGATATTCCATTTGTCGTCGCAAGTTTGGTCTGCTAAGAGACCGCTTGCCGAGCGTAAGACCTTTATAGCTCTTTATAACTATCGGCATGTATATATTTCTGTTATATAATTGACATATATTATCTTTTTCCCTTGACTTCTTTTGCGTGGACTTCAGAGTCGAGTAACTACGTCCCCGTTATAATAATTATCCTACATATTAAGGAACCTCTTAAAGAAGGCGTTTCGCTGTTTTATATCACCTATCTAGTGGCTGGTTTATTCCCATATTAATATCATTCTCCTGCCCTTATCCCACTCTAAGTGGGGTCGGCATGTTATAAACATGTTGTCACATGATTTGGCTACGTATTCTACGACCGGCCGCCTGCCTTACGTCAACTTACCTTAGTCGTTTTCTACAATACCTCGGTAAGAAATGAGGGTAGTAACTATATTCTACTCAACCAGATACTACACAGTAGGTCAACTTACCTTAGTCGCCTTTTACGACACCTCGATAAGAAATGAGGGTAGTAATTTTTTACTCAGCCGGATACCAAACTGTGGGTACGACATAACTAAAAATAAATAAACTTAGTCGCCATTTACGACATCTCAGTATGAAATAAGGGTAGTCTATTCTACTCAGCCGGATACCACGCGGCTTAAATGTTCCATACAATTATGATTTATAAGCCCAGACCTTACCTAGAGCGAATCGCCAATAGTACGTAACTCCGTGTACAATTTCTCGAATTCCTTTCAAACATAAATAGGGCGGTAGTTAATAATCATTCTACTTGGGAACCCATAATATATCACAGCCACTTCTACTTCATTACAGTCATCTGGTACAACCTGAATCACAGCCTACCATTAAGTACAGAAACACCCGGAAACCAAGTGCTTGTCAGAAATCGATGCCGATGATAATAATAATTGATGTACAGTCTAATGTTGCTACCGTTTGAAATATACTGTACTTAAGTACGTTATTTGTTTAACTGCTGATTATCTACGGACATTCTTACAGTTCGAAATCATGTTATTTTTCATTTTATATAAGGCCAAACAGAAAGCATAACGTAACAAAATAAAACATAAAAATTGAGTATAAAAATAGTACCAAAACCAGCATATCCTCCTGCCCTTATGGCATTCCAAGTCAACTACAAATCATAAATGTAAACAAACAAAATAAATGATAAAAATTAAGTATAAAAATAATACAAAAACGAGCAAAACCCTTATGGCACTCCAAGTCAAAACAATAAATCATAAATGTAAACAAATAAAATAAATCATAAAAATTATAAAAAAAATTAGCAAATCCTGCCCTTATGGAACTCTAAGTGGGGTCTGCACAACATGTTACAAACATGATTTTATACTTGAATATTCGTGGTTTGAAGACATAATATCGGCGAATCAAAACAAATTACCGTGGTATGTACCCGAAACTAATAATTTATAATTAAGTTACAAACATGTTGTCACAAGATTTGGCTGCGTATTTTACGACCGGCCGCCTGCCTGACAACAACTTACCTTTGTCTTATTTTACGCGACCTCCAGTATGAAAAATTGTGTTTAATACTAGAAACGGATAAAATTTCCCAGTAGACCTAATATTTACCAATTGCCTATCACCAACACAAGTATTAAGTTACTTTGGGGTCGAACAACCCAGCGTGTATAACTGTCCCATATATTTACTTATTCATTTATTTATCACCTTACATTCTTTCCAAAAAAAAAGGTCGAGTCACTCCTTATCTGTTCTTATAGCATTAACGTGAGTTTTCCATATATCTGGTGCTGAAATAAGTACATCATACATCCTCCTGCCCTCATCCAACTCTAAGTGGGGTCGGCATAACATGTTAAAAACATGTTGTCACATGATTTGGCTACGTATTTTACGACCGGCCGCCTGCCTGACGGCAACTTACCTTAGTCGTATTTGCGAAACCTCGGTAAGAAAGATGATTGTCTACTCAGCTCAAGCGAATACCACACGGGGGGGTCAACTTACCTTAGTCGCCTTTTACGACACCTCCAATATGAAAAATTGTGTTTAATACTAGAAACGGATAAAATTTCCCAGTAGACCTAATATTTACCAATTGCCTATCACCAACACAAGTATTAAATTACTTTGGGGTCAAACAACCCAGCGTGTATAACTGTCACATATATTTACTTGTTCATTTATTTATTAAGGTGTAAGGTGATACATTCTTTCTAAAAAAAAGTCGAGCCATTTCTCATCTGCTCTTTATAGCATTTACCCGAGTTTGCCATATACCTAGTGCTACATAACTACATTGGTTGTAAAACATAAACAAATTAAATTTATCATAATCAACATTGGCTGTATAAAGAAGCAGTCAGTGCTACCTTCGTTCGAATAAAACGTATAAAGCTGTATAAATGTGCGGTCGTTGAAAATGACACCTCATTACACGCCCCGGGGCGAAAGAGGCAACATCTGCTCTACAAATCCTTAACCTACTAATCATTAATCTTCATATGTACGCAGGAGTCGTATTAGATGTAAATAATAGCTGACAATTAGTCCGTCTTACCACTCACGGTCCTCGTAGCTTCGGGCGCCGGTTTACTAATCTCTAGTTAAAAATTACACGTCACCGGTTTATATTAGATTATAGAAGTTATTTTCCAGACTCGTTTAATATACGCCGACCGAAAGATTCCAGCTTCCATCGTTTTAAAGTAATTTAAAACGGATAGACAAAAGGGACAGGGTGTTTTATAATAAGTAAGGATAAACACGACATTAATTGAAAGACAAAAGAGAAAGTTTGCATTGCTTTAGTACTCTAACGCACATTTCTATTAAACTTTTGCATACGGTTAAGTCGAAATCTGGAATAACACATAGGTTTTTTTACAAAAGACAAATCCATGGACCCAGAAAAACCATAAATGAATCATCATCCTCCTGCCCTTATCCCACTACAAGTGGCACATGTTATAAACATGTACACACATGTCACATGATTTGGCTACGTATTTTACGACCAACCGCCTGCTTGAAGTCAACTTATCTTACTCTTATATCCGACACCGCGGTCTATTCTAATCAACCCGATATCACACCCCGGGTCGACTTACCTTAGTCGCTTATTACGGAACCTCGGTAAGAAATGAGGATGGTCTATTCTAATCAGTCGAATACCACACGTCAAAAAAACCATAAATCTTTAATATTTAAATGAGTTAATCTTGTATGTATATACATATATTCGGAATCTCGGAAACGATTTTCCTAAAATTCGGCATGTAGGGGGTTTTGGGGGAGAAAAATCGATCAAGCTAGGTTTTATATAAAACAAAATCGTTTTAATCCCTGTTTTTGGGGCATTAAAAATTTATATTGAATTGAATTTTCACCTTAAACTGTGAAATCAGCTTAGCTTATTCGGGGAATGGGTGGTCGCGACAAATGAATATACCTAGGATCGAATCACACCTACCCTATTGTTTTTTCTTCTATTTTTTTGTTAAGTTTCTTTTTTTTATTTTGAAAAAAATTACCGAGCAAGGCTCTGTCACCCACATATTGAATATAAAATAATATTGGTAATCAAAATACTTCTTACATAATCTTTGCAATGCGGATAAAACTCGAGCGCAGCAAGTTTGTAATAAAATTATTAAAGTTCATATTCTAGGTAACTGAAGTGTGTACGGAATAGAGCCAATAAATAGGTAAATTGTGTAATCAATGTTGCAAATTATTGAGATGTCGTTAATCATTTACATGAACATATTTTTACGACCATGATTAAGGTATCGTTAAAATATAGCACCGTTTTAAGGGTAATATACTATAATTAAGCTTAAGCATCAAAATCCAATTTAATGTTATAAAATAAACTTTTGAAACTGTGTAATATACTCTGAGAGAAATAACATAACTGATTTATTTATTTAATATAGTGGAAATGTTATGTATGTAATGTATTTAATCTTTTATACAAAATTATTTCGCGTACTTGGAGGAGCTTCAGAGTAGTAAGTGGAGAATTTCTGCGTCGACTGCTGCATTTATTCAAATTTTATTATAAACTAGCGGCCTGCCCCTGCTTCGCACGGGTATAAAATATATATCCCATGTCAGTCAGTGTAAAAAAAATGATAAAAATCGATCGAGTAGTTTTGATTTATTCATTACTGCCCGTGGCCCGCACGCGTTAAATTTGGAGAAAAACAATTTCCTTTCCCTATACCAAGAAGATTTCCTGCTATCTTTTGAATATCTAAATTCATATAGTACATTTTTACTTATTTACTTTTACATTTTCCCTATGTATTTTATTTTACAATTAATTACAGAATGTCTTCAAACAAACTCTTGAAAGAGGGACATAGCTGCTAAAGTCGAAGTGTTATAGGGCAAAGCGCGGCGTCCTCACGGCATTTTAAATCTGTAATATCTCTGAAAATGTTCACTTAAATTACATGCTGTAAACGGCCATATTGATCTATATTAAATCAACTATTTATTTAAGGTACTTAATTGGATAAGGATTAATGCTGTATTCTATAAAAACTGCTTCTAAAATATGGCATTATTTTTCGTAAAAAGTAAATGACAAAAAATGCTATAGTGGGTTATCCATAAGAGATAGACATATACCATCGCGGACTTTTCTGTAGACCTTTTCAAGATGTACAAATACTTAGTACATCATTTTGATAAATCTCGTAGGGTTTAGCCTGCGTTTGCAATGTAAGCGGAAAAAAATGTAATTATTTACAGAAACCTCAAAAATTACAGTATTTCTCTACTCCGTATTGAATGTTATTATGCGTACAAACCTTCCTCTGGAATCACTCTATCTATTAAAAAAACCGCATCAAAATCTGTTGCGTAGTTTTAAAGTTTTATGCGTACATAGGGATAAAGGGACTTTGTTTTATAATATGTAGTTATAATTATTTATTCAAAGTGACTTTACAAGCATTTTGAATCGCCAAATTACAATGAAGCTAAGGTTCGGTAAGGTGCTCTTACCGAGAAGAACCAGCACGCGGCGGTCAAAAAAAATAATTATCTACAAATTCAAAATTACAATGAATCCAATGCGTAGCTGGTCGCAAGTTAAATCCAAGTTATTAATGTCTACAAAATAGCATGCAAATGCATTAAATTCAATGCATTAAAATTTTAAAAATAGTAATTTAGCCCTTTAATCATTTATCACACTTACGCCGTGTGATATCCGGCTGAATAGAATAGTACTATCCTCATTTCTTACCGAGGTGTCGTAAAAGGCGACTAAGGTAAGTCGACCAGCCGTGTGGTATCCGGCCGAGTAGAATAGACCACCCTCATTTCTTACCGAGGTGTCGTAAAAGGCGACTAAGGTAAGTTGACCCACCATGTGGTATCCGGTTGAGTAGAATGGACCACCCTCCTTACCAAGGTATCGTAAAATATGACTAAGGTAAGTTGACGTCAGGTAGGCGACCGGTTGTAGAATACGAAGCCAAATCATGTGACAGCATGTTTATAACAAGTTGTGCCGACCCCACTTAGAGTGGGATAAGGACAAGAGGATGATGAATCATTTATCACACTTTACAGATTTTAAGGTATACACTACGCATATCTAATACTCGGCTCTACTTAAAAATGCTTCTGCACCCGCTCGTCCTTTCCGCTTATATTGTAAAAGTTGTAAATGTTAACAGTTTATCGATTAATCTTAAAACACTTGAGAAATAAAACAATCTGCTGCTAGTGAAGCGTTAATTACGCTAGAGGTCGTACGACTATGAAGTACTTTTAATAGTTAATTAAATTATAGATGAATAATATACGCCTAGTAACGTACTCAAGCTAATTACTTAATTAACGTAGCATTTAATATACCGTTAAAATTAATTAGAAACATTGTATACGTTTAACGGCTTAAGATGATTCTCGATATAAACGAAAACACTTTATCATATAAAACTTAATATGTAAATACTCAGATGCTACTTTTCGGAGTGCTTTTTACCATATTATAAAAGTAATAATGAAATTATTTTGTTATAATTCACGATTAAAAAACATTTTTATGAAAATGATAGGAAAATGATTTCATTATAACTTTTTCAAAATATAAATATAAAAAAGCACCACGTTCATATAAATATTATAAAAATATATACGAAATACATACATATAAATATGACAATGTAATTGTTTGTTTGCACACTCTTGAATTTTTTGTATAGCTAGTTACTAAAGGAATTAGTAAAGTACTGTAGAGTAAGTTTTTTTATATCGTTTACTTTTTATATTGGTACTGAAATCGATGCAGATAAAGTCGCGGGAATACGCTCATATAAAACGAATAACAGAATAGATTTAAACTTGGCATCAATAATGAACAGAATTAAAATATGGGTATTCGGTTTAGATTTAGATTACATTACATTACATACATTCACTCAAGTCAAAAATAAGATTAATCCTTATAATATCCAACAGCAGAGGCCTTTCTGATTTCTTTGTCCCAATGTTTAATATTTGTCCAATGTGTTAAATTTGCATAGAGTTTTAAGATAACGTCTTATTTTTGTGTAGGCCGTCTATTTTCCGACTGGCCCGTTGGAGCAGTGGGTAGTGACCCTGCCTTCAGCTCCGCGGGTCCCGGGTTCGATTCCCGCCGAGGGCCAACATTTTCTATAAATGAATTTGATGGTCTTTGAGCCTGGGTGTATATTTGTATTTAAGTATGTATTTCAAAAATATATAAGTATATATTCACCAGTTGTCTCTCACCTATAACACAAGTATTAAGTTACTTACTTTGGGGATGGACGACCGTGTGTGTAAGTGTCCCATATATTTATATTTATTTATTTATTTATTTATTTTGATACTATTTAAATAATCGCACTGCATAGAGCAGTCTCAAAAACTTTTTGTGGCATGCCCCATCTTAGCTTTTCTACAATTCTATGCCTCCCTACATAACATACATCATCTTCCTGCCCTTATCCCACTCTAAGTGGGGTCGGCACAAAATGTTATAAACATGTCACATGATTTGGCTATGTATTTTACGACCGGCCGCCTGCCTGACATCAACTTACCTTAGTCGCCTCTTACGACACCTCGGTTAAAAATGGGGTAGGTCTATTCTACTCAGCCGGATACCAAACGGCGGGTCGACTTACCTTAGTCGCCTTTTACGACACCTCGGTAAGAAATGAGGTTGGTATATTCTACTCAGCCGGATACCACACGGCGGAGATTATATTATAAGGTATATTTAAGAAACTACTTGATATAGTCATAAATATTTTGATGCGCCATGAAACCGCTTCCGTTGACGATCTAAGCTGCAAGGCCTGTCATTTACGAACAGTAAAATTAAATGAATTCAACCTGCTAACTAGCCGGGCAAACATATTATAGCTATTAGTTGACAATTTAAATACTAACAGACATTTCTATAACTGCATCTGTAACAGGAACACGGAGCCTTGAAAAATACAGTTAAATGATTTAAATGTATATAATACGATGTACGTGCTCTTACGGACAGTTTTAATCAGCAACGGCAAATTCAAACATACTCATAGTAATAGTTAATATTAATTGAAGACAAGAACTTTATTACTTACTACAATAGGATCTTTAAATAATTTCATTTAACTAAACTAGGTATAGCATGTTTCAGATAGGGTTGTCACCCGTACTATATAATATAGTATCGTACTATATTTTACTCAATTGTAACTACTACTACTACTACTACTACTATATATTATAGAAAAACAATATAGAACGAAAAATACTATATTTTTATCGCTAAGTCAATTGTCGCGCTTTTTTAATCAACTGTGGATGGAACGCACCCACAGCGCTGCATAGGGAATTTTTGAACGAAACTCTTAATTTAGTTTAATATAGACCTAACTTGCTGAGATGGCTATAATTATTTCTAAAATAATTGAACCTTGGTGGCCAAAGCGATAAGTAATAATAAATAATCATGATAAAATAAATAATGATTGAAAATAGATGTGAACTATTTTTTTCCTGAATTTCCTAAAAATACTATATTTTTTTATTTCAAAAGATAAATACTATTTTTCTTCAAAAAAAAGGCAACCTTAGTGTCTGACCATTTGTTTTCATCATAATTCTCCTGTCCTTATTCCGCTCTAGCTAAGTTTAGCTAGTATTTTACTTTCGGCTCCTGCTTGACGTCAATTTACTTTATCGTCTTTCACTGTATTTTATTTTGATTTTCAGTGTATTTTAAGTTGTCGATTAAATCACTATAATCACATCGACAGCGTTATAAATGAAGTATATAGCGGCCATACTTTTGTATCACACTTCTTTCGGTGTAGACGCCGTGTGGTATCCGGCTGAATAGAATACTACACCACCCTAATTTGTTACCGAGGTATCGTCAAAGGCGACTAAGTTAGAAGATGATTTCTTTCGGTATAGGTAGAGACCACTACGAAGAAAAGGATTTATTTGGCGCGGTGAAATGATTCCAAGGTTGAAAGTAAGACATTTTTTCATTCAGTAAAATAGCCTATTATATCGCTGCCGGTTTTGTCTCTCCTTTTCGCAGAGAAGGGTTAATAGGTAGTACTGATATCCTGGAGTTTCTTCAGAGATAAAAAGATGTTATTCTTATTTGTAAACATTAAACCACTCAGTAACCACTTACAGTCATTAAATTGTCGCTTGAATATTTTAAGTACTGGAGACCTTATGATATTCAAGCGACAAATGAATTGTCGCTCAATTACAGAGGTCCTCGAAGTTATCTCATTCGTACATAAGAACATTCTCGAAGCGTACCGCTTGTACGACAATATAAGTTGGGACCTGACTCAGGTGAGCAAATATCGATAATTCAACATATTTGAAATGTAAACTACCGCATTGTTACATGATTTAATCAATAGCTTATCAGGAAAGATAGACTAGCCCTTATTTTTATTATTATTTGCATAGTTAAACATATACTTTTGGAGATTTCTTGACGTTTTGACTAAAGTATAACCGCCGTAATCCACCATCGGTCCTATTGAGACATCTTCAATATGAATTAATTGAATGAAATACTACAAAAAATAGCTTTAAATAGAACTTTTTTCAATTAGTAGTAAGTATTTTTGTTACCCCATTATCCTGGAGAAGAAAATAGAGAATAAAGAATTACATTTTACAGTAACAACAAAATTATAAGTAGGATATTCTTCTTTATAAGTAAAATCATTTTGAAGATTCTTGATGTTATATTCTTTTAACAATATTTCGATATATTACTGTTCCGTGTAAAAATAATGTGTGGTTGCGCTTGAAGTTCATTTGAGAAGAAATAAATTTATACAATACAAGCAATCGCCAGCGGCTCCGCCGCTAAATATATATTAGGCTAAATATATATTTAGTAATATAGTATTTTAAAAACCATAAAAATAATTCAAGTGGATTAACCTTAAAAGCTAGACACATGCCGTCGCGGACTTTTGTTTGGAACTTTTAGAGGGGAACAATTTTTAATACATGATTTTTTATTAACTGTCACCGTTTACTTAGCGCTTGCAAGGAAAGCTTTAAATTTTGCCGTTTTCGTAATATTTATTTATTGCTGCTCCATTCCTATTCATCTTAGTGTGATGTTATATAGTCTATAGCCTTCCTGGGTAAATGGACTATCACACTCAAATAATTTTCAAATCGGTCCTGTATTTCCTGAGATTAGCGCGTGCAAACAATCAAACAAACTCTTCAGCTTTATATATTAGTGTAGATTATCAACAAAACAAACCGCAATTTACACTGACTCTTTCCATCTTCATGTTAACTCGCTTATACTGAATTAGCATCTGTTCTATAAAGTGTTAGAATCTATAATGAGAATAATTATCATAATTTGTTTGTTATCGATGCACGGTTGAATAACGTAGTAAGTATATTAAATATCATGTATCCTTAAAGAACAATAATAATTTTTGCCGTTTTTGATAAAAAAAAGCTTTTAACAAGATTTTATGTAAATACTGTTAACCGTTGAGGAGTTCCCTCGTCTGGAGCCAATCCTGGCAGAAGCATCAGGTCATCTTTATCATAAACATGTATTGTCATGGAGACTGGACCAGAATGTAAAATATCAGCTCAGTCGAATACTGGGAAGTGGGTCAAATTTAACTTGCAAGATTCCACCATCACATACAAACATACAAGGCAAATTCAATAAAAACGATTAAAAATAGGAAATTACCATCCCACTTCTGCATAAATGAGCGCACTATCCGTTTTCATACCTGATATATTCAGTATTCTCTGAAATATTTAGTAATAGCTTGTTAGCGATAAGGCCGCCTCACGCAGTTTATTTTGTGAATTTAGTTTTTTTTTAGTACTATTGTAAATTCTGTGGTGTACAATAAAGAGTATTCTATCTTGCTATTTTATTCCTAAAAATGCACAACGATCATCCACTATAGCATAAATAGCAAAGGCATTTAGCATTTATTTTCTATTTACTTTATCGAGTATAATATCAAAATAATATTATTATGATATATTTTTATTCGTACGCCGTGTGGTATCCGGCTGAATATAAGAATAGTACCACCCTCATTTCTTACCGAGCTGTCGTATAAGGCGACTAAGGTAAGTTAACCCACCGTGTAGTATCCGGTTTAATAGAATAGACCACCGTCTTTCTTACCGAGTTGTCGTAAAATACGACAGAGGTAAGTTGACGTCAGGCAGGCGGCCGGTCGTAAAAACGCAGCCAAATCATATGACAGCATGTTTATAACTTGTTTGCCGACCCCACTTAGAGTGGGATAAGGGCAGGAAGATGATGATATATTTTTATTCGTTTGCTTTATTGTTAATCTGAGTCCCTAGGAAAGTTAAAAGAAGTATCCAAACTATTTTAATGACCGTGTCGTTTCATAAAGTACTACAAGTTTTATAACAGTACATATACGGATGGCACCTGCGTACACTATCTAGTAGCAAACTCGAGAGAGCACTCAAAACTCCACTTCATAACGGGTAATCTATATTTGAAAGAAAGAATGTCAAGTATAACACCGTTTTTTATGCTCAAACAGAATTACTAAGCACAAAATCTAGCGAAACGTTCCTTTTTGAACTTTTTTACGGCAAATTATGCTGTTTTTTGGAAGTCGTCAAACAGCTTCATTCAAGACAATGGTGTCCATGTTTCAGTATAATACGGGATATTTCAGAAACAACAATTTTAACAATTTTATGTTATGGCGTGTGCCTTTTAACATAAATGCACATTTATGTTAAAAGGCACATAGTGTACGTGTTAACATTCTAGTCCATTGAAATCTGGCTCACCAAAAAGAATAGGTTGCTTTATAATACTAATACCATACAGTTAGTCTTACCATGCTTATTAAAAAAAATATTTAAGATAGTGTGCGTGATAATATTATGTACGTAGTTGAATAACAAAAAATGTTCATGTTTATTAATAAATAATTCACTTCCACTTCAATCCTCGGGTTCATTTATTCATTAAATCATTCAAATCCGAAGAAGTCTCAAGGTATAACCCAAGCAGATTTCATTACGATGTTTTCCTTCATCATAAAGGGTAGGTACTTGTAAATATCAAACTCGACTGGTCCGTTGCCTTTAGTGGCAGTGACGATGCCTTCAGCTCCGAGGATGACGGATTCGATTTCCGCCGAGGACCTGTTTTCTAAACACAATTTGTTGGTTCTTCGATTTTGGGTATACATAGGTATTTTTTTTATATATTTACCACTTGTCCGTAACCTATAACACTAGTATTAAGTTACTTACTTTGGAGAAGGATGAACGTGTGTGTAATTGTCGCATATACCTATTTATTTAATATGGTACACAAGTGCTTATAGAAAACACAAATGGTAAGAATGACGCGCTCTCGCTATTCAGCCATCAATTTTATTTTATTTATTAATATATGCTACATTTGCGAGGATGGCATTGCGATAGTATAAAACTGTGTGCATATGCCATCCTCACAGTCAAAATTATTAAAATAACATAAGATATTAATATTAAAAATTTATATACCTACTATATATTTAAAATAAGTAAAACAAAATACTATGAAATGAATTGATAACGGGTAGCTTTATTGGATAGTTATATAGAGGTATATCAACATTAAAAACTGAATCGATTCTGACAAAAATAATGGTCACATTTATTGTTCTCTCTGAAAGATGACTTTGAACTTTTAAATACCGAGTCCATAGAACATCGGACAGATGGACACACTATTCAATAGCATCTTTTAAAGTGCTTGTTACATACTCAACAAACATGTATTTCGTTTTCAAATATAAATTAGTACTAGCAACGGCCTCAAAAATTTTCAATACTTCAATTTGGTGAATGAGTAGTTTTTCAATAGCAAACTCGTTCAATATATTTATTAAGACTCTTTAAAAGTTCCGTAATTTAACTAACATATATGAAAGCAATTATATTTTGTATTAATTAATTTTAAAGAAACTTGGTATCTTTAAATTAATATTTCGTTATAACATCACAAATTTTGTATTTGATTTGATTTGACCTGCCATGTGATATCCGGCTGAGTAGAATAGACCACCTTCATTTCTTACCAAGGTTTCGTAAAAAGCGTCTAATGTAAGATGATCCATCGTGTTGTATCCGGCTGAGGAGAATAGAAAGCCCTCATTTCTGACTGAGGTGTCATAAAAGGCGAATAAGTTAAGTCGACGTCAGGCTGGCAGCAAGTCGTAATATAACTAGTCAAAACATGTAACAACATGTTTAAAACATGTTCAAGCCCAAACGGTTCAAGCCTATCCGGCGGCCTGAATCATGAGCTCTATACGCGGAATATCAGTTTTCATCGCGATTTCGTATTTCTGGTCTAAATATTTTGTAATTTATCTAATTTCCTTCTGAGAATAGTATATTTGATGATTTGAAATATTTTTGGATACTTTCATTTATAAAAGTATGAATTATAAATTTTTCATTTTTCATATATAAAAATATCATATTAATCGCATATACCAAATACACCAGATAAGGTGTATTCGGTATATGCGAAGAGCCCTGACTCACACTTATACCCCAGTTAAGCCATGGTGGCTTAACTGGGTCCCCAGGAACCGATGAATTGTTTAAAACACTTATCCTTAATTTATTTTATTACCCCCAAACTATTAACCCCAAATTTATTTTATTATCCTTAATCATTAAAACATTATTATGAGTCGTGCATAATTTACTGATACAGCACAGTTAGAAAATAATGACAATATGCCGGACCAAACCCAAACCGATCCAATCCATCGACCCCGACAGTTACGACCCCATCTCGTTTCCATAGACAACTTTTTTTAGTATAATTTAAATTAAACAAATAATTTATATAAAATTTTGATTTAAAACACCATTAAAACGTGTTTTGCAGCGTTGAAAGTTTATCTAGTATCTACTTAGTTGATTAATAGGGTCAAGTATAAATTAATATTTTAATGTTGCTAATTTAGTAAAGATGCGCACAAAAAACTAAAATCGTATTTTTAAATAATATTCACATGTCAACTGTAAATACGGATACACGTTTTAAGTCAGGTCATCTAGACTTGATAAATTTTAATGACAAGAATAGCCAGAATAAATATTTAAGCTATAAATTTTACGACTGATTGCCCAGGTTCTATAAAATTTCTAAATATAAAGTGCATTCACTCCTTTAAAAGACATTAAACTCCAAAAAAAAAAATTTTTTCGGTTTGTGTTCCTTTTAATATCATTATCTATATACTAATAACAAGATTCTAAATTACATTTAGTTTTGTCAGTTATAATCACTAATAATAGATTGAATAGTTAAATTTATATACACTTTTTCTCTTTCTCTATATTACTCATATTCTTTTTCTTCTTCACTGCTTGTCCTTTTCCTTCTGTTACTCAAATATTGACTGGAAGAGATCCCTTTTAGGGATAAGTCCGCTTTATACATGTGCTTTTTTACTTTTTCTTTCTCTTTTCTAAATATACCTATATATAAAAAGAAATAAAATCTTCAATATTTAAATGAGTTAATCTTGTAAATTTCGGGAACGGCTCCTCTCTCGGAATTTTCCTGAAATTCAGCATGTAGGGGGTTTTGGGGAAGAACAATCGATCTAGATAAGTTATATTTAAAACTTAACTTAAATAAACTTTTTTTGAAATTTACGTTGAATACAATCACAATTTTTCGCTGTCAAATGTAAAGTCATGGTAGTTCATTTGGGGAACGGGCGGTCTAGAGAGGAGAAAAAATCGGCGGTCTAGATAGGATGGAGCCCCCCACCTGCCCTGTTATATTTTTCTTTTCAATTTTTTTTATTTAAAAATTACAGAGCAAGGCTTGGTCACTCAGGTACTAATAATAATATACAAGTGAAGCTACAAAGGCTTTTTAAAAAGCTTTAACCAAAATTTCATGTCCCTACTGTTAACCGTTATGGAGTTCCCTCGTCTTGAGCCAAACCTTGCAGTAAAATACATAGGTATATACGACAAAAATCCCTTTTTCTTCCAGAGCGGGATAGACACATCGAGGGCATTTTAATTTTTAAGTTGACGCAATCAAAATTGCGGGTACAACTTGGATGAGATAAAATAATAAGGATCAAAGTCAACAACTGGAAATACTACGTTGGAAACTAATGTACCAATAAATCCGTCTTCACGGTTTTTTTTTTTACAAAATCTCTTAACTCTATGCAATTCCAAATTGCAATTATAAAATGTATATTGATGTTGTAATATCATTAAAATTCACATAAAAATATATAGCTCCATAAACTTTATCGACGTAATTTGGTATCGTTCTTTCGCTGGATGCTTTAAAACGAGATGTCACCACGTACTATATTTGATGATCTAAGACACCTTTAATACGAACCACATTTGAGCTTTCATAAGCCGTGTGGTATCCAGCTGAGTATAATAGACCACCCTCTATTCTTACCGAGGTTTCGTAAAAAGCGACTTAGGTAAGATGACCCGCCGTGTGATACCCGACTGAGTAGAATGGACCAACTTCATTTTTTACCAAGGTGCCGTAAAAGGCGACTAAGTTAAGTCGACCCGCCGTGTGGTATCCGACTGAGTAGAAAGGACCACCCTCATTTTTACCGAGGTGCCGTAAAAGGCGACTAAGGTAAGATGAAATTAGGCAGGCCGCCGGTCGTAAAATAACTATCTAAAACATGTTTAAAACATATTATGCTGAACCCATTTAGGGCAGGAGAATGATGAACGTCCTATAAGAAAAAAATATTGTCAAATTCTATGAATTTTTATTAGAAAACATTCATATTACATGAAAATAATTTGAAGTCTACCAATCGCCTTGACTATCGTTATTTACTGTAATTTAAAACCTACTTATAAAAATATAGAATCTCAAAAATATGTAATCTCTTAACAGATTTATTTATATTATTCTAAGATTAATTAATAATCATTATATTTGTAATTAAAATAGTAAAGCAAAATATATATGCTGATATAATTTCGGCGGCCTGTGTATGAATTGCCTTATTACTTGAATATTCAACAAAATTCAGTGCGACATTGCGTGTGAGTGTGAGTGCGTAAAGTGAAGGTATAAAATCATCTAATTGTCAAAATTTCTCGGCACCGTTACGCTAAGTGGCAAAATATTTGACCGCCTATGAAAATTTATTTCTATAAAGTTCGTGTGAATCCTAGGTAACTCACTTATGTACTACACATATATCGCACGCCTTGTAATAAGTGATGTCATTCAAAGAAGTTGTTTTGTGGTAAATTGTAATAAAGCGTAGCATCATCTTCCTGTCCTTATCCCACTCCAAGCGGGGTCTGTTATAGATCATAACATGTTGTGCCGACCATATCATGCTGTCACATGATTTGGCTGCGTTTTTACGACCGGTCGCCTGCCTGACGTCAACTTACCTCTGTCGTATTTTACGACAACTCGATAAGAATGATAAGAATGAGGGTAGTCTATTCTACTACCACAGAATATCACACGGTGGGTCAACTTAGCTTAGTCGCCTTTTACGACACTTCGGTAAGAAATGAGGTTGATCTATTCTACTCAACCGGATACCACACGGCGGGTCGTCTTACCTTAGTCGCGTTTTACGACATCTCGGTAAGAAATGAGGTTGGTACTATTCTATTCGGATACCTCACGGCACAAATTGTAATAAAGCGTAGCGTTGCCCCTAAAAAACTCTTTAAGTTATAAAGACATTTATAACTGGGAAGAGTAAGAAAATACTAGTTATTTTAATAGTTCGTAGCGTCATAGATCGCAATTTAATTCTATATACTTATCTAATCTAAGATTATTATAGAAGTTGTCGTTAGGGACTTTTAAGGGTATCCTAGGTATAGTACTAAACTAATATATAGGTTAGAAAATTTTCAGTTCATTCTTCAGTAACATGATAAAAACAAGTTAATCATAATGAGGGTAACATTAAAGTTGCCCTTTGCTTATTTAAAATTTGCTTTAGGTAACAAGCTAATCAATTATAAAGCTATTTTCTAAGTGTGAATTGAATATACAGAAATAGCATATTAATGAGATGTTACGTTACTTATTATTAAAATATTAGCCAATTAAACGTTTTTATTTAATAATATATCATTTAACAAACAACCAAATAATAGGTTTGGGCAGAAGACCACATTATTATATTTAAATTCTGTGAATCATTGTCTCTAATTTCAATCACGCCGCAACGGTTGGTAATGAAAAAAGCCGAAATAACGAAGAACTTTTTAATTGAAATTATTGAGATATAATTTGGATTCATCAATCATTAACAGAAATAGTTTTGTGTACCGTGTAAGGTGTAAGATTGCTTTCACATTCGTTATTTTGTCGCTCAGCGTTTGAATTAATCTGTCAGACCGACACCAAATCAAGTCGTCAATATAAAAACGGTTTTTTTGGTACTTAGCAGATAGTACTGCTTATTTCGGTGTACTCATTTAACAAGTTTTATTACAATATGTAACAACTTTTTTCAAAGATTTGTTTCAAGAATTTGTAGAGTGCATATTAAATTTTTGACTTTTCTTAATAATTTAAAATTACGGATATAACTTTTCTGCTGCCAACTTCATCTACGTAAATTTTAGTACCGATATAAAAACTATGCTCTATTTTAATCTAAGTTAACAATATAAAAATAATAATTAAATTATTTTGTTATAATCTTATCATTACTTCTGTATTATGAATCTTCGCAAAGTAACGCCTAATTCTATAAATGATGACAAACATTTATATATTCCAGTAGCATGTAGGTACATACTACAAAGATGAGCGTTGGCATTCTAAGATGTTGGAAAACATTAATAATAATAATAATAATAATAATTTTTATTGAACACACAAAAGTAAATCAATACATATCCTCTTATTCTAAGACCTGCTTAACACTAAGTTACGTTAGGATTATCCCTAGCGCTCAAACTAGGCCTAGCCTGTATCTTGAACGCTAGTCTCTTCCGATGACATCAAATGTGTTATGAAGGTAAGTATATAATTGCTTATTGTGTAGACAAGAATAAAAAATTATCAACTACCCTTTAATAACAAACGTGGTGGTCAACCACGAACAGTATGGACCTAAAACAAAGTTAGTTGTAAATTAATTGCTCTTATTTAATATAATTTAAAGTGTAGTATTTATATATATATATATATATATATATATATATATATATATATATATATATATATATTTATAGAATATTACATTGCGTTGAAAAAACCCTCCAATCTGCTCCAATAGATAGTCCAATAGACTTCAAAAAGATCGCACGGATCAATCCACTTATAGAGACCTATGTCCAAAGATGGACTTCAATTACTTGACAAAGAAGAAAAATTATTTAATGCCTTTTTATTTAACAAAGGATCGATTACTTACTGTAAACCTGTCAGTAAAGATTTTTTAGATTAAATCTTTCGGTCAGACGCCGAAAAAGCGCGTTGTATTGCGAGTGTAAAAGGTATTTTAGAAACAAAAGCGATTAATCTCAATTGACGTCTCATTAGCGCAGTTCGCTTATGGATTTTTAGCGAGAATTAGTAATCATATTCTGTGCCTTATTGTGCTACTTAAGTTGAGAAAAACTTATTTTTAATTGTTGCTCTTGACAGTATGGCATCACTCAAGAACGATTATTTAGATCTCATTAGAGAATTTCAATACTTAATTGGTGTTTTGCAATGTATGATGTTCGAAGAGGTATGACGGTTATACGTTTTGGTTTCAGAACTATCTGACTACAATAATTATGGTTAACTAGCTTCTTTTTTATGACTTACTCAAAAAAATCAGGACTGTCTTTAACTACATGGTTAATATCTTCTTTGCCGACAATGTTTCGGCTGTGTCTGGTTTTCCATAGAGATAAAGATCTCATATTTACCATAAATCAGATACGTTACCCGGTATGACGTTCTTAGCCGTGAGACAAACTAAAAAACACTAAACTCAAGTGACATCCCATAACTGTAAATTAATCATCACACTCCTGCCCTTATTCCACTCTAAGTGGGGTCGGCACAACATGTTATAAACTGTTGGCACATGATTTGCCTACGTATTTTACAAGCCGTCTGCTTGACGTCAAATTACCTTAGTCGCCTTTTTCGACACCTCGGTAAGAAATGAGGGTGGTCCATTCTACTCAGCCGGATACGACACGGCTGGTCTTACCTTAGTCGTCTTTTACGACACCACGGTAAGAAATGAGGATGGTCCATTCTACTCAGCCGGATACGACACGGCCGGTCTTACCTTAGTCGTCTTTTACGACACCACGGTAAGAAATGAAGGTGGTCTATTCTATTCAGCCGAATACCACACAGCGGTTTCGATTGCACCTCAAAATTTCCCTTTATTTTACAACATGCTTTAAGTCTGCTGTCATTTAGTTGTAGCAAGAATATTTCAGATCTAAACAAAAATACGTAACGTGTTTTTTAATAATGTTACCTCTTTAAAAAAATATTTAATAATGTTGCCGCTTTATAAATGAAATATATATAATTGACATCCCATAACTGTGAATTAATATCGAAAACAATATTCGTATTGTCTCGTTGAAGAAGTCACCGTGTGAAATATTTCACCGTGATGAACAGTCGGCGACTAGTAACAAACACACCTCAATACTACAAAGGATTGTCATCTTAATAGCTGTATATTTAGGATTCATTTCAGCCTGTTTGGATTTTAGATTGAAGTTCGTAATGGGGGCACGTCAATTGTCAATCGGTGGAATCTATTCTACCGTCAGGGTTCCCATGATAGCTTTCGCACACATACGTGACTCTTCGGGTCTCATTATTAGATAGCGCAAATTGTTATCGCGACAAGGCGGCAAAATATGCTGATAACTACATTAAAAAATTACAATGTTAATTTTGCTAAGACTCTTTTGCTAAGGCTCATAGTTTTAGTACTACATTCTGTCTAGTCTGTTAGTTTATCGTGCGTAGTAGTCTATAAAAGCAGTTTAAAAATACTGTTAAAAAGAGGCTGATACAGAAAGCCTACTATACTCTTGAGGATTATTTAGAAGATAAGAATGTGTGGATATAGCTCTCTTTGAGCCTGTACAAGACAGTAACGACATAATGTAAATAGTATTAAGAATTATATTTTTAAAAGAGCAACCGCCGAGTTTCTTGCTGGCTCTTCTCGGTAGGAACAGCTTTCCGAACCAGCAGTAGAGTTGACGATTCAAAAGCACTTGTTTGCAAGTTTATTTGAATAAAGAATATTTTGAATTTGAATTTGAATTTGAAAGCATGCTGTGTCTTCTTATAAGTGAAATTATATGTAATTAGCAAATAAGACCAAGTACCTATGGTTTAACATACATGTAATTTTGTTGGTAGGCCATAATTAAATAAATAAATAAAGACACCGTGTGGTATCCGGCTGAATAGAATAGTACCACCTTCATTTCTTACCGAGGTGTCGTAAAAGGCGACTAAGGTACGTCGACCCGCCGTGTGGTATCCGGCTGAGTAGAATTGACCAACTTCATTTCTTACCGAGGTGTCGTAAAAGGCGACTCAGGTAAGTTGACCCACCGTGTGGTATCCGGTTAAGTAGAATAGACCACCCTCTTTCTTACCGAGGTGTCGTAAAATACGACTGAGGTAAGTTGATGTTAGGCAGGCGGCCGGTCGTAAAAACGCAGCCAAATCATGTAACAACATGTTTATAACATGTTGTGCCGACCCCACTTAGAGTAGGATAAAGGCAAGGAAAGATAAGGAAGATGATGTTAATTTTGCTAAGGTTTTATAAGGTAACGATCTCGTTTAAGTTTCAAAACACAGAAGTTATTAAAAAGTTTTGTTTAATCAGCATTAAGTGAAATTACTTAAACCTTTTCCATTAAACACAATGATAATGATTTTGCTATTTGTGTTCGTTAATAATGTAATGCTAAGTGTAGGCACCAAAATCCGGTCTCGACCTTATTCAGTATTTGTTATCACACGTAGGTACTACAAAACAGCACTACCACCAATACACTACACAAGAACTACACACATTCACTACGACAATCTCAACGATTGTTTCGCCCCATTACTGGAGTATCATTAAGAAATAGGTGACGACAAAATTGCAAATAATTCTATCATTATTACTTTTCCGAAATAATAGTAAACACTACTATTATTATTAGTACTAGTATATAATAGTAAATTAATTAGAGGGATATACACAATAGCATTGGTTTAAAACACCAGGTTTATGAAGTTTTTACAATAACTTAGTGCCTTTTATTATTTATATTTTTATATACATTTTTTATATTTATATGTCTATACAAGAGTTGTCATTATGAAAGGAACTTTTGTATTTTTGATAAAGCATAAAATAAATTATGAATGTAAGTATCCATTAAGTTAATAAATTTTATAAATTACATGCATAATTAAAGGACGAATAACATATTATGTTACCATAAGTAACAAAATAAAGTTTAGGTAATATACGATATTTGACCATAACAATTTGTAGAGTGTATCGAAGTAATTTAGATGAAATATGGAATAAGTGTGATCTTAATGTATTTTAAAAGTAATAAAAATGAATTTAAAAATGATATTTTATTGTGTACTTCACGCGATCATTAATGGCATAATGAAGACATAAAATATAAGGATATGTATTCACATATCCAGAATAAACATCTTAATTTTTAATGTACATAACCGCTTAATGCGAGTTTTTTAATCTAGTCACTCGCGTTTATTTATTTATTTATTTCTTTATTACGCCAACAACTTATATACAAGTTTGTCTAACAATTATTATAAACTAAGGTTCGTATGTAAGTCCATTACAGGCATAAATATAAATCACAGACAATTTCTAACTTAATTTAAATTTAAATATATATGTAAACTTAAGAAAAATGCATTAAAATAACTAATAAGCTGTATGCAAGAAAGTAAAATCAACAGTTTTTTTAGCGTTACGCGTTACGTTTACGCGTTAGCGTAACGCCAATTTCTTTGACGTTGGAATAGTGACCAATAGATGTCGCTTTTGCAGAAGGCGCTGGCGCGTCGTAGCTTATTGATAACTACGGGTAATTTAAGAAGTTTTATGATTTATTAAAGATTGCCGGTAATTAAATAATTAGATTGCAACGGTAGTTTAATCGTTTGTCATTTAGACTGCCGATTAATTATTTAACATAAGTTAAAATGCATTTTCGGCCTGCAGCATTAAACTTGTTGGAACTAATATTCATCCTCAAGCGCGTATTGTTAATAACAATGATCTGACATATTTAAATAGTATTTATTTCCACGAAGCTCGTTAAGTTACTGCCAAGTTTTTTAGAGTCAGTTTAACATTGTTTCTTTTTTGATAAAATAAACATCGACACGTCAGTGGTGCGTCTCTATGCCTGCCGCAAAGCCTGTAAGTGCGATCATATTCAGTTCAAAGGGTATTTATCTATGGTTATTAATTCTCCTTTTTTTACGTCAACAGTACGTCAAATGCAAATTACGGTGAATATCTGGACACTTTTACCACCGTGCGATCGCTAGTCATCTATACTAATATATAAAGCTGAAGAGTTTGATTGATTGTTTGAACGCGCTAATCTCAGCAACTACAGGACCGATTTGAAAAATTATTTGATAGTCCATTAATCGAGGAATGCTATAGGCTATATAACATCACGATGAATGGGAGAGGAGCAGCAATAAAAAATATTACGAAAACTCCAAAATTTAAAGCTTTCCTTGCGTGCGCTAAGTGCGCTTGTGAACGTTATTCAAAAATCATGTACTACAAAATTGTTCCTTTCTAAAAGCTCTTATACTGCGTCCATCATATTATCAGTCTTTTGACAGCTCACGCTCATTAAGTTTTGTATTGCTTACGTACAAATATCATACAAATAATATTTGTACTTTATGGATGGGTACCGCCCACTTAGTGATGTCACACATAATGGGTTACTACGATTATGCCACAGATTAAAAATAATCGGTAGAAATCGATGTTACGAGTATTAAAAGACATTTAATAACATTATATAAAGTTTTACTTTCTTCTTAGTTAATACATGAATACAAATAAAACAATCAGGATATTTTAATTTATTTTATTAGCACGAGTCGTCGGAATGATAATCAACACTAGACTCCTCCGATGAGGAGTCTTCAGTAGCAGTTATTATTAGCTCTTGTGTAGATAATATATTATCAAACGCAATATCACGTTCCCAATCAGAGAATATTACTCTTTTAGTTCTTTCCACCACACTTGCCCAGTTCTCGGCCGTTACGTGGGTGCAAGCATTTTTTAGCAATTGCAACATTTTATTCGCTGTGAATGGGGGGCTTGTATTGCATCTCGCAGCATGCCCTTTTACTTGTGCCCATATAAGTTCTATTGCGTTGTACTGGCAGTGGTATGGAGGAATCCGAAGAACAGTATGGCCATATTCTGCTGCCATTTCATTGATTACATAGCGTTTTGCTCTCTTTTTGGTTTTTAATATTTTTATTAATTCAACTTTTAACATTGAGTCGTCCACATTTTCTCCATTGTCCCGAAGCCAATTAATTATTTCATGCTTTTTATTAGCCTGTGTTGGCATTTTGTCAATTTGACGGGAGTGGTAGGGCGCATTATCAATAAAAATTATTGATGGTTCTTCCAATGAAATGAGCATTTTTTTGAACCACTCTTCATACACATTTGCATTCATCTCTTCGTGGTAGTCATTTGATTTCTTCGATTTAAATGCCAACAGTGCGTCTTGTACAAATCCTTTTGCTGTACCTGCATGGCAAATGATTAGGCGCTCACCTTTTCCCATTGGTACTGAGGAAGTGGAATCAGCAGTATCATCAGTCCAGAAACGAGATAGTGTGTGGTTAGCGTTGAGCCATGTTTCATCCGTGAAAACAATATTTGCCCAATCTTGTATTTTCTTTGCCTCTCTTAAAAAATCACAACGTGCTATAGCTATATCTGTGCGTTCCATTAATAATTTTCTTTTATTTAACTTTTTATATGAAAAGCCAATTGTGTTTAAAACTTTGACCAAAGAAGATTTTTCACCATGAAATAGACCACTTCTTTTCAAAGAAACAATAAGTTTTCTCAAAGTTGGAATTTCTTTTCTCAAGTAGTAATCTAGTTTACGTAGGTTATCATTAATCGAATTACTTAGGTACGTAATTCGATTAATGATAGTAGGTACTATAATCGGAATGGTATCGCATACGAGAATCTTTAGGACATCACTATCGTCAATCTGTCAAAAGATGGTTAATATAATGGACAGTGTATAATAAAAGTCCGCGACAGCATATGTCTTTTAGGCTTTTAAGGTTTACCCTCTTTGACCATTTTTATGGTTATCAAAATTTTATATTAAGAAGCGGAGCCGCAGACAATTGCTCGTTACTAATATGCGACGAATGAAATGGTCGATGTCCTAATTAATATACTAAAAAATAAGCCCTAATAAAATAACACTGAAATATTTTTATACATAATAACCAATACATTTAATATAAAAGTTAAATGTCCAGTCCATTAATATAAAATCCAAATTTCATTAGATATTTTACGGTGTCAACGATATTTTACAGCGGCAGCGAACATCATTCGCAATAAATAAATGTGACGTTAAAATAACATTACTTGATAATAAATTGATAATTAAACTTCTCGTGTTGACATATAAAAAACTCATCGATTTTTCCCTAACAAATTAATGACTTAAGATTAACTTTGTATATTAAATGCGTGTTATGTGTCTTTATGGAACATATTAAGTTTGTATCAAAACATTTATGTTTATATGTCTTTGAGAAATCTTACGTGAAACTTACCAGTTTGTTGTGGGACTTTTGGCTAGCATTGGGATAAACAGGCCGCCACTTGTATACGATTTATATTAGTTTACAGATGGGGGTTACAATAATAGCAATGTTTTTCGTTCGATTTGCTACAAAAGTATATTTTTTTGGTTTTTATTCACTATAAAATTCGTAACTTCTACTTTAAAATATACAAAACATTTTTGTCTCAGAAAAATGTATTTTTTTTAATATTAATTTTTTATTTAGGCAAAACCCATAATTTGACGGCAAATTTACACGTTTTCATTTAAAGATAAGATAAATCATATTAATTTTTGCCTTCATTTATTGCTTAAACCAATATCTTCCAAAACGGTATTCCAAGAAATTGCCGCTATAAATTCTCGGGACCTATTTAATTTGTAATGTACAAGAGACAAACATTTTCCACTGAATTATTTTATTGTATGCACATATAAGATACCAATAAATTGTTAAGCCATTTAGACTTTCTTAAATAAAATGTAGACTAGATTCGATCTAATTTGAATAAAATAAACGTTTTGATAATTCATTTATCAAACATTCATTGTTAGTTTATATTTTCAAAAAGCGAACCACTATTAACGGTTATTATTAGAGATGTACCGTTCTCGTTTATTGAAATTATTAATTTTTAATTTAAATATTATAAATATATGTTGAGTATTCAGTACCCAGTATATTTGTAATTTAGCAAAGCTTATTATAACAAAGCATTAGAATTAAAATGTTTAGAAATTAGATGTAACACTAAAATTTTTATATTCCTTACCGCCAATTATTATTTGTAAATAAATAATATTTAAAATTAGTTCTACAAATCCTAGTATAACAAAAAATAATTAAGTAGGTGAACCCAGGAAGAGATTATTCGTTCATACAGTACGAATGAGTAATCGAATAAAAAAGTAAAGTAACGGCCTGTTACTATCCCACAGCTGACCTGGCCTGACCTTTAGGCTTAGGCTTTAGCTAAGACCTACCACGCTGCTACAATACAAATTGGTAGGTTACACAAACGCTTCTGTAGAGATTTGCGAAGTTACCCGTTACTGAAAACCGAGTTAAATTGCAACTATCAATTATACGCATAGGTAAGTTTTAATAGAAAAATTCAATAACAAATGAATGAAAGACATGAATGAACTTAAAGATTCGTTAAGAAAATAACAAGTGGTATTTACTATTTTTTTTATTTTATAAGATTATATAATAAGTTAAAAATAACTTTATAAATTTATATATTTTTGATATTATTTTATTAATAATATATTATAATAATATATTATATATTATATAATAATAAATATTGTAGATCGCTCGATAGTCTTTAAGTTACCAAATCTTGCACACATCACTAGATATCATTTAAAATATTTTTTAAATAGAAACTTGTTTAAATAGAATAGAATTACAATTAAAATAGAGGACATATTTTGTTTCTGATTACATCTGCATTTGAAAATGTAGATGATTTTTATAAGCAAAAACTAAAGAATGCTGTTCGGCGGGGCTAAAGCCACTACTCTATGGATAGATCGGGAATTTTAAAATACAAAAAGACAAACCTGAATTCAGTCATTGTATCTTTTTAAATATATTTCTAATTTATTTATGATCATTTGAATAATTCCAACAACATTATATAAAATAAAATTCGTATTAGAAATTACAAATTAATTTATTCACTCACACATTTTTGCAGAAACAGCGATTAAGTTCATTAAAAAATATAGAAATTAATATATTACTTTTGTCATTTATAAATTGTATTTTATTTAGCAATTTTACTGTATAAGAAAAATACAATCATATTAATTAATTATTGGACATGTGGCAAGTGATAAGATTATCTTTTGCTTTAAATCTACCATAGAGTTTTTAAACTAGAGTAAGAGAGCCAGTCTAAAATGACATTGACAGTAAAGACAAGGCAATGAAACTTATTATCTGTCTCTCTTTTTTATGTGTGATTAGACGAAGATAGGTATATGAATTTCATTTCCCTCTTACTATTTTTAACGACTCTATCAATTAGTTCTTATGGATGGAATGATATATTTAACTTATTACCGTATTAAACTAAAATATTTTATCTTAATTCTCATCGGATCGGCGCTCGCTATGGTGGGTAAACTAATGTTTGACAAAGTGCATATTTATTATTATTTGCACTATTGCGGTTTATTCTCGTAAGTCTTGCTAAAAGTCATTAATGCAAATTCTATTTAAATACATCCGAAGCACCACGGCGGACGCTAGTTAAATATAACAGTAAAAATAATTTCTTGTCTAAATTCCGTGTATCGGAGCCCGCCATTTTTAGTAGACATAAAAAAATATAAGGAAAACCGTACATAGCGCTTGAACTTATTGAATGACAATAATTCAACTACAAATTACTTCTATTCATATGTAATTTGCCGTAAAAGAAACTTCGTTAAGTCGTATCAATCGAGTTTATTAGTTGAGGTACTTGTATATTTAAACATTTTTGTAGAGGCGTCTGTAAAGTTCTTATAAACATTTTTGATAGACTGTCTATAGCGAATAGTGTACGTCAAATTACTTTTCACTAGGGATGTGACTTGGAGTGAAAAAAAATTGTTTAATAAATGATCGAAAGCTCGATTAAATCGAAACGAAAAAAATATATTTATATAATAAATAAATTCTCAGTTTTGAAAAGCTACCTATTTGAATCTTAATAATTAGTTAAAATAAAGACTATTTTTTTAAAGGACTAATTAAAGAAATACGAATTAAAAATAAAATATGCGCTAATGCAAAATCGATTAAAATGTGTAGTTTGGCTACATTGGTTTCATCCAACAACGCAGATCTTAAAAAAAAGTAACAAGAGTCTAAAAAAGAGATAAAAAGGGAGCAAAATATTATAAATCGTATAATGTTTACATAATCAATTATTAAAAATCGATTATAATAATTAAATCATCGATGTATATAACAATATTTTACATCCATTTACATTTAGATAAGTTTCACATCTCTACTTTTCAGTAGGTGAGGTAATCAATAGTATATTGCACTTCGTAGAATTAAAATTCCTTATTTATTCTGATATCTTAACATCGGAGATTCATATCTCGATTTTTGTGGCGTCTCCATTAAATATTATCATTTTTTTATAGGATATTTTTATTTGTTATCATTAAGATGAGTGGTTATATTATGTTGAGATCATCATGATTACTATCACTAAAATCTCATTCGTATAATTAGAATAATTTGATTAAAAATACATTTAAATATTATATTATATTTTAAAAGAAATGCCTGGAGATGTAAGAATGTTATTTGAAAGTTGTTTTAAATATGGCGCTTATGAAATTAGTTGATTATAAGTGATTTATTGGTTGTACAAATTAAAACTATTTATTTTTAAATTTCGATTTAAAATTATTTCGAAATATTCATGGAAGATATTAGAAATATATCAAATATAATCGTGATTTATAAATACTGCATATTAAATTAATTTTGATAGTCGAAAAAATATAATTTGTCATTAGTGCTATATTTATTAATAGATACCGAGATGACAACTGTTTTGTAAAATAAATTATTATGTTATTTTGTAATAATTTAAAGTTATTATTTTGAAAATTATGTTTAATGTTTTCGTGATTTAAACAAAACTACGATATATTCATGGTTATAATTAGTTAATAAATTATAATAAGGTTTTTGTTGCACTAATAATGCATTACATTATCTGCTTCTGTTATATTTAAATGATACCGCAGTAGTTCGCGTGCTTATAGGTGTATGGAGAAAATATTTTTCGAAAGGTTGTTGTTTTAAAGAGCATGTGATTACTAATTTAGCTGAGAGTGATTAGAGCCCTTGAATATTGAGCTCAAACAAAACCGCCTTTTGCGTCCGGCCCTTGATCCGTACTGCTAAGGGAAAGCCTTTTAAGATGTTGGCCGAAGCTCTTTAGTAATAGACTACAAGTATTACTAGATTTAATGGATTGAAACTCTAGATGAAGAGAAATGCAAGCATTATAATATTGTAATAATGGAATGTTTTTAGTTGCATTTTGACTCTGTAAAACCTTAGAATAAAAAATATTTCGTAAATAGGTAACTTATAATTAAGTTATTTATAATAAAACACTTATTGGGTAGACAAAAATAAGAATTATTTCAAAATTTGAACTAGCATAGTCCGAAATGTACTAGGTATTCAATAACCCGTTAACCGAAGTAAAATAAATGAAATCAGAAAAATTATAATATTATTTTGATATCATCTTGTGGATTATATTAGAATAACATTTACTTATCGCAGAGTATAGCTAAATAATATCATCATTTTACTTTACTATTATTTTGTACAACTTTTATATTATTTTGGGCTTTATTTATTTAGTGTACCTAGTGTGAATTTCAGCACAGACAAATCTTGTTGGGAGATTTGACCTCGTGAATTCTCAGAATATATCACGACTGTTAAATATTATATGTGTATTATTTGTTGCGGTTGATTAAACGATTATGTTTGTCACTCAAGAGCGTAAAACATGTTGCTGTCATGTAGAAATATGTGTTACTATCATTTAAGCGGTTATACCTCAAGTTTGTAGGTCTTAAAATGGACAATAACCATCGTTAGGCATTTCGGTACATGGCCTGTTGACCTGCGCTTTTGTGCACACTTCTATGTAAATCCGACGGTTATTTTTAACACGTTCCGTTATTGTTATAGGACCAGTTTCTATGCAAGCAATGTAAAATGATTTTTTTATTAATCTGATATACTTGTTTAACGTCCGCGGTTTCGCCCGAGTCTTAAAGTTGATGTAAAAAGTAAAAACGCCCTATCCGAAGAATAAAGTCACATGTCCCATGTATAAGCATAGGAAATGTGACTTTATTCTTTGGATCGAGCGAAATGGTGCAGCTATAGGGACTTTGTTATAGACTAGAAGCAGGGATTATGACGATATAAAAGACCTACCGTAATATACATTTTACAGATAAATTTAGCCGTTGGAGGGTTAAAGTAGTACAGACGCACACACTAAATTTTCGTACGAGTATGTTTTTACTGTTGGCTGTACCGAAATCTACAACTTTGTTGTTGATGAAAGTCGAGTATTCTGCGAAAAATTTAGTAAAGGCTAAACAGATCATGATGGGACTTTTACTGGAAGATAGAGGAGGTTGTGGAGCAACATATGGCCTACTTTTTTTTCTAAATTCCGACGGGGTCGGTATTTACGCTGCAAACACTATGTGACACAATGATTTTCATGCGGGCGAAATCGCAGGCACAACTACTAAAATCATAATTATAAAGCCGTGATGTCATATATCCTTTAAGTCAGAGCGTGTCCTACCGAACTTAAACGCAACTAAAATTATCACTCAACATCAGTTGTCATAATGGTCAAGCAGAAACCTGTCATTGATAAAAAATCATTACATGAAAATATTACACAACGTTGGATAAAGGTTAAATCTACACCTGCCTTATGAGATACGCTCTTTGTAAGAACAGGCCGGCATTATCTATGTCGCTATTAAGATGAGACTCACTTCCCAGAAACAAGCTACTAGTTTATAGAGCAGATATAATCTTGAAAAAGCGTCTGTAAGATGTCCAAAATAAATCGGCATCAGGTTCTTCAAACATGCATAGCTTTTGAATTAAAAAAATAAAGCCTGGTATGCAAGTCAATTGTAAACTAATGTTGGCTAAGTAGAATATACCCTCATTTCTTAACAAGGTGTCGTCAAAGGCGATTAAGGTAAGTTGACCCGCCGTGTGGTATTCCGCTGAGTAGAATAGACCACCCTTTTTCTTACCGAAGTGTCGTGAAAGGCTACTAACATAAACAGCATGTGGTATCTGGTTGAGTAGAAAAGACCGAAATTTCTTACCGAGGTGTCGTAAAATACGACTAAGGTAACTTGACGTCAGGCAGGCGGCCGGTCGTAAAATACGTAGCCTAATCTTAGACAATGTTTATAACATATTGTGCCGACTCCACTTAGAGTGGGATAAGGTTATGAGAATAATAATGTAAGTTCATACCAGAAGAAAAATTGTGACTTTCAAAGCTTTTGTATACATAGGTAATTAAACAGATGCATGAAACGGATCTTGAATTAGTCAAGTAAATCAAATAATCATACTTATTGTTGGTCTTTGGACCTAGGTGTATTTAAAAATATATAAGTATATATTCACCAGTTTTCTGCCTACTACAACACAAGTATTAAGTTACTTACTTTGGAGACGGACGATCGTGTGTGTAAGTGTCCCATATATTTATTATTATTATTCTAATTTGCGATAAAATACATAACTATCCACTTTAATGTGCCGCGTATATAACAGAAAGTCTCGGTGATATCACAGCGCACATTAAAGCTTATAGTTTCATTAGTCAACAGATTTCTAAGGCGCCGATGATATTGAACAAGCTTAGCAACTATGATAAATCCCTTTCAATAGACAACTTGGTGGATAAGGTACGCATCGGTGCGAGCGCAGCGGTCCACGTCAAGTCGCATCTCCGATGCGTGCGCAATCAGGACCGATTACGATTACGCTACACTCGCGATGCGATGCAAAACACGCGCGTCCGCCCGTTACATGACGATCACTAATATCGACACGTAACTAAACTCAAAAGCGAAGCGAATTTATCATTAAAACTATCGATTTTAGACGCTCGCCCGTAATCGATATCTCCACAAGTTGATGCGTAGAATTGAATCTGTTATGCAATAATAAACAGTGCCGTTTTCCTGACGTATTAATCGATTTCAATATATATCGATATCAAAAAACACCTATCTCCAATAAATATTACCGTTCCAGGTTTTTGCTTGACTGTACTTTTACCTGAAGGTAAGTGTAGATACTCTAATGGAAACACGAAAATTCCTTAACGATTTCTGCGCAGCACTGCACTGGAACACTGAATCGTTTGGTGGTACTGTTTGGCGAGCAAGGCTGTAACTAAACATCGACCGTACTTTCCAGACCAGAGACAACAATTTAACACACATAATTTCTTACCAAGGTGTCGTAAAATATGACTAAGGCAAATTGATGTCAAGCAGGCGGCCGGCCTTGAAAGACGTAGCCAAATCATGTGACAACATGTTTATAACACGTCGTATCAATCGATCCATATATTTCTATATCAAAAAACAAATATGCCCAATAAACCGGTTCCACGTTCCTGAAGGTAAGTATAGAAAATCTAATAGAAACGCGAAAAATCCTTAACGATTTCTGCGCAGAACTGTACTGGTGTTATAGTATGGCGAGCAAAGCTGTAACTAGCCATCGACCGGACTTTCCAGACCAGAGATAACAATTTGGAACACATAAATTGAATCTTACACTAGAAATCCTCTTACCTCCAACAATAAGCACAGAGATATCTAAATCACAGAGGTAATTATTTCATCAAGTATCATATTCCGAAAAATCGTATTCAAGAACTCTTTCTTAAAATTATAATATGGTACCAGTTTTTAAAATCTTTTGTTTCACCTGCTTGTGTGTATGTGAAGATGGAATTTCTCAAGTTGAATTTGGCCCACTTTCCGTCGTCCGATTGAGCTGAAATTTTACATACTAGTCCAGCGTTGATAAAAATGTGTTTTTATGATAAGCATGACCTGATGCTGCTACCAGGATCGGCTCCAGACGAGGGAACTCCTCAACGGTTAACAGTAGAGACGTGAAACTTTGCTTTTTTAACTTGATTGTTATATTCAGGGATAGCTTTTAAATCTCCAGAACCCATTATACTGATATTAGGGGGATAAAATATAAAATTTTACCGAAGGTTAAAGTACTTTCTTGATTCATCATCTTCTTTCCCTTATCCCACTCTAAGTGTGGTCGGCACAATATGTTATAAACATGCTGTCACATGATTTGGCTGCGTTTTACGTCCGGTAGCCTGCCTGACGTCAACTTACCTCTGTCGTATTTTACGACACCGTGGTAAGAAATGAGGGTGGTACTATTCTATTCAGCCGGATATCACACGGCGTAAAGTACTTTCTCGATTATAAGACAAAAATTGATCGATTATACAATTTTATATCTAAATATCACTAGAACCTGTTGCAATAATGGAGATAGAGACTGTGTTTAAATATTAAGCTATTAATTTTGCTTTTAGTGTAATGTAATGATGTTGAAATGACTAGACATTAGTATGATCATATACCAGATACAAAGCTACTTGCAAGGAAAATGCAATCATGCAATTTAAAATACCTTCGTTACATTACGAAGACTCAAGTACTAAGTAAATACTTAAGCTCCTTATGCGTACTACATTAATAATTTTTGAATATATACACTTTATTATTATTTTTTTATTAATTTTTAAATCCACCTTATAAGTCATCACTCTAATGATATTAGACCTTTATAATTACAGCCTTTGTTAGTAGATATGTGGAATAAGGCTTGACATCTACCAGAACTAGAAATTGTAGTAAGTGTACATCATCTTCCTGCCCTTATCCTACTCTAAGTGGGGTCGGCACAATATGTTATAAACATGCTGTCACATGATTTAGCTACGTTTTTACAACTGGCCGCTTGCCTGACGTCAACTTATCTTAGTCGTATTTTACGACACCTCGATAATAAAGAGGGTGGTCTATTCTACTTTATCGGATACCACACGGTGAGTCAACTTACCTTAGTCGCCTTTTACGATACCTCGGCAAAACACGAGGGTGGTCTATTCTACTCAGCCGGATATCACACGGCGGGTCAACTTACCTTAGTCGCCTTTTACTACACTTCGGTAGGAAATGAGGGTGGTACTATTCTATTCAGTCGGATATCACACGGCGTAAATTGTAGTAAGTGTACATGTTATAAATAAAATTATCACAAAGTACATTGGTTGTAAAGCACTCAAACAAAAGTTATTAAAGCTAGTGCTATAATAGATGGACCAGACGTTACGAAAATAACCTGTGAAGTGTCGTCAATAGAAAAACATATTTTTTTTTAACTCTTTAACAGCACCTGTTAAGCAACAGTGTCTATAAAAAAGCATGTCGAGTTCACTCAAATAAAATTCCAATCAAATCCAATATGGCGGAACGCGTGCTACAACATATTCTGTATTTTGTCTACTTGTATTTGATATTTTTTTTTAATTTTAATCTCTATGTCGCAAAAGATAAGGGCTATTAAAATTTTTATTATCATAAACGATTTTGTATACACGGTTTATCAAAATAACATTAATAGGATAAGTATAAGGTAATTGTTGATTCTGATTTGACCTCAATACCGCTGAATACATCAAATCATTTCTTGTATATAATAACACGTCTGGTGACTATTAGACATAATTCTATAATATTTATGGTACAAACAAAGTTTGTATCATTTATTTAGTTTCAAAGACGGTAGCAGTTTGAATTGGAGGTAAGTATGGTGTTGTGCAAGTAAAATAATGTTTTATATTTTATAACTAAACAGCTGTAAATAATTTACAAGCAGTTGAGAGTTATTCATTACATTGATTACTGTATGTATAAATTTATATAAATGTAAGATTAGGTTTGATTATGATTGTATTGATTATTGTATGTATAAATTATCATCACTACATATTATAAAACAAAGTCCATATTTCCGTATGTACGCATAAAACTTTAAAACTACGCAACCGATTTTGATGCGGTTTTCTTTAATAGATAGAGTGATTCCAGAGGAAGGTTTGTACGTATAATAACATTCAATACGAAGTAGAGAAATACTGTAATTTTTGAGGTTTCTGTAAATAATTACATTTTTTTCCGCTTACATTGCAAACGCAGGCTAAACCCTACGAGATTTATCAAAATGATGTACTAAGTATTTGTACACCTTAAAAAGGTCTACAGAAAAGTCCGCGATGGTATATATCTATCTCTTATGGATAACCCACAATAGCAGTTTTTTTCATTTACTTTTTACGAAAAATGATGCCTTATGTTCAAAGCAATTTTTATACAATACAGCATTAATCCTTATCCAATTGAGTACCTTAAATAAATTGTTGATTTAATATAGATCAATATTGCCGTTTACAGCATGTAATTTAAGTGAACATTTTAGGAGATATTACAGATTTAAAATCCCGCGAGGAGGCCGCGCTTCGACCTATAACCACTTCGAATTTAGCAGCGACCGGAGGCGAAACTAAATGTCCTTCTTTCAAGTTTATATTGTCTAATGATAAGAAAGCTATGAATGTTGTATGTAAAGACATTGTCTAATCAATTGTAAAAATAAATAATATCACTACATAGTATAAAACAAAGTCGCATTCTCTGTCTGTCCCTATGTCCGTATATCCCTATGTATGCTTCAATCTTTAAAACTATGCAACAGATTTTGATGCGGTTTTTTTTTAATAGATAGAGTGATTTTAGAGGAAGGTTTGCACGTCTAATAACATTCAATATGGAGTAGAGAAATACTGTAATTTTTGAGGTTTCTAATGTGATGTCGTAAATAATTACATTTTTTTCCGCTTACATTGCAAACGCAGGCTAAACCCTACGAGATTTATCAAAATGATGTACTAAGTATTTGTACACCATGAAAAAAATGATGCCTTATGTTCAAAGCAATTTTTATACAATACAGCATTAATCCTTATCCAATTGAGTACCTTAAATAAATAGTTGATTTAATATAGATCAATACGGCCGTTTACAGTATGTAATTTAAGTGAACATTTTCGGAGATATTACAGATTTAAAATGCCGTGAGGACGCCGCGCGTCGCCCTATAACACTTCGACTTTAGCAGCAATGTCCCTCTTTCAAGAGTTTGTTTAAAGACATTCTGTAATTAATTGTAAAAATAAAATACATAGGGAAAATGTAAAAGTAAATAAGTAATAATGTACTATATGAATTTAGATATTCAAAGATAGCAGGAAATCTTCTTGGAATAGGCAGAGGGAAATTGTTTTTCTTCAAATTTAACTCTTGCGGGCCACGGGCAGTAATGAATAAATCAAAACTACTGGATCGATTTTAATAAATTTTTTTCACTGAGTGACATGGGCTATATATTTTATACCCGTGCGAAGCAGGGGCAGGCCGCTAGTTTATATATAATTCTGATATTAATATTGTTAGCGCACACTATATACAATAACACGATATAATAGGAATACCACAATTCCCGTTCCGAGATGCACTTCTTTTAAATGACGAACAAACTGACTGTCACTGAAACGTTTTATCAATAATAAGACTAAACCGGCAACAACAACGGCACAGTGCTGCCACTGTTTTAATCAAAAAAGGCGCAATACTCTTGTTTCATGACCGTGTTGCTATAAAATACAAAGCGGAAGTCAATGGCGACAACAATATGACATTCAATATGATATAATTAAATCGTGACAGCTGACTCTGAAGATTATATCTTTAAATATTTCAAATTATTTCGGTGATGGAACCACCTTATACACCTTATAAAGATATGCTTCTACGTCTTAAATAACCGGGTTTAATTTTTTGTATCTGTTTGTCTGTTTTTTGTTTTACTGTTTGTGCGTTATAATCTCAGTCAGCGCTGATCCGATGTGGTTGCTATTTTCATTGGTGTAAAGTAAAAGATTCTAACATATTTTTTGTTTTATTTTTTAATTTGTTCATTAAGATAAATTAGTCGATTTAAAGTTAATCATAAATAAAGATTGCTCCAGTGTATTAGCCGTGACAGAAAGACAGACAGACAGACTTTCAAACTTATGTTAAAATGGACTTACTGATACAGGTAAGTCTGAAAGAGGAAGTTTTAATTTTTTATTATATCTATGCGATTATTCCTGAATTTATTATATAATGCGATTGTTCCTGAAAATAAAAAAAAAAGCTTCGGCCATCACTTTACGTGCTTAAGTACGTACGTAGATTTTGCACCGAAAGTAAAATCGCAGGAATGGATTTATAATCGGCGATTAAAAACAGGGCACCGTTTCTGGAATTAGCCCGCCATTGCATATGATGTTGTTTTTTATTAATTTTTTAATTATAATTAATGCAATAAAGAGAAACAAACAAACAGAGATACAACAACATATTTTTAATAAAACCTAGATAGATCGATTTACGTCCCCTAAAACACACTACATGCTGAATTTCATGAAAATAGCTATTTCCAAAATTCAGAATAAATATATATACAAGATTAAAATATTAAAGAAATCAAAGGTACAGCTAACTTAAAGTTAGTGTCGTAGAAATACACTACCTAGCAAGATAGTTAACTTATCACATTTATTATTCAGATTGATAAATAATTGCCAATAACTACCTCACTTTGTGTAAAGTTTATAATGCGTTTCTCTTATCGATTAATGGTACATCTCATCAAAGATATTATCAAGATACATGTAACGTCGTGCAAAATCTTATTTCTGTAAGTCGATTCGTGAGAAATGTTTGTTAATTACTTAGCTATTTGTTTAGTTTAGTTTCACTAAGCATTGTAGCATAGTGACTTAGTATGATCGTTTGGTTTTGTGTTAGTGTAGAATTTTGTATAGTGGTTTAATATTAAGTACCTGGTTGACCGCCTTGCTCGGTAGTTTTTTACAAAATAAAAAATAAACTTAAAAAAATAAAATAAAATATTTATATAGTGTGCATCGATCCTAGGTATTTACATGCCCCGAATAAGCTAAGCTGACTTGACAGTCTATGCCAAAAATTCAATTTAATATAAATTTTAATTTTTTTTAATGCTCAAAAACAGGGATAAAAAGATTTGTTTTCTCATAAAACCTAGCCAGATCGATTTAATACACACACACGCACGCACGCACGCACGCACACACACACACACGCCCACACGTACAAGATTAACTCATTTAAATATTAAGGATAGTATTTATCACCAGTTCCAGCACTCTACTAACTACCAAGAAGAACCAGCGACCCTACTTTTTCCAATAAAATATAATTTGATATGATTAATACTCATTGCAATCTGCGTAGCTCGTGAAGATCAAATGTGTTATTATCACTCAGATAATCCTATCCTATCCTACTAATATTATAAATGCGAAAGTTTGTGAGTATGGTTGTATATTTGATACTCTTCCACGGCGAATCTGCTGAACCAATATCAATGTAATTTGGCACAATTATTCCTTATACAACAGAATAACATATAGGCTATATAAATCCTGTTAATTCTACAGGAATAGGATGACATTGAAAAGCGCCATCTATTATCGACCTGTCACACGACAACCTACCAAGCGAACGATGTCGCGAGTAAAAGCTAGTCTTCAATAGATCATCATTCTCCTGTCCTTATTGCACAACATGTTTTTCTCTTCCAATCACTTCTATTCCTCAACTCTAGCACTGCTCCTTTTATTTGCATGTCATACTTTACAAAATCCAACCATCTCTTATTTTCCGTCCCTCTAAACATAAATCCATCCACATTCATATTTAGCACTCATTTGGTTATATGATTTTCATCCCTCCTCATAACATGTCCATACAATAATAATAATTAATAGATGTCATCCATAAAATTTAACTTACGTCTTTTCAAATACAAATTAATCTCTTACCTTTACATTACTATCTATTTTTCGGCTCTTTATTTTTGTCGAGAAAATAGCCAAAAACTGTTACGTCACAGGACATTTCAGCTTCAATATTAATCTTTGTCGTCTCAAGCAAAAGCAATCAGACGAAGTACGTTACTTATTAGAATTATAATTGAACTGTCACCTACGGTGTTTCTGATAGAAATTGCGTATTAAGTTAACAATGGTGTATTTGCTTCTAACGTATTATTATGATAGAGTTAATATACTACAGTAGCTAGTCTAAAATGGCTATTTCCATACCCCTCTAAGCCTTTTATGTTCAGTGTAAGGATCAGGACTTATTTATATATATTTTAATCTTTAGACTATAAGGACATCTAACATAACTTTCATACTTAACATAATCTTGCGCACATTATTTAAACTTAATTATATAGCTGAACCATATCTGTAATCCCAAATACTGGTTTAACTTAAAGTAGTAAGTAGTAGTAGTTAACTTAAAGTATTTTCTAATTGTTAATAGAAAAAGCCCTTATGAGTGTAAAATTGAATTTCCCGTCTACACGCAGGTAAAACATATACTTTTTGTTTGTTTGTAATAAAAGTATAGATTTTTAATTTAAATTTATCTAACTGTCACACATCTATCTGCCCTTTTGAAGTATCTATTGTTGTTACTTAACAATTTATTGTCGAATTTGTCTTATCATTAAAATAACGTCAAAAACATTTTTCGACTTTCATTGTTTTCCAAGTTCAAAGAGCTGACCTACAAATTTACCTAACCATCAGAGGTCAGATGTATCAGATACAGGCGATGATTCGGCTATTAAAAATGATCGTCAATGTCATACTGTAACTGGAGAACAATGATGTTAATATTACCTACATACAATACTAGATATTAGCTTGTGAGATGAAATGTTAACACACTTTTATATGCCGCAAGGCGAAAAGATTTTAAATGTACGACTTAGATGTAAAAGTAATTAAGTCTGTTTTCGAGTTGGCGCAGGTGGCAATAACCCTGCCTTCAGCTCCGGGGAACGCGGATTCGACTCCCGTCGAAGGAGAACTTGTATAAAAACAAACAATCGGTTCGCTGCCACGCGTAATTTTAGGTTACAAATTAGACTATATTTTGCTTCACTACATCCTCTATAATGAAGTGAAAGTCCTGTCAAATTAGCTTTCCTCGTTCTATTTATCAAAAACTTCCTCAAAATAGTTAAAACCGTACAAAAAACCCGTTCAGGAAAATTTTGGGATAATCGATCACATACAGACAGCTTCTGGGGACTTTGTTTTATTATATGTATAGATTTATATCACTGTATGGCAGATAACTCCCCTCTCCTTGGAGGTATGGAATGAAATTTGACAGTTTACTCATAGCCCAGGAAAAAAGAAGAAAACATTTGTTGCGTTCACGATTGAGCCCAATAATCATTGGCAAGCGTCAAACAGCATTTCTTACTGCATCTCGTAAGAAAGCTCAAAGATTAAAGGATCTATATATAATAGATGAGATCTAAAATACAACTGTAAAATTAACATGTGTATTAGGTCAGCTTAGAGCTTAGAACTACCGTTACTTCAGCCATCCGAGGGTTTGAACCCAATACGTGATAGCCCCCTACTTAAAGTCACGTGTCTCTATAATCACTGTTAAGCTATCAGGACTTTTACTGCGGGAATGATATATTGCTATCGCATATATGATAAGATCGTTTCATCATCAATCACAATCGGTCATATTGAAAATGTTTATTTACAAGGAAGTATACGAATCTTGCTTAGGCCCTTCAAACTTGATATAAGATATAATCTATTTCTATCATAACAGGCTAATAATGCTACTTTGTCATTCAGAAAGCTTCCGTTCTGTTAGAAAAGTGTTAAAATATCTTCATAGTCATTCACTTCTTTTAAATTTGTATTAGAGCAATTTTAGACTATGCGACACGACACGACAGGTTAATTAATTAATTTATTATTATTTATGTATCACGATTAAAAAAAAATTAAATACATTATTCACAAAAAAAAAATGTTATTGTGTTTATAAAAATATATTTGATAATACTCGTGTTAAATCTATAAAAACCCTGTAAAACAATTTTCGTTCGTTTCGTAAATACACGTATCGCTTAACTGGTGTAAAAAAATATTTAATCGATGTATCGTTAGCTCAGATTTTAGATACAGGAAACTCAAATAACTAGCTAGCTTATTAGATCTGATTCTATTTACTACTGATTTAAGGTACTTATATGGCAGGCGCCAGAATTATCATTGCCCACTAGTAAATAATGTACAACAATATTTAATTTTTTTTGACAACAAAACGACATTAACTTGTTTCAAATACTCTTATATTCTATCATTATATGTACAATTAAAGAATGACATAGAGTAAATGCAGTAAGGTAGGGTTTGTTTAGCTAATAGCTAGTTGATAAGGTGCTTAATTTGATAATCCCGTTATTGGAATGAATTATGGTTCTTTAATAGCACATGAACAGCACATTTCAAATATTTCGGACGTCCTCTTCAAATATTGAAATTTCAAATAAGGAATATTATTGTTGTTTTGTTAAAATTTAACCATAAGTATTGAAAACTATGTAAGCAATGAGACGTAGTAACAAAAATAATTTTAAGGTAGCTTAAACTTTTTCAATTCAAAAGTAAACCGTTATTACTTTTTATTTTTATTTTTACACAGCTATATTGTACAACCGTAGTATTTAAATTGTTTTTTTTTACTTACATTCCATATAGTACATACGATAACTATGCGCCTGGAATTTCTACTATTTCAAATATTTCTTACACGCTTCAAGTAACAGTTCTCGACAAAGCGTTACAACACTTTACGACTTTAAAGGGGTATAAGATTATATCTCGTAGGTTTGGTCCTGCGTTGAGCACAATTTCTACATAGTTATGCGTTCAATAAAGTGTTTTATTTATTTATGTATCGCAAATTCAACGGGCAATCTGGATAAAGGTGAAATTGTTGTCGTATCGGATTCGTCTATTATAAACAATTCGAACTTTGTAAGAGAAAGCATGGAGACAGTTTTAAATTGCCGAGATTGCACTACTAGTAGATTGTAACACATGTCATCCGCGCAAACGGTAATTCCATTTGCAATTGATGGCAATTTTGTAGTGTCATCTGGCGTATACGATCATAGTGCGACGGTTGGCTGCAATCTCCCCGACACATGAAATCTAATCAAAGATGACTAGTTTTACTTTGTAAAGAAATGAAATAGCAACATTTTTTTAAATTACACTTTGCTTTCATAATTATTTTTTATTTTTATTCTAATTATTCTTGACTTGTAATTTGTAAGTCTATCAATAAATAATTGTGTAAATAAATATTATTAAAGCTAGCATACGTCCCGATAGTTTTTACTGTCATAGCTAAATATAAATATCTATAATTATATATAAAGCTGGAAGAGTTTGTTTGTTTGAATGCGTTAATCTCAGAAACTACTGGACCAATATGAAAAATTCTTTGAGTTTAAGATAGTCCATCGAGGAAGGCTATAGGCTAAATAACATCACGCTAAGATGAATAAGAGAGGAGCAGCAATAAAATATATTATTTAACGGCAAAATTTAAAGCTTTCCTTGCGTGCGCTAAGCAAACGATGAAAGTTATTCAAAAATCATGTATTACAAAATTGTTCTCCTCTAAAAGTTTTAAATAAAAGTGTGCTACAGCATATGTCTAGCTTTTAAGGTAAACCCACTTTAACCATTTTTATGGTTATAAAAATACTATTTAACGTTTTTAATCTCGCCACGCGGGAGGAGCCGCTAGCGATTGCTAGTCAGTTATAATTGCTTAACTGTAAAAATAAGAAATAAGATATTTTCTAGATTTTGTTGTTTCTGAAGCTAAATTATATAATTATGTTAATGTCTAGTCATAACTGAAATGTTTAGTAGATAAAAATAACAAACGATTAATACAGAATTAGTCGTTTGTATTCATTATTTTATTTACTACTACTTTAATAGCTGTAGTCATTTTGTTATTAATAGCTATAAATAAACCTTTACTAGAAAGGACTCTGAGAGATGCAAGAAAATGTCATCAATCAATGATCACGCCAGTGCGGGAATCCAATGAATGTTAATCAAAAACCCTGCAAAAACTGTTTTTGCAGATACATAGCAAAATAGCAGCGTGCGTCGGGAATAATCAGAGTTTGATTTATCATTCTTGTCTAAAGTCACCACACGTCCCGATTTTTGCGGGACAGTCCCACTTTTAAATGGACTATCCTGCGTCCTGCCCAATTTAAAAACATCTCGCTTTTTGGACAATATCTGAATTCATATTTTAAATGTAAGAAAATAATAAACAAAAGAAAGTGAATCATAATTTTTTACAATCAAAAATTTGACTTCATTCAAAATCTTGAAGTTCCAATTATTACGCCGTGTGGTATCTGGCTGAATAGAATAGTACCACCCTCATTTGTTACCGAGGTGTCGTAAAAGGCGACTAAGGTAAGTTGACCCACCGTGTGGTATCCAGTTGAGTAAAATAGACCACCCTCTTTCTTACCGAAGAGTCGTATAATACGACTAAGGTAAGTTGACGTCAGGCAGACGGCCGGTCATAAAATACGTAGCCTAATCATATGACAACATGTTTGTAACATGTTGTCATATGATTTGGCTACGTATTGATATACATGACCCCACTTAGAGTGAGATAAGGGCAGGTGGATGATGATGATTTTTTACAAAAAAAATTTATAACCAATGATTTTTTACAAAAAAAAATTAAAACCAACCAAAAAAGTAACCAATAATTAATAATACACACATTTTAAGTATATGAATGTGCACAATAAAATTTATATTTAACTTAATTGTAATTCTCATTTCATCCCATTTGTCCCGCTGTCTTGATGAAAATGTGGTCACTTTATTTTTGTCTATCAAATGATAATTAAAGAACCATTACCGTGGTTTCATTATTCGACAACAATTGTTGTTATACGTATGGACGAGTACATGTGTACTTCGACACTTCGACTTTAACCTTCTGACCTCCATTTCCGACTCCATTTCAGATGACCAAAATCTATACAAATGAATTTGCAAATCATCGAACATGAGAAATAAACGAGCCAAATGGAATGTTGATGATATAAATTTCTCTATGGCATCTGATGGAGACTTGTAATGATAGAGGTTTAAATATAGAGTCGAACGTTTCCTTTGAACATGATTTTGTATCTGGTCAATTATTGTCTATCCAGCAAATGGATTACGTGAAAAAAACCGCATGCCACAGCGAAGCACGCGTCCGATTGCAATCGCTTGCGCCAACGCATTAATCTATGATAGGGTTGTAACATAATTATTTAAGTATATTATTTTTTTTAGTAAACCCAGCCACACTTTGTTATGATCCAGACAACAAAGTATGTAGATATATTTTTTACTTTCGCAGCTAATACATGCCAATTTTTTTACTCCTTTTGAAGAACTTGCGCGCAGAGAGTAGTGAGTTTTTAAACGTTTCTAGACGTTATTAAAGTTTATTAGGCAAGAAGTGCAGAAAACTAAAACATATATATAAGAAACTATACCCGGGACTACGTTTGATGAAATTATTAAATTCAATTGATTTATAAACGAGGAACAATCCCACCATTCATTCTTTTGGTATATCTTAAACGGATTAGGCAGCGTTTTAAAGAAATTTCTCACCTAGCTTAAAATTTTTGATATTTTCAACCATTATCGTCTCATTTTCAACCAATTTATACAAAATTATAACAAATTATACACCCAAACCTTCCTTATAAATTACTTTCTGTGTTCAAGGAAATCGCATGAATCGCATCATTAGTTTTGAGTTTATCATGAACTGATAGTGAATGATGCGGCGCGGGAATTTATTTTTAAGTAAGTTGACCCACTATGTGGTATCCGGTTGAGTACAATAGACCACCCTCATTTCTTACCGAGGTGTCGTAAATGGTGACTAAGGTAAGTCGATCCACCGTGTGGTATCCGACTGAGCAGAATAGACCACCCTCTTCCTTACCGAGGTGTTGTAAAATACGACTAAGATAAGTTGATGTCAGGCAGGCAGCCGGTAAAATACGAAGCCAAATAATGTGACATGTTGTGCCGATTCCACTTAGAGTGCGATATGGGCATGATGATAATTTAACAATAATGAATGCGTAAGTGACAACCCTAGTACTTAATCTCGTAAATTCTAGCGATATTAAAGCGCTATTCCACATCACAAACAATTCTTAAGTCTTGCTTTTAGCGCTCAAGTTGTTGATGCGTGTCGTCCTCGTATGACACCGATCGCGTGCCCAACGTTACGTGTGGCTAATGCCTTACTATTTGCGGTTGGATACACTACGATATTATCTATGTAACGCAGCCTTGATGGGGGTGAAGTGCGTCATTACGTCTGGAATCCGTTGATCGAGAGCAAAAAGTACGCTGCGTTAAATTATTTTATGGAATTGCATTTTTTATTGCGTACTTTGCTTATTATTTTAACTTTTAATGGTAACACTGTTATCTTTAATATTTAAATTAGTTAATCTTGTATCCGGCTGAATAGAATAGTACCACCCTAGTTTCTTACCGAGGTGTCGTAAAAGGCGACTAAGGTAAGTCGACCCGCCATGTGGTATCCGTCTGAGTAGAATAGACCACCCTCATTTCTTACCGAGGTGTTGTAAAAGGCGACTAAGGTAAGTCGACCTGCCGTGTGGTATCCGGCTGAGTAGAATAGACCACCCTCATTTCTTACCGAGGTGTTGTAAAAGGCGACCAAGGTAAGTTGACCCAGTGTGGTATCCGGTTTAGTAGAATAGAGCACCCTCTTTCTTACCGAGGTGTCGTAAAATACGACTAAGGTAAGTCGTATTAGTGACGTCAGGCAGGCGGCCGGTCGTAGAAACGCAGCCAAATCATGTGACAGCATGTTTATAACATGTTGTGCCAACTCCACTTAGAGTGGGATAAGGGCAGGAGGATGATGGATCTTGATGTATATATATACCTAGGAACGTACTACCTTATTATTATTTCTTTTTTTTTAAGTTTTTTTTTTTTATTTTGTAAAAAAATTACACGGTATACCAGACTCTGACAGATTATATGACCCATGTAAACAAAATAACCACTGCAAATATATGAACCTTAGTTACGTAATGATTCATTAAATTACGAAGTAAGCCGATGCCGATTGCTACTTTATAAATAGACCTTTTATCGTAAGATGTAGCTTGAATAACATCTTGGAGCGCAAATGATGGATTACGTAACGAATCGTCAACACTCGGTTATTAAGGTTATTACAGTCTGAACAGGTTAGGGAAATAGAAAATTGGTCTACACTTGCGAGAACAAGATAAGCTCTTTTTGCGCACAATAATGATATATAGTGAAATTGAGTATTTTTTGTCACAAAAGTTATGATGTTACGTTTGTTAAGAAAGTCTGTGTAATGCTAAGTGTAAGCAAAACCGTTCTCGTATCTTAAACATGCAGGATTATTTAACACACGTATCACACCGTGTCGTTGGTGTCACACGTAAGACACCAACGACAGCATGTTTTTTGTCAACGTTGTCAACAAAAGTTTTGAAAGAATTGTATTGCCATAATCCGCGTTTGCTAAGGTCTATGTAATGCTGTGTTGGAAGCAAAACCGTTCTCATACCTTAAACATGCAGGATTATTTACCATACGTATCACAAGACATTACCGAAATACGCTACACAACTACTACACACATTCACTACGACAATTTCAACGATCGTTTCGCCCCGTAACCGAAGCATCGTCAGGAGATAGGTTCCACGACAAAATTGCAAAGCAAGGCATTAGCCAAGTAAGTGTTATATACAAATAGTTTAACCCCCACTATTGATTTTAGCTTCAAACACGTGTAATAAAAGAGTTGGAAACATCTACTTGTTCGTTAATTAGGGGCCCATTGTCATATTTTATTATTTCTGGTTGCTCTAAAACATTAAGTCAGATGCTTTTATCGTAGGTGTGTGGCATATTAAAAGAATGCTCATCGAGTACTTTATGACCGCTTTCTTTTTGTGCTATTATAAAAAAGTTTATTGTAGCCATATGGTATCCGGTGGAGTAAGATAGACTACCCTAATTTCTTACCAAGGTGTCATAAGAGGCGATGCCCAAAAACAGAGATGAACAATTTTTTTTTAATAAAACCTAGGTAGATCGATTTTTCTCCCCCAAAACCCCTTCATGCATTTGAATTTGCTACAAGAAAATCGTTGGAGCTGTTTCCAAGATTCCGAAAATATACCTACATATACATATATACATATATACAAGATTAACTCATTTAAATATTAAATATATATGTGATGTCTACAAAGAACTTAGAGTATAACAAGATATGCCATTAAAAGTGTAATAGTGGCTGTTCTTACCTTATGATTTCATTGTCGACTTTGTCTGTACGCCTTCTGAAAATAAAAAAGATATTAAGAAGACGATATGATTGTCGTATGCCATTTTTTTTTTAATCTACGAAGTCTTCGTTTGTTTCTATTATTTTAACTGTATATACATTAAACTAGAGAGAGTATTATTAGACAAACAAGCCAATCCAACCCACAAAACTTATAATACACTCAGCTCACCGCAAATAAACAATTTATGCAAACATGTTCCGTCGCTTATTTTACAGCTATAGTTTCTTTTTACATCAATTATTCTATGGAGAGGAAGCTGTTTACATAAATTCGTAGTGTAAATATTATTTTATGATCATATGATCAACGTAGATTTATAATATGGGTACCTGTGTTGACATTGACAACAAATCTATGTACGGACTTACGAGATTATCTTTCGTTCTTTGTAATGATTAAAAAACGCGCGATAATTTTTAAATCTTTAATAGTCAAATGAGTTAATCTTGTATGTGTATATACGCCGATTTTCTTGAAATTAAACATGCAGGAGGTTTTGGGGGAGAACAATCCATCTAGATAAGTTTTATTTAAAAAAAACGGTTGCCTGTAAAGTCGGTTTTACGGGCAAAGATTTTACGTGACAACGTCTTTTTAAATGTGGATGGATGGATTGGAGTGGGAGAGAGACGCAAGGCATTCGCCAGTCCGGCGGGCCTCTCTTTCGTTCGGTGACTCATCGTAACAGACGTGAGCGGGCGTTACACTTTTTCATGAGTGACTCCAAGCCGCAACCTAATTTAAGACTTTGTCACGTCAAAAATAGTTTTATCCCTGTTTTTGAGCATTAAAAAAATACTAAAATTAACTTTTAATTTATTGAATATATAAAACACTATTTTTGCCGTTGGATGTCAAGTAAGCGTAACTTATTCGGGGCACGGGTAGTCGAGAAATGAATATACATACGGTCGAGGCCCACCTACCCTATTATTTTTATTTGAAGTAACTTTTTTTTATTTTGTAAAAAATTACTGAGCTAGGCTCGGTCAACCACGTACTATGAATTAGGTAAATATAGAAATTATTACATAGATCCGTACTATCCAATTTAATTTAGAGCTGAGATCGGCTATTAAATGAGCCCTTGTACCCGATTATAGAAACATGATAGTCTTTTATAGAGCCCTTATAGTCGACTATAGAGCCCTGATAGCTAATTATAGAAACAGGATAGCCAATTATAGAAACGTGATAGCTAATTATAGAACCATGATTGCCGATTATAGAACCATAATAGCCAATCAATAGCGTTGATAGACGATTATACAGCCTCGATAGTCGATTATAAAGCTCGAATAGCTGATTATAGGGATTTGATTGCTGATAATAGAACCCTGATAGCCGATTTGGTCAACATGAGACCTTTAAGCGGAATCCACGAGAAGGCACCTTTAATTCTTTTTAAATATAATCAAATTCATAATGTTAATTATTAAACATTACGATTTCATTTTCAATGGCTTTTTCTCATTGACCATGTATACGTTTTTTTTTACTTTTGGGAACGTAGTGAAGTTTTGTTTTACTTTTTTTTTGTTAAATTTTAATCGTTTCCCTTGTTTTAGAAAAATGACAAAGATGTAAGGAATATATATAAACAAAGATCACCTCAAATAATTGCAGTAATGTGATATCTGCGTCACGTCTGCACGTTTGTCGTTACAACAAACATTGGGCATACGATATTATATGGTAATTGATAACTTGAGACTGGAATATTAGATCGAAAATTTTGTAATTTTATATTATTTCGTGAGATGTGTTGAAACGCCGTGTGGTATCCGACTGAATAGAATAGTTACCACCCTCATTTCTTACCCAGGTGTCGTAAAAGGCGACTAAGGTAAGTTGACCCACCGTGTGGTATCCGGCTGAGTAGACTAGATCAACCTCAATTCTTAAAGAGGTGTCGTAAAAGGCGACTAAGGTAAGTCGACCCGCCAGGTGGTATCCGGCTGAGTAGAATAGACCACCCTTTTTCTTACCGAGGTATCGTAAAACGCGAATAAGGTAAGTTGATCCGCCGTGTGGTATCATGTTAAGTAGAATAGACCACCCTTTTTTTACCGAGGTGTCGTAAAATACGACTAAGGTAAGCTGATGTCAGACAGGCAACTGGTCGTAAAATACGTAGCCAAATCATGTGATAACATGTTGTGCCGACCCCACTTAGAGTGGGATAAGGGCAGGAAGATGAAATCGGTGAAATAAACCCTGTAGTCTTATTCAGCAGGTTAAAGGTTTGACATCATTAAAATTTGTTTTAAAAATAGTACCTAGGTAATCGAGCTTTACTCGGTGTTTTGTTAGATATAAAGAAGAACGAATGAAATATTATTTGGAATCGATCCGGTTGTTCCGATTTGAGATCGCCCATTCCCTCATTGAGCTATCAAGACTTTGCATTGCGTAATTAACCTTTGAATTGTGTAGTGTTTATAAACTAATGTTGTATGAATATAGCACAGGCTCAAACACGCACTAACAAGTAACAACATGTCACTTCACAACCACTCTCACCAAGGGCTCTTGTGTTACTGTCGTAGTGCATCCTGAGACCGTGTATGTACCTTTGTACTAGTGTGAGTTAGTGTGACTATGTTCATATATGTATTATATATATGTGTCTTGTATATAAATAAACAAAATGCGTTACACACATCTCAACCCGCATACACTACATATTACAGTGGCGTAGCTAGTATATTTGGGGCCCGGCGCCAATTGTCACCTGGTGCCCCCCCCCCCCTTCTAAAGAGTCTAAATAATTTTAGATTTCAAAACGCAATGACTTTAATATATAAATTTAAATTGATTCAAAATGATAATAACTATGTATAAAATAACATTAGATTATGATAAAATTTATTTAGAAAATTTAAAAACCAACTTTACTCGCTTTTTGAGTGGCAAAGTCATTAATCACATTTTCAAAATCAATGGTGTCGACAAGTTCCTGCTCTATTGACATTATTGCAAGATTATTTAATCTACTGTGATCTTGGTCTTGATTTTGTAGTAAAGGTTTGCGTCGTTTGTGCACCCTCCGTTGTTTCTTCATCGAGCTCTACAGCTAAGAAATTTTTTTGTGTTTATTGTAGACAATATAATCATACAAAATCAATGTGCAAAAAGTTGAATAAGAGTCTTATTCAACTTTTTCTGAAATGATTTCATTATTCATCAAAAAAAATAATTATTATCAAGTTTGGTGCCCCCCTTGCCTGTGGTGCCCTGGGGCGACCGCCCCTCTCGCCACCCCCTAGCTACGCCACTGACATATTGTATTTATATTTTTGCAATTTTTAATCCCTGAAAACAGCGATAATATAATATGATAATTTTTTTTATAAAAACATTGACATACATATCGTCAGTAAAAACTCATTTGCCGCACGCATGAAATAGGAGAAATTATGAACTGAAGACTGAATGACGTGTTGAATATACAACGGACGGACGGAAAAGCTTTTTAGTTTTAAAAGGATAAGATGATTGGATGTTACGTCTATCTTGATTGGACACTATAAGTGCAGCACTATATTAGATATTGCGAGATTTGTTACAATGTTTTGATATAAATAAAGTTATTATCCACTGTGACTAGCATGTTTATTCTTTTAATTTTGCTTTTGCTTTGCTTTTAATTTTGTTTATTCGTTGAATAAATTAAATTTTGCTATAGTTACTATTTAAAATGTGGAGAATATACATTAGTTTTGTTACGTGTAAATTGCTACAAAAAAATTTTTGCTTACTAACAAATTGAGGGAATATTATTAAAATATTAATTAAAATATAATATTATTACTCTAAGGGCCGTGTAGTATCCGGCTGAGTAGAAAAGACCACCCTTATTTCTTACCGAGGTGTCGTTAAAGGCGACTTATATAAGTTGTACCACCGTGTGGTATCAGGTTGAGTATAATAGACCACCCTCTCTCTTACCGGGGTGTTGTAAAATACGACTAAGGTAAGTTGACGTCCGACAGGCGGCCGGTCGTAAAATATGTAGCCAAATCATATGACAGCATGTTTATAACATGTTGTGGCGACCCACTTAGAGTGGGATAAGGGCAGCAGGATAATGATGATGCTAAATGTTGAGTGGACTAAGCGTTTTCATACCCGATACGTGCAGGATTCGTAAAAACACGTGCACAAACCAAAACCACGGCCACCACAATATACAACCACTACACACGTTCACTACCACAAACTCAACAATCGTTTCGCCACTCTACATTTAGCGTTATTTATTTATTTAAATATTTTAGAAACATACAGTATATATAAGCTTTTATAAGTAAAATACAATAAGAAGTAAAACCACAGTTTCCTACGAGTATAGTAAGTAAGTAAGTAACGGCCTGTTACTATCCCACTGCTGGGCATAGGCCTCTTCTCTCCGTATTTTTTTTTTTTTTTTTTGGAGAGAAGGATTGGAGCTACTACCTACCACGCGGCTCCAATGCGGATTGGTAGGTTACACATATCCCCAGAATTCTCTAGAGATATGCAGGTTTCCTCACGATGTTTTCCTTCACCGAAAAGCTTGTGATAAATTGCAATTATCAATTAGACACATAAGTTTTACTAGAAAACTCATTGGTGTCTGCCCGGGGTTTGAACCCTAGACCTCCTCGAAAGAGGCGCACGGTGTTACCGCTGGGCTACCACAGCTTTATTTATTATTACCTACGAGTATAAATACATATAAATAAGAGTATAGCAATTAAACAGTGTGATTTGAACAGAAACATGAAAATAAATATACGGAAAAAATGTTAATTATACAAAAAATTACCTGAATGATTGTTTGTTTTATTATATATATTTTCTATTTACTTTATCTCGGATTATAGCAATTTTATGACTTTTGCTTTATAGATCTCCTCAAAGTAACGCCTTATTCTATGAATTAAATAAAATCTTGAAAGCCGTTATCGTTTATGAATTTTTTATGAGTTTAGTATAAAAATAACGCATGCTCATTGCGTTTAGTTCATTCACTTAAGAAGCAATTATTATGAGGGCACCAGGGAGATGGGAAAAATGGAGTTATGGATTCTATTTTAATTGCAATAAAGGTGAGATTAGAATGAATATTATTGTGTTGAGTGGTTATGAAGCATTAGGCAGTACGATATAGGGATGTGACTTGAAGTAGAAAAAAATCGATTAATAAATAATCGATTTTTATCCCTTTAAAAATCAATTTTATTTTACTATTTCAAAAATTGTCTTTTTTAATATTAATAATTAATTACAATAAAGGCTAATTAAAGTAGACAACTACCAAGAAAAAATATCAGATGCGCTGTTTGTGAAATTGGATTAAAATGTGTAGTTTGGCTAAATTAGTTTCATCCAACAATGCAATGCTTAAAAATTGAGAAAAAGAGTAAAAAAGAAAAAGAGATACCTAAAATAATCGATTTTAAAAAAATCGATTTTTGAGGTGAAAATAATCGATGATTAAAAATCGATTATTTTGAACAAAATAATCGATTATTTTTTCACATCGCTAGTGCGATATGGTAGGATGGCTGGCACTGAAGCATGTTACTTAACTGCCCCTGCACATCAAGTTCTTGAAAATATCTTCCGGAGTTTTTTGTTGTTATAAAATTGATTTTTATTAGTATTAAGTTATTCAATCTCTTCGAGCGGAACTTTCTCTTGTTTTTTACTGTTGCAAAAATCTAGAATGTATTGTGTGTAGAATACGTACCTATAATTAAATTGTTCAATTTTTTTTATTCTCGATGGCGTTTTCTTTAGTTACAATCATATCACCATTCCTCCAGTGCATGTCGCATTAAGTCATGGTCCGACCTAACAGGAGAAACGCTCAGGACTAGTAGAGCTTCTGCGCTCTACTGTTACGTTCCACAACCTCGATGATGCTTCTATGCTCGCCCGTCCCACCCAGTAAAATGTATTTAACTGAACTAATTAATTTCTAATTCGGTCAGTTTAATACAAAGCTTGCGATATAGTCAGTTCGGAAAAAAATATTTGTTATACCGGTACAAAAATATATGTGTCGTGTGGTATCTGGCCGTGTAGAATAGACCACCCTAATTTCTTATCGGAGTGTCGTAAAAGACGACTAAGGTATGTGCCGTGTGATATCCGGTTGAGTATAATAGACCGCCCTCATTGTTTACCGAGGTATCATAATAAGCGACTATGATAAGTTGACGTCAGTCCGTCAGCTAGAAACTAGTCGGGCTCATACGATAAAATAAGGCGTGAGTATAGCCGGATTCTATACATTAATTATGAATAACACTCACGATGGTTTAAATTCAAAAATCTTAGTTATTTCTTCTTCTTCTTCTTTCTCAACCGGTGGACGTCCACTGCTGAACATAGGTCTCCTTAAGGGATCGCCACAATCCATCGCCACATCTTAGTTATTTAGAACCTTGTTACCACAAGATCCCACGGCACCTAAATATTTAAACTTTATCCGAGACAAACCGCAGCTTTAAATTTGACACGATAACTGCTGTAATGTTTCATTAAGATTGAAACCGCTAACTACTTGGCCTGTGAATAAGACGTCTGTCGCAAACACTTGCTTGTTAGACATGCAGTTTCGAGTTACCGTCACCCGTAAGCTAACCTTACACTTCAGTTATCTTAGATCAAAAAGAAGGAAGATACACGGAAACAAATAATAATAATAAATGTTTGCTGTAATAGTATAGTGTAATAGTATGTTGGTGGATAAATAATAGAAAATAATAATGATCGGAACGCAGGAGTCTCGGTCATTCATAACTTCGGCATAAAGCGAGCGAAAGACACCAAAGTGTGTCCGGTGTATATCTTTTTAATTTAAATGAGTTAATCTTGTATGAAGCTGTGATGGCCTAGCGGTGCGACCATGTGAATCTCTAGAGACGATCATGGGTTCAAACCCGGGCAGACACCAATGAGTTTTTCTATTAAAACTTATGTGTCTAATTGATAATTGCAATTTATCACACGCTTTTCGGTGAAGGAAAACATCGTGAGGAAACCTGCATATCTTTAGAAAATTCTAGGGATATGTGTAACCTACCAATCCGCATTGGAGCAGCGTGGTAGGTCTTAGCTCGAACCCTTCTCTCCAAAAATGGAAAGAGGAGGCCTATGCCCAGCAGTGGGATAGTAACACGCCGTTACTTACTTACTTACTAATCTTGTATATATGTATATACATAAATTCTGAATCTCGGAAACGGCTCCAACGATTTTCCTGAAATTCAACATGCAGTAGGTTTTGGGGGAGAAAAATAAATCGATCTAGCTAGGTTCTACAAATTCGTTTTATCCCTGTTTTTGGGCATTAAAAAATACTAAAATTTATTTTGAATATAAAACACTGTTTTTTCCATAAATTGTCAAGTCAGCGTAGCTTATTTGGGGAACGGGCAGTCTTAAGAAATGTAACCTAGGACCGATCCCCAACTACCTAACTATTTTTTAATGGTTTTGGGGGAGAAAAATCGATCTAGCTAGGTAGTATTTAACAAAATCACTCCTGTTTTTGGTCACTAAAAAAACTACGAAAATTGAAATAGATACCAACACCTAATTTGAGCTGTCAACTGCAAAGCTGTGACAGCCTAATGATAATGCCCGGACTAAGAAAGTTTCGAAACCTAGGTTCGATTCCCACACCCGGCGCTTTTTTCTTTTTCTCTATATAAGAAATCTATTGCAAACTTATAGAACTTTGAAGTAAATTAGAGCCTTTAAAAATAAAATACTTTTAATTCACAAAAGTAAGATTAATGATCGTATAAAAACCTATTGTTTAACTTGAACCAAAATATACTTGTAGATATTTTCATCAAAGTCGGTTCCGTAGTTTTGAAGATTAGCGAAAACGCACATTTTTTTATATAAAAATTATAGTTTATTATCTCTAACACTAGATATTTAATAACCAGTATTTAACATCGCTTGTCTCTAGTTTTCGTTGGTACGTATAGAGATATAGTATTACATTTCGCTAATAGTTTAGCTCTAATAAAAGTACCACCTACACTATATTATATCAGCCTCTGATAATACCGACTTTGAGATTTAGTTTCATGGTGAAAATTCCCTTAAGCAGTGTTTCTGTAGCTTATCATGCATATAGATAACAGGCGAGGAAGTGGTTTAGCCTTCTTAAAAGGTCTCCACCGTAAAAGCTTCAACATAATTATATTATCATCATAAATTTTACATAAATTAACGTTAAGTGTAGCACAATATGTCTATGATACTTTATAAGGCTTGCTTTTTTATAGTACTACAATTTATAGCTGCGACTTTTTTTGTCAATTAAGACGTTGAGAAACCTCAATTGTTTTAAATATTGTTCCCAAAAAATGAAATTAAAATCGAATGAAGAAATATAGTATTTTATTGTTACTTTTTGTTTTTTCTATCATGTCATAAAAATATGTCACAACCGAGTTTCAACAAAACGATGTTTAAGAACTAATTTATTTTAAAAATTCTTTATTTTGTCTAATAATAACATTATTATGTTACTATCAATATTTATAACACCTACTGAATGGTTTATTTATTTATTTATTTTATTTATTTATTGTTCTTTTTACACATATATTTATGGTTACCAGTAAAAAAGTAATACACGGTGCAATGTTGCAAGTAATATAATAATAATATTTAAGAAATATTTTATTGGTTAAAATAAAAACAAATAAATTGTTTTTTTTATATATTATAAAAGTGAATGTTTTACACCATCTACACCCCCAAAGGAATTTACAGATATCTTTAAAATATTATATACGTCCATTCGTTTTTTTTTCTTTAAGTTCTTAAATAAAATATTCGTTTTAAAGATATCCATGTTTTTTTATCTATCTTACGAGTAAGGAAATAAAAGAATAAATGAATATGCAGATTATTCTGTTAACCACTTCCTGATCACAAATATAAGTTAATTAACAATAACCTCTTCCCGACATTTGTGTTCATGCAAATACGTGTTTTTCTAGGATTCTGTTACTTCACTTATAGGACACGTTATTATTTAGCTATTTTGGAATAAAAGAAAATTTACGTAAGTAACTTGAGACAATCATTTCGCCTCGTAACTGAAGCATCATTAGGACGTTAAGGACAAAATTTCTTAAGATTATATTAGTGAATGTTTGAATATTATAAATAATTTCGCTCTACGTAATTACTTATAATTAGAATACCTAGCATCTTGCAATCGTATTAAGCCCACGTTTTATTCAGGACTAAATTGCATTCATACAAATTTGCCATCTTTATGTTAACATTTTAAATAAAACGTTAAATAGTTAACATTAATTAATAATAATAAATACGCCGTGTGTTATCCGGCTGAATAGAATAGTACCACCCTCATTTCTTACCGAGGAATTCTTAATAAAAAATTAATTTAAGCTGACACTGCAACAATGCGAAACTCAGTTCATCAGTATATCTGCTACGCTTTCACAGCTAAATCACTGGAGCAATATTGATAAAACTTGGTTTTGATTGAATCTTTTATAAAAGGTTAATATAAAGAACAAAAAACCCGAGTAATTAGGGTAGCAGAGATATACTAAAGTAATGAACTAGAGAATTTTAGATCTATAAAAATACTACAAAAAAATCCGGAAAACCCCGTCTCTTTTTCTTATATTTACTTAACAATAACTTTTTTGTTCAAAATTCAATTAATAATACATATCACACACATCAACTTGCTGAATGCTCAATTTTGTATGCATTCTTGTTTGTCTAGGTGTACTTAGTTATTTTTCTTTCTTTTACATTCTTACTTAAGAATAGAATGAAAGTATTTACGCAAAAAAAACTGTGATTTCTACATGGGCGAAGTTATACTTATTACAAAAATGTACTAGGTCATATATAAATGTTGATTAACAGTTGACATCTTTGAATACCGCACTATGCAAATATTTGTAGTGTTCTGCGAAGTATCTAGAAAGGTACAACTATGGTTATATATTTAAATTAGCGGGACGGGCTATGATAGATGATATCAGAAATTTCGTATCACCCTAGATATGCCTACAAAACAGTAACGGAGACCCCCTAGGAGACATTTCATTACTGCTGTAGGTTGATTGCGAAATCTGATATCGGAATTGCATGCTCATTTTAGGAGAGGCCGACTGTGATTCTGAAGTATCAGTAAATGAAAAATGATTTTTGTTGCATATCTTTAATAGTAATTATCAATCAATTTGAGCCATTACAGATATCTATACTAATATATAAAGCTGAAGAGTTTGTTTGATTGTTTGAACGTGTTAATCTCAGGAACTACTGAACCTCGTTTAACTTAAAACTTAACTCATTTAAATATTAAAGATACATATATAATACAGGTATTGATTCTTGTATGTTTGCGCGTGTCTTTGAATGTGGGCGTACGTGTGTTATTTTAGTCTAGGCTTGGGTATGATTGCTATATAAGAATCATATTCGTTCCACGATATGATCGATTGTAATCACGTGATCATACCTGCTAATGCTAACGCTATTGGAATACAAGCAAATGTGTTCTTTATGTCGTATGCAGTGCATACGACATAAAGACTACATTTGTTCGTATAAGAAATGCAAATGCTGCTAATGCTATTCGAATGCAAACAAATGTATTCTTTATGTCGTATGCAGTGTATAGGACATAAAGACTAAATTTGTTCGTATAAGCAATCATTTAGTCAATTAACGTAAATAATATAATAGCGGATAGCGTTTTTGCTAATCAATGTTGCTAGGCAAAATTATTGTTATTACAAACAAATGTAATTCTTTTATTTTATATAATACGGTCGATAATTCAGGAAGATGACGCACTTTTACGTAATTCCAACTGAAACTATATCTTAGAAATATCGATTATTGGAGTATTGGATATGATTTAAGAATTACATTTGTTTGTAATAGCAATCGCTTTATCAAGTAATAATATTATAGCGAATAGCTGAATAATATAATAGCGAAAAGCGTTTTTGCTAATCAATATTACTGGGTGAAATTATTGTTATTACAAACAAATGTAATTCTTAACTCCTATATAATACGGTCAATATTTCTAGCTTATAATTTAAGTTGGAATAGCGTCTTCTTTGGAACAAACAAATCTAGTCTATATTTTAATTTATTTATTTATTTAACCCACGTTCCTTTGCACGTGTTTTTGCTCAATATCAGTGAATTAGTCTCAGTATTAATTTATTATTTTACTTTTTCATAGAATATCCATAATTTTTTATAGCATTAGCAGTTACTCTAAAACTCATTAGCAGATGATGCTATATGAAAAGTTTTTCATATCATGATCATTAAGTGATTGTTGATTCTGCCCATGCCTATATTTTACGAGTATGTATGAATGTTTATTAGTGTGAATAAGTGCGAGCTTAAATACGTACATGCGTGCGCGACCAGTGGATGTATGTAATTTTTTCAATCCTGTTTATTTAGTTTTTTTATTGAGGTTTTAGCTTAATGAGCCTGCAAACCACAAACCTTGCCGCCAACCAATTTTGAATTCCATTTATATACCATTTCAAACCATGATTACTATTTAGCTAACTGAAAAACTGGCTTATTAACTTATTTTACTTAGCATCGTCAATCATCAATAAATTTTAAAATATATCGCTACTTCCTACGTAAATATTTATATATTTCATTTATAAATTATTTTAATTTTTTTTTAAATTTATTAATTATTATTTTACGTTTTATGTTATATGTTATATGCAAATTTTTATTTGGAATAATAGTTTTTCGTTATATTCCTTTTCTTTCTTTATATATTACCCGCATTTTATCTCATGTCTAGTTACTGTTACTCAAAGGTAGACTGGAAGAGATCCCTTTTAGGGATAATCTTTTGTATGTGTACTATTTTTCTTTCTTTATTTATTTTTATGTGTGTACAATATATAGAGAATGGAATAGCAATGTACACACGATCTTTTATGTTAAGCTTGTAAAACTGTTTTGTCTATAGTAGTCTACATTTCTTAATGTTGTCATATGAATTCTAAACACGAGTGAACCGATTAGGTAATCCTACCCTTCGGTATGCGCAGTGTAGCGAATTCGAAATCCATTTAGAACTAGATAAAGTCCCCATGAGAAATATATGACTAGGTTAACCATGCTGCTGTAGATCGCGTACATTAATGTATCATCATCCTCCTGCCCTTATCCTACTCTAAGTGGTGTCTGCACAACATGTTATAAACATGCTGTAAAATGATTTGGCTGCGTTTTTGCGACCGGCCGCCTGCCTGACATCAACTTACATTAGTCGTATTTTACGACACCTCGGTAAGAAAGAGTATCGTATATTCTACTAAACCGGATACCACACGGTGGGTCAACTTACCTTAGTCGCCTTTTACGACACCTCGGTAAGCAATGAGGTTGATCTATTCTACTCAGCCGGATACCACAAGGCGCGTCGACTTACCTTAGTCGCTTTTTACGACACCTCGGTAAGAAATGAGGGTGGTACTATTCTATTTAGCCGGATACCACACAGCGGGTCGACTTACCTTAGTCGCCTTTTACGACACCTCGGTAAGAAATGAGGGTGGTATTATTCTATTCAGCCGGATACCACACGGCGGAATCGCGTACATTAATGTTTAATCTTAATATATAAAAAGAGTGGTTGTTTGTACATAAATTATATGTAAAACTAGCTGTCCTGTCACGCGTTGATGACGCTCAGTCTGGTTTTAAATTCCCCTTAAATAAAACTCAAAAGTAAATAAAATGTTCCGATCGCCACCAAACTTTACCTAAAGATTGAGTGATAATTTCATTATAATTGGTCCAGCGGTTTCAGAGTCTATAAAGACATTTTTCAAACATTCTTCAAAATGACCCAACGGAAAATCCTGTTAAGTTTTGGTGGTTTACATTTTTTTTAACTGTTGATATCTGTTTCGAAAGAAATCCGAAACCAATCTAAGTCACAGCAATGCGTGGCCAGATAGAAAGTACCTAATAAATATAATTTCTGTCTCGGTCTCATAGATTGCTACTCACACCAAAAGTGTCTATGAGAGATGTTTATAGCAACAACTCGTAAATTTCAAATATAACAATTTATCTTTTCGTTTTTTAATGAATAAGAATAAGTGTAATATTATATATATTGATCTCGAACTATTGAAATTGTTTTCAAAACTTATTCAGGCATAGGCTAGAAGCTTAAAAGCACTTTGTCATAACGATATGTTTTATTGGCTTCCTCTCTTACCTGGTATCTTACACAGAAATACTACAGAGAAATATATTTTGAAACTATACACAAAAATTGTGACCGCTTAGTTGCAATCGAAATAAAATCCCTAAATTAAGTCATACATACAGATGATTTCACTATCATAGTAGATATACGTTAGTACATTTCATTACAATTATCGTCTTCGCGAACAGTATTGTACACATATTTTTTATTTTTTTTAATTACGCTAACCTAAATATTTTACTTTAAATACGATGAAGTTTTTCGTATTAAATTCATTTAGCATTTTATATTACATGATGACACGGAAATTTTTGTCATCGATGTCATAAGGATTCAGTGTTTTGAAAATTTATAAATTCATTATAACGGCTTCAACAATTTCTAACACATATGACATTGCGATATAAATAAATTATTGTAGACTTACAGTTTTGTCTAGAAACTCTATGTCACCCTACTTTTGCTTATTTACATTGATGGCCGAGACAACGGCCAAAAATGATGTCACCAATATATTTATTGCCATTACACTTCACAACTTAATAGTAGGTTCAATGCGCCGGATCTTTTTGTATCTACTTATCAGTAGGGTTGCCAGATCTTATTTGCATAGTTGAGATGCATAATAAAAAGTATCTGGGTGACCGAGCCTTGCTCGGAAATTTTTAAAATGATGTAAAAAAATTAAAATTAAAAAAAAATGTAAAGAAAAACTTAAAAAATAAAAGGGCAGGTGGGGCTCGATCCTAGAATTTTTTCACCTGTCTAGACCAGCCTTTTCCCAAATGAACTACCATGACTTTACATTTGCGAAAAATTGTGATTGCATTCAACGTAAATGTAGAGCCCGAAAACAGGGAATAACGACATTTTTTTTAAAATAAAACTTATGTAGATCGATTTTTCTTCCCTAAAACCGCCTACATGCTGAATTTCAGGAAAATCGTTGGAGCCTTTTCCGAGATTCGGAATATATATATATATATATATATAAAGCTGTGATGGCCTAGCGGTGCAACCGTGTGAATCACCAGACACCAATGAGTTTTTCTATTAAAACTTATGTGTCTAATTGATAATTGCGATTTATCACACGCTTTGCGGTGAAGGAAAACATCGTGAGGAAACCTGCATATCTCTAGAAAATTCTAGGGATATGTGTAACCTACCAATCCGCATTGGAGCAGCGTGGTAGGTCTTAGCTTCAACCCTTCTCTCCAAAGATGGAGAGAGGAGGCCTATGCCCAGCAGTGGGATAGTAACTGGCCGTTACTTACTTTTTACTATATATTATTTAAGTTTATATATATTATTTAATTTTATTTATTTATTTAAACGTTAAATGATACTAAGTCGGGCGAGCATAACATGTTTTTCTCTTCCTTTCTATTTTCTTCCCATCAACTAATCAACTATGGCGCTACTCCTTTTATATGCATGTGAAATTTCACACAATCCAACCGTTTTTTTTCAATCACATATCCATAACATTCATATTTAACACTCGTTGGGTCACATGATTATTTATTATTTATTTTGCATAATAAAATTGGTTGTTTGACATGGTTGTGTTTTAGCTATCCATCTTCGTCTAGTGTGTTCTATAGCTAGAAAGACACGTTTTTTGGATTCCTTACTATAAATACCCACTAAAATAATAATACTATGACTATCGCCTTATATTCTAGTCTTATTAAGACAGAGGAAGACAGAACTTCCAAGAGATTTATTTGTATTTCAGTTAGACTAGTATCAGCCATTTTCTCTTACAATTGCGCTTTCCCTCATTTAAGTACGTCTTTTAGCAAAAGATCTTTCCTTATATTAGCATTTGTAGCATGAGCAGCGTTTGTAGCATATCATAATTTGTTGTTAACACTTAACAACCTTGTTGTTATTTATACTACAAATAATTTATATAATTAGGCGTTAGGTACTTTGCGGAGATCCATAATACAAAAATTAATGAAAATATTATTTTTCCATACTAATCAACGATAAAAGAATACAAATGTAATGATAAATGTAGAGCGTACTAACCGTTCTCATACCTGATACATGTAGAATTTGTAAAATATCATGCCACCAATAACAACAACTTTACACACTAACTTTACACAATAACACAAATTTACCACCGCGATCTCAACAATCGTTTCGCCCCGTAACCGCAGCGTCGTCAGGAGATTCCTTCACAAAATCGCAAAAAAATTTGCTCATTATAATATTTTTTAAATATTAAATAATTGAATAAATGTTTATTCACAAAATTTATAGACATTAGAAAAGTCATGCGAAAGCCCGAATATTTGGCAACACTATCCATTAGTATGTTAAGCATCGTTTGAACAAGATCTTTTGAATCTCATTCAAGATATTTTAAATTGTTTGCATCTTCGCAAAAAATAGATCCTTATCTGTAATGCGTCTTAAATTCTGTCGTGATTATTGCTTAGATACTAATATACCAAGCATTTATAGAATAGATTCGACTATTCAAGTTCTTGCTAACTTGTATATTTAAATACTGAATATTAATGTTGCATTTTTAATGAAAGCCATCTATTCTGAAAATTTAGAAAATTAAGAGGTAAATTATTACTCACACTTCTAATATATATTGTAGATTTCTATATTAGATTTATAAAAAAGTAGAATGACAAAAATTTATGAGAGCAACCAAAGAAGTTGTTTTATTAGACTTAATTCATGTTAAAGATATCTGATCTGCAAAATATTTTTTACTGATTCAAACTACTTACAATACTTGTAAAGCCATAAATCTATACAGGTTGACGTTATAGTGGCAAGTTTTAAACTGTTAACTACTGTTAATTTGTTTTTTTTTTAATTTATTACTGCATCATTTTATAAATCTGTGTTGATTGTAATGTCATCTAACCGCATGATGAGTTTTTTTTAAATGATTATGCATATATGTATGTATTAATTTAATTGTAATTGTGTTTATATTTTATGTTGTAATCACTAGCGAACCAATAAAATAAAATAAAAATAAAACTACTGTTAACCTATATATAAGTAGGTTTTTACTAGTTCGTATGATTCGTATTCTATCTTGGACTTTCAATGTTAAAGCTAAACTAATTAAAAAATTGACAATTCAGCTAAGTTACATCCAATTTTTTTTTGCAATTTGGTCGTCTACTGTAAGAGGATTTACTTGACAAACTAAAAATGAGAAATACAATTTTGGTCACCTAATTTCGACTATATCCCTCTTTGGACCTCCATTTTCATAGCCATCAACATTCTTCGGCCTTAATCCCACTCTAAGTGGGGTTGGCACAACATGTTCTAAACATGTCACATAATTTGGCTAGGTATTTTACTACTGGCGGCCTGCCTGGCGTCAACTTAACGTAGTACCGTAGTAATGTATGTAATTAAGGGGTCAGGATTTATGCAGGAAAAACTTGACACTGACTTTCATCAGTTGAGACGAAACCGCGAGTTCAGCTAGTAATAAGTATTAATATTATTACCGTTTATTTCAACTCACCTTTACTATACTGAAGATGATATTGCTTTCAAGTAAAACAGCACAAATAGTTTCAAATTCAAAAGTAAAAGTGTTTATAATTAAAATTTATTCGTTTGTGAATGTGAAAAGTTGCGAAACGCGCAGATATTAGAGATGGCGTGGATTTTAGAGATAGATTTAGTAATCGTTACTCATCACAACTAAATAGCCGTGTGGTATCCGGCTGAATAGAATAGTATCACCCTCATTTCTTACAGAAGTGTCGTAAGAGGAGACTAAGGTAAATCGACCCGCCGTGTGATATCTGGCTGAGTAGAATAAACCATCCTCATTCCTTACTAAGGTGTCGTAAAAGGCAACTAAGGTAAGTTGACCCACCGTGTGGTATTCGGTTGAGTAGAATAGACCACCCTCTTTCTTACCGAGGTGTCGTAAAATACGATTAAAGTAAGTTAACGTCAGGCAGGCGGCTGGTCGTAAAAACGCAGCCAAATCATGTGACATCATGTTTATAACATGTTGTGCCGACCCTACTTAAAGTGGGATAAGGGCAAGGCGGATGATGACTCATCACAACTAAAGAATATCTAAAGAAGAACAGATATCTCCATTTTTCTGGTGTCTGACGCAGCTTTTCGACACACTCGCATAAGTGTACAAAGTAAACTTAGGAGATCAGATTGTCGGCACAACATGTTATAAACATGTTGTCACATGGTTTGGCTAGGTATTTTACGACCGGCCGGCTGCCTGACATCTACACATTTTGGTCGCCTTTTACGACACCTCGGTAAGAAATTATGGTGGCCTATTCTACTCAGCTATATACCACACGGCGGGTCAACTTACCCTAGTCTCCTTTTACGACACCTTGGTGAGAGAGGATGGTCTATTCTACTCAGCTGGATATCACACGGCGGATCGACTTACCTTAGTCGCGATTACGACACTTTGATAAGCAATGTGGGTGGTCTATTCAAGATAGCCGGTTACTAATAATATGTACAGAAATAAAACCAGTGAGGTACACAATATTACATAGTACACCATACTTTACAACCATTTCTTATAAGTAAATTTAAAGATTTTTAAGGTTTAATTATATAATATAGAAATTACATAATATATAAGAAGTAGCTTAATCATGATATAGACAGAACTATGTAACAAAATATCAATAAATAATATTTCCATTTAGTACAAATTATGCATATACGGTAACGTCTGAAATTATGACTTTCCATGGTGTTGCCAGGTGGTACGTGATCGCACATTAGTGTTGCCAGTTAAATACACGCTTTAGACAAATATTTTAGTTACAGTTGTCTTGCCACAAATTTATTTGTTTAAAGCAACTAGATGTTACGTGTCCGTGTATAGAATTCATAATGTCCATTTATTTTAGAAAGTAGTAGAAGCAAGACAGTGTTAATATTTAATATTTTCCCGCTATTTGTATGTTTCTTGAGATTAAGAGTTCGTTTTAACTGAATTATGACTTAACGCTGAACGTTTATTTACTTATTGATATGTTGTATTAGGGGCTGAGAGCCCAGCGGTGAAACCGTGCGACTCCTTCGAGAGGGTCACAGATTCAACCCCCGAGCATTCACCTATGAGTTTTGTTGTTAAAACTTATATCTAAATGATAAATTATGGATAAAAGATAAATTGCGCAGTGGGTGGGTGGCTTTGCCTTCACGTCGGCGGGTCGGGGGTTCGATTCTCGCTGAGGATCATTTTCTATAAACAATTTGTTGGTTCTTCGAGCCTGGGTGTATATTGTATAAAATTATATACCTATGTATATATTAACCAGTTTTCTGTAACCCATAACACAAGTGTTAAATTACGTACTTTGGGGATGTGTGTAAGTGTCCCATATATTTATTTATTTATAAATGTCCCATATATTTATTGTGATAATGATAAAGGACACGATTTTCGATGAAGCAAACATCGCAAATAAAACCTGGTTATCTCTAGAGAATTCTGGAGATATATGTAACCTACAAATCCGCACTGGAGCAACGTGGTAGTTCTTAACTCCAACCCTTCTTTCCCACAACGGAGAGAGGATGCTTATACCCAGCAGTTAAATAATAGCACCAAGTTTCCTTTTTTAACAGAAAAACTCATTGGTGCCTGCCCGGAGTTTGAATACGTGACCCCTCGAAAGAGTCGCACGTTTTTCACCGCTGGCCTATCACAGCTTTAGTGTAAAGAAATGATGAAATGTTATTATTAATTCATTTACATTATGCATACTTTTTTAATCAAAAAATAAATTTAAATAAACTGCTTATAATAAGCATTTTATTTAGTGATTTCTTTATTATGGTTTGAAAACCAACACTGCATAAATATTGGCTACTTTTCTTGCGAAATACATTTAAGCGAATTATATGAGACTAGTAATATCCCGCGGGTTCACCCGCGTACATACCGATCTCATGGCAGTGGAAAGTCTACTAAATCGGACTATAGATTTATTTTTATTAATATATCATCAATAGTTTCCGCAGCCCATGTGACGACAGATTTTTGTGGCTAATTTTTTACACCTTATTACATTTTTAATACGGATCCCAATTTTTTTACATGTAATAAAGCCTATGTTGCTCGGTAAAGATGCAGCTTTCCAATGGTGAAAGAATTTTTGAAATCGGTCTAGTAGTTTTTGTGTGAAAAAATTACAAACAAACAAATTATTCCTCTTTATAATATTAGTATAGAAGAATTGGGTTGGGCGCATAACAATGATTTCTAAATAAAGAGAAAGTATAATTATTTAAAACCCATTAGGTAATCTTTGTGTATAATTCATTCATTAATTATTAAATAGATGATTATTCAAAAAAATATAAAAACATGAAACCGTTTCGCGTCCATGCATTCGTCATTTATGAGCAAAGTCTTTTTTTTTATTCATAGCTATTTTTTTAATTTGCCTTAAAACATTAACTTATATTATATTAGCATATGCCGGCGAAGCTGTGATGGCCTAGCGGTGCGACCGTGTGAATCTCTAGAGACGATCATGGGTTCAAACCCGGGCAGACACCAATGAGTTTTTCTATTAAAAACTTATGTGTCTAATTGATAATTGCAATTTATCACACGCTTTTCGGTGAAGGAAAACATCGTGAGGAAACCTGCATATCTCTAGAGAATCCTAGGGATATGTGTAACCTACCAATCCGCATTGGAGCAGCGTGGTAGGTCGTAGCTCCAATCCAAAGGAGGCCTATGCCCAGCAGTGGGATAGTAACAGGCCGTTACTTACTTTTTTACTATGCCGGCGGCTCCGCCCGAGTGGAAAGATTAAAACCGTAATAATATAGTATTTTGATAACCATAAAAATGGTTAAAATGAGTTAACCTTAAAAGCCCGACATATGCTGTCGCAGACTTTTATTTGGAACTTTTAGAGGGGAACAATTTTGTAATTCATGATTTTTTAATAACTTTCACTGTTTAATTAGAGCACGCTTAAAATTTTGCCGTTTTCGTAATTTTTGCTGATCCTCTTCTATTCATCGTAGCGCGATAAATAAACAATCTTAACGTCAAAGAATTTTTCAAATCGGTCCAGTAGTTCCTGAGATTAGCGCGTTCAAATAATCAATCAAACAATCAAACAAACCTAGAATTATATATTAGTGTAGATTAGTATAGATATAGATGAGAAAGTTACACACTTTCGAAAAGCTTTTCAAAATAAAATAATAAAAAACATTATGATAGATAATTAGTAGTTAAAAATAATTATTTAATCTGCAAATTTCCAATTTTCATAGAATAATTACGGATCGGAATTCATGTTACTATCGATAATTAAATTCTTTAATGCCAATAGAGCTATTAAAAAAGTAAATTTACAGTATAATTCTAACGATTATACGAGATAAAATATTTCGTATTAAGTTATTAAGTTTCATTAAATTATTTTTATGTTTACAGAAAAATCGAGACATCTTTTTTGCTATTACTACGGAATTTATTACTTTATTTATATTTAGGTAAATTAAATGTTTTGTACAAAAGTAATACTAAAATTATTTAGCTATAATCCGCGATAAAGTAAATAGAAAATATATGTATATAAATAAGGCCAAATGTAGAGTGGACTATTCGTTTTATACCCGATACATGCAGGATTCGGTAAAACACATGCAAAACACACAAAGCTCAACCACCGCCACTGCAATACGCAAGCACTACACACGTTCACTATCACAAACTTGATTTGTCGATTTAGTTGTGACGATATCTATATTAGGAATGACTTACGACTGGCGTTGTTGACAACATCTTTACTAATATATATTTATAGAGTTTTATTTGTTTGTTTTTTCGATTGTTTGAACGCGCTAATCACAGGAAATAAGGGACCGATTTGAAAAAAAAAAATTGAGTGTAACATAGTCCATTTATCGAGGAAGGCTATATAACATCACGCTAAGATGAATAGGAGAGGAGCAGCAATAAAAAATATTACGACTACGGCAAAATTTAAAGCTTTCCTTGCGTATGATAAGTAAACGGCGAAAGTTATTCAAAAATCATGTATTACAAAATTGTTCCCCTATAAAAGTTCTAAATAAAAGTCCGCGACAGCATATGTGTAACTTTTAAGGTTAATCCACATTTAACCATTTTTATGGTTATCAAAATACTATATTACTGTTTTTATCTATTTACGCGGTCAGAACTGCTAGTAAAGAATAAAAACCCGTCTTAAAAATCTAGTGAATATAAGCGTAATATTCATTTAAACCTTTTTGACTGGCCCCAGCTCTGCGGGTTGCGGGTTCCATTCCCGCCGAGGGCAACATTCTCTACAAATGAATTTGTTGTTCTTCGAGTCTGGGTGTATATTTGTATCGACTGTGTGTGTAAGTGTCCCGTATATATTTATTATTTATAAACACAATCGTTTTCAATAAAAAATGATCGAGACATATTTTAAAAATGTATATTCACTGGTTAGGACGATCATAATATATACTTAATATCCGCATCAAAATTATTACGTCCAATAAAATTGCAAACTAAAAGGAAAAATTTAATGATAATGAAGAGATTTACAGCAATAACAGTAAAATATATACGACAACTAACTGATCTACATGTGGACAGCTTTACTGAATCGCGTGCTGTATCCCCCCGTTATGCTTACTGTTACCGTTACTGAATTGACCATGTCCCGTTTACACGATGTCTTACCGTTTTACTTTGGCAGTAAAAAAATAAGAAAGAGAGATTCTTTGAAATATGCCATTTAGGATTTGTGTCTTTATTATCTAAAGCTGTGCTAGCGGATTCGCTCGAGCGAAAATCAGCGAGTCACAAAATAATTCCTGAATTAAAATTTTTAACGTAAAAGGTTCTTGTGAGTTAACTATAAGAGATAGAGACATGCTGTCACGGACTTTATTGTAGTGTTTTTGTAGATCTACAATCTGCTGACTTACACGACGCACGCGAGTAAAGCTCGCCTAAAAACAACTGCGCAACCTCTTCAATACAATTTACATAAAAAGCTTAATGTTCTATTAACCTAAACCTTTCGGAAAAATCTTTTATTGAAAACCGTACAAAACTCGGTTTAACAGATTTTGAGAAAATCGATCAGATGCAGACAGACAGCTTTCGAGGATTTATTCTATAATAAGTATAGATTGATAAGAATTTAATGAGATATAAAAAGAGTAACAACCTGTTACTATTTGCTGGAAGGAGACGTCCACTCTTCGTTTTTGGTGAGAAGAATCGAGTCCAAGACCACGCTGCGGATTGATGTGTTGCATCTATCCCCTTGAATTCTCTAGAGACATGCAGGTTTCGCCGAAAATCGTTTGATAAATTTTAATTACCAATTGGACGCATAATTATGAAAAGAAAAGTCATTGGTGTCTGCCTGGGGTTTGAAATCACTGCTGGGCTATTTATTTCGAGATAAATAGCTCTAATAGCGGATTCATTTTCTTCGTTTTCCTCGCCTCCGTCTACGCATATATCCATCCATAAAAGCATATTATATTCATCAGGAAGCATATTAAATTCAATACATTTATCGACAAGTTTTTTTAACAAGATATATTTTTGACCGACTAGTCACTAGACGATCGCTGGCGGTCGAACCTGTATTGTGAAAACGTGGTCTGAGACATTACCAAAAATAACGGCGCGTGCGCATCATGGACGTTTCAATTTTTATGATAATTAAAATAGTTCCGCCGACGTCTGAGCGTACTCGCATTTAATTTCTTGATTCACTGATTCCTTTGTTGTAAATATAATGAGTTAGTTATAATTCACTTTTTTACTGGTATGATTAACTCCAGTTACGTATAATTTGTAACTTTAGTGACTGTATGATTTTCTTTATATTGCGCGCGTTATAGTTCCTTGTTTCAGCTGAGGGGCGATCACAAATAACTATTTATCTCTTTGGCGTGTCTTAACTGATACTAGTACTGGAACATAATTTCTTGATAGGTAAATTAATTCCTTTGTTGTGAATGAAATGAGTTAATTATAACTATTTTCTTTTACTTGTATAATTAGCATTAGTTACGCAAAATATATAACTTATAGTGACGGTATGATTTCATTTATTTTGCACGCTCTATATCACTGTTTTGGTAGGGCCATCACAGAGGAATATTGATGTATTTTAGATGTTTTTATTGAAATATCATAGACAGATAGGTAGATTAGAAATTTTATTGTACACGGATGTTTTAGAAAGGACGATCTTATGATTCTAATGATTAATACTTCAATATCAAAGTTCGACAGCGCCATTACAAAACGATTTAAAATAAAGAATCGTTGTTAAAGTTATGTGATATGTTATCTATAAAGGATCCACATTTTTTTCTACAAAATTCATATAAAGATGATTAAATAGCTTCGCAACGTTTCTATTTGGAATTCCCCGTTTTTATTGGAACTTTGGAAGACAACGTATACCTATTAATAGATTAGTTCGCGAGGTTCTCGCGATTTCATTTACATGAACTGCAGTATCAACATAAATCCTAATTCATCCTCCAGCGTTACATAACATCGATCCATTGTACTTTTAGGATATAAAAGAGAGGTTGACATAGAAAATATCTTTGTCCTACTAATATTATAAAGGCAAAAGTTTGTGAGTATGGATGTTTTGTTTCACGGCCAATCCACTGAACCGATATCGATGAAATTTGGCACAATTATTCTTTATTCACCGGGTTAATATATAGGCTATAAAAATCTTGTTAACTCTACATTGGAAAGCGCCATATATGATCAACCTATCACGTGACAACATTCCATGCAAACGAAGTTGTGGGTAAAAAGTAGCGGCCTGTTATTATCCCACTGCTGAGAATAGGCCTCTTCTCTCCGTTTTTTAAGGAGAAGGTTTTGGAGCTAAGCAGCGTGGTAGCTGCTCCAATGGGGAATGGTAGGTTACACATATCTCCAGAATTCTCTAAGAGATATGCAGGTTTCCTCACGATGTTTTCCTTCACCACAATGCGTGTGATAAATTTCAATTATCAATTAGACACATAAGTTTTAACAGAAAAACTCATTGGTGTCTGTCCGGGTTTGAACCCGTGACCTCTTCGAAAGAGTCGCACGGTGTTACCGCTGGGCTACCACAGCAAGTTGCGGGTAAAAGTATTTAAATTTATCAGTAACTTTATCTTATCGGTAGGTATAACGCATTGTGGTGGGGATTGTTACCGTTTACCGTTGAGTTGACCACATTGGTCACTCAAGAACCGCCTGTTGGAGGCGGCGCCGTTTGAATCAATAGCAAGATATCCGCTTAGTATGAATTGCGGAGAACTGATAGGCGTTGGGGTCTCAAGGTGTTGGAATGGTGACCTTGGAATGGAAAACGCAGTGCTACGGGGTGGACTGAGGACCTCATATTCATCGTTACCAGTGACCTCAAGGACAATAAAGATTTGGATAGAGTAATTCATAGAATTATACTGCGTCCATCATATTATCAGTCTTTTGACAGCTCACGCTCATTAAGTTTTGTATTGCTTACGTACAAATATCATACAAATAATATTTGTACTTTATGGATGGGTACCGCCCACTTAGTGATGTCACACATAATAGTTACTACGATTATGCCACAGATTAAAAATAATCGGTAGAAATCGATGTTACGAGTATTAAAAGACATTTAATAACATTATATAAAGTTTTACTTTCTTCTTAGTTAATACATGAATACAAATAAAACAATCAGGATATTTTAATTTATTTTATTAGCACGAGTCGTCGGAATGATAATCAACACTAGACTCCTCCGATGAGGAGTCTTCAGTAGCAGTTATTATTAGCTCTTGTGTAGATAATATATTATCAAACGCAATATCACGTTCCCAATCAGAGAATATTACTCTTTTAGTTCTTTCCACCACACTTGCCCAGTTCTCGGCCGTTACGTGGGTGCAAGCATTTTTTAGCAATTGCAACATTTTATTCGCTGTGAATGGGGGGCTTGTATTGCATCTCGCAGCATGCCCTTTTACTTGTGCCCATATAAGTTCTATTGCGTTGTACTGGCAGTGGTATGGAGGAATCCGAAGAACAGTATGGCCATATTCTGCTGCCATTTCATTGATTACATAGCGTTTTGCTCTCTTTTTGGTTTTTAATATTTTTATTAATTCAACTTTTAACATTGAGTCGTCCACATTTTCTCCATTGTCCCGAAGCCAATTAATTATTTCATGCTTTTTATTAGCCTGTGTTTTGTCAATTTGACGGGAGTGGTAGGGCGCATTATCAATAAAAATTATTGATGGTTCTTCCAATGAAATGAGCATTTTTTTGAACCACTCTTCATACACATTTGCATTCATCTCTTCGTGGTAGTCATTTGATTTCTTCGATTTAAATGCCAACAGTGCGTCTTGTACAAATCCTTTTGCTGTACCTGCATGGGAAATGATTAGGCGCTCACCTTTTCCCATTGGTACTGAGGAAGTGGAATCAGCAGTATCATCAGTCCAGAAACGAGATAGTGTGTGGTTAGCGTTGAGCCATGTTTCATCCGTGAAAACAATATTTGCCCAATCTTGTATTTTCTTTGCCTCTCTTAAAAAATCACAACGTGCTATAGCTATATCTGTGCGTTCCATTAATAATTTTCTTTTATTTAACTTTTTATATGAAAAGCCAATTGTGTTCAAAACTTTGACCAAAGAAGATTTTTCACCATGAAATAGACCACTTCTTTTCAAAGAAACAATAAGTTTTCTCAAAGTTGGAATTTCTTTTCTCAAGTAGTAATCATATACATGACGACGAATAGCGTCAGCGTCAAAGTCATCAACAGCTGTCACCTTATGAGCCCGGCGCTTTCTTTTTGGTGTAGATGGTTTGTTTTGCTGCCGTAGGCATCAGTAGTGATTTTAGTCACAGTTGATAGACTGATCCCCAACGCGGCTGCAACACGGTTTCGGACTTGCGTGATAGGTATAAGAGGTCCGCCATTTTGATTTTCTTGCTCAAAATACTCATGAAGTTTTAACACTAACTGTCTCGATTGTGCTTTCAACACACGTCCTTTCGGAATTTTCACGATCAATTAATATAAGTTTCACAAAAGTTTTTCCGAGGAATAAAGCTACTTAACTCAAGGTGTAACAGATGCGAGAGAACACTCAGCGAACGTAAATGCGTGTGACTATCACGGGCGTTTCGTTGAGAGTGACAGATCACGTCAAAATGGCGGCCGAGCGGAAGGTCTGTTGATGTTGCCAGTTGATGTATAATATATTTTTTATGATTATAATAAATACACACGGATTAACATTTATTTTCAAAAAACTAAGGCAATATTAAATCAAAATGTTGATTTCTATATCTGTTATTAGTTTACGTAGGTTATCATTAATCGAATTACTTAGGTACGTAATTCGATTAATGATAGTAGGTACTATAATCGGAATGGTATCGCATACGAGAATCTTTAGGACATCACTAAATATGTAAATCGTCAATCTGTCAAAAGATGGTTAATATAATGGACAGTGTATAGGCGTCACTTTACAGAGGTCCATAATACAAAACTAATGAGAATATTATTGGACTGGCCCGTTGGCACAGTGGGTAGTGGCCCTGTCTTTAGCTCTGCGGGTCGAGAGTTCGATTCCGCCTAGGGCCATCATTTTCTATAAATGAATTTGTTGGTCTTTGAGCCTGGGTGTATATTTGTATTTAAGTGTGTATTTAAAAAAATATATAAGTATATATTCACCAGTTGTCTGCCTACCATAACACAAGTATTAAGATACTTACTTTGGGGACGGACGACCGTGTGTCTAAGTGTCCCATATATTTATTTATTTATTATTTTGCTATAATCCGCGATAAAATAAAATATATTTAATGGTAAATGTAGAGTGTTCTACTCGTTCTCATACCTGATACATGCAAAATTGTTCCAGTAGTTCCTGAGCTTAACACGTTCAAATAAACAAACTCTTCAGCTTTATATATTACTAGCAATCGCCAGCGGCTCCGCCCGCGTGGAAAGATTACAACCGTAATAGAGTCTTTTAATAACCATAAAAATGGTTACAGTGGGTTAACCTTAAAAGCTAGACATATGCTGTCGCGAACTTTTAGAGGGGAACAATTTTGTAATACATGATTTTTGATAACTATTACCATTTACCCAGCGCACACAAGGAAAGCTTTAAATTTTGCCATTTAAGCAATATTTTTTTATTGCTGCTCCTCTCTTATTCATCTTAGCGTGATGTTATAGTATAGCCTATATTCCTTGATTAATGGACTATGTTGTACTCAAAGAATTTTTCAAATCAGTCCAATAGATCCTGAGATTGGCACGTTAAAACAAACTCTTCAATTTTATATATTAGTATTGAAATACTAAGCGAGTGAACTTATTTTTTTTGAAAGACGTATTTACGCTTAGACCAAAATATCATCATCTTCTTTCCCATATCCCACTCAAGTGGGATCGGCACAATATGTTATAAACATGTTGTCATATGATTTGACTACGTATTTGACGACCGGCGGCCTGCCTGACGTCAACTTATCTAAGTCGTATTTTACGACACCGCGATAAGAAAGAGGTAGGTCTATTCTACTTAACCGGATACCACACGGTGAGTCAACTTACCTTAGTCGCCTTTTACGACACCTCGGTAAGAAATGAGGTTGGTCTATTCTACTCAGCCGGATACAACGCGGCGGGTCGACTTACCTTAGTCGCCTTTTACGACACCACGGTAAGAAATGAGGTTCGCCTATTCTATTCAGCCGGATACAACGCGGCTGGTGAACTTAACTTAGTCGCCTTTGACGACACCTCGGTAAGAAATCAGGGTGGTACTATTCTATTCAGCCGGATACCACACGGCGTACATGGACTATGTTTTACTGAAATAATTTTTCAAATCAGTTCCAGAGATAGGCAATAAACAATTAAAACAAACTCTTCAGCTTTATATATTAGTATAGATTATTGAAAAAAAAAATATATATGGGACACTTAAAATAAAATAAATAAATGAAATACTATAAAAGAAATAAATGAAATACTAAGCGAGTGTACTTATTTTTTTTGAAAGACGTGTTTACGTTTAGACCAAAATAATCCTCATTAAATTGAAAAGCTGACGCTAATCGTAGTGTTTCTTGAATAGAATGCATCGTAACAATATAAAACAAGTCAGTGAAGGCGAAAGAATAGGCGATTCAAAATATACGACCAATAAGTTTGTGTCATGTAAACACATTTCTCCTTTGTTTTGAACTTTAGTACCAGTTAATATTGTTTTGCTTTCTTTGGGTTGGACGCGCGTTGTTCCAGTGTATAGGGCAAGTCTTTTAAAAAAATCTTTGGCTATTGGTTTTTATTCACCATGCAAGTAAAGGATCAAATTCAAATTCAAATTCAAATTATTCTTTATTCAAATAAACTTGTAAACAAGTGCTTTTGAATCGTCAACTCTACTGCTGGTTCGGAAAGCTGTTCCTACCGAGAAGAGCCAGCAAGAAACTCGGCGGTAGCTCTTTTAAAAATATAATTCTTAATATTATTTACATTAAGTCGTTACTGTCTTGTACAGGTTCAAAGAGAGCTATATCCACACATTCTTATCTTCTAAATAATCTTCAAGAGTATAGTAGGCTTTCTGTATCAGCCTCTTATTAACAGTGTTTTTAAACCGCTGTAATGGCAGTGCTGAAATTGATTGCGGAATTTTATTATAGAATCTTATACCAAAACCCACAAACGAGTTACGCACTTTTGCAAGGCGCAAAGCAGCAACCGCAAGCTTATGTCGGTTCCTGCTTTGTCTATTATATACATCACCTATCGTTTTATAATTCTTTATATTTTTATGTACATAAATTAAATTGCTTAAAATATACTGTGAAGCAAATGTAAGAATACCTGTTTCCTTAAACCTCTCTCGCAGGGAATCACGCGGTCTTAAATTATAAATACCACGTATAGCTCTTTTTTGTAAAACAAAAATTTTTTCACTATCCGCGCATTTACCCCATAGCAATATTCCATAGGACATAATGCTATGGAAGTAGGCAAAATAAACAAGTTAAAATCGCGAGTTCGATTTTTAGTCATACATAGTAGTATGACTCTATTTTATTTATTATAAAACGGTTGTCCGTGTCCAAAGTAAGTTAGTGACAGAAAATTTATAAATATAATACATATTGTATACAGACTTTGCTTACTTCCATAGTATCATGTCTTATGTAATACTGTTATGGGGTAAATGTGCGGATATTAAAACAAAAATTTCATTACAAAAAAGAGCTCATAATGTAACTGTTGGCATATTGCTTTTTTAACTTTTTTGAACTGAAGGATACTAACTTATCATCATCATTCTCCTACCCTGATCCCACTCTAAGTGGGTATTTTACAACCGTTGATGTCAACTTACCTCAGTCGCCTTTTACGACAACTCGGTAAGAAATGAGGATGGTCTACTCTTCTTAGCCGGATACCACCGCTATATATATAATTTTAAATAAAACACATATAAGTATACACACTTCGATTCAAAGAACATTAAACCAAGAAACAGTTTTATGAAAATATTGGCCTTCGGTGGAAATCGAACCCGCGACCCCCAGAGTTGAACGCGGGGTCACTGCCACCTACGCCAACGGGCCAGTCAAGTAAGTACGATAGCTTCCGAATACATTGTTCCGGTCGTTCCCATCGGGTGAGAGCTCTCTGTAACAAGTGTATATAATTGATGCCTCCAACAATATACCGTGTAATTGTATTGTACTCGACACCACTCGAACAGTTTCTGAATTGATTATTGCCAATACAAGTGCTATGAACCGTTGTATGTAAATAAGGACCTCTCAAAAAGTTAATCGCCTTTATGTATATAAACCTTTTTTTTAGTTACGTTCGTGTATGGAGTACTGGTGTTATTTGTAGGATGGATCTGCCAAATAGCAGTTGGATGCTTTGGACTCATAGGCGCTGAAATCCTGTAAAGTAACGGCCTGTTACTTTCCCATTGCTGGGCATGGGCCTCCTCTCTCCGTTTTGGAGAGAAGGATTGGAGGTGCAGGGTGGTAGGTCTTAGACCTACCAAGCTGCTCCAATGCGAATTGGTAGATTACTAATATCCTTAGAATTATCTAGAGATATGCAGTTTTCCTCACGATGTTTTATTTCACCGATAAGCGTGTTATAAATTGCAATTATCAATCAGACACATAAGTTTTAACAGAAAATGTCATTGGTGCCTTTTGAAGGGATCCCGGGGTTTGACCCCGTGATCCCCTCGAAAGAAGCTTCATAGCATCAGCATCATAGCTAAAACCCTGACCAATACGAAATTGCATAGTTTGTAACAACGGCGCAAGGTTGCCAGGGTCTATTTTGGAGAGTGTGGTCAGGTACTTCATGACCTTATTCTTCCATTGCCTTTCTACCGCACTGCAACGCTATGCACCGAGAGTAGTTCGTTACGTTATTGACACGAAAGCGCACAAAGCTCTTCGCGTCATCATATATGTTGAGCAGAGCAAGATAATGGAGTTTTCTTCCGGCATCTTTGTTTCCAATTCATATAAAATGGGTATCTTCAAAACAAGAGTAAATAGACATTTTCAAGGCAAGCTTGGTCCATATTATACTGTACAATCAAACATGATTGCAAACGATCGCCAATTAAGCAATAAAATAAAAAATGCGCTGTTTTGGCGGGCAGTATTGCAGTTATGCCGGACTCCTAGCGGTTGAAATCTTATGGTGTTCCTTACTGCTTATTGGCAAGGGTATAGGATTACTGGCATTATGTCTGTACCCAGTATTGACCGCTCAAAGCAGCAGGGAATAGGGCCAGTTGCTATCACAACTGACGGAATGAGAGTACCAAATGTAACGACCGCCTTGAGGGAGTTTCTCCAGCTAGAGCACGCCTTTATGTACCTATTTACGGTAAATTAATAAACTGGCTACAGAAAGACAAGTATCTAAGAAAGAGGTAGCGGAAGCTTCACTACCGGTGGGTTTGGTGTAGACATGGACAGAATCACCAATCACTTAATAATCATGATATGAAAAACTTTTCATATAGCATCATCTGCTAATGAGTTTTAGAGTAACTGCTACTGCTATACAAAATTATAGATAGGTATTCTATGAAAAAGTAAAATAATAAATTAATACTGAGACTAACTCACTGATATTGACCAAAATTATTGTTAATACAAACAAATGTAATTCTTATATATCATATAATACGGTCGATAATTCGGGAAGATTTAAATTTATTTACGGAGAAGAAAGCACTTTTACGTTATTCTAACTGAAACTATATCCTAGAAATATCGACCGTATTGAATATTATTTAAAAAATACATTTGTTTGTAATAGCAATCGCTTTATCAAGTAATAATATTATAGCGAATAGCTGAATAATATAATAGCCGATAGCGTTTTTGCTAATCAATATTACTGGGAAAAATTATTATTGATTAGCAAAAACGCTATCCGCTATTATATTATTTACGTTAATGGACTAAATGATTGCTTATACGAACAAATTTAGTCTTTATGTCCTATACACTGCATACGACATAAAGAATACATTTGTTTGTATTCCAATAGCATTGGCAGCATTAGCATTTCTTATACAAACAAATGTAGTCTTTATGTCCTATACACTGCATAAGACATAAAGAATACATTTGCTTGTATTCCAATAGCATTAGCAGTAGCAGGTATGATCACGTGATTAAAATCGATCATATCGTGGAACGAATATGATTCTTATATAGCAATCATACCCATGCCTAGTTTGGTGAAGTTCAACTTCAAATAGGCTTTTACAAGCACTTTTGAATCATCAAATTACAATGAACAAAGAACAAGTGCGGTGAACCATAAGTCAACATAAGTCTTGTGAAGGCTGTAAAGGTTGAAGCTTAAGCTATACCTATCTATAACCACTGTAATCATGCTATAGTGCGATCAACGTCAGAACCTGGGCTTAGTAAAAATAAAAATAATAAATACGCGGGTTCTGTTCAGCATCTTCTGCAAATCCGAATGCGAATGCATTATGTAATTGTGGAATAATTACATTCTTTCGTAATAACATTCAAAATCTCTACACTAAATTGAGTGTGAAATACGTATTCAAGAATGATGACTGCATTTAGCAATCGACCGATCAAAGATCTGCTAAGAATGAGTTTAGTAATAAATATTTCCTAATGATACAATTTAATCTGTATTCACAGGTCAAGATTTTTCTCTAATGTGTATCCAATTAGAATAGCAAATTCTAGCTCTATGCGTGCTTAAGTTTTGCAATAGTATTAGTAAAATATGTCCTAGGCCATTATTTAAAACCGTGAAGCCGTTAGCATAAATAGCAGGCCATTAGGATGACCTCGCAAATATTATCCGATAAGAAATTCGGTTTTCTGAAGACCTACGCGACTTGTAACACAGACCTAAATAAAATAATAGAAATGATACATATTGTTACGTACACCAATTCCCTGTCCTTATCCCACTCTAAGTGACGTCGGCACATGTTATAAGCATGTTGTCACATGATTTGGCCTTGGCCTGCCAGACGTCAGATCAAATCAATTCAAAATATCTTTATTCAAATAAGCTCTTACAAGCACTTTTGAATCGTCAAGGAACAATATGATTAATGAAGCTACAACGGGTTCGGAATGTTGCTCTTACCCAGAAGAACCAGAAAGAAACTCGGCGGTCAATCTTTTAAACATTTTCAATTTTACATTATTAACAACTCAACTTTCATTGATCGCCTTCTATGACATCTCGGTAAGCAATGAGGGTGGTCTATTCTACTCAGCCGAATATCACGCGGCGGGTCAACTTACCTTAGTCGCTTTTTACGACATCTCGGTAAGTAATGAGGGTGGTCTATTCTACTTAACCGGATACCACACGACGGGTCAACTTACCTTAGTCGCTTTTTACGACACCTCGGTAAGTAATGAGGGTGATCTATTCTACTTAACCGGATACCCCACGACGGGTCAACTTACCTTAGTCGCCTTTTACCATACCTCGGTAAGAAATGAGGGTGGTATATTGTGCTCAGCCGGATACCACACGACAGATCGACTTTAGTCGCCTTTTACGGCACCTAGGTAAGAAATGAGGATCGTATATTGTGCTCAGCCGGATACCACACGGCAGATCGACCTTAGTTGCCTTTTACGACACTTCGTATGTAATGAGGGTGGTCTATTCTATTCAACCGGATACCACACGACTTAGATAGGTTTTATCATAAAATAATTTTTAAAAACAAAGATGAAAGTCAGAAACGTACGCCATTCAAATATTGCAAAAAATGGCATAAAAATTAATATTCAACGAGTAGATTGACGTCAAGAGCGGTTAATTTTGTCTTTATAAAAATTAAAACATATTAGAATTATTTAAATCTTATAAAGTTGTATATTCCTTAAATAATTAACTGTTAATTTAAATTTTAATTTCTTTAACGCACGCCATGTTTATGTATGAAAATTAATATGCAACTACCTTATATAATGAGTTACCTTCAAAATTATTTAAACATAGATTATGAATAAACAGTTTTTATTTATGACGGAGTTAGGACAAAGTATGGCCGAGAAAGCAGTTATCTTGGCTGTTGACTGGCCCGTTGGAGCAGTGGGTAGTGACCCTGCCTTCAGCTCCACGGGTCGCGGGTTCGATTCCCGCCGAGGGCAAACATTTTCTATAAATGAATTTGTTAGTCTTTGAGCCTGGGTGTATATTTGTATTTAAGTATGTATTTAAAAATATATAAGTATATATTCACCAGTTGTCTGTCTACCATAACACAAGTATTAAGTTACTTACTTTGGGGACGGACGACCGTGTGTGTAAGTGTGTGTGTGTGTGTTATTATTTATTTATTTATTCAATCTCTATCTAAAGGTGTTTAGTTAAAGTAAATAGCTAAAGTTATTTCTAAAATAAGTCACTTTGTCGTTATAAAATAACTGTGCATCAAAACGTAAGTAAGTACAGATTTTTATTAACAAATTTATAAATAAAAATTAGGTTTACCCACAACCTGTTTAGATTGATAAAAGATGCTTTTTAATGTCATCATATTCCTGTCCAGTTAACAAAATTCCTATAACCTCTATGTTACCATGGTATATAAGGAATAATTGTGCCAAATTTCATCGATATTGGATCAGCGGATTCGCCGTGAAAGATTAACATACATGCATACTCACAAACTTTCGCAATTATAATATTAGTAGGATATCATTGTCACTAAGAATTTTTTTTTATTTCACAGTAAGCGATGTGCTTACAACTTAAAAAGAAAACTGAAATTCCAAATATATTTGTCAGGTAATAAATTAAAGAGTAAAATTTCTATCTCACTGCTAGGAAAGGAGGCTTATACAGAAAGATGATAAGAGTGCGTCGATATAGCTAAGTGGGGTCGTTCGACACTGCACAAGATAGTAATGACTAAATTTACCTAGTTGTAAGAATTATATTTTGAAAAAGCAACTGCCAAGCTTCTAGCTGGCTCAGTAAGAATAGCTTTCTGAACGAACAGTAGAGCTGAAAAATCACTTGTTATTAAGTTTACTTGAATAAAGAATATTTAAAATTTGAATAACTTTCTGATTAGCGCAAAAAATAAGTTACCTAGTTAATAACCTTCAAAAAGTTTATCTGACTGGATTGACTCTAGAATCGAACTTAGAATATCAGGATTGAAAAGTGATTGTATTAAGATTTAGAGGTCGTTAAGATTTATGGAAACTATTAATGTCGTAGTTAAGAGATGTATTGAGTAATTTTTATATCAATAAAAAAAATGGTACAAAATTTTAATGTGTCTGGGTGAAAGCTAAGGTTTTATACGTTAGCAAACGTTGCCTATTTTTGCATGTTCTTTTAATTTAATCGTTTCACGTAGAGTGATGAAAATAATTGAAACTTCATTTCCATGCTAATGTTTAATTTATGCAATTATACACACGAGAAAGACAGAGAATCTTGTTTATGTATATAAAGTAAAAAGTGTACACGTAACAATGTAATATATTATTTGAAAGCTAAAAAGAAATTGACTTACCAAAAAAAATATCTTCAATACGCGCAAATCACAATAAAAATGTCTATAAGATACATCTTTATATTAAAGGTATCGAATCACAAGAAAATGTCCACCGAGAACACACTTTTTAATAAACAATTTATTATCTGTGTATTTAAAAATAGAATTAAATACGTGCTGCGTTTTAAAAATAGAATATTTGTTACTACGAGTTGTCTATCGTAATGCGAGATTCGCGTTTCGCGCGTCGAGTGTCGTTCGAGTTGACCCACCGGGACCGCGTGTCTCGGGTAAATGACGGCACAACACCTGTCCTCTAGCATGTATCGCACGGGGATGTTGTGCTATATCAATGACTGGCAAATTAAAAAGTTTAGTGCACGCATAACTGTGGTTCCGTAACGTAAATTAAATAAAAAGTCAAATAGATTTTTACAAGCACTTTTGTATCGTATAAGATGAAATAGTAGATCGAGATGAGGCTTTATAAGAGAATATCTAGAAAAAAACACAGCGTAGTTTCACTGTTGAACACTTTGGAAATAGAATGAAATTTATTTTTGGAATTTGTATAATTGCCCTATGATAAAAGTAACTAAGAAATTTTTAAGTAAAAAAAATATCTACAGATTTCAATCATCATTCTCATCATCGTCCTGCCCTTATCCCACTCTAAATGGGCACAACATGTTATGAACATGTTGTAACAAGGTTTGACTACGTATTTTACGATCGGTCACCTGCCTGATATCAACTTACCTTAGTCGCCTTTTGAGACACCTCGGTAAGAAATGAGGAGAGATGTAGGTAGTTGTAGGTGGCAGCCGGATACTATATGGCATTATCTACAGATTTTAAAAAATACATTTTATACCGAAATGATTAGTAATATATTTCTTCTGATAGGACAACTAGGAAGCCGAAACTAACAAGCATAATTTTAGGATTAGATAGATAGGACGATTGCAAGTGCTTGCAAAACTTGGTTTAATATTAAACTCTTTCCATTTTAAATTCTGGGCTACTGATTTACATTTCCCAGCTTCGGAAGCATAGCATATATATATATATATATATATATATATATATATATATATATATATATATATATATATATACTTCACTGCTGTAGAAAATTAAAAGAAAAATTAATAATTGAAGCTTATACACCTTGCTAACATATAGCATAAAAAATCATTTCCTTTAGGAATAGAAAATAGACATAGTAATTAAATAAAATACTTTAAATAATAGGGTATTTTTACATTGAAATTGACCCTAATTTGGTGTACTGTTTTACGTTGTTAAATGAATATCTATCAACGAATCCTAAAAGCATTTATGAATTTCTATTGATGGATGTCTATCAGATGAATTAACCCAGGCATTGGATCGAAATCGGATTAGCGTTGGTATATAGGGTTGCCACGTCTCAATTTAAAACAGGATAGTTTATAAACTAAATAATTTGAATTTAATATATTTTATTTAGGTGGTATCCGACTGAGTAGAATAGACCACCCTCATTTCTTACTGAGGTGTCGTAAAAGGCAACTAAGGTAAGTTGCCCCGCCGTGTGATATCCGGCTGAGTATAATAGACTACCCTCCTTCTTTTCGAGGTGTCGCAAAAGACGTCTAAATTGTCTTCAGGCAGGCGGCCGGTCGTAAACTACCTAGCCTAATCATGTTAAAATATGTTTGTAACATGTTGTGCCGACCCCATTAGAGTGGGATAAGGGCAGGAGAATGATGAGTAAATTTTATATATATTTATACGTTTAATTTTAATTTTCTACATTTATTTTCCATTATCTTACTTTCATATTTATATTTATTGTATTGTGTTCACTTCCTTCACTCATTTGTGGAAACTTTGTTGGCATGCGTATTAATTTTATGTTATAATTCTTTGTAATAATTTAAGTGCTGTTTGTTTTCCAATTTATAAATAAATAAATAAATATATAATTTACTATTTACATATTAAACTAAATATCTTTACCATAATTTTACACAGAGATATTATTCATAGAGTGAGCAATGGGCAGACAAAATAACGTAGAGAGGATCAGAGATACCCATAGTTATATTTTTTATAATCACACATAAAAAAGAGAACGTAGCCTCATTTATCGATGGAGACATTTTAGGCAGGGTCTCCTACTCAAGAGTAATAGCTCTATGCTACTTTAACCCCTCATCAACTTAAAAAAAACGGTTTAAATAATAGCTGGCATCCACATATTATTGCATGTGGATGAATTGAATCCTAGTTAAATTACATAATTATACAAATGGTAGGATGACAAGCAGTATTCGAAATGTAAGGGTTAAGTAAGTTTTGACTGTAATTATAAATAATCATCAACTAGGTCGGTTATAGTACATTTTTTTATTAGATCTCGTATAAAGTCTGTTTTTTTCCAAATTGTATATACAATTTGGAAAAAAACATTCATATGAATGAGCTTAAGTTTTTACATAAGTTTGATTTAGTGCTAACTATATTCAAGTGCGTAATAAAAAAGTGACAAAATAAGTCTTTAAACACTATTTATATATGGGATTTCCTTTTTTTCTCCAACCTTGGGTATGGTATTATATATATTATATATTGTAGTTATAACATATTTTATACATGGATAACTTAATTCAATATTTTTACCATTTACAATTTTGAAATATATTACCACGCGATGATGTAAGTATAAATCTCATCGCTTCACATATTTGACGCGTTGAGTAAGTGCTATTTTTAAAATTTACACATTACACGTGTAAATGTTTTTTCTGTTATGATAAATTTCAAATAAAAGCTGTAAAAATACTCTGTTATCCTCGCTGTTCAAAGACAGAATACAAAGTGATAGTACGTCAACATTTAAATGAATAGAGTTCGCCTTTTTTGAATTGAATCTACAATTATACTTACAGAAAGAATTATTAAAATTTTAGAATACATTAATTATTTATTTAATTTTAATTTAATACTATTTAAATATTTTTTTAGAGTATATATTATTTTTAAGTATATATTATTTTGTAAGTTAAAGATTTATTGAGTAATTGTAAACAACATTTTATTAAGAATAGAAATTAAAAATATTTACTTTGTCTTTGAACAATATATTGAATAATTTTCTAAACATCTAAGCTAGTGCCTGTTAAATTTAACTCCGTTAAAGAGTAAGTGTTTATGATAAGATATATCCTCAAAACAGGACATATCCTGCTACACTGAAATACTTGGCCACCCAAAACTACATCAATGTACTTAGTGTGCTATGTGCTTACTATTCTTTATAGTGCCGGTATTTCGGCAATGTAACTTGATTAATGCCTTATGTTGCTGTCAATATGATGATGATTTTTTCATAATAGCAATAAATTATTCTTAACATAATCTTTTATGATATAAAAATGACTACGTCATGTAAAAAGCTGTAAAAAAAGTAATAAGATTAAAAAAGTAGTTGGCAGCGGTGGGATTCGAACCCACGCCTCCGAAGAGACTGGTGCCTTAAACCAGCGCCTTAGACCGCTCGGCCACGCTACCCATGCGTCAAAAGGTCGAAATTATTGATAGAATACTTTTCAATTTTTTTAATATTCTATTAATATTCAAACGTATAATCAATAGTTATAACACGTACTCTAAAGTAATAGATGCAAATAGAATTATATTAAAAAAGTGTTAAATATGTATTTGAATGGATATGTTACTAGAGGGAGGCCGAAAAAAGTGGTTTGTGTGAAGTATGTATGAAATGAACATAATAGGAGTCGCGCCAGAGTTAAGGAATGATAGGAGAGAATGAAAGAGAAAATCATGTTAAATCGACCCCACTTATAGTGGGATAAGGGCAGGAGAATATATAATCCACGATTAATTACGTAAAATAAAAACCACATGTGCAAGGGATTTTTTCTCTTAGCTTTAAACTGCTGTAATGGCAAAGTTTAATTTTGCCATTGCAAAAACACTGTTAAAAAGAGGCTGATACAGATAGCCTACTATACTCTTGAGTATTACTTAGATGATAAGAATGTGTAGATATAGCTCTCTTCGAACCTGTACAAGACAGTAATGACTAAATGTAACTAGAATTAACAATTATATTTTAAAAGAGCAACCGCCGAGTTTCTTGCTGACTCTTCTCGTTAGGAACAGTTTTCCAAACCAGCTGTAGAGTTGACAATTCAAAAGCACTTATTTACAAGTTTATTTGAAATATCTGGGTGACCGAGATTTGCCCCGTAATTTTTTACAAAATAAAAAAAGAAACTTAAAAAAGAAAATATAATCATAGGGTTCGATGTTAGGTCTTTTCGTTCGCGACCGCCCGTTCCCTGAATAAGCTACGCTGACTTGACAGTTTATGACAAAAATTCAATTCAATATAAATTTTAGTATTTTTAATGCCCAAAAACATCGATAAAATGTTTTTTTTTTAATAAAACCTACCTAGATCGATTTTTCCCCCAAAACCCCCTACATGCTGAATTTAAAAAAATCGTTGGAGCCGTTTCCGAAATTCCGAATATATGTACATATATACAAAATTAATTCATTTAAATATTAAAGGTAAAGAATATTTTAAATTTGAATTTAAACTTATAAAGGTCTATTTTTTCGACCTTTGTTGATAATAAAAAATACAAAGAGTCATGAAAAAAGCACTCATGTACTTTGTGTAACAAATAAAAGTAAGTACATTAACAAATTTCCCAGAAGTGACGCAAGAGTTTACAATTTCATAGAAAGCCGCCAAGCCGTCACTTTACGACGTGACAACTGTTACATTGGTATAATATATTTAACTGGGAAATTTTGCGGAACGGTGTAAAATAGTTTAAGGCTTGCTGCATATTTTTTTGAAGTGTCTGCTGTGGCTCAGTTTGTTGTCCAGTTGCCCTTAAAACAAAACTGTCATTGACAGTTCAAAATAACTGTTTCGATCGTCACCAAACTTTTAACTGTGGATTAACTGCTAGCTCAATGTAAAAAACATTCTACAAACATGTTCTCATATGATTTGGCTACGTATTTTACGACTGACCGCCAGTTTGACGTCAACTTATTTTAGTCGTATTTTACGACTCCTGGATAAGTTAGAGGGTGGTCTGTTCTACTCAACCAGATAACATACAATTTGTCAACTTACCTTAGTCGCCTTTTAGGAAATCTCGGTAAGAAATTAGGGTGGTCTATTCTACTCAGCCGGATAATACACGGCAAGATACAAACTTATATCTGACAAATTAACTAACGGTTAACATGTTTAAACTCAAACCGTAAACTTACCCGTTAGCGATGCACTGGTAGTTTTCATTAAATCATTTAGTTTATAATTTAATTGATAAGTTATCTATAGTAATATATAAAGCTGAAGAGTTTGTTTGTTTAAACGCGCTTATCTTAGGAACTACTGTTACGATTTAAAATGTTCTTAAAGTGTATGATAGTCCATTTATCGAGGAAGGCTATAGGCTATATAATATCATGCTATGATGAATAGGAGAGGGGCGGCAATAAAAAAATGGTATGAAAACGGCAAAATTTAAAGTGCCACTTATGTGCGCTGAGTAAATGGTAATAGTTATGCAAAAACCATGTATTACAAAATTGTTCCCCTCTAAAAGTTCTAAACAAAAGTCCGCGACAGCATATGAATAGCTTTCAAGGTTTACCCACTCTTACAATTTTTATGGTTATCAAAATGCTATATTAAGGTTTTAGTCTTTCCACGCGGGTGAAACCGCTGGAAATTACTAGTAAAGAATATAGTATTAAGCTCATTATATTGAGGAAATTGCACCAATACAAAATCATTGTTGTATAACGCTATAAGCAACTATGTTTCTATTAGCTTCGTAAAGCTGAAATGAAACAAGTATAACAACACGTGATCATAATTTGATGACTTAATTGCTAGAAATATAATCTACAGATTTAAGTCATCCTTAATTACTCTATGGCACATCCTCAATTACCTTCTCTGTACCTTTAACGTTTTTAGTTTAACGGCTTCCTAATTTAGATTAGGTACTTAGTTAGGTATCGTCGAGGTAAACTTAATAATCGGAACTTTATCTTAAGTAATCGATTAAACCTTACGTTTTGATGCGCGGAGCGTCAAAAAGTGATAATATAAATAAAAGGTTACGATTAATATAATAAGAATGAGAATGTTCTAAATTCAAAATTGAAAGTTTCTTTATTTTTTTAAAACACATGAAGGCGTTTTTGCAACGTAATTGTATGGAATCTGTGCTATATTTGAAGCAGACAATGTCACGGACAGAATTTAGCTATAAAATATAAAAGAAGTTTACAAGTTACATCGCTAGTTACAATTATAGATGAATAAAAGATCATGAAAATATACATACCTAATTATAAAAAGATTGGCTATTATATAATATACAAAGTAGAATAGTAAGAATGCATGGACCTAGTTACTCTTCAACTTTGTACAAAACAGTAATAACTAAATGTAACTAGTAATAAGAATTATATTTTTAAAAGAGCAACCGCCGAGTTTCTTGCTGGCTCTTCTCGTTAGAAACAGCTTTCCAAACCAGCAGTAGAGTTGACGATTCAAAAGCATTTGTTTACAACTTTACTTGAATAACGAATATTTTGAATTTGAATTTGATTTTAACTTGAAGCACATATTAAGACAGTTTTTAACGTATCGCTAAAGTTACATACAAGAATATCGCGATACCGATATTTACAACTTACAATTTCATTTTAATCAAAATTTATATAAAAACAGAGATATATAAAGATTAAGGTGTAGGATTACGGTCCGTAATATTTACAACTTTAAATTCAAAATCGTTTGTGAATGGAATACGTACATATTCCTACCAAAATTGTACGCTAGAGCCTAACAATCATTTGTAATTGAACATGTGATTACACGTATTGTAGAATAAACTAAGACATTATATGCGTAATATCTTGCCACCTAATAAGTGTAGGTAGTTTGTATACAAGTTGCTTTGTTCAACTTTGATCACGTAATTTCTCTTTTGATAACAATATCTTTAATATTTAAATGAGTTAATTATAAATATAGATATGTATATTGATCTGAATTTCTCAAAACGGCTTTAACGATTTTCATAAAATTCAGCATGATTCAAGGTTATTCAGGGTTTTGAGGGGCAAAACTCGATCTAGCTAGATTTTATTAAAAAAAGTTGTTTTATGAGATTTTATGAGAAAGCAAAGGATAATCTGTCAATTACAAAGTCATGATGGATTAATTGGTTAACGGGCGGTCTTAAATTCAGAATACCCTAATAATGATCACTGATGAAATCTTTTTTTTTAATTTTTAATAACGTTTTTTTATGAATTTATTGCAATCATTAACACATCATCATCAATCTCCTGTCCTTATCCCTCTGTAAGTAGGGTAGGCACAACATTTTCTAAATAGTTGATTTAGCTAGTTATTTTACGTCATATTATACGTCAATTTACCTTAGTCGACTTTTGCTACAACTCGGTAAGAAATGAGGGTATTCTACTCAGCCGGATAACAATATCAATCATTAACACTAATCGACAAAAATATAGAATAGGCCTATACAGAATTCCATTATGAAAAATTCTTAAATCCAAAAAAGCCGAAACATTTTAAAATAGTTCACTATGAAAGGAAATCTACTCGTATATAATGCTAAATATAAAATGCCGAATCCGTTCTCATCATTCGTGCATACAGGATTAGTAAATATTACATGGACATATTACATTTTCGTTGAATTTTTTATGTTCGTAACTAATGTTAATCATCAGAAGGGAAAAGATATTATATCTCGTAGGATTTTATATGTATTAGATAGTCTTTGATAATTACACATACTATGTTGTAATCTATTGAAGACAAGTGTGATTTTAAATAAGAAATTTGCTGACTCTCTCATCGGCCCATTAGCTCAGTTGGTTAGAGCGTCGTGCTAATAACGCGAAGGTCGCGGGTTCGATCCCCTCATGGGCCAATGAATGTTTTTTCATATTTTTTTTTATCATAATTTTTGTTGACTATCAAAATAAAATTCAATAAAAAGCATATTGATCCAACTTGCAATCCCTAATTTGTATACATAATACAATAACTCGATAAATACATAACGGTATGAAATATTTATCTCAATTTATTCTTTAATCTGTAAGAAGTATGGATTTTATCTGTAATTATAATTTATATCTAATAACATTATTGAAAATAACACGAAAAACAAAAATCTTATCATGATCCTCTTGCCATGATCCCGCTCTAAGTGGGGTCGGCACAACATGGTATAAATATGTTGTCACATGATTTGGCTATGTAGTTTACGATCAGCCGCCTGCCTGACGTCGACTTACTTTAGTCGCCTTTTACGACACCTCGATAAGAAATTAGGGTGGTCTATTCTACTCGTTCGGATAACATAAGGCTTAAAAACAAAAGTTGGGGGCTTAAAAACATAAAATTTTTCGCTCTTTTTTATTATAATCAACAAATACAAGTTTAACATTTATTAAAAGAAGAATTCTCGATGATAAACAAGATTTCGAAGAACGTTAATTGACGACTCACAAAGTTAAATGGCGGATGAGTAGTAAAGTAGTAAAGCGTACAGAATGATGAATCAATGGACTGGGCTTTCAATGTGTTGGGATAAAAATAGCGCATTGATAGACACCAAGTCGATCGATATACTACTAAGTGGGTAGACCTTCCAAATATAAAAATTAGAAAAATAAAGCCTAGAAAACCAAAATGACTGACAGTGGAATTCATGCCAAGATTGTTAAGATAAAAATAGTGTATAAAACACTGTCAAAATATAAAAAAATAGTTTTTAGCCGCGACTCCTTTCGCATGGACTCCTATTCCTCTACAGCAATATTAACAGGATTTTATAGGCTATATGTTATTCCGGTGTAAGGAAAAATTGTGCCAAATTTCATCGATATTGGTTCAGCGGGTTCGCCGTGAAAGAGTAACAAACATACATCCATACTCACAAACTTTCGCATTTATAATATTAATAGGATATAAAATTGTAAATAAAGTGTCTGACTCCCAAATTAGAGGAACTAGAATGAAAAAAACCTGGAATTGAGCGGTGAGTGAACAGGTAATAACAATGATACAAAGATCTCTACTTAGAAAATATTATATTTATCTAAGTTTCCTCATACATTAACATCCTTAATTCTATGCTTACAAATCATACCATAATTATATCGGTCCCTCTATTTACATTTCTTTATTTATACATATTTATTACATAATTGACCTTAACCAAAAGAATTTACTTGCTATTATTAATTACTTTGCAATAACTCTCGTCACAACAAATTTAATTTTAATTGAATTTTATTTTATAAAAATAAAATTCATCTGGTTCCGTTTTTTTATCCAAATAATTCCAAAAACGATTGAGATATTTTATGACGAGCAGGATCAGCTATTGGTTTCAGTTATTATAACTAACATGTTGTTAAATCTATTAATCATAAACAATTCATAGAAGTAGACGTTACTAGGTACGAAGTAATGTTAATTATTTCTTGTTATAGTCCGTGCTTATGTACAAAAAAACAAAAAAAAAACCTTATCTTTTGTGATCATAAACAGTATTTATTGTAATTTATAGAATTAGGCGTTACTTTGCGGAGATCCATAATACAAAAGTAATAATAATTTTATTATTACTTTTGTTATCTACATTATATCATCAACGGCGATATTATAAATTAAGATGGTGTGTTGTCATTAACATTCTATTTTCAAAGTTCATTTCATAAATTAAGATTGTGTATTGACGACAAGCAATGGGAGATGGCGCCACCAGTTATGTGCGCGGAAAAGATGCCAAGGCGGGAATCTTAAAAAGAGCGGGAAGAGGCATTGCTTGTCGTCGAGGAGAAAGAGTAGGGTAAAAAGCGTTTAAGTGTAAAGTATAGTTGAGTAAAGCGAAAGAATAAAAAGGAATTGAAATAGTAAGTGCTTTTGACTTTTTATTTAAAAACCCTTACAAATTAAAGTGTAACAGAAGTCATATGCTAATATTGTAACAGTTGATACATATATGAGCTCGAATCCTGCACTTTTGTAGTTTTTATTGTATCCATACCAAAAATTCATGCTGTTTCGACATCCTTTTTTGACACGCTATTTATATGGCACTTTTATATACCTTGTAGATGAATGTCACATGTTATTGCAAAGTAATTTATTCCTTTTACATAATTCAAAAATTATATTTCTTTAATAAGCCAAAATAAATTATTAATTAATTGCACAACCGGCCGGTCATATTTACAAAATGGCATTAGCTAACATAATGTTTTTACATTGATTACTAAAATAACGATAACATAAGCTTATAAGAAAAGCATCAACTACTAATAATAGGGTGGGTAAATTATATAATACACTTCTTATATACATGGCATTAATATAAAGTTACAGAAATATTGAATAGTATATTTAAATTATAAGATACTAAGATATCCGACAGGCATTGCTACTGGGTACTGTCTGTTAAACAGACACCTGTCAATAATGAGACAAAAGAAGATGCTGTGTGCCCAGAGTGTGGAGAGGAAGAAACAAGTCTTCACTTTATGCCCTATGTACTCGCTGATAAGATGGGAAATACTAGTAAGGATGAAATTGAAGTTGAGAACCTAACTAATATCCCCTTCAGGGATATTACTAGGTTTGTAAGAGCAACGGGTAGATTAGAGCATGTGACACTGTTGGGACAGCAGTGAAACCCTTGTCCCAACATGGGGAAATGGATGGAATAGTCCAGAATAGGAGCTGACCACTCGCCCGCACCGACGGGTGTCCCTGAAACTAGATAGATAAAAGATATCCGATTTTTTCTTCGAATACATTCCTTTTATATATCTTCGCCAGTTAAAGTAAATCTCTTTAAGGTAAACGATTATTATGCAACAGTGGCAATTGCCGGGACCATTGGCTTAAAGAATACCACATGTAGACTCTTTAAAACATGGAGGAATAGTAAATGGCCTAATTGTTTCTAAATAGTGGTTAAAATTCACTGCAATGGATCACTGTTTAATTCAATTTTCACAGGCTTTCAGGATTAGCACTCATTTATTTTATGGACTAAATAAAAAAGCGTAACTGCTACAATATTTAGAGTTAATCCAGCTTCGTACAGCACTGAAGCCTAAATATGTAAATATAAAATGTTTAAAAGATTGTCCGCCGCGTTTCTTGCTAGTTCTTATTAGTAAGAGCAACATTTCGAAGAGTAGCAGCTTTATTAATCATATTGATCCTTGACTATACAAAAGGGCTTGTAAACGTTTATTTCAATAAAGATTTTATTTTGATTGATTGATTGATTGATTTCATTATCCAACTAAAAATGTTATAATTTTAGAGTACAATCAAAAATAATCCCTTGTTAATAAAATATATCATTATTTTATATTTGTAATAAATTGTTGAGCGGTTCTTACACATATAACAAAACAACGTCACATATAATCTTTTAACAGAGACAGACAATGTCTTTATTCAGGAAATTCTTAAATTATATTAAAATTCAATGGATGATAATTGATACCATTAATTTTTATATTATTACCCATGAATCTGAATTGAATGCTCAAACATTATGAACAATATACATAAAAAAATATCTTATCAAAAGTGGCTACGATGTCAGTGCAGTTTGTTCTAATTAAAGAATGCCACACGCAGTGCTCTAAGTCCGCATTTAACTTATTTATACGCGTTCAACAGTAATATTACGTTTTTATTCCTTAAATTTGTTTTTATATTGTCCTTTACTTTGACTATAACATTATCGATGATTATAAAGGCCAAAACTCAGTCTACATCAGTCTCAGTCAGCATGAGGTAAAGGTCGGTGGAACTAAAAGTCTTAAAACATTTACACTAATATTTAACTCCACATATCATGAAGAGTGTGTAATTAACATTCCAAAGAGTGTATATATGGCGACTCGTCTAAATTTGAAATAGACGCAGCTGAAGCTCTCCCATCTCGTCCAACTACAATAGAAATAACACTTTTATGTTCAGAATCACTGTCACCACTGAGTAAAATATTTGTCTCACCGGCAAAACCAGAGTCTACTTGCTCTTGGTGTCGACCTATTTTGCGTTGAGACTCATAATTTAGTTCCTCTAACATATCTCTTGATTCATTAAAATTACCAAAGAACACTGAATCAGTTTCAACACTTTCACCTCCTGATTCACTTCGTCCATCACATAATGATTCTAAATCATCTGTATCTGTATCTATATGTAAATTATTCAGTCTGCTTATAGGTGGCTTCATGACTGGTTCTGGAATGATTTTAGGTTTTAATTGCATTAAATATCTTGCCTTTCGTCTTGATTCATTGGAATCAGTGCTTAAATAACCCGAATCTTCCGTTCGACATAACTTCTTTATATCATATATTCGTCTAGATCTTGTCCTTGTTGATCGTCTTCCTGATCTTCTTGCATTTATATTTTCAGCTCTTATATGAGATGGGAATTTATCTCTCTCTTCAGAAGAACGGTATCGATCACTTGGAGGACTATTTCTGGGTGTATTGACCTTTGTGTATAAATCTATTCCGCGTTTTTGTTTAGGTGGTAATGGTGGTTTAGGTTGATATTGGTTGTCTTCAACTATAGATTGCTTACAATTTTTAATATATTCTGCCAATTCTTGAGTACCATACGGAACACTACCACGTCTACTATAAAATCGCATGTCATTTTGAGCTTTATTTTTGGCTTCATATATTTGCCTTAAGCTCCCAATTTTTCTAGTAAATTTGTCTTCAGGTGGACTTCGTTTTTGATTTTCATTTACAGTTAATTTATTTTTAAAACTACCACCAGATTTAAGTAGTATCTTTTCAACACATTTTTTGCTTTCATATTGTTCGACCGATTTTTTTGGTTTTCTATCAAGGGTATCTGGGTCAAAATCATCGTTAACATTTTTTCTGTTGTCAACTGGAGAACCTCGAACTTCAATTGTCAATGGGCCAGGATTTTCGATATTATTATAGATGGGTTCTACAGCGTTCATTGAAACATCATTAGATTTATACTTTTTGCTGCTATCAGAATTAAAAGTTACTATTTGTTGAACCACATCTATATTTGACGTACCTTTTAAATCCCGCCAACTCCTTGTTAGCTTATCGCGAGTAATACTGTGTCCTAACGACAACATTTCATTTGCGTTTAATTGTTCCGTTTGAATATCAAAAGAAAATCGTCTCTTTCTCGTCATCATTCTTTCTAAGCTATCAAATTGATCATCAATTTCACTATCAACGTCTTTTTTAGGAGTTTCAAATAGTCTATTATCGTCACTTAAATAAATAGAATCTGCAGCAACGACTGGTATAACTAATTTTGGTTGTGTTTTTGTTTCTCTCCCATCATTTAATTTGTCTGGATTGGCACGACGACATTTATTCAATTCACGTATAACAGCCTGCATTTTTCTTTTAACTTCTGGAGAAACTGGTTCGATCTCATTGGTATCACTGAGTTCGGACGGATTGATTGGAGGCGGCGGTGGTGCTGGTAATTTTTTCCTAACGCGTCTAGTAGCATGACTTTTTGCCAAAGAGTTCGTTGTAACATTTGATAAAACAACTGATTTATCAGCATTTTTAGGATCTTGGGTAATTTCGTTTGCAACAACATCTTCCAAATTATCTTCAGTTTTAAGTTTAATATCATTAATGTATTTTGTTAAAAACGATTCAGTTATTTTTACATTTTCTGACACTTCATTGGTTGTTGGTTCTAGATTTATGCTAATTTCTTCTTTTTCTTTAGGTTCAATAATTCTTGGTGTTCCACTAACTTTAGCAATCGATTTAATGGGTCTTTTTACAGTAGTTGTAGGCGTAGGAACTTCATCTAACCATTTTTGAACTATTTTTTGCTTATAATCATCACTTACACAAGTTTTGCATGAATTCGATCTGATTATATTAGTATTCTTCTGTGTTCGTTCCTCACTGTTACATCCAGGACAGCCACCACATAAAATTGCGCGACGGCTATTTTCTCGCTTTAGGCTTATAGCACTAAATCGTCGACCTCTTCTTGCACAAGGAATGTCCCATCCGAGATCTACTGTGTGATATAGCTCTTCTTCTGGTATATCGGATAACATCGGAATAAATCTTTTCGATATCATTTTTTCTTTAGCAATACACATAACTTCCCTTAATTTTATTAAAAAATCGATTGCAGCAGGTGGTGGATTCTGTAACAAAATTAAAAAGAAGTAGCGAAAGGGGGCCATAACTTCTGTTAATATACGATAAATGATTATTCTTTGAAAATATACCTTCAAATGTTCTATTTCGAAAAACACTGGATTAAAATATAATTTTCTTCTAATAACTGGTTCTCCTTGGGGAGTTGGGCTTACAATCTCTGGAACGTTGCTATCTAAACTACAATGAAGTATTGATAAATCAGAGTGCGGGGCTTTTTCAAGTTCCGGTGAAGCGGAACGCCTTTGCAAGCGTTCATTAACACGTTCTGGCGTCGACGTTGCTCTAATTGTAGGCCTTGACAATTTTGTTCGTCTAGAGTGTACTACTGCGGATACAACATTAGAGTTCAGATCCTGAAACTATAATATTTATTACAATAAAAATATATTCTATAAACTATTTATCATATCATCAGTGACTTTAGAATGATAATGAATCCAAATTACCTTCTGCGTATTCACAGAGGAAGAATCAAACGTATCTTCCGTATGTTCACTGACATCAGATAATCCTGCATCATTTGTATAATCACTTCTGGAACTGTCCAAATTCATTAATGGATTAGTTTTCATTCTCTGAAATAAATAGAATTTTATAATACTTGTACACATTTTGAAGAATTATCAGTATTAGTTATTCTTACCATACTATCCATGCCTAGACGCGGGTCGTGGATAGATGTATTGTCAGTAGAATTAGTATGAGACAGGTTCAACTCTGGATCTTTTACTTTACGTTTCTGCTTTTGCTTATAATGGATATAAAATATAATGCCAGCTGCGTATACAAAGATAATCATTAAAACGCATACTCCGATTGCGAGTGATTCCAAGACGCTAAGGCCCTGGCTTTGAGCAGCTGGCTCTGTAGTGACAATTTCTCCGGCGTGAAATGGTATTGATCTAACATCTGAAATCATTGTTGTGGACATTATAAAAAATTTAAGACCTTTTTTAAATTTAAACTATCGTGAGCAGTATTCATAGTTAATGTATAGAAACCGGCTTTACTCACGTCTTATTCTATCGGGTTAGCCCAACTAGTTTCGAATCCACCCGGGGCACTTATTCACGAGATCTTTACACAACGTTATCGCGGCGGGAACTTCTTCGTGTAAGGCGTGAGTATAGCTGGTTTCTATACATTAACTAATTTAAGACCTACCTAAATTATTGTAAAGAATTTTATCTAAAATAAACCTTATCGTCTAGAAGAGAAAAATACTTAGGAATAATATAATAGCTATTTGCACTCTTTATTCCTCTATAGTTTATGAATTCTCTATAATTCTGAACAATTAAGACATTTATACATAGGTATAAATCTAGTAGATAATTTTAGTTTTATCCCTACAGAAATTTAAAATAACAATTGAAAGGAGGCTGATTATCTAAATAATAAAAAGCGTGAATTTACTACTCTTTGACATTGACGAGATAGTATTGTTAAAACATAACCAGATAAAATTAAAAGTACATTTTCAAAGATCTACCGCCGATTTTCTTGCTGGCTTATCTCGGAAGGAAAAAAATTCCGAAACATCAGTAGAGTTAACGATTCAAAAGCACTTGTTTAAAACTAAAGTTTTATGAAAAATTTTCATAATGATTTATGAGAATTTAATTTATTCCAATATTACCTAATAATGCATTCCGAGTGATTCCAGCCACGCGGAAAGCGGCGCACGAAGCAGCTAGATGCGCAGGCTTTTGAGCGGAGCACAAAACATGAACAGTTACAAGACGACCTTCCAGACGACTGTGAAGAGTTGGGGAACCTCGCCACTGTTAGGAGAAAGTAGAAATAATAGAATCCAAATTCAAATTTTTCTTTATTTAAATAAACTTGTAAACAAGTACTTTTGAATCTTCAATTCTACTGCTGGTTCGGAAAGCTGTTCCTACCGAGAAGCCAGCAAGAAACTCGGCGGTTGCTCTTTTCAACATAATACTTATAACTAGTTGCATTAAGTCATTACTATCTTGTACAAGGTCGGACAGCTATATCCACGCATTCTTATCGTCCAAATAATCTTCAACAGTATAGTAGGCTTTTGTATAAGCCTCTCTTTAATAGTGTTATTAAACTGTAAAAAAAATTGATTACGGAATTTTATTATAATAGAATAGACTTCAATTTCTAGTACTCATGCTGTGTGGTCATCCTCCTGCCCTTATCCCACTCTAAGTGGGGTCGGCACAACATGTAACAAACATGCTGTCATATGATTTGGCTACGTATTTTACGACCGGCCGCCTCAACGTCTGACGTCAACTTACCTTAGTCGACTTTTACGACACCTCGGTAAGAAGTGAGGTTGGTCTATTCTACTCAGCCGGATACCACACGGCGGGTCGACTTACCTTAGTCGCCTTTTACGACACCTCGGTGAGAAATGAGGGTGGTACTATTCTATTCAGCCGGAATTTTCTCATTAGTAATTATTTGTTGGTTTACTTTGCTAATATCTATTGCGTTAGTAAAATCTTATCTTAGCGAATACTGATTACTTTACTTAAAGCTTACTAAATAGAGAGAGTATCGACATGATCTTGAGAATAAATTAAGTGAACCACAATTAAACGGGAGTATAGAAGTATTAAGTCGTCTTGTCATGCCCTTCTACTATGCCTTCCATTACAATTTAAGAGAAATCTCAAGTAAGTAAATAGATAGGACAATTACACACACGGTAGTCACCCAGATACGTAAATTAGTTTTACTATAACCTAAGATAATTAAAAGCTGTGGTAGCCCAGCGGTAACACCGTGCGACTCTTGCGGGGAGGTCACGGTTTTAAACCCGGCAGACACCAATGAGTTTTTCTGTTAAAACTTATGTGTCTAATTGATAATTGCAATTTATTCCACGCTTTTCGGTGAAGGAAAACATCGGGAGGAAACTTGCATGTCTCTAGAGAATTCTGGAGATACGTGTAACCTACCAATCCGCATTGGAGCAGCGTGGTAGATCTTAGCCCCAAATCTCTCTCTCTAAAAACGGACAGGCCTATTCCCAGCAGTGGTAGAGTAACAGGCCGCTACTTAAGATAATTGGACTCGCTGTGTGGTATCCGGTTGAGTAGAATACCACCCTCGCTTCTTATCGAGGTGTCGTAAAAGGCGACTAAGATTTAATGTCGTCAGAGAGGGCCCGGTCTTAAACTACGTAGCCAAATCATGTGACACATAAAAACACATAAATACACCCAAACTCAAAGAGAGCAACAATTTCTTAGAATCGATCAATTGGATCAATTTCAATGAAGTTCAATTTTAATCGAATCCGCGACCTACATGGATACTACCACCTGCATTAACGGGCCAGTCAAATCAGTCAAATCACTTATATATTACGTATTACACTTATATTCACCACGAACGGTGTCGAAGGTAAACACTAAAAATATACACTGATAATGATTTATAAGAAATGAAGTAATGTTTTTCCCACATATTGGAATTGCTGGAATATAAAGAATGTCACAGCTCCGAATCAGGCGACATGAAGATTAATTTGCTTCATGTATTGGGTAACATTCTTGTCACATTTGTAAGTATAAAACTCGGTTAAGTTGGATCTGTCTATACAGAATGAATTCTCTCTTCAATAAATGCCTTTGGGCACTTGAAGCTATTGGCTTCTTCTGACTTTCTCTTGTTCATTTCACTTCGTCGCACTTTCAACACTTGGTTAGTGGAAGCATCCTTCTTTCTTTTTCTTATATTTCTTCTATATATTAGATCGGCATTTTTTGGAACTGATTTAAACGTGACGTAATCTTCGTCCTGAATATAACAGTTAACGTTTTTTTTATAATTTGGCAATAATCTTTGTTCTCCCCTCTCTAGTAAAGTTGGTTTAGTCACAAATATAAAGGTAATAATCAAAAAATGTAGGTTAAATCGCCTTAAGTGAAAATCCCAAAAATATCTACATCCTGAATCCTACATTTGAAGCGCACATCTGAGCTGAGCAACGTATAAACGTTTTAAAAATTTTACGTGTAATAGTAAAATTTTTAAAACCTTTATACACGTCGGGAAAAAGATGTCTTTCGTAAACTTAACGTAACTTGCAAGATTCCACCTTCACATACATACATTGCAAGTTGCATAAAAGCTTTTAATTAATTATAGAGAACCCTAATGCGACGTTCCTATCAACAAACCGCATCAGCATGTTCAATGCGAGCGCTGAATATTTGGACAGTATGAACAAATTGCTCCTTTGACACTTCCGAGATTATCACCACCCACATCTGCGGCCCGCTTTTTGCCATCGGCTTGAATTACAACCGAAGAAAGATATCAGCGTAATTTAATTTTTATATATCTTTGAATCAATACTTATAAATGCCAGCGATGACACCTAGCGCTTCTTTTGAGGAGGTCACGGGCAGCCACCAATCATCATCATCCTTTTGCCCTTATCTCACTCTAAGTAAGGTCGGCACAAAATATTATTAACAAGTTGTCACATGATTCGGCTAGGTATTTTACGACCGGCCTGCCTGACATCAATTTACTTTAGTTGCCTTTTACGACGCCTCAGCACGAAATTTTTGTCTGGTTGGTTGTCTGTTCTACTCAGCCGGATATCACACGGCGGGTCACCTAACCTTAGTCGCCTTTTACTACACCTCGGTAAGGAAAGACGGACTACTCAACCGGATATCATACGGCGTGGGCAGGCACCAATGACTTTTTCTTTTAAAACTTCTTGAAATCATTTTGGTACTACTATTGATTTACGGCCTTTTCGGTGAAGATAAACATGGTGGAGGTGAAACCGTGCGACTAATTTCAGGGGGTCACGGGTTCAAACCCAGCAATGAGTTTTTCTGTTAAAACTTATGCGTCTAATTGATATTTACAATTTATCACACGCTTTTCAGTGAAGGAAAACATCTTGGATATCTTTAGAGGATTCTAGAGATATGCGTAGCCTACTAATGGCTATTGGAGCAGTATGGTCTTAGCTCCAATCCTTCTCTCTAAAAACGAGAGAGGCCAATGCCCAACAGTGGGATAGTAACAGGCCGTTACATATAATTGTCGTGTTTTTGTTGGTTCTTTTTACGCGTTCGAAAAGAGCAACGGATTGATTCATTTTAATTGAGTATTGTAAAGTGTGACATAGATTGATCGTTTTATGAAGAAGAAATCTCTATTTTTTTTTTTTTAAATCACACGGTCGCTCACTTATTTACTTTGGGAATGGACGACCGTAAATGTCCCATCATCATCATCCTCCTGCCTTTATTCCACTTTGAATGGGGTCGGCACAACATGTTATAAACATGTTGTTACATGATTTGGATGCGTTTTTACGACCGGCCGCCTGCCTGACGTTATATAACTTACCTTAGTCACCTTTTACGACACCTCGGTAAGAAATGAGGTTGGTCTATTCTACTCAGCCGGATACCACACGGCGGGTCGTCTTACCTTAGTCGCCTTTTACGACACCTCGGTAAGAAATGAGGGTGGTACTATTCTATTCAGCCGGATACCACACGGCGTATGTGTAAATGTCCCATATTGTCGTTTGGCAGACGGACAGTGAAACTAAATAAAAAAAACCAAAATAGATAGCATAAATTAAAATTTTAGCAAAGTTTTGAAATGCGGACGTGACTTTACACTTATCGGTCGCGTAATACGATAAAAATTCTTATCTTTAATATTTTTAATGATAAACGTAATAAACCACCTAAAGAGTCAATGCCGGTTCGTCGCATTAATTAAAATACATTTAAGAGCATTTAAAAATTAAAAATGAGTATAGTTTAAATTATATTAACAACTTACTAAATATTAAATGTACCGTTAAATTATTTCACGAAATAAATTAAGTTATATTTTCTACGATACTGAAGTTAAGTTCTGTTTAATTATTATTTGTACTAGACTTAAGCATTAATTAAATAACGTTCTATTTATGATCCCAAACAATTAACATGACGAAAAGCTCGGATGACGGATTATAGCTTCCCGAAGGGAATGTTTTTAAAAACAGTTTAAGCTTATTAAACGCAAAGAGTAAAAAAATTGCTGTTATATAGAATAGACGAGGGAGAAAGACAACAGAATATATTGCGAATTTTATAAGAATTCGTTTGTTCTTCGAGTCTGGGTGTAATGTGTTTCAGTATTTATATAAAATAAGCTGTCCGGCCACACGTTGCTGTGGCTCAATCTGGTTTCGAATTCCACTCCACATTGAACTCAACAGTTAAAAAATGGTCCGCACGTCACCAAACTTTACAGGAACATCTGCTGGTTCAACTAAAGATTGTCTGAAAATTTCATGAAATTCGTTCCAGCCGTTTTGGAGTCTATTAGGGGTATACAGACAAACGTTCAGTTTTGTATAAATTATAATATATATAATATAGTCTCGAAGGACAAACAAGTTGTTTATAGAAAATGCTGGCCCTCGGCGGGAATCGAACACGCGACCCGCAGAGCCGTAGGAAGGGTCACTACTACCCACTGCGACAACGGGCCAGTCAAGATATAAGACTATATATGTATTATTTAGTGGTCTGGGGAATGACCATTTGTGTAATTGATCCAAATAATATATCGCCAGAGACGGTGTGCGGTCGAAAGGACCACCGTTCAAGATTTCAAACCTCAAAAATCATTAGAGTATGAAGTTTCCTCGTCAAGCGAACAGTAACATCCGCTCCATATCACCAATAAACGTTTTACGACTCTGACGAAAACAATCATAACATTATGGACGCGGCATAACCGATGGTGGATGTACAAAAATATACACTTTACTAGATACGACAAATTTAGACATCAAAAGTGACTGATTCGATTAACATACATCCTTTCCCTATACCAAGAAGATTTCCTGCTATCTTTGGAATATCTTAATTCATATAGTACATTTTTACTTATTTACTTTTCCATTTTCCCTATGTATTTTATTTTTACAATTAATTACAGAATGTCTAGATTCGAAGTGCACACGGCATTTTAAATCTGTAATATCTCCGAAAATGTTTACTTAAATTACATGCTGTAAACGGCCATATTGATCTATATTAAATCAACAATTTATTTAAGGTAATTAATTGGATAAGGATTAATGCTGTATTGTATAAAAGTTGCTTTGAACATAAGGCATTATTTTTCGTAAAAAGTAAATGACAAAATGTGCTATTGTGGGTTATCCATAAGAGATAGACATATACCATCGCGGACTTTTCTGTAGACCTTTGCAAGGTGTACAAATACTTAGTACATCATTTTGATAAATCTCGTAGGGTTTAGCCAGCGTTTGCAATGTAAGCGGAAAAAAATGTAATTATTTACAGAAACCTCAAAAATTACAGTATTTCTATACTCCTTATTGAATGTTATTATACGTACAAACCTTCCTCTGGAATCACTCTATCTATTAAAAAAACCAAAATCTGTTGCGTAGTTTTAAAGTTTTATGCATACATAGCGATATCAAACAAAGAATGCGACTTTGTTTTATAATATATAGTGATAGTGATAATAATACATATCCTATAAGACATTTCCATTTTTTTTACATCTAAGTTCGTCACCAATCCAGATCGCTTACTTTTATGCGATCCTGTTTTTGTATAATTTTAGCTGAAAGTTGACTTCATAAGCTTTAATAACATATACCCTTAATTACCTATTCCTTTGATAATATGATCAATAAATATGTGAAAATAAGTGCCTTATTTTGATAAGAACGTCGTCCTAACGTCAAAAGAATTCAAAAGTCAACATAAAGAGCAGCATGGGTGGCAACGTGTTTTATTATTTCTCATATAAATTGTTGTTACATATAAGTAATATTTATTTACATAGAAAGATCAGAACGAAAAAAACGAACTGTATTTAACTAAAAAATTGAGTCAAAAACCAGGATTAAAACCGTGACCCTTGACCGTAAAATCACGAAAAGTCACACGTATCACATGCATTTATCAGATAATATGTACATGGGAACCGAGATTTTATGGGTAATTTTATAAGTTTTTTTGATAAATGCAATAAAAACAAAATAAAAGAAAGCGCCGGGTGACGTGTGGCAATCGATATCAGGTTTTAAACTTTTTTGATCCGCCCATTAACATTAAGCTATCACAGCTTTGCGTTTGACAGTGCAAATATCATTTGCATCTACATTTTACATTTTTTCAAGCCCGATAACAGCTATAAAACGAAATTTTCTTTAAATGAAACCTAGCTAGATTTCGATCTTTTGGCCCCGAAACTCTCTTCATACTTAAAAATCGTTGGTGCCGTTTTCGAAATTCTGAAATTATACTTATATAAGTATATACAAGATTAACTCATTTAAATATTAAAGATATCTCACGGTCATAAAGGACAAGAGGACTGTTCTTATCGCACCAACCATGCCAATGTTGTTCAGAATTTAATATGTTCTTCAAGCCGGTCATTGAAGCCTCATCAGTAAAAGAAAAATTAGGACCCACCTGTAAAAAAGTACTGCCTTCGTCTCGGTATAGGCCAAAAGGGACATCGTTGTCAACAAGATCCCGTAGTGTGACCCAGCCTGATGAAGATAGGTATTGGGCACTGGTTACTGCGCAGATTGCATCTTCTACATCTAAGAATGGGCGAATTGTTTATCTTATTTAGTATAGTTTTATCATTCTTAAAGTAAAGTAACGGTTACATTCCCACTGCTTAGTCCTCCTCTTACCTTTTTTGAGAAAATGAAGCCTGGACCTACCACGCAGTTCCAGATTTCTCTAGAGATGTGCAGGTTTGCTCACGATGTTTTCCTTTACCGAAAAGCGTGCGACAAATTGTAATTATCAATTAGACACAAAGTTTAATAGAAAAACTCATTGGTGTCTGCCCGGATTTTGAACTCGTGACTCTAAAGAGTTGCACTGTCTCACCGCTGGGCTATCACAGCCTTTGATTTAATCCTAATGCCCAAAATTCTCTCGAGATATCCAGATTTCCTCACGATGTTTTCCTTAACCGAAAAGTGTGTGATAAATAGCAATTATCAATTAGACACATAAGTTTTAGTTATAGTTAGTTCTTGAAGAATAAGGTTAAAAAAAATAATTATTTATGCCATTAATTTACTCATTACTAAAAATGCGAAGTCTTCAGCTTTTATGCTTCTATAAGATTTTGTCTCAAGATAAATGCTACGTCCACATGCAATTGTTTTATTCTACTAATATTTGTATTAAAACAAATTCAAATTGAACATAATTACGTATCTCAACAAGAAACATTCTACTTTAGATTATTCCATCAGTTAAATATAACATTACGAGCATAACGTCATAAAATTCTGAAAAAAAGGCTCTTTTAATGTAATAAGTAGTCGAAAGTTATAAGCATAAGCTACAATGTTAGGAAAATTTCATTTAGTATTCTATAAAAAAACGACAATAACAACCCGAATAGTTTGCAAACTTTTGTTTTCGCTCTCCTGAAAACTCTTCAAAACACACATCAGACCGTATGCGTTTCATGTCGAGATTTAGATTAATCATTATTAATTTATGCACCATACCATATATATATATGCATCTTAAACACGTATCAAAGTATCTACTAAAAGTGACGTACCTGTAAAAACGATTTCCTTTGAAGGGTAAATTATTTGACCTTTTAACGGTAAAAAGACGAAAGGTATATTCGGTTTCGTTGCTCCACGCCCATAGCTAGCCATGGGGCATTCTGCAAAAGAAAGGTGTGTATAATATATCAATACAAATACAAATAAATCAAAAAATCTTTACTTGATTATAATTTTGCACTTTTGAATAGTCAAATTTGAATTCAAATTCTAAATATTCTTTATTCAAGCGAACTTGTAAACAAGTGCTTTTGAATCGTCAACTCCACTGCTGGTTCGGATATCTCTCGAGGAACTTCTATCTTGTATAAGGTCGTAGAGTATATAGTCATATCGCTTTCTTATCATTTATGTAATCTTCAATAGTATACTATTATACTACTATATAGGCTTTCGTACTTTTTATAAACTGCTGTAATGGCAACGCTAAAGTGCTTGTGGAATTTTATTATAGATTCTTATACCAAAACCCTTAATTGATTTTAGTACTTTTGTAAGGCCTTCATGCTATACACATCGCAATTTTTTTAATAATTACGTTTTTTTATGCACAAAAAGTATATAGCTAAAAACTTATATAAGAACGTCCCTTTGCCTAAACTTCTTTCGCAAAATATGTCAGATGATAAAAAAACTATTAAGAATCTCTTTCCATAATTTATAGAATTAGGCGTTACTTTGCGGAGATTCATAACTCAAAAGTAATAATAAAATTATTTCGCTATAATCTGCGATTAAGTAAAAGAGAAAATATATATAATATATAATGCTAAATGTAGAGTGGACAATCCGTTTTCATACCTTTTTGTTTGTGTTTGTTTGTTGGTTTTGTTTGGAGGTTTGTGCATGTATTTTTACGAATCCTGCATGAATCTGGTATGAAAACGGATTGTGCACTCTCCATTTTACTATAATAAGCAAATAAATTTTATTATTACTTTTGAATCTTTTTCCGAAAAAATCGTCAAACAATATGGTGGTCAACCTTTTTCAAAAATTGTTTAATAACACTCATCTTAAAATACAACACAAATACACAATATATATTACAAAAATAATTAGTTTATAAAATTTATAGAATAATATAAATTAAGCTATAAAAAAAACTGCGTCAATCATACCATGCATATTTAATTCTATTAAATCAAGAATTTGTTGTTTAGTTGCATCACATTTCACTTTCAAAACGGATTCTGCATATTAAAAAGCGACATCTACTTTAGCTATTATTCTCGGGTGCGTCTCGGTAACGCCGAACGAAAGTCGAAAGTGCTTGTGCAATTGTTGTTGTAAATAAAACATGAGCCAGAATAATTATATGGTTACATTTAGGACGGGGTTGACATCACAATGTGGGGTTACGAATTTTGAACCCACGCGTAATTCACTCTCTTAGCTAGTGATCGCAAAGTGATATTAAAGATGCGGCAACAAACGCGATTTCTCAAATATGAATATACATTTAAATAATTATTCATACATTTTATAGTTCCGTGAGCTAATGGTAAAAACGTACGACTTATTATGTATCGCATGTGACAATAATCTTCAAGTCTTTAATGTCTAAATGAGTTAACCATTTTTTTTTATTTACAACAAAAATGGACAAATTATGTCTATCTTAAATTACACGCTAGGACTATACAAGTCATGCCCACGTGGAGTGGTGTTAGGAATGCTGGCAGCGTTTCCGTGCTGAATCGCTATACTGCGTCCATCATATTATCAGTCTTTTGACAGCTCACGCTCATTTAGTTTTGTATTGCTTACGTACAAATATCATACAAATAATATTTGTACTTTATGGATGGGTACCGCCCACTTAGTGATGTCACACATAATGGGTTACTACGATTATGCCACAGATTAAAAATAATCGGTAGAAATCGATGTTACGAGTATTAAAAGACATTTAATAACATTATATAAAGTTTTACTTTCTTCTTAGTTAATACATGAATACAAATAAAACAATCAGGATATTTTAATTTATTTTATTAGCACGAGTCGTCGGAATGATAATCAACACTAGACTCCTCCGATGAGGAGTCTTCAGTAGCAGTTATTATTAGCTCTTGTGTAGATAATATATTATCAAACGCAATATCACGTTCTCAATCAGAGAATATTACTCTTTTAGTTCTTTCCACCACACTTGCCCAGTTCTCGGCCGTTACGTGGGTGCAAGCATTTTTTAGCAATTGCAACATTTTATTCGCTGTGAATGGGGGGCTTGTATTGCATCTCGCAGCATGCCCTTTTACTTGTGCCCATATAAGTTCTATTGCGTTGTACTGGCAGTGGTATGGAGGAATCCGAAGAACAGTATGGCCATATTCTGCTGCCATTTCATTGATTACATAGCGTTTTGCTCTCTTTTTGGTTTTTAATATTTTTATTAATTCAACTTTTAACATTGAGTCGTCCACATTTTCTCCATTGTCCCGAAGCCAATTAATTATTTCATGCTTTTTATTAGCCTGTGTTGGCATTTTGTCAATTTGACGGGAGTGGTAGGGCGCATTATCAATAAAAATTATTGATGGTTCTTCCAATGAAATGAGCATTTTTTTGAACCACTCTTCATACACATTTGCATCTCTTCGTGGTAGTCATTTGATTTCTTCGATTTAAATGCCAACAGTGCGTCTTGTACAAATCCTTTTGCTGTACCTGCATGGCAAATGATTAGGCGCTCACCTTTTCCCATTGGTACTGAGGAAGTGGAATCAGCAGTATCATCAGTCCAGAAACGAGATAGTGTGTGGTTAGCGTTGAGCCATGTTTCATCCGTGAAAACAATATTTGCCCAATCTTGTATTTTCTTTGCCTCTCTTAAAAAATCACAACGTGCTATAGCTATATCTGTGCGTTCCATTAATAATTTTCTTTTATTTAACTTTTTATATGAAAAGCCAATTGTGTTCAAAACTTTGACCAAAGAAGATTTTTCACCATGAAATAGACCACTTCTTTTCAAAGAAACAATAAGTTTTCTCAAAGTTGGAATTTCTTTTCTCAAGTAGTAATCTAGTTTACGTAGGTTATCATTAATCGAATTACTTAGGTACGTAATTCGATTAATGATAGTAGGTACTATAATCGGAATGGTATCGCATACGAGAATCTTTAGGTCATCACTATCGTCAATCTGTCAAAAGATGGTTAATATAATGGACAGTGTATAAGCTGATTCTTTGTACGAAAAATGAGTCAGCCCTCTTGTCACCTGAAGAGGCAATTAACCAAAGTGTTAAAACGGATAAACTATTTTAATTTTTCAATTCTATATTTTAATTATTAATCTTGTATGTATACTAATATATTTTCTGAATCCTGGAAACGGCTCCAACGATTTTGATTATATTCTGCATGTAGGGGTTTTGGGAAAGAAAAATCATCCAGCCGGATACCACACGGCGTCAATTTGTGAATCGATATCTATAAATTAGCAATGAAAAATTACAACGCATTGAACATTTGGTAATTGCTTGAATGATGTGTAACATATTATTAAAGGGCTAAGGCGAGACAATATAATTTGAATACAAATGTCGTTTATATGATGAAGTATTAGATCAGAATATTAGAACGAGCCTTCGGCATGACCTTAAATTACAGTCATACGACTAAAGAATTGTTATATTAGAATAGTTTCTTTAAATTAAAGTTTCTTATCAGTTAACACCTTTTTATATTGAATTCTTAGACTTCAATGTCGACCCGCTGTGTGGTATCCGGCTGGGTAGAATAGACCAACCTCATTTCATGTACCTCATATGTATAACTTCATTGTCTTTAACACTTCTGTAACTGTCTGTCACTGTCGTTTTTACTGTCGTTAGATTAAGTTTTAGTTTTAAGTAAAAATAGTCGCCATTGAAAACCAGCGTTGAGGTACTCCTCAACTTAAGCTGAATGGTGGTCCATTTTATAACGTCACATTTCTGTATATCTTGTATGTCATAATTTTATTTTATAATACTTCTTCTTTCTATAATTTACTGTTATTTACTTTATTAATTTAGTGTGATGTTATAAATAAAAGGTTTTTGATTTGATTTGATTTGATTTGATTTGATTTGATTTGATTTGATTTGATTTGATTTCTTACCGAGGTGTCGTAAAAGGCGACTAAGGTAAGTTGACCCACCGTTAGGTATCCGGTTTAGTAGAATAGACCACCCTCTTTCTTACTGAGGTGTCGTAAAGTACGACTAAGGTAAGTTGACGTCAGGCAGGCGGCCGCTCGCAAAAACGCAGCCAAATCATGTTACAGCATGTTTATAACATGTTGCGCCGACCCCACTTAGAGTGGAATAAGGGCAGATGATGATGTGATCATTTTACACAAATCTATTGAACGTATTTTGATATGGTTTTTACTAAAAGATTCTTTCGGAAGGATAATACATTACGGTTGTAAATTGTATTGAAGAGAACGCGCAGTTGAAAAAAATCGCCCGCTAGAATGTTTAGTCGCGTGCACCACATAAACTAAAACGATTATACTTTTTTTACTTGATTATAAAGTGTACTAGACAGGATTTGCCTGGCCTGTTGGCGCAGTGGGTAGTGACCCTGCCTTCAGCTCCGCGGGTCGCGGGTTCGATTCCCGCCGAGGGCCAACATTTTCTATAAATGAATTTGTTGGTCTTTGAGCCTGGGTGTATATTTGTATTTATGTATGTATTTAAAAAATTAAGTATATATTCAGCAGTTGTCTGGCTACCATAACACAAGTATTAAGTTACTTGCTTTGGGGACGGACGACCGTGTGTGTAAGTGTCCCATATATTTATTTATTTATTATAAATCTACAAATATGCCACAAAAAGTACGCAACGTCATCTCTCATGGTTAACTCACAATAACTACTCTAATATTCAGAATTTCAATTAAATTTCCAAATGTGGACAAAGCGGAGGCACAGCTAGTTTATCATAAAAATATAATAGTATAGAATATAATAAATATAACAGAAATAGGCAAACCCTTTCAGCTTCATACAAGACTGTGGTTTAATAATGTAAAATTGAAAATGTTTAACAGAACCGCCGAGTTTCTTTCTGGTTCTTCTCGTTAGAGCAACATTCCGCACCAGATGTAGCTTCATTAATCATATTGATCGTTGACGATTCAAAAGTGCTTGAAAGAGCTTATTTGAATAAAGATAATTTGATTTGAATAGAACGGCAAATTATAAAGAACGTACCATCAATGGTGTTAACACAAATCCTCCGGTCCTCCCTAAAGGCAGGTGTTTTCTTAATACATTGACACACGCAGCCGACGCCACTACCCATGGCTGCCAAGGCTGTGCCATGGGACATCTCCATACACCGAGTTAAGCCACAGTCTGTACCTGAAAAAATATGGTTTATGTTATAAACTAGTGATACCCGGAACTTCATTCGCATCAACTTAACGTATTTCGTAACTAGTAATATTATATTAATAATTCATAACTCTATGTCATGATTTTCCGTACGAAAAAGAACTAAATTTTATTCTAATATAATTTGTAGTGATAAGAAATAAAAAATTGTCCATACATTTGAATAGATATTCGTATTAACAATACTATTTATATGTATACTTATACCTTTCACTTATACTTTATATTATAGGTAATTATAAAGCGTGTTAATGCAGATCAACGTCGCGTTAATTTATTTTTAATCCTCTGAAATATATTAATACTATATGAACGGTAAATTTATTTAACAAATAAAATGTATGTAACAAATGTATACGGAACACAGCCATATTTTGTTATAAATTACTTTTTAAATCCAAAATAAACTTTCTTACTCCAAATATTTTTTCTTTTCCTCCTGAATATAATACGAACTATTATTTTTCCTGTTATTTATAGAATATAAAATCTATTTATATATAATTAAAATGAGGTTAGGCAATTATTTTTTATAATTAACAAATAAAATGCACTCACCGACTATAGAAAATAGATCACCATTAGCGAATCTTGTAACATTTGCCAGCGCCATCTCTCCCTCTGCACTGGAACTACTTGCTACAGCTACTGTCATTAGAAATACTACTAGCGCCATCTTCTTTTAAATGGGCACAATACGTCGTAAGTCAAGAATCACTACGCCATTTTTAACCAGCTGTCGCCATTTTTGTTATAAAACATTTATTTATTTTGTAATTTTTCATTTTTCGTTGATAAGCTTTATACATTCTCTGGTTCATTTAAAATATTTTCGGTTATGACTTAAGCTAAACTAACATCTGTAACAAAACACTTTAATGAGATTCAATTTATTTAAATCGAATATTCTACGTTTCCATTTTAATGTGATATGTATAATATACCTATGTGATAAAATGACAAAATTTAAAGTTTTGTAAAATGAATGAATTTACGATAACTAACTGTTTAATTATTCACGAATATTGTTTTAATTTTATGGAATTAATTTTCTGTATAAATTATGAAAACTTTATTTTTAAAAATATAACCTATTTCTTATCACATTGACTTTATATTTAGGCTGTGTGTTTAAAATTGCCATATTGCCTATATGGCCTTAAAAATTAAAATGAATGACTTGTTAAATGAACATAAAAATATATAATTAGATAACACGAAATACTATAACTCCGTTATATTATACATCAAAATATATACATAATACGCTTCATCTGGGTCAAGATATCAACAAATAAAACCAATACCGCGGTATATACTTGAAATTAATTAATGAAGGTGCTAGATTGCGATGGCGGTTTTCGTTCGGTTATTTATCATTTATAAAATATACTATTCGATAAAATAAAGCCTTCTTAGACGAGAAGTTTGTTAATATGGCATTCAAATAGCAAATTATTGGTTTGGGGGTCGGCACAACATGTTATAAACATGTTGTCACATGATTTGATTACGTACGTCGTATTATACGACCAGCCTCCTATCTGACGTCCACTTACTTTAGTCGCCTTTTACGAAACCTCGGTAAGAAATATGGGTGGTCTATTCTACTCAACCGTGCCACACGGCAGACGGACTTACCTAAGCCGCCCTTTACGACACCTCGGTAAGAAATGAGGATAGTTTATTCTACTCTGCTGGATACCACACGGTATCTATATTGTCTATATGTGTAATTATTAAATTTAAAAGTTTACATTTATTTCAATTTTTTTTTAGTTTTGCCACTCTTGCAGCCCATGTAGATTTGTCAATTCATGCTTGTTTGAAAAACTCACTCACTCAGCAGTCACTTTGAAGTTTCTCAAAAGTATACTCCCTGCTACATATATTTACCTAAATAATATAACACCTCGAAAAAACAAATAATGCTTATACACTAATCGTTCTCTGTCAATTTTTGGTTATTAAATTCGCAGTCATTTCAATAAAAACCACTCGCGAGTGAAAACTGTATGCCACTTTCGAAATAGCTATATTTATTAATTATGCATACCATCTTCAATATATCATACAACCTGTTATACATATTCAAAAATACAATCTCTAACTTTATTAATTTCACCTTTACACTGTGTCAATATTGCATTCATTTTTATCTTACGTCATTATGTGTTAATATATTCCACATTATTATACTGATATTTAAAGTCAAACATAAAGCTTTGATTATACAAGTTCTAGAAAAAACACGGTTAGGACATGTAGAACGTATTAACGAGATTAGTGCCAATAAAACCAGTCGATTGTTGAAATTCATAACAATGTTGTTGAAAGTCTATCTTTCTATGACACTATTTCACAACTAATGCGCTGGGGCAATGTTAGTGAATTTCGGTGCAACTGAAGTATAAATAAAGGGCTGATATATTTGAATTCTCGAGTACAAATTCACGACATAACATGTTATCGATCTTCATCATTCATCATTCTCCTTCCTTTATCCCACGTTACATGTTTTGGCTAGTTATTTTACGATCCGCCGACTGTCTGACGTCAACTAACCTTAGTCGCCCTTTAGACACCTGGGTAAGAAAGTGGTCTATTTTACTCAGCCAGAAACTACACGGCAGATAGTTTGATATCAATATAAGCTTATTTATTTATTTATAGTTTATTGGCTACATCTTTTTTACGTCCGTACTCATAATAGCCCTTTGGTAATAAATCAAAAATAAGGATATCGGTAGAAGTACTAAAGTTACCTACATTAGTCAATGAAATGCGAAGAAGAGCGAAAGAACGGGCCGCAAGATGTTGGAATGGTGAGCCTACATTGCAGAAAACAGTATAGGTCAACAGTAGATAACCGACGACTAATAAAGGTGATAAGGTTTAGGATGCTTACTAACTGAGATCTGGAAAAACCTTTATATCCTAAAGCCCTGTTCATCAGTTCATAAGAAGAGGAATACAACAAAGGACATAATTGTTGCAGCTTAATGACACTGAGAAGATGTTTGGAAATTCTAGGAGTGGATACTTAAAGTATAAAGTATATTTTAGGTACAAGAAGCCTAAATCGCGGAACGGACGTTCCTGGTAGTAGAACGCTACAAAATTTCTTCGTAGAGTTCACTGTAGAGCAGAAATTAGTATATTTATTACAAAATAGATTGTAGCGGATATTTTGGGTACAGCGGAGAAATAAAACTTGCGGATTGTTCTTCAAGTGTAGGCGTGCGCGCGCTATCGTGCCGGCGGACGAAGTGAACGATCGGACTTTTTTTTTTTTTTTTTTTTTTTTTTTCGAATATGACTAATGCTGTTAGCCCTAATGGCTTTGACAGCGTCACCGATAAGACGGGCGAGCGCTGAAGCATCGCCGAGAAATGGATGATACATGCGGGTGCATTACAAGCACCCGCGCTACAGGGGGCGTCGCCTTAAGGGTGTCTCCTGCGAGACCGAACCTCGGCTTAAGGCGGCGCGTTTTTGGAGGGCTGCATCTAATAAATGACTTGGAAGAAGTCTGCGTCACGGCGGCCGCGGCAGAGGGCTGCGGCCGCTTGACACAAGCAAGCGGGGACCTCGTCTTCGCCGGCGAAGACGCTGTTTGTGTAAATGTAGTGTGTGTATCTTGTTGGATGCTGTGATAGCATCGTCGGGGTCGTTAAGGACGCTCTTCGGGCGCCTGTGAATCTTATTGGGGTGCCTGAACACCTTATAGTTGGACGCGGCCACTATAAGGGGGTTTGGGTGGATGGACGCTTTCTCGAAGTAAGTCGTCGAGAATCGTCTGAAAAGATCGGCTATCGTGGGTAGGTCGAGATCTCTATGGAGGTTCACGTTGCGCACGAACCACGGACAGCCAGTGGCTGTACGCATGAATCGATTTTGAAGTGTCTGCAACGGACACAGTCGTGATTTCGGAACGTGCGCGAACGCGACGCTCGCATAGGTCATAATGGGTCTGATGCAAGTTTTGTAAAGTGTCACTTTGTTGCGAAGTGACAGTTTACTTGTCTTACACAGTATCGGATTGAGGCGTCCCATGGCGAACGCTGCCCGGTTACGGACAACGCGGATGTGTCGGATGAAGGATAGGGTAGGTTCGAGGATGACACCTAAGTATTTGACTTCCTTTTGCCAATCGATGTATTTGTTGTAAATAGAGACTCTAGGAGGCGTCCGGATGAAGTCCATGGCTCTCCTAGATCTCGCAAAGAACATTGCTGCGCTTTTATCGGGATTTATTTCGATTCTCCACCGGCGGAACCAGCTTCCGAGCTGGTTGGTTGCTCTTTGGAGCCTATCATTAATAGTTATGGGATCTCTACAGGTGGTATAGATTGCGGTATCGTCCGCGAACATGGCTATGTGGGAGACTACACTAGTTTTAGTGGAGAATCGTGGGATGTCGCTCGTATAGAGCGAGTAGAGGAACGGTGCGAGTACCGAACCTTGGGGGACTCCGGCGCGTAAGGTGCGTCTTGAGGAGAGCGCACCATCAATACGATATCTAAATGAGCGATTAGTAAGATAATCGCGAATGATGAGAACGAGTCTATCGGGGATTCCTAGGTTCGCGAGTTTGTATATTAAACCCGCATGCCATACCTTATCGAAGGCTTTGGCGACATCGAAGAAGACAGTACCGGTGTACCGTTTTTTGGCGAAGCCATTGAGGATGGCTTCGGTAAGTCGGTGTACTTGTTGTACCGCGGTGTGTTTGGCGCGGAAGCCGAATTGCTCATCCGGTATGAGCTTCATCGACTCCATGAACGTTTTGAGTCTAGCGAGGATTACTCGCTCGTAGACTTTCCCTAAGCTGTTGAGCAGACTGATGGGTCGATAGCTGCTCGGGAGATTACTGGGTTTTCCCGGTTTACGAATGCCTATTACTATTGCTTCCTTCCATTCGTCGGGGAAGGAGCAACCTAACAGGAGGGCATTGAAAATCAATACTAATAGGTTTATCAGTTGGTCGGGGAGGCACTTGAGTGCTTTGTTGGATATGGAGTCGGGACCTGGGGACTTGCGGGTCTTTAGGTTTTGGATAATGGAACGGACTTCCTCTCCGGTGGTGGGAGTGAGCGGCTCGCTTTCGGGAGCCTTCGCGGATATCCTAGCCGCCGCCATTTCCACTTCCGAGTGGAATTCGGCGTGTTCGGGATGACTGGGATTGCTTGTACATTGTCCCTCAAGACTGTCAGCCAAGCATTCGGCCTTATCGATGTCGTCAAAAGCGACCGGACGGTTTAATCGTATCAATGGAGGTGTAGCTGCACACTGGTCTCCTCTCAGGGATTTCGCCAGTTTCCAGAAAGCCAGGTGACTCGGCGAGATCTCTGAGAGTTTGTTGTCCCAGGCGGACTGACGGTTGAGGCTGAGTTTTTCTCTAACCTCTCTTTGAAGTCGCCGGAGAGTTCTCCGGTTGTCGTCTGTCGGGTATGCGTCATGGGCCCTAGTGGCGGCACGTTTACGTCTGAGTAGGTCGCGCAGGTCGTCCGGTAGTCTCCCTCGACCGCGGTCGTCGGGGACTTCCTTGGAGCAACGCTCGAGTGAGTCTGTTATATGTTTCGTAAGGTGGGTAACAGCGAACTTGGCACTATCCACGGAGTCTATCTTGTCCGGAATTAGATCTAGGTGGTCTGAGTTTAGGGACTGGAGTTTCCCGCCTAATTTACTCCAGTCGATTATCGTTTTCGTGGGAGGGGTCGTGGAAGTAGACTGACCTAACTCAGTTAGAACCGGACGGTGGTCCGAGTCTAATTCATGCAGGACTTCTATAGAATGTAACTGGAGAGCTACATTTTTGAAAATGTATATATCTAATACATCTGCTCTGTTTGGATCCCCGTTAGGCGGGTATCTGGTGGGCTCGTTAGGGGCTATCACCTCAAAAGCGAGGTTTGGAAGGCCGTTGAGGCCTTGGAGTATTGTGCCGTTCCGGTTGGTTCGGCGAGAGTTCCATTGGCCGTGTTTGGAGTTGAAGTCTCCGGCCAGTATTACAGAGTCGCCTAGTGCGAGAAGGGTGCGGACGTCTCTTTCGAGTACCCGTTTGGTCGGACTGAGGTATACTGATGCTAGTATGATCGACTGATGGCCGGTCATACCCACCTGACAGACTGAAGCCTCCATGTTAGTGAGCTTTGGGGAATCAAGGGGGGAGCATAGGAGGGCTCTTTTGTAGTAAATGAGCGTGCCGCCTTTTTTGGATGACAGACGGTCATTTCTGATCAAACTGTAATTCGCAATATTGGGATTGCGAATTTGGGGTTTTAAGAAGGATTCTTGTATTAGTAGAATATCTATATCGTGTGCAACTACGAAATCGCGGACTTCGTCCATGTGTCTGATAAGCCCGTCTGCGTTGTACGTGACGAGCTTGAGGGAGTGGGGCTTGGCCCTACCCAGTGAGGGTTTAAGCTTAAAGCCTAGAGATGGCCTGCACCAAACTAGAGTGTTCGAGCAAGGCCATTAATCTATTTTGAGGATTACTCCTCAGCTTGTTTGCCAAAATTGACAGCTCCGTAGTGTCAATTTTGGTCACTATATCGCAAACGAGTTTCATGTCGTCAATGAAACTCGTTGCTGGAGGGGCGGCTGTCGCTTTAGGAGCGGCAGTTCTTATAGTGGAGCTCACGATGGCGGCAGCGGGTTTCGCTACCGTCTCTTGAGCCGGTTTTGCTGGCACAGCCGGCTCGGACGCCGGTTTCCTGTGCCAGGGGTTTGAAGTGGGGAGAGGCGCGGGGACGAACCTCTCAGCTGGTTTGGGGGCGGTACGGTCCGCCTTTTTACGGGTGGCCCTTCTGCCCCCTCGTTTTGCCCTAAGCGGGACTTTCGGGCAGCCGCGATAGCTCGCGGGGTGCCCTTGGGTCCTGCAGAGGACACAGCTGGGTGGTTCCTCGGACGGAACCGTTCTGGGGCAATCGGCAGTGCCATGGTCGCCCAGGCACTTGACGCACCTTGGTCGTGCGGTGCAGTTACGCTGCGAGTGGCCGTAAAGTTGGCAGCGATGGCACTGCCCCATTACCCCACGCGTACGCGGCGTTTCTATACGCAGACCCGACAGTCTGCATATCGTTGTTACGTTGAAGACACGTTTGCCTTCAGGACTGAGGTCGAGGACCGCGAGACAAAGTTCATAAGGAACTTTGGTTCTGTGGTGGTACATACGGTGTACCTGTCTGATCGGGAGACCCTGGCTGAGGAGGTCGTTTTTAATATGCTCGATATCGAGCTCTACCGGGAGTCCGCGGATGACGACGCGAAGTTCGCGCTCGTCTTCTAGGGCGTATGTGTGATAGCCGATCTTTTCGGCATCCAAGAGCGTCGTGAGGCGACGGTGGTCCGTTGAGGATGGACATTGTACCATTATGCCCTGGCTTGTGGACCGGGCAGAGGTGAACGGGATGGACGAACTGTCCATGCGCGGGATTAATCGGTTCCACGCGTCTTTTTCCCTAACAAATAGGGGCGGCACCTTCTCCTTCCTCTCCGTCATAGGCGAGTCCTGTGTGGAGTCGGTCTGTTTCGTCGGTTTAGTAGTGGCCTGTGAGGCAGGCTGGGGTTTGGGGATGGGGCGCGGGGCAGGTGCACCTGCGTCGTTGGTGGCCCTTTTGGGCGGGACGGTCTTGGGAGCCTTCAGCTTACGCTTCTGGCTCTTGGATAGGACGGCGGTGAAGCCGTCGTCCTCGTCTGAGGCGGATGACGCCGAGGGGGACGGGGACTTCGAAGCATCGGATGCTTCGGTTTCGTCACCGGACTCTGAGGGAGTCTCGGATTCCGAGTCGGAAGGTTCCTCTACTTCCATGCCGGGAGACACGGAGCGGGAACGTGCTTTAGCCTTTTCCGCAGAGGGGGGAGAAGGTGCTGCCGGGCTGCCACTCTGGCCCTGAGGGGGCGGGAGGGCCTTGGTGAGCTCCACCAAAATGGCAGGGTGGTGCGCCTGAAGGAACGCGAAAATCGCGTCCAGTATCGGTTGCCCCGTGGGGCGCAGGGTGGGGGCCATATTGGCCCGCTAGTGTGGGGGTGGCCTCCCTGCCGGAGCGCAGGGAGGTGTGTACCTAAGAAAAAATCTAGTTCTTAGTCTCTCTCCCTTCGGGGGAAAGAGGTGAGTACCTAAATTAAAAATTAGTGTACTTACGCACGGACGGAACCACCTACGGCAAGTGTTATGCGTGAAGCACCACACTACCTAGTCAAATCACAATATCACTATCACAACCACTTGCACGGGAACGAACGAGACACTAACAGTCCAATGTCTTTATTCACTCGGGCACAAGCTAACGCGGCAGGGGCGTGAGTCAGGCGGGGGGAGCGGCAACCGGATTGCGCTCGACCCAGACATCCGCACGCTACGGCGGCGATCGATGGAATGTTGAACGATCGGACCCGGAGAGGGCGGTTTTATGCACGCCTAGCGCAGGCACCCGTACAACCTTTATTGCGTGTACAACTGTACAACCGTACAACAATTATTGTTCTTACAAGTAATGCTTATACTTAATAATAATAGGCGCTTTAGTTAGAAAAAGACTTTACAAAATATCGCTTATTTGTTAATTAACTTTTGTTAATAACTTAAATCTAAAGGTTAGTAAAAGACTAAGGATTGTATATTTTATTTGAAACTAAACTTATCCTATCGTTAACATATTAATAATTATAACTAATAAATCGTCGTCAACATTCCCCCCTCCGTGCGAGAGTATTTACGAGCACTGACTCGATTCTGCTGACGGCGATTTGGTTATCACTACCAGTTTTGAAGTAGGTCTTTTGATGTTCCGATTCCGTGTGAAGTATTTCTTCGCGTGGATGTCTCGCCGTAAGAGTGGCAAAAGGCGCGACTTTGATAGATCGCACCAAAACGTTCCCATGCTCTTCCCATGTTTGGTGCTACAGGAGGAATAATTTTCCACTTAACGCCTCGTTTGGTGAGAAACAATTTGAATACGTCCACGCACTGTATTACACGTCCAGTTACGCGTAAAAGTCGTATCCATGACGAGAACCTGTTCGCGTCGGGTGTTTCAATCGGGTCGTGGAATGTTTTGTGGGTTGTCAGGCATCTTTCTTCGCCTGTGGGTGGTGGTGGTGGCGGCGAGTCGCTGCTGTCAGGAGGCCACTGGCTTGGTTGGTGGATCAAAAATGCGGGTCCATTGAACCAGCGGCGTTTCGTGTTGAAGTTCTTTGGTGGGTTTCTGGTAACGTCATCTGCGCCGTTTAAAGCGGAAGGTATATACCTCCATTCGAAGTCCTTGGCGTTTCTATTTTTGACATAAATCGCTGAGCATGGTGAAGTTGCTCCAAAGATTAAGGTCTTCATTATATATTCCTGTGGTTCTGCATCTAAGTCGTTTTTCCATAACAAACGTAGACTGTCTCTCTCTTCTTCTCGTAAATGAACGCGTAAAAACATTTCCTTAATGTCTGCCGTTACGGCTATGGGGCCCTGCCGTAATCTTATTAATACGCCGAAAGGCGATTGCAGTAGATCGGGTCCAGGTAACAAGGCATCGATCAAGCTTTTCCCATTTGTGCACACAGCTGCGTCGAATACCAACCTTATTTTTAGTTGTTGAGGGTGTACGATGGCAAAATGCGGCAGGTACCATGTTCTAGTAGAGGTGGGATGGTTGTTCGTCAATTCAGCATAGCCGCTCTTCAATAAATTTTCTATTTGTTTAGTGTAATTTGCTTTAAGACTTTCATCCTTCGTAAATTTTTTAAAAATTCCGTTCAGGCGACGAATTACACTGTTTCTGTTTGGTGGGAGAGTTTCTGCGTCGTTTCGCCACAATAGGCCGCATTCGAATTTCCCTTCGGGGAGTCTTCTTGTGGTGCTCTCCAACAACGTTAGCGCTCTCTGTTCGGGGTCGTTCAACGGTTTTTTCGGTGCTATTCCCAATGAGTCTAGTTCAAAATGTGATTTAATCAGGTTTTCTTTTTCACTTTCTTTGCTTTGAACTAAGTGGTTTATAAACAACACAGGTTTAGTTGCTTCACCCTTGTAACCGTGCAGTATCCAGCCAAGCTGGGTAAATGAGGCCACAGGTCGGTTTGGTTCGCCGACTTTCAGTTCTCTCGAGACAATCAGATGCCAATTATCTTGGCCTATGAGGAGGGAGGGTCGTGTCTCCTCATATAGAATCTGATCTTGAATGTCGTCAAGGTGAGGGCAGTTTTCGATGTCTTCCATCTTGATCGATTGCGACGCCAAATTTAAATTCTGGATTGTGTACGCTTTCATGTGGGCGAATTCCCTTTCAAACATACCTCTAATTTGCAATTTCAAGAATCTTGATTGTTCAGTTATTTTCTGGCCGCTAACGCCCTCTATCGAAAGATTGTGTCGTGATCCTGTGGCGCCTAATTGATCGGCTACTTCTTCTAGTAGTAGCGTGACAGTCGAGCCCTCGTCCAACAAGGCCGAGACGGTTGTTGTACCGTTCGGACCGCGCACTTCGACAGGTACGATCTTCAGGTAGGCTCTCGTCGCGCCTACGTGGTTTACCGACACTATTTTATTGTGTTCGGTATTCTCTTCGGTGGTCGCGTGGAGTAAGGCGTGGTGATTTCTGGCACAACCGTCTTTACCGCAACACTTAGATTTACATACTTGGTTGCGGTGATTAGCTTTGAGGCACTTAAAACACACTTTTAACTTTTTCACTGTCGCCCACCTCTGTTCCACAGATTCTTTCGTGAACTGCGCACAACTATCTAGTTCGTGATCACTTTGGCACAATGGACACTTTTTTCTTTCTTTGCGTATGATGTTGAGCACGAAATTCCTTTCCGTTTCGAATTCGTCGTTGTCACTATCTTCTGAACACGATTCGGCGCGGCTATTTTTGTGTTTAGCGGCGTGTACTTTCGCGTTTCGCGACGACCTTCCGAATGCTTCTGTCCTTGCACGTGTTGAGGGTTGTGCGTCGTATGCCCCAAACTGATCCGCGATCGTGTTTAGAAACTTGGAGAGGGCGATCAACACAGGTTCCTCTTCTCGTGTGGCTCGGTATTCGTACCATCTAAATTTCACAAGCATGTTCATTTTGTCGATGATCTTCTCAGCTATGTCGTTAGAGTACAGGTAATCAACTCTATTCATGTGCCGAATTGCGTTCACGCTGTTGCTAACGGTCGTTGCGAAGGCACCTATGCCCTTTATATCATGTGACATAGGTGGTATTCTTTCTAACAAGGCCACCTCACTTTTCACTAAGTGGGTGGGTCTTCCAAATCTTCTTCCCAGTGTTTCCAATATTTCGTCCGTATTAGTATTTGTGTATAGCAACGACTTGACGGCTTCTCTGGCTTGTCCCTGCAGAGATCTTCTCAAGCGAGCCACGTTCTCGTTTTCGCTGAAATAAGCCTTGGTGTCCTTGTACGTTGCGGTAAACGCGATCCATTCTCTTGGATTACCGTCGAAATACGGCAACTCGCTTATGAATCTCGGAGGAGGTTTAGGCATGTTCTCTCTTGAACCATTAATGGCGGCTATCAAGGCTGACGTAAGTTTGCCCAGTTCACTGTCTTGTTGCGGCCCGTTGCTTTGCGTCTGTGGTGGCGTAGATTTGTCGACCCATTCGGATACCGTGTCGTTGTCTTCGTCGCTCGAGTCCGAATGGTCCGATTCTAGGCGCAGTAATTCGATTTTTGTTTGCGCAAAGGCGGCGGCGGCGGCTATTCTTTCCTTTTCTAACCGTTGGGATTCCAAACGCGCCAGCAATTCTGCGCGCCGGCTCTTCGAAGAACGTGACCCCCCAGGCTTCCTCCCTTTTGCTATTTTTGTACTTGCAGACGGTTCGGTGCTCGCCGTGTCTTCGGGGCACGTGGTGTTTTCTATACACGGCGTGCTTTCTATACACGTGGTGTTTTCTGGACACGTGGTGTTTTCTGGACACGTGGTGTTTTCTGGACACGTGCCTGCGTTATCTTCATTTGCGTGCAACCTCTTGCTTGATCTCGTGGTCATCATCTTGAGGCTTCCTTTTCTTCTTACCCTAACGTCCCTAACAATCTCGCTCGAGGGTCCCGAGAGACACGCTCTCCCGAGGATGGATATGGTTGGGATAAGGAAGGTGGGAGTCGCCCGCCAGAGGACGCCGAGTGAAATTAGCGTGCTCGGGTATCGAGAGGAACGCTCGACACCTTCGGCTTGCCTACCAGGAGGCCACTAATTCACACGAGCCTTATCGGCGCGACCGGACTGATACAGACTAACAGCCTCGAAAAAGGCTAGCTGGCAGTGTCGTCCGTTACACCACTTCCGCCACAAGAGGACGTTTAATCACTGTCCACCGTTTGGCACCGTTAGGTGGTGGAGCAAGTGAGTCGGACTGGTACAGACTAACAGCCTCGAAAAAGGCTAGCTGGTAGTGTCGTCCGGTACACTACTTCCGCCGCAAGGAGGGCGTTTAATCACTGTCCACCGTTTGACACCGTTAGGTGGTGGAGCGAGTGAGTCGGACTGGTACAGACTAACAGCCTCGAAAAAGGCTAGCTGGTAGTGTCGTCCGATACACTACTTCCGCCGCAAGGAGGGCGTTTAATCACTGTCCACCGTTTGACACCGTTAGGTGGTGGAGCGAGTGAGTCGGACTGGTACAGACTAACAGCCTCGAAAAAGGCTAGCTGGTAGTGTCGTCCGATACACTACTTCCGCCGCAGGAGGGCGTTTACTCACTGTCCACCGTTTGACACCGTTAGGTGGTGGAGCGAGTGAGTTGGTGTGCCTTCGGGCACGGTGCGACTCCGTTGCCGGCAGGTTCTAGAAGCGATCTTCGGTAGTGCTTTCACGGTCCGATTCGTCGGCGCCCTGCTGCGTGAACGATTCGTCGATCAATGCTTCTCAGGGCTTCCCGTCGCACTTGTGAGATTCCTCTTCTTATCTTCAATAGCTTGCTTGTTCAACGCCAGTTTCTTCTTAATCCGTATCGAAGGACCATACACTGTAGCGGATATTTTGGGTACAGCGGAGAAATTAAACTTGCGGATTGATCTTGATGTGTAGGCGTGCGCGCGCTATCGTGCCGGCGGACGAAGTGAACGATCGGTTTTTTTTTTTTTTTTTTTTTCGAATATGACTAATGCTGTTAGCCCTAATGGCTTTGACAGCGTCACCGATAAGACGGGCGAGCGCTGAAGCATCGCCGAGAAGAAATGGGTGATACATGCGGGTGCATTACAAGCACCCGCGCTACAGGGGGGCGTCGCCTTAAGGGTGTCTCCTGCGAGACCGAACCTCGGATTAAGGCGGCGCGTTTTGGAGGGCTGAATCTAATAAATGACTTGGAAGAAGTCTGCGTCACGGCGGCCGCGGCAGAGGGCTGCGGCCGCTTGACACAAGCAAGCGGGGACCTCGTCTTCGCCGGCGAAGACGCTGTTTGTGTAGATGTAATGTGTGTATCTTGTTGGATGCCGTGATAGCATCGTCGGGGTCGTTAAGGACGCTCTTCGGGCGCCTGTGAATCTTATTGGGGTGCCTGAACACCTTATAGTTGGACGCGGCCACTATAAGGGGGTTTGGGTGGATGGACGCTTTCTCGAAGTAAGTCGTCGAGAATCGTCTGAAAAGATCGGCTATCGTGGGTAGGTCGAGATCTCTATGGAGGTTCACGTTGCGCACGAACCACGGACAGCCAGTGGCTGTACGCATGAATCGATTTTGAAGTGTCTGCAACGGACACAGTCGTGATTTCGGGACGTGCGCGAACGTGACGCTCGCATACGTCATGATGGGTCTGATGCAAGTTTTGTAAAGTGTCACTTTGTTGCGAAGTGACAGTTTACTTGCCTTGCACAGTATCGGATTGAGGCGTCCCATGGCGAACGCTGCCCGGTTACGGACAACGCGGATGTGTCGGATAAAGGATAGGGTAGGTTCGAGGATGACACCTAAGTATTTGACTTCCTTTTGCCAATCTATGTATTTGTTGTAAATAGAGACTCTAGGAGGCGTCCGGATGAAGTCCATGGCTCTCCTAGATCTCGCAAAGAACATTGCTGCGCTTTTATCGGGATTTATTTCGATTCTCCACCGGCGGAACCAGCTTCCGAGCTGGTTGGTTGCTCTTTGGAGCCTATCATTAATAGTTATGGGATCTCTACAAGTGGTATAGATTGCGGTATCGTCCGCGAACATGGCTAAGTGGGTGACTGCACTAGTTTTGGTGGAGAATCGTGGGATGTCACTCGTATAGAGCGAGTAGAGGAACGGTGCGAGTACCGAACCTTGGGGGACTCCGGCGCGTAAGGTACGTCTTGAGGAGAGCGCACCATCAATACGATATCTAAATGAGCGATTAGTAAGATAATCGCGAATGATAAGAATAAGTCTATCGGGGATTCCTAGGTTTGCGAGTTTGTATATTAAACCCGCATGCCATACCTTATCGAAGGCTTTGGCGACATCGAAGAAGACAGTACCGGTGTACCGTTTTTTGGCGAAACCATTTAGGATGGCTTCGGTAAGTCGGTGTACTTGTTGTACCGCGGTGTGTTTGGCGCGGAAGCCGAATTGCTCATCCGGTATGAGCTTCATCGACTCCATGAACGTTTTGAGTCTAGCGAGGATTACTCGCTCGTAGACTTTCCCTAAGCTGTTGAGCAGACTGATGGGTCGATAGCTGCTCGGGAGATTACTGGGTTTTCCCGGTTTACGAATACCTATTACTATTGCTTCCTTCCATTCGTCGGGGAAGGAGCAACCTAACAGGAGGGCATTGAAAATCAATACTAATAGGTTTATGAGTTGGTCGGGGAGGCACTTGAGTGCTTTGTTGGATATGGAGTCGGGGCCTGGGGACTTGCGGGTCTTCAGGTTTTGGATAATGGAACGGACTTCCTCTCCGGTGGTGGGAGTGAGCGGCTCGCTTTCGGGAGCCTTCGCGGATATCCTAGCCGCCGCCATTTCCACTTCCGAGTGGAATTCGGCGTGTTCGGGATGACTGGGATTGTTAGTACATTGTCCCTCAAGACTGTCAGCCAAGCATTCGGCCTTATCGATGTCGTCAAAAGCGACCGGACGGTTTGAACGTATTAATGGAGGTGTAGCTGCACACTGGTCTCCTCTCAGGGATTTCGCCAGTTTCCAGAAAGCCAGGTGACTCGGCGAGATCTCTGAGAGTTTGTTGTCCCAGGCGGACTGACGGTTGAGGCTGAGTTTTTCTCTAACCTCTCTTTGAAGTCGCCGGAGTGTTCTCCGGTTATCGTCTGTCGGGTATGCGTCATGGGCCCTAGTGGCGGCACGTTTACGTCTAAGTAGGTCGCGCAGGTCGTCCGGTAGTCTCCCACGACCGCGGTCGTCGGGGACTTCCTTGGAGCAGCGCTCGAGTGAGTCTGTTATATGTTTCGTAAGGTGGGTAACAGCGAACTTGGCACTATCCACGGAGTCTATCTTGTCAGGAATTTGATCTAGGTGGTCTGAGTTTAGGGACTGGAGTTTCCCGCCTAATTTACTCCAGTCGATTATCGTTTTCGTGGGAGGGGTCGTGGAGGTAGATTGCCCTAACTGAATTAGAACCGGACGGTGGTCCGAGTCTAATTCATGCAGGACTTCTATAGAATGTAACTGGAGAGCTACATTTTTGAAAATGTATATATCTAACACATCTGCTCTGTTTGGATCCCCGTTAGGCGGGTATCTGGTGGGCTCGTTAGGGGCTATGACCTCAAAAACGAGGTTTGGAAGGCCGTTGAGGCCTTGGAGTATTGTGCCGTTCCGGTTGGTTCGGCGAGAGTTCCATTGGCCATGTTTGGAGTTGAAGTCTCCGGCCAGTATTACAGAGTCGCCTAGTGCGAGAAGGGTGCGGACGTCTCTTTCGAGTACCCGTTTGGTCGGACTGAGGTATACTGATGCTAGTATGATCGACTGATGGCCGGTCATACCCACCTGACAGACTGAAGCCTCCATGTTAGTGAGCTTTGGGGAATCAAGGGGGGAGCATAAGAGGGCTCTTTTATAGTAAATGAGCGTGCCGCCTTTTTTGGATGACAGACGGTCATTTCTAATCAAACTGTAATTCGCAATATTGGGATTGCGAAATTGGGGTTTTAAGAAGGATTCTTGTATTAGAAGAATATCTATATCGTGTGCAACTACGAAATCGCGGACTTCGTCCATGTGTCTGATAAGCCCGTCTGCGTTGTACGTGACGAGCTTGAGGGAGTGGGGCTTGGCCCTACCCAGTGAGGGTTTAAGCTTAAAGCCTAGAGATGGCCTGCACCAAACTAGAGTGTTCGAGCAAGGCCATTAATCTGTTTTGAGGATTACTCCTCAGCTTGTTTGCCAAAATTGACAGCTCCGTAGTGTCAATTTTGGTTACTATATCGCAAACGAGTTTCATGTCGTCCATGAAACTCGTTGCTGGAGGGGCGGCTGTCGCTTTAGGAGCGGCAGCTCTTGTATTGGAGCTCAAGATGGCGGCGGCGGGTTTCGCTACCGTCTCCTGAGCCGGTTTTACTGGCACAGCCGGCTCGGATGCCGGTTTCCTGTGCCAGGGGTTTGAGGTGGGGAGAGGCGCGGGGACGAACCTCTCAGCTGGTTTGGGGGCGGTACGGTCCGCCTTTTTACGGGTGGCCCTTCTGCCCCCTCGTTTTGCCCTAAGCGGGACTTTCGGGCAGCCGCGATAGCTCGCGGGGTGCCCTTGGGTCCTGCAGAGGACACAGCTGGGAGGTTCCTCGGACGGAACCGCTCTGGGGCAATCGGCAGTGCCATGATCGCCCAGGCACTTAACGCACCTTGGTCGTGCGGTGCAGTTTCGCTGCGAGTGGCCGTAAAGTTGGCAGCGATGGCACTGCCCCATTACCCCACGCGTACGCGGCGTTTCAATACGCAGACCCGACAGTCTGCATATTGTTTGGACGTTGAAGACACGTTTGCCTTCAGGACTGAGGTCGAGGACCGCGAGACAAAGTTCATATGGAACTTTGGTTCTGTGGTGGTACATGCGGTGTACCTGTCTTACGGGAAGGCCCTGGCTGAGAAGGTCCTTCTTAATAAGGTCGCAGTCTATCTCTACGGGAAGCCCGCGGATGACGACGCGAAGTTCGCGCTCGTCTTCTAGGGCGTATGTGTGGTAGCCGATCTTTTCGGCATCCAGGAGCGTCGTGAGGCGACGGTGGTCCGTTGAAGACGGACATTGCACCATTATGCCCTGGCTTGTGGACCGGGCAGAGGTGAAAGGAATGGACGAGCTGTCCATGCGCGGGATTAAGCGATTCCACGCGTCTTTTTCCCTAACAAATAGGGGCGGCACCTTCTCCTTCCTCTCCGTCATAGGCGAGTCCTGTGAGTCGGGTACGTCTTGTTTGCGGGCGGCCTGTGAGGCAGGCTGGGGTTTGAGGATGGGACGCGGGGCAGGTGCACCTGCGTCGTTAGTGGCCCTTTTGGGCGGGACGGTCTTGGGAGCCTTCAGCTTACGCTTCTGGCTCTTGGAAAGGACGGCGGTGAAGCCGTCGTCCTCGTCTGAGGCGGATGACGCCGAGGGGGACGGGGACTTCGAAGCATCGGATGCTTCGTCCTCACCGGACTCTGAGGGAGTCTCGGATTCCGAATCGGATTGCTCCTCCACTTCCATGTCAGGAGACACGGAGCGGGAGCGTGGTTTGGCCTTTTCCGCAGAGGGGGGAGAAGGTGCTGCCGGGCTGCCACTCTGGCCCTGAGAGGGCGGGAGGGCCTTGGTAAGTTCCACCAAAATGGCGGGGTGGTGCGCCTGAAGGAACGCGAAAATGGCGTCCAGGATCGGTTGCCCCGTGGGGCGCAAAGTAGGGGCCATGTTGGCCCGCTAGTGTGGGGTGGCCTCCCTGCCGGAGGGCAGGGAGGTGTGTACCTAAGAAAAAATCTAGATCTTAGTCTCTCTCCCTTCGGGGGAAAGAGGTGAGTACCTAAATTAAAAATTAGTGTACTTACGCACGGACGGAACCACCTACGGCAAGTGTTATGCGTGAAGCACCACACTACCTAGTCGAATCACAATATCACTATCACAACCACTTGCACGGGAACGAACGAGACACTAACAGTCCAATGTCTTTATTCACTCGGGCACAAGCAAACGCGGCAGGGGCGTGAGTCAGGCGGGGGGAGCGGCAACCGGATTGCGCTCGACCCAGACATCCGCACGCTACGGCGGCGATCGATGGAATGTGAACGATCGGACCCGGAGAGGGCGGTTTTATGCACGCCTAGCGCAGGCACCCGTACAACCTTTATTGCGTGTACAACTGTACAACCGTACAACAATTATTGTTCTTACAAGTAATGCTTATACTTAATAATAATAGGCGCTTTAGTTAGAAAAAGACTTTACAAAATATCGCTTATTTGTTAATTAACTTTTGTTAATAACTTAAATCTAAAGGTTAGTAAAAGACTAAGGATTGTATATTTTATTTGAAACTAAACTTATCCTATCGTTAACATATTAATAATTATAACTAATAAATCGTCGTCAACATAGATTTTAATGATTTTTTTAAGGAAACTCACAAATGGTGTTGTAACGAATATCAAAATGCAAAGCTAATTTAATAATTGCATCATGAATGTTAAATTATTTCTTAATTTCGACAGGATCGATATTGCATAAAATATCGATTATTTACTATCTTAACAGATAGACTTAAAAGACGTGTTTGTCGGACATAATCTATTTGAAGATTTCCATATATACGGCCTTGTGATCTTCGAATCTATCAATTATGCTGCATTTTAGACAAATCCTTCTTCTTTTTCTTAGAGTGCCTCTCCGACTAGCGAAGGTTGGCAGTCAGCTGCGTAAATTTATCTCTATCCCTCGCTAGCCGGAACAGTTCAGCGGCGCTCGCGATTCCGTGAAGCGAGGATATCTTTCTGTGTCCCACACCTCTTTTTTCCGGAAACCCATTAAGATGAGTTGCAGAGTTCCTTACCTGTCGTGCATAGGCACAAATTAGGCAAATCTAACACTTTAAAACATTCACCAATTAGATTTTCTATTAAAACTTGTGTCAAATGGTATTTGCAAGTTTTCAAACGATTTTCGGTAAAGGAAAACATTGTAAAGATACCTCTGGATATGTGTAACCTATCAATTTGCATCAATGCAGCGATACCCCGTTTGAAACTCCCGAAGGGGACTTTGGGGCGACCCGAACAGATATATCGGACGCCTGGTTTTCAGGTCCCCGAGGTGGTCGGTGCATCTGGTGCTTCCGGTGCATCGGTAGTTAGGGGTTTTCTTTTGAGAGATCCTTACCCAGAGGAGGTGTCTGGATGGGGGCAATGTACGACCATACCCTGTCCTTGCCATCAACAGCAAGGTGGAGCACACAGGTCGTTTTGGTTGATGCGAGTCTGACATAACCGCCGCCTGTCCCCGTTGGGCGGAAGTAACCATAAGGGGTTTTTCCAAAGAAGCAAGGAAACTATTGCTCAGCAGAGGATAGTCGCAGGTCGTTACTTTTCTTCATTTTATATTTATACTAAACGGTAAAGGAAAAGATAATGGTGCTGGTGTTTTGTGCTGGGAAGTCCTCTATAATAGACCTCTCTGTCAATGCACACTCCAATATCTCTCTCTCAACAAATTCTAGGGTTTGCAAACATTGGAATATTAAAGGCCCGCTACTTCTTACTTTCAATAATCGATATATTATTACAACAAACTCTTGAAGTAAGTAACCTACTTTTGAATGCGTTAAGCGTGATGATATCACTGTATATTACCGTGTAATGATCTTAAAATACCAAATCTATAATTCTGTACCTTGTAAAAATTAGATATACGCCTAATAATACTAAACTGCCTATCAGATTAATACATCAACAATATAACTCTTATCACGAACTAAACGATACATTAAAATGACACTTTGCTTGACATTATTGTAATAGATGGCCCACGGCATGGTTATTTTATGCTAATAAAACATAATAGACCGTTAAACAATAGAAGAAAGCCTACCGTCTGACAGATATTGTCGTATATTTTAATACAAAAGCGGAGGTTTATATATGGCTGTCAAATCTGTTAACATTTTATAGAGGGTCAAAGATTAGCCGCCACACGCAGTGTAAAATATAGGCTACATCTTGGGCGGGTCGGCGGTTGACAATTTTTTCATGGCGCCTATCCTGTTTATGATGCTTCGGTTAAGGGGCGAAACGATCGTAGATATTGTCGTAATGAGTGTGTGCGCTTTGTGTGTTGTTGATAAGCAACAACACATCAAACAACCACTACACTCATTCGCTATGACAATCTCTACATTCGTTTCGCCCCGTTATACCATAACATCATCGGGAAGATAGGCGCCATGATAAAATCGTTACGATTACGATTTTAAGTCAGATTTTAAGAAAGCCTGTCTGGCTATTATATTGAACTAATAATTATTAAATTTGCCATAATTAAAGGTTTAAACCGGACTAACATATAGGGATAAAAATTCCTGTGTATCCTTCGAAAACAGGAAAAAATGATTGCACATAATGTAGGATAGTTTAACACCTAAGTTAACCTAGTAAAATAACTAGTGAAAAAAAAGGAAAGCCACTAAACCTGCTTGCAAGTTCTGAACGGTTAGAAATCCTTTGGAAGTTTATCGCTTTGTTAATTAGCTTATCATCATCATTCTCCTGCCCTTATCCCACTCTAAATGGGGTTGGCGCAACATGTTATAAACATGTTGTCACTTGATTTGAATACGTATTTTACGACTGGCCGCCTTCCTGACATCAACTTACTTAGTCGCTCTTTACGACACTTGGGTAAGAAATGAGAGTGGGCTATTCTACTGAGCCGGATACCACACGGCATCTGACAATCATAGCTTATAACGAGCTATAAGTATATATTTACATATTATAATACAAAGTCGCCAAAAGCTGTCTATCTGTACGTGATCGATTTTCTTAAAATCTACTGAACGGACTTTTGTATGGATTATACTAAACGATAAAAGCTTTAGGTCGGTACATTTTTCTGAACAGTTAAACCGATTTTGATGGGTCTTTGACTGGAAGACAGAATAGGTTGTGTCTGTAGGCAAAAGCCTATACACACAACCTACTTTGTACAAAAGTTAAAAGTAAAAGTTTAAGTTATATGGGACACTTACACACACGGTCATCCGTCCCCAAAGTAAGTAACTTAATACTTGTGTTATGGTAGACAGACAACTGGTGAATATATACTTATATATTTTTTAAATACATACTTAAATACAAATATACACCCAGGCTCAAAGACCCACAAATTCATTTTAAAGAAAATGTTGGTCCTCGGCGGGAATCGAACCCGCGACCCGTGGAGCCGAAGGCAGGGTCACTACCCACTGCTCCAACGAGCCAGTCAGTTAAAAAGTAAAGTAAGTAAGTTAGTAAGCCAGTTAAAAAGTATTTTAACTTAGAATTTCTGTAGGATCGGCTTTTACGTGAGAAAACTTTGTGATACACTGATTTCCACGCTGCAAAAGCTGCGGACACTTCAAGTTGTTTGTATAATATACGCAAGACTAAATCAAAACGACTTTACCGACTTCAACCTATTTAGTTCTCGAAAAACCATTAATCATGAGTGATGTTAAAGTGCAGTGTAATGGCATGAAGGTGATTCGAACAAATTAAGATGAGATATTAATTTGGCATGCACCTCATTAAGGAAACTGATAAGGCACAGTTAGGAATTATAAAAAGAATATCTAACAGCAGTATAATATAACTGTTTTTATACTATTGTGGAGTAGGGATATCTAAAATCAATCTATCTGTCCATCTAGTCCATTGCATTTTGTTTTTCTAGTTCAATTTATTTAATAATACAATTGATACCTTGTAAGTGTCTTCGTATGCATAGAAAAATTGTTTTAAGTCAATTTTTTTTCCAAAACATTCAAAACCAACATTTTTGAAATCTGACAGGTAAATGTTAAGGTAAAGACCAATATAACGATTAAAAAAAGCCGCCAAACTTCACACTTCAGGAAGTCTAATTACCCTCTAGATTTTTATGTTATGACATTCCGAATTAAAATTAACAAATTAACTAGCCCCAATAAATGTCTATTTATTTATTTATGTTCCATAAAACACGTTGGAAAAACATTATTCAGTTACACAACATAACATTATTTAGTTACCTAACAAGTGTTACCTAATTTCAAAATAATATGATAATAATGTTAACATTCGACCGCCGTAGAGCTTTCTGAAGCTTTTTCAGTCAGGGCTCTTTATTCGATGCCATCAAAAGAAACTTAGGATCTTACATAGCTTTAGGATTATGTTTTTTAAGTTTCACAAAAAATTTAATTACATTTTTACTTCCAAATGTTCTTTTTTCGGACGGGATATAATCGTATTAAAAATAATTCCTTATTACAGAATGTCATAATTCATACTTTATGTATTGAATCTATCTTTTATATCTCACCATTTGCATATATTCTGGTGTTATGGGACGCGTCATTATACTTGGTGTAAACTATGGGCAAATAAAATAAACACGGAAGGTAATATACAAACCGTTTAAGGCACATTTGACTATTTTAAATACCAGTAAATGCCGAAGTTAAGTGTTAGAACATTTTACACGCATGTACTCGCTATAAATTAAATACGAACATGTTTTAATGCTGGGTCGTTACGGGTCATACAATACGTCGATTCCATTATACAAATTAGTTACCTTTCATTAAGTGTTTAAATTTATTTTTATGAATCCTTCACGAGGCCAGAGGCCAGTTGTCATGGACCATAAATAATCTACATCCATCCGTTACCGTTAAAACGGTAGAAACGTTTCGAAAATACTGGTTTTAATCTTTACTAATATATTAAGCTGAAGATTTTGTTTGTTTGATTGTTTGAACGCGCTAAAACTACTGGACCGATTTGAATTACTTTTTATGTGTAAGATAGTCCATTTATCGAGGAAGGCTATACAACAGCACGTTAAGATGAATAGGAGAGAGGAGCAGTAATAAAAAATATTACGAAAAGGCAAATTTTAAAGCTTTCCTTGCGTGCGCTAAGTAAACGGTAAAAGATATTAAAAAATCATGTATTACAAAATTATTCCCCACTAAAAGTTCTAAATAAAAATCTGCGACAGCATATGTATGGCTTTTAAGGTATACCTACTTTAACTATTTTTATGGTAATCAAAATACTATATTCCGGTATTAATCTTTTCACGCGGGCGGAGCTGCTGGCGATTGCTAGTGTTTTTCTTTCTATAAATATCAAAATAATTGAATATGAAATAAATTTCTCGATAATATATATTACAACTAAATATTAACGAGGCATTGGCGCTTACATGACACTAATTGTCCATTAACTTAGCTCAGGATTTTCTATAATTAACCTCGAGATATAACGACTTTCTCGCATTGATGCACAAAAAACTTCCTAAAACCATTTTGGTATCATTATTGATTTAAAGGGATTTTGATGAAGATAAACATGGTGGAGGTGAGGCCGTGCGACTCCTTCGAGGGAGTCGAGGGTTCAAAACCCGAGGGTTTAAAACTTTGATGTCTAATTGAAAATTGCAATTTATCATACGCTTTTCGTTGAAGAAAAACATCTTGAGGAAATCTGCATACCTCTGGGGAATTCTGGGGATATGTGAACCTACCAATCCGCATTGGAAAAGCGTGGCAGGTCTGAACTCCAAACTTTCTCTCCGAAAAAAAAACGAGGAGAGGAAACTTAAGCCCAGCATTAGGATAGTAATAGGCCGTTACTTTAAACATCGTGAGGAACCATGCTATCTTTGGAAAATTCGTGTGATATGAACACATATACAATCGGCATTGGAGCTGCGTATTGGGTCTAAGCTTCTACCATTTTCTCCAAAAAAGAAGAGATAAAACCTGTCGTAGCAGTGGGATAGTAACAGGCTGTTATTTTACCTTTTTAAGAGCTTTTATTTAACTTGCCGTGTATGTATGTGAAGGTGGAATCTTGCAAGTTAAATTTCCCACATCCCGGTGTCAGATTGAGCTGAAATTTTACATACTGGTCCAGTTTCCATAACAATGGATGTTTATGATAAGCATGACCTGATGTTGCTTGATTCTCCAGATGGCGAACTCCTCAACAGTTAACAGTAGGGATATGACATTTTGTTAAAACCTTTTTTAAAGCCTTATTAACTTGACTTGTTTGTTAAGATGTTATAAAATTTTGGCCACAATAGTTTAAAATGTCGTAAAATTTTAAGCTGCGTGAGAGCTTTCTTCAAAAACTGCCTAATCAGTTTGAGATATAACAAAATAATAAATAAATGATGAAATTGTTCCTCTTTTAAAGATCGATTAAATTTAATATTTTTTCAGTCGATGTCTCGGGTACAGTTTAGTATATAAACTCAATTCAACATCATCTTCCTGCCCTTATCCCACTATAAGTGGGGTCGGCACAACATGTTATAAACATGTTGTCACATGATTTGGCTACGTATTTTACGACGGCTACGTATTTAAAAATTCTCTGAATTCTTATTATTAGATCTATATCAATCTGGCAACACTAAATACATTATCATCACTCTTTGCCTGATTGCGACTGCAATATGGTATTTAGGTCAGTTTCCTCACACAAGCTTTTTATTTTGGAAACTGTTATTTATGATAATTAAGCAAAATATATTAAATTTCTCTTAAAATATATTTTAATTTTTTGTTACAGATCTAAACTAAAATATTTCTAGATTCTAGATTATAAATGTTTATTTAAGCACAAATATGGGAGAATTTCGAAATAAATAACGGTGTTTTGAATATATTACTTGACTTTCTTAATTCAACGGTCAAATTCTCGCTTGATTTATGGGGTTAATTATTGAACGCTTGTTCAGGGGTCATTTATAAAAGCCGTGATTTTTATTCATTTTTTCCTTACTCTACAACACATTTAATATTAATTAAATAGAGCTTCTGGTAAAGACGTCTGTTTCGAGACAAAAAATTTTGATTTCACTGTCAGCTGATTATTGACAGAGAGTTTTTGTACTAGACTACACCGTATGGTATCCGGCTGAATAGAATAGACCACCCTCACTTTCTTACCGAAGTGTCTAAGGTAAGTCGACCCGCCATGTGCTAGACGACTCACGTGAGAACATGTTTATATTGCTAATTAATAAAAAGTACCTGGTTAACCGAGCCTTACTCGGAAATTTATTACAAAATAAAAAAAAACTTAAAAAAAAAGAAAAAAATAATGAGGTAGTTGGGGATTGATCGTAGGTATTTACATTTGTCGAGACTTTTTTTTGCCCGTTCCCCGAATAAGCTATTCTAACTTGACAGTTTAAGGCAAAAATAGTGTTTTATATTCAATATAAATTTTAGTATTTTTTAATGTTTAAAATCACGGAAACCTAGCTAGATCGATTGTTCTCTCCCAAAACCCCCTACATGCTGAATTTATTAGGAAAATAGTTAGAGCCGTTTCCGAGATTCCGAAAATATAGATATATACATACAAGATAACTCATTTAAATATTAAAAATTTGTTGTAGAATAAGGAAAAAATTAAGGAAAAATCCTTGAAGCCGGATACCACACGCAAAATTGGCTGACAAAATTAGTAAATTCGAAAAAAAAACAACAGCACAAGGCTTTACGAAAATAAATATTATTGCATGGTATTAAATGTAATGACGGACAGAGTGCACTGTTGTATGATGCCAGAAGACTACTAATTCTTTAATCAGTGCATAGAAAGTGATAAGGTCGTCTCAGATATGAGATCTCAGATACGAGTGTCGGCATCTTCACTCTTTTTATTTTATTCTTAACTTTAATTCACATAACGCTAATTAACAGGTTATCTCTTTATCTTTACGGAAAGGTGAAAAAAAATTAATATTAATTTTTCAATGTCCGAAATTCGTAACCCAAAATTTGCAGTGTTTACTTAAGTACTTATATTCTTTGCTGGAATTTTTGAATGAACTTACTAATTGAGATGAATGATGCCGCCACACAAGTTTAACAGTTATTCAGAGGCTTTGAGTAAAAAAACTTGAGCTTCTGTGCTAAAAGAAAACTATTAATAAGTATTGAACGGGATCCACCGTGTGGTATCCCCTGAATAGAATAGACCACCATCAATTCTTACCGAAGTGTCGTAAAAGGCGATATATGTAATTATAATAATAATAATAATTTTTATTTAAAGGCATTATAACCCATACAAGAAAATTAAATTCTTACACAAGGAAATAAAATAACAATCATTTCCTGTTGTTACTACGATGAACAGATAGCCAATATTTTAAGATCACACTCGGCATCCCATCGTTTACTCTTTGTAAAATGCTGTTTGATGAAGATTTTAGTCGATCCCAAAAAGAAGCAACTCGGGCTCTAAGAATTGCATAAAAATAAGGAACTCCCGTCTCGGCGAACATACCGGATGCGCTACAGTATCTCGGTAACCCCATTAATATCCGAAAAGCATTATTATACTGAACGCGTACTGCAGTATATGATTTTTTAAGAAAATTTGTCCAAAGGTGACACGTATAGAAGCTCTGGCAATACACGTTGAACAGTATTACCTTAACAGAATGGCTGCATAAAAAAGATAATATATCTTTAATGAGTTACTTGTAGGTATGTATATTTATATATATTTTCGGAATCTCGGAAACGACTCCAACGATTTTCATGAAATTCAGCATGTCCCCTTGCATTCAGGAAAATCGTTTTGAGGGAGAAAAATCGATCTGGCTAGGTTTTATGTAAAAATAATTCGATTTATCCCTGTTTTTTGGGCACTAAAAATGCTTAAATTTATATTGAATATTAAACACTATTTTTGCCGTAAACTGTCAAGTCAGCGTAGCTTATTCGGGGAACGGGCAGTCTCGAGAAATGTAAATACCTAGAATCGATCCCCAACTACCTGATTATTTATTTCTTTTTTTTTTAACCAACCAGGTACTGATTATAATGGTAACTGAAAAATTAGAAAAATTTCAATTGAAAAAGTTGCCTTTCACAATTTCCTTTTTAATTTAGATTAGAGAAAAGTATACAAATTAAAAACCTTCCATGAAACAAGACATGTCCTAATACAGTAGTAATTACCTACTAAAATGCAATAAAAAATCTTTATTCACCAAGAACACATTGAAAAATAACTGGGACTGTCCGTAGGAAATCATAGGTAATAATATGATACATTAACAATAAAATTTTACTTTAACATGGTAAATTCAAATATACCTAATAGATATTTTATAACGACAACACAAAATTACTTTCGATTTAGCTCTTAAATCGCTTGGAATTTCAAAGATGGAATTTTAATATGCCCATAATAATATGCCTGTGAATTAAATTTTTTTGATCGATTCTTTGATAATATTCATAATTTAGCTTTAATGTAATTGATCTCTCTCGAAAAGGCATTAATCATACAAACCAGTGTGACAAAATATATTGACGCTATTTGAATTTATACGAGTATAAGCTTTTACAACTTATATTCCTATCTCATCTTTTCATCTGATAATATTAGCATACAGAGCCACAGATAGCTGTGGCGCTTTTTCTCGTTTTCGATTACCACTCTCCTAATATTTTCGCGTGCGTTAGTTTTAATTCAGTAACTTAGATAGGAATTAGGTCAATAATAATATGTTTTTAAGGATAATGTTGAGAATGAAATTTTTAAGGTTACTATGGTATTTAAAATAACGGGAATTAATACTGTATAAATAGCTTTTCAAATACGCATAGAGTGTGAACATTTTCTAACCATTAAAGTTAAAATAGATGCAGTAAAGTTATATTTAAAAGAGCTTATATGCTATCGATGACTTTTTAGCCATATAAAAGGAGAATATCTCTACCCATAATATATGGTGAAAACTACTTGAAATTTCATTAAGTGATTTTGAGTTTATCGCGAAAAGACAGAAAGACAGATACACTGATGCGATGAGGGACTTTGTTTAATAATATGTAGTGGTGGTGGTACGTTGTTCCAGACTTTTGAATTTGAAAATTAAAACCCAAGGTAAGTCAAAAACTTACCCGGAGTTTTGAGATTCTAAAGGTTAATGTTACAACATTGAAATTTAATCCTAAAATACAAAGACTAAAAGTCTTTGTATTTTATTAATTAATTTCTAACATACCGACATTTTTTTCTCTAATTAACGCTTTAGGATTTTCTGCGCTAATATTTCACGCATGTCATTGCGAATGCAGTTTTTTCTCTTATTTAAATGTAAGATAGCGACAAAAACTAAATTTAGTAATACTAAAACCAAAAAATGCTATGTAGGCTTTCTCTGTTATTTGATTAACTTATTTTGCTCTTTATATAACGATTTTTCATACTGTTACTTGTTGTTATTATTTAATAGCTCAACCGAACTCAATAGTTCATACATCAATGAAACGAGTAAACTTACCTCTAAGTCATAGAGGTCTTCAAAAAATGTTGTTACTAGTATAGATATTGTAAGTACCTACTTTTTTTGTTACTGAGTATTCTAGGCCAACTTACTCCGGTTGTATTCGGGTTGTCAATCGGGTTACTTGAAAACCTAACTAAATTCTACAAGCCGTTGAGATCGAGAGATGCCATCTCAAGATATAAATGTATGTAAAAAATAGTAACATTTAAGTGAAAAAATATAACGGGTTTGAAACAGATTTGACATACTTAACAACTTTCGAATCTTAATACATATTTAAGGAGACGCTTATGGATTGATTAAAATGCCGAACTTGTGATACAGAATTTGTAAGTCAAAATATTTATCAATCGCGATCTTCTTATGTTGATAACTACGGCTGGATATTGATTTATTTTTTATACATTATTCTCCTGCCCTTATCCCACTCTAAGTGGGGTCGGCACAACATATTATAATGTCATATGATTTGGCTAGGTAACGACCGATCTGCTTGACGTCAAATCACCTTAGTCGCCTTTTACACTTCAGTAAGAGCATGGTCTATTTTACTCAGCCGGACAACCTTAGTGACGTTTTAGGACACCTCGGTAAGAAATGAGGGTGGTCTATTCTACTAAGTCGGATACCACCGCAACCGTTTACCCGCAACTTCGTTTGCGTGGACTGTTGTCGCGTGATAGGTTGATAATATATGGCGCTATGCAATGTCGTCTTAATTTTGTAGAATTAACAGAATTTTTATAGCCTATATGTTACCCCGTATAAGGAATAATTGTGCCAAATTCCATCGATATTGGTTCAGCGGATTCGCCATGAAAGATTAAAAAACATACATCCATACTCCCAAACTTTCGCATTTATAATATTAGTAGCATAGTATAGGATTTTCACTGTGACATAAGCTGTTTTCAATACTACCTATATATCTTTGGAAGGCTTTATAACTGCTACTAATTACTAAGAAAATTGAATATGAAATACATTTTATAATGACAATTATGATATAATGTCGCTAATTTAATTAATAACACAAATGTCTAAAGGCAGAAAAATATCACGTTTACACGTAATAAGTAAATATCTGGGTAACCGAGCTTCGCTCGGTAATTTTTTACAAGAAAAAAACTTTAAAAAAACCACATTTATTTAGTTGGGGATCGATCCTTGGCATTCACATTTCTCGAGGCTGCCTGTTACCCGAATAAGCTACGTCGACTTGATAGCTAATGGCGAAAATTCAATTCAATATAAATGTTAGTGTTTTTTAATGCCCAAAAATAGCGATAAAACAATATTTGTTTTTCACAAAAAACCTAGCTAGATCAATTATTCTCCCCCAAAACCTCCTAAATGCTGAATTTCAGGAAAATCGTTGGAGCCGTTTCCGAGATTCAGAAAATATATATATATACAAGATTAACTCATTTAAATATAAAGATTTAAAAAGTTTTCCTACTAATGGCGCCTTTATCTTGTACTCGTAGATAGTAACACTATAACGAGCAATAGTAGATAAAGACATTAATATTTTAATGAGAATAAAGTGCGTGGGTGCGTGATATCACTAAATTAAAAGACAAGCTGTTGAGTTTGAATTTTATTCGATAGTAACAACATTCCGGACCGATGTTACCATGTCATACAAAAAAGATTGATTCGAGAGGTCTTGTGAAAGCCTGTTTAAATGGAACATATGGTAGTGATGGACTTTATTCAGGGTTTGACAACCTGCGGCTATTGCGGTATGTAATGCTGGATTAGTTCCAGCAGCAGCAGTTAGCTAGTAGCTGCAGCATACATAGGGATATAGGGACATAGGGACAGACAGAGAAAGCGACTTTGTTTTATACTATGTACTGATATCCAATATCAATATTATTAATGCAAAAATGTGTTTGTTTGTATTTTAATCGACTAGCGAATTTTGGCACATAACCGACATTAAAAAAACATTAACAAAAAAAAATCATATGTCTAAGTAACAGATGTATCATTTTAACAGCAAATGTTACACGTATAAAATAGTAAGCAAGTTGGTTACGGTAGTCGCTTATACATAAAATTCCGCAATCCATATTAAACTTATCTATAGAAGTGTTTAAATTAAGTGTAAGAAATATGCTTATACGTAAAGAAGCATATTAGAATTATTTGTATGATAAAAATGTTTGGATTTGAAAATCCTTTCACCGTCAAACAAAAGTGCAGTTAAAAATTGTAAATTTAAAATGTTTATACGATTTACCGCCAATTTTCTCGCTGGTTAATCTCGGGAAGAATAACGTTCTATAACAGTTGTAATTTCATTAAATCTACGATTAAATTCACGATTTAATCCTTAACGATTCAAAAGTGCTTGTAAAAAGTTTACTTCAATGAAGATTATTATGATTTGATTTGTTTAAAACTAGAACATCTTTGTTGCATTGCAAAAGTACTGGAGCTTCAAACCGCATCGTATTAAATTTATTTCCAACAATAAATATATAACTTTCGAAACATAAAGGTGTAAATCAATAACAAGTAACTAAATGACAAAGCTTTGACATTACTTGACCCTGAAGTTCACCACAAAGCTGAAACAGCAATATCTTCTTGCTTATCAGCCTCACTTATAAATCAGTATAAGATGTACCAATAAAGTTGCATGCAAAATACTTTGTATCCGAATATAGCCTTCACTACCTTATACATAACGTCTCTTATTGTTTATATATTATTTGCTTTCACTGATTTGTTCTCACTGTATGTATTGGGGACATTACTGAAGACATTTGTATATATAATTTGTATATCTGTCTTGAACAAACACGGGTCAATCAGATTAATAGCATTTCTAGAAAAGCCATTAAATACAAAATTCAAGTTTGTATACAGGAGCGTATCGGAAAGCTACTAACCTATTTCATTTAAAGCTTTTAAAGGAGAAAGTCCTATTGGAACAAAGTTAATTTAAACCAAACTTTATGCGTCTTTTAGAGAATCAAGCATCGGCCTTTTTAAAGTCATATTTTAAGGCTTGTCGGTCAATGGAGTCGATCATTTAATTTAAATTCTGAATATAAAAGTAGTTATAGAGAGTTCATCGTAGGAGATAGAGACATGCTGTCGCGGACCTTTTGTGGTATTTTTGTAGATTTTCAATTTTCTAGTATATCTTACTTGGTTTACGCGGTGAACAGCAGGCCAGTTGTTTTTACAACTGCGTTATTTCTTCAACAAAATTTTACATAACACTATAATCTGCAATTAGCCAAAACTTTTCGGAAGACCTTTTGTTAAAAACTATACAAAAATCGGTTCAGTAGATTTTGAGAAAATCGATCACATACAGACGACTATCTTTTGGTGACTTGGTTTTATATTAAGTGCAGATAGATTAGCTGACCGGCCACGAGTTTCTGTGGCTCAGTCTGGTTTCGAATTGCCCCCGAAACAAACCTCAATATTTTATACAAATGCTTCGAACATAACTTTAGAGGATCATCCGCTGGGTTATTCTTAAGATTATCTGAAAATTCCATTAAAATCGATCCAGCCGTTTCGGAGTCTATAAAGGGCATACAGACAATCATTTATTTTTATAAAATAAGATTTATATTATATTTAACAATTTATCAATTACCAGGTTATTTTCATATACCACCAACTACGAGTATAATTCTATAACTACCGACGAGAAATGGCGCCTTCAATATGCTGGAAAAGTAAATGGGTCTATTATGTTTTTGTTTTGGCTATTTTGAGAGTCAGGGCCAGTAGGACGCTTTTAGGACGTTTATTTTCATTGATTTTATCTATATGGAATGTACGTAGTCAGGATATGTCGGCTTTCTCGCAGTTCCATTAAACAATTGCCATTTATAGAAGTAAATGTCAAACGATGCACGTAGCTAAAAGGTTGGCTTTCACGCTGGTATTCCTATAAAGCTAAATACCTTTATAAGGCCTATTGGATGTTTAAGATATCTATGGAATGCGTTTAAATCATTGACTACCGATCGATATTACAGTAAACTTGCGTATTGAGCTCCTTAAACAACTTTTTTATCACAATCTTTAATATATATGATCATGAAACCTGATTTACAAGCGTTCCTAATGCAAGCCTGTAATACTCCATGCTTTACGAAAGAAATGACAAATTGATTCGACTTTTATTGATTTATTTCGTTATGATGATAACACAAAGTAATAAGTATCATCATTTGCCTATCCCACTCTAAGTGGGGTCGGCACAATATGTCTTCTTCCATTCTCCTCTATCATTCAACTCTGGTGCCACTCCTTTAACATGAATATCATTTTTCACACAATCCATCCATCTTTTTTTCGGCCTAAACACACTTAACACACACATACACTATACACACATAACATAAAGTAATAATTATAGTATTACTAAAAACGTATACATTAAAAATATGTTTTATAAATCCTGTATGTATGAGGTATGAATACGAATAGTAAGTACACTCTCTTTAATGTACTATTGAGCATTACCTACATACATTTTCTATTTGCCTTGTCGCGTATTGTAGTTAAATAATATCATAATTTTTAGTATTATCGATCTCTACAAAGTAACTCTAAATTATAATATTTTATTTACAATAAAAATGTACAAATCATATCTATCTTAGATTACTTACGCTATTCATCTTTAATTATAACAATCTGGCCTCACATCTGGTCAATCTGGCCTTTAGGACGACGTTCCCCAAAGCTAGTAGAGCTTCTGCGCTCTACTCTCCGCATTTCGCAACCTCGATGAAGCTTCTGCGCTCTCCCGCCCGGTGACGCTGTCAAAGCCGTCAGGGGTAACAGCATACGGTCAATTAAAAAAAGATATAGCAATAAATTTTCTCGTCCTTATTTCATGTCCAAAAGGAACGGATCTATTATAACTTTTGATATGGAGATAGTTGACAGTAACAGTAGCGGGTTAGTATTTATTTCAAGTGGATTAAGTCACAGGCTGTGATAGCCCAGCAGTGAGACCGTGCGATTCTTTAGAGGGGGGTCACTAGTTTAAAACTCGGGCAGACGCAAATGAGTTTTTCTATTAAAACTTATGTGTCTAATTGATAATTGCAATTTATCACACGCTTTTCGGTAAAGGAAAACATTCTGAGGAAACCTGCATATATACCTGCATTTCTGTACGGGCTAACACGTACATTTGCAACATTAGCATTTAGGTACGCCATATTTTTAATATCGAATCAATTGTAAATCAGTACGACATTAGCGGACGCGCGCGCTCAACATATCAAATTTATATCAATATCATAATATAATTATCATTATTATAATAAAACAATAAATCTATAAATAAATAAAGCGTCGCAATCTATCAATTATCAATCTATCAACCAAAGATCGTACAGGGTAGTAGCAGCCCGTACAATATCTAACATATAACTTACAGGAAACTGGGGATATGTGTAACCTACCAATCTACATTGGAGCGTGGTAGGTCTTAGCTCCAACGTTTCTCTCCAAGAACGGAGAGAGGAGGCCTATGTCCAGCAATGGGATTTAAACAGGCCGTTACTTTAAGTCACAGGCAACACTTAATAGTAAGTTCAGCTTTTAACGACTACTTTTAAGTTACACTGAAAAATAGTTAATAACTAGTTAATTAATATTGAATCTTTAACTGTTTTTTTCCTCGTAAAAGCAATAATAAATTCAGCGGTATAGATCAAAATCTACCTTTGTTACCCATTTTAGTAGCTGAATTTCGCATAACTTTTTATTACAGGACCTCTAAAAATTGACTGTCTGGCACGATTCAGCGTTCGAAATATTATATTTTATTATTTTGTAATAAAATCTACAATAAAATAATAGTTTTAATGGACGAATCTATTTAGTGCTTTAAAATCGACAAATCGATTTCGCGATAACGGTGTTTTCAGCATTTGTATACGTCGAAAAGGTGTTAATAAAGTTTCAATGCTAAATATAAATAAATGTTTATATCTATTCTAATTATTCTTAAAAAAGTAGGTCTTCAAAGTGCTAGAATTTATGGTCATCTTAACTATTTTATGGCTGTGGTAAATAATTATTTCTAGAAAGATATTGAAATATTTAGTTACCTATTAAGTATAGAAATTTTCCGCTGTGTTTTATCCGGCTGAGTAACAGACCACCCTCATTTCTTACTGAGAAGTCGTACAAGGCGACTAAGGTAAATTGATCCGCAGTGTGGCATCCGGCTGAGTAGAATAGACCACCCTAATTTTAAGCGAGATGTCGTAAAAGGCGACTAAGCTAAGGTGACCCGCCGTGTGGTATCCGGATTTGTCCGGATGAGACAGTATGTTTATATCATGTTGTGCCCACCCTACTTAGAGTGGGATAAGGGCAGGAGAATGTTACATACGAGTACAGGTGTTAAATGAGTCTTTATCGATATTATTCAAATGTATGCATTTTTCAGCTAAAGGCCGATTAATAAGCAAACCACAATCTTATCTAAAGCAAGTGATAGAACTAAGTTCGAAAAAAGTAATTTGTTAGAAATACAGTAAATAATCTTATAACGGCGCTTAAATGACGTTGTATCGGAATGTTAAAATAGTTAATGACATGGTCTAAAGTTAACAAACTTTCTTTCAAAGAAATTAACTTCATATAGTTCAACTGATAATAAACTGTGATAGCCCAGCGGTGAGACCGTGCGACTTTTGAGAGGGGGTCAAATGTTCAAACCCCGGGTAGGCACCAATAAGTTTTGCTGTTAAAACTTAGCACCTGGGTGACCAAACCTTGTTCGGTATTTTTTTAAAAGATATAAAAAAATTGTAATAAAAAAAAGAATAAAAGCGCCGGGTGACATGAGGGCTTCGATCCCAGGTTTTAAACTTTTTCGGTTCGCGCGTTACCCTTAGGCTATCACAGTTTGCATTATCATATCATTCATCGCAATATCATTTGCGTTCAATCTACATTTTAGCATTTTTAAAATGCCCAAATGCATTAACTAGTTTTTTTGTAGGGATTATTTTGGTTCTTTTTCTTAACTTGCTAGATCGATTTTCCTCTGTATATACAAGATTAACACATTTAAATATAAAAGATAATTGATAATTGCTATTTATCACACGCTGTTCGGTGAAGAAAATATCGTGAGGAAGGATAATATCTTAAGAGAATTTTTGGGATATATGTAATCTACTGATTCCGCATTGGAGCAGCGTGGTTGGTTTTAGCTCAATTCTTTCCAAAAATAGGCGAGAGGAGGCCGAGAGCCTATGCCTAGCAGTGGGATTGCAACAGGCCATTTCTTTACTTTTACTTGACTTCAAAGAACTTTAATAATAAAAATTAATTAACTGATTGCGTATAGGTCTTCATACAATCTTACTGATTATACGTTATTACTGAGAAAAAAAACACTTACCTGTAAGTCAGGGGTGTCAAACTTAAAAGCTTGAGTCAAATAAACAATACTTGACTTTAGGCGCCAAAAAAGCAATGTTTATAGAAACAAGAATTATTACTTTGATAAGTCATTGTAATGAACATATGTAACGTTAAAATACTAAAATGATCCGTGTAGTTTATAAATAAAGCATATTATAATTTTAATATCTGGTTGACCGAGCTTTGCTCGTTATTTTTTTTAAGGAAGATATAAATAAAGATGCAATATGAAATAAAAAAGGGATGATCATATATTGGACTTGGGCCGGGGTATTTTCTCCTTTTAAATCCGTCGTTCCCAACTGCGCTATTATAACTTTGCGTGTGACAGCGTAATTAGCGTTTGTTTTTTAATAAGATTGTAGCAGTTTTTTAGTGCCTGAAAACAGGGATGAAATAACATTTTTTTTAAATAAAACCTAGTTAGATGTTAGGTCATTTAAAGATTAAAGATAAAGATATGCTGGTTTTGTTTCTAATTTACACTTCTATTTTATTATTTCATCTGATATATTGATTGGGATGAAATAATATTATTTACGAGCCGCGAGTTTGACACCCCTGCTGTAGACAGTTATGTTTTTGTATCGGTAAGTATGCATGAAAATAAATAAAGCATATCCCATAATTTAAAGTTATATAGTGGTTTTCGCAATCTTTCATCCATGGATGAGTGCGTTTTGTATTGTTAATAGAACTAACAAGCAGTTTGCACATATTTTATACTTACGTATTTTTAAATAACTTTATTATATTTGTTTTATATTAGTGTTAAAAAGTACTGAATAAGTATTTTAACACTTGGCGCATTTGGGTTTATTTAATGGTTGTTGTATTGCGTTATATCCGCCGTGTGGTATCCGGCTGAGTAGAATAGACCAACCTCATTTCTTACCGAGGTGTCGTAAAAGGCGACTAAGGTAAGTCGACCCGCCGTGTGGTATCCGGCTGAATAGAATAACCCACCCTTTTTCTTACCAAGGTATCGTCGACAGCGGTAAGTTGACGTCAGGCAGGCGGCCGGTCATAAAAACGCAGCCAAATCATGTGACAGCATGTTAATAACATGCTGTGCCGACCCCACTTAGAATGGTATAAGGGCAGGAAGATGATGTATTGCGTTATATTTTCTCATACAAAATAAATTAAATATATGGGACAATCTCACACACGGTCGTCTGTCACCAAAGTAAGTAACTTACTACTTGTGTTATGGGTGACAGACAACTGGTGAATATATACTTATATAATTTTAAATACATACTTAAATACAAATATACAAGCAGGCTCGAAGAACCAACAAATTTTTGTTAGAAAATGTTGGCACTCGGTGGGAATCGAACCCACGACTCGCGGAACTGAAAGCAGGGTTGCTACCAAAATAATGACATTCTGCTTTTGATACAAGTGTACAAACAAACTTATGTGGAGCGGCGCTATCAGTCCAAAAATTTGAGTAATATGGCTGAATAACGTTGCTTGAAGGAATTGGTATAAGCTTCGGTCTTTTTTTCAAGATTTATACACGTTGCTTGTTGAACAAAGACATATTTTTTGCCGACGTGTGTAAACGTTGTGTCAATTAGCGTTTATCAAATTTGACGTGTAATAACGTTGCTCCTCTAAAGTGTTAACATTTCTGTTTAAGTGTTTGTTTATGTTTCATTAGTAAACTCTTTTTTGTAAAAAGAATACAGAATACACGTTCAATTTATGTAAAAAATTATGACAACTTCTACTATTATTTACGCTAGATCTTTACTAATAAAAGTTCATTTACAGTAAAAATGCAATATAAATTAATTGATTTAAAGTTCTTCCTCACTTTACATTTCATTTGAATTGAAAGTTGCATTTGACTAAAATAATACCAGAAATTTTTTACTTACTTACGTATAATGATGTGCATGCTGTGGCACCTAAAGGCAGTGCATTTAATGACTTTTGTGGCGTATTTAGTTTATTCTAATGTTTTAATGTAACTGCCACTGGTTGTTCCGAATAAATAAAATAAAAATATTCACAAAAAAATCTAATATTATCAAAGTCGAGTAATCTAATGTAGATTGGAAATAATCCATAGTAGATTCAGAAAGTGAAACTTTCAAGTTCATATTCAATTAAACTTTTGATAGGTAACTAGTAAAGGCGCTCGCTCGCTTGAAGAGACCGTAACAAAAATCCATATAATTGATTGATTAGACAACCATCGATAAAAATAACATGTCTATTATTCATAAAATACCGAACGTTAATAATTATATATGATATATCCTCTGCCACTAACCTACAGCTGTTAGAAGACCTGTTTGACCCTAGAACGACAGACAGCTACAAGTATTTGTCATGGATTTTACCGATGTTTATACGAGATGTCGATTTACATTCAATACCTCTTCAATGTTTATCTTGACGAGTGATCATGAAATATCCAAACATGTAGTCATTCTTACATTTACTTCACAGTATATTTCTAGAAATTTAATTTTTCTGCATAAAAATATATATTATTATAAAAAATGGCGACGTATATATTGCTAGGAAAAGCCCCTCTTTTCTTTTTTGGAGAGAAGGATTGGAGCTAAGACCTAGCACGCTGCTCCATTGCGGTTTGGTACACATATCCCTAGAATTTTTTAGAGATATGTAAGTTTCGTCACAATGTTTTCCTTAACGTGTGATAAATTGCAATTATCAATTAGACACATAAGTTTAAATAGAAAAATTCCGTTCGTTTTTACATACTCCTCTGTGTAGGACTAATTTTGGTGGAAACAATTTTATTTCACGATCCTGTATCAATTACAATAAGAAATATAATTACATTGACATGTTTAGCACTAACTTAGTTCAGTTTAAAAAAATATCCGAGACAACCCTAACTAAATTTTCCTTTTGTTTTGTCTTTTATAATTATTATTTTTATTCTTCTATTTTGCGCATGGAATTTTTAATTTTTATTACTATCTTTTTGTTGGCTTTTATGATTTATAAAATAGTGGAAACTTTATTGGTCAATGATCTATACATTTTTACTAGCTACTAAGTATGTACTGTTTGTTTCTTTTGAAAAATAAATAAATAAAAACTCCTTGGTGCCTGCTTGGGGTTTGAAAACCTCCTGGAAAGAGTCACACGGTGTCACCGCTTGGATATCACAGCTTTATAATGCACAAAGTAGGAACCGACATAAGCTTGCGGCTACTGCTTTGGGCCTTGCAAAAATACGTGTCGTTTGTGGGTTTGGATATAAGATTCTATAACAAAATTCCGCAATCAATTTTGTATGACATTAGAGCAGTTTAAAAACAATATTAAAAAGAGACTGAGGACAGAAAGCTATACAAGGATTACATAGATGATAAGAATAACGAAAAGAAGACTAAGCGTAACTGGTAATAAGAATTTTATTTTTAAAAGACAACCGCCGAGTTTCTTGCTGGCTTTTCTCGGTAGGAACAGCTTTCCGAACCAGCAGTAGAGTTGACGATTCAAAAGCAATTGTTAACAAGCTTTTTCGAATAAAAAATAGTGTGAATTTTGAATTGTGTAGTGAAAGCATCTGAAGTGTACTTTTATTCCTAAAAATTAAAAATTTTTCGAACGACTATAATGGGACTATAAAGGGCGTGAATTTTTCCATCAACAGTTTAATAATTTTGTCAAAATTTTATTTAGGTACAATTTAATATATTTAGGTAAAACGATGATAATGAGTTATGATGACAAAACCATCTAATCACCATCAGGCAAATATTTTAAAAGAGCTGTAAGTTTATTATTTATTTCATAAATTATTTTTCATAAATTAAATTTAGTATTTCCGTTATTTTTTAAATTTTGAAATTTAATTATCTCTTATCTCGCTCGTGACTTAAGTCTTAATCAATACTGAACCTTAACGACACTTAAATTGACAAAATGGGAAAAAAATAATGAAGCGCAATTTTAATCTCAAGAGTATGAATTGAGGTTTTATATAAAGTAACATATTAATTTAAAAAAACCTCAAAAAATTTACTTTCAAAACGTAGACTAAAATTGTGAAATTATAGACTAAAATCATGTAACATGTTACCGTTTTGAAACAGGTATTTTTTCTATCTAATATTGATATAATTATAGTTTAAGATAAAATTCACGCATAAATTTATCGTTAACGTAGTTAGTTTGCAATTTTCATAGTTTTGTTAGTTTTTTCATGTTTTCTTAAAGATATAGTATGTACGTAGTTCACTTTTTTATTATATCATCATCATTTTTATATCACAAAACCAAAAAGGTTTTAATTAAAAAACCTAAAATACAATTATGAAATATAAATTTATCAAATATAAATTTATCAATATATAATTAATTAAAATAATGTATTGCATTTACTCACATCGTTCCATTTTATTACACAGAGTAACAACACACAATCACAGATAACATATATGGTCCCAAAGGAAAACCGCGCGAAATTTACAATGTTCACTCGCGTCGCGTGGTTATAGACGAACGGCCTTCGCAGAAATGTACACTCCAGCACTTGCTACGACTCGGGCTGCCCTAGACAAATATTTCCGGAATAGGTCAAAATTTAAATTACTTGTGAAGTTAATAAATATAATTGTTACTAATTAAAATAACCGGCTTTCGATGTGTTTAAGGGATTTTTCTAGGGCATACATTACTTGTGCATTCAGTAATTATTTGATAATTATATAATACTAACTTAATACATAAAAGGGGTATAAAATCAAAATTTTATAATTAATTAAATACCTTATTATTAATACTTTAAATCTAAATAAAATACAATATAGTTTATAATTTATATGAAACATATATTTTACTAGTGGTACGTTTTTATTGACCTTATTTACTCGTCTTCAGGAAGAGTGATGCTTAATTAAACCCAGCATGCTTTAATGTAGATTGGTTAAATATAGTTCTGAAATTATCGTAGTAAATACAAAATTTAATACAAGTTTCAAAAATATGTTTTATTTCAGTGTGAATTTTATTATGATTAGTAAATATTAAGGGCATAAATTTTATAAGATACTCATAGGTGACAGACAGACCCTTAAGTAAGGGTCACCTTGCGGTCATCGCGGCTTTCTAAACGTTACTTTAAGGAGTTTTTTATACGATTATATTTACCTTTAGTTTATCGAGTATTACGTTCAATGGACTATTTTATAGGGGCGAGGCACGGCACCCCGCTCCCGCGCATCCACCGCGCGGGAAGACGCTGGTTTAATTAGCCTAAATATGATACTAATATAATGTATAAAAGAATAAACGCCCAGTATGCAATATGCATCGATAAGGCTTGCAACTTGCTGGTTTTAATTACTCTCCAAACAATCATCCTTCGCTAGTCACACCTGTTCGCCAAAAACTCTTTAGGCCTCTTTACACAAAAACAAACGAGTAATATCTAAGTTTTAAATAAAGAAGACATAAATAACCACTATTTTTTTTGGACTTAACTTAAACTTAAACTTTTATTTTTTTAAATTTTTCTTTCCAATTTTTGTTTAAATTTTTAATTTTTTTACAGCATTTAAAAAATTACCGAGCAAAGCTCGGTCACTCAGGTACTTACATTTAAACCTTTTTATTAAATACGTGTAATTTCTATATAATGACTGCTTTTAACTATACTATTGGATTATAATTATAAAGTTATATAATATAAATGTCTTTACAGATTGGAAAAGCTGTCTGAAAAAAATAGCGAGCAGTTTTGAACTGTAATAAGATTATAGAATAGTTTCCGAACATATTTGGATGTTATTCTTAATAGAGAATTAACTAAGAACAGATTCTATTTAAACCAACTCTAACATAGACGCGGAGATGTCGTTTTTGAATTTATTAGTTTTATATCGAGATTCGAAAACTTATAGATTGAACGCATAAATGCTAGTTTTATTTGGTATATCGTATTTGTTAGAGAACTTTAAACTCTATCCCGACCAGTTAACGAGAAATAATAAATTTTGACAGACAGTCAGTATCACTGCGACCTTGCTTATTCATATTATAATGTACAATTTATCATTTCTACACAGAACCTGTTATACGATACATTAGTATATTTATCAACTTTTTTATATTGATAACGGGATAGGAGAGATGTTTTTTCCATTAGGTTATTTTGTAAAATATTGTTTTACCTACCGTTGACTAAACTATTGGTGCAGGTGGAAGTTACCCCGCCTTCAGGTCCGCAGAGCGTAGGTTCGATTTCCGACTAGGGCTAATATTTTCTAAATACAATTTATTTATTCTTCGAGTCTGATTATATTTATTTACTTTAGTATGTATAAATATAAATATAAATATCCCACTCTAAGTGGGGTCGGCACAACATGATACAAACATGTTGTCACATTTTTTTTGATTTGGCTTCGTTTTTTACGACCGGCCTGACATCAACTTACCTTAATCGTATTTTACGACACCTCGGTAAGAAAGAGGGAGGTCTATTCTAATTAACCGGATATCAGACGGTGGGCCAACTTACCTTAGTCACCTTTTACTACACCTCGGTAAGAAATGAGTGTGATCTATTCTACTCAGCCGGATACCACACGGTGGGTCGACTTACCTTAGTCGCCTTTTACAACACTTCGGTAAGAAATGAGGATGGTCTATTCTATTCAGCCGGACACCACACGGCGTAATCACTATCCACTAACTATTATTATCATTAGATACATGCTCTCGCGGGCAGTAGTAAAGCTCCCAAAAGGAGAGTTTTTAATAACCGTGGAACGTCTTCAACATAATTCAAATAAAATAAATTAACAGTAACAATAAACCGTAACATATTACTAACCTAAACCTTCCGGAATTATTGCTCTATAGTTTAGTAAAAACCGTACAAAAATCCATTCAGTAGATTTTGAGAAAATCGATCACACACAGCTTTTGGAACTTTGTTTTATAATACGTATAGATTTCATATCGTCTTTAAGTCGTTTAATAATTGGCTCATTTTATAAAATTTATTGTTTTCACACTTTCTCCTTAATTCTATATTATATTATAGTTAATTTATTCGTATTTTGCGGAATATTTTCATCACGCAATATAATAACGGTCAACCGCAACCTGGTCTGATGAAATTACGTTTGTAAACAACTTTTTCTTTTAATTCGAAAATAAATTATTTATTCCTATTTTAACGGTATTATTATTTTGATGTTTTGAATAGATTTTGGTAAAAAAAACTGAAGTAACTGCTGGTTACTATCACGCAGATAGGCCTCCTTTTCCTTTTTCAGAGCTTACCACGCTGCTCTAATGCGAATTGATAGGTTACACATATCCTCGAAATTCTTTAGAGATATGCAAGTTTCCTCACGATGTTTTCCTTCACTGAAAAGCGTGTGATAAATTGAAATTATCAATGAGACACATAAGGTTTAACAAAAACTCATTGATGCCTACCCGGGGTTTGAACCCGTGATCCCCTTGAAAGAGTAGCACGGTCTAACCACTGCACCATCACAGCCAATTTTTTACTTATTACTAAATTAATTTGTAAATTAATGTTTCTTTCAAAATTGACAATACAAAGGTATTAACAGACTATATTTGAGAAAACAATCGCAGGTAGCTACCCATCATTATTCACTTAGCCCACTCTAAGTGTGTTCAGCACAACATGTTTTAAACATGTGTTACATAATTTGGCTAATTTATATGACCTGCTGCCTGCCTGATGTCAACTTAACTTAGTCGCCTTTTATGACATCTTGGTAACAAACAGGGAGGTCTGTTTTATTCAGCCTGATACCACATGGTGGTTTAACTAAGCTTAATCGCCTTTTACGACTACTCGGTCAGAAATGAGGGTGCTGTATTCTATTTAGCCGGATACCACACTGCGCTTACCTTAGTCGCTTTTTACGACACCTCGGTAAGAAATGAAAGTGGTCTTTTCTACTCAACCGGATACCACAATGCGGGTCAACTTACCTTAGTCGACTATTACGTCACCTTGGTAAGAAATGAGATTTGTTTATTGTATTTAGCCAGATAGCACAATGTGCTCACCTAGTCGGCTTATACAAAACCGCGGGTAGAAATGAGGGTGGTCTATTCTACTCAGCCGGATACGGCACAGGTAGCTTACTGGCCACCTTAGTGCATAAATTACAAGCTTTCACTTTTTTAACTAACATCAATCAGGCTTGAATCGTTACTACCTTCAATTATGAATCGATTGCGGTATGCAATTAGTTGTGTTAAAATTGTTTACGCCCAGAACACTTAGCAGAAGCCGAATTTTTTTTTTCATTTATTTCCTCCTTCAATCGATTTGTATTACAGATATTTTTAAATACCTTAAATAGAAAATTTATAAGCTACTAGCAATTGCCAGCGGCAGTTAATGAAGCTTACTAGTTAATGAAGCTCACTAGTTAATGAAGCTCACTAGCTTGTGAAGCTCACTAGTTAATGAAGCTCACTAGTTTGTGAAGCTCACTAGTTCGTCAAGGTCACTAGTTAATGAAGCTCACTAGTTAATAATGCTCACTATTTCGTGAAGCTCACTAGTTCGTGAAGCTCACTAGTTCGTGAAGCTCACTAGTTAATGAAGTTCACTAGTTCGTGAAGTTCACTAGTTCGTGAAGCTCACTAGTTCATGAAGCTCAATAAATAATGAATGATTGAAGCTCACTAGTTAATGAAGCTCATTAGATAATTAATTAATGAAGCTCACTAGTTAATGAAGCTCACTAAATAAGGAATTAATGAAGCTCACTAGTTAGTGAAGCTCACTAGTTTGTGAAGCTCACTAGTTAATGAAGCTTACTAGTTCATGAAGCTCACTTGCTTTCAAGGCTTAAGAAGTTCCCTGGCTTATAAAACTACAGGTCTATCTACCTACAAAAAAAATTAAAATTATTTGGATTTATAGATTACGGTTACCAACATTACGGCGCCCGCAGTTATCTAAAAGTGAATTTCCTAATAAGCATCACTTCACTGTACGTCAAGACTACATATTTCTTATCACATCTTATCCGAATTATCAACTTATTGGGATTAGAATGAAGTTGTTTCATGTCATTAAATTTATAGTTTTTTTTACATACTAATGATCCAGTGAAGATTTCACGTCGGCTCAAACAAAACTAGTTAATAATTTCCCGTGCCGCTTCACCGCGTACTATAATATGCAAGTTTTTGCGATGTTGTTTGTGCTTCGCTTTTTATATGAAACCTATTCATGCACTTCCTTTTTCTTATAGCGATAACGTAATGTATAAATAATTTAAGTACCAATGAACTTATTATGTGCACTGTAAAGTAACAATGTTGGCTCTATGTCAGATATAACTGAACCACTACCATACCATATAGATAAAAGGAATAATTTCAAAAAAATGTAATTCTACACATTTTATTTTTTTAGTTTTTGAGTGAAGTGTAATTTTAAAGTTCGTGTCATTATAGTTTTTATTTTTACTAATTTTTTTTTATTTTTTCTACATTTTTATTTTTTTTTGTTTTTGACTGAAGTGTGATTTTAAAGTTGAGTGTCAATAGAGTATTTAATTTTTTTTAATTTTACTACATTTTTATATTTTTTAGTTTTTGACTGCAGTATGATTTTAAAGTTCAGTGCCATTAGAGTTTCATAAACCAATAAGATGGTATATATTTTACTAGCTGTGCCAGCAGCTTCGCCCGCATGGAAATCGGTGTGTCACAATTTTTTTCCCAAATTGAACGAACTTTTTTGAACATAAAAGTAGTTATCATGAGTTAATTATAAGAGATTTTTTAATAACTTTCACCGTTTACTTAGCGCACGCAAGGAAAGCTTTAAATTTGTGGCATTTTATTATTGCTTGGCAATATTTTTTATTGCTGCTCCTCTTCTTTTCATTTTAGCGTGATGTTATATAATCTATAGCCTTCCTGGACAAATTGTCTATCTTATAGTCAAAGAATTTTTCAAATGAGTCTATTAGTTCCTGAGATTAAAGCGTTCAAACAATCAAAAAAAAAACCTCTTCAGCTTTACATATTAGTATACTCATAGATTATTTTATAGAAAATACCCAAAGTTGCTATTTTCACTCTTATTTTATGAATATAGGGAGACATGTTTATACAAACGATGTATTATCATATTATACAACGCGCTTATACAATGTATAAGTTTGTCTCTTTATATTGTATAATCGTGTCTCAATTTTATATTGTATAATAAGCGATTGGTGTCGATTATACATATACAAAGCGGCGATCTACACTCGTTAAAGCCGACAAAATTTAAAGCTCTCCTTGCGTGCTTTAAGTAAACGGTGAAAGTTATTCAAAATCATGTATTACAAAATAGTTCCCCTCTAAAAGTTTTTAATAAAAGTACGCGACAGCATATGTCTAGCTTTTAAGGTTTTAACCATTTTTATGGTTATCAAAATAGTATATTACGGTTTTAATCTTTCCACGCGGGCGGAGCCGCTGTCGATAGCTAGTAAATCAATAAAACTGTTTAAACACTTTATTTGTAAGATCTACCAAACAGATATAAAACAAAGTATAATATGAATTATTGCTAATATAAAATCACACATAACTATTTGAACTTCTGAAGTGGTTAAGTAAACAACCATTATCAATCGGGAAAGTTCAATAAAAGAGGTATTACCATAAATATGAGGATTATAAGTCGTTAATATGACGGTAGAAAACTGTACGACAAAACTGTTACGATCCTGTTTTAACGTGTATGGAAATGAGATAAAATAAATGGAGGATGTTTTTATCATTACAATTTACGACTAATGATATATGAATCTCGGTATATTCTAAGTATATATCTCGGGGGTGAAAAGGTGAAGTTTGTCCCAGTTCAATTAACTAATCTTTACTTATTTTTAATATATATAAACCAAGTCCAAAATAGCTGTCTGTCTGTATGTGATCGATTTTCTCTAAATCTCATGAACGGATTTTACTGAACGTACGGTTTTTACTGAAGGGTAATAGAATTCTTCCGAAAGATTTAGGTCAATACTATATAACTGTTACGTAAATTGTGTTAAAGAAGTTGCGCACTAAAGTAATGTATTAGAAAATAATATAAAAAGTCCGAGAGCGCATGTCTCTATCTTTTATGATTCTTATGGTTTCAAAATTACAATTCGGGAATAATTTTGAGACTTCCATGGGGGGATAAGCCGGTGGCACAGCTAGTCACTACTACATAACTGAAATATGTCCTTTATTATTTCAAAGTGCAAGTACTTAAACTGAATCATTAACTGTGGACCTCATAACAAAGGATATGTTTTTAAGTAGACGCTGAAGCGAGCTATGATTTGCGTTAAATTCAAATTCAATATATTCTTTAGTCAAGTTGACTTTTAGAAGTACTTTTGAATCTTCAAATTATAATGAAGCTACCACTGGTTCGGAAAGCTCTTACCGAGAATAACCAGCAAGAAACGCAGCGGTCTTTCTTTTGAAAAATAATATATAGTCATTTAAGTTATCAAACAAGCTTACAATCTAATCTAGCGCATAGCTGTCAACTTAAATTCAAGCTTTCTTATCATTTACGTAATATTAAATGACATAATAAGCTTAATTTATAAATGTATTTTTAAGTGCTTTTTTTATCTTGTCTTAAGGTAAATCAATAAAGTCAAATCATTGTGACGTCCATAAGAAGGTCTTAGAAAACTACTGGAATACAATAGTTAGAAAATCATATGATGTGGATATTATTTCTTCATCATCATTCTCCTGCGCTTATCCCACTCTAAGTAGAGTGGGGACATGTTTAAAACATGCTATTACAAGTTTTAGCTAGTTTAGCGTTTGGCTGCCTGCCTCACGTCAATTTTCCACCATTGTTTCGGGAGGTGGCTCCTGCCAAGAAGAAAAGCAAGAAACTCGGCGGAAACTCTTGTATTTGTAATGCATGGGTTTTAGGAATCTTGTGTGTTTAAGGTATAATTAGTTAAGCATAGTAAAAGCTTTTAATAAATAAAAGCTTTTTGCAAAATTTCATATCCCTACTGTTAACCGTTGAGGAGTTTCCCCGTCTGGAGTCAATCCTGGCAGCAGAATTAAGTTATGCTTGTCATAAACATGCATTGTCATTGGGACTGGACCAGTATGTAAAATTTCATTTCAATCGGACCCCGGGAAGTGGGTCAAATTTAACTTGCAAGATTCCACCAAGGAATAGTATAGTTGTTCCTGAGATTAGCGCGTTCAAACAAACAAACTCTTCAGCTTTATTTATTAGTAAAGATTAATATACTTGTAACATCAATTTGTATAATTTATAGAATTAGGCGTTACTTTGTGGAGATCCATAATACAAAAGTAATAATAAAATTATTTAGCTATAATCCTCAATAAATCTTTGAAATTTATCGCGAATTTTATTATTACTTTTGAAGTATAATTTAATCCTAAAACAAATAGATTTGAAATGTCGAAATAAGCTTCAGTATATATAATTCATTTTAAATGTTGCACGGGTTTTGTGATAGTAATTTATGTTTCGCATAAAATCTTTTTGCGAATTGATAATAAATTTAGATAAATATTATAAATTGTATATTATTTGATACAAAGATTCGTTCAGGTCATACGTTTAGTAAGATTAAACGGGCGTGATCAAATATTTTGGAATTATTAGAATATAAAATTTACTGTAATGTTTTATTTATGGCAACGATTTTGTTAGTTTCATGACATATATACTCGTAGACTTGAATGTAAATTTATACATACATGTCCTACTACTTCGTTTGTCTTAAATTTTGTTAAATTTAGCCAAAAAAGACAAAAACGTCCTGATGATGCGAAGCGAAGAGATTTTAGTAGTGAGTGTGTGTAGTGTGCTTGTGTGGAGTTTAAGTAGTGGCGGCGTTTTGTGATACGAGTGGTAACTTGTCCTGCATGTATAAGGTATGTGAATGTTGCCTGCTTCATACACTTAATATTACATAGATTCTCTTAAAAAACGTGGATTACAGCAAAATAATTCTATTGTAACTTCTATACTAAAACAAAAAGCTATATATCTATACTAATATATAAAGTTGAAGATTTTTTGATTGTTTGAACGCGTTTATCTTAGGAACTACTAGAAAGATTTGAAAAATTCTTCCAGTTTAAGATAGTCCATTTATCGAGGAAGGCTATATAACATCATGCTAAGATGAATAGGAGAGAAGCAGAAATAAAAAATATTAGGATAACGGCAAAATTTAAAGCTTTCCTTGCGTGCGCTGAGTAAACGGTAATAGTTATTAAAAAATCATGTATTACAAAATTGTTCCCCTCTAAAAGTTCTAAATAAAAATCCGCGACAGCATATGTCTAGCTTTTAAGGTTAACCTACTTTAACCATTTCTTATGGTTATCAAAATACGATATTACGGTTTTAACGTTTCCACGCGGGCAGAGGCGCAGCGATTGATAGTAAAAGCTATATGGAGAAAACATAAGGAAATATACAAATAATACAGCTCCACGCCACTGTATTAAATTAAAGCGGCAATAGGCCGCCTTCGTAGCTAATCTAATGTACAATACTTGGATCTTTATGCTGACATCCTGGAAAGGACCAACCGGCTATAAACCGGCTTTAGAAAGTGGGGTAGCATCAAGACATACAACCCAAGTGACCGGCGAATAGTGGATGAGTACAATAATAAATACAATTGGAAATCTCTACTACTTTATCTTTGAGAAGCGAAACCACTTGGAAATCTGTACTCCTTCACTTTTAAGTAGTGAGGAATTCCTTAGTGAGATAATTAATTTTTACTTAATTACAAACTATCTTTAATATTTAAATGAGTTAATCTTGTATGTATATTTATAAATATATTTCCCGAATCTCGGAGACGGCTCTAACTTCTTTCTTGAATGTAGAGGTTTTTGGAGGGAAAAATTCTATTAAAAAAATGTCTTTTTATCCCTGTTTTTGGGAAAATGCCAAAATTTAATGCTAAATGTATGTTATGGTAGTTCATATGTTATGGTAGTTCATTTGGGGAACAGCCTAGAGAGGTGAAAATACCTAGGTTCGAGCCCCACCTGCCTATTTGTTTCATTTTTTTTAATTTTCATTATTTTTTATATCTTTAAAAATTTACCGAGCAAGGCTCCGAGATACTTATATTAATCTGTTACAAAACTTGTCAAACAGGCGCATAATTCAAATATGAAGTATATTACAACACATTACGTTAATATTAAGTTGTGATAACCCAGAGGTGACACCTTGCGCCTCTCTAGAGAAGATCATGGATTCAAATCCGGGGAGGCACTAGAGCCTAGGCCATCAGGCCTAAACGAACAACCGGCGTAAGGGCTGCGAGGAATGGCCTGGGTAAGGAGGTACGCCTCGAAGCCCGTACCACACCCGTCTTCAGGCGAGGAGGACCCCCTGCTCGGGGAGGCACCGATGAGTTTTTCTATTTAAAGTTTTGTGTCTAATTGATAATTGCAATTTATCACACGCTTTTCAGTGAAGGAAAACATCGTGAGGAAACCTGCATATCTCTAGAGAATTCTAGGGATATGTGTAACCTACCATTCCGCATCGGAGCATTGTGGTAGGTCCTTAGCAATCCAATCCTTCTCTCCAAAAACGGAGAGACGAGGCCTATGCCCAGCAGTGGGATAGTAACAGGACGGTACGTTACTTTTTTTACATTACCATTTAATATTATTCTTATTTGTTTGTTTCAAAGAATTTCAAATCATTAATAGTTTTAAGGTGCTTAGTGGAGACTTCCCACCAAAAACGCAGTCTTGGTTGATTCCCTTTCACTAAAAATACAGCCGAAATAAAAAACTGAAAAAAAAAAATTGTAATGTAATAACAACGTAAGATGTGATTTGATTTCCTGTAATTGGTACTACATAATTAATTTAAGACTATTTGGATATTTTTGGGTGAAATAATATGTTATGCTTTTGGAAATTCGTATAAATAAATAAACGTAAGATTTATAATATATAAGTCCATATAGAGCAGAAGTCCTAAAGAGTAAAATATCTAAAATGAAACAAAATAGATTCATTATTTACGGTTATCAATGTCAAAAACGAAATAGTTTTTCATTTATTTCGCGCCGATTCAGCCTTTCGAATATATATAGGGAGGAATATATAAAAGAACAAATGGAATGGAAATATAAGCTTGTGAATAGTCTACAAAATGATTTTCTTATCATACTCCCATTTATCCCACATTTCATGTTTCTAGAAATTATTTATTAGATTTTGAAATTTAAAGCCACTGGGTGAAAGGTATGCATTAACATATTATATATGGTCATTTTATGACCGCTGGACTGTCACTAGTAGATATGTATTGTACATTTTGATGCTATACAAAATACTATTAAGATATTTTAGGTACACATTGATTTACAACATTATTTATTTATTTATTTATGTACCACAAGTTAACAGATACATTATTTAAATAGAAAAAATGTGTACAAAGGAAAGCTTATCGCTATAAGCGATCTCTTCCAGCAGCCCTAAGAGTGTTGGGAAACATATTTGATTGTGGTATAGGTACAAATGTGGTAAAGGAATATATTAATAAAATTTTACATTATGCTTAGACATATTTTTATGTGACTAGAGGGAGGCCGAAAAAGAGATGGTTGGATTGTTTGTAATACGCATATAAAAGGAGTAGCGCCAGAGAATGGGAGCAAATAAATGTTGTACCAACCCCACTTAAAGTGAGATAAGGGCAAAAGAAAAATTGTTTTATACCAAATTGCAATAAAGCGTAGCGCAGCGCCTAAAGCGCCAGTATTAAAAAATCCATATCTTGAATAAGCAAGAAAGCACTTGTTTTTTCTATATTTCGTAGTGTTACTAGATCACTTTAATAGTAACCGTGTGATATTTATTAACAATCATAAATATGCTCTAATAATAGAGTTCTTAGATAACGAAAGAAGTGAACTATAGAAAAGCATTTATACCAATCTTAGTTTTTAATTTTTTGAGATTGTTAATGTATAGAAACCGGCTATATTCAGGTATCATTCCTTTAGTTAGTTAGTCTGACTAGTTGGGAGCCCATCCGGGGCACTTAGAATCAGACGTGAGTATAGCTGGTTTCTACACATTAAATATGAATACTACACCCGATAGTAATGAGATCTTTTTTCACAGACAAACAATCTTTACCAAGCTTGATAACCAACTTGTGAATTTAAATCTTTCTCAACAAGGCTAAACAATTCAACCAGCGTCCTAAGTCTTTACCGATAAGGTCAATGAAGACCATAGAAAACCCTAGACCCTTAGAAAGTGTGAGATTCTAAACATTGTACCACGAACTTTCTAAGGTTTATAAATTGATTACTTTAACCTTATCACTTCATTTAGTACATTATTATTAACTCGTTTTGTGCATATCTAACAGTCGATCTTAGCATCTTCCCAATTAGATGGAGTCTTGAAATTTTATGGATAACTTAAGAGTAAGGCTCAGTTTATAAGGCCATTTATGATTAATGAATAGGTACTTACTTCTCAATATGATAAAATAATCTTGAATATTTAAATTGTATATAAACATATATATAAAGCTGAAGAGTTTGTTTGTGAAATTGTTTGAACGCGCTAATCTCAGGAACTACTGGACCGATTTGAAAAATTCTTTCAGTGTAAGATACTTTATTGAGGCCTTTATAACATCACGCTAAGATGAATAGGAGAGGAGTAGCAATAAAATATATTACGAAATCGGCAAAATTTAAAGCTTTCCTTGCGTGCGGTGAGTAAACGGTAATAGTTAAAAAAGTCGTGTATTGCAAAATTGTTCCCCTCTAAAAGTTCTAAATAAAAGTCCGCGACGGCATATGTCTAGATTTACGGTTAACCCACTTTAGCCACTTTTATGGTTATCAAAAGCTTATAATACGGTTTTAATCTTTTCACGCGAGTGGAGCTGCTGGCGATTGCTAGTATAATATAAATTTCGGAAACGACAATTTTCATGAAACTTAGTATGTAGAAGATTTGGGGGGTGATATACCTAGCTAGATTTTATTTAAAAAAATATTATGTTATCGCTGTTTTGAGGCATTGAAAAACTTTTATAATATTATTAGAAAGCAAAAGCTGATTACGCTGTCATTTGTAAAGGTATAATAGCTCAGCTGGGAACAAAGGGACTTTAAAAGTGAAAATATCCTTTATAGTCCCACATATGTCCATCTCATTTTTTATTTTTTTTGGATCTTTTTTCATATCTTCGAAAAAAATAGTAAGAAAAGCACGGTCACCCAGGTATTATATAATTATATTTGAACACAATTTTCGTTTCAATAGTTTATACACAAGAGATTCTTAAAAAAATTAAGTAACCTGCCAAACCGTATAAGAGGAGCGTGGTGGGTTAGAACTCTATACTCAGTTTTCCAAGAAAACAGGAAGTCTGTGCAAATCTATAAAATTTATACAAATCTGTTTTTACTCAATTAATTATTATATAACATTATTCTGTCTTTCAAATCTATTAATTTATATATAAAAGAAAAACTATGTAATGTACTTATGGACTCGGAAACTGCTGAACCGATTTTAAAGAAATTTACAGACCATCTTTCGATTCACCCAGCGGATAATCCTGTAAAATTTGGTGGCGATCGGAACATTTATTTGAACTGTCAAATCGAAACAAAACCACCAAATGAGCCACAGCAACGAGTGCCAAACCGCTAGTTTAATTATAAATAACATAAACATGCTTCTCTTTAAGAGTTATACATCAAACCTTGTTAAAGTCATAATGAAGGTGTCAGTACTTGACAGACTTTATTAACAGTGTTGGACGTTTTAAGCCGAAATAATTTACCCAAGATCTAGGAAGTGATTGTAATTTACATTCCCCGATGTTTCGAGCCGAGCTTGAACAATAGAGCCATTCCGTTGATTGACTCGCGAACATTTCCCGGATGCGTTTTTCTTATAACACGTTTCCTTGCGTGTAAACTTATTCAACAAAAAATATCCATTTGCGTATGATACTTCGTTTTATATTAAAAATTATAAAGGAAGCAGGTGTCAATGAAACGGTTTTAAGGTAACAATTATTATATTTGCAATACCTAGTATAGTTCTGCTACGTGATGCCCTATAGTTACCGTGCTTGAACTAAAGATTTCGTAGATTTACACTCCTAGTAAGCAAGTACAAGTTTTTCTAAAAAACTTATTAAAATATTTTTTAAGAGTAGTTTATATTTCATTACTTACGTATATAATGGATATCCAGTTCAATGTAATATATATAATAAATTAAATTAGGTAAACTGACTCGCCGTGTGGTATGTGGCTGAGTAGAATTCTCTTTCTTATCGAGATGTTGCAAAAGGCGCCTAAGGTTAGTTGACGTCAGGCAGGCGGGCGGTCGGAAAATACCCAGCCAAACCATATGACAACATATTTCGTTGTTGTTCCGACCCCAAACTCGGAGAACGAACAAATTGTTTTTTAGAAAATGTTGGCGGGCATCGAACCTGAGACCCACGGAACTGAAGCCATGGTTAATACCAAAAAAAAAATAGTAATCAAAAAATAATACACGAAAACTAAACATCGTAATAAAATCTTTTTTTTATATAGCTTTATAAAGCTCAGAGTCAGCGGCTGATGGAGCGAATTTGGAGTATTTCGTGATCAAATCAGAAATGAGGAGATCCGTAGTAGAACTAAAGTTAACGACGTAGTTCAGGGTGTCGCGAAGCTGAAATGGCGATCAACGGATATATTGCGAAGAACCGATGGACGTTGGGATCTTAGGTTGCCTGTCAATCGGAGTGAAGAGAGCCTGCATAGCGGAGAAAGGTTATTAACCAATAGCATTTCACAAAATCTCCGCTCTCTTAAGTGGATAGGGAGAGATGCTAATAGTTTAAAATTCATACAAACGAAGCGGTGCGGAGAAACGGAACAGGGAAACAAGTTTGGGTGCGGGCTAGAGCGCGAGCATTTAGGCAATCACCCTCCCCCGAAAGCTCAAAATGTCGTCCGTAACAGGCTCCGTTTTCTCTCGAGGTCAAAAGGAATGGCCACAGCCCCTACTCTGACCGCTCATGACCCTAGAGGTTATACGGCCCCTTCGTCTCCACATGCGAGAAGGATCAGTCCTTTCGCGATTATGCTCAGCAGTCTCCTTTCTGACGGCTTCATAAAAGGAAGACACCGCTTTCCTATCTCTATCACTTCTCAATATGGCGGAGACTACCGCTTGTAGAGAAAGGTCTCGTCCGATACTACTTATCAAGACACGCCACTCCACATCGACGCAGCCTTAGCTCGACATATTGAAAAATACACTCCACATGAAAGGCACTACGTAACTCCGCTCCGCATTACTCCCTGGCTCGACTCCGCTACCTCGCTCCGCTGCAGTTAGGTACCCTAAGATTGACTCGCTCCACTCCAGTGGACAGACACCCTAAGGTGTAAAAATGGCGACCCTGCACAAAAAAACGCCCTGTCGGTAGAACTTGCTTCCTCGAACTTTATAAATTTTCCAACGCTATAATCCCGTGGTCCACACAGAATATCCGGTCATACATCGACCTTGGAATACATTAAAATATTAATCAATGCCTTATAGGCATATACAAATCGATATGCAAATTTTAAAAACAACTTACTAACTTAACCAAAGATTAACTGGCCGCTTCCAAGCTATGATTTAAAAAAGAAAATAGGGTTATAATAGAAAATAAATTTGTAACTAATGATTAGAAACGCAATAATTTTAATTTCATCTCCGCATATGGGAATTTATATTAAGTGAAAGTTTATCGAACTTCAAAACGGTACGCTACAATATAATTGCCTCTGTTTAGTCGGTCATCACTGTTTTTTTGGAGTTCCCTAGTACAAAAGATTGGACGATGAGATTAGCGGTAATGGTTTAGTGTTTAAACTCCCCCAGCTTCATATTCCCGAAGGATAAATGAAATATTTTTAGCCTATATGTTAACCCAAGCATTAAGCACTATCTGCCCTGAACGAACTGTTAACGGAGTGGCCTAACTGCGACATATTTGCAGACCAATGGAAAAGCATAGTGTATTGTTGCCTACATTTCAGTTAGCGTTACAACTTCACTATGCTACTAGGTTAAGTTTTTATTTTTAATTTCAATAGTTGTTTGTATTCTATATCCTGTCATGTGTATTGTTTATTTTATGTATGATTTTTAATGTTAATTAGTATAATTGGTTACCGTTCTAATTAATTCAAATAAATAAATAAATAAAAAAAGATAATACACTCAACTTTCGAAGTTACATAATTAGTACTAATTTTTACTGTGCGTCTTTAGATTATTGTTGTTGCGTTATTTTGGGTTCGAGGGTAGTGAGTGTGTGTAGTGCTTGTGTGGAATGTTAGTGTTGGCGGCATTTTGTGACACGTGTGGTGACTTGTCCTGCATGTATAAGGTATAAGAATCTTGTCTGCTTACACTTAGCATTACATAGATTCTCTTAACAAACACGGACTACAGCAAAATAGTTTTATCGTAACTTCTGTACTATGGAATTCCGCAAAGTAACGCCTGCTTGTATAAATCATTTAAGATGAAGATGACGTACGACTCTTGATGATTTTTTATTGTTTTGATATTTTGTTAGGCAAGCTCTTCACTGCATGCGATTATTTATGTGCAATTAAGACGATTTATGCGACTTACTATAAAGCTTGCGCATAAATCGTCATCCTTGAGGTTAAATGACAAGGTCTTTAACCTCTAATGAATAAAAAATCAATATTGTGTGTAACTTTATCCATTATATTTTTAATATAAATTTATTATAGAACAGCTGTAGCTGTGCCTACGGTCTTATCAATATAAATGTAAAAAATATCCTCAATAATGTATTGTGTTTTTTACCTGTTTCGGAAGCAAAATGGCAGTATTCTAATCCGGTATGTTAGTTCAGTATAAAAGCTTTAATTCTACCTAATTTCGTTTATATTAATCCAGCGGTTTTGCTGTAAAACCGAAATAGAGAGACAGAAAGACAAACAAATGGACAGATGGTATTTCTAATTTAAAATATTAGTGGGATAGAAATAAGTTATTCTGAAAAAATCTAATATATAAATTCTATATATTGTCTTACTAAAATGTGTAGAGAAAAATAACAAGAACGTAACTTTTCGATCGATTACTATGGATTTCCACTCGCCATTTATTTTACTGACGTTCGTAGCGGCCGCAAAATTTTTGTTCTACCCCATCCCTTTCATTATATTTCATGAAATCCAAAATACATTCGTGTCAGTACAGGAATTGCTGCTATGACCGTATCTCATCGATTCTACCTACATCAGAATAAAAATTAGAAGTGAAAATAAATGCAGTGCAGATAAAAAACTAGGAGTGCCTCAAAATGATTTAAAGTTTCAGAATTCGATTAATGTTGATCCTCCACGACACGGAGTTTTGGTATTACCAGTCATAATACTCTAGGCATTCATTACATGTCAACAGAGAGCAAATATCATGTACCTATGGTATGTGGACGATATTCCTCGACGCTAGTAGAGCTTCTTACCTCTATGCTCAAATTTGGTAAACTTAACAATGATTCTGTACTTCCCCATCGAACTCAAATGCGCTATCAAGCATTGTACCGTAATCTTGACTGAAATTATACTATCACAAAATTAAACATTTAAATACATTTAAATTTTTGACCTTTTAGCTTTTACACGTTAACAAAGTAATAAAATCGTTATGGGGGTCTAGTAATGAAGCAGGAAGTAAAGGTCAGTGGCCATATAATAAATTTTAGTGTCTTCATCTCAATCGATTAGCATCGAATTCCGAACATGGGTCACTTTTATGATTTGGGACTTTTCATCAATTTTTCTTATATGAAATATGTCTACACTACACTGTTTTATAGCAATTAAAAACTTGACTGCTCCACCACGCTATTGAGAGCAAGGACAGGGTAATTAAAAAAAAATCAAACTTAAAATTTTTTATTCATATCAACTCGTAAACTCGTAACGCATTTTTAACGTCTAAATAATCGTCAACAGTATAGTAGGCTTTTTGCATGTTCTGTTATGCACATTGCCCCGATCCCCACCAGGAGCTGTATCCCAGAAAGCGCCACCTCCGAGTCAGTCTTTATAAACGGTTGCATCTCCCTCAGCTAATTGATGCATCTAAAGCACCAGATACATCGACCAGCTTGGGTACATGCTCCATTTGGGCGTGCGATTAGCCGATTAGATCCAACGACTCTCTGATACCTTTTCGAGATCGTCTGCCCATATAACGAAACTTACTATAAGTAAGTATTCCATTGCAGGTTTTGCATAGTATTTTAGTTACAAAAAAAGTAAAGTAGCGGCCTGTTAATAACCCACTGCTGGGTATAGTCTTCCTCTCTCCGCTTTTGGAGAGAAGGATTGGAGCTAAGACCTAACACGCTGCTCTAATGCGTATTGGCAGGTTACACATATATTTGTTTTTTTTCTGTCGAGTGAGCTCAACTAGTGTCAGGTTCATAAGATACCCTTATTCATGAGCTCATTATCCGGCATTAGAGTTCCCGCCAGAGCCCATAAGGGCTCCGTATGGACTTAAAACCTGTCTCAATCGATAAAATAAAAATAGAATAATGTATAGCCTGTCTAAATTTAATTTTCTTTTGCTACAAAAAAAATTGCGGGTCCATAGTATATTTTTAATTAAATTTCAAAATAGCAAAGCTAAGATTAATTTATTGTACATAGCGCTATTAATAGTAATTAGGGCATTCGCTACTTCGAGAAACGTGCAAACGTTAACTAGTATTAGGTCCGAGAGCAAAGTTCTTGCTCTTAGAATTCTAGGTTTAAATTTCACCGTGTCTGAATTACAACACATGTCTATCAATCTATCAATCTTATTCTTTCAAAGCGTTTAAAATAAATACCGCCAAATCTTAATTTATAATTTATCGGATTTGAGAATAGATTAGAGCAGTGTTTCTCAACCACTGTGCTGCGGCACTTTTGTGTGCCGCCAAATTTCAAAAGTGTGCCGCCAAATATTTGCAAATATACAATAATGTTAATATTATTAAATTATATCATTTAAAAAGAAAAATATTTTTATTATTAGCTTGTAATTAATCCCTTAATAAACGTTTAGTTATTATTGTAGTATATATTAGTTTATTTCGTATATTTAAAATTTTTGTCATAAACTATTTATGCAGTGTGTTGTAGTAAATAAATAATTTTTATCTTTTTCTTTGTGTGCCGCCTAATTTTGAAATCGTTAAATATGTGCCTAAGACAAAATCGTATTACTTATAAGCATTACATAGATTCTCTTAATAAACGCGGATTACAGAAAAATAGTTTTATTGTAACTTCTGTAGTTATACGAACGGCCGCCTACCGTCGCCTTTTACGATACCTCGGTAAAATATGAAGGTGGACTATTCTACTCAGCAGGATACACGGCGGCCACCAAAAAAAATATAAGAAATTTGGTACGTTACATCTATACGACTTAAAGAGGTCGAACTTTTACCGTCCTTATCTACAACGATAATATGATAATTGGTAAGCTCGTGTAACATAAATATTTTATAACCTCGATGTTCATACGTTCTTCTAAATTGCGGTTAGATGTAAAATTTCGTGCCTCCGAATTTTAAATAGTTGTAAAAACTTCAACATAAAACCTATACTTGTATTTTTTATAATTTATTATATTTACATAAAACAGCTCTTGTTTATCATGTAATTTTTTTATTGATTGGTGGTCTATAAATCATTTATTGTAGCCCATATTTTACCTCGCAGATGAATTATAACAATCATAATAAACGCTATTTCTGCCATTGATGTAACAAAATATAAAATAACATTAACGAAAAAAACTGTTGATACAATGTTCATGGGAGACTCTTGTACTTGTTCCATCTTTTGTAATAATAAAATCATATACGAATAATACGTTCCGTGATTCAAAATATTCTTTATATAAATGGACTGTATACAGTACTTCTGAATCGTAAATTTATTTAGGAAGCTACCACTGATTCGGGAATGTGCTCCTACCGAAAAGAAACAGCAAGAAACTCGGCGGATAATCTTTTCAATAAATTTAGGTTGATTAACCTAGGTTGATTTATCGCCACCAAAATTCCCAACATACTAAATTCCATGAAATTCAGATTATATATACAAGATTAGCTTATTTAAAGGTATTAGATGTTTCCTAGACGTTTCTAACTGTAAGTGCTGCAAATCATAAACTATTTTTTTGTGCGTACAGTACAGTGACTAAACAAAGTTTATCGGCATTTTTATTGCCATAGAAGAAAACAAGATTTCGGTCGTCTTGAAGTTAACTTTTATAGACTTTTTTATATTAAATTTGACCTAACGGCATATGTAAATATCCTAACGGGCATCATTCATAGTGTATCGCTACAATCGGTGCCTCCTTATAAAGATCGTGCTCTCCACCGAATTGGTCAGTAATTATATGTCGAAATTATTAATTATTATGAACTTTAGCGATCCATTCTTAATTACACGTTTAATCTTCACCGTCTGATAACAACTATTTACTTTTGTGTGGCAAACTATTGGCTTAAGATGACTACGTTGATCAAAGTTTAAATTAGGTGTCCTAAAAGATCATCGCATTTCTTAAAAGTTATTAATATCTTTTAAAGCAGAGAAATGATATTTTCTATAGCAATAAATTATATTCTATTTCGGTACAGTTAAATATTATTTTGGAACTATAGATTAACGCCCTGTTACTTTCCCACTTCAGGGCATCCTCTCTCCGATTTCAGGAGAGAAGGGTTGGAGCTAATATTTACCACGCTGCTCCAATGCGGATTAGTAGGTTACACATATCCCCAGAATTCTCTAGAAATATACAGGTTTTTTTTCAGGTTCACGATGTTTTTCCTTCACCGAGAAACATGTGATAAATTTTAAATATCAATAAGCTTTAACAGAAAAATAGGGGTTTTCATCCGTGATCCCCTTGTACGAGACGCGTAGTTTTACAGCTAGGCTATCACAGTTTTGGAACTGCTTTCTTGTGTCGATATCTGAATGATAAGAATCGTAGCTCTTTGACGACAGCATACTGTGAATGATATTTCGGCAGCTTGTGTTATTTACCGCCGTGCGAAGAGCACGATAAAGGAGTCAGGAGCCTCATTGACGTGGTTCATCCAACGTCTTGGGCTACGTACGTCGATACTTCGATGTCGACATGTGATCACCAGTCTTTCGATGCTGTCGATGTTTTTTCGAGGTATCTGACTAAAGAACTCAAGAGCCAGATAACCAGGGAGTATAGCTGAAGATAAAACATTTGCAAGATATGTATCAAATTTATTCAACTTGGTCGCTACACTCTTGGCAAAGCAGTCGTGGTCTTTAGCTGAGGGTTGGTAGCATGATTGACAGTTTCAAACACATCTTGGTACATTTATGGCATGGGCCATCAAAGGCTTTGCTCGATCCGTCTATCGCATCGGTGATCTTGCAGTGAACATATTAATACCTGTTACTATTTGGCTAACGATCTACCGTTAGCCGATCCATCATGATTGTTAATAATTTAAATATTCACTTTGTCAGAATATAGAATATAGAGATTAAAAACGATTGACGTTATAAACTGGAATGCTGCGGGCATAATGAAGTTTGAGTTATTATGTATAAAAAATGGCTATTTAGTTGTTATAAACTGAATGTTTGGAGAAAAGTGAATAAAAGATTTATTACCGCTTAATTAACTGCGCAAACGTGTTCTATGAGATATATTGTATGTGAATTTGGAACTGTAAAATTGTTTATTTGCATATCTATATGAAACTGCATGCATAGATTATTTATTAACGATTTTGTATTATAATTTCTCTAATGGTCTAATCTCGGATAAACTACGTATATTGTAATGTTTTACTGGCAAAAAGAATTACAGTGGATTTGTTTTTTTAAACGTATTGAATTCTATAATTTATAAAAGATACGTTAATGGTATAATAATATTCATCATCCTCCTGCCTTTATCCCACTCTAAGTGGGGTCGGCACAATATATTATAAACATGTTGTTAAATGTTGGCTTCGTATTTTACGACAGGCCGACTGCTTGACGTCAACTTACCTTAGCCGCATTTTACGAAACCTCGGTAAGAAAGAGAGTAGTCTATTCTACTCAACCAGATACCACACGGTGGGTCAACTTACCTTAGTAACTTTTTACAACACCTCGGTAAGTAATGAGGTCGGTACTATTCTATTCAGTTAGATACTACACAGCGTTTTCATTTGAATATTAAAGACTAGCTTTTACCCGCGAAATCGTTCGCGTTGACTGTTATCGTGTGATAGGTCAATCATTGATGGCGCTTTTCAATGTCATCCTATTCCTGTAGAATTAACAGTATGTTATATATGTTACCCCAGTGTATAAGGAATAATTATACCAAATTTTATATTGGTTTAGCGGATTCGCCGTGAAAGAGTAACAAATATACATCTATACTCACAAACTTTAGCATTTATAATATTAGTAGGATCATCATCTTCCTGCCCTTATCCTACTCTAAGTAGGGTCGGCACAACATGTTATAAACATGCTGTCACATGATTTGGCTGCGTTTTTACGACCGGCCGCCTGCCTGACGTCAAAAGTTTACCTACCTTAGTCGCCTTTTACGACACTTCGGTAAGAAATGCCGGTAAAGGGTGGTACTATTCTATTCAGCCAGATACCACACGGCGTTTATAATATTAGTAGGATGTAATACATAAAATACAACTATGATTATACATTTAAAAATCAGTAGCAAACCTCATCGCAAAATAACTGACGTTAAAATGAATTATAATAACGTACCAAATTACTTATGAACATAATCACGCATACTCAGATATATTCTTACATAACATGTTAGCGAATAACATTTATATAACGTGCATTATACGCTTATTGGCTTTTGATTGAAAGAAGAATTAATGTATGCAAACATTAAATTTCAATATCCGCCTGAAAAGCATTTTAATGATATGCAGTCATTTAATGCTGTACAATTTAAGTGCAGATTTTACAATTTTTTCAGATTGGGAACCACATTGTGCCTTAAGCACCAATGTCCATGTGGAAAAGAGGGGCTTCACGGGCTTTTATGCCATACGAGCTCTGGTAGGCTTTTCCGTCATGGGATATGTGGGGATGATGGGAAAAGACCAGTCGGCTTGACACTGGTTCCTTGGGAACGGGGACGCAACATGCGTTGATACGCTGACCTCGTCCCATATCAGGGAAACAGCGTCAAGGCCTGGAGCTGCAGCGGAAATGGCCCAATCCGGAAAACGGCGGAATTATGCATCGCTTATCGAGAGATAAATATTTGTGCCGTTTGCAGTTGAGACCCTAGGGCCATGGAGTCAAAGTGCAACAAAAAATTATCCGTTTTAATACCTCGGTTAATTGCCTCTGCAGGTGACAAGAGGGCTTTGGCTCCTTTTTCGCACAAAGAATCAGCTAAGCGATTCAGCGCAAACGCTGCCAGCATTCTTGGGACCATTCCACGTGGGCATGATTTGTATAGTTCTAGCGTGTAAGTAATTTAAGATAGATATAACTTGTGCGTTTTTGCTGTAAATTAAAATAAAAATTAAATAGTCTAAAACGTAAACCCTATCTAAAACTATTGTTTTTCCCTTTTTTATTACCTACTTGGTAATCTAGTATGTAGCAATGAACGCCTAGCGATTGAAATATTAAAAAAGTCTAATTTCTACGTTAAAATTTGAAATTTCTATAAATATGGATTCAGTAGTCATTATTATAGATTATTCTATAATATTTTGTACTGATCATTAATTCATCATCATTCATCATTCCATAAACTTTCACTTATTATCATTATCATGATAACGTCTTCATTGACATCTGAGCACGAACCAAATTTAATTTGTCAGTCTGTCATACCATTCGTGTTTACAAATCAAATCGCTTGTATGATTGGTTGTATGTACTGTTAAGTAATGGCTCTTCATAATCGGCGATTACAAATGATTAAGTGCGAACACTATCGTGTAGATGGCATACTACATAGTCGCCAATCATCTGTGATCGCCTATAACCTGGGCATTATCGGTTCTTTGGACACAGTTAAAGGGAATCGCTGAGTGGTATTGTATTGTAAGATAATACAGACATACGTTAATTGCCCTTCCCTTATCCCACTCTAAGTGTTACATGTTATCATGTTGTCACATGATTTGGCTAGGTATTTTACGACCGACCACCTGCCTGTCGTAAACTTACCTAAGTCGTCTTGTAAGACACCTCGGCGAGAAAGACTGTGATCTTTTCTACTCAGACGGATACCACACAGCGTGTCTACTTAACTTAGTCGCCTTTTATAACACATCGGTAAGAAATGAGGGTGTTCTATTCTACTCAGCCGGATACCACACGGCTAACCATACCACATTAATTTTAATTTAAGATTAATGTGGAATTACCACATTAATCATCACCCTACGTAAAAAACAGTTAATTCAGTAAAGTATTTTAGCAATAGGAATTATTTATCGTTTTTCAAAAAACCTTGGCCTGAAAACAAAATACGGTACAATTAAACAGGTGCGAGAGAGCTAAAACTATAATGTTATATTTTTACGACACCTCGATCTGAAATGAGGGTGGTCTATTCTACACCATACCACTTCTATACCACACGGCGGAGTCATATTTAAAGCAATATAAATAAATTGTACAAACGTTTCTATTTATTTGTTGAACTGGAATTTCACCTCAAACGGTAGGGATTATCAAATTAAATTTGAATTTACGAGTATGCTTTTATATAAGCCTTACAACTTCTTTTGAATGTAAAAAGTAATAAAACTAAACGTATAGATAAAACTATAAATGTGTTTAAAATGTTCATGCCTATGGAGAAAAACCAGCACGATACTTTTACATAAATATTAATTAAGTCGACAGAGTTTAAGGCATAATCATAATATAGCCATTAAGTTGACCGCAAACTGTTACAAACAAATAAACAAATCAATAAGTTACAACAGGAAAAATCCTCCGTTGAAATAGACAAATGCAACCCTAGAACCCCACCGAAAAGAAAAAAAAAGACCCAAGACCCAAATGCCAATAGACAAGTTACATATTCCAGGAATTCTTTATTGATTTGCAGAATTTTTTCTTACACCGTAAATCGCCAGAAAATGTGTTAAGTATCGGTCAATTACTATCCCACTGCTGGGCATAAGCTTCCTCTCAAAGAAAGATAGGTGCCTACCTACCACGCTGCTCCAATGCGGATTAGTAGGTTACACATATCCTTAAAATTCTCTAAAGATATGCAAGTTTCCTCACGATGTTTTCACCGAAAACCGGGTAATAAATTGCAATTATCAATTAGACATAAGTCTTAACAGAAAAACTCTTTTGGTGCCTGCCCGGGATTTAAACCCGTGATCCCTGGAAAGAGTCAAACGGTCCCTGCGAATCTGAAAATCTGCGGTCTGAAAATGTGTAAACAAATAATAAACATAAAAGTTTTCGGCCATCAGGACCTTTTCTAAAAATTTATAGAAAATACGAAAAAAATCGTGAAAAAAATATTCGTAATAATTTCTTTACACACAGAAAGACTCTACTTTTTTAGTATCTATAAAAATATCGTATCCGGTCGTCACAAAATTTTAATTGCTTTTATGCTTGTATCTTTCAAACATTCTAGACATTTAAGTTTTCAAAGATTGGACATGATTTCTCTAAAATATTCGAACAATTAAAAATCAACAGAATTAATCACAAACATATCAAGAGATCATGGTTGGAACGTGAAAGTATGTCTTGTAAACGTTTTTTTCGCAAAACTGGTAAATTATTCACTTTTAATAGTTTTATTTACCATATGGGAAAGTACTTTCTTCGAATCTATAATTCAGTTACATGATTTCTAACAATTAAATCGAAAACAAACAAAAAATATGAATTACATTTTTTACTTAACATTGCAATGGGTCCATCTTATCTGTTCATCATCATTAACATAGGATTTTATCCAATTAAACCAGTTATTTTAATGTCTTGGTATGCATAGTTGATTAGACGCGACGTTGTCGCAAAATATAAAATGGTGTGACGTAGAAATTTTAACGTTGGTTCGAATTTATTTTTTAACATGGTTCATTAATTGATTGTGCTGTGTGGTATCCGGCTGAGTAGAATAGACCACCCTCATTTCTTACCGCGGTTTTTTCAAAGGCGACTTAGGTAATTGATTAGCGTTGCCAGATATAGGGATTAATTTGACTCACCCTGGATTAATCGGACTGGACTGGATTTAATTTTTGGCATAGTCCGCGGGTAGCGGGCTCGATTCCCGCCGAAGGCCAACTCTATTTTCTATAGTCTGGGTGTATATTTGTATTTAAGTATGTATTTAAAATTATAAACGTATATGTTTACCAGTTGTCTATCACCCATAACTCAAGTATTAAGTTAGTAATCTTAGGGACGGATGACCGTGTAAGTGTGCCGTATATTAAAAAAAAAATTGTTTTAAAACTAAGAAACTTAAGTGAAATAAAACTTTTATGTTAACAAAAATAAATTTCTATCTTAACTTTCCGCTACCTCGAGATCGGTATGTATGCAGGCGAAACGGCGGGGCATTATTAGTATTTAATAAAGTCAAGGGTTACTTTTGATGATACAAATAATAATGTCATTATTTTGGTATAATTCGCAATGACTTTATAGAGGATTACAGCCTCATCGCGGATAATTATTAACATACTTTCGTGTTTTGGGGAATATTGTTACTATGTCTTAGGAGTATAAATGATATTTTGTATTAAAATTTAGAAATAACTATATTCAGAGCTAAAGAAGGAGGTTTGTATTAATAGGTCTTAAAAATGTAGTTTTTCTATTATTTCTAAGTTAGAGGTATCGCAAAGTTTTTATTATTTTTTCTTGAGTTAAAAATGATTGATATAAGACATTTATACCGGTAAAGTACACAAGTAAATAGTAAGCTCTCCAGATTATAGAAACTTTCATAAGATAAAATATCTCAACACCGCCTGAAGAACCTAAGGAAATATTTTTATTCTAGTTTGTTTTCTCACTCATATTAGGTTCTTAATGTCATATTAACATGAGATTGCGTGACGAGGCGAACTTTAACTCGCTGTTGTTGTACTGATTAAGAACATCACTTTCTTTCCCTTGTATATATCGTGATAGAATCAGCAAATTATGAACTTTATCCCAATGAGTGTGTTATAATATTAGGTATTACTCTACAAATATCATTCTCATTAGCCGTGTGGTATCCGGCTAAGTAGAATAGTACCACCCTCATTTCTTACCGAGGTGTCGTAAAAGGCGACTAAGGTAAGTCGACCCGCCGTGTGGTATCCGGCTGAGTAGAATAGACCAACCTCATTTCTTACCGAGGCGTCGTAAAAGGCGACTAAGGTAAGTTGACCCACCGTGTGGTATCCGGTTTAGTAGAATAGACCACCCTCCTTCTTACCGAGATGTCGTAAAATACGACTAAGGTAATTTGACGTCAGGCAGGCGGCCGGTCGTAAAAACGCAGCCAAATCATGTTACAGCAAGTTTATAACATGTTGGGCCGACCCCACTTAGAGTGGGATAAGGGCAGGAGGATTATTTTTATTATACAAATATCATTCTCATTTCTAGAAAAAAGAATTATAAGGGGAAATCTGAAAGTTGTGCCCATTACAGAAAGATAAGAAGTGCGAGACTAAGTTGGTATGGTCATGTAATGAGGAAGGATGACAATCATGTGACTAAAAGAGTTTTAAATATGAATGTGGATGGATGTATGGCTAGGGGAGGCCGAAAAAAGATGGATTGTGTGAAAATTGAGATGCATGTTAAAGGCACCAGAGTTGACGAATGATAGAGGAGAATGGAAGAGAAGACATATTGTGCCGACCCCACTTAGAGTGGGATAAGGGTAAGAGATTGATGATGATTACTAGAAAAAAGAATAAAATTTGTATATCAATTCCTTTTATAACAGGTGCATAGACGTGGATGTAACTTAAAAAACGTATACAGTTTTCTTATAATAAGTAAAAGAAAATAAATGTTATTTTTAATGTACGTGCTATGTTATGTAATACTTGCTAACTTATAAACAAAATCTTTTTTAAAATGTATAAATTTTAGACATGTAGAAAAATTGTCACTAATAAATTTAGTTATAAAGATATTATATTTGCATGTACAGGATTGACTTACCTTTAATATTATTATTCATAGTTTATTTACCTCATATATTTATATAAGCGATGCCTGCGAATTGGTTTGCACCAATTTAAGTTTCATTCAATAAAGTATGTAATTTTTTTTCTGTTCCCGATATAACAAACGAGTTATTTTATCCTGTGTGCTATTCCGATGTATAAGCTTAAATCGTGCCAATTTTTTTCACTATTGGACCAACGGATTAGCCATGAAAGCGTTACAGTTATACGGACTTTCGCATTTCTAATGTAAATCTGGATTTACTCTAGATTTCTCGCCTTCTATTATTATTCTGCGCTCACCCATTTCACCTGGTGATACCGTTAAATGAAAAGCCGAAACAACAACATTTATTTATTTATATTTATTTCCATAGAAAATGAAACAACTAAAGTTGAATGATTAAATGGAATAGACCAAAAAGTTCGATGCTTTTCTAATTACATTTCTAAACTATTTAGGTACTTCATAGAATAGGCGGCATGTTGATCTTTCAGTAACCTTTAGTTAAAGAAGAGAACTTTCACACGACTGCGCTAGATATCTTATCATTACTTACAAATGAATGAATAACTTACTGTTCGTTTAATAGGTATAATGTCTTAATTATATTAGTATAACAATTAATCATTTTAAGTTGTAAAAGGCGACTAAGGTAAGTTGACCCACCGTGTGGTATCCGGTTTAGTAGAATAGACCTCTTTCTTACCGAGGTGTCGTAAAATATGACTAAGGTAAGTTGACGTCAGGCAGGCGGCCGGTCGCCGGCAGCCAAATCATGTGACAGCATGTTTATATTAACATGTTGTGCCGACCCCACTTAGAGTGGGATAAGGGCAGGAAGATGATGAATATTTCTAAAAATTACCCGCACTTATTAACAAACTAACTAAAACTACCTAATTACATCGTTCTAAGAATACCTACCACACGCAGACTTTATAGTTCGTATCGCACGAAAATACGTTAAAAATATATTTAAGAAGATTAAATTTTGCCACAATTATTTAATATGTTTAACTTGACCAGAGAATTAAATAAATTTCGTAGCGTTGGTACTCATTTCTTACCGAGGTGTCGTAAAAGGTGATTAAGGTAAGTTAATGTCAGGCAGGAGGCCGGTCGTAAAATAAGTGGCCAAATCATGTGACAACATGTTTTATACCATGTTGTGCCGACCCCACTTCGAGTGGGATAAGGGCAGGATGATAAAGATAATGAAATGTATTGTAATTTAAAAACTTAGCTACCTAATAGTTAATATCCACATTTCAATATGCGTTGTAAAAAATCTCGAATCGAAAATTTTAAGAAACTAGCCACTATACATTATGGCAGCACGGAGGAGTCAAACTTCATGTCTTTCTGATGAAAGTGGGAGGACCATGCAACTTTAAATAAATTAAATTCTGCAAATTCGGCTCATTGAAATATACTTTTGTAGGATACTCCAATTATATTATCAAATGATATATTCAATCCTCCGTGTTCACCGTTTGCTACCACAACCAGAATACCCAAGAGACTCCTCTCCTACTGACCGTCATTGTACAGAATATCCTACCACGCAAACCGCCATGTTGTTATCCCTACCTTCGACATTGTGGCCAACACAAAATATCTTTAATATTGAAATGAGTTAATTTTGTATGTATATTATATATATATTTATTTATATGTAATATTACATGTTATATTATATGTATTTCAGCATATAGGGGGTTTTAGGGGGGAAAAACGATCTAGCTAGGTTTAATTTAAAACAAATGTAGTTTTATCCCTTATGTTCATAAGCACTGAAAATGCTAAATTGTAGAATAGTATGCAAATGATATTTTAACTGTCAATTATAAAGTTGTCATAGCTCAGCGGATAACAGGTGGACTAAAGAAGTAAAAATACCCCGGATCAAGCCCAATTAATTTTGAATTTTTTTTTCAAGTTTCATTTTTATATATCTCTGTCAGTTGCTCTCTCATCCAGATACTATTAAATAATAGTTAATTCGTTCTAAAATCGTAAATACTACACTATCGTTGCTAAACGTACCTAATAACAGTACTCATTTTACTCCTAATTTCCCTACACGGACTTTTCATGAAAATTGATCCTTTAGGCGTGAACTATAGAATTTGATGAAGCGCAAAACAATGTGGAAACTAATTGCAATGTTCACGACTCGTAATCGAATAAATCATTACTTTCACTGTGTTTATTTCATAACACGCTATCCGGCCCAGTTGGTACTGTCGGATGTTATGGATTACTGCCATGTGAGCATTACAAGCTGACATTGTTTGGCAAAATGAAATAACATTAGTGGAACGTCATATGGCCTAGTTGTTATAGCATTATGCTATACTAGTATCGAAGAGTCCATGTCAGTCATCATTTTCCTGCCTTTATTCCACTCTAAGTGGGGTCGACTGGTTGGCTGGAAGAGTTTCCAGTATAAGCCCGCCATTGCAAATTGTTGCTTTTTTATTAATGCAATAAAGTGATTACAAACAAACAAACATACCAATTTAAGTTATGCAAGACTATATAATATATAAGTAACGGCCTGTTACTATCCCACTGCTGGGCATAGGCCTCTTCTCTCCGTTTTTGGAGAGAATGATTGGAGCTAAGACCTACCCACGCTGCTCCAATGCGGATTGGTAAGTTACACATATCCCCAGAAATCTCTAGAGATATGCAGGTTTCCTCACGATGTTTTCCTTCACCGAAAAGCGATAAATAATAATAAAGTGATAAATTGCAATTATCAATTAGACACATAAATTTTACTAGAAACTTATGTGTTTAATTGATAATTAGACACATAATATAATATATACTATGTATTATTTACTAACTAAACTATTTGAAAAAGACATACATTAATAAAAAAAAAACTTAAAACAAATTAAAACTAACTAAATAATAAATAACTACAGAATAAAAAATGTAAATTTATAAATATAAATTTATTTACATTACCGAAACCTTTGATTCAATTGCAATGGGGTAAAGTTCCTAAAATACTGGCAGCAAACAAACAAACTATATAGAAGCATATTTAAACATTTATAATCTTCTGGTTTCTAATCTGGTATATATACTTACAAACTAATTATTAGTATAATATTTCTTAAATTACCCGCATATTAACAAACTAACTAAAACTATCTAATTTCATCCTTCTAAGAATACCTACCTCACACATACTTTATAGTTCGTATCGATCGTAGAGATTGTCGCAGTGAATGTGTGTAGTGCTTGTGTGGTGCGTTTTTTGTGTCGGCGTTTTGTAATGTGAAAACTCTATGCTGTAGGACTTGAGTAACAAATTGCTTAAGTTCATAGATGAGACTGGCTTCGATCATCCAGATATATGACATGTCATTTCATTCACAAAACATGTTCATTATACTTCAAACAGACTTATAAATAGCATTTCAATGACTTTCAAAAACTATAGCACGTTTATCTTTAAGTTCTAAGGTGATAGCTTTTACGGATAAATAAGGTTTGAATAAACCACCAATAGAAGCAATGTAATATGTACATCGATCAGTTATTGCGTTATCTTCCATGATCTTATCATGGAGTTATTACAGTAGAATCGCAACTGTGGAGTGGAATGTCGCAACGAATAATAAGAGAGAATAATTTATACAATTAGGCATTTGCGGAGATTTGCGGCGATCCATAATACAGAAGTAATATTGAAATTATTATAATTACGCCGTGTGATATCCGGCTGAATAGAATAGTACCACCCTGTTTTCTTACCGAGGTGTCGTAAAAGGCGACTAAGGTAAGTCGATCCGCCGTGTGGTATCCGGCTGAGTAGAATAGACCACCCTCTTTCTTACTGAGGTATCGTAAAAGGCGACTAAGGTAAGTCGACCCACCGTGTGGTATCCGGCTGAGTAGAATAGACCAAAATAATTTTATTATTCTATTGGATAATAGGGAAGACGAAACAAATATATATATACTTTGTCCTATCCTACTAATATTATAAATGCGAAAGTTTGTGAGTATGTATGTTTGTTACTCTTTCACGGCGAATCTGCTGAACCAATATCGATGAAATTTTGCATAATTATTCCTTATACACCGACTAACATATATGCAGAAAATCTGAGTTAAAATATAAATCCTATTAATTCTACAGAAATAGGATGACAATGAAAAGCGCCATCTATTATCGACCTATCACACGACAAGAGTCCACGCGAACGAAGTTGCGGGTAAAAGCTAGTCACACATAAAATAAAGAAACAGATAACAAGCTTCATTTGCTTCTTTTTTATTTTCGATGGGCACATTTAAGGCTCGTTCCTTTAACTCTAGTATAATAACTCTATGGATCTCCTTACAAAGTAAGGACTTGCCTTGCAAGTAACTGATTGTGGTTAAATTGAATGCGGTTGTGGAGTAATGGACCGTAGACGAGATTGTGGTACTGAGTGTGTGTAGTGCTTGTGTGGAGTATTGGTGTTGTTTTGTGTAAGGTAATGCGTAAGGTATGTGAATGTTGCCTGCTTTATACACTTAGCGTTACATAGATTTTCTTATCAAACGCGGATTCAAGCAAAAATAACTTTATTATAACTTCTGTACTATGGAATTCCGCAAAGTAACGCCTGCTTCTATTAATTATGATTGTGGTTACATTGAAATAGATTTTTCATTAGTATTTATCTTCAGTTACGATAAATATTAAATACTTTATGCTTTTTAACTGTATCCGTTTGACCGATTTCTCGTTTAAATTAACACATTATTGTATACGCAAGTACAATTCTGAATTTTTTTATGAAATTACTTGGTTTTTTATCGAATCGTTGTCGAAATCTCATATTACTAAAAGCATATACTCTTTATTTTATTATTATCAACGTGTCAAATGAAAAAAGTGTTCTCATCCCATAGAGCATTTATTTCTCAAGTCAAGTGTATAAGACACTGGGGCTACATATAGGATAAATTATTGTCGTTTTTCATTAGGCAACAGGGAAAAATACCACATATAGCATTATTTAGAATACCTGTTTCACAAGTTACCAATAAACTGTCAGTTAGCTTATTCGGAACATATCTAACACATGTCTCGAAATTTTTCGTCTCTCAGGTTTCTGATAGGCTTATTCAGCACTTAATGTCCCTAATAAGTTAACAGGTAGATCATTTGCCTGTATTTTGTTTATCTGCTGTATAGCAAATACCTATTTCCAAAGGGCTGCGATTTTATTTCTTTTATTTTTTTCACTTTCTAGAGTCTCTTTTTAGATACTTCTATCTGCTACTTAGTTTATTTGTCGGTTAACTGTCCGACACTTTATCAGTCACTTGTAAAACAAGTTCTTAAACGCTTAACTTAGTCCAAGCGAAGTCACGGGTGCTACAAGTCATTAATAAAGCCACTATTTCGTTAAAATGTTCATATAGCGAAGTATCAAAAGAAAAATATTATGTGTTTAGATTAAAATTGCAACTGACCTTCTACAAGTATTCATTCAAAGTTTTCCTATTTTTATTTTTCAAATACAAGCACTTTTAAATCGTCAAGGATGAATTTGGTTTATCATTATAATAAAATGTATTTTAAGAGCTATTTACATATTTTTGGAAGCAAATTCAAAATTGAATACTGATTATTGAAATGATTTTTATTTTACTAATTATAATTTTTAGACGCAGGCGTTTTTGTTCGTGGAGCCTATACTGTTTATACTTCGGTTTCGGGGCGAAACGATCGTAGAGGTTGCGGTAGTGAGTGTGTGTAGCGCTTGTGTGGAGTGTTGGTGTTGGCGGCGTCTTGTGATACGTGTGGCGACTTGTCCTGCATGTATGGGATATGTGATTGTTGCCTGCTTCATTTTTGCTTCACATTGCAATAAATAAATAAATATATTCTCTTAACAAACGCGGATTAAAGTAAAATAATCTTATTGTAACTTTTACTAATACTATAAAGCAAAATCGAACATTTATAATTTTATCCACAATGTGCATGTTTGCTTTGTAAAGATACTAAAACAAACATTTCAATAATTCATTATATGAATGATTTCGCGTCAGAATTCTGTAGAAAGTATCCCATCAATTTTATCTAAAACCGCATTGTCTCAATCTGTCATTAGACACCGCTCTGATAGTCATCCAGGGCAACCAGTTCGATTATGGTCATTTACCGAATATCGCGACGTACCACAATCTAAGCTTATAGAATGACTACAAATTATTTTGTGATAGACTGGTAACATTGGGATAATGGTATACTAGGGCAAGCGATGACGAGCGATTATTTAGTTTGCTCGAGATATTTATCTATATATTATTATAAGCACTTGGGTGATCGAGGCTTGCTCAGTAATTTTTTTATATAAATATATGGGACAGTTACACACGCGGTCGTCCATCCCCAAACTTAATACTTGTGTTATGGTAGACAGACAACTGGTGAATATATACTTTTATAATTTTTACATACATACTCCATCATCTTCCTGCCCTTATCCCACTCTAAGTGGGGTCGGCACGACATGTTATAAACATGCTGTCACATGATTTGGCTGCGTTTTTACGACCGGCCCCCTGCCTGACGTCAACTTACCTCAGTCGTATTTAACGACACCTCGGTAAGAAAGAGGGTGGTCTATTCAACTAAACCGGATACCACACGGTGGGTCAGCTTACCTTAGTGGTCTTTTACGACACCTCGGTAAGAAATGAGGTTGGTCCATTCTACTCAGCCGGATACCACACGGCGGGTCGACTTACCTTAGTCGCCTTTTATGACACCTCGGTAAGAAATGAGGGTGGTACTATTCTAATCAGCCGGATACCACGCGGCGTTTTTACATACATACTTAAATACAAATATACATCCAAGCTCAAAGACCAACAAATTCATTTAAAGAAAATGTTGGCCCTTGGTGGGAATCTAACCCGCGACCCGCGGAGCTGAAGGCAGGGTAACTATCCACTGCGCCAACGGGCCAGTTTAAAGATATAAAAAAATGCAAATAAAAAAAAAAAAGAAAGTGCCGGAAATTTCATTTGCTTTCTATGCCTGTTTTAGCAGTTCTTTTATTGCCTAAAAAGAGGAATAAAACGATTTTTTTTTTAAATAAAACCTCCTAAAGATTTACCTCCCCCAAAACCTCCCAAATTTCTCAAAACCATGCTAAATTTCAGTAGTTTATATTTAGGGGAAGTGCCGAATGCTAATATTTCTCCATGATAAAACATAAAGTACATCATCATCCTCCTGCCCTTATCCTACTCTAAGTGGGGTCGGCACATATTATAAACATGTTATCAGATGATTTGTGTTACGGACTTCAATACAAATAAAACAAGCGAGGTTTTTAAAATAGGCTTGGAATTGTGTGTCGTAAAAGATTTAAAACGATATAAGGATATTAGGCTTTCGAACTTGGGCGCGCGTATATGCGGTTGACGTATGTCAAATTTGAATTACCGTTTTTCCCGAACTGTCATACGACGCACGTTCCTTTTTACCATTATTTATTTAAATTATAATTTATACAATTATTTCTCCATTAATTAATGCGTCGCTAACATGCCCCACCCCAGTGCTGGGCTCAGCACTCATCCTCAGTAGGTAATTACACGACGCATATCGACGACTTCGTCAGTTGTTTGTCAGATAAGTTTGTGCGGCCACCATCCGCATGCGTCCGCATTCGTCAGACAGCGGCACCTTCCAGTTTTGCCGGCCCCGACTGTATTGAGACATCATAGTAGCTCGGCACCTGGTAAGAAAGACCTGCAAAAAGACTTTAAAAAAAATTAGTTGCCCCTGTAGTCGCGGGCTCCGTGAACATTCTTTCTACGTGCTGTTTTCTGCGTCCATTTAAAATTTTACTATTTTTAGGCATTCTCTTCCATGCCCCACCCCGGTGTGGACTAGGAGCAAAGGTCGCACCGCTTCTCGTGTTATATGTTCCGCCATAATATCGCGGCGGCCAATATGCGACGGCGCAATTATTTTTCGTGAATGCATCGCCGATCCACGCGCCGCTATTCAGTGCGCTCGGTGCATTTTTCATTTCGCTCAGACGTGCTGTCGTTTCTCTCTGCGGCAAATATGAACGAGCCATTTGCGCACGCAGGCCTTTAGAGTTCTTGCATAATGTAGTTACACCGACGAAGTCTGAGGGAGAACTATACATTGTTGCATCGAGAAGCAGGGTGGAGTGAACGTTTTGTGCAGATGATTGTGCACCATGTATGCACCATCCGAGTGGGGTAAGGGTAGCAAATGGTTCCCCGGGCTTGCCCTCTAAAACTTGCAGCGGTAACAACAAGTTATAATTGTCCTGGCCTATTAATATATGCGGTTTTAATTTACCGAGACTCATGTTATCCCGCAATTCAGAGAGATGGTTATATTTAATTATGGATGTAGCGGACACCTCTTGCGCAGGTAAATTTAATTTCTGTACGCTGTTGGCGGTGCAGTTAAACATCTGGCCGTCTTTGTTTGATAGCGTTAAGTCCACTATCTCACTGTCGCGTTCTAATGCATTATTGTCCCATGCGCCGCACACACGCATTGGTTTTTTATGACCGCGCAGTCCCACTCGCGCGGCGAGCTCCGAGTCGATGAGTGTCACAGTTGACCCATCATCTAGTAACGCGGCTGTTGTCTCTGTTCCCTGCGGTCCGTGTATTTGAACGTTTACTATTTTTAACAATATTTGGGGATCTTTTCCTGAAATATGCGTAATTTGCTGTGAGTTGCTATACGGTTCGTGTTGCGTCGGTTCGGTATTCGCGGTACGGCTGTCAGTTTGCGGAATATTCAATTCAAAGTGCAACAAAGGGTGATGTGCTTGGCCACAATTATTTTTGTTACACACCGGTGCCGGGCAAGTGTTTCTATCATGCCGCGATTGTAGGCACTTATAGCATAAGCTATATCGCTTGACGTGACGCCAACGATCCCTCCGTAGTGCCTTTTTAAACAACTTGCATTCCGGTAAATTATGTTTCGCCCGCCGACAAAACCGACATTTTGTCTCTTGCGCGTTCCATTGTTTGTTTACAATTATATTACACGATTTGCTCGCGTTAATATCCGAGTATTTTTTTCGATTAAAATTGTCGTTGCTCGCGTAAGTGACATTAACACCCGTTTTGGTGATTTTAATAGCTTCCGCGCTTAGAAAATCAGACAATATTTCGAGTTTCGGTTTAGTTCCTTCGGTAATAAGCGGATAACTATAATCTGTCCATTTTGAAAGTAACACCGTGGGTAACTTTGACAACACGACCGATATGATGTTCATGCATTTCAGGTACTCGTCTTGACCGATAGCGAGAACAGCTGCAACGAAATTTTTTATTTTTACAGAAAACTGTACGATATCTTTGTGATAATCTAGTGACATTGCTGGTAGCTTCTTAACATCTTGTATTATCCTTGAGATAATTATGTCGGGATTGCCAAACTGAAGCTCCAGTGTGTCCATTACAATGTCAGGTGAGGCGGCGCTAATTAATAGTGCCGTGACGGCTTCCTTGGCCGGTCCACAAAGACACCCGCGTAACCGCCACATATTTTCTTGGGGAGTAAAATGGCATACTTGAGTGGACTCTTCATACGCCTGTTTAAATTGTAACCACTCCATGGGGTCACCCGCAAACCTCGGTAGGTCCCGTGGGGTGCTCATACGGCTTAGCATATTAGCATGAGATGCGTTACCTTTTGAGGCGGCTGCTAAATCCTTTAGTGCGCTTGCTAGCATCTGAACAGCTCCTTCAGTGCCACCGCTAGTTGCAGCGGGCGGACACAGCTCGCCTAAATCTAGATCATCTTGCTGAACGGGCTGTGCTAACTGTTCTTGATTGTTGCGCTCTAACCACCTTTCCACACTATTACAATTTGTACGCACCTCTTGCTCCTCCGATTGTGGACTGTATTCTTCTTCCTCTAGTGCCGCCATATCAGCTTGTAACCTTTTCTCAATGAGGTCCATCTCTATGCGGGCTTTTGCTTCCGCTGCCTCTAGTTCCAGCCGCTTCTTCCTTGCCAATATAGAAGCAGAACTTGATTTTTTAGACCTTTGTGTTGTAGTAGACCGACTAGGTGCCACCTTCTGGCAGTTATTATTAAAGCTACTACTGGTTCCTGCTTCTACGTCGTCAAAAAGCTTTTTACTTGCCTGCACATCCTTCTCCTCGCTAACAGTCTCAGTTTTAGGTGGTTCATTACCTGCTAGTGATTGCTTTTGCTGTTTCTTCTCCTTTAGCTCCTGCTTTCTAACAGTGCTCCTTGTGTTTACCATTCTTGGTGTTGGAGTATGAAACATTCCTTCTAGGTCCCTTCCGAAGATTACTTCAGACGGGTAAAGCAATCGATATTTCGATCCGGTTCGAAGACCACTTGTTACGGACTTCAATACAAATAAAACAAGCGAGGTTTTTAAAATAGGCTTGGAATTGTGCGTCGTAAAAGATTTAAAACGATATAAGGATATTAGGCTTTCGAACTTGGGCGCGCGTATATGCGGTTGACGTATGTCAAATTTGAATTACCGTTTTTCCCGAACTGTCATACGACGCACGTTCCTTTTTACCATTATTTATTTAAATTATAATTTATACAATTATTTCTCCATTAATTAATGCGTCGCTAACAATTTGGCTAGATACGCATTTCACGACGTAAGACTCTCTTTTCCCATACTCTCCGTTAAATTGGATCATTTAACTTTAACATTTTTTATTTGTCAATTTTTTATTTTTTTTATTATGTACAATGGAAATTCCCTAAAGAAAATTTACATGGCAAAAGTACTACGACTTCCCAGTCAACTAGTAATTTGATACAATTGTCTCTTTTCTTTTTTTTTTTATTAATTGACGCGATACAACGACGAACAAACAAACATAGTTTTTTATTTATAACATGAGTTGTAACTACAAAAAGGTTAATCGTTTTGTATAATACGTCCCATTACATGAAAACACCGCGATTTATATTCTAACAAATTAACATAAATTGATTTTAGGTCATATTAAAATACAGCTGTTCGATACATTAAACAAAATTGGCGCCTATAACTGTTCTCTGGTGACTTATTGAAAAATTAATTAAGCTCTATCTCTAATACATGTTTTAAGAAACCTGTTATAGTCACTTAATTGCGTTAACCTTACCAAAGCTTCATACCCTGCGAAGTCATCTAAAAAATTTCTATTAAACATCCGAGCGTGACCGAGCTTAGAGTAATTTTTTATAAAATTAAAAAAAGAAACTTTTTGAAATAAAGAAGTAATAGTTGGGTAGGTGAGGCTCGATCCTAGGCATTGTCATTTGTCGTGACCACCCGTTCCCCGAATAAGTTACACAGACTTGACGATTTATTGCAAAAATTTTATTATATTCAATATAAATTTTAGTTTTTTTTATGCCCAAAAAGAGGGATCAAATGTTTTCTTTTTAAATAAAACCTAGCTAGATCGATTTTTGCCAACCCCAAAATCTCCTGCATGCTGAATTTCAGGAAAATCGTTGGCGCCGTTTCCGAGATTCCGAAAATATATATATATACATACAAAATTAACTCGTATGTATATGATTTATTTAATTTACGTAATTGTTTGTGAATGATTAATTTAAATAAAAAAAATAGTAATAAGCGCATGTTTTTTTATTCTATTATTATAAGTGGAATATAGAATATCTATAGTTGAGCGTGTACTCACCGACAAATTTAATAAGTGTGGCGAGTTAAATTATTTGTAAGAAAATGTAAAATTTTGTTGAAAAATAAATTTAAAAAAAGTACCTACGTAATCAGCCCTCATTTACACGTTAAAAAATAAACAAAAATACACATAAATATTGTCATGAAATAATTCACATATATCTGTCATAATCGACTTCAGAAACCTAAAATATCGCCTTTACCGGCGCCAATAGTGTGTTTATAATTAAACACTCTATGCGTTTGTCGTTAGTATCCAAGTTTTTTAGATTATCATCATCATCCCCCTGCCCTTATCCCACTCTAAGTGGGGTCGGCACAACATGTTATAAACATGCTGTCACATGATGTGCCTGCGTTTATACGACCGGCCGCCTGCCTAACGTCAACTTACTTTAGTCGAATTTTACGACATCTCGGTAAGAAAGAGGGTGGTCTATTCTACTAAACCGGATACCACACGGTGGGTCAACTTACCTTAGTCGCCTTTTACGACACCTCGGTAAGAAATGAGTTTGGTCTATTCTATCCAAGTTTTTTTAGATATGAAAACAAAAATACTATGTGCGTCTGGAATCTAAACTTATTTTGTTGTAAATCGATGCTTACTCGTTATCAAAAAGAAATTATCACTGTTTGTATATAGAAACAAGATGTTCCAGATAAATATGCTTGGTTACACATAACTCTCTCGTAAAAATTACCAATGCATAACGCAGTTGTTTGTTTGCGATTTGGCTTCCGGTTAAACTTTTGCGGAATGTGTTATCCCATATTTGTAAGTTTATAATTCCAGTATATTCTCTCATTATTATACTGGATAAAATCTTGAAGAAACCTATATCCAGCTGTAAACATCAATCGGTTAAATAAAAAGTTATCTTTAATATTTAAATGAGTTAATCTTGTATGTATGTATTTATATATACTTTTTTTCGGAATCTTGAGAACGGCTCCTACGATTTTCCTCAAATTCAGCATGTAGGGGGTTTTGGGGGAGAAAAATCGATCTGGCTCGGTTTTATTTTAAAAAAATCGTTTTATCCCTGTTTTTATGCCTAAAAAAATTATTAACATTTAAATTTAATATAAACACTATTTTTGACGTAAATTGTCAAGTTTTTTTCCTTTTTAGTAAAGTTTTTTTTTCTATTTTGTTAAAAATTACCGAGCAAGGTTTGGTCAACCAGGTACTTTTTATAAAAGTAATAAATAATAGTCTATTGATAAAAGTAAGCATATAGCTTTATTGATTTGAAATATCTCAAAACATTTCACATTGAATCATTTTAAATTAAATATCTTAAAATATTTTCGAAATACTATCGAAGTACTATGAAGTTTATGTTCTAAGCAGTTCTTTAGCTTTAATCTTTAAACAAGCTAATCTCGTGCATATAATCTGAATTTTGGAAACGGCTCCAACGATTTTTATGAAACTTAGTATGTATGGGTTTTTGAGGACGATAAATCGATCCAGCTAGGTTTCATTTAAAAAAAAAATATTGAGTTTTTGGGCAATGAAAAACTGGTATAATAATTAATTACGCTGTCACTTGCAAAGTTATAATAGCTCAATTGAGAACGGGTGGTCAAAGACGTAAAAATATCCGGGGTATTTTCAATCAAGTCCAGATGTTACGAACCCTTTTTTTCATATTGCATTTTTTGTATGTCCAAAAAAATACTGAGCAAAGCTCGGGCACCCAAATATTTCAAATTATGTTCTATTTAAAAGCATCAGAATATATTTAGATAACCATATCATATCAAGACAAGCATATACATTTGTAAACGATTAGTAATTTCTCACTTAAATTCCCGCATATATTAATTTGTGGATGTACATGATATTATAATTTACTAGATAAATTTAAATGGAGTCCAGTAGGCCAGTCACACCGATAGTGTCACATAATGATTTATACAATGTATGACTAAAGTTAACAGATTCTTAAACTGTGAATCCGTATTTTATAGAAAATAACAAATTAACAGAGAACGCCGTAGACTTAAGATTAGATACCGCTAAAAAGTCGTAGGTATAATTTATAGTGCATTTAAAATAAGGATAAAAAATTTAACATGAAATGACCAATAGAGTAAAAAAATTTGGAGAAAAAATATATATAATACGTGTAAATAATATCTTTGTCTTCGTAACTGAGAAGTTTTACTATATTATAATATAAATTTTAAAAGCAGACAGAGACTCATATAGTATATACTCATATAATAAATATATGAATCTCTGTATGCTTGTTTATTTATATATATTAGTAAATCATATTTATGTTTATGTATGTATATATATATATATATATATATAGAATAGAATAGAATAGAATAGAAATATACTTTATTGTACACCATAATCCATACAAAAGAAAAACAGTTAGAACATGAAACATTTTTATAAATATGATTAAGATATACAATGGGCGGCCTTATCGCTAAAGAGCGATTTCTTCCAGGCAACCCATGATTAAAGGACCAGGTAAAAATCACAAAAAGGGGGTGTACGTATACATATAAAAATATAAATGTAAAAAATAGTATACATATAAAAAATAAATAAAAAATAAGCTGTAAAAATAAATAATATTGAGTACATATAGTCAGTAGAATATACAAAAATAGACAAAAATAGCTGCTAACCCATTAAATAATGTCTTTTCAAATTTTCTTTAAATACGAAAAGAGACTGTGCATATCTTATAGAAAGCGGTAGTGAATTCCATAGCAGGACACCTTTTACAGAAAAAGAATTACCATAGAAACACGATGAATGCGTAGGTATTTTAAGGGTAAGTCTTTCACTTGGACGAAGTGAACGGTGAGAAGTCTCAAAACGAAATTGAAAACGCTCTTTAAGGTAAGAAGGTGTAGCGGGATTAAAAAGAATGCCATATAAGAGAGAAAGAATATGAGTATTCCTGCGAAGTCGGATTGGGAGCCACTTGATTTTATTGCGAAATTCGGAGATGTGGTCATACTTACGGAGTCCAAATATGAACCGAATACAGAAATTTTGAAGACGCTCAAGTGTATTCAATTGCTCCTCAGTAATATCGAGATAGCAAATGTCAGCGTAATCAAGAATCGGTAGGAGGAGTGACTGTGCTAACGCAATTTTAGTAGCAACTGGAAGGAAATTGCGCAACCTACGGAGAGAGCTAGCAGCTGCAAAAATTTTCCTGCTCACCTCAGAGATTTGTGGTCCCCATGACAAATGTTGATCCATGATGATCCCTAAGTTTTTAACTTTGTCTTTATATGGAATGACAACACCGTTAAGGGACACAGGAGGTAGATCTGACATGGTAATTTTGGAGATTTGCCTCGAACTTCCAATTATTATCACCTGCGATTTTTCAGGATTTATAAGCAAACCAACAGAATTACACCATGTCATGATATTTGACAGATCTTTATTTATTAAAGTGATAGTTTTAGAGAGATCAACTATTGATGAGTGCAAGTAGATTTGGAGATCATCAGCATACAGGTGGTAGAAGGAAGAGATGTGTTGACTGATAGAATTAATGAAAATAGAAAATAAGAGTGGAGACAGCACACCACCTTGCGGTACACCGGCTTTAATAAGAGACCAATCAGAAAAAGTGTCCTGAATTCGTACTCTTTGCCGACGCCCATGCAAGTATGAATGAAACCAATCAATCACCTCAGGAGATATGTTAAGAGAAGTCAAAAAACTTAGCAAAATATCAAAGTCCACGGAGCTGAAAGCATTGCTGAAATCTAACAACGTCAATACAGTTACTTGTTGCTTATTCATGGCGAATCGGATATCGTCAGTTACCTTCACTAAAGCAGTAGTCGTACTATGGCCGTTTCGAAAACCAGATTGAAAATCATTAAAGAGATTATTGCGTGTAAGAAAAAGACTTAACTGTTGTTGCACCAGACGCTCCAGCACTTTGGATAAAAAAGGGAGGATCGAAATAGGACGATAGTCCGAGTAACAAGAAGGATGAAGTTTTTTAGGTAATGGAGTTACTATAGCGTCTTTCCAGGAACTAGGAAAAGTAGCGGTGCGGATAGAATTGTTTAGGATAGCAGTAATAGAAGGAAGTACTAAATCTAAAATAGGAACGACCATTTTACGACTAATAGAGTCACTACCGACGGCATCAGAGTTAATAGCAAGAACACTTCTCTTAACATCACTTACAGTGAATTGATTAAAATGAAATGTAGGGATGTCTGGAGTAGGTAAAGCCGAAAGTCGATCTAATGTATTTAATTTAATCATCCCATTTATGGGAACAGATGAGGAGAAATTCTGATTCAGCAGATTTAAATCTATATTTTTAGAATCTATGTCATGATTTGCTTTACCAACTCCAAGTGACTTGAGGAATTTCCAAACTCGACCAGAGTCTTTTTCCTCGACTACAGATTTATAGATATGGCGTCTTTGCTGATCTCTACACATCCTGTTGCAATGATTCCGTATCTTTTTATAATTCTCTCGATTTTCATCAGAAGGATTACGTCGATATTTTGCTTTCGCATTATTTTTTTTTCCTTGTAAAGCTCTCAATTCCGATGTGAGCCATGGGGCAGGTAAATATTTTAGTCTGACAGGTCTAATAGGCGCATGTTTATCATAAAGTCCAGTCAAAATTGTATTAAAAGCAGCTACTTGTTCATTAACAGAAGCGACATCAAGACATGCAGCCCAGTCTGTGTTTGCTGCATCTTGCCGCAGACTATCTATGTCCATACTCCTAAAATTGCGTTGCAGAAGAATTCTTGATTTAGCTTTAGGGGGTTTAATTTTGTAAGATAAAAAGAGAAGGTCGTGATAAGAAAAGGCAGTGGCAGCGCATTGACCATATTTTTCAACATGGTTTGTAGAAGAAACTATAATGATATCTAGAAGAGATGGAATACAATTAGGAAAAGTGTGGGTAGCCTTCAACGGAAGGATATGCAAATTAGCAGCAGAAATCACATTGTGAAGACGGAATGATCGGTGGTTACGCTTGAGGAGGCAGGTATTAAAGTCCCCCATGATTACAGTATGACTATAAGATGGCGAGTATTTATGTAAAAGATTTTCAAAAGAGGAAAAATAATCTACTGTAAGGCACGGGCTATAAAACACGCCCAGGAGCACTTTTATGTTTGAGAGACATACCTCCAAAAACAAGTGCTCTGCGCCAGAACTCCCTTGGGCTTGTGATATATCTAAGACAGTGCTAGGTATGTGGGAGCGAAGATAAATAGCAACTCCTCCACCCGTCCTCCCAATGCGATCATTGCGAATTAATTGATATCCCGGAAGAGAATAACATACCGATGGCAAACAAGGCTTCAGCCACGACTCAGAAATTAATATAGCGTGGATGTTTTTATTTTCAAAGGTAGATAGAAAATCAGGAAAATGTGCAGGAATACTTTGCGCATTTATGTGAACTACATTGAAATTCTTCAAAACATCTGATAATTGTGATATTAGATTATCACTTAAGGGCATGCTATGGAAACTATCGTCACTACTTATTTCAGCAGACGAGGAAAGAAGCGAAGAGAAACATTCTTCATCTAAACTATCATTAGAAGACATTATAATGCTAACAACTCTTTTGAGATAATATAATTAATATAAGGGGAAGAAAAAAAAAAATATAATAATAATAATAATATTATATATGTACGTCTACCTATAAGTTTATACGTAATATAAATAAAAGTGATAAGTTGTTATATAATATTATAAATATTGTATATTCAATATATTTATATATATTTTTAATATATATTTTATTGTACATACCTCCCAGCTTTTGAATGTAAGAAATAAAATAAAATAAATTATGTAAACCTAACACTATGAAACTAATGAAAGAATTACAAATCCTGTTTACACGTAAATACATTAGTTTTAAAAGTATTGCATTACAATATCGTTACACTTTAATTCATAATTATCCTATCGAAATGCAACATTGAGAAATATTTATTACAAATAAAATTATTTAAAAAACCCAAACAGCAAAAAAAAAAAAAAAAACTTTAGATAGATCTTATTATGCATCATTTAGAGAGACCTTAATAATACTTCTTTCATTATTAGAGACCCATCATTCATTCTGTAAGACCCAATGTGACACTAAAAATGTAAGTATTGTAATTACGTAGCTACAAAAACAAACAAAGAGAAATGTGAATGTGGGTATAAATCTAATTACAGTTAGTACTCAATAATAAACAAACATAAATATTTGGTTTCTTAGAGTGTTGTCAAACTATTTTTTGTTTATGTTTTTCACTAGTTTTTTTGTACGGAATGTGATCTGGGAGACTGCTTGATTAGACGACCTTGCTGTAGTTATATCACTGGTTTCGGCAGGTGATTTCGATGCCGCTGGAGGACAGGGGAAGTTATCAAGATCACAATGATTAACCACTCGATGTCGAGATCCATTGGAATCAATTACATAAATGTTACCGTCCCGAGTCCAACAATTACTGATGCCAAACCGTTTTCTTGCTGCAAGAAACATGTCATGACGTACTTTCGTTAAAAATTCGGATTGAGTATAACCTGTGCCTTTGAGTTTTGATTTAGCGAACCAGACCCTGTCTCGTATAGCAACATCACTAAATTTCACAGCAATGGGTCTGGTTTTTGATACAGAAGGACGACCTAGTCTATACGATAACTTGATGCTTCCAGGAGAAAATTGAGATAATTCCAAATGCTCAGTAACTATGCTCGTAACCAAAGCAGTCATGTTTTCTGACTCTGTTTCGGGGACTCCATGCAGTAAAAGCATTTTGCGTCTTCTGTGCATCTCCTGGCGGTCAATTTCTCGTCCCAGGAATTCGACTTGACGTTGTAATGTGTTGAGTGCTGACAAGATGAAAGTTTTGAAGATAGAGAACTCCGCCGCTAAAGAAGAGGGAGACGGTTGACTTACAACAGCAGATGATGCTTTTTTCTCCAATTCTTGCTGGAATTCATTCATCTTGTTGTTAAATAATTCAGCCATGGACGTTAAAGAATCTTTTAGTGAGTCCATATTGAGTAGTGCCAGTGGATATCACAATGTATATGAAAAATTTATTTTACTTAAAAAAATGTTTAAAGGACACTTGTAGCTGGTAGGTAGCGTATACTACATATCACAGTTTATATAAAATATATATATGTATATAGTATTAACAATATTTCGATTATTTAAAACAATAAAATTTATAGAAGTAAAATCTAACGGTGTTACTTATTTCACGCCTACCCACAGACTATATATATATATATATATATATATATATATTGTTTTTAAAAGTAGCGAAGCCACCCTGAAATGTGCCATGAAAACTAACAAGAAAGCAAAAGGTATACGAGTTTCATGTAACCCCTCATTATTTATTGTAACAATCAACTCACATGCCTGCCTATGGCTTTCTTACTCTAGTATAATAACTATATGCAGAGACTGCGTTCTAATTAGTTTCCAGCATGGTTTATTCTATCATCTATGTCTTCATACGAAGTTATGTTGTCTTAGTCTTATGTCTGTGCCAATTCTTACTTAACTAACAATCTTTCCTAATTACTTTTACGAGAAACCAGTCTGATTTAAATATGTAAAGCATTGGAAAATGAGATAGGTGTCATCACGAATTTTCGACTTTCTAACTTTATATTCGTGACCGACCGATACCATGTTGAAAGGTTACAAGTAGTCGAGGCGTGACGAGAGCCTAGACACGGTAATGTTCAGTTGTATTGAACTTTTTTTAATTTTCAGATTAATTATGTGTATGGTAACACTTTTTTTTTCTTTTTTTTATGTCAGGAAAACCCATTATTGGTCATCACCGCCCGACGGGGACGGGCGGTGGGTATGTCGGACTCTCACCGACTAAAAACCTGACAGTGCTCCACCACGCTGCTGGTACACATTACCCCCATCCCCGCCAGCAGCAACTGGGTCGGGGCCTCTCTAAACAGTGGCCCCTCCTTCCGCTAATGGTTCCGTTCTGGTGCTCCCGATGCATCGACCGCCTCGGGGACCTTTTCAGATAACACTAACACGAGTAAACTTAAAGATAACAATAATAACTTAGGTAAGTAAGTAAAGCAAGCAAGCATTTTTAATAAAATTTCATTTCCCTACTGTTAATCGTTGAGGAGTCTGGACCTAATGATAGCATCAGCATCAGGTCATCCTTATAAAAATGTATTGTCATCGAGACTGTAAAATTTCAGCTTAATCGGACACCGGAAAGTAGAAACATTTAACTTGCAAAATTCGTCACATACTTTTTTCGACTGGCCCGTTGGTGTAGTGACCCTTCCTTCAGCTCCGCGGGTCGTGGGTTCGATTCCCGCCGAGGGCCATCATTTTCTGTAATTGAATTTGTTGGTGCGCCTGGGTGTATATTTGTATTCAAGTATGTATTTAAAAATTATATAAGAATATTCACCAGTTGTCTGTCACCCATAACACAAGTATTAAGTTACTTACTTGACGGACGACCGTGTGTGTAAGTGTCCCATATATTTATTTATTTATTTATTAATATTTATACTACCACAACTTCAATCGTGACAAGTTAAATAAAAACTTTTAAAAACGTTGATCACACTGGGGTTGACTGGCGGGAAAAATTCTAAATGCATTCAAAAGAGAAACCTGCTATTTTATGTAACTAATAGACTAGTACTAATCAACTAGTAATATTATAGTTATCATTATTCAGAATTAAATTATGCAACATAACAGTTGCAGGTTTTAGATTTTTCCAACACAGACTTGTTAGAATATAGTAAGAAATATGATGATAACCGTAAAGTTAGAAAAAACTTATGAGTTATCAATCCCACATTTAGTCAAATTCAAATTTATGTCATATTTACGTTTTGAGCTCAATAAATTTGCTTTTAGTTATAATTTATTCCATTAATATAGGTATTTAAAATGTTATGCTCTATTATCGACCAATAACATAAAACTTATTTAAAGATAAAAGCTTCGAAATTTGTCATTCACGCAATTCAACCTATTTATATTTTTATTAAATTCGAATATGTACGACGTGTGGTATCCGGCTGAATAGAATAGTACCACCCTCATTTCTTACCGAGGTGTCGTAAAAGGCAACTAAGGTAAGTCGACCCGCCGTGTGGTATCCGGCTGAGTAGAATAGACCGCCCTCTTTCTTATCGAGGTGTCGTAAAATACGACTAAGATAAGTTGACGTCAGGCAGGCGGCCGGTCGTAGAATACGTAGCCAAATCATGTGACAACAGGTTTATGACATGTTGTGCCGACCCCACTTAGAGTGGGATTAGGGCAGGAAGATGATTTAATTCGAATATGTAATCGTTGTTTCAATTAGCGAATCTATTTTAAATTCTAAATAGAGTTATTATTATTCTAAATAGAGTAAAATTATGAATATAAATATACTGCCTACAACAATATAAAAATGTGATGAAGAGGTAAACACTCTTTCCGATATTGTGGATTGTATTTGCTGCGGTGCATACTGACAACAATATTCGAGATAACGGCTAACTGATTCTGGCTAACGAATAATGGTTATATTAACTAAATTATGTGATACCAATCTTTACGTTTATATACATATCAGCGCCGTTAAGCTGCAATTATGGACAACTTTGCGGTCAACAAAGCGTGGGTAATAATTTGGATAATTTGTAAATTCCTTTAAAAGCATAAATCTTTAAACATAAATATTTAGCGGTCAGGATTATCTTGGCATTACCTATAAAACTACCACATTACGTATGTTTTGAATGAATAAATCTTCCAACTGCGTTGCCAATTTTATTTTTCAGTATATGGATTATTAACCTTTATAAATTGAAGTACAATACTTTAATAAAAATTAATAAATCTTAATTTTAACAGAATCTTAAACTGAAATTAAGATTAACTTACTTTAATATAAAACTTACCTTAATATAAATTGCAGACGAAAAATAAATGAAACAACACTGCCACATGGTATTCGAAATTCAAAATGAAATCAAATATTAAAAAAAAACACTTATAAAATCGAACGTCCTACAGACGTTAAAAAATTCTTTCAAACTATGATCAGGTGTTGCAAATTCCCGATTTCGCGAACGTGCGCAAAGTGCAATAGGCGGGCGACGTGTGATTTATCGCCGCTACCGGCGCATGCCATGCTTTCATGTGTAAAATACGCGTGTCGTTACATATAACGTATTATGGTATTTTACGAAAGTTATTTTTTTATAAGAATCTCGATCATACCTGGGGCTATCATAACGGTGTCATCGATGAATCCACGCGATTGGTCACGAACATTTGCTCCGGAGTAATCAAACAAATAAACAACATATTAATATCTATTGTGGTGTAGTGAATTTAATTTTAATGAAATCTGCTGGTAACGAAGAACTTCCAACAATGAATTAGTCCAAATTTTTTAAATAAAAAATTTGACATGTTCGATACGGAATTAAATCACGCCGTGTGGTATCCGGCTGAATAGAATAGTACCACCCTTAATTCTTACCGAGGTGTCGTAAAAGGCGACTAAGGTAAGTTGACCCGCCGTGTGGTATCCGGCTGAGTAGAATAGACCAACCTCATTTCTTACCGAGGTGTCGTAAAAGGCGACTAAGGTAAGTTGACCCACCGTGTGGTATACGGTTTAGTAGAATAGACCACCCTCTTTCTTACCGAGGTGTCGTTATATACGACTGAGGTAAGTTGACGTCAGGCAGGCGGCCTGTCGTAAAAACGCAGCCAAATCATGTGACAGCATGTTTATAACATGTTGTGCCGACCCCACTTGGAGTAGGATAAGGGCAGGAAGATGATGATGACGGAATTAAATCATAGATACATATGTGTTGAATATCATTGATATTAAAATTTAAAAATATTTATTTTGTACCGACGTATTAATAAATACATCGTCATGCTATTTATAATAACGTAAAAGTAGTACTTAATTCTACATATACCGAGTAAAATTTTTGGGATACGGGATTATTTTGAAAAAGTTGACTTTGAGAAAATTGCTTCTTATTTATTGAGAAAGTGTTAAGGAAAAATATCGTTATAAAATATTTTTTTTGTGATTTATATTAATGATGATTGAGTGCGCTAGTAGTGTAGATTTCAAACGCTAAACAGGTAAAATGTCACCTGTTTAGCGCTTGAAATCTACAAATGCCAATTCGAAACCAGGCTGGGCCACGGGCAGCATTAAAAAAAACTAATATTTTGTATAAAACGGAATTTATTGTAAACCTAATCTTAACAAACTAATCTGTATGAAATATATCTTCCTGCAGTCTCCGATGAACGTATGATCTTTACCACCTGAAAATATTTTTGAATTAATTTTGTGAGAAAAATACATTTATAAGTACGCTTCATATAATTGCATTGAAGCATTAAATAATGCTTCAATGCAATTATATGAAGCGTAAAAAAAAACGAATTTTTATATATATTGAATCCATATATTCTAAAATGAGTGCAATGTAAATAAAAACGAAGCAAAACCGTTGCGTAACGTTAATTTCGCGTTACATAATAATCAAATATCATATTATTCTTTCTTTTTCATTCTTCTTTATTATTTATTATTCATTCTTTCTTTTTTTTAAACTTTATAATTATATAAAATTACTATAGTTAAATTATATCTCTCAGTTGTCGTAACTTAGTTTGAAAGTTGTTATTACCTTTAATTAAAATACCACTTATTTTAAGTTGTTCAATGTATTAGAGTAATGTGAAGTGTGTATTTTGTTGGTGATCTATAAATAAATAAATAAACAAATATATTTAATCTTTTAAATTTACTATAAAAACAGCCCAATAAAAACATACCTGTCCTCTCTTCAATCCGAAGTATCTTGCAACTGGGTCGCCTGCCTGTATTCTCATCAACATATTTTCTTTTAACTTACTGTATTACAGTCATGGAATATTATAATACATAATTTGAAAAATACATACTTTAAATAACGAGGCTGCTTACAGTATATGCATCAAATATCATTCCTTATTATGGTATTTAAATTATTTTAGATGTTGGAATGGAACATTATATGAATGCTTGTAACGGAATGTGTGTGAGCGAGACGGTATGACAGGAGTGAGAGGGAGGGGAAGATCGAACAAAGGAGGTCCGGGATGGATGGAGGAAGTGTTTAGTGAGAATAAATAAAGTTTATACATAAAAATACGAGTTTTACTTGTCCTTTGATAGTCCTGATACTAAATGTATATATTTTGTAAAATATTTGCTACAGAAGTCTCAGAAACAAAGTTTATCATACTTTGCACCATAGTAGGTATGGACAGATAAGATTTTTGGAAGGATATGTTTGACTTAACCAGTGCTCTTAGTGCGAGTTTTTTAATTAGCTAATTTGTACGACGCTGCAAAAGCGCCATCTAGTGACCACTGTTCCAGCGCCATACAAATTACGTTACGTTAAACCGATCGAGTAGGTTAAAACTAACACAAGCACAATGTTCTTATATATTTTGAAAATAATGGATCTTAATTACTACTTATTTACTATTTTATAACACATATGTTTTCTTTGTGTTTGTATCTACCCTTGAGCATTATGCAATCTGCAAAATGCAATTCTATATTTTTCGTTAAAAGGATACTATCTAGCTAAGAGTTCCTGCTTCTCATCTGGCGTCAACACTATATGCTCAGGTACCAACTCGTGTTCAGTTATATTGATGAGCAGTTCTGACTCCAGAAATTGTTCCAGAATGTACTTTGGGGCCATGTCGACTAAGGATTGTTTCGCAGATGGTGTCATGCCTGAAATTTAGTGAATCTTGTCATAGGCTACCAATATTGAAGCTGAAAAAATTTTATAAGTGAAAATAGGATGAAATATAGACAAATAAATGTAATTTTGACATATAAATAAATGTTGTTGAAATATAGACAAATAAATGACTAGCTGTAATCGCGGCTTCACCCGCTAAGAAATTAGTGACACATTTTTCCCGCGCACTACCTTTTCGTTAAAACCGTAATTTTTTTTAAAAAATACACAGACTGGTGGACTTTGTTCTATACTAAACTGTTTCCGCAGCTTCTCCCGCGTAAAAATCAGAGTGTCACAAAGTTTTTCCCGCGTAAATTGCGACTCCGCCTACATGTTATACACAATATATGTTAATGTTATACACAAGATATGTTGCTACACAAGCTCTTCTATCTTTAAATGAAAATTCCATAAAAATCGGTTTAGCATTTCGGAGAATGTACTGTTTAGCTAAGCGTACCGCCCAAGAATTGCATACTTTCGAAAAACCGTATGTATGTAACCGTTATGTAGATTTTATGAAATTTATCATCGATCATCGATGAAGTTCGATCAATAAAAGCTGTATGCTTTTAAGGACTATATTTTATAATTTCTATAAATATTTCAGAATAATATTTGTCATATTACATATATATTTCCTACATTACATTGTATTTAGCATACAACAAATCAAAATTACCTGCTTGTACCACAACAATCGCTCTATGAATGTTTTCTTCTTGCATTCTTGTACAATATGTTTTAATTGTCTTAATTCCAATCTTGGCTTCGTCAGGAAAGAACACAAACATCTGATCTGTGGGGTCATCATTGTGAGCTACTAACACTATCAAATCACTTCGTGCTGGTCGCTTCTCACTGAAAAAAGTACAATATAATAATTTTTATTTAATCACCTCAATATTAAGTATGCAATATAAATATTTTTTTTCATATATTTCTCTTTAAAAATATATATTTGGAATATTAATGCATTTACACCATGTGGTATCTGGCTGAATAGAATAGTACCACCTTCATTTCTTACAGAGGTGTCGTAAAAGGCGACTAAGGTAAGTCGACCCGCCGTATGGTATCCGGCTAAGTAGACTAAACCACTCTTATTTCTTACCGAGTTGTCGTAAAAGGCGACTAAGTTAATATACCGTGTGATATCCGGTTAAGTAGAATAGACCACCCTCTTTCTTTCCGAGGTGTCGTTAAATACGACTAAGGTAAATTGATGTCAGGCAGGCGGCTGGTCGTAAAATACGTAGGCAAATCATGTGACAACATGTTTATAACATATTGTGCCGACCCTACTTAAAGTGGGATAAGGGCAGGAAGATGATGATTTTTTAATATTTATGCATTTATTGTATATCATTACTTATATATTTCAAAATAAGTTCATTTCAAATCTACACATACATTAATTTTAATACAGCAGCTAAAAGTTAAGTTAAGTTTTACCAAAAAGAATCTAATTTATTTAATGTATGAATTGTAAGTCATAAATCAATCTGCCATAATATCACTGTCAGTGTCAACATTTCAAAACATTGTACATATATTTGAAACAAAATAATATCAAAATATATGTGAAAATGCAAGTACTAGATGAGAAAATTAAGAAAAATATAATTGATAGAACTGTTTCTGACACAACAAGATTATATATGGGTAAGAAAACTTTCCTGTATGATTATTTTTTTGGGAGCTGTGATGGCCTAGCTGTGCGACCATGTGAATCTCTAGAGACGATCATGGGTTCAAACCCAGGCAGACACCAATGAGTTTTTCTATTAAAACTTATGTGTCTAATTGATAATTGCAATTTATCACACGCTTTTCGGTGAAGGAAAACATCGTGAGGAAACCTGCATATCTCTAGAAAATTCTGGAGATATGTGTAACCTACCAATCCGCATTGGAGCAGCGTGGTAGGTCTTAGCTCCAATCCTTCTCTCCAATAATGGAGAGAAGAGGCCTATGCCCAGCAGTGGGATAGTAACAGGCAGCTACTTACTGATTATTTTATATATATAATACACAGTACAGCACTACAGGGTACAAAATATTCTGTTACACCCTTTTCATCAAGATCATTTCATTAATCAAATGTTTGACCCATGATATATCTAAAAAGTTGGGATAACAATACATTATATTATATGTCACTTACATTCATTAATTACTTTGATGAAATTAAATATAAATAAATATATTTGTTAATATTAGTACAGGTAAGACACTTGTCAAAGTCACATAACCTTACCTATACTAATATTATAAATGTGAATGTGTCTGTTACACTTTCATGGCTAATCCGGTATACAAATATTGATGATATCTGCCATTATTCTCATCATCGTTATACTTGAGATAGCAAGTAGGATAAAGTAGGATAAAAATCCTGGTTCTCTTTTGGGAATATGGAAAAAAACACATACTGAATTATTGAGAGTAATTAGAGGCCTTAAGTTGGCTTGAACAAAGTCGTTATCATACAACAACAAGATGTTTATTCATTTCTGCAGGCAATATATTTTACTTAAATATTTTTGGAAACATACAGTATATATAAGCTTTTTTTATATAAGTAAAAAATACAAAATATACAAAATTACCATTACAATACTATTAGTAAAAATATTACACTAAAATTAAATTCATTCTCTGATAGTTCCTTTTTCGACCTTCTCATTTTTCTTTCACACACTTCTATTGAATAGAGCATTCAAATTTGAAATCTACTTTCAAGTTTACAGTAAATTATTAACCTACCTAGGTTTATCTCCAAATTGTTCCTTAAAATGATCTAACGTCTGATCCAATTCATCTTGGGTTACAAGATATCCACGATCATGGCACAACTGTAAGTTAAATAATATTAAATCCAGTTTATATAACATCGAATCATGATTCTCCTGCCCTTATACCACTGTAAGTGGGGTCGGCACAACATGTTATAAACATGCTGTCACATGATTTGACTGCGTTTTTACGACCGGCCGTCTGCTTATCTTAGTCGTATTTTACGACACCCCGGTAAGAAAGAGAGCGGTCTATTCTACAAAACCGGATACCGTGGGTCAACTTACCTGAGTCGCCTTTTACGACACCTCGGTAAGAAATGAGGTTGGTCTATTCTACTCAGGCGGATACCACACGGCTAAACATACGAATGTTTAACCAATTCTATAAATTCCAATTTCGTCTTACTTAAGTAAGAGTTCCAAACTGTTACTGTAGTTCTAAAAGTTTTATAGGTTTTACACCACAGCAGACAGTTTTAGAAAGCAGTATGTAAATTGTAATTAAAATCATATTTCACATCAATAAATAAAACAATAACATAACCTCTAAATACGAACCTGCATTACGGTTTTACGAATTCGCCAAAGTTTGTAAGTTTCCGCATCGTCATCCATTTTAGGACGCTATATTATGAATGTAGCAGTATAAATATAATCTAATGATTGCACTGAAATCTAATACTTTATTTACAGTGGTCAACAGTATATTTCATCACATATTCATCACCATATATTTAATAGGGATGTGAAAGATAGTCTATTTTATAATTTATAGAATTAGGCGTTACTTTGCGGAGGTCCATAATACAAAAGTAATGAGAATATTATTTTGCTATAATCAAAAAAATAATATTCTCATTACTTTTATAATAATCATTTTTATCAATTTAAAAATCTATTATTTTAATTATACTCTTTTTTCATGATTTTTGTGATTAGAATTGCATTGTTGAGTAAAACCAATGTAGCGAAACTACACATTTTATTCGAATTTCATAAAAAGCGCATCTCTTATTATTTATTAGTACAGTATTATAGTTGTCCACTTTTATTAACCTTTATTGATTATTATTATTGAAAAGGCAACTTTTAAATAGTCTGAAGAAATCGATAATTATTAATCGATTTCTTAAAAATGGATTTTGTTTAGAGGGAAAAATCGATTATTTATTCATCGATATTTTTTTTTACTCGAAGTCAATCCCTAATATTTAAAGCACAGACAAGCAACACGTAAATATAGAAAATTATATCTATATAAATGTATCTAAGAGACAAATCAAGAGTCAGACAAATGTATACAGATTACAGACATATTTAAAATTAAAATTCCTTAATAAGATATTGTATAATCTACATTGATTTATTTTCGAGCTCATGTAAAAGTACATATGCATTGACCTATACAATATAGACAATACATTATATACCTATAATACAAAATATAATATATATCCTGCATCCTGTGGATTATGAGCATAGACAAGCCCCTGTAATAATTATGACATTTCAAGTTTTTTGACGTTGTTTTTGTCTGTGCTTGTGACTTTTCCACAAATTCAGAAAGTTTTTTTATAAGCGTATTTATTAGTAGTAAGAAAAATTATAGAATAACATTAATTGTTAACGATGGCTGGAATTAAAGGTAATATGTTATAAACAACATAAAATTATTTAATTAAAACAAGATTCACTTTGTCCCGAATGAGTCATAATATGTATTTACAAACAGTACTTTTAAAATATTATTATACAATACATTTTTAACATTATATTTCTTTTTTTTCTCGGTATTCCCTGCTGGTTATTTACAGGGTAAGTAAAAAATTATTTTGAAGATATTTTCAATAATATATTCTTTTTATTTTTATACTACGTGCTCTTATAACAAGGTTTAAATATTTGTTGCTTACGAAAGCTGTCGTTAAGTATAATGTTATATTTTTGTGAATCGTTTCATCCTTCGGCATGTGCAATTTATTTTGATGCTAATAATAGATCAAAAAGTGATGCTTCTTGATTGGATAGACTATGTATATTGAGCAAAAACTAAATGATTGGATAGTTGCAGTGGAAATAAAAATTAATTCAAAGCCTACTAACTTATATTAACCAACTAGATTACATCACTATTTCAGTTAAACTGACTGATTATGACACTATTATTAAGTACTATGTCAGAGGATGTAACCAAAAATTTAATACTGAGGTACTTATAATAATCTATAATGAACTTTTGGTTTAAGATTGTTGTAGGAGCCATTTATGGCTGAACATATATCACAACTTAAGATTCAGTGCTGACTTATATTACATTGTTATTGGAGAAAAAAATCTCTGAATTTTGAAGATACTTTTTTCAAATTGTAAAATTTAAAAAAAAACCTGAATAGGCTGAAAACAAATAGTAGTATTGAATAGTGAATAGTACAAATAGTTGTATTAGTACTTGTGAAATGCACCTAATAAAAGATGCTACAGATGTAGGTAAATTTTTTTTTACTTACCTAATATAATAAGGTATTACTTTGTCAAAATCCATTATACAAAAGTACTAATATATGTCTTTTGCTATAATTTATCCCAGATTATAAAAAAAATATTTAATTATATTAAAAATAATTTGTGTGTGTTGTTTTTGTAAATAATATGGTTTTGTAACAATGTCAACAGCAGGATTACATTTTTTTTTGTCTACTTTAGGATAATTTTTGTATATTGTTCACTTTATGCTAAGTGTTGTTATATATGTATTCTGTTATTTCAGTTTGGTATCCCTGGCGTTTGCAGGCTCTATTGGGATGACATTTGTTATACTAGCTTGTGCCTTACCACAATATAAGTGAGTAAAAATTTGTATTTAATATTAACATTCGACAACTCGGAATGCCTTAAGCCTATAAAACCTTGATATTTAAAGGTTGAAAGTGAGCATTCAAATTTCAGTGTAATTGCACAATTTTTAATTATATGAATTGAAATATTGAGGTTTAATGAATAGTGGTTTTTTACGCCGTGTGGTATCCGGCTGAATAGAATAGTATCACCCTCAATTCTTAACATACGACTAAGTTTAGTTGACGTCAGGCAGTTGGCCAGTCGTAAAAACGCAGCCAAATCATGTGACAGCATGTTTATAACATGTTGTGCCGACCCCACTTACAGTGGGATAAGGGCAGGAGGAAGATGAATGAATAGTGGTTTTTGTCTTGTATTGGACAATGCCCACAGGCAAGAAGTATAAGCATCTTCCCAAATAAAGTGCAACTCCAAATGAAGTTATACCATACAAATGTTTATCTAAAAAGATGAAAGACATAAATTCAGCTTATATTTTATGGGTATACACAAATCATTATTTAAGTCCTATTTTAATTTTTCATTGATGATAGACTTTATTACGAAAAACAGGTACAGTTAACTTAACTTACAGGTATAAGTTACAAGACAGTTAACAGTTAACAGAGGACAGTTGACTTAGTATAACAACAAAATATTCTACTGCATGGTGTGCCTACAGCAAAGGCCCTCCAGTACATAAATATAAACAGCTTTGGGAGATAGATGTGTGTTCTTACACTGCAGGGTATTTTCTCATTACTACTGTTAATTTAAATTAATCTAATCACCAGGCTGTACCTGGTGATTGATTAAATTTGATGATGTTGCCATTACTGATAAAAGATGACTGCACAACAAGTGATTGACATGAGCAACATTCTACATATAACCTAAATTTATGTTGATAAACTCACAAGCAGAATTAGTCCAGCTTGCGAAATATAATCAGTGTACACAAATCTTGCTTACAATTTTATCTCAAAACTCTGTAATCAAAACATACATCTTTGTCCAAGTTTGCCTTTGTTTGTTTTATCGTTCAAACACATATTTTATCCTTTAGTAAATGTTTGCCTTATTATAAACTTACCTATAAACTTACTTATATCCTTAACAGGATGTTTTATAATTTATTTCATGAGTATATTTGACCTTTTTTCCAAGCCAGTAAACCATAGATCAAGTATTCTCATAAAAGACTTTCTTAGTTTGAATCAGAATTCTCCAGACAGTAAGCAGCATAAATTTGTTGGCTCCCTAAGACCTTTCATATCGATTTATTTATTAGTAATAGTGATTTTTACAATGTGAAATCGCCATTCAACTGCCATTATACTCGAACTTCCTCCTCAATCAAAATAATTTGATTTCCAAAATAAGTGCACTACCCATTAGCTAATCGGTCTCGATTTTAGTAGAGCTATATCAATTCTGATTTTATATGAATTTCCTTATTTTGAATTTGACCAAATATAGACCTTCTATTAACAGCTCTTACACTTGCTAGCTAAGTAATTTTTAACTTTTTAATGAAGACCCTAGTGTGCAATGACTTGTTCGAAGACTAAATTAAATAAATTATAAGTTAAATTTTTTAAATGGAGAAACATCACATTGTTTTTTGAATACTGTTCAGCTTTAACTATTAACCTCTTTATTAAAATTGTATCTAGCTCGATCATTTGTCACATTTATATATATTGTGAAAAATAAGTTAGCGTAAGACAATATTTACGCCGTGTGGTATCCGGCTGAATAGAATAGTACAACCCTCATTTCTTACTGAGGAGTCGTAAAAGGCGACTAAGGTAAGTCGACCCGCCGTGTGGTGTCCGGCTGAGTAGAATTGACCAACCTCATTTCTTACTGAGGAGTCGTAAAAGGCGACTAAGGTAAGTTGACCCACCGTGTGGTATCCGGTTTAATAAAATAGACCACCGTCTTTCTTACTGAGGTGTCGTAAAATACGACTAAGGTAATTTGACGTCAGGCAGGCGGACGGTCGTAAAAACGCAGCCAAATCATGTTTATAACATGTTGTGCCGACCCCACTTAGAGTGCTATAAGGGCAGGAGGATGATGATGAACTTTAATAAATATAGTAGTGGCTAATTATATAAGTTTTTAATATTTGTTTCAGGCTATGGTGGCCCTTCTTTGTAGTTCTATTTTACATCCTTTGCCCGATCCCGACTATGATTGCCCGTCGTCACACAGACAGCTCTGGTGGCACCAACTCACCATGCATGGAGGCCGCCATATTTGTTACTATGGGAATTTTAGTGAGCTCGTTTGCCCTTCCCATAGTTCTCGCAAGAGCTGACGTGGTATGTAATTTATTATTATCTATAGATTTTATTCTATAGCCGACATCCGTTGCTATTGCTATGCCTGGCTCGTTGGCGCAGTGGGTGGTGACCCTGCCTTCAGCTCCGCGGGTCGCGGGTTCGATTCCCGCCGAGGGCCAACATTTTCTATAAATGAATGTGATGACATTTGAGCCTGGGTGTATATTTGTTTTTAAGTATGTATTAAAAAAATATATAAGTATATATTCACCAGTTGTCTGTCTGCCATAACACAAGTATTAAGTTACTTACTTTTGGGATGGACGACTTGAACTTTAAAGATGGATATATGACTATATATTTTGTTTGTATTGAGGTCTAATTTAATGAACTTTTCTAGACTTGTAGACCAATATAGATCTGATCCCATTAATATTTTTATTTCATGTATGTACTTATGTTTAGACGCCGTGTGGTATCCGGTTGAATAGAATAGTACCACCATACATTTCTTACCGAGGAGGTCGTTGTAAAAGGAGAAGTCGTTGAAAATTAATGATCTTTTTAAAAAATGATCTTTAATTATCATATTGGTTCAATTTTTTGATTATCGGTATAGTATTTATACCAAGCCTGAATCGTTATTTGGTGCTAATTACTTGGGTTGCCATGACTATTTAATTAACAACACTCCGATTTATAAAGTTGTCAGGTTTGATAGGTATACCTAGGTGTCGGTAGTGATGTAACATACCTACTGTTGCTCGCGTATAATTTTTAGATATCAACGTTATTAGTTTTCTGATTCACGTCTAACAAATCGATTTTGCTTTTAGTCTATATATCTTGGCCTAATTTCGATATATTTGTCAGACAGCTGTCGGAATTTTTTTTTATTAAATATTAAATTAAAACAATACTTGAAAATAGCGTATAAAAAAAACTGCCGAGTACGTAACGACGTAACTCGCCATCTCGTTCGCACCTACCCGTATATATACTTCGTGCTCTTTCCAACCGCAACCTTTTATGCTTGTCTGGCTGGGGCAGGAACTATCGAAAATGTCTGGCTAAAGGGGAAACCTCATCTTATTCTTATCCAAGTAATATATATTAAAATCAGCTTTTATGCTATGACGTAAATAGAAGTCAAATTTCATGAACTTTAAGGGTGTCTGGCAGGGGGTTTCCACTATGCTAAGTGTCTGGCATTGACTGACGTGATTTTTAATATTATTCTAAAGGTAATATCAAAAGATCAAGCTTTATACTATGACGAAATTAATTCGGAATTTTGCAACCTTGAGTACCTCGTATCTCCCAAAGCCACTATGATCCAAATTCCATAATCTATCATCGTTCTTACCTGTGTTGGGAGCATGCACTGACAAAGTTTCAGCTTTTATAAAATGACGAAGGTCTGGCGCTCACGGGATCTCTCTCTATTTAACTATATGAGTATAATGATAATTTACACATCCATTCTATCTAAATTTTCGCACTATAAGTTAAGTTAGTTAGAAACTTAGAATGTTCGATGTATATCCATAGACTTTCATTACTAATTAATATTTTACAGATCCTGCCTGGTGCTTGCTATTGGACTCTAGCCGGTAATGTCATTGTATATCTAACTATTCTCGGTTTCTTCACAATCTTCGATATGGATGACTCAGATTATGCGATGTGGTGAGAAATCTAAAATGTCTTTGCCACAGACAAAAAATATACAAGAGACAATTGCAATGCCGATTTTTTCGTACGATAGGTGATGTGGTTATTTCTATTGTCTATTCATATTGCGTTTCAAACAAAAGTGACCTAATTAGAAAATTTTGAATTTTTGGAAATTATACATGATGTGTACCTTATTTAATTGGATACACATGTTCTCTGCAGTATAATACACTAACCAAAAGAGCTTAAAGTCATTGTCTTTTATGTTAAAAAGGAGTTAATTCATTCGTATATATACGTGTATATCGATATCGTTATTTAGTAATACTACATAAAAAATGTATTTATTATTCAGCCCATATTGCAATTTTATAATTTACATTCAAAAATTTATCCAAGAATTGTATGTCAATGTCAATTGTTTAAAACCAATTTATGTATTGTTAATATAAACAAACTTAAAAGAGAAATTAAAGTTGATTTATAGAAAAGTTAAAAAAATTGTGTATCTATGTACATAACAATTTATTTAATTCATTAAAATAATGAAATAATGTTTCATTTTCAATTTTACCATGGACACGTAACTTTAAATAATGTCTAGAACTGAAATGAAAATTGATAAATAAGTTAAACTGGTAGGTAATTGAATGAACATTAATTCGCAACATTGTTTTAGACTAGCGAATGTATTGTCTCGAAAGAATCTCCAAAGATAACATAAAGTTATTAGGCATATTTAATTATTAAAAAAATTAACAATGTACCAAAGCAATCATAAGCAAGCATAGACACATCTGAAATGCTATCGGCAATAAGCTATATTATGTTGATTCACGAAAATAAAAGAAGTCTCGTGTTGTCACCGAGGCTGCAGCTGAAAATCGGTCCCGAGTGACATTGTCAATGTCATTCGGTTCATGCCGAGCTGTGTTGCCTTTTTTAAGATTGCATAAAATTTAGATGTAGGTATTATTTGTAATCGAATATTGTATTTTATTATAAGTGTACTTGTATTTGTCTATGTTTTATGCAATGTTTAAATAAATATTTTTCTTTTCTTTTCAAATAAAATTTTGAATTAGGTCACTTTTGAACGTGCGATATGTTATTCAAGTCTGATAACATGATACTGATATTAATAATATTTTTTTCATTATGTTGATTTGTTGCATTATCTGTTGATGTATCCCTTTTAAAATAATATTGTCTATGGATGGTTATATAAATTCTTTTGCAGGTTAGTCTACTTAATTAAGTATGTAAGAAAATTGTATAACATATGTGTATTTTTTTACGAATTAGCAAATTAATCCTGTGTCTAACCGATAAATGTAACTCGTATATAATAATCGCTTTAATTATTAAACAGGTTAAAAAGCAGCGTTTTAGACATAGATTAATAAATTGTTTTTGTTATCTGTAATCGCTTTAATTTTATTGAAACAGTTTATAAATAAAAGTAATAAAATTTTTACTTTGTTATGTTATAAAGGCATCATTTAAATGCTGTTATGAAGCAATTTACGATTTAGATATTGTTGTAGCTGGTAAGGGGCTTAAATCGCGCTATTTTAAATTAAAACAATCAAAGATAAGTCAGACATTAGATCGCCTTTGAATTATCTTTTGTAAACCCAAATTTAAATTAATTAAGAATATCGAGCTGTACCCCTGGCTTCGCCCTAGTCAATTTTTTTATTTATTTTCATGTTCCTGCAGAAAAAACGGGACTTTTTATTTTTACTTTAGAAAAGCCGTAAAAGTATAACAGACAGATAGACTTTCGGATTTTTAATATTATTATGGAGACAACAAATATGAATATAGGTTCATTATCATCATTCTCCTGCCCTTATTCCACTCTAAGTGGTGTCGGCACAACATGTTTGAACCATGTGATGTGATTCGGCTAGATATTTTACTACCGGCCGCCTGCCTGACGCCAACTTACCCTAGTCGTGTTTTACGATACCTCGGTAATTAATGAGGGTAGTCTATTCTATTCAGCCGGATACCATACGGCTGTATTGATATAGGTTCTATTTGGTAAAAACCCTATTTGAAATAAATTGTAAGTTAAGTAATAGTTTGTATGTTTGTAAATTGCTTCATCTCATCTCTAAGTTTACTCGACCAACAATAATAAGTGGATAAATTTAGAAATATTTGCGATTTTCTTTACCCTATCTGCTTGCACGAATCAAACTCTGGCTGATTCTAAGTTTTAAAATTGATAAAAGTCATGTATTAAAAATGTTTTATAAGAATATATAAATATGTCCCTGGATTATATATATGCCTAGAGAGTATGGTTCAAAAATCAAGCCATAGACAAAGGTGAAATTTCAATACAACATAATGCATAACTTTGGATACCTACCTTTCAATTTAATGTACTCGCTCTTTCGATACCAGTAATAGTAAAATAAAAATACTTTTATGCAGTTAAATTAAATGTAAAATAAGTAACTTAGCGTGAAAGCGAGACCTAATATAAAACGTGCTATTTTCTTAATTAAGCGTTGCTAGAATCCACATCGCACGTGTTGCAATTTTGAAGTTGGTTCCACATTTCGAAAAATGGAACGTAATGATCTCAAGGCGGTGGAGTGGTCATTCTTGAATTAGAAATTACTTTTGAAAAAATATAGAAACCATTTTGAATAGATTGTCAATTAAACCTTACAAGAAAAATTCTGTTGCTTTTTCTAAATATTATTCTTGTAAACTATTAAAACATTTCGTTACTTTTGTTGTCTAAAAATCAATTGTTTTTGGAGTAGGCATATATATAATTTTGAAATTGGATGTACTTGGTAATATTGCTCCATAAAATGATTACATACTTTTATTATTAACTGCATAATATAAAACTAAATTGCGAAAAATTTGTTTTTATCAGGGTATTTGACTATTATTTGAGATTATTTGTAGAAAGGATAAAGTGATTCTGTGATTTGAACATATATGTCTGGAACATAAATTTTTGTAAGGTTAGAAAATTTTGTTTTTGTTATATTGGTAAAACGGACAGAAAAGGTGCCAAAAGAATTTGAAATATTTAAAAAAGAATGGTTGAACCCGATGCAATGTATGTTAGGTGTGTAGCACTGACTAGAATTTGGATGAGGAGTGGAGAAGAGGAGGTGGGTTTTTTAGTTTTCTACATCGTGTTGGCGACCGGCCTCGTATTTCTATCGACTTTTATCTTCTGTATTGCCAACAATGACCAGCTTTTCAAGGTTTGCATTATGTGGCCAAAATATAAAAGTATGCGTTGAAGATATTTAGTGGAGGATACCAGAGGACAAATGACGCTATATTTAACTATATGAAAACGCTATCATTATGTTATAAACAACACATTATGGCTAGCCTTTATAATAATAATATTATATACAGCAAAACAATTGAGAAAAAAATAACTAAAATATGATAGAGACAAAATAACTTAATGAATTATATCGTTTCTTTTTATGTCTTTGCTAAGTAATTCAGTTCAAGTCGTTCAGTATAATACAAAGTTATTTTGTCTTAGTACATATAATCGTAAATATTTAATATTGCCTTTGTCATAATACTATTTAATAATAATTGAAAGCGGTGTTGTCATTATTATTAAAATAAAAGTCAAGTACCCAAAAAATTATTTACATTCCTGTAATGTATATTTTGTAAATATAGTATTAGAATCGGGTCACAATATAAATGTTACTACCTGCTTTTGTGCTTGTTTTATTTCATCCTATCTTTCAGTTTGTCATGAAGAGAAAAATGGTGCGCTCTCGGATAGACATCAGATACGTTTTTTTCAAATAAACGTTAAGAAATAGATATATATATATATATATATATCAATGTAATGGAATCAGCGGTGATAATAGTCCATCATTAAATGCACTATGCAGTAACATCTAAGACATAAAAGGCAATCGAATGAAGCATTTAAAAATTTCGTACTATTATATGTGCATGCATCGTAACGTGTTACTAGGTTATTTTACCCATAAAAGCAAAACTAGAGAAGGAGGCTTTTCTGTAGATTGCAATATTTGCACTATCAAAATACTGCTATGTGAATTACAATAAATCTCAATATATTATCAGAGCCTGAATTAAAACTTGGAAATTTTTAATATTAAATCACATTCTTATACACTTAATAACAACAAATAAAATAATAATATTATACATTGAAATTTAATTTTAAACAAATTTAAATTACAATAAATAAATTATCAGTTTTAATTAAATTTCCTTAATGTGGATATTCTAAAATTATTTTTTAACATACTGTTAATATGTATGCTTCCGTTAAACGGAATGTGACATTAATCATCCTTCATTCGCTGACATTTTACATTTGTCATTTCGTATGTATTATTTTCCCATATCAAAAATACCACTAATTCGTCGCCGCACCCAATTAATTGGTGATAACTGTGTATAATTATGGGTGACCATTTGCCGGCATGTGTTATCGATGTGGGCACGGGATATACGAAATTGGGGTTTGCCGGCAATAAGGAGCCCCAGTTTATCATACCGTCGGCCATAGCGATAAAAGAAACTGCCAAAGTTGGTGATCAGAGTACTAGACGTATGACTAAGGCCGTAGAGGATTTAGATTTCTTTATCGGTGACGAAGCATTTGAAGCGACGGGTTATTCCGTTAAATATCCTGTCCGTCATGGTCTAGTAGAAGACTGGGATTTGATGGAGAGGTACATTGAACAATGTATTTTTAAGTACTTACGCGCCGAGCCCGAAGACCATCACTTTTTGATAACAGAACCGCCACTGAACACGCCGGAAAATCGTGAATATTTGGCGGAGATTATGTTCGAGTCTTTCAATGTGCCAGGGTTGTACATAGCTGTACAAGCGGTGCTTGCACTCGCTGCTTCTTGGAAATCACGCACAGCAGCCGGTCGTACATTTACCGGTATTGTAGTGGACAGCGGTGATGGTGTAACTCACATAGTTCCTGTGGCTGAGGGATACGTCATCGGTTCCTGTATCAAACATATACCGATAGCTGGTAGGAATATTACATCATTTATTCAGTCATTGCTACGAGAACGTGAAGTTGGTATCCCACCAGAACAGAGTTTGGAGACTGCAAAAGCTATTAAGGAAAGGTACAGCTATATCTGCCCAGATATTGCTAAAGAATTCGCAAAATATGATTCTGACCCTGCGAAATGGATGAAGAAGTATACTGGTATCAATGCTATTACAAAAAATCCTTTTTCTGTAGATGTTGGGTATGAGAGATTCTTGGGGCCGGAGATTTTCTTTCATCCTGAATTCTCTAATGCTGATTTCACAGTACCTTTAAATGAAATGGTCGATGAGGTTATACAAAGTTGTCCTATTGATGTGCGAAGAGGTCTATATGGAAATATAGTATTATCTGGAGGCTCTACAATGTTTAGAGACTTTGGTAGAAGACTTCAGCGAGATATCAAAAGAACTGTAGATGCACGGTTGAAATTGTCTACAATGTTGTCAGAAGGTCGTATTACACCTAAGCCCATTGATGTCCAAGTTATATCACACAACATGCAGCGATATGCAGTATGGTTTGGTGGTAGTATGTTGGGCTCAACACCTGAATTTTATCAGGTATGTCACAGTAAACAAGCCTATATGGAGTATGGACCGAGTATTTGCAGGCACAACCCTGTGTTTGGTACCATGACATAGTGTGTTTATATAATTATCAATGCCAGTATTGAAAATTAAATTTAAGCATCAATAATATTGAAAATAAGTAAAATATTGCTAGACAGAATTCCTTTATTACAATTTTTATTGTTTAAAATTTATTCATAATTATTACTCTGTATAAGTTAAATATATTTTTCATTAATTTTATTGTACTATTATTATGAATAAATCATTATTTATAGCTGGACACACATTTAAGTAAGCATTTAATGTATTGCATTCCAGCTTTTTACCAAATAAAGACTTTTTACTATGTTTAATAGTTTCATTTACAATAGTTTTAGTTTTATAAAATTGGCTTTATAGTGTTAATTGAAATCATTGGCATTATAAAATACCTAGTCATGTATATATGATAATGGTTACTTATCTGTATATTTGATAATGGTTACTTATCTGCATTCTGCATATGTAATAAAGAAACAAGAACAACAGTTAAAAATACTTATAGGTGTAATATTGTTCAAAAGTATGCAGTTTTGAATATTTGTACCAAAAAATAAAAGGAAACAATTTTTGCTCTAGTTTAATTTCAAAAATTATAGCACACATACATACATTCTACATACTTTCTTCAGTGTTTTAAAATGTTATTGATAATTTTTTTCATCAATCAATTAAAAAAAACTACTACCAAAAAAGGTGTCTTTGGCTCTAATTTATTGACAATGGATTATTTAGATTTTTTTTAAATACTGTAATGATAATATCCGGAATAGTTGCACTTTCAATGTTGCCACAATAAAGAGCTCTTTGGTATTTCAGAAAAACATCACAAGATGGCGTTAGTATGTTTCTGATATATTTCGTTAATATTTTTGTTGTATAATAAAAGGAGGGCTTATTATTTGAGGGCTCTGAATTTTTTACGAATTAAAATTTACTTATCTTATCCCATGTTTCTTATGCGTGATAAGTTCTACGTATAATTTGTTTATTTAATCAATTAAACAGTGATGTAGACAAAAAAAAAATGCTTCCAATTAATCTAGACAGTTGGGAGTAAGCACTGTTAGCAATTTTAACATTTGTATAACAAGAAAATAATTATTGTATAAAGTTTAGTGTATTAGGATGTATAAATATTGGCATTAGTCTCAATATTGTAATCTCAAGTTAAGAGGATTTTAAAAAAGGAAGGGGAATTCATTATGGCGGCATTGTGTTCTGACGAAAAAAAATTCTTGTTGAAGTAATTAAGAATAGTAAAGTGTTTAGGAATTGTTTTGATATATTTTGGAAATCTTTTCTAAGTATTTTAATAGTACTAACTAAACTGAGCATAGCGTAAAAAAGAGCATTAACGTTCTTTTTAAACCCTTCTAATTAATGTTTGCCGCAGGCACGGCTCTGTCTGCTCTGTTGGACCTGTAAGTAAAGGAATATGACAAATTAAGTATAGTATAAGTTTTTATCCACCTATCATTTTTGTTCGGGATTTTTTTTTACAAACCGGTGCTTATTGCACCCGAGACAAGTCACGTGTATATTGCATTTGAAATTGGGAAATAATTTTCGTTGTACAATAGTTCTGTTACATTTCTATATATGACAAATAATCACCTAATAAGTATTTATTAATTAAGCCGTGTGGAATAGAATGGACCACCCTCATTTCTTAGCGAGGTGCAAAAGGCCACTAAGGTAAGTTGATCCACCGTGTGGTATCCGGCTGAGTAGAATAGACCACCCTCTTTCTTACCGCAGTGTCCACGGATAATTAGGTATATAAAAGATCCTCTCTACCAAAAGGTTGTCTGGAAGAGATCACAACAGTGTGATAAGACCGCCCTTTGCACATTTAATCGTTTCTTAGATCCATGTCTCTTGTTCGTTTCACTTTGTATTTTATTTGTGCAATAAAGTTATTCTTCTTCTTTATAAAAGATGTTGTGTCGACCCCACTTAGACTGGGATAAAGGCAGGAGGATGTAAAGTATTTATTAATTCTGATTATTTGCGTTGACATATAAAATAGGGGGGAGGGGGGGTTGTGATCCAAAGTGTACCGTCTGCCATGACCCCTGACGACGAGCCACAATACCGTTACGTTGGGGTGACTACATAGATAAAAGAGGAATCTTAGAAGTGGATGAACTCAACGCGGTTGAAAAAGGGTCGCTTTTCTTTTCACTTGAGAGCTATTTACTTTTAAACACTTTTATTGTCAGATAGAGAATTTGAGTAACCATTAAGCCTAGATAATTAAGCATAGATAGTTTGACTTGTATGTACGTATATATATTTCCATATTTTTTTGTATGTAACCGACTCCTTGATTCCAATCTTGTCCCACTCTGCTGAACACAGGGATTTTCAAACTTTGTACTAAAATAAAAAAAGTACTTTGAAATTTTTAAACAATCAATCGTAATATAAAGAGAAAAATCATCATCCTCCTGCCCTTATCCCACTCTAAGTGGGGTCGGCACAACATGTTACAAACATGTTGTCATATGATTTGGCAACGTATTTTACGACCGGCCGCCTGCCTGACGTCAACTTACCTTAGTCGTATTTTACGACTCCTCGGTAAGAAAGAGGGTGGTCTATTTTATTTAGCCGGATACCACACGGTGGGTCAACTTACCTTAGTCGCCTTTTACGACACCTCGGTAAGAAATGAGGTTGGTCTATTCTACTCAGCCGGATACCACACGGCGTAATATAAAGAGAAAAAATATAGTTTAAAAAGCTAAAATGACGCTTTTATAGCGAGCATTACCATCTAATTTTATCTTACTAATATTATAAATGCAAAATTTGTGTTATGGATGTATGTTTGTTACTCTTTCACCGCGAATCCGCTGAACCAATATCGATTGAATTTACTATAACTTTTCTCTATACACTGGAATAACATATAGGCTATAAAAATTCTGTTGATTCTACAGGAATAGGCTGAAATTGAAAAGCGCTGTCTATTATCGACTTATCACACGACAACCAACAATCCATACGAACGAAGTCGCGGGTAAGAGCTAGTATTTTATATTTTAAAAATTTATAATATTTTTGTACTGAAAAATTCAAAATAATTCCAATAAAAATAATGAACGAAAATATTATTCCTTTTTGAACCCTAATTCATAACGATCTGTTTATATAACGAAAGATTTAAAACGATGAGACGAGTAAAGGTTAGGTAACGAATAAAACGTATCGAAATAGCAACGTGATTGAGAACTTCTACTATATCGTGTGGGTGGATATTTATGGAAAGCCTAATTAGTGCCTACTAGCAGCGCTCGTAAACGAGGCTTAATTACGAAGCGATACAAAGTCATATCGTTATGCATGGGTGTAAGTGGGAAGCATGTCCCAGTCTGTTTCTGTAATCTCACCTCATCTCAATTCTGACATTATAACAATCAAATTGTGGTATATGACAAACGGGAGAGTAAAAACTTTTGTTCTTCTCGATCCAATTGTCTTTGATCGATAAAAAGCAATATTATCTTTGAGATAGAACCGTGATCTGCCGTTTGGTATCCGGCTGAGTAGAATAGACCACTCTCATTTCTTACCGAGGTGTCGTAAAAGGCGACTAAGGTAAGTAGACCAGTCGCCGAGTTTGATACGGCGCTGTACACGCTCGCAGACTGTCCAGGTTGGGCGGTTTAGCGGGCGGATCTTGTGGCACAGGCGGGGCACGATCTCTCCTTGCCCACCGTGGTTCGTGCCATGGTGGACAGGGAGGAATTGTGGGCAGCGATGGCCTCCTTCTGCGAGGACGTTGTGTCGCGGAAGGAGGCAGCGGAGCGGATCCGGAAGTCGAGACATTGGATCCGATCCGCCGCAGGCGAGCGGGGCGCAGGCGACTCGCCGAAATCCGTCGCATGCCGCCCTAACGGGGACCTTCGAGCGGTCCGAACGGGGTTTATCGGACGCTCGCTGGAATTAGGTCCCCGAGGCGGTCGATGCATCTGGTGCTCCCGATGCTTAGTCTAGCGGAGGGAGGGGCCACTTTTAGAGAGGCCCTGACCCAGAGGTGGCGCACTCTGGGGTTAGAGTTGCTTCTGGCGGGGATGGGGGCAATGTGTACAACGGTACCCCCGAACGGTGTCCCCGCCACCAGCAGCGTGGTGGAGCACTGTCAGGTTTTTAGTCAGTGCGTGTCCGACATACCCGCCGCGTGGTGGAGCACTGTCAGGTTTTTAGTCGGTGCGTGTCCGACATACCCGCTGCTAGTCCCCATAATGGGTTTTCCTGACATAGACACAGCTGAACAGAATAGTCCACCCTATTTTCTTACCGAGGTGTCGTAAAAGGCGACTAAGGTAAATCGACCCGCAGTGTGGTATCTGGTTTAGTGGAATAGACCACCCTCATTTCTCAGAGGTAAAAGACGATTAAGGTCTATGTACTAAGATGATAGAAATAGAAGTGCCAACACCTATATTTATAATGAATATGGCGATTATTGAATTTAAAAAAAAACGTTAAAGGTGATGTAGTTTGAATGCGTATCTTTTGATAAAGTTAACACGCTCCTAACATTAAGTTACAGAGTCTATGAAAACCAAGTTAAATTGAAAATAAAACAAAGAAACTAAATTTTTTAAGTAGATACGTACACAAAGCTACAAGAGCTTTCCAAAACTAACTACGCCACCGCATCCTTGTTGTTTGAATTACGTACAAGTTTTATCTACATTCGTCAGTTGTACAAAAAGTATTTGCTTTTCAAGAAGTGAGAAAAGTAAATAAAATAGTCTGATTCAAGAGCACGCAAAGTTGGGAGCGAGGAAATGCGGTAATAGGAAATCTTGCCAACTCTCAAAAGGTTAATACCGAATGTAGTTTCCGACTTGAGACCGTAACTTTATTAACTTCAATTAAATAAGATGTATCTTCTTTAAATGTCTTTTAGGAATTGGGGTTTCGGCAGAATTAAATATTCTTATCTTATACTTTTTGTATATCTTTTAAATTTTATCATTGTGGTTTGGTCACTGTTCATGACCGATTGAACAATCAAATTAATAAAAGTTTTACTACTTCAAACATAGATGGCGCTGTTCAAGATTGGCTCACGCTATCGAGTGTTAAATGTAAATAGTATAAGTCCGGAGTGCAATTTTGTGTATACGAGATGAGATCAGGTCAAATCAGTTCAGGTACCAATAAATACCACCAAATAGTTCAGGTATCCCAGGTCTTTTATTTTAAGCCTAGTGATATCGCCCGGTCTTACAAACCGGGAGGGGTCGGTATTTTCCATTGGTCCTCGGAGCCGCATAGAGCTTCGCACCTTTCTTCCCCCACCCCCCGCGGTACTCGCAGTGGATCGCTGCAGCAAGAGGACCCGGCAGCAGCACCAGGAGCGGCATCGAGCAGCAGCGCAGCGGTCGGCAGCAGAGCACCGAGCAGCAGCGCAGCGGTCGGCAGCAGAGCATCGGGCACAGCAGCGCAGCGCGGCAAGAGCAGAGCAGCGCAGCGCGGCACGAGCAGAGCAGCGCAGCGCGGTACCAGCAGAGCAGAGCCACGCAGCACCAGCAGCGCGGAGCAACGCGTCACCGCAAAGCAACGGCGGTGTGCAACTCCGACGGCAAAGCGCCGCCATTAGCGGCAAGGCGAAGTTCCGGAGAGCGACCGACGGGTTGAAGAGCACCGGTGGGCGGCGAAGAATCATCGCGAAAGCTCAGAACCAGAGCATCACAGTACCTGAGCATCGCAGTACTAGAGCAACACAGCGCACCAGAGCAACCCAGCACCAGAGCAACACAGCGCACCAGAGCAGCCATCAGTCGTGAGTGAGTGAAGTGCGACAATTGTGAGTACATTCAGTTCATTATTAGAAGCGAATTTGGACTTTATTCCTTTGAACAGTTTAACTTGTAACTTAGAATCTTATAGTAGTTAGGACTTAGAATAATTTATCAAAAAACGAGGGAACGGGGAACCTATGCCCGATTTCCCCCAGAATTGTTAGTTTATAAACACTTGTAAAAATTTTATAATTGTAATTATTGGGACTTAGTTTATTTACGCAACTTAGAGAATTTTAGATAGATTTTCAATTAATTATTTTTATTAGAGTATAATATATTGATTTTAAATAAAATGGACGGACTTTTACGTGTTCAGGTTGATTTATATAATTCAATTAAGAAGGGGTTTTCCAATTATAAGAAAAGTCCTAAAGACCGTTTAACCCAAGAATATATAGAGGCCAGATTAGAAAATTTAGAACGGGATTGGACGTTGTTTAGATCGAATAACATAAAATTGTTTGAAATATCCGATTCAGATCAGTTAGCTAGTTCATCATATGTAACTAAAGATGTATATGAGATTACAGAGGAAAACTATCTAATGTATAAATCGCATATGAAATCTTTATTAAAAACATTTGTCATACCTGATGAAGTATTACCAAATAAGAAAGATAGTGATTTGCCTGGCTCGTTTGTGAGATTGCCTAAAATTGCGATTCCTATGTTTTCGGGTAATTACTCAGAATGGACAACATTTCGCGATTTATTTGTTTCCTTAATACATCGTAATGAATCTTTAGATAATGTCCAAAAGATGCATTATTTAAAAACACACTTAACGGGCGAGGCAGAACAATTAATTAGGCATACGCCAATTACTAGCACAAACTATGATCAATGTTGGTCTCTATTAGAAAACCGTTATGAGAATAAAAAGTACTTGACTAATTGCATTTTTAAACGGCTTTTTGGTCAAAGGCGAATGAATGTTGAATCAGCATCGGGTCTAAAAGAATTATTGGACACCACCATTGATTGTCTGAATGCTTTGAAAAATCTAAACGTTGATGTAAGCACGTGGGATATTATCATCATTCATATCGTTACGTATAAACTTGACCCAGAAACGCGTAAGCAATGGGAGCTGCATATCTCTAATGCAGTTAGTGCAACTGAATTACCAACGTTGGCTCAGTTCAAAACTTTTATAGAAACTCGTTTTAGGGCTTTAGAATTTATTGATATGAAACAACCTTCGTACCAACATAGCAGTGGGCCTAGTGCAAAGCCAAAGTCATTATTAGTTAGTAACGATACAGGCATACGCTGTGAATATTGTTCCGACATTCACAAGCTGTGTTTCTGTAAATCATTCGCTAAGTTATCAATAGAAACAAGACGTGAATTTGTAGAAAAGAACAAAATTTGTTTTAATTGTTTGGGCAGTAACCACAATATTTATAGTTGCAAAAAGCCGACAGTTTGTACGATTTGTCATAAGCGGCATCACACGTTACTGCACCTTAACAGAGAATCTGAAACCAAAGGGCATGATACTAGCGATAACACAGCTATTAGTTCTACAAGCAATTCACACAGCGCTACGCCAATAGTATCTTGTTTAGTTAGAGGCAATGTTACTAAGAACTCGCATATTTTATTATCCACTGCCGTGTTAAAAGCCGAATCTAAACCTGGTAGCTATCAGTTAGTTCGAGCCTTGATAGATCAAGGATCACATGCTTCTTTTATAACAGAAGCCACAGTTCAATACCTAAACCTGAAGAAAACTCCGGTGCACGGAATAGTTTCAGGATTAGGAAGCAATAGATCAAGCATAACGAAACATACAGTACAATTGTCAATACAATCACGAGTACATCCAGAGTGTAAGCTACAAATAAAGGCGTATGTATTAGATAAAATAACTTCGTACTTACCTGAGAGAAATATAAACGATGGTTCCTTTGATTGGATCAACAAAAATGGTCTCCGATTAGCAGATCCAGAGTTCACTACACCCAACAAGATAGATGTTCTATTGGGTGCAGATGTTTACAGTTGCATCATAAAGGAAGGAATGGTGAAGAGTCCGACGGAGACAATGATTGCTCAGAACACTACCTTAGGGTGGATCCTGTCAGGTGCAGTTAATCCTGAAAACAATAATGTGGCATCATTAAGACATATACACGTAATGCATGCAGAGGTCAAAGATGAAAGTCTTCAAAAATTTGAAGAAGAAAAAAGTACAAATAAAATACTTACGCCAGGAGAAGAGAAATGTGAACAGTTATACCATACTACCACGAAGCGAAGAGAAGATGGTCGGCACGTAGTCAGGCTTCCATTTCGAAGTGCAGATCCTTGCGAAGTCGGCAGGTCACGTGCTAGAGCTGAAAACAGATTTAAAACCTTAGAAGAAAGTTCAGTTGGAAAAACGTTAGAAAGTATAAGGGCAAGAAATAACAGTATGAGTTCAATAGATCATTTTAGGACAATAGAGGTCAATAGATTTGAAGATCAACATAATGAAAAGGAAAAGGCCATCCAATATGGAAACATAATTGGAATAGACGATGAGACAGGAAGGGTAATTGGAAAAGGTCAAGGAAATCCAAGATGCAAACCTAAATGGAATAGAGGAAGAAACAGAAAAAGAAATAGAGAAGAACACGGAAATAGAAGCATGAGAAGATAATACAATTAAAATACTCAAACTTACCTGGACCCGCAGCGATGACATTTATAAGTACTCGGTGTATCCCCCTCCGACGATCTTACCTGTAATAAAACAGAACTGTAAATTTAAATATAAAACAATTAGTTGACCCATTAGTTAGCTTCTAGGATGATTTCGGCAAAAATCTTCAACCAGAAATTGTGGCTAGCAGCTATTAAATGCGATAAAGAATTAGCGATCAATGTATTGCCATAGATTTAAAAAAAAAAAAAAAAATGTAGGATAACTTACCACCAAGTCTTCGTTATTAGTTCGGGTTACAGTAACAAATTGGTGATGATAATAATTCACGTGTAGTCACAGTACGTACAATTAGTTCTATTATTAAAAGGGCAACATAAAATATGCATTCTATCAATTACAGGTTACTATAGTTTATTTTGTTTAAGATTATGTTAAGATTGGTTACAGTTAATTTATAATTTGTTTTATAGTATTGTTAATTTATTTTTTTTAAGTAGTTCACAACAAATGTTTGATACAGTTTGCCTTATATAAGTTAAATATAATTTCAAAATTTGATTTATATAAATTTTAGTAGAATTAGAGATATTGTAAAAATTATTATTATGTATTTTCGTAAGGCCATTTCGCCACTAAATGGCCTTGGTGGGCGGTATGTTCATGACCGATTGAACAATCAAATTAATAAAAGTTTTACTACTTCAAACATAGATGGCGCTGTTCAAGATTGGCTCACGCTATCGAGTGTTAAATGTAAATAGTATAAGTCCGGAGTGCAATTTTGTGTATACGAGATGAGATCAGGTCAAATCAGTTCAGGTACCAATAAATACCACCAAATAGTTCAGGTATCCCAGGTCTTTTATTTTAAGCCTAGTGATATCGCCCGGTCTTACAAACCGGGAGGGGTCGGTATTTTCCAGTCACTAAGATTGTATACTGTTTGAGATAGTGATATTTTAGGTCACTGAATATAAGAGACTTTATATATATAATGTATTTTCATTTTTCGCGACTATCCGTTTCCCGAATACGCTGACTTGACATTTAACGGCAAAAATAGTTTTTTATATATTCAATAAATTAAAGTAAATTTTAGTATTTTTTTTAATGCCCAAAAACAAGAATAAAACGAATTTTTTTGAAACATAACCTAGCTAGATCGATTTTTCTCCCCCAAAACCTCCTGCATACTGAATTTCAAATCGTTCGAAAATGTTGGAGCCGTTTCCGAGATTCAGAAAATATATATATACACACAAGATTAACTCATTTAAATATTAAATATATTAAAGATAATCACTGTGGATGAGTAGGAAATTCTCATAGGGTTTATCATTTGCAATATTAAGGGGTTATTTTAAATAAGTATAAGCATAATTATGGGTTTTGTGCGAAATTTCTTTCCTGATTAGTCATTGAGCTAGCTTCACTGGCTGTATATAATCTGTGCGGCAATATGGCGGCTATGAATACATCTTCCGAGCGGGTTCCGCAGTTAATTGCAAAGTGCACCATTGTTTACACCGTGCCCTTTGCTAGCGCGCCGTGCCGTAGGCTTCCCATCTTTTAGAATACATATTTTGAGATAATTTTCCACGCAGACAGATTTTTTCAAAAGAATTTGATGGAACCGACTTTTGAATCTGTCGTCAGCTGTCAGACACTATATTGTTTTAAATAGGAAGTGAAAATGTCAGGGTTGCGTTAGGATAGACCCTAATGACTGAGGCGTAAGGTTTTAAATAAAATATACTTTTAATATGTAGCTCAAGATTAATACATGTTTTGATTTGGCTGGTAATAAGATAACGTTAAATTTGATTTGATATATCTAGAATTTAAATAACTAACAAATTTTTCAATGAAACTTTCATACTTTAATGTAAAGTATATCTTTACTTTACTACTTGAACGTTCTTTTGAAACAGAGCGGATATAGGTTATTTTTCGACACTCTATTTAGGTTGATTGCAATGAGCCTAACCTAAATTTTAAAAATATTTTAACTGCGCTACCGTGTAATTACACTAGATACGTTTTTAATATAATTTTTGTAAGTAATTAAATTTAATTTTTACGACTTTAATAAAACAAAATTTAAGCAACAATAAAAGTTAATTTCAAAAAACCAATTGACTTTGGAGATCCGTTGGTAAGGCACTAAAAATGCGAGATTTAGGAAACTCTAAAGTCGCAGTCCCGGAACGAAGAAATATAAGTACTTCTTTTTCTTCAAATGCCTATAAAAGGTTCGCAGTCATTAGGGCTATTTCAACTTCAGAGGCCGCCGCCCTAAATAAAGAACGATTGAAATTTTAAAATCCACACGTACCTAGTGAATTATCTACATAGCCAGCCCTCGTTCTGGTTTTAGTCCGTTCCAAAATATCTTTTAAAATCAATAGTATGCCAGCTTGCAGAGCCGAGCAACCGTGGATATTAGTCCGTGAGAATGTATTATTAGATTTTGCACATGCCAAGTTCATATCGCAACAGATAAATAAAACGATAAGTTTAAAACATATTGTTTCATATTTCATATTTGGCTTAATATGAATGAAATCATTTAATTCGAGCAACAGAGGATCATATTGTAATAGTAAGAGTAAAGTAACTTTACCATTCCATTGCTAGGTATAAGCCTCCTCTCTCTATTTCGAGAGAAGAGTTGGAGCTAATACACAGCATGCTGCTACAATGCAGATTGATAGGTTACACGTATCCCCAGACTTCTCTAGAGATATGCAGGTATCCTTACCAAAAAGCGTGTGATAAATTGCAATTATTAAATAGGGACATAAGTATGTAGTAAGCAGAAAAACACATTTGAGGCTGTCTCGTATTTAAACTCGTGATCCCCTCGAAATTTTAGAATTTTAGAGTTTTAGATTTGCTAGTAACGTCTAGCAGTTAAAGAATCAAGGCGCGTTTTCATAAGTCACGAATTAAATTCCCGTAGTGTAAAACTCTAACGTGTTTATAATAGATGTAATTTGCATTGATGATTATTAAACAATACGTGATATTATGAATATGTAAACTGAAAACAAAGTTTGTTTAATAAAAACGACGATTGCACGACCTATTTCCATTTCGTTTTTCTTGTTACCAACTAGCTCGTGACAGTACACAGGCTATAAAAGTTGATAAAGTTCCATATCCGCTTTTAATTGCACCACATTTCCGAACAACGAGAAAGTAGGTACGTATATCCTTTTCATTGGCAGACTGCCTTAAATAAAACTGAGCTTAAACGGGTTCCGCCATAACTAAGACCTCTGCCAGCTCGTTAAAGCCACCCTTATGTCGTTGAACTGCGAAAGTGACGGGGCTCATATAAATCGGCACTTTGAACAATGTGCAGTAACGGCCAGTGGGGAGGCTATAAAAAATTAGCTTGGCCGCACACTACGATTGCGATGGTTGAGAATTAAATTTTTCATTCCTTTGTAGTTCATCATTTTCCTGCCTTATCCCACTGTAAGTGGGGTCACATGTTGTCACATGATTCGGCTACGTATTCTACGACCAGCCGCCTACCTGACACCAACTTACCTTAGTCCTATTTTACGAAACCTCGGTAAGGAAGAGGGTGGTCTATTCTACTTAAGCGGATACCACACGGTGGGTCAACTTACCTTAGTGGCCTTTTAAGACACCTCGGTAAGAAATGAGGTTGTTCTATTCTACTCAGCCGGATACCACACGGCGGGTCGATTTGCCTTAGTTGCCTTTTACGACACTTCGGTAAGAAATGAGGGTGGTACTATTCTATTCAGCCGGATAGCACACGGCGTTCGTTCCTTTGTAGTTGCTTCAAAAAAATGAAGGATAGACTATATGTCTATAAAAAGTCCACTATATGTCTGCAAAAAGTTATGGAGTTCTTCTAACTAACAATCTAGAACAGCTCTTGGTTACCAGCAAGGTATTACTTATATAAAGCAAGTCTTTTAAGAACATACAGAACTGATATGTGTGTGCAGACGTGTTAAGAACAGACAAGCTATAAAGGCCCATATTGGTTAGTATACTGGAAACGGGTCATGGAATGTCCGTTTTTGGTGATCGGGAATATCTATTAGATGGGCTTAAATGAGTTTTCCGCGCCCTAATAGTCGAACACTAAGCTTGGATTACAAGATTAGTTCTGTAAAACTTTTAATATTATCTTTTATATTAAGGAATTTGAAATTATAACTGGGATTCGGGGGAAGTGGACGTTGCGTTATTAATATCATTACAATACGTGCCAAATATTATTACTGAAGACTTAGGTCTTTGTGCGTGTTGCTAGTGAAGACTAACGGATCTGTAACGTCGCTGACTATGGGCCTCATAAGAAAGCTCGGAGTTACTCAGCGGGCGATGGAGCGAGCTATACTTGGTAAATCTCTACGTGATCAATTCAGAATTGAGGCGGATGTCCTCAATTCTGATATAGGAGAACCAAAGTCACCGACATAGCTCATCGTGTCATGAAGTTGAATTGGCAATGGGTGGGGCATGTAGTGCGGAAAACCGATGAACGTTAGTCCTAAGGTGCTGAAATGGCGACCTCACATCAGAAGGAGTAGCATACACACGGTACACCCCAACGAGGTGGACTGACCAAAATAATTTCGAGCAGATCTTTGTCCAGCAGTGAACGTCTGTCGGTTGAAAAAGAGAGAGAGAGAGAGGGACAGAGAGAGACATTAATTATAACAGAATACAGCCAAACCAAAACTAAAATGAAAATATCTGTATATTGAACCCTACCTCTATATAAATACCGATACCCTGTATAGAGTCAAGTCACTGGTCAAGGCTCACAACAAAAGTCACAACTGGTTTTATCAAATTCAGAAAAAAAATTGTTATGTATGTTACGTCGTATCATTTGTTACACTAATCGTTTTGGACAAGGGCCTTAGCGTGATGGATTGCCATAAACGCAGCCTTGGGACGTACCCTTCAGCGTAAACGTATTTATGTCACGTAATTATGATAGAGTGCGAGTAAATTAGATTATTTTCGGTAATAATTAGTTATTACAGTGGTGAAGTGTGACTTGTAACAGCGCCAAGTAAATTTAATTCAAGTCACATACAAGTATACACTTATCACTCTCCTACCCTTATCCTACTCTAAGTGGGGGCACAACATGTTATAAGCATGTTATCTCATGATTTAGCTATGTATTTTAGGACCGACCGCCTGCGTGACGTTAATTTACCTTAGTTGCCTTTTGCGACACCTTGGTAAGAAAGCGGGTGGTCTATTCTACTCCGGATACCACATGGTGTATCAACTTACCTTAGTAGCCTTTTACGACACCTCGTTAAGAAATTAAGATGCTCTATTCTACTCAGCCGGATACCACACGGCGGGGTACCTTTAAAATAAATATAAATAAATATATGGGACACTTACACACACGGTCGTCTGTCCCAAAAGTTACTTACTTACTTAATACTTGTGTTATGTGTGGTGACAGACAACTGGTGAATATATACATATATATTTTTAAATACATACTTAAATACAAATATACACCCAGACTCGAAGACCAACAAATTCATTTAGAGAAAATGTTGGCCCTCGGCGGAAATCGAACCCGTGACCCGCGGAGCCTAAGGCAGGGTCACTACCCACTGCGCCAACGGGCCAGTCATGGCTATAAGGTGATAAAAAACTTCTCAAACTTATAATGTGCTAACTAAAACGTTACCCACTAACGCTTAATAATGGTTAAACCTTAACATTCTGCTGCAGTTACGAAGTTAACAACAGAAGTAAGCCTTGTTAATGTTACATACGTGACATTAAACGTATAATACCGACTAAGGAAGGTGTTAGATATATTTCTTTGTGTGGTGCCCTCAAAGTGATTAATCTCTGAGTGTTCCTAAACAAAGTTAGGCCACTGATTAGTACTGATGAGATCGCAGCATTGTTACAGATAACAAATATGTTTGTGTACATTTTTTTATTATTTTACCGCTGTAGCATCCGGCTTTGTAGAATAGACCAGCCTTATTTCTTACTCAGGTGTCGTATAAGGTGACTAATGTCAGTTGCCCTGGCCTGTGGTATCCGGCTGCGTAGAAAAGTCCACCCTTAATATTTTACCGAGATGTTGTAAAAGGCAAATAAGGTATGTTGACCCGCTGTTTGGTATCCAGCTGAGTAGAAAAGCCCACCCTTATTTTTCCTCAGGTGTCGTAACAGGCGACTACAGTAATTTGACCCGCCATGTGGTATCCGGCTGCGTAGAAAAATCCACCCTTATTTCTTACCGAAATGTTGTAAAAGACAACTAAGGTATGTTGATCCGGCGTGTGGTATCCGGTTGCGTAAAATAGACCACCCTCATTTCTTCCTGAGGTGACGTAAAAGGAGACTAAGGTCAATTCGTCGTGTAGTATCCGGCTGAGTAGAATAGACTACCCTCATTGCCTACCGAGGTGTAGCAAAAGGTGAGGATTGATATTTACAATTTACCACACGCATTTTGGTAAAGGAAAAAATCGTGAGGAGATATGCATATTTCTGGAAAATTTCTGGAATATGTGTAACCTACCAATCCTCATTCGAGCAGTGTGGTGAGTTTAAGCTTCAACCCTAATCTTAGAAGGAGAGAGAAGGCCTCAGAAGAAAACCAGCAATGGAATAACAACAGACTACAGTACAAAGAAATGAATTTTACTAAATCAATTCTCTACTTTACAGTGAACATGACTTTGTAAAGAGAAATGATTGAATAAAGGAAAAGCATACATAAAGTAGATTTGTTTCTTGCAGAATTGATTTAGAGAAAGAGGATTTACAAAAAGAATATTGGATCTAGAAACCTTCGTAGCTATTTGTGTAACAAAACCTGTAATAAATTTTCGTCAAATACAAATTGAATGCAGATTTCTAAGGCGCTTTCCTTGTAAAGTCGAAGATTGGAAATATAAAACTATTAGTCAGCAAAGTCTTACATTGCGAAGATAACAAGTTTCTACAAGTTTTAAGAGATAAAAAGTATATAAAACCTTTGTTAACAACTTTAATAACATACGGTGGTGATTTTTCTAGGATGATATTGGGATTAGGGGAAGAGTTTTTAGCACTACATTTCTCCCTAAATCGTAATAGAAATTAAAATTCAGAATTATGAATACTCAAGTATCACAAAAGCTCAAATTTTAACTGAAGTCTAAATCATATATAGGCTACCAAGGGATTCTCTAACCACTAAGCGAGATGTCAATTTCTAGTGACACTGAAATTCTAACCCCCTGCTTAATATGTTAGTGGTATTTTATCAATGACTACTGACTGTTTAGTCTGAGATTTGACCCTAGTTATATTGTGAAGTTTAAGTATTTAATCATTTAATTTCAACATCAATTTTCATCATCATCGTAGACAGTTTTTTTTAACATTTCAATTTTTTTCAACCGTTGGACGTCCACTGCTGGACATAGGTCTCTTCATGGGATCTCCACAACAGACAATTTGGTAATGCTTGTATCCAGCGGTTCCCCGAGACCTTTTTGAGGTCGTCAGTCCATCTCGTAGGGAGGCTACCAACACTGCGCTTTCCGGCGCACCTTGAGACCCTAACGCCCATCAGTTCTCCGCACTATGTCCATTTTCAATATATATAAATTAATGTATATGGGACAATTACACACACACGGAGTCGACAATCCCGGAAGATTCTCATAACTCAATACTTGTGTTATGAGTGACTAATAAATAGAAAACATATACATCATATATAGGTAAAAAAATAATTCAAAAAAATAAATGGCCTGGAAATAAATGGCGAAGGCGCCGATGACGATGATGGTATTCGAAAACCGGTTTTGAACATTTTCGGTCAGCTCGTTACCCATCGGCTATCTTAGCATTACGTTTTACAGTTAAAAATATCCTTTGCTTTTAAGTCTACATTTAGCATTATTAACGTTAGCATATATTTGATGCCCAAAATCAGGGATAAAACGATTATTTTTAATAGCCTTGCTAGATCGATTTTTCCCCCCCAAAACACCTGGATGCTGAATTTCAGGATAATCGTAGCGTATTAAGATCTTAAGACGTTGAGGTTAAATGGGGTAACCCCGTGCTTATTATTTTCAGCGATGATCAATGATTATTTACTTTTACTTTCTACAATGAACTAGGAAAATTAATAATTATTACCATACTCAGAAGAGAAACCATTAAAACTAGAATATAAGGATTCGATACCCAAAACGTAGTGAAAAACAATTTTCTCATATTTGTAAGATTTTAAACATCCAAATCTTTAGTTTATCGTTCAGTAACGCCGTGTTAGTATAGGTTCTGTCAAACTCATAGTGATTAATCACCGACTGTTTCAAAACAAAGTTGTTCCCTTAACGATTACAAATGATCGCTACCTTAGGATTTCGTATCGGTAACGAAGTTAACCGTAGCTGCAACTTAGTTTATGTTACCTATATCCTATCCTACTAATATTATAAATGCGTAAGTTGGCGAGTATGAAAGTACGTTTATTACTCTTTCACGACCTGCTGCTGGACCAATATCGACACAATTATTCCTTATATACCGGGGTAACATATATACAGCAGAGTAACACATACACACACAAACACACACACATATATATATATATATATATATATATATATAATATATCGGGCTTTAGATATTCTGTTAATTCTACAAGAATAGGACGACATTAAATCAACTTATCACGTGACAAGAGTCCATGTGAAGGAAGTTGCGGCTAAAAGCTACTTCCATATATACATGAAAACTATGAATGAAACTAGAATTATAGTGTAACAGAAATTTCAAACACCCACTGCGATGTAGATGGGATCTACTTAGTGAAACTGAATCATGATTCTTGGATTAAATTTAAACCTTGTAGAGCTTTGTACATGCGGGTATTTAGATCTTAGCTCGGGCTTCTTAATCAGATATCTAGGAACTTAATCCCTAACTACGTGCAAATATGTTAACGTTGTGTATTTACGTTATAACGTAAGTTTTACAACAAGGACAGATTTACGAAAGGATATTGTATTGTTACGTACAGGGGTTCGTGAATTTGAATGAAAATTTTTCTTATCACCCTTTCCACAATATTAAATAATCAAAAAACGTCTTTGGAGCTACTTCTGCATATAAAAGGACAACGCTTGAATTCAGTTTTAGGTCTGAAATACTGATAACACGTTCCCATACTTTTAAATGAGGCAAAATAGACCTCCAACTTTCTAACTAACATAACAATGAGCCTCCCGCAGGGAGGATTCTCGTTTTTCTTCGATGTCGTCCCCAAATAGAGTTGATATTTTGATGCTCAAGCTAAATGCCTTCATATTTTCATTAATATTTTTGGAGCTACTTAATTTAACTTTGCGAGATTATAAAGCCATGTAAAATTAAGGATGTAGAGTAGCTTTAACAAATGTAAATTGTGAAGTTGTCTATAATTGATTTTAGTTAAACAGTATAAATCAATATATTTATTTATGTACCATAAAAAATATTGAACAAAACATTTTTGAATTTAAACTATCGTGAGTGGAATTCATAATTAATGTATAGAAACCGGCTATACTCACGTGTTATTTTATCGGATCGGATTTTCAAGCCCATACGGGGCTCTTATTCATGAACTCTTTACGCGGCGTTATCGCGGCGGGAACAGTTCCCGCCGCGATAACGCCGTATGGGCTTGAAACTAGTCGGGCTCATCCGATAAAATAACACGTGAGTATAGCCGGTTTCTATACATTAATTATGAACAAAACATTATTGGTAAAAAAAAGGTACAAAGGTCAACTTAACCCTAAGACAGAGATCTCTGCCAGCTAACCTACGAAGAAAGCTACGAAGAATATAGTTCCCATAGCTTGATCAGCATCATTATCTTGCCCTTATCCTACTCTAAGTGGTTGTCATGTTGTTAGATAATTTGGTTTCTAATTTTACGACCGGCCGCCTGTTCGATGTCAACTTACCTTAGTCGCCTTTTACGAAACCTCGGTAAGAAATGAGGGTATATTTCACTCAGCTAGATAGCACATAGCAGTTCCCATAGCTCGATCACTCTCTAATAGACCTTTATACATTAGTTTTAATCAATCACCTTCTACTGAAACTTCCATTAGAGATAGGTAAAACAGCAATTTTTTAAACAATTTTAGGTTATTATATTATAATTAAGTTGCAGTAAGTAAACATTAGTAAGCTGAGATAGCCCAGCGGTGTAACTGTGCGTCTCTTTCTAGAGGGTCACGAGTTCAAACCCCGGCAGGCACCAATGAATTTTTCTATTAACACTTATGTGTCTAATTGATAATTGCAATTTATCATATGCTTTTCGGTGAAGGACAACATCGTGTGGAAATCTGCATATCTCTAAAGAAATCTGGGGATATGTGTAACCTACCAATCTGCATTGGAGCAGTGTCGTAGGTCTAAGCTCCAACCCTTCTTTCCAGTAACGGAGAAAGGAGGCCTATGCCCAGCAGTGGAATTGTAACAGGCCTTTACTTAAGTAAACATTATATTTTAAAAAAAAATTTCCGTTTTAACACCACGATTAATTGCCTCCTCAGGTGACAAGAGGGCTGGCTCCTTTTTTGCACAAAGAAGAATTGCTTAGCGATACAGCGCGGAAATGCTGCCAGCATTCTTGGGACCATTCCACGTGGTCTTGTATAGTCCTAGCCTGTAAGTAATTTAAGATAGATATAATTTGTACATTTTTGCTGTAAATAAAGCAATGTATCATTAGACACAATTACGCGTTTTCTCGCCAATTACACTTATAAACGATTTGAACGAAACACACACACGGCCGTTTGCTGCGGGTAAATCTGTTCACATATGTACTCTGTATTTTTAGTACAACTATTTAGTTTTATTTCAGATTTTGTAGTGAAAATAGCATTCCTTTTTGGTTTTACTTTTTAGTTACTAATACATATTTTTACATACAAACTTCTTTATAAAATAATTGTGATTTTTATCAACTTATCGTTGGAAGTATGACAAAGCTAGAACTAAGTAAATTATCGATTTTTTTCAATCGGTGCAATCAAATTTAACGTAGGTAGGTGTTCAAGCAATTCTGCGTAAAACGTTAAAACGAAACGTCAACCCGCCGTTTTTGAAATTTCAAATTCAAATTTTGACAGATGCGCTAACTTTTCGCAATACATTGTATATACGTCCCGCGATACTATTGTAAAAACCGCAAATTAAAGCTTTATACCACTCAAGTACGCCTTTTACTTGAAGATTGGTCCTTCGAGCCGGATGCTATTAATCAAGCAGCGATATATTAATTAGAGGAAAGATCGCCGCAGCTGTGGATAACCATCAGCCCGTTTTCGCATCATCGCAGAACTACTCGGTGAGACGGGCCTGCCAGGTATTTCCACTCACTTTCTTATCCTTCTGTTAATACCGTGTTTGTTATATTCCGGCGCCAGTATTCGCGACGTTAAAATTCAAATATTAAAAACGCTAATCGTTACTAATTGTGATACTTGCACTTTGTTTATATTACAACTATGTCTAAAACTGCTCTTACTTTGCCTAAATCGCCCGTTCTAGACCCTACGGCTCAGTTAGTGAAAGAACTGTTCAAACAAAGAGGCACTTTAAAAGGCAGATTGACTAAGTTTGCCGCGTACGTTAACACATTTGAAAATCAGTTTCTTGATCGTACTAAGCGAGCGGAATTAAGCTTAAGAATACAAGGTGCATCAAATTTGTTATCTGAATTCAACGAAATTCAAATGAAACTTGACGGTCTTCTGCCAGAGTCCGACAGTAACGAACAGCTGGACGAGAGAGAATCATTTGAAAATAAGTATTATTGCATCTTAGCACAAGCTAACTGTATTTTAGATACCGATACGATACCTTCTAACGCTAATAATTGTAATAGTTTCGGTAATACACATCAGTCCGTTAAATTGCCAACAATCAATTTACCTACCTTTGACGGCTCCTATGAACAGTGGCTCGAGTTTAAAAACACATATGTTTCCCTCGTACATACTTCAAAGGATATTAGCAATATTCAAAAATTCCATTATTTGAAGTCTTCGTTAAAAGGTCCCGCGGAAATAGTAATAAATTCACTAGAATTCACATCAGAAAACTACTTTGTTGCTTGGGATCTACTCATGAATAGGTACAACAATAGTCGGTTACTTATTCACAATCATGTTAAGTCGCTATTTAACATTCAACGGTTACCGAAAGAATCCCCTATATTATTACGCAAATTAATCGATGGGGTACTTAAAAACCTACGCTCATTAAAATTATTAGGCGAGCCTACGGAGCACTGGGACACTTTAGTAATCTACATGATTGTATCTAAGCTTGACGATATCACTGAACGCGAATGGGAGAAATATAGGAGTGAATTATTACTAAGCGAACACCAACGCGAATGCACAGCGACGCGAATAAAAGTAGATGATTTGCTACAATTTCTAAAAGCAAGGGCGGATATGTTAGAAACGTTACAAGTGTCACATAATAGTTATACACAAGATGTTAAAAAGTACACGCGAACTACAAATAACATTCCTAAGTTGCACTGTAATTTATCTACTTCAAAATCCGATAAATCCACTAAGAGATTATGCCCGTATTGTCACACCGATCATCAGTTATATTCGTGTCAAAAGTTCCTCGATTTAGATATCGATAGCAAGATTAACTTCGTAGTAAAACATAAACTTTGCCAAAATTGTTTGCGGCCCGCACACAGCGCTGAGTCATGCAAATTCGGCCCGTGCAGGCTATGCAATAAGAAACATAACAGTATCATTCACCGCGACCGCAGCCCGACTGAGGGGCAGGTGTCACTCCCGGGAGCGCCCGCGCAAAGCGTCTGTGTGAGTGACACAATTCAATCATCGGAATGCACACAATTGCATACCTTATCGTCACAGGTTAATACTAAAGACGTTCATCGCGCACAAGCGTCCTATGTAAAACCTGTTTTGTTATCGACCGCGCTAGTCCGAATAACAGATGATTTAGGAAAAACAATTACGTGCCGCGTTTTGTTAGATAGTGGCAGTCAATGCTGCTTTATTCGTAAACAAATTTGCGACCAAATAAACACGCCATTAATACAGTCCACTCAAAATATACAAGGAATCGGAAATTCCGTTACGCAAGCTCTTCAGAGTTGTAAAATAAAAATAAACTCGTTATACGGAGACTACGCTATCTCCTTACATTGTTTAGTGTTACCGCAAATAACGCCAAACACGTCGCCGGTACCTATTAACTACGATAGAATTATTATTCCAGATCATATCACGTTAGCTGACCCCTCGTATCTAGATAGTCATACTATAGACATTTTGATCGGGGCGGACTATTTTTGGGATTTGTTATGTAACGGTAAAATACCCTTAAAAAGTGGGCCCTTTCTCCAGAACACTAAATTGGGCTGGATTATTTCGGGTCCCATTAATAAACTAGGGTGTTTCAATAATACTGTTAGCTGCAATTACGCGCAATCAATCGATTTACAATTACGTAAATTTTGGGAACTTGAAGAAGTTCCGATTAGGGTGTCTGTTCAGTCTGATGTGGAGCGCGCTTGCGAGGATAACTTCTCAAAAACTACTAAGCGAGATTCTCAAGGCCGTTTTATTGTTTCGATTCCCTTTAATGACTCGCCAACTTTATTGGGAGAAACATACACACAAGCGTACAACCGGTTAATTTCTCTTGAGAAGCGACTATCTCACTTACAGACACACAAAAAATTATATAAAGATTTTATGTACGAATATTTACAACTAGGTCATATGGAGCCTATACATAACTATGCTAGCACACACTATTTTATGCCGCATTTTTGTGTGTTTAATGAGAATAGCACAACTACAAAGTTACGCGTAGTTTTCGATGCCAGTGCAAAGTCAACATCAGGTAAGTCGTTGAATGATTTGCAGATGGTGGGACCAGCTATTCAAGGGGATTTATTCGCAATATTATTACGCTTTCGTGAAAGTGCGTTCATCGCTTGCGCCGACATCGAAAAGATGTACAGGCAAGTGTTGGTGAGCGAAAATCAGCGCGACCTTCAGCTTATCTTGTGGCGTAATAATCCCTCGGATCCGTTGCAAATATTCAGATTAAATACGGTCACTTATGGGACGGCATCGGCGCCGTTTCTTAGTGTAAGATGCTTACGACAATTAGCTACGGAGTGTAATGACTCAGATGTTAAGAGGGTTATAACACAAGACTTTTATGTTGACGATATGATAACTGGTTCGGACGATAAAAATACCTTATTAAATTTATGTGAAAGGACAGCCACAGTTCTAGCTAAGGGTTGCTTTCCACTGCGAAAGTGGGTGTTTAATTTTGAACATGGCCACGTACAATCATCGTCACACGCAATAAAAGATTTATCGTTAGGTGAGCAAAAGCAATCAAAAACTCTTGGGTTAGGTTGGTTCAGTCAAACTGATGAACTTAGTTATCAGTCAAAGGTTCAAATACATACAAATAAATTAACAAAACGTGTCATCTTATCTACAATATCACAAATTTTTGATCCTTTAGGATTACTAAGTGCCAATATAATTAAAATTAAGATTTTATTACAAAAATTATGGTTGCTGAAAATTGATTGGGATACGCAATTACCAGAGGAGGTAACTAATGAGTTTAACCAGTTTTTGTCTAGCTTAACAGAGCTTAACAATTTACGTATACCGAGACATACGTTTGCGAGGTATTATACGCGTTCGGAACTGCACATATTTACCGACGCCTCTCAAAAGGCGTACGGTGCGTGTGCTTACATACGCACAGTAACACAAAATAGTGTAACGGTTAGGTTATTATGCGCAAAAGGGAAAGTAGCTCCTTTAAAACCTTTGACCGTGCCTAAATTAGAGCTTTGTGGTGCTTTAACCGGGGCCAGGCTCTGCGTTAAAATAATCGAGTCACTTCGGTGTCGTTTCGATGACGTCACGCTGTGGTCAGACTCCACTATAGTGTTAGGGTGGTTACAAACAGCACCATATTTACTTAAAACATATGTACAAAATCGAGTGGTTGATGTACAAGAGCTGACACGAGATTATGCTTGGAGACATGTAGCAACCCAAGAAAATCCAGCAGACTTGGTCTCTAGAGGTGTCGATTTTCAGACACTTAAGAACTTAAATTTATGGTGGGAAGGGCCACACTTTCTTCATGATCCTAAATTCACATCACGTATTCAAACACCGCACAATTCATATCATACAAATGAGCTACCGGAAGTCAAAGGTCTACATGCACAACATATCGACACTTCTGACGAAAACCATTTTCATTCAGTAATATCATTTACTAGATTCTCTCAATTCAATCGCCTACAGCGGACTGCAGCATATGTTAGACGCTTTATGTACAACGCGCGAAAGTCTAATATCGTAAAGCGGACAGGTGCACTGAGTGTGGACGAGCTACGCGATGCTGTCAACACACTAGCAAGGTTATCTCAACGTGAATCGTTCCCTGAATACGACGCACTGTTAAAAAAGAAATCTATACCAAAGCGTAGTAACCTAATGAAACTCAACGTATTCATGGATGAAAATAAAATAATGAGAGTGGGTGGCCGTCTTTATAATGTATCGGAGTTTAAATATGATAAACGACATCCTATTGTTTTATCGCCGAAGCATCATTTTACATACTTGTTGTTTTGTTACGAACACAAACGACAACTTCATGCAGCGCCACAGCTGTTATTGTTCACTATTCGCGAGTCTTGGTGGCCTGTCAGTGGTAGAAACCTCGCCAAAAGGGTTGTGCATGGATGTGTTGTTTGTGCACGCCTACGCGGTAAAACTTTAACGCCGATAATGGGGAACTTACCAGCTGAGCGTTTATCTCAAGGTTTTCCGTTTGCAATTACAGGTGTTGATTACTTCGGACCAGTGTTCATACTGAATCGGAAAGGTAAGGGCGCTAGACACATTAAAGCATACGTTAGCCTATTCATTTGTTTTGCTACTCGAGCTATCCACCTTGAACTGGTGGGTGATTTATCGACTGATGCGTATTTCTTAGCGTTAAAACGATTTATCTCTCGTCGCGGCAAACCAGCAGAGATTTTCTCTGACAACGGGAAAAATTTTACTGGTCTTATGACAGAATTCTCTAAATTTTTAACTAATTGCGCAGATAATGTTAAAGATTTTGCTATAAGCAATAATATTAAGTTCAGATTTATTCCTCCATATAGTCCACATTTCGGGGCTTTATGGGAATCCGGGGTCAAATCGTGCAAATATCATATAAAGCGGGTGGTAGGTAATGCGTACTTTACTTTTGAGGAGTTTAACACGGTATTAACACAAGTAGAAGCGCTCCTAAACTCCCGCCCCTTAACTCCTATGTCTTCAGATCCCAACGATTTCGCACCACTTACTCCTGCCCACTTCCTGGTTGGCCGTCCGCTGACGTCACCTGCTTGCGAGAATTATGAGCAAGTACCAACTCATCGACTTACACGCTACCAACGAGTTGAGCAAGCTCGGCAACATTTCTGGAGCCGCTGGTCAAAAGAATATGTTTCAGAGCTGCAGGTCCGGACGAAATGGGCCAAGGCTGGTGACAGCTTGAGAGAGGACGCACTCGTTCTAATAAAGGAGGATAACAACCCACCTCTAAAGTGGAGCATGGGTCGCATAATCGCTACCTTTCCAGGGAAAGATGGAGTGGCCAGAGTGGCCTCAATTCGCATGGCTTCGGGCAATGTGATTCGCCGCGCGTTCTCTAAGATCTGCCCTTTACCCACGACCTGCGAACCTAATATTTAAAAGAAACTAACTTCTTCTTTTGGAACTGGAAGCTTCCAAGGCCGGGGGCATGTTCAAGCAATTCTGCGTAAAACGTTAAAACGAAACGTCAACCCGCCGTTTTTGAAATTTCAAATTCAAATTTTGACAGATGCGCTAACTTTTCGCAATACATTGTATATACGTCCCGCGATACTATTGTAAAAACCGCAAATTAAAGCTTTATACCACTCAAGTACGCCTTTTACTTGAAGAGTAGGTATTCTAATTTTACAATTTATTTTGTATCTATTAAGTAGTAGTGGTATCCGTGACTTCATTGGCACCAACTTAAACGTTTAGGTACCTTAATAATGCAATGTGTTAACCTTTTTCTCGAGAAAAATCGGGATTTTATGCTACATAATACACCGAGCTTAAACTGTGCTAAACTTCATCAATATCGGTGGATAAGTCGTGAAATACAGAAAGATTTTCGCATTTATAAGTATAGATTTAAGGATTAAATTTTGCTCAAATGTAATTCGTGAGATTTATTTATCTCACTAATCCTTAAATATTTTGCAGTGGTTCAATCTGGGAAGATTAATAAGAATAGAGAAAATTAATTACCAATGCGGGTAGGTAGTTTAAGTTGGTACACACACACAGACACAGACGCAGACGCAGACGCAGACGCAGACGCAGACGCAGACGCAGACGCAGACGCAGACGCAGACGCAGACGCAGACGCAGCCGCAGCCGCAGCCACAGCCGCAGCCGCATCAGCAGCCGCAGCCGCAGCCGCAGCCGCAGCCGCAGCCGCAGCCGCAGCCGCAGCCGCAGCCACATCCGCAGCCGCAGCCGCATCCGCAGACGCAGCCGCAGACGCAGCCACAGCCGCAGCCGCAGCCGCAGCCGCATCCGCAGCCGCAGCCGCATACGCAGCCGCAGACGCAGCCGCAGCCGCAAACGAAGACGCAGCCGCAGCCGCAAACGCATCCGCAGACGCAGACGTACACACTGACACCTGACACTGACACTGACACTGACACTGACACTGACACTGACACTGACACTGACACTGACACTGACACTGACACTGACACTGACACTGACACTGACACTGACACTGACACTGACACAGACACAGACACAGACACTGACACAGACACAGACACAGACACAGACACAGACACAGACACAGACACAGACACAGACACAGACACAGACACAGACACAGACACAGACACAGACACAGACACAGACACAGACACAGACACAGACACAGACACAGAAAATTACCAATGCGGGTTGGTAGTTTAAGTTGGTACACACACACACAGACGCAGCCGCAGCCGCAGCCGCAGCCGCAGCCGCAGCCGCAGCCGCAGCCGCAGCCGCAGCCGCAGCCGCAGCCGCAGCCGCAGCCGCAGCCGCAACCGCAGCCGCAGCCGCAGCCGCAGCCGCAGCCGCTGCCGCTGCCGCAGCCGCAGCCGCAGCCGCAGCCGCAGCCGCAGTTGCAGACGCAGCCGCAGACGCAGCCGCAGCCGCAGCCGCAGCCGCATCCGCAGACGCAGACGCAGACGCACACACTGACACCTGACACTGACACTGACACTGACACTGACACTGACACTGACACTGACACTGACACTGACACTGACACTGACACTGACACTGACACTGACACTGACACTGACACTGACACTGACACTGACACTGACACTGACACTGACACTGACACTGACACTGACACTGACACTGACACTGACACTGACACTGACACTGACACTGACACTGACACTGACACTGACACTGACACTGACACTGACACTGACACTGACACTGACACTGACACTGACACTGACACTGACACTGACACTGACACTGACACTGACACTGACACTGACACTGACACTGACACTGACACTGACACTGACACTGACACTGACACTGACACTGACACTGACACTGACACTGACACAGACACAGACACAGACACAGACACAGACACAGACACAGACACAGACACACACACAAACATATATATATATAAATATTTTTTTTTTCGGAATCTCGGAAACGGCGCCAACGATTTTCTCAATTTCAGCATAAAGGGGGTTTTGGGTGAGAAAAATCGATCTAGCTAGGTTTTTTATCAACTTATCGTTGGAAGTATGACAAAGCTAGAACTAAGTAAATTATCGATTTTTTTCAATCGGTGCAATCAAATTTAACGTAGGTAGGTATTCTAATTTTACAATTTATTTTGTATCTATTAAGTAGTAGTGGTATCCGTGACTTCATTGGCACCAACTTAAACGTTTAGGTACCTTAATAATGCAATGTGTTAACCTTTTTCTCGAGAAAAATCGGGATTTTATGCTACATAATACACCGAGCTTAAACTGTGCTAAACTTCATCAATATCGGTGGATAAGTCGTGAAATACAGAAAGATTTTCGCACTTATAAGTATAGATTTAAGGATTAAATTTTGCTCAAATGTAATTCGTGAGATTTATTTATCTCACTAATCCTTAAATATTTTGCAGTGGTTCAATCTGGGAAGATTAATAAGAATAGAGAAAATTAATTACCAATGCGGGTAGGTAGTTTAAGTTGGTACACACACACACACACACAGACACAGACGCAGACGCAGACGCAGACGCAGACGCAGACGCAGACGCAGACGCAGACGCAGACGCAGACGCAGACGCAGACGCAGACGCAGACGCAGACGCAGACGCAGACGCAGACGCAGACGCAGACGCAGACGCAGACGCAGACGCAGACGCAGCGGCAGCGGCAGCGGCAGCGGCAGCCGCAGCCGCAGCCGCAGCCGCAGCCGCAGCCGCAGCCGCAGCCGCAGACGCAGACGCAGACGCAGACGCAGACGCAGACGCAGCCGCATCCGCAGCCGCTGCCGCATCCGCAGCCGCAGACGCAGCCGCAGACGCAGCCGCAGACGCAGACGCAGACGCAGACGCAGACGCAGACGCAGACGCAGACGCACACACTGACACTGACACTGACACTGCCACTGACACTGTCACTGACACTGACACTGACACTTACACTGACACTGACACTGCCACTGACACTGACACTGACACTGACACTGACACTGACACTGACACAGACACTGACACTGACACTGACACTGACATTGACACTGACACTGACACTGACACTGACACAGACGCTGACGCTGACACTGACACTGACACTGACACTGACACTGACACTGAAACTGACACTGACACTGACACTGACACTGACACTGACACTGACACTGACACTGACACTGACACAGACACAGACACAGACACAGACACAGACACAGACACAGCCACAGCCACAGAAAATTACCAATGCGGGTTGGTAGTTTAAGTTGGTACACACACACACAGACGCAGCCGCAGCCGCAGCCGCAGCCGCAGCCGCAGCGGCAGCCGCAGCCGCAGACGCAGCGGCAGCCGCAGCCGCAGCCGCAGCCGCAGCCGCAGCCGCAGCCGCAGCCGCAGCCGCAGACGCAGCGGCAGCCGCAGCCGCAGCCGCAGCCGCAGACGCAGCGGCAGCCGCAGCCGCAGCCGCATCCGCAGCCGCAGCCGCAGCCGCATCCGCAGCAGCAGACGCAGCCGCAGACGCAGCCGCAGACGCAGCCGCAGACGCAGACGCAGACGCAGACGCACACACTGACACCTGACACTGACACTGACACTGACACTGACACTGACACTGACACTGACACTGACACTGACACTGACACTGACGCTGACGCTGACGCTGACGCTGACGCTGACGCTGACGCTGACGCTGACGCTGACGCTGACACTGACACTGACACTGACACTGACACTGAAACTGACTCTGACACTGACACTGACACTGACACTGACACTGACACTGACACTGACACTGACACAGACACAGACACACACACACACATATATATATATATAAATTTTTTTTTTTTCGGAATCTCGGAAACGGCTCCAACGATTTTTCTCAATTTCAGCATAAAGGGGGTTTTGGGTGAGAAAAATCGATCTAGCTAGGTTTTTATCAACTTATCGTTGGAAGTATGACAAAGCTAGAACTAAGTAAATTATCGATTTTTTTCAATCGGTGCAATCAAATTTAACGTAGGTAGGTATTCTAATTTTACAATTTATTTTGTATCTATTAAGTAGTAGTGGTATCCGTGACTTCATTGGCACCAACTTAAACGTTTAGGTACCTTAATAATGCAATGTGTTAACCTTTTTCTCGAGAAAAATCGGGATTTTATGCTACATAATACACCGAGCTTAAACTGTGCTAAACTTCATCAATATCGGTGGATAAGTCGTGAAATACAGAAAGATTTTCGCATTTATAAGTATAGATTTAAGGATTAAATTTTGCTCAAATGTAATTCGTGAGATTTATTTATCTCACTAATCCTTAAATATTTTGCAGTGGTTCAATCTGGGAAGATTAATAAGAATAGAGAAAATTAATTACCAATGCGGGTAGGTAGTTTAAGTTGGTACACACACACAGACACAGACGCAGACGCAGACGCAGACGCAGACGCAGCCGCAGACGCAGACGCAGCCGCAGCCGCAGCCGCAGCCGCAGCCGCAGCCGCAGCCGCAGCCGCAGCCGCAGCCGCAGCCGCAGCAGCAGCCGCAGCCGCATCCGCAGCCGCTGCCGCAGCCGCAGTCGCAGCCGCAGACGCAGACGCAGACGCAGACGCAGCCGCAGACGCAGCCGCAGCCGCAGCCGCAGCCGCAGCCGCAGCCGCGTCCACAGCCGCAGCCGCATCCGCAGACGCAGCCGCAGCCGCAGCCGCAGCCGCAGCCGCATCCGCAGCCGCAGACGCAGCCGCAGCCGCTGCCGCATCCGCAGCCGCATCCGCAGCCGCAGCCGCATCCGCAGCCGCAGACGCAGCCGCAGACGCAGACGCAGACGCAGACACAGACACAGATACAGACACAGACACAGACACAGACACAGACACTAACACAGACACAGACACAGACACAGACACAGACACAGCCACAGCCACAGCCACAGCCACAGCCACAGAAAATTAATTACCAATGCGGGTTGGTAGTTTAAGTTGGTACACACACACACAGACGCAGACGCAGACGCAGACGCACACACACACACACATATATATATATATAAATATTTTTTTTTTCGGAATCTCGGAAACGGCGCCAACGATTTTTCTTAATTTCAGCATAAAGGGGGTTTTGGGTGAGAAAAATCGATCTAGCTAGGTTTTATTTAAATCTTTTTATCCCCGTTTTTCGTTTCCGTTAAAAAATACTAAAATTTATATTGAATTCAAGTTTTTCCGGGTGGTCGCGTAAAATGAAAATACCTAGGATCGAGCCTCACCTACCCTCTAATTTTTTTCTTTGTTTTTGCTGTTTTTTTTTTTTTTTTTTTGTAAAAAATTATCGAACAAGGCTCGTTCACCCAGATATTAACATAATCATAGATCTAAGTTACTTAACAGGACACCTTAATTTGTGACTAAATTGGGTTTTTTGTCAATATTGTGATGTAACTATGTTTCGTGTTGTTACACGAATTTTTAAGAAAAAACCCCGTAAGTTTCAAAATAAAGATTTCAACTCTTACAGAATAACGCTTTGTACTTACAAGAAGCTCTAAATAAGCTCTTGCGGTATTGAATTTTAACTCAAGCTTCTCATAGAACTCAACGTTTGCTGCGGGTAAATCTGTTCACATATGTACTCTGTATTTTTAGTACAACTATTTAGTTTTATTTCAGATTTTGTAGTGAAAATAGCATTCCTTTTTGGTTTTACTTTTTAGTTACTAATACATATTTTTACATACAAACTTCTTTATAAAATAATTGTGATTTTTATCAACTTATCGTTGGAAGTATGACAAAGCTAGAACTAAGTAAATTATCGATTTTTTTCAATCGGTGCAATCAAATTTAACGTAGGTAGGTATTCTAATTTTACAATTTATTTTGTATCTATTAAGTAGTAGTGGTATCCGTGACTTCATTGGCACCAACTTAAACGTTTAGGTACCTTAATAATGCAATGTGTTAACCTTTTTCTCGAGAAAAATCGGGATTTTATGCTACATAATACACCGAGCTTAAACTGTGCTAAACTTCATCAATATCGGTGGATAAGTCGTGAAATACAGAAAGATTTTCGCATTTATAAGTATAGATTTAAGGATTAAATTTTGCTCAAATGTAATTCGTGAGATTTATTTATCTCACTAATCCTTAAATATTTTGCAGTGGTTCAATCTGGGAAGATTAATAAGAATAGAGAAAATTAATTACCAATGCGGGTAGGTAGTTTAAGTTGGTACACACACACAGACACAGACGCAGACGCAGACGCAGACGCAGCCGCAGACGCAGACGCAGACGCAGCCGCAGCCGCAGCGGCAGCCGCAGCCGCAGCCGCAGCCGCAGCCGCAGCCGCGTCCGCAGCCGCAGCCGCATCTGCAGACGCAGACGCAGCCGCAGCCGCAGCCGCAGCCGCATCCGCAGCCGCAGCCGCATCCGCAGCCGCAGCCGAAGACGCAGCCGCAGCCGCATCCGCTGCCGCAGCCGCAGACGCAGCCGCATCCGCAGCCGCATCCGCAGCCGCAGCCGCATCCGCAGCCGCAGACACAGCCGCAGCCGCAGACGCAGACGCAGACGCAGACGCAGACGCACACACTGACACTGACACTGACACTGACACTGACACTGACCTGACCCAGACACTGACACTGACACTGACACTGACACTGACGCTGACGCTGACGCTGACGCTGACGCTGACGCTGACGCTGACACTGACACTGACACTGACACTGACACTGACACTGACACAGACACAGACACAGACACAGACACACACACATATATATATATAAATATTTTTTTTTTTCGGAATCTCGCAAACGGCGCCAACGATTTTTCTCAATTTCAGCATAAAGGGGGTTTTGGGTGAGAAAAATCGATCTAGCTAGGTTTTTTATCAACTTATCGTTGGAAGTATGACAAAGCTAGAACTAAGTAAATTATCGATTTTTTTCAATCGGTGCAATCAAATTTAACGTAGGTAGGTATTCTAATTTTACAATTTATTTTGTATCTATTAAGGAGTAGTGGTATCCGTGACTTCATTGGCACCAACTTAAACGTTTAGGTACCTTAATAATGCAATGTGTTAACCTTTTTCTCGAGAAAAATCGGGATTTTATGCTACATAATACACCGAGCTTAAACTGTGCTAAACTTCATCAATATCGGTGGATAAGTCGTGAAATACAGAAAGATTTTCACATTTATAAGTATAGATTTAAGGATTAAATTTTGCTCAAATGTAATTCGTGAGATTTATTTATCTCACTAATCCTTAAATATTTTGCAGTGGTTCAATCTGGGAAGATTAATAAGAATAGAGAAAATTAATTACCAATGCGGGTAGGTAGTTTAAGTTGGTACACACACACACACAGACGCAGACGCAGCCGCAGCCGCAGCCGCAGCCGCAGCCGCAGCCGCAGCCGCATCCGCAGCCGCTGCCGCAGCCGCAGTCGCAGCCGCAGCCGCAGCCGCAGCCGCTGCCGCAGCCGCAGTTGCAGACGCAGCCGCAGACGCAGCCGCAGACGCAGCCGCAGTTGCAGCCGCAGCCGCAGCCGCATCCGCAGACGCAGACGCATACGCACACACTGACACCTGACACTGACACTGACACTGACACTGACACTGACACTGACACTGACACTGACACTGACACTGACACTGACACTGACACTGACACTGACACTGACACTGACACTGACACTGACACTGACACTGACACTGACACTGACACTGACACTGACACTGACACTGACACTGACACTGACACTGACACTGACACTGACACTGACACTGACACTGACACTGACACTGACACTGACACTGACACTGACACTGACACTGACACTGACACTGACACTGACACTGACACTGACACTGACACTGACACTGACACTGACACTGACACAGACACAGACACAGACACAGACACAGACACAGAAAATTACCAATGCGGAATGGTAGTTTAAGTTGGTACACACACACACACAGACGCAGCCGCAGCCGCAGCCGCAGCCGCAGCCGCAGCCGCAGCCGCAGCCGCAGCCGCAGCCGCAGCCGCAGCCGCAGTTGCAGACGCAGCCGCAGACGCAGCCGCAGACGCAGCCGCAGCCGCATCCGCAGACGCAGACGCACACACTGACACCTGACACTGACACTGACACTGACACTGACACTGACACTGACACTAACACTGACACTGACACTGACACTGACTCTGACACTGACTCTGACACTGACACTGACACTGACACTGACACTGACACTGTCACTGAAACTGACACTGACACTGACACTGACACTGACACTGACACTGACACTGACACTGACACTGACACTGACACTGACACTGACACTGACACTGACTCTGACTCTGACACTGACTCTGACTCTGACACTGACACTGACACTGACACTGACACTGTCACTGAAACTGACACTGACACTGACACTGACACTGACACTGACACTGACACTGACACTGACACTGACACTGACACTGACACTGACACTGACACTGACACTGACACAGACACAGACACAGACACAGACACAGACACAGACACAGACACAGACACAGACACAGACACAGACACAGACACAGACACAGACACAGACACAGACACAGACACAGCCACAGCCACAGCCACAGAAAATTAATTACCAATGCGGGTTGGTAGTTTAAGTTGGTACACACACACACACACAGACGCAGACGCAGACGCAGACGCACACACACACACACATATATATATATATAAATATTTTTTTTTCGGAATCTCGGAAACGGCGCCAACGATTTTTCTCAATTTCAGCATAAAGGGGGTTTTGGGTGAGAAAAATCGATCTAGCTAGGTTTTATTTAAATCTTTTTATTCCCGTTTTCCGTTTCCGTTAAAAAATACTAAAATTTATATTGAATTCAAGTTTTGCCGGGTGGTCGCGTAAAATGAAAATACCTAGGATCGAGCCTCACCTACCCTCTAATTTTTTTCTTTGTTTTTGATGTTTCTTTTTTTTTATTTTGTAAAAAATTATCGAACAAGGCTCGTTCACCCAGATATTAACATAATCATAGATCTAAGTTACTTAACAGGACACCTTAATTTGTGACTAAATTGGGTTTTTTGTCAATATTGTGATGTAACTATGTTTCGTGTTGTTACACGAATTTTTAAGAAAAAACCCCGTAAGTTTCAAAATAAAGATTTCAACTCTTACAGAATAACGCTTTGTACTTACAAGAAGCTCTAAATAAGCTCTTGCGGTATTGAATTTTAACTCAAGCTTCTCATAGAACTCAACGTTTGCTGCGGGTAAATCTGTTCACATATGTACTCTGTATTTTTAGTACAACTATTTAGTTTTATTTCAGATTTTGTAGTGAAAATAGCATTCCTTTTTGGTTTTACTTTTTAGTTACTAATACATATTTTTACATACAAACTTCTTTATAAAATAATTGTGATTTTTATCAACTTATCGTTGGAAGTATGACAAAGCTAGAACTAAGTAAATTATCGATTTTTTTCAATCGGTGCAATCAAATTTAACGTAGGTAGGTATTCTAATTTTACAATTTATTTTGTATCTATTAAGGAGTAGTGGTATCCGTGACTTCATTGGCACCAACTTAAACGTTTAGGTACCTTAATAATGCAATGTGTTAACCTTTTTCTCGAGAAAAATCGGGATTTTATGCTACATAATACACCGAGCTTAAACTGTGCTAAACTTCATCAATATCGGTGGATAAGTCGTGAAATACAGAAAGATTTTCACATTTATAAGTATAGATTTAAGGATTAAATTTTGCTCAAATGTAATTCGTGAGATTTATTTATCTCACTAATCCTTAAATATTTTGCAGTGGTTCAATCTGGGAAGATTAATAAGAATAGAGAAAATTAATTACCAATGCGGGTAGGTAGTTTAAGTTGGTACACACACACACACAGACGCAGACGCAGCCGCAGCCGCAGCCGCAGCCGCAGCCGCAGCCGCAGCCGCAGCCGCAGCCGCATCCGCAGCCGCTGCCGCAGCCGCAGTCGCAGCCGCAGCCGCAGCCGCAGCCGCAGCCGCAGCCGCAGCCGCAGCCGCAGCCGCAGTTGCAGCCGCAGCCGCAGCCGCAGCCGCAGCCGCAGCCGCAGCCGCAGCCGCAGTTGCAGACGCAGCCGCAGACGCAGCCGCAGACGCAGCCGCAGCCGCAGCCGCAGCCGCAGCCGCATCCGCAGACGCAGACGCAGACGCACACACTGACACCTGACACTGACACTGACACTGACACTGACACTGACACTGACACTGACACTGACACTGACACTGACACTGACACTGACACTGACACTGACACTGACACTGACACTGACACTGACACTGACACTGACACTGACACTGACACTGACACTGACACTGACACTGACACTGACACTGACACAGACACAGACACAGAAAATTACCAATGCGGAATGGTAGTTTAAGTTGGTACACACACACACAGACGCAGACGCAGCCGCAGCCGCAGCCGCAGCCGCAGCCGCAGCCGCAGCCGCAGCCGCAGCCGCAGCCGCAGCCGCAGCCGCAGCCGCAGCCGCAGCCGCAGCCGCTGCCGCAGCCGCAGCCGCAGCCGCAGCCGCTGCCGCAGCCGCAGCCGCAGCCGCAGCCGCAGCCGCAGCCGCAGCCGCAGCCGCAGCCGCAGCCGCAGCCGCAGCCGCAGCCGCAGCCGCAGCCGCAGCCGCAGACGCAGCCGCAGCCGCAGACGCAGCCGCAGTTGCAGACGCAGCCGCAGACGCAGCCGCAGACGCAGCCGCAGCCGCAGACGCAGCCGCAGCCGCATCCGCAGACGCAGACGCAGACGCACACACTGACACCTGACACTGACACTGACACTGACACTGACACTGACACTGACACTGACACTGACACTGACACTGACACTGACACTGACACTGACACTGACACTGACACTGACACTGACACTGACACTGACACTGACACTGACACTGACACTGACACTGACACTGACACTGACACTGACACTGACACTGACACTGACACTGACACTGACACTGACACTGACACTGACACTGACACTGACACTGACACTGACACTGACACTGACACTGACACTGACACAGACACAGACACAGACACAGACACAGACACAGACACAGACACAGACACAGCCACAGCCACAGAAAATTAATTACCAATGCGGGTTGGTAGTTTAAGTTGGTCAGACACAGACAGACACAGACGCAGACGCAGACGCAGACGCAGACGCAGACGCAGACGCAGACGCAGACGCAGACGCAGCCGCAGCCGCAGCCGCAGCCGCATCCGCAGCCGCTGCCGCATCCGCAGCCGCAGACGCAGCCGCAGACGCAGACGCAGACGCAGACGCAGACGCAGACGCACACACTGACACTGACACAAATTGGGTTTTTTGTCAATATTGTGATGTAACTATGTTTCGTGTTGTTACACGAATTTCCCGTAAGTTTCAAAATAAAGATTTCAACTCTTACAGAATAACGCTTTGTACTTACAAGAAGCTCTAAATAAGCTCTTGCGGTATTGAATTTTAACTCAAGCTTCTCATAGAACTCAACGTTTGCTGCGGGTAAATCTGTTCACATATGTACTCTGTATTTTTAGTACAACTATTTAGTTTTATTTCAGATTTTGTAGTGAAAATAGCATTCCTTTTTGGTTTTACTTTTTAGTTACTAATACATATTTTTACATACAAACTTCTTTATAAAATAATTGTGATTTTTATCAACTTATCGTTGGAAGTATGACAAAGCTAGAACTAAGTAAATTATCGATTTTTTTCAATCGGTGCAATCAAATTTAACGTAGGTAGGTATTCTAATTTTACAATTTATTTTGTATCTATTAAGTAGTAGTGGTATCCGTGACTTCATTGGCACCAACTTAAACGTTTAGGTACCTTAATAATGCAATGTGTTAACCTTTTTCTCGAGAAAAATCGGGATTTTATGCTACATAATACACCGAGCTTAAACTGTGCTAAACTTCATCAATATCGGTGGATAAGTCGTGAAATACAGAAAGATTTTTGCATTTATAAGTATAGATTTAAGGATTAAATTTTGCTCAAATGTAATTCGTGAGATTTATTTATCTCACTAATCCTTAAATATTTTGCAGTGGTTCAATCTGGGAAGATTAATAAGAATAGAGAAAATTAATTACCAATGCGGGTAGGTAGTTTAAGTTGGTACACACACACAGACACAGACGCAGACGCAGACGCAGACGCAGACGCAGACGCAGCCGCAGCCGCAGCCGCAGCCGCAGCCGCAGCCGCAGCCGCGTCCGCAGCCGCAGCCGCATCCGCAGACGCAGACGCAGCCGCAGCCGCATCCGCAGCCGCAGCCGCATCCGCAGCCGCAGCCGCATCCGCAGCCGCAGCCGCAGACGCAACCGCAGCCGCACCCGCTGCCGCAGCCGCAGCCGCAGCCGCATCCGCAGCCGCAGCCGCATCCGCAGCCGCAGACACAGCCGCAGCCGCAGACGCAGACGCAGCCGCAGCCGCAGCCGCAGCCGCATCCGCAGACGCAGACGCACACACTGACACCTGACACTGACACTGACACTGACACTGACACTGACACTGACACTGACACTGACACTGACACTGACACTGACACTGACACTGACACTGACACTGACACTGACACTGACACTGACACTGACACTGACACTGACACTGACACTGACACTGACACTGACACTGACACTGACACTGACACTGACACTGACACTGACACTGACACTGACACTGACACTGACACTGACACTGACACTGACACTGACACTGACTGAAGCTAGAACTAAGTAAATTATCGATTTTTTTCAATCGGTGCAATCAAATTTAACGTAGGTAGGTATTCTAATTTTACAATTTATTTTGTATCTATTAAGTAGTAGTGGTATCCGTGACTTCATTGGCACCAACTTAAACGTTTAGGTACCTTAATAATGCAATGTGTTAACCTTTTTCTCGAGAAAAATCGGGATTTTATGCTACATAATACACCGAGCTTAAACTGTGCTAAACTTCATCAATATCGGTGGATAAGTCGTGAAATACAGAAAGATTTTCGCATTTATAAGTATAGATTTAAGGATTAAATTTTGCTCAAATGTAATTCGTGAGATTTATTTATCTCACTAATCCTTAAATATTTTGCAGTGGTTCAATCTGGGAAGATTAATAAGAATAGAGAAAATTAATTACCAATGCGGGTAGGTAGTTTAAGTTGGTACACACACACAGACACAGACGCAGACGCAGACGCAGCCGCAGCCGCAGCCGCAGCCGCAGCCACAGTCGCAGCCGCAGCCGCAGCCGCAGCCGCAGCCGCAGCAGCAACCGCAGCCAAAGCCGCATCCGCAGCCGCTGCCGCAGCCGCAGTCGCAGCCGCAGACGCAGACGCAGACGCAGACGCAGACGCAGACGCAGCCGCAGCCGCAGCCGCATCCGCAGCCGCAGCCGCAGACGCAGCCGCAGCCGCAGCCGCAGCCGCATCCGCAGACGCAGACGCAGACGCACACACTGACACCTGACACTGACACTGACACTGACACTGACACTGACACTGACACTGACACTGACACTGACACTGACACTGACACTGACACTGACACTGACACTGACACTGACACTGACACTGACACTGACACTGACACTGACACTGACACTGACACTGACACAGACACAGACACAGACACAGACACAGACACAGACACAGACACAGACACAGACACAGACACAGACACAGACACAGACACAGACACAGACACAGACACAGACACAGACACAGACACAGACACAGACACAGACACAGACACAGACACAGACACAGACACAGACACAGACACAGACACAGACACAGACACAGACACAGACACAGACACAGACACAGACACAGACACAGACACAGACACAGACACAGAAAATTAATTACCAATGCGGGTTGGTAGTTTAAGTTGGTCAGACACAGACAGACACAGACGCAGACGCAGACGCAGACGCAGACGCAGACGCAGACGCAGACGCAGACGCAGACGCAGACACAGACACAGACACAGACACAGACACAGACACAGACACAGACACAGACACAGACACAGACACAGACACAGACACAGAAAATTACCAATGCGGGTTGGTAGTTTAAGTTGGTACACACACACACAGACGCAGCCGCAGCCGCAGCCGCAGCCGCAGCCGCAGCCGCAGCCGCAGTTGCAGATGCAGCCGCAGACGCAGCCGCAGCCGCAGCCGCAGCCGCAGCCGCATCCGCAGGCGCAGACGCAGACGCACACACTGACACCTGACACTGACACTGACACTGACACTGACACTGACACTGACACTGACACTGACACTGACACTGACACTGACACTGACACTGACACTGACACTGACACTGACACTGACACTGACACTGACACTGACACTGACACTGACACTGACACTGACACTGACACTGACACTGACACTGACACTGACACTGACACTGACACTGACACTGACACTGACACTGACACTGACACTGACACTGACACTGACACTGACACTGACACTGACACTGACACTGACACTGACACTGACACTGACACTGACACTGACACTGACACTGACACTGACACTGACACTGACACTGACACTGACACTGACACTGACACTGACACTGACACTGACACTGACACTGACACTGACACTGACACTGACACTGACACTGACACTGACACTGACACTGACACTGACACTGACACTGACACTGACACTGACACTGACACTGACACTGACACTGACACTGACACTGACACTGACACAGACACAGACACAGACACAGACACAGACACAGACACAGAAAATTACCAATGCGGAATGGTAGTTTAAGTTGGTACACACACACACAGACGCAGCCGCAGCCGCAGCCGCAGCCGCTGCCGCTGCCGCAGCCGCAGCCGCAGCCGCAGCCGCAGCCGCAGCAGCAGCCGGAGCCGCAGCCGCAGCCGCAGCCGCAGCCGCAGCCGCAGTTGCAGACGCAGCCGCAGCCGCAGCCGCAGCCGCAGCCGCAGCCGCTGCCGCTGCCACTGCCGCAGCCGCAGCCGCAGCCGCAGCCGCAGCCGCAGCCGCAGCCGCAGCCGCAGCCGCAGCAGCAGCCGCAGCAGCAGCCGCAGCCGCAGCCGCAGCCGCAGCCGCAGCCGCAGCCGCAGCCGCAGTTGCAGACGCAGCCGCAGACGCAGCCGCAGACGCAGCCGCAGCCGCAGACGCAGCCGCAGCCGCATCCGCAGACGCAGACGCAGACGCACACACTGACACCTGACACTGACACTGACACTGACACTGACAATGACACTGACACTGACACTGACACTGACACTGACACTGACACTGACACTGACACTGACACTGACACTGACACTGACACTGACACTGACACTGACACTGACACTGACACTGACACTGACACTGACACTGACACTGACACTGACACTGACACTGACACTGACACTGACACTGACACTGACACTGACACTGACACTGACACTGACACTGACACTGACACTGACACTGACACTGACACTGACACTGACACTGACACTGACACTGACACTGACACTGACACTGACTGAAGCTAGAACTAAGTAAATTATCGATTTTTTTCAATCGGTGCAATCAAATTTAACGTAGGTAGGTATTCTAATTTTACAATTTATTTTGTATCTATTAAGTAGTAGTGGTATCCGTGACTTCATTGGCACCAACTTAAACGTTTAGGTACCTTAATAATGCAATGTGTTAACCTTTTTCTCGAGAAAAATCGGGATTTTATGCTACATAATACACCGAGCTTAAACTGTGCTAAACTTCATCAATATCGGTGGATAAGTCGTGAAATACAGAAAGATTTTCGCATTTATAAGTATAGATTTAAGGATTAAATTTTGCTCAAATGTAATTCGTGAGATTTATTTATCTCACTAATCCTTAAATATTTTGCAGTGGTTCAATCTGGGAAGATTAATAAGAATAGAGAAAATTAATTACTAATGCGGGTAGGTAGTTTAAGTTGGTACACACACACAGACACAGACGCAGACGCAGACGCAGCCGCAGCCGCAGCCGCAGCCGCAGTCGCAGCCGCAGCCGCAGCCGCAGCCGCAGCCGCAGTCGCAGCCGCAGCCGCAGCCGCAGCCGCAGCCGCAGCCGCAGCAGCAACCGCAGCCAAAGCCGCATCCGCAGCCGCTGCCGCAGCCGCAGTCGCAGCCGCAGACGCAGACGCAGACGCAGACGCAGACGCAGACGCAGACGCAGACGCAGCCGCAGCCGCATCCGCAGCCGCAGCCGCAGACGCAGCCGCAGCCGCAGCCGCAGCCGCATCCGCAGACGCAGACGCAGACGCACACACTGACACCTGACACTGACACTGACACTGACACTGACACTGACACTGACACTGACACTGACACTGACACTGACACTGACACTGACACTGACACTGACACTGACACTGACACTGACACTGACACTGACACTGACACTGACACTGACACTGACACTGACACTGACACTGACACTGACACTGACACTGACACTGACACTGACACTGACACTGACACTGACACTGACACTGACACTGACACTGACACTGACACTGACACTGACACTGACACTGACACTGACACTGACACTGACACTGACACTGACACTGACACTGACACTGACACAGACACAGACACAGACACAGACACAGACACAGCCACAGCCACAGAAAATTAATTACCAATGCGGGTTGGTAGTTTAAGTTGGTCAGACACAGACAGACACAGACGCAGACGCAGACGCAGACGCAGACGCAGACGCAGACGCAGACGCAGACGCAGCCGCAGCCGCAGCCGCATCCGCAGCCGCTGCCGCATCCGCAGCCGCAGACGCAGCCGCAGACGCAGACGCAGACGCAGACGCAGACGCAGACGCACACACTGACACTGACACAAATTGGGTTTTTTGTCAATATTGTGATGTAACTATGTTTCGTGTTGTTACACGAATTTTTAAGAAAAAACCCCGTAAGTTTCAAAATAAAGATTTCAACTCTTACAGAATAACGCTTTGTACTTACAAGAAGCTCTAAATAAGCTCTTGCGGTATTGAATTTTAACTCAAGCTTCTCATAGAACTCAACGTTTGCTGCGGGTAAATCTGTTCACATATGTACTCTGTATTTTTAGTACAACTATTTAGTTTTATTTCAGATTTTGTAGTGAAAATAGCATTCCTTTTTGGTTTTACTTTTTAGTTACTAATACATATTTTTACATACAAACTTCTTTATAAAATAATTGTGATTTTTATCAACTTATCGTTGGAAGTATGACAAAGCTAGAACTAAGTAAATTATCGATTTTTTTCAATCGGTGCAATCAAATTTAACGTAGGTAGGTATTCTAATTTTACAATTTATTTTGTATCTATTAAGTAGTAGTGGTATCCGTGACTTCATTGGCATCAACTTAAACGTTTAGGTACCTTAATAATGCAATGTGTTAACCTTTTTCTCGAGAAAAATCGGGATTTTATGCTACATAATACACCGAGCTTAAACTGTGCTAAACTTCATCAATATCGGTGGATAAGTCGTGAAATACAGAAAGATTTTTGCATTTATAAGTATAGATTTAAGGATTAAATTTTGCTCAAATGTAATTCGTGAGATTTATTTATCTCACTAATCCTTAAATATTTTGCAGTGGTTCAATCTGGGAAGATTAATAAGAATAGAGAAAATTAATTACCAATGCGGGTAGGTAGTTTAAGTTGGTACACACACACAGACACAGACGCAGACGCAGACGCAGACGCAGACGCAGACGCAGCCGCAGCCGCAGCCGCAGCCGCAGCCGCAGCCGCAGCCGCAGCCGCAGCCGCAGCCGCGTCCGCAGCCGCAGCCGCATCCGCAGACGCAGACGCAGCCGCAGCCGCATCCGCAGCCGCAGCCGCATCCGCAGCCGCAGCCGCATCCGCAGCCGCAGCCGCAGACGCAACCGCAGCCGCATCCGCAGCCGCAGCCGCATCCGCAGCCGCAGACACAGCCGCAGCCGCAGACGCAGACGCAGCCGCAGCCGCAGCCGCAGCCGCACCGCAGACGCAGACGCACACACTGACACCTGACACTGACACTGACACTGACACTGACACTGACACTGACACTGACACTGACACTGACACTGACACTGACACTGACACTGACACTGACACTGACACTGACACTGACACTGACACAGACACAGACACAGACACAGTCACAGACACAGACACAGACACAGACACAGACACAGACACAGACACAGACACAGACACAGACACAGACACAGACACAGACACAGACACAGACACAGACACAGACACAGACACAGACACAGACACAGACACAGACACAGACACAGACACAGACACAGACACAGACACAGACACAGACACAGACACAGACACAGACACAGACACAGACACAGACACAGAAAATTAATTACCAATGCGGGTTGGTAGTTTAAGTTGGTCAGACACAGACAGACACAGACGCAGACGCAGACGCAGACGCAGACGCAGACGCAGACGCAGACGCAGACGCAGACGCAGACGCAGACGCAGACGCAGACGCAGACGCAGACGCAGACGCAGACGCAGACGCAGACGCAGACGCAGACGCAGACGCAGACGCAGACGCAGCCGCAGCCGCAGCCGCATCCGCAGCCGCTGCCGCATCCGCAGCCGCAGACGCAGCCGCAGACGCAGACGCAGACGCAGACGCACACACTGACACTGACACAAATTGGGTTTTTTGTCAATATTGTGATGTAACTATGTTTCGTGTTGTTACACAATTTTTTAAGAAAAAACCCCGTAAGTTTCAAAATAAAGATTTCAACTCTTACAGAATAACGCTTTGTACTTACAAGAAGCTCTAAATAAGCTCTTGCGGTATTGAATTTTAACTCAAGCTTCTCACAGAACTCAACGTTTGCTGCGGGTAAATCTGTTCACATATGTACTCTGTATTTTTAGTACAACTATTTAGTTTTATTTCAGATTTTGTAGTGAAAATAGCATTCCTTTTTGGTTTTACTTTTTAGTTACTAATACATATTTTTACATACAAACTTCTTTATAAAATAATTGTGATTTTTATCAACTTATCGTTGGAAGTATGACAAAGCTAGAACTAAGTAAATTATCGATTTTTTTCAATCGGTGCAATCAAATTTAACGTAGGTAGGTATTCTAATTTTACAATTTATTTTGTATCTATTAAGTAGTAGTGGTATCCGTGACTTCATTGGCACCAACTTAAACGTTTAGGTACCTTAATAATGCAATGTGTTAACCTATTTCTCGAGAAAAATCGGGATTTTATGCTACATAATACACCGAGCTTAAACTGTGCTAAACTTCATCAATATCGGTGGATAAGTCGTGAAATACAGAAAGATTTTCGCATTTATAAGTATAGATTTAAGGATTAAATTTTGCTCAAATGTAATTCGTGAGATTTATTTATCTCACTAATCCTTAAATATTTTGCAGTGGTTCAATCTGGGAAGATTAATAAGAATAGAGAAAATTAATTACCAATGCGGGTAGGTAGTTTAAGTTGGTACACACACACAGACACAGACGCAGACGCAGACGCAGACGCAGACGCAGCCGCAGACGCAGACGCAGACGCAGCCGCAGCCGCAGTGGCAGCCGCAGCCGCAGCCGCAGCCGCAGCCGCAGCCGCAGCCGCAGCCGCGTCCGCAGCCGCAGCCGCAGCCGCAGCCGCATCCGCAGCCGCAGCCGCAGACGCAGCCGCAGCCGCACCCGCTGCCGCAGCCGCAGCCACAGCCGCAGCCGCAGCCGCAGCCGCAGCCGTAGCCGCATCCGCAGACGCAGACGCAGACGCACACACTGACACTGACACTGACACTGACACTGACACTGACACTGACACTGACACTGACACTGACACTGACACTGACACTGACACTGACACTGACACTGACACTGACACTGACACTGACACTGACACTGACACTGACACTGACACTGACACTGACACTGACACTGACACTGACACTGACACTGACACTGACACTGACACTGACACTGACACTGACACTGACACTGACACTGACACTGACACTGACACTGACACTGACACTGACACAGACACAGACACAGACACAGACACAGACACAGACACAGACACAGACACAGACACAGACACAGACACAGACACAGACACAGACACAGACACAGACACAGACACAGACACAGACACAGACACAGACACAGACACAGACACAGACACAGACACAGACACAGACACAGACACAGACACAGACACAGACACAGACACAGACACAGACACAGACACAGACACAGACACAGACACAGACACAGACACAGACACAGACACAGACACAGACACAGACACAGCCACAGAAAATTAATTACCAATGCGGGTTGGTAGTTTAAGTTGGTCAGACACAGACAGACACAGACGCAGACGCAGACGCAGACGCAGACGCAGACGCAGACGCAGACGCAGACGCAGACGCAGACGCAGACGCAGACGCAGACGCAGACGCAGACGCAGACGCAGACGCAGCCGCAGCCGCAGCCGCATCCGCAGCCGCTGCCGCATCCGCAGCCGCAGACGCAGACGCACACACTGACACTGACACAAATTGGGTTTTTTGTCAATATTGTGATGTAACTATGTTTCGTGTTGTTACACGAATTTTTAAGAAAAAACCCCGTAAGTTTCAAAATAAAGATTTCAACTCTTACAGAATAACGCTTTGTACTTACAAGAAGCTCTAAATAAGCTCTTGCGGTATTGAATTTTAACTCAAGCTTCTCATAGAACTCAACGTTTGCTGCGTGTAAATCTGTTCACATATGTACTCTGTATTTTTAGTACAACTATTTAGTTTTATTTCAGATTTTGTAGTGAAAATAGCATTCCTTTTTGGTTTTACTTTTTAGTTACTAATACATATTTTTACATACAAACTTCTTTATAAAATAATTGTGATTTTTATCAACTTATCGTTGGAAGTATGACAAAGCTAGAACTAAGTAAATTATCGATTTTTTTCAATCGGTGCAATCAAATTTAACGTAGGTAGGTATTCTAATTTTACAATTTATTTTGTATCTATTAAGTAGTAGTGGTATCCGTGACTTCATTGGCACCAACTTAAACGTTTAGGTACCTTAATAATGCAATGTGTTAACCTATTTCTCGAGAAAAATCGGGATTTTATGCTACATAATACACCGAGCTTAAACTGTGCTAAACTTCATCAATATCGGTGGATAAGTCGTGAAATACAGAAAGATTTTCGCATTTATAAGTATAGATTTAAGGATTAAATTTTGCTCAAATGTAATTCGTGAGATTTATTTATCTCACTAATCCTTAAATATTTTGCAGTGGTTCAATCTGGGAAGATTAATAAGAATAGAGAAAATTAATTACCAATGCGGGTAGGTAGTTTAAGTTGGTACACACACACAGACACAGACGCAGACGCAGACGCAGACGCAGACGCAGACGCAGACGCAGACGCAGACGCAGCGGCAGCGGCAGCGGCAGCCGCAGCCGCAGCCGCAGCCGCAGCCGCAGCCGCAGCCGCAGCCGCAGCCGCAGACGCAGACGCAGACGCAGACGCAGACGCAGACGCAGACGCAGACGCAGACGCAGACGCAGACGCAGCCGCATCCGCAGCCGCTGCCGCATCCGCAGCCGCAGACGCAGCCGCAGACGCAGCCGCAGCCGCAGCCGCAGCTGCAGCCGCAGCCGCATCCGCAGACGCAGACGCACACACAGACACAGACACAGACACAGACACAGACACAGACACAGACACAGACACAGACACAGACACAGAAAATTACCAATGCGGGTTGGTAGTTTAAGTTGGTACACACACACACAGACACAGACACAGACACAGACACAGACACAGACACAGACACAGACACAGACACAGACACAGACACAGACACAGACACAGCCACAGCCACAGAAAATTAATTACCAATGCGGGTTGGTAGTTTAAGTTGGTCAGACACAGACAGACACAGACGCAGACGCAGACGCAGACGCAGACGCAGACGCAGACGCAGACGCAGACGCAGACGCAGCCGCAGCCGCAGCCGCATCCGCAGCCGCAGACGCAGCCGCAGACGCAGACGCAGACGCAGACGCAGACGCACACACTGACACTGACACAAATTGGGTTTTTTGTCAATATTGTGATGTAACTATGTTTCGTGTTGTTACACGAATTTTTAAGAAAAAACCCCGTAAGTTTCAAAATAAAGATTTCAACTCTTACAGAATAACGCTTTGTACTTACAAGAAGCTCTAAATAAGCTCTTGCGGTATTGAATTTTAACTCAAGCTTCTCATAGAACTCAACGTTTGCTGCGTGTAAATCTGTTCACATATGTACTCTGTATTTTTAGTACAACTATTTAGTTTTATTTCAGATTTTGTAGTGAAAATAGCATTCCTTTTTGGTTTTACTTTTTAGTTACTAATACATATTTTTACATACAAACTTCTTTATAAAATAATTGTGATTTTTATCAACTTATCGTTGGAAGTATGACAAAGCTAGAACTAAGTAAATTATCGATTTTTTTCAATCGGTGCAATCAAATTTAACGTAGGTAGGTATTCTAATTTTACAATTTATTTTGTATCTATTAAGTAGTAGTGGTATCCGTGACTTCATTGGCACCAACTTAAACGTTTAGGTACCTTAATAATGCAATGTGTTAACCTTTTTCTCGAGAAAAATCGGGATTTTATGCTACATAATACACCGAGCTTAAACTGTGCTAAACTTCATCAATATCGGTGGATAAGTCGTGAAATACAGAAAGATTTTCGCATTTATAAGTATAGATTTAAGGATTAAATTTTGCTCAAATGTAATTCGTGAGATTTATTTATCTCACTAATCCTTAAATATTTTGCAGTGGTTCAATCTGGGAAGATTAATAAGAATAGAGAAAATTAATTACCAATGCGGGTAGGTAGTTTAAGTTGGTACACACACACAGACACAGACGCAGACGCAGACGCAGACGCAGACGCAGACGCAGCCGCAGACGCAGACGCAGCCGCAGCCGCAGCCGCAGCCGCAGCCGCAGCCGCAGCCGCAGCCGCATCCGCAGCCGCTGCCGCAGCCGCAGTCGCAGCCGCAGACGCAGACGCAGACGCAGACGCAGCCGCAGCCGCAGCGGCAGCCGCAGCCGCAGCCGCAGCAGCAGCCGCAGCCGCAGCCGCAGCCGCAGCCGCAGCCGCAGCCGCATTTGCAGACGCAGCCGCAGCCGCAGCCGCAGCCGCAGCCGCAGCCGCAGCCGCAGCCGCATCCGCAGCCGCAGACGCAGCTGCAGCCGCAGCCGCTGCCGCATCCGCAGCCGCATCCGCAGCCGCAGCCGCATCCGCAGCCGCAGACGCAGCCGCAGACGCAGACGCAGACGCAGACGCAGACGCAGACGCAGACGCAGACGCAGACGCAGACGCACACACTGACACTGACACTGACACTGACACTGACACTGACACTGACACTGACACTGACACTGACACTGACACTGACACTGACACTGACACTGACACTGACACTGACACTGACACTGACTCTGACTCTGACACTGACTCTGACACTGACACTGACACTGACACTGACACTGACACTGTCACTGAAACTGACACTGACACTGACACTGACACTGACACTGACTCTGACTCTGACACTGACTCTGACACTGACACTGACACTGACACTGACACTGACACTGTCACTGAAACTGACACTGACACTGACACTGACACTGACACTGACACTGACACTGACACTGACACTGACACTGACACTGACACAGACACAGACACAGACACAGACACAGACACAGACACAGACACAGACACAGACACAGACACAGACACAGACACAGACACAGACACAGACACAGACACAGACACAGACACAGACACAGACACAGACACAGACACAGACACAGACACAGACACAGACACAGACACAGACACAGACACAGACACAGAAAATTAATTACCAATGCGGGTTGGTAGTTTAAGTTGGTCAGACACAGACAGACACAGACGCAGACGCAGACGCAGACACAGACGCAGACGCAGACGCAGACGCAGACGCAGACGCAGACGCAGACGCAGACGCAGACGCAGACGCAGACGCAGACGCAGACGCAGACGCAGACGCAGACGCAGACGCAGACGCAGACGCAGACGCAGACGCAGACGCAGACGCAGACGCAGACGCAGACGCAGACGCAGACGCAGACGCAGCCGCAGCCGCATCCGCAGCCGCTGCCGCATCCGCAGCCGCAGACGCAGCCGCAGACGCAGACGCAGACGCAGACGCACACACTGACACTGACACAAATTGGGTTTTTTGTCAATATTGTGATGTAACTATGTTTCGTGTTGTTACACAATTTTTTAAGAAAAAACCCCGTAAGTTTCAAAATAAAGATTTCAACTCTTACAGAATAACGCTTTGTACTTACAAGAAGCTCTAAATAAGCTCTTGCGGTATTGAATTTTAACTCAAGCTTCTCACAGAACTCAACGTTTGCTGCGGGTAAATCTGTTCACATATGTACTCTGTATTTTTAGTACAACTATTTAGTTTTATTTCAGATTTTGTAGTGAAAATAGCATTCCTTTTTGGTTTTACTTTTTAGTTACTAATACATATTTTTACATACAAACTTCTTTATAAAATAATTGTGATTTTTATCAACTTATCGTTGGAAGTATGACAAAGCTAGAACTAAGTAAATTATCGATTTTTTTCAATCGGTGCAATCAAATTTAACGTAGGTAGGTATTCTAATTTTACAATTTATTTTGTATCTATTAAGTAGTAGTGGTATCCGTGACTTCATTGGCACCAACTTAAACGTTTAGGTACCTTAATAATGCAATGTGTTAACCTTTTTCTCGAGAAAAATCGGGATTTTATGCTACATAATACACCGAGCTTAAACTGTGCTAAACTTCATCAATATCGGTGGATAAGTCGTGAAATACAGAAAGATTTTCGCATTTATAAGTATAGATTTAAGGATTAAATTTTGCTCAAATGTAATTCGTGAGATTTATTTATCTCACTAATCCTTAAATATTTTGCAGTGGTTCAATCTGGGAAGATTAATAAGAATAGAGAAAATTAATTACCAATGCGGGTAGGTAGTTTAAGTTGGTACACACACACAGACACAGACGCAGACGCAGACGCAGACGCAGATGCAGCCGCAGACGCAGACGCAGCCGCAGCCGCAGTGGCAGCCGCAGCCGCAGCCGCAGCCGCAGCCGCAGCCGCATCCGCAGCCGCAGCCGCGTCCGCAGCCGCAGCCGCAGCCGCAGCCGCATCCGCAGCCGCAGCCGCAGACGCAGCCGCAGCCGCACCCGCTGCCGCAGCCGCAGCCACAGCCGCAGCCGCAGCCGCAGCCGCAGTTGCAGACGCAGCCGCAGACGCAGCCGCAGCCGCAGCCGCAGCCGTAGCCGCATCCGCAGACGCAGACGCAGACGCACACACTGACACTGACACTGACACTGACACTGACACTGACACTGACACTGACACTGACACTGACACTGACACTGACACTGACACTGACACTGACACTGACACTGACACTGACACTGACACTGACACTGACACTGACACTGACACTGACACTGACACTGACACAGACACAGACACAGACACAGGCACAGGCACAGGCACAGGCACAGGCACAGGCACAGGCACAGGCACAGGCACAGGCACAGGCACAGGCACAGGCACAGGCACAGGCACAGGCACAGGCTCAGGCACAGGCACAGGCACAGGCACAGGCACAGGCACAGGCACAGGCACAGGCACAGGCACAGGCACAGGCACAGGCACAGGCACAGGCACAGGCACAGGCACAGGCACAGGCACAGGCACAGGCACAGGCACAGGCACAGGCACAGGCACAGGCACAGGCACAGGCACAGGCACAGGCACAGGCACAGGCACAGGCACAGGCACAGGCACAGGCACAGGCACAGGCACAGGCACAGGCACAGGCACAGGCACAGGCACAGGCACAGGCACAGGCACAGGCACAGGCACAGGCACAGGCACAGGCACAGGCACAGGCACAGGCACAGGCACAGGCACAGGCACAGGCACAGGCACAGGCACAGGCACAGGCACAGGCACAGGCACAGGCACAGGCACAGGCACAGGCACAGGCACAGACACAGACACAGACACAGACACAGGCACAGGCACAGGCACAGACACAGACACAGACACAGACACAGACACAGACACAGACACAGACACAGACACAGACACAGACACAGACACAGAAAATTAATTACCAATGCGGGTTGGTAGTTTAAGTTGGTCAGACACAGACAGACACAGACGCAGACGCAGACGCAGACGCAGACGCAGACGCAGACGCAGACGCAGACGCAGACGCAGACGCAGACGCAGACGCAGACGCAGACGCAGACGCAGACGCAGACGCAGACGCAGCCGCAGCCGCAGCCGCATCCGCAGCCGCTGCCGCATCCGCAGCCGCAGACGCAGCCGCAGACGCAGACGCAGACGCAGACGCACACACTGACACTGACACAAATTGGGTTTTTTGTCAATATTGTGATGTAACTATGTTTCGTGTTGTTACACGAATTTTTAAGAAAAAACCCCGTAAGTTTCAAAATAAAGATTTCAACTCTTACAGAATAACGCTTTGTACTTACAAGAAGCTCTAAATAAGCTCTTGCGGTATTGAATTTTAACTCAAGCTTCTCATAGAACTCAACGTTTGCTGCGTGTAAATCTGTTCACATATGTACTCTGTATTTTTAGTACAACTATTTAGTTTTATTTCAGATTTTGTAGTGAAAATAGCATTCCTTTTTGGTTTTACTTTTTAGTTACTAATACATATTTTTACATACAAACTTCTTTATAAAATAATTGTGATTTTTATCAACTTATCGTTGGAAGTATGACAAAGCTAGAACTAAGTAAATTATCGATTTTTTTCAATCGGTGCAATCAAATTTAACGTAGGTAGGTATTCTAATTTTACAATTTATTTTGTATCTATTAAGTAGTAGTGGTATCCGTGACTTCATTGGCACCAACTTAAACGTTTAGGTACCTTAATAATGCAATGTGTTAACCTTTTTCTCGAGAAAAATCGGGATTTTATGCTACATAATACACCGAGCTTAAACTGTGCTAAACTTCATCAATATCGGTGGATAAGTCGTGAAATACAGAAAGATTTTCGCATTTATAAGTATAGATTTAAGGATTAAATTTTGCTCAAATGTAATTCGTGAGATTTATTTATCTCACTAATCCTTAAATATTTTGCAGTGGTTCAATCTGGGAAGATTAATAAGAATAGAGAAAATTAATTACCAATGCGGGTAGGTAGTTTAAGTTGGTACACACACACAGACACAGACGCAGACGCAGACGCAGACGCAGACGCAGACGCAGCCGCAGACGCAGACGCAGCCGCAGCCGCAGCCGCAGCCGCAGCCGCAGCCGCAGCCGCAGCCGCAGCCGCAGCCGCATCCGCAGCCGCTGCCGCAGCCGCAGTCGCAGCCGCAGACGCAGACGCAGACGCAGACGCAGACGCAGCCGCAGCCGCAGCGGCAGCCGCAGCCGCAGCCGCAGCAGCAGCCGCAGCCGCAGCCGCAGCCGCAGCCGCGTCCACAGCCGCAGCCGCATCCGCAGACGCAGCCGCAGCCGCAGCCGCAGCCGCAGCCGCAGCCGCAGCCGCATCCGCAGCCGCAGACGCAGCCGCAGCCGCAGCCGCTGCCGCATCCGCAGCCGCATCCGCAGCCGCAGCCGCATCCGCAGCCGCAGACGCAGCCGCAGACGCAGACGCAGACGCAGACGCAGACGCAGACGCAGACGCAGACGCACACACTGACACTGACACTGACACTGACACTGACACTGACACTGACACTGACACTGACACTGACACTGACACTGACACTGACACTGACACTGACACTGACACTGACACTGACACTGACACTGACACTGACACTGACACTGACACTGACACTGACACTGACTCTGACTCTGACTCTGACACTGACACTGACACTGACACTGACACTGACACTGTCACTGAAACTGACACTGACACTGACACTGACACTGACACTGACACTGACACTGACACAGACACAGACACAGACACAGACACAGACACAGACACAGACACAGACACAGACACAGACACAGACACAGACACAGACACAGACACAGACACAGCCACAGCCACAGCCACAGAAAATTAATTACCAATGCGGGTTGGTAGTTTAAGTTGGTACACACACACACACACAGACGCAGACGCAGACGCAGACGCAGACGCACACACACACACACATATATATATATATAAATATTTTTTTTTTCGGAATCTCGGAAACGGCGCCAACGATTTTTCTCAATTTCAGCATAAAGGGGGTTTTGGGTGAGAAAAATCGATCTAGCTAGGTTTTATTTAAATCTTTTTATCCCCGTTTTCCGTTTCCGTTAAAAAATACTAAAATTTATATTGAATTCAAGTTTTGCCGGGTGGTCGCGTAAAATGAAAATACCTAGGATCGAGCCTCACCTACCCTCTAATTTTTTTCTTTGTTTTTGATGTTTCTTTTTTTTTATTTTGTAAAAAATTATCGAACAAGGCTCGTTCACCCAGATATTAACATAATCATAGATCTAAGTTACTTAACAGGACACCTTAATTTGTGACTAAATTGGGTTTTTTGTCAATATTGTGATGTAACTATGTTTCGTGTTGTTACACGAATTTTTAAGAAAAAACCCCGTAAGTTTCAAAATAAAGATTTCAACTCTTACAGAATAACGCTTTGTACTTACAAGAAGCTCTAAATATGCTCTTGCGGTATTGAATTTTAACTCAAGCTTCTCATAGAACTCAACGTTTGCTGCGGGTAAATCTGTTCACATATGTACTCTGTATTTTTAGTACAACTATTTAGTTTTATTTCAGATTTTGTAGTGAAAATAGCATTCCTTTTTGGTTTTACTTTTTAGTTACTAATACATATTTTTACATACAAACTTCTTTATAAAATAATTGTGATTTTTATCAACTTATCGTTGGAAGTATGACAAAGCTAGAACTAAGTAAATTATCGATTTTTTTCAATCGGTGCAATCAAATTTAACGTAGGTAGGTATTCTAATTTTACAATTTATTTTGTATCTATTAAGGAGTAGTGGTATCCGTGACTTCATTGGCACCAACTTAAACGTTTAGGTACCTTAATAATGCAATGTGTTAACCTTTTTCTCGGGAAAAATCGGGATTTTATGCTACATAATACACCGAGCTTAAACTGTGCTAAACTTCATCAATATCGGTGGATAAGTCGTGAAATACAGAAAGATTTTCGCATTTATAAGTATAGATTTAAGGATTAAATTTTGCTCAAATGTAATTCGTGAGATTTATTTATCTCACTAATCCTTAAATATTTTGCAGTGGTTCAATCTGGGAAGATTAATAAGAATAGAGAAAATTAATTACCAATGCGGGTAGGTAGTTTAAGTTGGTACACACACACAGACACAGACGCAGACGCAGACGCAGGCGCAGACGCAGACGCAGACGCAGCCGCAGCCGCAGCCGCAGCCGCAGCCGCAGCCGCAGCCGCAGCCGCAACCGCAGCCGCAGCCGCAACCGCAGCCGCAGCCGCAGCCGCAGCCGCAGCCGCAGCCGCAGCCGCAGACGCAGACGCAGACGCAGACGCAGACGCAGACGCAGACACAGACACAGACACAGACACAGAAAATTACCAATGCGGGTTGGTAGTTTAAGTTGGTACACACACACACAGACGCAGCCGCAGCCGCAGCCGCAGCCGCAGCCGCAGCCGCAGCCGCAGTTGCAGCCGCAGCCGCAGCCGCATCCGCAGCCGCAGCCGCAGCCGCAGCCGCAGCCGCAGCCGCAGTTGCAGACGCAGCCGCAGACGCAGCCACAGACGCAGCCGCAGCCGCAGCCGCAGCCGTAGCCGCATCCGCAGACGCAGACGCAGACGCACACACTGACCACTGACACTGACACAGACACAGACACAGACACAGACACAGACACAGACACAGACACAGACACAGACACAGACACAGACACAGACACAGACACAGACACAGACACAGACACAGACACAGACACAGACACAGACACAGACACAGACACAGACACAGACACAGACACAGACACAGACACAGACACAGACACAGACACAGACACAGACACAGACACAGACACAGACACAGACACAGACACAGACACAGACACAGACACAGACACAGACACAGACACAGCCACAGACACAGCCACAGAAAATTAATTACCAATGCGGGTTGGTAGTTTAAGTTGGTCAGACACAGACAGACACAGACGCAGACGCAGACGCAGACGCAGACGCAGACGCAGACGCAGACGCAGACGCAGACGCACACACTGACACTGACACAAATTGGGTTTTTTGTCAATATTGTGATGTAACTATGTTTCGTGTTGTTACACAATTTTTTAAGAAAAAACCCCGTAAGTTTCAAAATAAAGATTTCAACTCTTACAGAATAACGCTTTGTACTTACAAGAAGCTCTAAATAAGCTCTTGCGGTATTGAATTTTAACTCAAGCTTCTCATAGAACTCAACGTTTGCTGCGGGTAAATCTGTTCACATATGTACTCTGTATTTTTAGTACAACTATTTAGTTTTATTTCAGATTTTGTAGTGAAAATAGCATTCCTTTTTGGTTTTACTTTTTAGTTACTAATACATATTTTTACATACAAACTTCTTTATAAAATAATTGTGATTTTTATCAACTTATCGTTGGAAGTATGACAAAGCTAGAACTAAGTAAATTATCGATTTTTTTCAATCGGTGCAATCAAATTTAACGTAGGTAGGTATTCTAATTTTACAATTTATTTTGTATCTATTAAGTAGTAGTGGTATCCGTGACTTCATTGGCACCAACTTAAACGTTTAGGTACCTTAATAATGCAATGTGTTAACCTTTTTCTCGAGAAAAATCGGGATTTTATGCTACATAATACACCGAGCTTAAACTGTGCTAAACTTCATCAATATCGGTGGATAAGTCGTGAAATACAGAAAGATTTTCGCATTTATAAGTATAGATTTAAGGATTAAATTTTGCTCAAATGTAATTCGTGAGATTTATTTATCTCACTAATCCTTAAATATTTTGCAGTGGTTCAATCTGGGAAGATTAATAAGAATAGAGAAAATTAATTACCAATGCGGGTAGGTAGTTTAAGTTGGTACACACACACAGACACAGACGCAGACGCAGACGCAGACGCAGCCGCAGACGCAGACGCAGACGCAGCCGCAGCCGCAGCGGCAGCCGCAGCCGCAGCCGCAGCCGCAGCCGCAGCCGCGTCCGCAGCCGCAGCCGCATCTGCAGACGCAGACGCAGCCGCAGCCGCAGCCGCAGCCGCATCCGCAGCCGCAGCCGCATCCGCAGCCGCAGCCGAAGACGCAGCCGCAGCCGCATCCGCTGCCGCAGCCGCAGACGCAGCCGCATCCGCAGCCGCATCCGCAGCCGCAGCCGCATCCGCAGCCGCAGACACAGCCGCAGCCGCAGACGCAGACGCAGACGCAGACGCAGACGCACACACTGACACTGACACTGACACTGACACTGACACTGACCTGACCCAGACACTGACACTGACACTGACACTGACACTGACGCTGACGCTGACGCTGACGCTGACGCTGACGCTGACGCTGACACTGACACTGACACTGACACTGACACTGACACAGACACAGACACAGACACAGACACACACACATATATATATATAAATATTTTTTTTTTTCGGAATCTCGCAAACGGCGCCAACGATTTTTCTCAATTTCAGCATAAAGGGGGTTTTGGGTGAGAAAAATCGATCTAGCTAGGTTTTTTATCAACTTATCGTTGGAAGTATGACAAAGCTAGAACTAAGTAAATTATCGATTTTTTTCAATCGGTGCAATCAAATTTAACGTAGGTAGGTATTCTAATTTTACAATTTATTTTGTATCTATTAAGTAGTAGTGGTATCCGTGACTTCATTGGCACCAACTTAAACGTTTAGGTACCTTAATAATGCAATGTGTTAACCTTTTTCTCGAGAAAAATCGGGATTTTATGCTACATAATACACCGAGCTTAAACTGTGCTAAACTTCATCAATATCGGTGGATAGGTCGTGAAATACAGAAAGATTTTCGCATTTATAAGTATAGATTTAAGGATTAAATTTTGCTCAAATGTAATTCGTGAGATTTATTTATCTCACTAATCCTTAAATATTTTGCAGTGGTTCAATCTGGGAAGATTAATAAGAATAGAGAAAATTAATTACCAATGCGGGTAGGTAGTTTAAGTTGGTACACACACACACAGACACAGACGCAGACGCAGACGCAGACGCAGACGCAGACGCAGACGCAGACGCAGACGCAGCCGCAGCGGCAGCCGCAGCCACAGCCGCAGCCGCAGCCGCAGCCGCAGCCGCAGCCGCAGACGCAGACGCAGACGCAGACGCAGACGCAGACGCAGACGCAGACGCAGACGCAGACGCAGACGCAGACGCAGCCGCAGCCGCATCCGCAGCCGCTGCCGCATCCGCAGCCGCAGACGCAGCCGCAGACGCAGACGCAGACACAGACTTAGACGCAGACGCACACACTGACACTGACACTGACACTGACACTGACACTGACACTGACACTGACACTGACACTGACACTGACCCAGACACTGACACTGACACTGACACTGACATTGACACTGACACTGACACTGACACTGACGCTGACGCTGACACTTACACTGACACTGACACTGACACTGTCACTGACACTGACACTGAAACTGACACTGACACTGACACTGACACTGACACTGACACTGACACAGACACAGACACAGACACAGACACAGACACAGACACAGAAAATTACCAATGCGGGTTGGTAGTTTAAGTTGGTACACACACACACAGACGCAGCCGCAGCCGCAGCGGCAGCCGCAGCCGCAGCCGCAGCCGCAGCCGCTTCCGCTTCCGCAGCCGCAGCCGCAGACGCAGCGGCAGCCGCAGACGCAGACGCAGACGCACACACTGACACTGACACTGACACTGACACTGACACTGACACTGACACTGACACTGACACTGACCCAGACACTGAAACTGACACTGACACTGACACTGACACTGACGCTGACGCTGACGCTGACGCTGACGCTGACGCTGACACTGACACTGACACTGACACTGACACTGAAACTGACACTGACACTGACACTGACACTGACACTGACACAGACACTGACACAGACACAGACACAGACACAGACACACACACACACACATATATATATATACATAAATTTTTTTTTTTCGGAATCTCGGAAACGTCGCCAACGATTTTTCTCAATTTCAGCATAAAGGGGGTTTTGGGTGAGAAAAATCGATCTAGCTAGGTTTTTTATCAACTTATCGTTGGAAGTATGAGAAAGCTAGAACTAAGTAAATTATCGATTTTTTTCAATCGGTGCAATCAAATTTAACGTAGGTAGGTATTCTAATTTTACAATTTATTTTGTATCTATTAAGTAGTAGTGGTATCCGTGACTTCATTGGCACCAACTTAAACGTTTAGGTACCTTAATAATGCAATGTGTTAACCTTTTTCTCGAGAAAAATCGGGATTTTATGCTACATAATACACCGAGCTTAAACTGTGCTAAACTTCATCAATATCGGTGGATAAGTCGTGAAATACAGAAAGATTTTCGCATTTATTAGTATAGATTTAAGGATTAAATTTTGCTCAAATGTAATTCGTGAGATTTATTTATCTCACTAATCCTTAAATATTTTGCAGTGGTTCAATCTGGGAAGATTAATAAGAATAGAGAAAATTAATTACCAATGCGGGTAGGTAGTTTAAGTTGGTACACACACACACACAGACACAGACGCAGACGCAGACGCAGACGCAGACGCAGACGCAGACGCAGACGCAGACGCAGACGCAGCCGCAGCCGCAGCGGCAGCCGCAGCCACAGCCGCAGCCGCAGCCGCAGCCGCAGCCGCAGACGCAGACGCAGACGCAGACGCAGACGCAGCCGCAGCCGCAGCCGCATCCGCAGCCGCTGCCGCATCCGCAGCCGCAGACGCAGCCGCAGACGCAGACGCAGACGCAGACGCAACCACTGACACTGACACTGACACTGACACTGACACTGTCACTGACACTGACACTGACACTGACACTGACACTGACACTGACACTGACACTGAGCCCGACACTGACACTGACACTGACACTGACATTGACACTGACACTGACACTGACGCTCACGCTGACACTTACACTGACACTGACACTGACACTGACACTGACACTGAAACTGACACTGACACAGACACTGACACTGACACTGACACTGACACAGACACAGACACAGACACAGACACAGACACAGACACAGACACAGACACAGCAACAGCCACAGAAAATTACCAATGCGGGTTGGTAGTTTAAGTAGGTACACACACACACAGACGCAGCCGCAGCCGCAGCGGCAGCCGCAGCCGCAGCCGCTTCCGCTTCCGCAGCCGCAGCCGCAGACGCAGCGGCAGCCGCAGCCGCAGCCGCATCCGCAGCCGCATCCGCAGCCGCATCCGCAGCCGCAGACGCAGCCGCAGACGCAGCCGCAGACGCAGACGCAGACGCAGACGCAGACGCAGACGCAGACGCACACACTGACACCTGACACTGACACTGACACTGACACTGACACTGACACTAACACTGACACTGACACTGACACTGACACTGTCACTGTCACTGACACTGACACTGACACTGACACTGAAACTGACACAGACACTGACACTGACACTGACACTGACACAGACACAGACACAGACACAGACACAGACACAGACACAGCAACAGCCACAGAAAATTACCAATGCGGGTTGGTAGTTTAAGTTGGTACACACACACACACAGACGCAGCCGCAGCCGCAGCGGCAGCCGCAGCCGCAGCCGCTTCCGCTTCCGCAGCCGCAGCCGCAGCCGCAGACGCAGCGGCAGCCGCAGCCGCAGCCGCATCCGCAGCCGCATCCGCAGCCGCATCCGCAGCCGCAGACGCAGCCGCAGACGCAGCCGCAGACGCAGACGCAGACGCAGACGCAGACGCAGACGCAGACGCAGACGCAGACGCACACACTGACACCTGACACTGACACTGACACTGACACTGACACTGACACTAACACTGACACTGACACTGACACTGTCACTGTCACTGACACTGACACTGACACTGACACTGACACTGACACTGACCCTGACACTGACACTGACACTGACACTGACACTGACACTGACACAGACACAGACACAGACACAGACACAGACACAGACACAGACACAGACACAGACACAGACACAGACACAGACACAGCCACAGAAAATTACCAATGCGGGTTGGTAGTTGGTACACACACACACAGACGCAGACGCAGCCGCAGCCGCAGCCGCAGCCGCAGCCGCAGCCGCAGCCGCAGCCGCAGCCGCAGCCGCAGCCGCAGCCGCATCCGCAGCCGCATCCGCAGCCGCATCCGCAGCCGCATCCGCAGCCGCATCCGCAGCCGCAGACGCAGCCGCAGACGCAGCCGCAGACGCAGCCGCAGACGCAGCCGCAGACGCAGCCGCAGACGCAGACGCAGACGCAGACGCAGACGCAGACGCACACACTGACACTGACACTGACACTGACACTGACACAGACACTGACGCTGACGCTGACGCTGACGCTGACGCTGACACTGACACTGACACTGACACTGACACTGAAACTGACACTGACACTGACACTGACACTGACACTGACACTGACACTGACACAGACACAGACACTGACACTGACACTGACACAGACACAGACACACACACACATATATATATATATAAATAATTTTTTTTTCGGAATCTCGGAAACGGCGCCAACGATTTTTCTCAATTTCAGCATAAAGGGGGTTTTGGGTGAGAAAAATCGATCTAGCTAGGTTTTTTATCAACTTATCGTTGGAAGTATGACAAAGCTAGAACTAAGTAAATTATCGATTTTTTTCAATCGGTGCAATCAAATTTAACGTAGGTAGGTATTCTAATTTTACAATTTATTTTGTATCTATTAAGTAGTCGTAATTTATTTTGTGTCTCGCAGGATGGCCGTGTCGCATCCTGGCAACCAACATTCCATCATTAAAAATATATTGAAAATACATTGAAAATAGAAGGCTCACGGCGACAGATTGCGGACGGCGCATGTGAGAGATGAAGACAGATGCTTGTCATGGCGCAGTTGTGAAAATTGTTAAGAAGAATATAAAGTTGAAGATAAGCGTAGTACTTTTCCATATGCACGATACCCTTATTACGCCCACTAATCTCTAAGAATAATGCCCAAGATACTGATAAGTCTACATATATATATATATATATAATATCTTAACTATGAAACCAGAATAATAGTGTAACAGAAATTTCAAACACCCTACGATGTAGATGGGATCTACTTAGGGAAACTGAATCATGATTCTGGGATTAAATTTAAACCTTGTAGAGCTTTGTACATGCGGGTATTTAGATCTTAGCTCGGGCTTCTTAATCAGATATCTAGGAACTTAATCTCTAACTACGTGCAAAGATGTTAACGTTGTGTATTTACGTTATAGCGTAAGTTTTACAACAAGGACAGATTTACGAAAGGATATTGTATTGTTATGTACAGGGGTTCGTGAATTTGAATGAAAATTTTTGTTATCAACCTTTCCACAATATTAAATAATCAAAAAACGTCGTTGGAGCTACTTCTGCATATAAAAGGACAACGCTTAAATTCAGTTTTAGGTCTGTAATACTGATAACACGTTCCTATACTTTTAAATGAGGCAAAATAGACCTCCAACTTTCTAACTAACATAACAATGAGCCTCCCGCAGGGAGGGTTCTTGTTTTTCTTCGATGTCGTCGCCAAATAGAGTTGAAATTTTGATGCTCAAGCTAAATGCCTTTATAATTTTCATTAATATTTTTGGAGCTACTTAATTTAACTTTGCGAGATTATAAAGCATTGTAAAAGTAAGGATGTAGAGTAACTTTAACAAATGTAAATTGTGAAGTTGTCTATAACTGGTTTTAGTTAAACAGTATAAATCAATATATTTATTTATTTATTTATGTACCATAAAAAATGTTGAACAAAACATTATTGGTAAAAAAAGGTCAACTTAACCTTAAGACAGAGATCTCTGCCAGCTAACCTACGAAGAAAGCTACGAAGAATATAGTTCCCATAGCTTGATCAGCATCATTATCTTGCCCTTATCCTTCTCTAAGTGGTTGTCATGTTGTTAGATAATTTGGTTCCTAATTTTAGGTCCTGCCGCCTGTCCGATGTCAACTTACCTTAGTCGCCTTTTACGAAACGTCGGTAAGAAATGAGGGTGGTCTAATTTACTCAGCCAGATACCAAAGCTTTATCACTCTCTAAAAGACTTTTATACATTAGTTTTAATCAATCGCCTTCCATAAGAAATAGGTAAAACAGCAATCTTTTAAATAATTTTATGTTATTGTATAATTAAGTTGCAGTAAGTAAACCTTATAAGCAGTGCAAAAAAAATTATCCGTTTTAACACCACGGTTAAGTGCCTCTTCAGGTGACAAGAGGGCTGGCTCTTTCTTCGCACAAAGAATCAGCTTAGAGATTCAGCGCGGAAACGCTGCCAGCATTCTTGGGACCGTTCCACGTGGGCATGATTTGTATAGTCCTATCGTGTAAGTAATTTATGATAAATATAACTTGTACATTTTTGCTGTAAATAAAAAAAGCAGTGTATCATTAGACACAATTACGCGTTTTCTAGCCAATTACACTTATAAACGATTAGTTGATCCTCCCGACACCCAGTCAATTTAAAGTACAAAGTATCGGGCTTGACAGGAGCCAACTTTCCTTTGAAAAGTAGAGTTATTTATTTAATGTTGTTTAAGCTGTTTACCGAAGTTTACGAAGTATTAGAAAATATTGAGACGTCTTTAGTATTTTTATCAACTACTCTCTGGTCATTTTCAAGAATATTCCTTAATAATTTCCAATGACCCAATAGTAAGAGCACATTAAACAACTTGATAAGGACTTCGCTTCATAGAGTTCGTGGTATCTAACCTCTGGTAGGCATCTACAAGGTAAATAAAAACATACTTTAATTATTAATTATATATAACCAATTATGATATAATCATTCTTAGATTTCACTGTTTTTCAATTTTTCTTTTTCATCAATGTATTGGTGAAAAAACTACTTAACCACACACACACACACACACATACACACACACACACATACATATATATTTTTTCGGAATCTCGGAAACGGCGCCAACGATTTTTCTCAATTTCAGCATGTTTTGGGTGAGAAAAATCAATCTAGTTAGGTTTTATTTTTTATTTAAATCATTTAAAAAATACTAAAATTTATATTGCATTCAAGTTTTGCCATTAACTGTCAAGTCAGCGTAGGTTATTCGGGAAATGGGTGGTCGCGTGAAATGAAAATACCTAGGATCGAGCCTCACCTACCCTCTATTTTTTTCTTTTTTTTTGATGTTTCTTTTTTTTTATTTTGTAAAAAATTACCGAACAAGGCTCGTTCACCCAGATATTTAGTTACTTAACATGACACCTTAATATGTGACTATATTGGGTTTTTTATCAATATTGTGATGTAATTATGTTTCGTGTTGTTACACGAATTTTTAAGAAAAAACCCCGTAAGTTTCAAAATAAAGATTTCAACTCTTACAGAATAACGCTTTGTACTTACAAGAAGCTCTAAATAAGCTCTCGCGGTATTGAATTTAAACTCAAGCTTCTCATAGAACTCAACGTTTGCTGCGAGTAAATCTGTTCACATATGTACTCTGTATTTTTAGTACAACTATTTAGTTTCATTTCAGATTTTGTAGTGAAAATAGCATTACTTTTTGGGTTATGTCATATTATTATTTACTAATACATATTTTTACACATAAACTTCTTTATAAAATAATTGTAATTTTTATCAACTTATCGTTGGAAGTATGAACTAGAACTAAGTAAATTATCGATTTTTTTCAATCGGTGCAATCAAATTTAACGTAGGTACGTATTCTAATTCTGCAATTTATTTTGTATCTATTAAGAAGAGGTATCCGTGACTTCATTGGCACCAACTTAAACGTTTAGGTACCCTCAATAATGCAATGTGTTTACCTTGTTCTCGAGAAAAATCGGGATTTTATGCTACATAATACACCGAGCTTAAACTGTGCTAAACTTCATCAATATCGGTGGATAAGTCGTGACATACAGAAAGATTTTCGCATTTATAATATTAGTACAGATTTAAGAATTATATTTTTCTTAAATGTAATTCGAAAGATTTATCTATCTGCTGGTCAAATCCTGACATATTAAGCAGTTGTTCAATCTGGAAGATTAATAAGAATAGAGAAAATAAATTACCAATGCGGGTTGGTAGTTTACATATATTCCATCGAGTTAAGGTTGTAAGGTTAACTTTTCTCATCATCTTCCTGCCCTTATCCCACTCTAAATGGGATCGGCACAACATGTTGTCACATGTTAAGGTTACCTTTACTATAAGGCGCATACACTTTGTCAGTGTAAATATCAAAAAGAGGTACGTAAGTTTTTACAAAATAACTGACTGGTACTCGCCTGAAATTTGAACCCGATACCCTCTGGTGAGACTCACTACATCTGACCGTTCGGCTATCGCGTCTGTAGTAACTTATGCTTAGTTTAAATTTTGAGTTGAGATTGTAACGCCGTGGTTTCATTTCAAAAGATGTACAAGTTAAGATCGCCACTTGACGTGAAATAAACCGCGCATGCGCCGAAACCAGGGCCGCGGTTTATGAAATATTAAATTATTAATTCAATTAAAAAGTTTAAGTTTAGATGGTGTGACTAGATTGGATTAATTTTGGAAATTTTGTCTGCCATCTAAATAATTAATGGTGACATCATATTGTTGCTGTTTGACAGTTTTAAATCATTATTTTAAAACTGTCAAACTGAAATATGTCATCGTGACAATTTCAAAAACTGTTGACTAGGAATTTTTAAGCAGCCTCTTCTGATTTTAAATTCATAGCAAACTATGAAAAAATTCTCGGGAATTGGATTCAATAAAAAGAAAATTTGTATTATTCATTATTTAATTAATTATTTCCTTCAATTCATATTCAAAATTCGAATTTAAAGGACTCTTACATGAAGTTTGTTCACAAAATTTTGGTGAAGAAATTACCACTATTTTAAAAGGTAGGTCCAATTGAAAAAATCTCGAGTGGAGAACCCTTCCAGAGGTCTCTAAGTAATAAAATCGGCGGATACTGTTTAATAAATTTTTAATAAGTGCATATAAAAAGTAAACAATAAAATAAATTTCAGTATCGCCTAAAATTTAAATAATTTTAAGCACTTGTAAAATTTTTGTTTTTTATTCCAGTTTTTTATTTTTTTCTTTAATTAAATTGATGGATTAGCGAATCTTATTAATATAAATCTCTTAAGAAACTAATTAAATTATTTATTAATTTAATTATGTTCAATTACAGCCCTGTTTAGTGACTACTTCATTAAAAGCAAATAAATGTTTCAAAAGAGCTTAAATACTTTGTACAAAATTTATTCGCTTAAGACGGCCCGTAACGTCTTACGGTCTACCCGTGGCGAAGGATCACTGGATTTGCTAATTTACAATCCACAAATGTATATTTAATCGGTGTGAGTGTCACCCCTGAAAATTCGGCGTGCCGTACTACCAACCACGGAGTATGCGGTTATGCAAAATTCGCAGATGTGTCAATGCGTTCATTTTTAGACTATAACTTAATTTTGGACCAATTTAGATAATTTAACATAAAAACTTACCTAAGATATACTACTAAACAAATTTGTTAAGTATCACTTAATATCTATAACTAAATAAATATGTTAAATCATTTAAAACAGTATAAAATATAACATCAAAATAACATATATAACATTGATAGCTCCTTCCTCCTAGCAATCTTTGCAATAATTATTACATATCTAATTATATTTAATAATGAGTTCCCCAATAAATGTTAGTTTAATTATATATTGGTATAATAAAGGTGTCGTAAAAGGTAAGTTGACCCACTGCGTGGTATCCAGCTAAGTAGCATAAAACACCCTCTTTTCTAATCGTGGTGTCGTAAAATGCGACTAAGGTGAGTAGAAGTCAGGCAAGCGGGCGATCCAAAAATGACTAGCAAACATAGCCAACAAGTAAAAAATATTGTGCCAACCCCATTTAGAGTGGAATAAAGGCACAACAATGATGATGTAATTAATTTATATAATTATGCGTTACTTTGCGGAGATCCTTTATACAAAAGTAATAATAAAATTATTTTGCTATAATCCGCGAAGAAATAAAATAGAAAATATATATAAATATTAAATTATATTAATAAATATTAAAAAATATATATAAATATTATATATATTTTCTATTTTACTTCTTCGCGGATTATAGTAAAACACCTAATTTTATTATTACTTTTGGATGATGTAATTATCAAAACCAATACTTCATTTGGTCAATATGTCAGTATCGTGAGGATTTTTTTTCAAACGTGAAGTTAATGCCTACTATCGCGTCTACGACATTCTGGGTTTGACTACGCGCGGCGGGCGGGGCACGCGGGGATGTAGCGACGCAGCCTCCCTTCCCGGCAACGATTACTGATTAGTGAGGCGGCGTGAGCGGCAGGCCCCGCGCGAGCTCGTCATGCCGCCGGCCGCTCCACTCGTCTGAAACCATCCGGTCTACATCATACTCATAGAACCAGTGATAAACCGCGCGTATCACCAATTGATTATCGTAAAGAATAACTGACCACGTGCCGCGCGTATGTGATACTACTACGTTACTACGTGCAATGTACATTTGGTGTTGATGTGTGTGTGACCGCGTGGTAAAGGTAAGTGACATTTCGTATGTCCCTTACTTCCCGGCGTGTTGATGTCTTTATTATACTCATAAACGTTAATGTTTGTGTTTAGTCCCTGTAATGTTTATAACCATATAAGGTTTTATGTTTATAACGTAGATTATACACGATTAACTTTACGTAATTATGCATAAATGTCTGTGTATGAGTATATATATATATATTCTGTATAGTCGATACATATCTTAGACATCTATTTGCATTCAAGTTGTGATAATTTTCTATAAGAATATACATAACATACAAACGTTTCCTATGTCGTGTTATAGTTAAAAATTTATGTACGACGCTCTATCTAACTTAGTAATATTAAGTAATACATTTTTTTTTTTTATTTTAGTTGTATAAAACATTTCAATTTAACAGATCTTAATGTCGGATATTACAACATAAATATTTCTACTTTAGTATATTTCAGTAAAATTATTATCTTTATTTGTTTGTTTCCAATTTTCGAAGATAAAAGATTTAGAATACTTCGTTCATCGAACATGAAATTTATATTAATCGTTAAATACCTACCTACTTTACACTCCCTGCTTTACCACATTTAGGATTGTCTTTGATTTTTAAACACAAAAAAGTGAGATAAAAAAATATAATTTATTACTCTTTTAATAATATTCATTAAGTTTTTGCAAATTTTTGTTTGTAAACAAAGTAATGTCGATATTAAGGTGGTCAATGTATGACCGGAATTTGATTACTTAAGTTTCTAATTTATTAGAACAGAAATGTTAAAACAGTAGCTGGTGGTGACAGCGGTATTTTCTTTATTTATATATTTGTATTATTATTTGGTTAGCAATATTGATAGGAACCCTACAGCGAGACTTCCAAACCCATTTTTTTCTGGTTATATCGGCCCATACTTTATTTCGAACTGACTATGCTGTTAGTAGCTGTGGTAGCCCAGCGGTAACACCGTGCGACTCTTTCGAGGAGGTCACGGGTTCAAACCCGGGCAGACACCAAAGACTTTGTTTGTTAAAACTTATGTGTCTAATTGATAATTGCAATTTATCACACGCTTTTCCCTACCAATCCGCAATAGAGCAGCGTCTTAACTCCAAACCTTCTCTCCAAAAATGGAGAGAAGAGGCCTATTCTCAGCAGTGGGATAGTAACAGGCCGCTACTTACTTACTATGCTGTTAGTCTTAAAGCTTTAACAGTGTCAACGGGCGGGACGGGGCGAGCGCGGAAGCATTGTCGAGATTGCAGAGCGTAGAGTGCAAAAGCTCCACTATTGTCGGGAAACGTTTTCCTAAAGATGCCTCGTGTGGGGAGGCCTTTAGAACATTTGTCCAAAAAATGGCTGCAGCCACAAATTTTGATCAAAAGCCAATGAATCAAGCATCAATTAATTTATAGATTAAATAGTGTTACCGCACGATTAATAGGAGACTAAGGAGTGCGTCACATCTAGTGATGTATATTAAATTATAATCAATATTTATATCAAGTGCTATAGTTATGACTTATTGCATCTTTAAATAAGTAAACTTACTAAAGATACTCTTTTGACATAATTATTTAGGCGCCAGCGATTGTGGCCCCATCTTAAAGTTGTTAGAAATAGAAATAATCAAGTGTCATCTCTTTAGTTATTTAATACCAAAAACGCGGTAATCACGTGACCAAGCAAGGGCTTGACAATCGTCTATAAATAGCCCACCCACGTATCCAAGTCATGTTACAACATGTCTGAGAGAGTTCTGTTCCTGAAGTCAAAACGAACTAGTGTTTAGTATTGCACCCTCGCGTTTTTCATTTTCTTTTACAATAGTTAAATTTATATAAAAAAAAGTTTATACATTTTCTCTATATTACCCGTATTTCACTCTTTGTTCTTTTTCTTGTCCTTTTTTTCGTTACTCAAAGGTTGACTGGTCATCCCTTTTAGGTAAGTAATTAATAAGTCCATAAGTCCGCCTATATACATGTGCATTTTTATTTTTCTTTTTTTTTCTAACTATATGTACAAAAAGAAATAAATACGCCGTGTGGTAACCGGCTGAATAGAATAGTACCACCCTCATTTCTTACCGAGGTGTCGTAAAAGGCGACTAAGGTAAGTCGTCCCGCCGTGTGGTATCCGGCTGTGTAGATTAGACCAACCTCATTTCTTACCGAGGTGTCGTAAAAGGCAACTAAGGTAAGTTGACCCACCGTGTGGTATCCGGATTAGTAGAATAGACCACCCTCCTTCTTACCGAGGTGTCGTAAAATACGAATGAGGTAAGTTGACGTCAGGCAGGCGGCCGAACGTAAAAAGACAGCCAAATCATGTGACAGCATGTTTATAACATGTTGTGCCCGCACTTAGAGTGGGATAAGGATAGGAAGATGATGATGTACAAAAAGAAATAAATAAATAAAATAAAAGCCAGAATAGTCAAGACAAAAGTAAAAGGCATTTAAAATATTATTAGTTACTCCTTTAAGTAAGGTAACAGTAAACAGAGAGAAATATCGGTAGCGAGTTAAATTGTAAGCAAGGATGTGATATATTGAAGATAAACATAAGTAGGTTAGGGGCTGAAAAAATATTGCCTCGTAAAACACGGGCGCGGATTATAGTTAAGTGTTTCTTTCAGATTTTCCATCCTATTATGTTCGTTTGATAAATACTCGAGTATTTATCGTGTATTTTTAAACATATTATTAATCATCATCCGGCCTTTATCCCACTCTAGGTGCGGTCGGCACAACATGTTAAAAACATATTTTATGACCGGCCGCTTGGATGACGTCAATTTATTTTTGTCGTATTTACGACTTCTCTGTAAGAAATGAGGGTGGTCTACTCTACTCAGCGGACATCACACGGTGGGTCAATTTATCTTAGTCGCCTTTTATGACACCCCGGTAAGAAATGAGGATGGTCTATTCTACTTAACCGAATACCACACTGCAGGTCGACTTACCTTAGTCGCCTTTACGTCACCTCAGTAAGAAATGAGTGTTGTCTATTCTACTTAACCGAATACCACACGGTGGGTCGACTTACATTAGTCGCCTTTTACGATACCTCTGTAAGAAATAATCGCTTTAAGTTTTTTCTCCTTTATCTATGGCTATCGCTAAATTATCTCAAATTATTTTTCAATCAATCAACTTTCTTCTTATTAAATGACGTAAATATATAGTAATTTTGGCAACATTCACTATTCAAACTTCTCTTCAGGCATAAAGGAATTTTGGATACAATCTTACGTAATTTCTCGAACATAACAGCTGTGTTGGATTAGACGATTGACCTCTTTCTCGAAATTGGACCTACCGAGGTGAGTAGTCCGAGGTTTTGTATACTTGCCCACAATTTCGAGAGCCGACCATACAGTAATTGTGTGACGGTCTCAACCTTACATGCGTATTGGTAGAGTTATGTACTGAATTGGTAGTATGCTAAGGACGGTATATAAATAAAAAAAATTGTTTGTCATTTAATATGGTTTTTCGGAATGAGTATTTAATACTTGTGTTAGCAATTTTAACATTTGCATAATAAGATAATAATTATTGTATTCAGTTTGCTGTATTAGGAAGTATAAATATTGGCATTAGTCGCAATATTGTAATCTCAATTTAAGAGGAGATTTTTAAATATGGAAGAGGAATTCATTTTGGCGGCATTCTGTTCTGACGAAAAATAATTGTTATCGAAGTAAGATACATTATTTTTTACCGAATGCTAGAATTTAGGATTTACATACTGTTTTATTTTTATAACCTATGCTTCAATATTATCGTGACAGCGTCTGGTTGAATAGAATAGACCACCCTCATTTCTTACCGAGGTTTCGTAAAAGGTGACGAAGGTAAGTCTATTCCCGTGTGGTATCCGGTTAAGTAAAATAGACCACCCTCCCTCTTACCGAGATGTCGTACAATACGACTAAGGTGAGTTGATGTAAGGCAGTCCTCATTGTCATTGTCCGACATCTTGGTACGACCAAGATGTCGTAAAATGCGACTTATGTAAGTTGGCCCGCCATATTTTATCCGGCTGAGTAGAATAGATCACCGTTATTTTTTACCAAGTTGTCGATTAGGTAAGGTAACTTGACGTGAGGCATGCGGCCGGTCATAAAATACATAGCCAAAGCATGTGACATCATGTTTATAGCATGTTGTGCCGACCCCACTTAGAGTGGGATAAGAGCAGGAGAATGATGACTTCAATATTATTTCTTCGTCAGTTCGTAAGAATACCGTTTACTAACGATTTTCTTATATTAACATATATTGGAATTGTGTTTCGTTTACAGGATATTAAATCCTGAGCATGTATAATGAAAAGGATGTATGATAAATGACTTATTCGGAAACTCCCACGTTGTATTCGCTTGTTCACCGTTTCGAAGCTCTTCTCAAATACGAATTCATATAATATTAATCAGTTTATTTTTTCATCACTGTATCATATTGTATTTGTATTCCTTTACGATTTATTGATGTCTCGTGCTATCTTCTTCTTTATTTGTTTCTCGTATTTATTTAATGTGTGTACCGAAATTGGACACTACCATCTACTTGTGGGCGCTGAAGTACATAGGTATAATGTATTTATTTATTTGTAAAAAATCCACATCTATTATTATGACTAAATTACTTTTAATATAAAAATATTAACATAAGCCATTAAGGATTACATTTCTTAGATTAAACATTGTAGACATTGAGTCAAACTATGTAGGTAATAGACATAATATAATCAATAAATTTAAATAGAGAAACAAAAAGAATCTTTTTGTAGTTGAACATTATTTTTAAATTAAATTAAAGTTAACAAATTAAGAAAAAGAAAAAAATATGTAAACAAAATTATGTATGATGGTGTTGTGTTAGTGTGAAATGCCAGTCACATCTTTAATATTTAAATGAGTTAATCTTGTATGAAGGTAATATATATATCCATTTAGTTGCTTCGGAATTTCGACAACGGCTCCAACGATTTTCCTCAAATTTTCAGCGTGTAGGGGGTTTTGGGGGAGAAAAATCGATTTAGCTAGGTTTTATGAAAAAAAAAACCCTTTTATCCCTGTTTTTGGGCATTAAAAAATAGTTAAATTTATATTGATTTTAATTTTTGTCATTAACTGTTAAATCAGCGTAGCTTATTCGGAGAACAGGCAGCCTCGAGAAATGTAAGTACCTATGATCGATTCCCATCTAAATAATTTATTTTTTCGTTTTTTTTTAGTTTTTTTTGTAAAATTACCAAGCAAGGCTCGGTCACCCAGATATTGATTTATTAATTACTATTTACTTAAGAGTGAATTCAATTAATATGAAAGGGAGAAGGCTGGTTTTTCTTTACACAGATTGTAAAAAAATTAGGAAGAGACCTAGTTCTTGGTTTAAATTCGGTTCTGATTTATTTGTTAATAACAAGTTTTAATGTTAAGTCTTATTGTATAAGCTTATTATATTGCCATCTTTGTTTATTTATTGAAATAAATTTGGTTTGATTTGATTGATTAACATCATAAAGAAAATGAAATATTATTTTGCTATAATCCTTTTTAAAAGAAAAAATATGTAGTGTTAACATATGTAAATATATGTAACTCAGCCAGATACCACTCGCCGGGCCAACTTAATATAGTCACCTTTAACGACACATTGGTGAGAATTTATGATGAGTTATTCTACTCAATTGGATACCAAACGGCGCGTCAACCTACCTTACCCACCGTTTACGTCACCTTGGATAGAAATGAGGGTGTCCTATTCTACTCAGCCGGAGACCACACAGTGGAAGCCACGATCGACTGAAGTATATATTTTTAGCTACTGTGTTTTACTATATGGAATAACAACTATTACAATATATTTTTTTTTATATTAAATAATTACTATTTAATAAATACTGGTTACTATTTTTTAACTTAGTATTTCATTTCTCAGATTCATCATTCATTTGTTTTCCCTATTTTTTTGGCCACACACTCTTTTATTTGGGTCAATCCCTAAAACGTTCTGAAATACCCACACGAGTTTATTATTTAGAGAGGATAATTGGCCCGGCCCATGTGAAATCGGTTTCACTAAGTGGAATACGATTACCATATATTTATATAGATGATAAAAAAATATGTATTTCGCACGTCTAGTATTTTATATCTTCATCGTTTTCAACCGATGGACGTCCACTGCTGGATATAGGTCTCTTTAAGGAATTCTGCAGCCCACGTTCTTGTGCTTCGATCCAGCGGTTCTCCACGACCTTATGAGATTAGTCCACCTCGTAGGGGGTCAACCGACGTTGGGTTTTTCGACGTGAGTTGGCCATTCCAGCACCTTAGGACCCCAACGCCTATCGGTTCTCCGCACTACGTGCCCCGCCCATTACAACTTTAGCTTCTCGACACGATGAGCTAAGTCAGTTACTCTAATTTTTCTTCGAATCTCATTTCTAATTTCATCGCGTAGAGATACACCAAGCATAGTTTGCTCCATCACCCGATGAGTGACTCTGAGCTTAGTAAAAAAGTGACCTAATTCAAAATTAAGCTTAACTTGGATACATTGTAATCTTTATTTTAATTATATTAATATATACATATAATTACAATTATACATATAATTTATAACATCTCGCTACGAACTATTAAAAAAACTAGTATTTTCTTGCTCTTCCAAGTTCATTTATTATTTTGAGAAGTCACGATAGACCGAACCATTCTTGCCCGTTTCCCACCCACTAAGTGGGGTAGGCACAACATGTTTAATAATTTTACGCCTGTCCGCACTTATCTGATCCGCCTTTCACTTCATCTCGGCAGCAAATGAGGGTTGTCTACTCTACTCAGCCGGATACCACACGGCGGTTAAACTTACCTTAGTCACCTTTTACGACACCATAGTTTAACATGAGGGTGGTTTATTCTACTCAGCCGGATACCACGCGGTGAAAGCGACGATCGACCTATGTATATATTTTAAGCTACTTTGTCTTATAGGGGTCCTCCCCAATGCTAAAATTTATTCCATATACCACACCGTTTTTTGCTTTCTTTTATTGTATTAGTTTAACAATAAGATTTAACATAATTAATGTATAGAAACTGGCTATGTTCACGTGTTATTTTATCGGATGAGCCCGACTAGTTTCAAGCCCTCTTATTCATGAGCTCTTTACGCGGCGTTATCGCGGCGGGAACCGGCACAGTTCCGTGTAGCCGTGAGTAACACGTGAGTATAGCCGGTTTCTACACATTAATTATGAATACCACTCACGATAGTTTAATTTCAAAAAAGATTTAACATCTAGTCGCTTTTACGTTGCACTCAGAATACTGACCCATATAAATGGCTTGGTCAGCCCAATCTAGTAAGTCAACGTCGGTGCCAAAAGCAAGCAAGCAATAGTAAATTTTGTCCTTCTGAATTTTGTTTATTATAAAAAATCCTTTGTCACATTTTTCTGTAATATCATTAACATTATCGCTTAACAAAAATTATTATTTAATGATTTATGTCACGCTATGATTCACTTGAACATAAAACACTTGTGAGAACTGAAAGAAATATCATATAATTGTAAGGTATCTATTTGTTAAATCGAGTATGTCAAATAAAAAATCATTGAAATTATTCTGAAATAGAGGATTTGGAAAACGCAATATCATTTTATAAATACGTTTACGAAGAAATCTAGAATATGTAAAATGTAAAAAGGATAAAAAGGCCATTTCCATAATATTAGATTTTCACGTCCAAGATACCCTTGCGTACTAATTGTCTCATATATATAATTAATTATAAAATTAAATCTTTAAAATAGTTATAAAAGTAAATCTTTATGTATATGTTCACTAGAGCAATGTTTAGACAGTACTTCTGGCATTCTAGACACCTAAGTCACACGACTATGAAGACTAGACCTGAGTGTCGTACAATAAGCCTAATAATTATACCTCATTTCATGTAAAGATGTTGTTAAATAGAGTAAGTTTTTTTTTATAACTACAATATTAAGTGCAAATGGTACAAATATGACTACCAATGAACGAGGCATATTTGCGGCGTCGCCGGATTCAGCCATTTCCGCTGCAATTCCAGACCCTGACGCCGTTTCGTTTCCCTTATGTGAAACGATGCTAACATAGGCATCATTGTTAAGTTCTCAGATTTTTTTTCATACCTCCATCACATACCGATTCCAGTTTAATATAAATGCAAATTATGTTAATTCTACAAATATATATTACTCGCTGTGCTAGCGGCTTAGCCCGCGTGGAAATCTGTGTGTCAAGATTTATCCTCAATTAAAATTTTTAACATAAAATACAGAGACATGCTATTGCGGACTTTTTTGTAATACTTTTGTAGATCAACACTTCTGTTGTACATTAATTTAGGGCATCTCCGCTGATTAACGCAGCGCACGCGAGTAAAGCTCCTAGCAGGTAAGTTTTTTGCAACCGCCCGATTTTACACAATTTACATTAACCGGTAATGTACTAATAACCCAAACCTTCCGGAAGAATTGCACTTTCTTTTTTTTCTATTTTTCATCTTTTATTAAATACTGTACAAAAATTTGATTTTGAGACATAAAGACAGTCAGTTTTTAAGGACTTTGGTTTTTTATTGCGTAAGATATGTCGGTTACCATTTATCGGTTTTTTTATAGATTTTTTGTGTTAATACGAGTAGTTATGGTAGCGGCAGCGATCGCGCGTATTCTATTAAATCTTGGTAGCTGCTCTGTTCTTCGTTATCGGATGCACGGAAGAAATTTGTGCATGCGACACTCGAAATATTCATATATACCGTATATGAAGATTTCCTCAAGATGTTTTTGTGTACTGAAAAGCGTGTGATAAATTGCAAACATCAATTACGCACTTAAGTTTTAATAGAAAAACCCAATGGGTTTAAGTCCATTACCCCTAGAAAGAGGCACATAGTCTCAACGGTTGGCTATCACAGCTATAAATAAAAGTAGCCTCTAAAAAATATAGAAGGACTTTGCAATTGAATTTCCAGAACAAATAGCCGATAGTAAGCCGAACTTGGTGATCTGCGGTCGTTGTTATTTCCAGCCACTGAGGATCCGGGTCGATTTGCGGTTTCACTTTACATGCTTTGACTAACTAGGATTTTGATATGCAAATGAAATACGTAGTAACTTTTTGTATTCAATTATCTTATATTAAAGAAGCGATACTCACACTTCATACGAACTTGAACGTCTATATGACACATTTTTGCATTTAGTATATTGATAAATATGATAACCATGTTTATATGTAAATTTCTTTATAATGTTATTCTAATTTATATTGACTTATGCCGTGTGCTATTGGGCTGAGTGGAATAGACCACCCTTTTTCTTCTTTTTCGATTTCTTACCGAGGTATAGTAAAATGCGACCAAGGTAAGTCGGCCCGCCGTGTTATATCCGGGTGAGTGGAATAGACGACCCTCATTTTTTACCGAAGTTTCGTAAAGCGACTAAGGTAAGTTGACCCACCGTGTGGTATCCGGTTAAGTAGAATAGACCACTCTCTTTCTTACCGAGGTGTCGCAAATACGACAAATGTAAGTTGATGTCAGGCAGGCGGCCAGTCGTAAAATACGTAGCCAAATAATGTGACAACATGTTTACAACATGTTGTGCCGATCCCATTTAGAGTGGGATAAGTGCAGGAAAATAATGATAAATTATATTGAATTCATCGCAAAATTGTACATCTTCAAGATTTATTAGACAAAAAATATCATTAAATCGATATTCTAAACAAACTTGGATATAGCAAATAATTTTTTTTAGTTCTGTTGTCATAAATATCAATTAAGTGCATTTTTAATAAAACTCAGATACTGATGAGATAGTGTCTTTTATTTGTTGTATCATAATGATATCGATTCATATAATATATCGATACGCAGTCTCCAAAAACTGTCTGTAAAAGATAGTGCAATACTTAAGGAAGGTTTATGTTAATGGCAGTCTCCAGAACTGCTTAACTGATTTTGATGGGATTTTCACGAGAAGATAGGTTAAGCTACAATTTTTATCCTAAAGTTCTGGATTTACGGGATAATTATTTTTTTGTAACACTGATTTCCGTGTGAACGAAGCCGCAGGCATAACTAGTAGATTATATAAAAGCTATTTTCATTACACTTTATTTACATGGTAACACTAAATCGATATTGGAATCCTTAGTGATCTGCGGTCAATGGTATTTTGAGCGACTGAAATGCCGGGTTGATTTGCGGTTTTACTTTAAATCCCTTATTGATCTTCCGCTATTCATATTGGAATGTAATGCTGAATATTTCCTGAGTTCGGGTAATTAATTTTTATACGGTAAAGGTCGTATCGTAAGGAATTTAGGTATTTTTTCCATTTCTTTTATTGGATATATGTATATAAACATTTTCCTATAGAAATACAACGACGTATAAAGAAGAGGCCCGTTCATAACTTACAGCTGGAAAAACATCTCTTCTCTCTTTTAAAAAGAGGATACGTACTTGAAGCCATATTTAATGTGAATTAGAACATAATTGGATATTCAAACAATAAATCCTATCCTAAATATTATAAGCGATATACAGTTTTTCCTACAATATTTCTGCACCGTAAATATCAATAAATAACATAATAACCCAAAGTAGACTGCAAAAATTGGGCCTAACTGTTACAGAAACCACACATACATCAAAAAATTCTTAACTTTTTTCATATCAAATATCACATATAAATCTTATAAACTTTCAACGGGAATGTGCTAGAAAACTTATTTAGTAATAATATTTATAATCAAATTAAAAATGTCACAATACATGTCAATTATTGGTTATTCGTTTCGTATTTGTTGCGCTTGTAAATAAATGTTTATTTTGAATTGTTTTTCTGATATCGAAATAATAAATTATCTTTTACATTAACGATGATTCCTTATTGTTATATTTTTATCACAAATCCTTTCTTTTTTATGTTTTATTATATGTAGTATTTAGCTTGTACTTTTACTTGTACATAACCTAGAACTAATATTTTTTTTTTATGGTTCCCCTATAGAAAATAAATAAAATAACCACTAATAAATGTAAAGCCGCATGGAGAGTAATAAAGGGAGATGATAAAAAATGTTTTAATCAAATAAAAGGAATAGAGAAAATTGAATACAATAATACGAATATCAGTAATCCTAATGAAATGGCACAAATATTTAATAAAGTATTTATAGATATTGAAAATAAATCAAAAATGTTAAAAGATAACATATTAACTTTAAATAGGGCTCAAAATAGTAACTCAATCTTTTTAGAACCATGCACCACAGAGGAAATTAAGACTATTATTCGTTCGTTGAAAAATACAAATTCAGTTGGTATTGATGGCATTAGTACTAAAATTTTAAAGGAAACTGTTGAGGAAATATCACCGATCTTAAGTGAATTAATAAACATTTCTTTTGTATGTGGTACTTTTCCATCAAGGCTCACTACGTCTATAATTAAACCTTTACCTAAAAAAGGATGCACTAATTATCTGAATAACTATAGACCAGTTTCACTACTCTCCGTATTTTCAAAAATTTTTGAAAAAGCAATGGCTAAGCGAATAAATAGCTTCGTGAAGAAATATAAGATACTTAAACACGAACAAACTGGGTTTCAGAAAGAAAAATCAACTACTATGGCAGTATTTATGCTAGTGAAAGAGATTATTAAACACATTGATACAGGAAATCCGGCTTGTACTATTTTTTGCGACATGAAGAAAGCTTTTGATTACGTTTCACACAATTTATTATTGACAAAATGTGAAATTTACGGATTACGGGGACAATGTTGGTCATGGTTAAAGAGCTATTTAAGTAATAGGACGCAATTGGTTGAAATATCAAAGCTCAATGAAAAAAATTATGTTACTACGTTTAGATCAGGGTTAGAAGTTAATCCTTTTGGTGTGCCTCAAGGTAGTATATTGGGTCCACTTCTTTTTTTATTATATATTAATGATCTCCCAAATTGCACTCAACATAAATGTATAATGTATGCAGATGATGTATCAGTTGTCATACCATGTGAGAAGAATAGTGACAATTCTAGTGTAATAAATAAAACATTAAATGACATCAATAAATGGCTAATTAATAACAATCTTATTTTAAGTTTAAATAAAACGAAATATATAACATTTAAAAATAGAAAAATGAGTGTTCTTAAAAGTACAGTGTCATATTCCAATAAAATTATAGAAGAAGTACAAACAATGACATTCTTGGGTATAACTGTTGACGAATACTGCACATGGAGCTATAACATTAATAATATTTGCAATAAAATAAACAAATTCGTATATGTGTTAAGAAGGATTTCTAGAATAACTGACTTAAGAACAGCTTTAACAGCGTATCACGGATACGTAGCATCCGTCATTCGGTATGGTATAATACTATGGGGAAATGCTAGTGATGTCGATAGAGCATTTATAATTCAAAAAAAGTGCATTCGTGCAATATGTAATAAAGCCCCAACGCAGTCCTGTAGACCACTGTTTCGGAATCTTAAAGTATTGCCGCTTCCGTGCATCTACATCTACGAGATAGCATGCTTTGCAAAACAATACAAGACGGAGTTCTTTGAAGTGTGCTCTAACATTGTTTCATTTAACACGCGATATCCCAACAAGTTGCATTACCCATTTTGTAAAACCGCTCTCAGCTCTAAGAGTTGCTATCATATGATGATTCGTATTTATAATAAATTGCCGCAATCCTTAAAAGATATGCCTTTGACTCAATTTAAAAATAAAATACATTGCTGGTTAACAGATAAATGTTTTTACTCCGTGGAAGAGTTTTTTGAATTTAATAAATAAATAAAGAATAATTAAATAATAATAATAAGAAAATTTCAATTCAATATTAAAATCTTTGACATAAAATAATTCATAATTTCTAAGTGTACCTATAATAATATTTGCATGTCAGCTAAATGACTAAACGTGTTGTTACTAATACTATTTTATTACACCTTTGTTACCATGTTTTTTGCAAATAAAGTAATTTGAATTTGAATTTGAATTTGAATAATAATTGATATTAAGATAACAAATATTTTATATTTAACAGCACAACAATTAATATTGTAACGTCTGGGCCCAATGATGTATGAAATTGTTGCAATTTCCTTTCAAGCTAAACAAGGTCCTGTTTATTTAAATAATATATTAAAAGGATTAATTAATTCGAAATAAATATGAAATATGATATCGTAATTCATAAATAATCCAAGTAAACAAAAGCAGTCGACAATCAGTTAAACCTCATTAAATATTGCTTGACAAGAAAACAGCCGGCACTTGTTCCAAACAACAATAAGTCCTCCAATATTTTAGGGCAGGGTCCTATTTGATAGAAATTTCCTGCCAAATAAAAGAGGGATTTTATGTAGTAAAATGTCAACGCACTTGACGAGCCAATTTCAAGATGGCGGACAGCCGCGAGCATCCACTTTCGCGGGAAACGTGACAGGAGCTTACTTCGTTCGGAATCAGGCAACAGGATATGAGAAACGTCATCCGAATTAATAGGTAAATGTACTATTTATTACTCTCTGGTTTATGTTTGAGTGGTTATGGGGTAAGAGAAATAGGGCTGGTTTTTATACGCGTATTAAATAATAATTACGAACACTGAATTAGAAAGGGAGCCATTAGAGAAAAGCGATCACACAGTTTTGTTATTCTTATAACATTTAAGCTATTTATGCAATTTATTTAGCTACTTATGAAGATTTTGTTTAATTTTGTTGATTGATTGCGGTTGAAATGATCGTTAATAATAATATAGATTTTCTTAAAGTAGTAATTCTAGCAAAATGATTACATAATTACTTTTGGTCAATTCACTAAATAAAATTATAACGACAATATTTAAGAGAATGAATAAACGGTCATAAAGAATAGATATCAATATCGTTTTTCAATTTGTCATTTATTACTGCCATAATAACCGTAATATTTCATTGAACTTTCATTATATTAAGTTGTTAGAAAGCGACAATCTAACGATGTTTTTGATTGCTTTAACTGACTTCCGAGACACAGACATATACTGATGTATATCAATATATTTTAAATATATTATTTTATGTTCTATATGTCGTCAGCATAATGTAAAATAAATATATTCAAAGAAAAACACCTTTGATCATCGGCTACCTTAAATCTACCAAATTCAATAACCTGAATTTACTAAATTCATTTATTCGAATCTACCTAAATTAAATTCGAATAGATATGATATGCAACGCTTGAGATCAATTTTGATTACCAATTCAGAAACATATTCCAAGAAGATTCATTACGTGTTTCGTTTTCTAAATTTTCTTTCTTTACTCTTGTTATTGGTTTGTTTTACAAGTCGATTTCGCGTCTCTGTAACACGCTCCATGCGTCTAACTTAGTAACCACGTTATCATACAAATTGATAACGCAATATCTGCTTCCGTTGTATAAATCTAACACAATAAATGCTTATATAAAGTACGTAATAAATTGAATTAAGCTCATTCTTATTTGGGACTGATATGTTTTTCGATTACACATCGGCATTAAATTTATTGACAAACTTCTTTAGGTTCGTATATAAAAAAAATATATAAAGTACATCATTTACAATCTTTGATCATAAATGTAAGAATTTTGCTATATATATATATATATATATATATATATATATATATATATATATATAATTTCATATGTATACAATAATGCTACTAACCGAGGTGTCGTAAAAGGCGACTAAGTAAGTTGTTTCGGTATCCGGTTGACTAGAATAGACCAACCTCTTTCTTACCGTGGTGTCCTAAAATACGACTAACGCAAGTTGAAGACGTATCCAAATCATGTGACAACATGTTATGCCGCACCCACTAGAGTTGGTGCGGCCACAAGATGACGGCCACAGTGTTATTTATATTATCAACTAACTATATGAAGGAGGTTTTATTTGAAACATGTTGTAGAAATGTATATGTTGTTTCTAAGTTAAGACGTTATGTTGCCATAAATGTCTATTATAACGAATTGTGTTAAGATAGCCGAAATGTATGAACGCCCGCGGTTATGGTACGGTATTATTATACAATTAGGGTTAAAGCTCACTTCACACTGCACAATAGGCTTGACGGAAATTTAATGAGTTTTCATCTCAACAGCTTTCTATCAAACACAGCTCAATGAGTTTAGATAGCAATCATATTATTTCGATTAAAGTTGTATCCATCTAATGCTTGTGCTCATATTATAATGTGTCATTATAATATGAGCGCGATGGTGTTTTTAGTTTGTACGCTTTATGTTCAGCTGTATTTATGTATGGTTTGTATGCGACCTACTCCTTTGAACTTAAACTTTGTACCCTTATCAATGACCGGCGATAATACAATAAGATAAATGAATAACTTTGCCTACGGCTTCGTTCCTGTAGAAATCAATGTATTGGTTGGTATTTCGTTTTATTAATGGAGACCCCGGATTCAGTTTATTTTATTCTTGCCGTGGGTTCCGCGTTATTCGGCTGAGTGGAATAGACCCCCCTCATTTATTACTAAGGTGACGTAAAGGGCGACTAAAGTAATTTGTCATCAGGCACGCAGCCGTAAACATGCCGAGCCATCAAAACCGTAAAACAATTGAATGCTCCAGTTGTTGTATAAAACTATCCTATCAAAAAGGCATCAATATAAAACATAAAATATAAGACGAAGAAAAATATTCGGTTTTCGTTAATGGTGTTAAGGAATGGGAAGGGTATCTCTAATTTAATATATTTGTCTACTCTTTTTAGTCTCTTAAAAGAAAAAAACTTTTATAGAAAAAAAAACTAAGTAAAACCCAAAGAAGTACTTTTAAACTTAAATAAAATATACAAAGAAAAACCAGAATAATAGCATTTCTTTTCCCTTAGTTGTTCAAAAGCTCTTTAAAAGTACCAAAGTCTAATTTATAAAGTTGGAGGGAAACCAGCGGCTCTTTTGAACAACTTGAAATACAGAACAACGTAAAAACAGGGCCGATACTTACTTGAACTTGTTACAAACGTGTAAATCTGAACTATATTATTAATTAAACATTACTCACTCAGAAAGTTCCGGGCGCCTTTGAGGTCTTTGTATTTCAGTTTTGTACCTTAACTAAGTTAGTCATAAGAAAGATAAGGTATAAAGTTCATTCAGATAAAAATCCTTTTATTAAATCTTTTAAAAGAACAAGCGTTTTGGAACGTAGCGGTTTGCGGTAAAAGTAAATAGTAAATAATAATGGTTCTCTCTCATAATGCCTCATAATACACAAATGAAGATTTGTGTCTGTTATTGATTATCATCATCATCATCACCATCATCATCATCTTCCTGCCGTTATCCCACACTAAATGGGGCGGCAAAACGTGCAATACATATGTTGTCACATGATTTGGCAAAGTTTCTTACGTCCGGGCGCCTGCCTGACGTCAACTTACTTCAGTCGCCTTTTACGATATCTTGGTAAGAACTGAGGATGGTCTATTCTACTCAGCCGAATACCATACGACGGGTCAACATATTTAGTCATATTTTATGACATCCTGGTACGAAATGAGGACGGTCTATTCACACTATACACACGGAGAGTCAAGTTACCTTAGCTGCCTTTTACGATACATCGATAAAAATGAGGGTGGTCTATTCTACTCAGCCGGATACCATGCGGCGAATGGGTTTACCTTAAACATTCGATTTAAAAACATCTTCGTCCCAATCAAGTATACTTATCAATTCTCCTCAAGTTAAAGTAACAACCTATTAACAACCGCATTTGTGCGCAACAGTCTTTTGTTCCTTTGGATATTAGATTTTAAAGCACACCCACAGATATTTTTTTATCAAGAAATATGTCTCAAGGATATTACCTAACAAAAAATGTGAATGTACATTTCCTATTAGACTGCACACACAAAGCTGCAACTTTGTAGGAAATAAAGCGTTTGCTTGCGGAAATATATATCGACGTCTAAATAAGCGGACTCAGCGAAAACGGGTCCGATTTTTCAGTTCGCTTGCGACGTGTCTCGCGTCGCAATGAATTTCCTACACATTTTGAACACGTGTATTAAAATTATCGAGATGCAAACAGCTGAATACGCCAATTTTTTTATGGACCTCCGCAAAGTAACGTCTAATTCGATAAATTACAAACAACAAACATTTGAAAACCCATATGTACCGCTCAAAGTGTTAATAGGTATAAATATCTGTAGATCTTGTCTATGTCACTAGATATCTTTGTTCTAAACGAAATATGACTATGTTTGTTGTCGTCGATTTCATTGGAGAAGTAAGCTCTCGAGGGTTAAGCAATACTCACAATATTGCTATATTAAGATAACACGAGCTTGTTTTTTTTTACTGTATGTTAAGATTAAATAAAACCTTGGCCAAACAGTTATTGTTTTTAATTATGACCAACGCGCGGAGTAAAAGGTCATTGATTATTTACCGTTTCGTCAGCATTATCATACTTTTTTAACGATAAATACTATTTGTTATTTTTAATAATAGTTTGTTTTAAAATAAGCATAATCATAAATAATCATGCTAAATATAACATTTTCCTGCTCGTTCAATTAACTTAAACACGCCCTTTGGTATCCGGCTGAAAAGAATAGTACCACCCTCATTTCTTAACGAGGTGTCGTAAAAGGCGACTAAAGTAAGTCGACCCGCCGTGTGGTATCCGGCTGAGTAGAATAGACCACCCTCATTTCTTACCGAGGTGTCGTAAAAGGCGACTAAGGTAAGCTGACCCACCGTGTGGTAACCGGTTAAGCATAATAGACCAGCTTCTTTCTTACCGAGGTGTCGTAAAATACGAAAAAGGTTGATGTCAGGCAGGCGGCCGGTCGTAAAATACGTACCGAAATCATGTGACAACATGTTTATAACATGTTGTGCCGACCCCGCTTAGAGTGGGACAAGGGCAGGAAGAAGAAGAAGTTCAATTGACTTTAACAGGGGTTCAAAGTTTTATGTTCACAAATATAATAATTAGATAGATTTTAATAATTCTCACGACTATATATCGTTATTAGCTTGTTCTTCAATATTCAATAATCCGAAGTCTAAATTGAAAGCAATAATGTTTGTAAAATCCTTCAACTATTGGCAGTACTACAAATATCTCATTCGCAAACGATAACCACCTGATAAAGATATCCCACGTCCCTTTTATTTCTTAGCACTACGGTGTAAAATGGGTTCGGGTGAATATAGTTTGGGGGTTCCTTATAAATTGGTCGTGTATTTCGCAGCCCTCAAATGGGTTAATCGCTTGGAGTCGTCGGTGGCAGCTGCACCTGACGGTTTGAATTACGATATTACCGCTGTAATAGGCACGATGCTGGTATAAAAAGCAGTCGGCACGGGTTTTTGTACTTTCGATTTGTTATTCTTTATTTAGAAAATTAACCAATACCTTCTGTGTATATAGCAAGCCCTATGTGAAGTTATAGTCGTTCATCATCTTCCTGTCCTTCCTATCCCACTCTTAGTGGGGTCGGCACAACATGTTATAAACATGTTGTCACATGATTTGGCTACGTATTTTACGATCGGCCGCCTGCCTGACATCAACTTACCTTAGTCATATTTTACGACTCCTCGGTAAGAAACAGGGTTGTCTATTCTACTTAACCGGATACCACACGGTGGGTCAACTTAGCTTAGTCGCCTTTTACGACACCTCGGTAAGAAATGAGGGTGGTCTATTCCACTCCGGATACCACACGGTGGGTGATGTTAGTCTTTATTTAAGGATAAAATTTCTACCAATGATGATGAATTATTAAGCTAAAATTCGCGATTAGTACAAATCTATGTGATAGAAGTTATATCAGAAGTTATAAAAGAATTATTTTTCTATAATCCGCTTTTGTTAAGAGTATATATTTAATGCTGTGCTTAAAAGCAGAACCTTCACATACCTTATACATGCAGGACAAGTCATCACAACTAACGAAACCGCCGTCACCAATAACCTAACACAAACTCACACAGTCACTACGAAAATTTCTACGATCGTTTCGCCCCGTAACCAAAACATCATCAGGAGAATAGGCTCCACGACAAATCGTAATGCATTTACTAAAATGTGACATATCACACATAAAAAAGAGAGACAGATAATAAGTCTTGTTTGCTTTCTCTTTATTGTAGACGGACACTTTTTAGGTTGGCTCTCCTATGGTCACAACACGACAAGCACAAATTGAAGTATGTAAGTAATAAAGCGAGATGATGCGAAAGCACGTACCATCTTAGATGCTGAGGCATCTCTATGCACTGTAATGTGGCGTCGACGGGAAATAATATGAAATAAAGGCACTTTAAATTCCTTTCATTTCCCTCACACTTAATTTTAAAGTATCTGGGTGACCGAGCCTTGCTCGATAATTTCGTTAAATTAAATAAGAAAAATATTAAAAAAAAAAAATTCTGGGAGCGATCTTAGTATTCAGTATTAATTATCCTTTGCTGTCTCATAAAATTATAGCAATTTGTTTTCGATGCCCAAAAAAAGGGATAAAACAACAATTTTTTTTATAAAACTTAGCCAGATCGATTTCAAAAACCCCATACATGTTGAATTTAATGAAAAACGTTGGAACCGCTTCCAAAATTAAAAAAAATACATAACTATATAAAAGATTAACTCATTTAAATATTAAAGATGAAAACACACTTCAGTCCTTTTTTGTTGGTCACAGAAAATGCCACCTCAATTTTTAATAATATATTATTCATTTCATACAATAAAATAATTTTATAAAACATGGTAAATTTCGATTGCGAACGTCACAACTCACTTCGGTTCGATGAACTATCAGAGTAACTTTAAGTTAATTATTTGGTATGATATATTTGTGGTACTTGAGTCAAGTGATATCCGGCTGCGTAGAATAGACCATTTCTTACCGAGGTGTCGTAAAAGGCGACCAAGGTAATTTGAAGTCAGGCGGGCGGCCGGTTGTAAAATAAAAAGTCCAATCACATCACAACGTGGTTCAAACATGTTTTGCCCACCCCACTTAAAGTGAGATAAGGACAGGAGAAGGATAATGATTTTTAATATAATTCTAGCTTTTACCCGCGACTTTGCGTGAACTGTTGTAGCGTAGGTTGATAATAGATGGCGCTTTTTAGTGTCATACTATTCATTTTGAATTAACAGGATTTGTAATAGCCTATATGTTATTCTGGTGTATATTTTATTGATATTGGTTCAGCGGATTCGCCGTGAAAGAGTAACAAACATACATAATCACAAATTTTTGCATTTATAATATTAATAGGATAGGATAGGATATAATAAATGGTACTTGATATTTTTATAATTTTGAAGTAACTGCACTGCGCAAAGCCACAAAGACAATTATTCGTTTCGTTTCACAACCAAAGCTGCCTTAAAAGACTGACTGGACAATGATATCGCAAATGTTTATCATTTCATAAAGCATAACCTACATTATTTAAACGTGGAATAGAGTATAATTTTGTTCCTTTTAACATCACAGTTGTTCAAGGAATTCACCAGGAATACCACCAGTGGTGTGGTGGTTTTCCTGGTGTAAAAAAGGTATTTATCGTAGGAAATTTATAATTGACTAGCAATTGCTAGCGGCAATATAGTATTTTGATAAACATAAAAATGGTTAAAGTTTTAAAAAAGCTATATATATGCTGCCGCGGACATTTATGTAGAACTTTTAGAGGGATACAATTTTGTAATACATGATTTTATATAACGTTCACTGTTTACTTTGCGCAAGCAAGGAAAGCTAATAATTTTGCCGTTTTCGTATAGTGTTTACTGCTGCTCCTCTCCTATTCATTTTAGAGTGATTGTCTATAGCCTTCCTGGATAAATGGACAGTCTTACACTTAAATAATTTTTTAAATCCGTCCAGTAATTCCTGAGATTAGTGCGTTCAAACAATCAATCAAACAAACAAACTTCAGCTTTATATATTAGTATCGATGAAAAACAAGAACCTGTTATAAACCGTTTAATAAACTTTGCGAATAATTTAACAGAAACACGCAGCACATTCCAAAAACTGCAATTTAAACTGTAATTACCAATAAATACACGGATGGAATTTCACCTACGTTTCAATAAAATTTACGTTCAACAAGCGTTAATATAACTGCAAAAGCTCTCAGCGGTAGTTCGAGATGATGGATTCGTTTAATAAGCCCAGGAAACTAACAAATGTCGCTAGCGTATTTGCCGAATATTTTTATGGTCGCCGATCCGTCAAATATTTTTATTAACCGGAAACTATTTTTTGGGTCTGCTTAGTTATGATATTTTATACGTTTAGCTTTGTACAATATACAGAATTTTATTTGACTGGCCCGTTGGCGCAGTGGGTAGTGATCCGCCGAGGGCCACTATTTTCTATAAAAAAAAAATAATTTGTTGGCTCTTGGAGCCTGGGTGTATATTTGTATTTAAGTATGTATTTAAAAATTATATATGTATATATTTACCAGTTATCTCGCACCCATAACACAAGTATTAAATAACTTACTTTGGGGACGGGCGACTGTGTGTGTGTCCTATTTATTTATTTATTTATTATTTATTATTATATTTTGATGTTGCCGTTTGGTATCCAGCTGAGTAGAGTAGACCACCCTCATTCCTTACCCAGGTGTCGTAATAGGCGACTAAGGTAAGTTACGTCAGGCAGGCGGCCGGTCGTAAAATACGAAGCCAAATCATGTGACAACAAGTTTCTAATATGTTGTGCCGATCTCACCGAGGGTGAGATGAGGACAGGAGGAAGAGTCGCTGTGTGGTATCCGGCTGAGTAAAATAGACCATCCTCATTTCTTTCCGAGGCGTCGTAAAAGGCGACTAAGGTAAGTTGACGTCAGCAGGTCGCCGTTCGTAAAATAACTAGCCAAAAATGAAACAACATGTTTACAACATATGTCAACCCCACTTAGAGTGGGATAAGGGCAGGAGAATGATGATGTTAAATACCATAATATGATTTTCAATAATAATTGGACTAATTATATTGTCTGGTTTGTTAATATTATCAAATAAAGTTTCATATTTATGTTTGTTTGTGATGTTAATTGTATAGGTTTGCTTATTTTGGTAAAGGAATTCAACATTAACATTAGCTTCACAAATAAATATACATTCTGGTAAAATACCGTAATGTGAGACGGTTTAGAATTTTGTTTACAATTTCGTTATTGTCGAGTTGTAGGTTAATTGCTGTTTCTAATTAAGTTTTGCCATTATTTTGTTTGCTCTTTTGCAGTTGCAACCGTGATTATATTTTCTACCCTTTGCATATTCTTAATGTATATCTACGTTTGTCTTAATTGTATGCAGTTTTATGTATTTTACTGTGTTTTTATAGCAACTTATTATGAGTTCGAATTATCATCCTCCTGCCCTTATCCCACTCTAAGTGGGGTCGGCACAACATGCTGTCACATGATTTGGCTGCGTTTTTACGACCGGCCGCCTGCCTGACGTCAACTTACCTTAGTTGCCTTTTACGACACCTCGGTAAGAAATAAGGTTGGTCAATTCTACTCACCCCGATACCATACGGCGGATCGACTTACCTTAGTCGCCTTTTACGACACCTCAGTAAGAAAATGAGGGTGGTACTATTCTATTCAGCCGGATACCACACGGCGTCAACTTATTATGAGTTCGAATGTAAATACATTAATCTGTGTGATGTTGTTGTGAATGTAGTCAAAGTAATAAGTTACTCCCGAGATTAAAAAAAAAAGGAAACTAAAATTCTTTATATTTTAATTTATTCAAAGACTTACACACTATAATTTATACTATCTAACTATACTGTATACTATTTAACTACCATCAGGTGTTGCCTGGTAGGAGCCGAGTTAGGGACTGACTCTTTGCGTTGGTTCCAGCGATCATCGTGTGAGCAATGCAGGTCGCTTATTCCTGAAAACTGATTCAGCTGTTCTCACGTTTTATTACTGCTAATCGGAATCGCGGTTATTTGGTAAAGACCATCCTGCTAGGCATGGGATCGACATCCATAACTATGTGGAATACAAGACTATGTTTATCATTGGATATCCTATTTGCATTACTAATACTTAAGCTTAATTTACAGTAACATTTCCGTGTAGACCCAAATTCTAATACGATTGAAATCGTTGGCTGGTGGTTTGATTTGTAAATATTTTATACTAGACGTACCTGCGGCTTAGTCCAAGACGAAATCTGAAATTGTATTTGATTGAAAATTTGAACATAAAAGTAGATATTGTACTTAGCCATAAGAGATTGAGACATGCTATTTTTTGTAGAATTTTTATAGATCTACGATTCTTTCGAATATTTTTTACAATTCAACACAATTAACATCAAACCGTAATGTACTGCTAACTTAAGCATTGCGGAAGAATTGCGCTACCTTATATTTTTACCTATACTATATTATTACCTATATATTTTTCCTGAGGTTATTTAAAAAAAAAAGTTAAAATATATATTTCAAAAATTAAGGTTTTAGTTGGATGAGTAATAAAATACAGGATTTTGCATACAATAAGTAATTATAGAGATGGATATATAGATGGTTCAGCAATTCTTTATGAAATAATGAAGAACATAATTATCATTATCTGTATTACTATTAAAAAAGTTACTAAAAAGATTTTTTTTTTCTTATCAGATATCATTTACAATCCATTTTTTTTTACGATTAATTATCTTTAGAATATATAAAAATTGTACAAAACTGTAAGGCAGCATAACTACGTTCGTGAACATTAATAAATTTCACAGTTTAGTGTCCATAGAACTACTTTAGAATTTATACGACATACAACTTTGTAGATGTACTGGAGCAAGGTCTAGAGAGGTATTCGAATATTTAAGACTCATTTAAGGCCTTGTTATATAAATATATAACAAAGCCTTTAGACCTTGTCTATGTGATATTTTGTAATCTAAACTATAAATGTATGATAATAGATTAATTTACGAAAGATAATACTTATTATCTATCAACAACTTTTTTCATAAACAAAACACACTAACATTAAAGGCTAACATTTAAAGACCCTTCCTGCATTTCCCCGATCGATTCCTGCAAATTCCTGATTGATTATGTACAAAAATCGCTAGGAGCTTGACTCGAATGCGGCGCATAAACCAGCAGAGGTACACTTAAGTAATGTAGTAGGGAATTGTACATCTACAAAAATACTACAAAAAAAGTCCGCGACAGCATGTCTTTATCTATTATGGTTAACTCACAATAACTAATTTTGTCTGTTGTGACGAACGGCGAGCACAGCTAGTATAGTATAAAAAGAACTTTCAGCATGAAATTTCAAGCATGGTAGATATTAGACATATTCAATTAACAACCGTTTTGTGCCATATTTTTCGTATATATTCGAGACCCCCACGCTTTTTATTACAATAATACAAATATATTAAGTTGTTTTTCCCTTTTAGTTTGAAAACGTGTTTTTAAACTATTTCTTAATCTGAGATTTAGTTACCACCACTATAGTAGAGTTAAAGCTGTGATAGCACAGCGGTAAGGCTGAAGGATCACTGATTCAAACCCCGGACACCAATGAGTTTTTCTCTTAAAACTCATGTGTCTAATTGATAATTGCAAGTTATTACACGCTTTTCGGTTAAGGAAAACATTGTAAGGAAACCTGCATATTTCTAGAGAATTCTAGAAATATGTGTAACCTACCGATCCGCATTGGAGTAGCGTGGTAGGTCTTAGCTCCGATCCTTGTCTTCAAAAACGGACAGAGGAAGCCAATGCTCAGAAGTAAGATAGTAACAGGCTGTTTCCTTTTAGGTACCACAACTCCGGGTATTATTGAATTTAATAGATAATATTCTTCATCAATTTACATTGTGAACATTTGCTCCCCAATAAACAGTTTTGTTTGGCACCATTGTACGGAACGTGACTATGTATCCAAATCACGACAGAATTAAACAACATGTGTACATATGACCGGATATTAATGAGGCAATAGACGCCTCCGGATAACGCGGCCACATACGATTGCTTCTGTCATGGGAACACTGAGCTTTAAGTTCACTACAAAAGAGCGTGCATTCCCTCTATCAAATAAATTAACTTAAAAATAAATATATAGAGACGCTTACACGTTCGTCTGTCTTCAAAGTAAATAACTTGATATTTGTGTTATGGGTGACAAAGAACTGATACTGATGTTGATTCAAATTCAAATTCAAATTTTTTTTCAAATTCAAAATTTTTTATTCAAATGAACTTGTAAACAAGTTTTTGAATCGTCAATTCTACTGCTGGTTCGGAAAGCTGTTCCAACTGACAAGAGCCAGAAACTCGGCGGTTGCTCTTTTCAACATAATAGGTACTTATAACTAGTTACATTAAGTCATTACTATCTTGTACAGGGTCGGACAGTAGCTATATCCACGCATTCTTATCGTCTAAATAATCCCCAACAGTATAGTAGGCTTTTTGTATGAGCTTCTTTTGAATAGTTTTTTTAATCTGCTGTAATGGCAAAGCTAAAATTGATTGCGGAATTTTATTATAGAATCTTATACCCAACCCACAAATAAATTTCGTACCTAAGCAAGGCGCAAAGCAGGAGCCGCAAGCTTATGTCGAGATGAACATTTGCAAAACAATTTCAAGGATATAAAAATAATTAATCTCATGCAACGTTAAAAAAAAAACAAAATAAAAAATCTATAACGCACGGAACGTGTCGAAATAAAAAAAAACTAAATAAGTCAATGTTTTATTAACGCATACGAACAACTTTACGATTGGAAACGAGATTGTCATTTCAAACTGCAAGAGCACTTTTGTAGTTTGATTAACACTTTTTGATTTTTAACACGGAACATGGGTATTCAGTTATTCGTAACTGCAGTTTCAATTGCAGTAATTTTATTTGTTTGAGTAAATAATATGGTAGATCACCTAAAACGCGAATTTAGTGTGAAGAGTGAAAGGTCTACTAGCGTCGCGGACCTGCGTGCTGAAGGTGAGGTGAGGTTAGGATTTTGCTAAAAGCAAAGTATAGCAGAGGACCGTAAATAGTCATTTCACATTTTTAGTCGAATACGGGGATCTCGTCTCCCTCTAAAATCCATCAATACTAATCCAGAATCCTATCCTACTAATATTGTAAATGCGCAAGTTTGTGAATATGGATGTGCGTATGGTACTCTCTTACGGCAAATCCGCTGAATTTAATATCGGTAAAATTTGGCTCAATTATTCCATATACCTACACCGGTGTAATATTTGGGTATAGAAATCCTGTTAATTCTACAGGAATAGGATAACATTGAAAAGCGTCGTCTATTATCAATCCATCACGCGAAAACAGTATACGCAAACAAAGTTACGGGTGAATGCTATATTATAAATACGAAAGTCGGTCGGTCTGTTTAATTTCAGTGTTAAACTACTGTAGCTATAGTAATAAAATTTGGTACGAATCAAACTTATGTACTGGGCTAGTATGTAAGATAAAAAATCCTTTTTACCTTCGGGAGTAGAAAACAACAATATACTCGTAGTACTTAATTGAGAGTATTTTAACAATGAAGTCGACGCGAACGAAGTCGCGTTACAACATACGAGGGCCAACATTTTCTATAAAATAATTTGTTGGCTCTTCGAGCCTGGGTGTATATTTGTATTTAAGTTTGTATTTAAAAATTATATATGTAAATATTCACCAGTTGTCTCTCACCCATAACACAAGTATTAAAATCGCTTACTTTGGGGACGGGCGACCGTGTGTGTAAGTGTCCCATATATTTATTTATTTATATATTAAATTTTAACTAGCTTTCACTTCGCACAAGTCTTTAATATGTTTTGATTTAGCAATTACTATATTTCACGTATATATGTTACGAAGCACTTTAAAGCTTTACGAAATAAGTGAAACCCTATTAACCCTTATTGGTATATAACTTGGATAATTAATTATAATACAACCACGTTGGTAACAAAAGCACATTTTGCGCTGTAATACGCTACAGTATTGTAATACGCTTTATGTATTGTAATACGCATTGAGTATTAAATATCGCGTATGAAAGCTCAATGGCATATACTGCTGTATGTTGCATGTGGTGGTGGCAATTTCAAGTTGAAACAGAAACAATTTATAGAATCAGGCGTTACTTTACGGAGATCCATAATAGAAAGTTAATATGGTTATAATCCGCGATAAAGCAAATAAAAAAAAAATATAATACTAAATGCAGTCATCATCTTTCTGCCCTTATCCCACTCATAAGTGGGATCGGCACAACATGTTATAAACATGCTGTCACATGATTTGGCTGCGTTTTTACGACCGGCCGCCTGCCTAACATCAACTTACTTCAGTCTTATTTTAAGACACCTCGGTAAGAAACAGGGTGGTCTATTCTACTAAACAGGATACCACACAGTGGGTCTATTTACCTTAGTCGCCTTTTACGACACCTCGGTAAGTAATGAGGGTGGTACTATTCTACTCAGCCGGATACCACACGGCGTATAGTACAAAATGCTGTGTAATTCTTTTTCATAGCTGATATTCAGAATTAGTGGAAACGCATGCACTACAAACTTCCACTGCCGCCACAACAATACAAGCACTGCACTCATTCACTGTTACAAACTCAACTATCGTTTCGCCACGCAACTGAAGCATTATCAGGAAATAGACACCACGATAAAGTCGTAAATCTTTGGGATTTTGTCTGTCATATATCAGGCATAAAAACTGATAGTACACTCTACATTTAGCATTAAATATATTTGCTTTTGCTTTATCGCGAATTATAGCAAAATAATATCATGTTTAATTTTAATTAAATATATAAAAAATCCTAGTAAATATTGCCTAGTTCCCTTGTGCAAGCACTTGAGTGCCTGCAATATAATGTTCATATCCTTACTTAATGTCAATGTATGTCTGTCTGTTACGTTTTCAAGGCGAATCCGCTGAACTAATATCGATAAAATTTAAGCACAATTAAAGCCATATATAGCAAACATACCGGTTATAAAAATCCTCTTAATTTAACAGGAATAGAATGACATTCAGAAACGTCATCTGCTATCACTTTATTGAGGTTTTTTATTCAAAATGTCTCTAAGTCAAGTTAAATCTGTAATTTAAAGGAGGTTCTAATATATATTACGTTGTTTGGCTCACATCGAGAGTTATTATATATACTTATAAGAAAGTTTTTATGTATTTTGGCAATTTTGGCAATTCTACAAGCTCGGCAAAAAGCAACTTGGGCCACCATGCCACCTTGAACAGAATACAACGTCGCTACAATTATTTATCAAAAGAACTAGATGTAGACATATTTAGCGATGGCATCCATACTTTCAGACACAATATAATTAAATTTAAAAGAAATAATTAAGTTAACAATATTGTTACATTTCATATTTTATAATTATTTTTTTTTATATACTATTTTATTTAGTAATATATTTAAATAATGTACGCGTCCCTATTACATGCCGTGGTAACCTATAATTAAGACTACATTTAATTGTATAGTTTGTAGAGTTTTTTATAGTACTATTAATGTAAGTCTTGTTGGTTATCCTAATAAATAAAAAATAAAAATTTGGTTTCTGTTTACAGGATAAATTTAACTTAGCTATTATAAGTTTAATATATGTCAGTAACAAGGTACAAATCTCTCTCTGTTTTTCCGAAATATTACAAATTTACATCCCCCAGATCGAAGTGATTTTTGTGATGGAGATATTTGCAAGATTGTAGAGTGACAGAAGCTGCTTATGCCAATACTACGGTCTACGCGGACGTAGTTGCGTTTAGAACTAGCCTAAATAAAATGCTGTTCGTTATTCAAATGTTGTATTGCAAAGTAATAACCATGTTGATGAATTTGTGTAAATCAAATCAACAAAATCTTCACGTATTTCCGCAAATTTTGGGTAATGATTAATTCGAATGTTATCTCATACGCGGCGGCTACGTATGTCAGATGCAATTAACTGAACGTGATTATGTATACAAGAGAGATATATAGAGTTGCCGATATATCCATATGTTATCAATAGTGTAATTTTGATGAACTTCTACGGTTTAGGAATCACAAAAATTTCTTTACTAATATTTTCAAATCGACCGACCGCCTGCCTGACGTCAACTCATATTAGTCGCCTTTTACGACACCTCAGTAAGAAATGAGGGTGATCTATTCTACTCACCCGGACACCACACGGCGGGTCAATTTATCTTAGTCGCCTTTCACGACACCTCGATAAGAAATGAGGGTTTTGTATTCTACTTAGCCAGATGGCACACGGTGAGACAACTTACCTTAGTCGCTTTTTACGGCACCTCGGTAAGAAATGAGAGTGGTCTAATTTACTCAGCTGGATACCATACGCCTAAAACTACTAAAACAATGTAAAAAAACTAGTAAAAAAAGTAACAAATTATTGGACTCTAGACGAAGAGCACACTTTTATCTTCATATTCAAATAAGGTAAGGGCACTAGTAATGACCATGTCCTCGTACTTATAGTTAATCGTTTGTATGAAATTTTAAATAAGAGGCGTTTTGTTTGTTGTAGCTGATAAAAAATAAATTTGTTATTACCTGTTGACATCTATTAACAACTGACTAAACCCTCTGAACTGTAGCCCATTGTTTAATATTTAAAATTTAATATCATATTAATTAATGTTTTATATTAGCTACAAGAAACAAAACGCTTATTATTTTACTAACACTATGGATGCATTGTCCGATAGAAAATAAATAATAATAATAAAATAATTATTTAAAATTTCACACAAAAGGATCAACTGCTAGTACATGGACAATGACTAATGCCCTTACCCTAATTAAATTAAAAAAATGGGAAGACAACAATCTAAAGAAGAGACTATAATTTGTGCAGAATGCAGCATATAAAATACGAGCCTGAAAGTGAGAATAAACAAAGATGAACTTCGCCCTTACACGACCAAATATAAATACACTAGATTCAGTAGAAATACACTTTCTGCAAGAACATTTTTTGAGTATCTACTCATAAAATGCTCTCCGTTGCAAAACAAATGATAACATGTCTAGGCTTTAGAACCAGCGTAGATTAATGCTGAAGATGCATCCTTTATTTAGTTTGCAATGCTTTTAGTAACATTTGTTGTTTTTGGAATACTCTCTAAATCGGATGCGTATTGGTAGGTGAGGAAGTGTTAAAAGAATTTTATCGATATTGCATGCATGGGAGTAATTTTTGCTGATATAAATGTCCGACGCCTAGTATTAAAGTGACCGAAATCAAAATTATCCTTATTTTAATGCCAACAATGACATCATGCTACGAACTATTGAAAAAAGTAGTGTTTTCATTCTCCTTCAAGTTATGAGACTCTTAAAATTTGCCATAGTAACTAGTAATAGCGTGCGCTGTATATTTTGTCCTAATCTTAAAAATAAGTTTGAATCTGCTACAACGTACTGAAATAAATTTCGAAAAATTAATCAAACAAAAAACACGAATTGTTTCAAGTCATTTACTGTACTCGTACAATTGGAAATCTGGAAAATGAGTTAACTCGGCATATTTAATAATATGCCATAATAAAACCAGGGAATTTAAGGAGAATGTCAAAATTTATAATATGACACAATGTTGCAGATAGGAACCATTAGGCGGTCACATCTGTGATAGTGATATTTCTATTATATGTAATATTTCCTTTAAGACTGTCGCAGATGTGAATTTAGAAACACGTTATTCATGTATTGCTAATATCGATGAGCGTATAATTGCACGGGAAAACTAACAAATTTTGATGAAATTTGTCGCAAACATAATTTCATACTTCACGCAATCCATCAATCCCTAATCGGCAACCCTCTAGTCACACAGACAAATTCAAATTTAACACTTGTTTGGTCATTTGATTTTCATCATACGATATAAATGAAGTTTACAATAAGTGAACCAGTAAAATCTTTTGATAAATAGCTTAATAAAGCTTTTAACAAAATTTTATGTCCCTACTGTTAACCGTTGAGGTGTACCGTCGTCCGAAGTCAATCCTAGCAGCAGCATCAGGTCATGCTCATCATAAACATGCATTGTCATTGGAACTGGACCATACTGTATGTAAAGTCTCAGCTGAATCGGACACCGGGAAGTGGGTTAAATTTAACTTGCAAGATGCCACCTTCACATACATACTTCTTCTTCTTCTTTGTCAACCGATGGACGTCTACTGATGGGAATAGATCTCTTCATAGGATCTCCTCAACACACGATTTTGTGCCGTTTGGACCCAGCGGCGCCCCACGACCATTTTGAGGTCGTGGGGTGTCTACCGACAATGCGTTTTCCGGTGCGGGGTCGCCATTCCAACACCTTGAGACCCCAACGCCCATCGGTTCTACGCACTATGTGCCCCTTCCATCGCCACTTCAGCTTCGCGATACGCTGAGCTATATCGGTAACTGTGGTTCTTCTACAGATCTCCTCATTACTCATTTGATCTCGTAGAGATATTCCGAGCATAGCTCGCTCCATCGCCCGCTGAGCGACTCTGAACCTTTGTTATGAGGCCCATAGTCAGCGACCACGTTTCAGATGCGTAAGTCATCACTGGCAACACGCACTGTTCGAAGATTTTGGTCTGCACATTCTTATACGGAAAGTTAAATAAAAAGCGTTTAAAAAATGGGGAAACCGACTGTGACAAGCTATCCACTTGCTCCTTTAGTAGAATCCTATATTTAGCAGTAAAGAAGAATACCAGAAGAGTTGTCTAAACACAATTTGAGGATGATTGAACGAATGTTAATGGTATATACGAGTACATTATGCAATACGTAATGGTTATAATTAACGAACAAGTTCCAATTAACGAATGAAAACATCGAACGAACAAATGAGATAAGTTCACCGCTCCGAGCAGTGTAATTATATACCAGTTATGTAGAAATGAGATTCGGCATTACTGATGCGCACTCTAATGTATATCCTATAGAATAACGATTATGCCAAGTCTCATTTCCTCTTAGTTTATTTTCCTATAAAAGCGCTTAAAGAACAGTAAAACTGAGTTTAGAATGTAGGTCAATATATGATCTTCCTGCCCTTATCCCACTCTAAGTGGGGTCGGCACAACAAGTTATAAACATATCACATGATTTGGCTACGTATTTTACGACCGGCCGCCTACACTGTCGTCAAATTATATTAGTCGTATTTTACGACACCTCGATAAGAAAGAGGGTCGTCTATTCTACTTAACCGGACCACACGGTGAGTCAATTTACCTTAGTCGCCTTTTACAACACCTCGGTAAGAAAAGAGGGTGGTACTATTCTATTCTGCCGGATACCACACGGCGGAATGTATTTCAATATAATGAATCATAAAAGATAGGGATTTGTTTGCTTTTTTTCTTTGTCTCTATCTTATCTTATCTTACTAATATTATAATTACGAAAGTTTGTGAGTATGGATGTATGTTTGTTACTCTTTCACAGCCTATCCGCTAAACCAAAGTCGATGAAATTTGCTACAAATATTTCTTATACACCGGAATAACATATTGGTTATAGAAATTCTGTTAATTCTACAGGAATAGGATGACATTGAAAAGCGCCATCTATTCTTAACCTACGCAAACAGCCACACAATGGAAGTTGCGGGTAAAAGGTAGTCTTTTACAATATAGGTCAATATAACGAATCAAAAGAGACAGGGATCTGTTTGCTGTTCCTCTTGGGCTCTATTTGTCTATAATATGACTTTCGTATGAGATTCAAAATATCACAATAATATAACTGTTTTCAGGTTCCGAAATACACAAGGAATATTCGGAAAATCCTACTAATGTTATAAATGCGAAAGTTTGTGAGTATGGATGTATGTTTGTTATTCTTTCACGGCGAATCCGCTGAATCAATATCGATGAAATTTGGCACAATTATTGCTTATACACCGAATAACATATGGGGTATAAAAATCACGTGAATTCTAATCCTATTAATCAACCTATTACACGACAACAGTTCACGTGAACTGCGGGTATAAACTAGTATTTCTATAGTTGTGGAGTTGTCATAACAACTACTCAACTATATACATATTGTAGTTCTATCTCTCTAAAACTAACTTAGTTAAGTAGTTCCTTTGATATCTCTAAATCGAGTACAGTAATAATAATATAGTTAGCCTGCATACATGCTCCGACAAAACCTTTGCCGCATTTCAATTTTATCCTAACATAGTTTTCTATGACCTACTTATGATTGCGCTTGCTAAGTACTCGAGGCTCAGCAATACCGCGCTTTTGCGTCATAAGTTAAGCTCCACCTTAACTTCGGACACTTCGAAAGCTTTTAAGTAGGTTATTTTGATAAAATTATTTGAAATTCATTAATAAGATAATCGAAATTATAATGTAGCTGGAAAAATGCATAAATATATGGGACACTTACACACATGGTCGTCTGTCCCCAAAGTAAGTAACTTAATACTTGTGTTATGATAGACAGACAACTGGTGAATATATACTTATATATTTTTTAAATACATACTTGGATATGCATTAGAATAAAAATGAAGACAAAAAAGCTAATAATATATACATATATAAATGAATATAAAGATATATAATTTAAAAATTATATATGTATATATTCACCAGTTGTCTCTCACCCATAACACAAGTATTAAAATTACTTACTTTGGGAACGGGCGACCGTGTGTGTAAGTGTCCCATATATTTATATAATTGCACATACTCACCAAGGCAATCATGAAATTCTTCTAGTCCTATTCCTAAAACTTTGTCAAATCATTACACCATTACTGTTGAATCGGACGCCCACCTATAAGGTCCCCGAGGCGTTCGATGCATCTGGTGCTCCCGATGCATCGTCCAGCGGAGGGAGGGGCCACTTTTAGAGAGGCCCCGACCCAGAGGTAGCGCACTCTGGGGTAGAGAGTTGCTGCTGACGTGGATGGGGGCAATGTATTCATAGGTACCCTATCCCCACCACCAGCAGCATGGAGCACACAGGTTACTTAAGTCTGTGCGAGTCCGACATAACCGTCGCTTGTCCCCTTCGGGCGGCGGTACCCATGAGTTTTTTCCTGTTTAAAAAAAAATTGCACCATTCAAAATGACGAAATTTATAAGCCTGTATCTACAGAAGAACAAATCTTTGTACAGAACGTCAATCTTTTGCAGCGGCTGGTTTAAACAGCATGTTTTCGATGTCGCATAATCCCTTACAATTTTGACCTAGTTACCTACCTGAGAGTTGATGAACTTCTCTTTGTACGTGCAAGTTGGCTACACCTGAGTTTTACTTGCGAAGCCACAAAAAGGTTTACAAAATTCGTATTTCGATAGCATTAAATCACATTAAGTGATTAACTTAAGTCACGTTTGCGTTTTACTATTGGGTTGCCTATTTGAGTTGATTTATTTGTTTTATACGAATATCTATCAATATATATTTCATATTAATTTTATAAATATTTTACTTAACCTGTATTGAATGTGAAGGTAGAATCTTGCAAGTTAAATATGACCTAATTTCCGGTAATGTATGTATATATATACATACATACATATATATATATATATATGTCGCATCCTGGCAACCAACATTCCATCATTTAAAATATATTGAAAATACATTGAAAATAGAAGGCGCGGCGGTGACAGAATGCAGACGGCGCATGTGAGAGATGAAGACAGATCCGTGTCATGGCGCAGTTGTGAAAATTGTTAAGAAAAATATAAAGTTGAAGATAAGCGTTGTACTTTTCCATATGCACGATACCCTTATTACGCCCACTAATCTCTAAGAATAATGCCCAATATACTGATAAGTCTACATCAGTCGTGGGATTCAATCGTGCAAATGGATGGATAGTATGAAGAGACTATGATGACTCACAATGGCGGATACTACAACAGTTCCGAAAGAAAACAATACAAACAACAAAAAAGAAAAGAAAAAAAAAATCCAAGCGAGACAAATAATATCAATTTGCCGGAGTTTAATCCTGATAAGCGATGATTTTACGTAAAATTGTGGTGCTGCAGCTACAGCTGACTTATACTTGGACGGAAAAACAAAAGAAGATACATTTTCTGGAAATTTCTGCGGCTGCACTTATTAATTTCAGCAATGATAGATCAATGGATAATTAAAAATCATTCTGTATATGCCTGTTTTCGTGTTACGTATTTGATGAATTGTTAGAAGAATTTAAATATAGTGCAAATTGCATCATGAACGGTGATGGCGCATTTGGTACAAAATTGATACAAGACTGCAATGGCTTACATTCACAACGAAGATATCTTCGCTTCAAAAGCTGCACCAGGAACTACAAGTATACTCCTATTTGAAACGAAATATATTTATAGAGGATCGCAGATTCAACAAGATCTCAATTCAAGTGTCTTAGTTGCGATCAGCAGTGCACAGAAAAATGGAGTGTCGCAAACGAATTTTGGAACCAAAAGACTATTGTCTGTGGTACTGTGGTAAGCTCTAAACAACGACGACAAGCAGATTACAAATTATTTGTGTGCTACAGGTGTAGCAGACTGGGCCACGTCGCGAGTCGCTGCATGGCCAATGGACCTGCTCTTTGAGGTACCAGTACAGCGACGTGTAGACTGTAGACCAATGTCTGGTCAAACTGCCATCAGGAGCTTTCACACAATTTGGTATGTGTTATTACTTTGATTTGATTCTGGGCCTTGATGTTCTCTTATAAAAGAGACTATAGCTAATAAATTTAGTGGGGAAATAATTGATAATGTTGTCATTAATAGGGATGGCTAACAAGAATGTTTTTAGTACCTTGCAAATAATTGTCAAGTAAAAGTAAACGGTTTTACGACTGAAATTATAAGAAGCGGAGAACTGTTCACCTTTTGCCAATCTAGTTCTTTTAGTCAAAAATATAATGTGTCTTATTGTCTTACAAAAATACCTGAGAGTCAAGTACCTATTGACAATGACAAGATTTGTGGTAGCGTAATTTGTGTTGATGTTTATACAGACGGGTTCTTGGTTCGGTGGGTCGGTGACTGTACCAGAGTATCGTCTGTAGCCCAGTAGAAATCGGCATCTGCTCAGGGTGGTCCGTGGGTACGCAGTGAGCGATAGCTCTGGGGGTCGATGACACCAGGGTATCGTCTGTAGCCCGGTAGAAATCGGTATCTGCTCTGAGTAGTCCGTGGGTACGCAGGGAGCGATAGCTCTGGGTGGTATAGTCGGGTCTAGCTGTGTAGCGATGGCCGTGAGTCATGTGTACTCGTTATCCCTGAGGGAAGACCCTTCTGCTGAGACAGAAGCGGTAGACCACGAACAAGATACCTGGGTTGTTTTTGAAGTAAATTCTGATAGGTTTTCTGTTTATTTTTGTAATGTCATGGTGAGTGTCAGTCAATGGTACTCTGCCTCAGTACTTTTCGTATGCATTATGGGTTTGGCATGGCCTTATATTTTATTTGTTGGGTTTCATAGTTCAATAATCAACTTATGACGAGATATAATTTTCCTTGTTTTGTTCGTTTATTAAAAAGATCTAGACCCCAATGACCCAGATGTTGTAGGATAGGCCGAACGGAATTTCTGGGTTCGTTTATTTGTTACAGATCAACACACGGGGACGTGTGTCTCGCAGGATGGCCGTGTCGCATCCTGGCAACCAACATTCCATCATTTAAAATATATTGAAAATACATTGAAAATAGAAGGCGCGGCGGTGACAGAATGCAGACGGCGCATGTGAGAGATGAAGACAGATCCGTGTCATGGCGCAGTTGTGAAAATTGTTAAGAAAAATATAAAGTTGAAGATAAGCGTTGTACTTTTCCATATGCACGATACCCTTATTACGCCCACTAATCTCTAAGAATAATGCCCAATATACTGATAAGTCTACATATATATATATATATATATATATATATATATATATATATATATATATATATATATATATATATATATATATATATATATATATATATATGAAAACATAACAGACAGGCAGACAGACTTTTGCATTTATATATATTAGTAATTATTTATAAGCAGCAATAAATCGAGTACATTTTAACCTGCAAGGATCGTATAATAACAAACTAAAAAATATATGAATTGTTTTAAATTCAATTAAATTATCGAAAAACATAAAATTTCCACACCCATCTTATTGCATAGCTACAAAATGTATAAAAGATTAAAGTCTAAAGAAACTTGAAACGTTCTTGTTCGCTTTAAAGGATAAAGTAAATTAATTTAAACGGTCTATTATAGAAATTTACGTTCCTTCTTTATTAAACAGTGGAAAGCTGGCAGACTAATTAGCATTAATGATAATTAATGCAAGCGGTATTGATTCTATGCGACTGCTTGGACGTCTGGGTTTATAAAACGAAGATTTTTATCAATCTTGTATCAAATATTACTGGAATCAGGCGATATTATGGCTTATTGCTTGAAGAAAATCTATTCGATTATTAGAAAGGATCCAATGCGATAATTGATTTCTACTTTTATCTTTAACTAGCTGTGCCCGCAGCTTCACCCGCATTGAAATTAGTGTGTCACAATTTTTTGAATTGAAATTAACACCTTAGTACCCCAACTCCCATCGGTTCTCCGTAATATGTGCCCCGTCTATCGCCACATCAGCCTTTCGACACGCTGAGCTGAGTCGGTAACTTTGGTTCTTCCACGGATCTCCGCATTTCTGATTTGATCACGTAGAGACATTCCGAGCATAGCTTGCTCTATCATCCGTCTAAGTGACTCTGAGTATTCTTAAGAAACCCATAGTCTGCGACCGTTTCGTATCCGTTACATTACTCTGCTACAATATAAATTGACAAGTTCCATAGAAGTAGGATATGCTCTAAAGATATAGAGTTTTCTGCATGACTGGCAACGTGTTTGTCAAATTAGTAGTACATACTAAAGAACCTAGCAATTTAGCGACTATTTAATTACTTTGGCAGTGATCTTTGAACTATCTAATATGATTTGTTTTTTGAAATATGTCGTTAAAATATTTAAAATATTAAGAATGAAAACAATTTTGGTAAATTAATTAACTATAAACATATCTAAATTATGTATTGAATCATTAATCTGATTTTTCACAAAACATCAAACCCTCTCTATTGAACTGAAAATGTTGTTTTTAATGTTACCCAAAAATTTATAAAATAGTTTTCTTTTGCATTTAAAGTCCATATCTAAAATCCCAACTGAAAATATTACAAAAATATACCTCTTACAGAGCAGGATTTGCGCCGGAATTAGCCATTTCCACCGCTGCCGTTTGCTTAATATATGACGCAGAATGGCCATCACTAGGAATAGTGGTTGTCTCCTTACTCTGTGGGCTATGTTTGTGGGTGGGAAATTCAAAGAGGAGTTGACAGAAGTTATAATTATTTGTCTTCAAGGAAAAGTAAATCACACAATAACTTTGGAGAATTAGTAAAACAGTAACAATAATTAATATTCGTCTTGATATTCTTATTTAAATGACGATTTGTCGCAGATGTGGTGCGCTGGCTCTTTTCACATCAATTTCTAGTTAAAAGATGGCCGCCCCGCTGCCACAGTAACGACACTTCGTCTGAATGACATCTGTTGTCATTCAATGTAACATTTTAAATCTCTATCAATATTTCGAACGCCGTCACGGCCGGACTGACATACGACCGTCCTCGGGCGTTACAAATTATTTGCATCTCGTGATAGATTATCTGAAACAAAAATTATCTCATCACTAGGATGTCCGCTCGATCATCCTGCCTCAACTAAACATAAGCACTGAGGTAATAGGGTACAACCACTTTAGTTGGTTATCATCAAATTTAATGAGGACAATACTATAATATTATTCAGGGAAAACAGCACTCAAACATTAGCGTAATTTATTTATCCTCCTAGTGGTAGGGGTTGCCTTAAATCGCGATAGGCCCGTACAAAACAATATTCATCTGGGCCAACCAGTGTGATGCAACACTGTTGTCCAGGATCAACTTCCATCTGGGCTAGGCCAGTGTGTCCCCTCAACTACTCCACATAAATTCAGCTCGGACGACACTGCCCATCCAGGATCAACTCACATCTGGGCTAGGCGAGTATGTCCCTTCAACCAATCCTCGTGGATATGGCCCGGACGACACAGCCCACCCAGGATCGACTCACATCTGGACCAAGTAAGCGAGTCCCTTCAACCACCCATTAGGCAATGGCCCGGACGACACTTCTTGTCCAGGATAAACGCTCATCTGGATCCGGCTAAGGAGTCCCTTCAACCAAACCTTTTGGGGGTATGGCCCGGACGTCCCTACCAGTCCAGGATAGACCAAAGAAACATTACCTCTGACCGATGTAGCGCGCTCTTTTAGCATAGGTCCACATTATGCTACCCCGGTCAGGATCGACACCTTTATTCAGTTATTGACACAAAAAAACATGGCATTAACATACCTATAATAAATTATCTTGTTCAGCATAAATCTCTACCTCATTTTGTACATCCCATGTTTCTGGATCAGAAAATGTAGTAAGTGTTTCTGAACCCGCTGTCAAGGTACGAGAATTACCAGAAATAGTGTCCGAGTCAGCAGTCAAAGTGTCAGAGTTTGCAGACACCACGGCATTTTCGTCAGTCAAACACATACTATCTACATCTTCTGGCGCCGTCTCGGCCTCATCGTAATTTAGAAGGTTCATCGTAGTTTCGCGTAAACCGTCGTGACCTTGAGGTATTGCGCGCAAATTCTCATGTGAATACTTATATGTTCGATTGGCACCATCCAATCGTCTTAATTCATACCGGTCGTTATCTAGCACAGAAGTTATAACAAATGGACCCTTAAACTTCCTGTCTAGTTTAGTCTGGTTCCGTTCACTATTTTTGAGGAAAACAAATTCCCTTTCTGAGAATGGCTTTATTTTTGCACGTCCCTGATTGAAACGACCCGTCTCATACCTAGCAGCCCTTTGAATATTAGCCGACGCATCATTTCTAATAATATCAAGATCTAAACGAACTAGTTGATCATGACCTTCAATATTTATTTTTGACAAACCTAAAGATTGTGCACGGATCCCTAGCATAAGTTCTATTGGTGAGTATTTTGTAACAGCTGATTTAGTGCTATTTAACGCTAGCTGGATATGTCCCAGTTCATCGCGCCAAGTTTTATTTGGATCATTTTCTACGATTGTCAATAGGCTTTTAAGAGTTCGCATAATCCTCTCAACTTGCCCATTGGCTCTACTTGAACCCGTGGCAATTAAATGAAGCTGAATATTATGTGATGCACAAAAATATTTGAAATCAGAGCTAATATAACATCGACCTTGATCCGCAATTATTCTTTTAGGCGCTCCAAATAAGAAGACTGCCTTTTGAAGCGCATGTACCGCACTTTTAGCATCAAGGGAAGATGTATGTTCTAATAAAACAAATTTAGTAAAACCACCAATAATTACTGACAGTATTCTTTACGGTCACTTCTGCCACTAAGCTTTCCTGTAAAGTCAATGTGTATAGTGTGCCAAGGCACAGGAACTTTTGATATTGGGTGAAGCTGTACGGGCTGAGCCCCTTGAAGCTTTACAAACTATACACGAGTTAATGAATTTTCGAACACATTTTGACATTTCTGGGAACCAGTATTGCTCATATAATTTGTCTAAAGTTTTATCTTTTCCCAAATGTTGTATCTCACTGTGAATATGATTAATAAGCGTCCAAATCAACGGTCGTGGGACGACAGGTAACCAGGAACTTGTTTTATTCCTATCAATTTTCCTGTACAAAATGCCATTTCTAACATCGTACGTCTTAGCTACTGTTTCACGTAAACATTATTATTAGATTTTGCTATAAGATCTTGAATTTCGGTGTCGCGTTTTTGTTCCACGGAAAGCCAATCTTGGTGAAGTTCTACATACTGAACCTCCTTCGTATTTGTTTCATAGGGAGATTTACAGGTAGCATCGATATTAGGGAGAGGATTCCGTGATAGGAAATCTGCGTGCTCCATTCCCCGACCTTCACGATAAATAATATCGAAATCATACGCTTGAAGAAAAGCCCACCACCTATGCACGCGGGGGGTAAGGTCTTTTTTTTTTACTTCGAAGCCTTAAGAGAATTACAATCCGTAAAAACTACAAAACGCCGACCATATAGATAGTGTCGAAAGTGTTGCACCGCTTGCACTACCGCTAAAGTCTCTAGTTCGTACGAGTGGTACCGTGATTCAGCATCTGACGTGCGACGGCTAAAATATTTTACAACATGGGACAGATTATTTTTCCTTTGAATTAGAATTGCCCCATATCCTTCGGAACTCGCGTCGGTGTGCAACTCTACTGGCAGTTCGGGGTTAAAAATGGTAAGCACAGGCTCAGACGTAAGTATTTCTATAATAGAGTTACGAATTCCTTCGTATTTTTGAGACCATGATATAGATCCCTTCAATTTTGTAAGCGGAAACAATGGACCTACGACTTGCGTAAAATTAGGAATAAACTTACGGAAATAAGAAGCAAGGCCAAGAAATTGCCGCACCTGTGTAGCTGTTTTAGGTTGTGGAGTGTCTACTAAAGCTTGTATTTTTCGCGAGTATGGCCTAATCTCACCCGATTGGAGGAAATAGCCCAGGTAATTTATTTTCCGTTTCATAAATTTGCATTTTTTTAGATTTAGTGTGAAACCAGACTTTGTCAAAGCATCCAAAACATGGTCTAATAGCTGCAGACCGTTGGCTATATCAGCAGAGTAACACAACACGTCATCCATATAAATAAGTGGCTTATCTGTGAGATGAGTCAAGGCTTTAGTAATACACCGCTGATAGACCGATGGGGCGTTCCGCAAACCAAATGGCATAGCAAGATATTCATATTGCCCTTCTGGAGTAACGAATGCAGTCTTGTCTATGGAATCAGGGTGCATCATGATTTGGTGGAACCCTGATGCCATATCTAAAGATGAGAAATGGTTTGCCCCTGAAAGCTGATCTATTTGTTCTTCGATCCGTGGTAAAGGATAGTGTTCGGGTTGTGTATTGGAATTAAGTTCCCGGTAATCTACACACATCCTATATGACTTATCTTTTTTCTCAACTAATAATATCGGACTAGCAAATGGGGAACAACTTTCACGAATTACGCCAGAATCAAGCAATTCTTAAATCTTTTCACTCACTATCTGTTTTTCTGCTGGAGCTAATCTATAAGGACATCGTTGCACGATTTTGTGGGGATCTACTAAATTTATCTCACACTTCCCAGTTTTAACACGACGGGTAGGAATACCATTGGAAAAATAATCGGAATACTTATTTAATATTGATACCAAAGAGTCCCTTTCAGAGCCCAATAAATCTGTATCAATCATTGTAAAATCAAATTTAATAGACTGTAAATCACAATAATTACTTTGTTCCTTATAACAAAAAGTAAGGTTATCGTTATCAATTTTAACACATAATCCTTGATCAAAAATGTCTCTACCAACTATTATAGGGTCTGAAATATGAGTGTCAGGTACCACATGGAAAAGCAAATTCACCGTTAGATCATCAATGGTCACGTCACTTAGAATTTGTGTCTTACTTTGAACATCATCACAGCCTATACCACTAAGATGAACTAGACTGTTGCGCACAGTACCATCAAGTTTGTCACAGTAGCTCTCTTTTAATAATGAACACTACGAACCGCTATCGAACAAAAAAGAAACTGACTCACCAGAAGATGTCCTAAGAGTAGCCCTGGAGGGGCGATGCCCACATTGATGGACTTCCTTGACCGCAGCTCTACTAACTTTCTTCCTTTCCGGACAAGAAGTTGCTACGTGACCAGGCTGACCACATACGTAGCAAGAAACCACAGTCTTCTGCTCCATAGTACGTAATGGATTCGTAACGTCTTGAACCTTCATAACGGTATCATCACGTCGCTTCCTACACTCAGCAATACGATGTCCAGTGTATCCACAATAGTGGCATCTTCCGGGAAATTTTCCCGTGTTTCGGATTTTCTTAGCTTCAATTTCATGGTATTCAGCATTCGACCGTCGCTTAAGAGACATTCCACCAAGAATACGGAATAAATGAGCTCTGGCGGTAACAGTTTGAGAATTCAATTCGCGACGTATTAAGTTGTCCTTCTGGCAAAGTACCGATGTAACAAACCCCATAATAACTTCTTCAGGCATCGTACAATTAGGTTTTTGTTCAATGAGATTCCACAACCTTAATGCGGATTCAGACGCTGACTCTGTGGCATTTATTCGAAAACGTAAAATATCATCAAAATAGTCTTGAATAAATTTAGGACTAGAGAACCTTGCGATTAATAGCTCCTTGACTGTGATCCACGTGATTTCATTTAAATTAAGCTTCGTAAGACATTGAGCTGCACGACCTTTCAGTGCATTAGTTAATGAAACGAGTAAGTGGACACCTTCTAGACGTTGGCTACGTACAATTACTTCCGTCACTCTACACCAACCTTCTATATCTGAATCAGCCTCATTTGGGTCAAATTTAAGGAATGATTGATTAATACTAACAGGTGCTGTTGTGCTGTGTTGCGCTGATAAAACACGGTTAAGCAATTGCTCCATGTTCTTCAAAAGATTTTCAGCATGTGTAGTATTTGGAAGATTTGTTTTATTTCCCTCGGATCCCACTTCTGATGACGCAGAATGGCCATCACTAGGAATAGTGGTTGTCTCCTTACTCTGTGGGCTATGTTTGTGGGTGGGAAATTCAAAGAGGAGTTGACAGAAGTTATAATTATTTGTCTTCAAGGAAAAGTAAATCACACAATAACTTTGGAGAATTAGTAAAACAGTAACAATAATTAATATTCGTCTTGATATTCTTATTTAAATGACGATTTGTCGCAGATGTGGTGCGCTGGCTCTTTTCACATCAATTTCTAGTTAAAAGATGGCCGCCCCGCTGCCACAGTAACGACACTTCGTCTGAATGACATCTGTTGTCATTCAATGTAACATTTTAAATCTCTATCAATATTTCGAACGCCGTCATATATAACAAGAATAATATTTACATCTTTTTGAATTCTTAAAAAATAAACAAAATAGAATTTAAGGTTTCGATTTAACGATGTTGGTATTTAAGTTGTTTAATAGTAGAAGTATTTACAAAATAAAAAATCTTTTTTTATTTTGAAGAAAAAAAAATCTTCTTTAAAAAGATTTTTTTTTATTTTGTAAAAATTACCGAGCAATTACCTGGTAGCTATTAATTAAATTTCAAATTCATATTATTCTTTATTTAAGAAAAATTGTAAAAGTGCTTTTGAATCGTCTACTACGTAACTAGTAATCTGCCGCCGAGTTTTTTGCTGGATATTCTCGGTAGGAACAGCTTTCCGAACCAACAGTAGAGTCGACGATTCAAAAGCACTTGTTTACAAGTTTATTTGAATAAAGAATATTTTGAATACATAGGAACTTAGACTTAAACTTAGACTTAGAATCTTGGAACGTAAAGATTTATTAGGAAATAAACGGTGTATGTTAGCATTAAGCTTTCAACGTTTTTAATAAGGTCAGTAAATCTTTCGCAGTGTTTCTCACAGAAATTGTATCGCTGGGTGTAAAAATTGATGTTAGGTTGTTGAGTGTAAATCATAGATTGTCACAGGTAAGATTTATGTGCAATGCTTCGACATTTTTTATTGAAATATCATCAATTATTCTTACGTTTGTCTGATATATTTTATTTAGTACGGTTTTGCTGCTCCTCTTAAATATTTATTACTGTTATTGTATAGAAACCTGCTATACTCACATCTTATTCTATCGGGTTAGCCTGACTAGTTTCGAGTCCATGCGGGGCACTTGTTCATGATCTCTTTACACTGCGTTATGCGGTATCTACTCGTATTAATAATACTAGTCATGATGATGATAGTCGGTCATGTAATCTGTTCCCAGAAATTGCTCCTACAGTCTGGTTATTTTATATTTTAAAAAACCCTTCGTATTCCTTTTATATTTTAGCAGTTTAGTTAGCAGCCCCCCGAATACATACTGAATTTCATGAAAATCGTTGGAGACATTTCCGAAATCCAGATTATATATAACTCATTTAAATCATCATTCTCCTGCCCTTATCCCACTCTTAGTGGGGCGGCACAACATGTTATAAACATGTTGTCACATGATTTGGCTACGTATTTTACGACTGGCAGCCTCTCTGACGTCAACTTACCTTAGTCATATTTTACGACACTTCGGTATGAAAGTGGGTGGTCTATTTTACTCAACCGGATACCACACGATGGGACAACTTACCTTAGTCACCTTACGATACCTCAGTAAGAAATGAGGGTGGTCATTTAAATATTAAATAAAAGCATTAATCAAATCTCATTCAATAATAGACATGTATACAGTAAAAGAAAGTTCTAAGATCACCGTAAACAAACACAAAATAAAATAAAGCAAGGTCAAAGACGGACGTTAAATAATGTACAAGTCTTGTGAGAGATATTCTTTGATAAGCTTTTCCACCCAGATTGTAACTTCAAGGCGATCCCGATCGTAAAACTCCCGTTTACCCCAACAAAGAATCATAAAATGGCGTAAGTAATTTTTTACATCAACCATTTATTCTTTCAACTGTTCTGTGTTCGAGTTAGTGTTTTGAGTTTTTGGTAAATTTCCTTATTTTTTTCTTTTTTTTTCCTAATATTCAAATTACTTTCTTCTGCTTACAGTTTTTTTGGGAGGTATAATGACAATGAATATTTCGGTGCCATTTGTAATTTTTGTGAAATTCTGCTGCCACATGTTTAGAGTTCAAATCTTATTTGTAAATGACTTTATTTACAGACTCAATTTGAATTCTAAAGCCGCGTACAGACATCACAAGGCGTGCGTCGCGAATAGTTCGTCAAGTATGCATCAACCTGAGGCATACGACGGTACATTTATACATGCGTCCTGAATGACACTTGCTCAAACTGAGCACACAAACAACCACGCATGGTATTTGTCACTAGAAAAATGGCTCGGACAAGGCGAGACGTGCAGATCGCAGCTGCGGCCTATATAGTAATTCATAAAATTTAAAAAAAAGACAAGACGCTAGTGGACAAAACTATTTTTATGAACAGATTACATATTGGGAATACATGAGCTCCATGACTAATGACGCAACAAAAACGTCCGTCTACACGGAGCGCACGGCTCGTACTGAGGCAGCGTTCGCAACGATCGTATAACGCGAACGCTCTCTGTGAGCTTCCACGAAGCTCGAGGCATGCGAGACGAACCATTCGCAACACACGCCGCGTGATGTCTGTACGCACCTTTACACTGTTTTAAAATATCCGAAAAATTGAAGGAAGAAATCTCAACTCAACTTTTGAACACAAATGGCTATCCGATAAAATAAATCCCTTCTACAATAATTAATTAATGGACTTCCTTTGTGAGCCAGCTGTAAGATAAAGGTGTCATTAATATTGTGTCAGTAAAATAACGTGTTTCTTTCTTATAAAATTGACCTTATGAATAAACCAATTTCATGCCGGGGAAAGGTAATCAATCCACCTGAATCATATTAAATAATAATTTTGTTTTTTTTTCGGTATCAGAATATTCCCGAGATAATGTTGAGATATAAATTACGAGTAGATTAATTTACAAGCGTACTAGCTGTTTAGCCATGTGTTGCTGTGGCTCAGTCTGATTTTGAATTCCCCTTAAAACAGAACTCAACAGTTAAAAAAATGCTCCGTTCGCCACCAAACTTTATAGGATCATTCGCTGGGTCATCGTAAACATTGTCTGAAAATTTCATTAAAATCGGTCGATCCGTTACGTAGTCTCATACAGGTCATTCAGACAAACATTCATTTTTATATGTAAGAAGATTTAAATATTTACAAAGTTTCATGATTGCAAATTTAAAATATAATATTGAGCATTGAAATGATTTAAATGCTTTGGCTTGACCGCTGGTAGAGACTAGAAAATCATTTTTAATCATCATTAATCATCATTCCTCTGCCCTTACAACATGTTTTAAGCATGTTGATACTTGATTTGGTTAGTCATTTTACGACCGGCCATCTGCCTGTTCTCAACATACTTTAGTCGTCATTTACGATACGTCGGTAAGAAATGAGGGTGGTATACTACTCAGCCGAATACACACACATAAGTATATCTTCTTAAAAAAATACCAGATAGTATAAATCAATACGCATTACACGATACAAGCATGCTTAGTGCGGAATTTATAGTTAAAGTCATTTCTTATACAATTTATGAGTTTAATAAAGATTATCATTATCAATATCAATGATCTGAATCATGTAAGAAATTACTTGGTAAATTACGTTTTTTGTTGATATTATTATACACTCATGTTGTTCTACATATTTCTGACCAGTTAACACAGTTCCACGTTGAATAATATGTTCATATAAAAGTGATTCATGGTTTCTAGGACATTGCGAACATATGCCGTCGAGCGTCGACATCGACAAATTAACATTAACGATGATGGATATTGGCTCTAACCGAAGCTATAAGTCTATGCCATACATCTCTACTAATAAATCTGATAGTGATAAAGCTGCGAATGTGTAGCGAAATCAAACAAGATACTCATGAATCACATTAATTAAATGTATGTAAATATTGGTTAATAAATACAGGGTGAACGATATGAAGTGTTACCTTTTCAAAAGACTACAACTTTTTGGTTGTAACAAATCTTTTCTTAATCCAAGGAAAAACATGCGAGAAAATAAGCAAAATTTTAAAATCAATTCACTTTAACTCGATATGACCACCTTTTGCCTCGACTATTGCCCTCAGCCGGTCAAAAATTAGTTGCACGCTGTACGAAAGTGATCCTGAAGTATCTTGTGCCATTCACGTTCGATTGCTTTCTTTAGCGCATCCATACTGGCATATTTTTTAGTTATCACTATGCTCTCCAAAATGGACCATATGAAAAAGTCTATCGGATTTGCGTCTGGGGAATCCGAAAGCCATTGCGTGGACGAAATGAAATGTGCAACATGATTTTTCAGCCATTCTTGGTTCACGCGAGCTTTTTGGGCCGGGGCTGAGTCTTATTGAAATGTCCACGGCCAACTATTGAAGTTTTTGCATGCCCACGGGTCTACTACAGCTTCCAAAAGATTTTCTCGATAAGAGGCACCATTTAATTTGACACCAGGCCGAATGAAAACGACTGGAGAGCGTCCATCAGCGGTCACTGAAGCCCACACTATCACTTGTGATGGGAAGTTACTTTAGGTGGCCATTGGAAGGCGTAAATTCTCGTTTGTACGTTTGGTCAAGTAAACACGATCGTTTTGAGTGTTGATAAATCGCTCAATTGGAAAAAATTCTCATCAGACAACACAATTTTTGGAAATTGACCATCCTCGTGCAAGCGCAGCAACTGTTTTGCACTTTCAAGGCGAACTTTTTTTTGCTTCTGTGTAAGATCTTGTGCTTTCTGGAACTTGTAAGGCTTGAATTTTAGCTTATTTTTTAGTATGCGGCGAATGCTATCTTAGGGTATTTTCAATTCTTTAGCCATTTGCCGTCCACTTCGACGCGGACTCCGCACGAACCGCATCTTCACTTTCCGAACCATTGCAAGTGACGTTGCTGTCTTTTTCGGTCCACCACCATAGCGTTTGGTAATGCTGCCAGTATCATTATAACATGTTATTTTCCTAACAAATTTAACGCAATCACACTATTACGTTTCAATTCCATTTCGGATATTTCTCGTTCTACTCACAAGGGATTCAAATGCTTTCGGCAGCTTGTTAACAAGACAACGAATTATCAAAAAAGCAAGTGTGACGTTGCCGCGATCAAAAGTTTAACAGATATGACCAGTATGAAGTTAGTAACACTTCATATCGTTCACCCTGTATATAAGACCTAATTTCGTACAGTGCATAACGCACTGTGCTAATGATAAATTATAAATCCAAAACTTTTTTCTGCGTCAATTAATGGGCAATTCGAGCTAGGTTTGGGTTAAACATATGAGATCATATCAGGAATGAGTAGATCCATATATAAACAAAAAATAACGATATAATCTCGAACCTATATAGCAATGGGCTGGTCATATTTATTAAGGATTCCGGGAATTGCGCTAATGATTTTAGCGATCTCACGTAGAAAAGTCTAACAGATAATACATCAATATTAACTATTTGAGGTTCCATCCTTATAACACGAAATACATAATATAGTAGACGCGGATTTATCCAAACCAACATTAAGACGTCACAGTAACTAAAGATAGTTAGTGTGACAAGCTCAGCTATCTATAGCAGTCACAATAAGCCCCCTTTCTATCGGTCACGTGATTATCGCGTTGTCAGTACATCCGGTATAAAACTAATGAGATGATATTTGACTACTTACGTCCCCGACAAAATTTCCAATAATATCTAACATATTTGATTTAATTGGAGTTCGATGGTGCTAAAAGGAAATAATAAGAGAATTCTTTTACTCTAATTCGATTTGGCACAAACATGGGTTATAGCAAAATAATTCTATCATTGCATATACATTTTAAGGGTTGCTTAGTTACAAAAAAAATAGATTTACAAGTTCACTATCACAGATAGCTAGCAAATTGAAGCTATTGAACCAAATTGAAACTATTACCCCCATCCACAGTCCATCCTGTGTCCCGAATCCAGATTAACCTAATAGAGACAAAACACAGTTTATAAGAGTAAACGAAATTAAAGCGTGTTTTTCTTTCCAGGAAACTTCGAAAGATGAAGCTCTGTACATATTTACTGCTGAGTTTCTTGGGTAAGTTACATTCTATTTCTTACGTATTTATACAGCGTAACTAAATCAATATAACCTATCTTTTTTACCAGAAAATAAGCAATTAATATTTTACATAAAACACTGTTTAGAAAACCACAAGGTTAAAAAATAATTTAGTTTTTTTTTCTTTGTAATGTCACTGATTATTAGATTAACTATTATACGATTAAATTCAGTGGTTACTATATTTAATTAACATTAAATGTAAGAAAATCCACAAGGTTAAAAAATTATTTAGTTTTTTTTTCTTTGTAATGTCACTGATTATTAGATTAACTATTATACGATTAAATTCAGTGGTTACCATATTTAATTAACATTAAATGTAAGAATAAATAAAAAAACCGTTTGTTTAACACCAAAAGGAAAGTAATAGCTTACCTACTTTTAAAAAAAGTAGATGTTGATATAAAACTTATAATAAGTAAAAATAAGTAGAAATAATTCATATTGAAGATAAAGATTCGCGGATGAACAAGTAATATACATATGCTACACACACATACTACACTTTTTTTTAGATTTTATTCTGTATTTCAAGTAAAAAAGGTAAAAATGTCTATTTACCGACAATTTCACTAAGTGCTTTTAAGACGAGTGAATAGGCATTACTTAGATAAGTAATCGCATTAATTGGTTTTCATCAGATGAACTAGCTGATAATCAGCTTTTAGTCAATGAAATAACAAAAGCTTTTTGAATTTTATATTATTATATATCATATTAAGTTGGTTATATATAATGTTAGGTAGTTAGTTTATGTATTAGTCCACTGTTTTGCTCATAAATAGAAATGTACAAAAAAAAACCAACCGCAAATAGTGGTGTACGTAAAAAAATATCTGTGATGTTTAAATTTTAGATTAAAAATTATATCTTCGAAAAGAGAAATAATTTGAATGCAGCAATATCTTTGGCATAACAAGCTATATGGCAACGCCACAGAGGTCTCCAATAAATAAGAATAACATTAGGGTAGAACCTTCGACCCTTACAAAAACCTATTTGTTCAATATAACACACGTTTCATTAACTAAGGGTAATGCAATGGACGTTAATTTGTTGGTGTAAGTGGAACGTGGCCTTTATCGCAACTGGTAACTCTTAAAATGGTTACTCTGTCTATAGTGTTATATCACTCACATTGTGTATTTTGAATTGAACATGATGGTAACCTAAAAATAACGGCATTTTTAAATATTTGACAGTTGCTAGCTGTAAAAACTTAGTGGTCACAGAAAATTGTTACTTATTTACGTTATATGGACATACACTGAACCTTTGCATTTTCAAGGATCGTGAGAAAATAGAAGTTTGCATGTAATTTTACTTTTTTTACTGTTATTTGAGGGTTCTAAGGAAACTTGCCGTGTGGTATCCGTCTGAGTAAAATGTACCACCCTCATCTTTTACCGAGATGTCGTAACAGGCGACTAAGGTAAAATGTCCCGCCGTGTGGTATCCCGGTGAGTAGAATAGACCATCCACATTTCTTACCGAGGTATGGTAAAAGACAACTAAGGTAAGATGACCCGCCGTGTGGTATCCGGCTGAGTTGAATAGACCACACTCATTTTCTTACCGAGGTGTCGTAAAAGGTGACATCAGGCAAGCGGCCGGTCATAAAATACCTAGCCAAATCCTTTAACATGTTTTGCCTACTTCACTTAGATTGGGATAAGGGCAGGAGAATAATGACTAAAATTTTATTTTATTTTTGAAAGCTATTCAAAATGTAAATTCTCTTCAGTGAATTCATCATTTAATATAATTATAGGCTGTAAACATTTTCTACACTAAGCATAGGAGTCTTTTGATCTACATGATTAAACAACGTTTGCAAATTTATATTGACTCATGAAGCTGCGATGAGGCGTTATTGATTGTTAAGATATCTATTCTTTATATTAAATTAAGGTAAAAAAAATCAAAAACAAACATTTCAAACTAATATCAACAAACAATTCATACTATTTCCAATTGGCCCTGAATGTTTGAGTTAAATTATTTTGTTTCCAACTCACCCAAATTATTTGCAAACTGTGGTAATAAATTTCGTACCTCGGGGATCTCTATATCTTCAGACGTAGATCTTTTGGGCGTGTTGCATTGTTATTTCAACCCCAATGTGGTCAGTAATGCTGTTGAAAAATTACTGTGTTATTGTTTATTTAGGCTTATTATTTTTTACTGTTTATGATTTTTAAATATTTATTTTTATTAGGCCATCCACAATATATACATTAAATACATTCTGAAGATACAGGATACATTAAAAAATTAAACTAAATGCTATATTAATTAAAGATAAAGATAAAGCTGTAAAAGCCTTTTGGGCTAAAACGTAATAACCATACGAAAAATAACAAGACAAACTGCGTATTGCTTATTCTAAATCATATTTTACAGAACATTATACTTGTAGATTCTGTTATTTAATCTTTGCAATAAGTTATACATAAACCTACACATATTTTTATCTGAAACTATATTTAACCGACCATTATGTTGTCTAAAAATATCCAGTAGGTATTTAGTTTTCAGGAGTTACAAGTAGTGATAGTTTTTGTAAAGATAATTATCATTTACTGCAGATTTAGAACTACACAAGTAGGTTATATTATAAAGTAGAATAGACCACCCACATTTCTTACCGAAATGTCGTAAAAGGCGACCGAGGTAGGTCTACCCGCCGTGTGATATCTGTTGAGAAGAGTAGACCACGCACATTTCTTACGGAGGTATCGTAGACGGCGACTAATCTAAGTTGACGTCAGGCAGGCAGCTGTTCGTAAAATAACTAGCCAAACATGTAACAACATGTTTAAAACATTTTGTGCCGACCCAATTTAAAGTGGGATAACGGCAGGAAAATAATGAAGTCGGTTATCTTACTTGGGATTTTTAAACTATAGCATTAGAAAATTTTATACGAACGTATTTTTTTTTAATTTTGTTTTTATTACCTTTAAGACTAAAGCATTCCGTAAATGAACTTTCAACTTATGGCAGACCGAGGCATACCGCAAAAGTTCTGGATATTTGTTCTTATGGAGGCTCACAGGAATTTTCTTATGAAAGAATATTACTGTGGGAGTTTTCCGATTTTCTCGTATAACGTTATTAACGAATAAAATATACGGTAATGTGTTTTAAATGCTTTACGTATTTCTTTAATATTGAAATTAATAAATTGATGTTCATCATGGGAAAAGAATTTGAGGGTAACATCCATTTATATATATCGTGATATAGAAATGGCTTTTAATTAAAGATTTGACTTGATAATAGATAACGTTGCTCAATGTCATCCTATTCCTATTGAATTACCAGGATTTTTATAGCCTAAGTTACCGTGGCGTATGAGCATTATTTATGCCAAACTACATCGATAATGGTTCAGCAGATTCATAGTGGAAACGTAAGAGACGGACTGACAGATTTTTACTTTTATAACACTAGCTTTTACCCGTAACTTCTTTCGCGTGTTGTCGCGTGATAGGTTGATAATAGATGGCGCTTTTCAATTTCATCCTATTCCTGAAGAATTAAAAGGATATGTTGCCCCGATATATAAGGTATAATTGTGCCAAATTTCATCAATATTTGTTTAACGGGTTCGGCGTGAAAGAGTAACAAATATATATCCATACACACAAACTTTCGCATTTATAATATTAGTAGGATATTATTAGTAGAATTAGTATAGAATCAATATGTTTTCAATATGTATTCGACTTGTTAGTTCCTTTACTGTATTTTAGTTACTGTGACTCGTAAGTAGGTATACTTTATCTCGCATCTATGAGTTTCTTCTGTAACAAAGCGAGAAGGGACAAGTTTACTCGTAAGCTCTCAACCGCACGCTGCGGGCTGTTGCAAAATGCAGTACTGTGGTCTGGCGTAGATTCAAAGTTTTTTAGCCAGTTTAGTGTTTTTGTTGCAGTTTGGAACTTGTATTATAATGAGTTTATATCATTAAAGTTTATTCTAGAGAAGAACTTTGTCTATTAAAACAAAGTATTTTGGTAGTAATGTTCTATGGAATCAATACATGATCGCCATAATAGGTTTCATTATCAATAAATCATGTATCGGTAGATCCGTAACAGCTGAAAATCTTTAAATTAAAATGGCGATTAGTAACGTATGTATAATAGATCGAAGCGGCGATGAAGGATGGAATATTACTAGAACCTTCTAAAGACGGACAGACGGACAGACAGACGGATGGACATACGGATGGATGGATAGTCAGATAGATAGACAGACGGACAGACGAATATTTGGACAGACGGACAGTCGGATAGACGGACAGACGAACAGATAGACGGACGGATAAAAGGCATAAAATCTTATTTATTTATATATCTTATGCCATTAATCCCTCATAAATCATAACCTTGGTCTCATCAAGGAAAATATAAGTGTATATGGCTTGTATTTCGCTTTACGAGAGCTATCTTGATTGTGAACAGACGTTTCAAATAAAAAAAGAATTAAATTATATTTCTTTAAGGGTTTTGACAATGATCGATTGAAGAATCCATTCATATAGCATTTTTTGTGGTTGAAAATTAGATTAGAGACCACTTATATCTCGAGTGAGGCGCTGCATACAAAATGGCTGTGCATTTATGAACCAAGATGGCTTAGTAATAGTAACAAAGTGATTACATATATAACTAAAGTCACATATAGTCATTAGTTAGAATGTTGAAGTGGTATTTGTCAAACATCCTACCGTCGCTGCTGTACAAAGATTTTTAAATGTAGAAAGAGTCACATATCCTTCAGCTTCATGGTCACACGACATTGAATGCAAAAAAACTGATGCGAAAAACTGAAAACTGTCTACGGTGGCATGCCTAAGGCGGGGCCTCCATTCAGCGGCTAATACATGTTTCCAAATGATTAGAAGAGCAAAATAAATAGAAATACCATACCTTATATACATTTCCGAGTTTCCGAGTTTCTTGCTGGCTCTTCTCGGTAGGAACAGCTTTCCGAACCAGTAGTAGGGTTGACGATTCAAAAGCACTTGTTTACAAGTTTATTTGAATAAAGAATATTTTGAATTTGATTGAATTTGAATTTATCAAGGCGTCTTTACAGACTTATACATAATAGTATACATCACAGATTTAGTATTAAAATGACTTAATTCAATTAGGCTTAATTTAGTTACATACTCATCATTCTCCTATCCTTATCCCACTCTTAGTGGGGGCGGTACAACATATTTTTTTGAAATGTTGTTAAATGATTTGGCTATGTATTTTACAACCAAACGCCTGTCTGACGTCCACTTACCTTAGTCGCCTTTTACAGCATCTTGGTAAGAAATGAAAGAGTTACCTAGCTCTTCCAAGTTATGGGCCACAAAACAACTTTTTAATTACGTCACTTTAATACTAAGATAGCGATATATAATAGTGGTTTTTTTGTACTTCTGAAGCTTTTGCTTTGCTATTAGTATCAAATATTATCCAATATTTATTATAGACCAAAACTTCCGTTACAACACTACTTATGTACTCGGCTAAAATTGGCTTTACATTTGTAAAGCACTTAGCTTAAGATTTGAGTGGGTTTGAAACTTCATCGGGCGTGAGATTTCGGTAATCCTCTGGTCGATATATACTCATGGTTTAACATGTATGATTGTTATGATGTTGATGATGATGATGTGAACATATGTTACACATAATATCCCTAGAATGATGTGCGTGTGATAAATTGTTAATACGAATTATGCACAAAAGTTTTAACAGAAAAATTCAGTGGCGCCTGTCCGGGGTTTGAACTCGTGACCCCACTGAAAGGTCACATTATCTTACCGATTGCCTATCACAGCTTAGGTTTGAACAGTAAAGTAAAGTAACGGCCCGTTACTGTCCAATGGCTGGGCATAGGCCTCTTCTGTTTGGAGAAAAGGATTAGAGCTAAGACCTATACGCTGCTCCAATGCGGATTGGTAGGTTACATATATCGTTAAAATTCTCTAGAGATATGCAGATAAGCGAAAAGCGTGTGATAAATTGCAATTATCAATTAGACACATAAGTTTTAACATAAAACTCATTGTTGCCTATCAGGGTTTTGAACCCGCGATCCTTCAAAAGAGTCAAATCCGTAGAATTCTCTAGAAAAATGCAGGTTTCCTCACGATGTTTTCCTTCACGGAAAACGTCTGATAAATTGAAAATATAAATTGGGCACATAAGTTTAAATAGAAAACTCATTGTTGCCCGTGATTTGAACCCGTGACCCGTCGCAATAAATAGACAGACTCCTGAAAGAGTCGCGCGTTTTCACCGCATGGCTATCACAGCTTATGTAGTATTTTAGTTTGAATACATTTTTTCCAAATCTTTATCGACTATTCACATGCACGCACATGCAGACACATTAGTTTAAATAGAAAACTCATTGTTGTCCGGGATTTGACCCGTGACCTCTCGTAAGAAAGAGAAACACTCTTGAAAGAGTCGCACGTTTTCACCGCTGGGCTATCACAGCTTAGTTAGTTTAGTTTGAATACTTTTTCCAAATCACAAGCGTTTATTCAAACGGTTGAGATAGAAACAACGTCCAGTTTACGAACAATATTGCAAACACGAGTCCGAAAATGCTCTTCGGTACAATTAAAACCACAATGCGGATTGTTTAAACCGCTTTGAGATTGGAGTTGGTCGGTTACATTACAACTGGTACGTAATTTACCCGAATTTATTTGTGAAGTGTATGTTATATTTTACAACTGTAATCTTAATTCAGACGAATATTTTCTCAGTGTAATATATAATGAATATAATATATATAATGAATATGAACTATTTGTAGTAATATTGTAAAGAGGGAAAATTTGTAATTATTTTTATAATGTTTTCACACAAAAACTACTGGATCGATTTCAAAAATTCTTTCACCATTGGAAAGCTGCATCTTTACTGAGCAACAAAGGCTATATAACATTGTCAAAATATATAGTGAAACCGCGGTATATTACTTGTATTAAATATAGTAAAAGTATTAGGGGAAGATCGCCGCATATCTAGTATCCAGCTGAGTAAAATAGACCATCCTTATTTCTTATCCAGGTGTCGTAAAAGGAGACTAAAGTAAGTTGACCCGCCTTGTGATATCCAGCTGAGTAGAATAGACCATCCATATTTTTTACCGAGGTGTCGTAAATGCGACTAAGGTAAGTTGACCCGCCGTGTTGTATCCGGCTCAGTAGACCACCCTCATTTCTTACCAACGTGTCGTATAATGCGATTAATGTAAATTAACTTTAGGCATGCGACCGATCGTAAAACAACTAGCCGAAACATGTTGTGCCGGACCCACTTAGAGTGGGATAAGGGGAGGAGGATGGTGAGTTTATAATAAGGCAATATTTACAACTTGTGTTATTATAAATTAATATTAACAAATTATTACAATCAACTTACTTTCCGGCCACGTGTTGCTGTGACTCCAAACTAAAAAGTTACGAAAAATGCTCCGATTGCCACCAAATTTTACAAAATCATCCGATGGGTCATTTTGATTATTGTCTGAAAATTTTATTAAAATCGATCCAGCCGTTTCTCTAAGGACAAACAGGCAAACTTAAATTTTCATATATAAAACAAGTTTGTTTTTATAACCTATCTAGTACAAGGTTCTAATTAATCGAATACAGACAAAAACAAACTTTCGATCTTGTAGTAAAAAAAAGGTCATTTATCTTTCCTTCGACCTAGTATATTTCGGCATTCAATCGGGGTCTATTTGTAATCTCGCCCCTATATATTTTATCACGTTAGACTAATCATTTCAATTTATATGTGACACAATCAGTTTTTACACGAATCAATTGCTTAGTTTCACAACTCCCTAATAATACGAGGTAATAAAATTCTTGTAAGCTAATAAAATGGTGATAGAATAAATTTGTTGGTTTAAGCTGTAAATCAGCTGTTATCTAGATGACGATGTTTTGTTTTTTTAATCAGAAAAAAACCCCTTATGGTTCATCGTGAGTATACCCCATGTCGGACTCGCATCGACTAAAACAACCTGAGTACTCCACCAAGCTGCTGGTGGCGGGGACAGGGTACCGTTGGACACATTGCCCTCATCCCCGCCAGCAGCAACTGTTAACCCCCAGAGATTTAATAGATGAACTGTTTAAATGTGTATTTAGGAATCATAACCATAAGGTAACCATAATCATAAGGTGTCGTAAAAATTGGCAAAGTTAATTTGATCCGCCGTGTGGTATTCGGCTGAGTATACCACCACCTCATTTCTCACCGATGTGTCGTAAAAGGTGACTAAGTTATGTTGACGTTAGGCAGGCGGCCGGTCGTAATTTGACTAGCCAAAACATGTAATATGTGTAAATAAACATGTCGTGCCGAACCCACTTAAAGTGGAATAGGGAAAATGATGATGTTACTTAGCCTAAGCTGCTAAAACGAAACCAAAACTCGCTTTCCAAATCAACTACTCTACTTTATCAAACAAAGAAACCAAATCAAAAATACGGTCTACTTGAAAACATTTCACGCGAATGAGGATTTCATCAAACAGACGGGCCTTTGTAGCCCATTTATTATACGGATATAATGCATGTTCGAGTTGAGTTTAGCTTCCTTAGGGGCTGTCAGAACGTAGCAAGTTTGTTTGCAGACAGTTAGTGAATTTTACGCGCGGCTGCAGACACCGGCTTGATACACCTATTGAGGAACATCAACTCTCAATTTATAGTTGATTCAGTTTGTAGTTAGCGCTCATGACGGGTTGTTTGAGCGTGAATTGGTCTAACTTTGGTGTTCTATAACTTCGAATATATTTTATAGTTAGTAATAGTTTTCCTGTACCTTTGCTACGTTATGGTTGGAGTTTAGTTGAACTTTATATCAGGGGAGGACCATAGAACATTAGATTTAGTTTTAGAGACCTACATACCTCAGCATCCTACATGAAAAAAAATCAGTTAATTCAGTATATATTAATTAGCCACAAGAATTATTTTATTTTACGTTTTTATAAAAAAATAGACACGAGTTTGACACGAGACATCAATGACCGTAAACGCCATTAGAACCTTAGCCTAAAACTAAATACGGTACAACTAAACAGGTGCAAGTGCAAGGAAGACAAAACTATAATGTTATTCTTTTCTTCTGTTTTTTGAACAAGCGCCCTAGGTCGGTCAACCATAAGTATCAAAGTGAATCTCAATTCATATTTATTTTAGACCACCCTCGTTTCTTGCCGAGCTGTCATAAAAGGCGACTAAGGTAAGTTGTCGCATCATGTGATTTCCGGCTGAGATGAATAGACCACCCTCTTTATTACCGAGGTGTCGTAAAATAGTACTAATGTTACTTGATGTCAAACAGGCGGTCGGTCGTAAAATACGTAGCCAAATCATGTGACAACATGTTTATAACATGTTGCGCCCACCCCACTTAGAGTGGGATAAGGGTAAGAGAATGATAATGATGAAAAAGTAACTAATTGTTTTATGTATTTAGTGAAATTCTTGCGTCTTTTTAATCAAAAAGAACCGTAGATTTAAAACGATAATACTCGAAATATTTTGCCCGGCAACTTTGTAATAAAAAATTTGTGGTTGACAAAAATGTCGTGAACTTAAACAAGATGTGTTTATTCGGCGAAAAGTTAAAGAAGTTACGTTTGCATGAATAAAAAGTCATGGCATAAGTTTGAGAAATTTTTTACATTAATTTGCCCATTTAACTTTATTGTTACCCTTAAGTTGAACATTCCAACAATCAAAAGCCGTGGTAACTTATAGGTTAGAATACAGAATTTTCAGGGGTTTTCTGGTTCTAACTCCGGACTAGACGCTTATGTGTTTTGCATACAAACTTACGTGTCTTAAGTGATCATGCCATAGTCGACTTTTACGACACCTCGGTAAGAAAAAAGGTGGTATATTCTACTCAGCCGGATACCATACGGTGGGTCAACTTAACTTAGTTGCCTTTTACGAGACCTCGGTAAGAATAAGGGTGGTCTTTTCTACTCAGCCCGATACCACACGACGTAAAGTGTAATAATAAAAGATATAATAAAGTAAAAGTAATATAACTAAAAATAAGTGCTTTACGATTGATTTAAATTTTTGAAAAAACCTGTATATCCTTAATTATGGGATATAACAATTTATATACCCAAACTAAGGTAATAAAGCTAAAATAAACAGCCGCAAATCTTTGGTAAATAAAACATACTAACTATTAAATAAACATAGCTTCTAGTAAACCTTAGAATGTAAAGTATTGAATAATAAACGTAGAAAACGATATGCGGTACAGGTTATAAAAGTCTTTTAATTTCAATTTTCTATTTGAAAGCGACATACAATGAAAGAAAGGAAGCCATAAAAAGAAAAGCATACATTTTCTCTGCGAAGGAAACTCAAAGGATATTAACTCTTTCATAAAAGTAAGAAACTTGTACGACAATAGTGTCTAGCGTAAATGAGACCATTGATAACTTAAAAATACGTATGGAGTTTGTGAAGGCAATTTTACCATTCAAATATAGCAACGGGCAAAGAAAATTTCTTGTAGGAAGAAAAACGCATATTTCCTTACCAAGGATATTAAGTTCCAAGGAAACTTGTTACAAAAGCTTTGTTCTTGTTGACCTGATAAGGTTTTTTATGCACTGAAGCTGAGTTGAAGAGTAAAAACGTGAGAAACGTATATAGGTCGTAGTACAAAAACTAAAATTGGGCATAGAGGGAATTTTAGTTGGTACAAACATAGTACATCTACTAATTTATTGTTTTCTTCATTATCCTCCTGCCCTTATCCCACTTTTAGTGGGGTCGGCACAATATGATGTCACGTGATTTGTATTTTACGACCGGCCGCCTGCCTGACGTCAACTTACCTTAGTTGCCTTTTACGACAACTCGTTACGAAACCAGAGTGGTCTATGTTACTCAACCGGATACCAAACGGCAGCTCAACTTACCTAAGTCGCCTTTTATGATACCTCGGTAAGAAATGAGGGTGGTCTTTTATATTCAGCCGTATACCACACGGCGTAACATCTGTTGTATTGTATAGATCAGCATATTAAGCAAAGAAAAAGACTGTTGAAAGGAGAGTACATGAAAATGAGATAAGAATGTTAAGGTGAATTTATGGTGTGACAAGACTGGATAAAATACGAAATGAGTATATAAGAGCAATTCTGAAAGTTGCGCTCATTATACAATAAAAAACTGATGGATTGAAAATCACGTTCCCACCAAACGAGTGTTAAATATGAATGTGGATGCATATGTGACTAGAGAGAGGCCAAAAAAGTTGGATTGTTCGAAGTATGACATTCATATTAAAGGAGAGAGGAGAAGAGAGACTAGAAGAGTAAAACAAGGAGAATGATTATATACGCGAATAGAACAATATGAATATAAAATCGATGTAAAATAAGTCTGTTTAACGCATTTAATAGCAGATAAAGAATGGATTAAGTCATTATTATATAAACATACGGTTCGCATCGCGTTAAAATAGAATTACCGTTGTATAAGTTCCTTCGTTCGTTACCACGGTGGATGCAACTCTGGTGAAACATCGAACCTTATACAAAGGTAATTCGATTTTGTCGCTATGTGAACAGTATATTTATGTAATAATCAGGATTAAATCATGTCATCTATATACAAATTTACGTCCATTCAAGGTGGGTTAAATTGGGTGAACAGGAGTTACATACAAACAATCACATACTAACGTACACCCATACATACAAAGTTACTATATACATACATACGTAAAAATTCTTAGAATCTCTCTGCAAAGGCATCTGGTATCTTTTGTTTGAGAGTAAATGGAAACAAAAAGGGGTGGACTCTTAGATAAGTGTTTGAACCCTCGGTACTCAAATGCGACATCAAAGTTACCCTTTGACATTGCCAGTCAGCTACAATGCAAAATCATAAGTCCCCTAGTTGCTATATACTTGATCTATAATAAGCAATGACGTCTTCTGGTTTGAATACAGCCATCAGTTAAGTTAGTTACTTACTCATATATAGTACTAGCGATCCCGCTCCGGCGTCGCACGGGTATAAATTTTATAGCCCATGTCACTCAGTGAAAAAAATTATGAGACTTTGTTTTATACTAAGTATAGATTGAGACCCTAGGGCCATGGAGTCAAAGTGCAAATTTTTTTTTATCCGTTTTAACACCTCGGCTGGCTCCTTTTTCGCACAAAGAATCAGCTTAGCGATTCAGCGCGGAAACTCTGCCAGCATTCTTGGTACCATTCCACGTGGGCATGATTTCCTAGCGTGTAAGTAGTTTAAGATAGATATAACTTGTACATTTTTGCTTTAAATAAAAAAAAAAGTATAGATTAAAGGATGTATTCGGGCAAACCTAATACTAATGTCTACTGGTCAAAATACCCTAAATAAAAAAAATAAAAATATGTATACTAATGCCTGTTGCATCCGATGTAGATAATGATTTGTAAAAGTTAAGTGACTCGCGGACATCTGAAATCTACTTTGAGCGGTGTAAACTGTCCGCTTCGTAACTTAAGGCTGCTATTCAATGTTATAAATGATTCGTAGACAGTTGCTTTTCCACCAGAGTTATGCTAATCCATGATTTAGAAAGGCGTATTTCAGACAGTAATTTATGTTTGATACTTATTACAAATATGCCGTATCTAAAACGTGTTATATCGTTCTTAAAAAATTTTAACTTCTTAATATGCATGTTCTACCCTTTTTTCATAGTACTAGCATATGCCAGCGGTTTGCCCGCGTGATAAGTTTTGTAGATCTACAATTCTCTAGTACATTAGTATCTCTGATCCCCTATTCCTTTGGGAAAATTGCAATATCTTTTAGTAAAAATCGTAAAAAAATCGTTTAGTAGATTTAGAGAAAATTGATCACATAAAGACAAAGAGACTTTGTTTTATAATAAGTATAGATATACACCCCAAGTACCTATATACTATACTGCTATATTACTATATTATACTATACTATACTGTACTGAACTATACTGTACTGTACTATACTATACATGGTTAAAATATGTTGTACCGACCCCATTTAGTGTGGGTGTGTTTAGGGGCAAGAGACTGATGAACTTATAATATATTGCACGCTTAGTATTAAACTGACCGATTTCAAAATTAGGTTTATTTGAGTTAGATACATTGTGATCGTTATTTCAATGCCATTTATGACATTACGCCACTAATATTTTCTTGATCTTCAAATTACAGGCTCTCGACTTTTGTAGGCGCTACGTAACGCTTACTGCAATTTGAATAAAAAACAAATTTTTGAGTTCGGTCATTTTACTACTAAGCGTGCGATATATATGTTGTTAATTCTACAAAACGTGCTTACCTATACTAACTGATCAGTGAATCCAATAGACATTTTTTAACTTTTAAGTAATTAGGATATATTTAAAAAATATCCAATTTAATTGAATTGAATTTTTTTATAAATATTTAAATCTATTAACTCTAAATAAAAATTAAGGAAATTTTTATATTTTACGATGGCTCAATAGAAACTAAGTATATGAGATTAGCGTAATCCCATTCTTGGTGAAGTTGGTAACTTGCTTAAAGTCTTAGCTAAGTACTTTAAAAATTGAAGTCAATTTTAGTCGGGAGCTTGGGACAGTCTCTTGTGTCCGAACGGGGCTTTATCGGACGCTCGCTGGAGTTAGGTCCCCGAGGCGTTCGATGCATCCGGTGCTCCCGATGCATCGTCCAGCGGAGGGAGGGGCCACTTTCAGAGAGGCCCCGATCCAGAGGTGGCGCACTCTGGGCTACAGAGTTGCTGCTGGCGGGGATGGGGGGCAATGTCTTCATGGGTACCCTATCCCCGCCACCAGCAGCGTAGTGGAGCACACAGGTTATTTTAGTCGGTGCGAGTCCGACATAACCGTCGCCTGTCCCCGTCGGGCGGCGGTACCCATAAGGGGTTTTTTCCTGTTTAAAAAAAAAAAAAAAAAAAGTCTCTTGTGTAACTTATACTCGATGAGTTCTTAAATATTTCATAAAATTCAATATGAACTTTAAGCGACTAGCTTAACTGTACTAATTAAGTTATAGGTGCTTTATTTGTATTTTTTTCATATTACACACATCTGAAATACTTTACACGTTTCTTCACATAATTTACATAAAAATTAATCTAAAAAGAACGTTATTAAATATACAGTTAACCAAAATATTAGTGTCATCTAAACTGTCTCACAAAGTCTTCAAAAGATGTCTGTCTGTAAGCGATCGATTTTCTCAAAGTATACTAACGGATTTTTGTACGGTTTTTACTAAAAGGTACTGCAATTCTTCCGACAGGTTTACATTAATAGTACATTACGGTTCTATGTACATTGTCACGGAGTTTAAAAAAACTCGCCTGCTGGGAGCTTCACACGTGTGCGCTGCATAAACCAACAGAGATATACTAAAGTAATGTACTAGAGAATTGTAGATCTATATAAACACTACAAAAAAGTCTTGAACAGCATATCTTTATCTCTTATGGTTAACTCACTGTAACTAATTTTATGTTCAAAATTTTAATTAAATCAACTCATCATCAATTTCAACGCGAAGCAGCAGGATTAGTTAAATTGTATGTATTGTCCATTTCTTAGGCATTCCTTCAGCTTCAGTGCTTAGTCCCCTGGATTTTGCTGGTTTCTGTTACACTGGAATGCGACCATAGAGATTTTTTAGAGTTTTAGAATCTGTGGCCGATGCTCCGGTATACACAATCCTTTCTACCATATCGATCGGTTTAAATAATTTCATCTTTATAATGAGCTTACCTTTGCAATATAATAAAAAATCTATAAATATAATAAATAAATATAAGGGACACTTACACACACGGTCGTCCGTCCCCAAGGTAAGTAACTTAATGCTTGTGTTGTGGTAGACAGACAACTGGTGAATATATACTTATATAAGTTTTAAATACATACTTAAATACAAATATACACCCAGACTCGAAGACCAACAAATTCATTTATAGAAAATGTTAGCCCGTCGGCGGGAATCTAACCCGCGACCCGCGGAGCTGAAGGCAGGGTCACTACCTACTGCTCCAACGGGCCAGTCAAAGTCTATAGCAAGCTACAGCAGGTTGTTTATTATTATTTTGTTTGTATAAACGTATTTTTTGGGTTATATGCGCTGGGTCTAAATATGTAATAATAAACTTGTTCTATTATTACTTTACTTTTAGTACATTATCTTTATTTCCTATAAAATATTTTGTATAAGACGTTAAATCGGATTTTATTAAATGTTATTAACAAGATTATGGTTTAATTTTATTAACAGTTATTATTATTTTACTGTATTATCTTTATCTGCGATGAAATAAGGTATTATATCAAGTTTGTGTTTTAACAACATTTCAGCTCTCCCCTTTTTATCTTAATATCGTCACAAACTTGTTTAATGGCAAACAGAAAGATTTTTAATACGAAAGGGTCGTAGAAACAAAAGAATATAGACTATGAAAAAATAGGAGAATGTTTACATCAAATATTAACTGAGCAATATGACGAAAATATGATAGATAATTTTAATCTCTGTCCAATATATCTTATGTCGATCTAAATTGAATAACAGGAGGAACTAATTAATGTTAAGATTCCGGCTATACTCACGTCTTATTTTATCGAATGAGCCCGACTAGTTTCAAGCCCATAGCGGAACATGTCCACGATTCGGGTGTTAACCATTATATTAGGTTCGATAAGGCTACCGTGTTATCTAGAGAAAAATTTCTAGTACCTAGATAAATACATGAGGCGATTGAAATAAGCCGTCACCCGAATTTTAACAGAGACTGTGGGTGGGCACTGCCTCCAGCGTGGAAACCTATTTTTGGCACTACCGGTACTACTAAAGACCTGCTGAAACCGGACACCGTAAGCATCGCATGCACAGAATTCTTTCGGGCATCCGATGACGAAGACCAGAGCAGCGACGGGGAGTGCTCAGAAGACGCGCGACCAGCGCCGCTGCCGTCCCTCCCCCCGCTCCAACCACTCTCGAGTCGCGCCCTGCGAGCTGCTACACGCAGTTCCCGCCGCGATGACGCCGCGTAAAGAGCTCATGAATAAGAGCCCCGTATGGGCTTGACTATGGGACTAGTCGGGCTCATCCGATAAAATAAGACGTGAGTATAGCCGGAATCTTAACATTAATTATGAATACCACTCACGATAGTTTAAATTCAAAAACAGGAGGAACCTTCTATTTTAGCTTAAGTTGGTATATATCTGCTTGTATTGTATAGGTAGTAACAGCCTTGTATAAAATATAAATATATTGCCAATACATATGTGCCTTACGATACGATTTGAATCCGAAATCGTAGTAAAGAAAGTTTATGGTTAGTTAGGGATTGTTTTCGTTTCAGAATACTCAGTTATACTAATTACAAACAAAAAATATCAAAAAGATCTCTTTTTTTGAACACTAACTAATGCTGTTAGCCTTGAAGGCTTTAACAGCGTCAACGGGAGGACGGGCGGGCGCAGAAGCATCGTCGGATGTTGAAAAAGTGGACAGCGAGTTTCGAGCGAGCTTAAAAAAAATCCATTTATGTTAGCTAAAATTGAGATTGTATACCCGGGGTGAAGCACCAGATACCGCCACCGCTTTTTTGCTTTTTTAGTTGTTTTTTTGTTATATTTAAAAAAACTGAAATTTAGCATGCAGAAGGTTTGGGGGAAGAAAATCGATCTAGCTAGGTTAAAAAAATCGTTTCATCCCTGTTTTATGGCATTAAAAAAATAGAAAAATTTCTATTGAATATATAAATCACTATTTGTCCCGTTTAATGTCAAGTCAGCGTAGCTTATTCGTGGAACGGGTGGTCACGAGAAATCAAAATGCCCCGATGAAATGATGAATGAATGAAAAATGGATCGAGGCCCATCTACCCTATTATTATTTTTTTTTTTAGTTTCTTTTTTATTTTGTAAAAAATTACCGAATAAGGCTCGGTCAACAAGGTACTCTGAGGTATGTTACATCGTCCATTCGTCCTCTACATATATTTAATGCAATTTTGGTTAGTTTTAAAATTTTGTATCCAGCCAGTCGCTCAGCAAATTTTATCTCTAGCTCAAATTGTATTAGCATACGCAGCAGTTAAATTAGCATTTGCCGTACATAAAGATAACAGTTGAAACAATATTACTTTACCCTTATGAGTCCTAGTTATAATTCGTACGTCGTAAAACTCCGGTTCTCTAATCACACAACTTAGTTAAGTTACGTTCTCATTGTTATATAGTTTTGTTATGTATCATTAAACGTTACTAATATTACTAATAAGTATTACTCGTGATGAGTTGAATAAAATTTTAATAGGAAATAATATGCCTTTCTTACCGAGGAGTCGTAAAAGACGACTAAGGTAAGTTGATCCACCGTGTGGTATCTGGCTGAGTAGAAGAGAATACATTTATTTCTTACCGAAGTGTCGAAAAATGCGACAATGCGAATGAGGTGTAAAATGGGACTAAGGTAAGTTGACACGCTGTGTGGTATCCAGTAGAATAGAACGCCCTCATTTCTTACCGAGGTGTCGTAAAAGGCGACTAAGGTAAGTTGACCCGCTGTGTGGTATCCAGTAGAATAAGATCGACCTCATTTCTTATCGAGGTGTCGTAAAAGGCGACTAAGGTAAGTTGCGTCAGATGGCCGCTCGTAAAATACCTAAGCAAATAACCTAATAAAATGTTTAAAACATGTTGTCCTGATCCCACTTACAGTAGGATAAGGGCAGGAGGATGATGATGGCGATCACCCGTGATAAGTTGTAATAGCCCAGCGGTAAAATCATGCGACTCTTTCAAGCGGATCACGGGTTTAATCCCAGGCAGGCACCTGAGTTAATCTGTTAAAACTCATCATGAGTCTTATTTATAATTGCAATTAACACACGATTTTACGACAAGGACAACATCTTGAAGAAATCTATATATCTCTAGATATTCCAGATCTCAGATCTAGAAATTTTGGTATATTTATTACCTACCAATTCACTTAAGAGCAGCAATAATACACGTCAAAGTATTTATTAGATCCAATCCTTCTCTCCAACCACAGACAGGAGGACTATGCCCAACAGTGGGATACTAAGAAGTTATTTTACTGTTTAAGTCATTCCACTGGACTTTTACATCTCTAAAATATTTATTCTCCAAGATTCGTGAAAATAGTATTCATTGTTGTTGCTACATTTTATATTCAAAAATTAGAATAACTTAATTTAATATTTCTTAACAGTTACGTTTTTAGCATACAAAGCTCTTAGTTGTTTTATGAATTAAAGAAATAGACGTGACTAGAATAGAGCGAAATAAATTAATTAACTTTGGGATCTCCGTCTGATTACTTTTGTGTTACTGAGTATATTAACAAGGGCTTACTTTTACAAATAAAATAAATATAATTAAATCAATATATCAAGATGGAAATAATTACTTATGGGTTCATATAGAAAATTTTTCGTTAGATGTTGGCGTGGTTTACCACCCTGGTGATACTAACTTTGATAGGTTTCTAGATGTATACGAGACACAGTTACAAAAACGAAATCGGGCAATTGTATTTGGAGATTTTAACGTAGACCTCCTAACAAAAAATTCAGTACAAAATAAATACAAGCAAAGAATGAAGGAATCAGGATACAAAATACTAAATAAAATCAATAAAACTTATTGCACACGAGACGCACTCACGAGAAAATCTATCTTGGACCACATCAGCACTAACTTAAAAAGAGAAAACTATACCTTCGCTATTATAAATACATCTATGTCAGATCATAAACAACTTTATTTACAAGTGAACAAATGGAAACCACCTCCAAAAGTAAGACTAAATTATGAAAAAATAAACTATGATAAATTATATAACACAATAGAATCACGTGGACTTGATGATGTGACTAACCTTTACACGGAACTAGAAATAAAGTTAAAACAGTATGTACAAGACAGTAAATCATTCAAGACAAGAGTTGTAAATACACCACAAAAGGATTGGATTAACAACGATATAATAAATGGAATAAGACAAAGAAACTTTTTATGGCTACAACACAAGAAGAATCAGGGAAATAAGACACTAGAAAATAACTTTAAATTAATGAAAGTTAAAATTGCTAAATTAATTCAAACTACAAAAAATTCTTACTACTACAAACTATTTACAAATTGTGCAAAAAACCAAAAAAAAATGTGGTCACTCATAAATAATTTAGCCAATAACAAAATAAAATTAAGCGACACTCCTGCGAAGCTTTTAGTTGATTCTAAATTAGTTACTAGCACGAAAGAAATATGTGAGGTCTTTAACAAATATTTTTCTAACGTAGGATCCATGCTTGCCGAAAAAATACCTAATAAATACCATAATACCTCAATACCAGTTATTTTTAAAACAAATACAAACAATAATTATGAACTTAGGACACTAGTCCCTTGTGACACAAATGAAATAATCAAAATTATTAAAAATCTCGACTCAAATTCTAGTAGTGGTATAGATAAAATAAATACGAAGGTCATTAAAACTTTACAAAACTTAATTTCAGGAAAATTAGCAATATGTTTCAATAAACTCATGATGGACGGGGAATTTCCAGATACTTTAAAGATTGCAAAAGTAACACCGATATATAAATCTGGGCTCAAAACTGACCCTGAAAACTATCGTCCAATCTCTGTGCTACCGATTATGTCAAAAATTTTAGAAAAAATAATACACAGGCGTCTTTTAAACTATTTGGACTCTTTTAATTTTATATCCGACCGCCAATATGGATTTAAAGCTAAAAACAATACTACTGCAGCTACTGTTGACCTCACAACAAAAATTAGGGAGAACATAGATAACAAAAAAATTGTGGTAGGTGTCTTTATTGATTTAAAAAAGGCATTCGATACTGTAAGTCATAAATTACTATTGGAAAAGCTAGAAAATATTGGTATCAGAGACAATGCACTTAAGTTATTCAAATCTTACCTAACAAATAGGTTTCAGGTAGTCAAGATAGGTAATTTTGAAAGTAGTGCTTTACCTATTAGTTACGGAGTTCCGCAAGGTTCCATATTGGGACCCTTATTATTTTTGATCTACATTAATAAAATTGCCGATTTAGGGCTACACGGACATTTGACACTATATGCGGACGACACGTGTTTATTTTATTTTGAAACTAATTTAAATGACGCTATCGCTAAAGCTCAAGAAGATTTAAATACACTATTCGAATGGTTTCAATTTAACTTGCTTACTATAAATATTACCAAAACCTGTTACATAATATTTAAGGCTAAAAATAAAAAAATTCCCTTACATAATCCTTTAACTATTAAAAATATCGTATTAGAACAAAAAACTTGCGAAACATACCTAGGTCTAAGAATGGATAATTACTTAACATGGAACAAACAAATTGATCATATTAAAAATAAATTATCTTCACTAACTGCGTCACTTTATAATATAAGCAACTATGTACCTAAAAAAGTTCGTTTAAATATATACAATTCCCTGGTTAAATCACATTTATTATATCTAATAGAGATATGGGGTAGTGCTACTAAAACTAAGTTAAAAGAATTACAAAGATCGCAAAATAAGATTATAAAAATACTTTTTCGGTATCCATACTACACATCAACACGAAAATTTTTCTCAGAAACTAAGCTAATGAATATTAAGCAACTATATATATATATAATACATGTATTCTAATTAAAAAAATAATTGATAAAACCATCCATACTAGTTTATCCTTTAAAAAAACATTTCAAATATCTAAACGTAGCCTTCGTCGACCAAGTTTACTTGTTTTGCCCAAATTCCATACAAATTATGTCAAGAAAAATATTACTTATGCAGGAGCACAATTCTTTAATAAAATACCTACTAATATCAAACATGTAAGCTCGTTAAACTGTTTTAAATCACTTCTCGCAAAATACATAATTGAAAATTACACATAATAAAAGTTTAAGAATAATAAAAAAATCTAGTATAACTAAAATAATTTGCAGTCAAACTATAGTTAAAACCGTTTAACGAGCAGGTCTTTTGGTGACCGCCTAAGTTAGTTAAGAGTTTATGTTATCATGTAAGTGGCCATTGGCTTTTTTTTGAGAATAAATGATTTAAACCTAAATAATAATTATAAACTATTATTCGACATAAAGCCTAATACATAAATCATTTAACTTATATAAGACTAGCTTTTACCCACGACTTCGTTCGTTGGGACTGTTGTCTTGTTATAGGTTGATAATAGTTGGCGATAGACCTCGGGAAGAGCGAAGGTGTTCTATTCTACTAAACCGGATACCACACGGTGGGTCAACTTACCTAAGTCGCCTTTTACGACACCTCGGTAAGAAATAAGGTTGGTCTATTCTACTCAGCCGGATACCACACGGGGGTCGACTTACCTTAGTCGCATTTTACGACACTTCGGTAAGAAATATGGGTGCACTTTTATAATCAGCCGGATACCACACGGCATGTTGTCTCAATATCTATTGATTTATTAATATGTAAAACTTATATATCTGCAGTCTATAAATGCATACAGATAGCGGATCATTAACGGTAAATTAATTCTCTTTTATTAAATTGTGAAATAAAATACCGAACTATCGCCGATTCAAAAAAAAATAATCGTACCCCAAAAAGCTATAGAATATTAGAGAAAATTTAAGAATCTAAAATAATAAATATGTGTGTTAAATATAAATCTAACGCTATTTTGCAGTCTTCTAAATTTAAATTTCATAAAATTCATCTTACCACCTTCATTTCGCCAAAGTTTGGCAACGTGTCCTAATTCGATTTTAAAGTTACCTGCCAAGTTGTGTAAAAACTTTAAACTTATCGGAAATCTGTCGGGCGAAGCTTTTAAAGTGTTATCATTCGGATAAGTACGTACATACAAAATACGTAGCGTAACTTTATTTGGATATTATTTTATAACAAAACTAGCTATGCCCGCGGCTTTGTGTGTGTGAAAATCAGTGTTCAATAAAATTTTCCCGCGTAAATCCCGACCCTGTGAGAACTCTTAATATAATGTAGTAATAACTTTTTAATTTTTTAAACTTTTTTTTTTACTTTTTTTTTAATGTAGTAATAACCTTTTTCACAAATTGCACAATATTTTACTAAAAACCGTACAAAAATCCGTTTAGTAAATTTTGAAAAAATCGATCACATACAGCTTTTGGAGACTTTGTTTTATAATGAAAACGGAATATGAGGATGGATATAAGACAAATTTAAATTAATAATCGATCAATAATCGCCTTGAAGAAATTATATTCCATGTAATTGTAGGAAATGTGAATACAAAATGTCAATCATTTACTTTTACTAGATCAGGACTCGATTCGACTACGATTTATGGATAGTTTTGGTCAAAAACACAAGCTTTTTGGAAATTTGGCTAGTTGTAAGTTGTATGAAGGGGAGGAGGAGGTTAGGAGGGATAATGGCGGGTGGTTGCCATTAACCAATCAAATCTTATCTTTGAACATCTAAAATTCTTTGACATAACAAATGTATTTTTTTAAAATAAATATATGATAAAAAAATGGTTTTTTTAAATAAATATATGGGACACTTACACACGGTCGTCCGTCCTAAAAATAACTTAATACTTATGTTATGGTAGACAGACAACTGGTAAATATTTTTGTAAAATGTTTTATTGAGTTTATTGAATGTTTAATTATTTTAGCCAAATAAGGCTCATAAAACATGTTTAATTCTAATAGATGTTTGATAGTGGATTTACAGTCAGAGAACCAATTCTTTATTGGTTGAAAAAAATACCTATAGACTTAAAGATCGTGTATAATGTATATTAATCTGCCTATTCTGTTTGAGTACGATATAATCAGTTACAAAGTATATTCTACCAAAACAGTACGTGACTGGCGTTCTTAGAAACGAGAGTTTGCGTTCACTTAGCACTGATTTAGATTTGGGTCGAAAAGTTTTATACTGCGTCTTTTCTATTTACTTTTTAGTTCAAATCATAAATGCAAATTCCGAATCCAGATCTTCGAATTTAAGATTCCTAGCACAGTGATTGCTAGTTGATTTTATATTGCTATAGTGCCTGCTAATTTTTTTTTCAATTAATAAAAAAATACCTTCAATTATAAACTTTCCTTTATGAACGATGACTTTTCCTGTTTCTGAAATTGAAAGCTATTGGATATATAGGAAGATATAGGGACGCATTTATAATATTACGGACTGTAGTGTATATAAACTAATGTTGTATGAATATAGCACACGCTCAAACACGCACTAACAATTAACCACATGTCCCTCACGTCCACTCTCACCAAGGGCTTTCGTGTTACTAACGTGGTGCATCATGAGACCGTGTATGTTTCTTTGTACATCAGTATTAGTGTCAGTATTTTCATGTATGTATTACATATTATATGTGTCTTGTATATAAATATACAAGGTAAGTTACACATCTCAACCCACATACTCTACATAGACTTAAGAAATAAATAGTTCTATAATAATTATTGATAACGTGTGAACAAATAAGGAAAACGTAATCCAAAAACAACTTCCATATATTTTTAGTACATTATTGATTTAACAGTTTAGACTCACATTGAAAATCAAAAGTAAGCTTGTTATGGTTATGGCAGGCAAAATTTTACTACAAAAATAAAATCATTATACTGAAAATAAAATTCAGGATAAATTAAACTATTCAATATTCTAATTTAAACGTGATGAATATGTGTTGTGCTTATAAGATGAGCTTTATAAAAAATAAGTTGTAGAAAAATTTATTTCCTGTAATACAAAATATTATATATTTTGCATAAATGACAGCGTTTGATAAATGGTCCCGTCTGACACGAATATCACTTTAATACTGAAATCGTATTAATCATTTGAAATACAAATTCCCGTCATGTACATGAGCCCCAGTCTCCTCTATTGACCGATTAATGGCTGTATACCTGTTTTAAAAAGTATAGTAAACTTGCTGGACATAGGCCTGCTATCTCCGTTGTTGTAGAGAAGGGTTAGAGCTAAGACCCACCAAGCTGCTCCAATGCGGATTGGTAGGTTACACATGCCTCCATAACTCTCAAGAAATATGCAGCTTTTACGATGTTTTGATGCTATGACCGTACCATAATGATCAGACTGCTAACCAAAAAAATATAATAATAGTATAATATATGGGGCAATTACACACTCGGTCGTTCGTCCCCAAAGTAAATTTATACTTATGTTATGGTTGTGAAATACCGGTAATATGCAATTTTAAATAAATACTTAAGTGCATAAATACAACCAAACTCAGGTCAGCCAATGGTTCTTCTTCTTTTTCTACTACTCTCATACCGAAAACCACATCGTCCGGTTGTTTCATTGAGACGTCAAATAATAAAAAACAAACACACTTCGGCATTTATAACAAAAGTATGGATTACATTATACGTAATAGCTTACAACTTTAAGAATAAATTTAGTTAAGCTACGTTATTCCGTACATGTAGAATTTCTCTCCCATTTTGGGTAAACGCTGAACTGTTGAATAGATTATGCAAATTGAGGTCGCAAATCGTCTAATGTCTTATTGCAATAAACAGTGAGTACAAATTAAAGCAATTTAACTGAGACCATGTAATTTGTATATATTATTTCACTATACATACTCGTATAATAAAACAAATAGGCGGTGGCGCCATATTCTTTTTAGTCAATGTAGATTTGGTTTGTGCTATATCGTTGATTTCCCTTTTCGATTTCCTAGTAATTGTTAGTAAAAACAATGGATATCTAGACGTGGATATATTTAAATTTAAGAAAGAATTAAATAATCTGAACAGGTTAGAAATCAACTTCTTATAGTCGGTGAGATCATTTTCACACACACGTTAACTGTAAAATATGGCATCCGGCTGAATAGAATAGTACCACCCTCATTTCTTACCGAGGTGTCGTAAAAGGCGACTAAGGTAAGTCGACCCGCCGTGTGGCATCCGGATGAGTAGAATAGACAATCCTCATTCCTTACCGAGGTGTCGTACCTTTATATTAATAACTAAATAAACCACCAAAATACACTCTCATAATGAATTGACGCCGAAAATATTAATATCATTTATAAGTATCCTTCGTAAAAAAACAAAACGTTCAATTTCAATTACCTATTTCGAATATCAAATAATGCTACATAAAATTAATTTTACTAAATCAAATTATACGGTTTCTCTGTCAGTTCCAAATTAACAAGGTATTTATGCGACACCGAAAGTTAACCTACTAATTACGTCAAATATAAATAGAGGTGAATATAAACGTGACATTTCAACCGCTGCTTAAAATAATTTCGCAAAATAAGTATTTCGCGTTTGTACTTTCATATTTGTACTAGCAGCGCTTCTCGGTGTCACCTGCAATACAAAGATTATTTTAAATAGTAAATAGTTCTTATTGTTCTTATTAGTAAACTAGATGCGTGCGTTAACCCCCACGTGAAAATCAGATTGTCACAAAGTTTTCCCGTTATTGTGAGTTATTGTGAGTTAACCATAAGAGATAGGGATATTCTATCTTGGACTTTTTATTAGTATTTCTGTAGATCTACAATTCTCTAGTACATTACTTTAGTGTATCTCTGTTGATTTATGCGGCGCACGCGAATAAAGCTCCCACCAGATGAGTTTTGTACAACTGCGCGAAGTCTTCAACAAGATTTCCTTAAAACCACAATGTACTATTAACCAAAACCTTCTGGAAGAATTGCACTCCCTTTTAGTAAAAACAGAACAAAAATCCGATTGCTACATTTTGAGAATATCGATGAAATACAGACAACTTTGTGGGACTTTGTTTTATAATAAGTATAGACAGCAAAATAACTGTCATATACTGTCCTACTGCTTGGTAAAGACCTCTTTTCTTTTTTGTTTAAAAATATTAAAAATGGCGAGTGGTGGTCTCAGTTTGAAAGACCCCATATATATCGGAACGTCTTCAGAGAAATGATGCTTTCCTTATAATGGTTTTACCTCCATCCTTAAGCATATGATTGGTTGCGAATATCACTTAAGTAAGAATATCACTTATGGTTTATATAAAACAGAGAGGTATATACCGGAGGTTTCTTACTCAAGACGTCCGTTTTCTGATTTATATTGTATTAAAGCACCACAAGAATCGGTTATTTAATAGTAGATTAACATAAAAGAATACTTAAAAGTTCGGCATACAAGTATTGTTGTTTCAAAAGTATCTATCACCCCAAACTCTGTCAAGGACTTTATCGATCGTTATGGGTGAGGGACAATCTGTATAATCGAGAATATATTTTACACGAGCAAAAATGTAACATAAAAGTATAGAAACCTGCAAAAACATTATTAGTATACATATTTGGACCCTCAAATTTAATATTAACGTAGAATGATCGTAATTATACTTAAACCGCCGTGTGGTATCCGGCTGAGTAGAATAAACCGAGGTGTCTAAGGTAAGTTGACCCACCTTGTAGTATCCGGTTTAGTGAAGGTCATGTCCCTGAAAGTCCTTTGCGACTTTTCCAATTCAATTTTTTCATCGAATCCGGCATTCAGCATTCCTCAGAGCTGTTGCAATAGACAAATACCCACCATAACTGGTCAGTAAGGGTGGATATTTGGTCACACCAACGGGTGCGTGGTGTACGTTTCCCTACAGCTTGCCACCCACAACAACCAACTTGTCAGGGCTATTAGGTTGCCGATGGACGATGTGACCAAAGAAACCGAGAGTTCTTTGGTAGCAGATGGTATATAGCCGAGTCATAGTTGTAATCATCATCATCCTCATCATCCTCCTGCCCTTATCCCATTCTAAGTGGGGTCGGCACAACATGTGATTAACATGTTGTTTCATGATTTGGCTGCGTTTTTACGACCGGCCGCCTGCCTGACGTCATCTTATCTTAGTCGTATTTTACGACGCCTCCATAAGAAAGAGGGTGGTCTATTCTACCTAACCGGATACCACACGATGAGTCAACTTACTTTAGTCGCCTTTTACGACACCTCGGTAAGAAATGAGGTTGGTCTATTCTACTCAGCCGGGTACCATACGGCGGGTCGACTTACCTTAGTCGCCTCTTACGACACCTCGGTAAGAAAAGAGGGTGGTCTATTCTACTGAGCCGGATACCACACGGTAAGATTATGTAAGTGATAGTAACACAATAAATAATGACAAAAAGAAGTTACTCGTATTCTTTATCTTTATCTAATTACACATAAAAAAGAGAGACAGATAGATCAATACTATGTACTTTCTCGTAGTTGTAATATGGCATATTTTAGTCTGAGTTGCCTCCTCTAGTATAATAACTATATGATTTATTTTCACAAATAAAAATGTAATTTTAAAATACGAACTGTATATAAAATAGTGAAACCGCAATATAATTTCTACAATGAACTTTAAAAGAGTTTTGAACAGCACAAATTGAAATTCAATGCATTTGTGTTTTCAGTTCATTCATTCAATGTTTACATTTTAGCAAAACGGAAATTGAAATAAAGGATATATATGAAATAAGGTTATGCTATGAGGTTTATTGGAAATGAAGTTGAAATAAATACATTTATATTTTACTTTGGTATTTAATATTAGTAATTTATATTTCATTATATCATCATTCTTTTCACCTTATCCCATTATAAGTGGGGTCAGCACAACATGTTTTAACCATGTTGCGACATGATTTAGCTTGGTATTTTACAACCAGCCACCTGCCTGACGTCAACTTACCTTAGTCGCCTTTTACGACAACTCAGTAAGAAAGAAGAAATAGGGTGGTCTATTCTACACAGCCGGATACACGGTGAATCAACTTACTTTAGTCGCCATTTACAACCCCTCAGTAAGAAAGAGGGTGGTCTATTCTACTCAGCTGGATACCACACGGTGGGTTTATTTACCTTAATCGCTATTTTCGAAACCTCGGTAAAAAATGAGGGCGGTCTATTCTACTTAGCCGGATACCACACGGTGGGTTAACTTACCTTACCTAGTCGCCATTTACGACACCTCTGTAAGAAAAAGGGTGGTCTATTCTATTCAGCCGGATATCACACGGCAAAGCGTGTTCTAATATCAAGTGCAAAAAATGTAAACTCTCGTCTTGATCTTGGATATTAATTTTAATATAAAATTACCATATAAGATTTGAGATGAGAACACTCGCATAATACATTAGACGGCTAGAATTTTTTACGCATTTGAATACTCCAGGCCTCACAAAGATATTTCAATTCATACTCATAAAGAAATTCATTTCCGTATCATGGAATTATTATAACAATTTCTTCTTTTTCTACGTGCCGCGGAAGCAAAAATCCGATACGTTCTAAGCGTCTCCCTTTATATGGCTATGAAATACAGCGATTATCATAAAGGCGGCATTTTCGTCATTCACTGTTCCATTAGATGGCGGTAGGGGAATTGAAGCCTTTATATATGCCATATCGTGGGCGTATGCATACTGAGAGATGTAATAAAATGCAAAGATGTCTTCATAAGTAAATAAGTATTATAATAATATACTATCAAGGGATTCACATTCGTGGCAATTTGTTAATGATTGAAGAAAGTATTGCGATATTTCTTCGCTTCTTCTACTTCACGTCTACTGAGTAAAATTGGTATTGATTTATAGAAGCAGGCATTACTTTGAGAAATTCTATGGTACAAGGATAGACTCCTCTACGAATTAAATCGTAATGCATTACGATTTTGTTCGTAGAGCCTATCTTTCAGATGATGCTTCGGTTTTGGGGCAGAACGATCGTGGAGGTTGTGGTAGTGGGTGTGTGTAGTGCTTGTGTGGAGTGTTGGTGTTGGCGGCGTTTTGTAATACGTGTGATGAGTTGTCCTATATGTATGTATGTAGGGTATGTAATTGTTGCCTGTTTCATATATTTAGCTTTACATATATTATGATGAATGACGACATGATGGTAAAAGGAGTAGCGCCAGAGTTGACGAATGATAGGATAGAATAGAAGTGAAAAACATGTTGTGCCGACCCACTTAGAGTGGGATAAGGACAGGAGAATATATATTATATAATACTTCCTTTAGTCATTCTAATATATTTGAATGAGTACCTGGGTGACAGAGCCTTGTTCGATATTTTTTTTAATAAATAAAAAAATAATATTTAAAAAAAAAATAGATCTTCTCTGGGATCGATTCTATTATTCTGAATTTGAGACCGCCCTTTATCCAAAATAGCTATCATGTCTTTGCAATTGACAGCGTAATTATCCTTTGCTTTCTTATACAATTGTAGCACTGTTTTTAATGCCCGAGAACAGGTATAAAACAATTTTTCTTAATAAAACCTAGCTAGATTTTTCCCCCCCAAAATCCTCTACATGCAGAATTTCATGAAAATCGATAGAGCAGTTTCCAAAATTCAATAAAATAATTTATTTAACTTCTTTAAATTATTTGATGATTTTATGATATGGATGTCAATATTATATGTGGAAAATCTCACAGCCCCATAGAGGATAACATCAAAATTATTAATAAAAATGCTGTCACGTTAGCGCTATGATAATAAAACGTGTTCTTAGCCAGTCTACGTAATAATCACTTTGGATTTTCCCCGAAAACAATACGTGATCGGCAAACTTAGAAATGTTTGTTTTCACTTAAGAAGTTTTCGGTTAACCAAATCGGATATCGATGCCTAAAGATTAGGAGGTTTGTTTTACTTACGTTTACTTACGGATAATGCTAAGATGATGTAGGTAATAGGTTACGCCTTGTGGTATCCGGCTGAATAGAATAGTACCACCCTCATTTCTTACCTAGGTGTTGTAAAAGGCGACCAAGGTAAGTCGATCCGCCGTGTGGTATTCGGCTGAGTAGAATAGACCACCCTCTTTCTTACCGAGGTGTCGTAAAAGGCGACTAAGGTAAGTTGACCCACCGTGTGGTATCCGGTTTAGTAGAATAGACCACACTCTTTCTTACCGAGGTGTCGTAAAATACGACTGAGGTAAGTTGACGTCAGGCATACGGCCGGTCGTAAAAACGCAGCCAAATCATGTGACAGCATGTTTATAACATGTTGTGCCGACCCCACTTAGAGTTGGATAAGGGCAGGAAGATGATGATGATGGTGGAGATAAAAGGTTAAGATATTCAAAAAATTTTATGGCCTTCATCGCAGATATAGAAATAGTCTTGGGTGGTTTAAATTTAATACCTTCTGACGTTCCTATTTGCGAGCCTCGAGAACGATCTGTCTCATTAAGCTATAGCACCTAGGTGCCTGAGTCTTTATCGGTAATTTTTGAAAAGATATGTAATTTAAAAAAAGAAAAAAAGAGAAAATGCCAATGACACGTGGAACTCGACCCCGGGTTTTGAATTTTTTTCTCCGCCAGTTACCCAATGGGCTTTCTAAGTATTACGTTTGACAGCTAAAAATATAATATGGATTCAATTCTAAATTTTAGCATTTTTTCAATGCCCGAAAACGTGGGTGAAACTACATTTTTTGGAATAAAACCGATTTATCCCCTCCAAAACCCCCAACATAAAAATGTATCGTAACATAGGAATTCCCTTGTGTCATATCTAACATCAAAATTGGGCTTTATTCATTTGTTTTGTATAACTCGATCATAGTCTATAAATAAATCTGGAAGCACGTGATAATTTGACGTATCCCATTTCTATTTCGGGTCACGTAGTCGCTGTCCTGTAAGTTACATGGTCCCCACATTTAACATTTTGACGGGCAATTTGGCAAACACACATGCTGGGTGCCCACTGAAAAATCGCTTTATAGATATTAAACTAGTTTTTACCCGCAACTTCGTTTGCGTGGACTGTTGTTATAGGTTGATAATAGATGGAGCTTTTCAATGCCATCATATGCCTGTAGATATATGTACATATTCCTATATGTTATTCCGGTGTATGAGGAATAATTGTGATAAATTTCATCGATATTGGTTCACCGGATTCGCCGTGAAAGAGTAACAAACACACATATTCACAAAATTTTGCATTTATAATATTAGTAAGATATTATAGTAAGATAAGATTAATTTCCTTTCTAATCATAGATCCCAATTATCTCCCTTTTTTCGATATCGTCTTTCTCCTATTTATTTCCTGTTTTTTTACCTTTATATCAAACGTTACCTAATAATTTAAATGTTTGTTAGTGCCGTTCTAATTGTTCAGTATCTACCTATATCTATACTAATATATAAAGGTGAAGAGTTTGTTTGTTTGATTGATTCATTGTTTGAACGCGCTAATCTCAGGATCTACTGGACCGATTTGAAAAATTCTTTCAGTGTAAGATAGTCCATTTGTCGAGGAAGGCATTTTGCTATATAACATTAAGCTTAGATGAATAGGAGAGGAGCAGCAATAAACAATATTATGAGAACAGCAAAATTTAAAGCTTTTCTTGCGTGCGCTAAGTAAACAGTGAAAGTTATTCAAAAATCATGTAGTGCAAAATTGTTCCCCTCTTAAAGTTCTAAATAAAAGTCCGGGGCAGCATATGTCTAGCTTTTAAGGATAACCGACTATCCATTTTTATTGTTGTCAAAATATATTGCGGTTTTAATCTATCCACGCGGGCGGAGCCGCTGGCGATTGCTAGCTTAATATAAATCTCTGTTTATTACCAATGCCACAAAGTAATCTACACTCAGTACGGAGTTGTAATTATGAGTCCCTCGCGTTATGGCTATATTTATCACTGACAATGTGATGGCATACCGACTTAATATGAAAACTCCTGTAAACTCTCCATTGGCATACATTTTCATTCATATTTAATGAAATTCCTTATGCAAACGACTAATGTCGATAAGAGCATATAGCTCACGTATATTTTCTATATGTGTATTTAAAAAATTTATTATCATAGAAGTTCACTCGCGAATCTATGATAGAGTCCCAAATCATCATAATAAACAACAAAAATGCAACTCAAGAAGATAAAAAGCACCCCAGTAAAGTGAAAACGAATATACTATATCATAACTTAATATTAGTATTCATTTTGTTCAATAAATTTAATGAATATTCTGAGCTGATTGCTAGGAGACTATCTTATATTGCGGATAGGTGGATAGAGTAATGCAACGTGCAGCTACATAACTGTCCGGCATATGTAGATTTTTATACAACAGTAACTTTGCCAGCGGCTTTGCCCGCGTGGAAATTAGTGTCACAAAATTTTAAAGATAAAAGTAGTTATTGTGAGTTAACATACTACAATTGTGACATAATATAAACATACTATTGTGTGTAACATACTATTGTGAGTCAACATAAGAGATAGAGACATCCTTTAGCGGACTTTTTTGTAGTAATTTGGTAGATCTATAATTTTCTAGCACATTACTTTAGGTTATATCTTCTAGTTTACGCGGCACACGCAAGTAACGCTCTCGGCAGACGAGACTTTTTAAAATTTCGATTCATGTAAATTCTATTCAACACAATTTACATGAAACGGTAATGTACTATTAACCTTCTAGAAGAATCATGCGTCATTCGGCGGATTTAGCTAAGTTACAGGTATATAAGCGATATAACTTATATTAACCCAAGTATTACTATACTTACAAGATGAACTCAAAACCCTAAGAAATTAGTCTTAAAAATATATTTTATATTTAAGTTTTAATTAAGTAAACTTAAGTTTCAATTTGAGTAAAAACAAACGTAACATGTATTTAATTAAGCAACCCCACGCTGTAATTTGCGTTGCGTCACTGAGAGTTGCAATTCCGAGTCCCTCGCGTCACCGCAAAGGGTTCATCAACGGATGTGACGGCTGCGAACTCAATTCTGAAACTCGTGTCGTTAACCTTGCATTTTTCTAATGTACGAGCACTAGGTATTAATTTGCATAATTTTTTCTTTGTTTATACATAAAAATAAGCTTTAAAATTAATAATTTTGCATTCTTATTAATAACTAGCAATTGCCAACGGCGCTCGCGTGGAAAGATTAAAACCGTAATAAAGACTTTTTATAGTAGACAGTAGAATTGACGATTCAAAAGTACTTGTTTACAAGTTTATTTGAATAAAGAAAATTTTGAATTTGAATTTGATAACCTTAAAACTGATTTATAGATTATTAGATAGATAGAGAATTAGGCGTTACTTTGCGGAAATCCATAATACAAAAGTAATAATAATTTTTTTGCGATAATTCGCGATGAAGTAAAATAGAAAATATATATAATGCTGAATGTAGAGTGGACAATCCGTTTTCATACCTGTTCCATGCAAGTATGAAACAGGTTAATCCACTTTAACCATTTTTAAGGTAAAAAGATTTGCAATTTTGTCGTAGAGTCGATCTCCTGATGATGCTTCGGTTGCGGGATGAAACGATTATTGAGTTTATAATAGTGAACGTATGTTGTGCTTATGTATTGTGGTGGCGGTGGTAGAGGTTTGTGCATCAGTATGAAAACGGATTGTCCACTCTACATTTAGCATTATATATATATTTTCTATTTTACTTCATCGCGGATTATAGCAAAATAATTTTATTATTCCTCTTGCATAAAAGTATTGACGGTTTGAACCCAGCGCAACTATCCTTTTTACTACTAGTACTAATTTAAACATCTGAAACTGCTAATATGCGGCTACTAATTTTTATCGTGTCAATATGTTAAACATGTAATATGCCTACATATACTCGTATATCTTCTGGTTGTACAATACATTCAATCTGTATATTCCTAGTTAAATAATAAGTGTTTGTTTTGAAACAAAAGGTTCATTTAGCATCCCATTGTTAGCAACTGTGGCATGCGGTATACAACTCAGACGCGCATTTATTTTGCGGTTGTACTGTATGTTTGCACAAGCTTGTTATAGTTGCATTAAATAATGTTATAAAACAAAATTAGTAAGACTATTATTTTGCTGTAATACCCAGTAAAATAAAATATATGTAATACTTAATAAAACTGCAACCGAAGTCCATAGCAGATTTCTAAAATGGCAAGAGAAATTGGAGAAATACGGTTTAAAAATCAATCTGGCCAAAACAGAACACATGCTCTGTGATTTTAGTGGTACTTCCAATTTTTTACCAATTACCTTAAATGGTGTTGTTTTGCCAGTCTGCTCCGACTTCCGGTACCTTGGTTCGCTTTTCCAGAAGAACGGTGAAGTAGATCGCGATGTGAGAAATAGAATGAATGCGGGATGGGTGAAGTTGCGAGAGGTCTCAGGAACAATATGTGACTCCCGAATGCCCTTTAAATTGAATGTGGATGGATGCATGGCTAGGGGGAGGCCGAAAAAAAGATGGATGGATTGTGTGAAAAATGATATGCATGTTAAAGGAGTGGCATCAGAGTTGACGAATGATAGAGGAGAGCGGAAGAAGAGGACATATTGTGCCGACCCCACTTAGAGTGGGATAAGGGTAAGAGAATGATGATGATGTTTAATGTAGTGTAATATTTGTGTTCATACCTGATACATCCAGTATTCGAAAAATGATGTGTGGTATCCAGCTAAGTAGAATAGACCATCTTCATTTCTTATCCAAGTGTCGTAAAAGGCGACTAAGTTAAGTCAGTCCACCGTGTAGTATCCGGTTGAGTGGAATAGACCACCCTCTTTTTTACCGAGGTGTCATAAAATATGACTAAGGTAAGTCGACGTCAGGCAGGCGGCCGATAGTAAAATACGTAGCCGAATTATGTGGATTTGGCATTTAATAAAAGAAATTAATCATTACCTCCTACCCTTATCCCACTCTAAGTGGGGTCGGCACAACATGTTACAAACATGTTGTCATATGATTTGGCTACGTAATTTACGACCGGCCGCCTGCCTGACGTCAATTTACCTTAGTCGCCTTTTACGACTCCTCGATAAGAAATGAGGGTGGTCTATTCTACTCAGCCGGATACCACACGGCGTTAATAAAAGAAATTAATATTAAATCAAATATGGATGAACAACATAATGAAATCAATAATTCATAAGCAAATACACGTTCCCATAACTCGGAGCAGAAAATGGCTACGTGACTAGAAATGTTAACCTTAATAAATCAGAACAATAAATATATATTTCCATTAAAGATTTATTACAAGTGCAGGGCTATGTTGGGATTAATTCTGTGGTCGATAAATACTTCGATTCTAGATTCTCCTGCCCTTATCTCGCTTTAAGTAGGTTAGCACGTTTTTTTCTCTTTCAATCTCTTCTATTCGTCTAGTGCAACTCCTCACATGCAAGTACTTTACACAACCATCGCTTTTTTGGCCTCCCTCTAGTGCCATATTTATCAATTTTAGATTAATAATGAAAATCCTAATAACGATGACATATTTCTATTATGGATACGGCTCGAAGAAATTTGAAATTAGAATACTGAAATTCTATATTTAATAATAAATAAAGTAGATATCGAATTAATTAGAGAAATGCTAAGAAAATTACTTTTTCTACGTAAAAGAGGATTAAAGTAACAGAAATTAAAACATAAGCTGCTTTAAAAGGATTAACTGTTAAATGTGAAAAATTCTACGTAAATTCACAAAGTGAAACACTATATTTTTAAATGTTCTCTATTTAAAAACAATAAATACTTTGAAAAAAAATGGTTGTTTATTGCACTTTGTAACCTTTCTTTTTTGTAGAAAAATTCTATAGATTATTTTTGCAATTTTAAATTATAAAAATAGACTGTACATTTTGGTGTTTTGCAAAAATTATAAACATACGTTAAATACAGAGCGTGTATTTAATAAAGTTTATGTTCATTGAAGTTTTTAAAGATAAGTTCACAGTATTGCAGAATAAACTGATAAAATAAGAGTTTAAAACAATATGTCTTTGAAAAGTTAATATTACTGAGTATTTAATATTTTTTCAAAAACTTTGAGGTATCAGAAATTTAGAAGACCAGTATTTTTTTCCCAAATTAAAATAATTTTATAAACATTAAACTACGTTATTATTAATTAAATTAATTAAAAAAATTAAATAACGCATTTGGTAACAAACAAAATTGAAAAAATTAAGACTTCATAAGCTCATGGGTTGCAATAGTGGCACAACTTAAAAAAACACGTTTTTCAGACAAAGAATAAGTGTAAAGGTTAAATGCTAAATAGTAGGTAAATAATATAATAGTAAAAATGCTAAATATTCTTTAGCAGCAATATCTGCAGAACTCATAATTCAATATGAGCCGTTCGTTTAACCAAACTAAAACATTTTTATTCATTTAGCTTAGCAATAGAAAACTTTAAACCCATTTATCTGAAAACGTGATTTTTGTCACTATTGCATGCCACTATTGCAGCTCATGAGCAATATAATTAACATGATATCCTTTATGCCATGTCACTTACAGTTCCTATATGTGCCGTGTGGTATCCGGCTGAGTAAAATTGACCACCTTCATTTCTTGCCCAGGTGTAGTACGAGTAAAAGGTGACTAAGGTTAGACAGGCAACCAACCGGTCGTAAAAACTAGCCAAATCATGTAATAACTTGTTTAAAACTTGTTTTGCCGGCCCTATTTAAGGATAAGGGACAGGAAAATGATGACTTACAATATTTAGTACCTCGATGACCGAACTTTGCTCGGTAATTTTTAAAATGATGTAAAAAAAATTGCGCAGGTGGGGCTCGAACTTAGGTATTCTCACCTCTCTAGACCGCCCGTTCCCCAAATGAACTACCATGACTTTACCTTTGACAGCGAAAAATTGTGATTATAGGTATTCAACGTAAATTTCAAAAAAAAAAATTTAGAGCCCGAAATCAGGGATAAAACGACATTTTTTTTTAATAAAACTTATCTAGATCATGCTTAATAGTTATATTATATTAGTGTCAATTTAATTATCAATCGCTAGGAACATTTCGCTCAAATATAAGTAATCCGTACAAAGCACTTTGTTTCACTTGTTTTTTTGAAACGAAAACAATTTCGAAGTAAAAGCTGCCTAAAGGTTAATGAAAAACAACTAGAAGGGAATAAAATTTTTTTGTCTACGAAAAAGTTTACTTAGTTAATATATTACATGAAAATACTTTTAGCGAATAGATTAACCTTGTAATGACAGGCCGAATCGAAAAGAAAAATGTATTGGAATATTTTATTCCAACATTAAGTTTTAATTTTTACAAAACAATATTAAAATAAATGATAAAATAAGAATAAATAAATTATGTGCATTTCATAAAACTTCAAGTACTACAACCACCACGAGTATAGTGAGACAAGCACATTTACTACTACAATATAAAGAATCATTTCTCTCCGTAACCGACGCATTATGTCGTTAAGTCTATCGGAGTAAAACGATTGTAGAGATTGTGGTAGTAATTGTGTGCAGTACTACTGTAGTAAGGTGATGGTGTGCAGTATATGCGTTTACTCTACATTTAACATTATATATCGCTCACTTATTATTAAAGAGACCTAATTCAGAATTAGTAAAAATTTCAATGTCATCTATGACATCACGCTGCGATCTATTAAAAAAAACTAGTTTCTTGCTCTTCGAAATTATGGGTCTCTTTAACAATCACGAGTTTTGTTGGCGCTACGCTTAGCTTTATTACAATTTGTCACAAAAAATATTATGAATTGATTTAGGTCATTTTAATACTAATCGTGCGGTATTCATTTTTGATCACGGATAATAGCAAGAAATATTATCATCACTTTTCTTACTCCGCAAAGTAAAGCCTTATACTAATACTATAAATAAGGCTGAGTACTAGAATTGAAACTAGCAACAATATAGTGGAAGCAAATACACAATTCCCAGGGCATCGCTAAAATTGTAGACGTGACCCGTCCAGTGAAAAGGGGATTTGAAACATTTACACATTCTTTGTCAACTAAAACCTGGCCCCGAAGTACTGTGAGATTTTATTTAAACACTAAGCATCTAGTTTATTTATTTTTAATAATAATTATTTTTAAGTAATTTGCTTGAATGCGATCTTAAAGAGAAAACCTAGAAAATTTAAATGTAATGTTTTTTTTTTGTTATATCCGCGGCGTGGTATCCGGCTGAATAGAATAGGCCACCCTCATTACTTACCAGGTGTCGTAAAAGGCGACTAGGTAAGTCGACCCGCCGTGTGGTATCCGGCTGAGTAGTTTTACGACCCTCCGGTAAGAAAGAGAGTGGTCTATTAAATTTAATCGGATACCACACGGTGGGTCAACTTACCTTGGTCGCCTCTTACGACACCTCGGTAAAAATGAGAGTGGTCTATTCTACTCAGCCGGATACCACACGGCGGAAAAAGTTAATATGAGTTTAAATTTAGACAAAAAAGAAGTATTTGTTTACACGTTGCAAATATTTGGACGTGATATTCAAATTCGTGTTAGAACTTCCATACGTACTCAAGCCTAATATAAACCTATTACGTAAATTCCGTGAAATGAAACCAGGTTAATGAAACGTCTGTCAAAGCGTCGGAGAGCAAATTTTAATTGAAAATTGCTTTTTGAACATTTCACACTTCCCGTAACTTGGACATTTAGCCGGGAACAGAGTTATTAGAAACTGAAGTGTATATTAGGTTATAGGAACTTGTACTTGAATAGGGTTTCCACTCAATATCTGCGAATGATAAACGAGCGAATTTTCCTTTGAACTACTACATTACAATTACAGTGACATCCTCTACAAACCACCACAACAACTACGCTAGCACTATTAATTAAGCATGTTGTGTTCTCCTGTAATTGGGGATACACTTTTTTTACGTCAGGAAAACCTGTTATAGGTTGTCACCGTCCGACGGGGACAGGCGGCGGGTATATCGGACTCTCACCGACTAAAAACCTGACAGTGCTCCCACCACGCTGCTGTTGGCGGGGACAGGGTAACGTTGTACACATTGCCCCCATCCCCGCCAGCAGCAACTCTGAACCCTAGGATGCGCCACCTCTGGGTCAGGGTCTCTCTACAGTGCCCCTTCCCTCTGCTAGAAGATGCATTAGAAGCACCAGATGCATTGACTGCCTCGGGACCTTTTCAGGTGGGGATAAACTTGGGGTTACACTTAAGCCAATTTGTTAGAATAGTTATTACGAAACATTTGTGTGTACCTTTGTTGGAGTCCCTTTATTAATAAATAAATAAGTTATCGAACGTAAAGTTATAGACCAGTGGATTTATCTATTTTATGCCACAACAGAAGAAAATAAATTTAAAATACATAATGAAGAATATACACTTCAGCGTTAGAAAGCTTCGGAGGAGCTTACTTATCATTTAATTTCTCTTTCCTTCGACCGCCTGAGCGTTGGAGATAACACCATTAACTAATTATATGGCGTGGATTTTCCTCTATTTTTTCTAAAGTGACTTCTCATCGGTTGAAAATATTTCTTGAATTTATAACATTTTAGTGGTATTTTATTTGCTTTACAGTTTCATAGAATATCATTTAGATTTTATGGCAACTGTTTAAGCAGAGATGAGAAAGGTTTCTTAAACGCTGTACTTGTAATTCTTTTATGTTATTTTGATTAGTTTAATTTCTATTATCTATGTCTGAATGTTGAAAATATCACGTCACCAATTCTATCTTTAAAACAGCTTTTTCCTTACCAAGCAACGCTCAAGGCTGACATCATACAGTCGATTCGAAAAAATAAATTAAAAAAGTATAATACATATGTAAATTGGTACTTAATATAATAATAGGTCAAGTAAAAAGTAATCCATTATTTTTCGACCATATCGTTAGTAACCGATAGCTCGCCTTACATAAGTGCTATCGATTTTCACTAAACTGTGTTAGAAGCGTATGCTTTCGTACTAAAAGCAGACAAACAGACATTTTTGTGATTACTTGATTGAATATTATTTGCACGTGCCAAATATGGGCACCAAAAAGAGAAATTTTCCCTTTTTTTCGGTTTTTCTTCGATAAAGGCGAAAACGCAAGCCAGGCGATTGAAAATGTGAATAATGTCTATGGTCCTGATACTGTATCAGTTAATCATATGTAATTTTGAGTTCGTCGATTCCGATCCGGTAATTTTGATGTTAAAGACGCACGACCTTCCGTAGGACTAGTTGTCGAAAATGTCAATAAAATAATGAAAATCGTCAAGTCCGACCGTCATGCAAGCACTTTTTCGATTGCTCAGGAGCTGAAGATTGCACAAAAACCTTTTTAGAACCATTTTTGTAGGCTGGATATAAAAAAAATGCTCTATGTATGGGTGCCACATGAATTTTCGCAGAAACACCACATGGAACTAATTGCCATCGGCGAATCAATGCTGAATCGCAGCAAAGTCAACCCATTTCTTCAGTGGATGTTGACTGGAGATGAAAAGGGGATCACTTACGATAACGTTAAGCAAAAATGGTCGTGGTCGAACTACGGTGAGCAGGCGCAATCGGTGGCTTAGCCAGGATTTATGGTCAAGAAAGCTCTTCTGTGTGTTTGGTGGGATTGGCTCTATTATGAGCTGTTGTACTAAGGCCAAACTCTTAATTTGGAACTGAACTGTTAATAATTGGATCATCTGAAGAAAGCAATCTCCCAGAAGCGGCCAGGTTTGGCCAATAGGAAAGGCATTATGTTTTATCAGGACAACGCTAGACCACACACTTTAATAGTGCCTCGCCAGAAGTTCCTAGAGCTTGGTTGGGAAATTTTTATGCATCCATCTTATAGTCTTAACCTAGCTCCAAGTGATTACCAACTTTTCTTGTCACTGGAAAATGTTTTTGTTGGTGAAAAATTTGTCTCAAGAGAAGCTTGTGAAAATCGACTGTCCCAATTTTTTGTCAATAACAATGAAGATTTCTATGAGAATGGCAAAATAAGATTACCCTTAAAATGGCGACAAGTTATCGAACAAAACGATGCATATATGAACTAAATCGGATATGTTTAACTACATTAGATCAAGCCGTCAATATCGTGCAAAAATAATGGATTACTTTTTACTACACCTATATTTCCTTAACTTCCAAAAGTTTCTTGAACTGTTTTTAGTATAATATTTTTTTTTACATATTACAAAACTACGTATAAATTTTTAAAAAGCTCATATTTTGTCAAAGTGAATTTTAGTATCTTTCGAAGAACAAGATTGGTGTCAAAAATTATCTAGATTGAATTTGTAGCATTTAACATTTATAATGCCTGAAGATCAGTCATGAACCTACACTTAGTTTTTTTTATTGTTTCTAAACTATAAAGAAATATATTTTACTAATAGTCATCGAATGCTTGGTATAACGGAATATAATAATACAACACTAATGATTTAATTATACCTACATTTGTTCCTACTTATTAAAAAAATGTCACTCAACATTACTTATTTCAGTATATAAATACCAAATGTGCCGATACCAAATGTCCTATTATCGTATTATAAAGGTACTAGAAGGAATTAAAGTATACTCGTATTGCACTCTAAATGCGATCCGTGCCTGCGTTCCAACGCCGTATGCATAATTCAATATTTGTCAGGTGCGCTCGTGCATACGAAATGCGAGACTTGCATGAGATGAACTAAATACTGGACTATCAAAACTATTTGGTTTTTTCTTAGAATTGATAGTAAACCGTTAGTTTTTAGGGCATTTGTGAAACACGCGGGAGTGTTTAGCCAAGCGTGCGTTAAAAGTAACGCATAAAACCAACTAAAATTGATAAAAATCATTGTAAATTTAACCTGTTACCTATTTCGTTAGGGTGGCATCTAAGAGCGACCACGCTGCTCCTATAAGGATTGGTAGGGAAAACATATCCCCAGCTGTGATAGCCCAGCGGTAACAACGTGCGACTCTTTCGAGGAGGTCACGGATTCAAACCCCGGGCAGGCACCAATGAGTTTTTCTATTAAAACTTATGCGTCTAATTGTTGATTGCAATTTACCACAATCATGTGACAAAATGAATATGGATGGATATGTGCTAGAAGTAGGCCTAAAAATGGATAGTTGAAGTAAATAAAGCATGTAAAAGGAGTAGCGCTAGAGTTGACGAATGTTAGGAGAGAATAGAAGTGGAAAACACGTTCTGCCGTCCCCACTTAAAGTGGAATAAGGACAGGAGAATGATGAAAAACAAATAATACTCGAGGATGAATGTATTCGATTGAAAATAGACTGAATTTCCGAATGTACGTGACAATGTGGACTGGCCCTAAATATCAGCGGTGTTTATGTGTTTAAAGGGTGTACGTGTGTCAATTTGCTTGGACGCGAGAGCAAATGAGCTGGTGCTATTTCGGTTGTTGACCCCGATTTATCGCCCGATGGCTAATGGCGTTTAATTGTAAGTTGTACGGAATGAAAACAAAAGAGTCACCCCTTATGTTTATATAGCGTGATTGCTTTTATTTCTCCACTTTGCTAATAGATACTCTACTAATTTGGTATGGCGTGAGAAAATACAGATTTACGTAGTCTTTTTAATCTATATATAAAATAAAAATTGAACAAGTAAGTATTTATTTAGAAGAATATAAAAACAAAAAGAATATTTAAAATTGGTATCCGGCTGAATAGAATAGACTACTCTATCTTACCAAGATGTCGTAAAAGGCAACTAAGGTAAGTTTACGCACCGTGTGGTATCCGGTAGAGTAGAATAGACCACCGTCTTTCTTACCTAGGTGTTTTAAAATGCGACTAAAGTAAGCCGACGTCAGGCTGGCATATTCTTTTTATTCTTATCAACATCATCATCCTCCTGCCCTTATCCTACTCTAAATGGTATCGGCACACCATGTTAAAAACATGTTGTCACATGATTTTAATACTTATTTTATGACCGGCCGCCTGCCTGATGTCAACTTACCTTAGTAGTCTTTCACGACACCTCGGTAAGAAAGAGGATGGACTATTCTATTCAACCGAATACCACACGGTGGGTCAACTTACTGTAGTCGCCTTTTACTACACCTTGGTAAGAAATGAGGGTGGTCTATTCTACTCACCTGGATACCACACGACTTCTTATTAGTATAATTATTTTCGACAAATTAATATTTTGATTCAAATAAGATTTCAAAAGTAATAATAAAATTATTTTGCTATAATCCGCGATGAACTAAAATAGAAAATATGTGTAATGTAGAGCGGATAATCCGTTTTCACACGTGATATATGCAGGATTCGTAATAACACATGCACAAACCTCCACCACCGCCACCACAATACACAAGCACTACATACGTTCACTATCACAAACTTAACAGCTGAAGCATCATCAGGAAATAGACTCCACAACAAAATCGCAAAGCCCTTTATATATTTTCTATTTTAGTTCATCGCGGATTATAGTAAAAAAAAAATATTATTACTTTTGTATTACGGATCTCCGCAAAGTAACGCCTAATTCTATAAATTATCTATGATTTTTGAAATTATCATTAAATTAATTAGTCTCTAACAAATGGAAAGATATACCCGATTGAATAAAATTTTATTGACATTTATTTCAAAATTAACAGTGAAAACGAGTCCGGAGCGAAACAATTTTAAAATTTCTTTTCATAAAGTACAAGGCAATGTCCAGTGGGACGTGAGGTATAAATGGACGCGTTGCAAATCCCGTCTTCCCCAGGGTAGGTCACGTCGCCACTTTTAGCAATATCCTGGGAATATAGAGAATTCATTGCACTTCTATGATACGTTAATGTGTTAAATTTACGCTTAGATTTTATTTAGTTTGGTACGCTCTTGCTCTGTTTCATATTTCTGGATTACTTAAATGGTAGTACTACTAATAATCTGTGCAAAATAATTTCTGTTAAAAATTATTAATTCTCTAAACATTGAAAAATATCAAAAATACGTATAAATAAATATTCAAGTTTTCACTTCTGATAGCATTCCTGCAGTGCAACCAGTTTTTTTTTCGGAATCTCGGAAACTGCTCCAACGATTTTCCTGAAATTCAGCATGTAGGGGGCTTCCGGGGAGAAAAATTGATCTAGCTAGGTTTTATTTAGAAAATCATTTTATCCCTGTTTTTGGGCATTAACAAGACTTAAATTTTTAATATTTAATTGAGTTAATCTTGTATGTATATATGTATATATATCATATATGTATATATATTTTCAGAATCTCGAAAACGGCTCTAACAATTTTCCTGAAATTCAGCATGTAGGGGGCTATGGGGGAGAAAAATCGATCTAGCTAGGTTTAATAAAAAAAAAACATTTTATGCCTGTTTTTGGGTTATTAGTTTATTAAAAAATACTAAAATTTATATTTTGTATTTTTGCCATCAACTGTCAAGTCAGCGTAGCTTATTCGGGGAATGGGCGACCTTGAGAAATGAAAATACCTAGGATCGAGCCCCACCTACTCTATTATTTTTTTTTTCAAGTTTCTTTTTTTATTTTGTAATAAATTACCGAGCAAGGCTCGGTCACCCAGATATTAATATATTGAATTATAAACGCTGTCAGCACTATCGGAATATTGTAGAACACAACAAAGTTACTTTCTGCTTCGTAAAGGGATTAAGTTGCGATGGTTACATTGGAAATATTTTTTTATTTACTGACATTTCGCTTATATAACAAAAAAATCATCATCAAAGTGGTGTCGGCACAACATGTTATAAACATGTTGTCACATGATTTGGCTACGTATTTTACGATCAGCCGCCTTCCTGATGTCAACTTACTTTAGTCGTATTTTCGACACCTCGTTATGAAAGAGAATGGTCTATTCTACTCAATCGGATACTACACGGTGGGTCAATTTACGTTAGCCGCCTTTTACGACCCCTCGGTAAGAAATGAGAGTGGTCTATTCTACTCAGCCGGATGCCAAACCGCGGATATAACAAAAAAAAAATTAAATTTTCTACGTTTTCTCTTTAAGGTCGCTTTCATACAATTTATTTATTTACTTTTGGTAAAGTGACCCTCGTTAGGAATAAAAATAACATGAATCAACTGTACTCAATACAAAGAAATAAACGCCCGTTAAATTGTTTCAAATTACTGAGATTATGCAGACATAATTTAATAAGACCCACAGTCCAACAAAAGGTGATTACAGACAAAAGCAATAATAAAGAGAACCGGCGTCGCTCGTTCAGGGCCTTTTATGTGGAAACGACGATCGTAGTTACGTTTAATTCCGCCAGATGGCAACACTAAGTGGGAGTGGCCTGGAACAGTGCTTACCACATAATAAAATCAGAACCTGGTTGACTGACTCTTGCTTGGTAATTTTTTACAAAATAAAAAAAGAAATTTAAAGAATAATCTGTAGTTGGGGATCGTATTTACATTTCTCAAGACTGCCCGTGCCCCGTATAAGCAACGCTGACTTGACAGTTTGTGACAAAAATTCAATTCGATATAAATTTTAGTATTTTTCAATGCCCAAAAACAGGGATAAAACGTTTTTTTTTTCATAAAACCTAACTAGATCGATTTTTCTCCCACGAAACCCCCTACATGCATGAATTTCGGGAAAATCGTTGGAGCCATTTCCTAAATTCCGAAATACATATACATATATACATACAAGATTAACTCATTTAAATATTAAAGATAATGCATTGCTGATAACTGATCCTTATTGACAAAAAATAATTAATAAAAAAATAAAAAATTTATATATTTATATTTATATATAAAAAATAAAAATTTATATATAAAAAATTTATATATTATTAAAAAATAAAAAATTTATATATATCAGAGTTGAATCATATCCTATTATATCAGAAGTTGGATTCGCCAAGATAAACGCTCCTAGCGTCCTCTCTGTTTTAAAGAGTAAAACTTCTGAATTAAAAAAAAAACTGTTGCTAACCTATGACTATCAGATTTGATCTGCATATTTTATGAATTTCATTTACCTTAAACTGAGTTAAATGAAAATTCAATTTTCATTTCATTTTTATAAGTATACCGCACCAGGGGACGATAAAAGATGTTGCCAGAAGTACTTGTGCAATAAAAACGCAATCAAAATCGGCATACTTTATATTTAAGGTATAGTAGCCAGTAGGGATGCGACTTAAAGTGGAAAAAATCGATTAATAAATAATCGATTTTTCTCCCTTCAAAATAATAAAAACTGAAAATAAAAAACTCAAAACAAGAAAAAAGATTTATTAAAAATCGATTTTTTTCTATTTGAAAATTCGCCTTTTTTAATCATAAATTTTTTTATTAATTAAAATAAATAAATTGGATAAATACCTGTGGAAATTTGTTTAAAAATGCATGTTTTTGCTACATTGACTTCACCCAACACTTGACTTCACATAACTTATCCCATTCTAAGTGGGATCGTCACAACATGTTATAAACATGTTGTCATATGATTTAGCTAGGTATTTTACAACCGGCCGCCTGCCTGTAAGAAATTAGGGTGGTCTATTCTATTCAATCGGATGCCATACGGCGGATCAACTTACCTTAGTCACCTTTTACGTCACCTCGGTAAATCAAGTATTAAAAATCGATTATAATAATAATATAATCGAGTAATATTAAAATCGATTATTTGTTCTCATCCCTAGTAGCCAGTCGTTTCTCACCTTTACGAGGGTGAAGTCGTTTTTAAACGAGTTAGTGAGCACGTAATCTCGGCCGAGTGCCGGATTTATTTATGTGCTGGAAACACGATTATTCTTTAAATTTAAGACGCTGCTCGTAATTCCAAGGCGTGTTTTACCTCAGTGGTTACAGCGATAAAAAACTTTTACGCCTGCGTAAATTCCTTTTTGGGTGTTCGCTGATCTTAAAGTTGTTGAAAGCATAAAAATATGAAAGCCTTCGTAACGGTTGAAAGTATCTTGAGTAAACCATAAACCAGCATTCTGTTTAGAGTTGTAATGCTAAATCTTAATTAATTTTATGGAAAAGTAAATAATTTAGCAAGTCTGTACCAAGGCTACGGCTTCAGAAAGTGTTGCCCAGTGATAGGTTGATAATAGATGGCGCAACTTGATTCCAAGCTCTCTTCAACAACAGTCTTCAACAGTATAATAGGCTTTATGAATAAGTGTATTATTAATTGCTTTTTCGAAGTTGTGTAAAGGCAAGTTCAAAATAGAATGTAGGATTTTATTAACCTACTTATAATGTTTGTTACTCTTTCACAGCGAAATTTGGCACAATTATTCCTTATACATTGAGATAACATAAAGACTTTAGAAATCCTGTTAATTCTACAGGAATAGGATGAGAGGACAGGAGCGGTAAAAGCGCTATCTATTATCAACCCATCATATGACAACAGTCCACACAAACGAAGTTGCGAAAGCTAGTTAATTATAATTTTTCTTGCACTATATACTTTACTAATATATGTAAAGTATGTAATGGTGTCCGTTCTCATTGAAGTTAGGTTGGATAAAGGTCAGGTTGCACGTGCAAGTGTCTTTCCCGAGCATACAAGCTTGGAATACTAACGCCGTGTGGTATCCGGCTGAATAGAATAGTACCCGCCCCCCCTTATTTCTTACCGAGGTGTTGTAAAAGGCGATTAAGGTAAGACGACCCGCCGTGTGGTATCCGGCTGAGTAGAATAGACCAACCTCATTTCTTACCGAGGTGTCGTAAAAGGCGACTAAGGTAAGTTGACCCACCGTGTGGTATCTAGTTTAGTAGATTAGACCACCCTCTTTCTTACCGAGGTGTCGTAAAATACGACTGAGGTAAGTTGACGTCAGGCAGGCGGCCGATCGTAAAATCGCAGTCAAATCATGCAACAGCATGTTTATAACGACCCTACTTAGAGTGGGATAAGGGGGATAAGGGAAGGAAGATGATGACAAGCATGGAATACTACACCTCAGGTATATGGATGTTAGGTGTATGGAGTCTGGGAAAGCGGCGAACGCTGAGTAGACATAACTAGCGTAGTAGTAAGCCGAAGTCGATTTTTACTTCTAGGAGCAAAATGTGTAAATGTGTCAAAGTAATATTCATTCCCAGCCCCATTTGCTAACGGCCAGCTGTACCTCATTGGAATTTTTCAAGTTTCGCCGACAAATTTTAGGGCCGTATATATTAAATTCGGTGAAACAATTTCACAAGCAGCAACTTTCAAAACGAAACTGTATTTCAATTTATTTCGTTAGAGTTAATATTATTCAGAGAAAGTTTTAAGGATCAAATATTTGTCAAAATGATTTTCAACTTTGCCGTTTGTGCTACCCGTAGACTCCGGAGTTTGAATTGATTATATGCTAAAGCATAACAAAATATTGATAATAGTAAAGTAATATAGATTCTTTAATATTTAAATGAGTTAATCTTGTATGTATACATATAAATATATATGTCCTGAATCTCTGAAACGGCTCCAACTGTTTTCCTGAAATTCCGCTTGTTTTGGGGTAGAAAAATCGATCTACATAGATTTTTTTTAAATCTCATTTTATCCCTGTTTTTAGGCACAAAAAACTCATTATTGATAGCAACTCATAATTTGAGCTGTCGAATGCAAAGCTGTGACAGCCTAATGGTAACTCATTTATTGCCAAGGTGTCGTAAAAGGCAACTACGGTAAGTTGACGTCAGGCAGGGGCACGTCGTAAAATACATTACGTGTTTATATCATGTTGTGCCGACCCACTTAGAGTGGCATAAGGGCAGGAGAATGATGATATACTAATACTAAGGGTGCGATATAGTTAATCAGCATTCCGTTAAGAAAACAAAGAACCAATATTACACGGAAAGTTACGAAGCAAAAAGAAACGTAGATAATTGCTCCGGTTGTTAGAGTTTAAAAAACTAATATTAATTCCGGGCACGAAGCGTTGGGGAGACTGAGGCGTGAAATTCAATAAACGTGCACGAGACGGCGACGAGGCGACTTGTTGAGTATCCTACAGGATTATACGTACTCTGCCATGCGGCGTTTTTACTTACTCTAATACTTGTTTAGATCAGCAGTAGTTCGTATATAAACTGAATTGGTTGAAATGATGGATGTCTGCTTGTATTAATAGGTCTTACTGATAGCTCTTTAAAATATTGTAATGTGTAAAGGTGATAAAATCAAAATTAATGTGTTGTGCTTATACTCGTACACTTTAACTGTATCAAAAAGACACCTAGAAATGGTTCGCTTATATTGAAGCATTTCTTCTCTTGGCATAAAATAAATAAAAATTCTGAACATTGAAATTTTTATTTTTTAATTTATGATATTAATAATTAATAATCTTTTTTTAATATATGCATTGTTGTATGAAACAAATGTAGTCTATTATTTTTATGTCTTAATAATAAAGACAAATCAATTTATCAAAAAATCTATTATTAATAATCGATTATTTAGATTCGAGTTAATCGATTTAATTTTGAAGGAATAAAAATTGATTATTAGGTGAGCGATTTTTGCACTCCAAATCAAATCTGTTATAGCGGAAGATGAGCAACTAATATGGCGGCCAACTTTGCCGCCATTTTGGCGGACAAAAGCACTAGGGGCTGATAAATAATATGGCGCGTGTTAGCTAGGTTTTGGCTTTAGCCTATCTGGGGCAGCTTATGGCGAGACATTAGATATGCTAAGCGATATTATACCGCTTGGATTCAATATGTCCCTACAACTTTTTAAGGTCATTTCTTCTAAAAGAAGAGTTTGGTGTTGTTTCGTTATTTGACAAAACTTACATCTACTTTCATATTACCTTTTCCATACTACCGTTTCCATAATATATCAGCACATCTGTTTAACCATTAAGGCATTTATAATTTCGTTTCTTCTACGGATATCCGTGTATCTGGATACTAAGAGCAATCAAATGAAATCTAAGTAATGGCAAGCGTAACGTAACAAATATTTGGAAAATGGTTTTAACGATGTCAACCATAAAATCTAGATAAAAGAAAATGTATGCCAGACAATTTAATGCTGAAATTTTTTCAAGTGTTATGTTAAAATGTAAAAAACTATGCCATTACGAAAAAGTAATATTAATTCTTGGCACGAACCGTTAGGGGAGACTGAGGCGTGAAATTTAATCATACTGCAAAAGACAAGGAAGAGGCGACTCGTTGAGTTAGTACCCAGCAGGATTATACGAACTCTGTCATGTGGTTTTTTAACGAATCTTCCATGTTCGTGACATCTGCGTTCCGTTTCAGCCAACCGTATATTTCACTATGAAAGCTGTCTGTTCTATTTTTGAATTCTTTTAAAAACTGATTCTCATTCTGGAAACAACGTTCAGCGACGCCGCCTTATTTAATAAAACTAGACTCGACAGGAACGTGACTTGTTAAGTATCTCTTTTAAATCATAATACCTACTGACGAACTTTAATATGCATAGAGCGTTTGAAGGTCGTTGCTAAACGAATTTCCTTGTCTATGGTATATTCTAGAGAAAATGATTTCGAATATCTCTATATACATATTTTTATTGTACCGAAAATACCAAAAGACAAAAGGAATTTTTGGGAACTTTATTTTCTGCATCATTTGCGGCCCTTATAGCATGATTAGGAATGCTCGTACATTTTTTTTAAACATTTGAAAGATGATACTTCAGATGAATAAGTAAATTCAAATGCTAGCAACTAAATAATTTATATAATTAGGCGTTACTTTGTGGTACAAAGTAGGCGGTTATACAAAAATAATAATAAAAGTATTTTGCCATAATCTGCGATAAAGTACATAGAATATATTTATAATGCTAAATGTAGAGTGGAATATCCGTTTTAATATGTGATACTTTCAGGGTACATATACACACACTACAAACCTCCACCACCGCCACAATACACAAGCATTACACACATTCCCTATCATAAATTCAACAATCGTTTCGCCCCGCAATCGAAGCATCATCAGGAGCTAGACTCTACGATAAAATCGCAAAGCTTCCGATTTACTTAGTAAAAACCTGACTACTTATCTACTAAATGTCACTGATGTGCTGTCGTTACGTGCAAGTAAACTCAATAAGCAGGAGCACAATGGATACAAGTTATCAACGTAATAAAGATATGGTGGAAGGGCAATATAAAGACAGGCATGAAATTCAATATACTGCACGGGACGGACAGAATTACACTGGTCTTTTATAAACTGCATCATTTTCACATAAAATACTTTCTTTTAAGAATTTCTTTTACCCATACGGGTAGATAGTTCCGTTATATATCTAGCGACAACCTAAATTGCAATTAAGTAAGAGAGAAATTATATATTTATAGCTCGAGATTTGTTTCTTGATGTTACTATTTCTGAATGTAAGTTTTATATTCGCCTTGATTGAGATACAAAGTTAATTGTAAATATACAGTTTCGCCATGCTGTTAGTGACTCCAAAGACTTATGCATTCTCTTTCCAGATACTGTGGCCTCTCTCTGCTAAAACAATTCGTGCATATATAGGTATATGCAGCAAGCAGTACGCGATGAGAAAACACCGCGCTCAAAGAACCTGTGGCAAAAAATTGCATTTGGGTTCGAACCTCAGATGAATCCTACATTTACCCTATATTTAGAGAAATAATAAAATATATTCATATTTTATTATGTCTCTGTGCCCTATAGATTCGGCTTAGTAGAATAGATCACTTTCATTTCTTACCGAGGTGTTATAAAAGGCGACTAAGTTTAGTTAATGTCGTGCAGGCGGCCGGTCACAAAATACCTAGAAAAATCACATCACAACACGTTGTGCCGACCCCACTTAGTGGGATAAAAGCAGGAGAATGATGATTTTATTATCTCTCTCTTTAACCATTAGACTTTCACTGCTTGACGTAGGTCTTTTCAAAGGTTTTTCGCGCCACACGTTCTTGTGCGGCTTTTTTAATTAAGGACATTTGGCCGCCTTGTGCGAGGTCTGGCTACACTGCTTTTTCCATTGCGGATTCGCCATTCAAGCACCTTTGAACTACAACGTCCATCAGTTCTTCGGACTTTATGTCCCACTTGTTGCCATTTCAGATTTGTTCGCCGTTGGATGTTATCCTTCACCTTGGTTTTTCTACAGATATCCACATTACTGATTCAACTACAGATACTCTGAGCTTCTTCCATCACCCGCTAAGTATCTTTGAGCTTACTTCTAAGGCCGATACCACTCACGATAGTCTAAACTAAAAAAAAGATCGGGGGATTTACTTCAATTAATCACTTTAACCAGATCAATCAATGTTATTGAACTAATTATATTGTTATCAAGAAATTAATTTGATTATTAAACAATAATTAATCTTTAGGTAAAGTATTTCATAATTGAATCTTACTAACCAGTATTGCGGCTAAAGTCAAATCAAGTCTGATCCGATCAATAGTTATGTAAATTATTGCTTTGTTTGAAACTTAAAGCCTATATATATATATATTGTTCTGATAATATTTTCCTAATGTTTTAAGCGACGGTATTTGTCAAGATCTTGGTTAGGAAACAGAATGTAGTGTAATTCATAAGTTTAAATTGTGATACGCAGTGGAATTCCACGTTATGATACACTGTTTAGTTCTATTAATTATTATTTATTATTATTTACGTACACGTTATATTACACTATTCAGTATCTCTTATTCTTCAGTATTCTTTATAGTACTAGCGTGTAAGTAATTTAAGATATAAGTACATTTTTGCAGTAAATTAATACAGATATATGTTTATTATATTCAATAGCATTACATAGCCATTCAATTGAATCACTTCAATAGAAATTTGTTTGAAATTTACAATCCATAGTGCGCGATGAGCGGAAAATAGCATATCTCTGGAAAATTTTATAAATTAACAGTTGATGTAGGATCAGCGTAGAGATCTCAATCTTAAAGGAAAAACGTATTTTTTAAATTATTATTTTGTCAGTATGATCCCCTTATTAGAAAAATTTAAACAATATCACTACGACATCCATAATTTTTGATTAAAAAAGAAAACTCAAAACACGCCGCAAGATGTAAAGTAATTATTGTAAATTAAAATCGCTGAGGGCAAATATGCTGTACCTACGGAACAAATTCTCAGCCTGGTTTTAAACAAAGGCCTGGCGAAATAAGACGTTAAGATAACAGGCTGCGTTAAGGTTTTATTTGGATGCCAGACGGTACCGTCGACTGCCTCTTATATTCATGAATCTGTATATCCTATCTTTGTGCCAACTCTTATAATTACTTACAGGATGAACTCGTGTAATGGTACACGTAATTTTCTTTCTATATTAAATCAAAATAATTCTTATTTTTTATATGAGCCAATCTTTAAATGATTTTTAGAGCGGGCGGTGCTTAGCGTCATAGCACAGAAGTTACAATAGAATTATTGTTTAGTAAATTTAAGAGTATCGTAGAGATTGTCATAGTGAGTGTGTTTTGTGATGTGTGTGGTAACTAATCTTGCATGTAAAGGTATGAGAACGGATTTGTTTCCTTCTTTTAGTATTATATAGATTATCTTAACAAATGCAAACAAAATCATTCTATTGTTGCTTCTGAGCAAATCTTGTATACACGAGTCATTTTCATTTTCATGAAATTCAGTATGTAGGGGGTTTTGGGGGTGTTATCGATCTGTGAGGACGTTTAAACGCTGAAACTTGACTGTTGTTATAGAATCCTTATAGTTGTCTGACTGAAGTATGATGCCGTGACTCTCTGTTAGTTGTCACGCAGTCACACCGTTCCACCGACATGACCTATATTTGCAAATATAAAACTATTTCCGTGTGGTATCCGAGTAGAATAGACCTCTTTCTAACCGAGATGTCGGGGAATACGACTAAGGTAAATCGACGGTAGGCAGGCGGCCGGTCGTAAAATACGTAGCCAAATCATGTAACAGCATGTTTATAACATGTTGTGCCGATCCCACTTAGAGTGGGATACGGGCAAGAGAATGATGATTTACAAATAAAGAATTACGTAAGATATGATGCTTTGGCCCTCCTTACATGTCTACAAGCACATAAAAGGCAAGTAAATAAAAAGAATATCAAGTAAAGCAGTGCACAGAAACCGTGAAGCAAATACAGAACATTCCGTTCATACAAAGGCTGAGTCGAATAAGACGTGCAGAAAACAAGCCGCATAAACGTTTTATTTGTATACTAGACACTTTGCGGCAGTTTTATTTATATTTAACTTATGTTCGTAATAGTACAACATACGTATCTTTTATCTTTATCTTCAAACAAGCTAATCTAATTGAATCGAGCTAATGAATTTCGGAAACGGCTTCAACGATTTTCATAAAATTCTCTTTTTTGGGTTTTGGGGGAAAAATCGATCTAACTAGGTCTTATTAAAAAAATGTTTTATCACTGTTTCTCGGCACAAAAAAAATTGCTATAATTTATGGGAAAGCTAAGAATAATTACGCTGTCCACTGCAAAGTCTTGGTAGCTCAATTGGGTAACGGGCGGTCTCGATTTCAGAATACTAGGATCGATCCCATAATTTTTTTTAAATATTTTTAATTCCTTTTTTTGTATTATTTAGGTCACTATGGTTATTTATTTTTGAACGAGGTTATTTAATTGAATCCTTCCTTTCAATTTTGAAAATTGACTTCTTTCCCTTCAGAATAAAAAACTTTAAATTCGCAAAAGTAAGATGTAATGTATTGAAAATAAAATGCATAGTCCGAGCAATTTGCAATTGTGCAACTACCTACAATGATATTATATTCTATATTTATATTAAAAATACCCACAATATACTATATAAGATTAATCGAGATAAAAACTAATCCATCCCTTAATTTGGAAATATAACTACATATACATAAAGCACATAGGTTTATAAAGGCGAAACTAATCATCATCATCATCATCATCCTCCTGCCCTTATCCCACTATAAGTGGGGTCGGCACAACATGTAACAAACGTTGTCATATGATTGTAGCCAAATCATATGACAATCAGTATTTTACGACCGGCCGCCTGCCTGACGTCAACTTACCTTAGTCGCCTTTTACGACACCTCGGTAAGAAATGAGGGTGGTACTATTCAATTCAGCCGGATACCACACGGCGTAAAGGCGAAACTAATATGAAACTTGTAATATTATCACGTTGTTTAGTCAACTATAAATAACATTACCTTTTGTAAAGAATAAGCTTCCGATAACTATAATATAATACTCAGCAGAAAGTTTTAACGACGCTCGGAAGGATTGAAGTTCTTTGTTAGATGGTCGGCCATTTTTAATTACGCGCGCCGCCATTGTTGGCTCCCCCGATATCCTGGATAGTCGATCAACGTTACAAGTATCATCGATGTGCTTGCCAGTGTTGGAGTGATTATTAAAACTGTTTCTACTCTAATGAAAGCATTAGGAAACTGCTTATTAAGCTTTTAAAGGTTTTTGTTAATCATACATAGTTAGATAATAATAGAGCCGTGTGGTAAACGGCTGAGTAGAATAGTACCACGCTCATTTCTTATCGAGGTGTCTTAATAGGCGACTAAGGTAAGTCGACACGCCGTGTGGTATCCGGCTTAGTAGGATAGACTATTCTGAGCTTGATATGATTTCTTACTGAGCTGTCGTAGAAGGCGACTAAGGTAAGTTGAGCCGCAGTGTGGTGTCCGGCTGAGTATAATAGACCAAATTCATTTCTCATCGAGGTGTCTAAAAAGACGACTAAGGTAAGTCGACACGCAGTGTGGTATTTCGCTGAGTAGAATAGACCACCCTCATTTCTTACCGAGGTGTCGTAAAAGGCGACTAAGGTAAGTTGACGTCTGGCGTCGTAAAAAGTCGTCGTGCAAGATTCTTAAAAACACACAAACCTCCACCACCGCCACCACAATACACAAGCACTACACACATTCATTACTACAAATCACAATCGTTTCATTTGTTATACATATATAATATCATTCGTTAGCATATTCGGTCTAGACATACTAGTACGTTATTATCAACAAGTTGTTAGGTTTGAAGTAGTTTGCGGAATTAATAGCCATTATTAATTACGTGCACGCCATTATTAGCTTCCTCCGATATTTGGAACAATTTAATAACGTTACAGATATCGAATATATAACAATAATGATATGATTTTCAATTAATTTATAGAATTAGGCGTTAATTTGTGGTATTCCATAATACTAAAGTAATGCTTATATAATATATATATATATGGAGTGTAAGGTCGAGGCTCGTCCCAATCAGTCTCTTCAATTGTGAACCTCAGCTGCACGTGGTGCACCCTGCATATTAACCAACGAGGCTCTGGCGACCGACCAATGGCGGTATAACCATTCACATAGCTGACCTAAATTAAACCAGACCGACAGTGGGCAGCAGCACTGTTGGTGCGACACGGCCAGCACTGCAATCACCAACCCGCATGCCAAGCGTGGCGATTACCGGCAATACCTTCATGGCAATGCTAATATTATTTTGCTATGAGCAATTAAATATCTCGATATAATGTTCGATAGTACTTAAAATATAACTACACTAATAATAAACATCATCTTCCTGCCTCTATCCCACTCTAAGTGGGGTCGCGACAAGATGTTCTTTTATAAACACGTTGTCAGCTGATTTGGCTACATATTTTACGACCGGCCTGACATTAATTACCTTAATCGTATTTTACGACACATCGGTTAGAAAGAGGGTGATCTATTCTACTTAACCGGATACCACACGGTGGGTCAACTTTTTTTTTTTTATGTCAGGAAAACCCATTATGGGTCATCACCGCCTGACGGGGACGAGCGGCGGGTATGTCTGACTCGCACCGACTAAAAACCTGACAGTGCTCAACCACGCTGCTGGTGGCGGGGACAGGGTACCTATGAAGACATTGCCCGCATCCCCGCCAGCAGCAGCTCTGTACCCCGGAGAGCGCCACCTCCGGGTCGGGGCCTCTCTAAACAGTGGCCCCTCCCTCCGCTAATCGATGCATCGGGAGCACCAGATGCATCGATCCGCCTCGGGGACTTAACTCCAGCGAGCGTCCGATACCCCGTTCGAATCGCCCGGAGGTCCCCGTTAGGGCAGCATGGAGGCTATCGCTGCCCACGATCTCTCCCTGTCCACCATGGCACGAACAACAGTGGGCAAGGAGAGATCGTGCCGCACGGTGGGTCAATTTACCTTAATCGCCTTTTATGATACCTGCGCAAGAAATGAGGATAGTCTGTTCTACTCAGCTGGATACTACACAGCGCTTCGACAGATCCTTATCATAACCATGCACTAGTACTTGACCGTTTTGTATGAAATTTTAAATAATAAGGCGTTTTGTTTGTTGTAGCTAATAAAAACAAATTTGTAATTACCTGTTGCCATTTATTTACATCTACCCAAAAGCTCCGAACTGTAGCCCATTGTTTAATATTTAAAATTTAATATTGTTGATTAATATTTTTTATTACGCCGTGTGGTATCCAGCGGAATAGAATAGTACCACCCTCATTTCTTACCGAGGTGTCGTAAAAGGCGACTAAGGTAAGTCGACCCGCCGTGTGGTATCGGGCTGAGTAGAATAGACCAACCTCATTTCTTACCGAGGTGTCGTAAAAGGCGACTAAGGTAAGTCGACCCGCCGTGTGGTATCGGGCTGAGTAGAATAGACCAACCTCATTTCTTACCGAGGTGTCGTAAAAGGCGACTAAGGTAAGTTGACGCACCGTATGGTATCCGGTTTAGTAGAATAGACCACCCTCTTTCTTACCGAGGTGTCGTAAAATACGACAGAGGGAAGTTGACGTCAGGCAGGCGGCCGGTTGTAAAAACGCAGCCAAATCATGTGACAGCATGTTTATAACATGTTGTGCCGACCCCACTTAGAGTGGGATAAGGGCAGGAAGATGATGATCATTAATATTTTTTTTAGCTATGCACAACAAACAAAACGCTTATTATTTAAAATGTGAAAAAAAAATAAAAGTGAATAGGCAGTTACTAGTGCCTTTAGCATAAATGGGAAAGTCTTTTACGTTTAAATTAATAAACATATAGCCAAACCTAATGTAAGTTCTAACGGAGGTAAATTTCACTTCGCCCTCAATCGTGTAATAGAGACAAAGCATCAGAAAGCACGTGCGAGTTTGGAAAGACATTTCATACTTGAGTGGAGCTTTACCCTCCGGTTACACTCAAGCTCTTATGTGAGAAGGGAGCATTGTTAGATGACATTGATACTATATTTCATGTTTCGTTCAAAGTACCTCGGTATTTTTTTTTAAAAGATGTAATAAATATGAAACTTGAATATAAGATAGAAAAATTATTTCGGCTATTTCTATTTCAGTTTTAGCAGTTGTTCAATGCGTGTTTGTTCAATGCTATATATATATATATATATATATATATATATATATATATATATATATATATATATATATATATATATATATATATATATATATATATATATATTGTTTTTTTTTTTGCCAAATCTCGAAAAATATATTAATCTTCGTTTAGGGGAAAATGCTAAAATTTACGTTGAACTTAACAGACAATTTTTGCTGTCAGACGTTAAGTCCTGGTAGCTCATGAGAATATTTTAACTCGAAAGTTGATTTCAATAAAGTCGCAGATACGACTAATAACTTATGTATACAAACAAATTTATATGTTTCTTTTTATAGTAATCATTAGGTTCGATCTTTCTTACATGTGTATTATAAAATTATTAGCAAAGGTTTCACTGTCAGTACCAAGATGTACTGCAAGACCTCAAGTTAAAAATAAACAAACATTTAAAGCTAGATTTTGTAAAACAAATATAGGCACGGCATCTCCTATGTATAGGTATGTTAATTTGTACAATAGCGTTTTTAAAGAAGCTAATATTGATATATTTAGAGACTCTGGAAATAAATTTGAATTCAAGATAAAAAAATATTTTCATAATAAGTAAAGACAGGTTCAATTTTAAAATTCTAAATTTATATAATTTTTTGTTTTTTTTTAGTAGTTAGTAGTATTTTGTATGTTTCGTTTATGTAATAATTAAGTTATTTTCTTTACTTTCTAAATTTACCTTTTTAAGCACTGTTCTTAATTTTTTATAATAACATGTTGAGTTAGCCTATAAGTGTGATGTACGGGGTAGCAATAAGATTGAAGAAATGTTTAAAATTTAAATGTTATATTGTATACCCCGTACACCGTTGGCTTCCTATTTTAATAAATAAAATAAAAAAAATAAAAAATTCAATAAAACATCAAATCAATTATTGTTAGGATCATTTTTCAAAACCACAAAAACGCTATCTATATGCTAACGAACCCTAAAACTTCAAGTGCTACGCAGCCGAGTGACGTATTAAGAGGGTCTAAGTGCGTACAACGTCACATCAGCGGTTTTAGATTTAGCTCATAATTTTTTATTGGTCGTGCAATTTGCGAAAATTGAGCTTATCTTAGACGTATCAAATTATTAAGGTGCTAGCCTTAAAACTATTAAAAGATTGACCTTGCAATCGGCTTTAAATTAAGTAGTTGACTGCTGGGCAAATACTTCTCTCCTTATTTAGATAAAAGAGTTGGCGTTTAGACCCACCACGCTGCTCGAAAAATGTAGATTGGTATGGATATGTGTGGATGTGGGATCCACATTTCTCTAGACATATACAGGTATTCCGATGATGATTTCTTTTATTGAAAAGCGTGTAATAAATTGCGAAATTATCCTTTGCTTTCTCATAAAATTATAGCTGTTTTTAGCGCCCAAAAACAGGGTTAAAACAACATATATTTTTTTAAACTAAGCTAGATCGATTACACCAACCCTCCACCCACTATACCCCCAATTTTAAGTAAAAGATTAACTAATTAAACTAACATTTAATATTAAAGATTAGAAAAGGCTTACATAAAAGCACATTATAAAAATCATTGGTCCTCAAAAACCCTGCCTGGAGTTTGAACCCGTGACCCCCTCGAAAGAGTAACACGGTGTCACTCGGCTCAGCTATCCCAGCTCTACTATGCTGTTTTGTTGGGCAGATACAAACACTCGAAATTTAAATTAGCTAACGTAATAGAAATCCATTAGGAAAGATCAACTTTTTAAAGATTAATTTTGTAAAAAAGATTATATAAATTAGATTTGATTATTAATCAATATTACCAATATTGATTAATAATGAAATCTTTAATGTTTTATCTTTTCGGAATCTCGGAAACGGCTCCAACGATTTGACTGAAATTCAGCATGTAGGAGGTTTTGGGGTAGAAAAATCGATCTAGATAGGTTTTATTTTAAAATGTCGTTACCACTGCTTTAGGGCTCTAAAATTTTTTTGAAATTTACGTTGAATACAATCACAATTTTTCACTGTCAAATGTAAAGTCATGGTAGTTCATTTGGGGAACGGGCGGTCTAGAGAGGTGAAAATATTTAGGATCGAGCCCCACCTGCCCTATTATTTTTTTCCTTTTCAATTTTTTTTCTAATTTTTTTTTTCATCATTTTAAAAATAACCGAGCAAGGCTCGGTCACCCAGGTATTCTACTTTAAATATTCTTTTTTATAATTAAAACTTGTAAAGTGTAACGAATTTATAAGACTATTGAGGTTGTTCGGATAGAGCAATAATCTTACCAAAAGAACTAGCAAGAAAATGAGGCAGGCGTCAATCTTTGAAAGATTTTTAATTTACATAATTAAGCCTCAGTCTTGCACGAAGTTGAAAGGATTTTGAAGTCCGAGTATAAAATGAAAACGATTTGTCAAAAGTTGTCATTAACTACTCCATTGAAATTCACTTACGTAGTAGATTTCTTAAATTTGCTACACAGGCAAAATGGCGGCTTCATATAGGAAATTTAAAATTTGAAGAGTCTAAATTATTCTTAAGAAGATTAGCATTTGAGATCAAAGCTAGTCTAAGTTTCTAAAGCGACACCATAGACATACGTTATTCATAATTTTCTCAATTACTATCAAGTTTTTTTTTACTTAAAAACCTTTTTACTAAACCTTTACAAAAAGGCCCAGTACAGAAATACCTATAAATTTCTATAATCTTCTTTTAGCAAATTTTAATACCCTTTATTTTGTCCAACAGCCAATGTAAAGAGTTCTATTTCTGTTATAACAATAGAAAAGTCTATATAGAAATAGGCAAATTAAAATTTCAATAGAAAATCTTGTATTGAAATTTTAATTTGCCTCTATAATAAACCTTCAATTCAATTTTTATAGTATTATTTAGCAATTTTTAATGTTTATCAGCTTTTGTTCATATAAGAATAAAGCAAGTTTTTATTAATTTATGCGTCCCCGCCATATGGTACCCGGTTGAGTACAATAGACCACCTTCATTTCTTACCGAGGCGTAGTAAAAGGCGACTAAGGTTAGTTGATGTCAGGCAGGCAGCTGGTCATAAAATACCTAGCCAAATCATTTAACAACATGTTTACAACATGTTTTGACGACCTCACATGAAATGGGCTAAGGGCAGAAGAATCAAATAATTTATGGATCCGACGTAATATTACCATACACTTTGTTAAAATAAATAGTGCTTGTAAATAGTGGCTTGTAAATAGTGGTTAGTTTTAGTTTCATTCCTCACAATCCCCACAAGCTAAATCATTTATGTTATCCCAATTATTTCATTATTATAATAGGCTATTAAAATGACTGACAATTTTTACAGGGTTTTGCCAAGTTTAAAATTATTGTAAACCTACCTTTATTGAAAACCGTGCTTTATCGTTCCAATCAGCATTGTAGAGGTCCTTACATAATCGTATATTAATATCAAATTCAAGGACCAATTTAAGCTTTATATAATGAAGGTTGTGAGATTTTATATTACTGCCTCTAGTACATTGGACCAGTATTTTGGCATGTAAAGGAAAAGCTTGTTACAAACATTGATTCATCTAAAGGACTATCCGTATGACATAGGAATTAGTATGGAAGTTGGACGAATGGAGATTCATATAAGGAGGTTACATGAGTTTCGCGAGTCGAAAACAGCTCCTTACGATCTCTACGCCGACACTTCGTTTTTCGGTGCGGTTTTTAAATCGGGTCCACACGCAGTGACATTGATTGCCGTCACCTGGCGCCACTTTTTTTAAATAAAGAGATTACAAACAAACCGGCCAGCGACTTTTGGCTTTTGTGTCCTTTATAGCGATCGTTTATTGTCCATTTTTAAATGGACCTCCACGACTTTCAATTAAATTTTTTACTGTTCTATAATAACTTCGTTATCTGTAATGTCTTTAGAAAGGCAACTTTGCTTTTGATGATCCACAATGACGTTAATTTCTGTTAAGTTTAATAAATTCTACTACAAACTTACGTGAATAATTGCGAAAGTCCGCCGTTTTAGTTTTTTGAGAAAAATGACATTAAATTGCTACGTGTCTACGACTATAGTACTGCATCCACACGGCAGCGATATTGTTGGCAACCGACGACTTTATGATTTGCAGCGATCGGATCGCCACAATTGTAACGATCTACAATCGCCGTTGGACATGAATATTACGTCCACACGCCAATTTTCCAGTCGCCAGCAATCAAAATCGCTGTTGTGTGCACCCTACTTAAGGTTTCTATAAATATCCAATTTTAAATGTTTTTTCGTTAATTTTTTATGCGGTTCATCGGTTCTTAGTACTACGACGTGAGCTCGTTGACTATTCGGCCTCGTAGCTGAGTTCTTGATCCCATCACTTCATACTTCGCAGTCCTCCCAAATTCTGCTTGTTGATATACCAAAACTAATGAAAAATATTTTTTTGCTATAATCCGCGATAACATTTAAAAATGAAAATTTATCGCGGATTATAGCAAAATAATATTTTATTAGTTTTATACTATGGACCTCCTCAAAGTAACGCCTAATTCTACAAATTATTGTTGATATACCAAAAAATACCCTGAATAGCATTATAAGTATAGTGTACTGTTTTCCACCCTATCCTTCCGTAATTTATCCACTCTCAAGGATCTTAAATGTTATAAGCTTCATGATTAAGAAATATCTACAAAAAAGACTTATGTCCATTAGAGAAAAAGATAAGTCAATTTTTCTAAAAAGTTCTTCCAATGACATTTTAGGCCTCGAAGTTGAAGGTTTTTGATTGATCATCTTTTTATAGAAAAATCTGTTATAAATACTTCTGAATTATATTTTCATTTCTGTTATAATTAGAATACGTAATATAAGTTAAAATAATCCTTTACCTAAAATAATAGTTAATCGTTATCGTAGAATGTTCTTTAAATATGAATACTCTAATATAGTAAGAAATATACGTACATAACACTTTAAAAGCCCTCATTCTTTCCAAGAGCAGCAGTATGGAAAATAAAAACAGTACCAATGTCACAAAGCTCCCCCTTTATGTACGGACCCTGTCTAGTATATACACCTCCACTCAAAAAATATGTCCTATGTGACGCACGTTCTGTATTGTCTATTTTAGTTTTAAACATACGTGATTCATGACAATGCATAAACGGCCTTATAAATTTATATGGAAAGAGATAAGTTTCAATATTTTCAAGAAAACTATTAACGTTATACTTAAATTACTAAATTAAGTTGAAGATGAGTTAAATAATCTGCAAGAGGATGTCGTCATAGCTACGATGACGTGAAAAAAATTTCAGGCGATATTCATCTATTTTAAGATTTTTACGCAAATCTTATACGACAACGACAATTTTGTTTACGACTGCATAACTTGGTTGGCAGCGCAATTCTCTGGTTATTAGATTAGAAATTCTTGAAACAAAACATGCCGCAATAAGTACCTCAGTATAGTTACACAATAAGTAAACTTTAAAATCAAGATCAAATTAATATCACATATTACGCTCTACAATGGACGCCGTTTGGTATCCGGCTGAATAGAATAGTACTACCCTCATTACTTACAGGCTGCCGGTCGTAAAATACACAGCCAAATCATGTGACTACACGTTTAAAGCATGTTGTACCGACCCCACTTAGAGTGATGATGATGACCCTCTACAATGGTCATCTTGAAAACTCAAAACTCCAAATTGCACACAAATATAATTATGAATAAAACAGACGGCCTAGTTCTAGCCAACTCAGATGGATATTAAATAAATAAAGTTATAAAATTTGACGGCGTAAATAAATCAGAAATGTGGAGATTTGAAAACGAACTAAAGTCACTGATATTTACGAATGAGTAAAAAAAACAAGACTTGCTCCTGTGAACTTTTTGAAGAAATTAAAAGCCGAACGATATTCGAAACCATTAACGAAATTCTTTGAAGAAACTTCTTCGATCAATAGAACGTCGTAGAAAACGATAGAGCAAGTTTAAATAATAATAGACTTTTCATTTCTGATAACCAGATCCATAAACTATTTCAAAATTAAGTTCAAAAACGCCATAATAATTGGAAGTAAATAATAACTACCAATAATAATATTCTTGAATATGAATTTACATATAAATTAAACAATATATTAGTACCTGGAATAATTTTTTAAAAGATATAAAAAAAAAATTAAAAAAAAAAGAAAGGTTCCGATCAAATGTGGGATTCGAACCCGTGTTTTGAAAATTTTCGGTCCACACGTTACCCATCGGCTATCGCAACATTAAGTTTGATAGCTAAAAGAATCCTTTGCTTTCAATTCAACATTATACCATATTTTAATTGCCCAAAAACAGGGATAAAGCGATTTTTTTATATAAAACCTAGCTAGATCGGTTTTTCTCCCCCAAACCCCCTGAATTTCAGGAAAATCGTTGGAGCCGCTCCCGAGATTCAAAAAGTATATTTATATATACTTGTATACATACAAGATTAACTAAGAGATAGTTTTGACAGATTACGTATCAATGAGACCATTAAAGCCTCAGCAATGCGCAAAATATAGAAGCTCATATAACTTCAATGTCGATTCATGTAACTGTTAAGTGTACCATAGAGTAATCAAGGAGAAAAACTGCTTTTGTTTACATACAAAAGCAGTTCATTAAATTCCAGCTTTTATGTCGGCTGCAACACCCAGACAGCTTGCGGATGATACTTGCAACGTTGATCAACTATCAATCGGTCGTGTCGGGGGAGCCTGCAACGGTAGAGTACGTAATTAAAAATGGCCGCTCGATCTAACAAAAGATATCAAGCCAGATGTAGTTAATGCTTCGCTTAAAGCTAGATTGCCTTTGAATTTAAAATTAGATTTTTTATTATTAACAAATATAAAACTATTGTGTGATAATAGTTTATAGAAACAGGCGTTACTTTGCGGAGATCCATAATACAAAAGTAATAACAAAATTATTTTACCATATTTAAGCCAAGATTGAATAGCGTGTACGGTCAATGATTATTAAAAATCGTATTTATTTTTAAAATAATTTGTGTGGCTTATTAAAACCTCAACCTCAACCTCACCTAAACCTGAACCTCAATGAATTAACTTATTTTTTATGTAGGATCGTAATGTGTAGGTGTGTAAAATTAAAATTAATGTATTATTGTCGACCCTGTATATTCATTTGGTAAATTCACATCTTCCTACAGTTAGTGAATCAAGTAATTAATATTGCCATGAAAAGACCCCCCTCCCCCCTAAGATTCATGTTATGTTTTTTTATTAATAATTTACAAAAAAAATTACGCCATATTGCTTTGTACGCAAGGTATGGGCAAAGGCAATATGAACTTAGACAGACTTAAGGATAGAACTCCTCACACCCCACGAGTCGTAAGTTATTACTTGTGATGTAAAACATACCAAAATCCCATGCACAGTTTATAATACAGTACCGTATTAATACGTCCAGGTTTCTGTGTCACCGCAATCCCAAGGTCCTTGCACGTAGCACATAAAGAGCTTTAGGTGGGAGCCATTATTTGCGACTGGAATGAGAAACGTGCTGCCGAGTTTAATATTCATTCGCTTTATTAAATTCGTAAACTCGGCTATTGAAGTGCGTATATTAACTACTTTATTACTGTATGGCTGGTAATTTTTGAAATGTCGCTTACTAAACTTTTCCGAACTTTATCCGCAGTTTAGTAGGTATATATTCTCATGTTCTTCACGTTAAAAGGCGACTAAGGTAAGTCGACTCGCCGCGTGGTATCCGGTTGAGTAGAATAGACCATCCTCATTTCTTACCGATGTGTCGTAAAAGGCGAATAAGGTAAGTCGACCCGCCGTGTGGTACCAGGCTGCGTAAAATAGACCACCCTCATTTCTTACCGAGGTGTCGTAAAAGGCGATTAAGGTAAGTCGACCCGCCGTGTGGTACTAGGCTGCGTAAAATAGACCACCCTCAATTCTTACCGAGGTGTCGTAATAGGCGACTAAGATAAGTCGACCCTCCGTGTGGTACCTGGCTTCGTAAATTAGACCACCCTCAATTCTTACCGAGATGTCGTAAAAGGCGACTAAGGTAAATCGACCCGCCGTGTGGTACCAGGCTGCGTAAAATAGACCACCCTCAATTCTTACCGAGGTGTCGTAATAGGCGACTAAGATAAGTCGACCCGCCGTGTGGCACCAGGCTTCGTAAAATAGACCACCCTCAATTCTTACCGAGATGTCGTAAAAGGCGACTAAGGTAAGTTGACACATCTTGTGGTATCCGGTTGATTAGAATAGACCACCCACTTTCTTACCAAGGTGTCGTAAAATACGACTAAGGTAAGTTGACGTCAGGCAGGCGGCCGGTCATAAAATACGTAGCCAAATCGTATGACAAGATGTTTATTACCTGTTGTGTCGACCTCATTTTGAGTGAGATAAGGGCAGAAGGATGATGGTATTCTTATGTCCGCACTCTAAGTGGAGTCGGCATGACATGTTTTTCTCTTCCATTCTTTTAACATTTGTCAACTCTGGCTCTACTTCTTTCATATGCATGTCATACTTCACACAATCCAACCATCTCTTTTCAGGCCTCCCTCTAGTCACATATCCATTCATATTTAACATGACTCGTTTGATGACATGATTTTCATCCCTCCTCTTTATATGTCCATCTTAATATTGCACTCCTCATCTTTTCTATAATAGGCACAACTTTCAGACTTCCCCTTTTATACTCATTTATCTGCAATTTAGTATGTAACATTTTTTTTAAATAAGTCAATATTGCACTAACGAGCCAAGCCTATTGATATAGTTTTCTCAAGTTAGTAGAGGTTCTCTGTATTTTGCACTCTTGGCGATGTTTCTGATGTCACCTTATCTGATGCGTAAAGCCAGTAACAAGATATTGACACTGAAAATAAATTGATTTAAATAATTTTTATTAGTTTCAAAACATAAAAATCTTCACGAATTTCATATTGCTCAGATTTCTCAAACTTTCTTAACATAAACACTCTCTATTATGAAGGATTTTATGAATATTTATGAAGGTCGCAAGTCTGTAACGCTTTGTTACGAATTTAGTATCACATTCTATTTAATATATTCTATATATTAAAGGGATTACGGATATTTTATATAACTGTTCGGTATAATTTTATCTTCATATATAAATATAAGGGATAACATAGTAATCTTTGCATTGAAAAGTTATCTTAAATATGTTTTGTCACTCTTTTTCCGCCATATGGTATCCGGTTAAGTCGAATAGACCACCCTTATTTCTTTCCAAGGTGTCGTAAAAGGCGACTAAGGTTAGTTGATGTCAGGCAGGCAGCCGGTTGTAAAATGCCTAACCAAATCATTTAGCAATATGTTTATAAAATGTTGTAAAATGTATAAGGGCAGGAGAATGATGACTTTTTGCTTTATGTGCTTAAGGTGGAACATTAAAGAATAAACCTAGTGTTTTCTAGGCTACTAATTGCAATGATCATTTCTAATATTACTATGGATATTTGACTTGATTTTTTTAAGTATGTTAAAGATCACCAGCACTTTTCTATAAAAGTAATGATTTTATGTTTACGATTAATTCTATAATAAAACAGAGTAATTTATTAGATTTGCATATAAATTCCTTAACTTACCTTTCTTTACCTTTAGAAGAACAAGTCAAGTTAAAAGAATTTTTAAAAAAAGCTTTTGAAAGACCCTATTGTTAACTGTTGAGTAGTTCTAGATCTGATGCTGATGTCAGGCAATCCTGACATCAATATCAGATCATGGCTTATCATAAACATGCATTGTCATCGGGACTGGAACAGTATGTAAAATTTTAGGTCAATCGGACACCGGGAAGTTGGTTAAATTTAACTTGCAAGATTCCATCTTCATATAAATAAATAATAAATATATATAAATATATGGAATACTTACACACACGGTCGTCCGTCCCCAAAGTAAGTAACTTAATACTTGTGTTATGGGTGACAGATGTAAATATATACTTATATAATTTTAAATACATACTTAAACACATATATACACCCAGGCTTGAAGAACCTATAAATTTTTGTTAACAAATTTTGGTTCTCGGTGGGAATCGAACCAACGACCCGCGAAGCTGAAGTGTCATACATACATACTTCTTCTTCTTTGTCAACCGATGGATATGCACTGCTAGATATAGGTCTCCCCATGGAATCTTCATGGCACATATACACCTCAAATGAAATAAAAGTTGAGAAAATAGTCAATGTGATAAGCGTCCACAATTTTTTTTTTATATTTCAGATAGTTTAAGCAATTTTATATCAATTACACCACACACTGTATTTAAGGTATATTTCCTTTGTGTGTGATATCACATCGCGTCTGTAATAATACATAAAAATACAAACGAAGAAAAATGATACAATGCTTTTGGCTTTAAATTCTCCCAGGAATCAACGAAACACGTATTATCGTTCAATGAATACTGACTTTGATATTATATCCGAAAGTGTTCGTACAGGCAAAATCGCAAAATTCGAAACCAAATAATATGTTATTGAAAATCTCGATACCTCAACGGTAAAAAGATGTTCAATCGAACAAAAGTAATAATAAAATTATTTTGCTATAATCCGCGATGAAGTAAAATAGAAAATATATATAATGCTTAATGTAGAGTGGATAATCTGTTTTCATACCTGATACATGCAGGATTCGTAAAAACACATGCAACAACTTCCACCACCGCCACTACAATACACAAGCACTACTTCACTATCACCAACTCAACAATTGTTTCGCCCCGCAACCGAAGCATTATCAGAAGATAGACTCCACGCCAAAATCGCAAAGCAAGCAACACCCAAACAAGCTTAGTTATTTACTAATCGGTTGAACCCCACCATTTATTTTATTTTGCCTACGAACACGTGTAACAAGCTTAAACTAGAAACATTTATCTGATCGTTAATGAAGGTGCCATTGTTATGTTTAAACATTGCTTCGCTTTCCGATTTTGTCGTGAAATTGCAAATCGATTGCGATTATAGCAAAATAATTACTTTTGTATTAGGAATCTCCGCAAAGTAACGTCTAATTCTATGAATTAGACGTTCAATCGAATGTCTCAACCCTTTATTCAAATTTTTACTCACAAGCTTAATATACTACTTTCGCTTTCGTGTTTCCTAATCTAGCTTTACACTCAGGCCGGCAAAGCTTTGGTGATAGATAATAACGATGTTATACAATGTACGAATTACTATTAATCATGAATCTGGTATCGAGAACATCTGAGCTTTGAAATCAGGAGCATATACGCTACAGAAACGCTACAAAGGCACTTATTATATCTGATGTTTTCAATACATATTTTTTTGGGGGGACTTTAGTTAAAAGTTGTCTCTTAAAAATATTTTTCTTTACAAAATTGTGCATTTTATTTTATGATTATTAGTTATCATCGTGCGTTTTTAAGTCAAACAAAACCATCCTGACGATTTAAATCTCAGATCTGTGGTCCGATTTAGACTGGCCCGTTGGCGTAATGGGCAGTGATCCTTATTCAGCTTCATGAGTCGCGGGTTCGATTCCCGAAAAAAATGACAGCTTTTCGAGCCTGGGTACGTATTTGTATTTTAGGTAGTTATTTAAAATTATATTTGTATATACCAGTTGTCTGTCACCCATAACACAAGTATTAGGTTACTTACTTTGAAGACGGACGAACGTATGTGTAAATATCCCATATGTTTATTTGAACTATGTGTTAATTGTAAATTAGTACTGTGGTGGGTGGACACACAAAATTCATCACTTAACAATAAATTTATGCCCAGCAATAAATTAACTGCTGCTATTTTACAGCAACGTGCAACGAAACTTGCTTGCACCAACGAACTTGCACCTATAATTTTAACAGTTATTTGGAAGTGTAGTAGTTCATCATCTTCCTGCCCTTATTCCACTCTAAGTGGGGTCGGCACAACATGTTATAAACATGCTGTCACATGATTTGGCTACGTATTTTACGACCGGCCGCCTGCCTGACGTCAACTAATCTCAGTCGTATTATACGACACCTCGATGAGAAAGAGGGTGGTCTATTTTTCTTAACCGGTTACCACATGGTGAGTCAATTTTACTTAGTTGCCTTTTACGACACCTCGATAAGAAAGAGGGTGGTCTATTCTACTTAACCGGTTATCACACGGTGAGTCAACTTACCTTAGTCGCCTTTTACGACACCTCGGTAAGAAAAGAGGGTGGTACTATTCTATTCAGCCGGATACCACACGGCGTTAAGAAGGGTAGTTTTTATTTGTAGAGAATAAGTACGACCTATGGCATTATAACTTCTTTTGTTAATTAACGATTTTACTTTATATTTATTATAATTTTCACAAATTAAATAAATATTGAATATATACTAAGTATACTATTTACTAAACTAAGCTATTTTACAAAAACAAGCATCAAAAAAAACAAATTAAAACTACTTAAATAATAACTAAAGAATAAAAATAAAAATTAATAAATATATATATATTTACACTAAATCAAAACCATCCATTCCATTGCAATGGGGTAGAGTTCCTAAAATACTGGCAGCGTTGCCCCTTTGTATGGCCAAACTTATTCGTTGGCCAAGGTAGCTGCCAGCTCTCGGGTCCCCGGTACGCTCTACGAGCCTTCTAACGAGCTCGTTGAAGAACGTATGAGCGTCCGGGCCCCATGGACCTAAGGTCTCTACACCAAAAGGCACAAAAATGAAGCTTCTATTTATGTCTTCATATTTGCGCCTCTTGGCATTAACCATTTATATTCAAATTACTTAAAATGTCTGAAATTTACAAAACACACGTGCCAGTAGTTTCAGCCTCAAAATTACAAAGTCGAATAAGAAAAATCTTGATCCGTCGGCGAAAATTTGATTTGATTTCGCCAGGGAGTCGGGAATGCTTGCATTAGTATTCGATTTCTCTCGGTATTTTGTATTCCAAATGTGTCGACAACGGCGTCGAAAATGAAAATGATCGTGACTTTCTGTCAATATGAATTAATATTGTATTCTGAAAGCTTTTGTTCGGTATAGACAGTGGATTAACAATTTACATTCATTGTTGTCATTTTCCTATCCAAGTGGATACCAAAGGGCATACTTTAAGAGGGGTAGGCACAACATGTTTTAAACATGTTGTCACATGATTTAGCTACGTATTTTACGACCGGCCGCCTGCCTTACGTCAATTAAACTTAGTCGCCTTTTATGACACCACGGTAAGAAATGAGTGTTGTCTTTTCCAATTAGCTGGATATCACACGGCGGGTCAACTTACATAGTCACCTCTTACAACAACTCGGTTAGAAATGATGGCGGTCTATTCCGCTCAGCCAGATATCACAGGACGGGTCAACTTACCTCAATAATCACCGTTTTTGACACCTCGGTAAGAGATAAGGGGAGTATATTCTACTTAGCCGGATCACACGGCGGGTCATCTTACTCAGTCACCTTTTACGACACCTCGGTAAGAAATGAGGGTGGTCTATTCTATTCAGCTGGATATCACAGGGCGGGTCAACTTAGGTACCTTAGTTACTTTTTACGACATCTCGGTAAGAAATGAGGGTGGTCTATTCTACTCAGCCTAATACCACACAGCGAAATAAACTTGAACCAAAACTTCTAAAGTCGCAAAATATGTCTTTATAAACTCACATTTGAGAAGAAATTAAAGCGAAACATTCGCGTACATATTCGCGAACACAATGTCAGGTAATTATTGTCACGAACTTATTAATAATTCCGCGCGTCTTTACGTTATTACACGGCGGAGCAAGATATATATTTCTCGTGGATTACTTTAAGTAGAGTTGTATACCTGAGAAGCTTTGCCAAACTGTAAAGGAGAGTTCCTTGAGAAAATTACGACACAAAGGAAATATGTTTTACGTAGTGTAGACGACTTAATTAGTCTTAAAGTTTCGACTATGGAATAGTCAAAACTATTCCATAGTTTTGAAACAGGAACGACCTTATGTGTAATTGTAAATTTATATTTATTTATTATATATCTATAATAGGAAGGATGATTCTATCAAGTTAGGTAAATGGTTTTAGCGGAGGGGGGCTTCTCTTTCGAGGGGCCCCTACCCGGAGGTGTTTGTTCTCTGGGATCAGAGCTGTCGGCGGGGGCAATATGTACAATGATACCCTGTCCTTGCCATCGGCAGCGTGGTGGAGCACACAGGTCGTTTTAGTCGGTGCGAGTCCGACATAACCGCCGCCTGTCCCCGTCGGGCGGCGGTACCCATAAGGGATTTTTTCCTGTATAAAAAAAAATGTAAAAGGTTGCGATGATAGAATAGTAAACTATTCCATAGTTTTGAAATAGTTTTAATCTTTGAAATAGACACTTATAAATAATTTAACTTAACAAAGCCGTGACTCGTCTCAAGAACACCAGATAGCCATCCATTTTTTTCTTTTCTTTGACATATTGCATTTTTTATTATATCTTTAAAAATTACTGAGCTAGGGTCGGTCATCCAGGTACTGTCAATTATAAGTTATTCGTTTCGTACTTGTTGTGCTTGTGAATGTTTTTTTTTGAGTCGTCTGTTTTGCTGACGTCGAAAAAATAAATCATATTTTACTTTAATAATGATACCTTATTGTCATATTTTTATCACAAATCCTGTTATTTTTAATATGTTATTATAGTGTTGTGTGTGCTTGTACTTATACTCGTACATAACTTCAAACTACAATTCATATTTTTATGGTTCCCCCTTAGAATTTTAATAAAATATTAAGATAACAAATATTGTTCTATTCAACAACACAGAAATTACTACTGAAACGTCTGGGCTCAAAGGTGTATGAAATACTGGCAGTAAGTCCTTTAAAATAGTAGTATTTTATATGAAAAATCATAGATTTAACTCCGAAAATTGCATTAAATTTAATTTATTGTAATTTGTATTTTTTTAATTTAATTCTATATCATATAGGTATAACATTTAAGAGCCACTTCGACTACAATTTAATTTAATTGAACTCCCTTTTATAGGGTGTAATAAAAAACGGAAATCATCATAGCCCATTTGTATGTTAAACGTTGGGTAATAAAAACGTAAGTAGCATTAGAAAGTCGCGCCATCAGGGATTTACTAAATATTCGGTGAGAGATTCATTATCTTGCAATTGGTTCGCAATAGTATTTTTCACAATATCTGGAACATATACAATTATATTTGTAATATATTCATGGTCACTTATTCTTCTTCTTCTCCAAATATGTGATACGTGTGTCCTGCATGTATTAAATATGTAAACGTTGCCTTCTTCCTACACATAGCATTACATACATCACATAGATTTTCTTAACAAGCGCAGATTATAGCAAATAATTCTATCATAACTTCTGTTCTTCTTCGTCAATCGATGGACGTCCACTGCTATTCCCGGTTGGTTCTAAGCGAATTATGGACTTGTGCGCAAGTCGAGTTGTTTTAAACTATCTGAATTTATTGCATACCATCACATAATAGAAAAAGATATAAAATGAACAACCAAACCATAAGAAAATCGGTTATGTTCAAAATCAGTCATCTAAAGCCAGCTTAAAGACTTATGTGTGTGATGTTACTTAAGATTTTAATATAAAAAAAAGATTTACTTTATCAAGGATTTGTTGTTTACTTTATGTCGTATAAAAAGGATTTACTCCTGCTTTCATGAGTACAACGTAGTATAATAAAACGGCGTTTGAACGCGTTTTATATAAAGCAAAATGAAACCTTTAAAAACAATATGTACTTGCGATATTAAGAGTCAATAAGAAATGAGTAAACTGAAATTGATTTAACGTTTTTTATACTTTCCAATATAATTAAATGCGAATGCAATTTAATTGCGATATAGCCGTGTGGTCTCCGGCTGAGTAAAATAGAATACCCTCATTTCTTACCGAGGTAAAAGGCGATTAAGGTGAGTCAACCTGCTGTGTGGTTGCCGGTTGAGTAGAATAGACAACTCTCTTTATTACCGAGGTGTCGTAAAATACGACTAATGTAAGGTGACTTCAGGCAGACGGCCGGTCGTAAAATACGAGTACGTAGCCAAATCATTTGATAACATGTTTATAACATGTTGTGCCGAACCCACTTAGAGTGGGATAAGGACAGCGGGATGATGATAATTTTCGAAACTGTTTCGACTAAGTTACTATTGATGTAAATTAAAATCATTATTTTAATCACCTGCTTTCAAAACAGTTATCCGATCTGTAATGGTTTTCAATATTAATATCATAATTACAACTAAATACTGTAATTACAGTTGTTGTTCAGTTTCATTGAGTTAAAATTTAATTACAAATCTTCGAAGTACCTAAATTGCGAATTGAAATTGCTTTCGTTCATGATCAAAACGATGCTTAAAGTAAGGAAAGACGATTGTTGTTTATTAAGAATTCTCTAACGAATAACTGATCCTAATCAATATCTAAACTTATTCCCCAAAAGCTGTCTGTCTGTATGTGATTGATTTTTTCAAAATGTACTTACTGGACGAATTTTTGTACAGTTTTTACTGAAAGGTAATGCAGTTCTTCCGAAAGATTTAGGGTAATAGTGCTTTACGGTTTTATGTAAATTGTGATGAAGGGATCACGTAGTTGTAAGAAACTAAAGTAATGTACTTGAGAATTGTAGATCTACAAAAAAGTCCACAACATGTCTCTATCTCTTATGGTTAACTCACAATAATTACTTTAATCTTGAACATTTCAATTAAATAATGCTTTATATTACGACACACATTACGGTTTTATGTTAATTATTTTAAAAAGGTCACGTAGTGTTAAAAAAAAACTCGCCTGCTGGGAGCTTTAGTCACATGCCCGCGTTAACCAATAAACACTAAAGTAATGTATTAGAGAATTGTAGATCTATAAAAATACTACAAAAAGTCTTCGATCGCATGTCTCTATCTCTTATATAGGTATATTTTATCGTAAATAGTTATTGTGTGGTTAACTCACAATAACTACTTGTAAGTAACTCAATTCTCCTAAATAAATAATTCAATTAAGTACAATGATTTCACACGCAAGCGCACCTAAAATATATGAATATATATTTTATATCTTCGTTTATTTTATTTTATAGTATAAAATTTATATTTTACATATTACATGTTTTTATTTTACATTATTTTATATATTATCATATATTTTTGATATAAAAATATATGAAGTAAAACATATGGACATAAACTATGTTTACTCTATTTTTTAACTCCTTATATTTAACTTAATCTAAGAAAAATACGACAAAAAAAAAATTGGTGAAAATTGCAATCCAGTTTTATCTGTTGAGTATTTAAAAGCTCTCAAATTTTTTTGTATTTTAACTTTTTATGAACTTATAAAGATTCTGCTTTTATTTCATTATATATAAAAGGGATTTGCCAATGCTTTCCCTCTTTGTATGTAAAACCTGGTATCATAAAACGTCGCTTAAGCAACAGGCCCGGTCGTACATTAGGGATTCCCCGAATATTCGACGCGAATGCGCCATCATCCGCCAATGAATTAGCCAATAAAATCAAATTGAACCAAATAAATTTTCTTGATACCTTTTTTCGTTTCCTCTTTAAGTAATTTCTAAGTACGAGTTATATCAAATCAAAATAAAGCTCTTTGGAATTGTCAAGGATCAATATGATTGATGCAGTTACCATTGTTTTGGACTATTGCTCTTATAGATAAGATTCTGCAAGAATCTAGTCGGTCAATCTTTTAAAAATTAAAAGTAAAGGAACTCTCCGTTTTTTTTGTACAGAAGCCCCTCCAATACGCATGGGAAAGTAAGTCATATCCCTTGAATTCTTTAGAGATATGCAGGTTTTCCTTCGCAGAAAACCGTGTGATAAATTGCTATTATACGCATAAGTTTTAACAGAAAAACTCATCTCTCTGGGTTTGAAATCATGACCCCATGAACAAGTCGCACGGTCTTACCGCTGAACTATCACAACCGTTTCAATCTTTTAAACATTTTCCAGAGCGGATCTATAGGTAACACATATCTCCAGAATTATCTAGATATACGAAATTTTCTTCACAGCTGTTTCCTTCACCGATCACATATTTATATAAGCTGAAGTAAATGAAAATATAAAATAAACAGTTTTATTTTCTTATTTTGTAAGAGCATTAGAATTACGACTCAATTTCAATGAAAGTACGATATCTTCATCTATACTAATATATAAAGCTGAAGAAATTGTTTGTTTGTTTGATTGTCGCTAATCTCAGAAACTACTTGACCGTTTTGAAAAATTATTTCAGCGTAAGATAATCCATTTATCTAGGAACGCTATAGGCTATACGGAAACGGAAAATTTAAAGCTTTACTTGCCTGCACCGAGTAAACGGTGATAGTTCATAAAAATCATGTATTACAAAATTGTTCCCCTCTTAAAGTTTTAAATAAAAATCTGCAGCAGCATATGTCTAGCTTTTAAGGTTAACCCACTTTAACCATTTTAATGGTTATCAAAATACTATATTACGGTTTTAATCTTTCCACGCGGGCGGAGCCGCTGTTGTTTGCTAGTATTGTATATGTCGTTACCACGTCATGTAGCTGCGTACAATCTATGTGAAATGCAGAATAAATATAGGAAAGTGCTTACCTGGAAAACATGACAGCTTTATCCTCCTAATTGGCTTCTCCGTGGAATTTTATTGGCAAGGCTTCGCTATTATTCATCGCCAAAACCTATCCAACCAGAATTGAGACAATCGGTAAAAGATTTTTTCATACGTGGGTTTGAATTCAAAACGAGTTTGCACCGCTTTTGCATTTTCAAAAGCTTTATACAATATAAAGCTTTTGAAAATGTATGCATCGCAATCGTCAAAATCAAAGTGAGAACATACATAGATTGATATCGTTTTTTTGAAATTATTCCGAAGTTTCTAGAATAGATATCTATTGACTATAAATAGTCTCACTGTTAGGCGAAGGAAAAAAATAATAGTTTTTTTCGAAGTAGAAGTTGAAGATTCAAAATCACTTGTTTACAAGTTTAGTTGTATGAAAATGTTTAACATTAATTATATTTTAAAAAAACAACGCCATAACAATTTAATTATAATGTTATAGAACCTAAATGTGAAATTTTCGTGTGGTATCCGGCTAAGTAGAATAAGCCCACCCTCATTTCTTACCGAGGTGTCGTAAAAGGCGACTAAGGTAAGTTGACCCACCGTGTAGTATCCGGTTGAGTAGAATATACCACTCTCTTTCTTACCGAGGTGTTGTAAAAGGCTACTAATGCAATTTGACGTCAGGCAGGTGGCCGGTCGTAAAATAACTAGCCAAAACATGTTGTGCTGACCCCACATAGAGTTGGGTAGGAGCAGGAGAATGATGTAGTAAGTAAGTAGTGGCCTGTTACTATCCCACTGCTGGGCATAGGCCTCTTCTCTCCGTTATTGGAGAGAAGGATTGGAGCTAAGACCTACCACGCTGCTCCAATGCGGATTGGTAGGTTACACATATCTCCAGAATTCTCTAGAGATATGCAGGTTTCCTCACGATGTTTGAGAATTATGATAACATTAAAATCGAATCTGATAGATTTAACTACTCATTTTAATTAAAAATTCCACCATGGCGGCATAAAAGCCGAAGGATATAAAAGGAGATTGATCCAAATGTCCTGGCATCCCCATGGTTTCCTCATTTCCACGGACATTGGATTGAAATGAATTTTTCGCTTTTCATTTGTGTCGCATTCATTCCGCTACGGAATTCCTCGCGTTTCTAAGAGCGTCTATAATTTGTTTACTAGAAAAATATACAGCTTCGTCTGTATTAATAGATATTTAAAATTTCTATTTATTCTTATCTTATCTTTATTATTTACTTGATGTGCTTGCGGCCTCGCCCGCGTGTAAATCAGTGCATTTAATTGAAGTTTTAAACAAAAAAAGTGGTTATTGTGAGTTAACAATAAGGGATAATAATATGCTGTCCCGGATTTTTATAGTGTTTTTGTAGATCTACAATTCTCTACTACATCACTTTAGGGTATCTCTGTTGGTTTACGCGGTATTAACTTAAAACTGTTGAAAGAATTGCGTTACCTTTTACTAAAAAACCGTACATATATCCATTCAGTAGATTTTGAGAAAATTAATCACATACAGACAGACAGCCTTTGGGGACTTTGTTTTATAATTATTATTTAAGTGACCGATGGCCACTACTGTACATAGACCTACCAAACTTTCCAAAAAGACCTGAGTGTAAATAAGCGAATTTGGAACCATCAGTCGTCATCACATATAAAAAACTAAACGCTGAAATATCATAATAATATTACACGTTTTTATTAATTTAGACTCAGCTTGTATTGCGAAATAGAATTTAACACTAGATTTGTCATTATTTCACGTAACTGTAATATTAATTTTTAAGCGTTTCAATGAACGTCTCAATTGATGCCGACGCTGAATCCTTCGAAGCAAAACTTTTAACGAGCTCTTCAAGTTAAAAAAAGTTTGTTGAAATTATTGACGTTTTAATGGGTTGAGTTGAATGAAGCACTTTACTCAATTTTAAATTTATTTTACTAATACTGCAATCATTGAGGTTAAAGTAAGTATTCATGTTATTAATTTTCGAACTCACATTTTATTAAAACCTATAGTCTTACACGCCTCAGAAATATTATGATTGATGGGATTTTTTTACAAATACTGCATTTTTCGGTACGGGGTCCCAATTCCAAAACCATGGGACGCCAAAATCCTTCGGTTCCTCAAAGCTTGTTCTATTGTCCACTCAAAGACTAAGCTCTCAAAAGCTTTAATATCAGAGACCAACAATACAATAACAATTATTTTTCGTCGAAAAAAAATGCCGCCAAAATGAATTCTCCTTCCATTTTTAAATCTCCTCTTAAGTTAAGACTAATGGCAATATGTATACTTCCTAATTAATACACTAAACCTTATACAGTAATTATTAATTATTAATTATCTTATTATACAAATGTTAAAAAATTGTGATTTTGAATGAATGTTGATTAAAGTCTTTATGTTATCCGGCTGAATAGAATAGTACCACCCTCATTTCTTACCAAGGTGTCGTAAAAGGCGACAAAGGTAAGTTGACCCACCGTGTGGTATCCGGTTTAGTAGAATAGACCACCCTCATTTCTTACCGAGGTGTCGTAAAAGGCGACAAAGGTAAGTTGACACACCGTGTGGTATCCGATTTAGTAGAATAGACCACCCTCCTTCTTACCGAGGTGTCATAAATTACGACTAAGGTAAGTTGACGTCAGGCAGGCGGCCGGACGTAAAAACGCAGCCAAATCATGTGACAGCATGTTTATAACATGTTGTGCCGACCCTACTTAGAGTGGGATAAGGGCAGGAGTATATACAAATGTTAAAATTGCTAAAACAAATAAGTGACTATAGACAGTGCATAAAGTTAAATTATTAACTTACATAGTCAAACACTACTAAGACAATCATCTTAAAATTTCAAAGATTCAACAGGGAGTCGGCAAAGCGTTAAAGTTTTAAAAGTTTGACCTCATTTGAGATATCGGCTGGAAGCATTCCAATAGTCTTCCATTGTCTTACCCTCGATATTTTCAAAGTAGAAACATAAGGCTTTTGTCTAAAAATTGTGCCAATGTGTATGTAATAAATCTGATATTGTAAATCAATGTTTTATACGTAAATTCTGATGGATATCTTGATCCCGAAAGGAATAGGTCAGAACTATATCCTTATTGGCTATAAGAATGGCCTGATTTATAGCAGTTTGTCTATATTTTTATTATTTGTTTGACGTTGCTTGAGTTGTTAACCTTATCTTATCTTATCTTTTTAGATTTCAAGTTATTGAGTGATTATATCTTATACATTATATTAAAATAAAAAATAAATAATATTCCTAATATCTATCTATATATCTGCTATATTTATTAATTATTAAAGAAATTTATAAAATAATTTTAAGAAATTCCAACATAATATACTTATATTGATTGTTTTCATTACTTTATAACAATTTTTCGTAATACCAGGATTACTTTTTGATAGTTTTGTAATTTTATAAGTCATTAAGAACTAAGCAACTTGTTTATTCGTTCTTTTTTGGTTTTATTACTAATATACTCCTGTTTCAAATCGGCCTAGTCTCTAACTTATAGAAAAATAAGGACCAAAAAATATGGGACATTTATACACACGGTCGTCCGTCCCCAAAGTAAGTACCTTAATACTTGTGTTATGGGTGATAGACAACTGGTAAATATATACTTATATAATTTTAAATACATACACCCAAGGCCGAAGTACCAACATTTTTTATCAGAAAACGTTGGCCCTCGGGGGGAATCGAACCCACGATCCATTTAAGGCAGGGTCACTAACAACTGCGTCGATAGGCCTAGAAAAAAGATCATTGAGTTACCTTAATTTATTCAACTATATCTTCAATTCGCGATAGTCATTTTATAACGGACCCATAAAACATCCAAGTATCCTCTAAAATTCAATTTTCTTCCTAAACAAATTTTATATCACGTCACCGTTGGAATATGAAATCGATTACTAAGAATTCTCTAGACGTTTCTATTAGAGTATTTCTTAAACCCTCGTTGACCTAGTTCAGTTGGCATCAATTTCTAACTGTACTTAAATCAGATCAAAATAATCTTTATTCAAATAAGCTCTCTGAAGCACTTTGAATCGTCAAGGATCAATATAATTAATGAAGCTACAACTGGTTAAGAATGTTGTTTCAACCGATAAGAACCAGCAAGAAACTCGGCGATCAATCTTTTAATTTCAATTTTACATTATTAAACCGCAGTCTTGTATGAAGTTAAAAGGATTTTTAAATCCAGGCATTTTTTTCATCTAAATAGTCTTCAATTATATAATATCCTTTACGTATAAGCATATCTCTTAAGCCGCGTACAGACATCGCGAGGCGTACGTCCCGAATAGTTCGTCACGCATGCCTCAACCTGAGGCATACGACGGTACATATATACATGCGTCCTGAATAACACATAGTCAAGCTGAGCACACAAACAACCACGCATGTTATTCGTCAGTAGAAAACGGGCCTCAACAAGGCGAGAGGTGGGCAAAAAGATATTTTTATGAACTGATTACATTATGCGAATACATGATCTCCATGAAGCGTGCAACGCAAATAAAACGTTCGTCTACATCAAAGCTTCCACCGAGCCAGTGTTCGCTATAATTGTATGATGCGAATGGTCACAGCACACACGATCATACAGCTCGAGGCATACGAGGCGAACCATTCGCAACGCACGCGTCGCGATGTCTGTACGCACCTTTACACTTAATTTAAACCTTTCTGTAACCTGGTCTAGTATCGATTGCAGAATTTTATTGTAGAAGCGAATACCGACTCTAACGAACTCATTTTTCAATGCATTACGCTACCTTTTTTTTGTGATGGAGAGCTTTAGTAATTTGGCAAAAAAAAGTCTGCACATGCAGGTTTCATAACGGCGTTTTTTTTCATATAAACAAATACACAATTGTCATCAACCTCCTGCTCCCTTGCTTATCCCACTCTTAAGTTGGGTCAGCACAACGTGTTATAAAAATGTTATCACATGATTTGGCTACGTATTTTACGACCGGCTGCCCGACGTAAACTTACCTTAGACCACACGGTGGGTCACTTACCTTATTCATCTTCTACGACATCTTCGTAAGAAATCAGGGTGGTGTATTCTACTCAACCGGATCAAATACACAATTGCATCGCAATAAATTTTAAATATAAAATTCGTTGAAAGCCATTAGGTAGCAGCCATTTATCTTGTTTACTTATACAACATCCCCGCTTTTGAATGAATTTTTGTATTTATTATTAAATCCATATAAAGCAAAAAGCGATACTCATGTTTACTTGTAAAGAAATTTATAAATATGAATTGTGATAAAATTAATAATTAAATTATTATTACTATTAGCTGTGCCTGCGGCTTTGCCTAAGTGGAACTCACAACGTTTTTCTCTCATAAACCTCCACCCGTGGGAATTTAACCCTAATTTACTGTTAACCTCCTTTCTCAAAAAATCTTTATGTAAAATCCGTACAAAAATCCGTTTACTACATTTTGAGACACACATACAGATAGACAGCTTTTGGCACCTTTGTTTTATAATACGAATAGATACCTAATAACGGTATGAAAAAATATATTACATACTGTATATATTTTAAACAAAGTAGACGAAATAAATATGGTTAAAAAAACTACAACACACTCTTTTCCACCCATCCATCCATACCATCGAATTAAATGTGTGGTATCCGGCTGAGTAGAATAGACCAACCTCATTTCTTACTGAGGTGTCGTAAAAGGCGACTAAGGTAAGTTGACACATCGTGTGGTATTCGGTTGAGTAGAATAGACCACCCTCTTTCTTACCGAGGTGTCGTAAAATACGACTGAGGTAAGTTGACGTCAGGCGGCCGGTCGTAAATTACGTAGCCAAATCATATAACAACATGTTTGTAACACGTTGTGCCCACTTAGAGTGGGATAAGGACAGGAGGATTATGATGTAACGGAGAAATATCGTCGTTTGTCATAAATGCTTTTAAAAACATTTTGTCGATGTCGCCTTGTGACTAAAACGTATAATGCGAATGTCGTTGTAATAGAAAAAGAAAACGAATCCGACGTAAAAATCCTTTCCCATGAAACACGGTTTTAAAATCCCGTCATTTTTTCTCGTGTCCCGGCAGTGTTTTCAAGTGGAAATTAGTGTGCGGGCACTCGAGACGACGCTGTGATTACGTCTTCAAGAGAAAGTATGAATGAGATGTATTATTTGAAGTAAAATGAAAGTTTAAATGTAAATTAATGTAACATGGGTGAAAGAAGATACTTCATTTGCTCGTTTGGAAAGGAAAAGAAAGAAGAAAAACTTATTCGCAGTAGAAAATTTTACTACATACTACCTATGTAAAACCTAATAAGAGTAAAAGTAAATGTAAAAAGGTCTTATACTAGGTATTTGAATTTAAGTATGTATTTAAAAATTATATATGTATATATTCACCCGTTGTCTCTCACCCATAACACAAGTATTAAGTCACTTACTTTGGGGACGGACGACCGTGTGTGTAAGTCCTATATATTATTACGGTGTATAAAGAACGCTTGTGCCAAATTCCATCGATATAAGTTCAGCGGATTCGCCGTGAAAGAGAAACAAACATACATCCATACTCACAAACTTTCGCAATTATAATATTAGTAAGATTTGGACATACTTTGAGTACATCTCGTGGCTTTCCGCCACCCTTCTGACGCCGTAATGACTAATCAGTCACACTACCAGCCTTCCGCTACTCGTCGCCCTAAGCCTCGGTCCGGCCTTACAGTAGCTTCTGCGTTCTACTCTCCGCATTTTGAAACCTAGACGATGCTTCTGCGCTCGCCCGTCTCGCCCGGTGACGCTGTAAAAGCCGTTAGCGCTAACAGCATATAGTCAGTTTGAAAAAAGTATGAGTAGGTACATTAGCGGTAGTCTTGGTGTGAGATACATCACAGACAAGTAAAGTCATATCTGCGTTAGTTGTGTATACAGGTACTTTTAAATAAGTCCATCGCGGTCAACATTGCCGGGACTGGCATCGACAATTGTAGATTAATATTGTCAAGAGTAGGGGAGATTATAGGAAGGCGTGTAAGTAATAGTGTGACAAAAAAAAATTAGACGGGTCGTATACTTTTATCTTTGTCTAATCACACATGCGCAGAGAAATATTAATGGCGCGTTCTTAATTTAAAAATACCTATACTTAGAACATTTTTAGTATACCTTCAAAGTCGTTTGCTCACTACGCACGCGCAAAAATGGTATGATAAACCTCATTTGCTTTCGCTTTATTGCAATATGGCATATTTTAAGGAAGCTTCCCTACTCTAGTATTATAACTCTATTATAATAACGCTATGAATAGAAATGTGCAGAGACAATGTATTTAAAAGAAGTTTCTGTTACACATTGGAAAGTGGCAGTTGTCTCACGTGACACTATACTATGACGTATTATAGGATAACGCTTAAGTAAAGAAAAACATTGCTCCTTTTCTCTATATTGTATTAAATTTTATCATATATCACAGTCATGAAAAAACAACAGGCAAATAAATATAAGAGTTGATTTATTAAGATAAATTGCTTCTTTCAAATAAAGCCACAAATGAAACGGAATTTTGAAGCTTGTGTGCGTTTCTTATATTTATTGTGACCATTGAACCATATTACATTATTTTAAAGCTTTTTAAATTAAAATCAAATATTATTAATTTCAATTATAAGCCAAATTCAAAGTATAAATGACCCCAGTATAAATTATATTGTTTGTAATTGCTTTGAAATATTAAGAAATAAAAATATTTCATGATAATCGTATATATTATATGAAGCTAAAACATTCGAGAGAACTTAATTTCATTTCCTAACTTCATTTAGATGGAAGTAAATAATAAAAATTATCAAATCTTAAAGATAATAATAAAATTCACACTTAAGTATCATCATAAAATCGTTGCTCGTAAGCTTTGTACAGTCATTATCAAAATACTTACTGCAAAATCAAACACAATGACACCTAAAAATACCACGTAACTTAATAGTAAGTGCAAACTAAGTATTATTCTATTATTCTCAACTTGCTCGCAACTTCGTTTGTATATTTAAAAAACCTACGATTTTGGGCTGTTTTTTTCTTGTTCCCAAAGGGAAACTATATGCATATTAACCCAGTATAAAAGTTTCAATTGCAGCAAATTTTAGATACCTACCTGAAATAAAATATTTATTCCATTGAACAAATATTATTTGTTTACATCATGCAATCGATTTTGAATTAAAGTAATAATAGTAATCACATAAAAACATGGTAGTAAAATATTAAAATATCTTTAATTATCCCGTAACGTTCGTGAAACAATGGATACTCCCTTACGGCATACTCGTATCTCTTGTACCTGTCGATAACAGACTCAATTGAGTCTCATGATTTCAATTAAATTTATGCACATATACGAGTATATATATATGTTTTATTTTATAATCTATACTAATATTATAAAGAGGAAAATTTTGTATGTATTATTGTAATGTTTACACACAAAAACTACGTGACCAATTTCAAAAATTCTTTCACCATTAGAAAGCTGCATCTTTACTGAGCAACATAGGCTATATTACATTTTCAAAAAATAGGGATCCGTAATGAAAATTTAATAAGATGTACAAAATTAGTCATAAAAATCTGTCATCGCATGCGCAGCGGAAAATATTGATAATATATTTAATAAAATAAATTTATAGTCCGACTTAGTAGACTTTCCACTGCCGTGAAACCGGTATGTAAGTGAGTGAAACCGCGGGATATTACTAGTGTATTATAACGTTACGTCAAACCAATTGTTCAGAACATAAAAAGATTTACGATGTTGTCCAGAGGAATAATATTATTTATTATACGTACCTATAGGTTTTTGCATTCGACTGTACAAGCAGCCATCTTCAAAATGGATGATTTAGTTTATTTACCAAGCACCATTAATTATACCTAGAGGGGCTTTTCAGGCTAATCTCTTCTAATTTAAGACAATATTCATTTTAAAGCCACCCTTTTCTCTTTTCTTTCATATAAATTAGATACCATTTGTCTACCTCATTTGGATGCTGATCATTTATCTTTTTCACTTAACTTCCACTCTAATGGCTTCTGATTTGAAATTCAGATTGTTGGTTCATTAGTTAAACGAAAATGGAAAATCTATAAATAAACTAAAACAATACCTTTATATAATGCCAATTATTTATGATAAATAAATAAATATATAGTTAATTCCCGTCATAAATAGTCTTATGAAAAAATTTCAACTTCTATTATTACTCTTCTATTCAATTCGATTCTATTATTTCTATTGGAATAAATTAGTACATTAGTACATAAAGTACATTGAACTATATTTATCTAGAATAGCTGTTTTCTTAACAAAATTCAAAACAATATACCACTTCGAAATTCTCTAGGCTCGATACGTTATTATAAAAATATTGTTAATATTTTTTTAAAACCTCAAGATCAAACTTAGATTATATAGTAGTTTGCCTTTTTTCTACAATTACTAAGTGTTCATTAATGTTAATAACATTTAACATGTTATTACACGTTAAATGTTATTACACATTTAACTTGTAATAACATTTAACTGTGATCATCGTTATTCTGCCCTTATCCCATTCTAAGTGAGGATGGCACAACATGTTATAACCATTTTCTCACGTGATTCGGCTAGGTATTTTACGACCGGCCGCCTGCCTGACGTCAACTTACCTAAGTCGCCTTTTACGACATCTCGGTAAGAAAGAAGGTGATCTATTGTACTCATCCAGATACTACACGGCGGGTCAAATTTAGTCGCCTGTTACGACACCTTGGTAAGAAATGAGGGTGGTCTATTCTACACAGCCAGATACCACACGATGTTAAACCGTGTTCACACACGTACACAGCAATATTTTAACTACAATATATGCCTAATAATATTTCGATCATAAACGTTGAAAGGAGTGTCGTAAACATTTGAATAAGATTATGAAGCCTGGTGCCGTCGAGTGATAAACGTCATTTAAGCGTCTATTACTTTTGAGGGTGACAGTACACACAATTTTCTCTTTAAGAGACATGAAAATATGACATAAGCTCTGTATGTTTAAGACAGAAATAATCAAACTTAGGTGATACAATATTTGATTTATTCTATATTTAGTTACTACGATTATATTGGGCTGTTTATATCGCTAGCTATTAGAAAGTGATCTTTTAATAGTATTTTATGAGGAGAAATAGGAATAAAAATTTAGTATGATAAAAGCTATAAATCGCCCCATCCGAACAATAAAGTCACATTTCCTATGCTTATACATGGGACATGTGACTTTATTCTTCGGATAGAGCGAAATATTTGAGATATGCGTTGAAATCAGTCACTTTGCGGACAAATGCTCAATAGACTAATGGACGCTCTTGCGTCTAAATCATTTTTATGTCTTTTTGGATCGCACTAAACCGATTAGATTTATAATATCAGTCACATGTTAATATTATAATATTTAATTATCTATGTTTAAACATAGAATTACAACAGAACAACCGACATATTTGTCTACCAACGTTGTGTTCCGTGATATTTTCTTACACATACTAATTTTGAACATATTTTTCTTTTTACGATGTGTATTTAAATACTCTTTGAGGTTTCAAACATTCCCATTCCCTAGATTCCTTAATTGATTACGGAAATATTTTGATAAGTGTTTCATATCACCTCCCGAGCCAATCTTTTAAATTTTAGAGCATAACGTTTTTTTTTTAATTTAATAACGAGGACTATTAAAATTAAAAAAATGATATAGAATACAACTGTACAAAATTTCGTGTTGATATATTTAGAGACTCTGGCAATAAATTTAAATGCAGGATATTTTTTTTTAAGGTGATATAAATAAAAAGGGTTTAATTCTAAATTTTCTACAATAGTATTATATAAATATTCATTTTGTTTCAGTTAGTAATATTTTATATATGTTTAGATTTTTGAAAACAATAAAGTTTGTTTTTAATTACAATTTATGCACTGCTTGACATTTTTTTATATCATGATGAGTTAGCCTATAAGTGAGATGTACGGTGTAGTAATGCTAAGATGATTGTATTTAAATGTTATATTGTATGCTCTGTACTCTGTTTGCTTCCTATTTTAATAAATAAATAAATTTATTAACCCCCCTGTGGAACTTGGAATTCTCTATGAATCCTATTACTTAGATAAGTTTAAAATTTCATAATACTTAAAACTTCAATAATATCTTACAATTTTCGCATTAATTAATTAAAATTTTCACATGACTTAATCATAAAAAACCACTTCGTCAAACGTATCCCTAATTCCTTACCAATTACTAAATGAACAAGGGCTTTTATAATTAGATGGCTAACTCCATTAAACCTTATTTACATACAGCCGCCCCAGAGAAGCTCGGGAGAATATTGTAATAAAACTTCCTATGTTCACATAATGAATAACGAAATCCTAATGAACTCCCTTATCACGTGGTGTAACGTAATTAAACGTACTTATTATTTATACTGGCAACCCAGAAGATTAAAATAACTGCTATTTTCAAACCCGTAAGCTTAATATGGAACCCAACTATTTGAGGAGTGTTTAAATTATAATATAGACACGCCCAGTCGCCTTTTACGACACCTCGGTAAAGAGGGTGGTCTACTCTAATTAGCCGGATACCATACGGCAGGTCAACTAAATTAGTCGCCTTTTAAGACACCTTGATAAGAAATGAGAGTGGTGTATTCTAATCAGCCGGATACCACACGGTGGGTCAACTCAATTAGTCGCCTTTTACGACACCTCGATAAGAAATGAAGGTGGTCTATTCTACTCAACTGGATAACACACGGCGAGTTAAATTGATTAGTCGCCTTTTACGACACCTGGTGGTCTATTCTACTCACTACCTTCATTTACAAATTTTACTATCACTAATGAGCCATCATGTTATTACACTTATTTATTAAATAAAAGTATATAATACAATAAAAATGTTGTGAAACTTTTTAGACTTAAATAAATTAAAGTAACCATTAAGCGTAAAAAGGTCTTATATTTTAAGGCGTTTAATTAAAAAAAGTTTTCGTTTGATGAAGACTTTATAAAAGTGAAGTAGTTAAAAGATTTTTTTAATTTCAGGTTTACTTAGTAACTCTAAATATTAGGTTTCTTTAAATAAAGTTCGTATAAGAGAAATTGAAAATATAACTTTTTATACTAATAAACGCCGTGCATATGCTATATCAAATAAGTCAGGTATTAACTGTACGGCAATTATATATCCTTTCTACTGTATTACATGAATCTCAAAGAAAGAATCAAAAAGTAACGGCCTGTTACTATCCCAATGCTGGGCATAGGCCTCTTCTCACCGTTTTTTTTTTTGGAGAGAAGGATTGGAGCTAAGACCTACCACGCTGCTCCAATGCGGATTGGTAGGTTACACATATCCCTAGGATTCTCTAGAGATATGCAGGTTTCCTCACGATGTTTTCCTTCACCGAAAAGCGTGTGATAAATTGCAATTATCAATTAGACACATAAGTTTTACTAGAAAACTCATTGGTGCCTGCCCGGGGTTTGAACCCTAGACCTCCTCGAAAGAGGCGCACGGTGTTACCGCTGGGCTACCACAGCTTATAAAAATTAAAATATGTACATGCAACTAAAACTTATTTTTCTGGCAATCAGTATTGAACGCAGTCTGCTCGTAAGTACAATAACTCTTAATACATTAACCAATTTCTCTACCATTTCCATTTAATATCTACTCATTTTATAATGTACTAATAAAAGTTTATTACTAAGTCATACAGTCAAAAAGTATAGTCGTCTTCTAATAGTCAGAGAATTTTGTGTATAAAACTTTTTACGACTTTCGCACCCTACCTTAGAAAATAACAGTCTCCTTAAATTCTCGCTCGATTAAACATTAGGTAGGAAATCGGGGAAAGGTAGTGCGCTTGCTTAAAATCAATGAACCTTTTACACCTTCATAGTGTTATATTTTATTTCTGATTTCTGGCTATTGTATGTAATATTAACGTAAATAATGTATTAACATAAAATTAAAAAATATCTAATTCCTTTAATGTGAAATTTTAACAGGCACTTAATAATTCATGATTTATTTTAATATTATTTTTAATTTATGTACGTAATAGGTAATTTAATTCATATCCATACTAATATATTAATATAATAATTTTTTTTTTCGGAAGTGAAAAAAATAAATACATAATATTAAGGGTACTTTAATACTTAAGTTAACGCGAACCAACTATTGTATTGTAGAAAAAAAACTTTCTTTATAAAATAGAGACAGTTTTCAGTATCTTTAAATTATTTAATGACTTAATCTTGTATATACCTATATATATGTATAATTTCCGAGTTTCCAAAATTCGAAAATGATAATTCGGCATTTTCACTTAACACGGGAAATATAATTCGGAGTTATGGGGTAAAAATCGATCTAGCTAGTTTTATTTTAGAAAAATGTCGTTTTATCCCTGTTTACAGACATTAAGAATGCAAAAATTGATTTTGAATAAAAAATACTATTATAGCTGTCTTTTGTAAAGTTAAGATAGCTCATTAGGTAACGGGCGGACTAAAGAAATGAAAACATCTTGGATCAAGCCTCTGTTATTTTCAACCTTTTGTTGCTTTTTTATTCTTTAATTTTTTTATAATTAAAAAAAATTACCTTCCATGGCTCGCTCACCCAGGTACTTAAATATTACCAGGTACTTAACATTGAGTTAAAATGTACAGTAAGTAAGTAAGTAGCTGCCTGTTACTGTCCCACTGCTGGGAATAGGCCGCTACTATCCATAATAATAATAATCTCCAGAATTCTCTAGAGATATGCAGGTTTCCTCACGATGTTTTCCCTCACCGAAAAGCATGTGATAAATTGCAATTAACAATTAGACACATAATTTTTTAACAGAAAAACACATTGGTGTCTGCCCGGGTTTGAACCCGTGACGTCCTCGAAAGAGTCGCACGGTGTTACCGCTGGGCTACCACAGCATTTTGTATAAGACATTAATTGTAAAGTGTTCAGAATGGTAGATACAAATAAACAAATACAGTTCAATCTGAGCCCCACAATAGTTTCAGCGAGGCAGCTGCAAGCGCTGATTGGATCAAGTTGTCGGATTTCAATGAGACTGGAATTGATCCTTTGGAATCCGACCGCCTTTGTAGGCTTATTATTTTAAATGCATGAAAAGGAATAATGAAGCTATAAAACTATGTATTCCCTTTGAATGTTATTCTACTTATTAAAAAAAATCGATTCAAGTGAACAACTTTGCGGCGATGATTAATATTAAATGCAGTCTGGAGTGAATACAGCCATAACAGGCAATGGCCAATATTAATCTTCGTCAATTCTAAATTCAAATTTTAAAATTTGCTTTGAAAACCACAGAATAATAACACAATACACACATATATAAGGACGGAATAATACAAGGGGAAAATATCGATAAATATCTAAGTAAGTAAGGAGTAAGTAAGTAACGGCCTGTTGCTATCCCACTGCTGGGCATAGGCCTCTCGATAAATATCTAAAATTATCCAAATATTTTAATAACATTTATCAAGAAACACAATATCTACTTACCCTTATATGTTCGAAAATTGCACTACCCATGAAAGAATACCCATGTAAAAAAGGTCATATATCTAATTATAAAATCTTAAGTTAATATGAAATATGAATGGTGTATACAATTAATAATTAAGATTTGAACCGTGTTGCGAATAGGAATAATTGTATACAATTAGGTGAATAGTTTATAATCACGTATTTCATTGCTCTTGCCATCAACTAGGGTATTATGGGAGCCATTTATGCGGTATAATAGTTACAGCCTATTGTCTTACTGATGGGCTAGTTTAACTTATATCATATTTAATTATACTAACGCCGTGTGGATTTCCGGCTGAATAGAATAGTACCACCCTCATTTCTTACCGAGGTGTCGTAAAAGGCGACTAAGGTAAGTCGACCCGCCGTGTGGTATCCGGCTGAGTAGAATAGTACCACCCTCATTTCTTACCGAGGTGTCGTAAAAGGCGACTAAGGTAAGTCGACCCGCCGTGTGGTTTCCGGCTAAGTAGGAGAGACCAACCTCATTTCTTACCGAGGTGTCGTAAAATACGACTGAGGTAAGTTGACGTCAGGCAGGCGGCCGGTCTTAAAAACGCAGCCAAATCATGTGCTAAGCATGTTTATAACATGTTGTGCCGACCCCACTTAGAGTGGAATAAGGGCAGGAAGATGATGATAATGATGATGATTTAGTTATACTAACAATACAATTTTTCCATTTGTTTATATACTAATATATACTTTGCGTAGAAAAATATTATAATTATAAATTCATTATATAGAAAGCCTGCTTTACTGTTGAGGTTTACATAGGTGATATGAGTAAGTGAATATAGCTACTTTTCGACCCTGGACAAAATAGTAATGCCAAAATTAAAAATAATATTTTTTCTTAACTTATTCGAAATGTTGCTCTTACTGAGAAGAACTAGCAAGAAACTCAAAGGCAAATCCTTTTTTATTTAGAAAAAATACAAAGTGTGTGTGTGTGTGTGTGCGCTCTCTCGTATGCTCGTTTAATCTATTATTGAAAAGGACCTATTTGACCAAGCCTTTCTTGCAAAGTAACGCCTAATTCTATAAATTAATCACGCTTTTATATAAAAAAACACTTAAATTTTTCGTAAGTAAAAGTAGCGGCCTATTACTTTCGCACTGCTTGGAATAGGCCTCTTCTCTCCGTTTTTGGAGAGAAGGTTTGAGCTAAGACCTACCACGTTGCTCCAATGCGGATTGGTAGGTTACACATATCTCCAGAATTCTCTAGAGATATGCAGGTTTCCTCACGATGTTTTCCTTCACCGGAAAGCGTATGATAAATTGCAATTATCAATTAGACACATAAGTTTTAACAGAAAAAATCATTGGTGTCTGCTCGGGTTTGAACCCATGACCTCCTCAAAAGAGTCGCACGATGTTACCGCTGGGCCATCACAGCTTAATTTGTCGTGCTGTGAAAAAAATCTGCTTCTAATCAAACCTTTTATTCAATAAAGAGCCTTGCCGCGATTTTATCTAATGGACAGGGACTAATGAGGCTTGGGATTGACTTCGACAATATGTATTGGCTTTTCTCTTGCAAGCGCACAGCTTTTAACGGCAGAAAACATACAGAGAGCAAAAATAATTGCCTAAAAACATTTATAATTGGTATAATCTGCCATAAAAATTGATTAATTCATTTAAAATTATTATCTGCTTTAGAGAGCAGAATTGACAGACATCAAACATCTAAATTCGACAGTATTAATCATTTGTAGAATTAGACGTTACTTTGCGGAGATCCATAATACAATAATACAAAAGTAATAATAAAAGTAATAACAAAAGTATAAGTATATATATGTCATGGTTCTCTTAATGATACCATCAAAAGAGCTCTTGCCACCATCGACATTCCTGGTTTTCTCGAGCCTTCGGGGATATGTCGGGATGATGGCAAGAGACCAGAAAGCTTGACGCTGGTTCCTTGGGAATGGGAACGGGCCCTAATGTGGGACGCAACATGCGTTGATACGTTAGCCTCGTCCCATATCAGGGAGACAGCGTCTAGACCTGGAGCTGTGGCGGAAATGGCCGAATCCGCAAACGGCGAAAGTATGCAACTCTCATCGAGAGTAATATATTTGTGCCGTTTGCAGTCGAGACCCTAGGGCCATGTTGTCAAAGTGCAAAAAACATTGACAAAAATGGTGACAAGAGGGCTGGCTCCTTTTTCGCACAAATCAGCTAAGCGATTCAGCGCGGAAACGCTGCCAGCATTCTTGGGACATGTGTAGTCCTAGCGTGCAAGTAATTTAAGATATATATAATTATTTCCTGTTTTATATATAAGATTAACTCATTTAAATATTAAAAATTAAACAATTCTTCAAAGCAAATTCATGTTTGCCTACCAAGATTTTTAACCCCGAAACTCTTGGTAAAGGTAAGTATAACCTGCATGAGTTAAATTGGATTCTTATATCCATAATTTACGTAATAATGAATGTAAAAATTTCCTTATTAAATTGCGCTGACAATCTGCAGTCTCGCCTTTTGTGACTTGGTTTAACTACTACTGAGTATTGTTTGTCTGTGATTATTTATGCGGTATTGTACCGAGGTCCATTGTACTGCTAATGAGCTATCCGAACGCATTTCTCCATATCGCAGCTATAATAATACATCTTTAAAATATATTGAAAATTGCAACGAAATCTTACCAAGGAAAAATTAATTTGCGACGAAAATTTATAGTATGAGCTTATTTTATTTATTTATTTTTATACATATATTTAGAAAAGACAAAGAAAAAGTAAAAAAGCATATGTATAAAGGCGGACTTATTCCTAAAAGGGATTTCTTCCAGTCAACCTTTGAGTAATGGAAGGAAAAGGACAAGAATTGAAGAAGAAAGAGAGTACAGGTTATATAGAGAAAAAGAAAAAGTTTATATAAATATAACTATTTAATCTAATAATTAGTTTTGGTAAAATAAATAGATGAAAAGATGCTACTAATATATAATTACTTAAGATAAATATTTCAGGTAAATATTTTCTAGCGAGAGAGATCTCTGTTTTTGAAAAAAGATTTTCTTTGTAATATTATGTATACTAATGTTATAGATTCAGGAATTGTAAAATAAAAGAAAAATACACGTAGTTATAAAAAAAATAGATATCCATACTACTTATAAATTCGAAAGTCTTTCTGTGTGTCTTTCTGTTAAGCTTCCACGGCTAATCCGCTAGATTAATATTGATTAATTAATTAAGTAATTAATCACAATAAAAGCTTATACACAAGGGTACGTGTGTAGTGCTTGTGTATTGTGGTGGTGGTGGTAGAGGTTTGTCCATTTATTTTTAATTATTCTGCATGAATCGGTTATGAAGACGGATAGTCCCCTCTACTTTTAGCGTTATATATATTTTCTATTTATTTAATCGCGGATTACAGCAAAATAATTTTATTTTTACTTTCGTATTATGGATGTCCGCAAAGTAACGCCTAATTCTATAAATTATAGCAAAATAATTTTATTATTACTTTTGTATTATGGATCCGGCTGAATAGAATAGTACCACGCTCATTTCTTACTGAGGTGTCGTAAAAGGCGACTAAGGTAAGTTGACCCACCGTGTGGTGTCCGGTTAAGTAGAACGGACCACACTCTTTCTTACCGAGGTGTCGTAAAATACGACTAAGGGAAGTTGATGTCAGGCAGGCAACCGGTCCTAAGACACGTAGCCAAATCATGTGATAGCATGTACGAGTATAATATGTCGTGCTGACCCCACTTAGAGTGGGATAAAGGCTGGAAGATGATGTTTAAAAGTAAATATCCATAAGTATTTTATTTTGCAATATTAATACAGAACGTGATGAAACCTTACAAGCGAATTATTACCGTTTAATGTTGCAACAGGCTCGAATAAAAGGCAATCAGTATTCCCAGAGATTAGATCCTCTTCTACGCAAAATACAATTTTAAATCATAATTACGTTGACGTAGAGTCCTAATTGCAATGAAAGATGATGCTATTCTGTTATTATAATTTTTAAAATTTAAAGCTTAAGTTGATGAGGTTTTCGGAATATTGTAATAGCGGATGGTAAATATGTAATTTAGCTTATGTACAGCGAATTATAAAGCAATTTTTATACATATATTAACAGCAAACAGTTTCTGCTCGGGTCCACTACCTTAGCCTTCCTTAGTTGGGCCATTCTGGAGGAACAGTCATCTTTATTCTCCTGCCCTTATCCCACTCTAAGTAGCGTAGCACAACATGTTTTAAATCTTGCAATATGATTTAGCAAGGTATATTACGACCAGCATGACGCGAACTTACCTTTGTCACCTTTTACATCATCTTCCTCCTGCCTTTATCCCACTCTAAGTGGGGTCGGCACAACATGTTGTTACATGATTTGGCTGCGTTTTTGTAACCGGCCGCCTGCCTAACGTTAACTTACCTTAGTCGTATTTTACGAAACCTCAGTAAGAAAGAGGGTGGTCAATTCTACTAAACCGGATACCACACGGTGGGTCAACAAACCTTAGTCGTCTTTTACGACACCTCGGTAAGAAACGAAGTTAGTGTATTCTACTCAGCCGGATACAACACGGGGGGTCGACTTACCTTAGTCGCCTTTTACGACACCTCGGTAAAAAATGAGGGTGGTACTAATCTGTTCAGCCGGATACCACACGGGTTACAACGTTAGACGTTGTATACTCAAAAGGTCGTATATATACCTAACCTAACATAGGTAGGTCAAACAATTCATGATTTAATAATCTCCCACAACACTGGCCGTGGCATGTTGACGTAACGTAACGTTTTTCGGAAATGGACGTTACGTTTGAACCAACAATAAATGTAAAAATATTTTTGTTTCTAATACAAACTGACAGCAATGTTAGAGGAGTATCCGTACCCTTTGAAACAATTTTTCACGCATCCCATTGTTTTTGATTTGAGTTTGATTGGGCTTGAAAGAATAAATGATAATATATTTATAATATGACTGGCCCGTTGGCGCAGTGGGTAGTGACCCTGCCTTCAGCTCCGTGGGTCGCGGGTTCGATTCCCGCCGAGGGCCAACATCACTATCACTACATATTATAAAACAAAGTCCATATTTCCGTATGTACGCATAAAACTTTAAAACTACGCAACCGATTTTGATGCGGTTTTTTTTAATAGATAGAGTGATTCAAAAGAAAGGTTTGTACGTATAATAACATTCAATACGGAGTAGAGAAATACTGTAATTTTTGAGGTTTCTGTAAATAATTACATTTTTGTCCGCTTACATTGCAAACGCAGGCTAAACCCTACGAGATTTATCAAAATGATGTACTAAGTATTTGTACGCCTTGAAAAGGTCTACAGAAAAGTCCGCGATGGTATATGTATATCTCTTATGGATAACCCACAAAAGCATTTTTTGTCATATACTTTTTAGGAAAAATAATGCCTTATGTTCAAAGCAATTTTTATACAATACAACATTAATTCTTATGCAATTAAGTACCTTAAATAAATTGTTGATTTAATATAGGTCAATATGGCCGTTTACAGTATGTAATTTAAGTGAACATTTTCCGAGATATTACAGATTTAAAATGCCGCGAGGACGCCGCGCTTCACCCTATAGCACTTCGAATCTTTTAAGAGTTTGCTTAAAGACATTCTGTAATTAATTGTAAAAATAAAATACATAGGTAAAATGTAAAAGTAAATAAGTAAAAATGTACTATATGAGTTTAGATATTCCAAAGATAGCAGGAAATCGTCTTGGTATAGGGAGAGGAAATTGTTTTTCTCCAAATTTAACGCTTGCGGGCCACGGGCAGTAATGAATAAATCAAAACTACTGGATCGATTTTAATCATTTTTTACACTGAGTGACATGGGATATATATTTTATACCCGTGCGAAGCAAGGGCAGGCCGCTAGTATTCTATAAATGAAATTGTTGGTCTTTGAGCCTGGGTGTATATTTGTATTTAAGTATGTATTTAAAAATATCTAAGTATATATTCAGCAGTTGTCTGTCTACCATAACACAAGTATTAAGTTACTTATTTTAGGGACGGACGACCGTGTGTGTAAGTGTACCATATATTTATTTATTATTTATTTAATATCATAAGTCATTCAGAACCGTAGATTAATTTGAATGGAAATTAAAATTTAAACTCAGTACAGTCAGAGTTTCATGTGTTACGAATATTTAATGGGTTATTTCTATTTTCAGCGAAATGTTATGTTCCAATTTTAATAATACTTATAACACTTTGAACCGTTCAAATGTTTGTTGCACATAGATTTACTTATACAAAATAAATTACGATTAATGGACGTTCGAGTAAAAAAAACCCAACGTGTATCGCTATCATTCCAAAAAGCTTGAAAGAATTGGTACAAACTTCAGTCGTTTATGCAAGTTGTTTAAAGAAAGACAATTTTTGGCGACGTGTATAAACGTTGTGTCAATTAGCTTTATCTAATTTGACGTGTAAAAACGTTGCTCCGCCAAAAGTGTTAATCTCATATATAGTTGCAAGTACAGACTAATAAGACTGCACATAAGTTTTAAAAACAAAAACTATTAAAAAAGGCTAACACAGAAAGCCTAATATACTATTAAGGATTACTTAGATGATGATAATGCGTGGACATAGCTACTCTTCGACCCTGTACAAGACAGTAATGATTAAATGGAACTAAGAATAAGAATAATATTTTGATCTTCTCGGTAGGAACAGCTTTCCAAACCAGCAGTAGAGTTGACGATTTAAAAGCACTTGTTTACAAGTTTATTTGAATAAAGAATATTAAAAAAAATTTATTTTATTTAATTGTATCATTTAAGCAATAATATGTTATTGTCATTAGTTTAGACAATTTGACTAAATTAACTTGCAAACAAATTAGGGATAATAACGTCTTGAAACACATCATCTTTGCCGAGAGCGTTTGCTTTATCTAAACGATTCATTATTACAAAATTAGTTATAGGCACAGAGACAACCAGAAGACATCGTATGAATTTAAATATATTGTATTCAATCTCACTCAATCTTTAATATGTAAAAAAAGCTGTAAGCGTAGCTATGACACCGGGCGGCTCTTTCGAGGGGGTAGAGGGTTCATAACCGGGCAGGTACCAATGAGTTTTTCTGTTGAAACTTAAGTGTCTAATTGATAATTGCATTCATCAAAAGCTTTCCGGCGAAGGAAACCATTGTGAGGAAACCTGTACATCTCTAGGGAATTCTTGAGATACTCGTATGTGATACGTGTATCTCCACGTATATGTGTCGATAACCTACTAAACTAGATCTGAGCAATGTAGGGGTCTGAGCTCCAACCCTTCTATCCATCCTATCTATTGGGATAGGATAGGCCGGTTATTTAATATCCAAATTCAATTATTATGTCTTGGGTGCAACTTTCCACAAGCAATTATGAGTGTTAAAATATTTATAATGTACTGAGCACCTTCCTACATAGTTATAGTTTGGGAAAAAGTATTAACTAACAAGAACCAATAAGAAACTTGGGCATTAATAAATAATAATTAAATTAATTTAATTAATTAATATAGTTTCAAAAATAATAAAACACATTTTTATATCATATAAGTATAAGAAAATTGACAAATAATTATTAATATTGGTAAAATAAAATTAATAAACGAAAAATATTAGTATTATTGTAAAAAAGCGTGAAGTGAAATAATAGGTATAAACGAAATAAATGTTGTTGCTTATTTTGCTGTTTTTTTTTTATATGTATGTATGTATTTTCCATTTTTAGAGCTATGAATACAAAAAAAATATAGTATTGTTACCAGTTCTTCATATGTTACAAAGTTTAAATTTAAATTTATAATTGGAATTTTTGAATGTTTTTTTTTTATATCACAGTGCCGTTATATGCAACCAAACACACATACATACAGGTAAAACTAATATAAAATTTGTAAATCCCTTTTCTAAAGGTTTTAAAATATTTGTATATGAGGTGTTCTTGTTGTCGAGGTGTTACAAGAAAATTCAAGGCTGGCTCTTTGCCTACCCGCGTTACCATAGCCTGTCTTAACACAGACGAGAGTTGGAAATCGACATTATGTAGTAACTATATACCAATGGCGGTAGTAGCGAAATTAAACGGAAATCGAACGCTACGGTTTGCGGCGCCGATCTTTATATACACCTACAGATAGGTTCGAGATATCTAAAGGTCTGATTTAATAGATGTACCTTATTTAGATAAAAAACGTATGTTCCGTTATGTTTCAAGTACCTGGGTGACGGAATTTTTTTCAGCAAATATAAAATATATGAAACTTAACCGTGTATCCGGCTGAGTAGATTAGACCACCCTCATTTCTTACGAGGTGTCCTAAAAGGCGACTAAGGTAAGCCGACCCGCCGTGTGGTATTTGGCTGAGTAGAATAGACAACACAACACTCATTTCTTACCGTGATGCCGTAAAAGACGAATAAGCTTTTAATTTTGTTTTTGTAATTATACACTCAAAGAATTTTTCAAATCGGTCTAGTAGTTCCTGAGATTAGCGTGTTTCAAACAAACAAATAGCTTTATATTATATTAGTACAAATTTATGTATATAATTGTTAATACACATGTTAGGCTTAAGCGAATAAAACAATTTGTAAAATATTTTATAGGAAAGTCCACGGCGTGTGGTATCCGGCTGAATAGAATAGTACCACCCTCATTTCTTACGAGGTGTCCTTAAAGGCGGATAAAGTAAGCCGACCCGCCGTATGTTATTTGGCTGAGTAGAATAGACAACACTCATTTCTTACCGAGATGTCGTAAAAGGCGAATAAGCTTTTAATTTTGTTTTTGTAACATATTTTATTGCTGCTCCTCTCCTATTCACCTTAGCGTTATGTTATATAGTATTCATCGATAAATAGACTATCTTACAGTCAAAGAATTATTCAAATCGGTCCAGTAGTTCCTGAGATTAGCGCGTTCAAACAAACAAACAGCTTTATATATTAGTATAGATTTATGTATATAAAGTTAAGTACCTGGGTGACCGAGCCTTGCTCGGTAATTTTTAAAATGATGTAAAAACAAAAAAAAATGCAAAAATAATAGGGCAGATGGGGCTCGATCCTAGGTATTTTCACCTCTCTAAACCGCCCGTTCTACAAATGAACCACAATGACTTTACGTTTGACAGCGAAAAATTGTGATTGTATTCAACGTTTTGTTTCCTCCTGCCCTTATCCCACACTAAGTGGGGTGGGCACAACATATTATAAACATGCCGTAACATGATTTGGCTGCGTTTTTACGACCGGCCGCCTGCCTGACGTCAACTTATCTTAGTCGTATTTTACGACACCTCGGTAAGAAGAAGGGTGGTCTATTCTATTAAACCGAATGCCACGCGGTGGGTCAACTGACCTTAGTCGCCTTTTACGACACTTCGGTAAGAAATGAGGGTGGTACTATTCTATTCAGCCGGATACCACACGGCGTTGGGTTCAAACAAACAAACAAACAGCTTTATATATAAGTATATATTTATGTATATAAAGTTAATACACATGTTATCTAGATGCTTAAGCGAATAAAACAATTTGTAAAATATTTTATAGGAAAGTCCGTCGGTAACGATTTGGTGTAGTAAATGCTATTAGACCCGACCCCCGGCATTTGGCCCATTCTTTCCTTAACATCTCCCTCAGGATTCAAATAACTATCGAATTACTTAAACAGCCTTGACCTGGTTTGATGGAAAATTCGCGTCCGGACTAAAAGTTTTATTTCGTACTTACTCCAACTTTCCTTTGGGTTTTAATCAAATTATTAGTCCGCTTAGCGTTTTCTAGAATATTTCTTATCTATTATCTTATATATAAAAATGGATGTTTGTCTGTATGTCATTCATAGACTCAGAAACGACGGGACCGATTTTAATGAAATTTTGATTATTTATAGAATGACCCAGCGGATGTTCTTGTCAAGTACTTTTTTATTTTTATTATTAAATTTTGTTTTTTATTTAAAAGAATATTTCCCCAATAAAAAACAAGTTTTTTTTTACTGTATTTTATCCCGGTTTGTAAGCTTTAATTGTGCCTACTGTTATCAATATGGCTCGATTGGCAAGTTGGCATAGATGATAGTGACCCCGCCTTCAACTCCGTGGGTCGCGGGTTCGATTTCCGCTGAAGGCCAACATTTTCTATAAACAATTTGTTGGTTCTTAGAGTCTATGCATACATATGTAATTTACCAGTTGTACCTGTCACCCATATCATCCTTCTGCCCTTATCCCACTCTAAGTGGGGTCAGCACAACATGTTATAAACATGTTGTCACGTGATTTGGCTACGTATTTTACGACCAGCGGCCTGTCTGAGGTCAACTTACCTTAGTTGTATTTTACGACACTTCGGTAGGACAGAGGATGGTCTATTCTACTCAACAGGATACTACACGGTGGGACAACTTACTATAGTCGCCTTTTACGACACCTTGGTAAGAAATGAGGGTGGTCTATTCTATTCAACCGGATACCTTACGGCTAGATAGATTGACTAAGTATAAACAGTAAATACAATGTTTCTTTACAGCAGTACGCGCTTCACCGGAACCTCGGAGTCCTCCTACGATCAATGAACCCCCGCACCACGTCGAGTTCACAAACGACACAGGCACAATACTCTCGTGTTCCACCAGAGGACAGTACCAGGTAAGGATAACTTAATATACCTCTCAAAGAGTGTAACGTAGTGGTAGACCCCTTTTATACATGAGGAAACCCTTCATGGGTACTATCTGCTGGGGCGCGATATCAGTTATGCCGGACTCTTACCGGCTAAAACCTCATTGTGTTCTACCTTGCTGCTTGGTGGTGAGGGCACAGGAATACTGTTTATACCCTCGTCAGCAGCCTACTCTTGTACTCTTGTAGAGCCTGGACAGATTCTTGCACAAGCACCGACACATTGAGAAAACTTAATGCATCGGCCTCCTCGAAGAACCTCACTCCAGCTACGAAGTGTTTACCGTACGCTCGCTGGAGTTAGGTCCCCAAGGCGGTCGATGCAAAGTGAGAGGCCAAAGCTAAGAGAGGCCTCGACCTGGATGTGGTCTTCTCCAGGGTACAAAGCCTGCTGGCGTCAATGAGGGTAATAACTACAACGGTACCCAATCCCCACCACCAGCAGCGTGGTGGAGCACTTTCAGGTTTTAATCGGTGCGAGTCAGACATACACGCCGCTCGTTTCCGTCGGGCGGTGGCGACCCTAATGGGTTTTCCTGGCAAAAGAACTCCTATAAGGTGGATTGACTGTCTTAAAATGAAAAGATCGAAGAAAAGGCGTGGTGTAAAGATTCCTTAAAGAGAATCCAGCAGTAAATATATAAGAGTTAATGAAATTATTTTTTTATTTTTTTGATTTGAAATCCACAGCTCTTAACCTATTAATTTACGTTTTATTTTAATTTGTACATACAGCTAATAACGGATTTTAATTATGCTAACAGTATTCTTATTACAAAAAGGACATTTAGGGCCTGTATCACAAGTTACCAATAAACTGGCAGTTAACTTATTCGGAACATATCTGACACATATCTCGGAATTATGCGTTTCTCAGGATTCTGACAGTCTTAGCACTTAGTGGCTGTTATTTTGTTTGTCTACTGGATAGCAAATCCCTGTTTCAAAATGGCCGTGATTTTATTTGATTAAAATTTTTCACTTTTAAGAGTCTCTTTTTAGAGACATTTATCTTCTACTTAGTTTATTTGTCGGTTAACTATCCGACACTTTATCAATAACTTGTGAAACAGGCCCTTACATTTTTTTATATCTGACCACAGATCACTTTATAGTAAGCATTCTAAACAATAGACAGACGTGAACTATCCTCCGTCTAATTCAATATTCACATACCAGACTACAGTTTGTAATAAAGTTTTTCGTGTAATCCTGAACGGCGAGCGGTAATCCGGTGGGAAATGAGTGAAATGCATGAAGATTGCTACATTTCTGTGGTAAATTTTGCAACTCTTGATAAATCACTACATAATACGAATGATAGGAGTGCCTGTTGTTATGTTGAGTTGAGTTAGCATTAAGTAAATTAATCTTTTATTAATATTTAAATGAGTTAAACTTGTATGTATAATTATTAATATATATTTTCTGGATCTCGGAACGGCTCCAACGATTTTTCTGAAAATCAGCATGCTAGGTTTAACTATTTTTAGGCACTAAAAAAACTACAAAAATAGGAATAGATTAGCAGCTGATATTTGAGCTGTCAAATGCATAGCTGTGATAACCCAATGCTAACGCGCGAACCAAAAAATTTCTAGACCTGGGACCGATTCTTTCTTTTTATTGCATATTTTTTATTTCTTTTAAAAAATTACCGAGCAAGGTTCGGTCATCCAGATACTAAAAGCTATATGTATAAGATTGATCAACCAGCAATAGAAAGTATGCATGAGAAAGAAACAAAGAATTTGAGCAAGATAAGTTTGGCAGTTAAATGATAAATAAGACTTTCAACCGCTTGAACTGTTTCTTATTACTAGATATGTACGTATTTTAAAACAAGTCAAGTTATAAAAGCTTTTAAATAAATATATGGGACATTTTTACACACACGGTCGTCCGTCCCAAAAGTAAGTAACTTAATACTTGTGTTATGGTAGACATAAAACTGGTGAATATATACTTATATATTTTTAAATACATACTTAAATACAAATATACACCCAGACTCGAAGACCAACAAATTTATTTATAAAACTGTTGGCCCTCGGCGGGAATCGAACCCACGACCCGCGGAGCTGAAGGCAGAGTCACTACCCACTGCGCCAACGGTTCAGTCGAAGAAGTTTTAAGAAAATTTCATGTCTCTACTGTTAACTGTTGAGGAGTTCCCTTGTCTGGAGCCAATCCGCCAAGCAACATCAGGACATGCTTATCATAAACATGCATCACTTCACCTCCATCGGATGGTGAGAAGTGGGTCAAACTTGCAAGATTCCACATTTCATTAATAATTTTTTTCTTAAAGTTTTTATTTGATGACATTCTAAACTGGTGATGAAATCGTTTAAACCATACCATTCTAAGTTAAATTTTATCAGTTATATATCTCTTTGTTTAAGCTTACATATTAATATCATAAAAAACAATGAAATATATATAAATTCCTAGAGACTCATATAAAAAATATTACGCGTGTAATTTTGTATATAGCGGTATCATCCTTTAATAATTTAACCTTATAGATATTTACAAGCAAAATGTAGACAAAAGCCTTTTAGCTAACCATGACTGTAATGTGAGCACATGCAAAAATGAACCTATTTCCACTAGCATAGAGTTGAATTTCCAACGTGGCTATCCGTTCACGTTGTTGACCCCTTTGTATAACTTTTGGTCACTGTAAACGATACCTGTGGGGAATTGTTCTGGGTCCTCCTAAAATGTCGCAGTTAATTTGATAACTTCTACAACAAAATGTTTTTTATATAAAAATTCGCTTTTTGAAAGTGTCGGGTATTTGTATCAATTTTTCGTGTACAATACCTTTGTAAAATATATATTAAAAGTCTACGAACCGCCGGTTCTTTATTATTGCGTCGGATATTGCTCTGAGACCGGACCACTTACGGCTTAGGGCGCCGTGTAGTGCAGGACTGATGGTATAATTGTGATTAGTGATCACGCCTTTAGAAGTGCCCCGTATAAGATAGGCTAATACGTAAGCGATCTAGTCAACATTTTCAACCATCACAGTTTTATATTAAATTCGCTGTGAGAACATTCCACTGACGAAATTTATTTCAACATAGACACCGAACAATATTTCTTCGGTGGCAAAATCCGCTCTAGTTTTCCTCCATATCAAAAAGGTCGCGCAAAATTACTCAACAAAAGCAAAAGGGGGTCACATTACCCCGTACCCCGACAAAGCGTTGAAGACAATGCATAATACGGGCCGTGTCAAAGAAAAACTAATGAAGTGCTTTTAAGGAATCCAATGTTATTTCATCTTCATATTTTGACAGCATTTTACAACTTCGTTACATATATTTCTAACGCTATACTAATAATAACACTCGCATATACGGGCATCGATTTCATAAGACAAACACAAAATGGATTCCAAATAAAAAATAAATTCTTAAATCCTGGAGTATAAAAGTGAAAGTTTTTAATTTCCAGTTCAGTTCAATTAGGGGATCTCCACACCACACGATCTTATGCCACTTGAATGAAGCGGCTCCTCGCGACCTTTTTGAGGTCGTCAGTCCAACTCGTAGGGAGTCTACTGACAGTCTATGTCTGATTGTGTTATTACTAGCTTTATTTATTAAATCTTTTTTTTATATAAGTATTATTCATTTAATAATTTAATTTTTGTATATAAAAATATAAAGTGTTATAGAACGATAGGTGATGGATATAATAGACAAAGTAGAAACCGACATAAGCTAGCGGCTCCTGCTTTGCGCCTTGCAAAGGTACGAAATTAGTTCGTGGGTTTAAGATTCTATAATATAATTCCGCAATCTATTTTAGCTTTGCCATTACAGCAGTTTAAAAACACTATTAAAGAGAGCTGATACAAAAGACTACTATACTGTTGAGGATTATTTGGACGATAAGAATGCGTGGATATAGCTAATGTCCGACCCTGTACAAGATAATAATGACTTAATGTAACTAGTTATAAGTACTATGTTAAAAAGAGCAACTGCCGAATTTCTTGCTGACTCTTCTCGGTAGGAACAGCTTTCCGAACCAGCAGTAGAATTGACGATTCAAAAATACTTGTTTACAAGTTTATTTGAATAAAGAAAATGTTGAATTTGAATTTAATGGCGATAATTCAAAGGATTCGAGCTTTTCAATTTGTAAATACCTACAACTTAACAAAGAGCTTAATTTGACTAATAAACCTAAGTCACTGACAATTCGTCTACGGTATTACTTGATTTCTATTAAAGTGGCTCAGAACTGAACAATGATCAAAGGAAACAATATTAATGACCATTTGAAATACTTAAGGCTTTAAGTCTTTGATTTAATTTAGTGTCAACGTTGACTATAGAAACAAAACAATTCAAATAAAGTCGAGCTTTACCCGGTATTTTTTGAAAATATACAAAAAGGTGCAATATGAAAAATATAAAAAAGGAATGGTCATATCTGGGACTTGATCCGGGGTGTTTTCATTTTTTAAGTCCGTCCGTTCCCAACTGAGCTATTATAACTTCGCAAGTGACAGCGTAATTAGCCTTTGTTTTCAAATAACATTGTAGCAGTTTTTCAATGTATAAAAAAGAGATAAAATGTCATTGTTTTTATGAGACCTAACTAAATCGATTTATCGCCTCCTAAATCTCTTACATACCAAGTTGAGTATTAAAGATATTTGATGTAATTGTCAGCATGTTTTAGCTCCTGTTTTACGGTTGAAATAGACTTTAAAAAACGGCAAAGCAACTCATTCACGCATTTATTATTTTAATATCGATACCTTTATGATAAATCATGTGAAAGTATCTCTCAGTTAAACTTTCACGGCTAATCTGTCGGCTAATTGATGAAATTTGGCAGAATTACACATATACACCACAAGCTGTGATAGCCCAGCGGTGCGACCGTGTGAATTTCTAGAGACGATCGTGGGTTCGAACCCGGGCAGACACCAATAATTTTTGATATTAAAACTCATGTGTCTAATTGCTATTTATCACACACTTTTCGGTGAAGGAAAAACAGCGTGAGGAAACCTACATATCTCTAGAGAATCCTAGGGTTATGTGAAACCTACCAATCTGCATTGGTAGGCAGCGTGGTAGGTGTCTTAGCTCCAATCCTTCTCTCCGAAAACGGTAATAGGCCGTTACTCTACACATATACACCAAGCTGACATATAGAATTTGGGATTAGGGAAAAAACATACATCGCATTATTGCGGGTACTAAAACGCTTAAGTTGGCGCTAGCGAAGGCTTAAGTACCACACAATTCATAGAAACGTAAGCCGACTTATCCCTTCTTTTTTAACAACAGATATTGGATATGTCGATACTGTGGACTACTATAATCTATTTCGCTTAGTAATTACATCTATACTAATATTATAAAGAGCAAAAATTTGTATGTATGTTTGTAATGTTTTCACACAAAAACTACTGGACCGATTTCAAAAATCTTTCACCTTTCAAAAACTGCATCTTTACTGAGCAACATAGACTATATTACATTTTCAAAAAAATATGGATCTGTTATAAAAATGGATTAAGGTGTAAAAAAATAAAAATTACTAGGGTGAAACCGTGGGATATTACTAGTCGCTTCTAAAGGTATTAAAGGATGCGTTATTAAAATTTTGTTTGCCGATGAATAATTATACGATATTGTAACAGGCCAAACAGTTTTATGAAGCAGTCGTTAATTACTGCTGCTGTAAACAAAATTAATTAAACGCTGTATAATAATCATAAATTACTATCACACAGAGCCCACGTCCACGAAAATAGTAGTCCACCCAATGTGTTTCATTATACGCTCTCTAACTTTGTAACTCTTTTTAACACAGTAGATACGTTCTGATAGAAAAAGTGTAAAAAAATCTTATAAAAAATACATCCGACATTTGGTAATTTTGAGGATATATTTCACAACTTCAAAAATCGTGTAAGATAAATAAATAATAAATAAATAAATATATGGGACACTTACACACACGGTCGTCCGTCCCCAAAGTAAGTAACTTAATACTTGTGTTATGGTGGACAGACAACTGGTGAATATATACTTATATATTTTTTAAATACATACTTAAATACAAATATACACCCAGGCTCAAAGACCGACAAATTCATTTTAAAGAAAATGTTGGTCCTCGGCGGGAATCGAACCCGCGACCCGTGGAGCCGAAGGCAGGGTCACTACCCACTGCTCCAACGAGCCAGTCAAGATGTAAAGACTCTTTAATTAAATAATTTAAAAACACTTTAACTTGGACATTAACTTAGACTTTTTTGAAATTATTTATCACGCCGAGGTGGTCGAAAATATAAGTATCATTATATCTAGGTATACATCAATATTGCTCGTTTTAACAACAGTAAAAGCAGCGGTTTGTTGCAGCCCACTGGTGTGTTAAGACCTCCTCTCTTCTTCCATAGAAACGGCTTAGACCCAATGCTCCAAAGCTGATTGGTCTTTTAGACATGTAGATTCATTCAAGATTTTTTTCTTTTTTTTAATGCAAAAAATATTAAATGTTAGAAAATTATGGATACCGCTATATTTAAATTCAAAATATTCTTTATTCAAATAAACTTGTAAACAAGTGCTTTTGAATCGTTAACTCTACTGCTGGTTCGGAAAGCTGTTCCTACCGAGAAGAGCCAGCAAGAAACTCGGCGGTTGCTCTTTTAAAAATATAATTCTTATGACTAGTTACATTAAGTCATTACTATCTTGTACAGGGTCTAAGCAAGCTATATCCACACATTCTTGTCTTCTAAGTAATCCTCAACAGTATAATAGGCTTTCCGAACCAGTTTTATATGTCGGACTCGCACCGACTAAAACGACCTGTGTGGTTCACCACGCTGCTGATGGCAAATACACGATATCGTTGTACACTTTGCCCCCATCTCCGCCGACAGCCGCTCTGATCCCAGAGTTACCTCTCCCGGGTAGGGACCTCTCGAAAGAGGAGAGACCCCTCCGTTAACCAATGCATCGGGAGCACCAGATGCACCGACCGCCTCAGGGACCTTTTTTCTTAAACTTTTATTCCGTGTAATTTTCAAATATGTATGTTGCGAGAAGTGATGTAAAACAGTTTATCGAACTATATTATGGTAAAGTGTTTTATTTTTGAAGTAGTACATCTACCGTTGAAATAGGAATTAACACTAATTTGATTTTGCACAAACATTAAGTTCAAAGATCGTTTCCCTCAAATTTCAATAAAGACCAAATATTAAGATCTTGACTCGTTTGACTACATAAAATTGGCACGAAAGTTTACGCCGCTATTCACATATTTTCATTTTTCCGAAACTTGCATGTGCCGTTTGCCAGATGCGAACTTTCCATAATATGCTATTTTAACCCTGTTATATTTTCAGGGATTTCATATTTTACAATGCTACTGGAAAAAGAAGCAAGTCGAATTAAATTTTGAAACATTTCTACACTTTGCATGTTATCTTATTAGACGCACTAGCTAAACAGGGCCACATTTATAATTTATCATCAGTGCAAAATTTGGAAAAATCATATGAAATATTTTCATGTAGAAATCCATTTGTATACAAACTTCAAGTGTATCTAAAGACACAAGACATTCAAGTGCATCCTAAACCTTTTACTTAAATTCAAATTCAGAATTTACTTTATTCAATTTGACTTTCACAAGTTCTTTTGAATCATCAACTTTGCTGTTGATTCGGTAAATTGCTCTCATCAGGAAGAGCTAGCAAAAAACACGGCGATTGCTATTTCCAAAAATAATAATAATAATAATAATAGAGCTAATCTTGTACGTATCTTTTATCTGAATTTTTTATTGTCGATTTCCGACATAAAATCTTTAACAAAATTTCATGTTCCTGTTATAACCGTTTACCAGTTTCCTCGTCTGGGGTAAGTCCTGGCAGCATTAGGTCATGCTTATTGTCATTGAGACTGGACCAGTATGTAAAATTTCAGCTCAATTGGACACCAGGAAGTGGGTAAAATTTAACTTGCAAGATTCCACCTTCACATACATACGTTGCAAGTTGAATAAAAGCTTTTAAAAAAATTTAACCATTTTGAACCGTTACCATTAAAACGAGACTACCTTCCTCGTATTTATATATTCAGACTGAGGTACCTCAATATTCGTGCCATCTCAAGCAATACTGGCGTATCCTACTTTTGAGAGTACTCCAACTACTAACTACCTCCAACTATTAAGTGAAAACCTCCTTGAATGTAGGTCGAGGCTTTTCGCTTTAATATACCGAAACTACAACAGGTGAAATAATAATGTCCATATTCTTAGTGGTTGTTACATGAGGTCGATCGTATATTTCTTGCAAACTTCATATATAATATTTTATTATATAATGCAACAATAAGATATGTATAACAGTTTAGAATCCTATATATTCCTTGTTATTTTGCACTGAAAATGACCACACTTTTATTGTGCGAATTTGTGAATGTGCGAATCATTTTCAAAGCGGGGCAAATGGGATAAAATGAGAATGACGTTGTCATTCATGACAACATTGACATTCATATTCACGCAAAAATGTATTTATTATTAATTATTGGTAACTATAAAAACGTTTGTAAAAAATAACAATTTAATCAAATTAAATTTATTCTTTAAAAAAATATGATACTTTCTTTTGTGTATTATTTTGTTACATTTATAATTAAAAATTTCAGATATTTTCGAAAAATCGGGACATTGTTAAAAATCCACAGTACGCGTGACTGTCCACCAAAAAGCAGGACTGTCACGCCAAAATCGGTATATGTGGTCACTTTAAGGCTAACTTTCTGTCACGCTAAATGTTAAAATAATAAAAAATACAACGCTACCGAATAAATCTAACACTCGGTCTTCAATCATTTACTAGCGATGTTACGGATATAGAAACATTTAGTGCTAACAGCACAATGCATACCGAAAAAAAAGCTATTGGACTCGCCTGAATGTAGTCATCTATTGTTCCAATATTGGAACACTAGTGCCAATATGGGCTTGTAGTATACGTATATTTAGAACCAGCGATCACCATTTGAAAAAAATCTAATGAAAAATCATGTCGATGCTCACTCGCTCACTCCGTGTCCTATCTACCCCTCCCCCCTACACCAAACGTCCATTCGCCAGTAATATAAGGAGAAGCTTTAATATGTATTAAAGCTTCTCTTTTTTTTTTAATTTAATTTATAATGAAAAGCTGTAGGAACCAACATAAGCATGCCCCTCCTTTACACCTAATTTAAGTTCGTAAATCGTTTGCGGATTGTGGTCACAGAGTTATTGTACCTTTATTTTATAAAATCTGTCCAAATCGTTGGATCCGTTTCGGAGATTCCGAAACAATTTGGGGGAGAAAAATCGATCTAGCTAGGTTTTATTTAAAAAAAAATCGTTTTATACCTGTTCTTGGGCATTAAAAAAATGCAAAATTTTAGAATTGACAGCAAAGGATAAGGGAACGGGCGAAACAATAATTTTTTCGGAGTCGAATCCCACTCTACCTTCTTCTTTTATTACTTTTTTTTATTTTTTTTTTATATCCTTTAAAATATTACCGAGCAAGGCCACTCAGGTACTAATTCTCTAATAAAATAACTCTATTGTGTTGGTATATGATTCTATAATAAAATTCCACATATGTTATTTATGTAGATAATATGAACTGATAAAAAAGTACACACAGTATTTGATTTAATTTCACAGAAAAAACTAGTCAAGGGACTTGATAAAGTTTATGACAGAGACAACCCAATGGGAAATAAGGAAATGCGTCGAGCTTTCACGCATGGGAAGCTATGGCGCCTTAGGAACGAAATATGAAGGTGTAATACCATTTCTTGCTCCGTGTTTTGATGTGAAATTATAAGGCTGCCAACCTTTATTTGGGTTACGTGTTGCTGTTACCTTATTAGATAAAATATGGTTTTCGCAATAAACGACTGTTTTAGTACGTACATGTACCATATAATATTATCCAGGAAGTCTACAAAATGTATTTTTTAATTCTAAAATACATAATATAATATTAACAATTGAAATAATAACATAATTATATAATACAGACATATAAGGTACAATTACAAACATATTTAAGAAATTTGTCTTTCTATGTACAAAGATATACATAAATCCTTTTTAATAGATTTGTCTTTGTTATTAAAAATACAGACATACTTATTCAAGAAGTAAGCTGTGTGGTATCCGGCTGAGTAGAATAGACCACTCTTATTTCTTACCGATGTGTCGTAAAAGGCAACTAAGGTAAGTCGACCCGCCGTGTGGTATCCGGTTGAGTAGAATAGACCACCCTTATTTCTTACCGAGGTATTGTTAAAGGTGACTAAGGTAAGTTGACCCGCTGTGTGATATCCGGCTGAGTAGAATAGACCACCCTCTTCTTTACCGAGGTGTCATAAAATACGACTATGGTAAGTTGACGTCAGTCAAGCAGCCGGTCAAATCGGTCACAGCGGTCGTGTCATGTGATAACATGATTATAACGTGTTATGCAGACCCCACTTAGAGTGGAATAAGTGCAGGAGGGTGATGACTTATTTAACAAGTCTGTTTCCAATTGCAAATACAATTTTATTCCTTATTCAAAAAGTCTGGCTTTCTATTTACAAATATAGACATTTAACTCATTAAAGAGTTCTGTTTTTCCAATTGCAAATAGACACATATACCTTATTCTAAAAATTAGTTTTTCCACTCGCATCAGTCTGGTATGCACGTTACAATTAGATTGAGTTTGTCGAGAGACTTTATTACCCACGATACTATAGAAAGCCGTGAGGATCTAGAAATCAGAGCACTCATCAGGGTTTATCACACCCAGATCGGAGCAATTAAATTTCAATAAAAATTTGAAAACTCGTGTAAAGATTAAAAAAATTGTTTATTAGCGTATATATTTATTTGTTTCGACAACCACAAAAAGGTCGTGTGGAACCGCTGGGTCCAAGCGGCACAAGATCGTGTGATTTGGAGATCCCTTGAAGAGATCTATGACCTGCTGGACATAAGTCTCTCTTGGACGTCCATCGATTGACAAAGCAAAAGAAGGAGAAGGAGATATTTATTTGCGTAAAAATTACAAAGGTTTGCAAAGTTGCTTGGAAGTGAACGTTATTTCTTTTAGGTGATGGTATGGATGAATGAATTTTGTACTATTTTATTTTTGAGTTTTTATTATTATATATATATAGATATTGACATTTATGACTTTGACATATAAATATAATTTAATTTAGAGTTAATGCAATTTTTAATATATATTGTAATTTTTTATGGTTCGTTATTCGATTGTTTTTTATATGCATGGACTTAATAAAACTGTATTATTATTGCCATCGAGTAGCCATCGAGTGACGTTCTGGCGCGTGATTGGTTGACTGACGGATTGATTGGTGTTTGTTTCCATTGTTACCATGAATGTTCCAAAAATTGTTACCATGGCGCAATCTGTTTTGGCTCGGCACACGCCATCACCACATCACACATTAGCCCAACAAACGACACGTTAGCTTAGCTCACGAAAATATCAGCATCTAATAGTCGCTCTAGTCTTTAAGGTTCAATCCATTTGTCCATAGAGGAAAGTAGACTTTTACCGAGAAGTAGAGTAACAACTTGCCACTATTTCACTATTTTATAAAACAACTCAGTGTCCATAAGACATGAGAAATAACAATACAAAATACAAACATCAAGGAGCGTTCCAGTTATATTCGCGAAAGGTCGCAAAGAGTTACTAAACAAAAGCGAAAGGGGTCACAGCGCCCCGGGGTTAAAAGCTGGCCCGGCTCAGCGAAAGCTGCACACAATACAGAATACGGGACGTGTCAAAGAAAAACTAATGAAGTGCTGCTTTTAGGGGATTGTATGTTGACGCAATTGAATGGGGAAAAGAAATAATATTATCTCGCTAATTAAAAAGGACTTATCTAGACTGTTGGTGCAGTGGGTAGTGACCCTGCCTTCAGCTCTGCGAGTCGCGGGTTCGATTACCAACCAACATTTTCTATAAATGAATTAGTTGTTCTTCGAGTCTGGGTGTATATTTGTATTTAAGTATGTATTTAAAAATTATATAAGTATTTAACAGTTGTCTATCTACCATAACACAAGTATTAAGTTACTTACTTTTGGGACGGATTGCCGCGTGTGTAAGTGTCCCATATATTTATTTTTTTTTATTACGGAAGCGGGCTATCACGGCCCAGTGGTAAGACCGTGCGACTCTTTGACGATCATGGGTTCAAACCCCGGGTAGGCACCAATGAGTTTTTCTATTAAAACTTATGTGTCCAATTGATAATTACAATTTATCACACGTTTTTCGGTGAAGGAAAACATCATGAGGAAACTTGCATATCTCTAGAGACTTCTGTAGATATGTGTAACCTACCAATCCGCATTGGAGCAGCGTGGGCAGGTCTAATCTCTAATCTTTCTCACCAAAAAACGGAGAGAGGAGATCTATGCCTAGCAGTAGATAGTAAGAGGTCATTACTTTTATCACGCAATTTTTATTGATTTCACCTGCAATCGAATGGGAACGATGGTATACTACATACATACAAGTACACTCTAGTACAGGAGGTGCAGAAGTTATAACTTCCAAGTAATAACTGAGTAAGGTTTTTTCAGAATGGCCGTTATCCACAAATGTTGTACGGTCACTTGTAATGGCAGCTGCACATTCTGTTTTCGGTCGACAACTATAAATAGTTATAGTTGTTACTATGCGAATAATACATTTTTTTTATACATATAGGAAAAAAGCTCATTTTTTCCTTCGAGAACATTTAAAAACATGTTGCATATTTTTTTCAAATTTAAGCTGCTTTAATAAATTATTAAAATCCTATCACCTCAAGCCACGCGTCGCTGCAACACAATCTGAAAATTCCAATTGTCTTTATAATAACATTGTAATAAATAAATGTAATATTGTGTAAAATTTAAAAAATTTCCTAATATATTCTTTATTTCTTTCTTTCTTTATTGTACACATTTTGGTAGAAAAGAGAAAATATCAAATGCATAAAGGCGGACTTATCTCTAAAAGGGTCAACTTTTGAGTAACAGAAGGAAAAAGACAAGAAGTGAAATACCGGTAATATAGAAAGAATAAAAAAAGAAAAATAAACGAAAAACCATATACATAGATTAATATTACACAAAGATTAAAAAAATTAAAAAACATGAAATATTTAATTAATTCGTTTTACAACAAACATACGGAACCCAAATTTTGATTTATCAAGTTATTTTTTCATATATTGTTTCTTTTTTATATAAATTCAGCAGGAATGTACGTCCTCGGGCTATGATAAAAGAAAAAAAAAACGCCAAATTACCAATCACAAAATCAGGACAGAAGAATAAAGAACAGATTTTACTCTTCAAGGAACACAATAGCTCGATATTACTTTTATGTACACGAACATAACCTTTTGTTACAATATTCCACAATATTCTTTGAGGTGAAATAGAAATATCACTAGTATTTGCATACGGATACAATACCCGGTAAATACGTGGCACATTCTGAACTATTCGTATCTCCCTAGCTCCAATGTCCTATTCAAATATTCGACCTTTCGCGATTCTCGCATCGTGCCCGATACTTTCTATAAACGAAAAAGGCGACCCTGGATGAGTACATATCGGAATATTCTATTGGCGTGCTGCCTTTGTAAATAAACAGCAAATTGAAATATATCTAACAAAAAAGATATAGCTCTATTATTTATAACTTTCTATCTTTGAAGTTGTACCTAGCCTGTATTCCTTATATACGGGGGTAACCCCCGTATATAAGGAATAATTGTGCCAAATTTCATCGATATTAGTTCAGCAGATTCGCCGTGAAAGAGTAACAATCTTACATCCATACTTTAAAATAAAACTTTCGCATTTATAATATTAGTAAGATTATTCTTTGAATTACAAAATAATCGAGTTAGTAAATATACAGTTTCTATTTTGAGTTTTTAAATTTACTAAATAGCGAAATTAATCTCAGAACGTTAAAAAATCTTAGACATCCAAACTTAAAAACTTTCGCAATTATAATATTAGTAGGATTGTCATTTATTTGTCTTAAACCTAACTTTTTACATTTTTAAATATTTCTAATTAAAAAAAAAACATTTAAAAATATAAAAAATTGTCGTCCGCCGGGAACGGGGAAATATCCCGAGTTGCCGGTGGTCAGGGATCCAGAGTGAGGAACTTCCTCACAATGCGCGCCGTTTCGAGCAATACTGCCTTCTGCATCCGACACTCGATCCAACTGTTAAGCGAAAGCCTCTGAAGATGTTGGTCGAGGCTCTTCGCAATCAGACCGTTAACCGACACAACAATAGGAACAATTATTGTTGAGTCAACATTCCACATGGCGGTTATCTCATAAGAAAGGTTATTAGGATTATTGTTATAATTACAAAATAATCGAGTTACTAAATATACAGTTTCTATTTTGAGTTTGTAAATTTACTAAATAGCGAAATTCATCACAGAACGTTACAAAATCTTAGAAGTAAATTGTACTAAGTAGATGACAAAGCGATTCAGGATACGACAAGATTTATTATGGACCCACAAACCAATTATTTATTATGTACCTACCTGTCTTGAGTAGTTGGAGAAAACAAACTTGTGAGATACAGAAATGTTACCAGATGAGAACAGATTCATCTATACATATTATAAAACAAAGTCCACAAAAGCTCTCTGTCTGTATGTGAAATTTCTCAAAATCAACTGAACGGATTTTCATAAGATTTTTAGTAAAAGGTAAGCGCAATTTTTCCAGAAGATTTAGATAGTCATGCCATTGTAGGAACAACTCGCATGCTTGAATTTTTAATTTTTTTAACTAACAGGGATACACTAAAGTAATGTAATAGAGAATGTTGTATACATTCTTATTGTCTATGTATTTTTGGGTAGTTATTTTTTTTAATGCCATTATAGTTTCATTTATAATTTTAACTCAGAATAATATTAAGGGATTTACGCGGCAAAACTTTGTGTCACACTAATTTTCAAATTTAAGTGTCTCATATATTTACTTTATATAAAAGACAAAGTATACGCCGTGTGATATCCGTCTGAATAGAATAGTACCACCCTCATTTCTTACCGAGGAGTCGTAAAAGGCGACTGAAGTAAGTTGATGTCAGGCAGATGGCCGGTCGTAGAAACGCAGCCAAATCACGTGACAGCAAGTTTATAACATGTTGTGCCGACCCCACTTAGAGTGGGATAAGGGCAGGAAGATGATGATGATAAAAGACAAAGTATGTACGTATATTAATTATAGACTACGAAACAGCTGGACCAAAAATGCTTGGACCAAAATTTTCAACAATGTTACATTGACCCAGCGGATCCTGTAAAGTTTGGTGGCGATCGGAGCATTTTTTTAAATTGGCCATGACAGTTTTGTTTCAAAGGAAAGTCAAACGCAGACTGTAACAAAGCTACGCTTGCCTGGACCGCTAGTTTAGAATGAAAATAATATAAAACTTATGTTGACTCTACAAATCGCATTGACACAAACTTTTTGAAGCTTTGAAATCTTGTAAAACGATCCTTCATTCAGTAATCAAGCCATTGTTGTAAATATATATATTGTTACGACATGTTTTTAATACGACCTCCTTCATAGAGTTGGCGATTAATATGAAAAAGCATTGTGGCTGTCATATTTTTATGTGTCATTCATTGAGTTGTAGTGAAAGAGTAAATGGGTTGACTTCGGGAAAATTGCTTTTTATTTATTGAATAAGAATAAAGGAGAAATATAGTCGTTTTATTATATTCAGAAGTGAGATGTAACCTAAACTCACAAATAGAGTGGACATAAGGAGTATCTGGAAATTTAAAGGGTTTAAAGAAAAGACAAATGACGATCAATATCTTGACACAACACGGAGAGTGCGAATTTCGTATAATTTGAGAGATAGTTGCGATATGCGATGGAATAAAAAATGGAGTTTTTATTGGAGAGATTATTGATGGTAATTGGTATTCGGTTAATTAATTCTGTGAGATCAACGTGACGATGTGCTATGTGAGGCCTTAGACGCGCCCGTGACTTTTGTTCGATGGAGCTGTCAGCTAGAATGACGATTGTTCTCTGGATCTTTCCAGTTGTAGCGATTGTATTCTAGACTGTGGACATCTGCAACGACTGTCAGCTAGGCTCTGCCTAGAAGTGGTGATTGTTCTTTGAGCGTTATCATTTGCGAGTCTGTTTATGTGGGTATCTGCAGAGTTGGTTGCCACTAATTAAGCTGCGTTATGCCATGACAGTGATTGAGGGTGAGCTTGAGGTGCGAAATGCTTATGGTGCGAAAAGCTTGAGGAGTTGAGCTTAAAGAGTTGAGCATAAAGCGTGAGCTTAGAGTTGAGCATAAAGCGTGAGCGTAGTCCTGTCATGTCATGGCATGTGCGGTTTTCTTTTACAGATTAAAAGAGCATGTATTGAGTTTCTTGCCGATTCTTCTCAGTACAATCAGCATTCCGAATCGGTGGTAGATTCATTCCCAGAAGTCAGCTTATGAGATTTGCGGGGTCGCAAATGTTGTCAGGATGGTCGACTGTTACGACATGTTTTTAATACGACCTCCTTCATAGAGTTGGCGATTAATATGAAAAAGCATTGTGGCTGTCATATTTTTATGTGTCATTCATTGAGTTGTAGTGAAAGAGTCAATGGGTTGACTTCGGGAAAATTGCTATTTATTTATTGAATAAGAATAAAGGAGAAATATAGTCGTTTTATTATAATATATATGGTATAAAAACTAAACTATTAAATTATAAAGATACTCAGCACTACAATTATGGAATTGCGTACATTTAGTAAGTTTCAATTTAATCACGGACTATAGAAAAAAATATTTTTTTAATTTGCATACGGTTTTGTTAGGATCGCTTATATTGATAATCCTTTTTTACTCAAATTTTTGTATAGTTTTATTGAAATTAATAGGCATTTAAATGTATATTAAAATAAATATGTACTTACATCTTTTCTTTGAATTCTTCACTTCAAATGATGCTTTCTATTCATATGGAGAAAAGAATCAGATGAGGATGAGGATAAAAATAATATGAAAACATTTTTGTTATTTTAATTGAATATTAAATAATTATATTCTAATTTAAATCATCCTACAATTTCGATTACGAGTATAATCTACAGGCTCAATAAATATCTGTGATAAAATAAGGCCATTACGTCACTATATTAAAAAAACAAAATGCCTATAAAGCATTGCATTTGTTTACTGTGGTTTTTAATAGTAACAATTAAGGAACTTTATCAGCGTGTATATGTCAAAAGTTAAATAAATGGTTGTAAATAATATATGTTGTAAATTGTTACGTTTACGATGGAATTTTACAAATATTTTACCAAAAATAAAAATAAAACCTTATTACATTTCTTGACAGTTTATACGGTACGTTACGTTATTTATAATCCTTGTGGGAACACCCTAGTACGATACAGCCTCCAAATTTCGCTCCCGCGCGGCTCTTTTCCGACCAACTTCTCGCATCAGCATTTATTTACAAATAAATTTTCATTTTTTATTTGCGTCTGAAGGTTCCTATAAAAGTAATCTGTCATTCGTTTTGATAAAAAGTATAAGGATTTACATGTTACATGTTTCAAATACAAACTGCTTCAAATGATAAGGTCAATAATATAAAAAAAACATTGTCTACATTTAGGTAAAACTTTGAAAATACATAAGTCTTTAAATATTAGGAATTTTTATATAAGAATGTTAACTCATGGAGTGGAATATTCGCTTAAGCGAATAAAATTGAGAAAAAAAACATTGTAGCCGTCAATTTGACTTTGTGCGTGTTTGATTGATATTCTGGGCTAACGAATACACGGTTGCATTAAGTGACATTTTCTTCACTTATTTTAAATCGATTTATAACATTTTGAAAACGATTTTACAAAATACTTGCTTCCTATGCTCCCGCCGTGATGTATCCGTCTGTTTAGAAAAGAGCAACCTCATTTCTTACCGAGGTGTCGTAAAAGGCGACTAAGGTGAGTTGACCCACCGTGTGGTATCCGGTTGTGTAGTATAAGACCATCCTCTCTTTTACCGAGGTGTCGTAAAATACGACTAGGGTAAGTTATAGGATAAATTACTGGCCCGTTGGCGCAGTGGGTAGTGATGCTGCCTTCAGCTCCGCGGGTCGCGGGTTCGATTCCCGCCGAGGGCCCACATTTTCTATAAATGAATTTGTTGGCCTTTGAGCCTGGGTGTACATTTGTATTTAAGTATGTATTTAAAAATATATAAGTATATATTCATATATATATAAGTATATATTCATATATATATATATATATATATATATATATATACATATTTATATACATAATAGGATCCTTTAAGCAACGATCACAGGACTTCAGAATAATGCTACAATTGTGTAACAGTTCGTCTAAATGGACTGCCACTTGCAAATGCCACTTCCCATTTCCCATTCACGGAATAGCTTTAAAGCGAAAGTGAATAGACATGTTCAGTATGTACTGTTTAAGACTGTACTCCTAATGTACACAAATGAATAAGTGGTCTTAACTTTGAATATATTTCATCAAAGGTAAAGTCTATTAGAAGTGATATCTACTGAGGTGCCAAAAATGTTTTTCGCGAGTGCTATCAGCAGGAAAATTGTGATAGAATTAATTTGCTATAGTCCGCGTTTATAAAATTTATGTAATGCTGATTGTAGGAAGCACCTTATCCCACTCTAAGTGGAGTCGGAGCAACATGTTACAAACACATCGTCACATGATTTGGCTACGAATGACATAAGTTTAATCGTATTTTACGACACATTGGTAAGAAAGAGCGTGGTCTATTCTACTCAAACGGATACCACACGGTGGGTCTTACTTAACGTAACTTACTTACTTACTTAGTAGCCTCTTTTATTTTAAATTTTTGTTATTTATTAGTACCTATTATAAGTAACAAAGACTCAAAATAAATTGTTAGTAATTTCAAATTATGTTAGTACCTTCATTACTACACTAAGTGTTATATATATATATATATATATTATATATATATATTTTGAGGGTATTATATTCTACTCAACCGGATGCCACACAGCATTGTGTTCTAAATTCGGGAACTTTTATTTCAATTCGGGAAAATAACTATGATACAAACACACTGCAAATGTAATGTAAATGGTACTCGACAGATGATAAATAAGACGAGGCCAGATTTATTGTGGTCGAGCCAGGCAATTATTCAATGCTAGGTATTGTCGGGCTGTCTGTCGCCGCGACGAGCTACCCGCATTGTGTTTGGTGTAGACTTGGGATTCCTAAGAGGTATTGCATTCGTTTTCGGATTGGATTGATATTGGAGTGTGAGTGTGTTGTATTTGTAGAAGTGATTTTGGTACTTTTAACACTCGCACTTTTGTTATGGGTATTCTAAGAAAAAATAAAGCTTCTATACTTATATAATCTATACAAATATATAAAGCTGAAGAGTTTGTTTATTTTTTTGTTTGATTGATTGTTTGAATGCGCTAATCTCAGAAACTACTGGACCGATTTAAAAAAATATTTGAGTGTAAGATAGTCCATTTATCAAGGAAGACTATAGGCTATTAAACATAACGCTAAGATGAATAGGAAAGGAGCAGCAATACAAAATAGTACGAAAAACGGCAAAATTTTCCTTGCGTGGGCTGAATAAACGGTAATGGTTATTCAAAAATCATATATCACAAAGATGTTCCCCCTTAAAAGTTCTAAATAAAAGTCCGCGGCAGCATATGTCTAGCTTTTAAGGTTGACCCACTTTAACCATTTTTATGGTCATCAAAAGACTATATTACGGTTTTAATCTTTCCGTGCGGGCGGAGCCGCTGGCGATTGCTAGTACAACATAAATCCCAAATAAAAATAAAATAAAATGACTTGCATTCGACAGCGATTTAATTAAAATCGTCATATGCCATAATATTGTGATAACCATAAAAACGTTAAAGTGGTTTAACTTTGAAAGCTAGACATATGTTAGGGGTATATGCTATATTTTACAGGGGAAGAATTTTGTAGTACATGAATTTTGAATAACTTTCACCGTTTACTTAGCGCACGCAAGGAAAGCTTTAAATTTTGCAGTTTTCATAATATTTTTTACTGCTGCTCCTCGCATAATCATCGAAGCGTTATGTTATATAGCTTATAGTCCTCCTCGATAAATGGACTATTTTATACTCAAATTATTTTTTACAAATCGGTCTAAGTAGTTCCTGAAATTAGTGCGTTCAAACAATCAAACAAACAAACTCCTTAACTTTATATATAAGTATAAATAAATAGGTGTTGAACCCTTGTTAATGCCTCTTTCAAAATTTAGATGTATACTATGTTGGATTGATACAGAGAAAATATTATCGTTATTAAATTTAAAAGTGCGAATTTAACAATTTGAACAAAAGCGTTCATTCATTATTTAAATCCGGCGAAAGCACTAATTTCGTATCTTCGAGTTTCATAATTAATATTGTTTCTTTGATCGTAGAAATTCGTTGTGAAAATTATTGTAAGTAGAAGTTACAAAACTTTTAGCGATAAATCTGAGGTAATATTGTTAATTTATGTCTAACTAGCTTTTACCTTTCGGTCGCGTGGACTTTTTTTTTTTTAATAAACGTCCGTCCCAAAGTAAATAACTTAATACTTGTGTAATGGGTGACATACAACTGGCGAAAAAATACTTATATATTTTTTAAATACATACTTAAATACAAATATACACCCAGGCTCAAAGACCAACAAATTTATTTATAGAAAATGCTGGCCCTCGGCGGGAATCGAACCCGCGACCCGAGAAACTGAAGGCAGGGTCACTACCCACTACTCCAACGGGTCGGCCACTATTGTTGCGTGATAGGTTAATAATAGATGTCGCTTTTCATACTATTCCTATAACCTATATGTTACCCTGGTGTTTAAGGAACAATTGAGCCAAATTTCATCGATATTGCTTCAGTAGATTCACCGTGAAAGAGTAACAAACATACATCTATATTCACAAACTTTCACGTTTATAATATAAGTAAGATAAAATTATATTTTTGATTATGTATAATATCATTGCGGATGCAAATTGAAATTCAAAATATTCTTTATTTAAGTTGGCTAATACGAACAATTTCGATTCCACAATTTAAAATGATGCTGCGTTACTATCCCACTGCTGGGAATAGGCCTCTTCTCTCCGTTTTTGGAGAGAAGGATTGGATCTAAAACCTATCACGCTGCTCCAGTGCGGATTGGTAGGTTACACATATCTCCAGAATACTCTAGGGATATGCAGGTTTCCCTACGATGTTTTCCTTCACCGAAAAGCCTGTAATAAATTGCAATTATCAATTAGAGACATAACTTTTAACAGAAAAACTCATTGGTGTCTGTCCGGGTTTGAACCCGTGACCTACTCGAAAGAGTCGCACGGTGTTACCGCTGGGCTACCACAGCTGCCCTCAGATATGAAACTACGAAAATATAACGGAATTAAAATAGTATATTATGGAAAGTGCACATCTGGCAAACGGCATATGCACATGGTTCGGAAAAATGCAAATATGTGGATAGCGGCGGAAACTATCGTACCAATTCTACGTAGTACTAGTCGAGATCTTATTTGGTCTTTATTTAAATATATGAGGGAAAACAAGTTTCAATTGGACGTTTTTGTTTTTGCAGTTGGCAGAAATAGGAAATTTGCGATGTGTTGCATAAAACTGTTTTTTGTTTACGTCTTTATTTATCTAAGCCGTGCGGTATCCGGCTTAGTAGACACTGCGGGTCAACTTACCTTAGTCGCCTTTTACTACACCTCGTTCAGAAATGAGGGCTGTCTATCTTGCTCAGCTGGATACCACACGTCGGCTCAACTTACCTTAGTCGCCTTTTACGACACCCTGGTAAGAAATGAGGGTGGTCTATTTTAAGCAGCCGGGTACCACACGGCAGGTTAACTTACTTAAGTTGCTTGTTACGATTCCTAGGTAAGAAAGAGGGTGGTCTATTCTAAACAGCCGGATACCACACGGCAGGTCGACTTACGTTAGTCGCCTTCTACGACACCTTGATAAGAATTGAGAGCAGTCTTTTCTGCTCAGCCGGATACTACACGGCGGGTTAACTTACCTCAGTCGCCTTTTACGACACCTTGTTCTGAAATGGGGGTGGTCTATTCTGCTCGGCCGAACAACACACGGCGGGTAAACTTACCTTAGTCGCCTTTTACAACACCCCGATAAGAAATGAGAGTAGTCTATTCTACTTAGTCAGAAACACACGGCACGAATGATAATTAAATCGATGTTAACCAGTTATTTTTTTTCTAGCTGGACTGGCTGCTCTCTGATAATAGCCCGGTGACGTCACTCATGGGGCTCCGAAGAGTGCTTGCCAACGGCTCATTAGAATTCCCACCGTTTTCTGCGGAAAGATACCGGCGGGACGTCCACGCTGCCACCTATAAGTGTAGGCTACGATTAAACAGTGGTTTTGCAGTATTGTCTAAGAACATCCACATACACGGAGGTCAGTATTGAATCTAATTTACAAGCCGTTAATTTAAGTATTATTAAGCAAATTTCGGGCACAGGGGAGATATGAGATTAGGCACAATCGAAATTCATAAAGAAGACAGAATAGAGCTCATCATTCTCCTGCCTTATCCCATTCTAAGTGGGGCACAACAAAGTTTTTCACTCCCATTATCGCCTCATTCGTCAATCATCATCTTATCATTCGTCAACTATGACGCTACTCCTTTTATATGCATGTATACACATAATCCAACCATCTCTTTTTCGGTCTTTCTCTAGATAATTATCCATCTACATTCATATTTAACACTCGTATTCAGCCTAGGAGATAGAATAGAACTATAAATAAGTAAAATTATATTTTGATAATTATATAAATATTTGATAATCATATAATTAATAAAATTTTAACTGTTTACGTTTTCCCTGCCTGTGTCAGATAAGAATTTTTATTTATAGTTAAACACGAGTTTACACAAAATGATGATGTGGTAGATAAAGAAAAAGGAATAATTTTCCCGTAAATTTATTCATGTAAATTCTAATATTAGATTCAGAAATATCGAAATTATGTTGACCTATATCATATCAAAGTTAAATCACTTTAGATAAGTTTATAAGTTAATACCTATCAATAGATTAGTATTAACAATATTGTCACGCATCTTGTTAGTAAGTGACGAACGTTTTACTTAAGCTACATTGATCCAGACAAAAGCCTGTCACTAATACAATACCAAGAGGATTAAATGCTGCGCTCTATCTATCTTTTAAGTCATTAGTTAAATGGGAAATTTATAGGGAACGATAGCTTTTAACTAGTAATAAAGCGAAGATAATTTCCTTCTGTACATATTTATACATACCTATACAAAATTTATATATTTGCGACTGTAAAACTCGAAAAGTAATCTTTACAATTTTGCGATATAAAATATTTTTTTAATTTAATTTATCCTGAGTAGTAAGCTAAGCTAAGATGCACAGGAGATGAGCAGCAATAAAAAATATTGTAAAAACTAATAATTGCGAAAAAATTTAAAGCTTTACTTGGGTGACCTAGTAAATGGTGAAATTTATTCAAAAATCTCTTATAATTAACTCACAATAACTACTTTTATGATCGAAATTTCAATTCGGGAAAACATTTGCAACACACTAATTTCCATGCGGGCAAAGCTGCTGGCATAACTAGTTTCTTATAAGGTCTTTTCTTTTTAGTGCTAAACATTCCCTGGGAGGTGCACGTACCGGACGAGTATGTGATGGCGGGAAACGCCGCGGTATTGCGGTGTATTGTGCCGTCACATTGCTCTGAACGAATCGAGGCAACTGAGTGGTTTGCGGATGACGAGACTGATGTATTTCAATACTTAGGTAAGTACTAGCGAGTTAATGACTTTAACATGATTCACGGCTCTACTAATTTCACTGACCGTAATTGAAATTCTGTTCTTTACTTTCAACTTTCGCCTCAACCATTCAGAAATGCTGTAAAACCCATAAGTGCTAACAGTTAAAACAATTTAAAAAGTATATTTCATTCATCTTCCTGCCCTTATCCCACTTAAGTTGGGTCGGCAGAACATGTTATAAACATGTTACATGATTTTGCTGCGTTTTTACGACCGGCCGCCTGCCTGACGTCAACTTACCTTAGTCGTATTTTACTACACCTCGGTAAGAAAGAGGGTGGTCTATTCTACTCAACCGGATACCACACGGCGGGTCGTCTTACCTTAGTCACCTTTTACGACACCTCGATAAGAAATGAGGGTGATACTATTCTATTCAGCCGGATACCACACGGCGTTACAATAAAATTACAATAAATAAAAAAAATATTTGTTATTGATATATATATGAGATGTCCAAAGATTTTGTAAATGTGCCGTTGTAATTTTGTAAATCTTCCAAACTACCCGTCTACTTCACCGCCCTTCAAACTACACCCTATATGCTAGTAATCTAAAAATCATAGCAGATATATAAAAATAAAGTTAAGGCAAGGTTATTTCTTTAATAGTAAAGTTTTTGTCCGAGTTCAGGATGATTGGCAGGTAACATATTATATCAAAAGAATTCTTAAGCGATATGAAAGTTTCATTATACCTTTACTAAAAAGCACATATACATGACGTATTTTCCTCTTTCTTGTATCCTTCATCAAAATATAATCTATATCCATCAGTAAGTAAGTAACGGCCTGTTAATATCCCACTGCTGGGCATAGGCCTCTTCTCTCCGTTTTTGGAGAGAAGGTTTGGAGCTAAGACCTACCACGCTGCTCCAATGCGGGTTGGTAGGTTACACATATCTCCAGAATTCTCTAGAGATATGCAGGTTTCCTCACGATGTTTTCCTTCACCGAAAAGCGTGTGATAAATTGCATTATCAATTAGACACATAAGTTTTAACAGAAAAACTCATTGGTGTCTGCCCGGGTTTGAACCCGTGACCTCCTCGAAAGAGTCGCACGGTGTTACCGCTGGGCTACCACAGCTTTCGCTGGGCTACCACAGCTTTCGCTGGGCTACCACAGCTTTACTCATATATCCATCAGTACTTATTAAAAACAAAAATTCTCCAAAAGCTCTGTCTGTATCTGATCGATTTTCTTAAAGTCTTCTGAATGGATTTTGATATAGTTTTTACTATAAGGTAGTGTAATTCAAGAAGAAGTGGTAAGAAGCTGTCAAGAAGCTGTGGTAGCCCAGCGGTAACACCGTGTGACTCTTTCGAGGAGGTCACAGGTTCAAACCCGGGCAGACACCAATGAGTTTTCTGTTAAAACTTATGTGTCTAATTGATAATTGCAATTTATCACACGCTTTTCGGTGAAGGAAAACATCGTGAGGAAACCTGCATATCTCTACGGAATTGTAGAGATATGTAACCTACCAATCAGCATTGGAGCAGCGTGGTAGGTCTTAGCTCCAATCCTTCTCTCCAAAAACGGATAGTAGAAGCCTATTTAATATTTTGTACAATTTTTGTGTTCCACTTTTCTAGCGACGATCAATTTTAACGGAGCGAGCGTGATTAAGTGTCGGGCCATTTGCTGTTCTTTCAATAAAGCACGCTCGGTGCCACATTGTAAATTTTCCTACGTTCAATTTTGTTTAAAAGAACAAACATTAAAATATCTTTTTGTTGCACTCGCGCTTACATTTCACCATTATTAGGGTCTAGTTGTAGTGTAAAGTGTTGTTTTTGAGATAGATAATCTAATACAAATACAATTTAAAGACATTTAAATATGCTTATTTCAAATTGATTAAACAAAAACCGACATATATAAAAACTTTCTTAAAATAACTTTTTTGACGATACATATATGTTACCCCGGTATATAAACATTGTGTCAAGTTTCATCTATATTGGTTCAGCGAATTGGCCATGAATGCGTAACAGACAGACTTTCGCATTTATAATATTATAACTTTATTTATTTTAGTAAATAACCCAAATTACTTTTATGAATTACACATTGTAATAGTTCAGTTAAATTTATCCAGTAAACAGAAACCAAAATAATTATATTTTGGAATCTACTTCTATAAATACATATTTGACTTATTTTGACAAATCGTGAATAAAAAACTTCTATAGGTTCAAAATAGTAGTATTCCTGTTGAATTAATAGGATTTCTATAGCCCATATGTTACACTGGCGTTAAAGAATAATTGTGCCTTTATACATTTACCAGAATTATCTCAAGTTTTCATTGAAATATTCCAGAATTGTTCCATACATTCGTCGCCATTTTATAAGCGATCCCTTTCTACATTGTACAATTACATTTCACCATTGTCCAGGGTCAAAATACTCTCGTCTGGACGACGGGTCGCTATACATAAGTGCCGTGCGTCCAGGCGACCGGTATACTGCGTTCCGGTGCCGGGTGCGCGACCGGATAACCGGATCTTTGTATTCTAGTAAATACTACGGTAAGTCATTGTGTACACGCTTCAATTTATAGCCGTTAAGGTTATCGTTAAATGGGTCTGAAATTGGACTTATGTATTTAAACTGGCTACGTTTGTTTCTATAGAATGATATAAACTTAGGGCAACTTAGCTTGTGGTATTTACTTGTAACGTAGCAGCTTATTGCGATATCAAGTGTTAATAGCATTAGGTATTATTTCGCCATTAAATTTAATAAAATATAAGTGCTCGCAGGCCGCCGTATGGTTTAGGTAGAATAGACAACTCCCATTGCTCACCGAGGTGAATTGACCCGCTGTGTGGTATCCAGTTCAGTAGAATAGACCACCTTCATATCTAACTAAGGTATCGTTAAAGGCGAATAAGGTAAATTGTCGTCAGACAGGCAGTCGGTCGTAAAATAACTAGCCAAATCACCTAACAACATGTTTAAAGCATGTTTTGCTGACCCCACTTAGAGTGGGATAAGGGCAGGAGAACAATGAAGCGCTTCCAGGCTGCGTATTATTCATATTTGGGTGTTTTTTTACCGAGTGCAATACGCAATTAATGCATTGACATAATCACCATACAAAACCCATATTCCTTCAGTTACCCGGTTTACCAGTTTACTTATGTTGCTCAATCATGGCATCTCGTCATACTACCGATAGCGTGATGACTAGTCACAGTCAAACTATCCACTACACCTTGCCTTAAGCCATAAAGTACGTAGTCTGGCGTCACAGGAGACGACCTTCCCGGCTCTAATCTAGATTTTGTACTCTGTTTTCCGCATTTTGCTAACTTACTCTGCTTCTATAAGAACCCCTATAAGAGCCTTAGGTGGTACTTCTCTCTATCTCTCTTGCAGGTCACATCATAGTAACAGAACCAAAGGGTGGGGTTCATCCCCGCGCAGCGGTAGAGTCTCGCTCCCGAAGAGTTCAGGTCGGCCATGACATTCGGCTACCATGTGCGGCGCACGCCTGGCCAGTACCAACTTACAGGTAAGTAACGGCCTGTTATTATCCCACTGCTGGGCATAGGTCTCCTCTCCGTTCTTGGAGAGGAGAATTGGAGCTAAGACCTACCACGCTCCAATGCGGATTGGTAGTTTTCACATACCCCTAGGATTGTCTAGGGATATGTAGGTTTCCTCACGATTTCTTCACCGAAAAGCATTTGGTAAATTGCAATTATCAATTAAACAGATAAGTTTTAATAGAAAAACTCATTGGTGTCTGGCCCAGATTTGAACCCATTATCATCTCTAGAGATTCACACGATCGCACCTCTGGGCTATCACAGCTTATTACACAACTTACAGGTAATAAGCTTATATTATGTTAAATTATAAAACGTAGAAAAGTAACGGCGTTTTAATGACAGCAAAGGCCTCCTTAAACTGAAATATACATAGGTAACACCCATCACGCTGCTCGAAGAAAAATAAGATATGTCATTTGTATAAATAATTTATAGAAGTAGGCGTTACTTTGCTGAATTCCATAATACAGAAGTTATGATATTGATGTATTATATACATGTATTATAATTCGCGTTTCTTATGAAAATCTATGTAATGCTAAGTGTAGAAAGGAAACCGTTCACATACCTTATACATACATGATTAGTTACCACACGTATCACAAGACAGTGCCACCAAGAGCATGCTACACAAGCACTACACACATTCACTACGACGATCAACGATTATAACCGAAGCATCGTCAGGAGATAGACTTCACGACAAAATTGCAAAGCGTTGCATCACTCAAGCAAGCAGTGCAATACAAATAGTTCAACCCCCACCACTATTGATATTGTCAAACAAATCACAAGACACCGCCACGAAGAGCACACGACACAAGCATTACACACAGTCACTACGACAATGTCAACGAACGTAACCAAAGCATCGTTAGGAGATAGACTCCAGGACAAAATTGCAAAGCGTTGCATCTCTTAAGCAAGCAGTCCAATACAAATAGTTCAACCCCCACCACTACTGATTTTGCCAAACAAGTGTGATAAACTAGAGTTGGAAACGTTTACTTCTTTGTTAATAAGGCGTCCATTGTTATATTTTATTATCTGTAGATGTTCTAAAATATGATATGAATCCTTGTTTCATTCGTGGTTAAATATTAATATGTTTAGAACATGAACTCATCATTAGTTCGCAAGTAAACTATCAAAGTGTGAAGTTTGTACCGTACGGGTTATGAATTGAAAAACTTTCGCCGGAGGATTATCTGTGTTAGGATTAAAACTTATATTACGTTGGGACATCGGCATGTTTCATGAAACCTATTAATTATATATCGGATATTATAGATTGCGAGAAAAACTACTAAGTTAACACTATTTTTCTTTTATATTCATGTATTAAAACAGTCTGTTTCAATCGTTAATAAAATATTATATCACATACAAACAGATTTGTGCGTTGGTGCAGATAACAGTGACGTTGCTTTAAGCTTCGCGGATCGAGAGTTCAACTCCTACCGATGGCTAACATGTTCTAAATTTCATACAATTACTTGGCTCTGCAATTCTGGGTGTTTTTAAGTATTTATTTAAAATTATATATGTATATATAAAGTTACGACCGGCTGCCTGCCTGACGTTAACTTACCTTTGTCATATTTTACGACACCTCGGTAAGAAATGAGGGTGGTCTATTCTACTCAGCCGGATACCAAACGACGTAGTTCAATCATGTTATATATCGTTTTTAAAAAAAATGTGTTTTTGAAAAAAAAAAAAATTAATTGAGATTTGGCTGTCAAATTGACTGACCTGGCTCTGCACGCTTATCCAAAAAGCAGGATAAAACAATAACATGATAGTTCTGTCTCCTTCGCACTTGTATTTAGCTTTTTGGTCAAGGTCAATGCGTTACACACGAAATGGAATAGAATGGAGAACGATCATTCACCCCTTCTATATCATGTATCTTTTATTCAAAACTTAATATAATTTATGTGGCTTAATTACTCCACTAAATTAACTAAAAAAAATTATGTAGGCTTCTAAGGTATGTTAGTACCTCGAATCAAAACTAATGTGATATGGTCGGTACACCCTGTATACACAAAAAACCTTTGCACCATTCAAATAATTTATAGAATTAGACGTTACTTTGCGGAGATCTATAATACAAGAGTAATAATAAAATTGTTTTACGAATCCTGCATGTATCAGATATGAAAACGGATTGTCCACTCTAAATTTAGCATTATATATATTTCTATTTTACTTCATCGCTGATTATAGCAAAATAATTTTATTATTACTTTTGTTTGCACCATTCATTTAGACGTAAAAAAAATATTACCATTTCCAAACGGTACTAAAATTTCAATGAAGATGAAGGCGTTACAATAAAGTACCACCAAAATGAACGTTCGGGCAACTGAAAGTTAAATCTTTATAATGCATCACAAGGTTTTATATGAAGTATTTTACTTTTATTTAAGCGTCAAACGATAAATTGCGAGTTGGAAATGGGAACAAGTCTTTGTATATAATTTCAGTACAGAACGATATCTGGAATTGTAAACTCTTTGATGTTTTTACATAAAAAATACATTTACTGGAATCAGCCTATTGTAAAATTGTATTGTCTATTCAGTCAAGTTAAGAGAGTGTTCTAAATGCTATCTTTTTAAGAATTGTTTCTTATATGTATTTAAACTTTTAAAACAAAGCCCTAAAAGTTGTCTGTCTGTATGTGATTGATTTTCTCAAAATCATCTTTTTTGGACGGTTTTTACTAAAGGATGTGCAATTCATCCGAAAGGTTAAGATTAATGTATATAACCGTTTTATATAAATTGTGCGCATTTGTAAAAAAAATCGGCTGCTAGGAGCTTTACTCGCGTGCTCTGTGTAAACCAATAGAGATAAACTAAAGTAATGTACTAGAGAATTGTAGATCTACAAAAATTCTACAAAAAAGTCCGCGACTGCATGTCTCTATCTCTAACTCAAAATAACTTTTATCTTCAAAACTTCAATTAAATACACTCATTTCCATGCGGGCGAGTTTGAAATAAAGAATACTTAATTTATAGAATTAGGCGTTACTTTGCGAAGGGCAATAGTACAAAAATATTATTTTGCTATGATCTGCGATAAAAGAATATGTATGTAATGTAGCAAATTAATATTTTCATTACAATTAAAAAAATACTTGGATGAATTGTTTTATTTACGTCGTCGTAAAATACTTAATTAAATCATGTGATAACATGTTTATAACATGATGTGCCAACCCCGCTTAAAATGGGGTAAGGGCAGGAGAATGATGAATTGAATGAATTGTGTCTGAGACTCTGACGATGTTTTACTCCTAATCCGCCATTTTTCTATTACATACATAAACTACCCGCGTTTTATAAATGTAAGTTATGATGTTATTTTTTGTACAAATATTTATATAGAAGGAAAAGGACAAGAACTGAAGAAGAAAAAGAGTACGAGTTATATAGAGAAAAAGAAAAAAATATCTAAATTTAACTTTTTAATCTATTAATTAATTTTGGTGAAATGATTAGAAAATATCATTCCAAAACCATATTGTAATTAATGTAACTTTCTTTTATGTACAAAATGCACAGAAATACTCACTCGACAACGAATTAATCTTACTTGTTTTTGAATAAAATTCTGTTACAAAAAGAGGATCAATTTTTACAGTTCAAGTAACGCGCGATACCCGGTACAAGTCGTGGGTAGTCGTAAACAGAAATCAGTGAGCCCTGAAAACGCGGTTTGCGTTTGTTTACTGTATTAGGGGAAAATATGTACCCTAAGTATCTACAATATTGGGTTCGTGGAGAAATGTTTCGTTATATAATTTTCATAACATAAATCATCCTGCTGCCGCTATCCCACTCAAAGTGGGGTCGACACAATATGTCATAAGCACGTTGTCATATGATTTGACTTCGTATTACACTCGTACGACCAGCCGCCTGCTTAACGTCAACTTACCTTAGTCATATTTTAGTCCTCGGTAAGAAATGAGAGTAGTCTTTTCTACTCAGCCGGATACCACAAGGCTTAAGTGCTGTAAGTGTCCAATATATTTATTCAAAAATAAAAATGGTGTTGTAAATTTCTCTATGAATATAATTACTTATAATTGATTGTTTGAGAGATTGTTTTTTAAATTAAACATTCATGTTTTGCCATGTGGTATCCGGCTGAGTAGACTAGACCACCCTCTTTTCTAACCAAGGTCTCGTAAAAGGCGACTAAGATAAGTTGAAGTAATGTATGCGGCCGGCCGTAAAAACTAGCCAAATCACGTAACAACGTGTTTAAAACATGTACTAACTCCATTTAAAGTGGGATAAGGGCAGGAGGATGATGTTTAAATATTCCTGTGGCGTCGTTTCTTAATCTTTACTTTTACGTGAAAGGAAACAAGCAGAAGAAGTTTGCTAACACATATTGAATACCAATCTCTAGCCTGAGAAAGCAAATATTTCGTCCAGACATTTGCTAGTTGAACGATCAAAGTGAAAACAGTCCAATACACGGAGATTATCTTTGGCCAAGTGCATTGAGTGAACGTGCCACAAGACTTGCGATCTTCACTATTGATTATTGATTATGACATAACGATACCTATTTGTACATTACCAATGCATGTCACTCGCACAAGATGGCTGACATTGTAAGCGAGTCATCATCAATATTAGATATTATCTCTATTTATTGAGCCGTGTGGTATCCGGCTAAGTAAATAGTACCACCCTCCTTCTTACCGAGGTGTCGTAAAATACGACTAAGGTAAGTTGACGTCAGGCAGGCGGCCGGTCGTAAAAACGCAGCCAAATCATGTTACAATATGTTTATAACAGTTTGTGCCGACCCCACTTAGAGTGGGATAAGGGCAGGAGGATATATATATCTCTATTTATTATAGACTGGCCCGTTGACGCAGTGGGTAGTGCCCTGCCTTCAGCTCCGCGGGTCACGGGTTCGATTCCCGCCGAGGGACATTTTCTATAAATTAATTTGTTGGTCTTCGAGTCTGGGTGTATATTTGTATTTAAGTATTTATTTAAAAATATATAAGTATATTTTTCACCAGTTATCTGTCTACCATATATTTATTATTCACCAGTTATCTGTCTACCATAACACAAGTATTAAGTTACTTACTTTGGGGAAGGACGACAGTGTGTGTAAGAGTCCAAAAAAAAATACTACTAGCTTTTACCCGCAACTTAGTTCGCGTGGATTGTTGTCGCGTGATAGGTTGATAATAGATGGCGATTTTCAATGTCACCCTATTCCTGTTGAATTAACAGGATTTTATAGCCAATATGTTACCTCGATGTATAAGGAATAAGTATGCCAAATTTCATTGATATTGGTTCAGCGGATTAGCCGTGAAGAGTAACAAACATACATTCATACTCACAAACTTTATAATATTACACCCAGACTCGAAGACGAACAAATCGATTCTTATAGGACTCAGGATCCTTATCCATTGCGCCAACGGGCCAGTTATTGCATATAATTAAGTCAGTATATAATTATTAAGAAGGTACAGATTGATGACTGTGACTAAACTAAATGTAAGACTTTATATCAAACGAAATATTCTATTTATAGTGCTTTAGCGTTTAAACCGTTTTCTTGCTGACAGATGACCTTAACATTTTCCTTGAATTTTAAATTTACTTTGATACTCAAGCTTGTGCCATTACTTTTCTTTAAAACCACTCCCGGAAGCTTTTACAATGCAAATGGCTGCATTTCGGATCTTTTGAAACTATTTCTTTGAGAAAACTTAACTTGAAAACATTTTATATTTCAATAAGTTTTTTTTCAAGAAGCTTACATCTGGGAATAGCTTTGAAGAGCTCATTTCAGAAGCAAAGTGAGAATCTATTAGCATTCATAATTAATTGGAAACTCTATATTTCAGTTCTATCATAATATTACCATCGTCCTTGATTTAAATTACTTAGTTTGGAGATTATAAATCTATACTAATATATAAAGCTCAAGAATTTGTTTGTTTGATTGTTTGAACGCGCTAATCTCAGGAACTACTGGACCGATTAGAAAAACTCTTTCAGTGTAAGATAGTTCATTTATCGGAGAAGGCTATAGGCTATATAACATCTCGCCAAAATGAAAAGGAGAGGAGCAGCAATATAAAATATTACGAAAACGGCAAAATTTAAGCCTTTCCTTGCGTGCGCTGAGTAAACGGTGACGGTGACGGTTCCCCTTTAAAAGTTCTAAATAAAAGTCCATGACAGCATATGTCTAGCTTTTAAGGTTAGCCCACGGTTTCTGGTTGTTAAAATACTATACTACTTTCCACGCGGGCGGAGCCGCTTGCGATTGCTAGTGAATAAATATATGGGACACTTACACACACACGGTCGGGCGTCCCCAAAGTAACTTAATGCTTGTGTTATTTGTGATAGACAACTGGTAAATATACACATTTATAATTTTAAAAAGATAAAGAAATATAAATATACTCGACGAACCAACAAATTGTTTATAGAAAATGTTGGCTCTCGACGGAAATCGAACCCGCGACCCGCGGAGCTGAAAGCACGGTCCTTGACAACTGCACCAACGTGCCAGTCATCTGAAGATTATAGATTTTGGCTGCAAGTTGCCTCTTCAAGATTTTTTCGCGAATTGCGATATAGAGTTTAATAAAATAAAATGCGATATAAAATATAAGGGTTGGTAACCCTTATATTGTCTTAGTAAAAACCTTAACAAAAATGGATCGTCTGAAGTATATTTGTCCAATACCTTGGACTTCGTTGATGTGTAGAAACAGGCTGTACTCACGTCTTATTTATCGGGAGATCCCGACTAGTTTCATGTCCATATGGGGCTCTTATTCATGAGCTCTTTGTGCGGCGTAATCGCGGTTGGAACTGCCTCATTAACTATGAATTGAATGTGTGAAAATATTCATATTTATTGACTACTCACGATAGTCTAAATTCCAATAACATGACAATCCAACCATCAATTGAATAACGATCACTTCGTCAAACATTGAAATCACAGAGTATGTTTTTTTATCAAGCTACTTTTTTCGGAATTTGCAATACACAAAGATAAGAATTTAAGATGAAAAACAACAAAGATATGCCACAATGGAATGTTAAAGGAAATTTTCAGGCATCAAATTGCGAGCTTCGTGTTCAATTGTTTTTTACGTACAGAACAGGCTTCTAGAAGTTTTACATAAAAGCTATCTACTTACCCATATATAAATGACATTTTCTTATAGTAGGTAGTGGGCAATATAAAATGTCATCATAATTATAATAATGCCCCTTTTGTATTATAAAATCCTGTATTATATTATAAATAACAGTTATAAAACGAGGATTCTTTGTACATTAATATGAAACCTCTTTGCTTTGTGCAAAGCGGATTATTTCTGTTATATTCATTGCTTTCTATAATTTACTTTGAAATAACTATTTTTATACTATGCTCGATTGTGAATACTTTTTTATAGAATTATTATTCAAAATATTATTATTTTTACCCTGTAAGAAGTATGAAATTTATGACATAAAAATTAATAAAATTTAAATTTGATATAAAAAATAAAAATACCAAAAAGTTAATATGTATGTAATGGTAATTAGTATCCACTAAAAATGTCTACACATAATAATTGAAAATAGTATTTCAGCTCTATAAAATATATATATGATAAAATTTATATATGATTTTCCATACCATACACATACCTCGTATTTTTAGTAGATTTATTTTTAGCTTAAAAACGATACTTCAAAGCTAACAAATCACTTTTTAGTACTATTATGGCAACCATATAAACTTCTATTAACTGAATATATTACTTATCAAATAAGAATAAATAATCAATGGTTATACTAAATCTCAATCTAAAATTTCCACCAATCGTTTGAGCATTTTCCAAAAATAAATCTTTATCTTATATATAAAAATGAATGTTTGCTTGAATGTCCCTTATAGACTCCGAAACGGCTGGATCGATTTTAATGAAATTTTAATTTTTATCTTTAGAAACGATTATTATAAATCAAATAAACTAATAAAATAATTGATTAATATATAAATTGGTTGGTTTGGCTGGTTCGGAAAGCTATTCCTACCGAGAAGAGCCGGCAAGAAACTTTGCGGTTGCTCTTTTTAACATAATACTTATAACTAGTTACATTACGTCATTACTATCTTGTACAGGGCCGGACAGTAGCTATATCCACCCATTCTTATCGTCTAAATAATCCTCAACAGTATAGTAGGCTTTTTGTATCAGGCTCTCTTTAATAATGGCAAAGCTAAAATTGATTGCGGAATTTTATTACAGAATCTTATACCCAAACCCACAAACTAATTTCGTACCTTATACATAAAACATACATATGTTTTATATACATAAAACAGTATAACAAGTACGTATATTAGAGAGGATTTTTCGTAATATCGCGATTGCCGCAGGGCAGCTTTATGAATTTAATTATACCAGTTGGGGGTGACGAAATTGTATTAAAAACCCTCGAGTAAATGAAATCAAGGAGCGACGGTGTAAAAAATTGGTTAGCATTTTGCAAATAGGGTTTTACGGGCACATCTACACGTTTACTTCTTCGTTTGTAGGGGCTTATCTATATTTAACTTATATTATTGTGAATATTATTTATAGCTTCGATAACTAAACAACAATGGAAAAAACTAAACAAAAGTCCATTCAACAATTCAAATGTACAACTATTGAAAAAGCCAGTAGATCTATTAAAACCATAATCGCAGTTGTTTGTCGTGGTGTCTATCTCCTGACGCTGCTTCGGAAAACAATTGTTGAGATTATGATGGTGAATGTGTGCAGTGCTAATGTGTTGATGTGTTATCGGTGGCGGGTAGTGCATGAGTTTTACAAATTCTGCATGTATGAGGTATAAATTCAAATATTCAACTATTGAAAAAGCCAATAGAGCGATTAAAGTCAAAGCAAAGTCATTTGCCGTGGAGTCTATCTCCTGACGATGCTTCGGTTACGGGGCGAAAAAATTGTTGAGATCGTGGTGGTGAATATGTGCAGTGCTTGTGTATTGCTATGTTATCGGTGGCGGGTAGTGCATGAGTTTTACAAATTCTGCATGTATGAGGTATGAGAACGAATAGTACACTCTACATAAAGCATTACATTTTCTTTTATCGCGGATTATAGCAAAATAATATTCTCATTAGTTTTGTATTATAGACCTCCGCAAAGTAACGCCTAATTCTATAAATTATTTATGTAAAGTATATAAATTTAATTGCTGTAGAGAATATAATAAAAATACGTTAAGAAACAAATGAAACGCCTTGTGGTATCCGGCTGAATAGAATAGTACCACCCTCATTTCTTACCGAGGTGTCGTAAAAGGCGACTAAGGTAAGTCGAACAGCCGTGTGGTATCCGGCTGAGTAGAATAGACCGTATTCTTTTCTTACCGAGGTGTCGTAAAAGGCGACTGAGGTAAGTCGACCCACCGTGTGGTATCCGGTTTAGTAAAATAAACCACCCTTTTTCTTACCGAGGTGTCGTTATATACGACTAAGGTAAATTGACGTCAGGCAGGCGGCCGATCGTAAAAACGCAGCCAAATCATGTGACAGCATGTTTATAACACGTTACGCCGACCCCACTTAGAGTGGAATAAGGACAGGAGGATGATGATATTTCTTCTATCCATAGATGGTTTCGCGAACACCACGAGCTTCTGGTGCCTATAGAGAAGACGACTCTATGGCCAAGAGCAACCTTAATGGGAGGTCTGCTTACCATAGAGAGGGTACAACGTGAAGACGCCGGGAGGTTTATCTGCTGGTTAAATAATACCGCTGGCGGAGAATCAGCACATTTTACTATAATTGTAACAGGTATGGTCAAATACTTTTTTTTCGGTGGGTAGGTGTCAAAGCATAAGGTCATAAAATATAAAAATATATATAAAGTAGAAGAACCATAATAAGAGAGGATAGATTAGAGACTAATTTATTTATTTATTTATTTATTTTATTTATCTTTGTCTTATCATATATAAAAATGAGAGACAAATAGACACACCCTCTTTTATTATCTATTTTTTTTTTCGTTAGCGACATTTTAGGCTGGCTGGCCTACTCTAATATAAATCTATGCCAATATATCATAGATTGAAATACATGTGGAATAGAGACGAATTTTCAAAAAAAGAATAACCTACGAAATTTTGAAATTAGTCGCATTTAAATATGTCATTATGCGGTAAATAAATTACAGACCATATCTTGCAGTGTATTTACGTATTAAAAACTCTGAATTTCAAATCTTATGATATTTAATCGTAACAGATAAACATTAGATTACTATCGTTATAATTTAATAAGTAAGTAACGGCCTGTACTATCCCAGTGCTGGACATAGGCCTCTTCTCTCCGTATTTTTTTTTTTGGAGAGAAGGATTGGAGATAAGACCTACCACGCTGCTCCAATGCGAATTGGTAGGTTACACATATCCCCAGAATTCTCTAGAGATATGCAGGTTTCCTCACGATGTTTTCCTTCACCGAAAAGCGTGTGATAAATTGCAATTATCAATTAGACACATAAGTTTTACTAGGAAACTCATTGGTGCCAGCCCGGGGTTTGAACCCTAGACCTCCTCGAAAGAGGCGCACGGTGTTACCGCTGGGCTACCACAGCTTTAATAAGGAAAGTTATAAAAATATTTTTTTACAGAACGAATATCCGTCCGAATCAAACCGGAAGTGTTAAAAACTAAATTCGACGCGGACGTCAGTTTTGATTGCAAAGTATCAGGGCATCCAATCGAAGTGGTGTACTGGATACACAATGGGAGAGTTTTGAAAAACACGGACCGAGTTGCGGTGTCAGAGGACGGTTTACGGTTGCACATAAAAAATTCACAACAAAATGATCAGGGTATATACCAGTGTTTCGCTAGTAACACGAGGGACCAGGCTTATGGTACAACGGAATATATTGTGGACGGTAAAATCATTTTATAACTATAAACTTAACTTATAAATGATATATGTTATACAGTACAGCTGCAGATTTCAAAATTATAGCCTAATTCCTTCCACTGATCTATTTTTTTTTATCCTTTTCTCTTAAGTAGATTATAGATTTGTTCATTGTATTCTTTATCATACATAAAGCAAACGCGTATTTATATGAAATGGCAAAATAATTGTTGTCAAATTGTGCATGCCGATGCCATCTATAATAAATATAGCACTTAGCTTAAAATAATTTCACAATTTGTATTTGTAGCTCTACATGGTGTGTATATTGTTGATGGCCTTTTAAAATAAATAAATAAATATCTTGTACATTTTTGTTATTATAAAGATAGTAAATAATAATTCAATATCAAAATATTCTTTATTTAAGTAAACTTGTAAACAAGTGCTTTTGAATCGTCAACTCTACTGCTGCTTCGGAAAGCTGTTCCTACCGAGAAGAGCCAGGAAGATACTCGGCGGTTGCTCTTTTAAAAATATAATTCTTATTACTAGTTATTAATGTCTTGTACAGGGTCGAAGAGTAGCTACCTCCACGCAATCTTATCATCTAAGTAACCCTCAATAGTATAGTAGGCTTTCTGTATTAGCCTTTTATTAATAGTGTTTTTAAACTGCTGTAATGGCAAAGCTAAAATTGATTGCAGAATTTTATTGTAGAATCTTATACACAAACCCACAAATGACTTTCGTAGCTTGCGGCTCTTGCTTTGCGCTATGCAAAGGTACAAGGCGCAAAGCAGGAGCCGCAAGCTTATGTCGGTTCCTACTTTGTCTATTATATACATGCCTTATCGTTCTATAACTCTTTATATTTTTATGTACGAAAATTAAATTACTTAAAATGTACCGTGAAACAAATGTAAGAATACCTATTTCCTTGAACTTCTCTCGCATGGAATCATGCGGACTTAAATTGTAAATGCCACGCCATTGTAAATACCACGTATAAAAGCAAAATACTATTTACTTAGCATTTTTCTCACAATCTATTACCTCCGATACATAATTAAAAGGTTTCATGAAACATGCCGATAAATGAAATAGATGCCATTATTTCAGTGTCCGAAGGTTTGACGAAAAATCCAGGCAACAGGTCAAGACGGACCCCCTACGCGCGCAGTACACACACTCATGACACCGATTGGAACTTTACTGGCACGAGAGGTATTCAAATTCGAATTCGAAATATTCTTTAATGAAGACCTTGTTATACGATGTGACTTTGTTTTTCAACAAAAACAACGTCAATTCTACCTTTTCCTTTTTAATTTATGATGAATGTAAAAATATTCGTGTTGTATGCGGCTGACTAGAACAGATCACCCTTATTTCTTATTGAGGTGTCATAAAAGGTGACTAAGGTAAGTTGACTCACCGTTTGGTCTCCAGTTGAGTAGAATAGACAACCCTTATTTCTTACCAAGGTGCAGCAAAAGGCGACTAAGGTGAGGTGACGTTAGGCAAGCGGGCGGTCGTCAAATACCTAGCCAAATTACATAATAACCTGGTTAAAACATGTTGTACCGACACCACTTAGAGTGGAATAAGGGCATGGGTTACGAAGGGTATTTCAACATTTAAGTCGATCTGAATGTAGTAGTGGGTACAGCTTGTATATAATATAATAGAATATAAATATACTTTATTTTACATCGCAAACGTAACATAGAAGGAAAAGAATTAGTTATAATCTATTAGACCGGTTGGCAGTCTTTTCACTAAGCAATATCATTTGTTTATTTCTTAGATGAAAAACGTAAGTCATAAACATACCATAAAAAGTGGCTTCAGAGTGATGTAAAATACATGAACGAGAACTTGTATTAGCTTGTGTAGTCGCCAATGGCTTTCGCTTTGTATATTATAGCAAAACCGTCATGAAACGAGTATCGCGCCCTTTTGACTGAAATGTTGGCAACACTGTGTCGTGTTGTTTCCGGTGGAGTCTTCCTATATATTGCTAAAACGTTTCAGTTGCAGACTGCAGTCAGTTTTTGTTCTTCATTCAAGAGAAGTGCATCTTGGAACGGGAATTGTAGTATTCCTATTATATCGTGTTATTGTATATAGTGTGTGTTAACACTTGTGTATATCTGAAACCTAAGAGCCTGCCTAGCCATACATACATAAAATTATAAATCTGAATTCCATAGAAATTAGACTTTCCTAAAATGTGATTCTTCGCCATTTTCCGGCTGCATACCACGACTTTGCTTGACGAATTGATTCCAACTCTACCTTTTTCCTTATCGTGAAGCTAAAATATTTAAAAACGAACCTCTATGAAATGCAGCTCCGGTAAAAATGAAAATTCAATGTATTCAGGACAAAGTTTGACACTGAGCCCGTACTCAAAACACATCCGTGCCCCGGGGGTCTGTCAAGTCTAATTTTATCCGTTCAAAGTTACTCCAAATTAGATAACACTGGCACGAAACTTCGTAAACGCGGAGTCAAAAGCTTTGTGATTGTATAGAGCTGATATTGCTGACATTTTATTTAAATACGAGTCCTTTTCATTACAGAGTTACTACAGGGATATAAAATGCCAGTAAAGATTTTTTTAAATTCAAATGTAATGTATATCTAGGTTCTACTATCGAGTAGAATCGAGTAGTAGAGTACTACTACGACTGCTCCCGTTATCTAATACCACACTGCATCATCAATGAATCTCGATGTGAGACGCAAAAGGTTGAATGTCTACTCAGACTAAATTCAGCCGTCGAGCTCTTTCTATCAGTGTAAGAATTGTATCTTAGAATAAGAACATCTTTATTTATATAATTGCACTACTATTCTAACAGTGTACATACAGTGAAGTATACAACAAGCAAACAGTTGACACATACAGATAATAGCAGTGCAATGCTATAAAATGGTAGCTACTCAGCGATTGTTGAGCTGGAAAGCCCAACACTGATTTTCAGTAGCAGCCAACTAAAACTAATCCTAATTCTAAACCCCAATCTAGAATATTTACTAAGACAGAGTTGCATAAGGTCGTACATGATGATTTTTATCATCGTCATAGAAGAATTACAAAAAGGTTACATGACAAATTGATAAATATTAATTTTATTATTCTCGCCATTAATTCTCGACGTGAGATGCATAGGGTCGAATGTCGACATCAGACCAAACTCACTTTTTACACAGCTGGCCTAAGATAGTCTAGCTTTGTTAAGCGATCTAGGAATCATGTTGTAATAGCGTTGCATTAGGTCATATTTGACGAGTTTTCTCATTTAGATCGAAGAATAAATATTTATGCCATCAATTTACTTATTACTAGAAAGGCGAATACTGTCTTCAGTTTTAATCCTCCTCAGACATTTTGTCTCAAAATAGTCGCTACGTTAACATGCGACTATTTGGTTCCATTAATATTCTTATTAAATCATACGTATGAGCAGATCAGACATTATGCTAATCAATTTTTTAGAATATGTTAGATGTAAGTTGATTTATACTGTAATGCGGACATTTGAATATAACAAAATAATATTCATATCTACATAAAACCATCGTCATCTACATCAATATTTTGTTATAAAAAATACACGTTTTTATTCTCATGACCCTACCATGTCCGTGGGAAATATAAAATAATAAATATATGAGACACACACACGGTCCTGCGTCCCCAAAAGTAAGTAATACTTGTGTCATGGATGACAAACAACTGGTAAATATATACATATATAATTAAAATACTTAAATACATATATACGCCCAGAATCGAAGAACAAACACATTGCTGATAGAAAATGTTAGCCGTCTGCGGAAATCGGAGCTGAAGGCTGGCTCACTACCAACTACGCCAACGGGCAACATAACAACCAGAGATCTATACAACACTGCACCGTCTATTAATATTAATAGACACCTTCCTAAATTAATAATGTTACAGTTTATCTGTATACAGGTGCTACGACTGCTCTTGAGCTCTCAAGAGCAACGACACCAAATACCGGGTAGAAAAATCATCAGACAAAGCGATATAACCTATACCTACATTCCAAAATATACCTTACAACTGAGTGATAAAATCTTAATGGGAAAATTCATAGCTCAGGACTTAGAGCACCGAAACAGTATGACGTATGTAAACGTTGCTATCACACCAAAATATATCTTTGCGTTACATGTTAAGGTTTAAATTGGAATTTAGGGTTTATCACGTATTGTAAAGCTGGATGCGCCCGCGGCAATGCTCCGGCAATGCTCGGCACGAAAGCTCTTTGTTTCTGCTGAAGAGTTGACTGTAATAGCTTGCAACGGATCCATAAAAATGGAGTTTTAATATTTTACGACAAATATTGAGTGTGATCACGATATATATATATCCGTTTTGATTACTAGAAGCGGCCGTTTCCATTTAGATATTAGTCTTTTATGTACTAAAACCGTAAAGTAACAGGCCTGTTACTATTCCTTTCCATTTTCGGACAGAATTGTTGGGTCTTAGACCCACTACGCTTATCCAGTACGAATTGTGGGTTACACGTATCACCAGAATTCAGAAAACATTTCCAAGGTTTCATCACGATGTTTTTTGATAAATTGCAAGTATTAATTAGGCACATAAGTTTTAATAGAAAAACTCACCCGCGCTTTGAATCCGTGACCCTCTGAAAAATAGTCACACGGTCGCACTGCTGGACTATCACAGCCTTTTTGTTATTGTACATAGAACTAATCACTTAAATCACGCAGTAGAGATTCTTGAGAGATTTCAGATTAAAACATTAAGAGCGATGCTAGACATACCAAACTATATTAGCAACAAATATATTCATCATGATTTAAATCTTAACAAAGTTAAACTAGAAATTCCTAGATACAGTAAGGGATACCAAAAAATGATCGCAAGTCATGTCAATAGACTTGCATCAAAGTTGGAAGGCACTGGAAGTGCCTTCTTCCTGGTGCCTGGAAGTGAACTTCTTCACTTCCGATTAAAACGGCATAGTGTTTCTATGCTAACAAGAAGATTCGATGTCAGCATATGAAAGGAACTAACAATATTCTTTCTGCGCAACTAGCCCCAAAGTCTCATATCGCCATCATAATAGCTTATTGTGTATACACAGATCGCCTTGTTACAGTAAACAATAAAAAAAATCACGCAGCAATTTTTAAACGATCAATACATGAAGAGACTACAAATTGAATTGAATTTGTAAATTATTTCTAAAGATTCCTCCTTTCTTAAGGACTTCTCTGATACGACTGACATCTGTTCCTGATTGTATCTTATAATCCCTTTGATAAATTACTGCTTTCTTTTTATCTCTGAACGGGATTTGTAACGATTGAGAATTTAAATACTTCGCTTGGAAGCCTTTTTTGAATTTCCCCTAATTGTTTAAATAATGATGTTGACTATTCGCAGCTGTATCGCCCGTAACCATTGATTTTTATAAATAACTAGCAATTGCAAACGGCTCATTCCTGCACAGGAAAAAAAGGTACTATATTAGTACTTTTAGAGGGGAACAATTTTGTAATACATGATTTTTGAATAACGTTCACTGTTTACTTAGCGCACGCAAGGAAAGCCTTAAATTTTGCCGTTTTCGTATTATTTTTATTGCTGTTCCTTTGCTCCTATTCGTTTTAGCGTTATGTTATATAGCCTATACCCTTTCTCAATAAATGGACTATCTAACACTCAAAAAAAATTTCTAATCGGTCCAGTAGTTCCTGAGATTAGCGCGTCCAAACAATGAAACAAAGAGACAAACAAACTTTCAACTTTATATATTAGTATAGATTCAGGCAGTATTTAATAAGAGCAATTACTCAATAATAATCTAAGTGTTTATTGCAATGTCATTTTCTAAATGCGTATTTTTTATTAGGCTAAAGAGATTCCCGAAAGATGGCGTTGTTATCTAAATACCATAACCATAACTAATCAATGCCTTGCATTGGGATTTTGTCGTGTAGCCTATCTCCTGTTGACGCTTTGGTTACGGTGTGAAACGATTGTAGAGATTGTCGCAGTGAATGTGTTTAGTGCTTTTTACTTTTTCTATAACGAAATATACATTTTCTTAAAGTTTGTCAAGTATATAAAAATATAGATAGACGAAGTAAAAAGTGACAGAAATTTGCTTTAAGTTTCTTTTCAATGTAAAAAGTAGAAAGCTTTGAAGTTAATACTTTAAAAAATGATTATTATAAATAATTATTATTAAAATGTTCATACCAAAAGCCTATAATGCACGATAACATAATTGATTTAAGTTAATCGATTGAACGAATATTTATATCTAGACAGTAGCTACATGATATAACAAATTTATAAGATATATTTATTTAGAAAAAGGCATGCACGCAATTCCTTGCAGGCTCTATTAAGTTGTTTTAACTTGTTTAAATTGTTTTGAAAAAACTGGAACTTGGAAAAAACTAATTGAAAACGAAATTAAGATTAAGTTAAAAAACCTAAAGCTATATTTATATACGTATACATTCTTACTTAATCATTAAATAAATAATTTCTCAACATAATAAGTAAACATCGTTTTCACTTAGAAAATTGGGGTCGACGTCCCTGAAATGGCGTCGAACCTCCCCTATACCCATATCCCGATATCTAATACTTGATTGATAGCCACTATTCAACGTTATGGTTCTAATAATAACAATTTTCTTCACTCATGTCACACTTCAGTTGTTTTTCTTCTTACTTTTGTCCATTTCTTTTTTTCTGCCAATACAATCATAGAGATATTAATATTTACTTATATCTATATTGGCTTTTGTTATTCTTTCTTACATAATTAATTCATATAGAATTACTAAAATTTTGTGAAAATTTAATATGATTTTATATATAGTGTAATGTTATAGAATATAATATAATGTAATGTTGTATTATAATATAATGTAAGTATAACATAATTAGTGTAATTGGATTTTATCCGTGCTAATTATTATTAAATAAATAAATAAATAAATAAATCACAGTATTTGGGTCAAAGCTACGGGATCCCGTTAATTCTAAATTACTTAATAAGAACGAATGATAAGACTTTATAAATATTTTTGTCATCATCATCTTCCTGCCCTTATCCCGCTCTAAGTGGGGTCGGCACAACATGTTATAAACATGCTGTCACATGATTTGGCTGCGTTTTTACTACCGGCCGCCTGCCTGACGTCAACTTACCTCAGTCGTATTTTACGACACCTCGGTAAGAAAGGGGGTGGTCTATTCTACTAAACCGGATAACACAAGGTGGGTCAACTTACCTTAGTCGCCTTTTACTACACCTTGGTAAGAAATGAGGTTGGTCTATTCTACTCAGCCGGATACCACACGGCGGGTCGACTTAGCTTAGTCGCCTTTTACGACACCTCGGTAAGAAAAGAGGGTGGTACTATTCTATTCAGCCGGATACCACACGGCGTTTATAAATACATATTATTAGTAAATAAATGAAACATTAAAACATTGTGTAACCAACAAATCCGCATTGGAGCAGCGTACATCTAAGCACCAATCCCTCTGTCCAAAAAAACCACAAAAACGGAGAGATCAGGCCTATCCCAGTACTGGGGATTGTAACAGACCGTATTTTTTTAGATTCCCCTTTTATTATCACTACTTTTGTCACTGACACTAATAAATATACAAAATAATAAAAATTTCGCGTTCAAACTTCTTTTACATTTAAAAAAACACATCTGCTCCAAACTTATGGCCATTACGGTTTTAAATAATACAAATAAATATCTATAATGTCCTAATATTAAGTACCTTTTTTTCAAAATTTATTATCTCACATATGACGGTTACGTGAACAATTAAAAGGGAACGGTTCAAGCAAATGAAAACACATTTATCATGAGGAGATATAAAATTTTAATCACATTAGCATTGTAAATTTATGATCTGGTTTTCAGTCGAAGCGTGTTACGGAACTCCTTTTACGGATTTATTGCTACTGTTCTATTTTAGCATAGAACTTGTTTATATTAATTAATTCAAATTCAAAATATTTTTCATTCAAATAAACTTGTAAGCAAGTGCTTTTGAATCAACTCTACTGCTGGATCGAAAAGCTGTTTCTACCGAGAAGAGCCAGCAAGAAACTCGGCGGTTCCTCTAATAATAATGTTACTTATATCATTTGCTTTGTTGTACACAACAGATTTAACGCTAAAAATAATATGAATAAAAAAAAGTAATTATAAAATTATTTTGCTATAATCTGCGATAAAGTAGAGATAAAGAGAAAATATATATAATGCTAAATGTAGAGTGGACTATCCGTTTTTATACCCGATATAAGCAGGATTTGAAAACAAACATAAACAAACCTCTACCACCGCCACCACAATACACAAGCACTACACATGTTCACTTTCGAAAACTCAAACAATTGTTTCGCCCCGCAACCGAAGCATCATCAGGAGAGAGACTCGATGACAAAATCACGAGATATTAAAGCTTATAAGTAAAGAAAAAAAGAGAGTTTTAAGAAAGTATCTTTAAAAGACTGCTAGAAGGTTAATGACAATTATTATTTGTAAAGCCGTATCGTACAAAAGTATACAGCTAAAAATATTCAATCTCACCTAAGCAGCATCCAAACTCCAGTTTCCATAATATCTTAAAATCTTCTCTTTTCTTTTCTTTTCTTGGCAATTCAATGGATTACTGCCTTAATATTATTCAGTTAACCATATTCAGTATGTGTTTACCCTCACGATTAAAGTTACAAGTATATAAGTGAACACCGCTAATATCTTTTGTCTTATTTGTCATGGAACACTTTATATGTCATTTACGTGTTCCCTTTTATGTGTCACGTATTGTTTGTCCACGCAGTACGTGGTTAAACGTAAAAAAGAAACGAGGATAATAAGTGATATCGTTCGTCATTCGTTTCAAACGATAGCCTTCCCTCAACGGGTAAAAACCTGGTACCATACGTATAAGCTAGAATTTAAACAGTTCCTGGTAAGCATCCGTGCCTGGTAATCTTGAACTAAGTTGTTCACCAGCCATATAATTAATCTGTAGTTTTCTTGTAAATCTAATCAAAGAAGAAGAAGAAAAATTACATGCATTAATAAACTAGAACAAATATACGGGAGGCCTTATCACTAACCAACGATTTCTTCCAAGCAACCTTAAACATTACGGAGCTGTTAATTAATAATCAATATCATAACATCTGTAGTATGATATATATACATATAAATTAGTTATAATATGCTTTTGAGACGAAACGACAATCTTTAACAATTTGTCAATTGTACACTGTGATCAACTAAGGTGAGACATGAGGAAAACAGATTAATGGGGTCTTGCCCATTATATCTTTCTATAAAACTGTTCAGTAAAAACAAAGTAACATTGACCTCATTAAACAAACCATATTTAAGATATAGTTTCCAGAAAATTCTCTCAAATAAAACAGAGCAAGTACAGAAATGTTTCCTACAATTTGGTACCCTAACTGGTACTCGAATCTAAACTGGATCACATAAATTTAATTCCCCAAGCGACCGTACTCCGCAAATTAAAGAGCGTTACCTTATCTTTACACACAAGCCATTTTTCCAGTTAAACAATAGAGCGAGGAGTTATTGTGTCGGGTATACAATTAGCGTGAATAAATAGAAGATAGTGTACAATGGGGACGCTTAGGCGTTTATCTTGGATTACATTTTTATGTGCGACTAATGGTCATATAACGAAAGTTGTACTAGGTGACCTAAATATAACAGACCTACAGAGAGCGTTATAGTTGTTGTAAGATAATGAGTATACTTTAAGATTGGCCATCTTGTCAAATTGATATTTACATTCTGGGATAGCAGACATATCTAGAAGAGACATTTGTCTATCACTAAAATCCTTAGCTCTGTAAGGCAATAAAAAATATTCACAATCTATTCTAATGTATAAAGCTGAAGTTTGTTTGATTGTTTGAATGCGCTAATCTCAGAAACTACTGCACCGACATGAAAAATTCGTTCAGTGTAAGATAGTCCATTTATCTAGGAATATATAATATCACGCTAAGATGCGCAGGAGAGGAGCAGCGATATAAATTAGTACGAAAACGGCAAAATTTAAATCTTTCCTTGCGTGCGCTGGGTAAGTAAGTGGTGATAGTTATTCAAAAATTATCTATCACAAAATTGTTCCCCTCTAAAAGTTCTAAATAAAAGTCCGTGACAGCACATACCTACCTTTTAAAGTTAACCCACTATAACCATTTATGGTTGTAGTGGTTAACCTTAGCCGGGTTAGCCGGATACCAAACGGCGGGTCGACTTACCTTAGTCGCCTTTTACAACACCTCGTTAAGAAATGAGGGTGGTACTATTCTATTCAGCCGGATACCAAACGGCGTACCTATTTAAGAAATTGTAAATTCAAATATTGTTTACTTCACAGAGTCAAAACCTGAACTAGTATACTGGTTCTCGGAACAAACGCTGCAACCAGGGCCAAGTGTTTCACTAAAGTGCGTCGCTATGGGACATCCTCCACCACAGTTCACATGGCTCTTGGATGGATTTCCTATTCCATCTAATTCAAGGTATACGGCCTCCATACTGTTTTATTTCAATTTATTAGTTAATAAAAGAATCAGTTCTGGGGTGACCGGTAATCGGTAATTTTTTTAAACATATAAAAAATATGAAACTTGAAAAATAATGAAGTAATAATTGGGCAGGTGGTGCTCAATCCGGGATATTTTCACTTCTTTAGTTCGCCCGTTATCCACTGAGTTATTACAACTTCCCAAATAACAAATAAAATATCGTTTGCATTTCATTCTACATTTCAGCATTTTTCCAGTGCTTCAAAACAGGGATAAAAAGACATTTTTTTTTAATGAAACCTAACTAAATCGATTTTTCCATCCAAAACTTTCATAGATTCAGAAATATATACATACAAGATTAATTCATTAAAATATTAAAGATAAAGGCTAAGCAGAGTACCACAGCAATTCAAAATCTAAGTATAATAAAAAATAATAAATTAAGGTTATTGAATCAGGTTCGTGGTGGGCCAACACGTTACTCTCCAAGACGACGTTGTCAGCCATCTTAACATCAGCCGGGTGACAGAACAAGATGGCGGCGAATACGCGTGTGTTGCAAGCAACTCTGCTGGTAAAGCAGTGCACGCAGCAAGAGTCAATGTTTACGGACTTCCGTACATAAGAGAAATGCCCAAAGTAACTGCTGTAGCAGGCAGTGATTTAAACATAAAATGTCCGGTTGCTGGGTATCCTATTGACTCTATTACATGGGAAAGAGGTAAGATACAGTGTTGCTAACTTCATTTTTGTCTAGAATTCCGTAGATTATGGTTTTATGATAACTGACTGGTGAATTTATAGATCTAAATTCTAAGCAACGAACAGTATTTTAATATGTGGTTCGAGCACAAGAAATAGCGTTCTTTACAGAACCATAGTTAATATTGTCTTAATATTTTTTGATGACATTTTGAAAATAATATAGTATTGCCTAAAGCTCGCAGAGCAAAACTCCGTCATTCGGACATTAGTTAATTGAATGATTTAACATTTTGTACTTTATTTATATAGTTACGTTATTTGTATATACTAGAAAAATCTAGTATATACATAAATGTTACAATTATTTTCTTTAATAAAAACACTTCCTAGAAGCAAAATATTATGTTCTATATTGATAGAAGTATAAGTTTAATTTTAATTATTAGTATACGTGATTCGTTATTAGTATATTAGTAAATGATTTCTGGGTCGAGTTTAAAAATTTCATATATCATACAACTCAACCATATATAGGATAAACATAAAACAAGATAAAATTTTGTCAATTCTAAGGAGAAAATTGAGATACATAAATATATTTCTTATTTAACGGAGCATTTGTGAAGATACTTAAGTGAAAGAGTATCGAAATAAACTCGAGGGAGAGTAGCTTTCTCATAGCAACAGGTCGTTATGGAAACTGGGGCAAGCAAGCGAAGGCGGATGGTGAAAATACACAAAGAATAACTTGAAAGCCTCCGTGACGTCAGCGCTCTGAAGGATTGTTGACATTTTCCAGAAATGCGACGATCTTATTGCGACCTCACAGCGTCGTTTTAATTCCATACGCATTTTCATATTAACATTTCTATCACAATAAATGACATTTATTAATTTAATAAATATATATGCTATATAACTAAATATATTAGTAAACCATAAATACCCGCAATCATAACTTCAAGAAAAACGTCGATTTGTAAAATTTGGATTTTAAATATAAAAAGTCTTATCCCACTCTAAGTGGGGTCGGCACAACATGTTATAAACATGTTGTCGCATAATTTGGCTACGTATTTCACGACCGGCCGCCTGCCTGACGTCAATTTAAATTTGTCGTATTTTACCACACCTTGGTAAGAAATGAGGGTGGTCTATTATACTCAGCCGGATACCACACGTCAGATCGACTTACCTTACTCGCCTTTTACGGTAACTCGGTAAGAAATGAGGGTGATCTATTCGACTCATCCGGATACCACACGGCGGGCCAACTTACCTTAGTCGCCTTTTAAGACACCTCGGTAAGTAATAGGGATGGTCTATTCTAATGAGCCGGATACCAAACGGTATTCTAAATTTAAAAAATCACGAATTAGAAAGCACTATTAGTACGTTATACACGTATACACGTTATACATTATACACGTTACACAATCTAAAAATCACTTTTTTTTATTTGTATATACTCTGTGTTAAATCCCAGACAAGTATTATTTATTATTATGAAAGTATATTCCTTCAGATGATCATATTTTTATATATATATATTATTATTGTATATTATTATTTGCAACCGGAGTAGAACATACAGAAAGAAGTTCGTGAAAAAAAGTTCATTTATTAGTTGCAAATTTAATATAGAAAATTTCGACACAAAGTAAAATATTAAATTCAGATAAAATTTCCACCAACGGTTGGTTATGAAAGTTTTGTTGAAATATAACGCGCCCTCTCGCAACTTTTTTAGATACTAAGTTGTATTTATCTTTTAATATTAAAACGGGGAAAGCGTTCCAACAAAATTCTCAAATTATTAAAATTTAAATTGCAGTTCACTCTCCAACACTTATTTGTTTATTAATAAATAGGTAGGTAGGAAGGTAACGCCGTGTGGTATCCGGCTGAATAGAATAGTACCACCCTCATTTCTTACTGAGGTGTCGTCAAAGGCGACTAAGGTAATTCGACTCGCTGTGTGGTATCCGACTGAGTAGAATAGACCACCCTCATTTCTTACCGAGGTGTAAAAGGCGACTAAGGTAAGTTGACCCACCGTGTGGTATCCGGTTTAGTAGAATAGACCACCCTCTTTCTTACCTAGGTGTAGTAAAATACAACAGAGGTAAGTTGACGTCAGGCAGGCGGCCGGTCGTAAAAACGCAACCAAATCATGTGACAGTCACTAAGTTTACAAAAACTGCTTTTTAGTGGCAGAATTGTCACATCAAAACATATTATAAAGAGTAACTAAATATACCTTCCTACCTACCTCATCATCCTCCTGCCCTTATCCCACTCTAAGTGGGGTCGGCACAACATGTTATCAACATGCTGTCACATGATTTGTCTGCGTTTTTACGACCGGCCGCTGCCTGACGTCAACTTAACTAAGTCGTACTTTACGACACCTCGGTAAGAAAGAGGGTGGTCTATTCTACTAAACCGGATACCATACGGTGGGTCAACTTACCTTAGTCGCCTTTCACGCCACCTCGGTAAGAAATGAGGGTGGTACTATTCTGTTCAGCCGGATACCACACTGCGTAAAAATTGCTTTTTATGAAAGGAAAAGATTCCACTCTCGACTTAATTTTAAGCTGCCAGCATCTAGGAGCTCCTTATGAGAATTAAATAGTTCTCTGACGAATATAATAAAGCCGTTTAAAGGCTTAATGAGATCTCCATGGAAAGATAAGATCGTTGTTGACAAGGGTCGCAAAGGAAACGGAAAATTATGGAGGAGTGACCGACGAGTCTTAATTTGATCTTACTCGGTAACTCTATTAAGCGGCTTGGGAATTTTTCGCTCCGTTATTTTCTTTATATCCCTTTGAGCTATAGACCTAGACTTATAAAGTAGATATATATGTAGTGTCTTTTTATAAAAAAGTGATATGGACTATAAGTCCAGGTCTATATATCAGTCTGAGCGATGAAAATGTGACCAAACAAGTGTTGAATATGAATTTGGATGGATATGTGACTAGAGGAAAGCCTGAAACGAGAAGGTAGAACTGAGTGAAGTATGACATGTATATAAAAGGGGAAAAAAAGAAAACTCGAGTAATTTGTCCACATCGTGAGAAACGCTAAATATGAACTGCAGCGGCTTATCATACAAGGCAAAATCCAAGGAAAACGAATTGCAATTCTCAGAAACGTATATTGACAGCAATTTTTCTTACTAAAATTTTGCCCATATTTATTAGACTCGTATTTACACGTGAAAATTGATTACATCATTTTGATGAATTTAGGTACAGAAATGAATTCGCCAACGTAGTCTTTATTCTAATTTCACATTTTTTTATAAATAATGAGATTACTAATACTTATATATTTATTTATATATTCGATTCCGTTAACAGATGGTCAAACTTTACCTTTAAACCGAAGACAAAAGGTGTTTCCCAATGGGACGCTGATCGTCGAGCAGACTCAGCGAGGCGAAGATGCTGGTACTTACACTTGCCAGGCTGCCAACAGACAGCGTCACGTCGCTCGAAGGGATGTTGAAGTACAAATACTAGGTATGTGACTGTTGTAGATAAATTGCACACCTGAAGTCGCAGAAATGAAAACTTGAATATTAATGTTTTGCATTTTTGATATTTTGAAATGGTTGATATTTTGAAATGAAGAGCTATCTAAGCACGAGCAATTCTAGCATCGATTATAAACATTTTTTTTTTAAATAAAATCCCCTACATGCTGAATTTCTGGACTCGTTGGAGCCGTTTCCGAGATTCTGAAAAAAATATAATATATATATATACTAAGAATTTTCGATCAACCATCCAAACGCCGCTAAAGAAATTTTCATTTCAATAAATAAACTTTAACCTGTCAATGACTTATATTGCGGTCATGTTTATAGATGACCTGAAAATCGTAAAACGATACACGGGTTTAATATGGTAGCTTTGTGTAGACTGATTTTATTGTTTTGTCACGCGGTTTTTAAGAGAGAAAACTAAAAAATAGGCGTTGAAGAAGGTCTTTACTGTGTATAAAAAAACAATAATATAATCTTTAAAGACTTGTTAGTTGTATGTATAACGCGTTTTCAATGGGTATGAGACTTAAATGAATTTATTATAAAACCATATGTGTTTATTTCATCATTTATAATTTATCATGATTTTTTTGTAAAGGACATCCTGATGAAATATATAACCAGAAAATTTATTTTCTAAGTAATATAGTAACAGGTCGTTTTTGTTAAATCATATTTAACTTTGGGCTTAAAACTAGTCGGGCTTACCCGATAAAAAGATATAAGTATGACCAGCTTCTATACATTATATATGAATACCTCACGATAGTTTAATATATAATGTCATAGATATCAATAATGTTGGAAACGCAGCGCCAAAATAAAACTTTCTATCACCCTTTTGATGTATCGCTCGACCGCCTATGTATCGGGTTATCGCTCGACCGCCGTCACGGTAACACAAACGTGAATCGTGTAAATAATTCTACCCGCGTTACATAAAATGAAAAAGTGCGATAAATGCAAAAAAAACGTTACAAAAAAATGTCCTGGTTTAGAATGTTCGAAATGTGGAGCTATTGTTCATGGAAACAGCTTTTGTACAAGTCTCACACCGAAACAATTGAGGGTTCTTCGATCCGCAGAAGGCTTGGAGTGGGCGTGCGAGGAGTTTTAAAGTAGCCCATCAAAAGGGGCTTCATTTATAGTCCCTGATGATGATGATGAGGATGAAGACGACATAGAAAATACACCTGCTAGGGTACAGGAAATAAAAAAGCTCCAAGATGTATCAAAGGAAGTGCAAAAAATTGTTAAACAAGAACTCCAGTCTATTACTGCCTCAATACAGTATTGTAGTGATAAAATCGACGAGTTTATAGAAACCTTAGAAAATATTAATGGATTAAATCTATAGAAAATAAGCAACTAGATTTAAAAAACCGAAACACCTACCTGGAAACTAAAGTCATGGCATTGGAGCAAAAAGTAACCGAGATGGATCAATTACAACTAAAACGATGTGTGGAGATTAGTGGAGTGCAGTGGAAAGAATCGGAAGATCTTAAAAAGATAGTCTCAACTATAGGACAGAAGATAAACGTCAACCCCAAAGAAGTTAAAGAAATTAAACGCCTCCCAGTGAAAAAAGACCGCCCCCGCGTAATTCAGGTTGAGCTCATAGATGAAATGTCGAAGAACGATTGGATAGCTGCTTCCCGAAATGCAAAATTGAATTCCACCGACATCGGATTAAACGAAGACACGAGCCAAATCATAGAAAAAATTATCGTTCGCGAGGCCTTAACACCGTATAACAAATTTTTACTAAGTAAAACAAAACAAAAAAAGTTTTATAGTTGTTTTTTTTATAATTTTCCTTATCGTTCTTTTTTTGCTGTGTTCCATTTTTTTAAACTTTACCATAGAGTTATTATATATACTAGAGTAGGAGAAGCCATAGGCAGGCGTGTAATTGAGAATGTCACAATAAATAATCAGAAGGAAAATGCAATTCGTATACTTATCTTTGTCTAATCACATATAAAAAAGAGAGAAAGATACAGTCTCATTTGCTTTTTCTTTACTTTTCTTTATTGTAGTAGAGGACATTTTAGAATGGCTGGTATTCGTATAATAACTCTATAAACTTTACAATTTTGTATTAAAATTTGATTCTCTAATTATATTTTTGATACTGATTAATTATCAAAACATACATAAAAAATAAGGGAAAAAAAACTTTAAAACACCATTACCGTATTTTATAAATCATTAAATCCTAAGCCGTAAATCTTGCTAATTAATTCGCATTGAAAAACTTTTGATTAAACCACGTACCAACATTCTTGCCTCGTTTCTTTTTTACGATTAATTAGTGCAAAATCCTCGGCTCACGTTTAAGAATTCTTAAGTAAGTCCGGTACCGCGTGAGGCTTATTTCCTTTATTTTTATTTTATTGACCTATTAACCGGAAAACTTTTAAAGCTTCGTAGATGCCAAGGGAACAGTAAACTCCCTAAATCTTATGCTGACCTAATACGTACCCATTTAATCCTGTTACTTAGGTACTGTTTAGATCATTTTTAGTTGGTATTTCAAGATAATTAATTGAGTTATTATTTTATTGAAGATTTGATAAAATAATCCGGCCGAGGAGGTCTACTGATGTAAAAGCTAAGACAAATTTAAAGTTGTATGAAAATTATAAATAGTTTTTATTATTCTTTTTATTCATTTCTTTATACCCGTATTTCTATTGTCCTTCTCTTTTTGATACTCAAAGAGACTGACTAGAAGAGATTTTTAGATTCACTTTTAGAGATAAGTTCGCCTTTGTACAAGTGCTATTTTCCTTTTTTTTCTCTTTTCTAACAATATGTATGTTCAGTAAAGAAAGTAAATTGAACACTTGAAGTAAATAAGGCACTAAGTACGTAAAAATTAAAATTCGAACTAAGTATGCAATTTGGTTCTAAAGCCTTTTAAAACCAAATTAAAGCCTTTTAGCACCAAATTGCATACTTAGTTCGAATTTTATTTTTTAGGTACTTAGTGCCTTATTTACTTCAAGTGTTCAATTAATTAATAATAAGAAATATCTTTATTGTTATACCTATTCAAAAATATACATCAAAACTTACTTTGTGTGGAAAATGTCAGGCTCATTTCTTTTTGCAGTACAACCGAAGATATTGCCTATTCAGCCGCTGACGAATTTACTAAGGGAGGGTATGAGAGCAGCTATTTCCTGTCAGATATTGGAGGGCGATTTGCCGATCGCATTTCGATGGGAGAAAAATGGACAACCGGTGACATCATCGCCATACGCTCCGAGCGGGATAATAACTAGGAGAATGGACGAGTACAGTGCGTCGCTAGTGATCGAGCACATAACGTCGTTACACAGTGGAAATTATACGTGCATCGCTTCAAACGTTGCAGGATCTGAAAGATTTACTGTACCGCTCACAGTTAATGGTAAGAGTTTATTATTGAATCAAACAGATATAAATAACATTGTCATACATCTACATACTTGGCTTTCAAGCTGAAAAGAAGCTGAGTTATTTATGAAAATAATTTATAGTTGCCAAATACAAAATAATCTTTATCAAATATTTTTTGTAAATCAAAGATCAATTCGATTAATAAAGCTTCCAGTGGTTCGGAATTTAGCTCTTACCGAGAAGATCCAACAAGAAACTCGGCGGTTAATCTTTTAAACATTTTGAATTTACATAATCTATCTGCGTCTAAGTCTTATACAAACGTGGAAGCATTATCATTCGTAAGATTTACAAAAATATGTTTACAAAACTATAAAACCAGGTTTTCATGATGTAAGGATAATTTTTCATTCGCACAAAACGTTATTCCAATTTAATTTACAAAACCTTTTATTCATAGTGCCTCCCAGATGGCGTCTAGAACCTAATGATGTGGCGGTCGCTGCTGGCCAAGACGTGACACTTCAATGTCAAGCAGACGGTTACCCAAAACCAAACATCACTTGGAAGAAAGCTGTTGGTAAGTAAACCAAAATGTCGAACGTGTACCATGCGCGCCTTTAGCGGCCTGTGGAAATCCACTTTAAATCATTAGTATATTTAAGAGAGTACCAACATACTCGGGCCTCTGCATTACTCATTCTACTCTCAATCAGATATTTACGATCTATAATATGAATATTGCTGAATATTGCTGAGAGTTAAGGCTATGTCAGTAAGACCTTGATTCCCCTCTCGATTTCTTCATTTTGAATCGAGAAATTCATCATATACCGTAATTTTGTACATCACACCGGTGGATGTCTCTATATCACACATGTTAATATGAATGTTTAAAAACGTACCTTTCGACGAAAAAAAAACTAGTAACGAAAATAATAAATTTGCATATTATCTTTAATATTTAAATATGTTATATAATCTTGTATATTATTCTGAATTTCGGAAAAGGCTCCAACGATTTTCATGAAACATAGTAAGTAGAGGGTTTCGGGGGAAATAAATCAATCTAGCCTAGGTTTTATTTAATAAAAATTTTGTTTTATCCCTGGTTTCGGACACTCGAAATGTTAATCGAGCTTTATTTGTAAAGATGTAATAGCTCAGCGGTCAACGGGCGTACTTAAGGAGTCACAATACCCGGTATCAAGCCCAAGTTATCAATAGCCTTTTTTTCTTTGTTATTATTTAATTTATTGTATAATTTAATAATAAATGGAGTTTAATACTCGTGTATTGAACTAAATGTCTTATTGTAACATCGCAGGTAATACGCCTGGTGAATACAAGGACTTTATGTTTGAAGGCAGTTCTAGAGTGTTAGAGAACGGGTCTTTAATATTCGAAAGAGTGGCCAAAGACAGTGAAGGTCATTACTTATGCGAGGCGAGAAACGACATAGGGGCGGGACTTAGCAAACTCATTTTTTTGAAAGTCAACGGTAAGTAACTTCGTGTTGATTAATACTTCTGCTACTAAACTCTCGGGGCTTTGTACTGTGTTTATAATATTTTTGTTTGGTATACTTCTTTATTATATGAGTTGAAACGTAAACAGAAGTGACCTAAGTCGAACCATAGTGTTCTGACATAACTATACTTATTATAAAACTAAGTTCCCAAATGCTGTATGTATGTGATTGATTTTCTCAGAATCTGCTGAAAGGATTTTTATACAGTTTTGATTAAAAAATAGTGCAATTCTTTAAGAAGGTTTAAGTCAATAGTACATCCGAAATGACTGAACTGATTTTGATGGGACTTTCACTGCAAGATAGAGGTGGTTATGAAGCGACATATAGGTACTACTTATATAATAGAATGCGGTATATAATAGAATACTTATATAGAGATTTACGCGCGTAAAACTTTTAGATTAGAGATAATTTTTACGTAAGGCAAGAGCACAGTTAGTTAATGATTAATTTTTTGAATTATAATCTTATTCATTGCATTATAACTTGCAAATACGAGGTTATGGTTGATATGGAAAAAACATAACGAATGGAACTTGAGCAAAAAGACCTTAAAGTTACATTCCACTTTGGTACGAGATTACAAAATAAACCTTCATATCCCCATAACCAAAAGATACAAATATAACTATCCTGCATTAAAATTTATCTGCTCTAGTCTACGCTTCTGCATAATAAATAACATTCTACGTGCAACAAAGCATCTTCAATTATATATGTAAGGAAACGGGGTTGAGTAGAAAACTTCGTAAAGAAACGGCGCAATACATCGTTTGCTTATTGGAAAAAGAGACAGTTGGCTTTCACCAGAATAAGTCTGCACATATGTTTGTATTCTACGAAATTGGCTTTGCGGAACAAATACATAGTCATCCATTACATGGTTATTCGTTTAATTAACAAAACCTTTGTCAGTTGGCATACATTTGTGTCTATTTGAAATATGTACAAAACCGTTTTAGATCTAATAAAGGCATACATTTGCAAATTAAAACACATGACTTGAAATTAAATGTAAAAAATATTTACTTTAGGAATTCAGTTTATTAAATATAGATAATTTGAATATAGCTTGGTCCGTACTAAACTTGAATACTGTAGTCAAATATGGTCTCCGATTTACAAAGTCCTTATCGATAGAATCGTGTTTAAAAGGGGCTAGTTCCAAGTATTTAGAGTCGTAAAGACAAACTTGAAAATTTAAAAATGAAGTCACTTGTTATCTGAAGATCTATACTAGACATGAAATTTATTCATTAAATTTTCAATGGAAAAATAGATAATAATCAACTGTTATATATATAATATTAATGTAGCTCGAAAACCTCCTCGCATTCCATGTCCGTTCTTAGAGACAAAGTTTTCTAGAACGAAACTGGAATATCGCGAATTTCGGGCTTATATAATAGCTGCACAATGGACACATTATCCCCGGATAATTTCTGCGGTGGGCTTTCATCATTTTTGAAATATATACCATAATTTAAACTTCAGAGAATATTTTAGCCTTAATTTTTTTTTATGTTTTCATTATTCTCTTGTGTTTATTTTTAGGTTTTTAATTGTAACATTATAACTAAGAATGATGTGATCTTCTATAATTGGTACTACATTAATAATTTGAGACTATATAGGATATTTGTTGGCTTATATAATATGTAATGCTGTTGGAGATCCGAATAAATAAATAAACTGTAATCGAGCGAGTGTATTTCAATGATATAATCATCAACCGGCATACCGTGTATCTATAAATACTCGTATTATAAAACAGTCTCCAAAAGCCGTCTGTCTGTATATCATAAATTTTCTCAAAATGTACTCAACGGATTTTGTTACGGTTTTTACTATATGATAGCGCAATTCACGAGGAAGATTAAGGATAATAGTGCAGTCTTAGATAACCAGATTTTGATTGGACTTTTATGGAAAGATAGAGGATGTTGTGTAAATCCCGCCCTGCGCGAATTCTAGGATAAACAATAGCCTATATGATCCACTCCTCAACCTCCTCAATCTTCAAATGAAGGTCTCCTAAAAATCGATTTAGCCGCTCCGAATAATTATTGGTATTTAAGCACTCAAAGGTTATGCAATAATGGTATAGGTAACAAAAGGTAAAGTATCTGTAGCTTCGTCAACTTAAACGTTAAACTTTCCCCAAAAAACTTTTGGTAAAACCATACAATCTGTCCAGAAGATTTTGAGAATATCAATCGCATACAGTCAAACAGCTTTGTCAGGGGATAGGGGATTGCGTTTTATAATTGGTAAAAATATAGAAACATTAAGAATATTTATTTGAATGTATTTTCTAGAAATATTTATTCAAAGTAATAATTATTATTATCAAGACCGCAGGGAAACAAGGGTTCGGTTTATGCAAAACTAACAAGTCTGTGGGAGCTACGGAATTCGCAAAGAGTTTCCCGCTCAAATCGGGTACGGTCACGTTCCGGCCAGTTTGTAAACATTTAAGTTTGTAAAGCTTCGGATCGGAACCGCATTCTGCCAATTTTGTTTTAGCTTACTAGTTATTTTCTATTGTATACCGATTGCGACTTATAGAAGTTATTATCATTAATATTTAAATGTAATATTTAATTTAACCCTCATTTCTTACCGAGATGTCGTAAAAGTCGACTAAGGTAGGTTGACGTCAGGCACGCGGCCGGTCGTAAAATACGTAGCCAAATCATTTACAACATGTTTATAACATGCTGTGCCGACCCCACTTAGAGTGGGATAAGGGCAGGAGGATGATGATATAAAAGGTTATTTTTCCTGGCATTTGTAAATTTGTAATAGCTTAATGGGGAATGGGCGGATTATAGTGAAAATACGTGGGATCTTTCCAATTTATGACCAGCTGTTTATGTCTTTTTTATTGCATTTTTTTTTCACAGCTCCGGCTAGGTTTCCTATGAAAAGTAAAACAGTTCAAGTGACAGCAGGAGAAGCGGCGCACTTACAATGTGCAGCATCTGGCGACGCACCTCTCGAGGTTAGCTGGCGAAGTCCACACCACCATACAATCGCACATCATTTGGACCAAAGGTATGCACTGACAGGAAGAAGAGCTCAAAATGAGTGCTGCTTAAAATTAAAGATTACGTGACTTAAAGCGGATTATAGTAATAGCCGCAGGATTTTACTTAGAAGAATCCTTGAAGATTTATAGAAGCATGCGTTACTTTGCGGAACTCCATAGTACAGAAGTTACAATAAAATTATTTTGTTGTAATCCGCGTTTGTTATGAGAATAAATACATGCAATGCTAAGTGTATGAAGCAAGCAACAATCACATACCACATACATGCAGGTCAAGCCGCCACACGTCTTCGTCGGCGGCGTCTAGTGATATGTAGGAAAATAATTTTATTGTAACTTCAATACTTGAAGACTCATCAAATATTGACAGTTGATTTCTATTGATTGGGACAACGGAATAAGAATTATTTCCAAAAAAACACAATAGTTTTATTGACTGTTTGATTGATTTTAGGTACACAATCCGTGAACAAGTTTTGGACGACGGTTTGGTCTCAGAGCTAAGTATATTGCAGACGTATCGGCAAGATACAGGAGCTTTAACATGTCGTGCGTCAAACGCGTATGGCCAAGACGAGATGCTTATTCATCTCGTCGTACAAGAGGTGTGTAATATATAGGAAATTACTGAAGTCTCAATAAGGTTTATTTTTATCATTCGTATGCGAATCATTTATAATATCATATTTGTAATTTATAATAGGAATAGTTGCGTAATGTGTTTGCCCGTGGTGGTATATGCCAGTAATCAACATGCTTGGCATGCTGACGGTATTGTACCGTCAGCGCTGTCCCGCTGTCGGTCGGCAGCATTTGGGTCAGCAAGATATTTGTTATACCACCATTAGCCGGTCGTCAGAGCCTCATCGGTTCATATGCAAGGTGTACCGCGAGCAGGGAGGTTGACAATTGATCAAACTGATGGGACTAGATTCCCCCTTACACCCCACTCCACGAGGTGGACCTACGACCTCAAAACTGTCACGGGGATCCGTTTAACTCCAGGCGACAAGAGATCGTGTAGATGGAGAGATAGCGAGAGCGATAGAGAAAGAGATAGAGAGAGAGGAATAGTTACGTTACCATATCTCTTACTTACTTAAACCCTAAAGCTGTGATTTGTTTGGCCGTTGCTTCATTATATTAATCCGTTTGAACTAAGAAGTGATAATATATTCAAGTTAACGATAATGCGGTAACGGCAAATCCGATCTCAGACAAAGTGTCAATAAGCAGCTTAGAATTTAACTGAGATCCATCTAAGAAGCTGCTTGTATTATTAACAGCGTATAATTCAAAACCAGTTGTTACATAGATATTCAAAAAATACCTACTTACCTACGTACTTCTTAATAGTAGAAATATTTTTAAGAAATTGTGTTACTTTGCAAAAGTTATCAATTATCAATGAAAATTTGAGCATTTACTTTATTCCTCAGGTTCCAGAAATGCCCAAGAACATACGAATAATAGACCAGCAATCACGGTCTATACAAATATCATGGACGCAACCGTATGCGGGAAATAGTCCAATCATCAATTACATAGTCCAATATAAGGAAGCCCCTGGTAAGATATTGTCTGGAACTACGCATACTAAAGTAGCCAACCTAAAATTAATCCCAATGATTAACCATAGATTATAGTACGCCGTGTGATATCCGGCTGAATAGAATAGTACCACTCTCTTTTCTTGCCAAGGTGCCGTAAAAGGCGACTAAGGTAAGTCGATCCGCCAAGTGGTATCCGGCCGAGTAGAATAGACTTCTTAGTTCTTACTGAAATGTCGTAAAAAGCGACTACGGTAAGTTGAATCACCGTGTAGTGTCCGGTTAAGTAGAATAGACCACTCTCTTTCTTATCGAGGCGTCGTAAAATAGGACTAAGATAAGTTGACGTCAGGCAGGCGGCCAGTCGTAAAATACGTAGCCAAATAATTTGACAACATGTTTATAACATGTTGTGCCTACCCCACTTAGAGTGGGATAAGGGCAGGAAGATGATGTTTGACTATAGATTATTGCAGAAGCTATGTTAATGCCTTAGAATATATCAATGCAATAACAATACTTAATATGTTAGACAAGTCGATTGTAAAAGTTTTATTACGTACAAATAGTATTATTCTGCAAAAAACAACTTTTACCATATTACAAAATAATATTGAGTGTATTCTTTTTTCCTTAATGTTCTTTCATTATTATATCCAAGCATCTAATTGCATCATCAATATCAGTACAGACTGTAATCATTTCTTGCCCGCCATTTTCGCAAATACCGGGTTAATACTTTCTGGTAACTGACTGGATAAGCAATATTTTGATCTTCTTCTAGTAATTATTTTATCATTTACCATTGATTCTCATCGACTTATTCTGTCTGTCTGATATAATCTTACACAAAGAAACACACGCTTACTTGATATATAATAAAATCTTTGTATAAAGCTAAAAATGACTGTTCCTAAAGTATATTGCTGAATATTGAATTATATTGAACAGAACCTAAGTATCTAGCATCCATATCATATTCTCATGTGATTAAACTTATTTAGAACCATGGCCAACAACACCACAAAAAGTGATAGTACCAGGCAGCGTCACGTCAGCCAGCGTGCAAAACCTGCAACCCGCCACCTCTTATCATTTGCGGATCATTGCTGAAAATCGTCTCGGGCAAAGTGAGCCTAGCCAACTAGTACAAGTTACGACTACGGAAGAAGGTAATCAAAAAGAAATTGTTACCATAAAAAATCTGTAATAAGCGAACAGTAATGAATCATGAACATTATGATAAAACTATTCTTATTAGTAAGTACTATTTTAATTAATTAGTTTAAGGCATTTTATACCATCGTGGCAATCATGTATTGTTTACCACAAAGAAAGTATATTACTGCACGTAAGTATTTTACTAGATATTAAACTCGCCTTGTGTTTTTTCGTTGGATTAATTATATAATTACATATTATTTAAATAATCTGATTGATACTTTGTAAGCCTATTGATTCTTTTCTTTCTCTTTTGATATCATTCTTATATCCCTTATTTCCCTTTACAGTCCCCAGTGGTCCACCGTTAGAAGTACGCGTGGAAGCCAAAAGTTCAACAGAATTAACAGTTAGTTGGGATCCTCCACAACGAGATTTATGGAATGGCAACATACTTGGATATTATGTGGGGTTTCAAGAAGTAAGTCGAATTCTTATCTAGCTCTATAAACCTTAATCAGATGCCTTGACTAACCAATAAAATTTAATGAGACATCTTTTTTGAATAATTTTCCACTTTGGTTTTATGTTAAATATAGATTTAACATAAAACCAAAGTGGAAAATTTTGTTAAATTTGCGGTTCTATATTTATTTGTATTAATCCATAGGGATTAATACAAATAAATATAGAACCGCATGAATGAACCGCTCGAACGAGCTCATGAATAAGGTCCCCAGACTCAAAACCAGACGCGCTGACATGGTAGAATAAAACGAGAGTATAGCCGGCTATACTCTATAATTAAATTACCTAACAAAACGAAGTAGGCATTACATCCTGAAGTTCATAAAACAAAAATAGTTAATTATTTTTTCTACACTCCGCTATTAGAAAAAGAGTATATCCAATACTATAAGTAGTAGTTATTATTCGTTTATGGCTTATATATGCAGGAATATTTTCTGTAATCGCTGTTTATAGAAAAGAATCATAAACAATTGAAAAAAATATATGCACACAAACAGCTTAACTTAAACTTTATTTTCAGTTAAACAGTAACAGTACAGTCCTAAGCGCAAGTGGACCTGGTGGAGCATCGTATACAGTACGGACTGTCGAAGGTACAGGAGTGGCACGAGCTCGAACAACATTATCAGGCCTACAGAAACATGCAGCATATGCTATTGTAGTTCAAGCATATAACAGCAGAGGGGCGGGACCTGCTTCACCGCCTACCACTGCGACTACAATGGAAGATGGTAAGTGTGTGATATCTGACATTTCTCTCATACTTGGGATCTTATTCAGGAGTACCAGCTATGCATGGCCTCAAGGCCCTCTATCACTTTGACTCTTTTCTATTGTGATCGCTACTGCTTTCAATTCGCTATCAATGGATACTAATGGATACCTCTAGCAATTTCAGGCTCCTCTTGAGAGCAAGACCTTTTACCTCCTTTGGGCGTAAGTAGTGCGACCCTAGGAAGGAATTTTGCTTATGACTCAGCACAGGTCTGTCAAACTTGGCAAAAATCAGACATCGTTTTACTCCATATCCCAAGCAATGTGAAACTAATCATTGATAGACAATTCGTAGAAAAATTAAAAAAACAATACGTTATAACAGATATTTAAGTTACATTTAATTTATCTTCCAGTGCCAAGTCTGCCTCCAGGATCTTTACAATGTACAGCATTAAGCTCCCAATCAGTACGTGTGACATGGGAACCACCGCCGATGCGAGGACGTAACGGCGTATTGCAAGGCTATAGAGTTACCTACGCCCCTGTCACGGATTGGTATGGTAAGGCAAATCAAATTTTAAACATGATTCACACATACCACTGTAACCATTGAAATATTAATACAGTTTCCAACACTGTGACTTGAATGCTTGAGAAGCATCTAAGGTTTTTGTTTTAACCAAAAAGAAAAGAGGTTTAAGGTAAGGAAGGAAGGCAATCGTAATCAGACAAAATCTTAAGCAAACTTAATCAATCTATCGTTTTAATGGCCTAAAGCTGTCCTAATCCCGTTTTAATACTTACAGGGAGTGAAGAAGCAGTAACAAAGCAAATATCAGGACTGCACACAACGTTATCAGGACTCCGTCGCTACACTAACTATTCCGTTACTGTTTGTGCGTTCACTGCTGCTGGTGACGGTGTGAGAGCAGCTCCGGTCTATTGCCATACTGAGGAAGATGGTACGATTCTTAACTAGATTTCTATATATATATATATATATATATATATATATATATATATATATATATATATATATATATATATATATATGTAAAAATGTATTTATTTATTTTCTTTGTTTCTTTTTGTTGGAATTTGTGTCCGAATAAATTTCTTTCTTTCTAAAATAAATTGTTTTATGAATAAAGTGAATTCGCACAAACGTCAACGACCGATTTCTCTACGTTTCTGAGTTGGTAATTTCAAGTAATTGAATTGTATTAAAATTAATCAATGCATCAGCGATTCTAAATAGTGGTCAAAAACGTCATAAGCAGCCTGTTACTATCCCACTGCTGGGCAGAAGCCTCTTTTCTCCGTTTGGAGAGAAGGATTGAAGTTAAGATCTACCACGCTGCTCCAATGCGGAATGGTAGGTTTCACATATTCTCTAGAGATATGCAGGTTTCCTCACAATGTTTTCCTTCACCAAAAAGCGTGTGATAATTCGCAATTATCAATTAAACACATAAGTTTTAATAGAAAAAGTCATTGGTGTCTGCCCCGGTTTGAACTCATGATCGTCTCTAGAGATTCACACGGTCCCACCGTTGGGCTATCACAGCTTTCAAAAACGTCATAATCATGATGATTAACGAAACGAAATCGTGTTTAATATTAAAGTATCTCTATTAACGGATTTATTTTATATTAATTTTCATTTAATAAAGATTTTTATTCTTCAGTTATCAAATAGATATTTACATTTCAATTTCAGTGCCTTCAGCACCGGCTGATATAAAAGCAGTAGTATCATCCAGAAATAAGATTTTGGTATCCTGGCTACCGCCCGCTTCACCCAATGGAGTTCTCGTTGGATACACTCTTTATATGAGTGTAATTGAAGATGGAAGAGAGGTAAATCATGTATTTTACTTAGAAAGTGATTTACTTAAGAAGAAGAAGACCGATTTGAATTTACTTTTATCTATATTGCATCTTTTATATATTTTGTTTTAAGTGTGCAAATATTAATTCTTGTATTTTGGTTTCGTTAATTTTTTTTTTCGTTCCTCTACATTTTACCAATTTTTTCTGTTACTCAAGATTATTGACTGGATGAGATCACTTTTAGGGATTAGTCCGCCTTTGTACATGTTCTTTTATACTTTTATTTCTCTATATGTATGTGCTATAAAGAAATAAATTAATAAATTAACTATTTAATGAGAAAAAAAAGAGAGACTCATAACATAACATATCAGGAAAATAGCTGACTATGTGGTTAATACCCATGATCACGATGATGAATTTTATCATGATGTTATCCTTCACCGAATTCCCAATCTGTCTCTAAATTAGACAGTTTTAACATAACTCATTCGTACCCATTATTTTAACCCGTAACTTCTTAAAAGAGTTACATAGTCTCAGCGTTTGGTTATCACAAGCTACGGAATGGCAGTGATAAAATAACAATAACTATGGTGTTATTCATATTGGTGTATTTTAAACTATATTAAATAAGAGCAATTAATTTACAACTAACTTTGTTCTAGGTCCATACTGTTCGTGGTTGACCACCACGTTTGTTATTAAAGGGTAGCTGACAATTTTTTATTCTTGTCTACTCAATAAGTAATTATATACTTACCTTCATAACACATTTGATGTCATCGGAAGAGACTAGCGTTCAAGATACAGGCTAGGCCGAGTTTGAGCGCTAGGGATAATCTTAACGTAACTCAGTGTTAAGCATGTCTTAGAATAATAGGATATGTATTGATTTACCTTTGTGTGTTCAATAAATTTATTATTATATTATTATTATTATTAATCAGGAAGGCACCCATAAACGTATGCTGTCTCCAAGTACGTTGTCCCATGAAACGGCGAGGTCTCCACCGCGGGCCACTCATCAATTCTGGGTGTCTGCTTCCACGCGACTTGGTGAAGGAGATGCTACGAGGGTTGTCACAGTATTGCCCACTGATACCGGTAAACATTCAAAACATTTAACTTGTTATTAATAAAATTCAGAGCCAGTGCAAAGCAGGTTCAGTAAGTCTCTCAGAACCAGGCCCTACAAACAACAGAATACAAAAATATTTTGCTATAATCCGCGATGAACATCACGGTCATCGCGATGAACATCACGGAATGGTTTGTTTGTTTTTTTGTTTAATTTCTTTATTGTACAAAAGATTAAAAAAATAACATACATGACACGGAAATATATACAAAATAAAAATTGTACAAAGGCGGACTTATCCCAATAAGGGATCTCTTCCAGCCAACCTTAATGGTTAGGGTAACAGAGTTGCGATCAAGAGGTTGTGGGTTCGAATCCTGGCCATTATACTACCGACGTGAACCCACTCCTAATACAAGCATTTAGCTTTGCTGGAGGGATTAACAAGTTTACTAGTAATTGTTACCCAGATTTCTAGTAACCTATAAAAAATAAAAATTAGTTAATTTATTGCTTTACAGATTATGTGAACAACGCTAATATATTTAGCAGAACGTAACTTTTACGCGGTTGAAACTATTAAAATATTATTTGCCATAAGTCATTTTCAAAAAGTAAAGTTTAAAAGAACGAAGCCCCGGGTACCTTTATATAACATTGTAGCTATAATTCATGATTACTAAAATCTATGATAAACAATCAACGATCTGTTTTTGACAAATCCTAACAGATTTTATAGATCAAACATCTGATACTATAGATCATTCACAAGTATTGTTCCTTTAACTTATTAGTATAAATAAAAACAACACTGTTTTCACTCTATATATACTAAACCGATTTTGATGACATTTAGTATAGAAATGGACTTGAAAAAGGATGAATAGTCTTAGGCATATAATAATTGTTAAAAATAAGAAAGATCGGCTTATTTTATAAATGCCTGAATTTTTTATTTTATATAGACCTATTATCTGTTAATTATAGAATGCAAAATTAACATCATATGATTGATTTCAATTGTTGTAACTTTTAACACATCAGTTATTACATCTTTTTTTTATTTTAGTACCAGCTAGAATAACGTCATTTAGTCGAAGTATAGTAACACCTTGGAAAGAGAACATTTCTTTGGCGTGCAATAAGGTTGGTGTTCCCATACCGTCCACAACGTGGAGCATGAATGGTGCTATTTTGGAATCAACTTTAAGGAAAAATGTGACGACTGATGGCACTCTGATAATAAGGTAAGTATCTTTAATATTTAAATGAGTTAATCTTGTATTTATATTGTTAGGATCCAAAGTAGGATTTATAAAAAGAGAACAAAATTAATACATTTGTCACCTAACAAACAAGGTGGTTGACGTGAACAGAATAACTAACAGAGTTTTCGCACGCAAGTACTGATCGTAAAATAGACCTCTGTTCTTGACCTGACCATTTTTATACTTTAGATGAGAGGTAATTATGAAGTGTTGCTAGCAACAATAAATTAAAACACTGATTAAAAATGTCGCTGTCTACAATATATATATTTGGAATCTCGGAAACGGCTTCAACGATTTTCGTGAAATTCAGCATGTAGGGGGATTTGGGGGAGAAAAATCAATCTACCTAGGTTTTATTTTAAAAAATCGTTTTATCCCTGTTTTTGGGTATTAAAAAATACTAAAATTTACATAGAATATAAAATAGTATTTTTGCCGTAAAATGTAAAGTCAGCGTGACTTATTCGGGGAACGGGCGGTCTCAAGAAATGCAGATACCTAGAATCAAGCCCGGTTATTTTTTTCTTTTTTTTTAAGTTTATTTTTTTTATTTCGTAAAAAATTACCGAGCAAGGCTCGGTCAAGCAGGTACTAGTAGTTATATAAGTTAGTAAAATAATAACTCTATGTAAATTTTGCATAAACTGTTTGACCGTCGAGTATGCGGCCTGTTTTCAAATCCTTTTATTACTAACAAATTCTTTTTATCTATATAGCATGACGCAATACGCAGACAGTGGTAATTACACTTGTTTGGTTGAGAACGCCCACGGACGTGACGAAGTGACCTATGGCGTGGAAGTTAAGGTACCACCACAGCCACCGGTACTAGCGGTTGTGGATTCGTATGCCGACTCACTGCATCTGCAGTGGAGCGACCAGGGAGATGGCGGTAGTCCTATTTTAGGTACGTCTAATCATTATAATAGCGTATTAATGAAAGTGTAGCCAGAAAAAATTACAAGAACCTCTACTCTTAGTGAATTAAAAGTAAAGTAAATGCTGCTCCAACACGGATTGGCACGTTTCGCAAATCTCCAGAATTATTTTGAAATATGCAGGTTTCCTCACGATGTTTCCCTTCATTGCAAAACGACTAAATTTAAATTATCAATTAGACACAAGTGTGGACAGAAAAACTCATCTCTGTTGAAGGTTGAAGAATGAGGTTTGAACACTAAGGGTTAATTGACATAGGCTACTTTTTATCTATACGCTGAATGACAGTGTGTAGACTAAACACTTTTACCCACACTGGCAAAAGGCTACGACAAAATCGAAAAGCGATTTTGCGATTTTTTGATTGTTGAGTTTGTGATAGTGAATGTATGTAGTGCTTGTGTATTGTGGTGGCGTTGGTGGAAATTAGGTATGAAAACGGATTGTCCACTCTACATTAAATATATTTTCTATTTTACTTCATCGCGGAATATAGCAAAATAATTTTATTATTACTTTTGTATTATGGAACTCTAGTAACAAAGTAACTAACATAAGATTTGTTTAAAAGACCTATGTCCATCGATTGAGAACACAACGGACTCAAATTTTAATTAGATGATTCTGTTATAACTTTCAGGTTATGTGATCAATTACAAGCGAGAGCATGGAGACTGGGAGGAACTTCAGGTGGAAGCTGGTACGTCGGAACACGTGCTCCCAAACCTTTGGTGTGGGACTCGTTACCAGTTATACATAACGGCCTTTAACCGCATCGGCACTGGCCTACCGTGTGATATAGTACATGCCTATACTAAGGGCACGGGTACGTATAATCTCTAAAGGTAAATTTCATGGTTGGTAAATCTCTCATTGCCATCTCGTATACTTTCCAGTGCCAGTTAAACCGAAGCACTCTCAAATGATAACGTTGAATACAACCACTGTGACCGTTTGGCTCGACTCGTGGGGCGACGGAGGATGCGGCATTTTATACTTCGTTATCGAGTACCGTGAGATAAGCCAATCGCAGGTTAATATTCTTGTTTTCACTTACATTTTTTAAAATAAAAGTTGATATACTTTATTACTAATTTGTCCCCGAAAATCAAATACTATATTAGGTATAAGTATTAATTCTAGTAAGTAATCTAAGAGGCATAAGGACTGACTAACCAGAAAAATAATATTGGTAATATTAATAAAAGTAGAACCAAAGTGTCGTGAAGCTGATATTCGAAGAACCATTTGATGTCGGGGTCTAATGTGCTAGAGTTGTTATCCAAAAACGCAGTATAGATAGACCCATTAAGAAGTCCTTATACCAAAAGCATGACGTCCATTGATTGATGAAAGTTATAGGTATTGATTAGTTTTAAATTAAGAAAGCAATGTATGTATTACAAATATGAGATATGGATGTAATCGAGATGTTCAATTTAATACTTCGACATGACCATATAATGAATTAAGTTCGTTATATATACATGTAGTAAATGTAGTAATTTGTACAATTGCAGTGGCGTCTCGTCTCCAACAGTGTGCAAGCTACTGAGCGAGTTTTCAGCGTAACAGGACTGTCGCCCGCCACGCACTACCAGTTGCGGATAACGGCGCACAATAACGCGGGACACGCGCTCGCACTTTACAACTTTACCACCCATTCGCTTAGTGGCAGTGAGTTTTTTTATAGTCAAAACAAACTTTATTACACTTAGGGCCTGTTTCACAAATAACTTATAAAGTGCCGGATAGTTAACCAACAAATAAACTTAGTAGCAGATAAATGTCCCTAAAAAGAGACTATAAAGTGAAAATTAAAAAAGAAATCGCGGCTATTTTGAAATACGTATTTGCTATCCATCAGATAAACAAAATAACAGCCACATGATCTACCTGTTAACTTATTAGGGACTTTAAGTGCTGAATAAGCTTATCAGAAACCTGAGAAACGCAAAATTCCGAGATATGTGTCAGATATGTTACGAATAAGCTAACTGACAGTTTATTGGTAACTTGTGAAACAGGCCCTTAGTAAGTAATTAATTGTGGTATCCAGCTGAGTAAAATAAACCACCCTCATTTAAATATAGGTTAAACTTGAACTGAGAGTTTCATAAGGGCATGAGAACGATGAATTACTTTGGTGTGATATTTTACAAAGCAATGTCCTAGATTCATTCTAGGTTTGTCAGACCAAGTTTTGCAGTAATACGTGATTTCTCGCCTTCCTTCAGACGTGCTACGATAACAATAGACTTTGCGGTCTCTTTTCGCCTTTCATTTCACACACCACATTTGTTGACCATGATTTCACATATCTTAAATCCTGAGGTCGAGTTACTAAGACCATAGTGAAGAACAAGGGCTGCTTTAGTTGATGAACGGCCGTTGTGTTGGCGCCGCTCGAGTGCAAAGAGTTAACCAATATAAATAGACTTGTGCCGCTTGAATCCAACGACCCCGTATGGTTTCTACTGACGACGCTGCGTTTTCCGATCCGGGGTCGGCATTTTAACACCTAAAGACCTCAACGCCAAAGTTCACCACACAGTGTGTCCCGCTCATCGCAACATTAGCTTCATGATCCGCTGAGCTATCTCAGTGAATTTGTAACATCTACTGATCTCCTCATTTCTGATTTGACACGTAAAGGCATTATGAGCATAGCTCGCTTCATCACCCGCTGAGTGTCTTCGTCTTTCTTATGAGACAAAAACACAAATTGCATTATTGAGTACATAAACGCTTTAGTTGACGTATTTCCTGATAGAATACCATGTATCATTTCAGTGTTGGAGGGTGAAGTGTCGCCCGCTGTTCCTGCGGCAGGCACCAGATCACTTGGAGGCGCCCGAGTCCTACTACCAGCAGCCCTGTCCCTTCTAGTCCTCGCTGCATTAGTCGCTATTGTACTTTTAGTGCGGAGAAATAGTGAGTGATCAATAACATTTCAAATCTTCCCGCCGAGGGCCAACATTCTCTATGAAAGGATTTGTTGGTTCTTCGAGCATGTGTGTATATTTGTATTTAAGTATGTATTTAAAATTATATATGTATATATTCACCAGTTATCTCTCATTCATAACACGTGTATTAAAATTACTTACTTTCGGGACGGACAACCGTGTTTTTAAGTGTCCCATATATTTATATTTATTTATTTTAACTGCTGTAATGGAAAAGCTAAAATTGATTGTGTTATTTTACTATAGAATCACATACAGGTTTGACGAGTATCTATATCCAATGTTTTTTAAGTTAATAATTGTATTAATTCTGTTTACCCAGAAGCCGGTCCGACAGAAACAGCGCAACCAGAGGCGGGCGTAGGTGAATCTCCTTCGGTCGCTCAATTGCAAAATAAAGTGAATCGCGACCAGCAGTACTTGGCTACGAGAGCCCAGCATCCAGCACCACAACATCACTATAAACATGCCTCAAATGGTACTTATGAAATTTTCAGCCGGTTTCAAATCCTTCTTCATCAAAGAATTTTTAATATACTTTAATGATTTTTAATTACATTTTTGTTTTTGTTTTTACTAGTAAGAACTTAGAGCCGTTGATTTATCCTATAAATCATGTCATAATTATAATATAATTATTGGTACGATTGTAATAAGAAAATGGAAATATAATATTAAGATTTTAAGTATTGTAACCATTGTTGGTTATTGAGATAACTAAATAATAATAAATAATGACATCTTTAAAAGATAGGGCAGTTTTAAAAATAATTGACTTAGATTTTAGACGATCATTTCAATAAATAATTTATAGAAATTGGAGTTATTTTGCATTCGATAATACAAAACATATGATAGAATTATTTTGCTATAAATTGCGATTGTACTATCATTCCAATTTTAATTATAATCTGGATGGAATAAGTGTCTGATTTAAATCAATTTACAAGAGAAAGAGTATAATATCGTAATATTAACGTATTTACGTAGTACTTGTAAACAAGTTCTTTTGCATCATTGACTCAACAGGTGATTCGGAGTCGAGAAAATCCAGCACAATATTTATAATGTCTTTTACGGTGGTGTATTAGTAAAAATGCATTTGTGTGTATTTTATTTATAGTTTTTATACTAGAGTAGAGGAGCCAGTCATAAATATGTCATGCAACAAGCTCTGGCTCTCTTTTTTGTATGATTAAACAAAGATAAGTATCTTCGTTCTCATTATTTGTTGCAACACTCACTTACAGGACTGCCTATAGCACTTCCCCTCTAGTATAATTACTATGATTTTATTATCTATACTAATATTATAAAGAGGAAAAGTTTGTATGTTTATAATGTTTCACAGAAAAACTACTGGACCGATTTCAAACATTCTTTCACCATTGGAAAGCTGCATCTTTACTGAGCATATTACATTAAAAAAAATATAGGGCTTCGTAATAAAAATGTAATAAGGTGTAAAAAATTAGTCATAAAAATCTTTCATCGCATGAGCTGCGGAAACTATTGATGATATATTTAATAAAAACAAATCTATAGTCCGACTTAGTAGACTTTCTATTGCCATGAGATCGATATGTACGCGGATGATACCGCGGGATATTACTAGTTACACTATGATGTCGTATACTCTGTGGTTTGTGAGTATAAAATATAAATTGTTCACAGAGTATATAGAAGATATCTGCCCGTATGCTACATTCCAGTTAACTAAGCCTAGCGCGTACAGTGAAAGCAGTTACAGTGGAAACGTGTACAGCGGACCCTACCACTCCGTGCGCGGGTCCTTCGTTTATCACGATCTTAAACAAAACGACAAGTATAAAGTAAGCATTTTTTCAGCTTTTTATCCTTGTCTATGAATTATGCTGCAACCGTGACACTTTTAATTAATATCCTGTTTATTTTACTTAAATCTTAAAGTCGACATTAAATTAATCTGTCATTGTGCTCATCCTCATGGTTCAACCATTTATTTATTTATTAAGAACTTAGACACATTCACAAGGCAGGATTGTGAGTCCCTTTTTCTTACTCATATCTTCCAAATCCAAAGATTATAATGAAATTCAGCACGTAGGGGTTTTGGGGAGGAAAAATCGATCTAGCTAGGCTACATTAAAAAAAGTCGCTTTATACCTATTTTTGGACATTTAAAAAATGCTTAAATATAGAATTGAAGGCAAAATATATTTGAGCTGTCAAATGCAAAGCTGTAGTAGCCTAATGGTAACGTGCGGAACAAAGAAAATTTAAAATCTGGGATCGATTTCCACATGTCACACATGCATTTTCTTTTTTTTATTGCATTTTTTATCTTTTATAAAATTACCAAGCAAGACCGTCAACCAGGTACTTACAATATTATGACAAACAACGATATTTCTCGTTTATTCTTATGCAATACTAAAAAACAATTTTCCCAAAGTCAACCCATTTACTCTTTCGCAACTCAATGACATAATTACGGCCACAATGTTTTTTCATATTAACGACCAACTCTATAAAAGAGGTATTAGAAACATGTTCTAACAATATGTTACATGTTTATAACTTTTTACAGGGAAAAGAGCCAGAATACACAAAAGTAAGAAGAAAAGGGAACAGACTACGCGATCCACATTCTGAAAGCCAAGGTACGCATTATCAAACATTTTAAGTCTGATAAAGCTTGTTTATAAGTAGTTTTGAACATTAGTTTTTACGTAGATGCACCTTCTATAAATTAAGTACAAATTTAACCCATATATTTAAGTATTGATATTCGAATTTGACAAAATGATCGCCTTTTATGCAACCTGATGGGAGCGTAACTGGTGTTGTAATTTATAAAGGTAAGCATGCACATAATGTACCGTTTTCAATCCTTTGTTTCATTATCTAGATTTCTTCTCATAACCTAGATATACGAATGAAGGCTTTCCTTTTATCAGCTTTTGTACATCAAGCAACCATATTCATATATCATAGTTATTACATTCATGTTACATCAACATAAAACATTACATTACATCTTTTCTACTCAAACACTCTCTACGTGCTTTTTCGCTGTGTTAATGATGTCATACAAACGACAGAATACTGGCGATTCTTTATCAAACACTTTTAAATAAATTATTATACAGAGTGGTACCGACGATACGACATTAATTTTAATCCTAGTTAGCTACGTACCTTAACAGCCTACATAAAAAAATTCAGTTAATTCAATGAAGTACTTTAGCCACAGGATATTATTTTTCATTTTGAAATTAAACTTGATGATGTTTATGGATCAATGACCGATGGCAGCATACCATATAAAAATAAACCCTATAAACAATATTATACTCCTCTGTATCAAAAATGTAAAAATAGCCTTGGCTTTGGCCTTGCGGTCACCGCACCGCGACCTTTGTATTTCACCGGTCCATTTGATCTTCGCGGCGATCGTCATATCTACACCGAGCGCCGTACGCGCGCACTACAAGGTGAGTGAACCCTAATAAAGGATCGTGTTTCGCAAGTAAAACGTATTTAAACGTATTTAGTTTGTTAGAATATATATTTTTATTAAATCCTTTATTTAAATACATTGAATTATACCAAAGTAATGTATTACTTCCAAGTGAGCAGTGAAGTTATTAAATGTCGTATCGTCGGCACCACTCTGTATAAGTAAATTTTCAAAATATTAAGTTGTAAAAGACAGATATTCCATCTGTCGCTTTTATGATATCAACACAGCTTCACGGCAAAGATATTTCGAGTATATCGTTATCGTGTCGGTGTCGTTACGTTGCAGAGTCGGACAACTTGGGCTCGACGGACTCGGAGGTGAAGAAGATATTAACGCTGCACCTGCCCATTACAGAATACGAGGACGATGCGAGCGACGACGCGAGCGCGCCGCATTCGGATAGCGAGCCCGGCGCGAGGCTACGTCCCGCACATCCTACCGCTTGTAATTTACTTTATTTCACCCTCCTGCCCTTATCCCACCCTAAGTAGGGCACAACATGTTATAAACATGCTGTCACATGATTTGGCTGCGTTTTTGCGACCGGCCGCCTGCCTGGCATCAATTCAATTAATTCTTTATTTAAATTGGCTTTTACAAGCACTGTCGAATCGTCAAATTACAATAAAGCTACTTCTGACTGGTTCTGAAAGGTGCTCTTACCGAGAAGAACCAGCAAAAACTCGGCGCTCACTCTTTTCAAAATTAATTATTACAATAATGTCTTTGAACAAATTAGAATTTTTACAATATAATCACTAGATTATTTGACGCACTAGCGTCAAATTACCTTAGTCGTATTTTACGACACCTCGGTAAGAAAGAGGGTGGTCTATTCTACTAAACCGGATACCACACAGTGGGGTCGACTTATCTTAGTCGCCTTTTACGGTAAGAAAGAGGGTGGTCTACTCTATTCAGCCGGATACCACACGGCGTAAAATTAAATCAAATGTATATCAATTCAAATCAAATATATGTAAATATTAATATAAAGTTATTAATATATGTGTATCGGGTTTGTATTCAATTTTCTATGATACGCACCACGAACTTATTACCCATAGATATGTCCTTTCCTGTCTGGAAGAGATCGCTATGTAGCGATAAGACAGCTAAATTGTTAATTTTTTTAATTAGTATTATGCCCTTTTTGTATATTTTTGTGGTGTACAATAAAACTATAATTCATTCTTTCTCCGACCTGGTTGTCTGAAAGAGATCGATAAGACCGCCATATTGTACATTTGTTTTAATTAGTATTATGCCCTTTTTGTATATTTTTGTGTACAATAAAAGTATAATTCATTCATTCAAATAAAACGTATCTGACAGATCCGAATGTGGAGAGGGAAGAGACATCGTCCTCCTCGGGAGACTCTGGAGGCGGCGTGGTACGGAAGGCGTTTCCCTCCCGCAAGGGCAAGGCCGGCGCGCTCGGCAAGCGGCACGTTCGTTCCTCCAGCGGCTACAGCAGTCATAACGACGAGACCACATTTAGGTGAATCCATTCACACTTTGAAAACACAAAACAAACTAAAAAAAAACGGTTGCCTGTAAAGTCGGTTTTACGGGCAAAGATTTTACGTGACGTCTTTTTAAATGTGATGGATTGGAGTGGGAGTCGCAAGGCATTCGCCAGTCCGGCGGGCCTCTCTTTCGTTTGGTGACTCATCGTAAGACGTGAGCGGGCGTTACACTTTTTCATGAGTGACTCCAAGCCGCAACCTAATTTAAGACGTTGTCACGTCAAAAAATTGTGCCAAATGTACAGAAAATTGCTACGCTCTATCAATATGGAGGCAATGAGGCAATAACAACACTAATCGTCAGCGAAATTTGCATAATTTTACATAATTACTGCACTTTGAGAAGCCAGTTTGCATGAATCTGCAATTCGGCGAATGTATCGAAAAAATTTCTGACATGAATTCTAAACTTTTTACGACATCATCAAGCACTTAATAAGCAATGATATTGGAACAGAGTTCCAAAATCAATGCAATTTAATATTTCAATAATCTAAATTATATATAAATTAATCTAAATTAGCAAGTAGTCACTTATAAAAATGTGTATGACATCAAAACTTTTGAATGTATATATTTATATAGATCACATATTACTATATGTATGATTTTAAATGTACTATAAATTTTATACAATTCGAAATACTGGAAAAATATCCTGCACACAGTGTAACACATAATGACAAAAAATGATAATCCCTTTAGCACCACTTATTTATTAGCGAAATGGTTTAACTTCGAAATACTGGAAGAATGTTAACAGTGTAACACAATTGGCTATAGATATAGTACCAAATAACTCCTGGTATTACACAGTAGCAAAATATTTCCCGATCCAGTATATCGAACTACCCGTCGTACACCGAGCACATCCACCCTCCGTCGCGGTTTTCAGACGACACCGAGTGCGAGGGGCACCCCCGGCGCAAGCGCGCCCACGCGCTCGCCAGCGACCCCAAGATGACACGAGAAGCCTTCCAGATTAACGTCTGAAACGCCCTTAACTAAGGTAAACCCCATGTTAGTGACGCATTTTCCAGTTTGACAAGTTTGTCAACGCTAGAAAGATTTCTAGACAAAATGTGTAACTTAAATACTTGTTATCGAAGAAAAGAGTGCACTGTTTGCAAATATCCATATTACGAAATTCATAATACACTTTTCTATCTTTTCTTAACAATTTCACTCAAACTCTGTAAAATTTGAGTAAATAAATAAGCGTTGAAAATCAAATGAAATAAAAATATTTAAATTCATATATTCAATTTGCAAATGGAGTACATATATGTAACACCTTAAAACTCTCGCTTCGATGTTGACAATTTGGTCCAAAACGTCATTCGAAACAATGTCGTAAGACATTTATGAAATATTGTGATGTAATTCTCGGATACAATTTTTGATTGGTCTTACACATTTTTGAGTAGAAGCGTTTTTATAATTATTAGTGCGGTCAAATCAATATACACTTTTTGTTGCCATGTCAAAAGTCGTTCCTATTTACCAGTATACCTATGCTATTTTCTTTATTGAACAACTTTAATGGTAATTAGATTCATTTATAGACGATCCTTGACAATGCTAACTCACTCTACAATACTGCCAAAATAACTTATGTCTAGTCATGTAAATATAATGTAGATAGATAGTTATAGTAAAACAAATATTCTTACTGAAAGGCAACCACTAAAAAATATATATGTACTTAACTTAAAATTTGTAAAAATCATACTATTATTTTATATTTTAGAGTATTTTTCATTTGTTTTCATACATTGATTGACAAAAAAATGACACTTATAAATAAAAATACGCTTTATTGTATAATTTTTAATCATTATATCGAATCGAATTGCATCACTAAACTATGTAACAGTTAATTTTGTTGCATTCGACTTAAATTCGTGTTTGTAACTGAAACCGACAATATATTGAGGCGTACCATAAATAGATTTTTTACGGTTGCCTCTCAGACTATTAGTGCCACGTAACAATAATCATTTTGTACTCTGTACTTAAATAAGCGTTATTTAAAGAACTTTATGAATGTTATTACAATAAATAACAATTCATAACTAATTGAACAAAGAAAAATGTCTAGAGTTTGAATTCAATACTCGAAACGGCGTTTTGTAAATATTGTTGTAATAAATGTGTATTGAATATCAAATTTGAAATTAAGGAGAACAATAATTAAAGTAAAATTTATATTTTAAAAGTTTATACTTAATGCCTTATTGACCAAAGTCGTAAAACTATTTACGGATACGATAAGTCGTATCACATATTTAATTATGGATTGTTTCATTGTTGTAAAGTTTAAGGAAACAACATGTTTTCATTGGAAAATAAATGCAAATCTTATCGCTGTCTATAAATAATAACCTTAAGACATATGTAAATGGTAAATTTTAATCTTACCTATTTAAACGTAGTTGTAATATGATTGAAGGTATGAAATACGACGAATTGTTTCTAATATATTCAATGACTTAAATTTTTTAATATTAAAAATTATTTTTACGAATTTTGATTAGTTTCCGAAAACAATTTCTATAACAGAAATAGTTATTTTTTTTATTTTTTTGTCTACGCGATTATAAAAACAAAAATCGAGTTTATAATCAGAGATACGTCTTTATTAATCAGAAAATAAGTAATAAAGTATACTAACTAATTTATAACAAGTAGACTTGTGTCAGATAACGTACATAATTTGTTTTAAAACAAGCACTAAATTTAAAATTCAAAAATTTTTGTTAAACTTTCGTTCTCAGAATATTCAGTCAGTAAAATAAACGTCTACTAGTAAAATGTATGGTTACAAACAATTGTCAGTAATTTTCGGTCAGATTTATTTGTAATTTATATACCGGATACCCAAAAACAATCAAAAATATTTTAGTTCATTTCTTTGAAATGAACTAAAATATTTTTGATTGTTTCTGGAGTTCCTGGAATCGAGTCTTTTAAGGCCTATGATAATATAAAATTTTCAATACTCACAGAGCTATGTTAACAAATGATAATATGAAATATGGCATTTATGGTCATATTAAATACAACTTCAATATTTCGATTCTCTCTAAGATACAATTAAATTTCACTATTATGATAGTAAATTAAAAAAAAGTTTTATGCATTTGTGTTTTTAAACAATCATAACATATCTTATTTTATACATAAGATCGGTAGTCCAGATTTTTGAAATATTACACAAAATATTCAATATAATATCATGTTTATAATTATTAATATTTAGTTTTACTCTCTTTTATTTGCGAAAAAATTTCAATTTCCAAACACGTCATTACATTTTTTCCTAATATATATTTTCTCTTTAATCGATATCTGGTTACATTTATATTCCGACTTCTATATATCAACTCTTTAACAATAAGGATATAAAATAATGGTGTTAGAATATACAATCCTCATAAACAGTAACACGAGACAATACACTTACCTATAGTTTGGTGAATACGGCAGAAAGTTAACTTTATAGTATGTACAGTGGAGTAGTATTTAGTAGTGTGTACTAGAAACGAAAGAGATAATAAAAGGCCAGATAATAGTAGTAATAAATAGCTATTTTAGTTGTATAAGACTTTTTTAAATATTCAATTTTCTTTATTTACATTATGCATATATTTCGATCTAGTTAAGTCTGTTACTTTTCAGCCTTTTAACTTTAAACAATTACTACTTAGTTTATAAAATTCGGCGTTACTTTGCGGAGGTCCATAATGCAGAAATAATGAAAATATTATTTTGCTATAATCTGTGTTGAAACGATAAAATGTTTAAATAATATTTTCATTAATTTTGTATTTTATATCTGTATACCAAAAATCACAACGATCCTCTATGGTCTATGAAATCAAGAGACAAAAAGAAAAAAAAACAATAAAAAGGAAGATGAAACTCATATACTTATATTTGTCTAATCACACATAAAAAAGACAGATAAAAATTTTGCTTTCTCTATATTGTCGATGGACACATTTTGATTGACTAGTTGAATAGTGTATACGTTAACGAACTTGTTAACGCACACACTATACAATAACACGATATAATAGGAATACCACAATTCCCGTTCCGAGATGCACTTTTCTTGAATGACGAACAAAAGACTGCATGTCACTGAAACGTTTTATCAATAGACTCCACTGGAAACAACAACAGCACAGTGTTGCCACCATTTTAATCAAAAAAGGCACGAAACTCTTGTTTCATTGCTGTGTTGCTATAAAATACAAAGCGGAAGTCATTGGCGACAACTAACTATTATAGCACAGAAGGCTGCATATTTTTTTGCCCCGTTTTTATTTTAAATGTCCTAAAACTTCTGGGTACGATAACGCACTACTAAATACACCTCAACTGTACCGTAGTTCTAGATTGAGTGTTGCATACACGTTTTGTATTGTACGACACATTATTATGTGAATTGCGTGTTTTTTATATATATTTTACAATCGTTTACGTTGACTCTCTTTCGTAATTCCAACGAAGACTGCCCTATATTTAATTGAGATCTATTTTATATAATCTAGTCACAAATATCTAATGCTAGTTAATCAAAAGATAATCATTTAGTAGTTATTAGCGAAATGTAATTTAGTTCAAGGTTAATAAACTCGTGCAAATCGGAAATAAATATATATGTATTAAATTTTCCAGATTATATCCGGTCATAGATTAATAAGAAATTCGGAAACGGACGCTCAAGCAAGTTACGTTCACTATAGTTCTATGTTTTGTTGTTTTACTCTTCACTGAATCTAATAAAAATTAAATAGGTTTTATAAATTTTTGCTCTTAATAACAGCTATTTTTTTACTTCACACGATGACGCCTATTTATGGAAGATTAGACAGTATCGTGTTTCAAGACGTCAAAAAAACATATAAATGCCATACATTTATAAAATATTTTTCTATTTCCCGTCCCGTATAATATTCGTTCTCTGTATAATTTAAAAAAGTAAAATTGATATTACATTTTTTTTAATGTTCTTCAATTCTGAACGGCCTAAAAGCGTTAACGTGTATTATATAATTGTTTTAGTTATTACATACACATATTATTTTTCAGTGGATTGTTTATATTGATAATTAATTACTGAGTACTGAAAAGCTTTAGCATTCTAACAAGGAATGTTAAAAAAAAGGAATAGTTATAAAGCTTTTCACCTTTTTTTTCGTACAAAAGTCGTTAAATATGATTAGGACATATACCGTTAGCTGCCAAAAAAAATGGCGTATGAAGAATCAAACCGGCTGGGACGAGCATATCTTCTACTGGAAAATTAATAATTCTTACAAACCTTATAGTGAACGTAACTGAGAAAAAAAATCTTTCTGTGGCGCAAAACAAAACATATTATATACTACAACGAATGCACTCATCACATCCGCAAATTTTAGATGGACATGGACGCCGTCAGTTTTATTTTCAGAGGGGCATCTTCATACTATTATCCAATACCTCGTTTGAAATCAGTCAAGCCGTTATGGGCCGTAAGGCGTTCGATCGAAATGGTTATATATTACAACGATATTTGTCCTTTACACTTATTCAAGAAATAAAAACCGATTTACCCAAAAGTCAACAAATTTATTCTTTAGTAACAACTTGTCAACTTTGCGCACAAATAACGACTATGTAAAATGGCACTACCACTCTCCTTTCCCTACCTCTTTCCTCTCCTTCTCTCCTATATATACAAATTCATCTTTAAATTATTCTTTATTCAAGTTGACTTTTACAATCTCTTTCAAATCGTCAAAGCTATCTATCACTACTTAAGAATAGAACCAGCGAGAATTTCGGCAATCACTCTTTACAAAAATAATTTAAATAAAAAGGTTTCAATCTAATCTAGTGCATAACTGGTTGTGACTTAAATCCAAGCTTTCTTTTCATTTAAATAGTCTTCAATAATAATAATCTTTGTGAATGAGTTTCGTTTTAATAACTTTTTTGAACTTGTGTAAAGGCAAGTCCAAATAGCCAAGTGGTATATATAATATGGCCAGCTAAGTAGAATAGTACCACCCACATTTCTTACCGAGGTGTCGTTAAAAACGACTTAGGTAAGTTGACGTCAGGCAGGCGGCCGGTCGTAAAAACGCAGCCAAATCATGTTACAGCATGTTTATAGCATGTTGTGCCGACCCCACTTAGAGTGGGATAAGAGCAGGAGGATATATATTAAGTCCAAAATAGATTGTGGAAATTTTTACATAAATATGATACACTCTAAAACACTCCAAAAGTATAATTCTCTCTATATACTCCTTAGGTTTAGGTATATAACTAAATGTTAACAAACAAAACCATATGACTCAGGTGTGCCAAACATTTTATTACCTATTTATCTAAACCTATGGAATATATGGAACCTATTTGGCAGTGGCGTAGCTAGTATATTTGGGGCCCGGGGCTAATTGTCAGCTGGTGCGCCCCCCCCCCCCCTTCTAAACAGTCTTAATAATAATTTAGATTTTAGAACGCAATGACTTTATAAATGAATATATAAATTTAAATTTGTTCAAAATGATAATAACTATATCTAAAATAACATTAGATTATGATATAATTTATTTAGAAAATTTAAAACTTTCCTCACTTTTTGAGTGGCAAAGTCCGTTGTTTCTTCATCGAGCTCTACAGCTAAGAAACTTTTTTGTGTTTATTGTAGACAATATAATCATACAAAATCAATGTGCAAAAAGTTTAATAAGAGTCTTATTCAACTTTTTCTGAAATGATTTAATTATTCATCAAAAAAAAATATTATCAAGTTTGGTGCCCCCCTTGCCTGTGGTGCCCTGGGGCGACCGCCCCTCTCGCCACCCCCTAGCTACGCCACTGCTATTGGGTACAAAAATTACATTTTACTGTGTACTTTCTTTTCGGACTTTTTTTTTTGCACCCCGCTGAAGGCGCCCATGTCCATATAAGGTCGCCGATTTCACCGAATTTCATCATTTTATCTAGTCAATGTGCCATATCATTTTAAATGTTACGTTAATATACATTGGATAAACGTGCATAGATTAAGAGTTAGTTAATCATGTTGTTACAGATATGTTTTTTATAAAACAAATGAGTTATTAGGAAACAGTACGATGTGAAACGAAAATAAAAATTCATTTAATTCCACCTGTGTTTTATTTTATTTTTATGGTTGTAAATAAAGTGTTTTGTGTTTACAAAGGGGACTAAGTTAGTAGGGAAGTAAGTTGACTCGCCGTGTGTTATTCGGCTGAGTGGAATAGACCACCTTCTTTCTTATCGAGGTGTGAGAAAGGCGACAAAGGTAAGTTGACTCACCGTGTGTTATCCGGCTGAGTGGAATAGACCACCTTCTTTCTTATCGAGGTGTCACAAAGGCGACAAAGGTAAGTTGACTCGCCGTGTGTTATCCGGCTAAGTAGAACAGACCACCCAACGTGAAATTATGACTAAGGTAAGTTGACATCGGAAAGGAGGACGTTCGTAAAAACGCAGCCAAACCATATGACAGCATGTTTATAACATGTTGTGCCGACATCATTTAGAGTGGGATAATGGCAGGAGGATGATTCATGAATTTACATTATGTTATTATATCTCTACTGTCTTGTCACTCACTGACTCACTCACTCACTGTCACTGTCACTGTCATCAGCAGTGAAGTCGAATGGTCGAAACTTCTGCCTGAAAGCGGCAACGTGTGAATCCTCCTCTTCGCGATTGAGCAAGCACTGTCGCCAATCCGCTTTGTCTTCGCAGTTCAGAATCGGTGGACTCGACAAAACATCCCTGGTAATTTACAGAACTACGTGTTATATTTAGGTATTTTAGTACAAAAGTAAATGCCGTGGAGTCTGTTCTGCTGTCCAAGATTAAGTAGCATGCAAGATTAGTGCTTTATTGTGATTTACCAACTTTTTTAATTAGGTCACTTTATAATTTAGCGTGCGATGTCTATCTATAGTGAGGTGTCTGCCTGTGGTTTGAACCCATGATTGATTCTAGAGAGTCGCTGTCTCAATGGCTATCACAGAATAAATCATTACATAGTATAAAACAAAGTCGCTTTCTCTGTCTGTCCCTATGTTCCTATATCCTTATGTATGCTTAAATCTTTAAAACTACACAACAAATTTTGATGCGGTTTTTTTTAATAGATAGAGTCAATATGTAGAGTAGAGTAGTACTGTAGTACTACACATGGGACTATATTTTTACTTTTTTACTGATAATTACATCTTTGTTGTTTGATAATTGTTATTTTTTGGTTATTTATTACATACCTGCCAAACTGCAGTGGGAAATGTTGTTTGGTCTTCGCGTATATTTGCTCCCCGGATGGTAATTCGGCATGAAAGTAAGGCGCACCGGGCAACGTCACTTGTGAAATTTCCGTGTACGGCGGAAGTACTTCTATCTGTATGCTGTTTATACCTGCTTCGTCCTGTCAATCAAAAAACTGTCATAAAATCATCATCATTCTCCTGCCATTATCCCACTCTAAGTAGGGTCGGCACATGTTTTTCTCTTCGATTCTGTTAACATTCGTGAACTCTGGTTGTCATGCACTACGCACTAAAATATTCACTCGAAGTATTTAAACAATATTAAATTAACAATACTTGAAAATAGCGTATAAAATTATTTCAGCTGAGTATACATGTATAATCTTATATACATAAAAGAAAGTTGGTCTAAGTTACACTATTTATAACTCAAGAACGGATGAACCAATTCGGCTAAAAATTGGTAGAGAGGTTGCTTAGAACCAGGCGACGGACATAGGATACTTTTTATCCCGTTCGACCGCATTTATTTTATCCCGTCAAGTCACTATAAAACGTGATATAAAAAAAACGACTATGACATTGAATAACAAAAAGCAAATGTCAGTGGAATACAAAACATAGATGAACAGCTAAACGTATTTTGTCTTTGGTGAAGTATGGTAAAAAATTTGACAATTATGTTGATAATTTGTAAAAATAAAATACTTAGGGAAAATGTAAAAGTAAATAAGTAAAAAATTAAATTTAACGCGTGTGGGCCACGGGCAGTAATGAATAAAACAAAACTACTGGATAGATTTTAATCTTTTTTTTCACTGAGTGACATAGTAGGCTATATATTTTATACCCGTGCGAAGCCGGAGCGGGCCACTAGTAAGTATATATAAGTATATATATCCCAGTATAAAAAAACTGCGGAGTACGTAACGACCTAACTCGCCATCTCGTTCGCACCTACCCGTATATATACTTCCCACTCTTTCCAACCGCAACCTGTTATGCTTGTCTGGCTGGTAGGAACTATCGAAAATGTCTGGCTAAAGGGGAAACATCATCTTATTCTTATCCCAGTAATATATATTAAAATCAGCTTTTATACTATGACGTAAATAGAAGTCAAATTTCATGAACTTTAAGGGTGTCTGGCAGGGGGTTTCCACTATGCTAAGTGTCTGGCATTGACTGACGTGATTTTTAATATTATTCTAAAGGTAATATCAAGATCAAGCTTTTTACTATGACAAAATTAATTCGGAATTATGCAACCTTGAGTACCTCGTGTCTCCCAAAGCCACTATGATCCAAATTCCATAATCTACCATCGTTCTTACCTGTGTTGGGAGCATGCACTGACAAAGTTTCAGCTTTTATAAAATGACGAAAGTCTGGCGCTCACGGGATCTTGGGCCAATATATTTAACAAAAAAATCTATAGTCCTGCCATGAGATCGGTATGTTCGCGGGTGAAACCGCGGGATATCTCTAGTTATTTTAAATAAATTTAAGCGACATACCTGAAAGACTTCCAGTATTTGCGCCTCGCACGACCTGGCCACCGGCACACACTGTATCTGCATGTGGGAGGTGCGATAATTCCTCTCGAAAAACACCACCAGCCTGTCCATAGACGCGTAGAACTTCTTCAAAGCCTCCTTGAACCTCTTTATTTCTTTGGCCACTTCATCGGGTGCCTTGAAATTATTCAATTCCACAGACAATGTTAGATTTGCCATAACAGCAGTTTAAAATAACTATTTATTTATTGTACATACATTCGCCATGTTGTATCCGGCTGAGTAGAATAGTATCACCCTCATTTCTTACCGAGGTGTCGTAAAAGGCGACTAAGGTAAGTTGACCCACCGTGTGGTATCCGGTTTAGTAGAATAGACCACCCTCTTTCTTACCGAGGTGTCATAAAAGGCGACTAAGGTAAGTTGACCCACCGTGTGGTATCCGGTTTAGTAGAATAGACCACCTATTTCTTACAAAGGTGTCCTAAAATACGACTAAGGTAAGTTGACGTCAGGCAGGCGGCCGGTCGTAATAACGCAGCCAAATCATGTGACAGCGTTTATAACATGTTGTGCCGACCCCACTTAAAGTGGGATAAGAGCGGGAGGATATATGTATATACTTTTATACATACAAATTGTTAGAAAAGAGCGGTGCATGGTCTTAGGGATGTGACTTGGATTAGAAAAAATCGATTAATAAATAATCGATTTTTATCCCTTTAAAAATAATCGTTTTTAAAATCGATTATTTTGTTACGATATAATCGATTTAATAATCGATTATTAAAAATCGATTATTTTAAAAATCGATTATTTTTTTACATCGCTAACTTACCTTAATACAAAAAGATTATCGGTAACTGAAAGTAAATAAAACAATCCATACCTTTGTGATGCTCTGATGGTGTGTTATAGGGAGTATCAAAACATGGTACGGTGTGAGAGGACCCTTGGGAAGCGCTAGATAGCAGTGGTTGCCTACACATATAACCAAGTGTTTCTGAACCGTAGGCGAAGACAAACAGAACCAGCATTTATCTGAAATGAATACAATAGTGGTTCTTCTACTTTGTTTGCGCCAAACTAACATAGGTGATTTCAATAATTAAATATATAATTTTTTTTCCCTGTTCCCAAAAGAAAATCAATTTTTTCTTATGTATTTTGTCAGTGTATAATCTTTAATTAGGCTAAATTACATCAACATTAGTCCAGCAGATTAGCCGCGAAAGTGTAACAAGCAGATAGGCTTTCGCATTTAAAATATTAGTATCAATTTCGAAAATTAATATATATAAAAAAATAATACAGCACTTTTTCAAAAAGCTTTGCAGTACAAATTAAATCCTACTAATAATATAAATGCGTAAGTTTGTGAGTATTGATGTATGATTGTTACTGTTTCACGGCAAATCCGCTGAATCAATAGCGATGAAATTTAGCACAACTATTCCTTATACACCATATAGGCTATAGAAATCCTTTTATTTCTACAGCAATAGGATGACATTGAAAAGCGCCATCAACCTGTCAACCTATCACACGACAACAATCCACGCGAACGAAATCGCGGATAAAAGCTAGTTTTTATATACATACAGGTACAACTGCAAATATTTTAAAATAACTTTTTATGAAACATAATAGTTTATAGAAATAACCGAATATTTTGTACAAAATGTAACAAATATTTGCAAACCAATCTATCTATCTATACGTATAATAAAATCGTTGAGATGTCAAATCTCTGTGCGTTTGTTCCCGCTAATCTCAAAAACCGCTGATCCGATTAGGACGGGGTTTTCTCTAATATGTAGTAGACAGCCTCACTTAACATATAGGGTATGTATTATTTCAATCGGTCAGCAAATAATAAAGATATGACAATTTTAAGATAAAATATCATTCCTATTAGATGATTTCGTCTAAATTTATAATATCGTTCGTAACGTAACGGCCTATTACTATCCCGCTGCTGGGACATTAAGTCTTCTTACTGTATCAAAAATAATGTCCTCCACAGACTCCAAAACCGCTGGACCGATTTGAATCAAATTCTCTGACCATCTTTAAAATGCCCAAGCAGATGGTTCGGAGCCTTTTTTTAAATTTTAATTAATATATCTTTAAATTAAGCACGGCAAAGCGGGCTGGATATACTAGTTCTAAAATATAATTTATTGTGGATGTCCTTTTTAACCAAATGGTTAAAAAGGACATCCACAATTATGTAAGAGAATTCTGAGGTAACTTAAAAAATATATTTCCATGTTTCAATCTTTTGTTTATGATTTTTTAATTTGGCCCTATACATTTAAAAATATTCTCCGTTTTATAATTATAGTCTATGGTTACGCTACAGACTAAAATTAAATATTTTATACAAAAAGTTTGTACATGAAAATTCATTTAATCGATTCTAAATATATTTATACAACAGACGAGGTAAATACCTCCTCTGATACATTAGTAAACTTAGGTATCAGATTTTATGGTGTTAATATGTTATGTTTATTTCTCACCTGGATCAAAGTCCTTTCTCTTTCGTTCTGGATTGTCACCAGAATTTCTTTTCCTCTTTCCATGGTTGTCGTCTTCAGCATCCATATTGAAGAAGAATTGTCCGTTACCAGACACCTGATAAAGATGTTACATGTTCCAACATCGTATGGCGGCAAATTTAAAACTTCCCATGACGGCAGAAGTGAAGTGACGTGGAGTTCAAAGAATATTATGTGTATCTTTTAGTAACCGCTTAAGATGAGTCCAGTTTAATTTGTTCAAGAGATATAATCGCTCACCACGCCGTGTGGTATCCGGCTGAATAGAATAGAACCACCCTCATTTCTTACCGAGGTGTTGTTACGACTAAGGTGGGTCGACCCGCCGTGTGTTATCCGGCTGAGTAGAATAGACTATCCTCATTTCTCATTGAGGAGTCATAAAAGGCGACTAACGTAATTCATTATACTCAACTCAACTTTTTATTTAATAACTATATCTATAAAATATGGCAACGCCTCGTTGTATCTGGCTGAATAGAATAGTACCACCCTCATTTCCTACTGAGGTGTCGTAAAAGGCGACTAAGTTAAGTTGACCCACGGTAAGTTGATACTGTAAGCAAATTTATATTATTAAAAAATATTACAAATTTAAAAGGCCGTGAGGACGCCGCGCTTCGCCCTATAACACTTCGACTTTAGCAGCTATGTCGCTCTTTCAAGAGTTTGTTTAAAGATATTCTGTAATTAATTGTAAAAATAAAATACATAGGGAAAATGTAAAAGTAAATAAGTAAAAATGTACTATATGAATTTAGATATTCCAAAGGAATTTGTTTTTGAATTGGAATTAGGAAAGGAAATTGTTTTTCTCCAAATTTAACGCTTGCGGGCCACGGGCAGTAATGAATAAATCAAAACTACTGGATCGATTTTAATCAGTTTTTTTACACTGACTGACATGGGATATATATTTAATACCCGTGCGAAGCAGGGGCAGGCCGCTAGTTTTTTATATTTTTATGTCCAAAAATTATAAAAAATATACTTTTTTTACTTACTTTCACTACTTTCCCCGGCTGGTGCTGCTTCATCATATCAGGGTTGTAAGGACAAGGTGTTTCATCTGTAGTGCTCTGCAATAAATCCGTCATCCGCATCTTTGTGATCGGTTGTAGGGATAATGCGTATATCCACTTCTCTTTCATTTTATTGCCCACAGGCGCTAGTGCTATGAACCTTGTAGCACATTCTTTGTAATCTTGATGCACGCTTTGATTTCTGTATTGTAAATATTACACTACTATTATAAATATATAAATATAAGGGACACTTACACACACGGTCGTCCGTCCCCAAAGAAAGTAACTTAATACTTGTGTTATGGTAGACAGACAACTGGTGGATATATACTTATATAATTTTTAAATACATACTTAAATACAAATATACACCCAGACTCGAAGACCAACCAATTCATTTATAGAAAGTGTTTGCCCTCGGCAGGAATCGAACCCGCGACCCGCGACCCGTGGAGCTACCCACTACCCACTGCTCCAACAGGCCAGTCAACATATTGAATATGTTGACTGGCCCGATGGTGTTGACGGCGTAGTTGACATATTGAATATGGCAACTACGCCGTGTGGTATCCGGCTGAATAGAATAGTACCACCCTCATTTCTTACCGAGGTGTCATAAAAGGCGGCTAAGGTAAGTCGATCCGCCGTGTGGTTCCCGGCTGAGTAGAATAGACCAACCTCATTTCTTACCGAGATGTCATAAAAGGCGACTAAGGTAAGTTGACCCACCGTGTGGTATCCGGTTGAGTAGATAGACCACTCTCATTTCTTACCGAGTTTTAAAAAGACGACTAAGGTAAGTTGACCCGCCGTGTGGTATCCGACTGAGTAGAATAGACCTCCCTCATTTCTTACCGAGGTGTCGTCAAACGCGACTACGATAAGTTGACCCGCCCTGTGATATCCAGCCAAGTAGAACAGACCACGCTCATATCTTATCGAGGTATCATAAAAGGTGACTAAAGTAAGTTATGTAGCGGTATAGTATCCCGCTGATTAGAATAGATCACCCTTATTTCTTATTGAGGTGTCGTAAAAGGTGACTAAAGTAAGTTGACTAGCTGTGTCGTATCCGGCTGATTAGAATGGATCACTCTCATTTGAAATGAGAGTGTCATTTCTTACCAACGTTTCGTAAAAAGCGATTAAAGTAAGTTGACGTCAGACAGGCAGCGGGTCGTAAAGATATATAGACTTGTTTTTTTTACAATAAAAAAAATAACTATATTTATTGATAGTTAGCCTAGCCTTTTTAATATTATTTATTATTATTTTGTATATATGAACAATTTACGGAATCGATTCATAAAATCGATTTCTGCCGATAACAGTAGTCATAAAGGTTGTCGTTATATTAATTATCTGTCAATTGTTATGTTTCTATACTGCGTCCATCATATTATCAGTCTTTTGACAGCTCACGCTCATTAAGTTTTGTATTGCTTACGTACAAATATCATACAAATAATATTTGTACTTTATGGATGGGTACCGCCCACTTAGTGATGTCACACATAATGGGTTACTACGATTATGCCACAGATTAAAAATAATCGGTAGAAATCGATGTTACGAGTATTAAAAGACATTTAATAACATTATATAAAGTTTTACTTTCTTCTTAGTTAATACATGAATACAAATAAAACAATCAGGATATTTTAATTTATTTTATTAGCACGAGTCGTCGGAATGATAATCAACACTAGACTCCTCCGATGAGGAGTCTTCAGTAGCAGTTATTATTAGCTCTTGTGTAGATAATATATTATCAAACGCAATATCACGTTACCAATCAGAGAATATTACTCTTTTAGTTCTTTCCACCACACTTGCCCAGTTCTCGGCCGTTACGTGGGTGCAAGCATTTTTTAGCAATTGCAACATTTTATTCGCTGTGAATGGGGGGCTTGTATTGCATCTCGCAGCATGCCCTTTTACTTGTGCCCATATAAGTTCTATTGCGTTGTACTGGCAGTGGTATGGAGGAATCCGAAGAACAGTATGGCCATATTCTGCTGCCATTTCATTGATTACATAGCGTTTTGCTCTCTTTTTGGTTTTTAATATTTTTATTAATTCAACTTTTAACATTGAGTCGTCCACATTTTCTCCATTGTCCCGAAGCCAATTAATTATTTCATGCTTTTTATTAGCCTGTGTTGGCATTTTGTCAATTTGACGGGAGTGGTAGGGCGCATTATCAATAAAAATTATTGATGGTTCTTCCAATGAAATGAGCATTTTTTTGAACCACTCTTCATACACATTTGCATTCATCTCTTCTTAGTAGTCATTTGATTTCTTCGATTTAAATGCCAACAGTGCGTCTTGTACAAATCCTTTTGCTGTACCTGCATGGCAAATGATTAGGCGCTCACCTTTTCCCATTGGTACTGAGGAAGTGGAATCAGCAGTATCATCAGTCCAGAAACGAGATAGTGTGTGGTTAGCGTTGAGCCATGTTTCATCCGTGAAAACAATATTTGCCCAATCTTGTATTTTCTTTGCCTCTCTTAAAAAATCACAACGTGCTATAGCTATATCTGTGCGTTCCATTAATAATTTTCTTTTATTTAACTTTTTATATGAAAAGCCAATTGTGTTCAAAACTTTGACCAAAGAAGATTTTTCACCATGAAATAGACCACTTCTTTACAAAGAAACAATAAGTTTTCTCAAAGTTGGAATTTCTTTTCTCAAGTAGTAATCTAGTTTACGTAGGTTATCATTAATCGAATTACTTAGGTACGTAATTCGATTAATGATAGTAGGTACTATAATCGGAATGGTATCGCATACGAGAATCTTTAGGACATCACTATCGTCAATCTGTCAAAAGATGGTTAATATAATGGACAGTGTATAAACATGCATATTCGTGTTGCTTTTCGCATCTTGAACGCTACATTTGTGGATTTCTTGTATTCGTTTGCTACTTTATAACGACCATTGCTACTCACATATTATCTTTCCAGTGGATAATCTCATTATTTTGGATTCTTTTTTTTTTCAAATGAAAATAGATTCTATTAAAAAAATATGTAGTAACAAATTTCAATACTCTATGTAAATCTGTCATGGTCATTCATTTATTTCTTCTTATTCCCAAGTTCTATATAAAAAAGACTTATACATACTTGAAGAGTAACTTTCGGTCTTTGTATAAAATATTATTTTATTTCTGTCCATTGAGGCCAAAACTGTATGAGCTATTTGCCCATCTCCTTTAATATTTATGGATATTCAAAATACTAACCTGTAAGGCTGTCTCTCATAATATTTTTCTGTAGAGGGTACAAAGTGGTATCTTGGTTTTATATGGATAGACAGCCATGATAAAAGATCTGATAAACACTCTGGTTCAACGTCTACCTGCAACAGTACATACATATTTTTGTAAATATCGATATATCTTTTACTAACCGTAATATAGTCTTTTAATGACCATAAAAATGGTTAAAGTTAGTCAACCTTAAAAGCTACATATAACTTTTAAGGGGGAACAATTTTAATACATGATTTTTGAATATCTATCACCATTTACTCAGCGCACGCAAGGAAAGCTTTAAATTTTGCTGTTTTGTACTATTTTTTACTGCTCCTCCTCTCTTATTCATCTTAGCGTGATGTTATATAGCCTTCCTCGATAAATGGACTATCTTACACTTACAGAATTTTTCAAATCAGCCCAGTAGTTCCTGAGATAGGCGCGTTTAAACAATCAAACAAGCAAACTCTTCAGTTTTATATATTAGTATATATAATATAATAAGCCTTTTATTCCGAACTAAATTTTTTTTTTTTTTTTTTCATTTTTTATATGAAATCTCTTAGTTCGGTGTGCCTTTTGGCATAGGCCTCCTCCAACGCTTTCCACTGACCCCTATTTTGTGCTACTCTCGTCCAGCAGGGCCCAGCAGTTAGTATGAGGTCGTCCTCCCATCTTCTCACTGGCCGCCCTCTAGCTCTTTTTCCATCCCTGGGGTACCAGAGAGTAACCCTTTGACTCCATTTATGCAGTGAGCAGCGTATTGTGTGACCCGCCCATAATTATAGATTATGCCCTATATTAGTATAGATTTCGGAAAAAGCTCCAACGATTTTCATGAAACTTAGTATGAGCTTGAATATTTTAAATTGTCCTTCATTTAATGAATTGAGCTCTATATTCCCCGCAAAGATCTAATATATAGAATTTCATTTGATTTTGATTAGAAATTAAAAGATTAATTTCGTTTTATTTGATAACTATATCTACTAAATATGGCAACGTCGTGTGGTATCCGGCTGAATAGAATAGTACCACCCTCATTTCTTACCGAGGTGTCGTAAACGCGACTAAGGTAAGTTGACCCACCGTGTTGTATCCGTTTAAGTAGAATCGACAACCCTCTTTTTTATGAAGGTGTCGTAAAAGGCGACTAAGGTAAGTTAACCCACCGTGTGGTATCCGGTTAAGTAGAATGGCACCACCTTCATTTCTTACGGTATCCGGCTAAATAGAATAGATCACCGTCTATCTTACCAAGGTGTCGTAAAATACGACTAAGGTAAGTTGACCCACCGTGTGGTATCCGATTAAGTAGAATGGCACCACCTTCATTTCTTACGGTATCCGGCTAAATAGAATAGCTCACCGTCTATCTTACCAAGGTGTCGTAAAATACGACTAAGGTAAGTTGACCCACCGTGTGGTATCCAATTAAGTATAGAATAGACAACCGTCTTTCTTATCGAGGTATCGTAAAATACGACTAAAGTAAATTGATGACAAGCAGGCGGCCGGCCGTAAAATACGTAGCCAAATCATGTAACAACATGTTTATAACATATTATCCCCACTTAGAGTGGGATAAGGGCAGGAAGATGATCTAAATATGGCAAGACCTCTAAGCTTATTACGAATACAAACCTTTTCCAAGTCATCCTGTTGTATCCCAGCTGGCCATAATGTTGTTATCAACACGTCTACACCTCTATATTCACTCTGTCCTCTAAAACAAGCGTCTCTAACAGCACTACAATCACTCGGTTCAAATGTGCACATTGGTATATCTTTACCTAATTCTCTTCTCGACAGACCAGTCAAATACGCAATTTTAACTTCAGAGCTGGTAGTGAAAATTCCTCTTTTTCCTGTAGAACAATTAAGGGCACTAATATACATATAATGTACTTTCCTTTTTAATACCCGATACATGCATTTGTATTGTTATAATTATAAAAATCGTACGCCGTGTGGTATCCGGCTGAATAGAATAGACCACCCGAGGTGTCGTAAAAGGCGACTAGGGTAAATTAACCCACCGTGTGGTATCCGGTTGAGTAGAAAAGACCACCCTCTTTCTTACCGAGGTGTCGTAAAAGGCGACTAAGGTAAGTTGACGTCAGGCAGGTCGTAAAAACGTAGCCGAATCATGTGACAGCATGTTTATAACATGTTGTGCCGACCCCACTTAGAGTGGGATAAGGGCAGGAGGATGATGAGAGCAGCATGGTAGGTCTTAGCTCCAACCCGTCTCTCCAGAAACGGAAAGAGGCCTATTCCCAGCAGTGGGATTTTAACAGGTTGTTACTTTACTTTACTCTAAACTTCAATTGATAAATCACACTATATAGTAAGCTTACTATTAAACTGGCTTACTATTGGACTAAGCTTACTATTGGACTGGCCTGTTGGCGTAGTGGGTAGTGACCCTGCCTTCAGCTCCGCGGGTCGCGGGTTCGATTCCCACAGAGGGCCAACATTTTCTATAAATGAATTTGTTGGTCTTTGAGCCTGGGTGTGTATTTTTATTTAAGTATGTATTTAAAAATATGACCGTGTGTGTAAGTGTCCCATATATTTATTATTTATTTATTATTATTATTAAAGGGACTCAATTCAAAATTAGGCTCAATTCAGTTAGACATTGTAATTCTTATTTCAATGCCATCTATAACATCAAGCTGTGAAATATTAAAAGAAATAGTGTTTTTTTGCTCTTCCAAGCTATGAGTCTCTTTAATACAAGTTTTGTAGGAGCTATGCTATGCTTTATTGCAATATTACAAAACCAATTTATTTAATTAGGTCACTTTAATACTAATATTAACTATATATTCACCATTTTTTTTTTATTACTCCATATAATAGATATATCCTCTTAATCTCATAACCATTTGCTGAATATTCATACACAACCAATTAATTTTTTTTAATCCCTACATTAAACAGATAAAAAATGTTAGGACAAAATCATTACAAACTTATAAAACTATCATAGCAATTAATACTAGTTGAACTTACCCATATATATAACATTTGGCACTATTTCTGAACCTTCTTCACAATAATGTTTGACATGTTCACTTTTAGAAGGACCAAAAACATAAGTTGTGACTGGTACTGAAAATTAGCAAGCCAAAATATAATTTATAGAATTAGGCATTACTTTGCAATGAAGTAAAATAGAAAATATATATAATGCTAAATCTAGAGTCGACAATCCGTTTTTATACCTGATACATGCAGGATTCGTAAAAACACATGCACAAACCTCCAGCACCGCCATCGCAATACACAAGCACAATTATATTGTTAAATCACAAATGCACTACACACAATTATATACACACCTTTATGTTATACATGAAATGCTGTTGATAATGTTTATTAATAATAATTACTAACTTATAATTCCTAATATGCTAACTAATAGGAGACCTAAAGACCTTTAATGACTTCATGGGTAGAGTCTGCCTTGAGATATACTCAAGATGTCTGAGTATATCTTTCCATTGTCGACCTAGTGGTGTAAAAGTTTAAATCTCTATGTTCTATATAAGTGTTGCATATATTTATTTATTCTATTTCCATAAGAAAGATATAATTGTCATGTAGTCAATCTATTTCTCAATGGCGGGCAAAGTGTCTAAAATTCAGCTATTGCTGTAGGATTCTAGAGCCAGAGATATCTACATATTATTGTCTGCTTTCCTTGTTTTCTTCTACTGGATTCTAAGTAAGATTATTAATTTTAATTAAAATAAACATGGAGACCTATTAGACAAACCTTTTCTGGTTCCCATACGATAAGCGTCCAGTTGCGAATTGTCCTCGCCAAAGAAATTCCCCACACATAACAGTACATCAAATGCTCCTGATCTCTTAACTATAGATTCAACACGAGAGAATAAAATATTGAAGTTTCCATTTACATCACCACATACAAGCCTGGAAATATTAAAAATACTTAATTTGATATTAAACAAAATTAACGAAAAAAAAGAAGATCTAAAACACTTGTAATTTCTAAACATTTAAAAATTTAATTAAAAATGTTATTGATACGCACGTCTTTTGCTTATCTGTCATATTGTATAAAGCTTAATAAAAGGCTCCTTTTACTTAATTCTTTAATTTAGATGTAATTTTACATATCTCATGAAAAATATTTTCAATAAAACATTATGTATGTACCATAGATTATACACTGTCCATTATATTAACCATCTTTTGACAGATTGACGATAGTGATGTCCTAAAGATTCTCGTATGCGATACCATTCCGATTATAGTACCTACTATCATTAATCGAATTACGTACCTAAGTAATTCGATTAATGATAACCTACGTAAACTAGATTACTACTTGAGAAAAGAAATTCCAACTTTGAGAAAACTTATTGTTTCTTTGAAAAGAAGTGGTCTATTTCATGGTGAAAAATCTTCTTTGGTCAAAGTTTTGAACACAATTGGCTTTTCATATAAAAAGTTAAATAAAAGAAAATTATTAATGGAACGCACAGATATAGCTATAGCACGTTGTGATTTTTTAAGAGAGGCAAAGAAAATACAAGATTGGGCAAATATTGTTTTCACGGATGAAACATGGCTCAACGCTAACCACACACTATCTCGTTTCTGGACTGATGATACTGCTGATTCCACTTCCTCAGTACCAATGGGAAAAGGTGAGCGCCTAATCATTTGCCATGCAGGTACAGCAAAAGGATTTGTACAAGACGCACTGTTGGCATTTAAATCGAAGAAATCAAATGACTACCACGAAGAGATGAATGCAAATGTGTATGAAGAGTGGTTCAAAAAAATGCTCATTTCATTGGAAGAACCATCAATAATTTTTATTGATAATGCGCCCTACCACTCCCGTCAAATTGACAAAATGCCAACACAGGCTAATAAAAAGCATGAAATAATTAATTGGCTTCGGGACAATGGAGAAAATGTGGACGACTCAATGTTAAAAGTTGAATTAATAAAAATATTAAAAACCAAAAAGAGAGCAAAACGCTATGTAATCAATGAAATGGCAGCAGAATATGGCCATACTGTTCTTCGGATTCCTCCATACCACTGCCAGTACAACGCAATAGAACTTATATGGGCACAAGTAAAAGGGCATGCTGCGAGATGCAATACAAGCCCCCCATTCACAGCGAATAAAATGTTGCAATTGCTAAAAAATGCTTGCACCCACGTAACGGCCGAGAACTGGGCAAGTGTGGTGGAAAGAACTAAAAGAGTAATATTCTCTGATTGGGAACGTGATATTGCGTTTGATAATATATTATCTACACAAGAGCTAATAATAACTGCTACTGAAGACTCCTCATCGGAGGAGTCTAGTGTTGATTATCATTCCGACGACTCGTGCTAATAAAATAAATTAAAATATCCTGATTGTTTTATTTGTATTCATGTATTAACTAAGAAGAAAGTAAAACTTTATATAATGTTATTAAATGTCTTTTAATACTCGTAACATCGATTTCTACCGATTATTTTTTTAATCTGTGGCATAATCGTAGTAACCCATTATGTGTGACATCACTAAGTGGGCGGTACCCATCCATAAAGTACAAATATTATTTGTATGATATTTGTACGTAAGCAATACAAAACTTAATGAGCGTGAGCTGTCAAAAGACTGATAATATGATGGACGCAGTATATTAACTATAAAATAGATGGTTGAGATTCATACATTAGCGCGAGCCTATTTTCGGTGGTATGGGGGGTGCAGAGTAGCACTATAGCTACTTACATTCTCATTCATAAAAAACTATCTGCCTCTCACCCGTTTCATTCATAAAAACGGATTTAGTCTCAGCTCTGACTCTTTCTCACATATGGAGTAGTAATATATATAACGTATGACGTAAAATCGTAGTAAAATTAGTGATGTACTTGGTGCGCTAAAACCGTAACTAGTGATGTCAAAGTTTTATCGATTCGCATTTTACTCTTACCGATTATTTGGATAACCGGTTTTCCTGTAACATATTAATAATGATTTTTAGATTTTAATAAAACAAAATATTTAAGGAAATTCTTTAATAGACTTTTACTGTAATAAAAAAATTTATATTCAACAGCCGTTTTACATTTCTATGTGCATGCTTCTTAAAAAAAAAAGTTTTTTCCTAAACACGCTAAAAGTGCAACTTCAAAAATGATTACTATTTTTAAATAGGAAACAGAATCGGCGATCATGTATCTTGAAAATATAGGAATTGTAATTTAAATTATTATATATTATTATTAAATATAATTAATTATAAGTATTCACTCGAAAACAAATTTACAAGATTAGTATTTGAAACAATAGATGCTTTCGTTTTTACCGTTTTAGTATTTAGGAAAAAACATTATACTTAAAAGGAGTATACTTGATGGTAAATTATAAATATTAGTCTTTTTTAGATATATTGGTAGTAGTTTTATAGAATATTAGTGGTTTTTATCTCTAAGTATAATATTTTCCATCAAACCAGTTAACACTTCGGATTTATACATATAAAGTAAGAATTAAATTGTGAAATTTTGCCATAATTAATGTGCCAATTGATACCAAGCTTTTCGATGAAAGAAAACATCATGAGGAACTATACTCCATGGGTTAAGTATTTAATTAAATGTAAACATGTCAAAACAGGTAGTCTATAGTAGGCATTATCTGCCTACTATAAAGTACCTTTTTTATTACAACACATTATACTAACATTTAATATAATTTTTAATTCTTTTAAAGAATTTAAAATTATTGATAGTATTCGCACCACTTTATTATGGCGTGATTGCTATCAATAATTTTTACAAACTTTGAAACAATAAATAAGAATTATAAATTTTTTAAAGAAAACGATGGATAATATTAAATACACTAAATTACTACACATTTAAGTATCACAGAGTGAAGCTCGTAGAATATTGATATTATGTTGCGTTGGTTATACTGCGTCCATCATATTATCAGTCTTTTGACAGCTCACGCTCATTAAGTTTTGTATTGCTTACGTACAAATATCATACAAATCATATTTGTACTTTATGGATGGGTACCGCCCACTTAGTGATGTCACACATAATGGTTACTACGATTATGCCACAGATTAAAAATAATCGGTAGAAATCGATGTTACGAGTATTAAAAGACATTTAATAACATTATATAAAGTTTTACTTTCTTCTTAGTTAATACATGAATACAAATAAAACAATCAGGATATTTTAATTTATTTTATTAGCACGAGTCGTCGGAATGATAATCAACACTAGACTCCTCCGATGAGGAGTCTTCAGTAGCAGTTATTATTAGCTCTTGTGTAGATAATATATTATCAAACGCAATATCACGTTCCCAATCAGAGAATATTACTCTTTTAGTTCTTTCCACCACACTTGCCCAGTTCTCGGCCGTTGTTACGTGGGTGCAAGCATTTTTTAGCAATTGCAACATTTTATTCGCTGTGAATGGGGGGCTTGTATTGCATCTCGCAGCATGCCCTTTTACTTGTGCCCATATAAGTTCTATTGCGTTGTACTGGCAGTGGTATGGAGGAATCCGAAGAACAGTATGGCCATATTCTGCTGCCATTTCATTGATTACATAGCGTTTTGCTCTCTTTTTGGTTTTTAATATTTTTATTAATTCAACTTTTAACATTGAGTCGTCCACATTTTCTCCATTGTCCCGAAGCCAATTAATTATTTCATGCTTTTTATTAGCCTGTGTTGGCATTTTGTCAATTTGACGGGAGTGGTAGGGCGCATTATCAATAAAAATTATTGATGGTTCTTCCAATGAAATGAGCATTTTTTTGAACCACTCTTCATACACATTTGCATTCATCTCTTCGTGGTAGTCATTTGATTTCTTCGATTTAAATGCCAACAGTGCGTCTTGTACAAATCCTTTTGCTGTACCTGCATGGCAAATGATTAGGCGCTCACCTTTTCCCATTGGTACTGAGGAAGTGGAATCAGCAGTATCATCAGTCCAGAAACGAGATAGTGTGTGGTTAGCGTTGAGCCATGTTTCATCCGTGAAAACAATATTTGCCCAATCTTGTATTTTCTTTGCCTCTCTTAAAAAATCACAACGTGCTATAGCTATATCTTGTGCGTTCCATTAATAATTTTCTTTTATTTAACTTTTTATATGAAAAGCCAATTGTGTTCAAAACTTTGACCAAAGAAGATTTTTCACCATGAAATAGACCACTTCTTTTCAAAGAAACAATAAGTTTTCTCAAAGTTGGAATTTCTTTTCTCAAGTAGTAATCATATACATGACGACGAATAGCGTCAGCGTCAAAGTCATCAACAGCTGTCACCTTATGAGCCCGGCGCTTTCTTTTTGGTGTAGATGGTTTGTTTTGCTCCAAGCCGCTCCTGCCGTAGGCATCAGTAGTGATTTTAGTCACAGTTGATAGACTGATCCCCAACGCGGCTGCAACACGGTTTCGGACTTGCGTGATAGGTATAAGAGGTCCGCCATTTTGATTTTCTTGCTCAAAATACTCATGAAGTTTTAACACTAACTGTCTCGATTGTGCTTTCAACACACGTCCTTTCGGCATTTTCACGATCAATTAATATAAGTTTCACAAAAGTTTTTCCGAGGAATAAAGCTACTTAACTCAAGGTGTAACAGATGCGAGAGAACACTCAGCGAACGTAAATGCGTGTGACTATCACGGGCGTTTCGTTGAGAGTGACAGATCACGTCAAAATGGCGGCCGAGCGGAAGGTCTGTTGATGTTGCCAGTTGATGTATAATATATTTTTTATGATTATAATAAATACACACGGATTAACATTTATTTTCAAAAAACTAAGGCAATATTAAATCAAAATGTTGATTTCTATATCTGTTATTAGTTTACGTAGGTTATCATTAATCGAATTACTTAGGTACGTAATTCGATTAATGATAGTAGGTACTATAATCGGAATGGTATCGCATACGAGAATCTTTAGGACATCACTAAATATGTAAATCGTCAATCTGTCAAAAGATGGTTAATATAATGGACAGTGTATAATCCAATTACCATTTTAGGTAGTTTACTTGGCTAATTTGTATCTGCTGAATTTTATAAAATTATATATTGCTGTTTTGCTATACTAAAGATATAAATATTTAATTTTAGAAAATACCAATCAATTTATGAAAATTACATTTATAAATATTAGAGATATTCTTTTGACAACTGCAGTTGAATCCCAATTTTTTCATTTGTTAATAATATTATTGTTATGACATATTTGTCACTCCTGAATCACATGGTTTTGTTTGTTTACATCTTGTTATGTTTCTATACTTATGGAGTATATATAGTAAAATAATAAAAATTTTGAATCACTTTTTAAATGTTAATAATAGTAATATTAGTTAGTTACTTTTGCCTCATGTATCATAGTTCTATAACTTTACTTGCGATAAAATTTTCCATTTCCATTATCGTTTTCCAAGTATCTGCAGTAGTGTGAATTCTCCTTAATTGATACACCGTTGTCTAACTCGCATTATGATTACGATTATGCAAAAAACTTTTAACAAATCATATTTATGATTAATGCAAGTTAACCAGGAATTATAGTTTTTTAAGTTATATACATTTTTGACTAATTAACACTTTACATGCCATATGCCATTCCAAAGATATAAGTTTTTGTGATGGATAATATAATTTTAACTAGATCAAATCTTTCAGTTTTATTAGACAATAGCGTAATTATAAAAATTTCACAATTTAAATAATCCTGTTTTGAAAATATATTACTCCCAGGATTGCTCAGGTTTTTAGTTTTGCTACACAAGTAAAAACACGTGTTTTGAATAGGAATAAATGGTGTTAATGTTAAAATACACAATTTTTAGCAGCAATACAGGCAGAACTCATAATTCATTATAAGCCCGTCGTTTAAGCAAACTAACAATTAAACTAGCAACTAAGCAATTGTTATTCATTTTCCTGAGTAATGAAAATTTTAAACCCATTCATCTCAAAATATAAGTTTTTGAGTTGTACCGCTATTGCTGCACATGACCGATATATCAATATACTGAACCGGTAATATGATATGGCTTGGGTCTGGAAAATATTTCTGATGGAATACAAGGTACTATAACTATCAAACAATAATATTAACCAATCATGTTTTAAACAATGAAACCAAATTATGATCCGTTCTAGTGTGCTAGAGCCCCCTTATCCACGGATTTGAGAAAAAATCCATTGGGTCCTAGTTAAGAAGTTTCAAACTTCATAATGTTTGTCAATTATACTAATATGAATACTATTTTGAAGACACAACCTTTTCTTGAGTCCTCTAGCATTGAAGCGGACTTTTACAGCCTTATTCCAAAATTCCGAATGGTTCAGGCGGCAAAATAAATTGTTAGTGAATAAAAGCATTCGCGCTGTGAAAATGTTATTACTAATGTCAATAAATGAGGCTAAATAATTATGATTCGACTGAAGCTCTTCATATATGTTCATCTGCATCATCGGGCTCGTGGACACTTCCCGGCGGAAGAGTTCGCAGCATATTTAACCTGTTATAAATAAGTAATTCTTTAATAATGTATAGATAGAACATTAGTTTGCAAAGGTAGTCTTACAGACAATCTTGGCATTGATATCCCCTGAGTAGAATAGACCACCCTCATTTCTTACCGAGGTGTCGCGAAAACCGATTAAGGTAAGTCGAGTTGACGTCGGGCAGGCGACCGGTCGTAAGATACCAAATCATGTGATAACATGTTTAAAACATGTTGTGCCTACCCCATTTAGAGTGGGATAAGGGTAGGAGAATGATGCATTGACAAATAACAGAGATTTTAAATTTTAAAAATATATTTTTAGCTTCTACTGGTCTTAAATAGTGTCTGGAAAATATTTTTTTCGTGTCTATAACTTTGTCTACAGTTATATTTTAAGTATAGAATAGAGACTATAATTATAAATTTAGTTTTTTTAATAATAAAATATAAGGGGTATCTGTGACAATCTTTGTGTTATGTTAAATATCTTTGATTTTGTACTGTTAGCAGTACCAGGCTAAAAATATTATGCTTTCCAAATACTGTATTGTATGTGACAAAGTTCCAATGATCATCACTAATATGTCTTTTAAGCTATTCTTATATCACACACTTTTTTGCATCACTATAATAGAGGAAAAATTGTACCAAACATTTTTTGTTATATCTCAAACGGATTAGGCAGTTAGCCCATTAGACATATAAGCTTCAGTTTTAATAGAAAGTGAAATGGACAGACTGACATACTTTACATCAAATATTTACTTGCCTTCATCTAGTCAAATCAATTGACCTAATCATGTGCTTCATCCCATAAAGCATCAACAGCATATAGCCCTTAGACGTCATCCCAATGAGTACTCTCTTTGGCTATGACCAGGTTCATCTGAAAATTATTGCAAATACATTTTAATAAATATGGAACAAGCTATGGATAGCTCAGCGGTGAGGCCGTTCGACTCTGTAAAGACGATCATGGATTTATACCCCGCGCAGGCACATGTCTAATTGACAATTGCAATTTATGACACGCTTTTCGGTGAAGGAAAATATGGTAAGGAAATCCGCATACTTCTAGCGAATTCTAGGGATATGCGTAACCTACCAATCCGCATTGGAGCAACGCGATGGTAGGTCTTTGTTGTAGCAAAGACCTACCATCGCGTTACTTCTCTCCAAAAAACGGATAGAGGAAGCTTATGGTTCCCACTGCTGGGGTGGATAACAGGCCGTTACTTTAAACATACACATGCCAATTTTTGTGTTTACAAACAAAAATGATTTATATTTGAAACATTTTAACTCACTTGAAGAATATCAGCCATTGTATCAGATATTAATGAATTCATTGCAACAACAGTAGCAGTGCCTTGACCAGACACAGTTACTCAGACAAAAAATCTAGTTGAAATGTGCATAACTAAATGGGATAGTATGTTAAAGTATCTTGAACAAATAACTTTCTGTTAAATAATTAAAGTATGTCTGTAATCCATATTGTCTGTCGCAGAAAGAATAAAAACTATTCAGAAATAACCACCTAAAACATAGAATATAACTGATATTGGGTATGACATATGATATACAACACTTCAATAAAGCATACACAATAAATATTACTATAGAAGGAAAAGTTTTATTTTTATTATTTTAGTTTTATTTTTACTTATATTTTAAAATTAAAAAATAAAACTTCCCTATATTATCACAGTTCAATAAAAACACTAAGGATATACTATAATGCTATATGCTTCGAGGTCCCTGCTTTAATAAATGTATATATAAATTGAAAAACACTAGCTTAAATTGTACTATATATTATAGAAAAAGAATATAGCACGAAAAATACTATATTTTTATCGCTAATTGCAATTGTCATGCTTTTTTTAATTAACTGTGAATGGAACGCACCCGCAGCCCTGCATAGGGAATGTAGGAACGAAACTCATTCATGTATTTACGGGGCTTAGTTAGTTATACACTGTCCATTATATTAACCATCTTTTGACAGATTGACGATAGTGATGTCCTAAAGATTCTCGTATGCGATACCATTCCGATTATAGTACCTACTATCATTAATCGAATTACGTACCTAAGTAATTCGATTAATGATAACCTACGTAAACTAGATTACTACTTGAGAAAAGAAATTCCAACTTTGAGAAAACTTATTGTTTCTTTGAAAAGAAGTGGTCTATTTCATGGTGAAAAATCTTCTTTGGTCAAAGTTTTGAACACAATTGGCTTTTCATATAAAAAGTTAAATAAAAGAAAATTATTAATGGAACGCACAGATATAGCTATAGCACGTTGTGATTTTTTAAGAGAGGCAAAGAAAATACAAGATTGGGCAAATATTGTTTTCACGGATGAAACATGGCTCAACGCTAACCACACACTATCTCGTTTCTGGACTGATGATACTGCTGATTCCACTTCCTCAGTACCAATGGGAAAAGGTGAGCGCCTAATCATTTGCCATGCAGGTACAGCAAAAGGATTTGTACAAGACGCACTGTTGGCATTTAAATCGAAGAAATCAAATGACTACCACGAAGAGATGAATGCAAATGTGTATGAAGAGTGGTTCAAAAAAATGCTCATTTCATTGGAAGAACCATCAATAATTTTTATTGATAATGCGCCCTACCACTCCCGTCAAATTGACAAAATGCCAACACAGGCTAATAAAAAGCATGAAATAATTAATTGGCTTCGGGACAATGGAGAAAATGTGGACGACTCAATGTTAAAAGTTGAATTAATAAAAATATTAAAAACCAAAAAGAGAGCAAAACGCTATGTAATCAATGAAATGGCAGCAGAATATGGCCATACTGTTCTTCGGATTCCTCCATACCACTGCCAGTACAACGCAATAGAACTTATATGGGCACAAGTAAAAGGGCATGCTGCGAGATGCAATACAAGCCCCCCATTCACAGCGAATAAAATGTTGCAATTGCTAAAAAATGCTTGCATCCACGTAACGGCCGAGAACTGGGCAAGTGTGGTGGAAAGAACTAAAAGAGTAATATTCTCTGATTGGGAACGTGATATTGCGTTTGATAATATATTATCTACACAAGAGCTAATAATAACTGCTACTGAAGACTCCTCATCGGAGGAGTCTAGTGTTGATTATCATTCCGACGACTCGTGCTAATAAAATAAATTAAAATATCCTGATTGTTTTATTTGTATTCATGTATTAACTAAGAAGAAAGTAAAACTTTATATAATGTTATTAAATGTCTTTTAATACTCGTAACATCGATTTCTACCGATTATTTTTAATCTGTGGCATAATCGTAGAAACCATTATGTGTGACATCACTAAGTGGGCGGTACCCATCCATAAAGTACAAATATTATTTGTATGATATTTGTACGTAAGCAATACAAAACTTAATGAGCGTGAGCTGTCAAAAGACTGATAATATGATGGACGCAGTATAGTAGCTCTAACTCCGTGTCATTATCCAGCGAAAAGTAATAAAAAATAATCATGGAAAAATAAATAATGATTGAAAATAGATGTGTCCTATTTTTTTTCCTGAATTTCCTAAAAGTACTATATTTTTTTGATTTAAAAAGAAAAATAGTATTTTTCTTCAAAAAAAAGGTGGCAACCCTAATCGCGCCCTTTTTGATTAAATAGGGGCAACACTGTGCCGTTATTGTTTCCGGTGGAGTCTTACTATATATACCGATAAAACGTTTCAGTGACATTCAGTCCTTGTTCGTCATTCATGAGAAGTGCATCTCGGAACGGGAATTGTGGTATTCCTATTATATCGTGTTATTGTATATAGTGTGCGTTAACAAGAAGTTTATGGAAGTGTCTAATTTTAATTAAAAATCATTTGTTGGTTTATATATTTTTGCGTAAGTAAAAAGTGATTACAGTTATATATTACGTATAACGAACTTTTCAGGTGAGTCAGTACGTTTCAATTTTCTTCGTATTAAATAGTGCAAAAGTATAGTTTATTTGTTATTAAGTTTTGGATAACTACTCACATTTTATCCGAGAATGTTTGTTGAAATTCAAACATTTGTGTTTATATATAGTAAATATACATTAGCTTCAAAAGCGCGCTACTTTGTAAGACGTATTATTAACGGGCTAGCCATTATAAAGGTGTCGTACTGATTTCTGAAATTGCGCAGTTTTGGTAATTCGTACGTCATTAATTTTTACAATTTTTTTTGTAATGGTTATGTGTTGCGGTTGGCATAGAGCCGGTATTTGGCACCTGCAATACATGTAAAACCTTAATTCTTTTCCCAGTCGCTTTTGGCTACTGATGTTTGAGTGCACGCTTACATCTGTGGCTAAAATTACGGGAATCTAACTTAGCTTCATAAATTCAGACTTCACTTGAGTATTAGTTACCTCAAATGCATTTTCTCAAATTACAGAGGTCCTGGTGGTTGACGCTACTGTTCGGCCTGGCGCTGTTCGAGCGCTCGAGGCGACGGCGGAGCGACAGCAGCTGCGGCATAGCCGGACGGGCCGGCCTGGGGTGAGGGGCGGCGGCACGTCTCCATTGGCAGCAGCGAGGCCAGACCAGCGTAGCTCGTGGAGTCACGAGGCCAGCTGTCGGACTGCCCTCCTGTAAAATTAATCCATTAATTTCATTCAATCCATTAATTTTTAAATTTTTTTTTGTAATGGTAATGTATTGCGGTTGGCAAAGAGCCGGTATTTGGCACCTGCAATACATGTAAAACCTTAATTCTTTTCCCAGTCGCTTTTGGCTACTGATGTTTGAGTGCACGCTTACATCTGTGGCTGAAATTACGGGAATCTAACTTAGCTTCATAAATTCAGACTTCACTTGAGTATTAGTTACCTCAAATGCATTTTCTCAAATTACAGAGGTCCTGGTGGTTGACGCTACTGTTCGGCCTGGCGCTGTTCGAGCGCTCGAGGCGACGGCGGAGCGACAGCAGCTGCGGCATAGCCGGACGGGCCGGCCTGGGGTGAGGGGCGGCGGCACGTCTCCATTGGCAGCAGCGAGGCCAGACCAGCGTAGCTCGTGGAGTCACGAGGCCAGCTGTCGGACTGCCCTCCTGTAAAATTAATCCATTAATTTCATTCAATCCATTAACTTTTACATTTTTTTTTTGTAATGGTAATGTGTTGCGGTTGGCAAAGAGCCGGTATTTGGCACCTGCAATACATGTAAAACCTTAATTCTTTTCCCAGTCGCTTTTGGCTACTGATGTTTGAGTGCACGCTTACATCTGTGGCTGAAATTACGGGAATCTAACTTAGCTTCATAAATTCAGACTTCACTTGAGTATTAGTTACCTCAAATGCATTTTCTCAAATTACAGAGGTCCTGGTGGTTGACGCTACTGTTCGGCCTGGCACTGTTCGAGCGCTCGAGGCGACGGCGGAGCGACAGCAGCTGCGGCATAGCCGGACGGGCCGGCCTGGGGTGAGGGGCGGCGGCACGTCTCCATTGGCAGCAGCGAGGCCAGACCAGCGTAGCTCGTGGAGTCACGAGGCCAGCTGTCGGACTGCCCTCCTGTAAAATTAATCCATTAATTTCATTCAATCCATTAATTTTTAAATTTTTTTTTGTAATGGTAATGTATTGCGGTTGGCAAAGAGCCGGTATTTGGCACCTGCAATACATGTAAAACCTTAATTCTTTTCCCAGTCGCTTTTGGCTACTGATGTTTGAGTGCACGCTTACATCTGTGGCTGAAATTACGGGAATCTAACTTAGCTTCATAAATTCAGACTTCACTTGAGTATTAGTTACCTCAAATGCATTTTCTCAAATTACAGAGGTCCTGGTGGTTGACGCTACTGTTCGGCCTGGCGCTGTTCGAGCGCTCGAGGCGACGGCGGAGCGACAGCAGCTGCGGCATAGCCGGACGGGCCGGCCTGGGGTGAGGGGCGGCGGCACGTCTCCATTGGCAGCAGCGAGGCCAGACCAGCGTAGCTCGTGGAGTCACGAGGCCAGCTGTCGGACTGCCCTCCTGTAAAATTAATCCATTAATTTCATTCAATCCATTAATTTTTACTTTTTTTTTTGTAATGGTAATGTGTTGCGGTTGGCAAAGAGCCGGTATTTGGCACCTGCAATACATGTAAAACCTTAATTCTTTTCCCAGTCGCTTTTGGCTACTGATGTTTGAGTGCACGCTTACATCTGTGGCTGAAATTACGGGAATCTAACTCAGCTTCATAAATTCAGACTTCACTTGAGTATTAGTTACTTCAAATGCATTGTCTCAAATTACAGAGGTCCTGGTGGTTGACGCTACTGTTCGGCCTGGCGCTGTTCGAGCGCTCGAGGCGACGGCGGAGCGACAGCAGCTGCGGCATAGCCGGACGGGCCGGCCTGGGGTGAGGGGCGGCGGCACGTCTCCATTGGCAGCAGCGAGGCCAGACCAGCGTAGCTCGTGGAGTCACGAGGCCAGCTGTCGGACTGCCCTCCTGTAAAATTAATCCATTAATTTCATTCAATCCATTAATTTTTACATTTTTTTTTGTAATGGTAATGTGTTGCGGTTGGCAAAGAGCCGGTATTTGGCACCTGCAATACATGTAAAACCTTAATTCTTTTCCCAGTCGCTTTTGGCTACTGATGTTTGAGTGCACGCTTACATCTGTGGCTGAAATTACGGGAATCTAACTTAGCTTCATAAATTCAGACTTCACTTGAGTATTAGTTACCTCAAATGCATTTTCTCAAATTACAGAGGTCCTGGTGGTTGACGCTACTGTTCGGCCTGGCGCTGTTCGAGCGCTCGAGGCGACGGCGGAGCGACAGCAGCTGCGGCATAGCCGGACGGGCCGGCCTGGGGTGAGGGGCGGCGGCACGTCTCCATTGGCAGCAGCGAGGCCAGACCAGCGTAGCTCGTGGAGTCACGAGGCCAGCTGTCGGACTGCCCTCCTGTAAAATCAATCCATTAATTTCATTCAATCCATTAATTTTTACATTTTTTTTTTGTAATGGTAATGTGTTGCGGTTGGCAAAGAGCCGGTATTTGGCACCTGCAATACATGTAAAACCTTAATTCTTTTCCCAGTCGCTTTTGGCTACTGATGTTTGAGTGCACGCTTACATCTGTGGCTGAAATTACGGGAATCTAACTTAGCTTCATAAATTCAGACTTCACTTGAGTATTAGTTACCTCAAATGCATTTTCTCAAATTACAGAGGTCCTGGTGGTTGACGCTACTGTTCGGCCTGGCGCTGTTCGAGCGCTCGAGGCGACGGCGGAGCGACAGCAGCTGCGGCATAGCCGGACGGGCCGGCCTGGGGTGAGGGGCGGCGGCACGTCTCCATTGGCAGCAGCGAGGCCAGACCAGCGTAGCTCGTGGAGTCACGAGGCCAGCTGTCGGACTGCCCTCCTGTAAAATCAATCCATTAATTTCATTCAATCCATTAATTTTTACATTTTTTTTTTGTAATGGTAATGTGTTGCGGTTGGCAAAGAGCCGGTATTTGGCACCTGCAATACATGTAAAACCTTAATTCTTTTCCCAGTCGCTTTTGGCTACTGATGTTTGAGTGCACGCTTACATCTGTGGCTGAAATTACGGGAATCTAACTCAGCTTCATAAATTCAGACTTCACTTGAGTATTAGTTACCTCAAATGCATTGTCTCAAATTACAGAGGTCCTGGTGGTTGACGCTACTGTTCGGCCTGGCGCTGTTCGAGCGCTCGAGGCGACGGCGGAGCGACAGCAGCTGCGGCATAGCCGGACGGGCCGGCCTGGGGTGAGGGGCGGCGGCACGTCTCCATTGGCAGCAGCGAGGCCAGACCAGCGTAGCTCGTGGAGTCACGAGGCCAGCTGTCGGACTGCCCTCCTGTAAAATCAATCCATTAATTTCATTCAATCCATTAATTTTTACATTTTTTTTTTGTAATGGTAATGTGTTGCGGTTGGCAAAGAGCCGGTATTTGGCACCTGCAATACATGTAAAACCTTAATTCTTTTCCCAGTCGCTTTTGGCTACTGATGTTTGAGTGCACGCTTACATCTGTGGCTGAAATTACGGGAATCTAACTTAGCTTCATAAATTCAGACTCCACTTGAGTATTAGTTACCTTCCTTTAGTTGCACTTAGTCTAGTGCTATTCCATCTCTGAAAATAATTTTAAAAAATTAAAAAAATTAAAAATTGTTACTATTCAAATAGAACCTCTTATGAACAAGGTTGTATTTGAATCTATATGAATATTTGTTCTATAATATAAAAAAAATGTTGTCTGTGTCATTATGCATTGATTTGTTAAGAAAGAGTAAATGGGTTCACTTTTAGAAAAATTGCTTTTTATTATTGCATAAGTATGAAGGAGAAATATTGTTTGTTATTTAATTTCTGTTAGATATAAACAGTTGCACATTTTAAGTGATTTATAAATTACATAAATATTTACTTTCAGTTTTATAGAACAGTCTTTTAATATTGCTGTTATTCTTTCATTCCTTACACATACTATTATATCTTTTATTAGCACTGTAAATGTAAAGATATCTCAAATCATAACTATAAATAACATCATGTGACAATCATATTAAAATAAAAAATTACTCTTAATCTTGGATCTGAGGATTCTTGAATCTGCAATTAATCAATCAATCGTTTAATCAATCGTAAATTTAAATTTTGCTTTTGCTTTTTAATTAAAAATCAACAATAGTGTTATATAAAGCAATATACCCTATATTGCTTTATACAGAATAAACTTGCTCTCTTTTGCTATTTACTCCCTTTTCATCGGAGTCTCATTATAAAAAACTTGACAATCATTTTTAAAGTTCTAATATAATACAATGAAGTATACAACTTCAATTAAAAAATACTTCTAAAAAAAAATATTAAGTAGACCATTTAAGTTATGTCCAAATTATTCATAACTAAGATAGATACACACTTATGATCAATTAGAACAACTTCTAGAAAACTTTCACTTTAATGTTCCATTATTAATCATTTATTGCACTACAAGACACTAGAAGCTATATAAAATCGCAAGACATATCCTTAATATAATAATGAATATAGCTAATTCATCAATCGAAATTAATGTACATATCATAATTTTTATATAACGATAACTAAGTCAAATATGAAATAAAAATTATACTGCATGTTAAAGGTTTTAGGCTATCCATGCAAGGTTAGGTTATTATATTTAGATGTGAGAATGTAAATTTTAAGAAAGCTCTTACTATTATTGAGATGCACAAAATTCATTAAAACTCAACACTTACATTTATATAATGATTAAGTAAATCCTCTTCTTATTGTTTTATAACTGCACGTTTCTTCGTTGTTATATTTCTCATTTTAAGAAATATCTCAACAGCTACTGGTGAAATAAGACTTGATACATTTAATTTGCTTCTAGTGATATTTGTTTCAAGAATTTTGCTAACTAAATTAAAACAAAATTATACATTTTAGTAAAAATTAAAGTACTAGAACTTTACAACGGGAAATTTAAAAATTTAATACACCGCCCATTCATTAATAAAATCAACTTGTTGTCTTGTTATATGATAGACAGTCAAAATGAGAATGAGTGCGTAAAAATATGTATGTAGGAGTGGAGCGAGATGCAGCTGAGACTATTTTCATACGATTCATTCATAAATACGTACATGTGCAAGAGGGATGCGAGATAACATGTGTTGGCGCCTGTAGTAAAACCGCCCTGGTATGTACTAAATACTAGGGCTGTGAAAAAATAATCGATTATTTTTTTCAATATAATCGATTTTTAATAATCAGCGCATCTGTTATTATTTATTGAAAGTTGCCCACTTTCATAAGCCTTTTTTGTAATTAATGATTAATGTTAAAAAGGCAACTTTTCAAATAGTCGGAAAAAAAACTTGATTATTACGAATCAAAATAATCGTTTTCTCTACTCCATGTCACATCCCAAAATAAATACAAGATACACCGACGCCATCTACCAGGAGGAGTAGTATTTGTAAAGAAGTATTTTCATACCATAGTCTATAATCTATGTCTCAATTTCTCAATTTCTCAAACTATATTTTTGTCTTTGAACGTTCACTATGTTTGTGTAGTGTTTTTAACTTTCGTTCCCGTCTCTTATAATGGTTATCGTTACTATTCGTTAAAAAAAATACGATATGGCATCATCGAGTAAATTGCCCGGCACTGGGTTGGAAGATGTTGGTGTACCTGGGCAAACTTTTCTCAGAGACGCACTAACAAGTTGCACTGATCCTCTAAAAGCAATAGAAGAGTTTCAACTAGAAAATGGTATATTGCTTCCATCTCTAAGACCCATGCTGCCTCTACTCGATCTCCACGGTGTCCGTAGATTAGACTTTCATACATCCGTGTTAGAGGAACTAAGGGACAAACTAATAACACACATAAACGAAATGGGGGGCCCTAAGGATAAAAAAGAACATGAGAAAAAACTCAAGGAGTTGTTATCCAAAAGTTTTCCAGTTGTCAAAGTTAAGGCTCTCAGGCCAGTTATTATGAGTATTTTAAAAAATACGAACCACATTGATGATAAATATTTAAGAGTACTTGTTCGTGACAGAGACTTGTACAACGATACTGACACAGAGGTAAAAAGACAAATTTGGCAAGATAATCAATCGCTGTTTGGTGATGAGGTGTCTCCACTGCTGAGCCAATATATAAGAGAGAAAGAAAATATATTATTTGACCATGAAAACTTATCGAATTTGTTTTTTTCACCTTCACCAAAAGTAAGGCGAAAAGGAGCTGTGATACAAAAGCTAGCTCATATGATAGGCACCAGCATAAAACTTTATGATATGGTACTTCAGTTTCTTCGCACTCTGTTCTTAAGAACAAGAAATGTTCATTATTGTACCTTAAGAGCTGAACTTCTCATGGCCCTGCATGATGCAGAAGTACATGACATTATATCAGTTGATCCATGTCATAAGTTCACGTGGTGCTTAGATGCATGCATAAGGGAAAGGAATGTTGACATAAAAAGGTCAAGAGAACTACAAGGGTTCCTAGATAACGTAAAAAAAGGTCAGGAGCAAGTTCTTGGTGATCTCTCTATGACATTATGTGATCCGTATGCTGTTAACTTTTTGGCAACATCAGCTATAAAAATACTGCAACATTTAATTAATACAGAAGGTCTACCAAGGGATAATACAATTTTAATTCTTTTATTAAGAATGTTGGCACTGGGTCTAAGTGCTTGGTTGATAATTGACTCACAAGAATTCAAGGAGCCTAAGCTAGATAGTCAGGTGGTAACAAAATATTTGCCAGCATTGATGTCTCTAATGGTTGATGATCAAGTCAGAGCATTGCATAATAAACTGCCGCCAGATGAGCGAGAATCAGCCATCACCACTATTGAGCACTCTGGCCCACCACCAGATGCTTGCGAGGCTTATATGAGAGAGAGTGCAGTGTGCGGAGTTTTAGCAATGTACTATACACTTCATGCAGCAAAACTGAGGGACAGGGGAGCTATATTAAGAATCTTGAGTATTCTAGGCAGTTGTAAGGATGGCAGGGCTTATGAAGATCCATTTTTACATGCAATTGTCTCTCTATTAATACAATTGCCTGATGAGTTTCAAGGGGAAGATTTCAGCACTGTGTTATTTGACGAGTTTTTCTTTGCTGGGCTCTCAAAGGACAATGTAACGAGACATTTATTAAAGCTTATATGGTACATACACCCTAAGTTGCCAGAGACCAGAATACAGACCTTGATGAAAGCGTTGCAACCCGGAACACAACATAACGAATCTGTTCACAAGCTCTATGAATCTTTACAACAGAAAATGCATTCACAAGTTGAACCAGTTCCGAGCACAAGTGAGATGGAATATTTGGACTCTCCTCTTATGAGTGTCCCTACCCCTGCACCTTATCACATAATGTAGTTTTAAACTCTAGCTGTATTTAAATTTGGATATTAAATTTTATATAAAGTTAACAATTCCACTTTATTTATATCTATCAAGTCCATTTATTTTTAATATACTGAATGTATATTGCTTTGCTTGATATAATATGAATATAAATCACTAGCTTTTACCCTCGACTTCGTTCGTGTGAACTGTTGTCACATGATAGATTGATAGTACATGTACAGTATTTCTCTACTCCATATCGAATGGTATTATGCATATAAACCTTCCTCTTGAATCACCCTATCTATTAAAAAATACCGCATCACAATCTGTTGCGTAGTTTCAAAGAAATAAGCATACATAGGGATATATGGACAAACAAAGAATGTGAGTTTGTTTTATACTATGTAGTGATGTCTTTATTTAAACTAGTAAACCGTTAAACAAGTGTAAAGGTACTTGAATTGAATTGAATTGATAATTACATATGAAACTAAATTATTCCACTGTAAGACAAAATTAAAACTTAAATTTTCTATTAACATTAAAATTTCAGAAAAAAATTTGATTAAGTAAGTTTTTTTTAATTTTGGTATCTAAAATATAAGTTTGGTTGTATATCAAAATCCTATCCTACTAATATTATTAATGCGGAAGTTTGTCAGTATGAATGTATGTTTGTTACTCTTTCACGACGAATCCGCTGAACCAATATCGATAAAATTTAGCACAATTATTCCTTATACACCAGAATAACATACAGGCTATAGAAATCCTGTTAATTCTACAGGAATAGGATGACATTATAAAGCGCCATCTATTATCAACCTATCACGCGACAACAGTCCACGAAAACGAAGTTGCGGGTAAAAGCTATAGTTAAAAGGATAAAGTGAACAAATGATAACAATTATCATTGTAAAACATTTTATTTATTAGTACTGACTTACAATAAACTTTAAAGATAGAATATTAGAAAAATGAGTAAAAATAGTAAAAGTTCATTGGGCGGATTAGAAACTGAGCATATTTAGGCAGTTAACGCTTAGCAAAGATTATTGAGGTTTATTAAGATAAAGTTAATTTTTCAAAGTGAGGGTAGTATTTATTTTCATGCATGGTGTTCACGACGATCTGGTTTTAAGTCCAGCGAATGCAAGGACCGGAGTGATCTAGAACGTTCAAATAACGAAGGGTCAGTATAAATTGGTTCGCTGCCATCGTCGAACGCGTTCGCCAAACGCCCTGAAGATCCTGCTTCTTCACCCATTTCGGAGAAGTTTCTTCCCAATCCACTAGAAACAAGAATAAAAGTTAACAATTTATCCAAAATATTTTAAGGCGCCCTTATTAATAACAAACTGACAATTATATAAATTTTAATTATTTGCGAGAGATCGTTATCTTGTCTTTTGGATCGGGATTATAACTACAGGTATCTTTTAAAACATGGACAAAAATAATATACCACCAATTCTTAAAGTGTAATTGAAATATTAGTTACAAATTCTAATTGTTTTTTTTTTTATTTGACTATATGAATATGTTAGCCCTAACGGCTTTTACAGTGTTAATTTGTGAAACAGGCCCTTATACTTTTCAAATTCGAAATATTCTTTATTCAAATAAACTTGTAAACAAGTGCTTTTGAATCGTCAACTCTACTGCTCCTACTCACTGCTGCTGCTACTCTCTTTTAAATGAAGAGTAGTTGTAACTTTAAACACGGTGCTGTATATATATGTATTTACCTCAAAGAAAAAGGTTTATGAAGGTGTGAGGCTGAGAAGAGCGACGGACGGTTTGGTCTGGGAGCGGGCGCTGCCGCTCGATGAATAGGCGCCGATGTTACTTCTATGTTCTTACGTAGCACACGCCAATATCGTCTAAAACATTAATTTAAAAATACACTCATAAAATCTTGTAAAGATACACTATTTGGTTTTAAATTTCATAATGTAGTATTTAGACGAATCTGGAGTGCGAATATATAATTTAAATAAATGATATCAGTTTTATTTGCTATGCCGTGTTGTATCCGGCTGAATGGAATACCACACTCATTTCTTACGGAGGTGTCGTAAAAGGCGACTAAGGTAAGTTGATCCGCCGTGTGATATCCAGCTGAGTAGAATAGACTAGTAAATGATAAAGGCAACTTACTTGTACAAATTATATCTATCTTAAACTACTTACACGCTAGGACTATACAAATCATGCCCACGTGTAATGTTACCAAGAATGCTGGCAGCATTTCCGCGCTGAATCGCTAAGCTGATTCTTTGTGCGAAAAAGGAGCCAGCCCTCTTGTCACCTGAAGAGACAATTAATTAATTACTTACTTGTAAATATAAAGTGCAGCAGTGAGCATAGCCAACAAAAGAGACAGGAGTACGCAAAGAGCTACCAGCAATGCTCGATAGTGGTACGGAGATACGCAAACTCCAACGGCAGCGACCACCGGAGATGAATCTGCAGCGCCATTTTCTTCGAGAAGTTCGTTACGATTGTCGAACACCTGGATAAGTAAAATTAAGTAAAATCAGTGTGTCTCTAAATAGATAAAATCACAGTAATTATGACAAATATAGCTGGATAAACATGCTAAATTCTAAAACGGGTATCTCTGTTTTTAACATATGGGACATCTGCACATACGGTCGTCCGTCCCCAAAGTAACTTAATAATTATATAATGGATGGCAGACAATTGGTAAAGTGTTCGCCTTAGACGGGAATCGAACCTGTGACCCACGGAGCTGTAGTTACTACCACCTGCTTCAAATTGGCCAACCAACATTCGAGTAATTACTTAATCGTCTACTTTCGTTTACTACATAAATTACCTTTCTAGCATTGTTATAAAAACTTTTGACTTTTGATCAAATACTTATGCTATAGCTCATTAAATGTAAACGATGCCCTGTAACCCGCGATTTAAAATTGTTAAAAAAATCTCTTCTAAGTCTAAAAAGTATAGCTGAGACTTTATATCAATTACCATAAAGTGAAATAATGTTAAAGAACTTAACGTTTAAATATAAAAGCCTTATAAACTTATTCATATTTTACTGCGCATTAGTATATATATTTAATACCTTTTCTATAAAAACGCTTTTTTTGTAATAGAAAACAATAAAATGTAAAAAAATCCAACATTAGCGAAGAATTATTACGTGTAATTGCTGACTAGAATTACAAAGGCGCATACAGATGTTCTTGTATTTACTACTAGATGTCGCTGGCGGTCATTTATAGTTTAGTTCAACATGAATGGAGAGATTAAGAGGCCGTCAACTGTAGGCGACATAAGGTACTTGTATATCTGTTATTACTATCGATAATTATTAGAGAAACAAGAGCGATTCAACTTTAGTAAAATCTAAATCAAACGTTACAAAAACACTGCTCTTAAAAAATTCCAAATATATCTAAATATTATCTTTATCATGTATTCAATGTTTTCTAAATCTAAAAATGTTGTAGCCTTTACCAGAAATTATTGTCATTAATTATGATACATAATAAATATTTATTACATATGTAATAATTCTTAAACCTCTCTACAATAGCATTAGGAATTCACACTTATTTAATTCGTCTCAAATATTCTATAGAATTAGGCGTTACTTATGATGATCCATAATAGAAAAGTAATAATAAAACTATTTCGAATTATAGCAAAATAATTTTATTATTACTTTCGTAATTTGTCTTACACATAATTTACCTCAATCATTTTTCTAACATGGCTTGGTGTTTCCACTTCGTCTTTTAAATATTTATCAACAGTTGCCTCTTCATATGATATTTTGAAAACGGATGTTTCGCTCTTATTGTCGGCCTTGTCCTTTGCATCTTCATCTAGTTTAGCGTGTTCAGCTGTGTTATTTTTATCGGATTCAACAGTTGAATTGACATCTCTGCGTCGACGTCCAAAAGATGGTTCAGAACGACCGGTGTGACTTGGGCAGTAAGCCTATAATCACAATTTAAATTTTTAATACCGTCAATATTTATTACGATCCTTATAAAAAAAAATGTATATTGTAAAGCTAAACTTCTGAAAATAAAAATGGTCAAAATCCAGTGGATTAGAATAGTATTAATTGGAGTCAAAGTTATCTACAGACAATAATGCAATCAAGTATCCAATAACACTGAAAATTTATCGTATGTTTGACTAATACCTATAGCTAATTAAAAAAACTTTAAATAAAGTTAGACTAAAATTACTACAAACTATAACTATTAGTTAAAAGATCTTTCACTACTTTATAAACGCTATATCTCCATATATCCATAGATTTAGTTTTATCCAAAATCACTCAACATCAATTATCCGTAGCTTGAATAAGGGATTTGAGTACCAAAATCAGGGTAGAGAAAGAGTCTCTGATCTGCAACTCGAGCAATCCTACTGATATTATAAATACGAAAGTTTGTATGTATGGATGTATGTGTCGGCGAATTCGGTGAATCAATATCGATGAAATTTGGCACAATTATTAGTTACACACCAGATAACATATAGACTATAGAAATCCTGTTAATTCTACAGCAATAGGATGACATTAAAAAGCGCCATCGACCTATCACACGACAACCATCCACCCGAAGTGACGCGTAAAGGCTAGTAATAACGCTCATATAAATCTTTAAAAAAGTTCCTTATTTAAATATACAACATTTTAATAGAGATATGTTAAAATGATGGTATTGTTCCAAAGTTACTCATATTCAAGCATAGGGTTATTATACTAGAGTAGGTGATAGGGATAGGGATAGAGGCAGAGTAGGAGAGTGTCACAATACATAATCAAAGGGAAGGTGAAACACGTCCTACTTATCTTTGATAGACAGATAGATATAGTCTCATTTACTTTCTCTTTATTGTTATAGGGCACATTTTAAGCTAACTTCCCGACTCTACTATACTATGTATTTAAGAACTATCACTCTTAAAAGAAAATTGACTAAGTATTTTTATATACAATTAATATCAATATACACATAGATACATAGACATATAATAATTTAATCGAACGAATTCTCAGGTTATTCATCTTTACGAGACTTTTTTGCTTTCGCTATCAATTGGACCGAATATATTGGGATTGACATTTTGACGTTTGATTTGCCATATGATAAGGAAAACACGTTTTGGCCAAAATTAATTCTGACATTGAGACGTATTAACTCCTGACATTGATGGCAATATTAATTATTCATGTGCTCAAAATACAATCAGGTTTTACAAATCTTTTCATGCCGCGCTCTTAAGTCAAACCAATTCAAAACCATCCTTATTCTAATAAGCTTTTAAGCGCTTTTGAATTGTCAAGGTGTGAATACATAGTTATTTCGTTTCTTTTTTATGAATATACTAGCTGCGCTTACGACTTCACCCGCTTGAAAATCAGCGTAATTAATTAAACATAAAAGTGGTTATTGTGATTTAACCATAACAGATAGAGACATGTTATCACGGAAATTCTTGTAGTATTTTCGTAAATCTACAATTCTCTAGTACATTATTTTAGTGTACCTCTGCTAGTTTACGCGGCAAACACGACTAAAGTTCCCACCAATCGAGCTTTTTTACAACTGCGCGACCTTAACACAATTTACATAAAATCGTAATGCACTTTTAAAGAACCTTCTGGAAGAATAGCACTACTTTTAAGTAAAAACAGTACAAAAAACTCATTCAATAGATTTTGAGTAAATCGATCACATACATACAGACAGCTTTTGGGGAGCTTTTCTATTATCTTTAATATTTAACTGAGTTAATCTTGTATGTACATACGTATAAATTTTCGGAATAACGGAAACGGCTCCAACGATTTCCCTGAAATTCAGTATGTTGGGGGTTTTAGGGGAGAAAAATCGATCTAGCTAGGTTTTATTAAAAAAAAAAATCATTTTATCCCTGTTTTTGGGCATCAAAAATACTAAAATTTACATTGAATGTAAAACAATATATTTGCCGTAAATTTTTAAGTCAGCGTAGCGTATTCGGGAAACGGGCTGTCTCTAGAAATGAAAATACCTTGGATCGAGCCCCACCTATCATTTTTTCTTTTTTTTTTGAAGTTTCTTTTTTTTTATATCTTTTAAAAAATTACCGAGAAAATCTCGGTCACCAAGGTACTAATATTTATAGACTGCGGCATAAACAAAACTATTCTTTCTATACTAATTAAGTATTCAATTAAGCAGTCATAATAAAATGAAGAGACACAAATAGGCAATAAGATGTAAGATAACCCCAACTGACTCAACGCTAACTGGATGGTATGATTGAGATAAATGTTTATTTTTACTCTCATAATGACGTAAATGTTATGTTTGTGTAATGATTATCAGTTGGCAAATGGAAAAACATAATTATTCTTATTTACTTATACATTGTTAACATAATATAAACACTACAAAAAAGCATCTGCAGATAAATAACATTTTCTTCTTTCGTCCATGGATCGTCTAATGTTGGATATAGGTATTTTTAAGGAATTTAGTCACCATACGACCTTTTCCCTTTTGCAGAGACATCCTGCGACCTTTTCGAGATATTTATGTAGTGAAGGTCTATGAAGACTATGTTATTTTGGAATACGCGTCAAATAATTTTTTTTATCTACGGATATCTGCTATTATAATTTGATCACGTAAAGAATTACCGAATTAACTATTTTCATCACCCACTATATTTTGAGCTTTTTTATAAGGGTCTAATTAGCGACTAGATTTTGTATATTTAGGGAGTCATTTCTGATTTGGACACCTAGAGATTTTTAATATTAAGGCCGACATCCCGTCACTTTTTGCACGGGAAAAGTAATTTAGTATCAACGTACTTTCAAATTAAATAATACGGTAATTACTATACCTATATATTAATAAATAAGCTGCTATTTATTTTACTTTATTCAAATATCAATACAACGGAAGACAACAAATTCATTAATTTAATAAAATCATTTATCCTACTCTAATACTTGTTTACTTACCGGTTGACATCCATCTCTACAAGTTCTAACCGTAGCTTCAAATACTAAGAAATTAGATTCCGGTATTTTGAAAGCATTAAATCTAGCTTCCAGTGAATCACCGTTTCGTCCTTTGTCTAATTCTGGGAAAACATCTGGGTCAACAGGGCATCTGAAAATGGTTTTAGTTTTTACAGACGATATAAAGAAATATTTATTTGTACTTGTTTAAAACATTTCTAACTGTAGACTTATTTGTACCTGTAAATAATGGTTTTCGGACTTTAGTGATAACAAAAAAATGAAATATTCTAATAATAATATACTCGAAGTATATTTTGGGTTGAAAATATGGCAACAATATTTCAAACATAATCCGAGTTACGCCTTATACAAAGCAATAACGTTTGATAGAGTATTATCATTACAGCAAATGGAACTCGCTATTCTTTAATATTAAGTTATTAATCAAAGATTTTGCAAATAAAATAGCAAAAACTTATTATCAGATATAAAACACACGTTTGTTCATAATAATCATTAAAAAAAAACTTCAAGAGTTAAAAAAACATCTCATAACGCTTACCCGCCTCTATCAATGAGTTGAACTGAACGTCCAGAATAAGGATCTCTCGCAATTACATTCGTTGCAAATATATCTGTAGCGTAGTTATAACCATCTTGGGCCTCCAGCCTAAATGTCAAAGGATCTCCCACAGCGATCGTAGTCGTCGGTCTTCCTTGGTATAAGATTAGCAATCTAACCTTTGAGTTAAGAGAGCTTTCCTCAGGCAAATACTCTATGGGTATAGGACTGCCAGACCTGTCAACGAAGTCATAACCAAAACTACGGTTAAACCTTTAATAAAGTCTTCTTAAAAATCATAGGTGACTTTGAATGAAACCGAACCCATATTTACTACCAACAAACCAAAGCAATGTCTTGTTTATATCCTTAGAAATAAAAAAATATACGTTTGGGTAGAAACAGTTGCAAAATTAAAGAGAATGAAATACAATTATACATCCAACTCAGGATCTCACAAAGCAAACAAGATAAAGTAGAAGACAGTTCCAAATATAAAAACAACGGTTTCATTCAAAGTGTTTAGTTAGTAGCTGTTAGTTAATAACAGCACTCACAATAACATAAATAAAATATACCCATATAGCACGCAAATAAATAACAATGACCTACACTAACTACCTAACACAGACAACAAAACAAACACAAATGCAAAAACTAAGTCACACTCAAACAAACATAGACAGGCTGGAAAATAAACTGAAATCCCAAATCCAAAATATAAACTAGATTCCAAAATATAAGAATCATATTACCCTGAATTCTGAAATATTCAACACGCTTCACTGTAAATCACGCAAACTGTTAACTGTTAATTTATGTATTCCACAAAACATTTCGGTCTATTTGAAAAGTAGATTACGTTGAACAAAAAATTTATAGCTAAACACGGATTTAGTTTTGGCTCAGACACCTACATTTCAAATAGACATCGTTACTTTAACACAATCATCTCACCCAGCGCCAATGTAATTCGAAGTGACTACAGCCTCAGCAGGTCCTCTAAACAAGCAGGTCAAATTGAACCTTTTATCCCTTGATGTCTGAACGTTGTCACTAAATTGCACAACCACGATGTTAGTCATTGTGTCACCATACTGAAAATATTATTAATTAAGTTAAATTTAATTTGATTGTGCAGAAGAACATACATCTATACAAATATATAAAGCTGAAGAGTTTGTTAAAAGCTGAAAACTAGCAAAAATAGAGGAGCAATAAAAAATATTGCAAAAACGGCAAAATTTAAATCTTTCCTTGGTTACGTTAAATAATAAAATAAAATCGGTTATGTATATAATAGACAAAGTAGGAACCGATATAAGCTTACTTACTTACTTAAGATTACTTAATAAAAGAATGCGTGGATTTAGCTACTCTTCGTCTCTGTACAAGACAGTAATCACTATATGTAACTAGTAATAAGAAATTTTGAAAAGAGCAACTGCCGAGTTTCTTGCTCGTTTTTCTCGGTAGGAACAGCTTTCCGAACAAGCAGTGGAGTTGACGATTCAAAAGTACTTGTTTAGAAGTTTACTTGAAACTATTTTGAATTTGAATCATCACTTCATTTATAGAAGAATTAAATTATTTCTAAATTCTATATTTACCCGTTGGGTGCCACATTCGGGGTAACCATGAGCTCCTGTGATACGAAGTATATTGGCGACGCCGCCATTGCCACGGAAAAAACAACGGTCATAAAAGCCATAAGTGTACATGCGTCCATAAAAACCTTCAGGAAGCCGCAAAGTAAATTCCATTCCATCTTCGTTACAAACTTGCGATACTAAATATTTAAAAAATATATTTTTTAATATTAGGTTTAATTATATTCACTAAGTTCACGATAATTTCACCCAATTATTTTTTACTAGCGGCCTACCCTGCTTCGCACGGGTATAAAATATATAGCCTATGTCACTCAGTGAAAAAAATGATTAAAATCGATCCAGTAGTTTTGATTTATTCATTACTGCCCGTGGCCCGCAAGCGTTAAATTTGGATAAAAACAATTCTCTCTCCCTATACCAAGAAGATTTCCTGCTATCTTTGGAATGTCTAAATTCATATACTACATATTTACATTTTACATTTTTCCCTATATATTTTATGTTTAAAATTAATTACAGAATGTCTTTATATACAACATTCATAGCTTTGTTATCATTAGACAATACAAACATGTTTTCTTTAGAGGTTACTCTTAAAAGAGCGACATTTAGTTGCGCGTCCGATCGCTGCTAAATTCGAAGTGCTATAGGGCGAAGCGCGGCCTCCTCGCGGGATTTTAAAACTGTGATATCTTCGAAAATGTTCATTTAAATTACATGCTGTAAACGGCCATATTGATCTATATTAAATCAACAATGTATTTAACGTACTTAATTGGATAAGAATTAATGCTATATTGTATAAAAATTGCTTCGAAAATAAGGCATTATTTTTCGTATAAAAGTAAATGACAAAAAATGCTATTGTGGGTTATCCATAAGAGATAGACATATACCATCCCGGACTTTTCTGTAGACTTTTTCAATGTGTACAAATACTTAGTACATCATTTTGATCAATCTCGTAGGGTTTAGCCTGCGTTTGCAATGTAAGCGAAAAAAAAGTAATTATTTACGACATCACATAAGAAACCTCAAAAATTACAGTATTTCTCTACTCCATATTGAATATTATTATACATTCCTGTTGAATCACTCTATCTATTAAAAAAACCGCATCAAAATCTGTTGCATAGTTTTAAAGATTTAAGCAGTCATAGGGATATAGGGACAAACAAAGAATGTGACTTTGTTTTATACTATGTAGTGATAATCCCTATAGCATGATTCAATATTCACGCGCGATGGCTTATTATTAGCGTATTTCATATATAACTTTGGTGTTTCTATACCGATTTCAATGAGTCTTTTTTTATACAATGGTTAGTACTATTCACTTTTTTATTTAGGGATGACTGAGAGTGATATAAATGTAGGAGTAGACAAATATAACCAGAAAGCTTCGAACTGCTAAGCTATCGGGAGTTACACGTGTTATTGTGAGTCAACCATAAAAGATAGACATATGCTGTCGTGGGATATTTTTTATATAATTTTACGGAGAACATTTCCGTCATACATGATTTCTGTGTAGCTTTAACCATCAAGGTTGCACACGCGACGGAAGCTTAAAAAATGGAGTAACTTCTCCCGTTTTCCCTACATTTCCCTTCACTGCTCTGCTCCTATTGATTGTAGCGTGATGAAAAGTATACTATAACCAGCCCAGGAGTATGATAAAAAATTGTACCGAGTTTCGTTAAAATCCGTCGAGTAGTTTTTGTTTCTATAACGGTTATACAGACAGACAGACAGACAGACAGACAGACAGACAGACAGACAGACAGACAGACAAAATTTTTACTGATTGCATTTTTGGCATCAGTATCGATCACTAATCACCCCTTGATAGTTATTTTGGAAATATATTCCAGTTACAGAATTGACCTCTCTACAGATTTATTATAAGTATAGATTACCATCTAGACATTCTTCGGCGCTACGTCCAAGTGCTCTTTCGTAGAAATCATATTCATTTGCCGTATTATCAAAATGAGCTGGATTTGCTGCGTCCAATTCGCGTGTGTCACGATCACTCAGTTCACAATTGTCACGAGGTTCGGCTCCATAACCTACATCCCTAAAAAATAATACAATAGTAACTTTATATTACAAGCAGTGTCATATAAAGTTCCTTTTTTATTCCTCTCTCTAACGGCGTTGACAGCGTCAAGGAGAAGCTAAATCGGGAGGATATTTGAGAGAGCGAGTACTATAAGACTCAAAACTTCTTGGGATCGTTCTGTTAAGGTTGTCCTTAGATTCTACTAAGAGATTATTTAGGGTTGGTCAAGGTCTCTATAAAGATCTAGGTTAGGTGTGAACTATGTATAGGCTAGACTGCCAGTCGTGATTTTGGGATCTCCGCTAACGTGACGCTCATATAAGACATTTGACTCCAATACAATTCTTGTAAAGTGTCACTTGCGAAGTAATAGTTTAGCCTAGCCTTGCCTTGCATAACATCGAATAAAGACGTTCCATGATGGACGCTGGTATATGTTTGGTAATACAAATTAGTACCTGTAGTTGAATGACCGACAAATGAAATCGCGGGCTTCAATACATTCGCGTTGGCAGTGCGCCAGGGATTGAGCGGTTGTGAAACGACGGACAAATCGCCGTTGCATGCGCTGCCGACCAACTTGTCTAAAGCTGTCTTCTTCACATCTCGAGCCCTGCCAAGGTCTCTGGCCGATAGGAGGTCTTCCGCCAATCGGCCCACCGATCGGACCGCCTATTGGTCCCCCAATGGTTCCTCCAATGTGACCACCAATAGCACCACCAACTGGAGCATTTACTGGTATTCCAACGGGTCCTATGGGTCCATCCGGTTCATATCCACCATAACCTCCTCCACCTATAAAATGAGTGAGAATTGTAATGTTTTAAATTCGAATAAACAGAAGAATGACATCATTATCACCTTCCTGCCCTTATCCCACTCTAAGTTGGGTCAGCACAACATGTTGGCACATAATTTGGCTACGTATTTTACGGCCGCCTGCCTGACATTAACTTACCTTAATCATATTTTTCAACTGTTCAGTAAGAAAGATGGTAGTCTAGTACTTAACCGGATACCACACGGTGAGTCAACTTACTTTAGTCGCTTTTTACGACACCTAGGAAAGAAATGAGGGTGGTCTATTCTACTCAGCCGGATACCACACGGCGGGTCGAATTACCTTAGTCGCCTTTCACGGCACCTCAGTAAGCAATGAGGTTGGTACTACTCTATTCAGCCGAATACCACACGACACAAACATATATTTTCTAAATAACGAAAAAAGTTTCATAAACTTACCAATCGGTCTATCTAAGCCTTGAGATGGATAACTTCCACGGTATCCAGTAGGTCTTTCTGCAGGTCGTCTGACTCCAAACGGCGGTCTAGAGTCTACAGGGTACCTATTTATCATAATAATTACATTATCAAAATTATAAATCGCAGTATAAAATTTACAACATTGTTAAAGTTACCTGTCTGCACCAGGCCTAACTCTATCTGGATAACGATCTCCGGCCGGGAAACGGTCCGCGGATGGATAATTTTGACCGTAATATTCCCCTCGTCCATAACCTAAACGTTAATTGGATAGAGATTAAAGATTAAGGATTTAAAACTATTCATTAAAAAATAGACATGACGGATATGAACAACAACCTAAAAACATAACAATCTCCTTTGACTCCGAATTTTACCCATTTGTTATTAAACTTAATAATTTTATTATTAATCGTTTTCACGTGCTGTCTTTACTACTGTTAACATATCTACATTTCGGCGCCAAATTATTTCATTCAGACGTCGCAAACAATACTTAATTTCAATTACTATCAAAGAGGAGTATAATATGTATATAAAACATATCATATATATTCGTATAACATATAAGTTGTATGTATATAAAGTCATACATATTATATTTGACGACTCAACAATTTGTTTGTTCTTTCAAACGAATTATGAGACCGTTTACTTCTAAAATTTATTCATTGATCATCAAAATCAATTACTTCCAATAATTAATAATGAAATCAAAGTTGCTTCTTAAGCGATACTTTAAATAAAATGATAATATAATTATATGTTATAAATAGATAATGAGATAAATATTAAAAATATATTAATATTTAAATTAACTTCTTACCAGGAGGATATGATGATCCGGTCGGCGGATATTTATCATACATATCAGGATAGCGGTCACCGCCCAAGGGAACAGGATCTCGGTTTACACCAACGGGGTACTGAGTGAACGGGTAGCGACCCCAATCTCCACCTCCGGAGTAGCGGTCCTGATCGTATCTATCAGGATATCTGCTAGACCACGGTCTAATTGGCCTGCCCCTATCTGGTAACGGATACCTATCTCGGTCTACTAGGTATCGATCTGGAGAGAATCTATCTGGATAAACATCGATAGGGTACCTACTGACAGGGTACCGGTCTGCAGTTGGGTATCTACCTATGTCATTAGGTGGGTCAATGGGAAACCGTCCGCCGTCAGTTGGGAATCGGTCACCTATCGGGTACCTACCACCTGGGTACCCTGGATATCTATTATCTACGCCTGGTGGATACCGATCGATTGGTGGAGGGTAACGGTCAGACGGGAATCGGTCTGGCCCAACGCCAGGAGGGTATCTGTCGTCCGGATATCTGTCTGCTGGATACCGGTCGCGATCGCCAGGATATCTATCAGGGTAAGAATCGGGGCCGGCTGGATACCGGTCATCTGGGTAACGGTCAGGCCGGGACGGATATCGATCGTCATCATAGTACCGGTCATCGTCCGGATAACGGTCCACGCCGGGCGGATATCTGTCCCGATCACCTCCACTACTACCACCTTGAAGACAAAACAAAATTTTAATCATAACAGTTGGTACTATTTTTCATGTTAGTCACTAAATATCTACTAATAAATACTATCCTTGCCAATCTAACTTAACTACATCTACCGTTAATATTGAGAATTCCCACAACCAAACAAAATACTTTATACAAAAATAACAAATAATTATCTAAGAATATTTTAATAAATACAATTTTATACTTATATGTTCGTAGGATGATCGTTTCAATCCACTACATCTGACTTAAATTACAAATAAATTTTATTATAAAGGCTAGTTCAATTTAATGATAACGACAGTTCATGCATAACATACATTAGGTACTTTAAGCCAATCCCCTCCATCATTAAGCTCACTAATTCTATTAGAAAGATTTTTTATATTACAATAAAAATATATAACATCGACCATCAAATAAATAACTACAAAGTTGATGCCATGCGTCTAATCGAACCTGATGAATTAGAACCCCAAGACGATTTGGTCCCTCCTCCTGAGCCCCCGGCGTCGGTTTCTCCACTTACTAGCTGATCTAATACAACAATGTGTTTATTGATTTAAAATAGCCTATATCTAAAATAGCCTATATATATCTATAGCCACAATGGAACGACCCAAGTGCTATCAATACGCCTCCGCTCCATATAGCCATATTGGAAGATCCGACTGCTAGGCATTTTCCTGCGCGCCATTCTTTTTTTTAAAGAAACGGGTGGAACTTACTCATCACGCTGATCTAATACGGATTTGTAGTCTATACATATCCTAGGAATTCTCCAGAAATATGCAGCCTATCTCCTTTCCTTCACCGAAAAGCATGTTTTTTGCGGCCTATTACTATTACACTTCTGGTAATAGTAATAGGCACTTCTCCTTTTTTGGGGAGAATGATTGGAGCTGTGACCTAACACGCTGCTCCAATGCGGATTGGTAGGTTACACATCTCTAGAATTCTCTTGAGATATGCAGGTTTCCTCACGATGTTTTCCTTCACCGAGAAGCGTGTAATAAATTGCAATTATCACTTAGACACATAGGTAAGTTTTAATAAAAAAACTCATTGGTGTCTACCCGGGTCTTAAACCCGTGGTGAAAAGCATTTAATAACTTGCAAATATCAATTGGGCAAATGAGATTTAACAGAAAAATTCATATATTTCAATCCGGGGTTTAAACACGTGACTCCTGGAACTTTCAGACCGTTTGCCGATTACACCTATAATCATTTTTTGTGTATCCAATCAACGTTATAAAAGACATTTGAAAAGCTTCTTACACTTTTTTCCTCCTCTTTGATAACTCTGATTAGTAGCTCAATGTCAGACGGATCCACTTAAGCTAGTTACCATTTATAACTCAACAATAACAGGGCTATTGCATATCATTCGTATTCTATTACGGTTAAATTATCCGTCTTGTTGATCTAAATTTCTAGGAATTGATCTAAATTTCTATAAATAGCAACTGCACTACGCATTTACAACTTGTTTGATGAAATTCATGAAATTAGCTCCATTTTCATTACTACCATACATAGGTATAATACTAAGAATAAAAACTGTTAATATGAACAATTTAAGAATAGCTTTTAAGATTAGCTACAGATAAATGCAGTTGCCTCTCAAGATTAAAATTTGCCAAATTATTAGCCAAATAAAATAACTAAATTACGTACACATTGCATATTATCTGCAAAGTATAAGTATCATCAGTTTAAAGGTTAAATCCGCCATTTATACAAAATTTACATAAACAATGCTAAAATGATACGTTATATGACTTAAGTTTTTGATAAATTACAAATTAAAAAGGATTATGCTTCAAAACAGAAACATCCGGACTTAAATTATTTCAGTTTCTTCATTTAAGATTTACAAATAGTTGTATATAAATAGGAACATAAGATTTATAAATAGTTGACAAGCAAAATAAAAAGTTATTCGTTCATCACTTACGCATAAGGTTTTCGTAATAATCAAAGTCTGGATCATACAGGAGTCTCATTCCATCCTTTTGGTTGTATCTGCTGAGCCTGCAAGTCCTTGCACGGTCGCTATACACCGCTGATCTGTTTTGAAATATCATTTCTTAAGATGACTCCTAGTTTAAAGCTGTATATCGTGCAAACTAAAGCTGTCAATGATTTTAAAGCTTTGAGGCCTGTTTAAAACGTTATAACGCTAAGTTTTGTAGATAACGCAGAAAATCTGCTAGATGAATTTTCTATGATATGCTGAATGAATAAATGACGATATAGGGTAAATTAGGTGATATAGTAAAAAAAGTAAGTAAGTTGTTTTGAGTCCTTAGTCACCGAAAAGCGCTTGGTCTATTAAACCTCCACTACACACACTATCTCAACAATTGTTTCGCCCCGTAACCAAAGTTTCATCAGGAGGTACACTCCACGACGAAATTGCAAGCTTCCCTTTGTTGTGGCAGTGGAGGTATATAATGCGTTTTTGCGAATCTACCACATATTTATACTAATATATAAAGCTGAAGAGTTTGTTCATTTCTTCGATTGTTTGAACGCGTATATCTCAGGAACTACTGGACCCATTTGACCTCTTTCCTTGCGTGCTCTGAGTAAACGGTAATAGTTATTAAAAATCATGTATTACAAAATTGTTCCTCCCTTAAAGTTCTAAATAAAAGTCCGGGACAGCATATGTCTAGCTTTTAAGGTTAACCCACTTTAACCATTCTTATGGTTATCAAAAGACTATATTACGGTTTTATTTTCCACGCGGGCGGAGCCGCTGGCGATTTTTCTTTTAATATACCTTATAAATAACATACCTATAAGGTATATTAAACAGCGATATTTCGATGTCAAAACTATTTGTCAGTAGAGGCCACTAAACAAACAATTTGTTACCTAGTAATATGTGTCACGGTACACGCTGACTATATCGTCCAATGAACTTTGAGATTATTTAAAGACAGTGCCTCGTGTTACGGAACTCGTGTTGGTGTAAACAACATCATATCGTCAACATAAATCACGTTTTTATAGAGATAAACTAAAGTTTAACGTCTAAGTTTTCACGCCGAATTTATTCTTTAAACGTCTAGAAATGGTTATCTATTTATGATTAAAGTTTAAAGTTAAAGATAGATAAATGAGACCTAGAACCTAGAGAAAGAACCTAGCCTTTATTTAACACCACAGCTACGCCGTGTGGTGTCCGGCAGAAAAGACGAGTACCACCTTCATTTCTTACCGAGGTGTCGTAAAAGGCGACTAAGGTAAGTCGACCCGCCGTGTGGTATCCGGCTGAGTAGGTAAAACCATCCTCATTTCTTACCGAGGTGTCGTAAAAGGCGACTAAGGTAAGTTGACCCACCGTGTGATATCCGGTTGAGGAAAATAGACCACCCTCTTTCTTACCGAGGTGTCGTAAAATACGACTAAGGTAAGTTGACGTCGGTCGTAAAATACGAAGCCAAATCATGCGACAACATGTTGTGCCCACTCTAATTAGCGTGGGATAAGGGCAGGAGGAAGCATTTAATAAAAATTTTAATAATTAACAAAATTTATTAGTATGTATATCTGTCTTATTCTTTTGGAACAACAAATAATTTAAAAGTAAAAATTAAAAGAACGTCTCGCTGTTCCAGAAGAATAATGACGCAACTGCGAAAACTAAATTTTATAAGAGATCCAAACAACAAAAAAAATTGAAATACTAACAGTGAAAATAAATTAAATGAAAAAAAATAATGGCAAATATATGTGTATAGGTCCATAGTATTGCTATACTTTTATTTTAATCGAATGTTGTACGTATTACCTACTATTCAAACTATTCAAATATTTTTCCTTTTTTTAGGTGTCCTATAAAATTATACTGCGTCCATCATATTACCAGTCTTTTGACAGCTCACGCTCATTAAGTTTTGTATTGCTTACGTACAAATATCATACAAATAATATTTGTACTTTATGGATGGGTACCGCCCACTTAGTGATGTCACACATAATGGTTACTACGATTATGCCACAGATTAAAAATAATCGGTAGAAATCGATGTTACGAGTATTAAAAGACATTTAATAACATTATATAAAGTTTTACTTTCTTCTTAGTTAATACATGAATACAAATAAAACAATCAGGATATTTTAATTTATTTTATTAGCACGAGTCGTCGGAATGATAATCAACACTAGACTCCTCCGATGAGGAGTCTTCAGTAGCAGTTATTATTAGCTCTTGTGTAGATAATATATTATCAAACGCAATATCACGTTCCCAATCAGAGAATATTACTCTTTTAGTTCTTTCCACCACACTTGCCCAGTTCTCGGCCGTTACGTGGGTGCAAGCATTTTTTAGCAATTGCAACATTTTATTCGCTGTGAATGGGGGGCTTGTATTGCATCTCGCAGCATGCCCTTTTACTTGTGCCCATATAAGTTCTATTGCGTTGTACTGGCAGTGGTATGGAGGAATCCGAAGAACAGTATGGCCATATTCTGCTGCCATTTCATTGATTACATAGCGTTTTGCTCTCTTTTTGGTTTTTAATATTTTTATTAATTCAACTTTTAACATTGAGTCGTCCACATTTTCTCCATTGTCCCGAAGCCAATTAATTATTTCATGCTTTTTATTAGCCTGTGTTGGCATTTTGTCAATTTGACGGGAGTGGTAGGGCGCATTATCAATAAAAGTTATTGATGGTTCTTCCAATGAAATGAGCATTTTTTTGAACCACTCTTCATACACATTTGCATTCATCTCTTCGTGGTAGTCATTTGATTTCTTCGATTTAAATGCCAACAGTGCGTCTTGTACAAATCCTTTTGCTGTACCTGCATGGCAAATGATTAGGCGCTCACCTTTTCCCATTGGTACTGAGGAAGTGGAATCAGCAGTATCATCAGTCCAGAAACGAGATAGTGTGTGGTTAGCGTTGAGCCATGTTTCATCCGTGAAAACAATATTTGCCCAATCTTGTATTTTCTTTGCCTCTCTTAAAAAATCACAACGTGCTATAGCTATATCTGTGCGTTCCATTAATAATTTTCTTTTATTTAACTTTTTATATGAAAAGCCAATTGTGTTCAAAACTTTGACCAAAGAAGATTTTTCACCATGAAATAGACCACTTCTTTTCAAAGAAACAATAAGTTTTCTCAAAGTTGGAATTTCTTTTCTCAAGTAGTAATCATATACATGACGACGAATAGCGTCAGCGTCAAAGTCATCAACAGCTGTCACCTTATGAGCCCGGCGCTTTCTTTTTGGTGTAGATGGTTTGTTTTGCTCCAAGCCGCTCCTGCCGTAGGCATCAGTAGTGATTTTAGTCACAGTTGATAGACTGATCCCCAACGCGGCTGCAACACGGTTTCGGACTTGCGTGATAGGTATAAGAGGTCCGCCATTTTGATTTTCTTGCTCAAAATACTCATGAAGTTTTAACACTAACTGTCTCGATTGTGCTTTCAACACACGTCCTTTCGGCATTTTCAAATAAATACACACGGATTAACATTTATTTTCAAAAAACTAAGGCAATATTAAATCAAAATGTTGATTTCTATATCTGTTATTAGTTTACGTAGGTTATCATTAATCGAATTACTTAGGTACGTAATTCGATTAATGATAGTAGGTACTATAATCGGAATGGTATCGCATACGAGAATCTTTAGGACATCACTAAATATGTAAATCGTCAATCTGTCAAAAGATGGTTAATATAATGGACAGTGTATATAGTTTTAGCAGTTGCGTAATTGTTCTAATAGAACAGCGATATATAAAATTGTACTTCGGGAAATACTTGACATCAGTCATGATTGAAAACTGTGATCGAAATATTATCAGCTAGCATTATAGAGTGATATTATTTGTTTGTATAATATAGTCACGTTTCGAATAACAGATAATTTACATAGGCAAGCAAGTGCACTTCACACGATAATTATTATAGTTATATATAGGGTTGCCAGCTGTACTATTAATAATAATAATATTGTTTTTCACCAAATTATACTTTTTTGTTGATCAAATATAAAGTACCCATAGAAAATAAAGATTTCATCAAATATGCCCAAGTAGTTCAATTCAATTCAATTCAATGGTTTTTTTGAAAAGATGCCGTGTAGTATCCGGGTGAGTAGAATAGACCACCCTCATTTCTTACCGAGGTGTCGTAAAACGCGACTAAGGTAAGTCGACCCACCGTGTGGTTTCCTTTTGAGAAGAATAGACCACTCTCCTTGCTTACCGAGGTGTCGTAAAAGGCGACCAAGATAAGTCGATCCGCTGTGTAGTCTCCGGCTGAGTATAATAGACCACCTTTCTTACCGAAGGGTCGTAAAATACGACTATGTTGCCATCAGGCAGGCGGTCGGTCGCGAAATACGTAGCCAAATCATGTGACAACATGTTGTGCCGACCCCACTTAGAGTGGGATAAGGGCAGTAAGAGATTTATTTGGAAAGAAATGGTTACAAAAGTGTTTGTTAAAGTTAAATACAATACAAATCTGTCGTGTCGGACGTCCAAAATATAAATTACTTATAATTAGTAATACTTAATTAGTAGTAATATTAACGTAGTTAATTACTAGTAACTTAAATATTGCATTATTGAATGTTTTATTGATACTACACTATTATTCACTATGACAACCCTAATCTTGTTAATTAGTTACCACGCACGTATTATACAATAGTTTAGTATTGGTAACAGTTATCTTGTTTGTCACATAAACCATTTCTTATCAATATTTTGTATGACAGTAGATTTGTATAAATTTTCATATATGAGTTTTCAAATGTTTGTTGTATACTACATTTACTCATACAAAATAAATTACGATTAATGAGGTTAACACCATTAATAGTATGACGACTCCACGCTTTGCAATTTTGTAGTGGAGTATATCTCCTGATATGCTTCGGTTGCGGGGCGAAACGATTTTTGAGTTTGATAGAGTAAAGTTAACGGGTTTTGAACAAATAGTAACCAATTATTCAAGATATTTTGTGTTGGTTTGTGTTAATATAAATAATAAATTACAAAACAGGGTAATTAAAGTGGAAAAGTACTAAGAAAGAATAACAGATGCGCTGTTTGTGAAATTAGATTATAATGTGGCCGATTTGTCAGCACTTACATCATTGGCTACATTGGTTTCATCCAAGAATGCGAATCTAATGAATGCAATGAAAACAGTAAAAAAGCAAAAGAGGATACCTAATTAAAATAATCGATTTTTAATAATCTATTATTTAAAAAATATATTTTTTATTATTATTTTTTCACATCCCTAACAAACACACATAATCAGACTTTCGCCTATAACTTTAGACTAAAGATATAAGGTGATTAATATTAGATCATACCTGCATTGGAAACTTGTTTGTCTCAAGCATTCGTCCAAGCATTCGCTCAGAGCGGCCAGTGATTTCTGAATGGAACTCGCCGGTGATCCTGCTGTTGCGATACCTCTGGAAGGCGGTGTCCGGTCTCCGTCCCGGCGAGAACAGGTGTGACGTCACGCTGTTGTCCGGGTACTCGGTCCCGCGAGCTGTCACCCGATGAGAGACTGATCATTGCGAGAGAAAACCTTATTGTGGTTTTATGTTACGTGGATATCATTGCCACTTATTCAGGACTAGCAATAATTACATGCAATGTAAAGAACACCCCTACAGCCCTACAAATTCAAATAATTCTTTATTCAAATTGACCTTTACAAGCACTTATAAATCGTCAAATTATGCTACGACTGGTTCGGAAAGGTGCTCTTTGTGGTGAAGAACCAGCAAGAATCTCGGCGGTCACTCAATTCAAAATTAAGGATTACAGTAATGTCTTAATTAATTAAGAACAAATTAAAAAATTTAACAGGGATAAAACGAGGTTTTTTTTAAATAAAACCTAGCTAGATCGATTTTTCTCCCTCAAAACTCCTACATGCTGAATTTCATGAAAATCGTTGGAGCCGTTTCCGAGATCCGGAATATATATATATATATATATATATATATATATATATATATATATATATATATATATATATATATATATATATATATATGTCGCATCCTGGCAACCAACATTCCATCATTAAAAATATATTGAAAATACGTTGAAAATAGAAGGCGCAGCGGTGACAGAATGCAGACCTATATAGTGTATTATCTATGATGCAGACGACGCATGTATGAGATGAAGACAGAAGCTTGTCATAGCGCAGTTGTGAAAATTGTTAAGAAGAATATAAAGTTGAAGATAAGCGTTGTACTTTTCCATATGCACGATACCCTAATTACGCCCACTAATCTCTAAGAATAATGCCCAAGATACTGATAAGTCTACATCAGTCGTGGGATTCAATCGTGCAAATGGATGGATAGTATGAAGGGACTATGATGACTCACAATGGCGGATACTATAAGAGTTACGAAATAAAACAATTCAAACACCAAAAACAAAAAGGAAAAAAAAATCCAAGTGAGACGAATAATATCAATCGGCCGAAGTTTAAACCCGATAAATGATGATTTTACGTAAAATAGTGGTGTACTACAGCTGACTTATACTTGGACGGAAAAACAAAAGAAGATACATTTTCTGGAAATTTCTGCGGTTGCACTTATTAATTTAAGCAATGATAGATCAATGGATGATTAAAAATCATTCTGTATATGCCTGTTTCGTGTTACGTATTTGTTGAATTGTTGGAAGAATTTAAATATAGTGCAAACAGCAGCATGAACGGTGGTTACGCATTTGGTACAAAATTGATATATGACTGCAATGGCTTGCATTCACACCGGAGATATCTTCGCGTCAAAAGCTGCACTAGGAACTACAAGTATACTTCTATTTGAAACGAAAGTTATTTATAGAGGATCCCAGATTCAACGCGATCCCAATTCAAGCGTCTTAGTCGCGATCAGCAGTGCGCAGAAAAATGGAGTGTCGCAAACGGATTTTGGAACCAAAAGACTATTGTCTGTGGTACTGTGGTAAGCTCTGGACAACGACGACAAGCAGATTACAAATTATTTGTGTGCTACAGGTGTAGCAGGCTGGGCCACGTCGCGAGTGGCTGCATGGCCAATAGACCTGCTCTTTGAGGTACCAGAACACCGACGTGTAGACTGTAGACCAATGTCTGGTCAAACCACCATCAGGAGCTTTCACATAATTTGGTAGGTGTTATTACTTTGATTTGTTTCTGAGCCTGGATGTTCTCTCATAAAAGAGACTATAGCTAAAAAATTTAGTTCGGAAATAATTAATAATGTTGTCATTAATAGGGATGGCTAACAAGAATGTTTATAGTACCTTACAAATGATTGTCAAATAAAGTAAACGGTTTTACAAACTGAAATTATAAAAAGGGGGTGAACTGTTAACCTTTTGCCAATTCAGCTATTTTAGTCAAAAACATAATGTGTCTTATTGTCTTACAAAAATACCTGAGAGTCAAGTACCTATTGATAATGACAAGATTTGTGATAACGTAATTTGTGTTGATGTTTATACAGACGGGTTCTTGGTTCGGTGGGTCGGTGACTGTACCAGAGAATCGTCTGTAGCCCAGTAGAAATCGGCATCTGCTCAGGGTGGTCCGTGGGTACGCAGTGAGCGATAGCTCTGGGGGTCGATGACACCAGGGTATCGTCTGTAGCCCGGTAGAAATCGGTATCTGCTCTGAGTAGTCCGTGGGTACGCAGGGAGCGATAGCTCTGGGTGGTATAGTCGGGTCTAGCTGTGTAGCGATGGCCGTGAGTCATGTGGACTCGTTATCCCTGAGGGAAGACCCTTCTGCTGAGACAGAAGTGGTAGACCACGAACAAGATACCTGGGTTGTTTTTGAAGTACATTCTGATAGGTTTTCTGTTTATTCTTATAATGTCATGGCGAGTGTCAGTCAATGGTACTCTGCCTCAGTACTTTTCGTATGCATTATGGGTTTGGCATGGCCTTATATTTTAATTGTTGGGTTTCATAGTTCAATGATCAATTTATGACGAGATATGATATTCCTTGTTTTGTACGTTTATTAAAAAGATCTAGACCTCAATGACTCAGATGTTGTAGGATAGGCCGAACGGAATTTCTGGGTTCGTTTATTTGTTACAGATCAACACACAGGGACGTGTGTCTCGCAGGATGACCGTGTCGCATCCTGGCAACCAACATTCCATCATTAAAAATATATTGAAAATACGTTGAAAATAGAAGGCGCAGCGGTGACAGAATGCAGACGACGCATGTATGAGATGAAGACAGAAGCTTGTCATAGCGCAGTTGTGAAAATTGTTAAGAAGAATATAAAGTTGAAGATAAGCGTTGTACTTTTCCATATGCACGATACCCTAATTACGCCCACTAATCTCTAAGAATAATGCCCAAGATACTGATAAGTCTACATATATATATATATATATATATATATATATATATATATATATCATCATCATCCTCCTGCCCTTATCCCACTCTAAGTGGGGTCGGCACAACATGTTATAAACACGCTGTTACATGATTTGGCTGCGTTTTTACGACCGGCCGCCTGCCTGACGTCAACTTACCTCTGTCGTATTTTACGACACCTCGGTAAGAATGAGGGTGGTCTATTCTACTAAACCGGATACCACACGGTGGGTCAACTTACCTTAGTCGCCTTTTACGACACCTCGGTAAGAAATGAGGTTGGTCTATTCTATTCTATTCAGCCGGATACCACACGGCGTATATATATATATATATATATATATATATATATATATATATATATATATATAGTCTAGCTTGCCTTGCTATGTTTTGGATTATTTATATAAAACTATTGTCAATAATTCAAAACCTTGGTAGAAAGTTTGGTAATTGTGGACTTGACTCTATGACACATATTACTGCCGCCTATCATCTAGAAATAATATTTAGTATGTAATGAAAAGTAACTTCGTTAAAGTAAGGAGTACCGACCGGGGGTTTGGAGGGGACGAATTAAGGAAGGATGATAAAGGTTAATACGTGGAACCGCATATACAACATGTTAGCTAAAACCACGTCGAAGCTGTTTTCATAATTTTGATCGTTCTTTACTTACAGGTAAATTCGTTTGACGTTTAATTATAAGGCGTAGTAACATTGAAATTATGCAGTTTGTATTATAATTGATTACCAAGAAAGTCTATTTTGGACGAAGAACAAAGTACTTACGATTATCCAAACAAACGAGATCGTAGAAATGATGCGTCGGAGACGCGCTAACAGTCACGTCGTCTTTTTGGGAAACAGAATCTTCTTCGGAGAGTACACACTGCTTGGTCATTGCATCGTGCTCGATGGATCGGCAGAAATATCTGCGGAATTATAAACAAATTTAAAAAAAGATATTAGCGACATCGAATGAAAAAAATTCAACCTTTTTTCTATTCACGACGAAAATGCCTATAGAGACAATTGTCGTCAATTCAGAGATGTATTTAGATTACGCATCCTACTAATATTATAAATGCAAAAGTTTGTGAGTATGGATGTATGTTTGTTACTCTTTCACGGCGAATCCGCTGAACCAATATCGATTAAATGTGTCGCAATTATTCCTTATACACTGGAATAACATATAGGCTACAGATATCCTGTTAATTCTACAGGAATAGACTTAAATTAGAAAGCGCAATATATTATCAACCTATCACACGAAAAAAGTCTACGCAAACGAAGTTGCGGTTAAAAGCTAGTTACAGTATAAACCTAATAACTAGATGAAGTTTCTCTTTTGATCATAAACAGAAGAGGACATTATTGTAATAACATACCCATAATCATAAAACCTTAGTGCTTATAATGTCTTAAAGTCAAAACAACAATTCAACAATTTATGCCGTGTGGTTTCGGGCTGAATAGAATAGACCACCCTCATTTCTTACCGAGGTGTCATAAAAGGCGACTAAGGTAAGTTGACCCATCGTGTGGTATCCGGGTGAGTCGAATAGATCACCCTCATTTCTTACCGAGGTGTGGCAAAAAGCGACTAAGATAAGTCGACCCGCCGTGTGGTATCCGGTTCAGTAGAATAGACCACCCTCTTTCTTACCGAAGTATCGTAAAATACGACTGAAGTAAGTAGACGTCGTATATGAAGGTAGTTACAAAATAAAAATGTTTAAAAATAGAACAATTTAAAAAAAGCGCGCAAATATTACATGCACGAAATATCTATTAAAAACGTATTATGAGGCGAGGAAAATGCACAGCAGGTAGTAATAGGTTGTATAAATAGGGATTAAAGCCAAGAGTTAGGTAAATAGCAGTGCCAAATCGTCACGTATTAAAAGATATCTAAGTATGGAAGTTTCTTTTAACGTAGGTAAATTAAAATACGTGAGCATTAATATTGATCTATTCCATTAGTCTCTTCTGAAATTTGTAAATATATTTGTGCTAAATGACATGAAAATTACTGGGTATTTCTATTCCTGCATATCGAATAGCTTTAAATGAGCTAATCTTGTGTCTATACTAAGAATTCGCAAGAATTTGTTTGTTTGTTTGATTATTTGAACGCGTTAGTTTCAAGAACTACTTGACCGATTTGAAAAATTCTTTGAGTGTAACATATTGCCATTTATCGAGGGAGGCTACATTATCACGCTATGAATGGGAGAGGGACAGAAAAAAATAATATTGCGAAAACGCCAAAATTTATAGCTCAATTGTACCAAATTTCATATTATTTCGGCGTTGTAAAGCGTAACAGCAAGACAGTAAGACATATTGACTTTCACTTACTTTTCAGCACGAACACACATGGACTGGCACTCGTCTAATGTCATATTAGAAAAGACATCAGCTTCGAACGGGCCTCCGAGTCTCTTATTTTCCTCTTTGATGAATACAGCCAAACCATCACAGCGACGTTCAGCTGCAAAAAAAAACACAAATTCTTCAGAAAACTCACATTTGTTTAATTCATAAATATCTAAATTAACTTCTTTCTTATCCCTTTACATATATTTTGGATTTCATTATATTCAAATTCAAATTCAAAATATTCTTTATTCAAATAAACTTGTAAACAAGTACTTTTGAATCGTCAACTCTACTGCTGGTTCGGAAAGCTGTTCCTACCGAGAAGAAACTCGGCGGTTGCTCTTTTAAAAATATAATTCTTAATATTATTTACATTAAGTCGTTACTGTCTTGTACAGGTTCAAAGAGAGCTATATCCACACATTCTTATCTTCTAAATAATCTTCAAGAGTATAGTAGGCTTTCTGTATCAGCCTCTTTTTAACAGTGTTTTTAAACTGCTGTAATGGCAGTACTGAAATTGATTGCGGAATTTTATTATAGAATCTTATACCAAAACCCACAAACGAGTTACGCACTTTTGCAAGGCGCAAAGCAGGAGCCGCAAGCTTATGTCGGTTCCTGCTTTGTCTATTGTATACATCACCTATCGTTTTATAATTCTTTATATTTTTATGTTCATAAATTAAATTGCTTAAAATATAGTTTTCAAGGTATTGTAGTTAAGAAAACGTATACTTTATATATAAATAAATCTATAATAAATTATATTATACTAGTACCTTACTTAAAACGATAGGAAAAGAAAGCTTCATATAATTATACAATATAAATAATTAAATATAAATCCATTTACTTAATAATATTACACTTTTCGGTCGTAGTATATATAAAAATGCGTTACTTGTGCTAAAATAAAATTAAAGAAATATGACTAGCTTCTTGTCAGTACAATTATATATAACTATGGATTATATATTGTAATTAATACGGAGGTAGCATTGGGCATTTTTATGCTTTGCATTATTTAGAAATAAAAGTGTTAAAGTAAATACCTACATATAACTATTTTATGTATTATTATTTGTTACGTAACTCAACACGAACACGCAACTTTTTCATTTATTTCTATATTTATGTCTTATTAAATTAGCAACGAAACTACAAACAGATAATAATACATAAACATTTGGATGATATCATACCTTGAATAAAAAAATGACTTTGATTCCGCGACACGTGCAAATGTTCCATTGTTTGAATATAAATCTATACCTCAGAAGCGTAAGTACCGAAGTTATGTATGTAAAAATAATTCTTAAATTTCATATTAATTGCATTTGATGCTGTCCGCCGTGTGGTATCCGGCTGAGTAGAAAAGACCAACCTCATTTCTTAACGAGGTCTCGTAAAAGGCGACCTAAAGTAAGTTGACCCACCGTGTGGTATCCGGTTTAGTATAATAGACCACCCTTTTTCTTACCGAGGTGTCGTAAAATACGACTGAGGTAAGTTGACGTCAGGCAGGCGGCCGGTCGTAAAAACGCTGTCAAATCATGTGACAGCATGTTTATAACATGTTGTGCCGACCCCACTTAGAGTGGGATAAGGGCAGGAAGATGAATGAATGATTGCATTTGATGCTGTGAATTACAAGACAACATGGACCTCTATGTGTAACCATAACTTTTAAACAAATTAAACATTATCAATCAATTATTTGAAAATCATATGAAGATAATCATAATAAAAACGGTCTCAACATACAGAAACATACTCATACTTGAAACTCGATAACTCCTACTATCCTACTAATATTATAAATGCGAAAGTTTGTGAGCATGGATGTATTTTTGTCTTTCACGGCGAATCCGCTGAACCGATATTCGATGAAAATTGGCATAATCACTCCTTATAAACCGGAATAACATATAGGGTATAGAAATCCTGTTAATTCTACAGTAATAGAATGACATTAAAAATCGTCATCTATTATCGACCTAACTCGCGACAACAACACGCGAACGAAGTTGTGGGTAAAAGCTAGTCATTTTTAAATTTTGGACAGGGAAGACCTTTATTTATTAACATTCCATTCAACTAATGTGTAATTATGTCATAGACCTTCAACAATTTTGACGAAAACAACAACCATTGGATTAGGAAAAAATACTTAAGTCACTCTTTTCCCTTAGTAAATTATGAATTTCGTGATGCGTAGCGTGTTCATAATATTGTGTGCCATTAGTTCTTCACTCCTGATTTATATTATAGTGTATTAAAGGGGGTATATTTACCATTAAGACAAGTATTTTCCAAGTAATCAGCATTATGGTCATCTTCCAAAAGCTCTGGATGTGTTCGTCTAGTAAATCTACTTAAAGAACATGTTCGTAAAGCAGAATCATAGGTCGCAGATCGGCATACAAAACTGAATTCATTCAAACATTTGTCTTCGCATTCCGTTCTGTTGGCGACCATGATTTCCTTGAGATCCGATGTTGGGAGTTTCAGCCGTTTCCGAGCGTGACGTTCAAATACATATCGACGAGATGGGCATTCTCGTTCTGGACGATTGGCTTGAAATAGAACATATTAAATGCATCAGATTAACTACAATATGAAAAATCTTATAACAATTTTAGCTTTATGTACAAATAGGATTGGAACTATGGGTAACAAAGAGTTTTCGAACTTTCTGTATTTGACTGGCCCGTTGGCGCAGTGGGCAGTGACCCTGCCTTCAGCTCCGCGGGTCGCGGGTTCGATTCCTGCCGAGGGTTGGCCCTCTTATATCTATAAATGAATTTGTTGGTCTTCGAGTCTGGGTGTCTATTTGTATTTAAGTATGTAACAACGACGCCTTGTCGTTACTGCAACCAAGCAAGCAAGCTATGACGTCATATCCTGCCACAGCCGTTCGCGCCAATTTTGACGTGGGAGATGTGACACAGCAGCTATGTTTAGCAGCTAGCCCGCGAATAGCGAATGAGAGTTTGCTTTGATTTTATATTTGCATTTTTTATGAAAATAATAAATCAGATTAATAATACTTCTTTTATTAATATTAGTAGTTTAGCAACAATGTATTTAAAAAATCTATATGTAATTATAGAAAATCTTTAGAAAGACCGTTTCGAGGGTAATTCGAGACAGCAACGCGAGCCCGTACAGCTAGTAGTTCATATTAGTATGTTGCACTTTGATTGCAATAATATAATAATCAATTAAAATAGTTAAGAAAATAATGAGCGACGACGAAATCGATATTTAATTGACGATATCATTAGCGTGTAGTTAATTTATTGTTTTAATTATCGACTTATCTCTCTAAAATAATTGCGACCACTATTTAATTAAAAAGTATTTAATTAATTATTACTTAATAATAAATTTCACACGTGTCTCCTTTTACAGATACTAGGTACGTTCGATAATTATGAGGACGAATGTGTCAATTGACACCAATAGGAGAGAACAATGGTCATTGTTCGCGGACAGGTAACATGATAACGTTGATTGATAGATTTAGTAATTATCTAATGTAGACAAACAGTTTTTTCAAACTTATAGCCTTAAGACCTAACATATCATAGAACACTTAAATGGCGCCTATTTAAATGGCTATATTTTCAATGGGTTTATCAAGCAAATGTCATCTTCCTGCCCTTATCCCACTCTAAGTGGGATTCGCACAACATGTTATAAACATGCTGTCACACGATTTGGCTGCGTTTTTACGACCGGCCGCCTACCTGACTTCAACTTACCTGAGTCGTATTTTACGTCACCTCGGTAAGAAAGAGAGTGGTCTATTCTATTAAACCGGATACCACACGGTGGGTCAACTTACCTTAGTCGCCTTTTACGACACCTCGGTAAAAAATGAGGGTGGTACTATTCTACTCAGCCGGATTCCACACGGCTATTACTTTTTTCAAACTTATAGCCTTAAGACCTAACATATCATAGAACACTGAAATGGCGCCTATTTAAATGGCTATATTTTCAATGAGTTTATCAAGAAAATGTAATGGGCTCATAAGCTAAGTGTATGTGTACGGTAAGTGCCTGTGGGACGCGACACGTGATAAGTTAGCCTCGAATCATCAAGAAAACAGCATCAAAGGAAAAGCATGTATCACTCATTGCGAGTTATTTATTACTGTGTATAATTAGGGCCTAGGACCATGGAGACAAAGTGCTAAATATTTTTTATCCGTTATAAACACCGGGTAATTGCCTCTTCGGGTAAGAGACAAGCAACACGTGTTGATAAGTTAGCCTCATCTTCAAAGAAAGTCATCAAAGGAAAATTATGTATCTCTCATTGCGAGATATATAGCTGTGTATAATTGAGACCCTAGGGCCATGGAGACAAAGTGCTAAATATTTCTTATCCGTTTCAAACATCGGGTAATTGCTTCTTCTTAATTGCTGGGTCAAGCTGTTTCTTCTTTGCACAAAGAATCGGCATAATGATTCAATGCAAAAACGTTATCGGCATTCTTGGGATCATTTCACGTGGGCACGATGATGATTTTTTCATTGTATATGTAACTTCGTTGTTAATAATAAAAATTGAAGTATTATACAAAATAGATATTTTATTTTAAATCTAGGAAGATTTTTTAAATTACCTTGGTATTTACCTAGCAAATCAATCAAATCAATAGATAACTAAAAATATGTCATCTTTTTCCAAATTCGTGACGCACTCAATCACGCATTTCAATACAGATTGCGTGCATGCTTGTTTTTAGCATACAGAAATTGGAACAACAACCTTTTAAAGGACAAAAGAAGTTAAATCAGTAGGCATTTTTATTTATCTGGATATAATTTAGATATTGTATTTATTAGACATAAATCGCAAATATACATATTGTACACAGCAACACTTTTTAATCAGTGTATTCTTTCCGTGTATATTTTCAAGTATTGCTAGCAACAATAGATAAAATCTATAGTTTCTAGCAATACTTCATAGTTCTCTTTCATCCAGGGATATAATAGAGACCAGGTCATTAACAGAAATCTCTTTTACGAACGGTTCTCGCGTCTGTTGGTTGATCTGTTCATGTCAGTCATTTTCTTTTTGTGTTTTTCGGTTACGAATATTTTGTTCTCGTTGTTGTTGTAAATTTTGTTCTCTTTTTATAAATCCTACTTTAGATCCTAAAAATATATTATAATAACGTATTAATAAAGAAATCAAATCACAAAAAGAACTCGTTGAATACATATATTTTGTTGTGAAAACTACTAAGTATAGGTATGTACTTCCGATAATGTTACGGCCTTCGAATGTCCATTAAAAATCCAATATAATGCTCAATGTTTTTTAAGTAGCTTATTTCGGATACAATGCATTGACGTATTTTAAAAACATTTCGTTGCTATTCTTTGTTTAACTTAGCCGAGCTGTCAGCTGACCTGTATGAGGAGACACGGGGTTTGAATGCAAATGAATACTTCACTTACACGTTAAACAAATTTCATTGAAATGCACGCTGTTAGGCACGATCATTAGGGTGCCAATGCCCTCGGGAGCGGCCTGTTCTCTCGTCAAATAGCATGTAGACTCCTCGTATTCCGGCTCGGGGCTAAATGCTGCGATGCGAGCTCCAGGCTGGAAGTCTATGGAGTTGCAAGTCCTGACCAGGCTGTTCCCGGAACGGTCGCGAAGACATAGGTCCTGACACTTTTCTAGTACACGAAATGGTGGTGCTGTTTCACGAATCTGAGGAGAATTATTACAAATATATACATGGCTGAAATTTTAATAGGATAAGGTTTGGAACAAATAATAGGGTCCCTGAATTCTATGTCTTCAACAAAGAAGAGATGATCGGAATATATTGGTATAAAATACTTCGTCGTCTTATAATTTCATACCAAACTTAGGTGTTCATAAATCTTATGAGTAATGGCAACCCTTACAAGGAACAGCGTAGTTCATTATTCAAGAATACTTATACGAAATAGTTCCATGAAATAATTTATTTCACAAGTAGACAAGAATATTTTACATAATATTAGAATAGAAGAAGTATACTATACTACTATACAGATTTATACAGACGTATTAATATTTTAATTTAGACTTGAAATGATATGGATGCAGACTGATAAATATCATAATAAGCCGAACCCAGTTTCAAAATTTACTTTGTTTGAAATTTAAATTCTAAATATTCTTTATTCAAGTAAACTTGAAAATAAGTGCTTTTGAATCGTAAACTTTACTGCTGGTTCGGAAAGCTGTTCCTACCGAGAAAAGCCACCAAGAAACTCGGTGGTTGCTCTTTTCAAAATATAATTCTTCTAACAAGTCACATTTGATCATTACTGTTAATTTTGCGCTTTTTATACAAAATTCTTTTGTTAAAGCAATTTTTGTTTTATAGTGCTATTTTAAAACTTTTATAGTGGTTATAATGTACAATACATACAACATCATCGTCGAATCCGTGCAATTGTTGATTTGGCAATCTCTCGTACATTACTCGTCCCATACCTTGGTTGCATGTTGTTTGAGCTGGAAAAAATTGATTAGATGTAGAAAACGAAACTTAACTGACTCAAAACTTATCTCAGCCAAAGTCAGTTTTTGCTTTACAATAATTGTATTGGGCGCGATAATTTTATTGCACAAGAAAACATTATATGATTCAGGGCTCATTGATTATGGAACAAGAACTGCTACACTCAAATCATTAATAAATAATAATATGCTACAATAATAATTCCTAAAGAATAAAAGGCCTTCTACACGGTGAGGATAAACTGCCCGACGAAGGTAACCTTGGTCGGGAGGGATGCGGTTTTGACCAAGGCCGTTAGCATCAACCAAATATCGGTCGACTCGACCGACTTCTACACTGAACATTTTTACATTAACGGGCAGCTTATTTTGATTTAGGACTAGGGTTTCAAATTCAAGCGACATTTTATTAAAGTTGTTAGTCAGCAGACGCCTTTAAAAGGCAAAATGATCCGCTTTATTCATACATGCAAAGATCGTATAATGTGAAAATCTTATGAAGAGATCTAGTGTAAACAGTAGATTTATCCATAAGATAATTTACCATAAAGTTTTACTACAGTCACTAAATTATGATACCCAATAAAGTTATCAGCTATTTGTGCCAAAAATAGCCTGATAAGTTAACTTACCCTTAGCCATGGTGAGCATAGTAAGGGCAGTAAAGGCGTGCATGACGCTCGCCCCCCGGGGCTTCATTTTCTTGCTGTCTTCGTATCTTACGTCACCGACCTTGCATATGGTCCTAAGCAAAACAGGAGTTGATTATCATTCACTATTCAGTCGACAATAAAGTTTACTGAAGTACAATTTATTCTAACCATCGTTGGACTTTTTCAACTGAACAATACAAATAAAAGTCTTGTTGCTTGGATTTGTTTTAACGCGATCTATGCCTGTTTTTATATAGATTTTAAAAAAATCTATACCAACAACTGCATATTTATTATATTTGTACATATAGCAAACAACGGTATCCAGATAAGGATTGTGAATGGAAATTCCATCTCAATGTGTCTCTTCTATTGCCATCTTCAAGTTGAATATAATGGTTATCACCATGGGCATAGTTATCTATAACTATGCCCATAAGATAAGATATGTGAAACCAATCCGCATTGGAACAGCGTGGTGGATCTTACCTTTAACCCTGCTCTCCAAAAAGGAAAGAAAGCCTATGCCGAACTGTGGGAATGTAACTGGCAACTGTTCTTTACTTTTCTATGGGTGTTATGCAGTCAACCCTATGATTTCCAAGCGTGATATTTCAGCATTAAACTTCATGGACAAAAAACATCCATAAAACTTCGATTTTTATTAAAAGAATACAGTGTAGTAGGAATACTTGAAGATACACAATCCAGTTTAGTTTATACTGCATCAAAATTTTGTATTCTAAAAACTAATACTTTTTCTTTGTTCTTAAACTAAAATATATCAAAGTTGTTTACTCGAAGAGACTGAACAAGATAAAATCTATAAATACAGTCGACATTTCAAAACAATAATGTTTATATTTCCACAAAGCTTAGTTGTTATCTATGATATTTAACAATGGATAGTGCACTAAATTGTTAAAAGCAAATATTTTTAATAATAAAAGAAAACGTATCAAATATTTGCAATCAGGATATGATTTAAATGAATTAAAAGGAGAAAAATACAATTCGCTAAAAAAATATTTAACGTTTGTTCTCGGCTATAATAGAGAATTTTTAGAAGTTTGCATAAATCTTTTTTATCGCATTGGCAAAAACATGTACGTATATGGTTTAGATGCATAGATTTATTATAATTTGAGTAAGGGGGCCATTGCAGGCTTGTAAGTGACAATGATACAATACATAATGAAACACATATACCTACACGCTTTTCGGTGAAGGAAAACATCGTGAGGAAACTTGCATATCTCTAGAGAATTCTGTTGATACGTGTAACCTACCAATTCGCATTAGAGTAGCTTGGTAGGTCTTAGCTCCAAACCTTCTCTCCAAAAACGGAGAGAAGAGGCCTATTCCCAGCAGTGGAAGAGTAATAGGCCGCTACTTACCTTATTCCTTGTACACCGTAATAACATAAGAGCTATAGAAATCCTGCTACAGGAATACGATGACATTAAAAAGCGTCATCTATTAACAACCTATCACACGAACGAAGTCGCGGTTAAATCTAGTAATGTATAGCTAAAAAATAAAAACGCCGTGTGGTATCCAGCTGAATAGAATAGTACCACCCTCATTTCTTACAGGGGTGTCGTAGAAGGCGACTAAGCTAAGTCGACCCGCCGTGTGGTATACGGCTGAGTAGAATAGACCAACCTCATTTCTTACCGAGGTGTCGTAAAAGGCGGCTAAGGTAAGTTGGCCCACCGTGTGGTTTCCAGTTTAGTAGAATAGACCACCCTCTTTTTTACCGAGGTGTCGTTAAATACGACAGAGGTAAGTTGACGTCTGGCAGGCGGCCGGTCGTAAAAATGAGACCAAATCATGTGACAGCATTCTTATAACATGTTATCCCGACCCCACTTAGAGTGGGATAAGGGCGGGAAGATGATGATGTATAGCTAAAAATAAGAGTAGATCGTACAAAATTTGTTAATAAACATATACAAGTATAGGCACTTAAAACACGATATACATTCATCGGTTCGTTGCACCAGATGAATGTGATGAGACAATCGAGAACAAGGTTGAATAAATACCACCCAACATTAAATACCGATACCTAGACAATATAGGCTTAGAAAATTACAGAGGTAGGTCATTTTAGATTGTTTGTTTGATCTCAAAAAGCATTTAACCGGCAAAGGACACTTTGAACAAAGCTATTTTGATCTATGTATTTATATCATTATGTCCTTTTACATTGCGAATTTATATACAAAGTGATCTTATTTAAAATGAATTTACACTTTTACCCAAAACATTCATCATCATCCACCTACCCTCACTCTAGGGGGGTTCGGCACAACATGTTATAAACATGTTGTCAAAGTAAAATAGACCACCTTCATTTCTTACCGAGGTGTCGTAAAAGGCGAGTAAGGTAAGTTGACCCACCGTGTGACATCCGGCTGATTAAAATAGACCACCTTCATTTCTTACCGAGATTTCGTGAAATGCGACTACGGTAAGTTGGCGTTCGGTCGTAAAATATAGCCAAATCATGTGACAACATGTCTACCTATAACATGTTGTGCCGACCACACGACCCAGAATGAGATAGAGGCAGAAGGATGAGAAATGGCTTTCATTGTTTAAATATATGTATTAGCTTAGCTAGCTTAATTATTCTTTTTGATTTATTTCTCATTGCTTTCTAGCTTACTGATTGGTTTGGCTTGTGTACCAACAACTTTCTAAATTGCAATAAAATTATTAACAGTACGAACAACCAAATTCGCATCATTAATTTGAAATTCAGTGACCATTAACTTTATCAGAATAATATCAAGTAATGACCGTCAATTTTGCCATTTATTATTGACACATCGTGCGTACAACAAAGGATCTGTTATTATGGTTTTTAACCCGAACAGTATATGTGCAATGGATAGCATGTAATTAAAGTACTGTTAGGCTGTACAGACTGCCTGGACATCGGTGGTCGTTACCGTTATATTCGAAATCGTCAAAAGGAGTAACGGACTGTTATGTGTTTAGTATCTTTGTCGTCATATAGACTTTACTTATATATTTGTTGAATTATTATTTTATAGTATAGTAAATATTTTATTTAATTCTCTGCCCTATGGTTGTCTGGAAGAGATCGCTTTTAGAAATAAGGTTGCCTGTTGTACCTATACATCACTTGACTATCTTCATGTATTATTTTGGTGTGCAATATATCTATCTATCTACATTCCATACTCATATTCAGATGAGAATGTAAAGGTGGATGTGTGGTGTAACAAGACTGGATAAAATACGAAAAAGTATATAAGGAGAAGTCTCAAAGTCGATCAAATCATAGAAAAGACGAGAAGTGAAAGATTAAGTTGGTATGGTGATGTAATAGGAATGAAAATCATGTTACGAATGAGTGTTAAATATAAAGTAGATATGTGACGAGAGACCTAAAAAGACATGGTTGGATTGTGTGAAGTAAGACATGCATGTAAAAGGAGTAGCGACAGAGTTGACGAATGATAGGACTGAATGGAAAATTAAACATGTTGTGACGACTTCACTTATAGTAGGATAACAACAGGAGAATAATGTTTATAAATTAGAAACTGTGCTTGTCCTAGTTAAAGTGTAGATAGAGTAAGGTGTAGATAGGGTGGATTCCAAGAATTCTCTATTTTATGATATTATGATAGATGATTATATTTTGAACTTATATGTACACAAACTATTGGTTAATTAGTAACGTTATTTATAAAGTTAATGGTTTAATTTGATTTAACCCAAAACAAAACTTTTATTAAAATATATTAAGAAATGACCTTTTATTCATAGACCTTTAAATTTTTTTTACTAATTTTATGTTTCAGTTGTACAGAAATTTATAAACTAGTTAATGAATTAATTTACAAACTACGTTATTAAACAGGTTTAATAATAACCTACGTAGTTTCATTTAACTGGTTGCGGAAGTTAACAAAATGTTTGTGGGCCGAAATTAAAAACAGAAATATATAAATTTAATAATAATTTTAAGATGAATCACCTAGGTTTTTAAAATAACAATGAACACCATATAAATCAGAAATCTACATGACAAAAGCGTACAACTGCGAGAATATAAATTTTGGCGTTTCCAAAAATTGTAGCGATGGAAAGCGGATGCCAGTTTCCTGTGTTTTGTGAACGACCGATGTCCTCGTCGAAGCAATTGTAGTTAATAACGTATACTGAATTTTGTGCAATTATCTGTATCGTGAAATATTTTATCGGCTTTAAAGGCTAAGGCTTGCATGTATTCATACACTCGTACAGGTGTCCCGTAAGCAGAGATTATTACGCATACTAAGCTATATATTATTATCCTGGGTCTAATAGTTATAATTTATTTATTTTTTACTCTTTAAGAAAACATCCTAATAAGCAATAAGCATCCTCAATAAGCTGTGGTAGCCCAGCGGTAACACCGTGCGCCTCTTTCGAGGAGGTCTAGGGTTCAAACCCGGGGCAGGCACCAATGAGTTTCTAGTAAAAACTTATGTGTCTAATTGATAATTGCAATTTATCACACGCTTTTCGGTGAAGGAAAACATCGTGAGGAAACCTGCATATCTCTAGAGAATTCTGGTGATGTGTGTAACCTACCAATCCGCATTGGAGCAGCGTGGTAGGTCTTAGCTCCAATCCTTCTCTCCAAAAAAAAAAAAAACGGAGAGAAGAGGCCTATGCCCAGCAATGGGATAGTAACAGGCCGTTACTTACTACTTACTACTAAGAAAACATCCGTCTTACTAATTAAAATGTCATTCATCCGTTATTAGTTGTTTGTTTTTTACGATCTTTTGTTTTACGAGTACAATCCTTTATTTTGACATAATTATAACCAAAAAAATCTTTTGTATCAAAACATAGCACTTTGTCTCTAAATGTATTTTTAAATTCTTACATAGTGTCACTCTTTCTCTCATCAATGATAAGGTCATTGATGACCTTTCCTAAGCCGGTTTGTATTAGATATGTTGTAATCACCTTATACAATTAGGCTATTGACTTGTCCCGATTTCTCCTGCATAATGTACCACACAAGATAGCATTTTCAATTTGGTTGACCTTATTATCAAATACGATAACACAACCTTTTACTGAATGTTTTGGTTTGTTTAATTCACTTAGTCATACTTATAAATATGTAAGTATGTCTTTTTATTTCATCGTTTGTATGACCAACACGCTAAATAAATATTGATGAAATTTGCTACAATTGAAGCTAATGTACCGATCTAATATATGAAAAGGAAATTGTCCGCTTTATCCGTTATTGTAGAAGCTAGATGGCAAGTGCTTCGTAAATAAGCTATTCCTGCGTTTAGACCATAATATTATAATTAGGAATCTGTCTGTAGATATAATGTGTGATTCAGCGTCCAAATTTAAGAGCACCCTTATTTATAACTTCCTTTTGTCTCTTTTATTTTATTTTAAACATAATTCTTGTTTTGTCATTTTAGTAACTATAAATTTATCAATTATGTTGTTTAGGTTGATTACCATTATGTTATGATTATGTTAATCTACTTTTAAATAATTATTGACAATTTGTGCAGCATGTTGAATTCATCTATTGATACTAGCAATCGCCAGCGGCTCCGCCCGGATGGATAGATTAAAACCGTAATATAGTATTTTGATAACTATAGAAATGGTTAAAGTGGGTTAACCTTAAAAGCTAGACATATGCTGTCGCGGACTTTTTATTTTTATTTTATTTTTATTTAGAACTATTAGAGGGGAACAATTTTGTCACACATGATTTTTAAATAACTATTACCGTTAATTTTGCCGTTTTCGTAATATTTTTTATTGCTGCTCCTCTCTTATTCATCTTAGCGTGATGTTATGTGGCCTTTAGCTTTCCTCGATAAATGGACTATACTATAGATGTCACTTTATATAAAAAATAGTTGCATACCGCGTATTTTTAATACAACACAATTGCGTGGGCTAAAATACTACCTATACTCGTATCATCATCTTCCTGCCCTTATCCCACTCTAAGTGGGGTCGGAACAACATGTTATAAACATGATGTCACATGATTTGGCTGCGTTTTTACGACCGGTCGCCTGCCTGACGTCAAATTACCTCAGTCGTGTTTTACGACATCTCGGTAAGAAAGAGGGTGGTCTATTCTACTAAACCGGATACCACACGGTGGGTCAACTTACCTGTGTCGCCTTTTACGACACCTCGGTAAGAAATGAGTTTGGTCTATTCTACTCAGCCGGATACCACAGGGCGGGTCGACTTACCTTAGTCACCTTTTTCGACACCTCGGTAAGAAATGAGGGTGGTACTATTCTATTCAGCCGGATACCACACGGCGTACTACCTATACTCGTATATATATAAACATTTATTTGAACATATTTATTTGAATGCAGAGAAAGTATCAAACCTATTGACATATCCTCGTATCGGACACGGAAGTTCATTCATCTGCTGGCTACTTAACGGGACTCTTTCATGACCAATCACGCACGACGAGATAGTGTGACAACTGCGCCTATTTACAGATGGGTTTGGCTAGGACGGGCTCGTGGGAAAGTACTATGATTTCTCCATCTGTTTTGCAATAATTTGAACAATAAAACTTATATAGTATCATACTCCTCCCTAAACGTCATGATATTGGTTATACTTTATAGAGTTCAGTTGAATAGTCTGTTCGAATGCAACGCACAAATTCTGTCTGAACTATGAAGTTAAGCCGTCAAAATTGAAAGAAGATCTGTAGTAAACTAGAATATATTACATTAGCTTTTACTCGCAACTTCGTCGCGTGATAGGTTGATAATAGATGGCACTTTTTGATGTCATTCTATTCCTGTAGAATTAACAGGATTTCTATAGCCTATAATGAACACTTGAAGTAAGTAAGGCTCTAAGTACCAAAAAATTCGAATTGGTTCTAAAAGCCTTTTAGAACCAAATTGCATACTTAGTTCGAATTTTAATTTTTAGGTACTTAGCGCCTTATTTACTTCAAGTGTTCATTATGTAATTCCGGTGTATAAGTATTAATTGTGCCAAATTTCATCGATATTGATTCCGTGGATTCGCCGTGAAAGAGTAAAAAACATACATCCATACTCACAAAGTTTCACATTTATAATATTAGTAGGGTAGGATAGGATATTGGGCTTTATTTTGTTTAGTTGACAATATTGTTAATATACAGTTAATTGTTTGTTTACAGTTAACTTAGGTAGTAGTGATACTGCCTCCAGCTCCGTGTATAGCGGGTTTTATTCCCACCGAGGGCTAACTTTTTCTAAAAACAAGTTGTTTTTTCTTCAAATTTTGGTTTAATTTTGTATTTAAAGTAATATATGGATATATGTATTTACCATATGTCACCCATGACACAATTATTAAGTAACTTCCCATATATTTATTTATTATTATACATATATAACTTCTCCACTTTTCATGCCAAATCCACCGTAGTATTTTTATTATTAATATTTTTACCCAATTTTTTGTCAAAAGAAGTTAGCAGTTATAACGTGAAATTAGAATTACCAAGGTACTCGTAAAATATTTGATCCTTTTGTAATGTCGTCGTGTTGTCACTACTTAATAAAAAAGGATAAACAAGACCTGTTCTAATCCGAGAGCTACCTGCGAACTTACCTGCTTCATTACAATGAATTTAAACAGAAAATCTACTTCTTACAAAAAAGGCTTCAAAATACAATACAGCTTGTATTTTTAATTTAAAGCATTCAAATTATTTGTATTAGGATTCATGGGTTTCTTTAATTTTTTTTTTTATTTGTCAAATACCACTAAATCGGTGATAATTTACGTACAATATAATAATAATCTCAGGAACTACTGGACCGATTTGAAAATTATTTCATTAATATAGTCCATTTATCGAGTAAGGCTATAGGCTATATAACATACTAGCAATCCTGGCGGCTCCGCCCGCGTGGAAAGATCAAAATCGTGAATCGAATCGTGAAATAGAATCGTGATATATCGAAGAATCTATACTAATATATAAAGCTGAAGAGTTTGTTTGTTTGTTTAATTATTTGAACGCGCAAATCTCAGGAACTACTGGACCGATATGAAAAATTCCTTGAGTGTAAGATAGTCCATTTAATGAGGAAGGCTATAGGCTGATGACGTGATATAACATCACGCTTAGATGAATAAGAGATTAGCAGCAATAAAAAATATTACGCAAAGGGCAAATTTTAAACCTTTCCTTGCGTGCGCTGAGTAAACGGTGAAAGTTATTCAAAAATTATGTATTATAAAATTGTTCCCCTCTAAACGTTCTAAATAAAAGTCCAAGACAACATATGTATGTCTAGCTTTTAAAGTTAACCCCCTTTAATCATTTTTATGGTTATCAAAATTCTATATTAGATACGGTTTTAATCTTTCCACGCGGGCGGAACCGCTGCCGATTGCTAGTTCGTTATACAAGTACTATCCATAAAGTTATTATACTAGAGTAAGGGAATAACCAGGCCTGTATGTAAGAATGTCCCTATAAACAATGAGAGGGAAGATAAAAATCGTATATTTTTCTCATTTATTTTCTGTTTATTGTAATAGGGCACACTTTACAAGAAATAAATCAACACAATTTACGTAAATAAAATAAAAAAGTAAAAAAGTAGCGGCCTCCTCTCTCCGTTTTTGGAGAGAAGGATTGGAGCTAAGACCTACCACGCAGCTCCAATGTAGATTGGTAGGTTACACATATCTCCAGGATTCTCTAGAGATATGCAGGTTTCCTCACGATGTTTTCCTTCACAGTAAAGCGAAATTACAATTATCATTTAGACACATAAGTTTTAACCAAATAATTCATTGGTGTCTGCCGGGTTTGAACCCGTGACCTTCTCAAAAGAGTCGCACGGTGTTACCGCTGGGCTACCACAGCTTATTAAATAAAATAAACTACTCATTAATTTATAATCCAAAACGAAATTCATTCATTATGTAGAATATATTTTAACGATATTTAAAAAGATTATAATATAACAGTAAAATCATCATCTTCCTGCCCTTATCCCACTCTAAGTGGGGTCGGCACAACATGTTACCAACATGTTGTCATATGATTTGGCTACGCAATTTGCGACCGGCCGCCTGCCTGACGTCAACTTACCTTAGTCGTATTTTAAGACTCCTCGGTAAGAAGGAGGGTGGTCTATTCTACTAAACCGGATACCACACGGTGGGTCAACTTACCTTAGTCGCCTTTTACGACACCTCGGTAAGAAATGAGGTTGATATAATATAACAGTCAAATGCCAAATATATAATCTTTAGTTTTACTATAACTCCAATGTAACAAATAGTTAACCAATGAATTATTTATAGTATACTTGTAACTAGGTCTGCCGATTTCGCCCGCGTGGAAATCAATGTGCTACAAAGTTTTTCCTTAAACACAATTTACATAAAACCGAAATGTAATATTTAATCTAGACGTCCTGAAAGAATTGCACTCTTTTAGTAAAAACTACAAAAGGCCGTTTAGTAGATTTTGAGAAAATCAATCACATATATATAACTATATATACGTTTATTAGAATACCTAAAATATTATTTAGGAAATTTCACTCACTATTCACAAGCAATAATTCATTCTTTTTCTTACTAACATGATAAGATTATTTTATAACAAAAATTTTAACTGTAAAATTAGCTTTACTCTTTAATATTTAAATGAATTAATCTTGTACGTATATATATTTTCGGAATCTCGGAAACAGCTCCAACGATTTTCGTGAAATTCAGCATGTAGTGGGTCGGTCACCTAGGTACTGAGCTATAAATGCGGTACTGACGTAATAAGCACTGTTTGGTGTTGCTATACTATCACTTCATATTTTGTAGAGTCGTATTTCCTTACGTCTCCGTTCTTCGAAGGAAGAAAATAATTTTGTCAATTCTGGATATTGTATGTATGTTAACTTGTATGTAAGTTGTTGGCGTAATAAAGAAAGAAATAAATAAATATTTAAAGGCATTGTTATGATGCTATATTGTTGTATCTAAAATGCATAAGTCATATTCCACTTTACATAGGACTTTTATCGCAGACGATAATAAAAAGTTAAGATTATATCTTATGTAACATAAACTAATTACAAAGATAAGCCTCAAAATGTCTAACTAATATCCGTAATGCTTATCACCCTGTTATTTGTAATCTTTTTTGTACTAACATTGCTTTATAGAATTAAGCGTTACTATGCGGAGATCCAAAAAACAAAAGTAATATAATTGCTTCTATCGCGGATTATAACAAAATTATTTGATTATTACTTTCATGTCAATATTGCATTACTCAATTATTATACGCTATAAACAAGGACCATCAATTTAATTTGATTATTTAATTTTATAACATGTTATAGATGATTCGAAAGAATGTAAACCACATTCATTAGAACTATTTAGTTAAGAAGTCCGTCATAGGCTTCAATTTTAGAGTAGAAGGTAAGTTTAAATCAATAATAAGGCAAATTAGCTTAATCGAATAAGGACTTTAGTAAAATCCAATTTTACTATAATCAATTATTATATAATTTCAAAGCTTTCTTCCTCTAAAAGAAAACAATAACTTTACATAATTTATTGAAGTACGCATTGCTTTATGGAATTCCATAGTACAAAAGTTATGGTTATAACTTTTGAATAATTTTAGTATTTAAGAGCCTATTTCACAAGTTACCAATAAACTGTCAGTTAGCTTATTCGGAACATATCTAACGCATATCTCGTAAGTTTGCGTTTCTCAGGTTTCCGATAGGTTTATTCAGCACTTAAAGTCCCTAATAAGTTAACAGGTAGATCATGTGGCTGATATTTTGTTTATCCGCTGGATAGCAAATACTTATTTTAAAATGGCCGCGATTTTTTTTTATTGTTCACTTTTTAGTCTCTTTTTAGAAACATTTATCTGCTACTTAGTTTATTTATCGGTTAACTATCCGACACTTTATCAGTAACTTGTGAAACAGGGTCTAAGTATATAATAATATTAGGTAAAGTAAAGTAATTAACCTTTGGAGCTTTTTGTAAAATTACATCTAAATCTATAACTGAAACTTACTAAAGCTTTTCAGTAAACTCGCCTACGTTCCGTAGCTTGTCGTAGCACTTTCAAACAATCACACTTAACGGAATAACTGTCTATCTGTCGGTCACTTAGGTGAACCTCACGGGCGCATCGCAGGCCGGTCCAAACTAAATTGTGGACATTTCTACACCATAATTCAGTTAAATTACATCAAGGGGGGGACTGACAATGGGAGAGTATGAGCGAATAACACCGAGGACATGCATCGCTAATTTTCCATAGATATGCTGACACCGATGACCGAGCCGAAATCATCGTTGATGGGTGCTAGTCGCTCACGAACATTCTATATATTAATGTTATACTCATTTAACTGAGTAGAACAGACCACCCTCATTTCTTACTTAATACTTACTTAGGTATGGTATCCGGCTGAGTTTGATAGACCACACTCATTTTTTAAGGAGATGCCATAAAAGACGATTGAGGTAAGTTGACCCGCCGTGTGGTATCCGGCTGAGTATGATAGATCTCACTCATTTCTTAAGGAGATGTCATAAAAGGCGATTAAGGTAAGATGACCCGTCGTGTGGTATCCGGCTGTGTAGAATAATAATCACCCTGTGTAGAATAATAATTACTAATAAAATATCACCCTGATTTAATACCGAGGTGTAGTAAAAGATGACTAAGGTAAGGTAACCAGTTCTCTCATTTACCTGTAAACAAAAGTATTTTATTACATTTTCAGTGGCACATAAAGCTTACAAACGGAAGTTGCTATTCATAAGGAAAGCATATGTACAGTAAAAAAATTTTTGAATTTAACAGCAAATGCACTGACTACTATATTAATGAAATAACGGTTCTAAAACTACTAAAACTGTAAATATTGGTTTTTAGAGGAAATACATTTATATTATAATAAAAGTACATAAACAATAGACTTTTACTTCTTGTAATGACGAATGCTACGTACCTAGTAATTATGGGCATTTTTATTAAATAAAGCTACGCACATATAATTGTTTAAGTGTATAATAGAACGTTAGAACAAAAGGCAGTAAAATAAGCAATAAATACTATAAAAAATGTCATAATTTATTAATGACATCAATAAAAACTCCAACCATGTTTAACCATTGATGTAGAATTGTAAAAACTTGTAACATTCGTCATAATCTATAGATGGAAGTATACAAATAACTTCATATACTAAGAACTTCAAGAGTTTACAGTCACCAATGGAATATATAGTTCTTAAACTTTTAATTATAGGTACAGCATAATACCAATCAAAGCAAAACGCAGACATACAGTCATCAATTCAGTGACCCCACATTGCGCGCTTTTCCGGAAACCGCGCACAAAGCATATCGTCGCCCGCTCTTACAATATGGCGGCGTAGCGGCCATATTGTCAACATGCACCCACCATAGATTATAATCGTATTAATTACGATGGTACTGTTTTATCCCATGACCTTGAGTGCGGTCACGTAGTATGAATGTTCACACTGATTCCTAATGGCGATTGCAGGTCGTTACGTTGGTTCAGAGATTTTATTAATATACATAAAATATTCACAATGGTAATTGTATCATACAACTCGTTAAGCAATTATCAACAATCAAAAGGTCAAAAAACAAAAAGCAGATTAGTTACATTGTAAAAATGATTCTTACTTCCTACATTACAGTTTGTTAAAACTAGCTACGTCCCGCGGTATTAAAACTAAACCAAAAATAAGTTTTTATAAATATTATTTTTAATGTTCCGCGAAATTATATTTTCGTGCAAAACTTTTCCTGAAATAACGAATACATAAAAGAAAGAGAAATCCAATATGATGCAGACGTTTTAAAAGTTATGTGCGTACAAACATTTCGGTGAATTATTTTTATTTATGTACATAAATGTACATATGATGTAAGTTCGGAGTCAAAATCCTAACAACATAACAGTGATATTCGCGAAAGCAAGTTATTTGCCATGACTGTAAAAAAGGCACCTACCCTATAAATAGCAACTTTTTCTTTTTTTCCAAAAACTTAGATATTGCTAATTATAAGCTTATTGATAGATAGATAAGGAACTAACTGTAAGCGATATGTTATCCACTTTGATTCTAGACTTATTCTGACTCTTCTGAGGCAGACATCTCTAAAAAGGCAATCTATGCCGGTCAGAGATCAAGTAATAATATAACGATCAGGAAATATAGCTCTGCTATCTTTAAACTTACATCAGGGTCAGGCTTATCAGAAATAACAACTATGAAATATTATTCATTTTACAAATTGAAGAATATTTGATTTCCGGTATCTTTATAGCTTTACCAATCTAAAATAGGCAAGTGTAAAATTACAAGAAGGTTTTTAATTAGAAATTAATCTAATTAATTATTGTGCCAAATTTTATCAATATTTCTCCAGTGATTAGTTGTGATAGACAGACAGACAAATAGAAAGACAATTAGAAAGTAGACAAACTATTGCATTTAATAAAATAATATTGACATGAATTGACGTCTGAATCGGACACAATATGTTATTTACGAGTATTTATAGAAACAGTTTTCGCTTTTCTTATTAATAGCTAGAGATTCACTTATAGCCGTAAAACACAACCAAAATAACTTTTCCATTGAACTGCAGTTTTATAGGTTATAATAAAAATGTGTTCTCGAAAAAACACTCAGGTCCGGCATCAGTATTTGCCCTAATTCCGTACATATCTTACACGCAGCGATGGCGTGATGCAAGTAACCAGTGAATGTTTTGTCGATATAAATAGTACGAAGCAAAAAATTAATGTATACAAATAATATTGAGTCACATAATCACTAACGAGGCAGCTATATTTGATTTATAATAAACTGGCTCACAGAAAAAAAGGAATTACCATATCATCATACTTCATTTTATCGACACACTAATATAATCTTTAATATTTAAATGAGTTAATCTTGTATGTATCTCTGGAATTTCGGAAACGGCTTCAACTATTTTCCTGAAGTTCAGCATATAGAGGGTTTTGGGGGAGAAAAATCGATCTAGTTGGCTAAAAAAATATTTTATCCCTGTTTTTTGGCATTAAAAAATACTAAAATTTATATTGAATTGGATTTTTGCCATTACCTGTCAAGTCAACGTAGCTTATTCGAAGAACGGGTGGTCGCGAGAAATGAAAATACCTAGGCTCGACCCCCAACTACATAATTATTTTTTCTTTTGTAAAAGCTTCTTTTTTATTTTGTAAAAAATTATCGAGCAATGCTCGGCACCGTACGGCAATTAGGTACTTATTTATTAACTATTTAACTAATTTAATTTTCTGTTTATTTATCGCGTTTAAGAGGGCTTATTAGATTATTTCTTATCTATACTTATAATAAATCTGTAGAGAGGTCAATTCTGTAACTGGAATATACTTCCAAAATAACTATCGGGGGGTGATTAGGGATCGATACTGATGCCAAAAATGCAATCAGTAAAAATGTTGTCTGTCTGTCTGTCTGTCTGTCTGTCTGTCTGTCTGTCTGTCTGTCTGTCTGTATAACCGTTATAGAAACAAAAACTACTCGACGGATTTTAACGAAACTCGGTACAATTTTTTTTCATACTCCTGAGCTGGTTATAGTATACTTTTCATCACGCTACAATCAATAGGAGCAGAGCAGTGAAGGGAAATGTCGGGAAAACGGGAGAAGTTACTCCATTTTTTAAGCTTCCGTCGCGTGTGCAACCTTGATGGTTAAAGCTACACAGAAATCATGTATGACGGAAATGTTTTCCATAAAATTATATAAAAAATATCCCACGACAGCATATGTCTATCTTTTATGGTTGACTCACAATAAGACGTGTAACTCCCGATAGCTTAGCAGTTCGAAGCTTTCTGGTTATATTTGTCTACTCCTACGTTTATATCACTCTCAGTCATCCCTAAATAAAAAAGTGAATAGTATTAACCATTGTATAAAAAAAGAATCATTGAAATCGGTATAGAAACACCAAAGTTATACATGAAATACGCTAATAATAAGCCATCGCGCGTGAATACTGAATCATGCTATCAGGGATTATCACTACATAGTATAAAACAAAGTCACATTCTTTGTTTGTCACTATATCCCTATGACTGCTTAAATCTTTAAAACTACGCAACAGATTTTGATGCGGTTTTTTTAATAGATAGAGTGATTCAAGAGGAATGTATAATAACATTCAATATGGAGTAAAGAAATACTGTAATGTTTCTAATGTGATGTCGTAAATAATTACTTTTTTTTCTTTATAATTAATGATTACTTTGATGTTAGATATAGCAGGAAATCTTCTTGGTATAGGGAGAGGGGAATTGTTTTTCTTGAAATTTAACGCGTGCGGGCCACGGGCAGTAATGAATAAATTAAAACTACTGGATCGATTTCAATAATTTTTTTCACTGAGTGACATAGGCTATATATATATTTTATACCCGTGCGAAGCAGGGTAGGCCGCTAGTAGAGACTAATTTCACTACATTCCGAAATTTATTCAGCATATTTTGATGTCGATCGCACTGTGAGACATGTCCAGTTGGACAAACTGTTTATACAGGATCGAGCCCCGCCTATTATTATTTTTTTTTGTTTCTTTTTTTTATTTTGTAAAAAATTACCGAGCAAGGCCCGGTCACCCAGATATTATACCTTTATAATAGTTTTCGGGCGCAGGTAGAATCGGTAGTAGATCGTGCCTACTGTTAAGGAACCCTAATGTAACTAGAACTGCTCACAGAATTCATCATCGACTTGTTCATTGTCTGGTCCAGACAATGAACAAGTCCAAAGTTAGTCTCTCTTCACTCGCGTTCAAGCCTCCTTAATTAGTTTATTAATTTCAGTTTCCATTCGTCTACCCTTATCCCACACTAAGTGGGGTCGGCAAAAAAGTTGTAAATATGTTGTCGCATGGTTAGTTATTTTACGATCGGCCACCTTCCTGACGTCAACTTAAATCAGTCGCCTTTAGCGACACCTCGATAAGAAAAGAGGGTGGTCTATTCTACTCAGCCAGATACCACACAGCGGGTCAATTTACCTTAGTCGCCTTTTACAATTCTTCGATAAGAAATGAAGGTGGTCTATTCTATTCAGCAGGATACCACGTGTGATCTAAAATCGCTTAATTTTTTGTGCAATCGTTCTCTTAAAATCTAACATAATAGAATAAGACGTGAATATAGCCGGTTTCTAAAAATTGAAACTACGAATACTATTCACGATAGTTTAAATTTTTAGATAATAAGCAAAGTTTTCGATCAGTCCCTATTTATCAGACAAAATCGATACCAGGCGTTTTACGAGTATTAAGTTTTGGAGTAGTTGTCCTTAACATCTAGGATATCAACTAGCGAACATTAAAAAAAATCTGTGTCTTACATATTTGCGAGTTCAGTCATTATAAGTAAACCGAACGAAGTACAACAACTAGTTAAGTATAAATTAATTCGAAATTCACAGTTTAAAAAAGTGAAGGTTAAGGTTAAACAAACAAACAACAAACATATGTATTTGCTAAAAATATTTATTAACTTGACTATATACTTCATTCGTTGTTTGAAACTCCTTTGGTATGCAGACAAAAAACGGGAACGAGCGCCAAAAAAGTTTATATGGTCTTTGATATTTGCCTGATCTTAATAAAACAATATAGACACACATTCATTTCTATATATTCAAATTCAAATTCAAATTCAAAATATTCTTTATTCAAATAAACTTGTAAACAAGTGCTTTTGAATCGTCAACTCTACTGCTGGTTCGGAAAGCTGTTCCTACCGAGAAGAGCCAGCAAGAAACTCGGCGGTTGCTCTTTTAAAAATATAATTCTTAATACTATTTACATTATGTCGTTACTGTCTTGTACAGGCTCAAAGACAAGCTATATCCACACATTCTTATCTTCTAAATAATCCTCAAGAGTATAGTAGGCTTTCTGTATCACCCTCTTTTTAACAGTGTTTTTAAACTGCTGTAATGGCAAAGCTGAAATTGATTGCGGAATTTTATTATAGAATCTTATACCAAAACCCACAAACGAATTACGTACTTTTGCAAGGCGCAAAGCAGGAGCCGCAAGCTTATGTCGGTTCCTGCTTTGTCTATTGTATACATCACCTATCGTTTTATAATTCTTTATATTTTTTATGTACATAAATTAAATTGCTTAAAATATACTGTGAAGCAAATGTAAGAATACCTGTTTCCTTAAACTTCTCTCGCTATATGTCAACAGACATCATAAACTAATTATTAATGCAAGGTTTACTACCAAAAGCAATATGAATATGTTTTAGCGCATGATATGTCCATTTATCTCATGCATGATAGCGTGATTAGGACATTCAATGGACGTGTAAGTGGAGCTATCATAATATGTATGATGCAGTCTGGATTGTTTGCGACATTCTATAATGAGCCTTATCGCATATCTTTAATATTTAAATGAGTTAATCTTGTTTATATATATAAAGATACGGCTCCAACGATTTCCTGAAATTCAGCATGTAGGTTTAAGGGGGTTTTGGGGCAGAAATCGATCTAGCTAGGTTTTATGTAAAAATAAATACGTTTAAACCCTGTTTTTGGGCATTAAAAAATACTAAAATTTATATTTAATTGAATTTTTGTCATAAACTGTCCAGTCAGTGTAACTGATTCGGGGAACGGGCAGTCTCGAGAAATGTAAATACTTAGGATCGATCCCTAACTACTTAATTATTTTTTCTTTTTTTTTGGAAAAAATTAACGAACAAGGCTTAACCAGGTACTTGTATTTACTTATGTTCCTTCATTCGACTTTACGACTTTTGAAATCAAATGATAGTCAAGCTATCACTGGTTCGATTTACTTTTATCACGAAGAACCCGAAAGAAACTAGCGGAATACTCATTCTTCTTCCTACCCTTATCCCACTCTAAGTGGGGCCGGCGCAACATGTTGTCACATGACTTGGCTACGTATTTTACGACCGACCGCCTACCTGATATCAACTTACCTAAGTCGTCTTTGCGACACCTCGGTAAGAAAGAGGGTGATCTATTCTACTCAACTTGCTACCTCTTATCAGTATGAGTATGGTATCCGGCTGAGTAGAATAGACCACCCTCTTTCTTACCGAGGTGTCGTAAAAGGCGACTAAAGTAAGTTGACCCACCGTGTGGTATCCGGTTTAGTAGAATAGACCACCCTCATACCGAGGTGTCGTAAAATACGACTAAGATAAGTTGACGTCAGACAGGCGGCCGGTCGTAAAATACGTAGCCAAATCATGTGACAATATGTTTATAACATGTTGTGCCGACCCCACTTAGAGTGGGATAAGGGCTGGAAGATAATGATGATGTGTATAAAATCGGCTTAGACTTAGTTCTTGCCACTCTGGTCACGTTATCAGCACGGCAAAGCCTTACCGCCAAGCCAATTAACATTCCGGCACGATACGGTGTAGTAACCGATAAGAAATGTGGGCGAATTTTTGTACTATTATTCTTCATTCAGGCTATCGTATTTTCATTTTGCATAATCATTGACGATTAGATGATATAATGTGCGTATGTAAACTTATTGTACAGAATATGTGCCTTTATGTGAATTTATCACACGCTTTAAGTGAAGGCATCGTGAGGAAACCTTAATGTATCTATCTCTAGCGGGAACGGTTTTTTCTTTCAACGCCTTAAATTAGAGGTTTTCTTAATTAACTTAGATTGTAGCAAAATAATTATATCATAACTTTTGTGCTATGAAATTCCTCAAAGTAACGCCTTCTATAAATTACCTAATGATCATCATCATTCTCCCGCCCTTATCCCACTCTAAGTGAGGTCGGCAAAACACGTTATAAACATGTTGTCATATAAGAATCTAAGATAAAATTCCGCATTTAATTTTAGTTTTGCCATTACAGCAGTTAAATAACACTATTCAAGAGAGGCTGATACGAAAAGCCTATAAGCGATACTGTTGACGATTATTTGGACGATAAGAATGCGTGGAATAGCTACTGTCCAACCCTGTACAAGATAGTAATGACTTAATGTAACTAATTATAAGTATTATGTTGAAAAGAGCAACCGCCGAGTTTCTTGCTGGCTCTTCTCGGTAGGAACAGCTTTCCGAACCAGCAGTAGAATTTACAAGTTTATTTGAATAAAGAAAACTTTGAATTTGAATTTGAATTGAATAAATGAAGTAAATTATACATATGTAATGAAAATAGGGTTAAAGTAAGACAAGAGATGCAATGTTGTCACACCTAGTGTACATTGACTAACAGTATTTACGTAACAAAATCCTTAAGTTAAATATACTCGTATACTCGTATGTACGCGAAATTTATTATGAACACGAACCTTGCGCGTGCGCAATACGTGGTTTTTATGTGCACTTAAACATTCCTTACCTGAGTCACATTTCAGTATTAATACTATAAATGTATTTAACCCATCAGTATATTACATCTAAACATATTAGAAACAAAATCTCCTCAAAAGTTGTCTGCATGTGATCGATTTTCTCAAAAAAGGATAGGACTGATTATTTTACAAGTTCTACTAGAAAATGCAATTCTTGAGGAAGGTTTAGGTGAATAGTACATTCTTCGGAATGGCTAAACCGATTTTTAAGGGACTTTCACTGGAACATAGAGGAGGTTGTGGAGCAACACCTATTATCCTAGATTTTCAGCGAAATCTCAACATACGCGGAAAAACTTTGATATAATAGACTATTATGTAATATGTTTGTATTTTCATACCAATAATTATTATTTCCTAAATTCGTTTGTTCTAAAGTTTGTTGTAACTGAGATAAAGACATGATAATACTTAGCGTTTTATAGAAATCTGCATATAATCTAGAAATTTAGCTAAAATATATTATGCGTGTGTATATCGCCCCTATCCGAAAAATAAAGTTGCATGTCCCATATAAATATGTTCCAGGTATAAGCATAGGAATTGATTTTTTAACATGATAAGGCTAGCGGCTGGTTACGATCTCTTCTGATAAAAAGCGAAACATGCAGCATAAGGTAACTAATCAAAGTCATACCATCAGCCCTCCGCTACACGTCGCCCTAAGCCGTCCTAAGCGCCTTCGCAGGAGGCACTCTTAGAACGACGTTCCCCGACGCTAGTAGAGCTTCTGCGCTCTACTCTCCGCATTTCGCAACCTCGACGATGCTTCTGGGCTCGCCTGTCCCTCCCGGTGACGCTGTAAAAGCCGTTAGGGCTAACATCATACAGTCAATTCGAAAAAAACAAAAGCCTCAGGTAGACCGCGCTTGCCAATGTAGTGCCTATTCACTCTTTTTTTGAAGAAATTCAAATAGTAGGAATCCTGTAAGATTGATCGGATTCATCGGATAGAGCGATTACTTTCTCTTAGGATAACCAGAATGTCTCTAGCAGCGACTCGTTGACTTATGTTTTCTATTGAATTACAGACTGGAAACTTTCTAATAACATTCATTCTTAGTTATAAAATAACACCAACAGATGTTCTTGTTTGAGATACACTTTAAATAGATAAATAAAACACCAAACAAATCCCGAAGCTTTCGTTTGGAGATTTTGTCGTAGTCTATCTCCTAAAGATGCTTCGGTTGCGGGGCGAAACGACTGTTGAGTTTGTGATAGTGAACGTGTGTAGTGCTTGTGTATTGTGGTGGCGGTGATGTAGGTTTGTGCATGTGTTTTTACAAATCCTGCACGTATCATGTATGAAAACGGATTGTCTACTCTACATTGAACATTATACATATTTTCTATTTTACTTCATCGCGGATTATAGCAAAATAATTTTATTATTACTTTTGTATTATGGATGTCCGCAAAGTAACGCTTCTTCTATAAATTATTTAAATTAGATAAATAAATTTAAAAATAGTAACACAACAAGCTGATTATAGTTAAATGAAATATTAAATATTTACTATATTACGTATTGACGCTTAGCAATATTATGTGCTAATAACAATCTGTCTGCGTACTGATTTTTTATATTTACGTATACCTAACTAATTTGAGGATTTTTTACTGAGCGACTAAAATTATGCAAGGTTAAGTGTGATCTTTCCGGACAACATAGTCTGTGTTTATCTAAGAGAAAATAATGTCTTAAAAATAAAAGAAAAATAAAAATAGAGGAAGAAGAAGAACGCCTAATTCTATAAATTACATAAGTAACGAATTGAAAAATTTAGGATTTTTATTTCAACTAATAATTTTATCATTTATGCTTCTTCACTAAAAAGGGACAAGAGTTTTTTCTCCCTTCTACAGAGATATATGTTCTATGGATTACGGATTCTGCACAAAGGATCAGCTTAGCGATTCAGCGCGGAAACGATGCCAGCATTCTTGGAACTATTCCACGTGGGCATGATTCGTATAATCCTGGCGTGTAGGTAATTTAAGATAGATATAACTTGTACATTTTTACGGATACTTACTATCAGTAAAAAAAATAAATGAATGCCCTTCAGTTTGTTTCTCGAATTTACTGCCACTATAATTATTATGATTGTAGCTACCAAAAACGTAGGACCTTGATCATAAAAGTGGAGGTAGCTCCACCAGTATTTTGGATACCTTATTAGTTTACATTTCCACAGATAGAGAACGAAACGGACATAGCCATTGGACATTTTGTTTATATGATGTAGGATAATATATAAATTAAATTATTTACATCGGAATTATTCACATATGTATAAGTTAACCCATAAGTTTAACCCAGTATCTTTTCCCTCAAAAGATGCAACTGAAAAATTTAAAATTGATGGTAAAAATTTTGTACATTTTACAATAATATCAAAATAATTGTGTGAAGATAGCTCATTACATAATATTATTTTTTACTAGCGGCCTACCCTGCTTCGCACGGGTATAAAATATATAGCCTATGTCACTCAGTGAAAAAATGATTAAAATCGATCCAGTAGTTTTGATTTATTCATTACTGCCCCCCGTGGCCCGCAAGCGTTAAATTTGGAGAAAAACAATTCCCTCTTCCTATACCAAGAAGATTTCCTGCTATCTTTGGAATGTCTAAATTCATATACTACATATTTATTACACATTATTATAAGTATAGATTACTACATTTTACATTTTTCCCTATATATTTTATGTTTAAAATTAATTACAGAATGTCTTTATATACAACATTCATAGCTTTGTTATCATTAGACAATACAAACATGTTTTCTTTAGAGGTTACTCTTAAAAGAGCGACATTTAGTTGCACGTCCGATCGGTGCTAAATTCGAAGTGCTATAGGGAGAAGCGCGACCTCCTCGCTGGATTTTAAATCTGTGATATCTTCGAAAATGTTCATTTAAATTACATGCTGTAAACGGCCATATTGATCTATATTAAATCAACAATGTATTTAACGTACTTAATTAAATAAGAATTAATGCTATATTGTATAAAAATTGCTTCGAAAATAAGACATTATTTTTCGTATTAAAGTAAATGACAAAAATGCTATTGTGGGTTATCCATAAGAGATAGTCATATACCATCACGGACTTTTCTGTAGACCTTTTCAATGTGTACAAATACTTAGTACGTCATTTTGATAAATCTCGTAGGGTTTAGCCTGCGTTTGTAATGTAAGCGGGAAAAAAAGTAATTATTTACGACATCACATTAGAAACCTCAAAAATTACAGTATTTCTCTACTCCGTATTGAATGTTATTATACATTCCTCTTGAATCACTCTATCCATTAAAAAAACCGCATCAAAATCTGTCAAAATCAGTCATAGGGATACAGGGACAAACAAAGAATGTGACTTTGTTTTATACTATGTAGTGATAATCCTTATAGCATGATTCAGTATTCACGCGCAATGGCTTATTATTAGCGTATTTCATGTATAACTTTGGTGTTTCTATACCGATTTCAATGATTCTTTTTTTATACAATGGTTAATACTATTCACTTTTTTATTTAGGGATGACTGAGAGTGATATAAACGTAGAAGTAGACAAATATAACCAGAAAGCGTCGAACTGCTAAGCTCTCGGGAGTTACACGTGTTATTGTGAGTCAACCATAAAAGATAGACATATGCTGTCGTAGGATATTTTTTAAATAATATTAAGGAGAACATTTCCGTCATACATGATTTCTGTGTAGCATTAACCACCAAGGTTGCACACGCGACGGAAGTTTAAAAAATGGAGTAACTTCTCCCGTTTTCCCGACATTTCCCTTCACTGCTCTGCTCCTATTGATTGTAGCGTGATGAAAAGTATACTATAACCAGCCCAGGAGTATGAAAAAAAATTGTACCGAGTTTCGTTAAAATCCGTCGAGTAGTTTTTGTTTCTATAACGGTTATACAGACAGACAGACAGACAGACAGACAGACAGACAGACAGACAGACAGACAGACAGACAGACAGACAGACAGACAGACAGACAGACAGACAGACAGACAGACAAAATTTTTACTGATTGCATTTTTGGCATCAGTATCGATCCCTAATCACCCCCTGATAGTTATTTTGGAAATAGATTCCAGTTACAGAATTGACCTCTCTACAGATTTATTATAAGTATAGATAAGCTTTTTGATGGAAACAAAATTGATGGAAAAGATAATTTTGCTGATAAAGGTGATTCTTAGTAGCAAAATTATCACATCATTTTTCACAATCGTATAAAGGGCAATCTTGTAATAGGAAAATGTGCAAACAAAACTAGAAATTTACAACTTTCACTTTTTATAAAATAATATTATTATATTATAATTGAGTTTAATGTAAAACGTATGGTACCCTTGTAAGTATGCTAGGTATACATTAAGGAGATAACAATTATTGTAAGCGACTTATTATGTTGAATTTTGATATCCTCAATCGTATGTCAGTTTTGTAAAATAAATATTTAAAGAGGGAAAAATAATAATTGTTTAAATCGTCAAAACAATTCTAGTTAATAAAGTCTAGTATCGAGTTATTATTTTGTCGGAAAGTTTTATAAAATAGACGAAGTCGGGAAAATTACTGCGCATGAAAAATAAACGTAATAGATCCAGCACGAATTGTTTATTTACATAGACACACCTCCAATATTATCGTTTTTATGTAAAAATTATAATTAACACAAACATGTTAATGTTGTGACACAAATATCCATAAATCGTGACTAAATACGTCATACATATACTTAAAATATTATTATTATTTATTTTTGATATTAGTACTATTCGTTGATATAACAACTACGTAGAAAATAGAAACGCCCTTTTTACTATACTATAACTACTCTATAAAACTGAATTTTTAAAATTTTGTGATAGTAGAACCCTTCTAGTTAGAGACGACTTAAAAAAGATGGCTAGAAGGGACCCAAGACCCTATTTTCGTGGAAATGAAGCGAATTTTGACCAGCTGTAAATATTGCAGTCACTGTATCAAATACCACAATCGGAAAGAGTTATACATCATTCTGCCCTTATCCCATTCTAAGTGGGGTAGGCCCAACATGTATTAAGCATGTTGTTTCATAATTTGCCTAGGTATTTTATGAACGGTCACCTGCCTGACGTAAACTTATCTCTCCTTTTACGTCACCTCGGTAAGAAATGGTAATTTAAATAGACATACCTAATGGATTCTGAACAAAGATTCATATATTTTCACTTATTAGCAGTTTTCCACGTTAACAATAAAGCAAACCGAGAAAAGTTTTAAAAGTCGATTTGAAAAAAACACGCTTAATTGACAGGCCCGTTGGCGCAGGTGATTGAGATCCAGCCTTCAGCTCCGTGGGTCATGGGTTCGATTTCCGCTGACAGCCAATTCTAAAAACAATTTTTCGCTCTTCTTAATCTTACGTATATAAGTATTTATTTTAAATATATATATCAATTGTCTGTCATCTATACCACAAGAATCCACAAGAATATACTAAGATACCTTAAAGACGGACGAACGTGTGTAAGTATCCAATATATTAGTTATTTAATTAATATTATTATTTAAATTTTATCATTACTTTTGTACAATGGAATTCCACATAATGCTCATTCCAAAATTGTATGAATAAAGTTAATTTTGAATATAAAAACCAACTTATTATTCAAATTTATTGCCATTTTTTAACATCAATTGGCTTAATCGTAGGTAAAATATATACTTATTAAAACTTCAGGTCAAAGTCGACAGGTGTTCGTGATAACCAATGCACAAGAAGCTAGTTAATCATAATTTTATTGTGTAATAAAGAAATATAATATAAAATCATCTGGAATATCTGCTGATATTATGGACGATAAATTTGAACCTTACAAGTTTCATATTTAGTGCGAATGTTGAATCAAAAATAGCTGTGGCAGCCCAGCGGTAAGCCCGTGCAACTCTTTCGAGAGAGTCACGAGTTCAAATTCGGGTAGGCATCAATGGGTTTTTCTGTTAAAATTCATGTGCCTTTTTGATAGTTGCAATTTACCACATGCTTTTCATAAGAAATAGAAATAAATCACTCCAATGTTCTATTTTTAAATTTCATTAAACTGTTTTTAAAAGTAAGAAGATTGTTTTATTTTAAGAAATACTATGCTATTCTCCATTTCTTACCGAGGTGTCGTAAAAGGCGACTAACGTATCTAAGTTGACCCGCCGTGTGGTATCCGGTTGAGTAGAATAGACCACACTCTTTCTTACCGAGGTGTCGCAAAAGGCGACTAAGGTAGATTGACGTCAGGCATGCGGCCAGTTGTAAAATACGTAGCCAAATTATGTTACAACATGTTTATAACATGTTGTGCCGACCTTACTTAGAGTGGGATAAGGCCAGGACGATGATATACTATTCTGCTTATATCTACAGACATATAAGCAAAAATGCTAGACGTAAGACTTTAAGTGAATAATTTTAATAAATAAGCGCTGTTTTAATTAGTTCGTTAATGTCTTCTGTTAATGATCCAACAATAGGCAGTTATGTATAAATATCTTCATATATTTTTTATTACAAACAGGTTTGCAATTAGCTTCTTTGTGTGTTCTCTGTTCTACGTGACCTTGACGAAGTATTCTGTATCCAGTGAGGTTGCAGATACAAAAATAAAATTGTCAGTTATAATTTCAAGTATCAAGTATTAGGCCCTAACATACTTCATTGCCAATATATCTTTATTTCATTAAGCATCTCATACTAGAATTTACTCGCGACTTAGTTGGTCACGTCGCCCTAAGCCGTGGTTCGGCCTCACAGGACAGCACCCTTAGGACGACGTTCCCCGACGCTAGTAGAACTTCTGCGCTATACTCTCCATATTTCGTAACTTCGGCGATGCTTCTGCGCTCGCCCGTCCCGCCGGTGACGCTGTAAAAGCCGTTAGGGCTAATAGCATATAGTCAATTCGAAAAAAAAGACTTAGTTCGCGTGGACTATTGTTGTGCGATAATAGAAACTCATTATATCATACTAGCTTTTAAGTGCAACTTCGTTTGAGTGGATTGAGTCTTGGAATAAACCAATAGCTTCTTTCACTCTCCGACCCTGCAAATTTTTAACAAAACTTTGATAGGTTGATAATAGACGGCGCTTTTCATTGTTACCCTATTCCTATAGAATTAACATATAATAATAATATTTAATATATTTAATATAAAATAATATTTGCTATAGAAAGAGTTACAAATCCGTACTCACACTATCGCATTTATAATATTAGTAGGAGTAGTAATTATTTTACTACTAATTTGTAGAAGTATCAGGTGATCATCTGGTGTTTCCATTTTATATATCGAATTATCAACTCCTTGATAAACAGAGCATAATCGTTGAGTCTCTTATTTTTCTGTTATATATTAATATCTTCCTGATATAGGCCTTTAATAAGAATAAAAGACGGCGCAGCGTTCCCAAAGTGCGGAGAAGAAGAAACGAGTCTTCACCTTAAGGCTGAGTGCCCTATGTACTGGCAGAGATGGGAGATACTAGATACGAATGAAATTGAAGTTCGAGGACCTAAGAAATATCTCGGATATTATCAGGTTTGCAAAAGCAGCAGGTAGATTACAGCAGGTGACTCTATAGGGACAGCAGTAAAACCCATGTCCCAACATGGGAAAATGGATGGAACAGTCCAGGATAGGAGCTGACCACCCGTCCTGTACGACAGGCGTCCCCGAGATAAGATCGTCCTCCTCACGTCGTTATCCTCAATACTAAGGGTTGTGATCTTTATGGAGCATTTTACTTACGACTATTTGCTATCACTTATCTATCCCATGCATGGATGCCGTCGTTGGTTTGTGTATAAGATTTTATAATAAAATCGCAATCAATTTTAGCTTTGCAATTAAAATTTAAAAACACTATTAATAAAAGGCTAACACAGAACGCCTACTATACTGATGTAGATTAGTTAGATGATAAGAATGCGTGGTAGGTACTCTTCGACCCTGTAAAAGAATAACTAAATGTAACTAGTAATAAGCATAATATTTAAAAGAGCAACCGCCGAGTTTCTTGCTAGCTCTCCTCGGTAGGAACGGCTTTCCGAACCAGCAGTGAGGTGACGTTAAGAGTACTTGTTTACAAGTTTACTCGCATAAATAATATTTTGATTTTGATTTTTTTTTAGTGCAGGCTCTCTCATCTCTTCTCTTCCAGCGTGACAAGCAACTTCAATTAACATAAATTTATAATTATTAAATATTAATATAAATTTTCTTAAAATAGATATTTGTAATACTTACTATTTAAATTCTTTATCGGTCCCATCTGTGCTAACAATTACTCATAAAACTTGTTTTCCAAATTGTAATTTATTGCGTTTCATTTATAAGTTATATCAATTGATTCAACATCATATATTTGCTGTTAACGAATTTCTTGTAGAAAGTTATCAAAATATTATCTGAAACTAATTAAATAACTAAAATAAAAACTCGAGAACGTTCAAACCTATTTTTTTTAAATAATCAAAAAAGTTTATCTCACGTTTATATTTATCTCATATATGTAAAAACTATATGAATTTAGATATTAGATATAGCAGGAAATCTTCTTGGTATAGGGAATTGTTTTTCTCCAAATTTAACGCGTGCAGGCCACGGGCAGTAATGAATAAGTCCAAACTAGGGGTTCGTTTTTAATCATTTTTTTTCACTGAGTGACATGGGCTATATATTTTATACCCGTGCGAAGCAGGGGCAGGCCGCTAGTATATTATAAAAAAGGTGGTTTGGAAACCGTGTATAATAAAATCTATTGCTTTCATATTATTGAATAGTTTTTTTTATCAATAAAAAGCTTGTCCTTGACACCAATTCATTTCGATATCTCATGTAATCTTTTTTTCATGATTCTAACGGTTTAGAGATAAGATAGATATTAAGGCACATATCTCTTGGATTGTTTGTTTGTTGTTTACTGTTTAGGTAGAAACAACAAAACGGTATACCATATGACGATATTTAAGTTCTTTCAGTTCTTTAGTCCTTATTTATGGTCTTTTTTTTTTTTTTTCGAATTGACAATATGCTGTTAGCCCTAACGGCTTTTACAGCGTCACCGGGCGGGACGGGCGAGCGCAGAAGCATCGCCGAGGTTGCGAAATGCGTAGAGTAGAGCGCAGAAGCTCTACTAGCGTCGGGGAACGTCGTCCTAAGGGTGCCTCCTGTGAGGCCGGACCACGGCTTAGGGCGACGTGCAGTGGAGGGCTGATGGTATGACTTTGATTAGTCAATACGACGACGGAAGGGTGGCAAGAAGCCACGACCAACCGATATCAGAAATCTGGGACCTCGTCTTCGCCGGCGAAGACGCTGTGTGTGTGTATTACGTGTTTTTGTGTTTGCGATCGTTATTTGATCGTCAGAGTCATATAGGACGCTTTTTGGACGCGATTTATGGTCTATAATCTATGGTCCTTAGTGAGAACGACCGGCAACATTTAACAATCGGTTTGGGATGTTTATTCGTTTACCTACCTGCCATAGTTCTGTACATATTGTTTTTTTTATTTATGGAAACCTGGGCAATTGAACGATGCTTAGCAATCCAGATGGCTTTTAACATGTACTTACGTTTTTACGTTTGTTTACATTTTTTGTGGAAAAATAGTTGAAGGAGGCTGATCTTAAGTTCTTTAACAATTTGTAATCTACCTAAACTTGCTTGTTACTGAAGAATCTCACGTATCTGGTACATCAGTACGTGTATCTGATATAAGTTAAAAAAGTATTGTTATTGCCATGTGAAAAGAGTACATGGAACGTTCGAGAAATCGCATTACCTACTACCTAATGCTAGTAACATAGAGAGGTTCAGATCTTAAAAAGATAGCGGGCCACTAGGCGTTTGTTGCACACGATAGTGTACTTTAGACATCTTAAGTTGAATATGAAGAAAAAAGTACCTAAAGTGCTTATTACAATCTCAATGATGGGCAAAGACTTTCACAAAGGCATATCTGAAGTTATAATAACATCCTAAGACTACGTTTTTAAAAAAAGAATTAGGTATTTAAAAAGAGAAAGTTAAAGACGTCGTTTATTAATTTATGATTTCCTTTAATTAAAATACGTTCCAGGAAGCGATCTGCCGCGCGATACATGAAGCAATCTTTTGTTTTTTGTCTGCCAATATGTTCATTTTAAATTGACAAGATATGTATTTCAATTATCATTATGCATGTTAGAAGGTTATTACTGTATTTAATCAGATTTGTTGTTGATTTTGATTCTATTTGTTGTGAATTCTAAAGTAGTAGCGAACTAACCGGCTTCCAAGTCCCAGCCACGATACAACGGCGCGGTGCCTACGTGACGTCGCCCGCGTGGCTCTAACGGGGGACGGGGGAGGATCCAGCTCACGGCTAGCAGCCGTTGTGCACGCACTGAAGGGTGGGCATCGCGTGTTATTATCGATATAATTATCGATAATAACACGACGCCGTGTGGTATCCGGCTGAATAGAATAGTACCACCCTCATTTCTTACCGAGGTGTCGTAAAAGGCGACTAAGGTAAGTCGACCCGCCGTGTGGTATCCGGATTAGTAGAATAGACCACCCTCTTTCTTACCGAGGTGTCGTAAAATATGACTGAAGTAAGTTGACGTCAGGCAGGCGACCGGTCGTAAAAACGCAGCCAAATCATGTGACAGCACGTTTATAACATGTTGTGCCGACCCCACTTAGAGTGGGATAAGGGCAGAAGGATGATGATGATGATGATGGATAATAAAACGGTTACCATTCCAACTACAATGATTTTTCGGTAGTAATAAAAAACTAATATGCTCTTTATTATCACCGAATTAATTAATAAATATATGGGACACTTACACACTAGGTCGACCTTTTCTAAAGGAAGTAATTTTTAATACTTGTGTTATGGGTGGGAGACAACTGGTGAATATATACATAAATAATTTTTAAATACATACGTGAATACAAATATACACCCAGGCTCAAAAGATCAACTTTATTTAATAGAAAATGTTGGCCCTCGGAGGAAATCGAACCCGCGACCTGCAGAGCTAAGGGGAGAACCACTACCCACTGCGCTAACGAGCCAGTAAAATAAAATTACATCATAAAGTAAATATAAAGATAAATGAAATTTACAAAAGAATTTTAATTAAATTTAGAAAATTTATAATTTACTAAGTACATCTTACAATCTTAAGGTATACTTAAGGTATACTTAGGTATATTTTAATTCAATAATTTTTAACTATACAGAGGTTAGTGTATTAGCAGTTAGCACAAACCAGATAAACAAAGAATAATATTTATGTGTCATCGATGTCGATTCCAGTGTAAACATTGCAGTCCCTCACTATTGCTTATTTTGAGCGAAGCGCTGGAACTGGCAAGCAACAAAATGAAAACATAACAAAGTATCGGCCAGTCGGTCACAAGCAGTCATTGTGGTCGGGTGTTTACTGTTATTTACGAGCGCAAGTTTACTTTAAAAGTTCTCTATTAAAATTAAATTCGTTTTATACACTAACAATAAATTCTACTATACATCATGTTTTCTACGAAGAAAAGTGTCGAGAAATTTGTGCAAATGCACAAAACTGAGCTGCTTCGGCACATCAGCAAGACCACTAGTGTCACTAATTCAGATGCAATGGTACCCAGACTGGATCAAGCTAACATCAAGACAACAACAAACGAAGACGTGGGACCAAAGAGATTGCTGAAGTTGCAAAAATATCACAGGTCAGTGAACTTTAAGCGGAGTAACAGTTTGCGTAATACAATACAACACGCCGTTTCGCCTTACCCCATAGAATGTATGTAACTGTTGTCTAATTGAGTAGTGTTATTTTTTAGTTTTATTCTTTGTTAAAAACTAAAAATTACAAGTTCATTGCCGTTATAATAATTGTGCTGTAGATAATGTTAGCTATGTTCAAATGCATACCAACTCATTCGTGTTATCAAATATATAAAATTTTATTATAACTTTTGTTTTGTTAAAATTAGCTCAATGCCTAAGTTTAAATTTTAAAATAACTTTATTTAAAGATTAAATTTGTATACAAGATTTTAAAGGGTTAGGAAATGGGATATACCATATGCTTTTAGACTTGGGTCAACTAAACTTTTTAATCTTTAGATTCCTGTCGACCCTCACTTCTCAGCAAATGCCACTGGCAGCCCGTGGACTGGCTGTCTCCAAAGACCAGTCCCGGGAGTTCATGGCTTGCTTCCCGGACATCGTGAGGGACCTTACTGAAACTGGCAAGCATATTGACGTGCCGGAAGCCAGCAAGTGGTTGGCCAAGGTACGTTCTATGTTGTTTGTCAGTGGATTAGACAGAATGATATAGAACATTAGTTTTAAGAAAACTTTAACTTTATAAAAGGACTTGATTCCTGGCAGTTCTATACTGATCAGATTAATAAAAAAAGATACAGCAATTCTTTAGGTTAGGTAAGGTTGTAGTATTTTTCATCTTAAACAAACTTGTAGTCGAGAAGAGGAGGGGTTTTAAAAAAATATATAGAATTATAATAAAAAACTGATATTTATTTACAGCAAAAATGTACAGGTTATATCTATCTTAAATTACTTACACGCTAGGAAAAAATTATCAAAACGAAAGTGTATCAGATTGAAATAATGTCGTTAAATTATTGAAGTGAATTCAACGAGCACGAGCACGAGCTTCTATACTAATCAGCAGTACTTTTACTCCATAAAGAGCTTATATATATTAATTCCGAATGTACTCGAAACTAAATAGGACAACTGATAATTTTGCTTTGTTGGTATAGTCGGATATATTTTGCTGTTATACAAATAGGAAACCTACATAACGAAAATTATATATCTGCAATTGCATATAGTTGACTGCCTATAGTTAAGTAGACTAAATAAGAGACAATGAAATACCCATAAACATATATTTTAACTTTTATCTTTGGGATATTTGATCGAACTCTTTTGATGTTCTTTCTTAAACGTTATTTCGTTTTCAGCACAGCTAAGTAAAGTACGTTATAAATACAAACACGGTTTTGAGTTAATCAAATATTGTATTAAACACGTCGTAATCATACAATCTGCTCTATGTGGAGTTATTACGAATTTATTAAAGACCAGCCGCGGTGTCACGACCAAAACATACCTATAAGTAGGCGACATTAATTATTTACACCGGTTCTATAAACCCGATTCACGAAGCAATGAGTATTTTGCATACATCTAAGGTACCAAATGTAAGAAATTACCTTGAAAATTTATTTCAAACGCAATTCTGGATGTATTTTAAATGGTACTTTAAAACGAGTTGTTTGTTAAAAAAGTCTAAATCAATCTATTTATAGATAACCTTCTAAATTTTGCAAATGCATTATATTTTAGGTAGACTGAATTTACGTTCGTTTACCATATAAAAGCTAGCATTAGTGTTAGTATAAATGTCGTAAAAATTTGTACAAACCGTAAACTGAAATCTTACAATTACAGTTTAGAAATACTAGGTAATTTTGACTTTAATTCTATATCGTTTAAAACATTAACAAATTTCGTTACTATTCTGATATTATACTTTTTCTTATTAACTGTAGTTTCGGTTTGTAATATAAAAGTATGAGTATTTCTAGCGAACGATCGAGATCTCAACTAATGTTGAAATTTATCGAAAAACTGCGCCATTAAGTAACTTGAAGGCAATTTCGCAAGTTGTTTCTAAATTGGTTTTCAATAGATACCTGCAACAACTTACGCGTAACCGTGTTCGTTGAACTATCTAGAACTTCTTTTACCTTCTAGAATCCTTTAAAATTATTATCTACCTTAGAATCTTTAAAAATTATTATTATATTATTCTAATAATTTAATATGTTTTAAGACGAAGAAAGTAATATAAAATATTCATATTTCGAAAATCGAATGGGTATGCAATTTAATCATTCGATAAGCACAATGCATACAGCAATATATACATACATTGAATACTTTTTTTAGCTTGAGTAAAATAATTTTTAGATGCTTGTTCAGTATAAGAAAACAACACTAATAATTAATTAATATTGTGGCGTACATAAAAATGTTTACTCATCTAATTAATTAACCAAAATTAAATAGTTAAATTTAGGATTATCCATATAGCAACATTTTTTTCAACTTTTTTCTTTTGTGTTATCTCGAGTCCAAATATTCGTGCATAGTTACAAGTACATAGTTTTTCGTTATTTTTCTTTTTCTATATTACCCGTATTTCATTTATTCTCTTTTTCCTTATGTTACTCAAATGTAGACTGGATGAGATCCTTTTTAGGGATAAGTCCGTCTTTGTACATGTACTATTTTTTATCTCATACATGAAATAAAATAAAATAATAAATAATTTATAGAATTAGGCGTCGTTACTGCGGAGGTCCATAATACAAAAGTAATGAAAATATTATTTTGCTACAATCGCGAATTATAGCAAAATAATATTTTAGTTTTGTAAAATAAATAAAAAATATTTTTTGTACATCATCTTGCGTTGCGTTTAAATTCCAAATTGCATTTATTTTTCTATGTTACAAAACAAATACTAGATGAGACTATGTACCGATTCAGTGAAGATACTTCTCAGTAAACTGAATAACGACAATATACTGATAAAGTTATATTAAGTTACTTTATGAAAACATTCAAATACATTCATAGAATAAAATTCGACGCTCATTTCAATATTATTATAATTTAATGTATTCTATAACGACTGATCATCATGTGTCTCGCAACGTGACTTCAGATAATATAATATGCAAATTTTTTTTAGAGCGTTATAGCTTATCTGCCAAACAATTTGTTTTGCATATTTACATACGCAACAGATTATTAATTTTATTAAGATATGATTTCCTTTCTTAACACAATTCATTTAATATTAAAATTTAGTTCAATTTAAAAGTGCTGTTTTTCGGTGAAAAATATGCCTTTTCTTCGAAACTAAACATTATTACGATTAATTTTGTTAAAATAAATATTATTACAATATTTCAATGTTCAAAATCATGTTTTTTTTTTAACTACAATAACTCACACTAGCCATTTTGTTATAGATAATTGTCAAAAGGTATAATTTAATTGATTTAAATAATAAAATTGTTACACACATATTTGTCCTATCTTGCCTTCACCCATACTTAATTTTAATAAAACGTCCACGTGTTTTAATATTGTTGTTTTAAATATGGTATAACAATAAATATATTATATGGGACAATTACATACACGGTCGTCCCTAAAGTAACTTAATACTTGTTTTATGGGGTCCATACCATTATAATATTATAAATGAAAGTTCTTTGTGTCTGCTTTAATTGTTAAATTATATTTGTACAATCGAAGCTAACATAGCGGGTTAAAATAAAGTATTAAAAAATCGTCGTAATAGAAATACATGACAAAGGGTATTGTAATATTTAAGTTGACGCACAATAAAGTCGGTACTGATTATATGAAATTTAAAAATAAACAATAAATCTATGTTATTATTTCAGTGACTAATGTTAAACTTTTGTTACAGCTTTTGCAGTACAATGTGCCTAACGGAAAGAAAAACCGGGGACTAGCGACCGTTCTAGCATACAAAATGTTGGAAAAGCGGGAAAACTTGACAGCAGACAACATCCATTTGGCCAATATCATGGGATGGTGTACAGAAATGGTAAGTAGTAGAATGTGACATAGTGTTGCCAGTTTCAGTATACCCTTTAATATTGGAAAACTTTTTTGTGTATTATCGGATAGTTTTTGGAACGATACCTAGTCCATAGAGCTAGACGAGGCAGTGCCCCTTGAGCCGCCAAGCTCATGGTAACTTAAAAATTACAAATTAGGTATAGTGAAAATTTCTCTCATTCGGAATATAAATAAACCCGGTCTCAGGAATGCGTATTTATTAATGGCAACTTATTTTAATAATACAAGGAAATTCCCTACAATTCTGTGTAACGAATCTGAAATCGAATAAGGAACACTATGGGTACGGAACAAACTATTTTTAATAATTTAATTTTGGTTTAGTTTAGTTTATTTTTTGCTCCAGCCTTCGGTGATTTATCAGTCCTAAGAGCTCGTTATTTTATATTTGAAGCCTAAATCATTTAAGCATCTTTATCGGTTGCCACGACATTTCCCTGCGAACTCCTTAAAGAGCTCTTAAAAACAAAAATACATTTTCGTTGATTCCAAATAGATATGTGTAAATATATGGCGAGTGTCGCTTAAAATATTTAGCTTTTACCAAACGATGATGCTTGGTTCATTAGCACATAATTTATACAAACTTTGTTATTGTCTCGTATAGAACCTTCTATGGAATTCGTAAATGGGGCTATGATAATTAATTTGGCCATGAAAATTATTATAAATTTATCTCGGCTCTCAATACGAACTTTTCGTTCGAACCTATCTTTTAGTTCGATGAAATCGATTTGTCATAAGAAATATTATCGATAAATCTGTTTTTATTATATAATTAAAAGTTTAATGTCCACGACACGGTCACTTAAACAATACCTAATTCGATTATATTAAAAGTGCCTTACCTTGAAAGCAAAGTAAATGCGTAAAACAAATCTAAAACGTAAAATATAATGAAACTTTACTGTAGTATGGCAACTATTTATGATATGTTATCTTAATAAGAAATATGATATTCTATGCCCCTTTTATCTTCTATTATATCTATCTTTTCCAGTTCATTTAATATGGGTATCTTTAAAGCTAGAATGAATAGGCATCTTCTAGGCAAGCGCGCTCCATCTAAGGCTGCATCATCGCTTATCATCAGGCATGATTGCAGTCAAGCGCTCGCCTATTACGCAATAATAAAAAAAAAAATACAGTTTTTTTGCATCAAAATGATTAAAAAAACATATTATGTTTATATCTATAGATTTATTATACTTAGAGTAGGGAAACAGCCTAAAATTTTCCTATTACAATAGAGATATAAAGAGGATTAAAATGAGACGATCTATCTGTCTCTGGCAAGTGAAAATGATATCATTTATTAAAATAATAATTTAATTAAATAATAGTAGTCTATCTCCTCATCTATATATACTTTATATTTTAATTAGTGTTGGCAACAACTATTACGTTATAGATAAAATAAAAATTATATTAATTATTAAAATATTCTTAGACTTTTGGGTTTTAAAAGGAGATTCGATTGGCATGTTATAATAAAGTTATCACTGGTTCGCTTAGGTGCTGAGAAAGCGTATTTTCCTTTTTTTTTAAAGTATATTTATATTGTTTCAGTTCCACACACACCAACTTTTGTTACGCGATATAATGGCCGGTGCTGAAATGCGTCGTGGCGTGCCGTGCTGGTACAGGCAGCCAAATGTGGGACTCAGTGGCATTAACGACGCCGCGTTAGTCCAATCGGCAATGTGTTCCGTCCTCAAACGATATTTCTCCAACAAATCCTATTACAAGAATGTGCTCGAGATGTTCAATGAGGTTTGTATTTTTTAAATGTAAAAACATGACGGGATCGAGTCTTTTCGTGCTTTTGGACCGATCTTTTGTCTCGTTAACTTTATCATACCTTACATTGATGAGTTTTCAATGTTTTCAAAAAGCTTTTTTACTTTTATTAAGAAGTGTACTTTTACTGTGTCAACTCACTGTACTCCACTTATCATCTTCCTGTCCTTATCTCACTCTAAGTGGGGTCGGCACAACATGTTTTAAACATGCTGTCACATGATTTGGCTGCGTTTTTACGACCGGCCGCCTGCCTGACGTCAAATTACCTCAATCGTATTTTACGACACATGGATAATAAAGAGGGCGGTCTATTCTACTAAACCGGATACCACACGGCAGGTCAACTTACTTTAGTCGCCTTTTACGACACCTCGGTAAGAAATGAGAGTGGTCTATTCTACTCAGCCGGATACCACACGGCGGGTCGACTTACCTTAGTCGCCTTTTACGACACCTCAGTAAGAAATGAGGGTGGTACTATTCTATTCATCCGGATACCACACGGATATGTGCTCACATCATGTCATCTCACTGTACTCCACTATATTTCTTAAATTATTTTCTCATGCAGAACTTATACTATTATCTTAACCCAAAATCACATTGACAAAAAATTCACCAAGAGACTAACGTGAACCAAGATTTTCTTTAAAATTTAATTTCATTCAAACATTAGTGTCATATGTTATATTTTCTTTACTATTGTTACAATATACGATTGAATAACAAATAAAGGTTTCTACTTAATTGTACGCACAAATCCGTGAAGCCGTTGAAGCGGTAACACGTTCATATTCACGGATTTTCGCATTTAATCAAATTATTAACCCAATCTAAAAAAAAGTATTAAGGCTAATATTAAGCCTATAAAGACGTATTCAAGTCCAAAAACCTCTACTAAATTTTACAGAGAAATAACGGCTTACCTTTTCGTTTCAGATGTTATTAAAATGCTCGATCGGCCATTACCTAGAGAAGCAAATGCTGAAAACAGACAAACCGGACCTCTCGCTATTTACGATGGCAAAATATGAAGCCATAACAAAATATAAGACGTCCTACTACACCTTCCAAATGCCTGTTGGTCTCGCTCTTCTCATGTCCGGAGTGGAAGACCCAGAGACCCATAGACAAGCAAAGACAATTTTATTGGAGATGGGAGAGTTCTTCCAAATTCAAGTGAGTGTTAAATGTATATTGTTCTACATATTTATGGTTGTAATTAATTATATATTTTTTTCAAAATCGTATAAAGTTGAATTAAACTATCGTTATAACACACAGCACAGTTTTAGAGTGTTTCATAAACATTTTTTTTAAATAAAAATTGCAATTTTCCACTTGACCGCCAGCTTAATGCATAGGCGAGGCAGATTGCAAGATTTACGGGAGTTAATAAAAAATTATAGTCTGTAATTTCTATCAGCTGGAACTAGTGATATAATTATAACTAATTATATATATCTAAAGCTAAAATATAATATTTTAAAACAAGGCACTTCTCCTTTATTCTACATACTATATTCTTTAAAAAAATTGGTAATCATTAAACTTGTTCCTAATCTCTGAGCTTGATTTCACTTTTCTCGTTTGACCTTGTTTATTTGTCGTATATAACCAGTATTTCCTAATTATTCTAACCCATACAAGATACGCAACCAGCTTTTACATTCAGCGATCTTTAAATACCCATATTTAATGTATATGTAACTTAAAAAAGCAGTAATTAATAAAATTTTAATTCACTTATAAACAAATCAAACAAATATAATATAAATTCTTTTCTTGCATCCGAATCTAAAAAAAATACAAGATTTTATTTAACGTAATACCACAAACTAGATCAGGATATAAAGTGATATAATATTATTATAAATATTAATTATAAGAATGCGGTCATATAAACACCAATCGATTTAGCGACGTAATTGTAATTTTGCCTGTTATCCTCGTATAAATGAAAAACAATAATAAGGAAATCGTTGGTACTTAAAATATACGGCGACATTATATCTTGAGTATTACCTAAGCTTGAATTAAATTACGCTGGCGTTAGTTTGATTCAAATTGTACGTTATGAAAGATTATCGTAGTTTATATAGTATGCACGTAAAGGAAGGCGCCATTAGAACGACCATAGATTAAAGAATGACGTTCCCAGTTCGGCGACCCTGTGTTAGGGCTTACATCAGTCAGTCGAAAAAAAAAATAATGGTAAAACTCTTGGATAAAGAATACACTGGATGCCGCCTTAGCTATTTTTGTGTGTCCGTTTTATGCTTGTGTGAACTTTTAGAACTGCATTAGTGTGCGTGATTAGGGAAGTACTTAGCTTATCGATAAGCTAAACTAGGCATCGATAATTATCGAAGCCTAGCTCAGGTACTATAAAGTTAATATACAGTTGTAAAGTTGGTTTAATGTTCAGAATAGATTTAAACATTTGAATAGATTGACATAATTTCATGAGTGTACAGTCTGCAGTATAATGTCATGAATCATCCGATGCACATTAGCGATGGGCGAAATGTATCCCTGACAAGAAAAGAGTGATATATCTTTTAGCCCTGACTTAGAACTCAGTAAGGCGGTATTATACTTTTTTATTTATTATATAAATTATGCTACATATTTTCTTTATTTTTTTCTATTTATTATGTACACTATTATTTACACTTTTCTAATATGTACAGGTAAGGATGACTTCTTCCCACTTAGAATGGAATGCTCCCAATTTCCTCGTCTAACAGCTTTTATCCACTGTTCTCGTATATGTGGGCATTTAGGAAACCTAAGAAAATAATCGAAAATTAGAGAATTCGCATTTACTTGGCTAGTAAATATAACTTTGACTGATATTTATCGATACATAATAATTCGTTAGTGTGTACATCACTACGTAGGTAACACAATTCAATCGAATATTTAATGATTAATTTTTATGTTTTATCAGTATCCCACACTCGTGCCGGCTAGAGAATATCAAACTGTACTGATACATTATAATCTGAAACGCTTTAACTGAATAAAATGCTTTAATTTAGCACGCAAATGAGAGTCAAAGATTTACCTATGAAATGATAATTCCGTGTTTTTAACTCCTCCTTTCGTTGTTCTTGATGAACATGATAAGGCAGCACACGACATATTCGAACTTTTTTGAAAAAATATATCTGTAACACTCGTATTTGCTTTAGATTTCAAGAAATAATCTTCAACAAACTACATGTTATGGCCTCATTTGGTGTCACCAACTGGACACATTTTTAGCGACGTTGCCAAACTTCATCACAATCTCTTTCACTCTTATGTGTAGTTCGCGATAAGAACAGAGACAAACGATAAATCGCTTACACACAGACGCAAGAGCGGCAACGTCTTTTGGCGCCGTCCAGTATATACTACGTCCATGGTAAAACTCAAATGTTATTTTTTAAATAAATTTTCATAGATTTCAATTCTAGCCTTTTGGTTTTAAGACGAAATACAAAAATATTATTTAACGAAATTTTATTCTAAGAGTCACAACGTCTAAGTAATTACCACTGCTACGTGAAATCTTTCCCCAGTTTTTTTTGTTGTTATAATGCTAAATGCATTTTGCGTTTGTCAAAAGCGTTTTGCTGTAACTTAGCAAGTAGTAAGTTAGTAAATTTGCAGTAATTAGCCTGTTAATACGAGGTGACAAGTGTTAGCATCTCGACCAAGAACATAATACCTACGATATACTACATAATATAAAATTATTATCGTCGCCTGTTATAGAATTAATTTTATGTAAATTATAAACGTTATATATATACAAGACACGTAAAGAGCAGTAAATATAGATTATAAAATAAATTATTCCCTCATGTTTTAGTATTAATTTTATGTTAACTATAACTGTTTCTACATCACGTTTCAGTAGCAATGTTATCACTAATAATATTATACGAATTACACACGTTTATGCTTTTATTGTTTCTCAGAGTAATTATATCTTTAAATATTGGATTACACATTATGTAAGTAATTAGCATAGTCCATTTTAGAATATTATCGGAAATTATATTTACATATTCTATTATAGGTACGGTGTGGTCGTCTCTTGTATATACCTACTCTAATTATAATGAGAAATTTAAGCACATATAAGTCACTGGTTTTTTTTAAATATTTATGATATGACATTTGAAATGGTTACCTGTTGTGAAAAAAAATATGCAAATAGGATTTTTGCCTTATCCTATTTGCATAATCTCTGAAGCGTAATGGATTTAAAAAAACATTTTATCCCTATTTTTTTAAGCATTAAAAAATACGAACATTTACATGAAATATAATACACTATTCTTGCCATAAACGGTCAAGTCAGCGTACCTTATTCGGGAAACGGGCAGTCTCGAGAAATGTAAATACCTAGGATCGATCCCCGACTATCTTATTACCTTTTTTATTTCCAGGTACTATATATTTATATTTGACATAGGCATTTTTCAACTGCAACTTTGGGTAATGTTGTTAATAATTGACACTTTAGTGTTATTAAATACTTAATTTTTTTTCAGGACGACTTCTTAGATTGCTTTGGAGATCCAGCAGTGACCGGTAAAATCGGAACAGATATTCAAGACGGTAAATGTACTTGGTTGGCAGTAGTTGCTTTACAGAGAGCAACACTGGAACAACGTCAGTTTATGGAGGAACACTACGGTAGCTCCAACCCTGAAGATGTCCAGAAAATCAAAGACTTGTATGAAGAATTGCAACTACCTCATACATACTCAGTCTACGAAGAAGCCACATATGACCTCCTTAGAACACAAATACAGCAAGTGACAAGGGGACTTCCACATGACTTATTCTTTAAAATCCTTGACAACATCTTTAGGCGAAGTGTTTAAAGTATTTTTAAGTTTCATAATTACTGTAGGTCAGCTAATTAATGTAAAAAAAAATAAGTTTTATTTCAGTTAATAAAAAATTAATGTACTCTTGATTGTTTATGCACAAAATATTAACGAGCAGAAAATCGTAATGCATTTGACAATCGACTGGCAGAAATCAACTGAGCTTTATGTACTATTTTTTTTTGTAATTTTTTGTCTACTATTTGTGGTGATAGTAGATTGACTAATTTATTTTTTTCAATAGTTTTTCGTCTTTAGCTTTTACTATTATCATCAAGTCTATGGTCTAATGTCTATGGTGTAATTAACGATCTATGAAGCATAAGACGAATATTATATTTTAAAACATGGAATTTTCTAGAATGCCTATCATTTACATTCTTGTAGTATATAAGAAATATCTGAATTTGGACATTGGCATCATCAAAATATAAGTTTGAACTACTTTCCTATATTTTTGAACTACAGTTATAAATTATACAAATTAATCTAATATTAATTATGTTATAATCTCTTTTTACATAAGAGGTAATTATTCCTTGCAAATGTTTCTACAATAACTCTTCTATAATATTTTTTCTGTCGAAAATATATACAAGTTAGTACTTGTAAAATAAACTCACCCCCATATATTATGAAAGCTCCTATATACTAGATACTTCGTAGTAATTTTTGCCCGGTAACGCGTATATAAAATTTATTTTATCGTAGTCCTTATTCTTTAAAATTATTGAATATGTGGTATGCAATAAAAGATCTCAACAAAGTGTTGCTATATTATAACACTATACATATATTTTAAAAGAACGCATGTACATTATATTAGTGGTAAGTTATTTCGAAATTTAAAAATCACTCCTTTTAGGTCTCTGAGCACAGCCATAAACAAATATGGAGTTGACTTTGTTGCACAGTAGAATAATCAGTTTAATATTTTTAGGTTTAAGAATATTGGTGAATTTTGTATGTGAATGTGTACTTGTGATTTCTTAACAATTTTAGATTTAAGTATCACATAAATTATAACTGTTAAACGTTGTAATAAAAATTTTGATTCTCGTTACACTTTTTTTCATACCCAATTTTAATAGGAGCTACTGCGCAGTAGTGGTATAGTCCCGTTAAGTAATTATTTTTTACATTACATTTATTACTCATCCAGGGATTTTTTTAAACCTTATATATTACACTGGATAACCAGTGCTGGATTTATTTACTTATACAAGCTACACTATATGGATGCTACGCTATACGCTGTTTATAAGAACAGTGTGAACCAAAGGTATTTTTGTTTTCTTACAAGATTGTCTTCAAAAACATACTTATTTAACATAATAGGTTCGCCCTGGTACGACTAGAATTTTTAGAATCAAAAATGTAACAAATTTATAAACAGAATTATAAAATAAAACAATCACGAATGAAAAAACTATTACCTTTTTTCAAAAATATGAGAATATTGTTGTATCGGTGACTTTGTTTACTTCTATTGTAGTTTTTGATTATACCTTCAATAATGTATTTTGCGGTTTTTCCTCATCCTAAAAGAAAAACGGGCATTTTTATAGCGATATGTACCTATATAATTAATTTAATAATTTCGTTAATATTGCTACGGGAGAATCAGCTGTGTATGTGTTACAGACTGATTGTCACATTTATATTATTATGATTATTCATAAACTAAAAAAACATTAATCTACACCTATTAGTGGCGTGCAACCAGGCAATAGTCTCTTTCAGAATGAAGTATTTGAACTTAGGCCATGACGCTACTTAATCAATTATTATTTGATTTCTAATATAACATTTGGTCCGTTTTAAGAAATTTAATAATAAAAAAGGAGTTAAGGATTATTCTAGAAATAATATTTGTAAATTGTAATATTGAATTGAATTAAATACGTATTTTTTGTTCATTAAATCTATATATCCAAATCAGATCAGATTCCAAATTCAACTAATTTTTTGTTACTTCATCTACAGGTAACAAAAAAATAATTTGCAATTTTTTAATGAGTAGTCTATGCGTATTACTAGTCTGTGAACGTATTAACTGTTGTTCATAACATAACCTGTTGTTAATTGTTATTTGTCTGACTTATGTGACAGAAGTGTGAAGACGTTTTCTTCATTTTCTTGTTTAGTTATTTTATTTAGAGCTTAAAAACGTTATTAAATCATTAAGGATAGTCATTAATGATTTATAACAACGTTAAGATAACTTCCATTTTTGTTGTTTTTAATTGTTTTCACTTATAATTGTGGTCTAGCATAGATCTAAATAATTCATAAAAATTTTGAAGAGAAAGTTGTTGCCGCGCAGCCTATAAATATATAAATAAAATGAATTTAAACATCACAATGAGAAGAATTTTAAATCATTGCAACAAGTTACGGGTCATAATGCCTCGGTGAGTATTTTATGTTCATGTTTAATCTTTGTAATGTATATAATTTGCGTATTAATAATAAATTATTTTATTCTTGCTGACTTCGGTCTTGAAGAATTATAAACTCTTTTTCAAATATGTATATATTATATTTCACGTACCACCGCCTCTTTACTGAGAACGGTATATCAGACTATGATATCCATAGTAATGTTATAAATGCGAAAGTATATCTGTCTGTTACGCTTTCACGGCTAATCCGCTGGAGCAGTATTGATGAAATTTGGGACAATTGAAGCTCATGTAAGGGGCTAACAGAGAAAAATTATTGGGGGCACATAACTATATATAAAACTTGATGTGAACTACATCACAGATTTAACTAGTAATAAATATATGAACGTGAAATAAATAGTCTGCACAAACAATGGGTTTTGGAAGATATAAAGCTGTCTTAACTACATTTAAGTAGACTGCCATTGTATTGCAATTTAATTTGGGAAGGGATATTCATAAGTATCCTTAAATGGTTTTGATATATAAGACAAGTTAATTTACTAAGTTTTGAGTGGCTTGTTAGTGTAGATGGCAGCAACCCTGACTTTTATTCCCACTGAGGCCCAAAATTTTCTAAAAACAATTTGTTGATTCCTCGACTCTAGGTGTATATAAATATTTATTTAAAATACTGTATGTATATATTTACTAGTTGTTTGTCACTGTATTAGTCTAGTTGTTGTCATAAGATGAGTTATTACATACTGCTACTTACTTTGGAGACAGACTGCCATGTATGTATTGACCCATAATTAATTACTTATACCGAAGTCACTTAATGCGTTGGCTAAGTATGAGGCTATAGTTGAAGTATTAGTCTGTTTGTTTTTGTTTAAGTTTGTCCTAAATGCCCTTACCCATAACAGGTAGAAGTTAACATTTTGATATTTGACATGTTTATATTATGTCAAATGATTTCGCTACGTATTTTACGACTGGCAGCCTGCCTGACATTAACTTATCTTAGTCGTATTTAACGACACCTCAATAAGAAAAAGGGTGGTCTATTCCACTCAACTGGATACTACATGACAGGACAACTTACTCTAGTCGCCCTTTACGACACCTCAGTAAGAAATTAGGGTGGTTTATTCTACTTAACCGGATACCACATGGCGGGTCCAACTTACCTTAGTCGCCTTTTACGACACCTCGGTAAAAAATGAGTGTGGTCTGTTCTATACAGCCGGATACCACACATCGGGTTGGCTTACCTTAGTAGTCTTTTACGACACTTCGGTAAGAAATTGGGTGGTCTATTCTATCAGCCGGAAACCACACTGCTTAATATGTTTGCATAACAATACTTTATGATTTATGATCTATACACAATGAAGATCAGATATAAATGGTAATTCTTTAGAATTTCAAATGTCTGATCAGTATCTCACTTGTATTGTGAGGATGTTGTTTTTTTTATTAAAACTATTTTAAAACACACCTCTGTATTCACCTCTAAGTACCTCATTACTTACCATACTCAAATCTAGCAAATATTTATATATATGTATATAAAACCTGATCATACAATTGTAGATGTTTATTAGTATGCATAATTATATAATCTATACACAACAAAGTCTCCAAAACCAGTATATCTGTATGTGATGGATTTTCTCAAAATCGACTCAACGGATTTTAGTACGCTTTTTACTAAAAGGTGCAATTCTTCTAGAAGGTTTATATACTATGTACTAGAAAATTGTAAATCTACAAACATACTACAAAAAAGGTGTACTTCTAGCTTCCTTTGATTAATGTTTAATGTGTGTAAGCTTTAAATGTAGCAAATTTCATCAATATCCAGCACAGTAGCCGTGAAAGTGTTATAGATAGACAGAGGAAGTAGACTTAATATTGGAATGGATTTTACTATTAAAAATAACGGCCCGTTACTATTTCACAACTGGTCATTGGCTTCTCTATTTTTGGAAAGAAGGGTTGGGGCTAGGATCGATGCTATTCCAATGTGGATTGGTAGGCTATACATATCTCCAGAATTCTCTAGAGTTTGATACCTATGCAGATATACTATGTTTTCCTTCCTATTATAGAATATACATGTAATTACAGAACAAGTTCAATTAACTGTTCAATTTCATTGTGTTAGCGTTTGTAGGCAACTAGTCACGCACGTGGATATAAATTAATGGACCACTGTTATGATCTGCAAAGCATCAATATAATAAGTTGTATCCTCGAATTCTTCATCTAAGTATCGTCATCTTCAACTCTTTGTACACTAGCGAGAGAATCCCTTACATTACTTGACGTGGTCAGCTTCTTCGCTCACCTGATGTGTACTAGAAAGTAAAGTTTCAATCGAGGAACGATTGATATTTTAAGCTTTGTAACAGTGCATGCATGATCTTTGGAAATTGTTAATTTAATGCGGTCTTGCAACACCGACCTTCTGTGGTAAACCGGAATCTATCGAATTCTGTCTATCCACACAGACATTAGCGTAACTCGTAGTCAGAGAGGCAAAGGAAATATCAATTCCGATTAATTCAGGTTAACCATCAAGATGGTGTAAAAGATTTAGTTGCTTTGTACAGAACGCAATCTCTAAAGATCATTGCCATGAAAAGCAACCAATCGAATTTAGGTGCAATAACTAGCACTAATAGTTTTTGCATTAGTTTGGCATCAGGTTTACAAAGAACCAAACACTACGTTTAGTTTCTATACATATAAAACAATGTCCCCAAAACTCTCTGTATGTGATCGATTTTTTTTTCAAAATAAACTTATAGGATTTTTTTACGGTTTTTACTAAAAGTGCAATTCTTGACAAAGGCTTAGGTTACTAGTACATATACATTTCGGTTTTATGTAAATTGAAATAAGAAAAACTTTGTGACACAAAGCGTTGGGCGGGCTAAGCCGCTGGCTCAGCGAGTGATATATGTTTTTGTATTTTCATTTTTAATCACCAGCACGCACGTTCAACAACAACGAATGTATAGAATGTCAACAAATGCATCCATATTCGAGATGAAAAAAGAAAAGGAAACATTTAACGATTTGTTACCGTCGATAATACATACGTTGATCAAGAATTCAAAATTCTCTGAAGTACCCGAAGTGGCTATATGGACAAAAGAGGTAAATATTTAAACTGTTTTGAACTTAAATGTGTAGCAAAATGTGAGAGAATCTTATAAGGTAAGTGAATGAAATGAAAGTTCTTTTATAGCTATGCTCAAAATAGCCCCGGGTGATGAATCCAAAAATAAGATACGTAACCGAAATAACAACATAGTTTAATGGATCGCGTATGATTAGAGGGTCACAAGTTCGAAAAACCTCAAGAACGTCGAGAGTCTTTAGTCATTAGATCGGCGACCTTGCATTGGATCGCAGAACGCAGTGTTGGTATACTAGCCTTTAGGTGGAAAAATGACTCAAAAAGTCTCACGGAAACATGCAAGCGGCAAAAGAAGCTTGTAAATCATTAATGTCAGGAAAGGTTATGGGTCGTCGCCGCAAGACGGTGATGAGCGGTGGGTATGTCGGAATCTCACCAACTAATAACCTGATAGTTCTCCATCACACTACTGGTGGCGAGGATATGGTCACGTTGAGCATATTGCATCAATCCCAGCTAGTAGCAGCTCTGGAGAACGCCACCTTTAAACAGTGGCCCCTCCCTCCACTAATTGATGCATCGACCGCCTCTGGGACCTATTCCAAGGAGATCCCCGTTAGGATGCTATGCGGCGCATTTCGGCGAGCAGATGTAAATGCTTTTAAACCTATATGCAAAAAGCTGTTAATGAATCGAGTAAAAGAAAATTAGTGATACCAGCAAATGAACTATTTTTTTCTATCGCGAAGAAAACCATGAATTTTCTTACTATATTTTAACCAGGTATATGAGCTCCAATTGTACCAAATATCATCTTAATTTCTCCAGCGTATTATTCTTGATCGACAGACATTCGCATTTATTATGGATTAGTGTTACGGTCAATTATTTATGTGCGATCGTGTTAAAGTGCACGTAATCGTCATTAAAAATAACAATCGTGCAAAAAAGGCTGTTAACCAACTAAATTATTCAATATAATGAAATATAACTATGTATTATAGTGAATAAATATATAGCTGAAAAGTTTGTTTGCTGTACGCGCTAATCTCAGAACATACTGGATCTATTTAACAAAAATTCTTTGAGTGTTAGATAGGCCATTTATCGAGGAAAGCTATAGACTATATAACATCACGCTAAGATGAATAGAAGAGCAGCAGCAATAAAAAATATTGCGAAAACGGCTAAATTTAAAGCTTTCCTTGCGTGCGCTAAGTAAATGGTGAAAGTTATAAAAATCAAGTAAGTAAGTAGCGGCCTGTTACTATCCCACTGCTGAGAATAGGCCTCCTCTCCCTATTTTTGTAGAGAAGGATTGGAGCTAAAACCTACCACGCTGCTCCAATGCGGATTGGTAGGTTACACATATCTCCAGAATTCTCTAGAGATATACAGGTTTTCTCACGATGTTTTCCTTCACCGAAAAGCGTGTGATAAATTGAAATTATCAATTAGAAACATAAGTTTTAACAGAAAAACTCATTGGTGTCTGCCCGGGTTTGAACCCGCGACCTTTTCGAAAGAGTAGAACTGTGTTATCGCAGCTTATTAATTATTTTTTAATTAAAAATAATTTATATGGCTAAACAACGTTGGCCCGGTCGGCTTTGATTACTAAATGACCCTCCGCTAACCTACGGAACGAGTTATGTGAGTTTAACATTAGCTCTGTTGTTTCATCTGTTTCTTATACTATTTGTTCAATCAAGGTAGGTAATATAAAATTGTTTTTTTTTCGTGTTTTTGTTTTATTATCAAATATGTTGATGTTTTAGGTATTGGAGTACAACTTGCAAGGTGGCAAAAAAGCAAGGGGCCTCATAACTTCGCTTGCATACGAGACATTGGAAAACCCTAAAAATATAACTGAAGAATCACTTAAAGTTAGCAGAGTTGTTGGATGGTGTGTTGAAATGGTAAATAGAATTTTATTCTTATCCATTATACTTTTATTTAAAAGTCCTATTAATAATTACAAAAATTATAATCGAATTTTATTTTATAGAATTAGGCGTTACTTTGCGGAGATCCATAACACAAACGTAATAAAAATATTTTGCTATAATCCGCGATGAAGTAATATATATGTAATGCTAAATGTAGAGTGGACAATCGGTTATCATACCTGATACAAGCAGGATTCATAAACCACATGCACAAACCTCCACCACCTCTCATTATCTACGTAATGCTAAGTGTAGAAAGCAAAACCGTTCTCATACCTTATAGGTGCAGAATTAGTTACCACACCTATCACAAGACACTACCACTAACGACACACTACACAAGCACTAAACACATTCACTACGATGATCTCAACGATCGTCTCAGCCCGTAACCGAAGCATCGGCAATAAAATCGTAAAGCTATCTCAATAGCAAATAATGAGAGGGAAGTTGAAACTCATATACTTATTTTTCTCTAATCTCAAATAAAGAAGAGAGACAGATAATAATATAGACTAATAATTTTATTGCTAAAATAAAAAGTACCTGTTGACCGAGCCTTGCTCAGTATTTTTTTTAAATAAAAAAAGACATCTAAAAAAAATTGGGTAGGTGGGGCTCGATCCTAGGTATTTACATTTCTCGATGCCGCCCTTTCCCCGAATAAACTACGCTGACTTGACAATTTACGGCAAAATTAGCGTTTCATGTATTAGTATGTTAGTATTTTTTAATGCCTAAAAACAGGGATAAAACGATTTTTTTTTTAATAAAACCTAGCTAGATCGATTTTTCTCATCCACAACCCCCTACATAGTGTATTTCTGGAAAATCGTTGGAGCCGTTTCCGAGATTCATAGAAAAGACCACCCCCATTTCTTACCGAGGTGTCGTAAAAGGCGACTAAGGTAAGTTGACCCACCATGTGGTATCCGGCTTGGTAGAATAGACCACCCTCAATACTTACCGAGGTACCGTAAAAGGCAACTAAGGTAAGGTGACCCACCGTGTGGTATCTGGTTGAGTAAAATAGACCAACCTCTTTCTTACCGAGGTAAGAAAGAGGTAAAATACGATTAAGGTAAGTTGACGTCAGGGGAGGCGGCCGGTCGTAATAACGCAGCCAAATCATGTGACAGCATGTTTATAACATGTTGTATCGACATCACAAGTGGATAAGGGCAGGAGGATGACATACAAGATTAACTCATTTAAATATTATAGATACAAAAAAAAAGAAGAAACTTCGACTACATGTGTATAGCATATATATGCAGTAATAATACTGGTCCAAGTGATACAAAGATGTTTTTGTCTTGCTTCCGTTTATACAATGTTTTTTTGGTTATGTAAAATAATAACGGAATGTAAATTGTAACCGTACAAATGTATTTACCATGCCAAAAGTTTTCTACACGATAATATAAAAATATGATAATTTAACCATAATGGTGTGTAACACCCATAAAATTTATTCCTTAAGAAAACGTAGTTGGTTTAAAATAGTTAAACCTTTTTCGGTCTTATACAGTAATGTCTTATTTTGCTTTATTCGTTTTCTTGTTGTAATCGTGACTTTGTTTGCCCCAACTTAAGCGTTTATTTCTTATATAGGTTTTTTAGTGGATTTAATGCGTTTTTTGTTTGTATTTATGTTATGCTAATGATGAGTTGTCGTAAAAGCTGACGTCAAGTTGACGTCAGGCAGGCGGCCGGTCGTAAATTAACTAGCCAAAACATGTTATGCCGACTCCACTTAGAGTAAGATAAGGGCAGGAAGATGATTAATTTAAACCTTTCTGTAGACCTTATAGACCTCCTGTATTATGGACTCCGTATTCCGTAAAGTAAATTATTTATGTCCTCTGCTAGATGCACGCATACTTTATTGTAATGGATGACATCATGGACCGTTCCACAAAACGCCGAGGGCTACCCTGCTGGTATCGACTGCCGCACGTCGGTTTGGGAGCAATCAACGATTCAATACTGATAAATGCTTGTATATTCGAGACTTTGCATACATATTGCGGTAATCTACCCCAGTATCGCTACATATTGGAACTATTTAATGAGGTAAATTACTTTTTACATTAACTAACTATTAAATTTTTACTTTAAGGCAGACCCAGACTTTTTCATGTAAAACTTTACGCACGCTTGGGGAGTGAGTTGAATGCGTGCGAAAAGTGAGATCGGGCGAGGCGAATGGAAGTTGAGAGTGAGATATAAGTTAGTGAAGATAGAGAGATAGATTTACGTTAGTTAAAGATAGAAAGAGAGAAATTTACGTTTCGTATATCTAAGACATTGCAGAGTGCTTAGTGCGAGTTTATTTAACCTACTCGATCGCGTTAGCATAACTCCAATTTCTATGGCCCTGGAACAGCCGTCACTAGATGTCGCTGTTGTAGCGTCATACAAAAGGCGTTACGCTACTAAGCACTCAGGTCTATTGTTTGTATTACACTGTAGGAAGCAATAAAGAGCAGTGCGCACAAACATTTTCTTTCTCTCTTCCTCTCATAGCAATTGCAATAAATATAGCGCACGTATTAAAGTGACCGCATTATTTTTTTTGTGGCCAATTGTAATAAACCTACAAAACTCGTGAATGTTAAAGAGGCCCACGATTGAAAAGAGCAAGTAAACTAGGTTTTTTTAATATTTCATACCGTGATGTCATACGAATTGGAATAAGGATTACAATGTATCTAACTCAGTTACGCCAATTTAAATTAGTTCTCTTTAATCTTTCATACTAAGAAGATAGAATTAATAGTTTACAGTATTCTCAATCGTTTAACTAAACGTTGCGTTCTATACAAACTAAACGCAAGCGCTAATACACTTTTCGCATCGCTCTCGTCACAAATTTATAACGTTACTCCCAAGCCAAGCGTGAACAAGTTTTACTCTAAAAACAAATTCTTGTTTCAAGGCCATTTTGTTCACGTCGATGGGCCAACATTTGGACTTCACTATGGCTAATCGTAACAAGAACGACTACAGCCTATTCACCCCAGAGAGATACAGTTCCATAGTAAAATATAAGACTGCAGTGTATACGTACAAACTGCCCGTCTGTTTGGGCCTAATTTTGGCAAATAAGACAGATAAGGAAACTCTGAGGTTGGCGGAGGAGATTTGCCTGAAGATTGGATATCTGTTCCAAATGCAGGTAATTCTAGCTTTATTTATTTACTGCTCAAAATGTGTAACTTGGTGTCGTTACTTAGCAGAGTTAGCAACTCATTCATTTGTCACGGTATTTGCTTCCTCAATAAAATTCCGCATTACACACTGGAGACCTTTTTACAGAAATGTTTAATCTAAGTAACAAATATGTTTAAAAGTAAAGCATATTACTAAAATTGAATTTTATTTAGATGATAAATTTCCAAATTAACTATAACTTTACTTATTCGGAGTGCATTGACAATTCAATCAACTTTAAGCTGAATAATAACCTGTTATCTTCAGTCATTGTAATTATACCTAAAAGTATAGAAACTGGTTAGGTATTTTTATTTAAATATTAAAGCAATCGATGGATCTTTGCAATATCCTTGCACCTCGATGAATTATTACCGGATCAACGAGACTGTATTTGTTTGACTATGAAAGAGACTAAGAAACCTATTCCATGGTCCACGTTCGGCAGACTTCTATCTTGCACTCAACTTGCAACATGAAAGTCTTTTTTTGATGCAATATATTTTAAAATACTAATTCTTTGAGTGACTCTCCGACTAGCGAAGGCAATCAGCTTTGTAAAGCAAGCCCAAATTAGCCGAAGCAGTTCAGTGGCGCTCACGATCCCCGTCCATTTCCTTACGTTCCGAAGCCAAGATTTCTTTCTGCGTTCCCCATCTCTTTACCGGAAATTTTTCTCATCCTCATCAGATGAGTTGCAGAAGTCCATATCTGTCGTGCCTTAGTACAAACCCTGGAGATACGATTTGTCTTATCTTAACAGTCTTCAAAAGTTCCCGGTTGTGATGGACGTTTTGGAGAACTTCCACACTTCAACTTCGAGACTTATGTGGGTCCAGCTTATGGCCAACATGCGTCTTTATGCCCATACAATATAACACAATACAAATACTCTTAATTGCACATCAAAAACATAAAAGAATATCAACTTTTATTATTCTTAAATTTAAATTAAACCGAACATGTACAACTGCCGACCTTAGTCCCCAAACCAGCGATCTCTTCCAATCATCCTTATTAACAACAAGAACAAAATTAAAATACTATTCAGTAAATCTAGAACCTTCTTGATTGTGTTTACATTTGCAGGATGACTTCATAGATTGTTTCGGTGTAGAAAAGGTCACGGGTAAAATAGGTACCGACATCCAGGAGGGCAAGTGTTCTTGGCTGGCCATGCAAGCTCTCCAGAGGTGTTCCGAGAACCAGCGCAAGGTGTTTGTCGCGTGTTACGGGAGCTCTGAGCCAGCTCATATTGAACGAGTGAAGAGGCTATACGAAGAACTCGAACTACCCTCGATCTACCAAACAGAGGAGAGGGAAAGGTACGATGCGGTTGTGCTAAATGTAAGGGAACTACCGGCGAACTCTTCTATGTCGCCCGATCTGTTTCTTAAGCTTCTAGACATGATATATGACAGGAAAAATTAAATTAAGATCGCTATATCATATGTTAAATACATGTTAAAATATAATATTGTGTGCGGGTATATTTTGTAGGACATTGAGTTATTTAGTTACCCACATTATTTATTATTTTTGGTACCCATAAACTTGTTTTTGTTACACTAATCCATACAATAGTATGATAGTAGGATAGTCGATAGTAGGATAGGTAGTAGGATAGTCATGTAATAACACGACCCGCGTTCAAGTATCAGTCGTTAAAAAACGTACTAGTACGTATCCCGTTGTCAAGTATCAATCGTCAGTTAACGTACCCTCAAGTATTAATCGTCAGAACACGTACTAAGTACGTGACCTGGATACAATGTGTACATACATGTTGAAATTGTACGATGTCATGATATCTGAATATCGCAGTCTGATGCTCTCATCGTTGAGCTAGAGAAACTTCTTGTTTTTATAAAATTATAACATGCTTTTTTAAATACAGCTGTTTCAATTCAATAATTAGCTATTATCGGCATCTACCCTTTTTTTAACGAAATCCTGTAAGGATAACGGTTATATGGGATTTTATTCACTGAAGGCATTTGTGTTAATGTAGTAGTGTAGCTCCAAAATCAGCCAATAATCTAGGCAATTTTTATTATTATTTTTTTGTTAATTGATGGAAATCTTGTACAAACTACGGACCCAAATAGGAGATACTGTGGTTATGTAGGATTTTAACTCACTGAAATCCTATTGAAACAAGATTTATCTACCCTATTAGGCCAGATCTGTGTATCCTATTTGAACAGATCTATCTACTATATTAGAACAGCTGTTTGCGATAATTAAGAAAAGTAAGATTCACGTAGCATTGTCACATTTTTGCATGTATTTAAAATAATTTGCCCTCAGTGCAGTTTGAGCACTATAAAAAACTAACGTTCGAATATAGTTCAAAGTAGTCAGAACCAAAATAATTTCCGATTAGTTGACGTATAAGTTATTAATTACGTATTCCTTTTAACGATTGTACATAGATTGTGTTCGCGCTTACTGCGTGCCTTCGATAGCTGCAGTTGGTGAGCATAGGTAGGATAGGCAGACAACCGGCAATTTCTCCACCCCGAATAATCAAGGAGTACTGACCTTTGATTTAGAGGCTTCTTCTTAATTTATGGCGTCCACGCCGCTCCGGCCGGAGTATAACCACAAAAAACTTAATCCACCAATATTCGTGGAATCACCAATTAAATTGTTCCGTAATATAGTTTACACACACAAACACCGAATTATCCTTTTTATATCGTATATATTAATACGATAATCCACCGAACACCGATATTTATTGCAATTCACTGAGAGGCCCGTGCACCGTGTTGCGCTGCCGACCGATCTTCTTTTTTGTGTGACATTAATTAGTCACCTACCCACACCTCAGGTGCAGTAAGCCTCGATTACCCTCGGTGGAAAATATTGCCCGAACAGATTGTATCAATTGATGTGATATGAATGCTGTTGAAATAAAACATTTTTAATTTTTAAAGTATACAGATCGTGAAATTTTTAAAAAGTTAAAACAATAAAAAACTACCAGCTGTTTTTAAAAGTTATATAAATAAAATCAAATACCAAAAAAATAGTAGTATATCAAAACCATTAAAGAAGTATTCTTAACAAATGCTAATACAGAAATGTAGTTAATCTAATTTATTTAATGAGTATGTTCCGTTATGAGATTATTTGCAAAGATAACGTAAGATATTCAATTGGATCAAACAAAAACAAACTCGAATGATAGATTTAAAAAACTAGACACAACTTGTATACATATTTTGTGTGGAAACCGGCAATACAACTTTAAAAACCTGTTACGGGGATAATCGATGTAGTCAAAATAATGGACCTTTTAAATAAATAGTTTGCCTAGTTCATTGATGAAGTAAAACAATTAAGATCTTTGGATTCGATACCAAAGTCTAACTTCATCACTATAAAATAAAGACAAAATTTATCGTACTTAATACTAGCTCGTTTCTGAGTAAAAGTAAACAATTTTAACCTTAAACATTTTATTCATTGTAGTCTTAAAGTAACGTAACAATAAATACAAACGATATGCTATGTCAAGTTTGTTTTATAGCATATAAAATTCGTTGAATAATAAAAAGTGTTAAGAAAGAAAGAAATATTTCACAAATTTACATTACATTGTTCATATTTCCGTCTAAAATAAAGACTGAAATTATTCTAGCAAAAATTAACCAGATATGTATTTTATCTTATTTAATTTTATTTATTAATTTATTACTATTTAACTGTGTATACTGTTACAAAAAATAAAACATTACATTTAAACATATATAAATCATTACATATGATCAAATCTGCAAGATAAGGATAACTTATTGTAAGTTATATTTTTAGACATTCTATTATAACAAGATTTTTTGTATAAATCTTGTTAAAATGGTTTTGTGAATATAATTTAATTGTTGGTATATTTAAAATAGCTACAGTTAAATCTATTTTTGGCAATAATAGAATAAGTTTCTCTCAAAATGGACGTTTATTTATCTGTGGAAATAATGTTTGCTAGATTTTGGATATCGTCTTTTAAGTTGTTATCTGTAATTTTATTTTATAATGTTCACAACTTGGAGAGTAGATTTTATTTCAAATTAAATGTTTATTAAAAAGAATGGGAATGGTAATTTTATATGGATTGAAAAATTCTAAAAAAAATATATTGATTTCAGTATTACTAGCGTTTAATTCATTTATATCACCTAGGTATATGTCAATTCTTTTGTCAGTGGTATTATGATAGCCAATGATGTAAGACCTCAAACAAATGAATCAAAGAGAAAAACACATGCACAAATCTCCACCCCGCTACCACAATGCACAAGCACTACATATGTTCACTATTACAAACTCAACAATCGTTTCACCCCACAACCGAAGCATCATCAGGAGATAGATCAGATGGTTTGTTGAGTTTGGAATAGTGAAGGTATGTAGTGCTTGTATTGTGGTAGCGTGGTGGAGATTGGTGAATGTGTTTTTACGAATCCTGCATGTATGAGGTATGAAAACGGATTGTCCACTCTACATTTAGCATTATATATATTTTATATTTTACTTTATCGCGGATTTTAGCAAAATAATTTTATTATTACTTTTGTATTTCTTACATACTTAAATCTTAGATTAAAGACATCTATACGATTTGTTTAGGAAAAATGAAACACTTTCTATATTCTATGATAGTATATTCCAAAAATATAATGTTATACATAACATTACTACATCAATATTACGTCAAATTACTGCATAATATGTTTACAACTGTTATAACTATTTAAAATAAAGCAATGACCAACATATAAACATCGTAAACTATACTACGTACATGAGATTACCCAAACTATTATGTTCGATTCAGATTTATAGTGCCGCTCTGAGTACAATATAATCGTTAACTTATTTAAAACAAATAATTATAAATTTTGGATTAAGGACATAGGGGTGTAAATGTAGATTTTTAAATACCGGAAAATTTTAAAAATCTTTTCAATATTTAAACAAAGTTTGGTTTTATTAATATTGTTTTACGTATTATATAGTATGAGACTAGATAAAGTAGTGTATGACACTGTACATAACTTATGACACTGTACATACTTGTGTGATACTATAAAAAAAACGCCTGCGGCTCGTTTTTTTAAAACACGCTCGTGTTATAAGGAAATATAATCGTTAACTTATTTAAAACAAATAATTATAAATTTTGGATTAAGGACATAGGGGTGTAAATGTAGATTTTTAAATACCGGAAAATTTTAAAAATCTTTTCAATATTTAAACAAAGTTTGGTTTTATTAATATTGTTTTACGTATTATAGTATGAGACTAGATAAAGTAGTGTATGACACTGTACATAACTTATGACACTGTACATACTTATGTGATACTATAAAAAAACGCCTGCGGCTCGTTTTTTTAAAACACGCTCGTGTTATAAGGACCCTTATTACGCAACAGTATCATAATCTACTAATAGCTGGCAGACGAAAAAAAAAAACTAAATGAATACTATTGTATTCATTTAGTTTTTCAAAACAAAAGTTAAACTGTTTCTACATTCAAATGATCGGATATTGGAATTATATATAAATAAATAAATAAATATATGGGACACTTACACACACGGTCGTCCGTGTAAGTAAGTAACTTAATACTTGTGTTATGGTAGACAGACAACTGGTGAATATATTTTTAAATACATACTTAAATACAAATATACACCCAGGCTCAAAGACCAACAAATTCATTTATAGAAAATGTTGGCCCTCGGCGGGAATCGAACCCGCGACCCGCGGAGCTGAAGCCAGGGTCACTACCCACTGCGCCAACGGGCCAGTCGATATATTGTTATATATTGTTTTTTTATATATCGATTATATCCATTAGATCAGCACTATAATGAGTATCGATACTTAAAACAGACTATAACAAATTGTAGCTAAATTTATGTTAGTTTTATTATAAAACAAGCCGCACTTATACAACGTCGCAGCGTTCTACAAAGAATGCTGTGCTTAAGGCACTGAAAAACAAGATGGCGTGAATTAATATTATCATTAATTTTAACATATACTGGATTATTGTAGTAACTTGTTGTAGAAGAACTAAAATTAGAATTTATTTACATATGAAAAAATTTGTAATCCATACTAGGCGTGGATATGTTGATAAGTCGACTTACGTACTTTTTATATATTTAATCATAATAGTTTATGATAAGGGAACTAGTAATTGACCATGTACTAGTAGTTGACCGTTTTGTATGAAATTTTAAATAATAAGCGTTTTGTTTGTTGTTAATTGTTAATAAAAAATATAAATTCATAATTTTAAATATTAAACAATGGGCTACAGTTCTGAGCTTTTGGGCAGTTGTTAATTACAAATTTACTTTTTATTAGCTGCAACAAACAAAACGGTAATTTATAGAATTAGGCGTTACTTTGCGGAGATCCATAATACAAATCACAAAGCGATTGCGATTTTGGTCGTGGAGTGTATCTCCTGATGATGCTTCGGTTGCGGGGCGAAACGATTGTTGAGTTTGTGATAGTGAACGTATATAGTGCTTGTGTATTGTGGTGGCGGTGGTGGAGGTTTGTGCATTTGTTTTTTACGAATCCTGCATATGTATCAGGTATGATAACCGATTGTCCACTCTACATTTAGCATTATATATATTTTCTATTTTAGTTCATCGCGGATTATAGCAAAATAATTTTATTATTACTTTTGTAAACAAAACGGTTATTATTTAAAATTTTATACAATACGGTCAACTATTAGCACATGGTCAATTACTAGTGCACTTACCATAATTGCCTAATTTATATGGTAAATATTTCAGTGAAATATTTACGCACATACAAACTTGTGAATGTTTAAATAGATCTCTTAAACGTATAGAAAATGAAAACCTATTTATGGTTGCCATAAAAATTGTGCGTTTGGACTTGTCAAGTTATTCACGCCTGATATGGATGTATTTAAATTTTAAATGACAAGAGATGGATCTTGGTCCGATAACCTTTTTATTCGTAATAAAAACCGTAACGCCGATCGTTCTCGAACTTTGCTTAGATAATAAACACAAATAAATATCGACGCTAGTGTCAGTGTACATTTTTTATGCAAATGAATACATAGAAGTAAGTGCTAATTTAATTTTGACTAGTAAGCACCAATTGACTAACATATAACTACGGGGTAACTCAAATTGTAAATATTTGCAAACACTTCGAGACGTACAATAAATTAGTGTATGTAGAAATAGAAAAATCTAGACGACAGCTAGATTTTTATAAAACCATTACGTTCAAATATGATTAATTTAACTAAATATATATAAAAAATGTTATATGTGTCGATAGTTATAGTAATCTATATAATAAAAAACTTACCAGTATAGTCTCTATATATACTTCAAAATGTATATAAATGAAAAGACAGCAAAAACTGGTCTTTGTTTATATATAAAAAGAAGATATTGTGGTTATTTAGTATAATAGTAACTATAAATGTTGTTATGTATATCCGTCTGTGTAGAAAAAACACCCTCATTTCTTACCAAGGTGTTGTAAAAGGCTACTAAGGTAAGATGACCCACCGTGTACCGGTTGAGTAAAAAAGACCACCCTCTTTCTTACCGAGGTGACGTAAATGGCGACTAACGTAAGTTGGTCCATCGTGTGGTATCCGGTTGAGTAAAATAGACCGCCCAACCTCTGTCTTACCTAGGTGTCGTAAAATACGAATGAGGTAAGTTGACGTCAGTCAGGCGACCAGTAAAATACATAGCGAAATCATGTGACAACATGTTTGTAACATTTTATGCCGACCCCACTCAGAGCGGGATAAGGGCAGGATGATGATGAAATGTTGTTCACCAAGTGATTAAGCGTTACTGGTCTATGTAGTTTGGTAAACATCGATAAGGTTTTTTTAATACATACGACTTTTATGTTGTCGCCAGACATGATAATTTTCATTGGGGTCATTCACCCTTGACAGAGTGAAGAAGAAGAAGAATACTCTTTAGTCTACACACAGAACATAAAAAATTACAGACATTTATAAACTAAAACAAATACAGGTACAATAAGGCGGCCTTATCGCTAACAAGCGATTTCCAGGCAACCTTAAACGTTATGGATCTGAATAAAATAACTGTATAGTGTACCACAGACTATATAATTATAAAGTTAAAGAATACATATTTCTCTACATACAATAAACGTACATTAAATATACACGAATACATATATAATATGTAACGTCTTTAGAACATTGGACTAATGTTTTTTGAGTTACTGCCAGGACGATAGGGAAGTGCAAAAGTTGAAGTTATTATATGAGGTCCCAGTATAACGCAAATGCTCTGTTAAAATGTCGGAAAACGTCATCTCAAAAGTTCAGAAGGGCCAAAGTGGAGGACTTGAGTATGACTGATTAATTGTGATATAGTCTTAACGATACTAGAAACCGTTTCTAGCCGATGAAACATATATATCGCCCTACCCGAAGAATAGAGTCACATTTCCTATGCTTGTACATGGGACATGTGACTTTATTCTTCGGATATGCAAATATGTACAAAATGTGTTACCCACGATTACATCTCTATAAAAAATATTTACATAATACAAGTGGCTACTAAAATTTAGCCATTTACAAAACCTTAGGTCTTAGAAAACGCGGTCTTAATTCGCTCTGACGTATCTTAAAAAGGGCGTCGAACTTATCGTCTGTGGTAACAAAATTAATATTTTGAAAAGTGTGGTTTTGGTCTACGTTAAACACACAATAAGACCAAAGGCTGACTTTGAGTTTTATTTTTTTAAATTGAAGTGTTTATAACCTACAGAATGAAATAAAGAAGATTGTACCTCTAAACAATTTTAAGAAAAATTATCATTGTTTAAGCATCACAGCATATTTATCTATTTATATTACCCACGTTTTGATATCTTATATTTAAGAATAATCATTTTTTAAAATTAAAAAATAAAATTATCCCAATAATAATATTTAATACCCAAAATTTAACCCGGTACCTTAAGTAACAGCTAATATAATGTAGAAGCATAAATATTATAAAATAAGTAAATATTTATAACAATTGATCGTTGTAATAGCAATTCAAATACAGCAATACATTTATCAATGCAACATTTATCGATAGTTCAACGCCCAAATCTATACTTTCCCGTCCTTAAAACGGTTTTCATACCAAAATAAGAATATATTAGAAATTATAGTATATGTACAATAAAAATGGTAAATCGTTTGAGCGATATGAAAATCAGTACCAACGAAAAAAAACATTAATCAATATCGAGCAATAGTTTAGGAGCAACATAAATATAATTATTATTCTAAAACTTTATAACTTAAGGTACTTTACTCTACAAGAGTGTACAAGTAAAATGCATTTGTAGGATACATATTGTTTTATACAAATACGTTATGAAAAAATCGTCTTTCATGCCTTGTGCACAGAGTCGAAATTTGCTTGTCGCAAATCATTCCTAATATTTACGCGGTTTACGAATCGTGTACCTTATCCCCACAACTGCACTAACTCGGGACTAATCGAGAAGTAGAACGTTCTCGATCAGTTAGCTCACTATATAAGCGGTCGTATCGCATCTCGGGGATTCAGTTTGCGAATAGCGATCAAGTGAGATATCCGAGAGAAATATTTTTGTCCGCGGCTTGGTTATTGGACAAGAAATTAAGATATCACAAGAATAAATACAGTATCCTAATAATGTATTTTAAATTACAACTGGGTTGTAAAGTCGCTTTATATCAATTACTAATTACTTGCTTTTAAGATATTTTTTTATATAGAAGTTAATACAAATTCAGTTTTATATCTGTCCAAAGAAGAATTCGGTGGTATATTTAAAGTATGCTATAATTTCAAGTTTAAATTTGTTTTTTATATCTGGCACCACTAGCATAAGTAATTGTCAGAAGAGAAACATCTTACAGGTATACTTTGTCTTTTTCCTTATTTTTCGCTTAACGCCTCATCTATGCTGTGAAAAAATCAGTAAAAATCGTTATTGCTTCAACATCCAATACCATGGTACAAGGGTATATGCTACAAAGTAACACATAGAATAATATACATATAAAAGGAGTGGAACCATACAAAAGTTATGACAATTATTTTTTTCTAATGCGTGTTTGTTAAAAATATCTATGTAACGCTAAGAGTAGAAACCGTTCACATACCTTACATGCAGGATTAGCACACGTATAACAAAATACCCACTGCCAAAAACAGCAAACTATACAAGCACCACGTACGTTCACTACGACGAACTAAACGATGATGATTGTCGTTGTGAATGTGATTCGTGTGCTCTTGGTGGTGATGTCTTGTGATACGTGTGGTAACTAATCCCGCATGTAGTTTTGTTTCCTACACTTAGCATTACATAGATGTTCATAACAAATGCGGATTATAGCAAAATAATTCTATCATAACTTTTGTACTACGGAATTTCGCAAAGTTATGCCTACTACTATAAAGAACCATAGTTGTAATTAAAGTAGGACCATGTTAAAGAACGATAGAAGAGCATAGAAGAAGACATTATGCTGACCCTACTTAAAATGATATAAGGGTGATGGTGAGTCATTATCTGGTTAACCAAGCCTTGCTCGGTAATTTATTAACAAAATAAAAAAATAAACTTCAAAAAACAAACAATATTTAGGCAGTTGGGGATCGATCCTAGGTATTTCTCGAGACTGCCCGTTACACGAATAAGCTACGCTGACTTGACAGTTAATGGCAAAAATAGTGTTTAATTTAATTCAATATCAATTTTAGTATTTTTTTATTTGGCCAAAAAACAGGGATAAAACGAATTTTTCTCAAATAAACCTAGCTAGATCGATTTTTCTGCCCCAAAACCCATTACATGCTGAATTTCAGAAAATCGTTGGAGCCGTTTCCGAGATTAAGAAAAAAAATATATATATACAAGATTAACTCATTTAAATAAAGAGGTGTTAGGTTAAGAAATTCCCTTCCCCATTATCCCTTATTCCCGTCAGAGTGAAATGGTCCTCCCATCTCTAAAGTACGGTACGGGGCAGCGGTGGATGTATCCAATAGCGGAAGGCGTCAACCCTGACCTGTAGCGGAAGGCGTCACCCCTGACCTGTAGCGAGTTTGGCCACAAGTTGGGCGTTTCTCGCCAGTGGAACAAATTACCGCAACCGAGATCCACTCAAAACAGGAAAAAAAACTCATTTAAAGATTAAAGATTGAACTCACCGTATTAAATTAGCAGTCCAATCAGTTATTTTCAAGCGGGTCCAGTATCCGGAGCCAGTACGGGCAGCTGGGGGGCATGCATCAGCCTACGGTGCGCTTCTGATCCCGTTAGGGCCGCGACAGTGACCCCAGCCTGGTACGAAGCTGGGACACGTATATGCCTAGTTCTAGTGCCATGCTCGGACCAGCCCGTGGCACGCCATTCCCTTATTACATTCACTACTTGACCTAAAAATAACAAGTTTTAATGCTTATTGTGTCCACAGTAAGTCTTATCTTATTATCTTCTTTTAAACTTAATAATAAATAATAAATTCTGTATTTAAGACATCTATGGCCCAACAAATTTACACGAAAAAAAAAAACTTATAAAAATTAAAATCAAAATAAAAATACAATAAAAAATTAAAAATTAAATTAAAAAATCATTACATTAAATATTTATCTTATTAATATTTATCTTATTTGTATTTCTATAAATAATTAAATAAATATATGGGACACTTAAACACAGGTTGTCTGTCCCCAAAGTAACTTAATACTTGTGTTATGGGTGACAGACAACTGGTGAATATATACTTACATAATTTTTAAATACACACTTAAATACAAATATACACCCAGACTCGAAGACCAACAAATTCATCATCTTCCGACACCTCGGTAAGAAAGAGGGTAGTATATTCTACTCAGCCGGATACCACACGGCGGGTCGACTTACCTTAGTCGCCTTTTACAACACCTCGGTAAGAAATGAGGGTGAGATAGAAAACTTTGCGCTTTGCGATTTTGTAGTGGTGTCTACCTCCTGACGATGCTTCGGTTATGTAGCGAAACAATTGTTGAGATTGTGGTGGTGAATGTGTGCAGTGCTTGTGTATTCTTGTGTCATCGGTGTCGGGTAGTGCATGAGTTCTTACAAATTCTGCATGTATTAGGTATGAAAACGGATAGTACTCAACATTTAGCATTATATATTTTTTTATAATATTCACATTACTTTTGTATTATGGACCTCCGTAATGTAACGCCTAATTCTATAAATTACAGAGTTATTCTGTAAAAACTGACAAACTCCACCTTTCCAACTTCACTAACTTATCAAAACGTCACGCATTCACCAGCTTACTTCCCAAGTTAAGCGTAAATAGGTTTTACTTCATAAAAATTGTATTACACTTACCGAGTACATTAAAGGTGTGAAACCGTTGATCAGGAACTACCATCAGAGGCGTCAAATCAGTGGTAGCAGTAAACCTGGCCAGGACATCCCTCGTCCGGACCAGCAGGACCGATGGTGACGTCAGTCTAGGCCATAGTGTCGACTCGCGGACGCACTCCACAGGATTAGTCAAATAGATACCATGAGATGAGACCCCGAATACCATCTGATGATGCCACGCATCAGGTATCTCACCTTCGCAGCCCATTTGGAGGTTCAGAGTCAGAATTGGTACTGCGCCTAAAATAAAGTTAATAAACATATCTTTAATTTTGAAATGAGTTAATCTTGTATGTATATATATACATACAATATATATATTGGGAATCTCTGAAACGGCTCCAACTATTTTCCTGAAATTCAGCATGTACGGAGTTTTGGTGGAGAAAAATCGATCTAGATAAGTTTAATTTTAAAATGAATATCGTTTTATCCCTGTTTTATTAACGTTGAATACAATCGCTGTTAAAAGTCACGGTAGTTCATTTGGGGATTTGCGGTCTAGATAGGTGAAAATACCCTAGGTGTCGAGCCCCATCTGCAATATTATTTTTTCATTTTTCTTTTCATTTTTTTTTATTTTCATTTTTTTACATCATTTTAAAAATTACTGAGCAAGGCTCGGTCCCCAGGTACTGTTACTAAAGTTATAACAACTTCCCTCAATAAATGATAGTTCGCCATAGTTACTTTTTATAGAAAAATATAGGTACTATTACTTTAATTACTTTTGTATTATGGATCTCCGCAAGTAAGGCCTAATTTTATAAATTACCCAGAGATATCCAATCAGCCAGCCAGTGTGACAAAGAGATAGCTCTTTCTGGGTAGGTAGAGAAGAACCTAGCAGTAACCAGACCATCGGAAGCTCTCTGTAAACCGGTCACCAGGTCTGCCGCTGTACACCCGGCAACTGCGCGCGACAACAAATACCTGCAAAAATACCCAAAATATGTTTTAATGTGGGTACTACCTAAGTAAGTAGCGGCCTGTTACTAACCCACTGCTGGGCATAGGCCTCTTCTCTCCGCTTTTTTTTTTTTTGGAGAGAAGGATTGGAGCTAAGACCTACCACGCTGCTCCATGCGGATTGGTAGGTTACACATATCCCCAGAATTCTCTAGAGATATGCAGTTTTCCTCACGATGTTTTCCTTCACTGAAAAGCGTGTGATAAATTGCAATCATCAATTAGACACATAAGTTTAACTAGAAAACTCATTGGTGCCTGCCCGGGGTTTAAACCCTAGACCTCCTCGAAAGAGGCGCATGATGTTACCGCTGGGCTACCACATCTTTTTACTACCTATCGTCATGAATCTATGTGGGACTATATTTTGGGCACTCCGAAACCCTTTACATCAGTGTTTCCCAACATGGGGCCCACGACCCACAGGGGAGCAATTTGATGGTTAATGGGAGGGGGCAACTCGACACGAGTTTAAATAGAATAGTACCCTCATTTCTTACCGAGGTGTCGTAAAAGGCGACTAAGGTAAGTCGACCCGCCGTGTGGTATCCGACTGAGTAGAATAGACCACCGTCATTTCTTGCAGAGGTGTCGTAAAAGGCGACTAAGGCAGGTTGACCCACCGTGTGGTATGCGGTTTAGTAGAATAGACCACCCTCTTTTTTACCGAGGTGTCGTAAAATACGACTGAGGTAAGTTGACGACAGGCAGGCGACCGGTCGCAAAAACGCAGCCAAATCATGTGACAGCATGTTTATAACATGTTGTGCCGACCCCACTTAGAGTGGGATAACGGCAGGAAGATGATGATGTGTATCTCTTTATTTATTTATTACTTTTGTATTATGGATCTCCGCGAAATAGCGCCTAATTCTATTAATTAATTCTATAAATAACTGTTACAACATGTTTTAAATACAAACCTCCTTCATATAATTGGTCGATAATATAAAAAACATTGACGCTGTCACTATGTGTCATTGAGTTTTTGAGAAAGAGTAAATGAGATGACTCTGGGAAAATTGCTTTTTATTTATTGAATAAGTATAGAGGGAAAATATTGTTTATTTTTTATAAATTTGTACACTTATCAAGAACCGGCGACAATAAGATAATAGTATTATGACACTGTTGCATAATAAGGGTTCAACACGAGTTTGATTTTTTATAGTATCACACGAGTGTTATAAGACCAAGTTATGTCCAGTGTCATACACTACTTTATCTACTCTCATACTATAATACGTAAAACAATATTAATAAAAACCAAACTTTGTTTAAATATTGAAAAGATTTTTTAAATGTCAAATGTTAGCGCCAAGACGCAAATCGATTGCGCATGCGTGTTGCGTCGTCGCGAAATCGTTCATTCAAACTTTTTTTTTAAGGTAGAGGTTCAACCTCCTTGTTCCATCTGGAGGTTGTATAGGTGTATCGTTATGATTAAAAAGTTATATTATGATACAGGTGTCCATACAAGACCTTTATCGTAATAAAACTTTATAATTTTTTATTTTTGGCCTGTACGTAATGTTTGTCATAAGAATTTTGGTTTCAGTTTTATAATCTTTGCATTATAGTATCAGAGTAGATAAAATAAATAATTGATTGTAAATAATTACCTCGGTAGAGGCGCATTGTTTGCTCTTAACCTTGTTCCAACAGCTGAACTGATCCTTTCAATGTTAACAGGCACACTCAACGCTATCTGTAAATAAAATTATTTTATTATATTTTAACTAGCTGTGCAGCCTTGGTCCGGTTGGAAATATGTGTATTCAATTGAAATTTAAAAAATGAAAGTAGGTATTGTGACTTAAATATTAGAGATAGAGAAATGTCGTCGTAGATTTGTTTGTAGTATTTTTGTAGATCTACAATTCTCTAGTACACTTTTTTAGGATATCTCTGTTGGTTTACGGGGCGATTAAGGTTCTTGCAGGTGAGTTTTTTAAAACTGCGCGACCTTTTAACACAAATTACTATCGTAATAAACCATTTACCTACACCATCCAGAAGAATTGCAATACCTTTTAGTAGAAACCGTACAAAAATCGGTTCAGTAGATTATGATAAAATCGATCACATACAGACAGACTTTTGGGGGCTTTGTTTTATAATAAGTATAGATAGATAGATAAATGTTAAAGATTATCTTTATACACTTGATACCGACAACACGACATTAATTTTAATTTTTGGTTCACCTCGGCGTCCTATATTTAAATAAATCAGGTAATTCAGTGAATTATTTCAATTTGTCAGTACTGGTTGACTGAACTGACGTGGTGCGCTTGTTTATAAAATAGGAGAAATCAATAATATTGTTGCTTTCTCTCCCTCACTCGCCTATATTAGCTTTAGGTCAAGGTTATTTTTCGTTTCGTGTATCGTAATAAGGTACGGTCGTTGATCTCTATATTTTTTTTTTAACGTAAAATTATTCCTGTGGCTAAAATACATCGATTCTTTTATGTAGAGTGTTGAAGTGTTGTAGGTAACTAAAATTAATGTCGTATAATATTTACCACCCTATATATATGATCTGAATTTCGAAAACGCCTCCAACGATTTTCATAGAATTTAAAATGTTTCGCACGCGATAGATCGGTGTAGCTAGATAATATAAATGACTTCTAAAAACGTCGTTTAATTGCGGTTTTCAGACTGAAAAAATGCTTCAATATTATTAGAATACGAAAGTAAATTTCGTTGTCATTGAAAAGTTACGATAGCTATGGTGGGGTGGCAGTGAAATCTCAGAACTATCAAAAATTCAAATTGAAAATATTCTTTATTTTAAACTTGTAAACAAGTGCTTTTGAATCGTCAACTCTACTGCTGGTTCGGAAAGCTGTTCCTACCGAGAGGAGCCAACAAGAAACTCGGCGGTTGCTCGTTTAAAAATATAATTCTTAATACTATTTACATTAAGTTGTTACTGTCTTGTACAGGTTGAAAGAGAGCTATATCCACACATTCTTATCTTCTAAATAATCTTCAAGAGTATAGTAGGCTTTCTGTATCAGCCTCTTTTTAACAGTGTTTTTAAACTGCTGTAATGGCAGTGCTGAAATTGATTGCGGAATTTTATTATAGAATCTTATACCAAAACCCACAAACGAGTTACGCACTTTTGCAAGGCGCAAAGCAGGAGCCGCAAGCTTATGTCGGTTCCTGCTTTGTCTATTGTATACATCACCTATCGTTTTATAATTCATTATATTTTTTTGTACATAAATTAAATTGCTTAAAATATACTGTGAAGCAAATGTAAGAATACCTGTTTCCTTAAACTTCTCTCGCAGGGAATCACGCGGTCTTAAATTATAAATGCCACGTATAGCTCTTTTAAATCATCATAGTTCGAATCTAAATATCTCCATTACACTCTTCAGGAGCTCCGACATCCAGATATTAAGTTACTTAAATAGCATATTATTAACAGGCATTTAATTGAAAATTGACTTACAAAGACGTTGACGATCGCAGTAGCACCGCAAGCTGAAGTCCCAATTTGGGTGACTTGACGCTCGCAAGCTTCTCGTTCCGACCACACCATACACCGCGGTGGTTCTACACAACCCATACTACTTTCTGTTGAGTTATTAGTAGGTTTATCATTGTTCACCTGAAAGCAAATCACAAGTCTAATAAGCTTTTTACACATTTGAATAGTCAAGGATCATTTAACTAAGGTACTAAATGTTTATTTAACGAGAAGAACCGAGAGAAACTGAGCAGTCAATTGTTTAAACATTTTAAGTCACATAATTAAACTATAGTCTACAAAATTAGAAAAATAATTAGTATTTTTATTCTTCCATTGTGTAATATGCTTTACAAATAAGACTATTTCCCATACACAACTTAAAACTTTGCTAATTATTAATTTATTAATCATTTATAGAATTAGGCGTTACTTTGCGGAGATCCATAATACAAAAGTAATAATAAAATTATTTTGCTACAATTCGCGAAGAAGTAAAATAGAAAATATATATAATGCTAAATGTAAGTGGACAATCGGTTATCATACCTGATACATGCAGGATTCGTAAAAACACATGCACAAACCTCCACCACCGCCACCACAAGCACTAAATACGTTCACTATCACAAACTCAACAATCGTTTCGCCCCGCAACCGAAGCATCAGGAGATAGACTTCACGACCAAAATCGCGATTTGCGATTATAGCAAAATAATTTTATAATTAATTTTGAATTAATTAATCTTTAGTGGATTTAAATTATAAAAGAGAAAACCCAAGCGCATTATTTTTATCCAACTCTGCTGTGCCACAGCACAGAAATCACAAGCTTATTTTAACGCTTTTGTCGCTTTTTTTTACATAATTATTTTTTTGACGCCTTTATATCTTGTACATCAAATTATGTTTGATAATATCGCCCCAATTGAAGAATAAAGTTCTATATATATCCTCCTGCCCTTATCACACTCTAAGTGGGGTCGGCACAACATGTTATAAACATGTTATCACATGATTTGGCTGCGTTATTACGACCGGCCGCTTGCCTGACGTCAACTTATCTTAGCCGTATTTTACGACACCTCGATAAGAAAGAGGGTGGTCTATTCTACTTAACCGGATACCACACGGTGAGTCAACTTACCTTAGTCGCCTTTAACGACACCTCGGTAAGAAAAGAGGGTGGTACTATTCTACTCAGCCGGATACCACACGGCGGGTCGACTTACCTTAGTCGCCTTTTACGACACCTCGGTAAGAAAAGAGGGTGGTACTATTCTATTCAGCCGGATACCACACGGCGCTGAAGAATAAAGTTCTATGTCCTATGTTATTTTTATTTTTTACATTTACACAGTCGTCCATCCCCAAAGTAAGTATGTGATTCAATATTTGTGTTATGGGTGAGAGATAACTGGTGAATATATACATATATAATTTTTAAATACATATGTAAATGCGTAAAGGTGCATTAAACACGTGCGTGCTAAAGACAGGATCACTACCCACTGCGCCAACGGGTCAGACGTATTATACATAGGACATCATCCTCCTGCCCTTATCCCACTCTAAGTGGGGTCTGCACAACATGTTACAAACATGTTGTCATATGATTTGGCTACGTATTTTACGACCGGCCGCCTGCCTGACGTCAACTTACCTTAGTCGTATTTTACGACTCCTCGGTAAGAAAGAGGGTGGTCTATTTTACTCAACCGGATACCACATGGTGGATCGACTTACCTTAGTCGCCTCTTACGGCACCTCGGTAAGAAATGAGGGTGGTACTATTCTATTCAGCTGGACCACATGGGACATGTAATTTTATTCGACGAATGGGGAGATATGAGCATTTTTCTTAATAAATATAAAGTTATTCTATTCAATTAGATGTATATAATTTACCAAACTAGCTGCATCATGGCTTTCTATGTCTGACCTAGTTTTCTCAACCATCAATTTCTTAGCCATTGAAAGATGATACAAATTTGTAGACAGATTAATAGAGTCAAATGTAGGCCTTTCTCCTTGATTTATTTGATATGCAAACGGTTGTTCCGCATGTTCTTCATCATCTAAAAGTAGAGACTTTAAAAGTGACATATTATCATAAATTATAAATCAAAAATATCTTTCAAATCATATATCTATACCATTTTGACAACCATCATCTTCTTATCCCACTCTAAGTGGGGTCAGCACAACATGTTGCCACATAATTTGGCTACGTATTTTACGCTGCTGACATCAACTTACCTTAGTCGTATTTTACGACACCTCGGTAAGAAAGAGGGTGGTCTATTTTACTTAACCCCGATACCACAAGGCTGTCTGAGTTACCTTAGTCGCCTTTACAACACCTTGGTAAGAAATTGTGGTCTATTCTACTCAGGCGAATACCTCACGGCGGTTCGACTTACCATAGTCGCCTTAACGACACCTCGGTAAGAAATGAGACTGCTACTATTCTATTAAGCCAGATATTAGATATTTAGATACCACAATCCATTTTGATCATTATACATATAGACAGGATAATTTTATTTTATAATGAACTGGAGGATCTTATGCTGTTAATATTTATTATAATATTTATGCAAAACTTTTAAAATATTCAAATATTACAATGCTTCAAATAATTTAATCTTTTCATTGATTTAACTTTTATAAATATGTATATTTTTTCTTTAATTTACTCAGCTATCTGCATATGTAAATTAAGATGAGAAGTTAATTGAATAAGCTTTTGCAATAAACTGACTTTATTTAGTAATAATATAAGGAACATAACTCATCTCACACATACACAACTACAGTTCACAAAACATAATCATATAATAATTGCACTTTCATATGTTTCTTAAATGAACAATATAGTATTACATTAGCATTGCCTTAACATACTAAGAAAAAGGTGTTTGGATATTTCGCAATTACTTCAGAGGGCAATAGCCAGTTAGAGTATATTGAACTTTAGTTAAAATTATTTAAATCTTTGAAAATTATTTTAATGACAAACATGAGAAAAATTATCATCAGAGTAAAATTAATAAAATATTATATTCAGTAAAATGAATAAAATTATTTTATTTTATTTATTCATCATCTTCCTGCCCTTATCCCACTCTAAGTGGGGTCGGCACAACATGTTATAAACATGCTATCACATGATTTGGCTGCGTTTTTACGACCGGCCGCCTGCCAGACGTCAACTTACATCTGTCGCCTTTTACAACACCTCGGTAAGAAATGAGGTTGGTCTATTCTACTCAGCCGGATACCACACGGCGGGTCGACTTACCTTAGTCGCCTTTTACGACACCTCGGTAAGAAATGGGGTTGGTCTATTCTACTCAGCCGGATACCACACGGCGGTTTTATTTTATATTATTTATTATAGTACCATTTTAATATACATAGTTATAATAGGTTTAAATTATAAATGTACTTACAATTCAATATTTCTCTTGGTGATATTAAATCTCCACTAGAAATATGTAGGGATACCATATGATTGTTGGAAAAATTTGACATTGTCCTGCGAACCAGTATCTGTTCACCTCTTACATTGACATGAGTTAAATATGGCCCAAAAGTTTGGATACTTCTCGACCTTTCAGGTAAATCAGATAGTATCTCAACATGTCTGCTTGTTGATGGCTCATTGTAGTACTGGGGTTCTACAATTGCTTGGGAACTGGAAGCAACTACAATAGGACGAGCCTGTGCAGCACAGGGCAAATATTCTGGAGATGTTCCTCTAATAACAGGTTCATTCTCTTCGGGAATGTTTCCAAGATCCAAATCAGCATCAGGAGTAGATTCATCACCAGTATCAACTTCACAAGAGGGCCCAGGATCAAAATCCATTTCTAAAAAGTCCATATCAGGGCTAGATGCTCTAGAACCCTGGTCTCTTACATTGGGACCAGCTTGTTGAGCAACAGGATAATTTGGTGGCATTGGCAGATGTCTATCCAAAGGTAAGCCCATATCCAAGCTAAAGAAAGAACTTGGCAAATCAGCTAAATGTTCTCCACCCCTGTAGGTATAAATACAGCCATCTTCTGAACCCAAAGAATAGTCATCATTCCCTGTATCACTAGAACTTTCATCAGCATCTAGATTAGGTCTATTTAACTTTAAACTTGATGGTCTCTTTCTATTTTCTCTTAAAAGACTATTTTCTGGCTGATACTCACATACTTTACTTGTTGCAGCCCCACTTGTTGAAGGTGCATTTATATTGTGTGTGTTGCCAATAGATTCAATGCACACTTTGTGTCTCAGGCAAGTTTGCTTGTCTGGACCAGAGCTTAAGCCATTATCACAAGTTTTTATATCGGATTTGTTTCCACTACTACCGTCGGCGTAATGATTAAGAACTTTTTGCACACTGTTGGGCATTTGTAAAGTTTTATTACTGTCTTGTTCTAAATTGTTACCTGTATGTCCACTGGAAGATTGTCCTAACTCATTACAAGACGAAGAATTTACACTTCTGGTTTGAGGACCGTTCAAAGGACATAAATGTGTATCGGTTTCATGTGACATTGATGTAAACACATTTTCATCACAATCACCTTGTCCTGGTTGTTTTGACTTACTCTTACAACTTTTAGATTTCTCACTTTCACGGTCATTTTTATCAGAATTTTGCGTTGATTGTAACTCTTCTGGAGAATCCATCACTATAGATGTATTTTATCAACAGTCGTCGGCATTGTATTATTTAAGGTTAATATTAATATTTCAAGCTTTACAGTGTTTTTGCGCAATCTTTGTGACGTCTATTTACCTTTTCATAATCCTAATTAGAACTGTCTAACATATAATATCAGAAACTCAGAGTTATGACGAGAAAATTAATTAAGTTGGATTAATAACAAACCAATTTTCAGAATTTATTGACAGTTTATGTTGTCTATTATTGCAAATTGTCTATAGCTCCTGACAAATAAAAAATTTAAAAGGTCTTTACATATTATATGTAATTGTATAAGAATGTTCTTTGTAAAAGTTTAATAAAAATCGACGTGTAATAAAGTTATCGCAACATATTATAAATCAAAGTATCCGGCGCGTTGTCCGTATAAATTAAGTCATGTGTATTATGTGTTGACTTGTTAAAGATAATAATATAAAAAGCGTTCAAGACTTCTGATTCAAATGATTATGTATTATTATTAACAAAGCTTTTTAGATTTTATGATAAAAAAAATTATGCTTAAGCTTTTAAATCATAAATTTGAAATGAACAATATTTTGGTTATCCAAACAAATACTTAAGCACTTGAAAACCAATTTAATTGAAAGGTGCCTACTCTGGGCTGTGTTTGTTCCCGTCAAAGATTACAGTGTACATGGTTCCCGTTATTCCAGTATTATAATATGTGCCTACCTACATTTTTAGTATGAGCTTGAATTTTTTAACGACATACATTTTTTGGAAATTATATTATAGATTATCTATGACAACTGCGAATGTCAGGCTGTCAATTTTGCAATTTTTCACAATGACACACTGAAACGGCGTAAACCAGCTGTAGGAATATTGAAAATTGCGTCTTAATATCTTGATAACTATCACAATAAGTTTTGGAAAGTGTTTTTTTTATTCGCATTTATCACAAACTTAAGTATCAGTCGCCAAAATGGCTTACGCCTACTTATTCAAATACATCATCATCGGCGATACAGGTATTGATTTTATTTCTTGCTATATTTTTAATGCACGTTGATTTTACTGTTGCTTGTTATTTTTGAACAATTTTGATTGAATTCAATGATGATAACGTTACTCTTATAATAATGGGCTATCAAACAATCATTTCTAAAAGATAGTCTGAATTGACATGAATATTGCCTTCCGCCTACGCTACTGCGTACGTTAGTGCGTAAACGCGCAAAATATTTCAATATTCTTATATCAGATAGAACATTTTCGTGTAATACCTAAAATAAATTAAGTTGGAGTAAAGTACTTCATTAATATCTAAGGTTATTCCTATGTCAAGGTCTTCCTTTGTTTTATTTTACTGTGTAGATATATCCTAATAAATTGTTCAATAGATGTATTAATTGTTCTTATTATTTGAAAATAATTGTACTTGTTATATATATCAAAATATAATTCTAAAAAGTCTATTAGAACATTAGCAATATGTTAGTAAACAATATGTTAATTTCCTTTGTTTATTCTAATACTGAACTTGTTCTTTTAAATATTTGTGGTATTACAAGTTATAAGACCTTGAACTGCTTCAAGTGCATTTTGTAAAAAGAGAAACTGGAATTGAATCTTTTTTTGCACATTCATTTAAATTATTTGAGTTTTACCTTATTATACCAAAAACATGATATTCTCTTAGACAAATAAAATAAGTGAAAGTTCACACTCAAACAGATAAAAAATATATTGGATTTGTATTAAATTTGGTACACTATTTATAAACTGGTATAACTAAGGAAATGTTTTAGACAGAAACTTGAACATTTCTCAATAATTTCAAGTCAAATCTGAATATTATTTTCTTTCCACCACTATCAATAGAAATTGTAAAATTCTTAGGAAATTTAAAATAAGTTTAATTATGAATGTCAACTATTAAGCGATCATAACATTTTAATGTATATAATAATAAAATTAAAGCCCGCCGTGTGGTATCCGGCTGAGTAGAATAGACCCAGCTCATTTCTTACTGAGGTGTCGTAAAAGGTGACTAAGATAAGTTGACCTGCCGTGTGGTATCGGGTTGAGTAAAATAGACCACCCTCTTTCTTACCGAGGAGTCGTAAAATACGACTAAGGTAAGTTGACGTCAGGCAGGCGGCCGGTCGTAAAATACGTAGCCAAATCATATGAAAACATGTTGTGCAGACCCCACTTAGAGTGGGATAAGGGCAGGAGGATGTATAATAATAAAGTTAAAGAAGCATATATCTTTATTGCACTCATGTATAAATCAATCAAATTTGTGTCTTCCATCAGCTATCTCTTAATTCTTTCTAATACTGTCTAGGTGTGGGCAAATCATGCTTGCTGCTCCAGTTCACAGATAAAAGGTTTCAGCCAGTTCATGATCTCACCATTGGTGTTGAGTTTGGTGCTCGTATGATCACCATTGATGGCAAGCAAATAAAATTACAGATATGGGACACTGCAGGTCAAGAGGCCTTTAGGTAAAATTTTCACAACATTGATAATTTTTAATCCTTTTGAAAAGTTACATATATTTATTTATGCCATGTGGTATCCGGCTGAATAGAATAGTACCAGCCTCATTTCTTTTTAGTCGTAAAAGGCGACTAAGGTAAGTCGACCCGCCGTGTGGTATCTGGCTGAGTAGAATAGACCAACCTTATTTCTTACCGAGGTGTCGTAAAAGGCGACTGAGGTAAGTTGATTTCAGGCAGGTGGCCGGTCGTAAAAACGCAGCCAAATCATGTGACAGCATCTTTATATGTTGTGCCGACCCCACTAAGAGTGGGATAAGGGCAGGAAGATGATGATGACATATATTTATTTATTTGATTATCTTCATAAGATCTTGTAATTTATATAAACTAAGGCTTGAAAGCCACAAAAACAACTTAGCTGTTATGCAACTGAATGTTAATGCCAGCAAATAGTGTTTGAAAAGGACATGGCTAGCAAGAATATAAAAGTATAAAATAAAATAAAATTACAATAATAATAAAAGTATAAAAAAAGGAAAATATCAATATTCATTAATATAGAGGATTGCTTCATCACAGGATGAGCTCAATCAAAACATCAAAATAAGGACATCATATCTATTTATAGTCTTGTGATTTTTAGATAAAAAAAAAATTAAGTCTCTGCCATGTGGTATTCGGCTGAGTAGAGTAGACCATCCATATTTCTTACCAAGGTGTAGTTAAAGGCGACTAAGGTAAGTTAATGTCAGGCAGGCAACTAGTTGTGACATACCTAGCCAAACCAGGCTACAACATGTTGTGCTGAATCCGCTTAGAGTTGGATAAGGGCAGCGAGTTAGCGATGTGAAAAAATAATCGATTTTTTAAAAATCGATTATTTTAGTTATCTCTTTTTTACTGTTTTTCTTATTTTTTAAGATTAGATATGTATTGCTGGATAAAACCAATTTAGCCATAATATACATTTTAATCCAATTTCACAAACAGTGCATCTGATATTATTTCTTGGTAGTTGTCCACTTTAATTAGCCTTTACTGTAATTAATTATTTATATTAAAAAAGACAACTTTTGAAATAGTCAGAAAAAGAATCGATTTAAAAAAATCGATTATTTCGTAATTAAATAATCGATTTTATATATATTTTTTAAATTTATTATTATTTTTTTTTTATTAAATTGATTTTTTTAAAATAATCGATTTTATAAAAATCGATTATTAATTAATCGATTTTTTCTACTCCAAGTCACATCCCTAGCAGGAGTATGAGAATTTACTTAAATACTTACTGTTTAATAAATTCCTTTTGTCCTACATTACACATTTTACACACTTTATTTATTACAATTGTCAAATTCCCTTATGTTGTGTTAATTTTGCAGATCAATCACAAGATCGTATTACAGAGGTGCGGCAGGTGCTCTGCTAGTGTACGACATTACTAGAAGAGACACGTTCAACCATTTGACAACCTGGCTTGAAGATGCTCGCCAGCATTCCAATTCAAACATGGTCATCATGCTTATTGGGAATAAGAGGTATATAATAAGCCTTTATTACTGATTTAAAGTTAACGCCGAGTGGTATCCGACTGAATAGAATAGTACCACCCTCATTTCTTACCGAGGTGTCGTAAAAGGCGACTAAGGTAAGTCGACCCGCCGTATGGTATCCGGCTAAGTAGAATAGATCACCCTCATTTCTTACCGACGTACCGTAAAAGGCGTCTAAGGTAAGTTGACCCACCGTGTGGTATCCGGTTGAATAGAATAGACCACCTTCTTTCTTAACGCGGTGTCGCAAAATACGATAAAGGTAAGTTGACGTCAGGCAGGCGGCCGGTCGTAAAATACGTAGCCAAGTCATGTGACAATATGTTTGCAACATGTTGTGCCGACCCCACTTAAAGAGATAAGGGCAGGAGGATGATGATACTGATTTAAGGGTTACATTACAATATATGGATATAGATTTTTGGTAAGTCGCACATCAGTGTGTCATTGACACATAGTCCTCCTCGAAGTAGTAGTCCTCCTCCTTAGTAGAAAATTAAATTTATTGAATGAATTATGATAAAAATATATATTTATTTTTTGTGTATTCAAATATAATAAACCCAGGTTCTCCATGGAAAGTTTTTTAAGTTAGAAAATTGTTAAGCTGTTTTTTCACTCATTAACGACTGTTCTGTTATACTCATAGAGTTATTATACTAGAGTAGGGGAGTCATAGGTAGGCCTGTAAGTGAGTGTCACAACATATAATGAGAAGGAAGATTTGTTTTCTTGTCTTTGTCTTGTATACTTATCTGTGCTATTAATATTCATCTCGCGTTCTTAATTTAAAAAATACCTTCTACACCTTCAAAATGACGTTTGCTCACTACAAACGCGCAAAAAAGAGATAGATGATAAACCTCATTTTTTTTAAATTTTAATATTGCACATTTTGAGCTGGCTTCCCTACTCTAGTATTATTCTCGTAACTCTATGGTTATACTTCAGATGGCTTTATAGAACTAACTTTATTGTTATATAATATTACTATTACTCGTGTTTATCTCTAAGTAAATTTTATTGTTTATTTTCTTGTTATCAAATATTCTTATATGCCAAATGTTGTAAGATGTTCCACCTAACACACGATAAGACCGACGTGGCGTATTAGAATATTATCTATTTTTTTATACAGTCTTCATATATTCGGAACAATAAAGAATGAATATTATTTTTTAGTAAAATTTTGATGCACCAATTCATTTGAATAGGTATATTATGTAAATTTGTATTACGTCAATATTTGAGTGTAACATACCTCGATTTTTCAAATCACTTTTTCCCACTTCACACTTTTATCCCACTATGTTAGTTTCGAGTATGTTATTTGTAAAACTTATATATAACTTATATGTTGTTTGTAAAACTTACGTTTCAACGGCTCAGCAGATTTGTATAGAACTTTGTGTACATATAGGTCTAATCCTTAATTAAACAAACAAAACATATGCCGTCTATGTAATAACGTACTAATAGGTACTTTTTTAAATAAAATCATACTTTTATACATAAAGCTTACTCTGTAATGTGAAGCTACTACAGTCTCGGAATCCAACAATTTCAGGGAAGTTTCGTGAGATCTTTTAATTCAAAATCCTTCAATGCTTGGAAACCAAAGTTTTGCCGACGAGTTATAACTGTACATTTAAGTTATCACTGGAAAATCTTCCAATGATGTCTTGCAAGATTTAAAAAACGGCTAGGGGATGACATATATGTCCAAATTTAAATCGGTTGGTTCCGCAACTCCAAGTAAATACTATTTAGGGCAAATAAAATTTGTTATTATTGAAACAAAAATAATAATAAAATTATTTGGCAATAATCCGCGATGAAGAAAAATAGACAATATATATAATGCCAAATGTAAATCCTGCGCGTATCAGTTATGAAAACGGATTGTCCACTCTACATTTAGCATTATATACATTTTCTATTTTACTTCATCGCGGATTATAGCAAAATTATTTTATTATTACTTTTGTATTATGGATCTCCGCAAAGTAACGACTACTTCTATAAATTATTTAATTTATATTTATTTGAATGCGTCGCCTGTAGTTAGCATATATAATCTCACTCGATTTAAACTATTGCTGAATATAAGTGTGACTGAAGCATGCTAGGAATGTTTTTAGTATCAACTTGCGCCACGCAAAGCGCAGTTTTGTTTTGCGACATAGTAAAACTGTAATGTGAGTTGATGAAATTACATGTTACACTCCAATTTTACATATACTAAACTACTGTGTTAAGATTGTTCAAAATATAAGGTGTTGATACACTGTGTGTAAACCGCGTTAGACTAATCGCTAGGTTGTAAGTAGAACAAGCAACGCTCACTTTCGAAATTCAAGACTGCAAAATACATATCTTTTTTACTTATCGCTTTCCGCCGTGTGCTATTTTCACAGTCATTTCTTACCTATATGTCGTAAACGGCGACTAAGGTAAATTGTTGTCAGGCAGGCAGCTGGTCGTAAAATACTCAGCCAAATCATGTGACATGTTTATAACATGTTGTGCTGACCCCACTTGGAGTAGGAGCAGTTACTATCCCAAAGCTGGGCGTAGGCCTCCTCTCTCCGTTTTTGGAGAGAAGGATTGGAGCTAAGACCTACCACGCTGCTCTAATGCGGATTGGTAGGTTTCACATAACCCTAGGATTCTCTAGAGATATGCAGGTTTCCTCACGATGTTTTCCTTCACAGAAAAACGTGTGATGAATTGCAATTACCAATTAGAGACAAGTTTTAACAGAAAAATTCATTGGTGTATGCCCCGGTTTGAATCTGTGACTTTCTCGAAAGAGTCGCACGGTGTTACCGCTGGGCTATCACAGCCATTGACATTGATGTCAGGCAAGCAGCCGGTCGTAAAATATCCAGCCAAATCATGTGACATGTGTATAACATGTTATGCCGACCCCACTTACATTAGGATAACGACAGGAGAATGATGATAATGACTTAACGTTTTATTATTTCCAGTGACTTAGAATCACGACGTGAAGTGAAAAAGGAAGAGGGCGAAGCTTTCGCCCGCGAACACGGCCTAGTGTTCATGGAAACATCAGCGAAGACAGCAGCTAACGTTGAAGAGGCGTTTATTAATACGGCCAAGGAGATCTACGAAAAGATTCAGGAAGGAGTCTTTGATATCAACAATGAGGTATGTATAAAATTTATAATACGTTCAAATCAGCTCGTGACGTCAGCACCAAGAAAAAAGTAGCCGCCTGTCACATGGCTAGCTCTTAACGGTGGGAATAACTTTCCGAATCAGCTGTAGAGTTGATACAAAAGCACTTGTTTACAAGTCTGCTTCTATGTCCTCGCCTTGTCCCGTTACGGTCGGCTTTCCTTATCATGCGACGCCGTGCAACCCTGCCATTCACATCTTCGTTGAGTCCGATTCATTTCATGTCTTTCTGGACATTTGTCATCCAGGTCATCTAGCTAATAAAAAGCTATGGAAAGGCACTTTTTTAGAACCGAATCGTTAGGCCCTGGCATAACATGACCGTACCATCTGAGCCTAGCTTTTGATATTTTGTCTGTTATAGGTGCAACCCTAAAAGTTCCTCGCATGTATTCATTGCCTACTCTATCTTTTAGTGTTAATCTACAAGTTTACTTGAATAATTAATATATTGTATTGGTATATTTGATTGTGCCCAGGCAAACGGCATCAAGATAGGGCCGCAGCACACGAACGCGGGCGCGGGAGGCGCGGGCGGCGCAGGTGCGGGCGGCGCGCCGCCTGGCGGTTGCTGTTAGGTGTTGCGCTGCACACGCTGAAGGACCGTGGGACTTACTCCATGATGGTGAGTTCTTCTTCTTCTTCAACCGATGAACGTCCACTGCTGGACATAGGTCTCTTCATGGGATCTCCACAACACACGATTTTGTGCTTGTATCCAGCGGCTCCCCGCGACTTTTTTGATGGTGAGTTAAGAGTGTAGAATAACATTTACCGGTGATATACAAATGTGACTAGGAGGTCTCAAGAGTTGGTTGGTTTGGGTGATGTATTGTCATACATAAACAGCACATATAAACAGTAACGTCAGTTTTGACGAATGATAGAAGAAAATAGAAGAGCATCACACGATGTGCTGACTTGAAAGCACTTCTTGCTCTAATAGTTCTCACCGAAAAGTGCCTTATAAAGCCGATGGCAGTATGCTATTGATAAAAACTTATTAATAATTTTTATGCTTATAGCCCTACTTAATGATAATTAGGTAATGCGAAGCATAACCTTGACCTAGATGCTATATATAAATGCAACAACAACAAAACAATAAACCATTTTAAAAATTATGTCGGTATCAAACGTATTTTCTATACTTATAATAAATCTGTAGAGAGGTCAATTCTGTAACTGGAATATATTTCCAAAATAACTATCAGGGGGTGATTAGGGATCGATACTGATGCCAAAAATGCAATCAGTAAAAATTTTGTCTGTCTGTCTGTCTGTCTGTCTGTCTGTCTGTCTGTCTGTCTGTCTGTCTGTCTGTATAACCGTTATAGAAACAAAAACTACTCGACGGATTTTAACGAAACTCGGTACAATTATTTTTCATACTCCTGAGCTGGTTATAGTATACTTTTCATCACGCTACAATCAATAGGAGCAGAGCAGTGAAGGGAAATGTCGGGAAAACGGGACAAGTTACTCCATTTTTTAAGCTTCCGTCGCGTGTGCAACCTTGATGGTTAAAGCTACACAGAAATCATGTATGACGGAAATGTTCTCCTTAAAATTATATAAAAAATATCCCACGACAGCATATGTCTATCTTTTATGGTTGACTCACAATAACACGTGTAACTCCCGATAGCTTAGCAGTTCGAAGCTTTCTGGTTATATTTGTCTACTCCTACGTTTATATCACTCTCAGTCATCACTAAATAAAAAAGTGAATAGTATTAACCATTGTATAAAAAAAGAATCATTGAAATCGGTATAGAAACACCAAAGTTATACATGAAATACGCTAATAATAAGCCATTGCGCGTGAATACTGAATCATGCTATAGGGATTATCACTACATAGTATAAAACAAAGTCACATTCTTTGTTTGCCCCTATGTCCCTATGACTGCTTAAATCTTTAAAACTACGCAACAGATTTTGATGCGGTTTTTTTAATAGATAGAGTGATTCAAGAGGAATGTATAATAACATTCAATATGGAGTAGAGAAATACTGTAATGTTTCTAATGTGATGTCGTAAATAATTACTTTTTTTTCTTTATAATTAATAATTACTTTGATGTTAGATATAGCAGGAAATCTTCTTGGTATAGGGAGAGGGGAATTGTTTTTCTTCAAATTTAACGCGTGCGGGCAGTAATGAATAAATTTAAACTACTGGATCGATTTTAATAATTTTTTTCACTGAGTGACATAGGCTATATATTTTATACCCGTGCGAAGCAGGGTAGGCCGCTAGTTTAATAATAAATACTGTATCCATTTAAATAGCTTCCCAAATACATTTTTTTTTTTTGTAAAAATTCCAATATCTCCATCATAGGTACATTGTTTTGTTATATTTCAAACTGATTAGACAGCAGTTTCGATAAAAGCTTCCAATCTGTCGTCTTCACTTTAACGCTTATTTCAAAAAAATATTTTATTTCAGGGAACATAAACATTCCCATGAATCACTTTGTCTATTGATGATGAATACCTGATTTTTGAGTTTACCGCCAACATACAGATAGACGCAACAGCGGACTTATTTGTATAAATAAACCGATTAACCAATAAACGGTTGACCGAATATACACACACACAGACACACACACACACACACATACGTACATACATACATACATACATACATACAAACATACATACAAGATTAACTCATTAAAATATTAAAGATATGGGACATTTATTTATTTGTTTACTTACTTATATATTTATTTACTTACTAGCGGCCTACCCTGCTTCGCACGGGTATAAAATATATAGCCTATGTCACTCAGTGAAAAAAATGATTAAAATCGATCCAGTAGTTTTGATTTATTCATTACTGCCCGTGGCCCGCAAGCGTTAAATTTGGAGAAAAACAATTCTCTCTCCCTATACCAAGAAGATTTCCTGCTATCTTTGAAATGTCTAAATTCATATACTACATATTTACATTTTACATTTTTCCCTATATATTTTATGTTTAAAATTAATTACAGAATGTCTTTATATACAACATTCATAGCTTTGTTATCATTAGACAATACAAACATGTTTTCTTTAGAGGTTACTCTTAAAAGAGCGACATTTAGTTGCGCGTCCGATCGCTGCTAAATTCGAAGTATTATAGGGCGAAGCGCGGCCTCCTCGCGGGATTTTAAATCTGTGATATCTTCGGAAATGTTCATTTAAATTACATGCTGTAAACGGCCATATTGATCTATATTAAATCAACAATGTACTTAACGTACTTAATTGGATAAGAATTGCTATATTGTATAAAAATTGCTTCGAAAATAAGGCATTATTTTTCGTATAAAAGTAAATGACAAAAAATGCTATTGTGGGTTATCCATAAGAGATAGACATATACCATCGCGGACTTTTCTGTAGACTTTTTCAATGTGTACAAATACTTAGTACACCATTTTGATAAATCTCGTAGGGTTTAGCCTGCGTTTGCAATGTAAGCGAAAAAAAAGTAATTATTTACGACATCACATAAGAAACCTCAAAAATTACAGTATTTCTCTACTCCATATTGAATATTATTATACATTCCTCTTGAATCACTCTATCTATTAAAAAAACCGCATCAAAATCTGTTGCGTAGTTTTAAAGATTTAAGCAGTCATAGGGATATAGGGACAGACAAAGAATGTGACTTTATTTTATACTATGTAGTGATAATCCCTATAGCATGATTCAATATTCACGCGCGATGGCTTATTATTAGCGTATTTCATATATAACTTTGGTGTTTCTATACCGATTTCAATGATACTTGAACTTTTTTTATACAATGGTTAATACTATTCACTTTTTTATTTAGGGATGACTGAGAGTGATATAAACGTAGGAGTAGACAAATATAACCAGAAAGCTTCGAACTGCTAAGCTATCGGGAGTTACACGTGTTATTGTGAGTCAACCATAAAAGATAGACATATGCTGTCGTGGGATATTTTTTATATAATTTTAAGGAGAACATTTCCGTCATACATGATTTCTGTGTAGCTTTAACCATCAAGGTTGCACACGCGACGAAAGCTTAAAAAATGGAATAACTTCTCCCGTTTTCCCGACATTTCCCTTCACTGCTCTGCTCCTATTGATTGTAGCGTGATGAAAAGTATACTATAACCAGCCCAGGAGTATGAAAAAAAATTATACCGAGTTTCGTTAAAATCCGTCGAGTAGTTTTTGTTTCTATAACGGTTATACAGACAGACAGACAGACAACATTTTTACTGATTGCATTTTTGGCATCAGTATCGATCCCTAATCACCCCCTGATAGTTATTTTGGAAATATATTCCAGTTACAGAATTGACCTCTCTACAGATTTATTATAATTATTTACTTATTTGTATATGTATTGATAAATTTTTTTTTCAGAAGCAATGCAGCGCTGTGCAACAAACTTTGGTACGAAACTAACAGCATGTCGGTTAACTAAGTTTTATTTTTACTCTGCAGTCGTTGCATCTCAACTCGATAACAGTAATGGGCTCAGGTAAGCCCTAAATTACCCTAGTTATTGTAAACAAATGTAATTGTAATTCGAGTTATTAATACTGACAGATACACATTTTATGTACGACATTTAACTTTTAAAATCTTAAGAACACTTTTTATTTCAGCTGTAACTATTAGCGACATTTATGGTTCGATAAAGTACATATTCCAGGAATTTTGATGTTGGACGTTGTTAACGATAAGTACCTTTAAGGAATTTCCATGGTGCATATTTTTCGAAATTTTTAGTTCACAGTTTAAAATCTAGTACTAATGGAAATAAATGACCGAAATAAGAGAAAACAATAACATTCTTGTTTTTATGTATATTGTGTAATTATTAGGGTACGGTCATTGATCTCTATAAACCGTATTTCCTTTTTTTAAACGTAAAATAATTCCTGTGCTACACACACTGAGTGCTGTAACACTGAATTAACTGGTTAGTTAACCAGTTAATTCATTTAGTTAAACAAGTTAGTTAACCAAAAAATTAGAAATCATGTCGTATGGTCGGTACCACCCTGTCTAAGTAACACTAGAGTTGAAAGTAGTGTTTACAACTTTCAAAAATCAGCAAAAATATGGTTTGGAAAATATATACAAACTGACTATTTCGTATTTACATGACCAATACAAATGTATCGATAAAAAAAGTACTCATATTCGTCTGAGTTAAAATTTTTGAAATATGTACTTTATTTATATTAGACTATCGGTATACATTATTAATCGTTTAAATGTTTATTTAATATGTAGTGGCAGTAATTTCTCGTCTAGCTATTATCGTATTTAACAATTAATTATAAGTAAATTCATGCATTATCCAGTCATTGAGTAAATGTAACATTGAACGAAGGACCAGGCGCTGAATCATATAGTTGTATATTTTATATAGTTCATGAAATTGATATGTTTGTGTGATCGTTTAATAATTTCTTGCATTAAGTTATACGTTATAAATTGTTTCACGAGTACTGTGGTCTATCTATACTTATTATAAAACAAAGTCACTAAAATCTGTGTGGATGTAAACGATTTTCTCAAAATCGACTTCAAGTGATTTTGTTACGGTGTAACTAAAAGTTAGTGCAATTGTTCCGGAAATTAAATCGCCGCAGCCTTGTAAACCAGCAAAGATACATCAAAGTAATGTACTAGAGAATTCAGATCTACAAAAATACTACAAAAAAGTCCGCGACAGCATATCTCTATCCCTAACACCTAACTCAAATTCATTTTAAAGGCACTGGCGAATATTCTTCTTTTAAAAATGATCATTGCGCTCTTACGAGACAGATTTTAACAACCATTGAAATATTTTACCGTATTAAATATCTAGGAATGTAAGAGCGATGCAAGTACTCGTGAAAGATCCTATATTTTGGAGACGACATTGCCCTATTGCATCAATAGTTGTACATCGGAGAGAACAATAGGAATTATGTATGGTGATATATGGTAAGTATAAGCATAGAGCCCTTTTTAGAATTTACATCGAACACATCAGACTCCAAAAATTGAATAAATACTTCGGAAAACATTGAAGATTGGAGTTAAAGATTTGTATTGCCAAGAAACCAAAAAGTTGTTAGGTATTAGAATATTACGTGTAAGCAAGTATCAATCTAGTGAGCAATTACAATATTGATATATCCAATATGTAATTTATGAACTAAAAATCAGCTTTCAGTACTTAGAAACATTACCCATTAGACTACAACATAAGGTAATGTGGCACGACGAAACTACGTATATGTATAAATAGATATATGTATTGACACCAAACCTTTTTATGAAAGGCCTTAAATGACTCGATTCGAAGCCACTAAAAAAATTAAAAAAATGACACCACACCTTCACGATCTTAATGTCAATTTATCAAATATTTGTAGGGATTTATATTTCGAACGAGAATGTCCTTTCTATAGACTTTCGTAGTTCAACCAACTGCTCCACTCACTCACTGACTTATACTTTGTACCCTCTTTAAAAACTACTTGCTATTAATAAACATTAAAAGTACTACTAAATATCAATCGAATTTCTAATATGCATATCACAATATGGAAGTATACACTCTTAAATTATTAAAAATCGCCTGTAAGCGACATAAAAAAATAACTGAAGAAATCAAAAAATCATTTAAATCTGATGACCTCACTGTAAATCCTTCAGAGATACTACGATTTTTCGGGGGAATGTAATAGAGCAATGTCTTCTTTATTATATGGTATATTTGTTTAGATTTTATGCACCATTTCTTGTGACGTCCGAAATATTTATTTCTAAAGCATTTATTCACAGATTGCTGATTAACGAAACAAAAGCCTTTTTTTCACATTGGCAACACTGTTTTTATCATATAAAATCCAATACATTTATACAATGGTGCAATTTAGAGCTCTTGTTGAGTTAACAGTTTTATTTTATCATTTATGCTATTATTTTAAATGGCTGAAATATATTTAGCCGCACTTTTAAGTATTAGGAAGCTGTGAATTTAAAGTGATATAACATAAACATATGTTGGCATCCAATACATTGAAAAATTAGATATTTTATTCACACATACATTGAGATTAAAACTTCAGTTTATTTTATATATTTAAGGTAAATAAACGAACAAATAAATAAATTAATTAATTAAATATTTTATGTTACTGAATCATAGTGAGTTATCACACAATAAAATAATACTAACACAGGTTACAATTCAATACAACACCAAGAATATTTTATAAGTTAAATAAATTTTGACCAATTGATTGATTTATTTGGACCATAAATAAAACACTACATAGGATATACACGAGGAACTCCATCATTTTATTCGCGTATTGAGATGAAACCTTTTTATGTCTCGTCTCAGAGATGTCACTGCAACGTTATCGTAATAATCCACTAGATGGATTTGTAATGCATTCTTATAGTGACGCATTTAAAAAAAAGGACTTGGTAGACCAGTTTTGCTCGGTATCTTTTTGAAAATGTAAATAAGATGCATTTTGAATAAAAAGAATTTAGATCGGCTGGGCTGATGATATATGGAATCGATCCGGGAAATCTAAACTTTGAGCCCTACCATTTCCCGGCTGAAATGTAGTGACTTTACAATTGCCAGCGTAATTATCCTTTGTCATCTAATGATATTGTAGACATCGATTTAGCACTAGATAAATCATTTTGTTTTTCTCACTACCAAGAAATAGAGCTCGCAGCGACCTGAAAAGTGCCTCTTAGAGTTTCACCTAACTGATTTGAACCATCTTGATGCCTTTATTGTATTTTGTGTTAAAACATATGAGCAGATAAATATCAAACGTAAATATGACCTTTATAAGTGAAAAGACGGTAGACCAAATTATTTGTTTGCAGATGCTGTAAACGTTTTTTCGCATATTTTAATAATTAATTTAGCTTAATTTTATAATGATTGCCCATAATTACATAAAAATATTATAACTAATGGTCAAATCTAATCATCGGACATATTGGGATTTGAACAAAAACAGTGAATTTATTTGTGTTTGTAAAGAAACAATCTTTGGACATATTAGAATTTGATTTACTCGTGACGTCATAAGGCACATGATGCATTTTGAAAACGAATGAAGCTTTGAATTGAGAATTTCTTAGAAATGACGACAACATATTCGAAATTGGAATATTTCAGAATGTTTAGATTTTAGTTTACTTTAAGTTGACATAAAAAGTACTTTTTCGTCTATGGTGGACATATTAGTGTTTGATATTTATCAACTCATATAATACCTGTGATGTACTATCGAAGACATCTAATTTATTCAAGTTATTGGATACTGTACACGGGTTTTGAGCGTAACATTGTGACAAATGACTATTCAAACAACAACAAAAAAACTAAATTATTGATAATATAATTTTACCTTTTGTTAATTGTAATGTTTATTTTATTTTTATATTTTATTATAATAAAATATGTTATACCTTTTTGGAGCTTATACCAGCTTGTCAGCCAGTTTCGTAGATAATAAACGTATTTATTGACTGTCTTATATTAAATGAGGTGAAGGCCTAGTGATTTAATGTGCACAAGAAATAACAGGGGACTCCCCCCGACTGTTTCAGTAAAGTTTTTAATATACGAACACGGACGAAAATGTGATCTATAAGGACTGCTTGTTTGGAAATATTGAAAACATAAACAACTAGGTTACTTTAAGATTAGCACATTGTAATGATGTAGTAATATTTTATAAGGTTACAATATGCGACACATTTGTAAAGCATAATTCATGAAGTAAATGTTGAAAAATTGTTTGGTTTTTTATTCACTGATGTATTTGACTGGCCCGTTGGCGCTGTTGGTAGTGATCCTGCCTTCAGCTCCGCAGGTCGCGGGTTCGAATCCCTCCGAGGACCAACATTTTTTAATAAAGAATTTGTTGGTTTTTCGAGTCTGGGTGTATATTTTTGTATTTAAGTATGTATTTAAAAATTATATAAGTATATTTTCACCAGTTGTCTGTCACCCATAAAACAAGTATTAAGTTTCTTATTTTGGGGACGGACAACCATGTGTGTAAGTGTCTCATATATTTATATTAATTAATTTATAGGGATTAGTTCAGCCTATTTAAGAATTAACTCCTTAATAACAAGAAAAAAAATCAAAAACAGTTTTAATTGACCAATTTGAGTCAAGGCATAGTTTATTATTCGCGATCAAAAGATTTCAAACAGAGAATAATAAACTAAAAAATAATAATTCAGCATATTGATATGTATACACGATTAAACTACTAAAATTTAAATAAGTTACATTACATTATTTCTCTAGCCGTGTGGTATCCGGCTAAGTAGAATAGTACCACCCTCATTTCTTATCGAGGTGTCGTAAAAGGCGACTAAGGTAAGTCGACCCGCCGTGTGGTATCCGACTGAGTAGAATATTATACCACCCTCTTTTAATACCGAGGTGTCGTAAAAGACCACTAAGGTAAGTTGACCCACCGTGTGGTATCCGGTTTAGTATAGAATAGACCACCCTCCTTCTTACCGAGGTAAATCATGTTATAGCATGTTTATAACATGTTGGGCTGACCTCACTTAGAGTGGGATAAGGGCAGGAGGATATATACATTACATTATTTCTCTATTATCGATTGAATGAAAAGGTGTTATATCATTTAATATCGTGAACACTGAATTAATTATTTCCGGCGTTTTCATTTTTACAACACCAAAGCTTTTTATCTCTGCCTTTGGTGATGCGACTTCCCACAAATCATAGATAGTTATATCCAGTGTTGTCATGTAATATATTTGATTTTGGAGTATATTAAAAGCTCGGGTAGCTAGATCATACTGACCGCCACCTTCATCTTTGATACTGGAACAAAAGTATTAAAAAATCAATATCTGATATATTATTTAGTAATGAGCGGCCTGTCACTATCCCACTGCTGAGAACAGGCCTCTTCTCGTTTTTGCAAAGAAGGATTGGAGCTAAGACCTACCACGCTGCTCCAATGCGGATTGGTAGGTTACACATATCTCCAGAATCATCTAGAGATATGCAGGTTTCCTCACGATATTTTCCTCACCGAAAAGCGTGTGATTGTAAATATCAATTATTATTATTTAGTACTTTATTATATAGTACCTGGGTGACTGAGCTTTGCTCGGTAATTTTTAAATGTAAAAAATAAAATAAAAAATAATAAGCCAGGTGGGGCTCGATCCTAGGTATTTTCACCTCTCTATACCGCCCGTTCCCCAAATGAACCACCATGACTTTACGTTTGACAGTGAAAAATTGTGATTGTATTCAACGTAAATTGCAAAAAAAAATTTAGAGCCAGAAAACAGGGATAAAACGACATTTTTTTGAAATAAAACTTATCTAGATCGATTTTTCTACCCCAAAAAACCCCTACATGCTAAATTTCAGGAAAATCGTTGAAGCTGCTTCCGAGAGTCCGAAAATATATATATTTACATACAAGATTAACTCATTTTAATATTAAACCACCATTTGGCCATCAAGACTTATGAAAGAAAAATCAATACATGTATGTATGAATTTATACACACTATTTGTACACATTTGTACCATCCTTGTGGTCATCTGTGACCCGTAAGAGGGTTTTTCCTGATAAACCATTACAACTTTTTTTTTTTGTATTGCAGAGTTTGTTTTATGAATATATGATAAACTAATTAGATAAGCAAATTAATACAAATGAATAAACATTAGCTATTAAAATACTTTCATATAAAAAAAATCCTTAGATAGTCTACCTTATGTTCAACCCCACTAAAAACAAGTTAAATAATATTTACCTATTCCATATTATATGTATGTCACCTACTTCAAAACTCAAGGTGAATACATCCTTTAGGTTAAGTTGAAGATTTTTGAAAGTCAGCACAAATGGGTCTGTATGCTTTGAGGTATCAAATTCAATAAATTCAAAACCGAATCTCAGCATTTGAATCTGAAAGTACAGTAAATAAGACATATATTTTCTTTTTATCGTTCTTGTGTATATTTGGATGTAATGCAAAAGTGTGTATTGAAGATTAACACCCAATACAGAAAAAATAAAGCTATAGCCGTGTGGTATCCGGCTAGGTAGAATAGTACCACCCTCATTTCTCACCTAGGTGTTGTAAAAGGCGACTAAGGTAAGTCGACCCGCCGTGTGGTATCCGGCTGAGTAGAATAGACCACCCTCATTTCTTACCGAGGTGTCGTAAAATACGACTAAGGTAAGTTGACGTCAGGCTGGTGGCCGGTCGAAAATTATGTAGCCAAATCATGTGGCAACATGTTTATAACATGTTGCGCTGATCCTACTTAGAGTGGGATACGGGCAGGAAGAAGAGTAATCTTAATAGTTTTGCTATAGGTTAATCAATTAACTCAGACTTTGCAGGGTAGACATATGCGGAGGTAGGAAGAGAGGGACTGATATAGTTGCAAGTGGCAAGGATCCATAGTTTACCCGCACCGACTGCAGTTTATATACTACCTCCGCACCCTTGTATGCCACAGGTGAAGTGAGTTAAACTGTTAGCCTATAATATTATCAATTATAATTATTAAGTGGGTTAAACTCATATTAATCCATTAAAAAATCAACATCACACTAGACCAGTGTTCCCTAACGTGGCGCCTACGTCCCGCAGGGGGGCAATTTGATAGATAAATGGGTAACTCGACATGAGTTTAAGCAGTTTGCTCTGGGCCAGTTAAGTGCAAAGCTAGATTTCAGTACCAAATTTGACAAAAAAAGGTATTTTTCTTTCTAAAACCTATTATTTATGTTTTTTAAGTTATGTATGTTACTTAGGGGGGCAAAATAATTTATAACGTGGGGCATGGACCAAAAAAGGTCAGGAAACACTGCACTAGACTGAATAGTTGTGTTCTTACAGGTAAATCTTATCTGAATACAAAAAACTTACTTGATTGAAGTTATATTGTTTTATGTTACAATCAAATATTTTTTGAATTGTGCTCTTTACATTGGTGCCCACTTTCTGATCTCCATGCTCCAGCATATACGGTAGGTGTACACTATTTTCTACATTAATACTCATGCCCCAAGAGAGAAAAATTGCAACATAACTTTCTTTAGTATTTGTATTGGATTTATTATTGAGTGTGATGGTTATCTGAAACAAAATTATGTTAATTGTAAGCCAGTATCATGTTTAATGTGATAATGTAGACAGACAAAAATAGTTTTTCTTGGTTTCAAATATCAATTATAATAATATTGTTTTACAAAAATATACATAAAATATGAACCTATGATAGCAAATAAATGCAAGACTAGTTCTATGGAGTTTTTAGTTCAAACTGCACACTCTTATGAGTAATATATAAAACTTTTGGGTTTTATTGCTATTTGCTATCTACTATGCATCTCATGGTGAAGGATGACATTGTGTGGACCCTTTCATAGCCCTGTAGAATTTCCCAAAAAGATAGCTTTATTAGCACACCATTTACCCATAAAAACTGGTTAGATTAACAGATTGATAAATTATTTCATTAATAAAATCAATACCTATTCACTAAATATGCAAAATTCTTACCTTAAGGCTATCAAAATCTTCATTTGAATACTTTAATCTAGGTAGATCCTGAACTAAAACTTTAAATGTTTTGAGTGAACTATTAGTTCCATCACTCAGTAATGCTTGACTAATTTTTGTTGCATACTGTTTCAATTTTATTTCAGTGTATTGCAAATTATACATCGGCGACACTCTATTTATGCGCCAATAGTTTTCATTATAAATTTCTGAAAATATACTAGTTTATAAATAATATTACAACACATATTTATTTAATATTAATTAAGTATATAAATTATACCAGCCAAGGGATCATTAACACTGTAATTCATATTCACTGTCGATTAAAACATTCGCATTTATCATATTTAATGTACTGGTTTTTGAATTCTTATATACTTTGTAAATAAAAATAACATTGTTTTATGTTTGTTATATTCAAATTTCAAATCTAATTTGGACGTTAGCCACAGATAAGATTCACAATTGTAATTTGTATATGTTTTTGTGTCGATGATTCACAGACTACCTATTCACTAGAATCGTTTCATACAGTAACTAATACCTAGTAATATATAAAATATTTGTTTTCAATGTCAAATAAAAAAAATTGTTCCATATATTAAAATAAAGACTACATTATATTGATATTCATACTATAGATCTATATTAAAAAAATCGGGAAACCAAGACTAAAAGTTAAACAAAAACTCATTCAAAGTCATTTATCATTTAGCTATTCATCGATCAGCAAAGGCCAGAGGCCTGCTATATACGTTTAGACAAAGTAGCTTTCTGAAGCATAGATCTGAAGCCTGTCTGAGACAAAACATCATAATTCATGGACTGCATCTCTATGATTTCTATAGGTCGTGCGCGAAAATTCTTCAGTAAAGTACAGATAGCATCATCATTTCATTATTTATTTGTCATTGTGAATCAATGGCAGCACTTTATGCACTACACCCTATATTTTAGTTAGTAATCTATGCACTACACTATACTGCGTCCATCATATTATCAGTCTTTTGACAGCTCACGCTCATTAAGTTTTGTATTGCTTACGTACAAATATCATACAAATAATATTTGTACTTTATGGATGGGTACCGCCCACTTAGTGATGTCACACATAATGGTTACTACGATCATGCCACAGATTAAAAATAATCGGTAGAAATCGATGTTACGAGTATTAAAAGACATTTAATAACATTATATAAAGTTTTACTTTCTTCTTAGTTAATACATGAATACAAATAAAACAATCAGGATATTTTAATTTATTTTATTAGCACGAGTCGTCGGAATGATAATCAACACTAGACTCCTCCGATGAGGAGTCTTCAGTAGCAGTTATTATTAGCTCTTGTGTAGATAATATATTATCAAACGCAATATCACGTTCCCAATCAGAGAATATTACTCTTTTAGTTCTTTCCACCACACTTGCCCAGTTCTCGGCCGTTACGTGGGTGCAAGCATTTTTTAGCAATTGCAACATTTTATTCGCTGTGAATGGGGGGCTTGTATTGCATCTCGCAGCATGCCCTTTTACTTGTGCCCATATAAGTTCTATTGCGTTGTACTGGCAGTGGTATGGAGGAATCCGAAGAACAGTATGGCCATATTCTGCTGCCATTTCATTGATTACATAGCGTTTTGCTCTCTTTTTGGTTTTTAATATTTTTATTAATTCAACTTTTAACATTGAGTCGTCCACATTTTCTCCATTGTCCCGAAGCCAATTAATTATTTCATGCTTTTTATTAGCCTGTGTTGGCATTTTGTCAATTTGACGGGAGTGGTAGGGCGCATTATCAATAAAAATTATTGATGGTTCTTCCAATGAAATGAGCATTTTTTTGAACCACTCTTCATACACATTTGCATTCATCTCTTCGTGGTAGTCATTTGATTTCTTCGATTTAAATGCCAACAGTGCGTCTTGTACAAATCCTTTTGCTGTACCTGCATGGCAAATGATCAGGCGCTCACCTTTTCCCATTGGTACTGAGGAAGTGGAATCAGCAGTATCATCAGTCCAGAAACGAGATAGTGTGTGGTTAGCGTTGAGCCATGTTTCATCCGTGAAAACAATATTTGCCCAATCTTGTATTTTCTTTGCCTCTCTTAAAAAATCACAACGTGCTATAGCTATATCTGTGCGTTCCATTAATAATTTTCTTTTATTTAACTTTTTATATGAAAAGCCAATTGTGTTCAAAACTTTGACCAAAGAAGATTTTTCACCATGAAATAGACCACTTCTTTTCAAAGAAACAATAAGTTTTCTCAAAGTTGGAATTTCTTTTCTCAAGTAGTAATCATATACATGACGACGAATAGCGTCAGCGTCAAAGTCATCAACAGCTGTCACCTTATGAGCCCGGCGCTTTCTTTTTGGTGTAGATGGTTTGTTTTGCTCCAAGCCGCTCCTGCCGTAGGCATCAGTAGTGATTTTAGTCACAGTTGATAGACTGATCCCCAACGCGGCTGCAACACGGTTTCGGACTTGCGTGATAGGTATAAGAGGTCCGCCATTTTGATTTTCTTGCTCAAAATACTCATGAAGTTTTAACACTAACTGTCTCGATTGTGCTTTCAACACACGTCCTTTCGGCATTTTCACGATCAATTAATATAAGTTTCACAAAAGTTTTTCCGAGGAATAAAGCTACTTAACTCAAGGTGTAACAGATGCGAGAGAACACTCAGCGAACGTAAATGCGTGTGACTATCACGGGCGTTTCGTTGAGAGTGACAGATCACGTCAAAATGGCGGCCGAGCGGAAGGTCTGTTGATGTTGCCAGTTGATGTATAATATATTTTTTATGATTATAATAAATACACACGGATTAACATTTATTTTCAAAAAACTAAGGCAATATTAAATCAAAATGTTGATTTCTATATCTGTTATTAGTTTACGTAGGTTATCATTAATCGAATTACTTAGGTACGTAATTCGATTAATGATAGTAGGTACTATAATCGGAATGGTATCGCATACGAGAATCTTTAGGACATCACTAAATATGTAAATCGTCAATCTGTCAAAAGATGGTTAATATAATGGACCATAGATTATTAACTATAAAATAGATGGTTGAGATTCATACATTGGCGCGAGCCTATTTTCGGTGGTATGGGGGGGTGCAGAGTAGCACTATAGCTACTTACATTCTCATTCTTAAAAAACTATCTGCCTCTCACCCGTTTCATTCATAAAAACGGATTTAGTCTCAGCTCTGACTCTTTCTCACATATGGAGTAGTAATATATATAACGTATGACGTAAAATCGTAGTAAAATTTGTGATGTACTTGGTGCGCTAAAACCGTAACTAGTGATGTCAAAGTTTTATCGATTCACATTTTACTCTTACCGATTATTTGGATAATCGGTTTTCCTGTAACATATTAATAATGATTTTTAGATTTTAATAAAACAAAATATTTAAGGAAATTCTTTAATAGACTTTTACTGTAATAAAAAAATTTATATTCAACAGCCATTTTACATTTCTATGTGCATGCTTCTTAAAAAAAAAGTTTTTTCCAAAACACGCTAAAAGTGCAACTTCAAAAATGATTACTATTTTTAAATAGGAAACAGAATCGGCGATCATGTATCTTGAAAATATAGGAATTGTAATTTAAATTATTATTAAATATAATTAATTATAAGTATTCACTCGAAAACAAATTTACAAGATTAGTATTTGAAACAATAGATGCTTTCGTTTTTACCGTTTTAGTATTTAGGAAAAAACATTATACTTAAAAGGAGTATACTTGATGGTAAATTATAAATATTAGTCTTTTTTAGATATATTGGTAGTAGTTTTATAGAATATTAGTGGTTTTTATCTCTAAGTATAATATTTTCCATCAAACCAGTTAACACTTCGGATTTATACATATAAAGTAAGAATTAAATTGTGAAATTTTGCCATAATTAATGTGCCAATTGATACCAAGCTTTTCGATGAAAGAAAACATCATGAGGAATTATACTCCATGGGTTAAGTATTTAACTAAATGTAAACATGTCAAAACAGGTAGTTTATAGTAGGCATTATCTGCCTACTATAAAGTACCTTTTTTATTACAACACATTATACTAACATTTAATATAATTTTTAATTCTTTTAAAGAATTTAAAATTATTGATAGTATTCGCACCACTTTATTATGGCGTGATTGCTATCAATAATTTTTACAAACTGAAACAATAAATAAGAATTATAAAATTTTTAAAGAAAACGATGGATAATATTAAATACACTAAATTACTACACATTTAAGTATCACAGAGTGAAGCTCGTAGAATATTGATATTATGTTGCGTTGGTTAATCCAATTACCATTTTAGGTAGTTTACTTGGCTAATTTGTATCTGCTGAATTTTATTAAATTATATATTGCTGTTTTGCTATACTAAAGGTATAAATATTTAATTTTAGAAAATACCAATCAATTTATGAAAATTACATTTATAAATATTAGAGATATTCTTTTGACAACTGCAGTTGAATCCCAATTTTTTCATTTGTTAATAATATTATTGTTATGACATATTTGTCACTCCTGAATCACATGGTTTTGTTTGTTTACATCTTGTTATGTTTCTATACTTATGGAGTATATATAGTAAAATAATAAAAATTTTGAATCAATTTTTAAATGTTAATAATAGTAATATTAGTTAGTTACTTTTGCCTCATGTATCATAGTTCTATAACTTTACTTGCGATAAAATTTTCCATTTCCATTATCGTTTTCCAAGTATCTGCAGTACTGTGAATTCTCCTTAATTGATACACCGTTGTCTAACTCGCATTATGATTAAGATTATGCAAAAAACTTTTAACAAATCATATTTATGATTAATGCAAGTTAACCAGGAATTATAGTTTTTTAAGTTATATACATTTTTGACTAATTAACACTTTACATGCCATATAATGCCATTCCAAAGATATAAGTTTTTGTGATGGATAATATAATTTTAACTAGATCAAATCTTTCAGTTTTATTAGACAATAGCGTAATTATAAAAATTTCACAATTTAAATAATCCTGTTTTGAAAATATATTACTCCCCGGATTGCGCAGGTTTTTAGTTTTGCTACACAAGTAAAAACACGTGTTTTGAATAGGAATAAATGGTGTTAATGTTAAAATACACAATTTTTAGCAGCAATACAGGCAGAACTCATAATTCATTATAAGCCCGTCGTTTAAGCAAACTAACAATTAAACTAGTAACTAAGCAATTGTTATTCATTTTCCTGAGTAATGAAAATTTTAAACCCATTCATCTCAAAATATAAGTTTTTGAGTTGTACCGCTATTGCTGCACATGACCGATATATCAATATACTGAACCGGTAATATGATATGGCTTGGGTCTGGAAAATATTTCTGATGGAATACAAGGTACTATAACTATCAAACAATAATATTAACCAATCATGTTTTAAACAATGAAACCAAATTATGATCCGTTCTAGTGTGCTAGAGCCCCCTTATCCACGGATTTGAGAAAAAATCCATTGGGTCCTAGTTAAGAAGTTTCAAACTTCATAATGTTTGTCAATTATACTAATATGAATACTATTTTGAAGACACAACCTTCTCTTGAGTCCTCTAGCATTGAAGCGGACTTTTACAGCCTTATTCCAAAATTCCGAATGGTTCAGGCGGCAAAATAAATTGTTAGTGAATAAAAGCATTCGCGCTGTGAAAATGTTATTACTAATGTCAATAAATGAGGCTAAATAATTATGATTCGACTGAAGCTCTTCATATATGTTCATCTGCATCATCGGGCTCGTGGACACTTCCCGGCGGAAGAGTTCGCAGCATATTTAACCTGTAATAAATAAGTTATTCTTTAATAATGTATAGATAGAACATTAGTTTGCAAAGGTAGTCTTACAGACAATCTTGGCATTGATATCCCCTGAGTAGAATAGACCACCCTCATTTCTTACCGAGGTGTCGCGAAAACCGATTAAGGTAAGTTGACGACGGGCAGGCGACCGGTCGTAAGATACCAAATCATGTGATAACGTGTTTAAAACATGTTGTGCCTACCCCATTTAGAGTGGGATAAGGGTAGGAGAATGATGCATTGACAAATAACAGAGATTTTAAATTTTAAAAATATATTTTTAGCTTCTACTGGTCTTAAATAGTGTCTGGAAAATATTTTTTTCGTGTCTATAACTTTGTCTACAGTTATATTTTAAGTATAAAATAGAGACTATAATTATAAATTTTGTTTTTTTAATAATAAAATATAAGGGGTATCTGTGACAATCTTTGTGTTATGTTAAATATCTTTGATTTTGTACTGTTAGCAGTACCAGGCTAAAAATATGATGCTTTCCAAATACTGTACTGTATGTGACAAAGTTCCAATGATCATCACTAATATGTCTTTTAAGCTATTCTTATATCACACACTTTTTTGCATCACTATAATAGAGGAAAAATTGTACCAAACATTTTTTGTTATATCTCAAACGGATTAGGCAGTTAGCCCATTAGACATATAAGCTTCAGTTTTAATAGAAAGTGAAATGGACAGACTGACATACTTTACATCAAATATTTACTTGCCTTCATCTAGTCAAATCAATTGACCTAATCATGTGCTTCATCCCATAAAGCATCAACAGCATATAGCCCTTAGACGTCATCCCAATGAGTACTCTCTTTGGCTATGACCAGGTTCATCTGAAAATTATTGCAAATACATTTTAATAAATATGGAACAAGCTATGGATAGCTCAGCGGTGAGGCCGTTCGACTCTGTAAAGACGATCATGGGTTTATACCCCGCGCAGGCACATGTCTAATTGACAATTGCAATTTATGACACGCTTTTCGGTGAAGGAAAATATGGTAAGGAAATCCGCATACTTCTAGCGAATTCTAGGGATATGCGTAACCTACCAATCCGCATTGGAGCAACGCGATGGTAGGTCTTTGCTACAATACTTCTCTCCAAAAAACGGATAGAGGAAGCTTATGGTTCCCACTGCTGGGGTGGATAACAGGCCGTTACTTTAAACATACACATGCCAATTTTTGTGTTTACAAACAAAAATGATTTATATTTGAAACATTTTAACTCACTTGAAGAATATCAGCCATTGTATCAGATATTAATGAATTCATTGCAACAACAGTAGCAGTGCCTTGACCAGACACAGTTACTCAGACAAAAAATCTAGTTGTAATGTGCATAACTAAATGGGATAGTATGTTAAAGTATCTTGAACAAATAACTTTCTGTTAAATAATTAAAGTATGTCTGTAATCCATATTGTCTGTCGCAGAAAGAATAAAAACTATTCAGAAATAACCACCTAAAACATAGAATATAACTGATATTGGGTATGACATATGATATACAACACTTCAATAAAGCATACACAATAAATATTACTATAGAAGGAAAAGTTTTATTTTTATTATTTTAGTTTTATTTTTACTTATATTTTAAAATTAAAAAATAAAACGTCCCAATATTATTACAGTTCAATAAAAACACTAAGGATATACTATAATGCTATATGCTTCGAGGTCCCTGCTTTAATAAATGTATATATAAATTGAAAAACACTAGCTTAAATTGTACTATATATTATAGAAAAAGAATATAGCACGAAAAACAGTATATTTTTATCGCTAATTGCAATTGTCGTGCTTTTTTTAATTAACTGTGAATGGAACGCACCCGCAGCCCTGCATAGGGAATGTAGGAACGAAACTCATTCATGTATTTACGGGGCTTAGTTAGTGAGTAGCTCTAACTCCGTGTCATTATCCAGCGAAAAGTAATAAAAAATAATCATGGAAAAATAAATAATGATTGAAAATAGATGTGTCCTATTTTTTTTCCTGAATTTCCTAAAAGTACTATATTTTTTTGATTTAAAAAGAAAAATAGTATTTTTCTTCAAAAAAAAGGTGGCAACCCTAATCGCGCCCTTTTTGATTAAATAGGGGCAACACTGTGCCGTTATTGTTTTCGGTGGGGACTGGAGTGGGGAGTCTTCCATTTGATAAAACGTTTCAGTGACATTCAGTCCTTGTTCGTCATTCAAGAGAAGTGCATCTCGGAACGGGAATTGTGGTATTCCTATTATATCGTGTTATTGTATATAGTGTGCGTTAACAAGAAGTTTATGGAATTGTCTAATTTTAATTAAAAATCATTTGTTGGTTTATATATTTTTGCGTAAGTAAAAAGTGATTACAGTTATATATTACGTATAACGAACGTTTCAGGTGAGTCAGTACGTTTCAATTTTCTTCGTATTAAATAGTGCAAAAGTATAGTTTATTTGTTATTAAGTTTTGGATAACTACTCACATTTTATCCGAGAATGTTTGTTGAAATTCAAACATTTGAGTTGTTGAGTTTGTGATAGTGAATGTATATAGTGCTTGTGTATGGTGGTGGCGGTGGTGGAGGTTTGTGCATGTGTTTTTTACGAATCCTGCATGTATCAGGTATGATAACCAATTGTCCACTCTACATTTAGCATTATATACATTTTCTATTTTACTTCATCGCCGATTATAACAAAATAATTTTATTATTACTTTTGCATAATTACTCTGTTTTAATCATAGCTTAGGTAAATATAGACATTGTAATCTTTAATATTTAATGACTAGCAGCGTCTGACTGCCCTCCTGTAAAAGCTGCAGGGCTTTTTCTTCTCATTTAACAGTATGGTTGAGGTGGACACTGCAGTGTTCTTTCTTCCCATACTGTGTAGGCGTTTTGTTGGTAATGTTCGTTTTCTGTATCGTCGAACATTAGCTTCAAAAGCGCGCTACTTTGTAAGACGTTTTATTAACGGGCTAGCCATTATAAAGGTGTCGTACTGATTTCTGAAATTGCGCAGTTTTGGTAATTCGTACGTCATTAATTTTTACATTTTTTTTGTAATGGTTATGTGTTGCGGTTGGCAAAGAGCCGGTATTTGGCACCTGCAATACATGTAAAACCTTAATTCTTTTCCCAGTCGCTTTTGGCTACTGATGTTTGAGTGCACGCTTACATCTGTGACTGAAATTACGGGAATCTAACTTAGCTTCATAAATTCAGACTTCACTTGAGTATTAGTTACCTCAAATGCATTTTCTCAAATTACAGAGGTCCTGGTGGTTGACGCTACTGTTCGGCCTGGCGCTGTTCGAGCGCTCGAGGCGACGGCGGAGCGACAGCAGCTGCGGCATAGCCGGACGGGCCGGCCTGGGGTGAGGGGCGGCGGCACGTCTCCATTGGCAGCAGCGAGGCCAGACCAGCGTAGCTCGTGGAGTCACGAGGTCAGCTGTCGGACTGCCCTCCTGTAAAATTAATCCATTAATTTCATTCAATCCATTAATTTTTACATTTTTTTTTTGTAATGGTTATGTGTTGCGGTTGGCAAAGAGCCGGTATTTGGCACCTGCAATACATGTAAAACCTTAATTCTTTTCCCAGTCGCTTTTGGCTACTGATGTTTGAGTGCACGCTTACATCTGTGGCTGAAATTACGGGAATCTAACTTAGCTTCATAAATTCAGACTTCACTTGAGTATTAGTTACCTCAAATGCATTTTCTCAAATTACAGAGGTCCTGGTGGTTGACGCTACTGTTCGGCCTGGCGCTGTTCGAGCGCTCGAGGCGACGGCGGAGCGACAGCAGCTGCGGCATAGCCGGACGGGCCGGCCTGGGGTGAGGGGCGGCGGCACGTCTCCATTGGCAGCAGCGAGGCCAGACCAGCGTAGCTCGTGGAGTCACGAGGCCAGCTGTCGGACTGCCCTCCTGTAAAATTAATCCATTAATTTCATTCAATCCATTAATTTTTACATTTTTTTTTTGTAATGGTAATGTGTTGCGGTTGGCAAAGAGCCGGTATTTGGCACCTGCAATACATGTAAAACCTTAATTCTTTTCCCAGTCGCTTTTGGCTACTGATGTTTGAGTGCACGCTTACATCTGTGGCTGAAATTACGGGAATCTAACTTAGCTTCATAAATTCAGACTTCACTTGAGTATTAGTTACCTCAAATGCATTTTCTCAAATTACAGAGGTCCTGGTGGTTGACGCTACTGTTCGGCCTGGCGCTGTTCGAGCGCTCGAGGCGACGGCGGAGCGACAGCAGCTGCGGCATAGCCGGACGGGCCGGCCTGGGGTGAGGGGCGGCGGCACGTCTCCATTGGCAGCAGCGAGGCCAGACCAGCGTAGCTTGTGGAGTCACGAGGCCAGCTGTCGGACTGCCCTCCTGTAAAATTAATCCATTAATTTCATTCAATCCATTAATTTTTACATTTTTTTTTTGTAATGGTAATGTGTTGCGGTTGGCAAAGAGCCGGTATTTGGCACCTGCAATACATGTAAAACCTTAATTCTTTTCCCAGTCGCTTTTGGCTACTGATGTTTGAGTGCACGCTTACATCTGTGGCTGAAATTACGGGAATCTAACTTAGCTTCATAAATTCAGACTTCACTTGAGTATTAGTTACCTCAAATGCATTTTCTCAAATTACAGAGGTCCTGGTGGTTGACGCTACTGTTCGGCCTGGCGCTGTTCGAGCGCTCGAGGCGACGGCGGAGCGACAGCAGCTGCGGCATAGCCGGACGGGCCGGCCTGGGGTGAGGGGCGGCGGCACGTCTCCATTGGCAGCAGCGAGGCCAGACCAGCGTAGCTCGTGGAGTCACGAGGCCAGCTGTCGGACTGCCCTCCTGTAAAATTAATCCATTAATTTCATTCAATCCATTAATTTTTACATTTTTTTTTGTAATGGTTATGTGTTGCGGTTGGCAAAGAGCCGGTATTTGGCACCTGCAATACATGTAAAACCTTAATTCTTTTCCCAGTCGCTTTTGGCTACTGATGTTTGAGTGCACGCTTACATCTGTGGCTGAAATTACGGGAATCTAACTTAGCTTCATAAATTCAGACTTCACTTGAGTATTAGTTACCTCAAATGCATTTTCTCAAATTACAGAGGTCCTGGTGGTTGACGCTACTGTTCGGCCTGGCGCTGTTCGAGCGCTCGAGGCGACGGCGGAGCGACAGCAGCTGCGGCATAGCCGGACGGGCCGGCCTGGGGTGAGGGGCGGCGGCACGTCTCCATTGGCAGCAGCGAGGCCAGACCAGCGTAGCTCGTGGAGTCACGAGGCCAGCTGTCGGACTGCCCTCCTGTAAAATTAATCCATTAATTTCATTCAATCCATTAATTTTTACATTTTTTTTTTGTAATGGTAATGTGTTGCGGTTGGCAAAGAGCCGGTATTTGGCACCTGCAATACATGTAAAACCTTAATTCTTTTCCCAGTCGCTTTTGGCTACTGATGTTTGAGTGCACGCTTACATCTGTGGCTGAAATTACGGGAATCTAACTTAGCTTCATAAATTCAGACTTCACTTGAGTATTAGTTACCTCAAATGCATTTTCTCAAATTACAGAGGTCCTGGTGGTTGACGCTACTGTTCGGCCTGGCGCTGTTCGAGCGCTCGAGGCGACGGCGGAGCGACAGCAGCTGCGGCATAGCCGGACGGGCCGGCCTGGGGTGAGGGGCGGCGGCACGTCTCCATTGGCAGCAGCGAGGCCAGACCAGCGTAGCTCGTGGAGTCACGAGGCCAGCTGTCGGACTGCCCTCCTGTAAAATTAATCCATTAATTTCATTCAATCCATTAATTTTTACATTTTTTTTTGTAATGGTTATGTGTTGCGGTTGGCAAAGAGCCGGTATTTGGCACCTGCAATACATGTAAAACCTTAATTCTTTTCCCAGTCGCTTTTGGCTACTGATGTTTGAGTGCACGCTTACATCTGTGGCTGAAATTACGGGAATCTAACTTAGCTTCATAAATTCAGACTTCACTTGAGTATTAGTTACCTCAAATGCATTTTCTCAAATTACAGAGGTCCTGGTGGTTGACGCTACTGTTCGGCCTGGCGCTGTTCGAGCGCTCGAGGCGACGGCGGAGCGACAGCAGCTGCGGCATAGCCGGACGGGCCGGCCTGGGGTGAGGGGCGGCGGCACGTCTCCATTGGCAGCAGCGAGGCCAGACCAGCGTAGCTCGTGGAGTCACGAGGCCAGCTGTCGGACTGCCCTCCTGTAAAATTAATCCATTAATTTCATTCAATCCATTAATTTTTACATTTTTTTTTTGTAATGGTAATGTGTTGCGGTTGGCAAAGAGCCGGTATTTGGCACCTGCAATACATGTAAAACCTTAATTCTTTTCCCAGTCGCTTTTGGCTACTGATGTTTGAGTGCACGCTTACATCTGTGGCTGAAATTACGGGAATCTAACTTAGCTTCATAAATTCAGACTTCACTTGAGTATTAGTTACCTCAAATGCATTTTCTCAAATTACAGAGGTCCTGGTGGTTGACGCTACTGTTCGGCCTGGCGCTGTTCGAGCCCTCGAGGCGACGGCGGAGCGACAGCAGCTGCGGCATAGCCGGACGGGCCGGCCTGGGGTGAGGGGCGGCGGCACGTCTCCATTGGCAGCAGCGAGGCCAGACCAGCGTAGCTCGTGGAGTCACGAGGCCAGCTGTCGGACTGCCCTCCTGTAAAATTAATCCATTAATTTCATTCAAACCATTAATTTTTACATTTTTTTTTTGTAATGGTTATGTGTTGCGGTTGGCAAAGAGCCGGTATTTGGCACCTGCAATACATGTAAAACCTTAATTCTTTTCCCAGTCGCTTTTGGCTACTGATGTTTGAGTGCACGCTTACATCTGTGGCTGAAATTACGGGAATCTAACTTAGCTTCATAAATTCAGACTTCACTTGAGTATTAGTTACCTCAAATGCATTTTCTCAAATTACAGAGGTTCTGGTGGTTGACGCTACTGTTCGGCCTGGCGCTGTTCGAGCGCTCGAGGCGACGGCGGAGCGACAGCAGCTGCGGCATAGCCGGACGGACCGGCCTGGGGTGAGGGGCGGCGGCACGTCTCCATTGGCAGCAGCTAGGCCAGACCAGCGTAGCTCGTGGAGTCACGAGGCCAGCTGTCGGACTGCCCTCCTGTAAAATTAATCCATTAATTTCATTCAATCCATTAATTTTTACATTTTTTTTTTTGTAATGGTAATGTGTTGCGGTTGGCAAAGAGCCGGTATTTGGCACCTGCAATACATGTAAAACCTTAATTCTTTTCCCAGTCGCTTTTGGCTACTGATGTTTGAGTGCACGCTTACATCTGTGGCTGAAATTACGGGAATCTAACTTAGCTTCATAAATTCAGACTTCACTTGAGTATTAGTTACCTTCCTTTAGTTGCACTTAGTCTAGTGCTATTCCATCTCTGAAAATAATTTTAAAAAATTAAAAAAATTAAAAATTGTTACTATTCAAATAGAACCTCTTATGAACAAGGTTGTATTTGAATCTATATGAATAGTTGTTCTATAATATAAAAAAAATGTTGTCTGTGTTATTATGCATTGATTTGTTAAGAAAAAGTAAATGGGTTCACTTTTAGAAAAATTGCTTTTTATTATTGCATAAGTATGAAGGAGAAATATTGTTTGTTATTTAATTTCTGTTAGATATAAACAGTTGCACATTTTAAGTGATTTATAAATTACATAAATATTTACTTTCAGTTTTATAGAACAGTCTTTTAATATTGCTGTTATTCTTTCATTCATTACACATACTATTATATCTTTTATTAGCACTGTAAATGTAAAGATATCTCAAATCAGAACTATAAATAACATCATGTGACAATCATATTAAAATAAAAAATTACTCTTAATCTTGGATCTGAGGATTCTTGAATCTGCAATTAATCAATCAATCGTTTAATCAATGGTAAATTTAAATTTTGCTTTTGCTTTTTAATTAAAAATCAACAATAGTGTTATATAAAGCAATATACCCTATATTGCTTTATACAGAATAAACTTGCTCTCTTTTGCTATTTACTCCCTTTTCATCGGAGTCTCATTATAAAAAACTTGACAATCATTTTTAAAGTTCTAATATAATACAATGAAGTATACAACTTCAATTAAAAAATACTTCTAAAAAAAAATATTAAGTAGACCATTTAAGTTATGTCCAAATTATTCATAACTAAGATAGGTACACACTTATGATCAATTAGAACAACTTCTAAAAAACTTTCACTTTAATGTTCCATTATTAATCATTTATTGCACTACAAGACACTAGAAGCTATATAAAATCGCAAGACATATCCTTAATATAATAATGAATATAGCTAATTCATCAATCGAAATTAATGTACATATCATAATTTTTATATAACGATAACTAAGTCAAATATGAAATAAAAATTATACTGCATGTTAAAGGTTGTAGGCTATCCATGCAAGGTTAGGTTATTATATTTAGATGTGAGAATGTAAATTTTAAGAAAGCTCTTACTATTATTGAGATGCACAAAATTCATTAAAACTCAACACTTACATTTATATAATGATTAAGTAAATCCTCTTCTTATTGTTTTATAACTGCACGTTTCTTCGTTGTTATATTTCTCATTTTAAGAAATATCTCAACAGCTACTGTGAAATAAGACTTGATACATTTAATTTGCTTCTAGTGATATTTGTTTCAAGAATTTTGCTAACTAAATTAAAACAAAATTATACATTTTAGTAAAAATTAAAGTACTAGAATTTTACAACGGGAAATTTAAAAATTTAATACACCGCCCATTCATTATTAAAATCAACTTGTCTTGTTATATGATAGACAGTCAAAATGAGAATGAGTGCGTAAAAATATGTATGTAGGAGTGGAGCGAGATGCAGCTGAGACTATTTTCATACGATTCATTCATAAATACGTACATGTGCAAGAGGGATGCGAGATAACATGTGTTGGCGCTTGTAGTAAAACCGCCCTGTAATGGACAGTGTATAGTCTTGTGTTATTCTGTATTCATGTTACCTATAGATTACTAACTAAAATAATGTTACCGATTAATGACAGAAAAAGTGAGAACAAAAATAATTCTTTTGTTTTGACAAATTGGAATGTTTTTATAGGTACAGAAAGCAAAGTTAGTATTGAACCAGTACTATTTAAATAGCCTAAAGTAATAAAAATTGCATCTATATATAGATTTTTGTGTTTTTTAAGTTTACTGTCCAGCAGTTTTTTTTATTGACTATATATATTATCGTTATGTCATCGCACTCAGGTCTCACCTTATAGCGCATCAGCAATAAATAGTATGTGGTTATAATTGGTCTTTATCAATCTATAGTTACAAAGCATTTTATAATATATTTTTTTACTTTAGTTTGTAGTCTATGGTTACAAAGTATATCAGAGATGAGCAAAATGTATACCTGGCAAGAAAAGAGTGATTTATATCTTTTCGATCCTGGGATATATATCACTCTTATATATCTTTAACTCATTTAGCTCAGTACCGCTTAGAGAGAGAATAAGGTAGCTAAGACAAAAATATATCATATTAAATATATTATTTCATCGAGGATTATAGCAGAATAATTTTATTATTACTTTTGTAAAAATGTATCTTTTATATCTTTGGCTCTTAACACAAACATACAATAGCTATCCGTCTCTCTCTTTTACGTGTAAATTGTTATGTAAGCTCATCTCTTTCTCTCTAAACTCATCTTTTCTGACTCATAAGTATAAAGATATAGAGGTAGAATTCAAACACATGCATGCAACAGATTGTATACATAAACAGTGATTGTATCTTTTGCAAAGAAATATATCTTTCTTGTCTTTAGCTCGCGAGCTACATCTCTAGCACGAGTCTTATTTATCAACATGAACATACTGAATCTAGATAAAATATTTATGAAGTAATAATAAAGGAAAACAAAATAATCAGTAGGGGTACTATTTTTATCAACGCATTTTTATAGCGCTTAATTTGTTATCGTTTTTTTATACAGTGAGTAAAGTTCAATTGTATAATACACAGATAGCATTCTGCAAAATCATTGACTAAGTAATAAGCAAGTGACGAACATTTCTTGTTCACTCCTCGGGCGGGATGGATCAATTACGTTTCGACGGACGAGTTGCTGTGGTCACCGGCGCTGGCGGAGGTTTAGGCAAGGAGTACGCTATACTGCTTGCCTCAAGGGGTGCCAAAGTGGTGGTAAATGATCTTGGAGGCGCTAGAGATGGTGTTGGGAAATCAAATTTTGCCGATGAAGTTGTTAAGGAAATTAAAGCCAAAGGTAAGAGTTCAAATTTCGAATCTTATATAAATCGTCAAATTTATTTTGTTAATTGTTTATTAGATTAATAAGGACTTTGGATCCAAGCAACTTGTGCATTATTTTAACATCATGAATAAATAATTTGTATACTAATGCTAGGGCTTTCTATTTTATATTCCAGTTGAAATAATGTACAAATTTATTTAAATACCAGCTTTGGCTTCATTTTAGTAAACTTAGTGTTGAAATATATTTCTTGTACAAAATATTCTTAATTATTTACTTTATGATTGAAGCCTGAATGAGTTAATCTTGTATGTATGTATATAAATGTATTATCTTAATCTTGGAAATGGCCACAATAATTTTCCTAAAATTCAGCATGTTGGGAGAGAAAAATCAATCTGGCTAGATTTTATTAAATAAAAATCTCGTTTTATCCCTGTTTTTGGCACTAAAACAACTGATGTTTGAGCTGTTAAATGCAAAGCTATTATAGCTCCTGGGACCAATTCCCAAAATTCATCTGGTGCTTTTTTATTTTTTTTATTGCATCTTTTTATATCATATATAAATTTACCAAGCAAGGCTCAGTCACCCAGGTACTTTAAATATTATATGACATGTAAGTTATTAGTATTTATTTATTTCATTTTTATTTCTGAGGTTTTGATAGGAATTATTACATAACATAACGGTTATTGAATACAGGATAATATTATAGGAAAATGTGTTATGTTTGATGATGCCACTGGTTTTGCCACAAGTTTTACCTCGTTGATAATGATATGAAAATTATGATTTTTTAAAATCATTCATAGTGATATAAATAAATCATATATATAGTTTTATATGTATATTTTGTTCAACTCCTTACTCTGTGTATAAATAGAACTTGCATGACTTGCTTTGTATAGAAACTGTACTAATTATTTTAGTGAATAAATTTCCATACAATGTAATTCACATAACTTAAAGTCTAGTAGCTTGATTTCAAATAACTAAAAGTAAGCTACTAGTATTTTTAAGAAACAAAGATATGTATACTTACTATGCATTGCGTGAACAGTATAGTACAGTGTTTCCCAACATGAGGCCCACACTCTACAGGGGGCCTCAATTCGAAAATGGACTCAACACAAGTTTTGGTGTGAGCAATTTAAATGCTAGATTTCTGGGGTAAATTTAATGTGACAGAAAAAAACCCAAATAAATATTATGTTTAATTACTGTAAATGTTATTAGGTATATATTTTTAATTTAACCTATCATTTAAGTTTCTTCAGTGTACAATTCAATTTTCTATTATTAACCCTTTGCTGTAGTATGTCTACTCCCAGCCATACTACAATATAAGATTCATATAGTTGTAGGATTGGTATGGAATAGAAACTTAATCACGAACCACTAAGGTGCTTCTATCAATTGGAAATAAGGAAATCCAAATTCAATAGAACTGCACAGGGTTAAAATTTTTGTGTTGTTTGTGTGTCTGGACTTAGAAGGGTATGGGGCTAACGTAAGGGGCAGTGCACCAAAAAGGTTGGGAAACACTGATGTAGCTTAATAGGTGACTTCATATTACTATCTCCGGTAGGATTACCAGTTGGGTGAAGCGAAGTAAGTTATATACGACATTAAACGAATCCACTGATAATTTGTACGTAATAGATAACTTTGGCATAATTCAATCTTCTTAAGTATTGTTTAAAAATAAAGTATTTTCAAAGAAAATACTTTTTAAGAGACCTGGCTTAGTAATTGTTGACTGACCTCATGCATCAGTAAAAAAAATAGGAGAAAACATAACATTGTTGTTCTAACTCTCTTGCACTATACCAATTAGTTTCGGGGTCATGGTTATTTTTCTTTTCGTGTGTACGGTCGTTGATCTCTATAAATCGTGTTTATATTTAAAAAAACGTAAAATAATGACTGGGGCTAAAATACTTCGCTGAATCAATTGACTATTTTTCGTTTCGTCTGTCGTAATAGGGTACGGTCGTTGATCTCTATAAATCGTGTTTATATTAAAAGTAAAATAATGCCTGTGGCTAAAATACGTTGCTGAATCAACTGATTTTCATGCAGTAAGTTGACGTCAGGCAGGCGGCCGGTCGTAATATACATAGCCAAATCATGACAACATGTTGTGCCGATCCCTCTTAGAGTGGGATAAGGGTAGGAGAATGATGATCGGTACCACCTGTATATACACAATTTTCAATTGGCAGGAAATGTCTGCTCGGGCCTATTAATTTTTTATGTTTTTAAATAATTAAATGTCTTAAGGTGGAGAGGCGGTTGCTGATTATAACTCAGTAGTTGAAGGCGAGAAGATAATAAAGACTGCTCTTGATAAGTACGGGCGTATCGATATACTTATAAACAATGCTGGCATTCTCCGTGATAAGAGTTTCCTTAAAATGTCCGAACAGGTAAATATGCTATACACTGTCCATTATATTAACCATCTTTTGACAGATTGACGATAGTGATGTCCTAAAGATTCTCGTATGCGATACCATTCCGATTATAGTACCTACTATCATTAATCGAATTACGTACCTAAGTAATTCGATTAATGATAACCTACGTAAACTAGATTACTACTTGAGAAAAGAAATTCCAACTTTGAGAAAACTTATTGTTTCTTTGAAAAGAAGTGGTCTATTTCATGGTGAAAAATCTTCTTTGGTCAAAGTTTTGAACACAATTGGCTTTTCATATAAAAAGTTAAATAAAAGAAAATTATTAATGGAACGCACAGATATAGCTATAGCACGTTGTGATTTTTTAAGAGAGGCAAAGAAAATACAAGATTGGGCAAATATTGTTTTCACGGATGAAACATGGCTCAACGCTAACCACACACTATCTCGTTTCTGGACTGATGATACTGCTGATTCCACTTCCTCAGTACCAATGGGAAAAGGTGAGCGCCTAATCATTTGCCATGCAGGTACAGCAAAAGGATTTGTACAAGACGCACTGTTGGCATTTAAATCGAAGAAATCAAATGACTACCACGAAGAGATGAATGCAAATGTGTATGAAGAGTGGTTCAAAAAAATGCTCATTTCATTGGAAGAACCATCAATAATTTTTATTGATAATGCGCCCTACCACTCCCGTCAAATTGACAAAATGCCAACACAGGCTAATAAAAAGCATGAAATAATTAATTGGCTTCGGGACAATGGAGAAAATGTGGACGACTCAATGTTAAAAGTTGAATTAATAAAAATATTAAAAACCAAAAAGAGAGCAAAACGCTATGTAATCAATGAAATGGCAGCAGAATATGGCCATACTGTTCTTCGGATTCCTCCATACCACTGCCAGTACAACGCAATAGAACTTATATGGGCACAAGTAAAAGGGCATGCTGCGAGATGCAATACAAGCCCCCCATTCACAGCGAATAAAATGTTGCAATTGCTAAAAAATGCTTGCACCCACGTAACGGCCGAGAACTGGGCATGTGTGATGGAAAGAACTAAAAGAGTAATATTCTCTGATTGAGAACGTGATATTGCGTTTGATAATATATTATCTACACAAGAGCTAATAATAACTGCTACTGAAGACTCCTCATCGGAGGAGTCTAGTGTTGATTATCATTCCGACGACTCGTGCTAATAAAATAAATTAAAATATCCTGATTGTTTTATTTGTATTCATGTATTAACTAAGAAGAAAGTAAAACTTTATATAATGTTATTAAATGTCTTTTAATACTCGTAACATCGATTTCTACCGATTATTTTTAATCTGTGGCATAATCGTAGTAACCCATTATGTGTGACATCACTAAGTGGGCGGTACCCATCCATAAAGTACAAATATTATTTGTATGATATTTGTACGTAAGCAATACAAAACTTAATGAGCGTGAGCTGTCAAAAGACTGATAATATGATGGACGCAGTATAATACTAGTTAATTTTTAATAGCGCTATAGGTTTAATAAACCTATGATAACCCAGCGGTGATCGTGCGACACTTTCTAGGAAGTAAGGTTCAAACACTGGGCACCAATGAATTTGACTGGCCCGTTGGAGCAGTGGGTAGTGACCCTGCCTTCAGCTTCGCGGGTCGCGGGTTCGTATCCCGAGGGCCAACATTTTCTATAAACAATTTGTTGGTTCTTCGGGCCTGGGTGTATATTTGTATATAAGTATGTATTTAGAAATTATATATTCACCAGTTGTTAGTCACCCATAACACAAGTATTAAGTTACTTTGGGGACGGACGACCGTGTGTGTACGTGTCCCGTATATTTATTTATTTATTTTCTGTTAAAATTTGTGTCTAATTGATAACTGCAATTTTTCACACGCTTTTTGGTGAAGTAAAACATCGTTAGGAAACTTGTAGATCTCCAGAGAACTCTGGCGAATTATTATTATTTCGCTGCTGGGCATAGGCCTCCTCTCTCCTTATTAAGAAGAAAAGGTTTGGAGTTTGGACCTACCAAACTGCTCCAATGCAGATTGGTAGGTTAAACATACTTAGCTACATATATACATAGGTTATACAAACTGGCCCGTTGGCGCAGTGTGTAGTGCGGGTGCTCTGCGGGTCGCGGGCTCGATTACCGCCAAAGGCCAACGTTTTCTATAAATGAATTTGTTGGCCTTTGAGCCTGGGTGTTATTAGTATTTAAGTATGTATTTAATAATATATAAAAATATTTTTACCAGTTCTCTGTCTACCATAACACAAGTATTAAGTTACTTACTTTGGGGACGGACGACCGTGTGTCCCGTGTGACCGAAGTGTCCCATATATTTATTTATTTATATGTTCAAAATTCTCGGATATGCAGATACTCACGATGTTTTCCTTCGCTAAAAAGCGTGTAATAAATAGAATTATCAATTACACACATAAGATTAAAAAAAATTGTGCCTGTATGTAGTTTGAACTCTTGACCCCCTCGAGAGATGTACTGGTCTGACCGGTGGCCTATCACAGCTTCTGCTGTAATATTCCATGATAAATTTGTTCAATAATAGACTGAACTCTACGCCTTGTGGTATCCGGCTGAATATAATTGTACCACCCTCATTTCTTACCGAGGTGTCGTAAAAGGCGACTAAGGTAAGTCAACCCACTGTGTGGTATCCGGCTGAGTAGAATAGTCCACCTTCATTTCTTACCAAGGTGTCGTAAAAGGCGATTAAGGTAAGTCGACCCGCCGTGTGGTATCCGGTTGAGTAAAATAGACCACCCTCTGTATTACTGAGGTGTCGTAAAATACGACTAAGGGAAGTGGACGTCAGGCAGGCGGCCGGTCGTAAAATACGTAGACAAATCATGTGACATGTTTGTCATATGTTGTGCCGACCCCACTTAGAGTGGGATAAGGGTAGGAGGATGATGAATAAACTCTCTCATGGTATCATCTATAAAAAGTTTCTTTATTCAATAAGGACTGGGATCTAATCCACGCTGTACATCTAAAAGGCGCTTTCAAAACCACCCAAGCGGCATGGGAGACGTTCAAAAATCAGAAATTCGGTCGTATTATTATGACCTCCAGCAATGCAGGTCTCTTTGGGAACTTTGGACAAGCAAATTACAGGTAATTAAATAATTATATTAAATAATATCAATTGAGAACATTAGAACCGGCTATATTCACGTCTTATTCTATCGGGTTAGCCCGACTAGTTTCGAACCTATCCGGGGCACTTATTCATGAGCTCTTTACACGACACGATAACGTCATCGTGGCGGGAACAGTTCCCGACGTTATCGTTGCGGGAACGGTTCCCATCGCGATAACTCAAATCGCAAGTCGCTTTGCGATTTTGGTCGTGGAGTCTATCTCCTGATGATGCTTCGGTTGCGGGGCGAAACGATTGTTGAGTTTGTGATAGGGAACGTATATAGTGCTTGAGTATCGTGGTGGCGGTGGTGGAGGTTTGTGCATGTGTTTTTTACGACTCCTGCATGTATCAGGTATGATAACCGATTGTCCACTCTACATTTAGCATTATATATATTTTCTATTTTATTTCATCGCGGATTATAGCAAAATAATTTTATTATTACTTTTGTCTATATCACAATCAAGTGGTTTTAACTAAATTTTAATTTTTAGTGCCGCCAAAATGGGACTAGTTGGTTTAACTAATACGTTGGCCATCGAAGGTGCTAAATACAATATCAAAGTGAACACAATAGTGCCTACAGCGGCGTCCCGGCTCACCGAAGACATACTACCACCTGAAATGTTCCAAGCGATGAAACCGGACCTTATCGCACCAGTAGTGGTAAGTGACAGTACAAAAGCGACAAATTTTAATTTGTATTTTTTCAGAGGCAGATATAATATTAATATAATATAATATTTCTTGATGTATCCTAAATAAGGATGTGACTTGGAATAGAAAAAATCTATTAATAATCGATTTTTTCCCCTTTAAAATAAATCTTTCAAAAAAATCAATTACACGATACGAATGTATCAAAATAATCGATTAATAATAATCGTTTATTTCTGTATATTTGAAACAAAACTAATGAGAATATTATTTCGCTATCATCCGCGATAAAAGAAATTATATATAATGCTAAATGTAGAGTGTACTATTCGTTCTCATACCTGATACATGCAGAATTTGTAAAAATTTATGCACTACCAAACACCGATAATACAACAAAACACAAGCACTGCACACATTCACCACCACAGTCACAAAAGTTTCGCCCCGTAACCGACACCGTCAGGAGATAGACTCCACGACAAAATCGCAAAGCGAAGCATTACCCAAACAAGCAGACTTATATAGTACAGAGTTAAACCCCCCATCATTTAGTTGACTTTGTCTTTGAACACGTGTAGCAAACTGAATTTTTGAACAGTTGCCAATATTAATAATTAATTAGAATAAAGGCTAATTAAGGTGGACAACTACCAATACATAATAACAGATGCTCTGTTTATAAAATTCAATTAAAATGTGTAGTTTGGCTACATTGGTTTCATCCAACAATGCATATCTAAGCTTAATAAACCAGAAGAGTCAAAAAGAAAGAGAGGATAATTAAAATAATCTATTTTTAATGTAAAATCGATTAATTAAAAAATAATAATCAATTCTTAAAATCGATTATTTTTTTCACATCCCTAATCCTGAATCATTGTCGACTTTGTAGGCACATAATGCTGTATTCGTAGTATTCTTTACAATAATTGAAAATTGTAAGGTAAACAAGCTTCACCTTTCAACCTCCAAGGCATTCAACCATTCGTACGCGTTGAATTTGACCTTCATAGAGACCTCTCTTTACTTATAGTTCTTTTTCTACAAATTGCTTGATAATGTTGTTTCTCTCTCTATTCCTACTAGAGTATTCCATCTTTCATCTTTTTATTGCATAATAATAGAAAGACAAATAAAAAACATCATCATCATTCTTCTACCCTTATCCCAATCCAAGTGGGATCGGCAGAACATGTGTGATGATTGAGCTATATATTTTATGTCAGGCCGCCTGCCTAACGCTAACTTACCTTAGTTGCTTTTTATATTTATATAAAAATACGGATTATATTCTATTTGCAATGAGCAAACAACAGTAACCAGAAATGAATGTATTATATAAAAACTCATTAAAGATAACTCTTTTGACGTAAGCCGAAAAATTTGGAATCCAAATACTTCTGTAAATACAAATTTGACTTGATTTTGACACATCGTGAATAAAAAAAACTTCTATAGGTTTATTATAGATAGGGTTTTTGAATGTCCTCTTATTTAATTCCTCCTGAATTTAGTTCCTGTTGAGTTAACAGGATTTCTATTGCCTATATGTTACGGTGTATGAGGAATAATTGAGCCAAATTTCATTGATATTGGTTCAGCGGATTGGCTGTGAAAACGTAACAGACAGACAGCCTTTCGCATTTAAAATATTAGTAAGGATGCTTCAATGATCTCTATGAAGTAATGACTAGTTGCAGTCATATTTTAATTCGTACACTACACCTCCACCTAAACTTAGTCTTGGCCTTATGTAAGGGCGTTCTTTATCTTTTACGGCAATACAAGTAAACCTAGCTGATCATATAATACGATGATATAATAACTTTGCGAAGATAAAAATTTATCGCAGATTATAGACATCAATAATGTCTCTATATTATAATATTACATAAACCAACAATTCCTTCTACGAACTTGATATTTTAAATTATGTTTGTACCTTGGTAGTCGTCATTCGTGATAAGATTCGAATCTATATGAGTTATATCACAATTTTTGTATAAGTAGATAAATTTTGTATGTAACAAGACAAACAATTCGGATATCTAAATATAATGGTATGATTCGCCGTGTGGTATCCGGCTGAATAGAATAGTACAACCCTCATTTCTTACCGAGGTGTCGTAAAAGACGACTAAGGTAAGTCGATCCGCCGTTTGGTATCCGGCTGAGTAGAATAGACCACCCTCATTTCTTACCGAGGTGTCGTAAAAGGCGACTAAGGTAAGTTGACTCACCGTGTGGTATCCGGTTAAGTAGAATAGACCACCCTCTTTCTTACCAAGGTGTCGTAAAATACGACAAGGTAAATTGATGTCTGGCAGGCGGCCGAGCGTAAAATACGTAGCCATATCATGTCACAACATGTTTTATAGCATGTTGTACCGACCCCACTTCGAGAGGGATAAGAGCAGGGAGAAGAAGAAAAAAAAGAAATATAATGATACGATATTGCGTAGCTTTAACTGTCCAGTTAAATGTAAAACTCAGGTTTCAGTTAAATTAGTCGATAAAGCACCTTCCTTTTATCCCATAGGAATTTTTAAGGTCCAGTTATAGTCGTTGTTTCTGAAATCCACTGTAATATAGACTTACTTCTTAGGATATATAGTGCGCATTAGAAATGCTACCTCCTCACTGAATCTCATCTTTTTAAGGGTTTAGGTATCTCATACATTGAGAAAGCTAAAATACATTAACGCCTATAACAAAAGCTTACATCCTCACCCCTATTGGACCGACCTATCAACAATATATAGACACATCCGAAGAATAAAGTTACATTTCCTATGTTTATGCATGGAACATGAGACTTTAGTCTGCGGAAAGGGCGATATGCTCCCTTAAAAGTCCTGTATGACCTTAACAGACCAAGAGCCCGTTGACCCCAGACCTTCGTCATTTTATAAAAGCTGAATATACATATATTAAAATCAGCTTTTACACTATGACCGTAAATAGAATTCAAATTTCATGAATTTTAAGGGTGTCTGGCAGGGGGTCCACTATGCTAAGTATCTGGCATTGACTGATGTGATTTTTAATATTATTCTGAAGGTAATACAAAAACATCAGCCTTTATAATTTGACGAAATTAGATCGGTATTTTCCGACCTTGAGTACCGCGTATCTCCCAAAGCTACTATGATCCGAATTTCATAATCTACCATCGTTCTTTCCTGTGTTGGGAGCATGCATTGACAAACTTTCGGCTTTTATAAAATGACGAAGGTCTGGGGTTCACGATCTCTCGCTCTATAAGATCAACTCACGATCGCCAATACAAGTGACGATATTACATTGCGTCTTTAAAGAAAAAAATACAGTGAAAAGAAATCTATTACGATCGTGCTTAATGTTCAAATACAGAAGCTATCTTCGTTGATTTTACAATTTAAGGTAAACATTTTAAATTTTTCCTGAAATTATCGTTCTTGTACCAAATAAACTTATCTGTGATAAGTGTTCCACAATTACTGATAAAATTTCACAATAACAACGTTATGTTATCATTTTATCCAGCGTATTATTTCTATTGACGTAAGGTTGCCTAAATGCATTTGTCATTCTATATCACTAAAGAAAAACATGATTTTTAATTAATTACTAAGCCTAATCTAGCTAATTAATCGAATTAGGCGTTACTTTGCGGGGTTCTATAATATATAGATCGAGGAATAGAAATATGAGCAAATGATCGAAAAATAATCGAGATATCAAATTTGGGTTGAAATTTCCAGAATGTTCGTATCTAAAAGTAGTAAATTAAGAAAATAGCATATGGCAAATGTTGTGTATATTATATTAACAGGCCGTGTTGTCTGGTAGAGATATTAAATTAGTTCGTAGGATTATAATTATCGGTGCGTGCGCCATTAGATTTGACAGCCAAGAGAAAGGGACGCCGTCAATGACCATAGACTATATAAGTTGTCTATGTAACAGTGTAGAAGATTTGTTTGCCTCATTACTCGTTCTATATGTTCCTCAGATGCAGCTTCTAAAGGTTAAAAGGTATCGATAACCTTTGGAACCGTTGTTTTATTTAGAACGCCAATGAAAAATGAGCTCACAGCAAATTGAAATAATAGTAATATTATATTATATTTTCAATGCTTAAGCATATATTAGTATTCATATTTTCATATATAAGTTGAATACATTATATTCAACTTCAATAATAGGAACAATTCAATGAAATGAAATCAAAATAATCTTTATTCAAGTAAGCTTTCACACTTTTGTAAACACTTTTGAATCGTCAAGGATCAGATTTAATGAAGATACTACTTCGCTAGTATTTAGATTTCGTACTTTGGTCATTAGTCCTATCGTAATGTATGGATCAGAATGTTGGGCAATAAAAGAAAAGGATGAAAGAAATGTGCATGCGAATGAAATGAGAAAGTTAAGGTGGATGTGTGGTGTGACAAAACTTGATAGAATACGCAATGAGTATACCAGGGGAAGTCTGAAAGTGGCGCCCATTACAGAAAAGATGAAAAGTGCGAGACTGAGTTGAGTATGGTCATGTAATGAGGAGGGATGAAAATCATGTGACCAAAAGAGTTTTAAATATGAATGTGGATGGATGTATGGCTAGGGGGAGGCCGAAAGAAGATGGATGGATTGTGTGAAAAATGATATGCATGTTATAGGAGTGGCACCAGAGTTGACGAATGATAGAGGAGAATGGAAGAAGTCATATTGTGCCGACCCCACTTAGAGTGGGATAGGGGTAAGAGAATGATGATGATGACTTCGCTAGTACTCCGAAGCTACTTCAGTTCTGTTGCTCATAGGACTATTCCATTACAAACTGTTTAATTTACTCACCATGACTTGTAATATAGATAAAAATGTAATTTGTTATAATTATTTTAATCTAATCTGAACTGTGCCACGATTTATTTTCTCATCTAGGTAATTCCGTATTCTGTACTTCACGATTTTGATATTTAATACGGTAAACAAATATATGCATAGATGTATAAGGTCTTACTAATTAATACCAATATGGTATAACAACCGTGTGGTATCCGATTGAATAGAATAGACCACTCTCATTTCTTACCGAGGTGTCGTAAAAGGTGAATATGGTAAATTGACTCGCTGTGTGGTATCCGGCTGAGTACAATAGACCACCCTAATTTCTAACCGAGGGCTAAAAGGCGACTAACTTAAGTCGAGCAACCGTGTGGTATCCAGCTGAGTAAAATTGACAACCCTCTATTTTACCTAGGTGTCGTAAAATGTGACTAAGCTAACTTGACTCACCGTGTGGTAATCCGGTTGAAAAGAATAGACGACTCTATTTCTTACAGAGTTGACTCGCTGTGTGGTATCCAGCTGAGTAGAATAGACCATCCTCTTTTATTATCGAAGTGTCGTAAAAAGCGACCAAGGTATGTTGACGTCAGGCAGGCGGATGGTCGTAAAATACATAGCCGAATCATGTTTATAACATGTTGTGCCGACCTCACTTTGAGCGGGATAAAGGCGGGAGAGTGATAACCGTATTTTTGCGTCGATTTTGTAACTGATGACCCTAAAATATAAAATTTTTATTTCATCTAGATTAATGAGTTTCACGGTCGTTTCTTAGGAGTTTGAGATATTTTCTTTGTACATAGGTTTAGGTTTAAGTAATTTATTCTCAAAAAAAAGCCAATGGCCACTTACATGAGAACATAAACTCTTACCTAAATTAGGCGGTCACCAAAAGACCTGCTCGTTCAACGGTTTTAATTTTCGTTTGACTGTTGTAGTTGTAAATTATTTTAGTTATACTAGATTTTTCATTATTCTTGTCTTTTTAAACTTTTATTCTGTGTAATTTTCAAATATGTATTTTGCGAGAAGTGATTTAACACAGTTTAACGAGCTTACATGTTTGATATTAGAAGGTATTTGATTAAAAAATATATATTTATTAAAAAAAAACATAGTTTTTTTTATGTTTAAATCCAGTGTCTGAATGTGACTGTATACATAAACTAACTTTGTTCCAACCAGGCTTACATGGTGCACGAATCGTTCCCTGACACCGGAATCACCATAGATTCAACCCTGGGCTATGCCGTCAAAACTCATCTCGTAAGGTCCAATGGAACGCCATTAAGGTTAGTTTAGAGCAATGATTCCCATAGTGGTCTATATCGACCCCCAGGGGTCGCTTAAGAACTGCAAGAAGCTACGTGAGCGAAAAAAAAATTGGGGGTCTATAAAAATGAAAATGGCCAGAAATTGCCAAATACGTATTATTAATTTAATTTTGACAATAAAATTTTTTCAAAATATAATATTATCTATACTTATAATAAATCTGTAGAGAGGTCAATTCTGTAACTGGAATATATTTCCAAAATAACTATCAGGGGGTGATTAGGGATCGATACTGATGCCAAAAATGCAATCAGTAAAAATTTTGTCTGTCTGTCTGTCTGTCTGTCTGTATAACCGTTATAGAAACAAAAACTACTCGACGGATTTTAACGAAACTCGGTACAATTATTTTTCATACTCCTGGGCTGGTTATAGTATACTTTTCATCACGCTACAATCAATAGGAGCAGAGCAGTGAAGGGAAATGTCGGGAAAACGGGACAAGTTACTCCATTTTTTAAGCTTCCGTCGCGTGTGCAACCTTGATGGTTAAAGCTACACAGAAATCATGTATGACGGAAATGTTCTCCTTAAAATTATATAAAAAATATCCCACGACAGCATATGTCTATCTTTTATGGTTGACTCACAATAACACATGTAACTCCCGATAGCTTAGCAGTTCGAAGCTTTCTGGTTATATTTGTCTACTCCTACGTTTATATCACTCTCAGTCATCCCTAAATAAAAAATTGAATAGTATTAACCATTGTATAAAAAAAGAATCATTGAAATCGGTATAGAAACACCAAAGTTATACATGAAATACGCTAATAATAAGCCATCGCGCGTGAATAATCATGCTATAGGGATTATCACTACATAGTATAAAACAAAGTCACATTCTTTGTTTGCCCCTATGTCCCTATGACTGCTTAAATCTTTAAAACTACGCAACAGATTTTGATGCGGTTTTTTTAATAGATAGAGTGATTCAAGAGGAATGTATAATAACATTCAATATGGAGTAGAGAAATACTGTAATGTTTCTAATGTGATGTCGTAAATAATTACTTTTTTTTCTTTATAATTAATAATTACTTTGATGTTAGATATAGCAGGAAATCTTCTTGGTATAGGGAGAGGGGAATTGTTTTTCTTCAAATTTAACGCGTGCGGGCCACGGGCAGTAATGAATAAATTAAAACTACTGGATCGATTTTAATAATTTTTTTCACTGAGTGACATAGGCTATATATTTTATACCCGTGCGAAGCAGGGTAGGCCGCTAGTTATTAATATAAATAATATCATCGGTATCAAACTTCTTTCACTCGATCTCGCATTTGTGTTGACACATAAAACTGTGTTGTTATGTTTTACTTTTTCACACTATAGGTACTTCGCTACTGTTAGAAATTTAAGTCTTTCAAGGTAAATATAAGGGGGTCTATCTAAAACTGAAAACATGACAAGGGGTCTATGATAGAAAAAAGTTTGGATACCTCTGGTTTAGAGTTTATAAATTTACTAGCAATCGCTGCGGCTCCGCCCGCGTGGTTACATTAAAACCGTAATATAGTCCTTTGATAACCATAAGAAATGGTTTAAGTGGGTTAACCTTAAAAGTTAGACATATGCTGTCGCGGACTTTTATTTAGAACTTTTAGACGGGAAGAATTTTGTAATACATGATTCTTGAATAACTACTGTTAATAGATGACGCTTTTCAATGTTATCCTATTCTTGTTGAAATAACAGGATTTCTATATAGGCCTGTATGTTACCCCGATGTATAAGGAATAATTGTCCCAAATTTCGTTGATATTGGTTCAGTGGATTCCCCGTGAAAGAGTAACAAACATACATCCATACTCACAAAATTTCGCATTTATAATATTAGTAGGATTCAGCTAACAAATTTCAGCTTATGTTATTATTTTATTATATTCTACTTATAAAGCGAATGAAATAGGACATAAGATTATGTTATAAAGCCTCTGGCTGAGTAGAATAGACCACCCTATTTCTTACCGAGGTGTCGTAAAAGGCGACTAAGGTAAGTTGACCAACCGTATGGTATCCGGCTGAGCAGAATAGACTACCCTATTTCTTACCGAGGTGTCGTAAAAGATGACTAAGGTAAGTTGACCAGCCGTGTGGTTTCCGGTGGAATAGTATAGACCACCCTTATTTCTTACCGAGGTGTCGTCAAAGATAACTAACTTAAGTTGACCAGCCGTGTGGTTTCCGGTTGAATAGAATATACCAACCTATTTCTTACCGAGGTGTCGTAAAATACGGCTAAGGTAAGTTGACAAAGAAGGCAGGCGACCGGTCGTAAAATACGTAGCCAAATCACGTGTCAATTTTTTTTATCACATGTTGTGCCTACCCAACTCAGACTGGAATAAGGGCAGGAGGATGATGTTAGTTTATGTTATAATTTTAACATAGAAACATTATTTCATATTTTATTGCGCACGACTAATACTTTGGAATATTAAAGCCATTTATATCTGTCGTGAGGCGCAATAATGGGTGCAATAAAAACTGTAATAATAAATCTAATAAAAAATATTCGTAACGAACGTGAATATGTTGATCTTCTTCTTGCATCGCTTTCTCAATGATGAGAATCGTGGCTCATTGACGATAGCACACTGTTAATGGTATTACGCCAACTGGTCCTATTCTCGGCCGTGTGAAGAGCACTATAAAGGGGGGAGTTAAGAGCCTCCTTGACCTGGTCCGTCCAACGTCGAATATGTTGATACTTCGACTTATCCCTTTATATGTTTAATCATAATAGGCTTTAGGATTGTCTTCTATAACGCATTTACAAATTTGTGAATATTTTAATATCTCTTAAATGTATACTAAACGTAAACCTAATATGGCTGCCCAAAGTGTGCGTTTAGGACTTGTTAAGTTATTCACGCCTGTTACAGATATAATACACAATAAGATGAATGTACTATCTATGTAAAAATAACTGTCCTATTATTCATAAACGAAATGTAGTACCTGCACTTAACTATCGACGATTATCATCAAAATAATATTTTTATAACGTTTTGTATTATGGATCTCCGTAAAGTAACGACTAATTCTATAACGAAAATTAAATATGCTTATTATAATTCGATAAAAACTAAATTACCACGTTTCTTAATAAAGAACAATTCATAATAAGTATTTGAGTATTACTGCGTTATTAATAATGGTTTAATGAATTTAAATTTTGTTACGATTTTAATAAAATTAGAAGATATCTCAAGAATTGCAGAGATATGCAGGTTTTTTCAAGATGTCTTTCATTGTAATGCGCGCGACAAATTATAAATCTCAATTGAGCACATAATTTATTGATGCTTGCATTTGTGCTTTATTGAGTTATGCTCACTCCCCGCCCCCCTCCCCTCCTGGCAATGAGATTCCTATCCTTTGAGGTGATGCCACGCATTAGGAAAACTTGATTGATTTAGATGAAAATATTATTATAGTAAAGAAATCCTATGTGCCTCTTAGACATACGCCACGCTATAGTCGTAGGCGCCTCTTCTAAATATCTTTTAAAATTTTGTTATACATTGTATTCAAACTTTTAATTTTACTAACGTACAACGTTACAACAATACTTATTTAAACACTTGATAAAAATATGCAAATGAGGCCATTGTGTTTATATGTAATAAGTAACTAAGGTCATTTTTTATTGTTAGACGACGATGTATATACAACGATTGCCTTGCTTAATTATTTAAAGATCTTGTTTAATAAAGTGACCATCGCCTAATTGCTAAGCGTAAAGCCATTTTGCTTCGATTCTCATAGATTCTATCTACCTTCGGGGACGCCCGTCGGTGTATGGCGGGTGGTCAGCTTCTATTTTGAACTATTCCACCCATTTTCCTATGTTGGGACAAGGGTGTCACGTGCTGTAATCTACACGTTGCTCTTATGTACCTGATAATATCCCTGAAGGGGATATTTATTAGGTCCTCAACTTCAATTTCATCCTTACCTAGTATCTCCCATCTTACCAGTACATAGGCCACTCAGCCATAAGGTGAGTTGTTTCTTCCTTTTCTCTCATAGATTATTGTAATATTGATCGTAATCTACATTGCATCATCACTACATAGTATAAAACAAAGTCTTTCTGTGGCTGTCCCCATGTCCCTAAATCACTGTATGCATAAATCTTTAAAACTACACATCAGATTTTGACGCGGTTTTTATAGATAGAGAGATTAAAGATGAAGTTTTATATGTATAATAACATTCAATGTCGAGTAGAGAAATACTGCAATTTTTGAGGATTCTCATGTAATGTCGTAAATAATTATATTTTTTCCGCTTACATTGCAAACGCAGGCTGCACCCTACGAGATTTATTAAAGTAATGTACTAAGTATTTGCACACCTTGAATAGGTCTACAGAAAACTCCGCGATGGCATATGTCTATCTCTTATGGATAACCCACAATAGCATTTTTTTGACATAATGCCTTATTTTCGAAGCAATTTTAAAGAATACAGCATTAATCCTTATCCAATTAAGTACCTTAAATACATTGTTCATTTAAGATAGATCAATATGGCCGTTAGCGCATGTAATTTAAATGAACATTTTCGCAGATATTACAGATTTAAAATGCCGCGAGGATGTCATTGAGTGACTGAGTTCACTGAGTGACATGGACTATATAACCCGTACGAAGCCGGAGTGGGCCGCTAGTCTCATATAAAAAATACTCTTTATGAGTATCGAAATATCCGAATAACAACAGTTTCGAGGAAAATCCTAATGATTTTTTTCTTATATACAGAAAGAAACCATCAGACCCCGTGACCATAGAATCAGTAAAGGAGAAATGGGCCGAAGTGGTCAACATGAACAAAGCTAAACATGTCGAGAAGATGACCGATGTGACTCTCGGTTTGGTTGAGAAATTACAGGTAATATTTTACTATTAACACTTTTATAAATTCCTAACGGCAAATAGTTTACGTTAATTTAAAAAAAAAACAAATATTTAAATTAATTAAAGTTATGACAGGCGAACATGAATTGCAAGATTTCGTGCATGCGTGAGTACTTAAATATACATTTGTGCGTACGTAATTATTGTTGTGTGCGTACGTAAATATACATTTGTGCGTACGTAATTATTGTTGTGTGCGTACGTAAATATACATTTGTGCGTACGTAATTATTGTTGTGTGCGTACGTAAATATACATTTGTGCGTACGTAATTATTGTTGTGTGCGTACGTAAATATACATTTGTGCGTACGTAATTATTGTTGTGTGCGTACGTAAATATACATTTGTGCGTACGTAATTATTGTTGTGTGCGTACGTAAATATACATTTGTGCGTACGTAATTATTGTTGTGTGCGTACGTAAATATACATTTGTGCGTACGTAATTATTGTTGTGTGCGTACGTAAATATACATTTGTGCGTACGTAATTATTGTTGTGTGCGTACGTAAATATACATTTGTGCGTACGTAATTATTGTTGTGTGCATACGTAAATATACATTTGTGCGTACGTAATTATTGTTGTGTGCGTACGTAAATATAAATGTGTGCGTGTGTAATTCTTGTATGCTAAAGAAAATGGTAAATATATGCATGGGTAGATATGTTAAAAGTCTAGTGTGAGAATTTACCTTTTTTCCTTCCTTATTCGCTTAGAAAACTCTAGGTCTATAGAACTGTGATATGTAAATTAAGCGGTTAATTATTTTTAATATTTAAATGAGTTAATCTTGTATATTTATATTTTCGGAATCTCGGAAACGGGTCCAACGATTTTCCTGAAATTCAGGGGTTTTGGGGGTGAAAAATTGATCTAGCTAGGTTTTATTCTTATTATATTTTATTCTTATTATATAGTTTATTCTTATGAAAATAATCTCGTCTTATCCCTTGTTTCGGGAAAATTTATTTTGAATTCAAAAGATAATTTTCGCTATTAAATGTCAAGTCACGACAGCGCATTTGGGGAACGGGCGGGCTAGAGAAGTGAAAATACCTAGGTTCGAGCCCTACCTCCTCAACTATTATTTTTTCTTTTTTTTATTTAAAAAAAAAAATTACCGTGCCTGCTTCGGTCACCTATTAATTATAATAAATAAATGAAATAGTAAATTAATCTAAAAATGTCCAGGAATTCGAGGAGCGCAGTAAACTGGACAGTACCAGGGAGTCATATTGGAGCACCTACTCGTACAACTCCAAGGATCTCGTCTGTTACGCACTTGGAGGTGAGGAAAAATTATTTGTTTCCTGTCTTTTTTTCATACATTTTCTTGTGAGTCTATACAGTTAGGTATTATTCTACAAGGTTACTGCTTTTTCGTTTAAGATTAAATCGTCGTTATTAACATTATAATGTATTATTTAAATATTTTACTGCGTTATAGTGAAGCTAATACTTGTTTACTGAGATTCTCGTCTAGACGCTTCAAAAAAAAAGCTTAAAATTAAACTAAAACGACACCTCAGTGAGAAATGAAGGTGGTCTATTCTACTCAGCCGGATATCACACGGCGGGTCGACTTACTTTAGTCACCTTTTACGACACCTCTGTAAAAATGAGGGTAATCTATTCAACTCAGCTGGAGACAACACGGCATGTTTTATCATCATCATTCTCTTACCCTTATCCCACTCTAAGTGGGGTCGGCACTATTATGTCTTCTTCTTCCATTCTCCTCTATCATTCTTCAACTCTGGTGTCACTCCTTTAACTTGCATATCATTTTTCACACAATCCATCCATTTTTTCGGCCTCCCCCTAGCCATACATCCATCCACATTCATATTTAAAACTCTTTTGGTCACATGATTTTCATCCCTCCTCATTACATGACCATACTCAACTCAGTCTCGCACTTCTCATCTGTTCTGTAATGTAAATACGGCATGTTTTATATTTTTTATATAATTATATATTGTATTTAAGTATGTATTTAAAAATTATATAAATATATATTCACCAGTTGTCTGTCTACAATAACACAAGTATTAAGTTACTTTGGGGACGGACGACCGTGTGTGTAAGTGTCCCATATATAATTTATAGAATTAGGCGTTACTTTGCGGAGATCCATAATACAAAAGTAATAATAAAATTATTTTGCTATAATCCGCGAAGAAGTAAAATAGAAAATATATATAATGCTAAATGTAAGTGGTCGGTTATCATACCTGATACATGCAGGATTCGTAAAAACACATGCACAAACCTCCACCACCGCCACCACAATACACAAGCACTATATACGTTCACTATCACAAACTCAACAATCGTTTCGCCCCGCAACCGAAGCATCATCAGGAGATAGACTCCACGACCAAAATCTATCTACCAGGAGTCTTACATTTAGAATTATATATATTTTCTATTTTACTTCTTCGCGGATTATAGCAAAATAATTTTATTATTACTTTTGTCCCATATATATATATTTTTTTTAAATTCTTAACTTTTCATAGTTGGTGCATCGGTGGTCAACCCGACCGACCTCAAGTTCTTATATGAGAGCCATGAGGAGTTTTCACCTCTGCCAACTTTCTTTGTGCTTGCCGGCATGGTGATGGAGTCACCTGCTTTGGGCAAAGCCATGCCACCTGGCAAATTCGCAGATTTCACCAACGTAAGTAATATATACACAACCAGCAATCGCGAAAGATTAAAACCGTAATATAGTATTTTGGTAACCATAAAAATGCTTAAAGTGGGTCAACCTTAAAAGCTTGACATATGCTGTCGCGGACTTTTATTTAGAACTTTTAGACGGGAACAATTTTGTAATACATGATTTTTGAATAACTATTACCGTTTACTCAGCGCACGCAAGGAAGCTATAAATTCTGCCGTTTGCGTAATTTTTTTTATTGCTTCTCTCCTAGTCAACTTAGCTTGATGTTATATAGCCTTTCTCAATAAATGGACACTGAAAGAATTTTTCAAATCGGTCCAGTAGTTCCTGAGATTAGCGCGTTCAAACAATCATACAAACAAACTCTTCAGCTTTATACAGAGTAGATACTACTCTGTATAAAGCTGAAGAGTTTGTTTGTTTGTTGTTTGTTGACGATACGACATTAATTTTAATCCCAGATAGCTACCTTAGCAGCCTACATAAAAAAATTCAGTTAATTAAATTAATAATCAATAATCAAGTACTTTAGCCACAGGATATTATTTTTCATTTAGAAATTAAACTTCATGATGTAATTCATTTATATGGATCAATGACCGATGGCAGCATGCCATACAAAAATAAACCCTATACACAATATTATACTTCTTTGTATCAAAAATGTAAAAATGGCCTTGGACTTGGCCTTGCGGTCACCGCGCCGCGACCTTTGTATTTCACCGCTCCGTTTGATCTTCGCGGCGATCGTCATATCTACACCGAGCGCCGCACGCGCGCACTACAAGGTGAGTGAACCCTAATGAATGAGCGTGTTTCGCAATTTAAACGTATATAGTTTGTTAGTATATATATTTTTCTTAAATTCTATATTTAAATACATTGAATTATACCAAAGTTATGTATTACTTCCAAGTGAGCAGTGAGGTTATTTAATGTCGTATCGTCGGTACCGCTCTGTATATTACCATAGATTTTAAAAGAAATTGAATAATTTATAGAATTAGGCGTTACTTTACCAAGATCCATCCATAAGAATAATAAAATTGTTTCGCTATAATACGCAATAAGGTATATAATTTTACTTTATTATTTGCTAATTGTGCTTCGTCCGCGTGGAAATCAGTGTTAAATTGAAATTTTGAACATAAAATTACTTATTGCGAGTTAACAATACCATGGATATGCAGGTTTCCTCACGATGTTTTCCTTCACCGAAAAGCGTGTGATAAATTGCAATTATCAATTAGGCACATAAGTTTTAATAGAAAAACTCATTGGTTCCTGCCGGGGTTTGAACTCGTGATCCTCTCGAAAGAGTCGCACGGTCTCACAAGGCTATCACAGCCTCTAATTAATGTATTAATGAAATTAATTGAGTACTAAAGCTTTAATTTTAAAAAAAAACTACAGCTACATAATAGTGTCGTGACAACTTAACGGTTGTTTACCATCAATTTATATTCAATTTATTCCTATTACATTATAATAACTATTAAAAGATTATATAATTACGAGTATGTCATTTATAGTAAATTAAGGATTTTTAATTGTTATTTATAGCACTATTATCGTTATAACTATTTTATTTTTTATTAGCTGTAGTGTAAATCACAAGGCTTTTCCCCCATAAATACCTTTATTTTATTCTAATCGGAATCACTACATATTATAAAACAAAGTCCATATTTCCGTATGTACGCATAAAACTTTAAAACTACGCAACCGATTTTGATGCGGTTTATAGATAGAGTGATTCAAAAGGAAGGTTTGTACGTATAATAACATTCAATACGAAGTAGAGAAATACTGTAATTTTTGAGGTTTCTGTAAATAATTACATTTTTTTCCGCTTACATTGCAAACGCAGGTTAAACCCTACGAGATTTATCAAAATGATGTACTAAGTATTTGTACACCTTAAAAAGGTCTACAGAAAAGTCCGCGATGGTATATGTCTATCTCTTATGGATAACCCACAATAGCAGTTTTTTTCATTTACTTTTTACGAAAAATAATGATATATTTTTGAAGCAATTTTTATACAATACAGCATTAATCCTTATCCAATTAAGTACCTCAAATAAATAGTTGATTTAATATAGATCAATATTGCCGTTTACAGCATGTAATTTAAGTGAACATTTTTGGAGATATTACAGATTAAAAATCCCGCGAGGAGGCCGCGCTTCGACCTATAAGCACTTCGACTTTAGCAGCTATGTCGCTCTTCGAAGAATTTGTTTAAAGACATTCTGTAATTAATTGTAAAAATAAAATACATAGGGAAAATGTAAAAGTAAATAAGTAAAAATGTACTATACGAATTTAGATATTCCAAAGATAGCAGGAAATCTTCTTGGCATAGGGAAAGGAAATTGTTTTTCTCCAAATTTAACGCGTGCGGGCCACGGGCAGTAAAGAATAAATCAAAACTACTCGATCGATTTTAATCATTTTTTTTACACTGACTGACATGGGATATATATTTTATACCCGTGCGAAGCAGGGGCAGGCTGCTAGTATAGAATAATTGAAATTTTGAATATAAAAGTTGTTATTGTGGGTCAACCATAAGTGATAGAGACATGCTATCACCGAGTTTTTTTGTTGTTTTTTTATAGATCTACAATTCTGTAGTACATTACTTTAGTTTTATCTTTTAGTAAAACCGTACAACAATCCGTTTAGTAGATTTCAAAGCAAAGTCCCCACTTTGCTTTATTCATCATCGTCCTGCCTTTATCCCACTCTAAGTGGGGTCGGCACAACATGTTATCAACATGGTGTCAAATGATTCGGCGACGATTTTACGACCGGCCGTCTGCCTGACCTCAACTTTTTTTAGTCGCCTTTAAGGACACCTCATTAAGAAATATGGTGGTCTGTTCTACTCAACCGGATATCATACGGCGGGCTAACTTTCCTTAGTTGCCTTTTACGACACCCAGTAAGAAAGAAGGGTGGTTCTTTTATTCAGCTGGATACCATACGGCGAGTTAACTTACCGTGATCAACTTTTGCGATACCTCTTTAAAGTATGAGGGTAATCTAATTTATTCAGCCGAATACCACAAATCACGAGATGAATTTAAAAGATAGGTTAAGCGTGATTAAAAAAAATGTTTTATTGTGACAGATTCTTCACGGAGAGCAATATATCGAGTTGCTCGGAGATTTGCCCGGTAGTGAGGGCGAGTTCAACATCCGGAACTACGTGGTGGATGTACTGGACAAGGGGTCCAGTGCTGTCGCAATAGTTAATAGTGAGTGAAAACCCTTAACTACACCTAAATAAATAAATATAAATATATGGGACACTTACACACACGATCGTCCATCACCAAAGTAAGTAACTTAATATTTGTGTTATGGACAGACAACTGGTGAATATATACTTATATATTTTTTTAAATACATAATTAAATACTAATATACACCCAGGCTCAAAGGCCAACAAATTCATTTATAGAAAATGTTGGCCCTCGGCGGGAATCGAACCCGCGACCCGTGGAGCTGAAGGCAGGGTCACTACCCACTGGGCCAACGGGCCAGTCAATATTTACAGAGTTTATTCCTCCTTGATTGGTAGGTTACACATACCCCCAGATTTCTCTAAAGCAGCTTTACTCAAAGTTTGTTAGCGGAACCCTAGAGTTCCGTGATACCTCTGTAGGGGTTCCATAATAATTTAGAAAAAAAACCAAATTACCTCTCTCTGGTCGAACATGTGTTACAACAGCTGGTGTATAATGTTAGATTTTTCATTTTTTAATATCTTCTATTATTCAATACTTACTACCCATACCCATACAATAATCATTATTGTACTTGCCATTGGTAAAGTAAGTAATAATTAGTAACTGTTACATTGTACTATTATTATGCCTATTAATAAAGAATACACTTTTAAAAGTACTTAGCTTCCCAAAAAGGTTCCGTCACCAAAAAAGTTTGAGAATCACTGCTCTAAAGATATACAGGTTTCCTCACGATGTTTTCCTTCACCGTGCGTGTGATAAATTGCAATTATCAATTAGGCACATAAGTTTTAATAGAAAAACTCATTGGTGTCTGCCGGGGTTTGAACTCGTGACCCTCTCGAAAGAGTCGCACGGTCGCACTGGGCTATACAAGCTTATTAAAGCTTATTCAAAGGGGAAAAATTTCTGTTCTTTTAGGGCAGGAAAAAATACATATATTGCATTACTGAGGGCACTTAAACGCTTAAGTTGGCACAATTGAAGACGCAGATACCATAAATTATAATGAGGATTATGTTTCTAGGTGAAATCTATCAGAACAGGGAACTGTTGCTTCGCACGCAACAGCACATCTTTGTATTGGGACAGGGCGGTTTCGGTGGACCGAGGAACAGCAAGCTGGCGATTAGCGTCGAGGAAGCACCCAAAAGGGCTGCTGATGCTGTTGTCGAACAGCGTACATCTGAAGATCAAGCAGCATTATACAGGTATTTATTGTTAGATAATGACTGTTGCATACACGATGCCGCAGTCTCCTTAGTGGGCATGAAAGCATTTTTTTGACTAGATAGATACACGCCATTACCACAAAACAGATTAACTCAGTACGACACACATAAATCAGCAAAACACACATTAGATCCGAAAAACACACATTAGCTTAGGAAAAAACACATTCAATCATCAAAACACAAATTAGCTTTGCACAACACACATTAAATGATCAAAACACAAATTAGCTTAGCACAACACATATTGAATCATTAAAAATACATTAGCTTAGCATAACACACATTGAATCATCATAACACACATTATCTTAGCACAACATACATTAAATCATCAAAACACAAATTAGCTTAGCACAACACATATTGAATCATTAAAAATACATTAGCTTAGCATAACACACATTGAATCATCATAACACACATTATCTTAGCACAACATACATTAAATCATCAAAACACAAATTAGCTTAGCACAACACATATTGAATCATTAAAAAACACATTAGCTTAGCATAACACACATTGAATCATCATAACACACATTATCTTAGCACAACATAGATTAAATCATCAAAACACACATTATCTCGAGCACAACACATATTAGTTTGGCACACCACCTCAATATTAAGGCATCTATTAGAAGTCAGTGCTAAAGAATTTACATTTCAATAACTAATCGATAAAAATCTTGATCCTTGCTTGATTGATCTTTAATATTGATTTTACGGTACTTTTCTTGCTAGTTGCTGATCTTTTCTGAACACGCTGTATAAGCCTTAAGCATTAAAAATAACAGAAAATTGAAAATTTTGATTCATATGTGCATTAACTGTATCATGACGATGAGAAACAGTTAACGAATTTGATATTCATTACCAGATTGTCCGGGGACTTGAACCCACTGCACATCGACCCCAACGTAGCTTCAGCGGGTGGACATCCAAAGCCAATTCTTCACGGATTGGCGTCTTTAGGATTTTCAGCCAGACATGTGCTTGTCAAGTAAGTTCATATCATAAGATTTTATTTTGTAATAGCGGTCAAGGCACGTGTTGCTGTGGCTAGTTTCGACTTCCCCTTGAGACAAAACTGTTTGTGTGTTTGTCTGTTTAGTGCACACAGGTGTATTTAAACCAATACAAAAATGATAAATAATTATAGTCAGTTGTCAGTAGGAAAAATGCTACGAATGCTACAAAACTTTACAGGATTATCCGCTGTGTCAATCTTTTTGGATTGGGATTTTCTGAAAATTTCATTATACTGATTTTAATGAAATTTTCACAAAATCGGAACAAAAAATATTTTTGTTCTTAGATTATTTTACTTTGAGTATATGTATTTTATCGATTTATTAAATGTTATATAGGTAAACAAATAAACATATTTTAATTTTGACACTAGAGGAATAATAAAGTAAATGCATTTTTTATCCTTCTATAAACCTTAGACCTCTTTTAATGAAAAAAATGTTATAAACAAAGTAACACTAGACACGTAGCCATGCTTCCTTTCTAATTTTCTTAATTATTATTACTTGTTATTTCTGTGGCAACACCAATATTGCAGCGATATTTTTTTTAAATTCTCAGATACGGAGGTAACAATGCGACCAACTTTAAGGCGTTAAAGGCGCGCTTCGTAAAGCCGGTGCTTCCAGGACAGACCCTGGTGACTGAAATGTGGTTGGAGGGGAAACGGGTTCACTTCCAGACCAAGGTCAAGGAGACTGGCAATACTGTCATTGCTGGTAAGATATTTTTATATTTCTTAACCATGTAAACAATCTTGATAAATTTGGGGTAGGCTGTTATAGAAATCTTTCATATACCAAAAAAAAAAGATTTTTAAAATAAATTGATATGATAATGACACATTACATCAAAAACAATTTTTTTAAATAAAACAAAAATCATTAGTATTTAGTCTTAACTATATCAGTGTTTTTATTTCATTATACATTAAACTAGCTGTCCGGCTACGCGTTGCTGTGGCTCAGTCTGGTTTCGAATTCCTCTCGAAACAGAACTCAACAGTTAAAAAATTCTCCAATCTTTACCAGATCATTATGCTAGTTCATATTAGTTTTTTTTGAAAAATTCATTAAAATCAGTCCAGCCATTTCGGCGTCTAAGAGGGACATACAGACAAACATTCATTTTAAAATTTCTCCATTCTAAAGTATTAATAAAATTATTTTTCTATAATCCGTGATAAACTAAATAGCAAATATATATATAATGCTTAATGTAGAGAGAACTATCCGTTGTCATACCCGATACAAAAAAAATATTCTTAAAAATACATGCACAAACCTCAAAAGTAAATATTTTCTATTTACTTTATCGCGGATTATAGCAAAATAATTTTATTATTACTTTTGTTTTAAGGATCTCCGCAAAGTAACGCCTAATTCTAGAAATTCCTAAACTCCTTTAATTCTAACGGCAACTTTTCGAATATCATATATCAGTTACTTGACATATCGCCCCATTCGTAGAATAAAGTCACATTTCCTATGCTTATACATGGGAGATGTAAATTTATTGTTCGGATAGGATGCTATAATGATTTCAAATTAAGCAAGATTTTTTTCTCTTGCAGGTGCTTATGTGGACTTGAAGAATGTTGTGAAAGAAGGCGGTTCCCCCGCGGCAAGTGCACAATCAGTACAATCATCTGGCGCTTTGAAGAGTGATTCTCTATTTGGTATGATAGCAGATGGTGTGAAGTCGAACCCGGACAAAGCTAAGGCTGTTGGAGCTGTATATCTTTACAATATCACTGAAAATGGAAAGACCATTAAACAATGGAGTTAGTATATTTTGAAAAAAAAAATTATCCATTTAAACTATATTCAATTATTCTTTATTCAAGTACACTGTTTTCAGTACTTTTGAATCGTCAAATGTTCTTAAAGAAGGTACCACTGATTCGGAAGTTTGTTCCTACCCTGAAGAACCAGCAAGAAACTCTGCGGATAACCTTTTTCTGTCTTTATCCTTAATTAAGCTTTGTTTATTCCCAGTGTATTTATTATCATTTTTATTTGGCCTGACATAACTTCAGTATGTTAAAAAAATGAAAAAATTAAATTCATGTATAGACGAATTAAATATTGTACATACAACAGAAATTAATGCATTTAGTATTAAATTTACAAAAGTTATAATAAAATTATTTTGCTATGATCCACGATTAAGTAAATAGAAAAAGTATATAATGCTAAATGTAGAGTGGACTATCCGATTTCATACCTTATATATACAGTATTCGCAAAAACACATTCAATACACAAACCTCCACCACCACTACCACAATACCGGCACCAGCACTGCATACATTTACTATCACAAACATAATAATCGTTTCACTTTTTTATACATTATTACTTTTGTATTATGGATCTCCGCAAAGTAACACCTAAATCTATAAATTTTTAACTTACTACTATATTAATGTTAACTATTATTAACTATTTATTTTTTTACAGCTCTAGATTTGAAATCCGAATTAACAGTATACCAAGGAGAACCTAAAACGGGTAAAGCTGATACAACCTTGACAGTGTCTGACGAGGATCTGGTAGAAATCGCAGCAGGAACACTTAGTCCACAAGTTGCTTACTTGAAAGGGAAACTAAAGATTGCTGGCAATATTATGTTGGCTCAGAAGTTGGGACCTCTCCTCAAGGCTGGAGCTAAACTTTAAGATCATAAAAATGGGTTACTATAATTTTAAATGAGTTCATATAATATAAAATTACACACACATATTTTCGCTTATTGAACAAAATTGCAAGTAAAAATATGTATATAGACATTTAATTATGAAATGGCTGAAGAAAAATCAATCAATGTGGCTGTATGTAATGTCTAATAGCACAGGTACACTGTCTTCATTCCTAATTTTTACATATCGCATTAATATTAAAGCGCCTACAATACTCTTGAGTGCTAAAATGGCCCATAACATGGAAGAACACAAGTTTTGGCAATAGATGGAATTGAAATAAGAATTTCAATGTGTCTAAGTCAATTAAGCCTTATTTTAAATTAGGTCACTTTAATACTAAACTTGTGTTATTTTCACCTAGTAAAATATGTTTAGTTGAACAGTCAATTTTAATCATTAATATTAAACTATCCTGACATAATTTATGTATAATTACTATATATACAGATATGCAAATCATAACTTTTGTATTGACAATGTATATATTATATGTTCCAATATAAGTTGGAATGACTAATGGATGATACTCAATAGATAATTATTTTTTAATTTACTAATTCTATACATATTTCAATTATATAAAGCTGGTTTTTATGTATTCAATAATTCAACATGGAATTCATAAATATTAATTTTTATGATATGCTATTTACATAAATGTCACAATTAATCATAAATGCATGACTGGTTATAATTTATGTAAGGTTTAATGTTGGTAATTATATTATATTTTTATAATTGTTATTCATTTCAATGGATTATGGATGGTGATGGAAAATAAATCATATTTTATAGATTGTTGTTTTTTATTATATGAAAGTTATCTTATTACCACTACTTTTATGTGACTTATTAATAGCTGTGAAATATTGTGGTGTGAAAATAAAACTTTATTTTAGATTGTGAAGTGTAATAATGTGACTAAAAATAAACAATTTGTTGAAATTTATAGTTAACTAGCTGTGCCAGCACCTTGCCTGCATGGAAATCAATAGCACAATTTTTTTCCTAAACTGAAATTTTGAACATAAAAGTAGTTATCGTTAGTTACTTATAAGAGATTTTTAAATAACTTTCTCCATTTACTTAGCGCATACAAGGAATGTTTTAAATCTTCCCATTCTTGCAATATACTTAATAGGCAAAAATTCTATGATAAACTATACTTTATTCATTAAATCAAATTATTTGTTTAAAATAAATTACACTTTCTTAAATCAATAGGTTCCTTTAATACACATTAAGCAAATGTCTATGTAATATATGCAAATATGTCAAATGGAAATGAAATTCAGTGATATTTTTATTTCAAACAAATAAATACTGTCTGTATTTCTGGTGAAAGGTGACTTGAATTTTCAGAAATTTTCAACAATTATCATCATATTTCAATGAAACACAAACTTTTAACAAATTATACACAAAATCCAATGAATCAATAGTTAAACATATTATATGAAAATCTGTTTTCGTTGTGAGTTTATTTTGAACAGATATAAAGGTGGTTTGGTTTTCACTACATATTATAAAACAAAGTCAATATTTCCCTATGTACGCATAAAACTTTAAAACTACGCAACAGATTTTGATGCGGTTTTTTTTAATAGATAGAGTGATTCCAGAGGAAGGTTTGTACGTATAATAACATTCAATACGGAGTAAAGAAATACTGTAATTTTTGAGGTTTCTGTAAATAATTTCATTTTTTTCCGTTTACATTGCAAACGCTGGCTAAACCCTACGAGATTTATCAAAATAATGTACTAAGTATTTGTACACCTTAAAAAGGTCTACAGAAAAGTCCGCGATGGTATATGTCTATCTCTTATGGATAACCCACTATAGCATTTTTTGTCATTTACTTTTTACGAAAAATAATGCCTTATTTTTGAAGCAATTTTATACAATACAGCATTTATCCTTATCTAATTTAGTACCTTAAATAAATAGTTGATTTAATATAGATCAATATAGCCGTTTACAGCATGTAATTTAAGTGAACATTTTCGGAGATATTACAGATTTAAAATGCCGTGAGGACGCCGCGTTCGCCCTATAACACTTCGACTTTAGCAGCGATGTCGTTCTTTCAAGAGTTTGTTTAAAGACATTCTGTAATTAATTGTAAAAATAAAAATACATAGGGAAAAATGTTAAAATAAATATGCAGATATGTACTATATGAATTTAGATATTCAAAGATAGCAGGAAATCTTCTTGAAATAGGGAGAGGGAAATTGTTTTTCTCCAAATTTAACTCTTGCGGGCCACGGGCAGTAATGAATAAATCAAAACTACTGGATCGATTTAAAAAATTTTTTTTCACTGAGTGACATGGGCTATATATTTTATACCCGTGCGAAGCAGGGGCAGGCCGCTAGTATACTGATATTTTGTTGGTGAACTATAAATAAATAAATGTGGCCGAAGGTCTCCTGCCTGTTAATGGCTGAAAAAAGGTCCTCGCTGATTGGCTTAGCAAATTGAAATTTGACGTAATTTTTTTTATTTTTTCATGTATGTTACGTTTATATACAGAGATACATATACGAGATACATTATATAACAAGTATGTATGTATGGTCTAGTGCGCTGTTTTCGCATTTATATTAATTAAAACTTTAAAAAAAGTTAACTTTCTGACTGAAAAATAAGCTGTAAGTTGCATAGTTAAGTTAGTTCTCACAAAGTAACCATTAATTCTAGAAAAACCATATCTGTTAAACTGTAAATGCCATCAAATCCTACTAATATTATAAATGCGAAAGTTTGTGAGTATGCATGTAGGTTTGTTACTCTTTCACAGCGAATCTGCTGAACCTATATCGATGAAATTGGGCATAATTATTCCTTATACACCGGGGTAACATATACATTATAAAAATCCTGTTGATTATATAAGAATCGGATGGCATTGAAAAGCACCATCTATTATCAAATTATCACGCGACAACAGTCCACGCAAAGGAAATCGCGGGTAAAAGCTAGTCTGATAATAAAGTAACAAATCTTTTACCACCACTCTCACTTCCAAAAAATGATAAAAGATTTTTTAGCATATGTATGTGTGATTGCTCATTGTTATCAAAAAGGCGTATAATATATTTTATTTTAACTTCGTGGCAAATAATTTTTTGAGTGTGGAGAGTTTTTTTTATCATTTGGACTAGGATTGTGACGTCACTCAGAATATAAATTTATTGTTTATAAAATTCAATATCAAATAAAATGTATGGAGGTATGAGAAGTTAAATAAATTTCGAACCAGCGGTAATTTATGTACATTATTTATTTAAAATTATATAAAAAAAACTATTTTTCACTAGTTTTAATTAATAAACTACTCTAAAAAAACTAAACTATTAATCTTTGAGTGAAATTAAAATTTATAGTCCGCATCCGGTACGAATTGTTTGTCAAAATTTTATATACCTAAGTAGGTATATTTATTTCGAAATCTCTTAAAAATGCTTTGGTTTCGGGGAGAAACAATTGTTAAGATTGTGGTAGTGAAAGTGTGCATTGCTAGTTCAGAGTGATGGTAGTGGAGGAGCGCGTGCGTTTTCACGAATCCTGTATGTATCAGGTATGAAAACGGATAGTACAAATATTATCTTTTATCACGGACTATAGCAAAAGCAATCATTGCTTATGTATTATGGATCTCCGCAAAGTAACATCAAATTTTATTACATACCTTATCTTGTTTAAGAATCGTCTGTAATTACACTTTACATTTTTTACATTAGAATATATATTATATTGTATAGGCATGAATTAAAAAAAAAAAAATATTTTTTAAATATATGCTTTAATACATAAAATCCATTATATCAATCAACTAATAACGGATAAATTATAACACAGGTAGAACCAGAACGTTAAAATAAACTTTACTATACATGAATAACACGCAATCCGGTGTTTATGAACCGATGCCGCGAGCATGAAATCACTTCAATATTCCAGCTCCCGCCGTAACAACTCAATCAACGCAATTTTAAAATAAACCGTTTTTTATACAGTACACAAACGTCGGCCGCGTCGAACAAAAAATATGCCCCGGCGAAGGTCTCAATAATGACTTTCTCGAGAACTTGTTACACATAAACAACTCACGAACTATAGGGAGGTGTTTAGACAAGCGAATTTGAACTTTAATAGTTCTCAGACTTTTATGAATATGTCTGATTCAACAATAATTCCATGTGTGTTTGTTAAGAACTGTTACATAAATTACGACATTCATCTACAAAACTTTTAATTCACTAAACCAAGGAAAATATAATTGTACAATAAACTACATTATTGCATTTAACGCAAAACAAAGTCACAATATTAACCAAACATGAAAAATTATCTTTTATAGGTCTGCATCCACAAATTTTAAATATAGCTTACGAATCGCTGTAAAATTTTTAAATGATGTTGCGTTTTTAATACAAGTAAATATTACTCTATTTATGCATTAGGCAATACATAAAATGTGTTAACAGAAAATGAGCACATTGTCATTTGACCAACAAAATCTACATCGGAATCGAACCTGTTATCAGAGTGAAAAATAAATTCATATTAGCCTAACAAACATTGTAAATTGGAAATGTTATTATTCGGAAGGCACGGCAACTATTTATGATTTAAGTCATATACCAGATTAACGTAAAATGTGTCCGATTACAATTTTAAATATTCATTCTTATTTACATTTATATTAGATCTATTCAAAAATCATAGAACACAATCTCGATTAAAGACCGGTTAGGCTTATAAAATAAAACTAAATAAAAACGGGACAACTCTATTCCGTGTAGAGCTTATCCCGAGAGGCAAGGGGGGACGAGCTGTCATCTGCGCGCGGTGCAAAGCAAGCGCGCACAACTCAATCCGAAACGCGCGCGCGGGCGTTGAGAACGTATTCCAACAGCCGCGATAAAACATCGATACAACGAAATTTATTTAAACAAAATAACAGAAACATAGTGATTTTTTTTAATAATACTACCAAAACTTATTTGGGTATCGCATTTGTGATGTTTAGTTTGTGACTGAATCAGTGATATTTTTGTAGGATCGTAAAGTTTTTTGTTAAACTTTTCACCGAACGCGAGCCATGTGACCGGGGAGGAGTACTGAAGTAAAAGTACGTGCATTTATCTTAATTTAACTTTGATGTGTAATTATTTATATAAATAGATCAGGGGTAACGTTCGTGTTTACCAGATCATGAATTTATCGCTGAATAAGTACCGCAAATTGACGAACTACAGACTATCTGAATATAGGTATATCACAAAATGTAAATTAACTTAACATTATGAATAATAATTCTTGTTCAATATTTATAAACACAAGTAAACATTAATAACTTTATCAACTGCATTTCAATTTATTTTGAAGAAGTAAGTAAAATATTATATTTACGATGTATTATTGAATTCTCTTTCAAGTTTAATATACTTGATTGATTTAAGATAACCATACTAAGTAATGTTCCTACTAGTATTAGAAAGGTTTGCTTAACTACCCGGGTGTAAACCTGCGATCCCCTGGTAAGTTACCATTTCACATTTGGCTATCGCGGTTCAAAGCATGATTTATTGTTATGTAGTTTAGCTGCCAAAACTAAGTAATTATTCACAAAAAAAACAAATATAACTACATTTTTTTTAAATGTAATAAATATAGAACTCTGTCGGTCTATCTGTCTATAACGCTATCACATTTATTTCGCTAGAATAGTATTGATGAAATTTCCTACAATTAAAGCTACTATAATGAGATAACATAGGATTAAAAGAATCCCCATTTCCTTAGGGAAGGAGGTAAAGGGTAAGGAGGAAAAAATTGAGAAATACAATACATATAATAGATAAATGAGTGTATTCGAATACTTATGGACGCGAATTAAGTTACGAGAGAATAAAAATCTTTGCTCGCCACTTCGCCTGCGCAGAAATCATTAGTCATCATAATTTTTCTACGTTAATCCTGACCCGCAGGATTCTAGCATAAAAAGGAAAAAGCCTAAAAATTAAATAGCCTAAGTAACTTTGAGTAAGCTATCTAAGGATTGGACCAAAAGACAAGATACCTGGAAAAATTCTTAGAATCATTTTAATAAAGTTTCTGCATAACGGTAGCGTTCTATTTTCAAACCGTCTCGCTTGCCGGAATTAGGCGTAAAGTATCATTAATGGATTCCGGTTGTCTATGGAAGACAGTTCCATCCCAAATTCGTTTGTTACGACTATGTTTAGTGAGGACTAACCATAGAGTTATACTATAATATAATACTAGAGAAGGGCAGGCATAGGTAAGCCTGTAAGTGAGTGTCGCAACAAATAATGAGAGGGAAAATTAAATTCATATACTTCATCCTTTTTTAATCACACATAAAAAAGAGAGACATAATAAGAATATTTATTTGCTCTCCCTCTCTAGGCTCTAGTATAGGAACTTTACGGAGTATTACGGCAATTTGTTTTATTTCCTGTTCTCTAAATAGATTTAATGTGTTGTGTCCAGGGGATAAGCGATGTTAGTGAAACAGACAGGCTCACATAATTTTTCATTTACAATATATGTTATACATAACTTCTTTTCAATAATTATTTAAAGGGGTACTTGTACATAATAAACTAATAGTATTATTTCCAGTTTTCAGATATATTTTTTTTTATAATACATCGATTACTTTTATAAGAAGTACATACTGGATGCCTTAGTTAAAAACTGCGTCGCAGTAACGTAATGTAAATAATTCATCACGTGTTCTTTGTATAGGATTTGAATCATCTTGCTTCATATTATATTATACCTACTGTTTCATCCAACTGAAACTAATGTTCAAATACGAAGTACCTTACCATTAGGACAACCTCCTTTTCGCTGTACGCTGAACAGTGAAACAAATATCCTTAAATATGGCAATGTTTTGGCTGAGTTTCAAGTCTGTATAATATAATCTGAATAAATGTATATAAAATTAGCTCAAGAATAGGTAACAAAGAAATAGAACCGGTTCTGGTTCTAAGCTACCACTTTTTTAGGTAATTCTTCTAAAATTCAAAAGTTCTAGGTCACGTTTTCAGTTATGACTACATAATTGAATTTAGGCTACACAATGATTTTTAATTATTATTTTTTTTAATATTCCAGCGTGCTTTAACATATAATAACCGACCCCACTTAGAGTAGGGATAAGGGCAGGAAGATGAATTTATAATATTAACAATAGATATAAACTAGTATAGTAGTAGGGATGGCACAACATGTTATAATCATGTTGTCATATGATTTGGCTTCGTATTTTACGACCGGCAGCCTGCCTGCCGTCAATTTACCTTTCTCGCCTTTTACGATTCCTCGGTATAAAATGAGAGTGGTGTATTCTACTTAGCCGAATACCACACGGCAGGTCAATTTACTTTAGTCGACTTTTACGACACCTTGGTAAAAATGAGGTCGGTCTATTCTGCTTAGCCGAATACCAAACGACGCGTTGACTTTCCTTAGTCGCCTTTTAAACTTCGGTAAGAAATGAGGGTGGTATATTCTACTAAGCCGGATACCACGATTTAAAATTGCACTAAACTGTATTATCTTTAAACATGTATGTAAACTTGTAGTATAGGCACATTTAAACGAGCGAGTGACAAAGTATTGTCCTCGATTTTCTCGTGTCCTTAGCTGTAATGCAAGCGTGAGTTGAAATAATGAGATGGTCTATTAACTAGCTGACGTAAATTTAACATGAATATATACTTTACAAAGATTGTTAACGATGTATTTAAATTTTAAACAATTCAATTGCGACACCATGAAAAGCCGTAATTTATCAAAATCGATCACAGATCCCAATTTAATTTAAACTATTCTATATTCCGTAGAGTTAGGTACTCAACTAAAACAAAAGTAATAATTGATTACTGCTTTTACCACGAATTATAGCAAAATAATTTACTTTTACTTTTGTATATATTTGTTGTCGTTATATTGTATAAAGTAACGATTAATTCTATATTATTTAATTAAAGGTAAACATATCAAAATAAGGTTCTTTTTAGTAGCCAGATTTATAACACATTACATTATCCTGAATTATTCTTGTTTATATTTTTCATAGCATTTGAAATTTTAAAATTATCTATTGTATTCGCGCCATTTTATTATGGGACGATTGATATCGATAATTTTAAAAACTTTGAAAGAAATAAATATATATATTATATTATTGAATATAACGTATTGTATTTTGTCTGAAACGATGTAAAATATTGTTTATACAATACATTATATAATACATTATATAATACTACATTATCACTTTATTAATAAAACTAATGTTAATTTTGCACGACACATGCGTTAAACGTTAGGTATTTATTTGTCATTCGTTAGTACAAAACGGCGGACGCACGCACTAGCAATAAAGCAAGTACGCTTTGCCCGATTGATTTATTACGCCTTGTTGTCCATAATAAGTTGTAACTCCTTAACTACAAATAGTGACGTACAGTTAACGCTAGAAATAAACTACATTGTTATTATGCTAGTTAGATTTAAAAGGGTTAAGGTCTGTGAAGGATACAAAGTTCTTATATTCAAGTCGGGAACGCCTTAAAATAGGAATTCTTAATTTAAATATTTTTTTAAATCAAGTACATATGTATAATCTTATATATTCTTTTTAATTTGAATGCGACAATTGGAATTCTTAATATAAATATTTGTTTATATAAATATCCACACGTTCCGTCGTGTGGTATCCGGCTGAATAGAATAGTACCACCCTCATTTCTTACCGAGGTGTCGTAAAAGGCGACTAAGGTAAGTCGACCCGTCGTGTGGTATCCGGCTGAGTAGAATAGACCACCCTCTTTCTTACCGAGGTGTCGAAAAATACGACGGAGGTATGTTGACGTCAGGCAGGCGGCCGGTCGTAAAATACAAGGCAAATCATGTGACAACATGCTTTTAACATGTTGTGCCGACCCCACTTAGAGTGGGCTAAGGGCAGGGAAATGATGATTGATATCCACAAGTTTTTTTTGGTTTGAACAGTATGTATTATTTTTTCATTTAAATAATTCTTGACATTTGTCTAGTTATGAATATTAAAACGTATTTCGCAAGATATTAAATACGTTTTAATATCTTGCGAGGTGCACAGATAATATTATTTATAATGTTAATTTTTCTTTTATTTATCACGGAATGAAATCTCTCAATATCGTTGAAAATATTATTGCAATATTAAAAATTCTCACAGAATATTTTTGTTTATACGTTTTTTTTTCAACAATGGAACATTTGTAATTAGGACTTTACCTAGTAACAAATAATTGTTTTTGTATACCAAACATCTCACATTGTTTTTGAAAAAACTGCTTTTTTATCAGTTTACGAATTTTTACGGCTGCCTTACTATATATTGTATCCAGTGATTCTCTTTTGGCTTTATGTAATACTTATTTGTTTTACGATCTTTTACAAAAGTCTTAAAATAACGTAGAGACCGCATTCTTATTATGAAGAACTAATTTGAATTCACAATTTGGCGCGACGATTTTATAGCTCTAAATTATGCAAATTTTCAAATTTAAAGAATTTGTTCGGTCGTTATGGAAATTAAACTCTTTAATATTAATGTATGCAAACTATTAGATATTCATCTCGCGTGTCTATTTATATTAGCAGTAGGAGGATACAGACTTAAATTACTAGTACCTGATAACAAAAATTTAAATTAAGAGTTAGATGCTGGTTTAAATGCGATTTGTTCGACTTATAACATTTAACATGTCTCTATAGTCTACAAGATCGCATCAAAAATTAAGAGATTTGTAGAAGAATACGAGTCAGTTACAATAAAATTCAGAAATCCATACAGCTTATACGTTAAGCATATTGTAAAATTAAAGATTATTTGGATGATAAAAATGACTGGATTTGAAAATCCTTTCTGCTTTATACAATACTACAGCTTAATAATGTAAAATTGAAAATGTTTAAAAGATTGACTGCCGAGTTTCTTTCTTGTTCTTCTCGTTAAGAGCAACATTCCGAACCAGTTGTAGATTCATTAATCATATTGATCCTTGACGATGTAAAAGTGCTTGAAAGAGCTTATTTGAATAAAGATTATTCGATTTGGTACATAGCTTAAAAAGTCGAGAGTCTAACATGATTAAGTGCTGGCTAAACAGGACAAAGAATTCACGAATGTTTGGAACAAGGTCTCTGCAAAGCAAATTAGTAGACCCATAGACGAGTAGAGACCAACGGATGAGTTGCTAACTCTATTATGCCACGATAAAGGAATTATAAGCTTTTGGTGGCTTTCGTATGTCTATGATATACATCAATACTTTTTATGTTATTATTATGAATTTTTATTTGGAAATCGAAACTAGATTTTTTTTTTACAAAGAAAGGCTAGCGCCTGGCTGCGATCGCGCCTTATGGTAAGCGAAAGATACAGCCTAAGGACTGCGCTTGCCACTATAGTGCCTATTCACTCTTTTTTTTAATTTTGTAGATCGTAAGAGCCCAGCAAGATAGATGCAGGATTTAACCACAAATCGTGGTAAGACCGCTAGTATATCATAAAATAAATCATTTTCGCTAGTAAAAGTTTTACAAATGAAATATCAGTTTTCATTCTAAGAATTGAAGCGGCATAGAATATACTGCCAGTATTTAACAATAAGCTTATAGTCTATTTTATTTTTGTCGACGCACCAAAGAAATTGGATAAGTTGTAAGCCCACGACGCGTGTATAATCTATGTTTACTCAATTAACTGTGCATGTCTGTCCTCAACGGTATTAGATTACATGACGTGCCCTGTCTACGGAACTAGCCTGTTGTGAAGTGCTTTACTCATCTCAAAGGATGTTTACACAAGCTTTTATATTTGGTTTGATAACGTCACACGACACAGGCTATCGCGTGCGTGAGATATGACTTTAATAAGGGGTTATTAATTGGATCTCTCGTATGTATAATTATTTAATGCTGTTTGTCAATTTGTTAGCAGTGATGTATTCTTGATTCAGAACATATGTCGTAGTGTTGAGATAATGATTTCGGGACGTGATATTGGATTTAATATTTAGTTGTTGAGATTTCGCGGTATTGCGTGACAGGTTTTGCTACTGTTTGAGTTTTTTAATATTATTTAAGATAAATATTAACTACAGCATTAATTAGAACACTTTATTCTCATAATCCTTGAATTAAAAAAATATATTAATTGAGCTTAGAATAGAATGAAATTAGAAGGTAGGTAGGTAGGTAAACTCAAATATATGCGTGTGTTGAACTTTGGACATATATTTGTTTTGTAGACTTTGGACATATATTGTGCCTACGCTACGCTGAGGTTGGCACAAAATGTTGCATGTTTTGGCTAGTTATTTTACGACAAGCCGCCTGCCTGACGTCAGCTTACCTTGGTCGCCTTTTACGACACCACGGTAAGAAATGAGGGTGGTCTATTCTACCCATCCCTCTTGCTGGTTCTTCTCGGTACCAAATTTCCGAATCACTGGTAGCTTGTTTAAGAACAATATATCTAACAGAATAATATTTTGAATTTGAATTAATATAGGGTGTCACTGATTATATAGCAAATTAAATAAACAGGAAAATGCAAGCACAGACGCGTGACTGTAACCAAAACAGGATACGGAATATACCTACGCAATCAATTTTGGTAACACCCTCGATAAAGTGGGCAATAAACATAAGAATGAAAATAGCTTCTGTATTATAAAGCGTCGTAAACTTTATTCGCATTAAAAAGGTATAATTCTATATTCGTTTTAATGATTAACCTCTTAAATAAGTCTAATAATAAAAAAGTAATGAGAATATTATTTTGCTATAATCCGCGATAAAAGAAAATATATGTAATGCTAAATGTAGAGTGTACTATTCGTTCTCATACCTGATACATGCAGAATTTGTAAGAACTCATGCACTACCCGACACCGATGGCACAACAATACACAAGCACTGCACACATTCACCACCACAATCTCAACAATTGTTTCGCCCCGTAACCGAAGCATCTTCAGGAGATAGACTCCACGACAAAATCGCAAAGCCTATCTCCGATCCTATCGACTTTGCGATTTTGTCGTGGAATTGTTGTGCCATCGGTGTCGGGTAGTGCATGAGTTCTTACAAATTCTGCATGTATCAGGTATGAGAACGAATAGTACACTCTACATTTAGCATTACATATATTTTCTTTTATCGCGGATTATAGCAAAATAATATTCTCATTACTTTTGTATTATGGACCTCCGCAAAGTAACGCCTAATTCTATAAATTATCTAATAATAAAGTTAACTTCTTACAGTTTCACTTTTTCGAGGCTTAATAGTTGTATATTGTCATCAATCTCCTGCCCTTATTCCACTTTAAGTGGGAGCTGTAAATGTTATAAATATGTCACATGATTACACATCAGTCACATTGGCTAGATATTTTACGACCGGTTGCCTGCTTGACGTCAACTTACCTAAGAAGCCTTTTGCGATACCCTGATATTACACTGTATTGATCGTTACATTGTAATGTCATATTATATTGTCATAAATGTTTTAAAAAAGTAACGCCCTGTTTCTGTTGTTTCTGATTATCCCATTGCTGGACATAGACCTCCACTCTTCGTTATTGGAGAGAAAGGTTAGAGCTAAGACCTACCACGCTGCTCCAATGCGGAATATAGGTTACATATATCCCCAGAATTCTATAGAGATATGCAGGTTTCCTCATGACGTTTTCCTTTACCGTATAGCCAAAATACACCAAATACCCATAATACCCAAAATACATGTGTTTTGGGCTAGGAGTAGGTACGCCGTGTGGTATCCGGCTGAATATGATAGTATCACCCTCTTTTCTTACCGAGGTGTCGTAAAAGGCGACTAAGGTAAGTCGACCCGCCGTGTGGTATCCGGCTGAGTAGAATAGACCACCCTCATCTCTTACCGAGGTGTCGTAAAAGGCATCTAAGGTAAATTGACCCACCGTGTGGTATCCGGTTGAGTAAAATAGACCACCCTCTTTGTTATAGAGGAGTCGAAAAAACTAAAGTAATTTGACGTCAGGCGGGGGCGGCCGGTCGTAAAATACGTAGCCAAATCATATGACAATATGTTTGTAACATGTTGTGCCGACCCCACTTAGAGTGGGATAAGGGCAGGAGGATGATGATGATTGGGCTAGGAGTAGGTGTATACATGGTAAAATACACATTCTTTTTAGCAGCAATACCGGTAGAACTCATAATTCAATATTTGGCCGGTTATTTAAGCAAATGCAAGCTTTTGTTAGGCATTTACCTTAACTATGAAAATTTGAAACTTATATATCTGAAAAAAAAATTAAGCTGTGCCACTATAGCAGCCTGTAAGAGATATAATCAAAACAAGCATTAACTTGGCATTACATTTTTAAACAGATGACGTACATAATAGCATCGTCCAAAGAATAAGAAAAGCTCTAGAGATATTAATGCAGTCTATGTTTAGAACAGCGGTCTATTAAGTAGAAATCGGTCGTATGATGGCCATCCTTTGATCTTAATGATGGCAATTCTTCGATAGGAAGTAGCTTTTTTTAGAAGAATAAAATTAATAATCATTCATGTATAAAACTAGGCCAGCGAAAAGCAAAAAGTAGTTCTGTGGATGTTGAAATAAATTCTGAATTTCTCATGTATTAATTCTCATGTCAATTATATATTGATTTTCTATTTATTGCAGATTATATATAGCAACATGATTTCATTGTTTCTTTTGTGTTACAAAATTCTATGAAATGCATATTAATATAATAATTATAATCGTGTCCTTTTCCGCCAAAAATCAATCAGGATTTGTTAAAACATGGAAAGTAACAAAAACTTTAATAGTAAATTTCTAGATGTATTTGCGATACGGAGATTTTTTTAATTTCCAAAAAAATTAAGACCGTCTTCGTCTTTGCCCTAAACCTTGCAGCTGCATGCCACGTGTGACAAATAAGAAGGAATCCTTTGGGATAATTTATGATCGGGACGAGTTTGACCGCGTCATGTTTCAAGGGCCTAACATCTTCATCAAATATGTTGGTCATATTTCCTTTTAATTCTCAAGATTTCCATCATGTGTACATGATGGAAATCTATAAAAATCTAAAATCTATGGAAATCTATAAAAATCTATAAATATATTACTTAAATATATTAAAAAAAAAAAAAGAAAAAAAAAAAAAAAAAAAAAAAAAAAAATGTGATATCCTATCATTCCTACTTCCTACCAATATTATAAATCCAAAAGTTTGTAAGTATGGATATATGTTTGTTACTCTTTCACAGCAAATCCGCTGAAATTTGGCACAATTATTCCTTTACACCGAATAACATATAGGCTTTAGAAATCCTGTTAATCCTACAGAAATAGGATGACATTGAAAAGCGCGATTGTATATTATCAACCTATCACGCGACAACAGTCCACGCAAACGAAGTTGCGTGTAAAAGCTTGTTACATTTATTTATTTATGTACCATAAAAAATGTTGGAAAAAGAACATTATTGGTAAAAAAAAGTGTACAAAGGTCAACTTATCCCTATGACAGAGATCTCTGTCATAGGGATAAGTTGACCCTATGTCTTATCTTTACAGAAGCCACCTGTTTTCTCAGCTTTTCGTGGATGGAGATTTAGACTCACGCAGATTGGGTTACACATATCCAAGGAGTTTTTCAGGGGTTTGTAGGTTAGGCGTATGCCTTACGATGTTGTTCCTTTGACTTAAAAATCATGAATGATAAGGGTTAAACTCTGAAAGCCTTGCTTTTATAGTCAGGTGATTAATATAATTTTTATCTACAAAATTACATTTGAATGACACCGTTAAAATCTCATTTATTTATTATTTTAAATTTGTTTATTATTTTTTTATTATTTTAAATAATTTACTTATTATTTTAAAGTTGGTACATCCAACCAATTTCTACGTTGGTAGTACGGTTCAAAAGAGAAGCAATGATTAGTGTAACATTTGGCAAACTTAACTCAAATGATGGTATAGAAATTCTACCTGCGGTCCCTTTGCGTCAATTTTAACAGCTTTTTTTATGTCGGCTGCCATAAATTGAGGAAGGGTCCGATAAATTCATGTCATCATTGACAGCAGAACGTAACAACTCAATTTCGAATAATACGATTTTTTACACTTAGTGAGTTAAAATTACCTAGCACTTGGATTCTTATAAAAGCTTCTGGGATCAAATATCGGGAGAATTTACGAGTGCGTCATAAAATAGTGATTGCAATGTCCGCAATTATGTATTCAGTTTATTAGCAATTAAACCGCAGATTTCGACTGAGGACTAAGAAATTCGTAACAAAATTAATACATACAAGGTAGTTAAAATTATTTACGCTTGTATTAATAGTGCGTTAATGCCTTAATATTAGGGCTAGTTAAATCTTTTAAGCACGGAGCGAAAGTAAATAACTTTGTCGAGTTATTTGTTGTCCAATATCTAAACTCCTTCAGTATGACAAAAAAAAAACAAAATTAGTTATTGTGAGCTACAAGAGATAGAGACATGCTCTCGCGGACTTTTTTCCAGTATATTTCTAGATCTACAATTCTCTAGTACATTACTTTAGTGTATCTATGCTGGTTTATGCGGCGCACTTGACTTAATCTCCTAAAAGGCGTTCAACACTATTTACGTTAAACCATAATGTACTATTAACCTGAACCTTCCGGAAGAATTGTATCTACTGTCTTCTAGTACAAACCGTATAAACATTCGTTTAGTAGATTTTGAGAAAATCGATCACATACAGCTTTTAGGGACGTGGTTTTCTAATAATTATATAGAGTATAGACATTGTAACGTAAACGCAAACGTGGGAACGCAAATAATAATGTATAGTAATGTAAATATTAATCGTAATAGTAAGAAACTCTAGCACGCCGTGTGGTATCCGGCTGAATAGAATACTACCACCCTCATTTCTTACCGAGGTGTCGTAAAAGGCGACTAAGGTAAGTTGACACACCATGTGGTATCCGGTTTAGTAGAATAAACCACCCTCTTTCTTACCGAGGTGTCGTAAAATACGACAGAGGTAAGTTGACGTCAGGCAGGCGGCCGGTCGTAAAAACGCAGCCAAATCATGTGACGGCATGTTTATAGCATGTTGTGCCGACCCCACTTAGAGTGGGATAAGGGCAGGAAAATGATGAGTAAGAAACTCTAGCATTCTATCCCGATAAAGAAATGAAACTAATACTTTACATTATTGCATGTAGGTGATGAATATAATTTTACTATAATCCGGGATAGAAGAAAATTGATATTTGATTCGCGATATCGTCCTCGCGATCGCGATTTCTATTTTTTTTAATATATGTCAAAGCTTATAATGTTTTCTTCTTTTGTATATAAAAACTTACACTCGGTAATTTTAAAATATGGAAGCTCTTTTGCTGATGTTGCAGTGAAATTTGAGAATCATGAGAAGTTGTTATCTTTTATCGTTACCCGCATGTTTTTTCTAACATCTTCAGTCTTCCGTCTTAGCTTTGAGCTTTTCTTTTACCAACGCGTTACAATGTTTTATAGATTTTATTCATATTTATCGATGACAGTTCAAGTCCAAGGATCTTAAAAAATTGAATTAATATTTAACATAATTTATATTTCATTGATTTCCGTTTATAAGAATAAAATAGACGCTTTAATAGCTTTCTTGTAAGCTCTTAATGTGACTATGTTAAATGAAAATTTGAGAGAACCTGGGCTGAAAAAATTATTAAATAGACTTATTTTTATTTACCTTCATATCTGCCGTGCGGTACTCGGCTGAGTAGAATAGACCACTCTCATCTCTTACCGAGGTGATGCAAAAGACGACTAAGGTAAGTTGACCCACCGTGTGGTATCCGATAGAGTAGAATAGACCACCCTCTTTCTAAAATACGACTTAGTTAAATTGACGGCAAGCGGTAAGAAACGAGGGTACTCTACTCTAGTTCTACTCAACCGAATACCACACAGCGTAGTACATTACTGTACTATCCATACATATCCATATCTATACTAATATATAGAATACTAATAGCTGAAGAGTTTGTTTGTTTGTTTGATTGGTTGATTGTTTGAACGCGGTAATCTCAGAAACTTCTGAACCGATTTAAAAATTCTTTGAATGTAAGATAGTCCATTTACCGAGGAAGGCTATATAACATCACGCTAAGACGATTAGGAGAAGAGCAGCAATAAAAAATATTACGAAATCGGCAAAGTAAAAAGCCTTCCTTGCGTGCGCTGACTAAACGGTGATAGTTATTCAAAAATCATGTACTACAAAATTGTTCCCTTCTAAAATTTCTAAATAAAAGTCCGCGACAGCATATGTCTAGCTTTTAAGGTTACCTCACTATAACCATTTTTATGGTTATCAAAAGACTATATTACGGTTTTAATTTTTCCACGCGGGTAGAGCCGCTGGCGATTGCTAGTAACTTATATTTATTTTCTTTGATGCTATATTAAAACAATTACGCCGTGTGGTATCCGGCTGAATAGAATAGTACCACTCTCATTTCTTACTGAGGTGTCGTAAAAGGCGACTAAGGTAAGTCGACCCGCCGTGTGGTATCCGGCTGAGTAGAATAGACCAACCTCATTTCTTACCGAGGTGTCGTAAAAGGCGACTAAGGTAAGTTGACCCACCGTGTGGTATCCGGTTTAGTAGAATAGACCACCCTCTATCTTACCGAGGTGTCGTAAATTACGACTGAGGTAAGTTGACGTCAGGCAGGCGGCCGGTCGTAAAAACGCAGCCAAATCATGTGACAGCATGTTTATAATATGTTGTGCCGACCCCGCTTGGAGTGGGATAAGGGCAGGAAAATGATGATGATATCAATGCCTTCTATGATATTATGCTACGAACTTTTAATTTTAAATAGTGTTTTATCGCTCTTCCAAGTTATGGGTCTTTTTAACACTTACGAGTTTTGTAGATGCTACGTTACGCTTTATTGCAATTTGCCACAAAATGACTTTTTTTTAAATTATTTCACTTTAATACGAAGCATGCTATATGTATAAAATACTATCTTTGTCCTCTGAAACATTTACGAAATCATATTGAAATGAAACTAAAGTCATCAACATTCTCCTGCCCGTATCTCACTCTAAGTGGGTAAACATGTTATCACATGTGTTCTTAGTGCGAGTTTTCTCAACCTACTCGATCGCGTTCGCGTAACTCCAATTTACCCGTAATCTACAATCAATCCGTAACCAATTTACGCGTAATCCCATTACGCTAACGCGGTAGTGAGGATTACCTCGAGACCCGTACCCCGTTTACAACCCACCCGGGGAGTAAGCGAGAAGACCCTTCGTCGTCGCGATCGAGTAGTTTTAAAAACCCCCACTAAGTACAATGATCTGGTTAAGTATTTTACGACCGGCCGCCTGCCTGGCGTTACCTTACTTTAGTCGCTTTTTACGGCGTACAATATGAGGGTGGTCTATTCAATTCAGCAGGATACCACGGCGGGATCTATAACTATATACATATATTGACTGGCCCGTTGGCGCAGTATTTAGTGATCCTATCTTCAGCTCCGTGGCTCGCGGGTTCTATTCCCGGCGAGGGCCAACATTTTCTATAAATAAAATTTGTGGTTCTCCGAGCCTAAGTGTATGATTTAAGTATGTATTTAAAAATTACATACGAATATATTTACCAGTTGTCTGTCACCCATAACACAAGCATTAAGTTACTTTGGGGACAGACGACCGTGTGTGTAAGTGGTGTTAGTGTTAAAAAACTGTTGCCTGTAAAGTCGGTTTTACGGGCAAAGATTTTACGTGACAACGTCATTTTAAATGTGATGGATTGCAGTGGGAGAGAGACGCAAGGCATTCGCCAGTCCGGCGGGCCTCTCTTTCGTTCGGTGACTCATCGTAACAGACGTGAGCGGGCGTTACACTTTTTCATGAGTGACTCCAAGCCGCAATCTAATTTAAGACGTTGTCACGTGCGTCAAAAAATGTTCTCTACTATTTTGACCTACAGACAATACTTGGTTACGCAAGCCACGCATTGTAATTACATGAAAACAAGCACTTTAGATATGCTATCGAAATTGATAAGCGTTGCGTTGGATTCGCAGATGCGTTACCCCTTATATAGGTTAAATATATAAAGTACCTGGGCGTCCTAACCTATATATCTTTTTTAAAAAGATATAAAAAACATGAAACTTTTAAAAAAAGGCGGCCGGTAAAACATACAACATGTTGCCGACCCCACTTAGAGTGGGATAAGGGCAGGAGAACCTTATAGAACGAATACTATGAAGTTACATAATAGAAACGTTTGAGGAATAAAATGTATTTCAAACGGAATGTTCGTTGAGGGATGTGTGTAACTTTAATGGAAAATGGCAATCTTTAATATTTATATGAGTTAATTTTGTATGTATATATGTATATATTTTCGGAATCTCGGAATCGACTTCAATGATTTTCGTGAAATTCAGCATTCAGAGGGTTTTAGGGGAGAAAAAAGATTTATTAAAAAAAAATTGTTTTATCCCAGTTTTCGGGCATCAAAAAATACTAAAAATTACATTGAATATTAAACACTATTTTATCAAGTAGGTTAAGAAAACTCTCACTAAGCACACTGAATGGATTTGGATAAAATACGACAAACGGATAGTTTATTTCATCTTTTCCCAACGTGGGGTCCACGTCCCTAATTCTCCATCCAGAGCGATTAATTTAAGTTTCTTAAGTGAATAATTCTCTTTTTAAACTTAAAAGATATGTATTTTACATACGGGGGCATAAAATTTTTTGAAAGACTAAAGTAACTAGCACTACATAAATAAAGTTGTTAGAAGTGGTCTATTACCTAGAGTAACAAGTTATCTCGGTACTCCAAAACGTTTAGTGCCGAAGATCTTTCAAAAATAATTATTAAAAATTGCAAGTGTTAAAAATCTTTTATATATATTTACGAATAACTAATGAAAAAGTTTCAACGAAATTACCAAAGGTTAAAGGTTATTACTCAAAGGTTGACTGGAAGAGATCCCTTTTAGGGATAAGTCCGCCTTTATACATGTGTTTTTTTTTAATTTTTATTTTTTTCTTTCTCTTTTCTAAATATATGTGTAAAAAGAACAATAAATAAATAAATAAACGAAGCTAAAAAATAAAGGTAAGATTTAGCTGTGTGAATATTAACGCAATCAGCGACTAGGTCGATTCATTATCATTTTAGCAATGTTCTTCGTTATCTGAACGTGATTCGATTCATTCATTTGGGTCGCCTTATCGCGGCGCGGTACAAAAGGAGATTGCAACATTATCACTTCATTTATCAATTCTTTAATCCTTATTGCACTGTGTGAATTTTAATGGCGATATTTTTTAAATAATTTAAAGTTTTCACCTTAAATGTCTTTTTAGACAAAGCTTGTACTTCAACAAAAAACTTCCGAAAAAGAATTATAGCTTCACTCGTCATTGTCGTTCTTTTTTGTCAGTACAATTAGTTTCAAGTACAATTTATCTTGAGATGATGAGATCCCATTTAGCTGTATAAAATATAAGCTGTAACCGCGAATTCGTACAGGTTTACTTAAATATTAAATTAACATAGAAGTTATAATGGAATAATTTTTCTGTAATCCGCGTGCTAAGTGAATCTATGTAATGTCTCTAATCTAAATGTATGAAACTGTTTCATGTGCTGGACAAGTCAGCACACGTATCACAAAATGCGTATGATGATGCATTACGATTTTATCCTGCAGCCTATCCTCCTGATGCTTAGGTTTCGGGGCAAAGCGATCGTAGAGACTGGGGTAGTGAGTGTGTGTAGTGCTTGCGTGAAGTGTTCGTGTTGGCAGCAATTTGTGATACATGTGATGACTTGTAATTGTGGTCCTGCAAGTACAATGTATGTGAATGTTGCCAGCTTCATACACTTCTGTGCTATGGAATTCCGCAAAGTCCTGCTTATATAAATCTTATTAAAATAACCTCAATTATGCGCTGAGATTTTTTCCTTTTCTCTGCTATAGTAAATTATAAAAATGATATTTTTCCTTTATACTTATTAGGAAGCAATTTTCTCAAAAGTCAACCCATTTATTCTTTTTCAACTTGTCACATATTGACGGCGACATTTTTTTTTATATTATTGACTCTACTATTTGCAGATTGTTTTTAAAACAAAACAAAATATTATGGTATTCGTAGAAAGTTTTCTACCAATATCTCATTAAATTGCGCACTTGAAAATAATGTTTGTTAAACAATCGTTGTTTGTAGTACGTTAAGTAAGTAATCGCTGTGAAAACAAAAGCGAGCAAGACCTTGCCGTAAATAGTTTGTTCTGTCGCTACGTTAACTGGGTTATTCATTGAGTTATATAATACATTAAGGTATTTTAGCGTGGTATTCGGCTAAGTAGAATAGACCACCCTCATTTCTTACCGAGGGGTCGTAAGAGGCGACCCGCCGTGTGGTATCCGGCTGAGTAGAATAGACCAACCTCATTTCTTACCGAGGTGTCGTAAAAGGCGACTAAGGTAAGTCGACCCGCCGTGTGGTATCCGGCTGAGTAGAATAGACCAACCTCATTTCTTACCGAGGTGTCGCAAAAGGCGACTAAGGTAAGCTGCCCCACCGAGTGATATCCGGTTTAGTAGAATAGACCACCATCTTTCTTACCGAGGCGTTGTAAAATACGACTGAGGTTAGTTGATGTCAGGCAGGCGGCCGGTCGTAAAAACGCAGCCAAATCATGTGACAGCATGTTTATAACATGTTGTGCCGACCCCACTTAGAGTGGGATAAGGGCAGGAGGACACTCATTGAAAGTTTATAGATTAACGTAATAATATTTAGTGCATTATTAAGAAGGAAATAATACATTAAGGTATTTAGCTAAGGTGGATTATTTATGATGGGCCACCCTCATTTCTTACAGAGGTGTCGTAAAAGGCGACTAAGGTAACTTGACACACCATGTGGTATCCCGTTGAGAAGAAAAGACCACCCTATTTCTTACCTCTCTCTTATGATTTTTTCTCCCCCAATACCCTCTACATGTTAAATTTTAGGAAAATTGTTGGCCGTTTCCGAGATTCAGAAAATATATTTATATATATACATACAAGATTAACTCATTTAAATATTAAATACTAGCAATCGTCAGCGGCTCCGCCCGCGTGAAACCATAAAAATGGTTAAAGTGGGTTAAAGTAAACCTTAAAAGCTAGACATATGTTACCGCGGACTTTTATTAAGAACTTAGCGGGGAACAATTTTGTAATACATGTTTTTTTAATATCTATCACCGTTTACTCAGCGCACGCAAGGAAAGCTTTAAATTTTGCTATTTTGGTATGTTGTCGCCATTGACTTCCGCTTTGTATTTTATAGCAACACAGTCATGAAACAAGAGTATCGCGCCCTTTTTGATTAAAATGGTGACAACACTGTGACGTGTTGTTTCCGGTTGAGTCTTCATATTGATAAAACGTTTCAGTGACAGTCAGTCTTTGTTCGTCATTTAAGAGAAGTGCATCTCGGATCGGGAATTGTGGTATTCCTATTATATCGTGTTATTGTATATAGTGTGCGTTAACATCAGAAGTGCTTAAAGAACATACGCCGCAGATCGCCCACAAATTGTCGATATGAGAATAATGACTTATAAGCCGGATGTTGTCTTAGACGAAGGATAGCCGAGTCGATTAAATTGTTAACAGTCCAAAGTGAACACTGTTGCAATGGTTGCATGGTGATACATGTTCAGAGTGGCCTCAGGCAACTCAGTTATAAACCATCATACGTTCAAGTTTTGCGACCCTTTGCGGTCTAACGAGCCCAGGCATTCACGTTGTTTACCCGATATTTGGATATATAGTTAGATATAGTCTGAATTCAGTATTCACATTCAGATGTAACATTAACAGCCCAATGATTCATATTCATTTCGTAGATAACTTATGAACAACAAAGTTTCGTTTTCTGATTATTTGCCTTGTCTAATGTATTCGCTTCAGACAAAGGATACCAGGGTGGATAAAATTGTAACAGAGATCCGAAGTGAACACTGTTGCAATGGTGGCGTGGTGATACACGTTTAGAGTGGCCTCAGGCATCTCTATTCCAAACCATAATACCATCCACGCTGTTTATCTGATGTTTGAATAGAGTTATTAGTAATCTGAATTCAGTATTCACATTTAGACGGAACATTAACGACAGAATGACTCAATCTCACTTTGTAGATAACTATACTCATGAACATTGTTTGTCCTCAGCTTCTACATTAGACTAGTACGTGTTCGGGACGAACACGTATGCAGGAGGGCCGGATGTTGTCGCCATTGACTTCCGCTTTGTATTTTATAGCAACACAGTCATGAAACAAGAGTATCGCGCCCTTTTTGATTAAAATGGTGACAACACTGTGACGTGTTGTTTCCGGTTGAGTCTTCATATTGATAAAACGTTTCAGTGACAGTCAGTCTTTGTTCGTCATTTAAGAGAAGTGCATCTCGGATCGGGAATTGTGGTATTCCTATTATATCGTGTTATTGTATATAGTGTGCGTTAACAGGTATTATCTTTTATTGCTGTTCCTCTCCTATTCATTTTTAACGTGATGTTATATAGCCTTCCTCGATAAATGGACTATCTTACACTGAAATAATTTTTCAAATCGGTCAAATAAACAAACAAACTCTTCAGCTTTATATATCTATACTAGCGGCCTGCCCCTGCTTCGCACGGGTATAAAAAATATATCCCATGTCAGTCAGTGTAAAAAAATGATTAAAATCGATCCAGTAGTTTTGATTTATTCATTACTGCCCGTGGCCCGCAAGCGTTAAACTTGGAGAAAAACAATTTCCTCTCCCTATACCAAGACGATTTCCTGCTATCTTTGGAATATCTAAACTCATATAGTACATTTTTACTTATTTACTTTTACATTTTACCTATATATTTTATTTTTACAATTAATTACAGAATGTCTTTAAACAAACTCTAAAAGATTCGAAGTGCTATAGGGTGAAGTGCGGCGTCCTCACGGCATTTTAAATCTGTAATATCTCCGAAAATGTTCACTTAAATTGCATGCTGTAAACGGCCATATTGATCTATATTAAATGAACAATTTATTTAAGGTACTCAATTGGATAAGGATTAATGCTGTATTGTATAAAAATTGCTTTGAACATAAGGCATCATTATTCGTAAAAAGTAAATGAAAAAAACTGCTATTGTGGGTTATCCATAAGAGATAGATATATACCATCGCGGACTTTTCTGTAGATCTTTTTAAGGTGTACAAATACTTAGTACATCATTTTGATAAATCTCGTAGGGTTTAGCCTGCGTTTGCAATGTAAGTAAAAATGTAATTATTTACAGAAACCTCAAAAATTACAGTATTTCTCTACTTCGTATTGAATGTTATTATACGTACAAACCTTCCTCTGGAATCACTCTATCTATTAAAAAAAACCGCATCAAAATCGGTTGCGTAGTTTTAAAGTTTTATGCGTACATACGGAAATATGGACTTTGTTTTATAATATGTAGTGATTAGTATAGATTACAAACGAGTCGTTTTTCGTTTAAACTGCATTACGAGTTTTAATGAGAACATCACATTTTGACCGAATAAAGGCCCAATTTATCCTTATTGAGAAATGTTTGAGGTGTTTATAAATCTCTACCTAGAATATTCTTAATCGTGATATGAGGTTGTCGAAGGTGTTGTATGCGCTACCTGACAGTGTTGTTTGCTCAATCAGTTGTCGCTAACGACACGCCGTAATGATGCGCGCGGGAACATGCTTGTTTGACTTACTATTTAGTGTCTAGTTTCGCTGAGCTATAGGAGTTTTCATTTTCTTCGACTTCACAAAGCTTATATTATTTAAAATTAACAATGTAAACTTTAAATAATAAATTAAATTGAATTTTATGTATGCTTCTTATACAACGCCGTGTGGTATCCGGCGTATAGAATAGTACCACCCTCATTTCTTACCGAGGTGTCGTAAAAGGCGACTAGTATTTAAATATACAATTTTTTTTATTTTCCAATTATACACGATTATATAGCATATTTCATTAGTTAATTTTGTTCTAATGATATAATAAAATGTTCTGTTATAGAATAAAATAATTTTGCTATAATCTGAATTGCGTTTTAAGATGTGATCATTCGTTGGAATGATTGTTCCTAATGTATCCTTCCACTGAATTAACTTTCACTGATTTTAAATCAACCTTGAAAATATTTAAACATTTTCCAAAAATATAAATTTAAAGAAATCATAACCAAAACGGTTACAACATCTCCAACATTAAATAGTGTTACAACAAAATAAAATGTCCATATTTGAATATACTTATCAATTTGATATTTTTTTCTTAATTGTAAATGAAATACAACATGCTGTATATCGAATGATCTTAAGCAATTATTCGTGCTTTTCACACTTACATGCTAAACGTCCATTTGAGAGTAAATATGTCGCAGCGATGTCTCGCCGATCTTGATTTAGATACCATCACCACATTTGGATCCAAATGTACTCTTGCCTCACGATTCTACGAAATTTTAACGCACGTAAAACGCAAGTCACGATTATTAATAAACCATGGAAATCTACGTTAATATTATTGAAACTTTAAATCAACTCAAAATACCATTTAATTAACAAACGAAAAAAGCCTCGCGTCGAGCTACCGTTGTCGACAAAAGGAATATTTTAACTCTTATTTCACGGTGATAAAGGTTTTTGTGGCAATTGTTATTGTAATGTAACACTTCGAGCGGAGGCGAGGTGGACATCTTAAGTTGTCACTTTGTTTTCTTTTGCCATTGGGCTTTTCAACGGGCGACGACCTGCGCGTCTTAATTTGTTAGGGTTGTCATCCGCTTTTTATATTAAAATACAAAAATGTAAATGTAACTGATTAAAAAAATAATAATAATAAAATGATTTTGCTATAATCCTAAAATATATAGTTATGTTGGTGATCCAAATAAATAAATAAAGTAATTATAAAATACTAGAAATCGCCCGCATGGAAAGATTAAAACCGTAATATAGCCATAAAAATTGTTAAAGTGGGTTAACCTTAAAAGCTAGACATATGCTGTCGCGGACTTTTATTTAGAACTTTTAGAGGGGAACAGTTTTATAATACATGATTTTTGAATAACTATCACCGTTTACTCAACGCTCGCAAGGAAAGCTTTAAATTTTGCCGTTTTCTTAATATTTTTTATTGCTGCTCTTCTCATAATCATCTTAGCGTGATGTTGTACAGCATATAGCCTTCCTCGATAAATGGACTATCTTACATTGAAAAAATTTTCCAGTAGTCCAGTAGTTCCTGAGATTACCGCGTTCAAACAATCAACCAATCAAACAATACTTTTACTCTTCAGCTTTATATATTAGTATAGATCGATAGATAAATTCAAATTCAAAATATTCTTTATTCAAATAAACTTGTAAACAAGTGCTTTTGAATCGTCAACTCTACTGCTGGTTCGGAAAGCTGTTCCTACCGAGAAGAGCCAGCAAGAAACTCGGCGGTTGCTCTTTTAAAAAATATAATTCTTAATATTATTTACATTAAGTCGTTACTGTCTCGTACAGGTTCAAAGAGAGCTATATCCTCACATTCTTATCTTCTAAATAATCTTCAAGAGTATAGTAGGCTTTCTGTTCAGCCTTTTTTTAACAGAGTTTTTAAACTGCTGTAATTGCAGTGCTGAAATTATGCTGATATATGTATATGCGTGAGTTATGCGACAGCCCTATACGCGTGGTGTACGTGTAAGATAGTAGCGAGCGTGGAGAGTGCGTGATGTGATTCTGTTTGTTTACCATAGCTGTCGAGCAGCCGGAGATCAGTTGAGATTTAACACGAAAGATATGGTGCGGCTTATATTCTGGCTGTTGCTACGACCTAGATTATATTGGGATTGAGTATATAGGCGTAAAGGCAAAGCCATTGTGTATAACTTCAACTCCTAAAAAAAGTTACATCAAATTCTGAGCATACTCCAGTAACTGTTGTGTTTTTCTTTAAGATGTTAGGATCTTCCTTTTCTATACACAGAAATAAATTTAATTTAATCTTTGACCTTTTTACTTGGGACGTTTTTTTTCTTTATTTACGTAAATTAATTTTTTCACTATTAGCATAGCAAAAGGAATTTTATTCTGTGTTTTATTTACAACATTACAATTTTTATGATTTAATTTAAACGAAATGTACACTCGCGAGATTAATTGCATTAATTTACTCCGTCATTGAAAAATGGCTAATAACGTTTACACTCATAAGTAACAATCTTATTGCCAGATATAGTAAATTGATAACGCTTTATTTATATTTATACTACTAGCCTTTACCCGCGACTCCGTTCAAGTCGACTGTTGTCGTGTGATAGGTCGATAATAGATGGCGCTTTTCAATGTCATCCTATTCCTGTAGAATTAACAGGATTTCTATAGCCTTTATGCTATTACGATTGTAAGAAATAATTGTGCCAAATTTCATCGATATTGGTTCAGCGGATTCGCCGTGAAAGATGAACAAACCTACATCCATACTCACAAACTTCCGCATTTATAATAGGATAGGGTGGGAATAGGATTCGAGATATAATATTTACATTGTATCAAGAATTAGGAATTGAATTTTGCACAAAGAATCAGTTTAGCAATTCTGAGCGAAAATACAGACAGCAATGTTAGGACCATTGCACGTGGACGTGATAGCTTGTAAACTTATATTTTACTAGTAATATCCCGCGGTTTCACCCGCGTAATTTTTATTTTTTTACACCTTATTACATTTTAATAACGGATCCCTATTTTTTGAAAATGTAATACAGCCTATGTTGCTCAGTAAAGATACACCTTTTCAATGGTAAATTTTTTTTTTAAATCGGTCCAGTAGTTTTTGTTTGAAAACATTACAAACATACATACAAATTTTTCCTCTTTATAATATTAGTATAGACAAGCTGTGTGGCGGTATAATACCGGGTTTATTCCGGAATCAAAGTGTTTTCCAGCCAACCAGATCTAGTTTTGTAGCTCTACTATAATTTATTCAATTCACGGACCACACAAAGACATAATCATTGTTAATGTATACAAAAAAAAATTCTACGATTCGAAATACGTAACGATACACCTGGACAATAACAAGCGGAGTTAAAAGTTGTTTTAATGATTATACCAAAGTTACGTACAAAAACACGTTCTATTTTTTTGCGTCAACTTCCTCTTTTCAAAAGATATTTTGTGTTACGAACCGAATTGAGTACTACTGGCATTTGTATCCGACGGGAAAATCAGTTCAAAAGCTTTTTTTTTAATGTACGTGAAGCTTTTTAAAACTAATTCCAATTTTATTAATATTAGAAATAGTCTGTATTAATTTTTTCAACTGTGCTTTAAATATATTTTATATATTTAAAGCCTATTTTATACCTACCTTATAAAAAAGAAATTATTTATATATTTTGTTGATCAACAAAAAATTACAAGGCCGAGTAATTGGACATTCTCTAGTAGACTTCTTTTTTAATAATTATTATAAAAAAGTGGAAATATTAAAACCATAATATAGTCTTTTGATAATCATAAAAATGGTTAAAGTGGGTTAACCATAAAAGCTAGATATATCTGACTGACTGTCGCGGACTTTTATTTAGAACTTTTAGAGGGGAACAATTTTGTAATAAGTACATGGTTTTTAATAACTATTACCGTTTATTCAGCGCAGGCAAGGAAAGCTTTAAATTTTGCTATTTAAGTATAATTTTTTATTGCTGCTCCTCTCCTATTCATCTTAACGTAATGCTATATAATTTTCCTCAATAAATGGACTATCTTACAACTAAAATAATTTTTCAAATATTATTTATAGTACTCAGTAGAATGAACTACCCTTATTTTATACCGAGATGCCCTAAAAGGCGATTTAGGTTGAACATGTTGTGCCGAACCCACTTAGAGTAGGATAAGGGCAGGAGAATGAATATATCATTTTATTATTAATATTACTAATATTATAAATGCAAAAGTTTGTGAGTATGTTTGTTACTCTTTCACGGCGAATCCGCTGAACCAATATCGATGAAATTCGGAACAACTATCCCTTATACACCAGGGTAACATACAGCTAAAGAAATCCTGTTAATTCTACAGGAATAGCCTAGGAATAGAAAACATGACATTGAAAAGCGCCATCTATTATCAACCTATCACGCGGCAACAGTACACACGAACAAAGTTGCTTGATAAAAGCCTAGTATTATATATTTAAATGAAAGTAGAAATAAAAAGATTGTTCTTTAATTAATATGTACTAACCGAGATTGGAACGTGAAACGTTGTAAGCCAGCTTGAATTAAACTGGTTTTGGTTTGATTACTTAACTCTCCTCTTAAACGATTAGTGAATTAAAATATTACACTCATTATGAAGCCACTGAATCACATTATACCGATAACGGGTTATTTGAGTTTGGAAGTATTTTCTATAGCTTAGCACATTCCCGATATTAAATTAGCCAGTAACCTATTTATTTCTTTATTTTTATATATCTATACTAATATATAAAGCTTAAGAGTTTGTTTGCTTGATTGATTGATTTGAAAAATTCTTGAGTGTAAGGTGGTACTTTTTTTAGTCTATAGACTAACTACTTTTATGATATATATAACTAGCAATCGCCAGCGGCTCCGACCGCGTCGAAAGATTAAAACCGTAATATAGTATTTTGATAACCATAAAAATGGTTAAAGTGGGTTAACCTTAAAAGCTAGACATATGCTGTCGCGGACTTTTATTAAGAAATTTTAGAGGGGAACAATTTTGTAATACATGATTTTTGAATAACTATTACCGTTTACGCAGTTAAGCGCACACAAGGAAAGTTAAAATTTTGCTGTTTTTGTATTTTTTGTTGCTGCTCCTCTCCTATTCTTCTAAGCGATCTTATATAGCCTATAGCCTTTTTCAATGAATGAACTATCGTACATCATCATCATCCTCCTGCCCTTATCCCACTCTAAGTGGGGTCGGCACAACATGTTATAAACATGCTGTCACATGATTTGGCTGCGTTTTTACGACCGGCCGCCTGCCTGACGTCAACTTACCTTAGCCGTATTTTACGACACCTCGGTAAGCAAGAGGGTGGTCTATTCTCCTAAACCGGATACCACACGGTGGGTCAACTTACCTTAGTCGCCTTTTACGACACCTCGGTAAGAAATGAGGTTGGTCTATTCTACTCAGCCGGATACCACACGGCGGGTCGACTTACCTTAGTCGCCTTTTACGACACCTCGGTAAGAAAAGAGGGTGGTACTATTCTATTCAGCCGGATACCAAACGGCTTGAATGGACTATCGTACATTGAAAGAATTTTTCAAATCAGTCCAGTAGTTCCTGAGATTAGTGCGTTCAAAAAAATCAAAAAAACTCTTCAGCTTTATATATTTATAGATATTCCGCTAAAATGAATAGGAGAGGAGGAGCAATAAAAAATATTGCGAAAACGGCAAAATTTAAAGCTTTCCTCTGTGCGCTAAGTAAACGGTAAAAGTTATTTAAAAATATTTTATAATAACTCAGGATAACTACATTTACGTTCAAAATTTCAATTCGGGAAAAAAATTGTGAAACACTGATTTCCATGCGGACGAATCTGTTGGCACAACTAGTAATAAGTACTAGTATAAATATATCAAGTACTATCGAATCTATACAAGCGCAATACAAAATGATATAACCCATCTGTTGTTGCATTATCATTTGGCGCAGTTCCATCTAACATTTATAGCGCAAGGAGTTTATAAAGTAAAATAAAGAGTTCATGTCTATAAAGGCACTACTGGTTTAGCCCGCGGCTTCGTTTGCGCAAAGGTAAAAAGTAGTCCGTTTTAGCATGCTCTTTAGCCCAGCACTTTTATCATTTTCCCGTATCCTACTTTTAGTGGGGTCGGCTATATCCTACTAATATTATAAATGCGAGATTTTGTGAGTATGGATGTATATTTGTTACTGTTTCACGGCGATTCCGCTGAACCAATGTCGTTGAAATTTGGCACAATTATACCTTATACACTTGGGTAACATATAGGCTATTGAAATCATGTTAATTCTATAGGCATAGGACGACATAGAAAACCGTCATCTATTATCAACCTATCGTTACCATTATATTACCCTCCTTCTTACCGAGGTGACGTAAAAAACGACTTAGGACATATATGAAATTATTTCCAGGTGATGTGGTGGCTACTGGCGCTGGCGTGTCTGACGGCATGCGTCGGAGCAGGCGGCACGCCGTGCGAGGAGGCGCGCATGCGGTGCGCCTACCGCACGGGATGCGGGGCCGCGCTCAACAACTACATGTACCTGTGCAACGAGGTGCTCAACAAACCGACCAGCGTCTGCCCCAACGAGTGCGGGCATGCCTTGATTGCACTCACCTCCACTGAAGAAGGGAAACAACTCATGAACGTAAGTTGGAATAAAGATCGCTTTGCGATTTCGTTCTTTGGTCTTAGTTAGGAATGTGACTTGAAGTAGAAAGAATCGATCAATAAATATTGGATTTTTTCCCGTTTGAAAATAATCGATTTATAAAATTAATTATTTCGTATCAAAATAACCGATTATTAATATTCCATTTTTTCAGATTATTTAAAAAGTTGTCTTTTTAATATTAAGAATTAATTATAATAAAGGCTAATTAAAGTGGACAACTATTATTAAATAATAACAGATGCGCTGTTTGTGGAATTCTGTCAAAATGTGTAGCTACATTGGTTTCGTCCAACAATGTATATATTATTATCATTAGAAAAGAGGATGATTATAATAATTGATTTTTAAAAAATCGATTATTATAAAAGTCTATTATTTTTTCACATCTCTAGTCTTAGTAGTACCTAGTAAATAGAAAATATTTATAATGCAAAATGTAGTGGACTATTCTTTTATAAACTGATACATGCAGGATTCGTAAAAACACAATGGAACGTGTGTAGTGTTTTTTTATTGTGTTGGCGGTGGTAAAGAATTGTGCATGTATTTATTTTTTATTTATATTATGTAGGACTATAATTTATTTATCATTACTGTATTTAGGATCTTCGTAAAGTTCTATAAACTATATAAAGTGTTAAACTTTACATAATATTTTTCTATAGATGATGAAAGCTCGATATCCGATGACTATTAGGGTACGGGCCTCGAGACTAACCTCCTTATCCGGGCCGTTCCTACCAGGCTAACAAATATTAATGACGTGTTTTTAATATAAATAGTTTAAAATAATTTTCAGCACTCCTTCAAAATGTTTGTTTTTTATGCAAAAGGAAAATTTAGTTTGATTAGTTTGCAATTTTCTTAAATCAATTTAATTCAACTTAATCCGATTTTCAGATAAATGAGCAAATTGCTTTCTCTTTTTTTTATGGCGACATCTTAGGCTGGTTAATTAAGCACACAAGTGATATAAAAACTCAACTATTCCTTTAGTGAAAACTCTTTACTTAAAAAACTCCATTCTTGAAACAGTCATATAAATATACATCTTAATTGGTAACTGCATCGAAATTCTAAGTTTAGATTGTAGCATGGAAGTGTTTTACTTGGTTGCGAGTTGTGCTACCAGGATCGATAAAGCAACACATTTCTGTTTATGAATCGTGTAGCCTCTACAAAGGTCATGCTTGCTACAATAACTTCTCATCATGACTTGTTTACAGCATCACTCCCAATTGAGGGATGTGACTAAATTATGATGACTGCCCGTACTGGTACAGTTTCTTAATGATTCAGTCACATGTGGGGTCTTTGTATTGTGGTTCAGTTCGTACAGGCGGCCCGCAATAAAATCTAATTTAGACGTCAGATTTGTGGGACGCATGGCCATCATTTGGGGTCTCGGTTGACGACCTTTAGGATATTATTTCCGCGAGTTTTGTACTGCGACCTTATATTTTTAGCTAATTATATTATTTTGATCAATGTATCTGGCCTTATAAATAAATTTAAGGTTTATTATTATTACACGTATGTGACAATTATTGCCGAAGTTTACAAGAAGACATATTTATGACCCATTGCTGTGCGTGTTAGTTTAAAAGTTTATTCGTAATTAGTGTAGTGTTAAGATGCAGCTTTCCAATGGTGAAAGATTTTGAAATCTGAAATTTTGAATTGAAAAATTTGAGTTTTTGAAATCTGTCAAGTAGTTTTTGTGTGAAAACATTACAAATAAACATACAATTTTTTCCTCTATTATATTAGTATAGATTTATTGTTTCAAATCGACCTCCGAATGAACCTTTCGTTTTTTAACGTAACAGGTGCTTGCAAATGATTGCCTTGTTCTACAAAACAAAACATGCAAGTTAATTTCGTATGACATCTGTTTTGGACCACCAACATTACAGTAATAGCACTAAATCTACGATGAAACGATCACTTGACATTAATGACATAAAAATTATGTGTTTGTGGTATCGTTCGGTTTCGTTCTATAGGAAACTTGATACTTATACCAGAATACTATCAAGCGAACATATAAACAAAATTTACACTTTTAAACTTAATATATAAAATAAATTTGATACAACTATCTTTAATCTACGCCGTGTGGTATCCGGCTGAATAGAATAGTACCATCCTCCTTTCTTACCGAGTTGTCGTAAAAGGCGACTAGGTAAGGTAAGGTAAGGTTATTAAAAACGAAATGGAATAGAGGAATAATTTATTTTCGAAATGAAAAAAATATTATGCACTATGAATGATAGATAATTTAGAAATTATAATAGATAATCAATTGCATGAGACAATGATAAATCACCTGTAATCACCTAAAAGCTTTGTAAATCAGTCCTTATCTCACTCTAAGTAGGGTATATGTTTTAAACAGGTGTTGTCAAATTATTTGGCTAGTTATTTTACGAGCGGCTGCCTGCCTAATGTCAACTTATTTTAGTCGCCTTTTACGACAACTCGGTAAGAATGAGCGTGATCTATTCTACTCACCACCGGATACCACACGGCGGGCCAAATTACATTAGTCGCCTTTTACGACACCTCGGTAAGGAATGAGGGTGGTCTATTCTAGTCAGCCAGATACAAAACGGCGGGTAACTTACCGTAGTCGCCTTTTGAGACACATCGGTAAGAATGATGGTGGTCTATTATATAGCACACGGCTATCTTCATTTTACGTACCGCTGGCAGACAATTTCGTGTCTAGTAACCAAGCCGTAAAAAATAATAGCTTAACTGTAACTTGTAATCGTGGCCAATATCTTACCGAAAAGTTGTATGCTGGTTTTTAAGGAAACGTCCGCATTATCTGGAACCGGTCGCGTTGATTATGTCGTTGTAACGGTGTGATTATGGTGTACCATTGGGCAATGTGTATCGAAAGGCAAGGCAAAGCGGCCGCGCAGCCTTGAGATTTGACGTCTTGATCGGGACCTACCACAGCGTGCGTTCTTGCGCAGGTGTTGCCGGTAGTGTTGCCAGGTGCTGAGTGGTAAAAATAGGACCGACACAAATACTTTTAAAATTCGATTTTTGATATAAAATAAAAAGACTTGTGTGAGTTGCGATAGTTGAGAGCTACTGTCGAAAGCTTTTTAGATTTCAGTCTGTTTTTTGTTTCATTTTAACAAACAAGCTCATCATTGCTTATGACTTAAAATAAATTTATGCTATAGAGAACAATAAATGAAGATCGGATATACGAATTTCTATAGACGAACACAAATGTTTATCATTCATTTATTTAAATTGTAAAATTAGGCGTTACTTTGTTTAGTTCCATAATACAAAACTAATGAAAATATTATTTTGCTATAATCCGCGATAATAGGACCGCGGAAAATTAACAATAGCACATTTTTGTTCAAAACTGAACAAAAATGTGCTATTATTTTTTTTTTTTTTTAATTATTTCCCAAAACATTCGGCACTATCAAATTTATGTCGTATGTTATGTTCATAATACTACTAACATTTCCCTTATCTATTAAGCGTTGTATAATATTTGCATTTAAGAAGTTTCCAGTTCCAATGGGACCCTCGAATGCTAATAAATCGCAATATCATTGAAGTATTACTAATATTTCTATAAATTTTATTTTAAACTTAAGCTGACCTATTAGTATGTTTTGTTATTTGTATGTAGTTATGTTTTAAAAAAAACTATTTAATTCAAATCACGCTTGTAATTAACCAAATTGTAGTGCATATCGAGTTCATACGTATATAAAATTAATATAATTTAAAGTAATAAAAAGCTTGTTGTTGGTATTTCGGTGAAAGTCGTAGAAAACACAAACCAGGACGTCCCGACAAATTTGCACATTTGGTAACTCTCGTTTCTGCCTTCCAACAAAAAATGTAGCGTAAGACGGAGGCTTCTCTTTTATTTATCTGTACCATCGACATACAGGACCATAAATCGGCATTTAATTAAACGTTACCATCAGAAGAGGTTAATTAGTTCCATAGCGAATGTTCGAATAACTTAAACGTTTCGGCCATTTTTAAAATTAGTTAAAAGTCTATGGTTACACAAAATTATGACTAATACAGCTTATAATAAGGATTACGCGTTGATTCATGGGCGAGTCGTCGGAATAGCTAATCTGACTAGAACGAATGATGATATGTAACGAAATATTCCTGACAGTCCAAAAAGAAAAAAAAGATTTATGCGGTTCGTTCATTTTTAGCCAATCGTAGAGTTTCGATGTCGAAAATGTTTTCTGAGTTTTATAGAATACAGAATATGTATATATGTAGTTTTAATTTTTTTTTCTTTCTTTCTTTATTATAGTTATTCACTTCTTGTAGCTTCTGTTACTCAAAGGTTGTCTATTTTTTCTTTATTGTACATACCTACATCTTGTTAGAAAAGAGAAAGAAAAATAGTACAGGTACAAAGGCGAACTTATGCCTAAAAGGGATCTCTTCCAGTTAAACTTTGGGTAACACAAGGAAAAAGACAAGAAATTAAATACGGGTAATATAGAAGGAATACGAAAAACAATGAACTATATTAACATTTGCACTCGAGATAACTCAAAAGATAATTAAATCAAAATAAAAAATAAAATTTTTCTTTTCCTCCCTACTAAAGTTCAAGCAGAAGAAAGTCGCGGGCTGAATTTGTAATATTATATCGTAAAATCCCGGTTGTATATAACGTGCTATTTTCAAGTTTTATTGGTATCTTCTTTCTCGGTTTGAGATATTGTTGTAATAAAGTGTTTGCTCGAACTTTTTGGCGTCGTAAATTTTTTTTACAAGTATTATTATTGTATGTTAACATTTACGATTTTTCTGAAAACTTTGTTTTATTACCTACTAACGTTCCGGGCACGCGTTGCTGTGTCTTAGTCTGATTTCGAATTCCACTTGATACTAAACTCAACAGTTTACAAAAAATCTCCGATCGCCACCAAACTTTACAGGATCATCTGCTAAAGGTTGCATTCTCCTACCCTTATCCCACTCTAAATGGGGTCGGCACAACATGTTTTAAACATGTTACACGATTCGCCTAATTTTTACGACTGGGCGCCTGCTTGACGTCAACTTACCTTAGTCACTTTTTACAACACATCGGTAACAAATGAGGGTGATCTATTCTACTCAGCCGGATACCACACGGCAGATAAACTTACCTCAGTCGCCTTTTACAACTCGGTAAGAAATAAGGGTGGTCTACGCTCACTTTAGTAGATTAAACTAATTCGCAGCCAATTTAATGTATATTATAAGGAGTATAGTTTAGACAAGAAAAGTTAGAGATGGATAAAAATATTAACGTATAAAAGTTTTTTTAAAGAGATAACAGGGTTCTTTTTAATAGCTTTTTTTGTTGCAGTGTCAATGTGAGGACGAATACTGTCTGGAGGCAAAGCAAAGGATTGACGTCTGCCGGCCACAGGTTCTGAGAGGAGCAGCCAACGCAACAGCTTCCTGCCGGCTGTCTCAGCTCATCTGCTTAGCAGACGCGCAGTGCGCCACAGCTTTGAGATACTACAAAGACCTTTGCAGATCAGTGTACCGCGGCAGAAAGTGCTCAAACAAGTGCCTCAACTCCATACAAATTCTTAGGAAGCAAGACAAAGCTGCCGCGTTACAAGCGTGCCACTGTGATGGAAACGAAGACTATGATTGTCCAAAGATGCAAAACAATCTAGCAAGGCTATGCTTTCATAAGCACTCAAAGAATCATACAAAGAACAATAGAGGCTACGAAGAGAAACATAAAAAGCATCATCAACAGGAGATGATATCTGCTGTAAAATCTGTTTATGTATCAAGTTGTTTATTCATTCTTTGTACGATATATACTTTAAAGAATAACACGTGACACTAAGCTTTTGGGGTCTCCGAGAGGTCTCTTTTACTTAGTCTTCTTAGATAACTGTAAATATGTATATACCAATATTTAATTATAATATTTTGTATATTTATAAGAGGGGTTTGCAAGGGATAGGAATGTTAAGGTAAGTATAAATATTTCAAAATTAGAAAATGACGCTTTTTGACGAAGTGAAATTATTTATAGAATTAGGCGTTACTTTGCAGAGATCCATAATACAAAAGTAATAATTTTTTTTTTGGCTATGAATGCGTGATGAATTCATCGCGGATTAGAAAAATAATTTTATTATTACTGTTGATTATAATATAATCAAATTTTACGCCACTCACTATTAATGTGTCAAAAAAGTATTTACATATAATTTTTTAGTTTACATTGTTTGTAAGTGTGGTTGGAAAGTTGTGTAAATATTTTCTTTTTAAATTCGTTTCAAGTTCATTTTATATAATTTTTTAATTGTACGGTCTCAGTGACTGAAACTTTTTAATAATTAAATAAGAAATGCTGACATGGATTTAGGTATTTATATAATAAGGATTTCGTAACATAATTTGATTTCAATTTTTTTTGTGATTTTTTGATTGACTATGGTTTTGCCCAATCTGACTTTATTATTATCCTAGATTTGTGTCAAACGTTCTAAATAATAACGTACTGTTCAAAGACTCCAGTCTTCAGACAATGATGGATTATTGTCAAATATATTTCTGGCAACTTTCCAAAATCGCGACTGGTATCTTTTACAAAATTTGAATCGGACTTACTAATTTAGACTACTCTAAAAAAATTTATGGTCTTTCTTGCAATTATTTTCTTTATTTAAACATCATTCTCTTGCCCTCATTCCACTCTTAAGTCGGGTCGGGACATGTTGTCACATGATTTGGCTACTTATTTTACGACCGGCCTCCTGCCTGACGTCAACTTACAGTCGTATTTTACGCCACCTCGGTAAGAAAGAGGGTGGTCTATTTTACACAACCGGATACCACACGGTTTGTCAACTTACCTTACTCGCCTTTACGTCTCCTCGGTAAGAATTGAGGGTGGTCTATTCTATTAAGCCGGATACCACACGGCGTCTTTTCTGTATTTAAACATAGTGTACATAATTAATGTGTGAGTGTAAAAAAGTAGAAAAGTAAAATTATCGTGTGAGTGTGTGTGCTATAAATTCTTATAAAAATTATATTCTTAAGTACGCTTTAAACTTTAAACATCATACGAAAGTTATAGTAGTTTTTAAGGCCAAATTTGAGGATATCTGGAAAAAGTCGAGAGCGAACGTTATAGCCGCCCACGGGCGAACGCGCGGACATCGCTTCGCTATAAATACAGCAACGGCGCCGGTGGTCCGGTGACAAATGCAGGGTTGTTCCTTCCGCGGCGCCACGCCGATTGATCTACTGCCATATAGCAACGGAACATGTCAAACAGAACGATATACATTCGGCAACTCTCCAAATCGGCTTAATCAAAGCTTAGAACATCGAAATTATTTGACTAAAATCGTTTGAAAATTTTACGTGTAAAGGCCGTGTTACATCTGACGAGCGAATGCTTCTATACCCACTCTATGAAACTAACTAATATACAAAGAGCATTTCTTCGTTGTTCTTTCTACGATCGCAAAGATTCTATTGAATATTCTAAGACTCCTTGCTCGCTTGATATAAACTACACTAGAACAGATGAGATCGTTGCGTGTTCGGACGCGCTCGTCTCTAAAAGTATTCGTTTGGCCGATCTTGTGCAGAAATTTTAGTACTTGATTCTCATTCTTGCTCGCTTGATATTTTGGTGTAAACATTAAGAAACATCTTTCGTTTACTCTAACTAAATTGAAAAGTTTTTTTTTCTAGCTCTCTATGTTCGTTTGATTTAAACCGGTTAATTAATCGATAATTTTAAAGTTAATCGAAATTAAATCGGTTTGCGTTATAAACAACTGAGCGATTTTAATGCTAAAGACTCCTGATTCAATTATATAAAGACATTTAGAGATCGATATGTGTTTAGCTCTTGAACGAATGAAACATCAAATCACAAATCTCAAACCGAAATCCAGTGATACCAAAGCCAGGGTCAAAACCGATACCGGTTTTTTAATTTTCTATTCCAAGCCGTATTATCAACTAGATCGGAAAATAACCATAAAGTTATTATACTAGAGTAGGGGAGCCATAGGCAGGCCTGTAGGTAAGAGTGCCACAAGAAATAATGAAAGAAAACATGAAACTCGAATAATTATGGTATTGTTATATAAACAAACGGGTCACATCGCGAAACGAAATCTTTGTCGAATCAGACTTAAAAAAACGTAGATACAGTCTCATTTACTTTCTTGCTTTATTGTAATATGGCAAATTTTAGCCTAGCTTCCTTATACTAGTATAATAACTCTATGAAAATAACGCAATCAAAAGTCAAGCGTGCAATAAAAGAAGGATGTAGCTGTCTGAAGTGGCTAATTCCGGCGGCCATACACCAGTCATCTTTCAGTGATGCTGCGACAAACATGCGGGATTGGATAGCTGCAACTCATTAAGTTTTTATCATTTCATCTCACATCCTCACAAGAATTAGTAGATTTAGATCATCAGGAAATAGCTTGATAAAAAAATGTACTATTTCCGTCAGTTCTTTGAACTGATCAATATTTCATTTGTGGAATATCATGTTGAATATTAAACATTCAAGATCGCAGTCATGTAAATCTAGTAAAGCTGAATGCTAAATATTGAGGTGATTTCAATGAAATATAACTTATAGCTGTAATAAATGATTCAAACTGTAATCCTCAAAGATACAAAGTTATAGAAACTCTTCAGTCACATTTTAAACTACCACTAGTAATATCCCGCGATTTCACCCGCGTACATACCGATCTCATGGCAGTGAAAACTCTACTAAGTCGGGCTATAGATTTATTTTTGTTAACTATATCATCAATAGTTTCTGAAGCGCATGCGACGAGAAACTATTTTTTTACACCTTATTACAATTTTATTACGGATTCCTATTTTTTTAAATGTAATATAGCCTATGTTTCTCAGTAAAGATGCAGCTTTCCAATGGTGAAATTTTTTTTGAAATCGGTCCAGCAGTTTTTATGTGAAAACATTACAAACATACATACAATTTTTTTTCTTTATAATATTAGTATCGATTCATAGATTCATATATTAGTATAGTATACATTACTATGATATATGTATTTATTATTTTTGTCTTACAATCGTTTTCACGATTTCGGCATTTATTTTTTGCTATGATGAAGACATAAATGGAAAACTTAGTTGAAAATACACCGTGAAATATACGAATCGTGATACATACATGAGGAATATTCAAGAAAAGTTTTAATCAGAGTATCTTTTGTTAGACCTTGGATACACGTTTTATAGAAAAATCTATGTTAAACAAGATAACTTCAACACTTTCACAAATATAAGTAGGTAATTTTTTATAGTTCTTGTTGATATACATCTGCTACTATGTACATCTGCTTATTCAACAGTTGTAATTTCCTTATATATTTATTTTAATTTGCTATTTCTTGGACTTTTGACAGCGTTATTTTCAAATATGTATTTTGCGAGAACTGATTTAAAACTTAAACTTATTGTTTTATATCAGAAGGTAACTTATCAAATAATTGCGCTCCTGGATCAGTGATATTATTTTTGACATAATTTGTACGAATTTTTGGGCATAATAAAGCATATTTTATCATCGTAAAATAACCCGAAACATGTGACAACAAGTTTAAATCATGCCGTGCCCACTTAAAGTGGGATAAGGACAGCAGAACGATGATAACGATGTACATAAGATTTTTATAGATTTTAGATAACGCCTTGGTTTTTGCGGTTAAGCTTTTCGTAACTAAGAGTCACTAATTGATTAGCATACATAGTTACGTGAATAATCAACAAAACAAGCCAGGTGTCTAGTAGCTAACAAGTGTCCAGTATTTGCATATGTATTCTAGCCTTAACCTCTGGGCTCGTAATGAAGAGGTACGGAACCGGTTCCGGCGAAGCAAGGTCTTATAACGAAAGCGAACTCGCTTATAAAACTCCAAAAACCTTACAAAAAAACATTAAGTTTTAGACGCTGAAAGATTTATAGTAAGCAATGTTAAAACTTTAATTTCTATTACCTAATACGTAGGTTCTACGTTTTACTCATAATATTATTTTAAATGCAAGTTTCTTTTACGTGATTAAATGGAGCAACAAATTGATATAATTTTTTTAATTAAGATTATTATGTTTATTTATTTATTTTGTCAGCGATTACAGTACAAAAAATTTAAAAATTATAAATATAAATTATATTAAAATGTCTGCGCAATCGTATTAAAGTACAGGCATCACGTATCCAGGCAAATAAAAAAAAAAACATTACAAAAGACGGAATTCAATTCAAAAAAGAATTGATATAAACGATTACTATAATAAGAATGAATTTGATATTTAACAATCTGCCCAACTAACTGAAATAAATTCAATGAAATAAATTTCAAAGTTAAAATTAGAAGTGTAAAATTCTTGAACTATATAACAATTTGTTGCTTTAATACATATGGAGAGAGATAAAATTCATTCGAGAGGTTATCCAACCAGCTGATCTGCCAAAAATCATAAATCCATTGCACCGTTCCATAAAAAAAGGGCAAAGTAACAACCCCACTTTCTCATTTATAATATTAATATGGAAAAAGCTAGTTTTGTGTATCCTTTAGGACCTTCACGCCTCCGTTTGAGCTATATTGTGATTATGTTTCTTTTCGATTGTTGTCATGTAAGTTGATACGTTTCACAAAAAATATGTTCGGTTTTTATATCCAAATAGATTGTTCCCGGTATACCTTCACGCCTGTTTTTTTTAACTTGTCGCTTCGGCTCGTTATGCATTCTACATATACCATTCTAGAATCGTTTCTTGGAAATAATATCATTTTCACATAATTTATTTTATTAAATACTTGAGGTTTTTTTAAATAATTATTGAATTGAAATATTAGGTAACGTCAATTTAGTTGTTTTTATTTTAACTTGGACTTATGTACATTGGCCTAGTGCCTTTTTAAAAAGTTTTATTGGAATCAGTTTTAAAATATTGTTTATATTATGGTATGTTTTGAGATCGTTTGAAATAATTCATAACTGAATCAGTTATGTAATTAAGGGACGCCTATTATTTACTTGAGGTAGTCGCTTTGTTTTAGGGTTTTGTAGGTTTAAAATATGTTCGGTTTTTATATCCAAATAGATTGTTCCCGGTATACCTTCACGCCTGTTTTTTTTAACTTGTCGCTTCGGCTCGTTATGCATTCTACATATACCATTCTAGAATCGTTTCTTGGAAATAATATCATTTTCACATAATTTATTTTATTAAATACTTAGAGGTTTTTTTAAATAATTATTGAATTGAAATATTAGGTAACGTCAATTTAGTTGTTTTTATTTTAACTTGGACTTATGTACATTGGCCTAGTGCCTTTTTAAAAAGTTTTATTGGAATCAGTTTTAAAATATTGTTTATATTATGGTATGTTTTGAGATCGTTTGAAATAATTCATAACTGAATCAGTTATGTAATTAAGGGACGCCTATTATTTACTTGAGGTAGTCGCTTTGTTTTAGGGTTTGCTAGTGTGGTAACTTTGCCACGGAATATTCATTTATTACGGTTTTATGTAAGATTCATGTGTGCGGAACTTATTGCCCATCTTTTGAGGTTCCTTTTTATAACTGAAGCTCCTAAAATTAACAGAGGTCTTCTCATAGAAATAAAATTGAAAACACGATTTTATTATACTTACAATGAAATAGAGATGGCTGCTATATTAACTTTATACGATTTATTTTATCATAAAGAAAAACTAATAGTAATTTCGTCTCTTCATAATATTTTTTGCATCATATCACTTTTGCATTGTGTTTATGTATCTCCAAAACAATAGGCGATTTATATTTCACCACTACAATTAAGACTGCAATCTGCATACCTAATGAAGCGACAGGGCGAGTACAAGTCCTAACAATGATGTAAAAGCGCTGAATTGCCAAAATTGGTTACGATAATACTTCTACTTTGTCAAGTCATTTCAACAGTCGAGCCGAGTTTTTGGTTTTCCTCTCTCCCTCTTCTTTGTCTGGTTCACTTAAATAGAATAGCCTATGTATGTCACATTTTATACCATTAATTATTCTTATACCATTTGGTCACTGGCCTAGAAAACTGATTATATTGATATGTTTGCATTATAAATAAATATTGCAATGTTCACAAATTTGCTTCTTGGCTTGCAAATTCTTAGATCAACCAATACTCGTATACTAAAATTATGTCAAAGTGTCGGTGTGTTAAAATATTTTTGCAAACGATTCATATATTTTTTGGATAATTTAGGTAAATTGTTGATGAGGACTATATGGGAGGTAGATTGCTGCTAAGGTTTACTGAATGTTAAACGACTCTTATATATCACGAATATAACTGATCCTCTAAGTAAAGAAAGCACAAGAAATTATCATTGACCTAAAAATTTATACTAAAGAACCCAGAGAAAATAATTTGTTTGAGCGGACATCTCGTGTTTTAAGTAGATAGCGATTTACATAAAGGCAAATTTCACTGTCTAACTTCTTGTCTACAAGTATATACAAATATAAGCAATTAATAAAGCGAGAGTCCCAAATTCTTTGTACGTGCCTTTTTTTGCTTTGCAGCAATAAATTTCAGTACCACAGTTGCATTGCATGCATTTCGTATGCATCTCACAGACAATCGCTTACTAATGTTCCATTGCCAGAATCATGTCGCATACATGCGTAATGCAAGTCACGATAATGCAAGGAATACGAATGATGTTTCTTTTTCATGTCTTGATAAAATTGTGCTTATGAGCTTGAATAACAATTTACCATTATTATTGGGTACAGATTCAATGAACTACTTAAGTCACTATTGTCGGATAGCATAAAGAGAACAAAATCTATTTTGAAATTACCTCTTCGAAAGTTTTATTACGAAAACTTAGAACGAAACATTTTATTTTATAAACTGTTATAACGTATTATTGAACGCACCTTTCTCTTCAAACCATTGTGACAGATACTAAACATATTTTAATTTATTTCTCCCCGTGTTTCACATACTTTATAGGTAGGTACACATAAATTTCTTTAATAAAACAAAATTCTTATTCTGCGATAGTGATTGTTATATTGCCTTACGACTATTGGTCGCAGGTTCGATTTCTAAGAAATACTATGTATATTTTCCAATTTTTTGTGTCTGGGCTTATGGAAGGGCGATTTCGTCCGTTGATATGAACCTATCGTACAGCAGTCTTACCAAACGTCTTTGTGTTCAGACACAAACCATTCTAGAAGGAAAGTATAGTTTAATTTAATTTACCCTTTGCACTCCAAACACTTTTTAACGCGACGTTTCAGCAATTTAAGGCAATTTTGACCGTTTTACCTAGTTGCTTCTAAGGTATTTACAATGTAGCGAACTTCGTTGATTTTAACAATTTCTGGCAGCTACTTGAAAGTGTAGATATATTAGATTGGTACAGATTGGTTGAGTTTACCATTATAACAGTCATGCGGAAAACTGCAACCAATAAAATTGTAAACACTTATTTGTATTATAATATTTCGAAAACTGTCGAAAACTTTTTAAGCAAAGTAGCCACTCGTTTGGATAAAATTTCCAGCCACTATAAAATTTTTGTTAAATCTCTTAAGTTCGTTTAGACTGTGCAAGCTTTGAAATCTTTGTTTTATTTAATGCTTGATGTGTGTGGTTTTTTGTATTGTGATGATTTAAGTGTGTGCGTTATTAATAGTTAGATAGTTAAGATTGGCCTTGCAATGTCAGTCTAAATAACATTCTTAATTAGTAATAGACAAAGAACGGTAGAGTTCTATTTTAGTTTTATTATTTGATACGTATTTTAACATGAAAGTAACGGCCTGTTACTATCCCACTGCTAGGCATAGACCTCCTCTCCGTTTTTGGAGAGAAGGATTGGAGTTAGTTACTACCACGCTTTTTTATGTCAGGAAAACCCATTTAGGTAGGTTTCATATATCCCCTAGAATTCTCTAGAGATATGCAGGTTTACTCACGATGTTTCTTTTAACCGAAGAGCGTGTGATAAATTGTAATTTTTAATTAGACATATGAATTTTAATAGGATAACTCATTGGTCTGCCCGGGTTCGAACTCGTGACACCTCGAAAGAGTCACACGGTCTCACCGCTGGACTTTCACAGCTTGCTCTTTTTTCATAAAGATAGAATTTTTGATTAATATAATTTAAGCTTAGAGGATGTTTAAGACGGCTAAATCTATTATTGTTCTGCTTAACTAAGGCTATTTGTACATGTAAGCTCTAGTTCATTTATTTATGTTAAATATAAAACTCTATAACCACAGTTTACCAAAGTGAGATTATTAGAATATATCTGGAAATTTGTAAATAGAAGTAGGCATATTGAATGCTTTAGTATAGTGATCGTACAAAGTATTTTAGGTTAATATTAATATTAATTATTTATTAAATTCTAGTTAAGGATTTAGTTTTAAATAATTGTTGCATTTGTTTCGTTTTCGTGGTAATTTTAAGGATTTCAGTTGTATTTATTCACGAAATTTCCAATAAATTTTTCTGTTTTCAAAAAAAAATTGTATTATTTTTTACCTTTCTTTAAGGTGATATGAATGTGAAATTAATGATATATAATAAGCAATATCTACTTAAATTTTTTTTTGGAAACAACTACGTAGGTGGGGGTGTGGCGGTAATTGAACGATTACCTTAGCTACCGTTTATACTATTTCGCGCAGTAAACAAAAATCATTTTAACTTGAATTCGGCGGTTACAGCAACAGTTAAAAGGTTGAAACTCAAGCATAAATCTTTATTATAAGTTACTTGTACGACGTCTGAGATCCCGTTTTTAAGACTTGCCTATCTGTGTTTTTATTGTTCAGGGACCGCAAATAATTGCAAAAAAAATAAGGTTATAATTTCATATAATGTTACATACAGAGAAAATAAGGGTATAAAAAAATGTATATACTTATTAATTTTCTGTAACCAAGATATTTTATGGATTTATTTTAGTTTAAAGAAAGTCAATTTTATCTATTTTATGACGCTTCGTTGGCCATGAAAATTGCAGGATGGTCCTGCAATTTTCATGGCCACTTTAAATTTACGTTATGATTATTAACTTCAACTCTATAAACTTTAAGTTGTATCACGATCTAAACACAAGTAGTACAAGCGTTTAATAATCGTACAAGTCAAGCCTTACAGCAAGACTAAGTGATGAAACGATCTATCCGCATAAGCGTCTAATAACCGTATGAGAGGAGTTTTGCACTGAGACTGGCTTCGCCATTGCAAGCTCAGCTGTTTATAGTATATATATGTCACAAATGAGCCGCCCATCTGAAAAGGTCCCCAAGGCGTTCGATGCATCTGGTGCTCCCGATGCATCGATTAACGGAGGGAGGGGCCAATTTTAGAGAGGCCCTGACCAAGAGGTGGCGCACTCTGGGGTTCAGAGTTGCTGCTGGCGGGGATGGGGGTAATGTGAACGCTTGAAGTAAATAAGACACTAAGTACAAGACAGTAACGACTTAATGTAAATAATATTAAGAATTATATTTTTAAAAGAGCAACCGCCGAGTTTCTTGCTGGCTCTTCTCGGTAGGAACAGCTTTCCGAACCAGCAGTAGAGTTGACGATTCAAAAGCACTTGTTTACAAGTTTATTTGAATAAAGAATATTTTGAATTTGAATTTGAAGTACCTAAAAATTAAAATTCGAACTAAGTATGCAATTTGGTTTTAAAAGCCTTTTAGGACCAAATTGCATACTTAGTTCGAATTTTAATTTTTAGGTACCTAGTGCCTTATTTACTTCAAGTGTTCATGTGTACAACGGTACCCTGTCCCCGCCACCAGCAGCGTGGTGGAGCACTGTCAGGTATTTAGTCAGTGCGAGTCCGACATACCCGCCGCTAGTCCTCGTCGGGCGGTGACGACCCATAATGGGTTTCCTTACAAAAAAATGAGCCCCCAACTGTTCTATCGGTTACATGATTACCGCGTTGTTAATTAAAAACCAAAGATATGATATCTGACTACTTCTGTTCCTGACAACAATAATAATACATTACCAATATCTTCCATAATAAAGATGGTAATTTTGACTCTGATGGGTTCCGTCGTCTCTGACTCGAGTGTAACTAAATCCTTCAAGCATAGATCGATCTGTCTCTGAGATTCTATACAAATCTTCAAGGGCAAAAAATGTATGGAATAGTCTAATGTTCAGGTGTTTACGTCATTGGATTGAACCAACGTCTATATTAGTATTCAGTGCGTATATCGGATAAAATTACGACCAAGTCAGTACCTCTTAAATACGTGCGATTCATATTAATTATTAGCACAAAGTATTTGTAACGAATCCAAACTTTTTTGTACCATAAAAAAATTGAAGCCTTGGTACAACGTTTAGAATAACTGATTTTTATCAGTGGAAAACTTGGACACTTATTGGTATATGGTGAAGGAAAACATCGTTATGAAACCTACATATGAATCATGAATTTCTGGGTATTTGTAACCTGTTAATTGATATTGGAGTAGTCAATTTACCTAAGCCACGTTTTACGACACCTGGGTACAAGTGATTGGGAGGCCGGATACCATACGGTGGGTTACCACTTACCTTAGTCGCCTTTTACAATGCTTCGGTAAGAAATGAGGGTGGTCTATTCGACTGAGCCGGATACCACATGGCGGATATAATGTAAAAGAAAATAAAGAAAAGCAATAAAATCTCGGACCTTTATATCAAAGGGGTTTAAACAAAAATACTGTTGCTTTAAACAGAATTTATGCTGTAACCATTGGTTACAGCATAAATTCTGTATGTATCTGAATCCTGTATGTATCAGGTACGAAAACGGATTGTCCACTCTACATTTAGCATTATATATATTTTCTATTTTACTATCGCGGATAATAGCAAACTAATCTTATTATTACTTTTTTATCAGGCTATCTTTTAGTAAAGTCAAAATCGGTTTAGTAGTTCTGGAGGATAAACTATTAACCTAAACGTTTAAGAAATCCACTTATAGTAAAAACCGCGCGTAAATCAGTATATTTTAAGAAAATTGATCACATACATACAGATAGCTTTTGGGGACTTGGTTTTATTAAGTAAAGATAAATCGATGATCGAGATTTTTGCACGTTCGTAACAAATGAGCGGCCGCACTGATTACGTGTATACGAGCACGTGTTTTTACAAGTGGGCAATTTAACTTCGTTCCCACAGTAAGAACGCTAGATTGCCAAAAAAATCACGTACTTCTTGTTGCGGGTTATTTTCCGCACTTAGTCACTGTAAGGCGACCATTGAGAGTTAAGGGGCCGGTTATTTAGCCCACCAAGCTCATCCAGAAAAGCCGAGAACCCTGCCAGGGTTCCTCAAGGCTTCTTGTAACGTCCTCAGCGACCTAAGGATGTTTGCCCGATACTCCGCCACCTCCGTGCAGAACAACATGACGTGAGATGGCGTTTCTGGTTCCCTCATGCATCCTCTGCATAACTGGCTGTCAGTCACACCTATACGGAATAAGTGTTTATTTAGCAGCCAATGTCCGGTAATGATACTTATCATTCATCGCAAGTTGGGTCTATTACGGGGAGCCAGGAAAAAGTCTTTTTAAAAAAAGGAATTTATTTTACACACAGAAATATAAAATAATTTTAAAGAATTAAAAGGCTCATGGAGATGTGTGGCTTACTACGAGCTTGAAGACAGACTGACTCATGGCAGGGGTTTGCGCCGCATCTGGACCAGACTGCAGATGAAGCAGTCCGTCAGGAATTCTGGTAACATAAGGATTCCGTAACATCCCCCCCCCCCCTTTAGAGTAAACTTACAGGGTGAATCCCTGAAGTTTACTATAGAGAGAAAGGAAGATAGAATAGAATGGAAATAGAGAACGAAGGAGACTGTTGGTCAAGCGAGTATTCAAGAAAAGCATGGCCTCCCTGGATTGCCTACAGTCAGTCCGGTTTGTATGTATTATGATTTCCCATGGTAACTTCCCTAAGCCATAATCTTATTTCGCTGAAAGGAAGTAATAATCACGTACAGTCGACGATGCTACTCTAACGTCGGGTCAGCGATACCATTCTGTAGGGTCATCAGGCATTGTACACGTGAAGGATGCTTATCGTGATTTAGCACTTGTCTCTCGAGAGTTTGAATGGGTGATATCCTGGAGGGCATCCGTTGCGTGATGGGCGTGTGAATTTAGAATTGGATTGAGGTGAACTTATGCTAGATCGAGAACAAGCCCTTTGTCCTTTCGTATATACCAACATTAGCTGTGCCTGCAGCTTCGTCCGCGTGGAAATCAGTATATTTCATTGAAACTTTAAACATAAAACGTGTTATTGTGAGTTAACCATAATAGACATAAAAGGATTTTTTAGTATTTTTGTACGTCTACAACTCTTTAGTATATGACTTTGGTGTACTTCTGTTGGTTAAGGCGTAGAACGCGACTTTAGCTCCCAGCGGTGTATTTTTTTATCGTGCGACTTCTATATCACAATTGACATAAAACCGTAATGTACTACCTACACCTTTCGGAAAAATTGCACTACTTTTTAGTTAAAACCGTACAAATATCCGTTCAGTAGATTTTGAGAAAATCGATCACATACAGACAACTTTTGGGTATTTGTTTTATAATAAGTATACGAGTATATATACGAATAGTCATTTAACAGGTCTGGGACCCACTTCCTCACTCTATTTATTTCTTCTAGATCCAAATTTTCAAAATACGTACTAGTTCTTAGTTGACAAATTGTACTAGTTAGTTCGCGTTAACTCAAACATAAAAATACCCTATTATGTTTTTTGTACTGGTTTTTCTTGTTTCCAAACGAAGATCGAAATTTTTGATTCTATATTTTATCCTGGTAAGCTAAGCTTCAGTTTACGAAATTTAAATTTATTAAATTGTCCATTATTCTGTTATCTCGATTCATCATTCATACCTTTGCACAAAAATATTATTAGAGACTACAATATTTATACTAATATATAAAGCTGAAGAGTTTGTTTGATTTTTTAAACGCGCTTTTTACAGGAACTACTGAACTGAAAAATTATTTGAGTCTAAGATAGTCCATTTATTGAGGAAGGCTATAGGCTATATAACATCGCGCTAAGATGATTAGGAGAGGAGCAGGAATACAAAATGTTACGAAAACGGGAAAATTTAAAGCTTTCCTTGTGCTGAGCTAACGGTAATAGTTATTAAAAAATCATGTACCTATTACAAAATTGTTGCCCTCTAAAAATTCTAAATAACAATCCGGGACAGATATGTCTATCTTTTTAGGTTAACCCACTGTAACCATTTTTATGGTTATCAAAAGTTACGGTTACGGTTTTAATCTTTCCATGCCGGCGAAGCCGCTGGCGATTGTTTGAACAAATGTATAACTTTATACTAAAACGAATAAACTTTATAGTAAAAAGTAGAAGTTAGTTATAGTATAGCAACACTTTGTTTTTATTAAATATTAACCTAACCCAACCTAATTCAGTTTTAAGAACGTTCTAAACAAATCCTGAATGGATGATTTAGCGTGACGTCGGACCTGAGCTCGAAAATCGCGTATCCCGGTATTGTTTTCTCTTTGGCCCGCGGCGATTACCGCCGGCTTTGTGGGTGGCCCCATACATGGCTAATATAGGCCATAACAACTTATTATGTTAGATAAACAGGATTTGTGAGGCAACAGTCGTGATATAGAAATCAATTGTAATAGCCCATCGCCGATTTATTTTCTGTAACAGTATATCCTACGTTTTGATTAATTTAGTGTGCAAATAATCATATAATACTCAGATCTTTTTAATATTCTTTAAGAAATGAGTTTTAGTATTCAGTTCCCTTGAAAAATAGCTTTTCAATATTGTAAAAAGTTTCAAAGAATAATGTAACAATAATAGAATAAGGAACTTTGCGGAGGTCTAAAGTACAGAAGTATGTTATTATGATTGCTTTTGAGTAATATAATCTCCAGGCAAAGAACATTGTATTGTCTAGATATTTGATGATATTGCATGTAACAATAGATAACTTTATATACAAATTGTATCTCAGAAGTTATTTTGGTATAACTACCAAATAATTCTATCATAACTTTTGTACTATGTAATTACGCAAAGTAACGCTTAAAGTAATGGCCTGTTACTATTCCAATGCTAGGCATAGGCTTCCTCCCTCCAATTTTATTTTGGAGAGAATGATTGGAGCTAATATCTACTACGCTGCTCCAATGCGGATTGGTAGGTTACACATCCAAAATTCTCTATATGCACGATGTTTTCCTTCACCGAAAAGCCTGTAATGAATTACAACTATCAATTAGGTCTACTTCAATAAATTAATTTAATTTTATCTTACCAAGCTTAACGCTAAATGGTTTCCCTCCAACTCTTATATATATGGTATAAGTAGCCAGACCTCAGCTTTCCACCAGAACAATAATGTATATGCATATATTCGGAATCTCACGAACGGCTAAAACGATTTTCCTGAAATTCAGCACGCAGGAGGTTTTGGAAGAGAAAAACCGATGTAGCTAGGTTTTATTTAAAAAAAATAGTTTTATTACTGTCTTTGGGCTTTAAAAAAAATACAAAAATTCAAATTGAATATATAAAACACTATTTTTTGCCGAAAGCTATCAAGTCAGCGTAGCTTATTCGGGGAACGGGTGATCTCTACAAATGATAATACCTAGCCCCACCTAACCTATAATTTTTTTGTTTTTTTATTGTTTAAAAAATTACCGAGCAAGCCTCGGCCAGGTACTACAACTTAACTATTTTAAAAGTTTTAGTTTAACTTACCGTGTATGTGAAGGTGGAATCTTGCAAGTTAAGTTTAACTCACTTCCCGGTGTCTGATTGAGCTGCAATTTGACATACTAGTTCATTCCTAATGACAATGCATATTTATGATAAGCCTGATCTAATGCTGCTGCTAGGATTGGCTCCAAACGAGGGAACTCCTTAAAGGTCAACAGTATGGACATGACACTTTGTGAAAGCTTTTATTATTAAAACTTTTATTCGTTTAACTTTTTAGGACTTATATTATATTATCTCATGTCAAAGTCCTTATGTCACACATTCTCAACAGCTATCATAATCATTTTATCATTTCCGTAAGAGCGGTCTATCAAAGCACACCGCGACAATACTATTTTTTACCGCTTCCCGTCGCATATGCAAATTGCAACTAAGCTTATGCGTAATGACGTCGTAAATCGTACATGGATTAAGGCATAGACAATCTCTGAGATACACAAAGTTATAAGAAACAGAGCTACATAGACAGGTATTTAAGTTTACTGTTTTATAATTTGAAAAGAAAGAAACCAGCGATCCATACGAAGTAGACAACTTTATTAAAAAGAAGACTAACTGCACTATATTCTTAGGATATAGGTACATCTAATATGATATCTTCAGGTCTTAGAGATACCTACTATACGCTTTTTAGTTAGAAAAGTAAGGTAAGAAAATAAATGCGGCAAATATTGGCTCCTTTTCAACCGTTTTATTGACAATAGTAAATCCTTTACAAAGTAGTTCCAATATAAACCAAATTTTAATCTTAAAAATATATCATCTTGATGTTTAGATTTTCAAAAATCAACGAGTTTCTCGCCGTCTTTTTAGGTAGGAGTATTTTTTTGGACCAATACCAAAGTTGATGATTCAAGTTTCGAACAAAGTAATTATTGAATTAAGGTCTATTTTTTTGTTATCTTTGAAAAATTATAATATTTGTTATTATCTTCATCTTACTAACTTCAAGCTTGCCGTGAAGAATTTGGTAATCAGCATTCAGTTAGCCTTTTCGGAATACTGACTAAAATGAGTCCTAATTTATTTTCTGTGCAGTGCCTTGTAATATTTTACTTGGTTAGATTGCATTTACATCCGTGACTGCAACACCTCACGATAAACTTCAAGGGGAAACCTTTACATTGACAAAAAACCTAGACAATTTCAAGTTAAGCAATTTGAATTCTTCAACAAACTATATTTGTGGGTGGGCGCGTCACCACGTTTACCCAGTAATGATCACAGATGATGCCATAATTACACCTCTGAACCGCATAGTTTCCTCTTTGTTACATCATTTGATACACCGTGTGTGGCGCGAGTACATATTCGGTGCTCGGTGTACCGTTGGATTCACGCTGAGCCACATTGCTTAACTACGATAGACCGCATCACTTGTGAAGACGTTGTGACAAGATTTGTGGTCAATTTAGATTATCTGTGACAGTCTAATCTCTGTAAAGTAAGTATTTTTTACGAACTGACTTTATGTAAATACATAGCTTCTACAGCGTCACCGGTGGTAACGGGCGGGAGTGAAGGTATGGGAGACATATATTTTCATACAGGTAAAGACGAAAGTAGACAAAATGGATCAATAAGATCCAAGTTACCCTACGAGGGATATAGCGAGCAATGTTTGAAGTGATTAATTTAGGAATAAGGAGATTTACAGAAGAAATAAAATAACCGATATAACTCGCGAAGTTGAATTGTAAATAGGAGGGGTATATAGTATGAGGAAATCATGGGCGATGGCGCCCTATAATGCTAGTATGATGACCCCCTGAAAACGCAATGTTGGTGGCGCAAAACGCATTACAAAGTGAACACACCACCTAAAAAAGATTGCAAGGAGCTGTTGGATTTTAGCTTAAAAGATTGTGTGGTGTGTAGATCCATTGAAAATACCTTATACCTATCCAGCAGTGGACAAATGTAGCTTGAGTAAATAGAAATAAGAAACTTAAATTTAAATTTGGCTGTGTTTTGAAAGGCTATTACTACTACTATAATACACAGATAGGATTATGATGTGGGTATGGATGTATGTATTTGGGGTATAGATTTGTAATAATTGTGTTAGGATTTTGAATACTTGAACCTCATTAAAGGCTACCTAACCGTTCCGAGGTGTAATGGTTAGAATTGTAGGTTCACGGGTAGAGGCTTGCGGGATACAAATTTTATCATCAGTAAACTCTATATAATGTGAGTTACTTTACACGAATCCTTTTAGTATAATAATAGTATAGTTAACAATAATCGTTCTTATTGATGTGTCGGTAAACGGTCTGATTGCGAAGAGCCTCGAACAACATCTTCAGAGGCTTTCTCTTAATACTTGGATCAAGTGTCGTATGCAGAAGGCAGTATTGCTCGATACGGCGCGCATGGTGAGGAAGTTCCTCACTTTGGATCCCTAAACACCGGAAGCTCGGGAAGCCCCGCTCCCGGCGGACGATAATTTTTTTATATTTTTAATGCTTTTTTTTCTAATTATTTTGTTTTTTATAATTAGAAATATTTAAAAATGTAAGAGGTTAGGTTTAAAAAACAAATGAGCATAGTACAATATATTTCTTAATATACGTGGGGGCTTTATTTTAGAACTTTTAGGTAAAAGTAGTATTTGGGAAGTTGAGTAAACTCTCGTTAGACTCTCCTCTAATTCCTTCTTGGAAGCGATGACTTTTTATAGGTACTGGCTTCACCTTAGAGCGCGTAATTAGTAAAAATCATGTAACAAACACATAAAACTTTATACAAAACTCATGCTTCTGTTCTGAGATAATGTCTCTGGTAGTCTAGCAAATTATATCCTCGGATACTTAATATTCAAAGCTCTATTTCTATACATTAAGAATGTTAACATACGTATTCATTTTCAACAATTTTACTCACAAGTAATACAGAAAACGAGCTAGTACCCGCATTTATTATAACCAAAGATAGTACTTAAATAATTCTTTGGCATGCCGACGTAATTGTGGTCTAGTGGTCATTAGACAAAATGCTGACAATTACTTCTTATACAATCTGCAGTCGGTCGCTTTGTAACATAAAAAAACATATTTAGAGCCTTTGAAAGTTTACTAACCTCTTAAGGTTTTTAAGCTACTGGTAATTTTTCATTGTAGTTAAATAGTTATTAGCATTGTGGTATTTCCTTCTTAGTTGGCGATTACTTTATAATCCTTAAGCAAGTTTTAAGGTGAATGCTTTCGTCAACTTTATATTTTGTTTTTAAGAAAATAGTTTTTAACTCAAGGGTAATTATCAAACTAAAGCCATATTTTGTCATTTTAATTTTTCTTATATACTTTTGTTCATCAAAACATATATTATGATTCTGCTTAACTTAAATGTACTTTATTTTAGTTACGCAATGTTTCATATTTCAAATAAATCATTTTACGGTATAAAATACAGAAATAAAATATTATTACACATACATTAAATTAATTATCTATACTAATATTATAAAGAGGAAAAATTTGTATGTATGTTTTTAATGTTTTCACATAAAAACTATTGGACCGATTTCAAAAACTCTTTCACCGTTAAAAAGCTGCATCTATACTGAGCAACATAGGCTATATTACATAAAAAAAATAGGGATCCGTAATAAGGTGTAAAAAATTAGTCATAAAAATCTGTCATCGGATGCGCTGCGGAGACCATTGATGATATATTTAACAAAAATAAATCTATAATCCGACTTGGTAGACTTTCCACTGCCATGAGATCGGTATGTACGCGGGGGAAACTGCGGGATATTACTAGTATATTACTAATATTACCTATACATATATTAAAATTGACAAAAATTACACATATATCTTATACTTCCAAGATTTAATTTAATTCTATTCATTATAAAACTAGTTCAAGGCATATTTGTTTAGATACAAAAGAGAAAGATAAGGTGAGTACACATGATACTATAAAGTGATATTACAGCTATCAGTAGTGCTTTGATATTTATATTATAAGATAGAACGAAATGTTTTATCTTTACAAATTAAAAGGTTGAATATTAATTTAATATTTGAAATGCTGATCCAGTTAAAGATTCAGCAATAATCATCACGTTCACAAAAGTTTCTTTTGATTCCTTAAGACGTAGCCAAATCGTTATTAGCTTGTGTCAGTTGCAATGTTTTATATTATTATATCGCGTTTTTATTTTTATTTTAACGAATATGTGCTGACGTCTTAGTAAAAACCTAATATTTATAAATAGAACATTCAAAAAGAACATTTATATTAACATCCATATCTCAAGCAATATATCGCAAAGCAATTTTTGTAGACATTCACCTTAAGAAACGCACAACTTTCGTTTATATAAAACTGGAAGTTTGTTTTCATATGAAGCCGCTGTTTCTTAGAAATATCTGAAGAGACAAATAAAATAGAAGACTTAAGTGGTATTATTGTGCTTTAAACGTTTCTTTAAGTTGAAAAACCTTTTTTTGTGTTTATGTTTGCTCTATCATTCGCTTTAAGAATAGAGTTATTATGTAAGGGAGGGGGGGAGTTAGCCTAAAATATGTGTAAAAAAAAGGAAAATCAAATGAGGCACATTATTTGTCTCTATATTTTTACGCGAGCGTAACAAGTCAACGTTTCCCTACGTTTTTAAATTAAGAACGCTCCAAGAATATTTCACTGCGTATTGTGATTAGAAAAAGATAATTATATGTCTCTCATATTCCCTCTCTTATTATTTGTTGGACACTCGCATTCATAGGCCTGCCTATGATTTCCCTAGTCTAGTATAATAACTCTAAGAGCAAACAGTTTAATAATTTATATCAAACTTTTTACTTGAACCACAGAAGTTAATTCATTCTTTTCTCTAGTGCTGTCTAAAACTAGCAACAGTGAAGTTGTAACCGGCTCCAGTCGACTAGATACGGAATAAATCATGGAGTTTTTATAGAAAAGTAGTAACGCTGTCGAACCACTTCAAAGATTGCCGCTTTAAGGCCAAAGCAGGCGTAAGGTGTTCTTTTGAATAAAATATGGATGATCGTTAACACAATTTTTTTTTGTGTAACTTTTGTTAACAGATCAATATCAATATAACATTTGAATCAAATACACAAAAATTTAATATACACTATATAAAACTTTTTAAGTTCTTTAGTGCAACTTCTAAACTTTCGCGCTAATAAATGAAAAGAAACGGGGACTTTTGGACCCAATTGTTATAGGTTGAGGTATGGCTTGAAAAATGCGGTAAAATGCATATTTTTGCGATTCGAAATATAAATATTAGCGGAATTTGCAATCTGGGAATTTAAAAATCTTTAAAAGTGTGTTTGGCAGAAATAATATAAGTTACCGATTACAATAATCGATTAACGTAAACGAAAAGTTAAACACAGATGTCGAACACGTGAAACACGCGTTCAAACAATTAATCAAACAAACAAACTCTTCAACTATCTCGTTCTTCTTTATATGTAGGTATATTAGTATAGATTTGCTAAATATTTTGAAAATTAAAGACATTAAAGTCAAAGTTGAGTCTTGTTTAGAAATCGATTAATTGTTTGTTTCGTCACTATACTATTTACATTTATTTATATGCTGCTTAATTTATGCTAAAAATATCACATAATTTATAGATTTTACGTTACTTTGCGGAGATCCATAAGACAATTAAAGTAGCGATGGGTGATGTATATAGCCAAACCTATTTATGTGGGAGACCAACTAGAAAAGGCATTGGTTATTTGGTGCTATGTATAAGGACCCTAAATACAGAAATTTACATAGGTGACACACAAGATCATGTAGGCTGAATATCGCCTAAGTTCCATCATTTGAAAAAGAAATATATAATAAAGGTAAAATTATTTTAAAGTATCAGATGACTTATAACGGTGAAAACTTGGTATTTTCATATCATTGTATTGCCGTATTCCTACTAATATAATAAATGCGAAAGTTTGTGAATATGGATTTGTTTGTTATTCTTTCACGGTGAATCCGCTGAACCAATATAGATGAAATTTGGCATAAATATTTCTTATACAACGGAATAACATATAGGCTATAGAAATCCTGTTAATTCTACAGGAATAGAATGAATTGGAAAGCGCCATCTGTTACCAACCTATCATGTCACAAAAGTCCGTGCAAACGAAGTTGCGGGTAAAAGCTAGTTATATATATTTTTTAATGATACATTCGTCGTGTTCTATACACGGAATACTAATTTCTTTTTTTTATAAATGCCACGTCGGCTGCGGCGGTGCCATCAAAGATAGAATTCTTTATTGAACCGAAGGCCGTAAAGGCTTCATTAACGATACATTTGATTTGTTTACAATACTTTTGTAATATGAATGTTGAAGACTTTCTTAACACATAGTTAATTATTTTGACCGGTATTCCTGTTAGTTAGGATGTTTTATTTTTATTTAAGATTAGGTTAGTTAATGTAAGTAAATATTAACTAAATTCGAGAGTGGTTTATTTGTTTGCGGCGACATTGAGTATTATATTGTTGCATTTTTACACCAATAAGTTAGACGCTAAGTGGTAAATTTGACTATATTTCATCAATAATCATTCATCATTATAATTAAGTTAATAATTAACGATTAAGTTTGACATTCAGTAAGACTATAAATAAATAATATTATTCCTATTCTTTACTAAATTCTTGACTCTACTTGACTAAATTCTTCTCGGTAGGAACTAGGAAGGTAGAGTTGATGATTCAAAAGTTCTTCGTATACAAGTTTATTTCAATTTGTTTGTCTGATGTAGTGTTGTTATTTATCAATTTTTATTTATTCAATAGGTTTAAAATTTCTGAGAATATTGGATATATTATGTGGGGTCGACACAACATGTTATCACATGATTTGTCTAGATATTTTACGACCGGCCGCCTCCCTGACTTCATTTTACCTTCGTCGCCTTTTTCGACATCTCGATATGAAATGAGGGTGGTCTATTCTATTCAACCTGATACGACGCGAATTTCTGACGATATAATTAAATAAAAATAAAATGTATAAAACGTATAAAAATGAAGTAAGTAACGGCCTGTTACTATCCCACTGCTGGGCCTAGTCCTCTTTTCTTTTTGGAGAGAAGGATTGGAGCTAAGTCCTATCACGCTGCTCCAATACGGATTTGTAGGTTTCACATATCCCTAGGATTCTCTAGAGATATGCAGGTTTCGTCGCGATGTTTTCCTTCACCGAAAAGCGTGTGATAAATTGTAATTATCCATTAGACATATAAGTTTTAATAGAAAACGTAATATGGGTATTTTACTTTTGCGATAATTATAAGGTTGAATTATGATTTAACAAAAAAAATCAGATTTGAAATGTAAGTTATTATAAGAAAAACGAGAGAAAGCAGCTGGCGGGATGATCTCTCGCGAGCCGCCTCACCGCCGCCGATAGAGTCATTATGTACCATTATTGTGCATATGTTCTGAAAGTTGGCAACTAAACACAACTTGGGTCTAAGGTAGGGCTTCTTAAACTTTTTTATATAGCGACCCCCTTCATGCTTAGGAAATTTTAAACGACCCCCTCCATGTAATGAAATATATAATCATAAATTTAATAAAATCTATTTAATTAAATTTAATGAAAAGGGGTAATGAAGGAACTTAGGAGGAGAAATATCAATAAATCTTTGTGAAAAAAGTTCTTGAAAGGACAGCTGCAGCCATGTAGTTGTATCAATAATGATTGAAAAGTATCAGATCTTTGCGACGCCTTTTGCTTTCAGTAGTCTCGCATCCCCCCTGGGGGTCGAGACCCACAGTTTAAGAAGCCCTGAGTTTAAGAAGCCCTGAAGCCATAGACTCTAAGGCATAGAGTTATAGACTTAGGGGAGCCATAGCCATACCTGTATGGGACAATGACACAGTAAATAATGGAGAGGGAATATGAAACTCGTATACTACTATCTCAGCTTCGTTCGATCCTATGTTTCGTCGCCATAGCGCAAGTTTGCTTGACTCCTCCGATACTAATACCATCTCAATCCATAAGCTTTTCTCATAACGTACTCACCGTAGGCCTTAAAGAGCATCATCATCTTCCTGCCCTTATCCCACACTAAGTGGGGTCGACACAACTTGTTATGAACATGTTATCACATGATTTGTTTACAGGTGAAATCTATGCATTAATATAATGCAGATGCGATATTTTTTATTTTACAGTTCCACTTTGACAGCCACTGGTCATTTGATTAACTCATCGAGCGCGGGGCGGTAGGGTTGATAGGTACAAGTTTTTATTCTTTCCTCCTGTTTTTTGTGTATTTTAAGCTTATTTCTTGCAATCGTGCGTGTCTTGCATGCAAATTTTAATTTAGGCAGCAATAGTTTAAAAATCCTTATCTATGAATTCGTGTAACAATTTCGTGTTGTTTTGTGATAGTTTTTTTGTGCTATTTAATTTATTTATGTAGAAAATTATTTATGTACTATATATTGAGTCCATTTTTTACGCGGATACATTATCGAAATATTTTTGTTATACTTGATTCTTCTATCTTTAATCTAGATTCTTTATAAAAAAAATCATTGTGTGATTTGTGTTGAAAGAAAACTTCGTGAGCAATAAATAAATAAAATAAATAAAAAGAACTTTATTTATCATCATATTTCATACATTTTACATTTTATCAAAATCATCTGAGATTATTTAAAACATTTTTATACACATATGCTGAGGAAAATGTCGTAGACGTTTTTTGAGGCTACGCCTTAGGACTAAGACTGCTGCCAACACAAATTGGCCATTTAAAATTGTCCAAATTGTCCCATCCAATAATAAGTTTTAAACTTTTTATATTAATTAGCCTTAACCTCAAACGTTGATGATATGATTATCAAAATACTATATTACGATTTTAGTCTTTCCACGCGGGCGGAGCCGCTGGCGATTGCTAGTAGCTTATAAAAGATAGACCATATAACACTTTGGAAAGCAACATATACAATCTACCAGCAGTCAATCAATATATATATAACTGACTTTACAAACAACACTACAATTACAGATAGATAAAAGAGTATGTATGATACCTATTCACCCCCTTATTAATTCAACGATGTACTGCCGCCTTTGCAATTAAAATACAATAGCCTTAGCCCTGTCTTTGGCGACGTTTCGGTTAATTACAGGTATCTTTGTTTTGATTTTCGATCGTATTACTATATCTTTAAGGTTCAATTTTACTCAATTATCAAATTTAGTAGTAGTCGAATGATTATGTACTCTATATTAGTTATTTTAAGGTTTATTATTGAATGGTTGCTGTTACAAGGGAAAGGACGCGTGGGCACCAGCGACGCCCACTGTCACACGTGTCCCGGATGTGGATGCTGAAATTGTACCTCTCGTGATGAATACAGTCAATTATATTGGCTTTTATTTTTTTCGTCACGGTTTCCTTTAAGCCGCTAAAACCTTTATCTTTTTATCTGTCTCTTAGAATAGACCTATTTTCTTGTCTTATTTATTTTTTTGTTAGCGCACACTATATACAATACCTAACACGATATAATAGGAATACCACAATTCCCGTTCCGAGATGCACTTCTCTTGAATGACGAACAAAGACTGACTGTCACTGAAACGTTTTATCAATAGGAAGACTCCACCGGAAACAACAACGGCACAGTGTTGCCACCATTTTAATCAAAAAGGGCGCGATACTCTTGTATCATGACTGTGTTGCTATGAAATACAAAGTGGAAGTCATTGGCGACAACATTTTTTATATAATTTATAGATTGCTTTGCGATTTTGCTATGGATTCTATCTTCGAATGATGGTTACGGGGTGAACGATTATTTTTGACATTGTGTTAATGAATACGTTCAGTGCAATAGTGTGGTGTTGTTTATATTGCATGCGTTTCACTTGCATAGGTTTGCATTCTTTTTACTTGCATAGGTTTGCATGCAAAGGAATTGCATAGGTTTGTTTGCAAAGAGACAAAAAATATAAATCAATAATCATCTTAAAAAATTACATGCAAATCATGAACAATATTTAATAGAGCGTACAACAACTACTAATATTATAAATGCTAAAGTTTCTGAGTATGGATGTATGTTTGTTACTCTTTTACGGAAAAACTGTTGGACGGATTTGGATAAAATTTTACAGTAAAAAGGTATAATAACATATAGGCTACAATTTGTAATGATTTTAGGTATTTTTGGTTCCACGCGAGCGAGACCGCAACAATCGTTTCGTCCCGCAACCACAGCAGCATCATCAGGAGATAGATTCCGCGACAAAATCACAAAGGATTATAGCAAAATAATTTCATTATTACTTTTGTATTATGGATCTCCGCAAAGTAACGCCTAATTCTATAAATTAATTGAAATTGTTTGTGACCGCCGTGTGGTATTCGGTTTAGTAGAATAGACCGCCCTCATTCTTACCGAGGTGTCGTAAAAAACGACTAAGGTAAGTTGACGTCAGGCAAGCGGCCGGTCGTAAAAACGCAGCCAAATCATGTAAAAGCATGTATATAACATGTGCCGACCCCACTTAGAGTGGGATAGAGGGAAACTTTATTTTATAATGATTATTTTACAAAGTTGTATGTGAGTTGGTGGAGTAGTAAATAAATAAAGTAGTGACTTTCATACATTATAATCGTTAATATCACATTGAACATATGCAATAACTTTTTTACAGGATCAGATACCGATAAAGTTGTAACGTGTCCTTAGATAATATGATCGATACACCATAAGTTCATTTTCTGTGGGATAGATCATCATTCTCCTGCCCCTATCCCACTCTAAGTGGGGTCGGTATTACATGTTGCAAACATGTTGTCACATGGTTTAGTTACGTATTTTACGACCGGCCGCTTGCCTGACGTCAACTCACCTTAGTCATATTTTATGACTCGGTAAGAAAGAGTCTATTCTACTCAGCTAGATACCAAACGGTTTTCCACTTTTACCACATTCTGTGAGATAAATATATAATTTATTAAAAGCTTATATTTAACTTGCCTTGTCCGTTTGTATGTGAAGGTGGAATTTTGCAAGTAAATTTGACCCATTTCTCGGGGTCTGATTGAATAGAAATTTTACATACTGGTCCAGTCCAGATGACAATGCCTATCTATGATAAGCATGACCTGCTCCAGACGAGGGAAGTCCTCAACAGATAATAATTGACATGAAATTTTGTTAAAAGCTTTTATTGTTGTTGATAACACCTTAAAATATCTATAGGTAAGATCGAATTCAGATAAAAAAGTTTTTATTTACCATCACTAGACAAAACAAATTCCCCTGCCACGTCTGTCTGTCTCTTCGTGATAAACTCAAAAACTACTAAATAGTTTTTTTTTAATAGCGCGAATCATCAGACTGTATGTAGGTACTTTTTGTTGCTTTTTTCAATTTTTATTGCTATCTTTATTTATATTGTCTTGCCATTTAATTTATAAACAAGCTGTTTCCAAGGCTTTGCCCGCGTGGAAATTATTGTCACAAAGTTTTTTCCTCGTAAGTTCCGACCATACGGGAATTCTAGGATAAAAAGCTTATATGTTGCACCATACCATCCTCTATCTGCTTGTGAAAGTCCCATCAAAATCGGTTAATTCGTTCCAGCGAATATTCTACTAATCTTCCTTAACAATTGCAGAATAATTTTTAAGTAAAATACGAACAAAAAGTGGTGGCGGTTCCCTTTTTCAATGTTACATTTTTCTGCATATCTTTTTTGTGATAACTATAGCATTTTTTATAACTCCATTCTTTTATATATGTAGTTTAGTGTGATATTACTGTAAATAAAAGGTTTTTGATCTGACATACAAACAGACTTTTTTATATGTATAGAATACGTATCTTAAACCTCACTACGGGAAAATGCAGGACAACCTCGTAAATTCCAAATACCTGGTAACACTTCATACAGAACAGGTTCTTGTTAGCGCGAATGAAGTTGTTATACGTGATGGCCCTTTGCCCGTTTTTGTTATTATACGCCCTTTTATCCGACGCCAAGCCGACGGTTCAGATCGACGATAAGTCTTGAGTCTACAGATGACATTTTTTTCAGTTAATTAGTAATTATTTTTTATTTAGCAACAGCTAATGCGTATGATCGATTTTTGTTACTTTTTTCGTTAAACATTTCTGTAATATTAAATATATGGGACACTGACACACACGGTCGTCCGTCTCCAAAGTAAGTAACTTTTAATACTTGTGTTATGGGTGACAGACAACTGGTGAATACATACTTATATAATTTTTAAATGCATACTTAAATATAAATATACACCCAGGCTCAAAGACCAACAAATTCTTTTAAAGAATATGTTGGTCCTCGGCGGGAATCGAACCCGCGACCCACGGTGCTGACGGCAGGGTCACTACTTACTGCGCCAACGGGCCAGTCAAGGTAAGGATTCTATAAATAAATATATGGGACAATAACTCATATCGCCCTATCCGAAGAATAAAGTTACATTTCCTATGCTTAAATAAATAAATAAATATAAATAGTTATTCTTGTGTCATTGGTGACATACGACTGTTAAATATATACATATTTATATAATTTAAAATAAATACTTAAATACACCCAGAAGACTAACAAATTGTTTTTGTAAATGTTCGTCCACGGCGGAATCGAACCTGTCACCCGCAGAATTAAAAGCAGGTTGAACCACCGCCAAAAGGCCAGTCAGATTTTTCATGGCTAACACGAAACAAGAGAAACTATTTTTTATCTTTTTTTTTAACCATTAGATCATTGTTCCCATGGAGATTTACACCAACATTGCTTCTTCAATGCAAATAAGTTACAGATACAACCGAAATTGTCAAGAGGTACAGGTTTCCTCATGATATTTTCCTGTGCCAAAAAGCGAAGTAAGAATTTCGAATAGTGAAACAGAATGGCAGATTAATACTGTTCAATGTCTTAGCAAAGACCTCCTCTCTTATTTTCCAGAAAAAGATTAAAGCTTTGGCGAACCAAGCTTATCCAATCCAAATCAGTAGGTTCAATATTAGGAATTTTTCCAGAGAAATTGTAGGGATTGCATGGTCTAACTAATCGGCCTTTGACGCGATGGTTTCCTCGTCGCAAAGCGTATGGCTAATTGTAAATCCAAACCATGAAAATAAATATCTTAGGATTTACTGTGCACCAAATAGACGTGTGAAGCTGGGACAGGTCGCTAATACACAAAGACTAAAACAAATAACAATAAAAAAATATAGTTCTAATAAAGCTGTCGGTACGTACCATCCCGTAAACCTGTCTGCACTACTATTCAGGCTAAGTTCAATGCACTACGCACGCTACAATACAATTAAAACGTTTTTTTGCTTCCTCGAATCATGTTCGTTGATTTAGTTATTAATCCAATTAAAATGGTGTGAACAATCTATTTTTTGTATTAACAAGAATTCTATTCTTTGCTTATAGGCTTCTAAGAATTCGAAAAAAGCCTCCGATAAAAAAAATATAGGATTGAAGCCCTTATTCATGACGTTGTTCTACCGCGGGTTGGCAGATCATAGGAATTTTTTAATAATATGCAGATTTCTCATATTTCTCTGAGATTTTTCAAAACTGTTTTTTTTTAAATTTAAACTATTGTTAGTGGTATACATACTTAATGTATGGAAAACGGCTATACTCATGTCTTATTATATTGAGTGAGCCCGATTAGTTTCCTTGTCTGGGGCCCTAATTCCTGAGCTCTTTATACAGCTTTACCACAGCGGGAACTGCCTTAGATGCCTGTTTGGGATTAGAATCCCGAAATGCAAGGTAAGCTTCACGTCACCATTCAACCAACAATAATTTCAATTGAAATTATACACTCGTTCCTTTACATTCCGGTATTAGCATTGGTAGCCTAATATCAAGAGTTCAAGTGAAGTAGTTTGATATAAAAAAATGATATAAATATATCGGACACTTACACACACGGTCATCCGTCCCCAAAGTAAGTAACTTAATACTTGTGTTATGGTAAACAAACAACTGGTGAATACATACTTATATATTTTTTAAATACATACTTAAATACAAATATACATCCAGGCTCAAAGACCAACAAATTCATTAATAGAAAATGTTGGCCCTCGGCGGGAATCGAACCCGCGATCCGCGGAGCTGAAGGCAGGGTCACTACCCACTGCTCCAACGGGCCAATTTATAAAGAATTCTATTTTATTTAGAAGATTTGTGAATCGTGTTGGTTACGTTTAATAAACAAAATAAAAAAGCATTTGAAAGGTTGAGAGCCATTGCCCGCTGTACCATGAAAGCGGCTGTCATGTCAGGTAGCGGTTCGGTTCCCGGCATGTTTTATTGACCGTGATGATTGATCGCTGAAGGGAAATGATTTATGTTGTCTATGGAAGTATTATATCACCATTGGAACGCTAAAATCTATTCCGTGTCTGCAGAGCTCATTGTTTACAGGGTCTTAGCCTTCGATCAAATTTCTAATCGATCTTAGATATATTAAATAGCTTTTACCCGCAACTTCGTTTGCGTGGACGCCGCGTGATAGATTGATAATAGATGGCGCTTTTGTATGTCATCCAATTCCTGTAGAATTAACAGTTTAACTAACTGTTAATTTATATAACATTTCTATAGCCTATATGTTACCCTGGTGTTCCAGGAATAATTGAGCCAAATTTCATCGATATTGGTGCAGCGGATTGGCCGTGAAAGAGTTATAAACATACATCCATACGCACTAACTTTCACATTTATAATATACTAGTAATATCCCGTGGTTTCACCGGCGTAATTTTTATTTTTTTACACCTTACATTTTTATAATGGTACCCTATTTTTAAAAAAATGTTATATAGCTTTTGTTGCACAGTAAACTAATAAATATACAGTAAAATAATAAAAGTTAATTAACCCGACAACTTCGAAGTCACCTAAGGCTCGAAGCGGCTACAGGAGCCGTGAGGAGTTAAATGACCTCTTAAAGACTGAGAGTGGAAGGACGCGGGAACCCACCACTTAAATATTTTTCCCAAGAAAACCCCCCTCAAAATGTATAAGGAATAATTGTGCCAAATTTCATCGATATTGGTTCAGCGGATTCGCCGTGAAAGATTAACAAACATATATCCATACTCACAAACTTTCGAATTTATAATATTAGTAGGATAGGACTAGTTTTTACACGCGACTTCGTTCAGGCACACCTACTTTCGGATTAATGTCATTTTAGTATGGATATCAGGTTCTTTCATAGTCAATATATTCAAAGTCACCATTCCCAACAAAATGTTACTGAGCACGACATACGAACATTCGGATGTTACCTATTAAGGAAGATGTAATAAACTGTTGGTCCATTTGAAATTTTTTTATCAAATTAATATTAAATTATAAGGATAACTCACTAGGCTACGGTAAATTGTAATTATGCGCTTATTTAAAGGTGAAAAAAAAGTGTGTATTTTCTGTAGTGCATATATATGTATATATCCACCTGCGTTTATCCCACTCTAAGTGGGATCGGCACAACATGTTATTACCATACTGTAACATCATTTGGCTGCGATTTTACGACTGGCCGCCTGCCTGACGTCAACTTACCTTAGTCGTATTTTACGACACCTCGGTACGAAGGAGGGTGTGTCTATTCTACTATACCGGATACCACACGGTGGGTCAACTTACCTTAGTCGCATTTTACGACACCTTAGTAAGAAATGAGGGTGCTCTATTCTACTCAGCCAGATATCACACGGCGGGTCGACTTACCTTAGTCGCCTTTTATGACACCTCGGTAAGAAATGAGGGTTGTCTATTCTACACAGACGGATACCACACGGCGGGTCGACTTACCTAAGTCGCCTCTTACGACACTTCGGTAAGAAATGACTGAATGGCTAATTTTCTGTAGTGCAGGGTTACGGCAAAATAAATAACACATATGTATTACTATTTCAATCCAATAATTCATCCTCACAGTCTATTTGCCAGGTGCTGATCCAAGTTTGTATGGCAAGTGTCTAAATACGTTCAAAATTATTTGTATTAATACATTCAATTATTTATATTAATACATGACCTATTAACCGATTTTATTCCATAAAGTAGTCCATTAATTCAACTAAATTACAAACGATTTTATACTCAATAAATTTATAAAGAATGTTTCGCTGCACATTTCGTTTTTACATTGGCCTTTACGATACCATCTTTATAATGAAAGGTAATGAATATTTTTATTTGTGGGTTGAACACATCTGTCTGTGATCCTATTCCAGCTGCGATATCTTCATTTGGCGGTCGGCAGGTGTCACGTGGTATTGTATTTTGTATCTCACTCACACTTGTGTTATAATATATACACATCCCGCTCGCCTTTGTACCTCATCTCCATAGGAAAGCTTTAACAGGGTCTGTAAGCTGCGTCTTTTTTTTAAGTTGAAGGTTTTATTTATTTCTTGTGAGTTCCTGTTGGATACAAATAAATACATTTGTATAGCGTCGAGAGATTTCCATTTGATTCTCGAACGATAACTGTTTTTACCTTCTCTATGATAATGTTGTAACTTGAATTGCTGATGCATGTAAAATATAAAACAACTACGTTACTAAATAATCATATGCTTTCTAGAAAAGATAAAGAAAATATATTTATGTGAATATTGTTGAATTGAAAGATGTTGTTTCTAAAAACTAATAGTATTTTAACCATCGTACTAATGTTTAAAATACCATTAGTTTTTAAAACAACATCTGTTGTATAATATAAACATTTGAAAATAAAAACTGCTTAAACTGTTTTGACCATAGAGTATGGTTTTGAGAAAAGTCATTAAGATGTCTTTACTCAAAACCATTTTGGTTTAGCTGAGTTTATTAATACCTTATTATTAGTTTAGGTTATAAATCAAATTAAACCAGCCAAAGAATTTAAACCAGCTAAATATCTTGGTAGAAACATATAATTACTCAAATTACTTTGGTGTTATATTTTTAATACATTTACTGTATTCTTGTGCCTGTTATTTAATTATACGGAATTACATAATCCATTGGTATTTATTTTGTTCAATCAAAACTTTTAGTATTTATTCCATTAGGAAAGTTATCACTCAATTTGATTTACACTATGACCCTATTAAGAGCATTAGATACATACGTATTACCGCCACTGTAACTACAGATTTGATAGTATATGTGTTCTAATTTATAAAAATGAGTGTGACAACCGAAAAGGCTGTATCGATTTTAATGAAATTTTCAGACAATCTTTAAAATGACACAGTGGATAACCCTGTGTAAAGTTTGGTGGCGATCGGAGCTTTTTCTATAGCTGTAATTAATATACATATCTTAAAACTAAGTCCAGCGAAGCAGGCTGAACATACTAGTGCCAAATAAAAACTATTCGATTTATTTTTAAATTTAAACTATCGTGAGTAATATTCACAGTTAATGTATAGAACCGGCTATACTCACGTCGTATCGTATCGTATATTTTATCGTAACTATCGAAACTAGTAGGGCTAACCCGATAAAATAAGACGTAAGTATATCCGGTTCTATACATTAACTATATTCGATTTATTATATACAACACTACAATAGTATGCACGAGAGCAGTTTATTTACTAGTAAAAAAAAATCCTAGTAAATAAATCAAAAAGTTTTAATTTAGTAATTAATAATTAATATACTATTAAATGCATAGCTGAGATCGCGGAAATACGTAAGTACGAAGCATTATTTTGCTTACTTAGGGCCTGTTTCACAAGTTACTGATAAAGTGTCGGATAGTTAACCGACAAATAAACTAAGTAGCAGATAAATATCTCTAAAAATTAAAGAAAAATCGCGGCCATTTTGAAATAAGTATTTACTATTCAGCATGAGCATGATCTACCTGTTAACTTATTAGGGACTTTAAGTGCTGAATAAGCCTATCAGAAACCTGAGAAACGGAAATATGTGTCAGATATGTTCCGAATTAGTTAACTAACAATATATTGGTAACTTGTAAAACAGGCCCTAAGTGTTGAATAAGCCTATCAGAAACCTGAGAAAAGGAAATTACGAGATATGTGTATATGTTCCGAATAAGCTAACTGACAGTTTATTGGTAACTCGTGAAACTTGTGAAACAGGCCCTTAGACAAGTCTATGAACATAAACGATTTAGTTAGAAAAATAAAGTGAATCTCAAAAACGGGAGCTGTCAACATGCCACAGGTGAATGTAGATTATGCTACATTAAAAAACTTTTCCCTGATACTATAGCTCTTATATCGTAGACGCTAAGATTATTTGCTTTCTAATGTTATTTTATGGGAAGCACCCGTATTATTGTAGGTGGTAAGCTTTGTTGACACAGTTCTTAGCAAATGTTTATAAAGAACGGAGTCAAACAGTCACGTAATCTTTGTAATGTTAGCTAGATTATAGTGAAATGGAGACGTTATTTAACTCTGTGTACACATTTCCCGTTATGTTATCTATTCAATTTAAACTAGGGTATTTTTTTCGTATTGAGTTATAATCTATCGCTTTTTTTTTCAATCGACGATGTTTTTACAAGCTTTAAAAAATCTACGTCTAATCGATGCAAATTACGAATATATTTTTTAAGCATTTTGAAGACAAACGACTGTACCGAATTACTCACTGATAAGTTGTATAAACGTATTTTTAAAGCCGTTATGGTGGAACGGTAAAAGCTCGTTTCCATTACTAAGGGTTTGTGGGTTCAAACTTCGGTAATGGTACTGCGATTTTTCAATACTAATTTATTAATGTTCAATTAAATTAGCCGTGTGGTATCCGGCTAAGTAGAATAGACCATCATCATTTCTTACCAAGGTATTGTAAAAGGCGACTAAGGTAAGTTAACTCGCCGTGTGGTATCTGGCTGAGTAGAATAGTGGTCTATTCTACTCATTTCTTACCGAGGTGTTGTTGTTACAATAGTTCCAGCGAGTTATCCGTGAAAGCTTTATTGACTGAGAGACTAACAGACTTTCATATTTATGTATGGATGTCTATATAAATATCAATTATGTATGGATTTATTATGTATGGATGTTTATATAAATATCAATCGAGAAAATTGAAATTCGAAAAAAGAACATTCCACGTCCCGTATATTATACGATATCATCAGCACTCAATAAAATGTATCACATCACTCATCAAGTCGATATCGATCATGACTTGAACGTAACTTTTTGCCGCGTCTCAAGGAGTTATATAGAACTCGTTTATTATCTATTATCTCTATTATTAATTAAAGTGAAGACATAATACTGAATTAGTGATTATACGTCTTGTCTAGTAAAAAATAATCTAATCTGTCAAAGATTGGGATGCACTTCTATTTTTCTTTATTTGCTTTTCATGTATATTTTTTGTTTATGGCAAACGATTATCTTGAATAGAGTCATAGAGTTCTTATACTAGAGTAGGGGCCTAAAATACTATAATAGGAATAGTGTAATAGGAGTAGCCTAAAATGTTTCCATCGACAACAAAGATAAAGCAAATGAGACTCTCTTATTTATGTGTTTTTAGACAAAAGTGAAGGTGAAAAGAAGAACATGAGTTTTATCTTCGCTCTCATTATTTGTTGCGACACTCACAAGTTTGTCTATGACTTTGGCCCAGTTATCATTCTCCAGTATGATAACTGGGCCAATAAAGGCTACAAACCTATATATTCACAGAAATCACAGATGAAAATAAAGAATTAAGTATCAGTGTAACATATATTATAGAAATGGCTTTGCGGAATCTCATAATACAAAAATTATGATAGAATTATTTTGCTATAATCCGCGTTTGTTAAATAAATTCATTTTATGCTAACTGTAGGAAGTAGTAGAGACCGTTCTCATACCTTATGTAGGATTAGTTAGCGCACGTATTGCAACGCACCACCAGCAACAAAACACTACACAAGCACTACACACATTCACCACGACAATCTCTACGACAGTCTCGCCCCGTAACCTAAGCATCATCAGGAGATTGGTCCCTCAAAATCGCAACGCATTGCGATTAACAACCGCGGATTATAGCAAAATATATCATAACTTTTGTATTACTGTAACATTAGGGACTTGTTCTATGCCATGTAAGCTTATTAAGGTAGTCTCTCTATTTTCAAATGCAAATTCTAATTCAAAATATTCTTTATTCAAATAAACTTGTAAACAAGTGCTTTTGAATCGTCAACTCTACTGCTGGTTCGGAAAGCTGTTCCTACCGAGAAGAACCAGCAAGAAACTCGGCGGTTGGTTTAAAATTCTTAATGTTAGTTACATTTAATCGTTTCTATCTTGTACAGGGTCGAACAATATCTTGATTCATATTTATTAAAATATTTGGAAAGGGCCCATATGGAATAGCTTACAAGAAGGCTAAGGTAACATAATCAAAAGCATGATTCATCACTTAAGTTATAAGATGGTGATGTAAATCAGAAAATGAAGGAGGCGCGGCCGGATTTAGTTATGAATTTAAATTAAATTTGACTTATGCGATATGAAATCGTTTTGGATCTATTGAGAATATGCTCAGTGGCAAGAGCTATTATATATTTTCATGTTAACTTAAGGTTTTAAAATGTATGGGTATTAATAGGTAACGTCCTTATAATCATCATTCTCCTGCCCTTATCCCACTCTAAGTGGGGTCGGCACATTTGACTGTTTGCACGTTGCACGTTTTGCACGTTGGCGCAGTGGATAGTGACCCTGCCTTCAGCTCCGCGGGTCCGGGTTCGATTCCTGCCGAGCGCTAACATTTTCTATAAATTAATTTGTTGGTCTTTGAGCCTGGGTTTATATTTGTATTTAAGCATATATTTAAAAAATATATAAGTATATATTCACCAGTTGTCTGTCTATCATAACATAAGTATTAAGGTACTTATTTTGGAGACGGACGACCCTGTGTGTAAGTGTCTCATATATTTATTTTATTTTACATGTTATAAACATGTCGTCACATGATTTGGGTACTTATTTTATGATCGGCCGCCTTCCTTACGTCAATTTACCTTTAACGCCTTTTGCGACACCTGGGTAAGAAATGAGGGTGGTTTATTCTACTAAGCCGGATACCACATAGTGGGTCAATTGACTTTAGTCACTGTTACGATATCTCGGTAAGAAATGAGAGTGGTCAGTTAAAAACAACAAGCGTAAAATGGTCCTTCGATTTTCAAAATTACATTAATATAACCTGCCGTGTGGTATCCGGCTGAATAGAGTAGTACTACCCTCATTTCTTACTGAGGTCTCGTAAAAGGCAACTAAGGTAAGTCGACCCGCCGTGTGGTATCCGGTTTAGTAGACTAGACCACCCTATTTCTTAACGAGGTGTCGTAAAATACGACTACGGTAAGTTGACGTCAGGCAAGCGGCCGGTCGTAAAAACGCAGCCAAATCATGTGACAGCATGTTTATAACATATTGAGCCGACCCCACTTAGATTGGAATAAGGGCAGGAGGATGATGATAAATATAACTGCACAGACCGACAAGATTATAACAGGAAACATGAGACGTGAGAACAATATATATTAAGGCCAATCTCAAGGCTTCTCCTTCGATAATTGAGACGTCAATTTTTTTCAAACGGTCGCTTCGGGTTTTTTAATATTTATAATGCGAGCCGTCCGTAATTTAGTTTTACTTCTCGTATCTCGAGGATATATCGTGGTCAGGGTTGTCAACACGTTCATTCGGTTAGGTTTTATTAAAACAGAATAGTTTCGTTTATAGATTTAAGAAAGACTAAAGTAAGTCACTGCAACTGTTCATATAGCATATATTATACATATATTATAACATACTGATATATTGTTATTTTTAGAAGGCAGAAAATATATTTTGTTGACAACTTTCTTGCTTCTCCCTTCCACCTTCTTTGAGTTACATATAGCACAAAAACAATACATACTTTATACATTATTGGCTGATGGAATGTTCCCGATTTGACTCGGCTAGGAATTCTATGTTAAATTCAGTGAGCTTGAACAAATTGTAAGTTGATGTCTTCCATAGTATATAATGCTACATCTGGCCTCTGTTTCTATACGGATGTGAGTTCTGGACCGTAAAAGAGGATCTCAGGAAACGTATAGAAGCATTCGAAATGTGGGCATACAGACGTTTGATGTAAATATCGTGGACCCAAAAAGTAACCAATGAGGACGTTCTACGGCGAGTCGGATAAAAACGCAAACTTTTCCCAATCATTAAACAACGCAAAGTTGCATACCTGGGCCTCGTACTCAGGCATAGTCGATACGGGCTATTGCAATTGATAATGATGGGAAAAGTTGCTGGGAAGAGGAGACCCGGTCGTAGAAGGAAATCATGGTTACGAAACATCCGAGAGTGGACGGGAATCAAGAGCGAACTCTTCCGTCTGGCCATGGATAGGAGGGCGTATGCAGAGCTGACTGCCAACCTCCACTAGTTGGAGAGGCACTTAAAGAAGAAGATAGTATATAAAATGATTTTTATTGACATAGTATATAGCTGATTCGGAGAAAGCATGCAATTTTTTTGTTTGTTTGTTTGTTTAATTTCTTTATTGTACAAAAGTATAAAAAAACGTACATAGCTCAGAAATATATAAAATAAAAATTGACTTATCCCAATAAGGGATCTCTTCCAGCCAACCTTTGAGCTCTGAAAGGACAAAATAACAATGTAATAGGCGGGGAATGCCACGAAAGGACACAAATATATAAATAAAATAAATATTACTTAAGACATATACTCGATTAGTCAGCATTGTCAGTGATAACTATCTTGTTCATAGTATTTTATGACTCTAGTGTAGAGTTTTTAGTTCAGTTAGTTACTTAAGTTTTAGGGTATAATAGGGTTGACATACACATATAGTGTAAAAGTTCTTTAATAAGAGAATAAAAATAAAAAAAGTTTATATGTTGTGGTAATGTATTTACTTTTAAAACAAAGCGTAACTAGTAAATCATCATCTTCCTGTCCTTTTCCCACTCTAAGTGTGGTCGGCACAACATGTTACAAACATGTTGTCACACGATTTGGCTGCGTTTTTACGACCGGCCGCCTGCCTGAAATCAACTTACCTCAGTCGTATTTTACGACACCTCGGTAAGAAAGAGGGTGGTCAATTTTACTCAACCGGATACCACACGGTGGGTCAACTACCTTAGTCGCTTTTTACGACGCCTCGGTAAGAAATGAGGGTGGTCTATTTTACTTAAACGGATACCACATGATAGGTCAATTTACCTTTGTCGCCTTTTACGACACCTCGGTAAGAAATGAGGGTGGTCTATTCTACTCAGTCGGATACCATACCGCGGGTTGACTTACCTTAGTCGCCTTGTACGACACCTCAGTAAGAAGTGAAGGCCTATTCTATTCAGGCGCATAACACACATTTTTAATTAAAATAAGACAAAATTCGATCTATTTTATTAAGTTTCTTTGTATGAACCCTAATCGCAGTCCGTTTCTTGTACAGATTAATGTGGATTCCAACATGTTCTAGTTGATAAAAAAAGGAATATATTAATACTAGCATTTGAACATCAATTTTTTTACCATTTTGTTATATACATATTTTTAAATCGGTTTTATATCACTTAGTAATTAGAATAAAATTAGAATTATAAAGTAATGATGGATGAAGTATGGAAACAATCATAACTATTATATATGAAAGTTTATCTGTCTGTATGTTATGATGCCACGGCTAATTTGCTGGAGCCACATTGATGACATTTAGTACAATTAAAAAGCATGTAGGTATATCAGGTTACAGCCGTGTGGTATCCGGCTGAATAGAATAGTACCAACCTCTTTTCATACCGAGGTGTCGTATTAGGCGACTAAGGTAAGTTGACCTACCGTGTGATGTCCAGCTGAGTAGAATAGACCAACCTCATTTCTTACCGAGGTGTCGTAAAATACGACTGAGGTAAGTTGACGACAGGCAGGCGACCGGTTGTAAAAACGCAGCCAAATCATGTGACAGCATGTTTATAACATGTTGTGCCGACCCCACTTAGAGTGGGATAAGGGCAGGAAGATGATGATTTACGCTTATTTAATTTCGAAGCCTCGTTTAGCTCTTTTAAATAGATTCGTTTTCAAAAGGTTTCCTTCATTACGACGGCTACAACGTCCTTCGTCTTCTCTTAATAGTGGATTTAGTGCACTTATAAAGTTTTATTTGTCGATGAGCAACATTTAACTACAAAAAAATATTTATAGAATCGTGAACAATTTAGACGTCACTCAGAATTAAAGACCTTTTGCTTTTGTGAAATTTTCATGCTCTTTTGTTGGTTGAACGTCTGCAACGCTTTTGAAGACTTTAGCCCTTTCAAAGAGCCCATTGCTTTGTGCTTAAAACGATCCAAAAAATCGAAGCTACTCGTTTTTGTCGACAGGTAATTTATGGTTTGGTTGTGCGAGTAATGTTTTTTATTACAGTATCAAATAATTGTAGTTGTACTAAATAATATATTTATAATAAAAAAAAAGTTGGCGCAAACTGTCACCAGGTGTTGCTGAATAAATTAGTTGACTTTATAATAAAAGCTCTGATACATAATTTATAGAATTAGGCATTACTTTGCGGAGGTCCATAGTAAAAAAGTAATGAGAATATTATATTGCTATAATTCGCGATAAAAGAAAATATATGTAATGCTAAATGTAGTGTGAATGTACTATTCGTTTTCATACCTGATACATGTAGAATTTGTAAGAACTCATGCACTACCCGACACCGATAACACAACAATAACCGAACCGTAACCGAAGCATCGTCAGAAGATAGACTCCACGACAAAATCGCAAAGCGTTGCGATCTGATACAATAAGAAAGATGGAGTGTACGAAACTAAAAAAATGAAACATCTATCTATTATAGACTATACCGATTTTCTCGATACAAACATATAAAACTAAGCCTACCGCCATTATATGTGATCGAGCATTTCAAAGTAATCCCCGACTTTTCTGTCCCTTTCTGTGACTGTACCCATGTCCCTATGTCCCTATGTATGCTTATATCTTTAAAACTACACAACAGATTTTGATAGAGTGATTGAAGAGGAAGGTTTGTATGTATAATAACATTCAATATGGAGTAGAGAAATACTGTCATTTTTGAGGTTTCTAATGTGGTCGTAAATAATTTTTTTTTTCAAACGCAGGCTGAACACTACGAGAATCTTAATCAAAATAATGTACTAAGTATTTGTACACCTTAAAAAGGTCTATAGAAAACTCCGCGATGGTATATGTCCATCTCTTAAGGGTAGCCCATAAACTAATTGTAAAAATAAAATACATAGGGAAAAATGTAAAAAGTAAATAACTAAATATGTAGTATAAGAATTTAGATATTCCAAAGATAGCAGGAAATCTTCATGGTACTTAGGAGAGGGAATTGTTTTACTCCAAATTTAACGCGTGCGGGCTACGGGCAATAATGAATAAATCAAAACTACTGGATCGATTTTAATCATTTTTTTCACTGAATGACAAGGGCTATATATTTTATAAAAGTGCAAAGCCGGAGCGGGCCGCTAGTTTTCATATATTTTAAAATTACCGTTGAACTTGCTGATCAGCTAGAGACATCTAGTGGTTGATAATTTAACAACGTAGTAGAAAACTATTACTTTTTTATAGCTATGTGTAAACGCATGATATTTTAAGATAAGTGAATATAATTATATTTTAAAAGCGTATGAATTTTTTATTTTATTTTTCAGGGCCGCAGAATTTTTATGTAAATCATAAAGCATTAGTTAAGTGCATCAATTTTGATATGAACGCATCAGTATATTATTATGACAACACGCAAAGTCAAGTCGTCACTTTATCCCCTGACATTTCAGAAATTTGACAGTTCATCGTTTTATTCACAGAATAAATATTAATATGTATTATTGACTTTAATTTTATTATGTAAAAAAGTAAATCGTTTCTCGATTGTATGTAAATAACAACGAAAACGTTTAAATGTGGTGAATATCAAGGTTATTATATAATTTTTTACGAAAGTTTTTTTTTACATAGCTTGCGTATTGTTGATTACTTTTACTTTTCTTGCATATTATTCCTAAATTGACCATCTGTACCTTGTATATTAAAGTTTATTATTGTGCGTGTTGGTTCCAGTTAGTATTATATTGTTTCAGCACATAGCAAAGATATAGGTAATAGTTATAATTATTCTATAAGTAGGTATTTCGGGGGTCAATGTCGATTTTGACCAATTTAAAAACATTGCTTCATTGTATAGCTAAGTAGATCTGTAATTATTCATTTTAAGCTACTTTGTTGCAATGTCTGCCAAAATCCTGACTAAAATCCTTTTTATAGTAGAGATATATATATAATATTATTTAAACTTTATAAATAATTTTTATTTTACAGTTCACATGTAACATGCATTTTGAGTGAAGCAAGATAACAGTTGTAAAATCCAACGAAATCGTGTCATATATATTTATAAAAAATGAGTAATTCAGGAGGGGCTAATGTAGCAAACAATCTACCACCTGGAGTCAATCCAGAGAATAATATTCAACCTGGTGGACCAATTATCAACCAAGCAGTGAATAGAAACAGAAACAATAATCAGAATCCCTTGTTCAGTGTAAGAGAGAGATTGTTCCATGCTTTATTTTTCAAATTTGCTATAGCATACGCTCGTACATTCCCCCGGCCTGTGAGAAGATTTTTTGAGTTCCTAGTGTTACTGAAAGCACTTGTTGCATTCTTTGTCCTCATATACATACATATGGCATTTTCAAGAGCGCCCACAACATGTTTAAATCATGTAAAAGAGTCATGGCCAAGAGATGGTATTTTGAGAGTGGAGATATTAAAAAATCCAGGCAATGATTATACTATTGAACAGAGTTATGCTAAGGAGAGAAAGTTGAAGAAGGTTAAGGAGGAATTTATGTTGGGAATGCTTGCAACAGAAGGGTAAGTTTCAAATAACCTTATAATATTATAAATGAATACACATTTAATAACTTTTAGTATTAAGTGCTACTACATAACATTCTATAAATAAAATTAATTATAATATTATATTACTATAATAAATTAATATTATTGATACTTTTGAGTTCACATTTCTATCAAAAATTCTTTTGTTTTTGTTGTATTTTTGATACTCATTGTGTTGAATCATTGAATCTGTTGTTAAAACGTGTTTACTGTTACAAATTACTCTATCCCTTGGAGGAAATATTTAGTTGTGATTTTTAAACCTCTCAATAGGTTTTGTTAAATGCTTTATATCTAGCAAAACAATTTAAAAATGCATTAACATTCTTCTTTTATCCATATTTGTTTGATTCTATTTTTAATGAACTAGATCTAGACCATGATTGTTCTATAGAGCTTACTGTACTTTCTACTAGATGACTTAATATCTAAATGAGAAATTATTCTGAGTAGTTACTGATGGCTGCTCCAATCTAGACAAATTTATCCAAGAGAACATCGTCGTTCTTCAGTTATCAGTTGTCTTAGGCATTTCTATAACTGCATTTTATGCGTCTGATTTTGTTCCTGTATCTTTAATTCGAAGATAGTGCTGAGCCCCTTCAGCAATGTGCAATCATAGTTGAAGATATAAACAGATCCAATTCACTTCAAAATCACAAGATTTTTGTTAAATTTAATGAAAAGTGTAGTAAAAATATTTGCAAAGTATTTAAATATAAATAGAAAATCAATATGTACTTGGTGCTGGCAATAAATGTAGGTCAAGAGCTGCTTTCAACTATATTCTATTTATAACTAATAGCACTGAATTGTGACAAATAGATTTGAAATTCAGTAGTTTTTTGACATCCGGCTAAGATGTGCCATTCATATGTTTATTTCTGTATTATTAGATTTTTGGTTTACTGATAACTATCATATTAAACTAAGAAAACAATGGAGACTTATGTAGATTAATATTTCTTATCATTCTCTTTCTATTTGTTTAGATAATACTTTTTTTTGCACCTTTAAAGGGATTGGGTTTTAATAGAGATAAAAAAGAAACTTAAGGAAATTGCATGTTTATTGTTAATTGGGTTACACAATGTCATGTTTTCTTTATTGTTGAGTTCCTTTAACATTCGAGAAAGAAATTTAAGAATACTTACATTATAATCCAATAAAATTATAGCCCAATATAATTGCTTATGTAACTGTAGGGCTTCATTTATGCTTTTGCGGCTTTACCAACATGTTTCTTACTAAATACTTACTAATTTAGAAATTTACAGCTATTAAAAATTGGTTTTGTATTTGTTCAAAATTAGAGTAATTCTTTTCAATATGCATGGCTTAATAAAATTGGGTATAGGATACTGGTTTGGAGATGCTAATGAGCTTCATAGTATTTTTTTAAACAATTTATTAACACTTATTAGTCAGTAGTAATGTTAATATGGACGGTAAATTTTAAATAGAGGCTAACTTTAAATTGTTAATGTTCAATCCATTAACCAGAATTTCAATTCATGCCCCTGTTAAAAGATGTACAATCCCAAATAAATATGTCGTAATCAGTAAAATGTCAGATGTTATTTCCTAAGTTGTTTATTTACCTTTGGAAATGGGGTCGCCAATATAATAGGATAAAAGCTATAAATAAGCTCATTGGCATTGTCAAGGTCAATTTCGTTCCAAACGTGGGCTATTTACTTGTGGCGTATCCAGACATAGTGGCGCCCTCCCGCAGCGTAATGAAATACGCACTTCCTGTCTGTTCCAGTCCCCTCTCCTACCCCATTGCCCCCTCCCCTACCCTAGTAACCCCCTCCACCTCTACCGACATACTCGTATTTTTCTATCGTAAGCAGCTAAATTCGAACTAATAAAATTAGCATTTTCGAGAAATACAGTTTTATTTTACACTTAACACACAGTCGTCCATCTCCAAAGTAACTTCATATTTGTATTATGAAAGACAGACCGGTGAATATATACTTATATAAGTTTTAAATACATACTTAAATACAAATACACACCCAGGCTCGAAGACCAACAAATTCATTTATAGAAAATGTTGGCCCTCGGCGGGAATCCAACCCGCGACCCGCGGAGCTGTAGGCAGGAGCTGTAAACGGGCCAGTAGAAACAGTAAACAATGAGTGACCAATAAGTACTCAGAAAAAACTAAGAAGGGAACAATTAATTGGTAGAGTTTCTTGCGCTCTCTCTCTTTCTGCTCTCTTGTTCTTCTTGGTAGGAACAGCTTTTCACGCTAGCAGTAGAGTTAAGAATTACAAAACACTTGAATACAGAATTTTGTGATTTTGATTTTCAATAGGCGTGGTGTGGAATGGGACGTATTCAAATCACAATATGAAACAGCTGAACACATATGGCATTGTTTTATTGTGACTTGATTTTTACTGTTTTAGTGATGAAAGCTACGTTATTGCTAAAGAGTCGATTGATTGATTGATCGAGTGATTTTCTAATGAGTTTGTGTGTGTGTGTGTGTGTGTTTGAGAGAGAGAGAGTGAATGAGTGTGAGAGTGAATGAGTGAGTGTGTGTGTTGAGCAGATGATTTCACACAAAAAGTACTGGATCGATTTTAAAAATTCTTTCACCATTGGAAAGCTGCATTTTTACTGAGCAACATAGACTATATTACATTTTTTAAAAAGTAGGGTTCTGTAATAAAAATGTGATGTAGGTGTAAAAAATTAGTCATAAAATTCTGTCATCGCGTGCGCCGTGGAAACTATTGATGATAGAACAAAATAATGTTCTACAGTATTATAGAACGTATCAATATCTACAAAAAAGTCCCTGATACCATAAATCCAACAACTACAGTTATGCTAATATAACTACTTTTGACATTGTATATGTTGATAAAAGTTCCGACATTAATCAAACCATATTATTAATATCTGTGTATTAATCATTATCATATTAAATATTTTATTAAAAGCCGTTTTAATACCTGTAAAATATTTTTTAAATGATTAAAATTGGACATTCCAATCAAAAGATGTAACGAATTTAAAAATGTCAATCTAAAGAACTCCTTCCTCCTTCTGCTCTTATGCTACTCTAAGTGAGGTCGACGCAATATGTTATAAACATGCTGTAACATGATTTGGCTGCGTTTTTACGACCGGCCGCCTGCCTGACGTCAACTTACCTTAGTCGCCTTTTACGACACCTCGGTAAGAAATGAGGTTGCTCGATTCTACTCAGCCGGATACCACAAGTTGGGTCAACTTACCTTAGTCGCCTTTTACGACACCTCGGTAAGAAATAAGGGTTTTGCTATTCTACTTAGCAAAATAATGCCATAACAAATTCATTGTAACGTCCATTATAACAGGACTTTCTACTGCCATGAGATCGGTGTGTACGCGGGTGAAACTATTGCTATTGTATTGTTATATACTCAAATATAACATACAGTATAAAAATACATTAAAAATATTGTTTTTACTCCTTGGAGAGGCAAATGAACTCTATTGTTTATACTTATTATCGCTCTTAATGTTTATTTTTTATATCGCGTTTAAAATTGCTTACATTATAATTGTTCATTACTTTTTATCTGTAAAAGCCGTGATTTTCAAACAGTGACAACATGTGACCGCTAATCGTGGTCTACTCATAGAATTATAATACTAGAGTAGGAAAGAGTGCCCTGTTACAATAAAGAGAAAGCGAATGGGAGTGTATCTATAAGATATATATCTGTCTCTGTTTTTTATGTGTGATTAGACAAAGATAAACATACGAGTTTCACCTTATTGGTTGTGTCATTTACAGACCTGCCTCTGGCTCGCCTGCTCTAGTATAATAACTCTATGGGACTCCCATGGTCTCTAGATGGGATGATATTTTTGATTTTACCATATACATGAGCTTAATTTGTGTTTTCATATTTATCTTGCGTAAAGGATAATTTCGTGAGGAAAATTACATTTCAAAGACATTACTCTTTGGTTATGTGTTATTTAACTATAACTTAGATATTATTTCTTACCGAGGTATCGTAAGAGGCGACTAAGATAAGTCGACCCAACGTGTGGTATCCGGTTGAGTAGAATGGACCACCCTCTTTCTTACCGAAGTGTCGTAAAATACGATTAAGGTAAGAAGACGTCAAGCAGGCGGCCTGTCCTGAAATACGAAGCCAAATCATGTGACAGTATGTTATGTCGACCCCACTTAGGGTGGGATAAGGGTACAAACGATAGTTTAATTAGCCTATATTTTCAAATAATATTCTAGCAGTTTTGCAGTGCCTAAAAACAGGGATAAAACAATAAAACCTATCTTGATTGATTTATTGCCCCCGAAACCCCTACATAAATCACCCCTACATAAAGTTTCATGAAAACCATTGCAGCCGTTTCCGAAATTCAAAACTCATTTTATTTGTGTAACTTTATATTAAATAACATAAAATGCATATCGTTCATTTCAGATTCGTTAATATAGAATCATCAACTAATGAAGATATAGCGGAAGATGAATATTTACGTGACGGTACAGATTATGGGAACATCACGCGAGTTCACGATGAGAATGAAAACTCTCCCGATCAAGTTATAGAGACAAGTTACTTTGTGGATAGTAAACCGGAGTTAGACGATGGACAAGTTGATTTCAACCAAACGATTGTTCCTGGCGCTGAAATTGCACCGACATCCTCAATTTGGGAAGGCATAATGGGCCTTGTGGAAGATATAGATAGGGAATCTAAGCTAGTCGATGTGAGTATTGCTTCATTTAAGAAAAAAAAAATGATTTGCGTTCTATCCCTTCTAATATTATAAGTGCGAAAGTCTGTGTGTTATGTTTTCACGTCCAATAAGTTGAACGAATATTGATGAAATTTGGCACATTTGATGCTTATATACAAACGCCGTGTGGTATCCGGCTGAATATAATAGTACTACCCTCATTTCTTACCGAGGTGTCGGAAAAGGCGATTAAGGTAAGTTGACCCACCGTGTGGTATCTGGTTGAGTAAAATAGACCAAACTCATTTCTTACCGAGGTGTCGTAAAAGGCGACTAAAGTAAGTTGACCCACCGTGTGGTATCCGGTTGAGTAAAATAGACCACCCTCTTTCTTACCGAGGAGTCGCAAAATACGACTAAGGTAAGTTGACGTCAGGCAGGCGGCCGGTCGTAAAATACGTAGCCAAATCATATAACAGCATGTTTATAACATGTTGTGTCGACCCCACTTAGAGTGGGATAAGGGATGATGATGATGATAATGCTTATAATGCTTATATACCAGCGTAACATATAGGCTATAAAATACTGATGTTTTTCTACGGGAAAAGAGGAGAGAGAAGAAACGCTGTTTCTTATCAATATATAAATTTTTTATTCATTATCTGTGAAAGTTGTTTGAAAATTAAAGAAATAGGTTCTATATTAAGCTGTTTGATTCGAAAAAGTTCTTTTAAGAAAGTTGTTATATATTTCGGTTTTTGTGTATTTGATAAATTTATCTAAAATAAATAAATAGATTAATTTTTGTAATATGTGACTAAATCTCTCTCGTTCTTTTGTTGCAGGAATCCCTCGATGAGTCAGCAGCAAATGATTCTTCAAAAGGTATGATTCCATTGTTTTTTACAATTTGCCTGTGTAAATAAAATTTATTTAAAATTATGCAAAGTAAACGTATAAGCTATTGTTGTGAGTTCTTTAAATGACTTTTTTCTATAACACTAATAGTAGTTAAGAGAATTAATAGTTATTTAAGACTTATAACAACAGTGTGTTTTTTTTATAGTATCACACGAGTGCTATAAGACCAAGTTATGTACAGTGTCAAACACTACTTTATCTACTCTCATACTATATGTTTTTACACAAAAACTTCTTTTTACAAACATCACCAAAACTTTGTTTAAATATTGAAAAGATTTTTTAAATGTCAAATGTAAGCGCCAAGGCGCAAACATCGGTTGCGCATGCGTGTTGCGTCGCCGCGGACTCGTTCATTGAAACCTATTTTTTTAAGGTAGAGGTTCAACCTCCTTGGTCCAGCTGGATGTTGTATAGGTGTATCATTATGATTAAAAAGTTATATTATGATACAGGAGTCCATACAAGACCTGTATCGTAATAAAACTTATTAATTTTTAATTTTTGGCCTGTACGTAATGTTTGTCATAAGAATTTTGGTTTCAGTTTTATAATCTTTGTATTATAGTATCAGAGTAGATAAACATTTTAAATGGTTGAAGTTAATGACTGGCCCGTTGGCGCAGTGGGTAGTGATACCGCTTTCAGGTCCGCGGTTCGCGGTTTCGATTCCCGCCGAGGGCCAACATTTTCTATAAATGAATTTGTTGGCCTTTGAGCCTGAGTGTATATTTGTATTTAAGTATATATACAAAAAAAAATAAGTATATATTCACTAGTTGTCTGTCACCCATAACACAAGTATTAAGTTACTTACTTTGGGGACGGACGACCGTGTGTGTAAGTGTCTCATATATTTAAAATTTATTTAATGACGAAAAAATAATATGCATAAGTTCAAAATATTCTTTATTCAAGTAAACTTGTAAACAAGTGCTTTTTAATTGTCAACTCTAGTGCTGATTTGGAAAGCTGTCCTAACGAGAAGAGCCTGGTAGAAACTCGGTGGACTTAAAAAAAAAAGATTCTTATAAGTAGTTACATTTTGTCATTGCTATCTCGTATACGGCCGAAGAGTAGCTATATCCACCCATATGACAGCTTAAAATTTTATTTACTTTCTATTTCTATTTTAGCAGTTTTTTTAGTGTCTAAAAACAGGGATAAAACGCGATTTTAGATCAATTTTTCTCCCCCAAAACCCCTACATACTGAATTTCAGGAAAATCGTTACAGCCGTTACTGAGATTCCGAAAAAAACGTGCTAAATAGGAAAAATAGAAATAGAAAGTAAATAAAATTTTTAGCTGTCATATGCAAAGCTGTGACATACGCCGTGTGGTATCCGGCTGAATAGAATAGTACCACACTCATTTCTTACCGAGGTGTCGTAAAAGGCGACTAAGGTAAGTCGATCCGCCGTGTCTAAATCGTGCTGAGTAGAATAGACAGTCCTCATTTCTTACCGAGGTGTCGTAAAAGGCGACTAAGGTAAGTTGACCCACGGTGTGGTATCCGGTTGAGTAAAATAGACCACCCTCTTTCTTACCGAGGAGTCGTAAATTACGACTAAGGTAAGTTGACATCAAGCAGGCGGCCGGTCGTAAAATACGTAACCAAATGGTGGGGGTGTGCCGACCCCACTTAGAGTGGATAAGGGCAGGAGGATGATGATGATGCAAAGCTGTGACAGCCCAATGGTAAAAAAAGTTCAAAACCTAGGTTCGATTCCCACATGTTACCTGGATTTATTTTTTTATTACATTTTTGTATATCTATTAAAAATTACCATGCAAGGAACGGTCGGCCAAGTGCTTATTATAAAATGTTAGCTTTAATATTAGTTAGCTTAAGTTAATGTTGACTGGCCCATTGGAGTATGACTGGCCCGTTGGAGCAGTGGGTAGTGACCCTGCCTTCAGCTCCGCGGGTTCGAGTCCCGCCGAGGGCCAACATTTTCTATAAATTAATTTGTTGGTCTTTGAGCCTGGGTGTGTATTTGTATTTAAGTATGTATTTAAAAATTATATAAGTATATATTCACCAGTTGTCTGTCTACCATAACACAAGTATTAAGTTACTTACTTTGGGGACGGACGACCGTGTGTGTAAGTGTCCCATATATTTATTTATTATTATTTATTATTTATTAATGCTGATAACAAAAACCAAATTATACGTTTCACATTATTTCAGATGAGGATTATATACTTGAATATTCCTTGGAGTATGGTTTCTTGCGACTTTCGCCGAACGCAAGAATCCGTTTGAAGATACCCGTCAAAATTGTCACGTTAGACCCGCAAAAAGACAAGTGTTTTGGCGATGCGTTTTCTCGTTTTGTCCTTGATGAGTTCTTGGGCTATGACGACCTTTTGATGGCTTCTATCAAGGGTTTGGCCGAACAAGAGGATAATAAGGGTTACTTGAGGTTGGTAGGATTTAAACAAACCTTACCTAAATGATACATATTACGCCGTGTGGTATCCGGCTGAATAGAATTGACCAACCTCATTTCTTATCGAGGTGTCGTAAAAGGCCACTAAGGTAAGTCAACCTGCCGTGTGGTATCCGGCTGAGTAGAATTGACCAACCTCATTTCCTACAGAGGTGACGTAAAAGGCGACTAAGGTAAGTTGCCCCGCCGTGTGGTATCCGGCTGAGTAGAATTGACCAACCTCATTTCTTACCGAGTTGTCGTAAAATACGACTAAGGTAAGTTGACGTCAGGCAGGCGGCCGGTCCTGAAATACTAAGCCAAATCATGTGACAACATGTTTATAACATGTGGTGTCGACCCCACTTAGGTTGGGATAAGGGCAAGAGGATGATGACCTAATCTATACATATTATATACACCAACACACACAACCACACACATACCTACATCATACAAAGCATACCAGCATATAACACCATCATACAAAGTTTTGTTCATGTATTTTTTCTTAATTTGTTAACTTGAATTCAATTTAAAAATAACAAGAGTGTTTCGTTCATCCTTGTTCAACTAAAAATTTTGTTGTCTTTCTATTTAAGGTTATTAATTATATACCTATATAGTTTGACTCAGTCTACAATGTTTAGTCTAAAAAAAGTAATCCTAAATGGCTTATGTTAGCTGTGTTTATTTTACAAATAAATTATAAAAAAAAAAATTATAAAAAAAATTAATGTACTAGAGAATTGTTGATTTATAAAAATACTACAAAAAAGTCCGAGATAGCATGTCTTTCTCTCTCATAGTTAACACAAAATAACTACTTTTATGTTCAAAAATTTAATTAAGTACTGATTTCCACGCGGGCGAAGCTGCAAGCATTGTCAGGCGTATGTTCTGAATAGGGATGGCAAAAAAACTATTTTATATTAATCGTTTATTTTATTGTTATAATCGATTTGTGACAATCGATTTTCTAAACATTATAAATCGATTATATTTATTACACTCTTTTATGACTATCTTTTTTCTTGTTTTTTAAGATAAAATATGCATTCAATGAAACCAATATAGTCAAATTACACATCGTAATGAAATTTCGCAAACAGCACATCTGTGTTATTTTTATCGGTACTAGTCCACTTTAACTAGTCTTTATTATAATTCATTATTAATATAAAATAACCAACATTTTAAATGGAAAAAAAATGATTGTGAATTATATAATTGATTTTTTCGATTCGGATTAATCCATTTTTAGAAATCGATTTAAATTGAAAAGAGAATGATTGATTGAGTAACGATTTTTTCACACCAAGTTACTATGCCTAGTACTTTTTACTGAGCGGTTTGTAAATAAAGAGACTTCGTTATGAACTTGTTATTCAAAAAGGGGCGTAAAATTGTCATAATCAGTCACCCCAATTGTTATTTTCCACATAAGATTCAACATTAACATTACTGATTAACATGTATGTACTTAAATCATTGTTATGTATTTATTATATAATATGTATTAGTTTATAGATAGCATATATATTACTTTTAGATATTGTTATGATGTGTAAATCTTTTGTCTTTGTATTCGTATGTATTATTAGTATGTATTTAACTATAGAATAGTGCACCACCCACACCGTTGTTACAGTTCTCCTTAACCCATGGGTCGCCTGGAAGAGATCGCTACTAAGCGATAAGGCCGATTTTTGTACGTTATAATTTATGTTTTCTTTGTTTTTATTACTGTTTTCTCTTGTGGTGTACAATAAAGTGTATAAATAAATAAATAAACATTAAAAAATTTTCATCAATAATAGGACAGAGTAATCGATCCAATAAGGCCAATACTATTCCAAACAACTTATTAAGCATTATAATTACAACTTTTTGGCATTACAAAACTTGTTTTGGAATAGGAATAGGTGTAAATGTTAATATACACATTATATTCAACAGCAATACCGACAGAATTCGTAATTAAATAATTAGACCGTTTGAGCATTTCTTATGCATTTTTCTTAGTAATGAAAAATTTAAACCCATTTATCTCGAAACATAATTTTTCGTTTTTTTTTCTTTATTAGGTTTACCAGCAGTTAATATAATCTTACATTCTTATATTTATACATACTAAATTATTGCTAATTACTTAACTATATTAAGTAAAAAATAATTTGCAATGAACCTTTTTATTATTAAACAAAAGATTTCATGTGTAATCATGAATGTATTTCAATTGAAATATATTCGTTATTCTGCCCTTATCCCAATCTAAGTGGGTTCGGTACAACAAGTTTTAAACATGTTATGATGTGATTTGGCTAGGTATTTTATGATCGGCCGCCTGATTGACATGAACTTATTAACGTCACTGTTATTACGTATTAGTCACCTTTTACGACAACTCGGTAAGAAATGAGGGCGGTTAATTCTAGTCAGCCGGATACCACACGCCACATGAGGTGAATATTATTTATTGAAATGTAACAATCACTTTGTCTATTTACTATCTCTTTCACTTGCCAGTGCATAGACATATCCAGTGCTTTTTTTTACCGATAACCTACTATCGATACTATATCAAATATCGATATCGATACCGTATCCGTAAAGAGCTCATGAATAAGAGCCCCGTATGGGCTTGAAACTAGTCGGGCTCATCCGATAAAATAACACGTGAGTATAGCCGGTTTCTATACATTAATTATGAATACCACTCACGATAGTTTAAATTCAAAAAGATATCGATACCGTTTACTATAATAATTATAATTGTTTCAGAAATGTGATAACCGGCGAGCACTACCGCTTCGTGTCGATGTTGACAGCGCGGAGTTCGTACATTGCGGCCTTCTTCATTATGCTGGTCTTTGTAAGTATTTTGTAACTGTTGCTATGTGCTTGATCTTTTCATATTACCTTTAGAATAATATTAAAAATCACGTCAGTCAATGCCAGACACTTAGCATAGTGGAAACCCTCTGCCAGACACCCTTAAAGTTCATGAAATTTGACTTCTATTTACTTCATAGTATAAAAGCTGATTTTAATATATATTACTTGGATAAGTATAAGATGATGTTTCCCCTTTAGCCAGACATTTTCGATAGTTCCTACCCCAGCCAGACAAGCATAAAAGGTTGCGTTTAGAAAGAGCGGGAAGTATATATACGGGTAGGTGCGAACGAGATGGCGAGTTAGGTCGTTACGTACTCGGCAGTTTTTTTTATTAAATATTAAATTAAAACAATACTTGAAAATAGCGTATAAAAAAAGTTCGTACATTGCAGCCTTCTTCATTATGCTGGTCTTTGTAAGTATTTTTGTAACTGTTGCTATCTTTTAAATTAGTAATCAAGTTGTATAAATTCTCTTTTTCGAGAGGGTCACGGCCCATGACAAATAAAACTATATAAGTGCACTAAGGGCCTGTTCCACAAGTTACCATGAAACTGTCAGTTAGCTTATTCGGAATTTTGCGTTTCTCAGGTTTCTGATAGGCTTATTCAGCACTTAAAGTCCCTAATAAGTTAACAGGTAGATCATGTGGCTGTTATTTTGTTCATCTGCTGGATAGCAAATAGTTATTTCAAAATGGCCGCATTTTTTTTATATTTCATATTTAGAGACAATTATCTGCTGCTTAATTGATTTGTCGGTTAACTATCTGATACTTTACCACTTGTAAAACAGGCCCTAAATCCACTATTAAAAGAAAGACGAAGGATGTTACAAATATCGCAATGGAGAAAACCTTTTGAAAACGAATCTATTCCAACTGGGTGTATGAGGCTTTGAAACAAAATAATAGATATAATACTTTGACAAAGCCACAGCTTTGTCAAATATTTATTTACGCTTCGTTATAGTTTGGCAAAGTATTTTACGACCGGCAACCTTACATCAACCCTCCTTGAGCATAGTTTCGGCTTAATTTACTCGTCAGGGCACCGTTGACGTTGATGTCATAGCGTTCATTTTGCCTTAGTCGCTATTTGACACCTCGGTCTATTCTACTCATCCGAAATCTACACGGCATCATGTACAGTCAAATTGGGTAACTTTGAATGACTTTTTCAGATTTTTCAAAATATAAAAAAATAGGATGACCTTATTTAAGGTTTTGATGAATAATGAGTGTTCTTTTATACCGAGTTTTACATTAACTAACTGTATTACTAAGTAACTAGAAAGGAAATGGAAAAAAATATGCTTTTGTGCGTGTTCAAAGTTACCTTGAGTTTTGGGTAACTTTGAACCGAATTATTTCGAAAACTAAAAATCCTTGAATTCACAGAATTTTCGTATCATGGGTAAAATTATACTTATGTTCTGAATGAATGAAAGATAGATCTGTCAAATAAAGTCAACTTGTCATACTTAACAGCCAACCGTTTACTTAAAATTGCCATTTACTAAATATTAGCAACATATGGGTAGATTTTTTTTTGTAACGAATACATATTTATTTGTAATTGTAAATATTTATTAAAAATCAAACCTAAATAACAAATTCTATAATCAATTACCATTCAAATGAGATCAAAACATTAATGGTTGGCAAGAGAATTTGAAAAATAATTCACCCCATTCCATGAATGAGATGTCATCTTCAATGTACATTTTATTTTTATTTTTGTTATTTGATGCTCTTTTAAGATGAAAACGATGTTTTCTTTTTTAATAATTGTAAATTCCTTTTTTGGAAACCATGACCGCGAGTAACGACCTGTTACTATCCCACTTCTGACCATAGGCCTCCTCTCTCCGTCTTTGGAGAGAAGGATTGGAGCTAAGACCTACTTCGCTGCTCCAATGCGGATTAGTAGGTTACACATATCCCCATAATTCTCTAGAGATACGTAGGTTTCCTTGCAATGTTTTCCTTCACCGAAAAACGTGTGATAAATTGTAATTCACAATTAGACACATAAGTTTTAATAGAAACTCATTGATGCCTGCCCTGGGTTTGACCCTGCGACCTCTTCGAAAGAGTCCGACGTTGTTACCGCTGGGCTATCACAGCTATACAGCTAAGCTTTCATCCTTGTTAAAGCACCGGACTGGATTTTATTACGATACGTGTGGTGACTCGTCCTGCATGTAGGTATAAGGTATGTGAATGTTGCCTGCTTTATACGTTTAGCAATACATAGATTCTTTTAATAAATGCGGATTATAGCAAAATAATTCTATTGTAATTACTGTATGTACTAAAATATGTACTTGAAAATATTTTTAGGAATCAATAACTCTTTGTCAATGTTACCCATAAACTAAGATAATGCAATTGGGTACCTTTGAACCGTTCAAAGTTACCCATATTTAACTAAAAATAGGGGTAGTCCACAAATTTCCCTGTCAATGGATATAAAACGATGCAAAATCATGAAATTATGTGAAAAAATATAATTTCAACGTACAATTGATCATTAGAAACCGAAAATCATGTGTTTTACACACCTTTTCTGTAATTAAATCGGAAATGTAACTCACATACTTTTCACTGCTAAAAGACAGCGAACAGAAAATTTAGAAAAAGTGTCAAAATTTGTTTCAAAACTATAAATTTTAAATGACATTTAACAACTAGAACATTTAGTATTTTCATTTCACTCAGTTATCAGTTTTAAATCAGCTTACAGATATTGAAAACAAAATTAATAATTATTTTAGTCGTTTTATTCAATGTTACCCGTAAATTCAAAGTTACCCAATTTGACTGTAATCAAACAAGCGTTTAAAATAAAAATATAGTAAAAAATAAAATGTGGATGGATTAGAAGGAGGCCGAATAAAAAATGGATGGATTTTGTGAAATATGACATGCATATAAAAGGGGTAGAGCCAGCGACGTATGATAGAAGAAAATGAAAAATGAAAACATTGCGCCGAGATAATGGAAGACATGATGTGTCGAGCGGCATCTAGTTATCGAACGCCGTACAAATTGGCGTTACGCTGACGCAATCGGTTAAAAAACTCGCACTTAGCACTAAAATTTGAAAATGTTTCAATTCCGCCATCTAGCGTTGAATAGCATAAATACTAGGAGAAATGGTAATTTTCCACGCATTCTGTGAAAGATATAATCAATGTTCTATGTTGTGCTTAGCATATATGTATTTATAAATTCTTTTAGTTCCTCTACTCAAGTAAAGATGGCGCTGTATTTATTACAAGTATTGTTCCTAATACATTTACAGTCAAATTGGGTAACTTTGAATTTAAGGGTAACATTGAATAAAACGACTAAACTAATTGTTATTTTTTTTTTCAATATTTGTAACCTGATTTAAAACTGACAACTGAGTGAAATGGAAATACTAAATGTTCTAGTTGTCAAATGTCATTTAAAATGTATAGTTTTTTAACAAATTTTGACACTTTTTCAAAATTTTCTGTTCGCGGTCAAAAGCAGTGAAAAGTATGTCAGTTACATTTCCGATTTAATTACAGAAAAGGTGTGTAAAACACATGATTTTCGGTTTCTAATGATCAAATGTAGATTTAAATTATACTTTTTCATATAATATCATGATTTTGCATAGTTTTATATCCATTGACGGTGAATTTGTGGACCACCCCTACTTTTAGTTAAATATGGGTAACTTTGAACGGTTCAAAAATACTCAATTGCATTTTCTTATTTTATGGGTAACATTGACAAAGAGTTATTGTTTTCTAAAAATATTTTCAAGTACATATTTTAGTACATACAGTAATTAAAATAGAATTATTTTGCTATAATCCGCGTTTGTTAACAGAATCTATGTAATGCTAAACGTATGAAGCAGGTAACATTCACATACCTTAAACATGTAGGACGAGTCACCACACGTATCAAAAAACGTCGGAGTCAGCAACACTCCGCAAAAGCACTACACACACTCACTACCACAATCTCTACAATTGTTTGGTCCCGAAATCCAAGTATCATCAGGAGGATGGACTCCACGACAAAATCGTAATGTAGTCGTTATGAATAAACGCGGATTACAGCAAAATAATTTTATTGTAACTTCTGTTCTATAGAGTTCCGCAAAGTAGCGCCTGCTTCTATAAATGATTGAATAATCATTCTATGAATGACACCAATAAGTTTCTATTAAAACTTATGTGTCTAATTGTTAATTACATTTTATTACATGCTTTTCGGTGAAGGAAAACATCGTGAGGAAACCTGCATATCTCTAGAGAATTCTGGAGATATGTGTAACCTACCAATCGGCATTGGAGCTCCAACCCTTGTCTCCAAAAACGGAATTCTTTCCGGTAGGTCTAAGCTCCAATCCTTCTTTCCAAAGACGGAGAGAGGAGGCCTATGGTCAGAGGTGGAATAGTAACAGGCAGTTACTCACGGTCATGGTTTCAAAAAAAGAATTCAGTTCAATTCAAACATCGTTTCTATTTTAAAAGAGCATCAAATAACAAAAAAATGATATAATGTACATTGAAGATGACATCTTGTTCATGGAATGGAGTGAATAATTTTTTAAATTCTCTTGCCAACCATTAATGTTTTGATCTCATTTGAATTGTAATTAATTATAGAATTTATTGTTTAGGTTTGATTTTTAATAAATATTTACAATTACAAATAAATATATATTCGTTACAAAAAAAATTTTACCCATATGTTGCCAATATTTAGTAAATGGCAATTTTACGTGAACGATAGTCTGTTACCTATGACAAGTTGACTTTATTTGACTGATTTATCTTTCATTCATTCAGAGCATTAGTATAATCTTACCGATTATACGAAAATCCTCTAAATTCAAGGATTTTTGGTTTCCGAAATAAGTCGGTTCAAAGTTACCCAAAACTCAAGGTAACTTTGAACACGCACAAAAACACATTTTTTTTCCATTTCCTTTCTAGTTACTTAGTAATACAGTTAGTTATTCTAAAGCTCGGTATAAAAGAACACTCATTATTCATCAAAACCTTAAATAAGGTCATCCTATTCTTTTATATTTTGAAAAATCTGAAAAAATCATTCAAAGTTACCCAATTTGACTGTACTACACAAGATATATAGAAAAAACTTTCGTCACATAGTTTTGTTGTCTTATAGTGTTGAAATACTAACTACAAGCTGTAAAATAATTATTATTATTAACACGTTAATATAAATAGTTAGCGAACTTTTATACATCATTATTGACAAAATTTTATACAAAAAAAATATTCTTAAAAAAATATTATGGTAATATGTGAAATCAAATTTAAAAACCATTGTTATAGAATTAACAAGTAAGTTAAGTTTTCTCATAAAATACGATAATTTTTATCACAATTTCTCATAATAGATGAATATTTTTCTTACACAGTATAATGCCGTGTATTTATTGTGATGTCACTGTTAAAAAGTCAATCTTCTTGAACTACAGATGCAAGGTATTTCTAAAATTATACTTAAATTGCGCGAATATTAGCATTCGCAGACTAAGCAGTCTTAATATAAGCCGCTTAATCCCAAGGATTATAATAAGACATAAAGCTACGAAACTAGACAAAATAAACCAGACGGGCTATATCATATCAATAAATTGCCTTATTATACAACAACATTGGTACTAGACCTTAATTTACGTAGAAGTATTTTATAAATGGGATCGACATCCTAATCTCTGATTTAAGGAGTTCTCCATAACTGGGATTTTCAAGTTTCCAATTATTATATAAACACCCGGGTCACATCGAGTTATAATCGAATTACCTTTATACAAGGCTCGACGTTTTGACAGAGTTGCATTCACCGTGGTCACGAACTGACTTGTGGTGGTCACGTGGTCAGTTCGTGACCACGGTGGATGCAACTCTGCCGAAATGTCGAACGCAATAACGCGATGTGACCCGTGTGTTTAAATAATAATTAGTATGAATCGAAGAGTACATGCAAATGAAATGAGAGTGTTAAGGTGGATGTGTGGTGTGACAAAACTGGATAAAATACGAAACGGGTATATAAGGGGAAGTCTAAAAGTTGCGCCCATTATAGAAAAGACGAGAAGTGCAAGATTGAGATGGTATGGACATGTAATGAGGAGGGATGAAAATCATGTGACTAAACGAGTGTTAAATTTGAATGTTGAAATGTTTGAGTGTTGAAATTGACAATAGAATTATTTTGCTAACACACGCGGATTAGCGTTTGTTAAGAGAATCTATGTAATACTATGTATGAAGCAGGCAATGGTGGCATACTCGTACCTTATACATGCAGGGCAAGTCATCATACGTATTACAAAACACCGCCACCAGCAACAATCCAGACGAGCATGACACACACTCACTACTACAATAGCTACGATGCAGTTTGTTTTTTCAAAGAAATTTTAAAAGTACGTGCCCGCAATTGAACCCGGGTTCCCCTAGTAGTCTTACCGTTTGACTAACATGATTTTATCTCGTATCAAAATTAAAGTGACCACATTTTCATTGGGATAAAGCGGGTCAAAAGGGATGAAATGAGCATTAAAATTTAGTTAAATATACAATTATGTACTTGTAAAAAATATATTTATTATTAATTATTGGTGGCTATAAAAATATTTGTAATAAATAATTACCTATTTGAACCATCATGATTTTTTATCGAATTCATCGAACGTCAGAAGTAATTTTTTTAAATTTTTATTTCCTTACTTTAAGAATAAGAAATGCATATATTATCTAAAAAGCGGGATATTATTAAAAATTGGCGAAACGATCGACAGTCCACGTAAAAGCGGGACTGTCCAAAATCGAAAAATTTGGTCACTTTATTCAAAATATAGTTCTGATTTAATAGACTCTAATAGATCTATACCGTCACTGGAAATCGTCATTTTATCATTTTTCATCATCGAACATTCATCATCAATGGTACAAAATATAGTTTTGGTACGATATTAGTTGTTAAGTTTAAGTAATAGTTTTCATTAAAATCTTGTAAGTATAATTTAATTTGTCTCCATTTAGTAATATAAATAATTTTTGTACCTTACTACCTACGATAACGCTGTACTCGCCTTAAAAAGTGTTTTACCTAGAACTTGCCTTATGAAAAAGTGTAATAATAAGTATGTGTAAAATGCTATTGGCTTGTCATAATAAATTAATAAATAAATATTTTGATGTTTTAAGATATATGTATATCCAGTGGCGGTATAGATCAATTAATAGTTAAAGTGAGGCGCGGCCCCTCGCTCGCCACTAAAATCAGGACTCTCTCCCCCAAGTTACAGTTATTGCACTTTTACAGCCCTTTCAAAGTTTATTACGGTTCCAAATTCCACCTTTATGCAGCGTCGAACGTCTTATATGTGTTTAACAAAACTCCTTTTAGAACCGCATAGTCTGTTAGAAAAATGTATAAAGAAACTTTGTTACCGTACATAGTATTTGTTTTTGTGCAATCTACTAAATTAATTGCTACATATTTCACTAAGATTGAAATTTCCTAGATTATTTTATAAAATTTATCAATTATAATAATTCTTATAATAAGACAAAACTAATGAAAATATTATTTTGCTATAAAAGAAAATTTATGTAATGCTAAATGTAGAGTGTACTATTTTTTACTCTTTTTTCTTGTTTTTAAGAATAGATATGGATTGTTGGATGAAACCAATATAGCATAACTAAAAATTTAAATTTCAAATACAACGCATCTGTTATTATTGATTGATAGTTTACCTAGCCATTATTCTAATTAATTATCAATATTAAAAACGGCAACTTTTTAAATAATCAGAAAAAAACGATTATTTTGCTACGAATTACGATAATCGATTTTCAAAAAAACGATTTTTTAAATATCGATTATTGTTTAAAAAAAAAAAAAACAAATATTTATTCATCTATTTTTTCTACTCCAAGACACATCTACAGGCGTATCTATTAGAGGCGTATACTAATCTTATATTGCAAATGTCATTGTTCAACGAAATTGTATTAATCAATTGTCGAGCGGCTTGCATATTGGCGACCATATCAATATATTGGTTTCATGCCTGTCATAGCACAAAGTAAATTGTGGAATGCCGGCCGAAACGCAATTGATTGCTGGCGATCGCTCACCGACTGACGGACATTACGAATCTATTTGTGAAAGAATTATTGTAACTGCGTATGTGTAACTTCAGTTTTGAATCATCATCATCATTCACTTGTACTTATCCCGCTTTAAATGAGGTCGGCACAACATGTTTATAAACATGCCAACTGATTTGGCTACGTATTTTATGACTGACTGCTGTTCTGACGTCAACTTATCCAAGTCGCCTTTTACGACACCTCGGTGAGAAATGGGGGTCTATTCTACTCAGCCGGAAACCACACGGCGGGTTAACTTTTTTTACATCGAAAATACCCCTTATGGATACCGCCGCCCAATGGAGATAGGTTATGTCGGACTCGCACCGACTAGAACGACCTATGTGCTCCACCACGCTGCTAATGGCAAGGACAAGGTACCGTTGTACACATTGCCCCCATCCCCGCCGACAGCCGCTCTGATCCTAGAGACACCTCCACCGGGTAGGGACCTCTCAAAAGAGAAGTTCCCCTCTGCTGACCGATACATTTAGAGCACCAGATGCATCGACCTGTAAGCTAGCTGTCCGATATAACGGCGGGTCAACTTACGGACGGGACGGGATGGGGGCAATATGTACAATGATACCCTGTCCTTGCCATCGGCAGCGTGGTGGAGCACACAGGTTGTTTTAGTCGGTGCGAGTCCGACATAACCGCCACCTGTCCCCGTCGGGCGGCGGTACCCATAAGGGGCTTTTTCCTGTATTAAAAAAAAAGGGTCAACTTACCTTAGTCGCCTTTTACGACACTTCGGTTAGAAATGAGGTCTATTCTACTTAGCCTGATACCACACGGCTAACGTGAGTAACAGACTATAGAATAAAAAATATAGAGACGCATCTAAGCGTACCTATGCTACAGGACGCAATGGTCTGTAACTAACACGGCCACAAGCCGTTGTTTTTACAGCAGCCGTAAACTGAAGCATCGATCGCCCTCTAATATTAAAAGGCACCGCCGTTAATATATGGCAGAAACGCCCCAGCTTGGTCCATCAATCACTGTATCGCTTCTTGTTACTCAGTTTTTGGTATCGTGTTTAGAACTACATGGTTGAGTTTTGGTACTAATAATATATAATTCTTTATCGGAATTGAATCAAATTTTATATTCCATCCAACTCTAAGTGGGGTCGGCACAACATGGTATAAAAACTTTGTCACATGATTTACCTACAAATTTTACGTCTGGCCGCCTTTTTTTTCCAAAAGGAATGGAAATCCATTATGGACTTTCTGCGGACTGTCTCACAGGGGAGTGCCCGACTCCCACGGACTAGGGACCCCTCCTCGTTTCCTCTTCCTCCTACGGCAGGACCACCTTTCGGCATTGCTTCACCATAATCGGTGTCTATTTCTTGGACAATCGGCCGCCTGCCCGACGATAACTTAACTAAGTCGTCTTTTACGACAAGTTTAGTGTACTAGTTTGTTACAATATTACAAAATAAAACTACGCCGTGTGGTGTCCGGCTGATTAGAATAGACCACCCTCTTTGATCAACAAGAATAAAATAGCCATACCACATACACACATAAAGCTGTGATGGCCTAGCGGTGCGACCGTGTGAATCTCTAGAGACGATCATGGGTTCGAACCCGAGCAGACACCAATGAGTTTTTCTATTAAAACTTATGTGTCTAATTGATAATTGCAATTTATCACACGCTTTTCAGTGAAGGAAAACATCGTGAGGAAATCTGCATATCTCTAGAGAATTCCGGGGATATGTGTAACCTACCAATCCGCATTGGAGCAGCGTGGTAGGTCTTAGCTCCAACCCTTCTCTCCAAAAATGGAGAGAGGAGACCTATGCCCAGCAGTGGGATAGTAACAGGCCGTTACTTTTACATACACAGGATAGATACCACAAACACTTACACACACACTCACATCCATATACATACACAACATTCACGCTCACACATACGCATACACAATATGAGTTAATATTATTTTATATTTTGTTTATACACGTTATAAGTACGTATGATTATAGAAGGCACTAGTAACCAAGAATTCAAAGCTAGGCTTAGTTTTGGTTACTAGTGGTGCCATTTAGAGCGTAATCTAGATATTAATCATAAGCTTTGTTAAATAAGGTTTATCAAAACTGTGTTGTAAAACTGTGTGTGTACCGAGGTGCCGTTAAATGCGACTAAGGTAAATTGACGCTACGCAGGCGGCCAGTCGTAAAATACTTAGTAAAATCATGTGACAATATGTTTATAACATGTTGTGCCGACTCCACTTAGAGGGGCATGAAGAAGGGCACTAGATGTTCCACTAAGCACACTGAAGTCTAAAAATACGTACAATAAACACAAAGAATAGTTTCAGGCGACCGTATCTGGAATGTATCCGATATATTTAGCAGGGGCATCTTAACGCCGCCTATCAATCTTTTCGCCACATCATTTGCTCCCCGCGCGGCTTTCCCGCGATTGAACTTCATTAATGAAACGCTTAGTGCAGATTGAATCCATTTAAGTGAGAGTGCGATCGGCCTCAGCGTACGTTACGTATGCATAGGGTTGCCACATGTCCTAATAAACTATTCTACTCATAAATACTTAGGGCCTATTTCACAAGTTACCAATAAACGGTCATTTTTGAATTTAAACTATCGTGAGTGTTATTCATAATTAATGAATAGATTCCGGCTATACTCGCGTCTTATTTTATTCAGGGAACTGTTCTGTCAGTTCAGAACTGACCGAACAGTTCCCGCCGCAATAACGCCGCGTAAAGAGCTCTTGAATAAGAGCCCCGTATGGGCTTGAAACTAGTCGGGCTCACCCGTTAAAATAAGACGTGAGTATAGCCGGAATCTTTACATTAATAAACGGTCAGTTAGCTTATTCGGAGCATATTTTTATTTTTATTTATTTATTCCATAGAACTACCTACACAATTATATGTGTAACTAAAGTAACATGGTTACATTTCCTAGGGTTGCTAATAACGTATAAATATAATTAAAGATAGTCACAGCGTGCTTAAAAGGTAACAAAGGTACAATAACTATTATAACTAAAATTAGAAGAACAAAAATAGAAAATATGAAGTCTAACAAACTTAGGGAAAATATGGAAAATAGTTTTGCATTGAGAATCTATATCTGACATACATATATCTCGGAATTTTGCGTATCTCAAGTTTCTGATAGGCTTATTCAGCACTTAAAGTCCCTAATAAGTTAAAAGGTAGATCATGTGGCTGTAATTTTGTTTATCTGCTGGATAGCAAATACCTATTTTAAAATGGCCGCGATTTTTTTTAATTTTTCCCTTTTTAGAGTCGAAAAAATGGAGTAGAGTAAAAAAAATCGTTTTATCCCCGTTTTTGGGCATTAAAAAATACTAAATTTTTTATTGAATATAAAACACTATTTTTGCCTTAAACTGTCAAGTCAGAGTAGCTTATTCGGGAAACGGTCAGTCTCGAGAAATCTAAATACCTAGGATCGATCCCCATCTACCCAACTATTTTTTCTTTTTTTTTTAAAGTTTCTTTTTTTATTTTGTAAAAAATTACCGAGCAAGGCTCGGTCAACCAGATGTTATTTGTGATGTAAGTAACCTCAAAATACAAAGAAGTTTTATCTTTTTAAAAAATCCTGATGAAAACCTAGCCTTATGGTTACCCTAAGTTTGCAGAGTTTATATAATTACAGTCACCATTCTAAGGGTCTTCTAATTCTTTTAGTGGCATATTTTGGAATCCGCAACGTAGTCTTATTAGTAGAGGTTCCGGGTTAGTCCGGGTTGTCGTATGGAACACAATTTATATTTTTTACGGTATAGTCTCTTGTCCGGCAGGGACAAGTAAAGTAAGTGAAAATGAGATAAAACAGCTTTAGGCTTCGAAGACTAATTTGATGAGTCAATTTGAAGACACATATACACACTTCTCTGGCGTCCTAATTATAATAAGAATAATGTTAGCAAAATTAAAATCCGTTATTGGCTGTATGACAAAACAAATTAATACTTTGTAAATTAGTAAGTAGTGGATTTTGTAAAAATAAATAAATATTACTCCAATTTAAATGGAATACATAAGGCCTAAGCACACTAAGGCGAATCGTGTGGCTTTAAAATCTTTTTCATATCAACGTCAAATGGGAGCATAATCAAAATCGTTTCTTGTGCGCGGCCATATTATAATTTTTTTTAAAGCCTGGACATAAACCAATTTTCGTTTCGCTATTGAAATTGTCTAATGCAAAAGCGTAATTATTTTCATACAATTAAAAAACCTTATGTATGATAGCTTTAATCTCTGAAATTAATTTAATTTCCTTCAGATCCTAAACACTAAACAATAATTATATTTCTTGTAATTAGATGCCTCAGGTAATAATTTTCTTATTTTAATTCTATTTTATTTGTATTTAAGTTATGAAATCTTAAAACCTAACTCCCCGTATTAATTAAAGTATAATATTAATTTCTTTGAATGTATATTTTATTGTTTGTCTAAATCGCTTTATTAAGGTTCATTTTAAACAACCCAGAATGGTCTATACGAAGATGTTTTATTTTTATTTATTATTTATTTAATTAGAACGGACATGATCCACTTACACTAATTAAACACAATACATCCCAAAAAAAATAATACTTAATTTGAACTATAACCCAAAGAAAGAAAATGAAATTGAATAAAATAAAAAAATTAAAAATGAAAATAAAATAAAATAATTATAATAAATATAAAATATGAAATTCTTCTGCACATCCCATCATACCTCTACAGTCACAGATGCTCGCTGAACTGCATGCATTGCTTTGCAATAATAGCCCATGTAGCGCAGAAGATATGTCGCTGAGATTTGGAATCAAATTATAAAAATATCCATACTGTAATAATAAGTCTTTGAAACATAGATATTTGTGAAATTCTCAACTCAAATAAACATTCTTCATGTAACTAAATACAAAAGTAGTTTAATTCTCATAAATTAAATAGTCTGGGCATAGACAAGATTGACATGCCCTCTGGTCCAAAATATATAAAATGTTTTTGCACTAATCTCTCTCAAAATCATTTTTATATTAGCTGATCTATAGTTTCGCCCGCATGGAACTCAGTGTCTTACAATTTTTCCCCGAATTGAAATTTTAAACATAAAAGTAGTTATCGTGAGTTAATTATAAGAGATTTTTAAATAACTTTCACCGTTTACTTAACGCACGCAAGGAAAGCTTTAAATTTTACCGTTTTCGCAATATTTTTTTTATTGCTGCTTATCTCCTATTTATCTTAGCGTGAAGTTATATAGTTCATAGCCTTCCTTGATAAATGGACTATGTTACACTCAAAGAATTTTCGAATCGGTCCAGTAGTTTCTGAGATTAGCGCGTTCAAACAATCAAACAAAAAAACTTTAAAAACAAATTTAGAGATCCAAGAAAACATCGACACATGAGTGGTGCGTTACTAAACTTGCCATAAGGTCTGTAGGTGCGACAGAGAACGCAAACGCATAATATTACCCCGCGGGCAGCGACTTTTTGATACTAGTATAGTATCTGGATTTTGCAGATTTTATCAAAAATAATGTGTGTTACTTTTGTCGGATACACGTGCGGATAGTAAGTGCGAGGATTAAAGTAAAACCTGGATTTGAAATTCTTTTCAGCTTCATACAGGACTGCGGTTTAATTATGTAAAATTGAAAATGTTTAAAAGATTGACCGCCGAGTTTCTTTCTGGTTCTTCTCGGTAAGAGCAACATTCCGAACCAGTTGTAGCTTCATTAATCATATTGATCCTTGACGATTCAAAAGTGCTTGTAAGAGCTTAATTGAATAAAGATTATTTTGATTTGATTTGATTTGAGGGCAATATGTTATATGTTATGATGTTATAAAATATTGTGTAACAAAAAAATTGCATTATGTATTTAACAAATTTTTATTGTTTCAGACCGTTTCAATATCGATGCTGTTGCGGTATGCTCATCACCAAATATTTGTGTTCATCGGTGAGTGCATTAAATGTAATATAACCATTGAAAGTAGCCTCAAGAAAGGAAAGTGAGTTTTTATTAATAGTTATATTCGATGTTCTTTACGTACGGATAAGATATAAAACGGTGATATTCAATACCATATCTTTATTGATTTTATTACAACTTTGACGAATGCGATTCATATACCTTATTGATGTATATGGCTATACACGATTAAAAATTTATATAAGCAGGCGTTACTCGTACTTTGCGGAATTCCATAGTACAGAAGTTACATTGGAATTATTTTATTAAGAGAGTCTATGTAATGTTAAGTGTATGAAGCAGGCAACGTTTACATACCTTATACATGCAGGTCAACACACGTATCATAAAATGCCGCCACCAGCAAGAATCCACACAGGCACTACACACACTCGCTACCACAATATCTACAATTGTTTCGCCCCGAAACCGAAGCATCAGGGGGCTCCTCGACAAACGTTTCAATTTTGACACACACAATTTTGTCACAAGTTATTTTATTTACTTTGGGATCGACGATCGTGTGTGTAACTGTCCCATATATTTTATCATCCTCTTGCCCTTATCCCACTCTAAGTGGGGGCGTCACAACATTTATAGACATGTTGTCACGTGATTTGGCTAGGTATTTTACGACCGTCCGTGCCTGACGTCAACTTACCTTAGTAGCGTTTTACGACACCTCGGTAAGGAATGAGGGTGGTCTATTCAACTCGACCAGATACCACACGGTGAGTCAACTTACCTTATGCGCCTTTTACGACACCTCGGTAACAAATGAGGGCGATCTATTCTGTACAGCGGATACCACTGTTCCATACATTTATCTTTAACATTTAAATGAGTAAATCTTGTATCTATATATATATATCTTTTCGGAATCTCGGAAACGGCTGCAACGATTTTCCTGAAATTCAGCATGCAGGGGGTTTTGGGGGAAAAAAATCGATCTAGATAAGTTTTATTTAAAAAAAATGTTTTATCCCTGTTTTCGGGCTCTAAAACTTTTTTTAAATTTACGTTGAATACAATAAATTTTTCGCTGTCAAACGTAAAGTCATGGTAGTTCATTTGGGGAACGGGCGGTCTAGAGAAGTGAAAATACCTAGCATCGAGCCCCACCTGCCCTATTATTATTTCTTTTTTTTAATTTTTTTTAAAATCTACTATTTATTTATTTATTCAATGTACGAGTATCACATACATTTAAGTTAGTTTAACTCGCGGCAACATCGCAATTACGTATCGTTCGGGCGAATATTGCGAAAAATATTCTTAAGTCGGCTCAGCGGCAATCTCTTTGTAATAACAATAATTGCGTATACAGCCCGCGGGCGTCCCACCCCGCTTTAGCCGTTTCAAAAAAAATAAAATATAACAGGTTGGATTTACCTAGCCTCCCCCCGGCTTTGATCCGTCGACAATTAGCCGGCTACAGATAATTTGCTTCGTTCCCTGTTTGTTCCTAGCCGCTTGGCTTAGTGATTCGATTCTTGATTGTTTTCAATCTTAATATAATTTTTCACTGCGGGGATGAAAAATTTCATTTACGCTACTGTCTATTATAAGCCGGGTTTACTTTTGTACTTCGCGGTTAAGTGGAAATGTACATATTTTTTTTATTTAGTTATGGTTGATTCAAATTCAAATTCAAATTCAAATTACTTTATTTGCAAAAAACATGGTAACAAAGGTGTAATAAAATAGTATTAGTAACAACACGTTTAGTCATTTAGCTGACATGCAAATATTATTATTATAGGTACATTTAGAAATTATGAATTATTTTATGTCAAAGATTTTGATATTTAATTAAAATTGTCTTATTATTATATATTATTATTATTTAATTATTCTTTATTTATTTATTAAATTCAAAAAAATCTTCCATGGCGTAAAAACATTTATCTATTAACCAGCAATGTATTTGTTTTTTAAATTGAGTCAAAGGCATATCTTTTAAGGATTGCGGCAATTTATTATAAATACGAATCATCATATGATAGCAACTCTTAGAGCTGAGAGCGGTTTTACAAAATGGGTAATGTAACTTGTTGGGATATCGCGTGTTAAATGAAACAATGTTAGAGCACACTTCAAAGAACTCCGTCTTATATTGTTTTACAAAGCATGCTATCTCATAGATGTAAATGCACGGAAGCGGCAATAATTTAAGATTCCGAAACAGTGGTCTACAGGACTGCGTTGGGGCTTTATTACATATTGCCCGAATGCACTTTTTTTGAATTATAAATGCTCTATCGGCATCACTAGCATTTCCCCATAGTATTATACCATACCGAATGACGGATGCTACGTATCCGTGATACGCTGTTAAAGCTGTTCTTAAGTCAGTTATTCTAGAAATCCTTCTTAACACATATACGAATTTGTTTATTTTATTGCAAATATTATTAATGTTATAGCTCCATGTGCAGTATTCGTCAACAGTTATACCCAAGAATGTCATTGTTTGTACTTCTTCTATAATTTTATTGGAATATGACACTGTGCTTTTAAGAACACTCATTTTCCTATTTTTAAATGTTATATATTTCGTTTTATTTAAACTTAAAATAAGATTGTTATTAAATAGCCATTTATTGATGTCATTTAATGTTTTATTTATTACACTAGAATTGTCGCTATTCTTCTCACATGGTATGACAACTGATACATCATCTGCATACATTATACATTTATGTTGAGTGCAATTTGGGAGATCATTAATATATAATAAAAAAAGAAGTGGACCCAATATACTACCTTGAGGCACACCAAAAGGATTAACTTCTAACCCTGATCTAAACGTAGTAACATAATTTTTTTCATTGAGCTTTGATATTTCAACCAATTGCGTCCTATTACTTAAATAGCTCTGTAACCATGACCAACATTGTCCCCTTAATCCGTAAATTTCACATTTTGTCAATAATAAAGTGTGTGAAACGTAATCAAAAGCTTTTTTCATGTCGCAAAAAATTGTACAAGCCGGATTTCCTGTATCAATGTGTTTTATAATCTCTTTCACTAGCATAAATACTGCCATAGTAGTTGATTTTTCTTTCTGAAACCCAGTTTGTTCGTGTTTAAGTGTCTTATATTTCTTCACGAAGCTATTTATTCGCTTAGCCATTGCTTTTTCAAAAATTTTTGAAAATACGGAAAGTAGTGAAACTGGTCTATAGTTATTTAGATCAGTAGTGCATCCTTTTTTATGTAAAGGTTTAATTATAGACGTAGTGAGCCTTGATGGAAAAGTACCACATACAAAAGAAATGTTTATTAATTCACTTAAGATCGGTGATATTTCATCAACAATTTCCTTTAAAACTTTAGTACTAATGCCATCAATACCAACTGAATTTGTATTTTTCAACGAACGAATAATAGTCTTAATTTCCTCTGTGGTGCATGGTTCTAAAAAGATTGAGTTACTATTTTGAGCCCTATTTAAAGTTAATAAGTTATCTTTTAACATTTTTGATTTATTCTCAATATCTATAAATACTTTATTAAATATTTGTGCCATTTCATTAGGATTACTGATATTCGTATTATTGTATTCAATTTTCTCTATTCCTTTTATTTGATTAAAACATTTTTTGTCATCTCCCTCTCTCCTCTCTCCATGCGGCTTTACATTTATTAGTGGATTTCGCGATATAGGCCTTATTGGAATTCTGTTGCGCTTTATTAATGCAGAATCTTAATAGCTTTTCATAGGTAAAATAATGTTTTTTATCGTCAGCTCTTTTATATTTATAACATCTATATCTCAATTTTCTTTTTGTTTTGGATGATATTTTTATACCTCGTGTCAACCATTTTGTCATTTTATTTCGATTAGTAATTTTAATTCTTATATTAGGAAAGCAGAGATCATAAAATAAATTAAATTCGTCAAAGAAATTGTCAAAAATTACATTAAAATTACTTTCGGGTTTATAATCATCAATATATTTCTTCCATGTAAGTGCTTTCATACACTCTTTGAATTTAATTATATTTTCATGGGCATAATCTTTTACTGTAATAAAGTAATGCGTTAAAATTTGGGGTTTATTTTCTAGAAAAAAAGTTATTATTTGACAGGTGTTATGATCTGAAAGTTCTGATTGAAAAACAGCTGATGAAGCCACCGTTTTATTGCTCGCTATCTGATCTATGCATGTATTTCGGCGTGTCGGTTCTTTTATATGACACTGTATATCGTAATTCTCTAGTAACATGGTAAATTGTTGAGTTACCTTAGTATCCATAAGTAAATCAATATTTATATCCCCGGCAATGATGATACGCTTTTTAGTATTTTTATATTTGTCAATTTGTTGATTAATTTAGTTAATGAAATAAATTTTATAAGAGTGCTACGGATATAAAGTTTAGTGCCTAAGTGACCGAACTTTGCTCGGTTTTCGTTAGAAGATATAAAAAAAGATCGTCATCTTCCTGCCCTTATCCCACTCTAAGTGGGGTCGGCACAACGTGTTCGAAACATGTTGTCATACGATTTGGCTACGTATTTTACAACGGGCCGCCTGCCTGACGTCAACTTACCTAAGTCGTATTTTACGACACCTTGGAAAGAAATGAGGGTGGTCCATTCTACACTCATTTCTCATTTCTTACAGAGGTGTCGTAAAAGGCGACTAAGGTGCGCCGCCGCGTGGTATCCGGCTGAGTAGAATAGACCACCCTCTTTTTTACCGGTGTCGAAAATACGACTAAGGCAAGTCACGTCAAGGTAAGGCACGTCAGCCAGGCGGCCGGTCCTACAGTACGTAGCCAAATCATATGACAATATGTTTGTGACATGTTGTGCCGACCCCATTTAGAGTGGGATAATGGCAGAAGGATGATGATGTAATAAATACGATGAATTTCAAAATCTCTGTATTTAAAGAGGATATATTTAAACTTGTAAAGATTATATTTATCTGTAAGAAGCTCTCGAGTTTAGTGAATAAACTATTCAATCTCACAATATCGGATGAGGGTAAATTTGTTCAATGGGATCCAGTTGGTCGCTATGACAACTCATCCGGGCTGAGGCTATTGAAAAATACACCTTCTTAAGGTAAAGGACTAGAAAATTCTCTTATCACGTCGTTTTGGGAATAAAATAACCATTTTATTGTCGTGATTTTTTCTGATATTTTTTTTCTGTTTCAAACATATATTGTGTACATGTTTTTGTATTTTTTTGTTAAGAGGGAAGGTATTCCTATGGACATATATTTTTGTCGTAATAATAAAGTAATAATGATTTATGTGAAAGTATGAATATGTCTGTCTGTTTCATACAATTTCACGGCTTGTCCGCTGGAAATTTAGAACAAATTAAGCTTATAAGCCGGTGTAATATATAATATATTCCCATATTTCGGGATCAGGAAAAAGAATATAATGCATAATTAACGGTACTTTAAAGTTGAACTTGACGTGCATAAAGTCGCAGGTTCAATTTATTCATTACATTTTTTACGGGTGGCGGGTATGTCCTAATAAAAAAGAAGCTTACGAAATAACTGCCAAATTATTATGAAATAAAAACATTATATTATCTCATCTGATTAGACCTTTTCCTCTTATTACTTCCTGTCCAATAGATTTTTTAATCTAAACTAATATTGAAGAGTTTGTTTGTTTGAACGCGCTGATCTAAGGAATTACTGGACCGATTTGAAAAATTCTTCGACTGAAAGATATTTATCGAGAAAGACTATAGAGTATAGACGACATAAAGTCACGCTAAGATGAATAGCAGCATTAAAAATATTACGAAAACGGCAAAATTTAAAGCTTTCTTTGCGTGCGCTAAGTAAACGGTGATATAGTTATTAAAAAATCATGTATTACAAAATCGTTTCCCTCTCAAAGTTCTAGCTTTTAAGGCTTATCCACTTTAACCATTTTTATGGTAATCAAAATAGTATATTACGGTTTTAATCTTTCCACGCGGAGCCGCTGGCGATTGCTAGTGTCATATATTTTGCGCTACTTAAATCGAAATCCTATTGTGATATACGACCGCCACTGTAATAACATTATTCCATATTGTTGTATTGCATTTATGTTCGCGTATATTTCTGTGTATTGAGAAGGAACAGCTACAGAGGACTCAATATAATCCCACCTTTGCAGCGCTCGGTGTGATCTTCCGCAAATAGATAATCCGATGAAGCATTGTATGCAAGATTATATTGTATTTTATCTGCACCCTTTCCTTATACAAACATCACAGAAAAGATTTATATAGATAACTCAAACGCTACGTAAAACCTTTGTTGCTAGTTTATAGAATTAGGCGTTACTTTGCGGAGATCCGTGAAACAAAAGAAATAAATTATTTAGCTATAATCTGCGATAAAGTAAATAGAAAATCTTTAATATTGAGATGAGTTAATCTTATATATTTAAAGAAAGAAAGTAACACATTTATTCATCTGTGCGCTATACATGGTGCTACAAACTAATTCATAAAAGCTTCAACTAAATAAGTATAAGGTGTTTAATATAATTACAAAAATATAAATAAAAAGTAATGAAAAAATATGGCACCGCATATAGCGCAGCAATGAAAGGCATTCAGCTGCATGCATGGTGCCGCATTTATGTTAGCATCACAAATGCTGCGCTGATTTTCAGCCTAAGCCTGTGATGCCACGGTGGTGTATGCCAACGTATGTGTACTGCATTTAAAAGTACAACCATACACATAGACTAAAATCAAACTAGAAATTGAAACAGTGAAATAACAACAAATAACCAAAAACAGATATACATAATTAAACATAACTAAAAAACTAACATATAATATTTATTAAAAAATAACATATAAAATTATATTATTGATAAAATTATATTATTATATTAATATTTACTTACATTCTACTTGTTTTAAAATAAAGAAATTTCAGCCGCATAATTTTCAAATTCCTTTAAATAAATACCTAATTTATATGTATATTTTCTGATATTCGGAAACGACTCCTATAAATAATTTAACATACTTGTTCCAAACACTTTTTGTATTTTCGAGATGTAGATACCCGCTAAATTGTCTTCAAACAATATTTATATTAGTAACTAAAATACATTTTAACAGTATTTTTATTATACATTATTTGTGTTCATATTTGTTCGTGCCCTATATCAAAGGTAGAGTTAATGTTTTTCCTGCTAAATCAATATCCTTTACTTTCATTTTCGCTAATGGATAGAAAAAAAACATCTTACCAACGCCCGCACGGCAGTCGCCTGTCCCCTCGTTAATGAATTAAAACAATAACAAGCAAGATCAAGTTTCTAACAAGTAAAGGTACAAGCATTAAGATCGGAAAAGTATTTTTTATCTTTTACCTAAGGAAAAGGATGGGTTTTTTTTAAAACAAAAGTACCATCATTATCCTCAAATAAAATTGCTGTAAGAAACATTGAGTAACTCATTAGAGTATCACAAATCTTCGCCAGTCAGGCTTCTTCTTGATAATTAACCGCACGTATTAATTAACTGGCTTGTTTAGTAACGTACATAAATTAAATTACCTGGGTGACCGAGTCTTGCTCGTTCATTTTATTAAAAGATGAAAAAATGCATTAAAAAAAGCAATTATAAAATAATTTTCGTATTTATTTTAGTACTACTTTTATACGATGGATCTCCGCAAAGTAAGTCTAATTCTACAAAGGGCACTTAGATTTACACTTGGGGCTTGGATTCGGCGTCATTTTTGAGGTCCACCTAACGGACACTACGCTAACATAATTTAATTTTTTTTTTGCCATTGGTGTAATTTATAGGCCTCATAAGAAGGCTCAGAGTCGCTCAGCGGGCGATGGAGCGAGCTATGCTTGGAGTATATCTACGTGATCAAATCAGACATGAGATCCGTAGTTACCTACATAGCTCAGCGTCTCGCGGAGCTGAAGTGGCGATGGCGGGGCACATAGTGCGTAGAATCGATGGACGTTGGGGTCACAAGGTGTTGGAATGGCGACTCCGCACCGGAAAACGGAGTGTCGGTAGACCCCCCACGAGATGGACTGACGACTTCAAAAAGGTCGCTGGGAGCCAGCCGCTGGGTCCAAGCGGCACAAGGACGTGTGGTATGGAGATCCCATGAAGAGACCTATGTCCAGCAGTGGACGTCCATTGACAAAGAAGAAGAAAAAGAGGGTGTTATTTACATTCAATCGCATATTTAACGTATACGCCGTGTGATAACCGGCGGAATAGAACAGTACCACCGTCATTTCTTACCGAGGTGTCGTAAAAGGCGACTAAGGTAAGTCGACCCACCGTGTGGTATCCGGCTGAGTAGAATAGACCAACCTCATTTCTTACCGAGGTGTCGTAAAAGGCGACTAAGGTAAGTTGACCCACCGTGTGGTATCCGGTTAAGTAAAATAGACCACCCTCTTTCTTACCGAGGTGTCGTAAAAGGCGACTAAGGTAAGTCGACCCACCGTGTGGTATCGGGTTAAGTAGAATAGACCACCCTCTTTCTTACCGAGGTTAAAATACGACTGAGGTAAGTTGACGTTAGGCAGGCGGCCGGTCGTAAAAACGCAGCCAAATCATGTGACAGCATGTTTATAACATGTTGTGTCGACCCCACTTAGAGTGGGATAAGGGCAGGAAGATTATGATGATTTAATGTAGAGCGTCATTGTAATTTGTATTAACGTAAGTAAGAATTCAAATACAGGTAGTTCTTAGTACTAGTTTTCCAATTGCTCGCGCGGATCCTTACGCGCCGACGGCTATGTGAAAATTGCTAGTTGCTACTTTACTGTGAATATGCAATCTCATTTAAGTTTAAGTCTCATAGCTGTATATTCATTTTATATTACGCTCTGAATAAATAAGTGTTCTAGGAAAAGCTATGTCCCACAATGCTAGCTTGGGTCCCACAGACCCAAATGAAAAATGTTTGTTAGTAAAATTAGGAGAATAAAAAAAAATCACGAACACCATTTTGATTTTATACCTGCGTCCTTAAGGATTACGTACGCCAATGCAGTTTTCCTAAGCAAGAGTAAAAATTTGACATGTTTAAAACAAGCCGTTAAAGATTTGATTAAAAAAGAATAAATATCTTTAATTTTTAAATGAGTTAGCTTTGTATGTTTATATATATATTTTCGGAATCTCGGAAACGGCTCCAACGATTTTCCTGAAGTTCAACATGTAGGGTTTTTGGAGGAGAAAAATCGATCTAGCTAGGTTTTATTTAAAAAAAAATCGTTTTATCCCTGTTTTTGGGCATTAAAAACACTGAAATTTATATTGAACATAAAACACTATTTTTGCCATACACTGTCACTGTCAACTGCGTAGCTTATTCGGGGAATGGGCAGCCTCGAGAAATGTAAATACCTAGGATGGATCCCCAACTAACTAATTATTTTTTCTTTTTTTTTGGAAGTTTATTTTTTTATTTTGTAAAAATTAAAAATACCTAGCAAGGGTCGGTCATCCAGGTACAATAATTTTAAATATACATCCTGTTATAAATATGAGCATGCAATGTTATTAAGGAAATGCTTATTTAACTATGAATGAAATTTATTAATAACAGTGTAAGCAATTAATATATTTTTGTGTGGTAGTAACTAAATTTATAATAATTTCGTGCTTTAAATTCTACGCCAATCAAACTCAACAAGGGATAATTTTCGATATAAATAAATTTCCTTGCGTAATATCTCGAAAAATTTATTATTTTTGAACGCTCCAAAATATTTAAGTCTCTAATTTGGGTATTTTTGTTCCTTTAAGGCGATTTGCGATGTAATTTGATCAATTATTTCGCTTCCAATAAGGGCGTAATCGCACTCAAAGTGGGAGGTATTCGCAACGAAAATAAGCGGATAATAATGATGAAGAGTCAATAAAGTATTTCTGCTTTCATTTTTCAAAACAACTCGATTCAATTGCCCTTCAATTGTTATTTTTATATCGTATTTGAGATAGCAAATTAACTCATACATTAATTTTTTTTTAGATTTTCATATTCTACTGGAACCTCCATTTTTTGTAATTAAAATTTTCTTTAAAGCATCTAATTGAGTGTGTAAAAAGGGCAGGGAGACATTAGGGAATCTAACCAAAGTTTTGATCTTTTTTGGTCCGCGCGTTTCCATTGGGCTATCACAGCTTTGTATTTGAGCTTAAATAGCATTTACATTCTATTCAACATTTTAGCATTTTTTCAAATCTCGAAATTAGGAATAAAACGTCATTTTTTTAAATGAAATCTAGCTAGATCGATTCAGCCCCCCCACTCCTTTAACATGTAAAATTTCATGAAAATCGTTGTAGCCGTAGGATTTTTATATAAATTTACTCTGTGACGCAAATAAAATAAACATCAGCTTATACAGGGGAGGTTTCATCTTACTTCGTATATTTTGCTAATTAGGGCCAGGAGCGGCGCTAGTCACTTGACTGCGCTAACAATCGTTCAGCTGCCTTTAATGCCAATTACCTGCGCGTTATTGTTCTTAGCGTCGAGTATCACTTAGGGCTGCCACCTGTCTGTTGTAGGGTCATTATCTAAAAGGCATTTTGTTGTTTAAACTGATACTTTTCGAAGCCCTCAAATATGCAAGGTAAAGACTTTTAAGAAGCTTATAAATATAGAATGTTTTTAGATTGTAAATTGTCTCTAAATGGATAGTAATATGTCCAATTTAAGTCGGTAAAGTATCATTCTATGACACATAGACAGTAATTTTTATTTTAAGAACTGATGAAATATAAAAAAATTAAAACTTGTATTGAGTAATATAAGTGTTCTTTTTGAGGTTCAGGTTATCTATTACACTAGTGCTTTTTCTAGCTGTTTTACTAATGTATTATAATATAAAACAAAGATGCTTCTTACGAGTACGTTATCTGAATTACCGGGATCATAATTAGGTACTCTATTTTTAAATATATTGAACAGTCTCGAATCACAAAAATCGTAACTTATATTCATCCTTTTCGATTAAGTTATTATCGTAACTATTACATTTTTGCTTTGATGTGCCCAAAATAACTAGGTTTTGATGTTTTTTCGTAGTAGTTTTAAGTAACATGCATATAATAATTTAATTTTGCTAGCTTTAATTATGATTTAGACTATATTATGTAAGAAATAATATAGTCCGAATCATAATCGTGTGGTATCCGGTTTAGTAGAATAGACCACCCTCGTTCATACCGAGGTGTCGTAAAATACTTTTAAGGTGTGTTGACGTCAGGCAGGCGGCCGGTCGTAAAAACGCAGCCAAATCATGTGACAGCATGTTTATAACGTGTTGTGCCGACCCCACTTAGAGTGGGATAAGGGCAGGAAGATGATGACTATATTATGTGAGAAACTTTCTATAATAATTGTTAGTATTCAAAATAAAGAGCGTACTGGTAATCTTAAAAAAACAAATGAATAAAATGTAAAATAATGTATGAAACTTAAGATATTGTGCAAGTTTTACTTTTAATATTTGCTTATTTGCGGATGCTTTATCATACGACTCTGGAAAGCAGTAAATCGTAGAAAATGTGGAACGAAACGGAAAAGCCGGGATGCAAAATTAATTTCAAATGATGAATGATGAGCGATCTCCGCCGCCGTTGCATTTTTCCCGGTATTTAAACAGAATCTGGCTTATGTTATAAATTTATTTTGCATTACAAGTATTATGTTATCTCATATTTGTGATACGTAACGTAAATTGCCTTATAATTTTTGTGCTTTAGCAGTAAGATTACTAATCTCATAATCTGCATTATCTGATGATAGGAAAATGGTTGGAGGTTCATCGGTTTATTCTGAGTTCCAATACTTATTTTCTAAAGTTGTATGTATGTATTTACATTTAAGTATTACGTAGTTTTCATTGAAAAATAATTTGCGATTTTCAGCTCTACAGAGAGATCTTATGTTTTCAGGACATTTTCTTATTCTCAATTCCTTAATTATATTGGTCGTATTTTATAGTTGTTCAATGGAGTTTTTTTTTTCTAATAAGAGTGTCATGTCTCATAGTCGCATCATCCAATCTTCATTCTTATTCTGCGGCCCTTATCACACTCGTAAGTGTGGTCGTCATAACATGTTTTAAACATGTTGTTACGAGTACATGATTTGCCCAGGTTTAGGCAGGTCAACTTAGTCGCCTTTTGCGACACCTCGTTAAGAAATAAGGGTAGTCTATTCTACTCAGGCGGATAACACACGGCGGAGTCGCATCATCCAATATATTTATATTCATAATTAATTAAAAATTACATAGAATAATATATCCAAAACTCATATAGTTATATGATAATTAATATAGTTATATTTCTTGTTACTCTTTCACAATCATAAAACTCTCATTGCATTTTATAATGTTAAATACGTAAAAATGTAAAATTAAAACTGCGCTTCAGTAAACCGTCACATAATCAAGTAGAAAGCTCGCTAGAGTCGTCGAAAGTCTCTTTTGAATCTCGATTGTCGCAATATAATATAGTTTTAATTTTAAACAAGTGGAATGCTAGCTTAATTTTTCATAGAAAAATGACATTATACATTCGCCGCCTGAAGTTTAAATGGAATTGAAGTTCGTATGTCTAGTTAAAAACTTTGTGATATCGAAGTTAATAAAGCTTTTGAATTATTGAAATAAATTGAGAACACTTTTGTAACAAAAATAAGTCGATCACTTAGATAAGGGAAAACAACTGTGTTACGTTTTGATTTCCAAATCGATTATTCAGTTATTTGTCAAAAGTAAAAATGAAATTATTTTGCTATAATCCGCGACTGATAACGCAGGCTACGAGTGATCATTAACGTGGATTATAGCCAAATAATTTCATCATTACTTTTGTATTATGGACAGAATTCATTAAGGGTTATATCCGCAAATTCTATAATTCAGTTTTTGAACTTTTGAAACAGTTTGTTTTGATTTTGGAAAAGTAAAGTTATTAAAAATAGTTATTCTATGCAAATGTAGATAATCCACTAAAATCTGTATGTGTTTAGAGATTTTTTGTACGTTGGGTCAGCGTGGTAGGTCTAATCTGTAAACCCCTGTTTTTTTTTATCAGCATAGGAAATATTTGGGTAACTACTATTTTTTATTATAAAACTAGTTGTGCCAGCGGCTTCGCCCGATAAAAGTCAGGGTGTGTCACTTCGGGGAAGACCCCGAATTGATATTTTGAACATAAAAGTTTTTATTGTGAGAACCATAACAGATAGATACATGCTGTCGCGGACTTTTTTGTAGATTTTTTGTAGATCTACAATTGTCTAGTACATTACTTAGTGTATCTCTGCCGGATTACGCGGCGCACGCGAATAAAGCCCCCAGCATGTGAGTTTTTTACATCCGCGCTACATCATCAATGCAATTTACATTGAATGGTAATGTACTGTTAACCTAAACCTTCAGGAAAAATGGCACTATCTTATAGTAAAAACTGTATAAAATCCGTTCAGTAGATTTAGAAAAAAATCACATTTAGACAGACAGCTTTTGGGGACTTTGTTTTATAATAAGTATAGATATAGATTTAGGTATGTGGTAGAATAGGTAACTGGTTGTATTACGTCCTTATTCAGTTCACGTCAAAAGATGTCGTGGCTTACGGAGTGCTTACGTCCGATACGGACAATATACTGGAGATTATCCCACTCAAACAAACATCGTACTTCGTCGAACTTGGAGTATACGCAAACTATGCTAACGAAAAGACGATAAAACCTTTATCTTATTACTGACGCGCTGCAAAAAACTGGCTAGCCGAAAATGCCCCATGCAGCTTTTGAAATCTTGTTACGCTCTTGATACAATACGGGGCAGAATAATGGAAGTTAATACGCTGATGGTTATTTTTGAGTCTTTTCTGTTTAGAAAAAGTGTTGAAAATATTATTTTCCTATAATCCGCGATAAAAGAAAATATATGTAATGCTATATATAGGTTGTATCATCCGTTCCAGAAACATGCAGATGTAGAAAATCATGCACTACGCGCCAATAATTACACAACAATACACAAGTACACACACTTTCACCACACACATTCACCATCACAATCTCAACAATCGTTTCGCCCCGTAACCGAAGAATCGGGCGCCAAAATGATATTTGGATGTAAAAGAGAAGAAACACACATACTTCTAACGATAGAAAGAATAATCGAATAAAGGAAATACAACATATAATTGATAATAGCACAATTCAGATCACGAGAAATAGAATCTGGTGTATGTAAAATAATTAATGCATTTGAGCTAAGCGCATCGCTGCTGTTACAAAAGCTAGTTTGTTCTGTAGGGTAGTGCAATAAATATAATGTATGTTTTTAAAGGCGACCGTTGTCAGCTAGTAATGAATGATCTGGGATCTCGGACGACACTATTACTTCTGTGGGAGCATGAAAAATTCATAGACGTAGTGTGATCGCGTTAACAGTCGCTAAGTCTAGCGCGCACCCTTAGGGGGTCTTGCGGATAGCATACAGCGCTCATTGTACCACAGTGCTGTCTTTATATTCTATTCAGTTATTATATTATACTAGCTGTTGCTACGCCTGCGGCATCGCCCGCGTGGAAATCAGAATGTCACAAAGTAATTCACACGTAAATCCCTATATTTTATTCTGAAATAAAAATAGAAATAAAAACATAAAATTAGTTATTGTGAGTTAGCCGTAAAAGATAAAGACATGCTATAGAATCATTGCGCAATTGTACATATGCTGGCGAATCGGTCCTGTCTTAAGATTGATTTGATTATATTATTTTTATATAATGTAATGTTGTTTTTATGGCTCCTTAGTTGGCTGAAATAAATAAAATTTAATTTTATTTTAATAGCGGACTTTTTTGGAGTATTTTTGTCGATCTATAATTTTCTGGTACTTTATTTTAATGTTCCTCTGAAGTGAAGACGTCTTCTTAGAAAGAAAGATTCGACCTTAGTTCTAATGTGAATTCACATGTTACGTTTATCTTTGGAATTCTCTAGAGATATACTAGTTGCCTCAAAATGTTTTACCATTACAGAATAGCGCAAGTCAATTTTATTATATCAGTCTTATGTTCATAGGCTTGCCTGGATATTAGACGTACTATTATTCATTCTCAAGGACTTTCACTGTTCGACTAAAATGCCATTTATAATGTGTTATCCAGAAGTTTGAACTGGAGGGCGTTTATTGTATTTTGTCCTGTTTGGTTTCCGAATGTTTTTATGGTAAAATATTATGTAGTAATGCGGCATCTATTTGCTTCGACAAAATATACGCCATCACCACATCATACAGATTAGCGTGAGACCTAAATATCGAGGCATCTAATAGTCGCTCGAGTCTCGACAGGAGACGGGCTCTCTGATAATTTACACCGCTTTTTAAAAGATTTTATTCAATTTGCAATGTATGTATGTGAATGTGAAATCTTGCAAGTTAAATTTGACCCACTTCCCGGTGTTCGGTTGAGCTGAAATTTAACATACTGTAACAAAGCCAATGACAATGCATCTTTATGATAAGCAAGACCTGATGCTGCCAGGATTGGCTCTGGACGAGGCAACTCCTCAACGGCTAATAGTAGGGTCATGAAATTTTGTTCAAAGCCTTTTTAACTTGACTTGTTATATCTATTCCTCTCTAAACTACAAGCGAGTCAATCAGTTCCTAGATACAGTACTAGATACAGATACAGTCGATAAGTTCCTAGATTTTTACCCTCATTTATTTTTGTAACATAAAATGTTGGCCAATCGAATTTATTAATATTTGCTGCCACGAGTTTTAATGTGACTGTCTAATCTGAGATATGTACTCGTACGTATCAGCCAACGTTGCTATGGCTTCGGATGCAGTGAATAAATCGTATATTTCTAAAGGTTTCCGTTGTCGGCTCGTAAAGAATGATCCGATGTCTCGAGCGACTCCATTACTTCTTGTGTCACATGAAAAATTCATGGACACTGCGTTTGAACGTGTTAACGTGCCGCTGTGTCGCGCGCGCTTTCCACCGGGGCTCTCGCGGAATGGCTTGCGCGGCGCTCGCCTCAGCCATAACGCTAGGTTTAGATTTTGTTTACATAAATGATGCAGTTTTGCAAAGGTTTCTTGCCAACACATATTTTATATCAACGAAATATATTAAATTTTATTTTCTCACAAAAGAAAAAGTTTCTTGTTATAAAACACTAGCAATCGCAAGCGTCTCCGCCCGTGGAAAGATAGTATTTTGATAATTGTATTTTGTTAAAGTGGGAGTGGGTACATTATGGGACACCTATTAGCCGTTGCGAATGAGACGGTTATATTTATAGAGCACATCTTAATCAAATGCGAACCTCATTTCTAGTATTATAATTACGAAATTAACATGAAATTTTCACCATCCTCCTGCACTTATCCCCCTCTAAGTGGGCTATGCACAATATGTTATAAATCACATGATTTGGCTACGTATTTTACGACCGGCCGCTTGCCTGACGTCAAATTACTTACTTAGTCGCCTTTTACGACACCTCGGTAAGAAATGATGGTGATCTATTCTATTCAGCCGGATACCACACGGTGTTTCAAATTACCTTAGTTGCCTTTTACGACACATCGGTAAGAAATGAGGGTGGTCTTTTCTACTCAGCCGTACTACAAGTCAAACTAATATAAATATCCTTTATTTATTATAATTTTTATTTAATTAAAACAAATATTATAATTACAAAGTAACCCAAATTTAAGTAACGTTACTAAATTCCCGTACCGTTAAGTTTGAATAAACATTACCTTACATATCACAACAGGCTCATTTGAATTCAAGCACAATTGTACCGTACACGAAATTTTTACTTTCGCAAACATGTTTCATAAACAATGATTTTTAAGTTTCGCATTTGCATTGTTTTAGTGGATCTGCTGCAGATGCTTGAATTCAACGTGACAGTATCTTTCCCAGCGGCGCCACTACTTACTGTTATTTTGGCGTTAGTGGGTAAGTGATTTATTTATAAAATTGAGTTTACTATTGTTAGAAAACTTAGTAAATTCAAACACTATGGTTTCGCTTGTGGGTTTAACTTCTTAATAGTTTAGAAGCAGGTGGTGATATATATTCAATTAAGGTCTTGGGTTCTGATTGATTTCAAAGGTTCATTTTTAGCTGTCAGGTAAGTTGTTATCGCGCGCCTCACAGATGGCGCTTTTCCTTCCTAAAGCTTCGCTGAATCGCACGCGTATATTTTTTTACTATTTTAATTGTCTGCTTTCCTTCCTTTTTATTCTTTGTACTATGGAGCTTTAATCTTACTGCAAGAACAGCCTGAAGCATGAAGCGTGATCAGTAATCTCAAGGTAAGTGCTGCAGACACTATATATACCGCTTTTTACTAGCTTTAAAAATCTTGAATCATGAGTGTCGCTTTTTTACAACGATTTTTACAACGATATAACAATTATACAGTACCTATTTTAGTATTTCCTTTTATTGTATAAAGTTAGATCTATCCTTAACACTTACAATTGAGTGACTCTTATTACCATCTTTTTTATTTCGCCATCTTTGTTTTTTTCCCATTATATTACTAGTCAATTCGTCAATATAAATTATTACAAGTCAACAATAATAATGATATACAATGTTATAAAAACTCTTTGACAAATATATCGAACTGTTATTCTACACCTGTTTTTTTGGTCCTCAAGCCGGATATAAACTACAAGTATACATGATAACAGGCGGCTGACAACTTAATATTGTTTTTTTTATTAAAATCATCAGTTGGATTTAGTGCATTACTGCCAATAGAATGTTTGTTTTGAACAATGAATGAATAGATCAATTGTTTTGAATTATCTGACATATCCAAATTGCTTTTCGGCTATTATTTATGCAGATTCATACAACATTGAGCTATTAAATCTAGTCAAAATAATCTTTACTCTAATAAGCTCTTTCAAGCACTTTTGAATGGGCAAGGATCAATATGATTGATGAAGCTACAACTGGTTCGGAATGTTGTTGAAGAACTAAAAAGAATCTCGGCGGTCAATCTTCTAAACATTTCTTTTTTTTTTTAAATATGTTTCAATTTTACATTATTAAACCGCAGTCTTTATTATATTCACTCAGGATTATTTAAGTAGTAAATTAAAAAAAAGTATACTATAACTTAAAAATTTACTTTTTAAAGCGCTCTGCCGTTTAAGTTTGCATATAGTATATAATGTTACTTAAGAAATCAATGGTATTATTAAGTGCTTCTTATGTTGATTTGTTTGTTTCATAACATTAAAAAGAGTATATAAAATTTATAAATATTTAAATTTCACTCAGGAATAACTATGTTTACGAAGTTCTTTATGCGATTGAAAAAGTAAACAATATTCTTAATGCAAACGTAATAACAAAGTCAACAAATTACTACCCCGCGGTAAAATTCGCTCAATTCTCCCACTGCTTTAGCGTACAGCCCGACATACAAACAGCAACGTAAATGAAGACATATTAAGCTTGGTAAGTGAGATCCGGCGGCTGCAAAACGTTTGACGTGCTGTGAAATTCTCACATGTATGCACTTTGAAACTGTTACTATTGTGTGACTAGACGAAGTCGACTTCAGCTTGAGTGCGGAATAGAAAATGAAATATTTCTGAGTCGCGTTAGTAGTAGGGGATAAAATACCTTTCTATATCACTGTGTTCTGAATACATTGATCGTAGTTTCATCAAAGGATGATATTTTTTATAAGCGACGTTCGAAACTACCCGTAGTATCTTATAAACAATATGCGTACATTTGGATTAACATTTTGATCTAAAAAAATCTTATTTTAAATTTTCAAATTTTAATTTTTTATATAAAATATTAATTGTGATTGGATCCTCAACGCAGGCAGAAGTGACTCTGCCTTAAACAACGTAGTTCGCGGGTTGTATTAGCGCCAAGAGGCAAACAGTTTTCTAAAAAACAATTTGTTGGTTCTTCAAGTCTGGTGTGTATACATGTATGTATTTAAGCATTTATTTAAAATCGTATTTCTAAATATTTACTAGTTGTCTTTCAGCTATAACACACGTATTAAGTTACTTTGTGGACGAACGACTTAGTGTGTAATTGTCCCATACTTTTTTCTCTCTTTATTTTCAGAAAATAATTCGCTTAAGCGAAAATGCCACTTCTTAAATTAACATACATATTTATTATTCATTCTAATATATAAAAAAAACTATCAGTTTCTAAGCTGATTTTAGCTAAACGTAGCAAATATTTAGCTGTTCTACTGTTCCATTCCATCCAATAACAGTTAATAAGTGTAATTTAAGTTCTTTTTAATTATGCAATTATTAGTCGACACTGATCTATCCTGCAAATGCTGTCTGTGTACATCCATAATTGGTGCATGTATTTGATGCTTATATAATTTCTATATCAATGTTAAATGTTTACTGTTGATAAATCTTAAATAAAGTATACTTTTAAATGTCTGAAGCTTGATGAGAAAAGTTTTCGAACAGTGCGTGATGCCAGTGATGACATACTCGTTTGGCCCTGAAACTTAGTCGCTACATATGGACCCAAGTGTGGCCAATGGGCGAGGCACATCGTTCGTAGTTACTAATAGACGTTAGAGTCTCAAGATGCTAGACCGGCAAGTCCGCACCGGGAAACGTAGTGTAGGCAAACCCTCCACTAGGTTAAAAATGTTGTGGGGAACCACTGTATCCAGGCGGTACAAGATCGTGTAACGTGGAAGTCCTTGGAAAAGACCTATGTCCAACAGTTGTCGTCTATTGGTTGACGAGAGAGAAAGATACTTTTAAATATCTTTAAAAGGTAGCTTTTGCGGGCTACCGCTATTTTTTCCGTTCTTAGTGTATACTATTGTATTTGGGTATGTGGGTCTGTTGGAGCTAGATGGTTGGTCAGATCGTATTTAATGTGGCCGATACACGGGTTGTTTTAACCACCTTCACCTGTTATCGTGTTTTTAATGTTAGATGGCATTCCTAGGTTGTTGGGTCGTTCGAAAAATGACAACTTTTATTACTTTTGTTTGTTTAGTGGTTTCACTAGTACTGCTACAGGCCATCCGTTTATTCTACCTCAGTCCCGTTTAGTCTACTTTCGCGCCCTTGTACCCCACACGCGAGGACTGAGTTATACGGTTGGCGTAGTACCACTTCTAGTTCAATTCTTTTGATCTTACAACAATTTTGCCACGAGATTTCGTCTGGTTTTGTCAATTGCAAAGCATTGGAAATGGGACTAAAATGGGACTATGGTATTTTGATATAGACATCAAACTCTGCGTGGCTATGCACAGTACTGCTGACCGGGAAAAGTGGAGGCAGCTAATCCACTATAGACGGGATTGGGACCATCACGATGCTCAGCAGTGAGCACGCGACTCAAAGAGCATTGCTATATGAGCACAATTCTGTAAATTTTTACATATGAGTGTTGGCAGTTCAATTCTTATGAACTTAGAGATAATTTTGTCCCAAAATTTCGTCTGCTGTCTTCAATCCAGGAGGGTGATGGAAGTGGGTCAAAAGTATTGGGATATGAGCACAAGTCTTTCAAGTAGGCGGCAGTGGCGTCTGCGAGGCGCAACAGGCGCCCCGCCCGCCGCGCAACAGGCGCCGCGCCTGGCTTACTTGTTGAATCGACCGACCTAGTAACGTTTCAATGAAGACGCTCTACACACGAGACGTTAAAATTCCTATACATAATTGTATACACTTGTTAACCTGTTTAAGAAATATGTGCTGAATTTCGATGTACATTGATTTTGGACTTTTTTACATGAGGAAACCCTTCATGGGTACTGCTTTCCTTTGGAGGGCGGTAACAATTACCCGTTAAAATCTCATGATTTTCCATCTTGCTGCTTGGTGATGAGGGCATAGGAATACTGAACGCACCACGTCTACAGCCTCGTAAACAGCCTACTCCTATTACTCTGTAGAGCCTGGACCGACCCTTGAACCACAACCGATGCATTTGGCTGTTTTCCACAATAGATTTTATTACGAATGGTAAGGAGGTTGATTTAGAGCTAATAACACTAACAAATATAACACGTGTAATCACCATTCACGTACATAATAACTTTATTCAAGTATTATCTGGAATTACTGTGTGCAGAATCATACATATATAGATTCGAGGAACCAACAAAAATTGTTTATAGAAAATTTTGGACCTTGGCCGAAAATTGATTTTGCGACGCACGGAGCTCAAGGCAGAATTTTTGGTTACGGCCAGATTAATATACTCATTCCTATCGAAAAGTCGTAGACGTTGCAATTTGTAGGACTCAATTATTGTTATAAGGTTTAGAAATACTAATCTTAAAGTTAGACTTATATACTTACTGGCAAGCTCGCATTGCATGTCGTTGGATGTGTATCGCCCCCAGACATGACGTATGGCTTCCCGTAACTTCGGAATACAACTAAACATACATGATTGAGGTGAGAGTTTATATTGATATTGGGATGAATGAGCTTGTAGGAATTTTTGTGACATCGTATACAATGATGAGCGTATATCGCTTTCGCCTTGCAAAAGTATATATAAGATTATATACTTTTGCAATACTTTTGCGACATATAAGATTCTATAATAAAATTCTGCAATCAATTTTACCTTTGCTTTTACAGCAATTTCAAAACAATGTTAAAAGGGGCTGATACAGAAAGCCTATTTTACTGTTGAGGATTACTTATATGATAAGGATGTGTGGATATAGCTTCTCTTCGGCCCTGTATGAGACAGTAATGACTAAATGTAACTAATGTAAGTGTAATGTATTAAAGAATTATATTTTAAAAAGAGCAAAAGTCAAGTTTCTTGCCGGGTCTTCTCGGTAGGAACTTCTTTCCGAACTAGCAGTAGAGTTGACGATTCAAAAGCACTTGTTTACAAGTTTACTTGTAACATAATTTGAATGTCAATTGGAAAACTTTTGATAGTAATTCGAGGAATTCGAGTACGAATTTTGAAATCATAATTATATCACTATTAAGATATAAAAGTACAAAAGCCGGACTTAATACTAAAGTAAGCGTTCTCTACCAGTAAAGCTTAGGGTCAAACGGAAAATTTAAATAGGTGCGGCAAGCAAACAAATCGAAGAATAAAAGAAATATTAGGAGTAAATAATTGAAAAATGAATTGTAGCGACGTGCCTAAGAAAATGAAAAATAAATAAATGGATAATAAAAATAAGATAATACATAAAAAAAGAGAAAAGTTTGTTTGTTTGATAGTTTGATAGCGCTAATCGCGTTAATCGCGCGCGAGCGAAAAAAACGAGTAAACGGCAAAATTTAAAGCTTTCCTTGCGTGCGCTGAGTAAACGGTGGTAGATATTCAAAAATCATGTATTAAAAATTATTCTCCTCTAAAAGTTCTAAATAAAAGTCCACGACAGCATATGTCTAGATCTTAAGGTTGACCCACTTTAACCATTTTTATGGTTATCAAAAGTCTATATTAGGAGCCGCTGGCGATTGCTACTAACAATATATTTAGCGATTAAAGAAAAACATTATTAATTGTTACTGGTTATCTATGAAGTGTTTTTAACATTGGTATAAAAGTAAGACGACTACAAGACTTTTTGATAGAATCAGAGAGATCAACATTTTCGTATTTTTGAAGTGACATTCACCTTTTAAAATTAAATATCTTCAAGATGCTATCGTATGTCACCGCCTGCCACTCAGCCGGGAACTCTGAAAAATGTCTGCCGAAGAGATTACTTTCAATCCGTTCCCGGCGAAGTTCGGCATATTTAATGACTTCTATTATCTACTCCATTGTCCCGACAACCCGAAGACATTCAATTACCCTAGCTCGGATTAAATTTTTCATTCGCTTATTTTGTAAGGCGTCTCTTTTATGAAATTTGAAAATAGCTTTCATAACGGTATCGCGTACCTAACGTACACGTTCGGCTGAGTAGAATAGACGACACTCATTTCTTACCAAGGTGTTGTAAAAGGCGACTAAGGTAAGTCGACCCGTCGTGTGGTATCCAGCCTAGTAGAATAGACCACACTCATTTTTTACCAAAGTGTCGTAAAACGCGACTCAGCTAACTTGATCCAACGTGTGGTATCCGTTTGAGTGGAATAGACAACCCTTATTTCTTACCGAGTTGTCGTAAAAGGCGACTACGGTAAGTTGACCCACTGTGTGATATCCGAGTAGAATATATTACCCTCATTTCTTATCGAGATGTCGTTAAAGGCGACTTTAAGTTGACCCACCTGGTTGTATTTGAGTAGAATAAATTACCCTCATTTTTTAGCGAGGTGTTTTTAAAGCTGACTAAGTTGTAAGTTGACCCCTCGTGTTGTATCCTATTGAGTAGAATATACAACTCTCTTTCTAACTGAGGTGTTGTTAAATACTACTTAGGTAAGTTTTGACATCAGGTAAGGTCGTATTATACATAGCCAAATCATGTGACATGTTTGTAACATGTTGTGCCGATTCCATTTAGAGTGGAATAAGGGCAGGAAGAACGGGATCGCGTACAAATCCAATATGGGGCGAAAAGTAAAACAAACTGGATTTACGTTCGGTGCAAACAAAATACAATGGAAAGGTGATGCACGGACCTATATCAGGTTGTTTTGTACGCTTGCACACAGTATCACGGGAGTCGCGAGCACGTACCCCGGGTGGACGCTGAATACTAATAGATAGGGTATGAAGAGAGCATGGCCTAAAATTGGATTCGCATCGCACACACTGCATATAGTATTAACGCCGGCCTGGACGAAACAATGCCCAATCAAACTGAGACTTTTTAAATCTGGCGGAATGCAAAATATTTTGTTATAGAAAAGATTTTTCATTTTTGACGAACGAAAACATTGAATCGTATTGTTTTTTTTTTGCTTTGCTAAAGTAAATTAACTGTTAAACCACTGCTGGGCATTGGCTACCTCGACTTTTTTTTTGAGAGGATTGGAGCTAAGATCTACCACCGCTCCAATGCGGATTGATAGGTTACACATATCCCTAGAATTTTCTACAGACTAGCAATCGCCAACGGCTCCGCCCGCGTGGAAAGATTAAAACCGTAATATAGTCTTTTGATAACCATAAAAATTGTTATAGTGGGTCAACCTTAAAACCTAGACATATGCTGTCGTAGACTTTTAATTAGAACTTTTAGCGGGGAACAATTTTGTAATACATGATTTTTGAATATCTATTACCGTCTACTCAGCGCACGCAAGGAAATCTTTAAATTTTGCCGTTTTAGTACTATTTTTTATTGCTGCTCCTCTACTATTCATCTTAGCATGATGTTATATAGCCTATAGCCTTCCTCAATAAATAGACTATCTTACAGTCAAAGAATTTTTTAAATCGGTCCAGTAGTTATTGAGATCAACGCGTTCAAACAATCAAACTAACAAACAAATTTGTGTCTAATTGATATTTGAAATTTATCACACGCTTTTCTGTAAAGGAAATATCGTGAGGAAATCTGAATATCTCTAGATATTTCTTGTTATTGATATTGCTTGTAACCAACGTGGTGGGTTATATCTCCACACCTCTCTAAAAATCGGAGAGAGGAGGCCTATGCCCTGTAGTGTGATAATAACAGGCTGTAACATATAGATCAAAAAAATTCTTCTTTTGAACTATATGTTACAATCACACTGCTGGGAACGGGTAAAAACTACATTTTGTATTATAGAGAGTACTTAAAAGCTTATGCGAACGAAGTGGCGGGTAACATTACTACTTTATAGTTCCAAATTAATATTACCTAGGTTCGTAAGGTAGGTGAGTTCGTGACCACGGTGGATGCAACTCTGCCGAAACGTCGAACCTTATACAAAGGTAATTCGATTTTATCACGATGTGACCCGTATGTTTATATAATTATCGGTACGTTAGGGTACGAATTAAGTGCAATATTATGCATGTTGTGACGTGTGTCGAATTATAATCTGTTTTGTACAGTAATCCATGAACAGTTGTATAGGGCATGATTCAATAACGCTTGTCCGGTGCATTGCATAAAGTAATGTATTTTAGTCAGCGGTAACGATGAAGTTATTTATTTGGAATATTCGATATTCGCTAAATTGTATAATATTAAGCACCTGAATGACCCAGCCTTGCTCAGTAATTTTTTACAAAATAAAAAATAAAATTTACAAAATAGTTTGGCCCACCTACCAAACTATTTTGTAAATTTTATTTCTCTCTCGATCGATCCTAGGTATTTTCATTTCTCTAGGCAGCCCGTTCTTCAAAGAACCTACGCGGACTTGACAATTTTCGGCAAAAATAGTGTTTATATTCAATGTCAATTTTAGTATTTTTTGAATGCCCAAAAACAAGAAAAAAACAATTTTTTTAAATAAAACTTTATTGTTTGATTGATTTTTTTCCTCTAAAACCCCCTAGGCGCTGAATTTCAGGAAAATCGTTGAAGCCGTTTCCGAGATTCCGAATAAATATATACATACAAGATTAACTCACTTAAATGTTAAAGATTAAACAAAAATAATTAAGTTTTATGCAAACTCAAGATATACTAGAATCAAATATACTTTAATAACAATAATTATTTTTCAGTTTTCAACTTTAACGCTGATTCGGAAAATTGTTCTTACATCAAATGTCAAGAAGCTTTTTTAAAAATATTTAAAATTTTTGAAAAAAAGATAGATTACGATTATTTCTATGGATTTTATCATTTAGATGATCGTAGAGTTATATTATTTCAAAATCTTCTACTATAAAAGTATCAGTTAAAGGATCCTACTTTTAAATTTATATTAATCAAAATTAAAGAAATTTTATTAGATTTGGTTATAGAATCAATTTAGTAATGACTAAATTTATTGATATAAATGAAATAGATATTTTAAGCTTGAAATAATATTGGCTCAATTAAATTTTTAAAGCAATTATAATATAAAACTAATATACAATAATCAGCAATCCACCTGCGTGGAAAGATCAAAACAGTAATATAGTCTTTTAATAATCATAAAAATTGTTATAGTGGGTTAACAATAAAAGCTAAACATATACTGTTGTGGACTTTTATTTCGACATTTTAAAGGGGAACAATTTTATAATACATGATTTTTTAATAACTATCAGCGTTTACTCAGCGCACGCAAGGAAAACTTTAAATTTTGCCGTTTTCGTACTATTTTTTATTGCTGCTCCTCTCCTTCTCATCTTAGCGTGATGTTATATAGCCTATAGCCTTCCTCGATAAATGGACTATCTTACACTGAAATAATTTTTCGTATCGGTCCAGTAGTTCCTGAGATTAGCGCGTTCAAACAATAAAACAAACAATCTCTTTCCAGCTTTATATATTATAGTATAGATAGAAAAATCTGTTATTTTTGAAGATAATACATATTCTATTCTATTTTTTATAATAAAAATATATATATTCCACCATATTTCTTTGCTGTATATTAAACTGCTTTTGTATTGGGTTCTAATATCGATTTATCTGTGATTGGTTATTAATTTGCAAAACTGTCTGCCGTCTACCGTGTCCTGAAGCTCTTAAGCCTGGTAAAGCGGAGGACGGACGACAATGGAGGCGGCCGGTATGGATTACAGTCTCCCCTTAGGTGTTCTCTACAAATGGGGATTTAATTTGCCGTATCCGTAAATACAATAGGCGAAAATTTGCGCTTCCACCTCGCGTCCGCTCGAACGAAGAAGGGTCAGGTTAATAACATGAGTTTTCGGTGAAGTGAGTTTTACGAGTGTTATGAATTTAGAATAATATGTTTTATCCCGTAACGGAGTGTTTTGAGAGCGTTGAATAACAGTTTAATACAAATTTATTTATCTTGTCTTTCTATTTTCGTATATATTCAAGTAAACTTGTAAAGAAGTGATTTTGAATCGTCAACTCTATTCCTGGTTCGGAAAGCTGTTCCTACCGATAAGAGCTAACAAGAAACTCGGCGTTTGCTCTTTTAAAAATATAATCCTTATTACAAGTTACATTTAGTTATTACTGTCATGTACAGGGTCGAAGTAGCTACGTCCATGCATTCTTATCATCTAATCCTATAGTCTACGCTGTGTGGTATCTGGCTGAGTAGAATAGACCACCCTTATTTCTTACCGAGATGTCGTAAAAAGCGACTAAGGTAGTCGACCCACCGAGTGGTATCCGGTTAAGTACTATAGACCACGCTCTTTCTTACCGAGGTGTCGTAAAATCACCGTAATCGACTAAGGTAAGTTGACGTCAGGCGGGTGATCGTAAAATACGTGTCATAAAATTGTCACATGATTTAAACGTAGCCACATGTTTATAATGTGGCAACGAAGAACATGTTTATAACATGTTGTGCCGACACCACTTAGAGTGGGATACGGGCAGGAAGATAATGACAATCCTATAGTCTATTCGTTTCCAAGTCCAATTGCCAATGAACAAACTCAAAGTAAATGTCTTTCCAATATCCCAAATGCCTTATAAAAGTGCACAATGGAGTGACAGTAAATTGAACGAGGTGCGGCGACGGCGACGCAGTGTTTGCTCGGTCATCAATCATGCCTGTATGGAGTTCATTTAAACGCGTCGTCATTGGCTATGACTCGCGACCGTCACGCCAGTATCATGCATATATTGTTTCAATTCAACATACAGACGAAGCTGTTTAGTCACCTAATTTATTTCATCATCATCCATGCCCTTATCCCACTCGAATTTTGGTCGGCACAACATGTTACAAACATGTTGTCACGTATTTTACGGCCGGCCGTCTGCTTGACGATTGTGATTACTTGAAGTGCACCGCATGTTCGCTTGCCATCCTATTCCATAAAAAACATGTCACATGATTTGCCTGCGTATATGAACGGCCGCCTGCCTGACATCAACTTACCTTAGTCGTATTTTACGACACCTCTGCAAGAATGAGGGTGGTCTATTCTACTCAGCCGGATACTACACGGTGGGCCGACTTACCTTAGTCGCCTTTTACGACACCTCGGTAAGAAATGAGGGTGGTACTATTCTGTTCAACCAGATACCACACGGCGTTGTCTGACGTCAACTTACCTTAGTCGTATTTAATGACACCGCGGTAAGATAAAGGGTGGTCTATTTTACTCAACCGGATACCACACGGTAGGTCAACTTACCTTAGTCGCCTTTTACGCCACCTGGGTTAGAAATGAGTCCAAAAAAGTACCTACTAAAAGGAGAAAATTGTGTAAACGACGTGAACGTCATCACTAACAAAGAAGCTTTCAAGTTAAAGATCAGGATCCTTGGTTATTCGTGGTGGAGAGATTTCATAAATGGAACAAAGGTTTAAATTCTTTAAGGTCTCTAATTATTGTTAACTTTTATGTTCACTAAAATATTTAATCTTGTATATATATATATATATTGAATCTCGGAAACGGCTCTAACGATTTTCCTGAAATTCAGCATGTAGGGGGTTTTGGGGGAGAAATATCGATCTAGATATGTTTTATTTAAAAAAATGTCGTTTTATCACTGTTTTCGGGCTTTTTTTTAAATTTACGATGAATACAATCACAATTTTTCGCTGTCAAACGTAAAGTCATGGTGGTACATTTAGGGAACTAGCGGTCTAGAGAGGTAAAAATAACTAGGATCGAGCCCCAACTGCCCTATTATTTATAAATTTTTCATTTCTATTTTTTTAATTTTATTTTTACATCATTTTAAAAAGTACCGACTAAGGCTCGGTCATCCAGGTACTGTTCACTAAACATCATCTTCCTGCCCTTATCCCACTCTAAGTGGGGTCGGCACAACATGTTATAGAAATGCTGTCACATGATTTGGCTGCGTTTTTACGACCGGCCGCCTGCCTGACGTCAACTTACCTCTGTCGTATTTAACGACACCTCGGTTATAAAGAGGGTGGTCTATTCTACTAAATTTACTGGTATTTATAAAATTACTGTTCACTAAACCTGGAGCAGTTTTGGTTTTGGAGCAATGAATGTATGATAGAGGCATGACGAAGCGGTCGACCGTCTGCGTTGTATTAAAATGAAATCCACACGTCTATGATTGATGAGCGTGTAAACACTACGACGCCATCGCAATGGTCGTTCAATTTAATGGCATTCAGGCATGCAGTATTATAAAAAAAATAGTTGTACCCGCGAAGAATTAGATGTGCGAGTATGTTGGCTTCAGCTTTAGTATACCCTGAACTATACATGTTCCAGCTTCCGAAGGAAAACCTTTTTTTATCCTATACATTAAGATATATATATGGATTTCGTGCCATGTGTAATCTGGCTGAGTAGAATAGATCACTCTCATTTTTTACCGAGATGTCGTAAAAGGCGACTAAGATATATTCATGTCAGGCAGGCGGCTGGTCGTAAAATACGTAGCCAAATCATGTGAAACCATTTTTATAACATGTTGTGCTGACTCCACTTAGGATGGGTCTTAACCCATCTTGCCCTTAGGCAGGAGGTGTCCTGTCATCTGATGATGATCCTTTTTTTTCAACCCACAAATATGGGTCGGAAATATGTCTGCGGAAATATGTTATATATGCTGAAAAATCATAATAGGCGCGAATGTAATTTTAAACTACTTCATATTGACATCACAAAAACAATAGAAATTATATAAATCACTCTTCCTGTGCCAGCGGCTTCGCCCGCAACGTGTCACAAAATTTCTCCCGAATTGAAATTTTCATCATAAAAGTAGTTATTGTGACTTAACCATATGAGATAGAGACATGCTATCGCGGACATATTTGTAGATGTACAGTTTTCTAGTACATTACTTGAGTATCTGTATCTGTGTATGTTGGTTTATGCAGCGGACGCGACTGAAGCTCCCAGCAGGCGAGTTTTTTCACAACTCCGCGACTTATTCAAAACAATTTAGTTAATACCGTAATGTACTATTTACCTAAACCTTCTGGAAGAATCGCATCCACTTTTAGTAAAAACCGTACAAAAATCCGTTCATAATCGATCACATACAGACATCTTTTGGGGATTTTGTTTTATCTATTTTTATAATCTAATCTCAAAAACCGCTAATCCGATTTGGACGCTGTTTTCACTAATATGTAGTAAAATACCTCACTTAACATATAGGGTATGTTTTATTTCAATTGGTCAGCAAATAAAAAAGATGTGTCAATTTTAAGTTGAACGTATACTTTGATACTGGTACTTGCGTGTTTTCGTTTTTCGCCACTCCTTTTAGAGGATTTCCTTTATAGACTCTGAAACGGGTTTACCTATTTTAATGAAATTTCAAACAAATATCGAAATGACCCAGTGGATGATACTGTAATTTTGGTGTTTTTTTTATAACTGTAATTGCTCTATCTTTAAATTAATCAGTGCAAAGCGAGCTGGGCATACTAGTAATAAATATAGATAAGTATAAGAATCAGAAACCCAAGCACAGTATCCTTAAAAACCAGGTGCCGAGGAATAATAAAGGAACACGTGTTCGAGTCAATTTCCAGGACATAAACAGCGTGTCACTCGGTGCAGCGAACAATTACGTTTAAGCCTTGCAAACGCAATAAAAAAGCACTTCGGCTAATTTCCCGTCTACCGGACATGAGACCGGATGCATCCCGTAATGTCCCTGAACACGGTCAGATGCACATCCTTGAATATTATTTAACAAAGTTGGCGTATTTTTGTGTTCTGTTGTCTGTTTGCGGTATATTTAAAACCTATTGAACGGGACGAGGTTGGTTTTAGCATACTCGTATAATTTGTTAGTACCTAGTTGGGCTTGCTCGGTAATTTTTTTACAAAATAATCCTCCTCCTTGCGTCGTTTTCCTCAGTGCTGAGGGTCGTCACCTTTACCACGGATCGCTTTTTTACGGATGACTGATCGCCAGGTTTTGCGATCACTTGCTGCTTTTAAGGCTTCGTGGACTTACAAAATAATAAAAAAGAAAATAAAAGAAAAAATGATTAGGTCGTTGGGTATCGATCCTAGGTATTTACATTTCTCGAGACTGCCCGTTTCCCCGAATAAGCTGCGCTGTTTTGACAGTTTATGGCAAAAATAGTGTTTCATATTCTTTATAAATTTTAGAACTTTTTAATGCCCAGAAACAGGGATAAAACGATTTTTTTTTACATAAAACCTAGCTAGATCGACTTATTTCCCCAAAACCCCAACATGCTGAATTTTTTGCGTGTTAAAAAATAATATTGAAAAAATATTGACTATAAAACACTATTTTTGCCATAAACTCTCAAGTAAGTGTAGCGTATTCGGGGAACTGATAGTCTCGAGAAATGTAAATACCTAGGATCGATCCCCAAACTACCCAATTTAATTTTCTTTTTTCTAATTTTCTTTTTTATTTCGGAAAAAATTGACTCGGTCAACCACGTACTTTATATTATTTACTTTACTTTGCGAAGATCCACGATACAAAAGTAATAATATTATTTTAATATCATTTGCGATAAAAGAAAATAGAAAATGTATGTAATTCCATGTGTAGAGCCTACTATATGTTTTCATACCTGAAACATGCATGTTTATGCGCTAAGTAAACGGTGAAAGTTAAACAAAAATCTCTTCGAATTAACTTACGATAACTACTTTTGAAAATTGTGACACACAGATTTTCACGCGGGCGAATCTACTGTTACAGCTAGTATAATATAACTTTTATTCCCTGTAATTTTATAATCTTCCCGCCCTTATCCCACTCTAAGTGGGGTCGGCGCGACATGTTATAAACATGCTGTCACATGATTTGGCTGCGTTTTTACGACCGGCCGACTGCCTGACGTCAACTTACCTCAGTCGTATTTTACGACACCTCGGTAAGAAAGAGGGTAGTCTATTCTATTAAACCGGATACCACACGGTGTTTCAACTTACCTTAGTCGCCTTTTACGACACCTCGGTAAGAAATGAGATTCCCTGAAATTTTATTCCCTGTTATTATTTTATTCCCTGAAAACAACAAACAATTATTTTCAATATGGTAAATACATCGTTTTTTACAATGTGTTACATTATATTTATGCGAAAAAGAATATTTTGATCGTGGCCCGCGTAGCAAAACAAACATTTTGTAAAATATTCCTGCACAAAATAATGGAGGCTTAAAAAGGCTTTGCTCTACTATACAGTTTCATGTTACCGTGAAACCGGACGTGATATTTCACAAATAATTGATAGTATTACGTGCATACGATACCGGGAATATTGGAAGCGATCCGTGTATAAATGGCATTGGAATTTGCACGGCTATTGTTTTCTGTTTTGACGTTACATTGGTACATGCAGGGTTTGAAGAGGGCTTCGTAATTGCAATAATCCCTCATTAGCATGTCTGGATAAGGTTTTTATTATGAGCATTGCATACAAAGAACACTGATATTAATATTTGTTCATCCTACTAATTTATAAAGGCGAAATTTCGTCTGTGTATGTTCCCGCTTTTATGTTACTATGGCTTACGGGATTTATACCTTACTAGTGATATCCGCGAGTTCGTTGGCGCTAGCTTAAGAGTTAAGGTAACCTCAATAATGGAATATGTATATCGTGTGGTATCCGGCTGAGTAGAATAGGCCACTCTCATTAGTGGCCTATTCTACTCAGAATTTACCGGATTAATTCGTAAATGGCGACTAAGGTAAGTTGACCTGCCGTGTGGTATCCGGCTAAGCAGAATAAACCACACTTATTTCTTACCTTTGTGCTTACACTGTTATTTGAAAGGTAAATTTTATAGTTACACTAGCTGTCGGGCTAAGCGTTGCTGTGGCTCAATTAGGTTTTGCATCCCCTCGAAACAAAACTCAACAGTTACAAAAAATGCTTCGATCGCGAACAAACTTTACAAGATCATCCGCCGAGTATTTTTAATATTTTCTAATGGTTTCATTATAATCGATCCAGCCGTTTCGGGTCTATAAAGGACAGACGAACATTCGTTTTTATAAACATAACAAGATAAAATACAAATCATATGAAATATCTTCGACTATCAGAAGTAACGACGGGTTGGACAAAGTTCTTAGAAGTTGTCGCTTGTTTGATACTTTTGCCTTCGCTACTTGAAGCAACAGTTGTGTCGTTGATACTTTTATTATTGCCTCACTGAGTTATCAAACTAACTGTTCGATACTTCTTTATTGTTAACTAGCTTGTGCTTACGGCTTCACACGCGGTCAGTGTATTTAGAATAGAATAGAAATACTCTTTATTGCAAGCTGTGATGGCCTAGCGGTGGGACCGTGTGAATCTCTAGAGACGATCACGGGTTCAAACCCGGGCAGACACCAATGAGTTTTTCTATTAAAACTTATGTGTCTAATTGATACTTGCAATTTATCACACGCTTTTCGGTGAAGGAAAACATCGTGAGGAAACCTGCATATCTCTAGAGAATTCTGGAGATATGTGTAACCTACCAATCCGCATTGATGCAGCGTGGTAGCTTAGCTCCAATCCTTCTCTCCAATAACGGAGAGAAGAGGCCTATGCCCAGCAGTGGGATAGTAACAGGCCGCTACTTACTTACTTACTCTTTATTGCACACAAATACACAAAAGAAAAATAACAATTTTTGTTAGCCTATATAAAACAAGACAAGTTAATTTATAAGTTAAGTTAATTTAGTTGAAAGATAAAAGAAGTTTTTATTTTGACGCCCTGTGGTATCCGGCTGAATAGAATAGTACCACCCTCATTTCTTACCGAGGTGTCGTAAAAGGCGACTAAGGTAAGTCGACCCGCCGTGTGGTATCCGCCTGAGTAGAATAGACCAACCTCATTTCTTACCGAGGTGTTGTAAAAGGCGACTAAGGTAAGTTGACCAACCGTGTGGTATCCGGTTTAGTAGAATAGACCACCTTCTTACCGAGGTGTCGTAAAATACGACAGAGGTAAGTTGACGTCAGGCAGGCGGACGGTCGTAAAAACGCAGCCAAATCATGTGACAGCATGTTTATAACATGTTGTGCCGACCCCACTTAGAGTGGGATAAGGGCAGGAAGATGATGATGAAAGAAGTTTTTGTAAGTTTATCATAAGAGATAGAGACGTGCTGTTGCCAAGTTATTGTATTATATTTGTAGATCTATAATTCTCTAATACTTTACTTTAGCGTTATAAATAGAAAAATTACGGTGTATAAGGAATAAATGTAATTTATTTAACCCTAGTATAGTATAATATAATATGATAGTATAATAGTAAAAAAAAAAAATTGTTATAATATTAGGAGACTTTAATAAGTAGATTTAGAAGTTAATTAGTAAAAATAATAAGTTAAATAAAATAAATAAGTAAGTAGTTATAGTTTATGTCCGTGACGTCATCTGCTGGACGTCATCTGAAAATCAGTGCTGAATGCCTTAATTTGGACATTCAGCTCATACTGAGATGAAGGCCCATGCAGATCTACGTACTAAAGGTAATAGACATTAAGTTTAATGATAATAGGTAGTATATAATTAGATTTATTTGTTTTTTCTGTTACATTTAGTACATAGAGAGTTGAATAAATTCTTTTTCATTTCATTTCAAATGTGCCAAATTTTTTCGATATTGGTTTAGCAGATTCGCCGTGAAAGAGTAACAAACACACATCCATACTCACAAACTTTCGCATTTATAATATTAGTAGGATTTTATCGAAATTATGACACATACAACACATTTTTATCTGTGTCCTTTGAACTTTCGTCTGTCTTGGTACCTCTATCGATACTTGAACGCAATCGAGTGACTACTGGAAGTTTATTTATTTCCTCATAAAGTTCGCTATTTGAAGGACTCTTCGATATTTATCTATTGTGTGATATTGCAATGATACGTTTTGTTTGAAAGTTGTAAATATATTAGTACCATACGTGAAGAAGACTTAAAAGTATTTAAAGACTTGCTGACGTAGTAGAGCTTATAAATATTTATAATGTGTAAAAAGAATGGAGTCAATCTCCAATTTAACAGGAAAAACAGAAAAAAGATACTAGAAAAATAACGACATATTACTATACAAATTAAATAGACTTGGCTACGCGCCTAACCTGCCTATATTAAGAATGACTGTGACTGAAGAATGCGTTCAGTTCCGCGGGTCGCGTGTTCTATTCCCGCCTTCCTAATTACAATTTTTTGGTTCTTTGAGTTGGTTTTATTTATTTAAACATTATAAGTGTATATTTACCAAATATTTGTCACCTATAATACGCATCTAAGGCATCTATGCATCTTAGCAATAATAAGCATTTAAGTTATAATGTACTTTCAGAGAACACACATAGAAGTTAAAAGAATAAATGATCAAATGGCTATTTTGTGGTACAGTTTTTGGCACTAAAATCGATGCGAACAAAGTCCGGGTCAAACAAAAAAAAAACCGGGTCTTTTAAAAAGTGAAGAGAGAGAGAGAGAAGAAGACAAATAGATAGTGGGAAGAGAAGAGTAAACAGAGGATAAATGTAAATTTTTCTATTATGTGATCATAGAAAATAATGTAAAATTTATTTACTCATCAATGAAATTCAAGCTAACTCACAATCATACGATTAAATAAGTAAGCGACCGTCTAGCGCCTTTCTCAGTAAGTTCTAAGGTTTCAATAATTTTAAAGTGGAAGAAAGACGTGTCTGCCGAGATACCACTATCAAGTTTGGGAAATCTTATATCTCCTTCAATACTTAGCTCATTTGTTATTAATCCGCGGCAGATAGAGTCCTCCAGACGCCGCGTTATCCGAGATCAAAGTTAAAACTTTGCCGTAACTTCTTTCGATGCATTTCATAGAACTATGAGAAATGGCTAGTTTGAAGGATATTATGATATTTACTTGTCTATGATTTTTAAATTCTTTATGTATGGAAAGCTAAGCCGAACAATTATGTTATACACAATATGTTTATATTGTTGATATTTTTCAGAAGTGCCACAGCACAAAAAAGTGTCGGCAGATTTAGGCAATTTTTTTGTGTTATCCAGGGATTTCTAATACATTATTAAAGAGTTTATAAGTTGGTTAATATATGTTACTTAAATTTGTTTTACAATACATACTGTGTGATTGTCTATTTTTGGAACAATAGATGTCTATTTTTGGTTAACGAACAAAAAATTCAGATAGTTTGTGAACCTAATGTATCAAGTTACTGTGAAATATAACTTTTGTCAATTCCAAATTTCGTAGAAAATATAGAGTATTTATACGATGAAGAAAATAAAAAAAAACTGCAAGGTTTACCTACCTAAGTAAATAAAGATGTTTAAGATAAGTTTTCATGTTTGTCTCTAATGGCCTTTAAATGTTAAGTATAGTATTATTGTATTAAGGCATTTTTGTCATAATGCAGTTTCAGGATATGACTTGACTAGGATTCAATATACGATCAATAGTAGATAAGTTCAAACTTATCGAAGAACGCATCAAAAGCGATGGCCTCGAGGTGCAATTAGTTCAGTGATTGGCCCGATCAAGTCAAACAATGCTGTCGAAGTCTCTAACAGTATAGGGTTACGGTTTAAATCAAATAAGGCTATGTAACGTGAATCGTCTACAAAAATTATTGCCTATAGTGGTCTAGACAAGCTCTGTAATTTTCTCATTTACATCTTATGATTGTCATGAACATAAGTATATTTATTTATCTTAATTTATCCAAAAAAAATGTCTGCAAATGCTATATTTTTAACTAAGGGCTGAGGTAACACACATATTCTAAACCAACAGGAGATTTGACTTCTTCAAATTTTTGATGTTAAATAAACGTTCAAAATTTATGAATTATACAATTCGAATTAGTTTATTTGTGAATACTTCGAATCAGTTTGAATCGTGTGGTTATCACGAGATCTTCGATACTTCATGCTGATATTGATGGTGATGTTAGCGGAAGTGGAAGCTTTGCCTGATCCATGTTACCAATTCGAAGTATCAATGCAAAACTAATTACCGTAGTATCTACTAGGTTATTAAACTTTAAAATTATTATTTCCAACTTCAAATATTCCACCATAACATCTTATTAATCTATCTTTAAGTCAGTATTAACAAGAATACTCAATTTTATGATTCAATTACGTGTAGGTATAACTAACCTAGATTTTTGACTAGGGTTTTCTCTTGATCCATGTACCCAATCAAAAAATTGACTTAAGACAAATTAGCGCAGAAGCTACCAGGTGAACAATTTATAATAATTACTTACAACCGCGAATATTCAAGTATAAAATCTTATCAATCTTTATATTTAAATGAGTTAATCTTGTATATATATATATATTCGGAATCTCGGAAACGGCTCCAACGATTTTCCTGAAATTCAGCATGTAGGAGGTTTTGGGGGAGAAAAATTGATCTAGCTAGGTGTTATGTAAAAAAAATATTGTTTTATCCCTGTTTTTGGGCATTAAAAAACACTAACATTTATATTGAATTGAATTTTCGCCACTAACTGTCAAGTCGGCGTAGCCTTTTCGGGTAACGGCAGCCTCGAGAAATTTAAATGCCAAGGATCGATCCCAACCAAATAATTATTTTTTCTTTTTTTTTTAAGTTTTTTTTTTTGTAAAAAATTCCCGAGCGAAGCTCGGTCACCCAGATATTATATCCTTAAGTCAGTAACAAGAAAACTCAATTTTGTGATCACGTGTAGGTATAATTAACTGTTATAACTCTCAACAACAAGCTATTCAAAGTTGATTATTGACCTGTTATCCTCAGAGATCTGAACGGTATAAATTTCAAATTGCCTTCATAAAAGAACGGTAACGTAGTGTACTCATTTCGATATAAAAAAAAACAACTAGAAAGTCACTTGGGACTGAGCGCTAGCAATATTGCTGGATTCGATTTAAAACTACGCGGCGTGCTGTGAAAGTGTGTCGATAAAAAAATAAATTTGAAAATCCGCCGCCATTAATTCCCTTGAAGACAGGAATAATTTCATGTTCGCAACAAATATTGGATAACTTTGTCAAATAATGATATCGGTTTATAAATTGGGTTCAATCAGACTATATATAAATGTACATGTATATAGTTTCGACCGAACAATAGCGGAATAACCAAACAACTAACAGCGAAACTGGTTGGAGAAGGTAACAACGGCCTAAGGGTCTAAATAACTCTTAATACGTCTGCTGCAGAAGGCAACGGGAAACCACTGCAGTATTTTACCAAGGTACATTAAATAACACATCGGTGGCCATGCAGCCCGCTTTGATACCACCGCCATACCTTAAAAAATCCGAAAAGAATGGCGACGATTGTCAAGCGTGCCATCAACCCTCATATGACAATCACGATCGCTCTGCCAAGAGTGTAGCGACTAAGAAAGAAGAAGTATATAATTAGCATCTTGTTTAATATACCAGTGTTTGGCAAAGGTTTTATCAAAAGGAAAAGGATACAGATAGTTTTCTACTACCATGCGACATTTTTTTGTACATGTGATTCATTAGAGTAAGAAAGCGTATCCATGATCAGACGTTCGCAGAATTAAATCCTGGGGTTTTTGTTGTGTTGCGTTGACATCGTTATGAAACCTACATAGACGGCATGAGATATGTATAACCTGCCAATTGCGCCCCGAAAGACCAATGAGTTTATGGCTTTCAAGGTTGATTTTGTCCAAGTTGTTCTTTAAACTCAACTTAACTAACCATACTATTAATTTATAGAACTAGGCGTTATATCTTATATCGGTCTTTTGGTTTGATTGTGTAAAGAAGTAGCGCCAGAGTTTATAGTAACTTCGTAGGTTAGCTGGCAGAGATCTCTTTCATAGGGATAAGTTGACCTTTGTACACTTTTTTTTACCAATAATGTTTTTTCCTACATTTTTTATGGTACATAAATAAATAAATAAAAATAAATAAATAAATAAAGAATGGAATAGAAAAACTGACCGCCCTCAGATTGGTATAAGCGCAGGAGAATGATGATTTTTAACAAATTGACTCGTCAATTTTAAAATAGTTTGTATCCTTTATTAAGAATTTCCCACCGCAAAATATCGTTATTCACCCTTTAACACTACTTTGATATTATCAAAAGTTGTGCCGGCAACGTCGACGGTGGGTCTCCGGATGCTACCAATTTCCACAAACTGAATTAATGCTCGTGAAATCTACTTATGGTGCTTTGAGTTGCCTGAGCTTTCTAGATCATATTATTCTTGTTGCTAGTGTTTGATAGTGGGTGATGTTTTTTGTATTCAGGAAATCAGGTAATGCAATAGTGTGCATAATTTAAATTATCCATTGCTTAGAGTAGAAAGTTGAGTTCTTAAGAAAAAATTAAGACAGAGTTTTTGCTACATACACATGATAGGGCAATGACTTTTTTTTATTCTACAGTGAAGGATCGAAGTTTTAACCTAAACACTTTGCTCCAATGTTTATTAGAAGTTTCCTTATATTTCAGAAACTTTCTAGGGATGTGCATCAAGTCGAAAAGATCCGTGTCAATTTTAGCGCCAAGTTTATGTAAAAAAAACTTGTTGACGCCTAACTCGTTACCAATTTTAAATATGCAAAAGTCTGCCTGTCTGTCATGTTCCGGCTAACGGCTAACCTGCTGGATCAATATTGATAAAATTTTGTACTATTAAGGCTTATATACTGGGGCACATAAATAGGGCACATAAAATAAAGTTGAAATAAATACGAATAAGCTATATACATACATCGTAATTGAGGGTATTTTATTTATTGAAGTCGATGTGAACGTACTCGCGGGTACCACTAGTATTAAATAATCGAGACCATTTAAGGATTAAATTTGTCTCGAAGTATAATTAGTTATAGTCATTTATTTATTATTCATTCTCCTGCCCTTATCCCCCTCTAAGTGGGGTTCCGTCAACATGCTTTAAACATGTTGTTACCCGCCGCCTGCCTGACGTCAACCTTACCCAGTCGCCTATTAAGACACCTGGGTAAGAATGAAGGATGGTCTATTCTACTCAATCGAATACCACACGGCGTGTCAACTTACCTTAGTCGCCATTTACCACACCTCGGTAAGAAATGAGCAGTGGTCTATTCTACGCACGATGATCAATTTATTAATGCATTTATTTATTATTAATCTTTCTTTTTTTAATTTTTTTCTCCCATTTTATGGGATTTCCTTACTTTTTCGCGAGCTTTTAGCCAAACGAAAGGCAACTTTATGAAGTATTTGATGAATGTGTATTGTGCAGTATGTAAGTTGTGTTATTATTATTATTATTAACAAATTAAATATTTGTTAGTAGACAGCCCTAGAGTGATATCTGATCAAATACCAGAATATGCATTTCTGATATTCCATTCGGTTGATATGTTTTCGTTAGTATTAGTATTTCTGTGTATTTGTCGTGTATCTGTTTCCACGTCGGATGCTGTGCAATTGGACGTGCGGCGGAGGTGTATTTCTCGATTGGACGTTACTCGACTATTTTCATACATTTTGTATTTTCAGAAACCTTGGAATATTTTTCTGTGATGTTGGTTTGCATATCTCTTTCTTGTTTGTTTTTTGTATGTTTTTTTTTTCTGTCTAGTCTCTTTTTAGCTACGACGTATACAAACATGGTACAGAAGTTATGACAGAATTATTTTTCTATAATCGGCCTTTTTTTTTTTGTAAGAGAATCTATGTAATGCTTAGTGTAGGAAGCAGGTAACACATATCTTATATATGTAGACCCAATTATCTCGCGTATTACAAAACGCCGCCACCTACAACACACCACAAGCACTACACACATTCACTACAACAATCTCTATAATCGTTTCATCATTAGAATTATCAAGAGAACCCAAAACGCACACAAATGTCATATTGACGGCGAAAATGTTTTTTATATTATTGATATAATTATTTGAAGAAAGTTATATTTGAAACCCGCCGTGTGGTATCCGGATGAGTAAAATAGACCAACCTCATTTCTTACCGAGGTGTCGTAAAAGGCGACTAAGGTAAGTTGACCCACCGTGTGGTATCCGGTTTAGTAGAATAGACCACCCTCTTTCTTACTCAGGTGTCGTAAAATAAGACTGAGGTAAGTTGATGTCAGGCAGGCGGCCGGTCGTAAAAACACAGCCAAATCATGTGACAGCATGTTTATAACATGAGCCGACCCCACTTTGAAAACGGTTACCGCATGCGGGCCCTATGGCATGCTTAAACTTAAATCTTCTGTACGTCGTATTCGGGCTTCATCGACTGAAAATGGTTTCCGTATGCGGTCCCTATGGCATGCGTGAACAAAAATTTCTCGCACGTCGAATTCGGGCTGTAACGACCAATGAAAATGAGAGTGGGAAAAGGGCAGACAGATGATGATGAAAATTATATTTCAAACATGTAACAAATTATGTAGATTATTTTATATGCACATAAAAGTATTAGTAAATGAAGTAAAATCGGAGATTCCGCATCTCGCGATGGAACGCTGGAAGCGTGAGAATATTGAATTAACGGTGGATTTTGCATTTTTCCGGGCGAGAGGCAAAAAGGCGTGTCGACGCCGGACGCTGAATCAATTACGTTACGGGTGACGTGGCGGCGGGCCGTAATTCGATCCGTCGGCAAATGTTGATTTGACCGCCGGGCACATCCTCGTACGCTTTACCCGCCGATACGGTGATCCATTAGCACTTTATTAAACCACTGCCCTAATTAAACTACCCGCGGTCGCTTTCGCAAGGGATAACACGGCATGCGCGACTCAATGAAATACTCTATGGCGCGGTCGATGCTTATTTAGTGGTTTATTCGATGTCAGGATTTTGCTTATATTGTAATCCATATAAGCACAATCCATGTAAATGAATAATTTCATAGTAACAATTTTTTTAATTTGATGTTTCCGCAATATGTGCTATTGCGAAGACCAAGTGTAACATTATACAATACACATAAAATTATAATTTTATAACAAAAAATTGCTATATTATCATACTACCTATCCCAGCAGCTTCAACTGCGTAGTAATCGATGTGTCACAAAGTTTTTCCTTATTTTATTTACATAATAACCTAATGTACTATCAATCTATATTCTTTTATTCTTACGTTCAAGTATTGGTATTATTTTTGTTGATTAAAATTTAAATAGGTAACCACTATTTGCATTTGTAATTGTTTAACGTTGTTTATTAATTTTCAAATGTTGGGTAGTCCTGTAAGTAGCGTGACATACCGTATTAGAATTAACACTAGTTTTATTTTGCCAAGTATTTATTATGTACATGCTGTTGTACATTATAAAAAGTTTACTTTACCTTATAAAAAAAAATCTAAACCTTCCTCAAAAATTCCACTAGTTTAAAGTACAATCCGTTCGATAATCTGGTTCAGTAGATTTTGAGAAAATCGATCACATACAAACAACTTTTGGTGACATTGTTTTATTATATGCATAGACAACCATCTAGTAATACAAAAAGTTGACAAAACAATATTGCTTCTGTCTGCAGTAATTAAAATGCATATAATACATAATAGTTCATGGGATTTTAGGTAATTGAGTATAGAGAGTTACTGCAATTAACGTCTTGCGGTTTAATAATGTAAAATTGAAAATGTTTAAAAGTTTGACCGTCGAGTTTCTTTCTGGTTCTTCTCGGTAGGAGCAACATTCGTTGTAGCTTCATTAATTCTTTTGAATCGTCTATCAATATTTGATTTTGATTCAAAAGTGCTTGAATAATCTTTATTCAAATAAGCTCTTTATTTCAATAAAGATTAATTTGATATGATTTGATTCAACATCTCTTTAACTCTAATTCTATCAGGGGCCTTCATCATGCGAAATCATTTAAATCTAGCGTAAAATACTATTTACTCTTTTAATATTTTAGTGTGACAATATATGAATAAGAACTTTATTAGTTAAGTAAGCAATATTGAATAGCGATGATTTTACTTCGATTCTCTATGAACTCGCGATTATCTCAGGAAATACGCATTGAGTCGATTATTGTTATTTCTGTAGTTAAATTCATACTTTCCGACGCGAATCTCCCAACAGATTGCAGTCGAGCTACAAAGAGGATTATCGAAATTAACCTCTTCATCGGGTCTAATAATTGACTCTTCTTCCACATCAGTGCTAGGGGTGCTTCCGTGAGACGCAGAGCGGATTGTGCTAATACTCCTTGTAGAGTGAGAGGCCGGCGATCTCTTTATTTAAGTTAGTTAATAAGTTAAGTTAACTTAGTAAGTTAGTTTAGTTCATCAAATTCAAAATTTTCTTTATTTATATAAACTTGTAAACAAGTATTTTTGAATCGTCAAATTCTACTACTGGTTCGGAAAGCTGTTCCTACCGAGAAGAGCCAGCAAGAAACTCGGCGGTTGCTCTTTTAAACATAATGCTTATAACTAGTTGCCTTTAGTCATTACTATGTTGTACAAGGTCGGACAATAGCTATATCCACGCATTATTATCGTCCAAATAATCCTCAACAGTATAGTAGGCTTTTTGTATCAGCCTTTCTTTAATATTGTTTTTAATCTGCTGTAATGGCAAAGCAAAAATTGATTGCGGAATTTTATTATAGAATCTTATACCCAATTTCCCAATTTCGTACCTTTGCAAGGCGCAAAGCAGGAGCCGCTAGCTTATGTCGGTTCCTAATTGGTCTATTATATACATCACCTATCGTGTATATAATACCTTACCCTTATACTTTTTAATATATGTACATATTATTACTAAAAATACATAATATATAAAATACATTCGTAAAATACGAAGCTATATCATGTGACAACATGTTTATAAGATTTTGTGCCGATCCCACTTAGAAACGGGATAAGGGCAAGAGAATGATCATGAATAGTTAAAATATGTAATAGTTCGAATAAATAAATCGTGTGGACGTGTTCATTTTAACTTAGTATAAATAAACTTTTAATGATACTTCGTATAGTTTTCTATCGTATTATTAAGTTTGACGCTTTTAAAACAAACTATTTTCATTTAGAAGAATTATCTGCTAAAAACTATGATGTAACGGTTCAAATGCAATTAGTAAATAAAAATTAGTATTTGCTCCGGGTTCCAGTGACTATTATTCGATATATTTTTATTTCTTGTTGTATTATTATTTACAGCTATATTTCTGTGGAAATTAATAAATAATTTGTATTATATGTTACTGTTATTTAATATACTATAAGCCTTTGAACGTTGGAGAATTTTCTTTAATAATTGTTAAATTAACAACATAAAATAAAAATATAAAACACAATATGTTTTATACTACGTGAGTTGAAATTCTTTTGTTGCAAGATAAATAACAATAGACAATGCTTGTTGGCCTTTCTTGAAATTTTAGCATGTTTCATTATAAGTTCTGTTCGCTATAGACCGTAATTGGACTTATATTACCGTAAAAATATTGAAACTTTTTTTGTCTAGGATTTTTTGATTAGACTATTTCATGTGTTATAATCCAGCTAATTTATAATAGCCAGCGTCTTTTACCAAAAATCAAAATAACGATGAATGATAATTTAAAGAACATTTACTATTATCCATATTGCATCATTATTTTTTACTCTTTCCGTTTGATCTTGAGTATATAAATATTCATCTAGGTACCTACGTAGCTTTTCGTTTTTTGTCTTTTTCTTTCTTTCTATAATACTCGTATTTCCCTTTTTTTCCTTCTGTTACTCAAAGGTTGACTGCAAGAGACTCCTTTAGGGATAAGTCCACCTTATACATGTTCTTTTTGTCTCTCTTTTCATGTACCTATAATTTTTCCTTTTTTTTATCTCGTGGGATTACGTAATAATTTATATTTGAATTCAGTGTATTTCGAATTTCGATGTTCAGATATTTTGGGTATCTTAGGATCCTATAGCATAAGCTTGTACAGATTAGATTGAGGGACCGTCGTGAGCTAATCTAGGCAAGGCGAGGACACAATGGGCTTTATTAACATGCATGCTCGATACAAATTGGCATTGAGTCGATACACTCGCTCTGGGTATCCTTCCTAACAACCTCATCTCTTCTACTTTATACTTAAGGACTATTTTCCTATAACACGAACATTGTGACCGCAGACGGCTTTAACAAATGTGTATACCCCGAAACGTAGTTCAGGCGGGAGTAATCTCGCTGAACGAGAAAGTTTTTACTATGCTTTTGGTACTTGGCGGTTGATACTTAGATTATCACTTTAGTTTATTGCCACCCACCTTTAGTCTGTGCGCCGTGTATGAATAAATTTTACTTTTCTTATTTTAATTTTCTTAAATGAAATTAGTTTAGTTTTAAATAAGTTGCAGGTTGCTTTGTTATTAAGATATAATGTATTTCTTTGTGCTTTAAATTCCTGATATATCTTTAATATTTAAATGAGTTAATCATGTATGTAAATATATATATATATATATATATATATGCATTTTGGGAATCTCGGAAACGGCTCCAACGATTTGTCCTGAAATTCAGCATGAAGGGGGTTTTGGGGGAAAAAAATCGATCTAGCTAGGTTTTATGTAAAAAAAAAGATTGTTTTATCCCTGTTTTGGGCATTAAAACACTAACATTTATATTGAATTGAATTTTCGCTATTAACTGTCAAGTCAGCGTAACTTATTGGAGGAACGGGCAGCCTCGAGAAACGTAAATACCTAGGAGCGATCCTCAACTAAATTATTTTTTCTTTTTTTTTTAAAGATTTTTTTTCTGAAAAATATTGCCGAATAAGGATCAGCCAGATATTCTTTTGAATATGTTAAGTGACAGTGTAGTGTAGTTATATATTGAGTTGAGTGATAGTGTTATGTTATGTTGAGTGATAGTTAGCATATTTTCACTGCATTCAGCTACGCACCAAGCTGGAACGATTAAGTTGTAATCATCAATCAAATTGTAATAATTTTTTGTTGAATACATTATCCGCCGAGTTTCTTGTTGATTCAAAACTACTGAAGACAGTCTACTAGAATAAAGAATATTTTGAATTTGAATTGGAATTTACGTCCAGACAGATAAAAATAGAATCACCGTGCCTTTTTTGAGCTATGGTATACCTGTTCGTTATAGTTTACCTTATAAAGAATCGACAAATCACAACACCGCGTATTACTGCGATGATCTTATTCCTTTGAAAGCATGAAGATGGTTGCTAACAAACTCATATAGGTACAAACACTGCAGCCCTTGCAGCAATAAAGACAACCTATTCTACCTTCCGTTTATTGGCGATCTTAAAAGGGCACAGGAACTTGCTGCTGGTTGGCCATTGAAAAGATCTGGTTACAGCAATGATGGATTAAGTCTAGAAGAGCAGTGATTGTATTGTTTGATCTACATCATCATCCACCTGCCCTTATCCCACTATAAGTGGGGTCAGCACAACATATTATAAACATGCTGTCACATGATTTGGCTGCGTTTTTACGACCGGCCGAATGCCTGACGTCAACTTACCTTAATCGTATTTTACGACACCGCGGTAAGAAAGAGTGTGGTCTATTCTACTAAATCGGATACCACACAGTGGGTCAACTTACCTTAGTCGCCTTTTACGACACCTCGGTAAGGAATGAGGGTGGTACTATTCTATTCAGCCGGATACCACACGGCGGTATTGTTTGATCTACGTATAATATTATTATATAATTATCTACTTAGAATGTATATCCATCGGTACGGCCCCGGGTATACCGTTGCGTACACGGCAATCGCTTGTAGCCCCGCGGCGCCAAGTTTGGGCGCTAAGCCGTGCATTGGATATCCGCCTTTACGAGCTCGTTAGTGACGGTAATCGCGTTGCAGGAGCCGGATTACGCCTGTGCATTATTAGTGTTTTTATTGATTCACTCGCCTCCCGTCGTAAACTGAGATTATTATTCGCGACGACCCCGCCCTTCCCCTTTAACACCCCCCCGCTCGTCTCACCCGTGACTTGTTTTGTTACTTAATCGCAACGATAACAACATTTAACGACGGCTAGGTGACTGGCAAAATTCCACTTCGATGTTTAGTGCTCATTCTATTTTCATTAACCATTTATCCACTTAATGATCCAGATACTAAGGGAGTGATTCAATGACCTGGTACATGTAAAATTAAATATTGAATTGACCGGATATTACAATATGGCTATTAATTTGATTTCCTTCTCACGGTCTCATGCTTGTACAAATAGTAAAAGGATTCGAGTGTGTGAGTCCTATATAAATGAAATCTGATGATTGTATCTCGAATTCTTATTTTGGTAACGTTTGACGTAATATTTCTTTTAATATAATTTTTTAATTATAATTATTATTAATTTTTGTTGTAAGTTCGATTTAAATTGTATAGTTTAAAGTTGGAATGTTACATTTTTGGAGTCAATAAAGATTTATTATTATTATTTCGAATTACCATTACTCTATTAACTACTATAACCGTTACTGTATTTACTACCATTACCATCACATACACATACAGACAGACAGCTTTTGAGGACTTTGTTTTATATTTATTGTAACGTTGTGGCACATTTTAGGGAAGCCTCTGTACTCTAGTATAATAACTGTATTGGTAAATCAGTATAAGTTAAATGAAATGCTAAAGCATACAGCGATTTTTGAGATTCGTAGCTATTATTTGTACAGAATTTAGTGATGGAATTACAGGGATTGATATATCCTCTATTTACTACTATTACCATTGCACTTTTTACTACCATTACCATTACTCTAGTTACTACCATTACCATTACTCTGTTTACTACCATTACCATAACTCTATTTACTGACATTACCATTCCTCTGTTTTCTACTATTACCATTACTCTATTGACTACCATTACCATTAATCTATTTTCTACCATTACTTTACTCTATTTATTATCATTACCATTACTCTATTTACTAGTATTACCATTTTTTACTACCATTACCATTACTATGTTTACGTTTCACGTAACATTTTTAAATTGTTTGCCCACTGAGTGTTGTATTTTTGAATTGTTTGCCCACTGAGTGTTGTATAGTGTGATGTTGGACCCTTTCTCTGCTCCCTTTCTTTGATTTTTTTTTTGATAATTTTGTATACAAATGATTTAAAGTGTAATGTTAAATTAACTGTACAATATTATCTAAATAAAAATAAACTAATAAAATTTAAAAGATATACATAAATAATTCGTTACTCCAATACACCGACGTTTTATTCAAGCTTTAACGGACCTTAAAGCGCGCAGGAGCCATTATTTTCAATTTGTGCCAAGTTCAAGGAAGCGGAGGACAGACGCTGTGGGTGTCCCCCTTGATTAAACTAGGAAGAAGTAACAATTTGTGTTATTCACCTCCGGCAAGGATTGCTCTTGAGCTGCTGGAAATGCGCGTTTTACTTGTTATGCAATCTGCTAATCAAATGTAAGCAGCAATCTAGTTTACTGACTTTATATGAATTTAGATAGTATTAAGTTTGAGATAATTTTCTCTGCTGAAAGTTAAATTTTTCGTTCTTCTGTGGTGATGATTTCGTAACTCGTGACAATGACAATTTGTCTTTTTTCCTTGATAATAATAAATAAATATATGGGACACGGTCGTCCGTCCCCAAAGTAAAGTAACTTAATGTTTGTGTTATGACTTATTATATCCATCCAGTTGTGTGGCCAAGATGGCCACCTTTATCATCTTATATTGAACTAGCTTTCACCCACAACTTCGTTCGCGTGGACTGTTGTCGCGTGGACTATTATGAACATGGGTTGATAATAGATGGTGCTTTTCAATATCATTATATTCTTGTAAAACAAATAAAGTTTCTATAACCTATATGTTACTCCGGTGTATAACGAATACTTGTGGCAAGTTTCATCGATATTGGTTTAGCGGATTCACCGTAAAAGAGTAACAAACATCAATACTCACAAACTTTCGCATTTATAATATTAGTAGGATATCAGTAGGATAAATTTTTCAGAAGGCCATTGTCTACGTAGACGCAGTAACGTGACAGTGAAAAATTTTGCCAACATTGAATATTTGATTGTTCTGTCATGGAAATTATTTCGTGTTAGCAGTGTTTCGCGCGTGCCTCTCGCCCATCTCCGGCGATCTACGTCTCGTGCCGGAATTAAAATTAATAGCGGACGCCGGCACGTCGTCGGCCGGCCCCGTCTCGACCCGCGCGGTAATTTGTTTACTCGCCTCACTCTGGATTACGGTGCATGCTCCGCTGAATTGGTAACAGCCGTGACTTTTTAGCTCTAAATGATTGGACCGCGAATAGTTGATAAACCCTTCCAGCTTCCTTGCTTTTATAGATACATAGTAAGGTTTCGTTACGTTAGCTTCAATATGTTATTCATTTAGGGGCAGACTATTTGATTTTGTGACGCTTAGTCCCGCGGTATCTTCATTGATATCGATGGGTGATTTAGTGAGAAGTCTGTCAATACTGCGTTTCCCTGTTCGGGATAACTATTCTTCAGAAATACTATGTCCGACGAATCGTTGTGTTTTATCTCCAATCTATCGCTATGCCAGGTCCGCCACTAGTTCCGTTACAACAACTTTTATGATTAGAATGCGCTCACATATCAGGTCTTTCAATTTTAGGGAGGTTTAATGTCATTTTAATGATAGACGGTAGCGTCGGTAGTCGCCCGTCTTCAATGTGTTTCTTGTCGCTGTGGTCTTCGTCATTCACAACTCGATAGAATAAGACGTATGTTTAGCCGGTTTATTTTATTTGATTAGGCCATAAACAATATATATTAAATAAGTGTTCAGAACATATATGATACAATAAAAATTGAAAACAAAATCCTATATTAATTAAAGATGGCAATAATAAATACATCCTGCATAGTAATTAAATACTGAAATAGTATATCCTCATCAGATTTAAGATGTTAATGTTTCTATACATAAACTATAAATCTACTCACTATAGTTTAAATTATAACCGAGGATGGTGTTGTTAATATAGAAAGCGGCTAATAATTCTGTCTGGTTATTATTATTCTGTGTTAGAGAAGATTAGATAATAATTTTGGGTCGATCCTAATTGTGCGAACACTGTTAGGAGTCACTTCGGCGTTGATCTCGCGACCGCTTACGTGTTCATCATATGAGCGGAGCCTCATCAACATGCAAATAGAGTTGCCGCGGCGCCGGACAGTTGCCGTGTTGTATTGAGTTATGTCCCCGCTGTGATTGTCTGAGGGTTTGGTGTGAAATTTGTATGAAATTAACTGATATATATCGATTTATATACTTTCATAACGGTCCTTTCCATTTTTTTTGTAATCTACAGTAAGATGTTTAATTACATGTTCGTATTAATTTTACTTTTCCGAATCAAAGTTCAGAAGTAAAAAATCAATATGTTATGAGTATTCGATATAACCCTTCATTCTACTGCAATTTATATTTTTGAGAAAAAATCGGCCTGTTAGAGGGCTACTGCCTGGCCTGCTTGGTAGATGTGTTATTTCTTTTTGAAGAGGTTTTGGGCTTAGCTTCCGATACTGCTTAAATTCGGATTGGCAGATTAAATAAATAAATAAATAAAATGTCTGACTAATTTTAACATTCAAAGAACTGCATCAAAAAATTGCATTGGTATTATATCAAATGAAATCAACATAATCTTCCAACAAATAAGTTTTTTTAAGCAATTCTGAATCGTGAAGTGTCAATAACAATAATAAAGCTACCACTGTAAAAAATATGATCAATCTTTCAAACATTTTTTATCGGTCTCCTACAGGATATATTTCGGAGAGTGTGCTCAGGTACTTCATGATCATATTCCAGCATCGCCTTTTTATTATCGCACCGCTAGACACCGAGAGAGATTCCACTGTAGATATCCAACGAAGGCGCACAAAGTTTTGTTCCTCAGTTGTGTTGCGCACAGCACGGGAATGGAATCCTCTCAAAGCAGCTGTCTTTCCTAATGCATATAATATGGGTATTTTCAAAGCATAAGTGAATAAATAGGCATCTTCTAGGCAAACGCGCTCCATCTTGGACTATATCACTGCTTACCCTCAGGCACGATTACAGTCAAGCGCTCGTCTATAAAGAATAAAAAAAGGCGGACAGAATTTTCAAGTCCAAGCATTTGAAGCAATGAATAAGCAAGCAGAAATTGATAAATTTTAATGTATTTCTTTTACATACAATTTTTTCTACACTATTTCTGAGCGAAGAAAATTTATTTATTGTACTCTTAATCATTTAAAAAGAAATTGAATTTGAAATATGTCGTAACTATCGTAAAAAAGAATCACAATGCAGGAATTTTTTTTGTCAATATTCAGGTAGGAAACATTTTGTCTAAACCGATCTAGGCGGTGTCACACTATGTTGAGAAGCTTTATTAGCCGCTAGTAACGCTCGAGTTTCGGTCGTTAGCGCGTAATTGTCGACACCTAATTAGAGCGGCACGATATCGGACTCTAGCCGATGACACTCACACATGACCCACAATATTTAATGCCGTCCAGTATCGCTGATATTTTGTAGCTTTCGTGCAATTTATATTAACTCGTCGGTACGAACATGTTCGTCATTTATTTTTAGGTGTGTCAAGTTGGAGCCGCTCAAATATGTAAAAGAAAAAATCTCATTCAAAAATATATGGCTTCATTCAAATAGCTAGTATGGTTGGTATCTTTGAAGAGAACGTTAAATTCAATATTCTATTCAATAAGGAAACTTTTCTGTATCGTCTTTAACTTTACGCTATTGTAAATGATTTAACACAAACACGAGTTCCGCTGTGCTTGCCTGGTATTTAATTCTAGGAATAACCGAACCTAAGATACAATCTTAGGGCTGGGCCGATGCTAGGGCTGCAAATTATAAAGAGAGCATGCTGCTAAAGAACAGTTAGTACTTTTAAAAATTAGATTACGGATTTTATAATATGCGATATACCTGTATTGCTTTGAAAAGTCATTATCTACTATATACTCATCATCATCATCTTCCTGCCCTTATCCCACTCTAAGTGGAGTCGGCACAACATCTTAAAAATATGCTGTCACATGATTTTGCTGCGTTTTTACGACCGGCCGCCTGCCTGACGTCAACTTACCTCAGTCGTATCTTACGACACTCGGTAAGAAAGGGGGTGGTCCATTCTACTAAACCGGTTACCACGCGGTGGGTCAACTTAACTTAGTCGCCTTTTACGACACCTCGGTAAGAAATGAGGTTGGTCTATTCTTTTCAGCCGGATACCACACGGCGTGATTATCTACTATATACTATCGTTTTTAAATATAAGTACTTGTTTCGATAAGATCTATATCTAAAGAATGAAGCAGCAATCTCAAGAACTTGTGCTTTTCTTAAAGGTGCATGTTCCATTCAGCGTCGACTGATATACTGGACGCCGAGTCCCTAATATGTTTCTAGCGTCGCTCGGATTTCGGTCGTTAAAAGGTGCTCGTCGACGCCTAATTAGCACGAAACGCCGACACCCGACTCTCTCTGGTTACGCTCACATATGACCCGCGATATTTCATGCCAACTTGCACTGCTAAAATATGCGGAATTACTTTGCTGCTTGCACTCGGTGAAATTGCATCGTTTATATCTAAGCCAGTCTTATTTGGTTGGTTGAAATTGTGGTGTTACAATTTTAATTGCGATGTACTTGACTACTGGTAATATGATTAATCAAAAACGAGGAAGGCTTACATTGCAATAAAGGGAATTTCTTCTCTTTATCTGGAAATTGGATAAGGGTTTTTAGTTATATTAGATTTCAATTCATCAATGAATACACGAATGGACGGTTTGTGTTCGTAGATGTAAATCGTTTTTATATCTACTGGTTTCAAACGCGTTTGAAGCAGTTTAGCATTCCTGAAGTGACGTTGTACTAAAGAGCCTTAGTTAACTTAGTCAATCAAGGTAATTTAAATCAAAAGTCAAAAATCAAATTCAGAGTCGATCAGATAGAATCTAAAGTTTAAAAATATTTATTTACGGTGACACAGATGATTTAGGAAAAAAAACATTTAAAATTGTTTGTCTTGAGAATGAATATAATGCTTGAAGATCTGTTTTAACTACTTTGTACTCAACAAAATTTGTTAATCCAAAAAATTCTATAGAAATATTTTTGTTTCACTTGATCAATTTTTTTGGTTCTGAAGAATATATTTTTTGTTCTCAGGTATGGAAGCGATTATGTCGGAGTTCTTCAACGATACCACGACAGCATTTTACATCATTCTGATAGTGTGGATTGCTGATCAATACGATGCTATTTGCTGTCATACTGCAATCGCTAAGAGACACTGGCTGAGGTGAGTTACTATTTCTTAGATCTTACTTTTTAGAATCTAGTAATAAATATTAACTAACCATGACATTTCCAATTGTCAATTTTAAATTGAAATAAAAAAAAACGGTTTCAATAAATTTTTTAAAATAATTAATAGAATGTTAAAACTACCGTGTATTGTCCGTTAACATTTAAATAGATTAACAATTAATAATAAGATAACTGAACTACTATGTAAAGAAGATTTTATTTCAACGTATTTACTGTTGCGTTAAACTTAAGTTTAATTTATGAGTTAAGAGTGTGTAACTATTTTCACATACAGAATTTATCCTTATAAAATATTCCCGGTTCGAGATGCAATATGTTATTGCAAAACTCATTAACAGTTTGGTCTAGGGGGAGGTCATTTTGGCAGTGGCTAATTACCTTCAACAGATTAAGATATTCAATATGATAGTGTGTAGAAAACATAAAGAATCTCTCCTTTTCTTTGTTCAACTCAACAGTAATTATTTGTGCTTTTACCATCTGTTTGAAAAAAAGCGCAAAACCCGCGCTGACATCTGTACTTATTATAGAACAAAGTCCCCAAAAACTGTCTGTCTTTTTGTGTCTGTCTGTTAGTACATTACGGTTTTGTGTTAGTTGTGGAGAAGGGGTCTTCTAGTTGTATAGCGATAATATGTCATCACCTCTTATTGTTGGGTCACAATAACTAATTTTATACAAAAGTAATAATAAAATTATTTTGCTATAATCCGCGATGAAGTAAAATAGAATATATGTCTTCTTACGAATCCTGCATGTATCAGGAAAACTGAAAACGGATTGTCCGAAATACATTTAGCATTATATATGTTCTATTTTACTCCATCGCGGATTATAGCAAAATAATTTTATTATTACATTTGTATTGTGGATCTCCGCAAAGTAACGCCTTATTCTATAAACTATTTTTATGTTCAAAATTTCAATATGGGAAAATTGTTGTGACACAGATTTTAACGCAGTCGCTGGCACAACTAGTATACAGTACCTAAAGTACTAATATACTGGTAAAATCAGCTCACTTTTACGATGCAAATTGGATTATATTCAGTGATGTTTATCAGATATGAGAGTTGCGTTTTGACCCGATATGCCAACTCAATTAATGCCACCGCTGATGTAGTGTTGAGTTTATTCAAAAGCGCTCACGTTTCGCGATATTAATTAGCGTATTGATACTGTGGCTAGTGTGGGCGTTTGTACGTGGGAATTCAATAGCGTACATTATTTTGGCGGATGCTTTTGTTTTACATTCAATAATGATACCGCATACGTCACGCGTGGAATAATTTGCTATTAGTTGAATTGAAACTCGAATAGGATTCATTTGCCGAATCAGTATACAGTTTTATGTGGTGATTTAAAAACTAATTATCTTAAAGTTTGTGTAATGGAAAATTTAGTATAGGTTTATTACTGTCATAATGCATTGTTTTTTTGATTTAAAGAGAAGAATATGCATATCGCATTGTTGAAAGGCGGATTCGCAGGTTAAGAATCCAAGGATTTCTTTATTCCATGGTGAATTATAAGTATTAATAAAGGGTATAAGTTGTTTATATCTATTTAAACTCGTATCAGGGGTCAATCCGTGAACCCTTAGGAGATATATTAATTTTAAAAAAATGTTTATAAGTTTTCTCCAAGAAGTATTTGTAAAATTTCTGTCAAATAAGTTCCTTTGAAAATTCTGTATAAAGTGGTTTAAGTCTAATACTGATTTTTTTAATTATAGAACAAACCCTAATATACGGGAATCGTGACATAAGTATGTATAATTTAAATAGAATAAAAAACGTCAACATCAAGATAATAGCTTACGTAAATTATGCTATTATCTATGATTTAAAAAAAGTAAAGTAACTTACCTTTTACTGTCCAACTATTGGGCATAGGCGTTATCTCGTTTTCCGTTTTTGGAGAGAAGGGAGCTAAGACCTACCACGCTTCTCCAATGCGGAATAGTACTTTACAGATATCCCCAGAATTCTTCGGATATACGCAGATTTTCTCACAATATTTTCCTTCACCGAAAAGCGTGTGATAAATTGAAATTATCAATTGGACACATAAATTTTAACAGAAAAACTCATTGATACGTGCTCTGGGTTTGAACCTGTGACCCCTTCGAAAGAGTCGCACGGAGAGTCTCACCGCCAGGCTATCACGGTGGTTACCTATGTATCATATTAAAAAAATAACAATAAAAATCACATACTCTGTAATATCAATTTCCTAAGGAAAATAAAAAGTTATCTGTCCTTACGCAAATGCAATAAAATGTTCTATAAACATTGAATCGTCAATAAAACATCGACGGTAGAAGGAAAATATAAAAGGTACGTTAGAATAACGAGCTCAATGCAAACACCAGTCAAATATATAGGCAAATATACTTAATATCATGTACTGTGATGTTCAATAAGTGTGTAAATAATGTGTCGGATAGGTATTAGATAAAATTTATTTTGATTTTGTAATATTTCAGTGGGTTAGCCGTGTCGTACCCGGCTGAGTAGTATAGACCAACCTCATATCTTATCGAGGTGTCGTAAAACGCGACTAAGGTAAGTTGACCCACCGTGTGGTATCGGTTTAGTAGAATAGACCAACCTTTCTCTTACCGGGTCGTAGTAAAATACGACTAAGGTAAGTTGATGTCAGGCAGACGGCCGGTCGTAAAAACGAAGCCAAATCATGTGACAACATGGGATAAGGGCAGGAGGATGATGTAAATAATGTATCGGATAGGTAACAGATAAAATTATTTTGATTTTGTGATATTTCAGTGTGTAAATGCAAGTTGTATGAATAAAGTTAAAGTAAAATATACATAACTGTACAAGTTTAACCATATTATTCATAGTAACCTACTAACACGCACTGGGACAGGGAGGTGTGATTACGCTTGTGAGAGATAAACCTTTTGTAATTAAATTATCCATATCTGTACTTATTATAAAACAAAGTCCCCGAAAGCTGTCTGTCTCCCAAAAACTGCTTTTGTGTTCAAAATTTCAATTAAATATACTGATTTTCACAGAAGCGAAGCCGCAGAAATAGGCAAGTTGTGTAAAATTAACTTAACGAAAGTTGCATTGGTTTTTACCTCTCACTACTGAGTAGAGAGTTTAGACCCAACACGCTGTTCCAATGCGACTTTGTAGGTTACACTTACATATATCTCGGGAATTGTCTAGAGACATGCAGGTTACAAATTGCGAGTATCAATTAGGCATATAAGTTTTATATAAATAAACTCATTGGTGCCTGCTCGGAGTTAGAACCCATGACCCCTTTCGAGATAGACATACGGTCTCACCATTCGGCTGTCACAGCTGTATTTAACGCACTTTTAAAGAGATATTGATATAATTATCGATGACTCTCCAGTTAAGAGTAAACCATAAATTTTCTCCCTACAGAAATTCATAATAAATTATTAACTACCCTGGAGTGGGTTTACGATTACTTGTCAACTCAGCTGCCAATCGAAATTTGAACCGATTAAATAATTCGGTGATTATGCGGTACTTCAATTCCGCCCGGTTGGTCAATCTATTATCCTAGGAATAGATGGATTTGATAAACATCTTTGACGGGTGTGAATTATAAATCAACGAAAATATTAATGAGCTGAAAACCTGAATATAAGGAATGACTATGCTTGTTTGTGTAAATTGCTTCGATTTCGAAATTTCGGGAAATATTTTACTTTAAGTACGATTGTTTTATTATACTCTTATCTCCGATCTTATACATAATTATGTGGGTACCTCAAATTACCGGTGTAACACGACGAATCGGACGGACGGACGGACAGGGGAAAAATACCTACTAATGATATGATGAATAGCCTTTTATTGCCACTTAGAGAGCCACAGAGAGTTACGCCTTTACAGAATTCCAGATATGAATGTACTGGAAGATGCACCGTTTACAGTTTCGTTAAGACTTAGTGTTTCAGTGGGATGCAGTTGAAACCAGAGGAACTTATGGGCGACGTCGATGAACGAGCAATTTGTATGGGGACTTTAAATATCTTTCTTTAATATTTAAATGAGTTAATCTTGTATGTATGTATATATATATTCGGAAACTCGGAAACGGCTCCAATGATTTTCTTGAAATTCAGCGTGTAGTTGGTTTTAGGGGAGAAAAATAGATCTAGATAGGTTTTATTTTCAAAAAATTTCGTTTTATCCCTTTTTTCGGGTTCTTAAATTTTTTTGAAATTTACGGTGCATACAATCACAATTTTTCGCTGTCAAACGTCAAGTCATGGTGTTTCATTTGGGGAACGGGCTTTCTAGAGAGTTGAAATTACCCAGGATCGAGCCCCATCTGCCCTATTATTTTTTAATTTTTCTTTTCAATTTTTTGTATTTTTTTTTACATCATTATAAAAATTACCGAGCAAAGCTCGGTCACCCAGGTACGTTATTATAAAGGCGCTATTATTACTTGCCATTATTTCAAATACATGCGTAAACTGTGTTACGTTTTGTTACACCAAAGGATTATTTGCAACAAATGTTATCAATTGCATGTTTAACTATAAAAATATATTAAAAGCCATAACAACAGATCGCTTTTAATATAAAATACTCGTGGTCCTTTTATTTTCATATCAACCTTAAGAGACGTGGCTCAATCTACCGCGCCCTTAGTCACGTCCACACAACTTCAACAGCCAATGGGTTGTCCAATATGTCCCCAAAGATTTCCAGGAGTTGTGTACAAACGTGCCATTTTGTTTTCACTCCTAGATCCGTGCCGTGCCGTCTTAATCAAGAGGCGGTCAGGCACGAAGCAATTTGAACGATCGAACCAATAAGGAGGGAGCTATTAAAACAAGTGTAAATAAATGAAATTGAAAATGGCACTTGCAATTATCAAAGGAACTTAAATCAATAGACAATGCTTTTTTTAGTATGCTACGATTTCCGTGTGAATTTTAGTCGCGGAACAAAGCAATCTTTTGCGTAATTAAAGAGTATTTGTTATGAATAAGTACTTCTTAATGTCTTTAATATTTAAACGACTTAATCTTGGATCCGATTCAGTAAAATACGCTACCCTTATTTCTTACCGAGGTGTCGTAACAGGCGACTAATGTTAGTTGACGGTAGCCAGGCGGGCGGTCGTAAAATAATAACCCAAATCATGTGACAACGTGTTTTAAACATGTTACGTCCCCACTTAAAGTGGGATAGGGGAGATTGATGATGATAATGAAAAGAAAAAAATCATGTTGTTATAATCAAGGATGAAGAAAATGAATGAATGAAGATAAACTGTGTTTTCTTTAATAACTTACTACATTTAGGATTTTCAAAGGGCGACTTCTCGGAAAATACCTATACATTGACCCCATGACGTCATTAGGTTGCTTTGGTTGGAGAAAACATTAAATAGGTAATAGTGCATAAGTAGAAGTTGTATGTGGGTAGATGGTATGACGGTTTCTAAAGTTATACCTTTTATTATAAAACACTATTTTTATATCTAAATTTCGTGCCCTGTATAAGGTCAAAGGGCGTCCAGGCTTGAAGCAATTTGGTCGGTCATTCACGCAGTAAGAAGAGAGCTATTAAAACAAGCGCAAATAAAGCAAATTGAAAACGGCACGGGCACTTCGTGAGGGGATGTTTTAAATAGCGTAGACACGGAACTAAGACTCTTTAACGTAAAGTTTATATGGAGTTTTGAAATTCATATTGTTGTTTGTCCGTAAGACATATACATATTAACGAGTATATTATAAATGCGAAAGTCTGTCTGGTTGAATTTGGCTTATCCTATTCCAATAACATAAAATCTTAATTTAATATTAATCTAATCATTCCTCAAGAATTTTACTATCACTTAGTAAAAAAATCCATCCTGTACATTTTGAGAAAATAGATATAATACAGTCTGACAGCGCTTGGTTACGGATAATATGTATAAATTTTTTAATATATCTTTAAGTAGAACCACCCTCATTTCTTACTTCTTACCGAGGTGTCGTAAAAGGCAACCAATGTAGGTCGACCCGCCGTATGGTATCAGGCTGAGTAAAATAGACCGCCCTCATTTCTTACCGAGGTGTCGTAAAGGCGACTAAGGTACGTTGACCCACCATGTGGTATCCGGTTAGGTAGAAGAGACCAACCTCTTTCGTACCAAGGTGTTGTAAAATAAAACTAAGGTAAGTTGACGTCAGGTAGGCGCTCGGTCGTAAAATACGAAGCAAAATCATTTGACAACATGTTTATTACATGTTGTGCCCATTAAGAGTGGGATAAGGGCAGGAAAATGATGATCTTAAAATAGAAACACTTTTGTTTATATGGCATGTACCTCGGCCAATGTTTGATACAAAAATTTAATCTTTTAAAAATTTGCCGTTCTCAAATAACTTAAGTACCTAAGTTCTTTGTCAATTTAACTTCCGCTATTCCTGTCTTCGTAATAATGCACTCTACTGTGAAGGTATACTTTGCTTCTTTGCGTTCAAGATTAAATTAGCGTAACATAATGGAAACAAGAAAAATATGCAATATTTCTTTTACATGCTAATAACTTGGAAAAATGAGATGTAAAAGGATAATACTATTTCTTTGTAAAGCTACCGGTTTTCGCTTGTTATGTAGGAAACGGTGTACTTTTAATTTAGCGAAATTATACCAACTTATACTTGGTAGTTTTTGTTTCTTTACATATTAGTTTCTAATTTAATCACGTAATGATCCTTGGAATATAAATAGCTTTATCACCCGTTAAGTTACTCAGACCTTTTTATGAGGTCCTTGATTTATAGAATGAGGAGTTAAATTGCGGAGAACCATAATACAAAAGTAATATTTTGCTATAATCCGCGATATAGCTTGTAGAAAATATGTATGAAAATGGTAAATGTAGTGTGGACTATTTCCTATCTTTTATATCTACCTGATTTCATACCTGATACATGCAGAATTCGTTATACATACACTACAAAGCTTCACCAACGCCAGTGCAATACACAAGCACTACACACATTCACTATCACAAACTAACAATCGTTTCAACTGCAACCGAAGCATCATCAGGAGATAGACTCCACGACACATAGCAAAGCTTTGCGATTTTCCCGTGATATTCTTTGATGTTAACACCAATGATTTAATGACACCTAATTAAAAAATTGTTTTGTGACAAATTGTAATAAAGCATAAAGTAGTGCCTACAATACTCGTGAATGTTAAAGAGACCCATAACTTGGAAGAGCTAGAAAACACTAGTTTTTTTAATATTTCGTAGCGTGACGTCATAGATGGCAATGAAATAAGGATTATAATGTTACAATTAATATATTGTACTTCCTCAAGAATTTCACTATCGTTTAGTAAAAACCGTCCAAACTTTGGGAAAATGTATCACATACAGACAGACAGCGTTTCCGTACTTTGTTTTCTACTATGTACCTATAGATTTTTCAATATATTTGAAAATAGAAACACTTCTAATAAAGTTTATCTGTCATGCACCTCGGCAAATTTTTCATACAAAAATTTAATTTAAAAAAATGTGCATCTAACTCAATTAAACCGAATTGTGAATTTAACCATTTTAATACTAAGCGTGTGATATAATAATGCAACAGAAGAATTTATGGGTATCAAAAGACAGTGAACAAAAAGTAACTCACCAATAGTTCATCTAAATATAGGGTTATCGATTAGCTGACTATAGGGCAGTGCGTGTAGTGAGAGCAATCAAGGCGGGCGTAGACAAACTGTCGGGGCGGAGCTTAATTGGCGGTCGCGAAGATTTATGCGGAGAGCCCGCTCGTCATGCGGTCGCCGAATTTGTACCACACCACCGCACGTTGAAATGTTTTACCACTTCTTACTCGTTATAGAACTAGCAATATCCGCGATTAAGTTTGCCCCGACGTTTAATTATCTTGCAAAAAAAAATAATGCAAAAAAATCTTGTAATAATGAACAACAATCGAAAGAAAGCGAATATTTACCAAATAGCAATCACTACTTCATTCATCCCTTATCCCACTTGTAAGTGGCATAGGCAAAACACGTCATAAAACATGTCCTTCATGGAGGATTATGTGACTTAATCCCGGGTATTTTGACTGGTCCACCTTGAGTTATTATAACTTTACAAATGATAGCAAAAATAACATTTCTATTCCATTTATATTATAGCAGTTTTTCAATGCTCGAAAGCAGTGATAAAACCTAGGTAGATCGATTTATCGTCCCGGAAATCCTCCAAATATTGAATTTCATGAAAATTTTCGGAGCCATATATAGCCTATACTGCTCAGTAAAAATGCAGCTTTCCAATGATGAAAGAATTTTTTTTAAATCGGTCCAGTAGTTTTTGTGTGAAAACAATACAAACATACATATAAATTTTTCCTCTTTATAATATTAGTATGATTTTTTCCTATAACTTGTTTAATACTCGATGTTATACCGAGGCGAGGCTAGAAAACTGACCTCAAATAGAGGTATGGCGACGGGAGCGCGGCATAAATCAGCCTCCCCTATAACGCCCGCTGGAGCCTTCAATTTGGTACATCCTTAAAATGATACACGAGAACTCGCCTAACGATCGCATCATCTCTCTGCGTCGCTAAATATATCGCTTCAATATTATCGTTATTTTGCGACACGTTTATTATGTATCGGAAATTTAAAAAATACTAAAAAATCTCATGGAGAATATAATGGATGCTTGAATATTTTTATTTATGTATATATTCACTATTTATTCACTATAATTTTACAATCTAGTTTGGCTTATAAGACGCGTTTAAAACCTGGTTGACCGAGCCTTGTTCGGTAATTTATTTAAAGATATAAAAAAAGCAATTAAACAAAATAAAGAAAGCGCCGACGACAGGACTCTATCTTGGGTTGTGAATTTTTTGCCCGTTAGCCATGGGACTATCACAGCATTACGTTTAACAGTTAAAACATCATTTGCATTCAATTCTGCATTTAAGTATTTCGGTGCCCGCAAAATATGGATATATATTTTTTTTTAAAACCTAGTTATATTGATTCCCCCAATAAGATAACTTAATGAATGAATGAATTTTGAATTGTTAGAAAAAAAAAACACATATTGTATTATTAAATGTTACAAGATTTTCCTAAAAACCTTAATACATAAATGGTCTAGTTTTTCTATATAAACTTTTCTATGGTTAAAGGTTTTTACGCACATCATTCTTACTTTCATTTAATAGTTACAACAGTTTTATTATCTTCGCACGCACTCGGCTGCAGAACTACTCCAGATGTGTTTCATTTTATTACACTTATTTATACAGGTACATGTATAAATAAACTGTGATAGCCCAGCTGTGAAGCCGTGCGTCTTTTTCAAGGGTCACGAGTTCAAGCTCCGGTCAGGCACTAATGAGTTTTTTTGTTAAAATTTATGCGTGTAATTGATATTTGCAATTTAACGCACGTTTTTCGGTGAAGGAAAACATCATAACAAAGTGACGAAAAATTATTTAAATATAAAATAGGTAGTCTTATCATTTCAACTCTTTAAACTTTAAATAATATTTAAATTTTTAATACTTAGTATAATACGCTACCTGTTGCAAAAATATAAATGATAAATTATCTTTAAAATTTAAATGAGTTAATCTTATATATATTTTCTTAATCACGGAATCGGCTCCAACGATTTTCATGAAATTCAGCATGTAAGGGGTTTTGGGGAAAAAATTGATCTAGCTAGGTTTCATTAAAAAAAAATCTTTTTATCCCCGTTTTCGGGCACTAGAAAATGCTAAAATGTGAATAGAATGCAAATGACTATCAATTATAAATTTCTCATAGCTCAGTCGATATTGGGCGGACTAACGAAGTGATAATACCCCGGATCGAGACTTATCTTCCAATTATTTTTAATTTTTTTTATCATGTTTCATTTTTTTTATCATCATTCTCCTGCTCTTATCCCACTTTAAGTGAGGTCGGCTCAACATGTTATAAACATGCTGTCACATGATTTGGTTTCGTTTTAATGACCGGCCGCCTGCCTGACGTCAACTTATATTAGTCGTATTTTACGACACCTCGATAAGAAAGAGGGTGGTCTATTCTACTAAACCGGATACCACACGGCGGGTCGTCTTACTTTAGTCGCCTTTTACGACAGCTCGGTAAGAAATGAGGGTGGTACTATTCTATTCAGCCGGATACCACACGGCATAGAAAAAGACAAACATGTAGAATTGAATGCAAATACCATTTTAGCTATCAATTATAAAGTTGTCATAGCTCAGTGGATATTGGGCGGACTAACGAAGTAATAATACCCTAGATCGAGCCTTACCTACCCAATTATTTTTTTTAATTTTTTTTACGTTTCATCTTTTTTATATTAAAAAAAAAAATTCCGAGCAAGTGTTTGTCACCCAGGTACTATAAAGTGCGAAATCATAAAAATCACCAGTGAATTATTCGATGGTAGTTTGGTAATAGGTGCGGTGGCGGTCAACCGTAATTAACGCTAGCAAGCAGCCGTCATCGCGCATTCTCTCGCCCCAATGAATCTGACACCGCGTATATAAAGCTTATGTAAGATGGAGTGTTAGTATGTCGTAGGGATGTAAAAAACGAACGAATTTTGTAGTAATCGACAATTTTTTTTAAATAATCGATTTTTCTTACATTAAAAATCGATTTTATAAAAATCGAACCACATTTTAATAAAATATCACAAACAGCGCATGTTATTATTTATAGTTGTCTATAAATAATAACATGCGCTGTTTGTGATATATATATAGTTGTCCACTTTAGTTAGCCTTTATTCTAATTAACTATTTGTATTAAAAAAGGCAACTTGTCAAATAGTCAGAAATAAACGATTATTATTAATCGATTATTTTGATAGTACGTATCTCTGTTACACGCTTAATTAGCTAGAAATATACATAAATTTGCAATTGAAGCTAATACCTGACATATATAGGATAAAAAAATCCCGCCTCTACTAATTTATGTATTCATTAGGAACAACCAGTGGCAGCTAGTTTCAAACATTTAATTAAACTAAGAACACCATAAAAGGCTTTAAATGCACTGCCTTTAGGTGCCATAGCATGCACATTATAATATATAAGGACAACAATTAACTAAATTAAACAATTAAATAAACATAATGTAACACTTAGACTCCAACGACTGGAGCATAAGAATATTTTTTAAATTTAATACATTAAAAGATTCGCAAATTGCATTATATTCTCTTGATAACCTGAATAAAAAATGCCTAAGGTTAGTTAAGTTACTAAGATTGTCGATGTAAACAAAGTCGCGGATTCTCGCTAGTTATATTGATAGTCGCTAGTTAGTCTCTCCGTTCCTGGAGAGAAGGGTTGGAGCTAAGAACTACAACGCTGCTCCAATGCGTATTGGTATATTACACATATCCCAAGATTTCTATAGAGATATGCAGGTTTTCACTTGTTTTCGATGTTTTCCTTCACCGAATAGCATGTGATAAATTGCAATTATCAATTAGACACAAGTTTTGGTAGAAAAAAACATTGGTGTCTGCCGGGGGGGAACTCGTGACCCTCTCTAAACAGTCGCACGGTCACTTCGCTGGGCTATCACAGCTTGTAGCAGCAACATATCTATAAAGATTTGACAAAATATAGTTACGTACCAAACGAGAAGGGATAAATAAACGTCGTTCGTGTATCATAAATCTAAAGTGAAAGGCCATTAGCCTGGTCCATGAAAGTTGCTCATCAGTGAATTCTGCGCCATATTCTAAGTGAGGCCCGTGCATATTAATGGCGAAGTCGACTTGTGTACGAATTAACGACGTGCGCCTGACGTGGCGGGTAATAGTCGCCGATCGCCGCTCTGGCGCCGCGCCAGGCGCCGAGCACCCTCATTTGCATTTGGATGCTACAGCTCAGACGGGCTGGAAATGCTCAACAAGTGTTTGGAACCTTTTGTTGCGTTAAATATATAGAGAAGTAATTGTAACAGCGACTTCGTTTGCGTTATAGAAACTAATATATCATATAAGGTAAGGGCACTAGTAATTGACCATGTACTAGTAGTTGTTTTGTAAGAAATTTTAAATAATAAGCGTTTTGTTTGTTGTAGCTAATAAAAATTATTAACTAATAATATTCAATTTTAAATATAGAATAATGGGTTACAGTTCTGAGCTTTTGGGTAGTTGTTGTTGGCAACAGGTAATTACAAATTTATTTTTTAAAAGCTGCAACAAACTAAACGCTTAACATTTAGATTTTCATACAAAACGGTCAGCTACTAGTACATGGTCAATCACTAGTGCACTTACCTTAAATTGTAGTAACAGGGTGACCAAGCCTTGCTTGGTAATTTTTTTAAAGATATAAAAAATGCAATTATAAAAAAAGCGCCCGGTGACATGTGGGTACCGATCCCAGGTTTTTAGTAGTTTCTAGTCCGCCCGTTAACATTATGCTATCACAACTTTACAAATGACATAAAAATATCATGCATTTTATTCAACATTTTAGCATATTTTCAGTGTCCAAAAACCGAGATAAAACGATTTTTTTTTAATTAAACCTAGCTAGGTCGATTTTTCTCCGCCAAAACCCCTACATGCTGAATTTCATGAAATTCGTTGGTGCCGTTTCTAAAATTCAGAAAAAATATATATACAAGATTAACTCATTTAAATATTAAAGATAAATACATAGTATTTAATCATTACCAATCGCATATCATAAACAATCAACTCTACAAATTTAGTTTATATAACGTAATACCAAATCATTTTTAAATTAATTTTTTAAAGACCATCTCAAATTTTTATATAACCATAAAAATAGAGCAGTCTACTCAGCCTAAGAGACAGTTTCTTACATAGTAATTGGACATAGATTAGTAGTAGGATGTAGAACACGTATGACAAATTGTTGAACAGAGCAATTACATTAAGTAAAGTAATCGCCGACCGGCCTAATGAAGTTAGCGTATCCGACGGATCACCGCGGATCCGCCCTCAATTAAAATCTCATTATCATGATACACCATAGACTTGATTATGGAGCGACACGACTCTCGGGTTGATTACAAATGTCAGTTTACAGTTTGGGCACTGGTTACATGGTGGAAGTTTAACGAGCCTCTAATATTTTTAATTTAGAGGTCGTATCGTTGTGTATACACCGTGTGGTATCCGGCTGAATAGAATAGTACCAACCTCATTTCTTACCCAGGTGTCGTAAGAGGTGACTAAGGTAAGTCGACCCGCCGTGTGGTATCCGGTTGAGTAGACTTGACCAACCTCATTTCTTACCGAGGTGTCGTAAAAGGCGACTGAGGAAAGTTGACCCATCGTGTGGTATCCGGTTGAGTGAAATAGACCACCCTCTTTCTTACCGAGGAGTCGTAAAATACGACTAAGGTAAGTTGACGTCAGGCAGACGGCCGGTCGTAAAATACGTAGCCAAATCATGTGACAACATGTTTGTAACATGTTGTGCCGACCCCACTTAGAGTTGGATAAGGGCATGAGGATGATGATCGTTGTATAGATTCTATCACCATGAAGTCTATAATATCCTAACGATACTTCAGTTAAACCGCAAAACGATTGTTGCGTTTGTGATAGTTAATGTGTGCAGTGCTTGTGTAGTGTGCATCATGACTTTTGTATTATGGATCTCCGCAAAGTACCGCCTTATTCTATACATTAATTACGAAGAATTTGAATAAAAAGCGTAATAAGAGCAGTGCTCAAATCCTTTCAATTAAATGAGATGGACTCTGTCAAAATGTGAATAGCTTTCACTAAAAGGTTGATTACATTTTTGGTACAGGGATAGTGTAATGTTCTGCTGGCGACGCATGTTACGTATCCCCTGCACAGCCTTTAGAACAAAGGTCTCGATTCTGAGTGAGCTGAGGGTAAAGTAGAGACTCTTAAGCATATGTCTCCAGAGAATACTTCAGTATTTTGGATTTAGCTAGAAAGAACCTCGAGAAACTCATGGTCACTGGGAAGGTAGACGGAAAGAGATCTAGGGGTCGGAGCCTAAAAAGATGGTCAGATCAGGTGTCTGAACATCTGGACATCAGACTGAGCGTGGCTATACATAGCGGTGCCGACCGGGAAAATTGGCGGCATTTAATCCACAATAAAGGGATCGGGACCATCACGATGCTCAGCACTGAGCACACTACTGAAGGAAAGAAGGAGGAGGATAGGGTAATATAATATAAATATATATATTGTTATATAAAAGTAATTGAATTTAAAAAAAAGTGACAAAAAGTACTTTTTATTTTCCACGCGAAAAAAGTTGTATAATCTTTGAAATATTTGCATTTAAACATATTGTAGACTTCTTGCCCCTGATACTTTCTTATACTACCGCTAAGTAGTTCAAAAAGAAATGATGAGTTATTACTAGAAATATGGCAGGGGAAACGCCAAGGGTGATCGGTCAAGTGGTTCATGTGTTTGCAGCGGGCGCGCCCGGCACGCCTGTTTGCTACTATTGTTTGACCGCTTTCTTTACGGCGATCGCTCTAACATAAGTTCCATAAAAACCCCACTGTATAGAGCGATGTCTTACATAACAATTCATTCACAACACCAACCCTTACCTTATAATAAAGACACCTGGATATGGAAAGATGATGACAAATAAAAATGAGACTAAACTCGTGAACTTAATGCTAAAATCGCTTATTAAAAGTATTCTATTATTAATATTCCATAGACGCTGTACTAACAAGAACTTTGACCTTTAATTCTTTTTTGAACTTGCCCTTACCTTACTTATTTTAACCATTTCTTATCATTCATTTTATAACGGCCCATATTCTTAGAATATGTCACACACCGTAAAAATAAAACTTGCCAATAATTGTCTTTATAAATCTTTATTTTAATCGTAACATTTTATAACAAATAATGTATATTACTAGAACATGCCTCTCATCCCAAATAATAAAACGTGCCAATAATTGCCTTTATTAACTCTCATTCTAATCCTAACATTTTGTAACAAATATCGTCTATTCCTAGGACATGCCACACCGAAAATAATAAAGCGTGTCAATAATTGTCTTTTTAAACCCCCATTTTAATCCTAACATTTTGTAAAAAATATCGTGTATTCCTAGAACATGCCATACCGTACCGCAAATAATGAAGCGTTTTAATAATAGTCTTTAGAAACCCTAATTCTAATCCTTTTAATTCATAACATTTTATACCAAATGACTTATTTTTCTCAAAAATCCCACACACTGCAAATAATAAACTCATTTTGTCTAGCAATTATAGCATTCATTAAATAATATATTCGAGAAATCGACGATAGTCCGATCATAGTTGCTGTTTTTACATTACACGTAAAAAAGACAGAGATTGAGGGTGATACAAACTTATATTGTAAAGCGATTAGAAAATTATTTTCATAGTACATGTAATGAATATGAAAATAATTCTACTTAAAATATAATCATATGAAATTACCTGGCGTTATAGATACATATTTGGGTGAATGTTGAGTTTTGTCTATGTTTCTAGTGTTGCAGGTTTCGTTTAGTACAGTAGTGGCTTACTCGAGGTGAGTGTAAGCCTAGCATTTGGGTAATCATTTAGTTGGGATGTGAATTATATCTAAGTACAAAGTTTTGCCTTGCGATGAGATCTACCAGGTGTGCCGGTTATCAAGTGATTTACAAACTTTCATTGTTTTTTTTTCATATAGCATACTATATAATAATAGAAGTTAGTAAGGCGTTGAACTGAAATAAAATTATTTATTGATTATAGGAAAATAATTTTATTATTACTTTTGTATCATTTACTTAAGTCATTCACGCTATTATTCGTTTATTTGTATGAACTTGTTTATTTGCATAAAGTTAAAGTTTAAGTTTATCACATTCACATACAAATTTTAGTGTTTTATATTCACAGAAACATACAGCTCTATTCATGGCACTCTATTGTATGATTCTAGTTACGGATTAAAACTAGCAGCCAAAGCAAAGTTTCCTACGTTGATACAATTCATTTAAATTTTATAGTGTTTGTTCTATAGTTTATTTTTATTTAAAATGTTCACTGGTATTATAAACACCTGTCCTCTTTTATTTCCGAAAGGGGATTGGTTATGTACTAAATTTATTTTATTGATAGAGTTTCGCTTTCCATTTTTTTAAATATTAAAACTATTCTTTTTTTGATCACTTACAATCTATCGACATTGCATCTATTTATAAGCAAATAAAGCAAACTTTCTTTACGACCTAGACTATATATATGGACACTGAAATGAGTTAATCTTGTATATATAATATATCCGGAATCTAGGAAACGACTCCAACGATTTTCCTGAAATTCAGTATGTAAGGGGTTTTGGGGGAGGAAAATCGATCTAGCTAGGTTTTATTTAAAAAAAAAAAACATTTTATCCCTGTTTTTGGGCATTAAAATATACTAAATTTTATATTCAATTGAATTTTGCCATTAACTGTCAAGTCAGCGTAGCTTATTCGGGGAACGGGTGGTCGCGAGAAATGAAAATACCTAGGATCGAGCCCCACCTACCCTAATATATTTTTTTTGAAGTTTCTTTTTTATTTTGGATAAAATTACCGAGCAAGGCTCGGTCACCCAGATATTGTCATTTTAAATTATACTTAAATTTAATTAATTAAAAATATATTTCCAATGTCTCGCATAAAATGAAATGTGCATTTATTTTATAATAATTTGTATTCATCTCGTCGAAAGCGCGAAACATTGATGCTTTCATTGTAGTGGGCTTGAAGTGCAATTTTTCACAGTATTTGCGGGCGAGGCCGAAGCTCCATTCCCTATGATTTCATTATTTGCTTTCAATCAGCATTGTGAGCCGACTCCCAACACCCCCCAACCTCCCGACACTTCGAAATGGAGCGAATCTTGTTTGGTTTCGTTTTCGAATGCTGTTTGTTGTTGAGTCACGCTGATTTTCACCCGAGAGCTTTTTTTTCGTTGGGCATCCTTTGTTTTTGAATTAGTTTTTACGGAGCAAAGGTTTCTGGAATATATGTAATATTTTAAGTTTACGTTTCAGTCATATTGTATGAGAAACTGATAGGTACCGCTTAAGGACTGAAAAGTCTGCCCCGGACAACGCAACATTGAGAAACCCTTCGTGTAATGTCTATAAACTAATGTATGAATATAGCACAGAATCAAACACGCATTAATAAGTAACCACATGTTATTTCACGTCTACTCTCACCAAGGGCTCTCGTGATACTAACGTGGTGCATCCTGAGATCGTGTATGTTTCTTAGTACATCGATATTAGTGCGAGTTAGTGTATGTTCATGTATGTATTACATGTAATGTGTCTTGTATATAAGTAATATACAAGGTAAGTTACACACATCCTAACCCGCATACACTACATTTCGCTTTGCGCTTAAATGACTGCAAGTGGTCGCAGTGAGCATTTATATAAAGGTGGAAATCGTGTGACGTGGAAATTTAATGTCCCTTCATTATCCATCTATCGGTAGAAAAACGAAGTTATTATTAAAAACAGTTGGCTCTTCTGTAAATCAGACAGTAGGAGTAACAGTGTATCTATAGGTCTTTTAAATTGTATTTGTGTATTTTATTTCTATCCACTCTAAAATATTATAAATGCAAAAGTCTAGTGTTTGTAGTTGTGCTAAATTTTATTAACATTGTTGCACTGACTTAGCCGGGTAAGAGCAACATACAGAGAATTTGGTGTTTTATCATTTGGCCTATAAGGTTTTCATTTTATTGTAATAAACATCTTTTTCTAGTATTAAATACATGACGCAGTGAGATATTCGGATATTACATTTGCCGTAGACAGCCGAGTGCAGATGCACTCATGCGTCTCATAATAGAGCTGAGAATATTTCATGTTCATTATTTATTACATTCGTGATCTGCCCCGATATCTGCAAAGTACGCATCGATAATTCTATATCTCTTAATATGCATGCACGATCTTATAAGGTGTCTACGTCTCTCATAAGTGTGTATTCTGCAGTATTGTATATCCTCTAATATAGTTTTAGTTTGGAAGTAGATTTCGTATCGGTGGTAGAGTTCAACGCAAAAGAAATATGGCTAGCTCACCGGACTTAAAGGAGGAAGGATAACTAGTAGGAATATTGAAATATATTTTAGTATAGGATATATTTCATATCCCAAGACCAGGATATGGATATATATCCTTATATAGGATATGTTTCAATCTATATATATAAAAAAAAGTTGGTTTTAGTTACACTATTTATAACTCAAGAACGGATAAACCAATTCGGCTAATACAAAATAATAGCTAAACTTCACTACATAGTATAAAATAAGTCGCTTTCTCTGTCTGTCCCTATGTCCCTATATCCCTATGTATGCTTTAATCTTTTAAACCAACGCAATAGATTTTTAATAGATAGAGTGATGGAAGAGGGCAGTTTATATGTATATAATAACATTCAATATGAAGTAGAGAAATACTATAATTTTTGAGGTTGAGAAAATGTAAAAGTAAATAAGTAAAAAAGGTAGTATATGAATTTAGATATTCCAAAGATAGCAGGGGATCTTCGTGGTGTAGGAAAAGGGGAATCGTTTTTCTCCAAATTTAACGCGTTCGGGCCACGGGCAGTAATGAATAAAACAAAACTACTGGATAAAATATACTAATCATTTTTTTCACTGAGTGACATAGGCTATATATTTTATACCCGTGCGAAGCCGGAGTGGGCCACTAGTATATTTTAAAACTTTTTGTGTATTTTAAATTTTTTTTTAAAGTGATAATGTAAGTAGAATGTTATAATTAATACAGATACACCATCATGGTACCTCATTATTATTTTTTTATTGTGCCGGATTAAGTGAACAACTTGTTACAGTCTCGAAGACTAAATCCGATATATTTTTAGAATATTCGAATAGAAATCGAGTAGAATCGAGATAGAATCGATCGAGAATAGTAATCGAATAGAATTATGAATCTTTTATGATAATCTTGATAAGGAGAAACGGCCAAGTATAAGAACACCGATGCCCAGTTTAATATCTAGGAAATGAAAAGCGGCTTCTAAAATACCAGTCTTCACATAAATCACTCTCTCAACACGTACGAATGATTTATAATCACTTTAAATACTTTATAATCAAAGATTGTATACATTGATGTATACTAGCTTTCGTTAGAGGCTCGCGACTCGCTCAATAAAAAGTAGTTTGTTGACTTACCTATGTTTCATTAAGATTTAACTATTATTTACCAAGGATCACATCGATCTGTTACTCCGTTCAGGTCCAAATGAAAAGCAATTCCATTTCTAATATCAGTATGATATTATTCGTATCCGTGCATCACTTGAGCGCTAATAAAGAACAATGATAACAATGTGAAACACCGCGAAACTTGTATTTATTCGTTCCGAGATACTTATGCTCGCTTCAATTGGCCCTCCACACAACGAGACTTTCTCGGAAAGTTTTCTGCATAACACCCCGACGATTGATACTTGGTATTTGCGAACTTTTGTCGAGAACCCTAGAACATTTTATAATATACTAACGAATTTTTGCAACTTCGTAATATTGCGTTCTATTTTGATTTCAAGCTATTTATTATGTTATTTGTTCTGTACGTTTTCCGGATTCATTCCATATTTATAACGGATTTTTGACTGTAACTCCGTTCCGCCGTGTTGTATCTGGCTGAGTAGAATAGAATAATCTCATTTCTTACAGAGGTGTCGTGAAAGGCGACTAAGTTAGGTTGACCCGCCGTGTTTATCGGACGCCCATCTGAAAATATCGCCAAGGCGGTCGACACATCTGGCGCTCCCGATGCATCGTCTAGCGTAGGGAGGTGGTGTCCAGACTTGCTGCTGGCGGGGATGAGGGCAAAAACAAAAAAGTTGACCCACCGTGTGGTATCCGGCTAAGTAGAATAGATAATTCTCCTGCCCTTATCTCTCTAAGTGGGGTCGCCACAACATGTTTTAAACATGTATTTAGTTTATTTGGCTTGCTATTTTATAACCGGCCGCCTGCCTAACTTCAACTTACCTTAGTCGCCTTTTACGACAAATCAATAAAAAATGAGGGTGGTCTATTCTATTCAGCCGGATACCATACGGCGGTGGTATGTTAAGTTTGTTATGTGAAATACACATAAAGGTATATGTATATTAACATTTTGAAGTGAAATTGTAAAGCAATCAAGTATGAATACGAAAGTTTGACTTCCAACCGAGTATTGCCGAAGTGGTTACTTGCAGGGTTTCTTTCCAATTGCGTTTTCTTGGGGATTCGTCTTTCACGAATCGAAAGACGTTGTGCTATCGATATTTTGTATTTAGTAATATTTATGTCGATATCGTGAGAAAAATATTTAAAACGGCATCAAAATGTATCTAAAAGATTCGGAACAATAATGGTATCCAGCTGAGTAGAAAATACCACCCTGATTTCTTACCGAGGTATCGTAAAAGGCAACCAATGTAAATAGCCAAAATATGCAATACCATGTTTAAAACATGTGCTGACCTCAGAGTGGGATAAGGGCAGGAGATTAATGATGATGAAGACGATGTTATCTAAGTGTTTATAAAGAAAGTAAATTCAATAACAAATTTTGAGAATTAAAGACACAAAAAAAGTCGGCATCCAAATCAGTGTTAATAATCATATTGAATAAATACTAAAAATTTTAATTTATTATAATTCTAAATTCGAACAAGTTATCATCACCACAAAAGAAATGAAATAATTAGTCATACCACAATGTCTTAAAATAATGTTGTCTTATTCAAACAATACAAAAAAACGTGTACAACATTTTTTTTAACTTACACTGTTGTTACTGTTGTAGTGATCATGTAACAACCATTACTCTTCCATTTAAGTATTGCCCTGAAATTCTTAATTTGTACAATGTAATTTTAATTTCAAATTTTAATAGTATATTAAATAAAAATTAATTTATTTCATAATTAATAAATTTTGATTTATTTACGACGTTTGACTGGCCTGTATAGTGAATAGTGACCCTAAAGTGCCTTCAGCTCCGCGGGTCGCGGGTTTGATTCCCGCCGAGGGCTAACATTTTCTATAATGAATTTGTTGGTCTTTGAGCCTGGGTGTATATTTGTATTTAAAAAATATATAAGTATATATTCACCAGTTGTCTGTCACCCATAACACAAGTATTAAGTTACTTACTTTGGAGACGGACGACCGTGTCCAATATATTCATCACTCATGCATTTATTTACAAATTAATTTACATTTTTAAATATTTTCTAAAACATACAGAAAAAAAAACATTAAAAAAATATAAAAAAATTTATATCCATGGAGAACGGAGAAAGGACCCAAGCTCTCGGCGGTTAGGAATACAGAGTGAGGAACCTCCTCACAATGCATGCCGTCTCAAGCAACCCCGCCTTCTGTATCCTGCCCTTGATCCAACAACTAAGCGAGAGCCTCTTGAAATGTTGGTCGAGGCTCTTCGCTAGTATACCGTTTACCGATACAACAATTGGAACAATTATTGTTGAGTCAATATTCCACATAGCGTTAATCTCATGAGCTAGATCCAAATATTTAGTTAATTTCTTATTATTATTTCTTTATTATTATGTTAATATTAGTAAAGCTGTGGTAGCCTAGCGGTAACACCATGCGCCTCTTTCGAGGAGGTCTAGGGTTCAAACCCCGGGCAGGCACCAATGAGTTTTCTAGTAAAACTTGTATCTAATTGATAATTGCAATTTATCATACGCTTTTCGGCGAACCTGCTTATCTCTAGAGAATTTTGGGGATATGTGTTACCTACCAAACCGCATTGGAGCAGCGTGGTAGGTCATAGCTCCAATCCTACTCTCCAAACAAAAAAAAAAAACTGAGAGAAGAGGCCTATGCCCAGCAGTGGGATAGTAACAGGCCGTTACTCATGTTAATATTTCTTTTTCTTTTAATATTATTCGCAGACGCCATTGAGTCGAATCACAAACCGGCACAATTGTTTGGTTCATGGATCTCAAAGGATATCGGTATCGTATAAGAATAATCGTTTAGAGTAATGCTAGGTAACAGGGAAAAGCTTTTCGCGCCGTTACCCCCCGGTGGGCCACAACATACTGCATTTGTGTGCACCTAGCATTATACACGATAAATATTTCGCCACTCATGCACGCAAGTGCCTGTTACAGTTTACTATAAGTGTGATGTGTATTGCCAGATCCAGTCTGAAAATATTTTATGGCGTTGAATTTGTCGAACCGTGACGGCGCGTTAGCTTTACCGAGTCTTAAATGCGGCCAGGCAACTTTCCTATAATTATATATTGAATTTTCTAATTTTTTTTTAAATTTACGTTGACAAATTCATAATTTTTCACTGTCAAACGTAAAGTCATGGTGGTTCATTTGAGGAACGGGCGGTCTAGAGAGGTGAAAATACTTAGAATCGAGCCCTATTATTTTTTAATTTTTCTTTACATTTTTTTAAATTTTTTTTAAATTATTTTAAAAATTACCGAGCAAGGCTCGGTCACCTAGGTACTAAGCATAAATTGTCTTGAATTTTATCAATATTGGTCCAGCGAATAAGCCTTAAAAGCGTAACAAATAGACAGAAAGACAGACAGACTTTAGCATTCATAATGAATGAATTAAGGCGGTAGACAGGAATAACTCATTTTCAATGCGATATGTGACATGACCAATTGGCATTTTTTTAATTTACGTTTCATCTTATTTTCTTATCTTTTAGACTTTGAATTTCTGTTCATCTAAATTGTTTCTAAGGAACCTTTCAAGATACTGTCGGATGTAAGGTTCTCCGAGTACAATAGTAGTTTCGGTGAACAAACAATAACATGCGGCCGCCGCAGGCACTCTGGATGGCGGGTGTTTGTCTTAATCGTTTAGGAGTCCTGCGGTTTCCTTCCTAAACTGTTTCAAACTATAATAGTGGGTTCCGTAGTAAACTCTGGAGAATATTACATTGGATTAGCTAATTATTATAGACAATAGATATATACTGTTTTAAATTTAAACTATCGTGAGTAGTATTCATAGTTAATGTATAGAAACCGGCTATACTCACGTCTTATTCTATCTTATTCTAGAAACTAGTCGGGCTAACCCGATAGAATAAGACGTGAGTATAGCCGGTTCTATACATTAACTATACTGTTTTACTTACGTTCTTTCGAACTGGCAATATTAAAGCTTTAAGCCTGAATTGTTGGGGGCCAGGTAAATTGTTAACAGTTGGATTCTAAAGTAATCTATAGAAACCGGTGATACTCACTTCTTATTCTATCGTGTTAGTCTAACTGGTTTCAAATCCATCCGGGGCACTTATTTATGAGCTCTTTACACGACGCTATCGCGCGAATCTAATCGGGCTAACCCGATAGAATAAGACGTGAGTATAGTCGGTTTCTGTGCATTAACTATGAATACTACTCACGATAGTTTAAATTAAAAAAGCTGGATTCTTTGTTGATGCTTAGATACTTATCTTCGTATAAGGAAATCTTGCCGATGGCCAAATGCGGAGCATAGAGCGCAGTAACTGTACAAGCCTTAGCGAACACCGCCCAAAAGTTGGATCATGACTTATGGCGGCGGATATAATAAAAAGGACTAAAGAGTCTAGTAATTTGCAACAATAACGGCTTAGGAATTTTTATTTTCATTAAAACAAAAATAAAACTTAATCCAGTATATCCGTAGAGCTATATAAAATTGGCTTTTTTATATTCGACAACCCTATGTCACGGAGCTTATTGAAAATACTAAAAGCAGCATTGAAACTAAATTAACGGAACGCATAGAATGCAGACAGCCGGTCTAGCCGGCGACAGGGTTGTCTCTTCACCCGCGGCGTACTTGTCGTGAATGGCTAATTACGAGCTGAGTAAATAACTTTTCTATTTGCCCCGGGTCGCGTTCGGTTGAACATTAATCATGATTGAGCTAAGTGGCTTAATACGGGCGGGGTAATGTCGAGCAATGATCGCAGCGGGGGTCGGCGCCGGGGCGTCGCTCGGTTGGACGTCGGTGACGTACCGCCCGGTGATCGTCAACGTGCCACTTCTATTTATTGACAGAATACGACTGCTTGATTAGTCCTTAATACGGTCTATTGAAAATGAATAGAATATATAATTTGTTTATTTACAAATTGCGATACACGAGGCATTTATCGATTTGCGTAAACTAGATCACGTTGAAACGTCGCACGATGGAACGTGTACTCATTATTGCTTTTTGGGACTTTGTAGATTTGTGGGACTAAATTAACAAAAAAATAGAGCCCATTTTTATATATATCCTCCTGCCCTTATCCCACTCTAAGTGGAGTCGGCACAACATATTATAAATATGCTGTCACATGATTTGGCTGCGTTTTTACGACCGGCCGCCTGCCTGACGTCAACTTACCTCGGTAAGAAATAAGGGTGGTCTATTCTACTCAGCCGGATACCACACGGTGGGTCGACTTCCTTAGTCGCCTTTTATGACACCTCGGTAAGAAATGAGGGTGGTACTATTCTACATAGCCGTATACCACACTGCTAAGAGCCCATTTTAACTCTTATAAAAAAATTAATACTATAAGTATATTGTATCGGCTTAGAAAATTTACCACGTGACCAATAAATTTGCTATTTAATTGCTAATAAACTAATCATTGTAAATTTTTCATACATGAGCTCGGTTAGGTTCAGAAATATTTTTTCAAAATTAATTTCGTTTTGCCTGAAAGCTATATTTTTTAGAACTCTCTTTACATTGTCAGTGGTCGGATATAAATAAATAGCTGCAATAGTAAAATAGCGGCGAAGCTTAGAAGACAGACAGACGGACAGACTCTCGTATTTATTATATTTATTATTATGACTAGACTAATTAAAAGGGTGATACGAGTCGTGGCAGATAACTTCTCAGCTTTATCCGATATTCAGACTTTAAACTTCTAATTACGTACCTGGAATTAAATAAATAAACTGTTCCAGCTTGCTTGGCTACGGATCACTTAGTTACCCAAGGGCTGTCAAAATACGTGAAATGCCTATAAAATAAATCTTTATATAAATTTCTTGCTGCGTAATATGTTCTCATCCTTGCTCCCAAGTAAGTTGATTTAGGTATGAGGGATTTAGTGAAGTAGGCGACTGATGGTCAAAGGAAAAGTAGAGAGAATGAGACCCCGAGGTCAATTAATATATAATTAATTTATAGAAACCAGCTATACTCACGCCTTATTCATCGGGTGAGCCGGACTAGTTTTCAGTCTATCTGTGACCCTAATTCATGGGCTCTTTATGAAGCGTTAATGCGGTGGGAACATAAAATAAATAATTTAAAAAAAAATAATATAAGGTATAATAAATAGTACATTAACACTTTAGATTTTCTTTATAATATACAACACTTTACCACCAGCTTAATGCTTAAACAAGGCAGATTGCAAGGTTTATATTAGTTAAAAAAAAGATTTTCTTTGATATTCGAATAGTATAAGACACACGATTAGCGAGGAACGTGCAGTACATACCTCAGCTCCACTAGTAAAGTCATACTCGTATGTTAAAAAATTATGATAAAAATAATAAAGACTAGGATAAATGCCCACCTCTGTATAGAATTCTAGTTACGCCCTTGGACATTATGTTACTTGAAAGAAATATTATTCTAAAGTTATTTTTACGTTGTATTAGAAACGTATTAAATTGTAAATCCCTTTAGCCTTCTCGATAATAAAATAGAAAAACATTTTTAATCCGATTTCCATTAATCCTGAAATATAAAATTTCAATTAGCGTTATACAATTTTTCTATGTAAAAATATCTTTAAGACTCTTCTAACGAGCGGGATTAGCCAATAATCAGATATTCATTTTAATTGGCTACAAGCTTACCTTTCTTTTTTTAGAAATGAAAAACATCCATTAAGATTTCGCAACAGTCTTTATAAACATTTTTACTAACTGAAAATACATTATCCGAATCAGTGTTTGCGTAACATTTTTATTTTTTTGTAAGGACGAAAAAAGTGTAAAATAAGGCAAAAACATTTTTAAATAAAAATAAAAAGTAACTTTTAATTAATGAGGACGCCTATTTTACTATTAATTAAATAAAAAAGAGGTTGTCCAGAGATAAATGTTGTCGAGATTTTTGAAGCTGGATAAAGCCTATGTCAAAAGATCACGCTCTTTCAAAATACATATAAGTAATCATTGCCAATTACGAAAGAATACCGAATAAAAATGTATATAAAAAAATGAAAATTGCTCTAAGCAAGAACCGTAATAGTTTGAGACCTGAGTCGAAAGATTGCTCTTCGAATATAAATTAAGCAAATAACAAAAAAAAACGGGTGTTCAAATACGTATATCCCTAGAGAATTTCTATGATATTACACATATCATAGAAATTCTCTAGTTCCTTTGTAACTACATTGGAGGAGCGTATCGAGATGAAGTTCGAATTACGCTCTATAAGAACAGAGGAAGACCTCCTCTGTTGCCTGGCAGTAGATACATTGTGTGCAGTGGAGCGGGCGTTTTGCGCGTAAATTTAGATACCCACATTATTCATTATTTTTTACCCGAAAACAAACCATTTAGTTACACTAACAACTACTAATACGTGACCCGCGCTCTAGTGCCAATCGTCAGAAAACGTACTAGTACGTGTCCCGCTTTCGAGTATCAATCGTCGGAAAACGTACTGGTACGTGTCCCGCTTTCGAGTATCAATCGTCAGAAAACGTATTAGTACGTGTCTCGCTTTCGAGTATCAATTATCAGAAAACGTATTAGTACGTGTTCCGCAGGCAGTGATTCCAAGGTTGCGTAGGCGAAAGTGTATGATGTGCAAATAAATGTATATTGAGTGTATTTTAGTGAGAAAATATCTGAACTAGAGTATTTATAGTAGTAGAGTGTGTATAGTAGTATTTCACTAGCATTTAGTTGTTTGTTTTTGGCGTCGGTATTTATCTTGCGATAGATTTCATACAGCTGGAAAACCACTAAAACCACAGTAGCGATAGTCCATTCCAAACTTTGCGACGCGTTCGCGGCTTGCCCGCACGTACCTACTTGTCGACTGAATTCACGTCACGAACACGGCCGTTTTGTTTGCGCTTCCACCCGTTTTAATACGTAATTTGTTGTGAATGCCGCGAAATTGGCACGCTGACAGCCGCCTGCAATTGAAAATGTATCTGAACAGTTGTTATGCTACAGTCCGATATAGGGTTGCCCATGATATCTCGCAAAGCGTAGAAATTCTCCAAGATATTGCAAAGAAAATTTATAACAAGCCGTAAATAATAGTAAGCCTATACAATTATATTATGTCAATATACAGTAGTTGTTCGACAAAATTTAAAAATCGATTTACGTCTATAATGTTCATATCCATCTTACTTTTAATGCTTATTAACAACCCATTCGACTCGAGTACCATGAGGCGCATCTTGTATAATAAATTTATCGTTTCCTTCAATAGCACTTGTTTACAAGTTTACTGGAATAAAAAACATTTTTAATTTGAATTTGAAATAAACAGATTTAGCAATAAATATTATTTTACACTTGTTTTCTGTACTAGACATCCCTTATCAGAGATATTATGCAGTTACAGTGCCTGCATCGGCTCAGCGGGACACTGAGCGTTGAAGAGCCTTTAATACAACACTATGTATTGAGTTAATATACTATTAACTTTATCTACTTATCATCATTCTCCTACCCTTATCCCACTCTAAGTGGGGTCGGCACAATATGTCTTCTTTTTCCATTCTCCTCTATCATTCGTCAACTCTGGTGCCACTCCTCTAACATGCATATCATTTTTCACACAATCCAACCATCTTTTTTTCGGCCTTCCTCTAGCCATACATCCATCCACATTCATATTTAAAACTCTTTTGGTCACATGATTTTCATCCCTCCTCATTACATGACCGTACCAACTTAGTCTCGCACTTCTCATCTTTTCTGTAATGGGCGCAACTTTCAGACTTCCCCTAACATACTCATTACGTATTCTATCAAGTTTTGTCACACCACACATCCACCTTAACATTCTCATCTCATTCGCATGCACATTTCTTTCATCCTTTCCTTTTATTGCCCAACATTCTGATCCATACATTACGACAGGTCTAATGACCGTTTTATAAATTTTCCCCTTTAGTTTAAGGGGCATTCGGGGGTCACATATTGTTCCTGAGACCTGTCGCCACTTCATCCATCCCGCATTCATTCTATTTCTCACATCGCGATCTACTTCACCGTTCTTCTGGAAAAGCGAACCAAGGTACCGAAAGTCGGAGCAGACTGGCAAAACAACACCATTTAAGGTAATTGGTGAAAAATTGGAGGTACCACTAAAATCACAGTGCATGTGTTCGGTTTTTGTTTTTTTTTTTAACTTTATCTACTTAATATTTACTATTTACTTGATACTTCATCGTTCAAAATAAGACATTGAGATGCTGGGCCAATGCCTTTGGAGTAAAAATTGGTATGTGAGCCCATTATGTATCTTTCTGTAGATTTGCAATTTATGTGAAAGGAATTATAAACTAATAATCAGGTTTCTTCAATGTTTTCCATACACTGGACAGCGCTGGAAAAATAGCACGTACTTTTTTTATCGTCGCCTGATCTGGATTTTAACTAGCAAAATCTTGCTTTGGTGTTTCGATATTTAAGCAACTTCAATAGTGTATATTACCATCATTATTCTGACCTTGTAGCTACTCTGATTGGGGTCGGCACATGTTTTTGTCTTCTATTCTTCCCTATTATTCGTCTCTGGCTCTGGTCCTTTTATTTGCATGTCGTATTTCACACAATCGATCTATCTCGTCACATTCGTTTGGTGCTATGATTTTCATTCCTCCTCATTATTTGTCCATACCATCTTAATCTTGAACTTCTCGACTTCTCTATAATGGATGAAAATTTCATTTGTATATCACTACTTGCTTTTACCTGCAACTTCGTTCGCATGGACTGTAGTCTTGGAATAAATCAGTAACTTCTATCACCCAATCAACCAACCCTGCAAATATCGCCTTCTTCTACTTCTTTTGGTGCCTCTCGAACTAGTGGAGGTTGGCAGTCAGCTCTGCATACGCCCGGAAGAGTTCGGGATGTTTCGTAACCATGATTTCCTTCTACGACCGAGTGTCCTCTTCTCAGCAACTATATCGCCATCACTTGATAATACATGGCACTTTTCAATGTCATCCTATTCATGAAGCATTAACAGGATTTCTACAGCCTATATGTTATCCTGGTGTTTAAGGAATAATTGTGCCAAGAGTAACAAACATACATCAATACTCACGAACTTTCGCATTTATAATATTAGTAAGATTGATATAGTATGTTCGTCCAACGGGAACAATCCACCGGATAATCTATAGCACGCAATATTGAATTACCTGGTCGGCGCCGCGCCATTGTGCATTGTGTGTGACACTGAGAACTTAATGGACTGCCAGGATCAGTGTCGTCGCCTGTCAACCCTCTCTGATACTGTTACACATTGCCCATAAAATATACTGGCATATTGTTGAATGTTTCAGACAAAAAAGTTATAAGACTTTTATATCTTGCCATTACTGCTTCATGACAACGCTGTCTTTGTTGGTCTTTGTTTGTGTCCTCAATAACTGATACACCCATTGTTTGCTAATAATGGCTAATGTGTACGTATCAGGTTACATTAGATACGTATGAGATATCAATTTATTTCGCCTCAAGGATAATCTTCTTAGTATATACTCACATCAAAATAAAGAATGGTATTTTATGGGACTATAGAGTGAACCGTTTTTGACGGTCGTATTGTTAGGAGTAATGAGAATTAATTTTAAAATAAGATAGAACAATACGCCCTTTTGCTTATGCGTTTATAAAGTAAAAAATAAAGTAATAGCTTGTTGCTATCCAACTATTGGGCATAGGCCTTCTGCTTTTTTGAAAAGAAGGTTCAGAGTTTTGCCCAGCAAGCTGCTTGAATGCGAATTGGTAAAAATCACAAGAAATCTCTAGAGATATGCAGGTTTCTTCACTATGTTTTTCTGCTTATGATAAATTGACATTTGTCAATTAGACACGTTTTAACAAATAAACTCATTAGTGCCTGCCCAGGTTTTGAACCCCTGACGGTGGTGGTACGGTAGAGTAGTACGGTCTCGCTATTGGGCTATCGCAGCTTTACCTTTTTACCTTAATAGTGTACTCCGTGAAATCACTCCTACCTATTTATATGAATTATTAGTGCCTTAAGTAATCTTTTTCGTTTTTAGCCGTATAGGGATCTATAGGGAGCCAGTTTATTTATTTATCAAATACTAAGCCAAAAACTTGCAAAAATTTTCATATCCGATTATTTGTATAACTTTTATTAAATATCGTAGTACGTAGAATGGACACTGGAATTTGAAACGTTGATCTGGTTAGAACATAGGGTTCCATCAAAGGGTGAGTAAAAGCCATTTATAGCTGTAATAGCTTAACAGGGAGAGCAAGTATTCCTTGCCAAGAGTTCGCGAGTACACATTTTTTGTTGTTGTAAAAAATAACTTATGCTGTCCATGAAAAAAACCGTCGTGATAATATCTGCCTATGCCTAGATTTTTATAGTAGAATTCTGTCTAATAACGCTTCCTTTTTAACTGACTTAGTCTAATGCTCCTCACTGGCTTACTCGAAATCATTTAGCTTCCAAGGTGTTGAGCTGTTGAATGATTTACCAGTATCAATCCGCAAATCTCTTTCCCTTTCGGTATTTAAGTTACAGATTAGAAAATATTTATCTTAAGTAATTATATATTAGTACCATCTTTTCATCTATTTATTTTACCAAAATTAATTATTAGATTACATAGTTAAATTTATATAAACTTTTTCTTTTTCTCTGTATGACCCGTACTCTCTTTCGACTTTAATTGTTGTCCTTTTCCTTCTATTACTCAAAGTTTGACTGGAAGAGATCCCTTTTAGGGATAAGTCCGCCTTTATACATGTGATTTTTAAAAATTTTCTTTCTCTTATCTCTCTATGGTAACATATGTTTGTTACCTTGGTCGTAGATACAGAGGAGCAACGTACGACGTATTTGCACGAGCAAATACAGGGGATGAAGGGTGAAGTAAAAAAGCGGAAGAACGCGGCTCGAATAAACATAAGAAAAATAACGACATCAAACAATAATTGAAATCATAGCTTTGGCTGAGATGTGTAAAGTCTCGCGCCTCATACAGAACTTGAATAGAAAGATTTGTTGTGCTATATAATATAAAAAATATATATGAGCCTTATAACTTAGTCCTTAATCATCATTTTTCTGCCGTTATACGACTCTAAGTGAGCTCATTACGACATGTTTTAAACATGTTTTGACTAGTTATTTTAAGACCGGCCGCCTGCCTGACGTCAACTTATTTTTTCGTCTTTTACGACACCTTGGTAAGAAAGGGGGTGGTCTATTCTACTCATCCAGATACGGCAGGTCCACTTACTTAAGTCACCTTTTACGACAAATCGGTAAGGAATGAGGGTGGTCTAATTTACTCAGCCGGATACCACACGGCGGGTCAAGTAACCTAAGTCGCTTTTTACGACATCTCGGTAAGAAATGACGCTGCTCTATTCTACTCAGCCGTATACCACACGGCGGTTCAACATACCCAAGTCGCCATTTACGACACTTCGGTAAGAAATGAAGGTGGTTTATTCTACTCAGCCGGATACCACACAGTGGTACAATAACTTAACAATAGCTTCCTTTTTACTGAAATTCCCAGCCAGGCGGCAATACTCATAAAAAATAACTTATTTCTCGCTTTTCATGGATGCTGAGGTTAATACGGTAAGAAGCCTCATGCGTGCCGTCTGTACCGCCGCATCCGAGCTCACAAACCCAACTTATATCTCTCCATAAACTTGTCCTTATTTAGGTTTTCCGCTTCTTATGTTCCTTTAAGTCTGAAATATTAGTACCATCTCTTTTCAAAAATAATGCGAGATAGATTACAATAAAATTGATCCTCTATATTAAATACTAGCAATCGTGAGCGGCTCCGCCCGCGTGGAAAGATTAAACCGTAATAAAGTCTTTTGATAACAATAAGAAATGGTTAAAGTGGGTTAACCTTAAAAGACCTACGCTGTCGCGGACTTTTATTTAGAACTTTTAGAGGGAAACAATTTTTATAACAGTTCAGTTTTGTACAGGAAATTCGAAACGCGACTAAGCCACAGTAACGCGTGCCAGCTAGTATTATTCTCGGTAGGAGCAAGCTTCCAAATTAGTGGTAGCTTTTTTTTAAATACATTTAACTATTCAAAAGTATTAAGATTTCAAATTATAAGTATTAAGTCTCTTTGAATAAAGAATATTTTAAATTTGAATATAAATACTAACAGTTGTAATTAATGTGAGGGATTCCCAAATTTAGATTTCCGTAATTAGACATTAAAGCAACACAATTGTTTTCTTACACCAAAAACCAATGTCGTTTTCGGCTACAAACACACGTAGCACCTATTAATCTCGGCAAATCGAATAAAAGGCAATAGTGGACGGGTAGAGAAAAGATTGCCTCCGTCCTCAATGAAAAAGTAGGGCCCTCCGCAGACGCGATACTATTATTAGTGAGGTAACTCAATTTGCGGCATATTGTTTGAGAGGAGGGTAATGACAGGCCGAGTATCGTCATGACTACCCTCGACACACTGCAACCCGGACTCAAATTACTGTCTCGTAATAATCGAGGAACGAAACGAACGTATATCTACGTTTTTATCACTACACTAGCTGTGCTTGCGGCTTTGCCCGCGTGGTTGTGTGGCACTAAAGACACAAAAGTAGTTATTGCGACACAAAAGTTGTAAAAAATACATACAAATTAGCGTTCTATTCCACCTCCTGCCCTTATCCCACTCTAAGTGGGATCAGCACAACATGTTACAAACATGTTTTCACATGATTTGGCTATGTATTTTACGACCGGCCGCCTGCCTGACGTCAACTTACCCTAGTAGTATTTTACGACACCTCGGTAAGAAAGAGGGTGGTCTATTCTACTTAACCGGATACAACACGATGAGTTATCTTACCTTAGTCGCCTTTTACGACACCTCGGCAAGAAATTAGGGTGGTCTATTCTACTCTGCCGGCAACCACACGATTTAGCGTTCTCTATTCCACCAGTGTTTAAAAAAAATATTCTTCGGCTAATATTGTAATATTTTTGGCAGAAATATAGCTTTCGGCTTAATAACTTAATTTCGTGAGTAATTACAGTGTAAAGCGTACCCGTCTAAGAACAATACTCGTAGTTTGAAACCTTAGAATAATTGGCTTATCGAATAACATAATTACGCGGCAAATTAACACGGATTAAGTAAAGATAAACTAGTAAGGAAACGTAGCTGGCGGAGTGTTTTCGCGGCATTGAAACTGATACTTTCTTAGGGTTGAATAAGCGTTGCTTGATAATAAATTCCGAAATGAAAATTCAAAATATGCTTTGCAAAGCTTTTCCTACTGAAAACAGCCCTTCAGAAACTTGGCGGTGGCTAGTTAATGTATAGAACCGGCTATACTCACGTCTTATTCTATCGGGTTAGCCCGACTAGTTTCGACCCCATCCGGGGCACTTATTCATGAGCTCTTTACACGACGTTATCGCAGCGGGAAGTGCGTACAGCAGCTCGCTGGGCACGAATCGTGAGTGGCCATACTCATGTCTTATTCTATCGGGTTAGCCCGACTAGTTTCGAACCCATCCTGGGCACTTATTCATGAGCTCTTTACACGATGCTATCGCGGCGGGAACTGCGTACAGCAGCTCGCTGGGCACGACTCGTGAGTGGCAGGGGCGGGTGGCCAGTCTAGTCGGACTAGTAGGCCAGTCTAGTAGACTAGTCGGGCTAACCCGATAGAATAAGACGTGAGTATAGCCGGTTCTATATATTAACTATGAATACTACTCACGATAGTTTAAATTTAAAATTTGGCGGTAACTCTTTATCATTTCATTACTATCTTGGATATGATGCAAAATAATTTTATTATTACTTTTGTATTATGGATCTCCGCAAAGTAACGCCTAATTATATAAATTATAGTGATGATTATAAATAATACGATCTATAAAGTGCAATATTGACTCTTATTCTATGTATAGGTATAAAAGAATATACGAAAAAATGTTCATAATTTTCGACTATCTAATGTATTGTCAGTTCTTTACAGAATGATTTGCGCGAGGAAAAATTAAATTTGTTGCACTGTAATGTTTTACAAAGAAAACTTGTACGTAAATGTGGTGTATAGAGAAAAATACAGTTTTCTACTTTTCTACATGATTTAAAGTTAATAATATACACTAGTATTCTCATCACACAATACCAACAACACGTACAACTAGAAAAGTAATAATAAAATTATTTTGCTATAATCCGCGATGAAGTAAAATAAAAAATATATATAATGCTAAATGTAGAGTGGACAATCGGTTATCATACCTGATACAGGCAGGAGTCGTAAAAAACACATGCACAAACCTCCACCACCGCCACCACGATACACAACTAGACGTACAACTAGATCTATTACGATCTATTCCACGCATTTTTCGCTCTGCTTCCTTAGAAAATGGATTCTGTTACAGTTATAAATCTATTTAAGGATCAATTTGGAAAGAAAATTAGCAATTTTATCTATTAAGTCCTTGTCTTTCTAAACATAACACGCAAGCCATACAAGAATCCTATGAAAGTGTCATTACACCTTTCCGTGCTTTATGCGGAACGCTGACCCCCATAAAGACTTGAACTTCTCTATTAGAGCTAATCTCTTAAATAATGTTTTAAATAATGTTTTAAATATCACCGAAAAAAAAGCTAAGATAAAGTCGCATATATGATTAGCCGCGGTGTTTTATACTTACATTCAATTTCGATGAAACCATAGAAAACATAGTGTCCTTACTAAAAGTGTCCTATATGACCTGATTGTTAACCAAGATCGCGAACACAAATCTACACACAACGTTTAGCACAGATGAGGTCTCAGTTTGCTGACCGACGTTGTTTTTGTCACATTTCCAAAGACGAGGTGACTTCGTGACGTGAAGGACGTTACGTATCACCTGGCCTCCACTGAAGTTTTTCTTAAGCCGTGATTTGGTCTCATAGGGTGCGTCCTTAAAACAATTTTCTGTCACTAGTAGAGCTGCGCTATATTCTCCGTATTTCGCACCCTCTATGAAGCTTTTATGCTCCTTACCTCTCGGTGAACCAGTAAAAGATAGTAAATTTTCAATGATTTTATTTTTATTAGTTTCGTACGATTACCTTAGTATGACAGTTGATAGGGAATTCGTATACGTTAGGTCACTCCGTAATGTTGTCCTTTTCCTTTGTCCTTTCAAATAGCTATTTCCGCCATACTGTGTCCCGCTGTGATGTCCCGACCAGTCGCTTCAACATTGTATAAAATCCTAACACGATTGTGTATATAATGAATATGTAAAAGCTTATATTTTCAATAATGTGCGTTTCACTGAATGAATGAATTACTTTTTAGCCGTGAGCCGTATACAATTTAGCTCTTAATAGCTTTCTAGATGAAACAGTTATTTCTAATCCGGTTCCGGTTAATAAACATATTTCCAATTTAGAGATTGCTTTTTAAAAAGAAAAAGATAGCGGGTAAAAGTGCATAACCTGCTTATCAATATTGGAGCAGCGAGATATGTAAGCTCCAACTTTTGCCTAACTGTGGGATAGCTAGATGTAATAGGAAATTGAACCTTGTGAAAGCGATCGTATATTCCATTCATCAAATCAGTCAGCCAAAAGGTTACCATTGTTAATTTTATATCAAAACATTATTATTCATACATATATAAATCAAAAAATTTGTTTGAACAACGAAACAATCAGCTTTTGTTAACACGGTCACACGAATTTATCAATAAAATTGATTTTATTTTCATTTGCACCTTCGCAACGACATACGTTGCCTTTCATTTAGTAATTTCAATTAAAATATAAAATTTTCATCTAAATTAGAAAAAAACCTCCATCTTTACAACACTCACATATTCGATCTACTAATTTTTGTTAGAGCCTTGTGGTAAGCCAGAGCTCTATTTCTTCTCTCTAAAACAGAAAGGTAGTCTTTGCCCAAAAGCAGGATAGTAGCAAGTCGCTTCTTTACTATATTAAACTCAAATTTCTCAGTGGCTCTACGGAAGTTTAGTAAATAATCTTTCAAAATCTCATTAGTCAAGCAGGTGATCTAAGCGGGTAGCGTTAAACGTAATCTAGTACAGAACACATCAAATTACGCTAAGATGCAAGCGAGGCGCATGATGAGCTCGCTGTAGCAAAGGAGCAACAAGGCGTGACACGTCGAGCACTCCCAAGATGTATATCGCAACAGGCGTGATTCACCACAGCACCTGCGACTAACTCCAGACACGCCATAACAATGTCTATGTCTTATTCCATAAGCTTCATTTTCCTCTAAATCCTACTCCGGGCAGCTTTCTTAAAATGCTCTCGCCCGGTAAAGATCACTTTCGTGCACTAGACTTCCTTTCAAAACGAGACACCACAATATTTCAGCACTTTCGAGAAATAACAATGCTTGAGAGAACGCTGCGGCACGGCGTGGGGATAAACTTGAACAAAGGGGGTAATTGTTCTTCATCATATTTGTACCTAAACTATATTTTTTAAATGTCTAGTGTAAGTTTACTGCAATTTCTTTATATCTGATATGTGAAATATCTGATTTTCCCGCCGTTTGGTATCCGGCTTAGTATAAAATACCACCCTCATTTCTTACCGAGGTGTCGTAAAAGGCAACTAAGATAAGTTAAACCTATGTGTGGTATCCGGCTGAATAAAAAGACCACCTTCATTTCTTCCCGTGGTGTCGTAAAAGGCAACTAAGATAAGTTGACCCGCCCTGTGGTATCTGGCTGAATAGAATAGACCACCCTAATTTCTTACCGAGGTGTTGTAAAAGGCGACTTTTTTGTTGTTTTAACTAACACTAAAAACTAGCAAAAGTTATTTATTTATTTTATTTTTAGGGGAAACAAACAATTATGAAAATATCTAACAAATATCTAATCTAATGAATATCTAACTTATGTTGTAAACAGAAATCGACTAAGTTTAATAAAACTAAGTAATCTCCGCAAAGTAACGCCTAATTCTATAAATTATTTAAAAACTAGCAACTTAAAAAGTGCTTGTAAAAGCCAATTTGAATAAAGAATTATTTGAATTTAGCTAAAACATGTAACAACATGTTTAAAACATGTGGTGCCGATCCTACTTATAGTGGGATAGGGCCAGGAGAATGTTGATGATAACGTGAATTTTTAAGGTTTCGCTAGAACTTGCTCTTTTTAATTCTAGCTTTCCTCGACTTCATTTGCGTGGACTGTCTTTATCACGTATATAATAGGAAAAGTCTTTCTGGACGTAAACTTTAACAGACAAATAAAGTTCTGGATTAATAATATTAAATCGTATTCAATTTTAATTGAAACTTTTATTGGCTGCCACGTTTTACGAGGTATTTATGTTCGTCATTTCATTTGCCTTTGTATAATATATATAGTTAAGTTATAAAAATGTTCCATAAGATAAACACAATTCGTCTTATGTAATATTTTTGTAATTTTCTATGATTCTGTAGACTGTAGTAGTATATTTTAATTCACCATTTTCAATAATAATCTTCCTTTACGAGCTGCTAACAAACCTAAAAAGTACCAACACAATAGACGAGGGAAAAGTTGTAGGATGGTTGGTATAATGGCGCAAAGAAATCATAAGCTTGCGTAGCCGATAGGACTGGGGTTTTCACTGAGCGGGTATATTTTGTTATATTTAATTATTATTATTTTATTTCTAAAACTATATTGATTTTACTGTTATAATTAATGATATTTTTGTATAGTAAATGTTTTTGTACAATAATATCAGATTATAATTATATGTGTAGTTTTCTACGTTAAAAATTACCGTTTACGTAAACAGATAATTTTATTGTTAATTTATTAATTAAATTATTATTGTTGGACGGTAAATATTTCAGAATCTTACACATTACGATTGTAATTATATGGCTAATCTATCTACAATTTATTCTTATGAATATATTTGAAATTATAGTTAAAAGTTAATAAGTCATAAAATAAAAAAAAAACAATTTAATTAATTTTTGCGCTTTGTTCGTTTTTCGGAATGCTTTACTTAACGATTACGGTTTTTTTAAAAAATGTAATCGCCTTTTAAATATTTTCTCTTGTAAAAGTATCATTCTGAGTTTTTGAATCGCTGTTTTCTGAAATACCGATTTGAAAATTTTCATGGTTAACAGTCCCCGTTTCAAGTCAACAGTCAAATAAGTCAACAGTCTAGTTTCGATTTCGTATTACCAAATTATTATGTTTTATGTATTTCTATGAATAGACAGCCCTAAGCAAGTGGGGATTTGAAATACTGTGCAACTCGTGGGAGACTCACGTGTATCAAATTCTTTGAAAGGCTTTGTTGTATTTTTATGTTTTTAAGAATTTTACCTGCTCCGAACGTACGTATAACATTTCTATGGTTTTATTGTTTATATAAGCCGCTTGATGTGCAAAATGTTCATAACATCTTATTGATCTTAGCATAAAAATTATCCGTCGGGTAAAATCAAATCATAAAATCATCATCATCCTCCTGCCCTTATCCCACTCTAGGTGGGGTCGGCACAACATGTTATAAACTTGCTGTCACATGATTTGGCTGCGTTTTTCCGACCGGCCGCCTGCCTCACGTCAACTTACCTTAGTCGCCTTTTACGACACTTCGGTATGAAATGAGGTTGGTCAATTCTACTCAGCCGGATACCACACGGCGGGTCGACTTACCTTAGTCGCCTTTTACGACTCCTCAGTAATAATTGAGGATGGTACTATTCAATTCAGCCGGATACCACACGGCGTAAAATCAAATCATAAAATATAAAACTCTAATTCTGCGACAAGTGATACAACTAATATAAACTGGACTAATGCAAAAACCATCGGCAAATCAGATATTAAATAGTTTGCAGCTAAAATCATTCCAGTGTTTTAATTAAATGAATTGCGTGCTCGAATCTATTTCTAGTTTGCGAATCCGAATCATTTGTGCAGTCCAGTCACTTATTATCATTGCACGCCATTCCATTTAGTATATTAGATTGATTATTTATTTTATTTCTGGGTGCATACATACCGATATTTTACTCGCAAATGCGAAAGTGCATATCTTAGTCCTTTCGCAATGAATAGATAGAGATGGAATGCATTGGATACTTTTAATTTCGGTAGTCTGAATACCACGTAAATAAAGACGAGGTGGAAGCAAGTAAGCATATAGTAACATAAAAATACGTATAGAGTATGTTTATCTTATGACGTCACTGATAAAATCCAAAATACCTTTATAGTATGTATGAATTTCCAACGTCATTTCTAAAGTCTATTCATTACTTATTAACGACTTGTAAGAAGGAAAGAGAATCATGGAAAAAATTTGCGATACAAAGATTATTATTGAATACTATTTTGTAACTAACGATATTTCTCTTATATAATTATGCTTTAATAAAAAAACAATTATCCAAAAGTCAACCCATTTACTGTCTTTCAACAACTTAATGACGTACAATGACGGCCACAATGTTTTTTCATATTAATGACTAACTCTATGAAGGAGGCTGTTTAAAAACCATGTAACAATTTCATCTTTGTGGAAGTTAATTATAAATTTTTTATATCGTAAACAAGAAAACAAAGATACTTTTTACGGAAAGAGGAAACATTAACATTTATTTATTTACGTAACCATTTATATAATAAGTTTTTAAAACTTATTATATAAATGTTTCAACAAATCGAATGACTGTAATGCAAAATTTCACGAGATTTTATGTCATTTCAACGTCACCGCGATTGTTTCATTTCCTGTTTTGCGTGACCCGTAATGTTTCCGTATAAATAAAGCAACTATAAAGTGAAATGAATGGAATTGAATATGTCTGTTTATACAATAACTTGAATGTTATTTACATATTGTAATTATTGTCCATATATTGTATGAACATCATTCTCCTGCCCTTATCCCACTCAAGGTGGGATCGGCACAACATCAAATCAAAATATTCTTTATTCAAATAATCTCAAGGATCAATGAGATCACTTTTAGTGATAAGACCGCCCTTGCACTCTTAAATGTTCTTATTTCTCATGTTTATGTCTATTATTTACCTGGTGTGCAATAAAGAGTTATTCATTCATTCATTGATGATTAATGAAGCTACAATGCTACAAAAAAAAGTATAAAGCTACATGTTGTCACATGATTCGAGTAGTTATTTTACGACCGGCCTGAGGTCAACTTACCTTAATCATCTTTGGCGACACCTCAGTATTAAAGAGGGTGGTTTATTCTACTCAGCCGAATAACACACGGGGGGGCAACTTAGCTTAGTCGCCTTTCAGGACACCTCGGTAAGAAAGAGGGTGGTCTATTCTAATGATTAAATTCTATAAATTAGTTTCCGCCTCAAATTTAATTTCATTTCTAATGCAAAAGATTAATTGAGACATAATCAATATGTCCATATCGATCTGTTGTTTTTAATACAACTGTTCTTTACTACATATTTTTTATACAAATTTTTAATACTACTTCCGTTAGAAATCTTACAAGATTTAGAAATGTAAGCGGATGCCGTTGAAATAGCTGAAATATCTCAGACAAGAGTTTTAGGCGGGTGGAATAGGGAGTATCCGATGTCCGCTCGGGGCCCGAAATAATGCCATTTCCGATGGGGCCCGGCGGGCATGTCGACAACGAGATTAGGGAAAAAAGACGGGAATTTAATAACACTACCGACACAAGGCTTGTGACAAATAAACTGACGAGATACACTGCGTTAAGGGTCATGTGAGCAATTTATTATTTCGATGCCAATGTTAAAGCTTGTGTAGTTATCAAGAAAGCTTAAATGATGTGTAAGATGTGTCAACTATTAATAGAACGTAATTGTAATATTCCTTTTAGCGTCGTAGCTTACTTAGCTATACTAAAATATAAAACTGAAGAGTTTGTTTGATTGTGTGAACGCGCTAATTTCTTTGAGTGTGAGATAGTCAATTTATCAAGGAAGGCTAAATACTATATAACATCACGCTAAGATGAATAGGAGAGGAACAGTAATAAAAAATATTGCGAAAACGGCAAAACTTAAAGCTTTCGTTGCGTGTGCTAAGTTAACGGTGAGAGATATTAAAAAATCTCTTACAATTAATTCACGATAACTACTTTTATGTTAAATTTCAATTCGGGAAAAACTTGTGGCACGCTTATTTTTTATGCGTGCGAAGCTGCTGGCTAGTATTATATATTATAAATGCGGAAGTCTGTCTTTTACGGTTTTAGCGATTAATATCGATGAAATTATATGATACAACAATAGATGATACAACAATATCATCATCATCATTCTCTCATCCTTATCCCACTCTAAGTGGGGTCGGCACAGTTTGTTACAATAATATTATATAGTATAACAAATTGCTGTATATCAAAATATACAGCAAATAATTTACAATATCTTAACACTTAATTCAACAGGAAGTTGCGGGTAAAAATAGTAATAGTATTAAGAGCATAAATAAAAGACAAAAGTAGTTTTTGTAAAATTCGGTTGTATTTTGATGACTGTTATTTTGATGATGTTCTTTTATTCTTTTTAGTAAATGTATTTTATTTATACTGCGGTTTTTGTATGGCAAATCAGCATTCTCTCTGTTCATTTTAAGTGCACTTATATAAAAACGTTTATTGTAAAATTTACCAGCTTCCCTGCGGTGCCGGCGGTATCGACGTGGTTTCAAAAAGCGGAAATTCTCTAAAAACGTTTTGTGATAAACGGGCACGTGACCGGGACCGCGAGTCGTTACCACAGTATAATCAATGCAGTACAACTCAACTTAGCATAGTCGCTTTTATGACACCTATTAAGAAATGAGGGTGGTTTATTCTACTCAGCCGGATACCTCACGGCGGGTCGTCTTACCTTAGTCGCCTTTTACGACACCTCGGTGAGACATGAGGGCTCATGTCACTACTTGTTATATTTTTAATCAAAAATGCTGTTAGCTTTAGTAGCTTTTATGATGTCTCTGGGTGGGACAGGTGAGTATAGAAACATTGTCGAGCTTGTGAAATGCGGAGAGTAGAACGCAGAAATTGATCGCGCTTAATAACTTGATTAGTACACCACGTGGAATTCGGCTGAATAGAATTATCCCACTCTAAGTGGGGTCGGCACAACATGTTATACACATTCTGCCACATGATTTGGCTACGTATTATACGATCGACCGCCTGCCTGACATCAACTTACCTTAGTCGTATTTTACGACACCTCGGTAAGAAATGAGATCTATTCTGTTTAGCCGGACACCACAAAGCGTTTTCATTAGTTTATAAAAAAAATGATTTCCATGATCTAGTGGATATTCAAGACTCTTGACCTGCTATAATATTCACTCTGCGCTCGTATAAAGTGCTACGAAAAGAAATGAGGGTGTTTATTCTACTCTGCCGGATACCACAGGTCAACTTACCTAAGTCGACTTTTACGACACCTCAGTAAGAAATGAGGTCTATTCTGTTTAGCTGGATACCACACGGCATTTTCCATGATCTAGTGGATATTCAAGACTCTTGACCTGCTGAAATATTCACTCTACGCTCGTATAAAGTGCTACGAAAAGTGAATTTAATACGCGCGATGCGGACAGCGACAAATCGCTGCCACTTCGCACCTACTTTGCATTAATATCCGTACTTTTATATCATTTAAGCGATTGAATAGACAATAGAATTGCGTGCCAGTAACTAATTTATATTATATTTTTACTTATTATTAGTTAATAAAGTATTTATATCATTAACTTTTGTTAAAGAAGGTCCAGAAGTATAATTCAACTTGTATTACCACACTTGTAATTAATTCCATATCCCAAAGCAAACGTCACATCACACAAGATGGCTTCTTATTACGTTGCTATTGAAACCTCTTATTTATTATTGCGCATTACGCCGAGCGCGCCATCGGCTGTGTTCGTAGGACGCTTGAGGCCAGTGAGCCGCGGCGAGTTCGTTATCCATCAGCTACACTGGTAATATGCACGATAGCAGCAACCTCTTGTAATATCCGTTTACTCTAGCTATACATAGTACATAGTAAAAAATTATAGCGTTTTGGCTTTAAGCTTATTTTTCTCTAGTGCAAGACTCGCGATAGTCTCGCGGAACAATAGTAAAAGTTATCTTAATACATTTTTTTATATCAGCAAAAGCACTTTTGGGTACCGCCATCCGTCGATAACGGTATGACGGTTATGTCAGAATGTTGCTTTAATACGTGGTAGGCCTAAGAAAGAAAATTTGAAACATAGTTAATCTTCATAATTTATTTTTGAATTTAAACTATCATGATGTATGTATGATATAATGTAAGTATAACATAATTAGTGTAATTGGATTTTATCCGTGCTAATTATTATTAAATAAATAAATAAATAAATAAATGAGTGGTATTCATAATTAATGTATAGAAACCGGCTATCCTCACGTCTTATTTTATCGGATGAGCCCGACTAGTTTCAAGCCCATACGGGGCTCTTATTCATGAGCTCTTTATGCGGCATAATCGCGGCGGGAACTGCGTGTAGAAACTCGCAGGGCTCGACTTATAACGACTCATAATTTACTTAAGGACGGTCTGTAAAACTTAAGATTGTGCAGATTATTTTTACTAGGTAATTATAATTACTACTATTATTATTAAATTAACACCTTTGGAAATTTTAAATTGGCCGAGTCTTGAAATAGTGGCATAACTATTTGATTTAAAAACAATATTTTATCGTTGACTCCAATACATCACAAAGGAATTATTAACGCGGAAAATTGCACAGCATTGCATAAAACCCGCCCATTTATTGACCCAATGAAGTGGAGTAGTTCATCAATTAACGTAATTGAGTTTATGTTTCAATAAACTGTCACCGTATCGATTCCTCATCGCTGGCCGGTGATATTGTGATAACCGCTTTAGTCGGGTCACGTTCGACAATGTTTTATTAATTATTATTAACAAGTAATGAATTTGTTGAATTATACTGGAAGTGTCTATAACTGATACCGTTTGGAATCCGGTTGAGTAGAATAGGCCATCGTCATTTCTTACCGAGATGTCCTAAAGGCGACTAAGGTAAGTTGTTCTTCCGTGTGGTATCCGGCTGAGTAGAATAAACCACCTTCATTTCTGACCAAACCTTTTTTTACCTGTCGTAAAAGTCTTTGACTGGCCCGTTGGCGCAGTGGGTAGTGACCCTGTCTTCAGCTCCACGGGTCGCGGGTCCGATTCCCGCCGAGGGCGAACATTTTCTTTAAATGAATTTGTTGGTCTTCGAGTCTGGGTGTGTATTTATATTTAAGTATGTGTTTAAAAAATATGTAAGTATATATTCACCAGTTGTCTGTCAACCATGACACAAGTATTAAGTTACTTACTTTGGGGACGGACAACCGTGTGTATAAGTGTCTCATATATTTATTTACATACCTACTCAGATTATAATAATAACCCTATGGATTTAAATAATAATATAGCTATCATTTTGCCACTATTACAAAAGAATGTACGTCAATATCTGTAATACATAACAAAATGTACGGTGTGCACAACAATAAGTTCTATATTTATGCAAGTGTTCGAAACTGTTCAAGCTGTCGAATTAAGTCCACTATAGTAAACAATACGGGTATCGGTGGCCGATCCGTCTGCGGCGCGAACTTAGCCGTCCCCAGAACGGGTTCCGGAATGAAACTTACGGAAATCTTTGCACTTCGGCTAGACGCAGGCTTCCTTTTGACAAACCGAGCGGCAGGTTACGGTTTTCACGCTCGCTCGATTCGCTGTTTCGAATGCTAAAGCGTTGATCGGTGCTTTTAGATGTTCATTTTTTTATAAATCTTATATGAATTCCCTATCAAATAAAATTAGAATTATGGAATTGTCGTAATAAATTTTTCTCAATCAAATTCAAAATATTCTTTATTCAAATAAACTTGTAAACAAGTACTTTTGAATCGTCAACTCTAGTGCTGGTTCGGAAAGCTGTTCCTACCGAGAAGAGCCAGCAAGAAACTCGGCGGTTGCTCTTTTAAAAATATAATTCTTAATACTATTTACATTAAGTCGTTATTGTTTTGTACAGGTTCAAAGAGAGCTACATCCACACATTCTTATATTCTAAATAATCTTCAAGAGTATAGTAGGCTTTCTGTATCAGCCTCTTTTTAACAGTGTAATCAATATAGTTAGAAGTAAATGTTTGCAGTGATCTAGTAACGGAAATTCAAATGTGCAAGTGTCCTTTATGACTAGCTCCTACTCCTTTACGTAAAAGAAGAACGAAAAAACCGTTATACTACGGAGACTTATATTATACTACTATAAATAAACTCAAAAAGGGATTTAAAAATGAAACATTGTTAATAGTACAGTAACTGAAGAATCATTCCGTACCAGGCGTGAATAACTTAACATGTCCAAAACGCACATTTTTCAGGGCAATAAATAGATTAACGTTTAGTATACGTTTAAAACAGTTATTTAAATATTCTCAAGTACAAGACTTCAGTGAAATATTAGGAAGGGAAAATTTAGGGATAAGTTCGCCTTTATACACGTGCTTTTTTACTTTATCTTTCTCTTTTCTAATTGTGTGTATAAAAAGAAATAAATAAATATTTACCATATAAATATCCATTCATAGGTAATCCTAATGTCTATAATGATTTAACATATGAAAAGGATGTTAGTCGATTTATCAATATATTCGGATTTCTAATTAGCTTAGCTTATTAATCTCAAAGGTATATCAATAGTTCATATTCACTTGATTAGTGTTGTATTAAACTCAAGATGTAAAGTCAAGTGTAGATATAACAAATATTATTGCTTGCACGTATATCGGTGCAACTTAACGTCGTCGCTAATAGAGGCACGAACTTGGCATCGCCCTGACAAATGCGGTTCGAGACAAACTTGATCCGACTAAGTTCAGAGCAACCGAACTCTATATAGTTAGGTTTTGATCAGTTAAGTTTTATTATTGCCTTTGGATTTCTATTGACTGTGAGATATATAATTATCCATACTAATAATATAAGTGCTATAGTCTACCTTTCTGTGTGCACAATCTACAGCTAGACCGCTGGAGTAATATTGATGAAATTTTGTATAATTGAAGCTCATATGCCAGGCGAACATCTATACCTAGTATAAAACAAAGTTCTTTCTTATTTGATCGATTATCACGAAATATAAAAGGATTTTTATTAAAATATTCTTAACGAAGAACGTGCAATTCTTAATGAAAGTTAAGTTTAATAATACATTCTCCGGAACAGCCAAACCGATTTTGATGGGACCTTTACTGGAAGGAAACGATTGTGGGGCAACATATAGGCATCTTTTCTCCCTAGATTCCCGTAACGTCATCATTTGCGCGGCAAAATTTTATGACACACTAAATTCCACGCTGGCAAAGCTAGTATGATAAAAAAATCCGGGTATTCCTTCGGCAATAGGAAAAATATAAAAAAAGCACACTCACTTACTAACAACACTCAAGTTAACGCAAACACGTCGCGGATATCTAGTAATATTATATTGTCAGTATTGAAGTAAATTTGTGACCACGTCGAACCTTATACCCGTTTGTATAATAAGAAGTATGAATCGTGAAAGTTTAAAATTTATCAATTTTTCTCTGTCTTTATGATACTAGCTGTCCGGCCACGCTGTGGCTCAGTCTGGTTTGGGATTCCTCTCGAAAAAGAATTTAATAGTTTAAAAAAATGCGCCGATTGCCACCAAACATTACAGGATCATCACAGGATCAGGACATTTTAAAAATTGTCTGAAAATTTCATTATATGTCTATAAATGGCATACAGACAAACATTTGTTTTTAAATGTAACATTACTACACTAGTATATATAACTACTATAAACAAAAAAATATCGCTTTCACCGATAATTATGGATAATAAAAACAAATGGACACAAATTGCGTCTGGTCCAAAACATGGCCGATAATTTCCCCGCGGTACCACTGTCTCATAAGATTATGAGGAAAAATAACCACTCACTGTAGTTTAAATAAATAATACGTTTTGAATTTGTGAAGGGAAACGTTTTAAAATTACGTTTGATTTGAGAAAAGTGTTTTTTTTTAAATGGTATAGTTAGTTGTATGTAATTATTTAATTACAATTCATTACATTTACAATTATCTATAGAAGTAGGCGTTATTCCATAGTACAGAAGTTATGATAGAAATATTGGGCTAAATTCCGCGTTATTAAGAAGGTGGTAACAAGCAAACAACGTTCACATATCTTATCAGCCCTTAGACAACCGTCTTGGCTTTAAGCAGAGTAGTTATTCATTTACGTCTTTATAGTATTTTTGTAGATCTACAATTCTCTAATATATTATTTCAGTGTATGACGTGACTAAATCTCCCAGCAGGCGAGTTTTTTTTACAGCCACGCAACCTCTTCTAGATAATTTACGTAAATCCGTAATGTACTATTAAGTATAAACTTTACGGAACAATTTTACTATCTTTTAGAAAAAAAACCGTTCAAAAATCCCTAAAGTAGATTTTGAGGAAATCAATCACATACAGACAGACAGCTTTTAGGGAGTTTTGTTTTATAATACTCCTATCCACAATGTGAAGCTTAAAATAACTAGGTGGCATATATGTGGTAGGAACAAACAAATATGTGGTCTTGTGGACTAGGAAGGAAATAGTGAACGATTTTTATAGAAGAGACATCTTAGATTCAGTTATGTTGCACATGAGGCTGCAGAGTATTTGCAAACAAAGTATTTTATACGTGTCCCACGTGACTTTTCGGGCTTTCTTCAGATTAAAGGTACACCGAGGACACCGATACTGCTCACTTGTGTACAAATCCACACAGAGTGTAAGAAAGTATTCGAAAGAATACACTTCTAAATGGTACAACACGCACATACGCACAAATTGTTAGTTGTTATCAAAAGAAGACTATCAAAAGACTATCAAATAAAGTGCAACTACATGATTTAAGTTTGTGCGTTAATTTTATTTTTTATAGAAAGAATTTTATACTTTGACGGAAGATCGAAGATCTTACTATGGGTTTTTGAAATAGAACAATTCAACATGGTTTATTTAAAAAAACGTGATTTGAAGATACTAAGCTTAATAGGCTTCATGTAGTCTTAGCATTGAGGCTTCAATCCGAACAGATTTTACTTAATAGCTTATTTGATGATACAAGTTGCATTTGGAAGGAAAATCTAGGAAGGAAAATCCGTTGTCATACCTTATGCGTGAAGGATTATTTACTACACTTATCACAAATCACCATCACCACAAACATACTACACAAATACTACACGCATTCATTACAACAATCTCAACGATTTTTCTCCCCCAAAACCTCCTACATACTGAATTTCAGGAAAATTGTTGGAGCCTTTTTTGAGATTCCGAGAAAATACATATATATACATACAAGATTAACTCATTTATATATTAAAGATAAAGTCACAAAAAGGTGGCACGCCATCTCATGTAATGAATGGTTCATTCGAGCAATAGAGTTTTGTGAAACAATTGAATGGCTGGAATATAAGTGGGAAGTCGCGGCCGACCGCAGGAATCCGCAACCCCGGGCGCCACTAACGAAATGAAATTCCGCGCACATTCCGCTCACCAGGGACTATTTTGCGATATGGACTAAACTATTTTTATCTTCAACTGGTGGTACACATGACTTCGTCTGCGCCAACTTAAATGTTCAAGTACCTTTAATAATGCTATGTATGTTTCTCAGTTTTTCCAATCCAGTTTTTCTTACGGGTACAGGGAAAGCTGAAAACCAGTAAAACGGGATTTGTATCCTATACTATCCATAGACAGCTCAGATCGAAATTAGTGTATGTCAAAAAGTTTAGATCCATCCTGCGTAGATCTAGACCTTGCGGAAATTCTATTATAAAAAGCTCTAAAGTCTCCTCTAACTTCCAGTGAAAGTCTTATCAAAATCGGTTCAGCCGTTCCGGAGAATGCATTATTAACCTAAATCTTTCTCAAGAGTTGCGCTAACTTTTATTAGAAACGGTACAAAAATGTTCTCAGTCGATTTTGAGAAAATCGAACACATTCATACAGAAAGCTTTTTGGGGCTTTGTTTTATAATAAGCATAGATGTTACCCCGGTATATAAGCTTTAACTATTCCAAATTTAATTAATATCGGTCCAAAAAAACATGATATTTGTATGGATTTTTAAACAAGAATATAAATATAGGTACTGTAAAATATCACCGTAAAATATGATGTATAATGAATGGTACAAAAACTCAATTTAGGTTAAGAGGCTCAATGTAACGTAATTTACGAGAGAATCCAATTTTTAGCGATCCATTACAAGTAGAGATGAATGCCATGAAATATTCACGAAAGTGAAAACATTTACGTCAAAAGCTAAGCATACCCTGTCACCTGCTTTTATCTTTAAGCACGTATAATAATGTACATAAAGGTACTGAAACGCGATCAAAGAAAATAAAATTAAGTTTAATTTTTTCCTATAAACCTGTTCTTAGTAGTTGCCTTCTTAGAGTAAAAATAAAAAAAAAATACCGAAGCTATAAAACGTTTACACGTAAGATCTCTTTCTGTTTTAAACCTTTGATATTTTACCTTTTTATTTAACCTTTTGAAATGTTGTATCCTCCTGCCCTTATCCCACTCTAAGTGGGGTCGGCACATGTTATAAATATGTTGTGACATGATTTGGCCCGGTATTTTACGACCGGCCGCCTGCCTGACGTTAACCTACCTTAGTCGCCTTTTGCGACTCCTCGGTAAGAAATGACGATGGTCTATTCTACTCAGCCGGATACCACACGGCTCCTATACCTTTTGACACGTTCGAAGTAAATGTAATGTACGAGTAATGACCCGAAGTATGGCAAAAGACAGCCATAAGCTTCATAGTATATTTTCGACCATATATTTTTAGCTTATAAAAATAAAGAGCATTTAGAAAATAGACATCATCATTCTCCTGTGCCTCATCTTACTCTAAAGGAGCTCGGCTGCATATTTATAACATGTTGTGACATAATTTGGTATTAGGCTGGGTATTAGGACTAGCCGCCTGCCTGACGTCTCCTTGCCTTAGTCGCCTTTTACGACACCTAGGTAAGAAATGTGGGTGGTCTATTCTACCCAGCCCGATACCACTCGGCACTATTAAAATAATTCAAATATTAAATATATTTGAAGCAGAAAGTATTCCGTGAAACCCTTAGCGCAGCTTTTATTGAATGTTTCTAGTACAGATGTTCCGATACGGGAGCCGGACAAATATTCAAAGCGTCCTCCTATCTTCGCAATGCGTCGCGACGCCTCGCCGTCGTCAGCTGAGCCCTAATATTGTGTTATGCTTTATCGAATTTGCATGTTTTTACTGAATAACATTCCTTTGGCTCACGAGATCAAAGGCCGAGGCGAAAGTGATTTCGCACTGAGTTAGTTCAACAAGATTCAGCTTCGCCCCTCCATGGCCGCCTCTGAATAATTTTGATGTAATAAGGGAAATTGTAAATGGGCATTCGACTTTTGATATTTTATACAGAGTAACGGAGTCAATTCCCTTTTGCCTTTTACACGCCGCTTCCAACTCATTTTGCCGGAGGAAAAATTAAAAATTCATATTTAAGTTAATATCGAACAGTCTCGTTATTATGATCATTTAATTATCTAATGAATATTTTATAATTGACTTATAATAATAATTACTTGCAAAAAATGTTACTATAAAATACTAGTACTTTTCTTGGAACTTGAGTTTTCAGTTATAATAATGTAAATAGACATTTATTTCACTCTGAATTTTAAAAGATTTATATTTATGTCAATAGCAACTAACACGATCATTTCTATAGGTAATATTCTCTCATTTTCTCCTCTATATTTTTGTCAGTGATTGATTATTAATTTGCGATATCAGCAACTTTATAATAAATAAATTGGACTTAACATAGATTGAAAGATTCAATTCTAAATATAAATATATAAAATAGACCTTACTATTTCTTACTTAAATATTTTTTATTGATCGAAAGTTAATGGTAAGCTACCAGTGGTCGTTAACGTTGATTCGGAGAGTTGCTCTTTTAAAGAAGAACCATTAAGAAACTCACATGTATAAAATCAATTTGTCATTTATAATAGTTAACACGTCGCTCACATCGATTTGGCTCATACTTTATTCAATACAGTTCAAAGTAAAGATAAATAGACTCCTCACCTCAAACCTTATACCTCAAACACCTCCCCGGACGGACGGCCACGTGACATAATTTACATTTCTATTAAAAGGCTCCATAAAATATTTATGTACGAAATAAAGTTAAGAAAACTCGAGTCCCATGTATGTTTAATGTGTAGTCACTAGGACTCGTTTGATCTCGCTTAAAGGCTCAACGCCTCGCAAAGCAGCTTAGCATTGGACGAAAGATCACCTTTAACGTGTTTGCCCCTCCTTCAAAGTGTTTCGGAAACGATCTGGCCGTGAAATTGTTGCTTAAGAACTATTTTATGCAGTGGTCTTTTTCATCTTTGTTCACGCTTTACAAATAGCCCCCTTGGAATATATTAGCACCTCGTTTCATGTTTTTTATATCCATTTCTTTTAGAGCGATTCAAACAAACAGTTTAATTCTCTCTTGGACAGTTTATTTTGTAAATTAGTACTGAAATGAATAAGAAGGACTGTTTTATGTCCTTCTTATTCATATATATACTAATATTATAAATGCATATTTGTCTGTCTGTTTTTTTCTTTTTGGTTAAAGAAAATTCCATTTCTCTGATGAATTCCCGAAATATGTGTACTCTGTCAATTAATACAAAATATATGGAGTCGGTGGTCTTTGCCCAGCTATGGAATAGTACGAGCTAGCTACCGCTATTTTATTTTTATGACAGATTTTGAGAAAACAGCAGCATAAGTTGAGAATAAATTTGTGATAATAATCGCTGACACCAATTAACACAGAAGAGAAATTTAAATTGAAAGAAAATAGTCCATAGTAAATGGTATGAAAGTGTATTTTTGCTGTCCTCAGAATTAATTAAATTTGAATTGAATACATTTTCACAATTATATACGTAGGATTTTTTTAATTTCATGTTTCTAACACACGGGTTTAAAAATAAATAAAATCTGAAAAAATTCTTAATTTAGGATGATTATTAAGATATACCTATATTTTTAAATATTTCGTAATGAAATCTGTATTTGAATTAGTTTTACATATGTGCATTATTTATTGAAAGTGTTATTTAATTTTTATAAAAGATTTTTTCGCAGCTGGAAAACCTCTGTGGGTAATATTTCTCTTTAGCCCATTCTATTAGCCGAATAGATTATCCGTATGCTTTTACACTTATTGATTCAAAGCCGGATAACATCCGCTCGCGGCAACATTATTAAGGATTGCCACATGCGAAAAAACTTAATTGATAAATATTTTTGCTAAGATTATGTTTACATTATAATTTAAATTTTTATGGCAAACATTTTAATTATATAAATGATTTAATGTATGTTTTAAACGTGCAAGATATTTGACGTGATGTAAATAGGGCTGAAATGAAATATTTGCATAAGTATACATATTTGCTGGTTATTAATCAAACAATACAATTTGATAAAATCCTATTAATTCTAGCATATATTAAAAAATTGTCTTTCGATTTATTTCTTCCCTATTTATTACTAGTGATACTAGCAACTTTGTTTGCGCCAACTTAAGCGATTAATTATTTTTAATAATTCAATAAATGTTTCTTTTCCTGTTCGAAAGGAATAAACGGGGATATTTTATCCTACCTATATTTTAACTCGGTTTATCAGCTTTATTTGTGCTTCACTTCATCATAACCAGTCGAACGAATTACACGTGAAAGCAAACTGGTGGTTAAACCAGTATAGTGCAACAACAAATCAAATCACTTACCTTAGCGGTTGTGGACTGTATGGTGGTAGCCTGATCTCTCGGGATCCGAAGAAGGCGTGGCGAGGATGACCGTTGCGGTACAAAAAGCGGTGATGCCGGCAAACGGTGCGGACTCGACTTGTCGGCGGTATCAGACGTAATGGCGGTTGCGGCGCGGCGGTAAACCGCTATGGCGGCTGCAGCGCGACCGTTCGATTGGTCGCGCGACTTCATAACTGTCACTCACTAAGTTCATGGCAGTGACATGCTTTACAAAATACGCCCAACCAGTAACAGACAGACAGATGTTCGCATTTATAATATTAGTTTCGATAATAGGATAGGATCGACTTTACTCCAGAGGGTCTTAAAGTTTTATTTTAATCAGGTGTGACACCCCTACTGTTTATACGGTATTAAACCTCGCACAGGGGATAGGATGGAATTAATCTGGAACTAATTAGCGACTGTTGTGCTCGTGTTAACATTCAAATACGTACGTTTATTCGGCATTCGGTGCGCGCGGGTTCATTATTATACGCTCACCTCGTTTATGGCTCATTAAAATTTTTTGTTAATATTTTTTGATCTTACATATTATTATTTAAGATCTATAGGAAATAAAGCGCACATATACAATGTGTGTAAATGTAAAGAAATTGATAACGAATATTATGATTTTGTATCAATTTTGTGAAATTCCAACAATTCCTTGCTGTCAACATTAAGTTGAAAGATCTGGAGATGATTTGGCGATGAAAGGAGCATAATATTTGGAGACCGATGGAGAAGAACTGGATTAAAAAAAGAGAAATTCTTTATTGTATAACCATTTAAATGATACATTAAATGTATCCAATAACCATGGCTTCTGAAATAGCTCTGACGCTAGGTCAGAATTTAATTCCTTCCCCTACTTATAAATCCTTAAAGAATTTACAATTATAAATTATTATAAGAAGTTTTCTAAAGAATCTCCATCGAAAAATCTAAAATTAAAAAGTATGTGTGTGAAGTTAGTATAGATCTGAAAATACGTTTGTGTGAGTGTATGCAAAGTCATCTAGCTCTGTTTACATAATATATTACCGTCACCAATTATTCTACATCATTCTAGATTTTTAACCATGTTTTTAAGAAGACATGATGTTTGCATATTTTATTAGTACGAACGGAAAGCCGCTGAATTCATGTAACGTAAGACTGCATTGTGCAGAGACCAAGATTTGAGTTATTAAAAGATGCACCATCCATCCATCCATCCATCCATCCATCCATCCATCAGCCTATTGCTGTCCACTGCTGGACATAGGCCTCCCCATGTTTGCGCCAGACATCCCTGTTCTCCGCAATGCGCATCCACCTGGCCCTTCCTGACCCAACAACCTTCTTGATGTCGTCGGTCCAGCGAGACGGTGGTCGCCCTACAATGCGTTTGCCAAGACGCGGTCTCCACTCCAGGACTCTTTTGCTCCAACGGCCAACAGTCCTGCGACAGACGTGACCGGCCCACTGCCACTTCAGCTTGCTTATTCTGCTAGCTATGTCGATTATTCTGGTTCTAAAAGATGCACACTGTTGTTATATTTAATAAATAAATAAATAAATAAATATATGGGAAACTTACACACACGGTCGTCCGTCCCCAAAGTAAGTAACTTAATACTTGTGTTATGGTAGACAGACAATTGGTGAATATATACTTAATACACCCAGACTCGATGACAAACAAATTCATTTATAGAAAATGTTGGCCCTCGGCGGGAATCGAACCCGCGACCCGCGGAGCTGAAGGCAGGATCACTATCCACTTCGCTAACGGGCCAGGCATATATTGTGAATGTAGTCATATTTACATTCACAATCTAGTGTTTTCTTTCTGTATTTCTTAAACAACACCTCTATCTGATCTTCTGTAGAATTACATAGGTAAGTGTGAATGCAAAATTCTAATTGCGTGATACCTATTTAATAGAATATTTAGCAGACATTGCATAATTTACGCGAATGTGTTGTGTTGTATAAGTCAAGTATCATTTCTCTTAAGCTACTTATTGAAAGCTCTCAATCACCCTCGAAAAGAAATCACCCTAAAAAAAATTCTTGCGTAGTGATTGTACTTTTCGTCTTCAACGCAAAAAAAAGGTATCTCAAAAAATGTTCATAACCTACAATACATTTTCTCACAATAAAGTATTGCTACTAATTGGCAGCTTATTTATAATGCGAATGGTAAAAGCTCATGTGAGCTTTTCTATAAAGAGCATCGCACAAAGGAGCATCCTCTTACTTTGGCAGCCGGAGAAAAATATGTATCTCAGTGAATATCGATTTCAAATAACATTGCAACCTTTTCAGATAACGAGGTGACGTTTCCCCTTTTCTCGGGTTCACTGCTTGTTCCGTACAGTGGGAATTTATCCGAAATAAGGAGATAACGAACCTAATGGCTGAAATATACGAGCTTCGATTGGCCTCGCGAGGTGATTGTTGGGCTGCGAAGTGTCTTTGAAGAGTCTTATTTTATGTTTTAAATTCCGAATATAATTTTTTTTTGCGTATTTTGTGTGATGTTTAAATCGTAATGTAAACCGTTTGTGACTTGATGCAGACACTAAATATATTTACCAAGTGATCAAATTTTAAATGAATTAATCTTGTATGTATATATATTTTCGGAATCTCGGGAACGGCTCGTAACGATTTTCCTGAAATTCAGTATTTAGGTGGTTTTAGGGGAGAAAAATCGATATAGCTATATTTTATGTATAAAAAAATGTTTTTGGGCATTAAAAATACTAAAATTTATATTGATTTGAATTTTTGCCATAAACTGTAAAGTCAGCGTAGCTTATTCGGGAAACGGGCATTCGAGAAATGTACCTAGGATTGATCCTCAACTAAATAATTTTCTTTTTATTTTAAGTTTTTTTTTTTGTAAAAAATTACCACAAGGATCGGTCACTCAGATATTATTTACTAAGTGATCAAATATAAATATTTGTTCAAAAAACAATTATTTGTTCGTTTATACATAAATAGTTGGTCCAGCTGCTTTGCCCGTTATCAGTGTGACATAATGTTTTTTTCTATTTCAATTTACATAAAACCGTAATGCAATATTAACCTAAACTTTCCTCAAATATCTTTTAGTAAAAACCATACAAAACTTCATTTAGTAGATTTTTAGGAGAGAAGGTTTGGAGCTAAGACCTGCCACGTTGCTCCAGTGCGGATTGGTTGGTTACACATATTTCCTGAATTCTCTAGAGATATGCAGGTTCCCTCACGATGTTTTCCTTCATTGAAAAGCGTGTGATAAATTGCAATTATCAATTAGACACATAAGTTTTAACAGAAAAACTCATTGGTGTCTACCCGGGTTTGAACGCGGGATCTCCTCGAAAGGGCCGCACGGTGTTACCGCTGGGCTACCACAGCTTTTTGCATTTATTATTTTATATTAAACTACTCTGTAGATAGAGAATCTAACGTTATCCACGACGTGAGGTCAGGGGGAGGGCATTCGATATCCTCTCATGTCCCCCTTGGCCGGAACGATACTTGTTGCTACCAGTAACGAGATCCGGCCGCTTTGTGTTATATCCTTGCTTTTTCCTTGTAATAGTGTTGATATTGTAAAAATATTAAGACGGTTTGTAACCGTGTGGCATCCGGCTAAATATAATAGACCACCCTTATTGCTTACCGAGGTGTCGTAAAAGGCGGCTAAGGTAAGTCGACCCGTCGTGTGGTATTCGGCTGAGTAGAATAGACCACTCTTTTACTTACCAAGGTGTCGTAAACGGCGACTGTAGTAAGTTGACTCACCGTGAGTTATCCGGCTGACTAGATTAGACCCGCTTAATCTTTTAATGAGGTGTCGTAAAAGGCGCCTAAGATAAGTTGACCCGCCGTGTGGTAGCCGGTTGAGTAGAATAGACCACCCTCTTTCTTACCGATGTATCGTCAAATACGACTAAGATAAGTTGACGTCAGGCAAATCAAATGACAACGCGCTTACAACATGTTGTGCCGACCCCACTTAGTGACTCACTTAGAGTAAGAAACAAACTCTTCAGCTATATATATTAGTATAGGTTAATTGTTACGCGTTAAGCACGTATGCTTCAGCATTTTAGACATACAATGTTATATATCTAAGTTTCTATCACCTCTATTTGATTATAAGCAGGTCCTAATTTAGCACTTATGTTGTAATATTTTCTTTTGTTTTGTCAACAGATTCTTCTACCTCTACCACTTTACGTTCTATGCCTACCACTATCGCTTCAACGGACAGTACAGCAGTCTCGCGCTGGTCACCTCATGGCTTTTCATACAGGTTAGTGTCATAGTTTATTTAACATCTTTATGAGATTAAGTTGGTAGGAACATAAAAAGAGGTAGAATGTTACGACGGATATATATTTTTAGCAATCAAATTTTTGAGCTTAAGACCATACATAGTTATAAAAAATTTGGCGATGTATATAAAATATAAAGTAGAAATCGACATAAGCTTGCGGCTCCTGCTTTGCGCCTTGCAAAAGTACGTACGTCGTTTGTAGATTTGGGTATAAAAAGAATTTTATTATAGAATCTAAAATTTTGGCTTTTCCATTACCGCAGTTTAAAAAGACTGTTATATAAGGCTAATACAGGTCTACTATACTGTTGAAGATAACATAGAAAATAAGAATGCGTGGATATATTTATTTATATTTAAAAGCTATTCTCTAACCCTTTACATGACAGTAATAATTAAATACAGTCAGCTAAAAGTTTTTTTTTAAAGAGCAACCACCGAGTGTCTTGCTGGCTTTTCTCGGTAGTAACAGCTTTCCGAACCAGCGGTAGATTTTATGGTTCAAAAGCACTTGTTTACCAGTTTACTCGAATAAAGAATAATTTGAATTGGATGAAAATCACGTGAAAGAGTTTTAAATAAGAATGTGAATGAGACATATACCCAGAGTATATAAGTCGAGATAGGCCGAATAAAGGATACATGGATTGTGTAAAGTATGATATATAATGGATTTAGCATCGGAGTTGACGTATTATGAAAGAAAATGGAAAATTTAAACATATTGGCTACCCAATTAGAGTGGGATAAGGGTAAATGGTAAATAATGAATATTGTATAATTTTTGTAAGGAAAAATCTTACGTCAGTAGACGTCAGTCAACGTCAACCTTTCAAGTATAATTATTTTGAAATTGAAGCTGGAATTATTTTACCATTACTATGACTCTATATGATACCTCGAGGTACATACAATGTACATTTACATATAGTTAAATTGATATTATACTAGTATCTCATCCTGCTGCCCTTATCCCACTCTAGGTGGGGTCGCCACAACATGTTATAAACAATTTGTGACATGATTTAGCTAGGTATTTTACGACGTGCCGCCTGCCTGATGTTAACTTATCTTAGTCGCCTTTTACGACATCTCAGTAAGAAATAGGATGGTCTATTGACTATTCTAATCGGCCGGGTACGTTCTGATTTCGACATTTGAAAGATTTGACAACACCTTCTAGTACAGACTTCTATGAAAAATTAAAATTGCACGTTGCCATTTTTTAACTAATTTTATTTTCTGTTTATTTTCTTTTAAAAGGTCTTTTTATATTATTTTATTTTAAAATCCTAACATTATATGTAGCGATAATCAGAAACTGTACCGTACTTTTTGTGATACATTCAAATTCAAATTCAAAATATTCTTTATTCAAGTGGACTGTTTACAGTACTTTTGAATCGTCAAATGTTTTAAAGAAGCTACCACTGATTCGGAAGTTTGCTCCTACCGAGAAGAATCAGCAAGAAACTCGGCGGCTAATCTTTTAAAAATTATTACAATTTGATGGTTACAAGATAATCGTTGCAGCTGGATGCGTAGCTGACTGTAGTTAAGATTTTTAAGCATTTTGCAATTAAGCATTTTGCTTTATACATAACCAGGTCACATACGAGACTAATTTCACTACATTTCGAAGTTTCATATTTATTCAGACTTTGATGTCAGTCGCACTGCGAGACGTGTCCAGTTGGACAAACTGTTTATACAACCAGATATTAGCTTCCACTGCAGTGAACTGTTTATTAATAACTATGCCGCTTTAAACATAATAAAGTCCGCTTTTCATGAAGGAACTTTTTAATTACCTTCATACACGCAAAGATTTATTTATATTTTGTCGTAAAGTTATTGATTACTTTGTAGCCAGGTATACTACACCGCCTTGTGGTATCCAGCTGGGTAGAATAGACCTCTTTTTATATACAGGAATAAAATCCTTTATGGGTACCGTCGCCCGACGGGGACAGGCGGCGGTTATGTCGGACTCGCACTGACTAAAACGACCTGTGTGCTCCACCACGCTGCCGATGGCAAGGACAGGATATCGTTGTACACATTGCCCCCATCCCCGCCGACAGCTCTGATCCCAGAGAACACCTCCTCCGGGTAGGGACCCCTCAAAACAGAAGCCCGCCTCCGCTAACCGGTGCATCGGGAGCACCACATGCACCGACCGACTCGGGGACCCGTAAGCCAGACGTCCGATATAGGGTAGAAGAGACCTCCCTCATTTCTTACCGAGGTGTCGTAAAAGGCGACTAAGGTAATTGGACGCCAGGAAGGCGGCCGGTCGTAAAATAACTAGCCTAAACATGTAACAACATGTTTAAAACATGTTGTGCCGACCCCACTGAGGCGAGTATATTACATTTTTTATAGTACACTGAATTTGTCTACACAGGTTTCAGAACTGATAAAAAGTAGCCTTTCCAGTCCTTAAATTATTTGCATATTTAATGCAAATATCGTAATTATTTGCATATTTAATGCAAATAATTACGGTATAAAAATATATAAATATAATACGGTATAATAATAGAACGGTATAAAAATCTTGTCCATTAGTTATACCATTTGGTCATAAATAACCATCGTGTCACATTGGTGTTCGGTCTCATTACTGATAGTCCCAGATTCGTACATAAAAATAATGTTTCCCCAATTTCCGTTAGAATTGTAATTCTGAGCTAAACCACTGAACCACCTCCGTAAATGCTTAGTGTCTTAAAATTTATTATAGCGTATGAAAATAAGGAGAAAATGTCAGTTTTCTGATCCAAATATTAATAGAATAGTGCCGACAGAGCAGCAAAAGACAGGTCATTGGTTCGAGGCGGCCATGAATGACTATGCGCACACAAGCACAAAAGATTTTGTAGCAGTCGACGAGAAAACTATTGCCTTTTGTAAAATGTCTGATTTTTTTACTGAGACAACACTGACGCTTTATAATTCTTCTTATATAGAAAACATATGCACACCAGTATTACACTCTCATCATCGTCCTGCCCTTATCCCACTCTAAGTGGGGTCGGCACAACATGTTATACACATGTCATATGATTTATCTACGTATTTTACGACCAGCCGCCTGCCTGACGTCGACTTACCTTAGTCGCCATTTACGACACCTCGGTAAGAAATGAGGGTTGTCTATTCTACTCAGCCGGATACCACACGGCGGGTCGACTTACCTTAGTCGCCTTTTACGACACCTCGGTAAGAAAGAGGGTATTCTACTCAACCGGATACCACACGTTATTTTGGTTATTCTATACTCAAAAAACTTTAAAACTACAAAACTTTATTCTTTTATGTGTAATATTTCTACAGGTCAAAGACGTTTAGAATTACTATCATATCGCATTTCTTACCGAGTTGTCGTAAAAGGCAACTAAGGTAAGTTGACGTCAGGTAGGCGGCCGGTCGTATTACCCAGCCAAATCATGTGACAACATGTTTATAATTATATTGTGACGACCCCACTTTGAGTGGGATAAGGACAAGAAAATGACTGTTAATTTTTGTCTGAAAGTTTAGTTAGACTGCAACATTTTCACTTGAAGCTTCTGGTTATTATTTTTAAACTAAAGCAGAAAGCCTCTTATCCGGAGAGGCGCGGGCCTCGAGCATTTGTCAACAAATCACGTCCCCATACGTTATTATGACTTGCCACTCTTCACGCGCGTCACCTTACGAAATTCAACGTGATTTAAGATTAGGGGCGATATTCATCGTATAAATTATTTATTGGCTAAAAATATTTATAATGTTACACGCATCTTCGTTTACTCGTAATTTGATTATTTCACTCTCTGTGACAGCCATAATGCTTTATAAAAGTGATATCGCTTTTTTCGTACAAATAAAAAAATATAAATAAATATAGTAGACAATTACACACACGGTCATCCGTCTTGTGCTAGTGATATTGGTGACAGGAAACTGGAAAATACAAACTTTTATAATTTTAAATTACACAAATACATAATTTTAATAATTTTTGATATTTGCGTACCCAAATCTACTTTACTATAAATTGTCTCACTTCGTAGGTCAGCTCGCAAAGATCTCTGTCTTAGGGATAAGATGACCTTTATACACTTTTATTTATTTATAATATTTTTCCAACATTTGAAACATCAATAAACTCGAAGAACAACAAATTGATTTTAAGAAAATTTTGGCCCTAGGCGGGAATTGAACCTACGATCCGTCGAGCTGCGCCAACAGGCTAGTTAAACATGTATTTACGCGATATTCGCTTAGAAGATAATTAAACGACCACGCGAACTACTCGACCATTAAATCGGCATCGTTACAGACAGGAAACAATCGAATATAACAATACAAATATCAAAACGTACAAGTGAATAGAATTTGTCGCGGAAGTAGTCGGGGGTCGATTTCCGGTGTGCGGAAGCTAACAACACGCCTCGGATTCGGTTGTTTCAAATATAGAGTTTACTCTGATGTACAATAAATAAGTACCTTAATTAAAAAGTTCTGGTTAACTATCTATATAGTGTCTATAGTGACTCTATTTCAGAACTCAAATAGGTTGCAAGGATCCGCTTCGATCAAACATATCGCTCAAGAGCAGCAATAGTGGCACATCTCAAAAAATCATGTTTTACGAATGGGCTTAAAATATTCACTGAAGGATATAAAAATTCTATGGTGTTCTTAAACGAACGACGTAATATTGAAGTATAAGTTCCGCCTGCATTGGTGTTGAAAAAAATATGTACTTTAACATTTACATCTACTCTTTTAACACGTGCTTTTTGAGTTGTGCCGCTATTGCAGCCCATGGCTGATATGTTGCAAAATTCATAAAACAGGCCTATTATTTATACTGATAGAAATTACGCAATATATACAGAAATAATAGTAGTGAGCTACTTGATTAAAACAGCTTAAGAACGTACGTTTTAGGTAAATCGAGTTAGAAAGAGACTTTAATGACTTAAATGCAATAATTACATCCACTTAGGATATACAAATTCCGCAGAACTGGTATTAGCATTTTCGTATATATTTTGGTATACTATTTTCGACTCCAAATGGTTCGCACAGAGCAGCTTGAATCAAGTGAAAGTTTTGATAATGAAGATGTATTTGTAATAAATTAGACAAGAAGTAAATATACCTATTGATTTTGAGACTATTTCATTACTAAGAAACAAATGCTACTTCATTTAAATAAACGAAGAATGTGATTGATTTATAATGATCACATTTTCTGCTGAAGTTTCTATCAATAAAATATTTAAATGTAAAAAAAAATAGGCAGCGACCTGTTACCATTTTAGTGCAAGATAAAGAAAGAAACGTTCTTTCTTGAAGGAAAGGATAAGGCTTAGACACACCACGCTGCCTCAATGCAAATTTACAGTTTATATATGTCCAAAGAGTTCTTTAAAGATTCCATACGAAATAGTTTTTCACCAAAAAACGTGAGATACGTTGTTCATATTATAATAGAAATGTAAAAATAAATAATTCTAATGTTTTTCGAGATTATTTAAAAGGATGTTATTCAAAACCAGGCAGTCCGACTCGATGAGTCGTGTAGCATAATTCTGAGTAGGTGACAAATGCAGGATATTGTCAGAAACAGGATGTAAGTATATTAATATAATTGGAAACAAATATGGAACTTGCGAGACCGTGGGTATGTCAGGGGTTGGAGTAGTCCAAGTGCGACGGCGAATATAGTGTGATTGCATTGTTGTGACTTAAGTCAGTTTTGGATGGGCGAAAGATTTTTATCAGTAAAATTTACATCCAGGTACGGGCTCGTTTGCCTACACAATACATCATACTGTTTACTGTAATTATACATATCGCCATTTGTATTTCTCTCTGCAACCAAGAGACTACTGTGAATAGAATAGTGAAGTAGAATAGTCTTCTGTATGACATACTGCTCTTATTGGTCTCTTTTAAGGATTTTTGCGCTGTTCACTCTTGGGTCGCCAATTCAGCAGCTCCCCGCGTCTATTTTGAAGCCCTTTGTCCACCTAGTAGGGGGTTTACGTGCACTGCATTTTCCGATGTAGGGTCTTCACCTTATTCTACTTGAGATCCTATCATCCATCAGTTCTTCGCACTATGTGCCGCCTACATTGCCATTTCAACGTCGCCACCCTTTTGGTCGTGTCAGTTGCTTTGGTTTTTGGTTTGCCCTATGGATCTCAATATTTCAAAATAAATATACTTCGAGCTTAGACCTTTCCATAGCACGCGACTATGAGGTTTCTTATGATGCCCATATATGTATTATTATTAAAATACAATTTTAATATAAAACTTAAAGAATCTGCATTGAAACATTTTGTTTTTGTCTTAAATCCAACTCTTCTATTCAAGGAAATGAAAGAGTATTAATCAACAACAGGCTACAACTTACAGGCTACTGTTTCCTTAGTACTGTCTTATTAAAAAATAAATAAATTTCACTTAAGATACGTAAATATAGCGTAATAACGAAAAATAATTCGATACACATTCGGAAGGGAAGAGGCGCTCTCTGTCAGATTACGCCGAGGGGAGACGTCGAAACACAAGAAGGCTCTACGGAATGCAAAGTGGGGCTTATCGTATAATCATCGAGCGTGACGCCTTATTAATAAAAATCATATTTCATGGGCTCGCCCGTCGTAAACTACGCGCCGTGCATACTATCTAGATTTAGCTGTTCTTATTTAAAATAACCAACCTACTTATAATTGAAATAGTTTATTTTCTTTATCCGACTTTCTATAGCACATTACTAAAGATTTTGTTTTTCATTCCTGTTACCAGATGAAATTTATGTTATATCTAGTTTGGACTAGTGTAACCCGTTGATAGTTGCCTCCATATCGGCAAACCTTATCATCTAACGATTTAGTACTGTACCCAGATATAAAGAAACAACGAAATGACCTCATGTCATAGATGAGGGTGGAATAAATTATGATCGACAAACGTCTGAAAACTTAAACTTATATTATATTGAAATAGTACAAAATCTTCAAGATAGATCTTAAAGAATCTCTACGTCCAAAAAGTAGCAACCTTTTTAATATAATGATATGCATATATTATAGTATGAAACAGCATCGCGATGCTAGATACCCTGATACTTCAATATTGGATTAAATAACTTTACTTTAATTAAAAAGATTCATCTGCTGAATTGTAATTCTTCTGTATTTGTTATAAATATATTTTTTTAAATGGGATCTAGAACTTTATTCGAATTATGTATTAATTCATTAATTGTGACTTAGTTAAAATATTTAAACAGTCAAAACTATCGTAGATTGTTAATTATTAATGCCTTCTCTGTACCAATATTTTACTGAATCATTTATTCAGCTAACATCAGGAAAGTGTTATAATTACAAGGCCATAATGGATGGATAGGCGCTCTCCAAGAAAGTCCTAAGTAAACAAGGATCAACAGCGATGGAGGACTAGTAAAGTAGAGTAATCTTGCAGATCTCTTCCTAATCATAGTTTATACTTAGTTACACAAACTGCGGATCGCCCTTTACTCTAACATTTGATCTACTTACGCAGAGTTTGGCAATCAATTTGTAACAAAATGAGTTTGTAGAGTGCAAATATAGTTCAGCTCAGAGTCACTCAGCGGGCAATGGTGAGAGATACTCTAAGCATTGGAGGATCTGTACAAGTTTAAATTATAAATGAGGAGATCCGTAGAAGTACCAAAGTCTCCGACATTGATCAGCGTGTAACGAAACTGAAGTAGCGATGAGTGGGGCACATAGTGCGGAGAACTAATGGGCGTTGGGATTCATACCCCTTAGGTCGTCTAAGAGGTAAAAGGTTTAAGAATGGCGACCCCGCACCAGAAAAACTTCACTTTGGACTGACTTCAAAAAGATCGTGGGGAGTCCCTAGATGCAAGCAACACTGTACCTAGCAGTGGACGTCCATCGGTTGAAGATAACGAAGAAATATAGTTCTAGAAATATAGTTTTTACGAGATCTTTTATCACTATCATCTGTTGAAACAAAACAAGAGTATAATTTCTGCTGATATATATCTGAGTTTATAAGAGAGCATCTATAAAATAGGCCAAGAAACAATCATAAAATTGATTCCTTAATTGTAAACAATAATTAAATAAATTTATCAAAAATATAATAAATTTATTTATTGAAATATCCATTTGTAACCTCGGTATTACAACTGCCATCAGTCGACATAATCTGTTACAAATGATCCAAAAATTGATAAAGAGAGCTCGGTTTTTATTCGCGTACCTTTTGAACTGGGTTGAGGTAAATCTCAAAACGGTTTTAATGGACATATAAAAGGGCACCAGCTCTGTCCATTAAATACCGTACAAACGTTTGATCCCTTTTTATATTTACCATTGCGATAATCATTGAGCAGATTTGGACCGTTGTATTAATTAAGGCCGTGCATCATCCCAATTTCAACTCTCGTTCGATCTGTTCGTTTAATATTATCGACAATTTAATGTCTAAGTATAGATAAAATTAAATGGAACGAAGAAGATTTCATAATAACAAAAATATTTAACTCATGCCTAATAAGAAACAGATCTCCTGCCATTATCCCACCCTAAGTGTGGTCGGCGCAACATGTTATAAACATGATGTCACGTGATTAGGGTTGGTACTATACGACTGGCTGCCTGCCTGACGTCAATTTACCTTAGTCATATTTTACGACACCTCGGTAAGAAATGACGGTGGTCTATTCTACTTAGCCGAATACCTCACGACTGGTCAACTTATCTTAGTTGCCCTTTACGACACCTTGGTATGAAATGAGATGGTCTATTCTACTCAGCCGAATACCACACGGCTTAATAAGAAATAGATCTGTAAATGAATAAATATAAAATGTTAAAAAATATATCCGTTTTGATAGTCACAGTGGACCTACGTCAGTATTAAACCTACGTCTAAACCTGACTTGGTTATAAATCAGCCATGAAGGTGTCTCACCCCGTCTTGCACTTGGGACTTGGAAATTATAACTAGATATTGAGAAAATACAGTATCAAATTAAAGTAGAATCGGAGCGGTTACAAGTTTCTTAATTAAAACTTATGTTAGGTGTCGCGAGACGGAGATTAGTCTGTTCTATAAATAAAATGACATTGCTGAGACCAATAAATACAGTCTGTTTACTTGTTTAAAAGAGGTAGGGGCATTTTAGAAACGTATTAAATTTATGTACGAGTGTATGTATGAAGAATAATACTGGTTTTAGATTTAACAGTATCAATTATTTATAATATATAATTGATATTTATGATTCATATAGATCTAGATCACCTTTATATTGTAACATATATTCTCTATATGATATTTAAATTTGAATAATTCCATAGATGTTATCCGTCGATGCGTTTGCTGCGTTTTGATCTCCGATCTTACTTTTTTATATGTTTGGAAGGTTTTGCGCGGCAAAATTTACTCCTTATTAGTATTATACAAAAGTTTCCACCTGCATTTTTACCGGCTTAACCTTTATGTGTTTCTATACGCTACCTATTTAGGGTGTATATAGATTTTTAAACCTACCTATCATCATAAAAAAGAATCATAGAAGTATTCAAATTAAGGTCATAATCATTATTGCCAAATTATCAAAATTAATGATTTAGTTTACCTTTTCTTTTGTTGCAGCATTCTATGCTCTATTTCTTCCATCACTACGAGTTGCCGGTGATACTACAGCAGGCGCAACTGCAGCAACTACTTTTACGAACTCACCACAGTATGGGTGGTATGATGGGTCTAGCAGGTATAGCAGCTTTAGCCAGTGGTACAGCTTACCATGACGCTCCTGGTACAGGTACGCAAGCCACACCGCCCACTACCCAGTCTACAACGCAAACCGTTCAGAATACGGTACAGTCTACAACCCAAACATCGCCATCCGTTTCTACCGCTCAAACTAACACCACCCATACTGGAGACGTTGCTTCTCGAGTGACAACGCCACAAACAACTGCCACAGGGACGAATACTGCTACAATCAATGAAATTCAAGAGAGGACTCCCATTAATGATGTAGCGGAAAATGAAAATAAAAATAACTCCGCAACAACAAGGGATGAGGAGGCTATTGAAATAGAAGAAATAAAAAGAAAGAAATCCAAGGAGGATGTTAAAACTATTCGAAGTAATTCATCTGCGATCGATCTTGATAATGAGGAAAATGATTTACCAAGTGGAACAAAAGATTATTTAGCAAACTCAAGCAATAATAAAGTTGATAGTTTAAGTTTGGACCGTCGACGAGTGCAAAATATTGAGGACAGAGATGGTCCCCCGACTAATGCAAATACAACAACATCTACCGTAAAGCGAGCACCTATAGCAACTCTCGAGGTTGATGATTTAGACTAGATTCGTATTAATTATCTCTATGCTTTCTATATAACTTGCAGATTTTATTTTTTGATAAGTCCAAACGATCTAAAGTCAAGGCCGTAAAGTTTTTAGGTAATATTACCTATATGAAATACTATATGTAGATGGTACTTATTTGTCAATAACTTGCTAGTTAGGCTTGGTTTAGATTTTAGTCATGATGGAAGGTGAACAATATTTTTTTATATTATTAATTATACGGTTTAGATTCATGAAATTCTGTGTGGGGCTAGTCTCGGTTTCGTGTTTTGGCATTGAAAAGAAAACTTTTGATGGGGGCTAATTTGGGTGCAAATTAATGGAATAATTATCAATATATAAAATACTATAAGGCTAAATGTTACTGTATCATTCATAGGTTAGTGCGAACTAGTTAGTGCAGCTACGTGTCTGATAGTCCTAGAAGCGTTGGTTCTATTTAATATTTATAGAAATATTGTCTTTCAAATTAAATGTTTATCCATATATTGTGTAAGAAGACTAACTACTTTAAATACTTTAAGTAAAACGCCGTAGCTCGTTCTAAAATCTTAAATTTTAGTTATTTATATGCGTTTACATTATGTTTCTCTTGTTAAAATCTGTGTTTCAGTTCGGTATTCTTACTATCACGACTTGATGTCTTTTCAATAACCTCTTGTTCATTTCCATATAACGATCGCGATTTTCTGAGGCTACATAAAAGGTAATACATCACACAAAATCTAAAGCTATCTATCAACAAAAATTTGTTTCCATATGAGCATTAAACTTTTATGAATTGGCAAATTAGCTCTCAACGTTAATTCTCATTTTCTGTTTGTATTGAAGCTTCTCATATGAAAGGGTGACTGTTAGTTTTAGTTACGGCTGCCATTACAGCAAGTGTAAATAGATGTCGATATTTATTAGGATTTTATTGTGTTGTATCAAGTTGTTTTTTTTTTAATTTGTTACTCCGAATATGCTTTTTGACAGCAGTGGTGCTTGCTGGAGTTGGCGTATTCATGTAATTCAGTGATTTGCAATAAATATAATTGTTCAATATCGAGTGTTATTTTATTAATTAAATTCCTATGCAATTTCCTTTATGTTCTCAAGACTGTTTTGCCCGACTCAATTTTTTCTCTTTACTAGTTGTGATACCGAACAGTTTGTCTGATCTTCAGATCCCTTGCAGAACATCCTCGATATGGAATTTTCAGTTAATCTCAAGGTAAGTAAATGACTGTTATCGAACTTACAATAATTAGGAATATATACGGTAATAAGGTAATTTAAGAATAAAAAGAAGCTGAGCTATAAAACTAGAGCTAGTGCTTTATATCAGTAACATCTTACAATCAGGCATTATTTTAAAATAACTCGAACAAAAACATGATTTCAAGAAGGGTGGAAAGTATCTACGTAAGAAACCGAACCTGACCAATCATATACTTGTAAACAAATATAAAAAATATTTACTTTAACAATGTATACATTTTATTATAACCTGAGACTTATTAAAGAAGTAAGGTAAAGTAAGATGGGCATAAGAAGTTAAGCATCGACGTTAACAATTATAAACAGTCTGCAATGCTCGCGAAAGGCGCCAGCGAGCTTTGTAAGATCACAGAGAGGGAGGTACCGAAATATATGAAAGCTGTATTGAATGCAAAGTGGGGCTTACGTTGTAGTCTTCAAACGTATCGCTTTATTAGCAAAAATATAATAAACAACGATATTTCGTCCTTTATACTTATTCAATTAATAAAAAGCAATTTTCCCAAAGTCAACTCATTTACTATTTCGCAACAACTCAGTGAATGACACATAAAAATATGACAGCCACAATACTTTTTCATATTAATGGCCAACTCTATGAAGGAGGTTGTATTAAAAACTTGTTGTAACAATATATTCATATTTCATGAATTTTCCCGTCGCGAATCAAGCGATAGGTATATCGACGCTAATTGTGTAAGATATTTGTAATAAAACAAGTCAAGTTAAAAAAGCTTTTTTAATAAAATTTCATCTCAATACTGTTAACCGCTTAGGAGTTAATCCTGGCAGCAGCATCAGTTCATGGTAATTATAAAAATACACTGTCATCGGGTCTGTGCCAGTAGATATGTAAAATTTCAGCTCAATCGGACACCCAGAAGTGCAATTGCGGTAGAAATACGTATTGTTAATTAATATTTAGATTAAACAAATACTTGAAGTTCTTTATGCGCTTTATTAAGCTCATTTTCCTATACTATTGTATAGGAAAATATCGTAAGGAAATCTGTATTTGGCTATTGATTTTGATTGATTGATTTAGTGTGATAAGTAAGCCCATTAGAATAGGTCTTAGTGTTGGAAGTTAGTAGTAAAATTTTGTTAAAAGCTTTTTCAATAATTATTTAACATGTTTTTATCATGGAGCTACACACAGTAACGCCTAATTCTATAAATTGTTTTAAATTCTATCTCGGACGAAATTTTATTAACTGGTCTTATTTAGAATTGTAGCAGACCGTTACCGAATATTTATTTTGCAATAATTTATTCCGCTCGTAAACGAATTTAAATATCGTATTTTATAAAGTACACAACGAATCCTAAAATTTAATGTTTGCCTATAAAATTTGCAAACAGTCTCTGTCTACGTCAGGATTAGTTAAATAGAGAGGAATTTTTTTCGTTGAAATGTCTCGTCCGTTGAATGCTCCGCGAGTTTGCTGTCAGCAGCTATTTTTTCTTTGCATTTTAAATCAAAATAACTTCATTTTCGTCAGAATTTTCTACCGTCTTGGCATAATCAACGCGCCACTCTTAAAGAGTTTAAGACGATGTTGCGGCGAAAAATTTTATGATCACAAAGAAGTCTTGCTCTCTGTTGTAAAGTTAAGTCGCCTTTTGAGCTGTCTGTATACTTGTTTCTGTGTTGCTTTGGATTACATGAAACGTTTATATACGGAACAATTTACGGAACAAAAACGCAATTTTACGGAACAATGTTTGCTTAAAACTGCGTGAACCTTTATTACAGTTTTAAAAGACGTGGTATAAAAAAAGACTACATATGAAATCCTTAATTACTTAAGGGATCGTTTAAGATTCCTTGCGTCAAAGAACGTTCAAATTAATAGTACAGTAAATTCAGACGTTTCGTTTGGATATCACAACGGCATACTTTATATAACTGGTAATAACTAATATGTATATTCCAATGTTTCCATCGAGATACTTCTAATGTTTCTAGCTATAATAATATCAACAGTACCTGGTTAACTGGGCTCGCGACCACCCGTTCACTGATTAAGCTACGCTGACCTGACATTTAACGGCAATAGTTGAAATAGTGTTCAATGTAAATTTTAATATTTTTTTAATGGCCAAAAACAGGGATAAAACGATTTTTTTTTAAATAAAAACTAGCTAGATCGATTTTACCCCCCACAACCTCCTGCATGCTAAATTTGAGGAAAATCGATGGAGCCGAATATATATATAACTTTCCAAGTAACAGTGTAATTAACTTTTTCTAATAATATTGCAGCAGTTTACACATATTACGGGGATAAATATATACCTACACAAATAAACAGGGATAAAACGACATTTTTTTAATTAAATTTAGTTAGGTATATCTATTTATCGCCTAGATATGAAAACTATGAAGCTCTTTGTTATACACGAAAATTTCATAATTCATAAGATTACTAAATACGATACAGAGAAAAAATTATATATTTTTTTTTACCTTTCAAACAGGGTAAAGGTGAAGATCTCTTTGATAGACTTACGAGTAAAGGGACATTACTCTGTTTAACTCTATATCAAATATCAAACTTTTTATCTTTTTTATGTTGTTTGATGATGGTTATCGCAATTCGGGAGTTCGTGGTAATTTATGCTGTGAAAATCTCGAACTTTCTTTTTATTTTAGTTACAATATATTATACAATTAACATACTACGCCGTGTGGTATCCGGCTTAATAGAATAGATCACCCTCATTTCTTACCAAGGTGTCTTAAAAGGCGACTAAGGTAAGTCGACCCGACGTGTGGTATACGACTATACGTAGCCAAATGATGTGACAACATGTTTAAAACATATTGTGCCGACCTCACTTACAGTGGGATAAGGGCAGGAGGATGATTATTATATTGTAATTAATGAAATGATTGATGTAAAATGATTATTATATTTTAATTGATATCATTGCATATGTAACCTAATTTTTTGTGTCGTAAACATTAATAAATCATATTTACGCTAATATATAATTTTATAACATAAAAAAAGAGTTTTGTACGATTTTTACTAAAAGATAATGTTATTTTTGAGGAAGGTTTGGGTTAATAGTCCATGGCGGTTTTTTTGAAAATTGAAAAACTTTGACACATGGAGTTCAACCCGGGAGAACCCGCCGCAAATCTAGTATACGATAATAATTTTTAATTTTCTTCGAAAATAAGAAAAGACAAACAACATAATTGAGGGTATAATTTTAAAATTTATTTCAAGAGTAAACCTCGTATTTTAGATGAGCATAACAAAAAATAATAGTAATACTATTTATTTCCCGCCACGCCGTGTGGTATCCGGCTGAATAGAAAAGTACCACCCTCATGTCTTACCGAAGTGTCGTAAAAGGCGACTAAGATAAGTCGACCCACCGTGTGGTATCCAGTTAAGTAGAATAGACCTCTTTCATATCAAGGTGTCATTAAATACGACTAAGATAAGTTGACGTCAGGCAGGTGACCGGTCGTAAAATACGTAGCCAAATTATATGACAACATGTTTGTAACATGTTGTGCCGACCCAAATTAGAGTGGGATAATGGCAGGAGATCTGTTTCTTGTTAGACATAAGTCAAAGATTTTTGTTATTATGAAATCTTTTTCGTTCCATTGAATATTATCTATTCTAAGACATTAAATTGTCGATGATATGAAACGAACAGATCGAATGCCGACCCCACTTACAGTGGGATAAGGGCAGGAGGATGATGACTATTTATTTCTCGCCGTCAACCCGTTACGCGTCCGACTGTAATTCCAAAAAAAAATCAAATACGAGGGGTTGAGAAAATATAATTTCAAATAAAAGTTAAGTCAACGCGGCCACAAGTTTCTTAATTAAAACTTATGTCGGGTGTTAGGAGGGGAGCCAGTCACCAGCTTTGACCCACAAATAAATAAATAACCCCGCGACCATCCACGGCGTGTCACGAGTCGCTCATTTATTTGTCTAACGGAGTTTACTTCGACGGACGTGTCTTATATCATACGGACATTTTTATATCTATATTTATAGCAGGGGAGGCCACGCTCTTTGATAGTCCTAGCCATTCAAATTAAATAAGTATCCAAAAATACAAAAGTAATGATAAAATTATTTTGCTATAATCCGCGAAGAAGAAAATATATATAATGCTAAATGTAGAGTGGACATTCGGTTATCATACCTGATACATGCAGGATTCGTAAAAACACATGCACAAACCTCCACCACCGCCACCAAAATACACAAGCACTATATACGTTCACCATCACAAACTCAGCAATCGTTTCGCCCCGCAACCGAAACATCAGGAGTTAGACTCCACGCTTGGATTGGAGTGGATCGCGGATTATAGCAAAATAATTTTATTATTACTTTTGTATTATGGATCTCCGCAAAGTAAAGCCTAATTCTATAAATTATTCAAAAATACGGTTTTTCACACAAATTGTATTGAATTTAAATATAATTAAATACTTAATAATTATTTTTCACAATTATTTTTATATACTTATTTTACATCTAATTAATGTGTTTAGTTATATTTCAAAATAAATGTATGGAACACTTATACACACGGTCGTCCGTCCCCAAAGTAAATAACTTACTAAATTACTTGTGTTATAAATGACCGACAACTGCTAACTATAACATTTTTATAATTCATATAATTTTAAAATACTAATATACACTCAGACTCGAAGACCAACAAATAGATTAATAGAAAATGTTTGCCCTCGGCAGGAATCAAATCCACGACTCGCGGAGCTGAAGGCAGTGTCACTGCCCACTGCGCCAATGGGCCAGTCAATTTAATACAATTTGTGTAATAATATTAATACCTTTTTTGATACGTATTTAATTTGATAAATGTCTTATTCATTTGACTTCTACCGCCGTGTGGTATCCGGCTGAGTAGACCACCCACTTTCTATCGCAAGAGGCAAAGTAAGTTGACGTCAGGCAGGCAACAGTATGATATACATGATATGGTTATATATTTTACGACCCAATGCCTGCCTGACATCAACTTACTGTAGTCGTATTTTACGATACATCTGTAAGAAAGAGGGTGGTCTATTCTACTCAGCCGGATACCACAAGATAGGTCAACTTACCTTAGTCGCCTTTTAGAGTCGTGAAATATCTAGCCAAATCATGTGACACCATTTTTATAACATGTTGTGTCGACCCCACTTAGAATGGGATAAAGGCAGGAAAATGATGATTTAATTTAAAACTTGATAATTTTTTAAAATTTGGCAAATAATTTGCGACAGCAATTCTCAGTATTTTGATGCTAGTAGTTAATACGTATGTAGTCGTGTTTTTATTTTATTTTATTGGTACATTCATCGAGAGACACAAATAATCCTTCAAAGAGCCGCAGCTTGGCCACCCCTGTAAACTAAAGAGTTACAGCCTGCAACTTTCCCACAACTGGGCATAGGCCTCGTCTTTCCGTTTTTAAATTAATAAGGTTACACATATCTCAGGAATTTTCCAGAGGAGGGCTGGATATCTTTTTCCTTCGAATTTTGTATATGCCAGTTTGGCGCCTTCAGTCGTTCATCATGTGTTTTATAACTGAGTAAAGTAACAGTCTGTTACTATCCCACTTCTCCTCCTCTCTCCGTTCTTGGAGAGAAGGTTTGGAGCTAAGACCTACTACGCTATTTCTAGAATCCTCTAGTATCCAGTTTTCCTCACTATGTTCTCCTTCATCAAATAGCGTGTGATAAACTGTAGGTATTTACCAATTAGACACGTAAGTTTTAACAGAAAAAGTTATTGGTGCCTGACCGGAATTTGAACATGTGCCCCCTCGAAAGAGTCGCCATCACCGTCTATCACAGCTGTGTGTGCTTTATTATAAAGAAAAATACTTATGAACCATGGGCATCGAATAGCATTTCAATCTTGTACTCAGTATAGGAAAATAAAACAACATTATTATAATTACAATTTCTTTTATTGTTACAATCAATAACAAAAATATTTTACGTCTAAAGACATCCTAAAATGTCAAATATTCATACTAAATACAATAATAATTACATGAATATTAATCTATCTAATAGTAACGTTAAACTTAAAGCTTAGTTCATTTTAGTTCTAATATATTAGTTCATTTTATATTATGATTGTAACCTTAAATGATATGATAGATTTCAAAAATATTATCATCTTTGTTAAATCCATTAAATTAAAAAAAAACACCGGTAATACGCTATATGAACTAAAGAACAAAAATACACTCTTAAACAATTGTCAAATTCGGTTAAAATAACTAGAAGAGACTAATTAAATAACAATTAAAGACAAAGACCGATCAAAACAAAAGTAAAATAACTGATCTAGAAGTCGATCTTTAAGACAATATTTTGAAATGCATTACACTATTAACTGCTTCAATTTAACTTTATATAAATATTTATCATTAGTTATTTGCAGTATATTTAGGCGTATATTTTCCAATAAATTATAGATATTCTTCATTCAACATGTTAAAATACAAAAACAAGTGAAAAATAATTTACAAAATTAACTTTCTATTTACTTAATCGCGGTTTATATGTATATTATCGGTTTATATTTTATTACTTGTATTTCACTATTGCTTTTGTATTATGAATCTCCGCAAAGTAACGCCTAATTCCATAAATTATTGAAAACTATTTTATTATAGAACATAATATCAATATAATAAGAAATAAGAACATCTGGTTACTTTACAACTTAACTGTAACTTTATTCAAAACAAACTTGTTGATTTTTATCAACAAGTTTGTTTTGAATAACTATAATTATAATTGTATTGTTAATAAATATAATTGTATTTTTACAATAAGCGCAAAGTTTCCTCCTCGCTTGTAGCAATTTTCTTAATTATAATCTCTATCTGTAATATTGAAACTAGCTTTTAAAACAGTAAGAATAATTTTAATATTATATTAATTTACTTATGAATATTAAATACATTTAACTATCGCTAACTCTGCTTTAAGTTTTTTTATTATTTTTTTCAGATCAGCATTATAATACATTATAAAATCCAAAAAAATATTTTATATAGTCTGAAATTAATTATGTAGTACCAATTACAGTAGATCACATCGTTCTTATTTACAATGTTACAAAAGTAATAATAAAATTTTACTATAATCTTTATTTAATTAAACTTAAATTTTATCGCGTACCATAGCAGAATCATTTTATCATTACTTTTGTATTATGGATCTCCGCAAAGTAACGTCTAATTCTATAAATTACAATGTTACAATTAAAAACAAAAATAAACTTTTACATTCATACATTTTAAATTCTTTGTAATTGGTAGCGATCTGCATTTTATGTTATTGTTATTTTGCTGTTAACTCGGACGAACGACAACGATGGAACGGTCGAACGTAGAAACATCGTCGAGGCCAAGTCGGAGCACCTTTACAAGTGTATGTGGTAGTCCTGGTGTATGAGGTTGTAATGCATTACGTTTGTACCACCATATCACATATGTATAGCTGTAAATATAAACAAAATGAATTCATTTATACAAATGTACATTTCGCGTTCTTTAAACCAAACGGATTAAATGTGCGAAGCCCTTAATCTATACGACGTGACCTTGTATGACCACAAGTACTAAATAACAGTAAAAAATGTCATTTTTCTTATATGATGTGTCCCATATATTTATTAATTATTTACATTCCTATGGTTTAAAGCCTGCTATGCTAAATAATAAATTTATTTCGTTCACAATTAAAGTTTGTAACATAGAAATATAGCCTCAGATTTACGTAAAGTATTTTTCAGAATTATGAAGCCATAGTTCAATGATATAATAAGATTTTTTCGTATCTATACTAATAATTTTAAGGCTATGTCTTTTATGCTTTTTAGGCTACTCTGCTGGACAATTATTGGTGCAAGTAAAGCTTATATATCGGGGATAAGAAAATTCCCGTTTTGGATATCTTTATTGGGGGTACCTAAACGCTAAATTTAGCACTATCGAAGGCGCAGTTACCACTATTATTAAATAAATGTAAAAAAATTAACGCACGCTTAGTATTAAAGAGACCTAATTCAAAAAGTTGTTTTGTGGCAACTTCCATTAAAGCGATGCGTATGCGCCTACAGAACTTTAATATCATTAGTTTTTATCATAGTTGTAGCGATGTTTTGAATGATGGGATTGAAATAAGGACAACAACGTATTTAACCAATTAAGCCTAATTTCGAATAAGGTCTTTCTAATACTAAGCGTGCAATATATTTATCGATGTAACTTGCAATCACAACGTGTTTCTCTGAATTCTATCGCAACATTACTGAACATGGTGTAGCCAAGGTTAGGGAGAGGTAGTTCGAATAACCGATTAAGTTCCAAGATGATGAAATAGGTACCTTACACCTGCAGTGTTGATAAACCCTTACTGGGTAAGGGATGTCCTCAAATCCCAATGGCAATCCAGGCGACAAAGGAAGAAGTTGTTTGCCAAATCATTTGATCTTCTTTGCACCAGCAGTCGACGTCCATTAAATAAAAAGAAGACAATAATTTTACTGAAAAAACATCTATAAAATCACAACACCAATTTAAAATTATTGAAAATTAAATTGCTTTTTCTTCGAGGCGTCAGAGATCTTTTCTCTATGTTCTTCATTTTTCTCTATCTTCTCTTCACTGATGACTTTCTCCATGTCAGCTACGTGTATTCTCAAGCAATAACATCTCACAATGTGTGTTAATTCCCCAAGAATACGCGTGACCTTCAAGGATATTTCTTCGTCGATCTTCCGGCTTGAATTGTCCTTTTGGTATTGCATCTAAATTTTAATAAAAGTATCTTTAAATGGCCAATATTTACACAACAAATGCTATTTAGACATATAACACTTAAGAATACTTTTATTAAAATCCAGGTGCAATACCGAAACAACAAAACAATATTCGACTGTTATATGTTTAATTAACATTTATCGGCTTACATTCTGTCAAGCTGTGATAGCCCAGCTGGGAGACGATGCGACGCTTCCGAGGGTTTCACCGGCAGGCACCAATGAGTTTTTCTGTTAAAACTTATGTGTGTAATTGATAATTGCAATTTGTCACACGCTTTTTGATGAAGGAAACAATCGTGCGGAAACCTGTATATGTCTAGAGAATTCTAGGGATATGTGTAACCTACTGATCTACATTGCAGCAGCGTGGAAGGTCTTAGCTCCAATCCTTCTCCAAGAAAACGGAGAGACGCCTAGGCTCAGCATTGGGATAGTAAGAGGCTGTTACTAATTCCTTTTTTTGTGTCTAATGTGCCAATGCACTGAACAGAGTCCGGCTCGAAGGCCCAAAATGTTAAGAGAAGAAGTATTGCTTATTTAATGTGCGAGCATACTGGTATAGTGACAGATCGTTACTATACTCTGTTATGACCTACCGGTACCTTGGTGCACTAAACGATGGTCAAATAGATCCAGATGTAAGTAATGGAAACGATGGATGAAGTGGCGTCATGTCTCAGAACAATATGTGACCGAAGTAAGTTTAAAGTTAAGGGAAACATTTATAAAACGGTCATAAGACCTGACGTATTGTACAGGTTAGAATGTTGGGCAAAGAAAAAGACGGAAAGAATTTTAACGTTCGGCCGTGTGTTATCCGGCTGAGTAGAATATAGACCACCCTTATTTCTTATCGAGGCGTTGTAAAGCGCGATTAAGGAAAGTTGACCCACCATGTGGTATCCGGTTGAATAAAATGGACCACACTCTTTATCGTATCATAAAATACGACAGAGTAAGTTTACGTCAGGCAGGCGGTCGCTCGTAAAATACGTAGCCAATTCATATGACATGTTTACAACATGTTGTGCCGACCGCACTTAGAGTTGGATAAGGGCAGGACGAAAGAGAAGAAAGTTAAAGTGGATACATAGTATGACAAGATTGGATAAAAATATGATATGAATATATAACGGGATGTCTAAAAGTATCGCCCATTACAGAGAAGGCGAGAAGTTTAAGATGGTACTAACATATGAAGAGATGAAATGATGAGTTCAAACGAATGTTAAATATGAATTAATGACTAGAGGTAAAACTAGGAAGAGATGCTTGGTTTGTGTGAAGTATAACATGCATATAAAAGGAGTAGCGCTATGGTTGATGAATGATAGAAAATAATGGAAGAGATATGTTGTGCTGATCCCAGTTAGATAGAGATAGGGGCAGGAGAACGACGGATAAGGAGATGATACTCTGTGTCAGTAACTATAACGAACTGACACAGAGTATCATCTCCCAATCGATAATCCATTCTTGTTTACAAGCTTCTGTATCTGTGAACCCATATTAAAATTACATAAGCATTATCTTAGCATCGGTATATTAATTTATCTAATTATATTTCTAAATAAACTTTTTTTTAATAATAACAAAAAAGGAAAAAAAAATCGTGAAAATGACAATTTGAGACGTGAAATGGTGAAATGGTGGGTTAGGGAGTTTCGGGTTTAAATATCGATTATCATATCTTTAATATTTAAATGAGTTAATCTTGTATGAATATATATGAATATATTTTCTGAATCTTGGAAACGGCACCAACGATTTTCCTGAAATTCAGTATGTTGGAGGTTTTAAGTAGAAAAATCGATTTAAAAATAAATAAATATATGGGACACTTTGGCTAGGTTTTATTTAAAAAAAACCGTTTTATCCCTATTTGGGCATTAAAAATTTTTTAAATGTAGAATTGAAAGCACAGTATTTTTTTAGCTGTCAAACGTAATGTTGTGATAGCCGATGGGACGCGGACCAAAAATGTTCACAACCCGGGTTCGTCCCATTTCGTTCCCATTTTTCATCGGCGCCTTCTTTCTTTTTAATTTTTTTAAAATATTTTTTATATCTTTTAATAATTACCGAGCAAATAGCGACACGGCGGCGTTGTTACACAACATTAAACAGAAATCAATAAACAAAAATTTGAACATTGTTTCTACTTATCCATTTCCATTTATCCGGGTCATGCCCGGCTGGAATTCAAGAAGGGCAGAACTAATCGCCGGGCTGTTTGCTGCGGCACGCACCATCGGCACATCCGTATAGGCCCGTAATCCGGTCGTCCGGACGTCCGGGCGATCCGTACGCTGCATCGGATTTAGCTGCGAACGAAACAGACACACGGTTGATTGTCGAGATTAACCGTAAGGCTCCGTTTTAGTGGGCTTTGCTACGTTTGCACGTTTCGTTTATCCGGGTTTACTGGGAATCTACTGCTGGATTGTGTTACTTTCCATTAACGGAATGTTCGGACTGTGATAATTTGTTCTCTATTACGGTTAAATAAAATCACAAATTGCTCAATATCTTTAGAGACCTATACAAAAATCTATACACCACTAAAAGCGTTTGTTAAATTTTTTCTCTTTCACTTATAAACTAGACATCGAAATCAATGTGATTTTTGGTATGGAGATTTTTAAAGGCTTAAATAATTAATAAGATAGATTACTTAAACTATGGAAGTACTAAAGTCCACGGCGACTAAGGAAATTTAAATTACCATTACAGAATCGATAGATTTCAATATATAAAGCAGTACCTTTTACCCGCAACTTCGTTTACGTGGCGAAATAATTTTACGAATCTTTATTTAACGCAAGTTAGATTAATAAATTGTAATATTTTAAACACTAGTAAAGACAATTATTTTACGGATTTTTATTGAACGCAAGTTAGATTAATAAATTGTAATATTTTAAACACAATTAAAGGCAATTATATTAGGGATCGTTATTTAACGCAAGTTAGATTAATAAATTGTAATATTTTAAACACAATAAGGAAAATTATTTTACGGATCTTTGTTTAACGCAAGTCAGATTAATAAATTGTAATATTTTAAATACAATTAGGGATAATTTTTTTACGGATCTTTATTTAACGCAAGTTAGATTAACAAATTGTAATATTTTAAACACAATTAAAGACAATTATTTTACGGATCTTTGTTTGACGCAAGTTATATTAATAAATTGTAATATTTTAAACACAATTAAGGACAATTATTTTACGGATCTAGTTATTATTGTTATCCTAACATACACCTTATGCTAAACGATAATACAGCTTGGATTAGCGACAAAAGACACGTGTGGTATCTGGGTCCGTCCGCCGTTGGAGGGTTCCGCCAACAATCGGATATCAAACGGCGGATGATGCTTTATCCGCCCTCCGCCATCTCGCCTTTGATCCGTCGCCGCTTTGAAGTGCCGCCTTTGTGAAACCTGCGCAGATTAAGATACTGTTATAATACTATTTTTCTATGATATTTAAAAATTACTTTATATAAATTATTAAATTTTATATTTTCTTTTCACTTAAAAGGAAATATCATTCACGATTTGGGCTATATAAATTTTACCCTTTGTAATTTTCAAGTGTGTTTTGTTGCGTCATAAGCTGCGATAGTCCTGGTGAAACCGTGCAACTTTCAAGCGACCTTTCAAGGGGTCCCGGATTCAAGTCCGGGATTTAAATTGTATTGCATGCGTTTTACAAATACATGCATAGGGTATAAAGACGAATAGTACACTGTACTTCTAGTATTATACACGAGTGATAGTCTCATCGGATTTTAGCAAATAATTTAATATTTTTGTATTATGGAACTCAGCAAAGTAATACCTAATTCTATAAAAAAAATCTCATTCTTTTGTTCATTTGAACTCATTTTAAATATAAATGGAGCATCTTTAGGATTTATATATTTCGCAAGCGTAATATTAAATTAACCTTGTTTAAAATTAGGCTTACTTGAGTTATATACATTGTAATCCTTATTACAATGCCATCAATGACATCACGCTATGAACTTTAAAAAAAACTAGTGTTTTCTTGCTCTTTCAAGTTATGGGTCTCTTTAAACCTCACGAGTACGAGTATTGTAGGCTCTACACTACCCTTTATTGCAAAAAAAAAACTTTTTTGAATTAGGTCACCTTAATACTAAGTGTGAAATGTTGTATACATTGGGGGATTAGAATGAAATATCTTTTATCTCTGAACCGATTTGTATACTAACGAAGTGGCGATCAGAAACTATTATTTATTTTTATTATTACGTATGTGAATGTCCAAATAACTACTATTACGTATGTAAATTCAAATTCAAATTCAAATTCAAAATATTCTTTATTCAAATAAACTTATAAACAAGTGCTTTTGAATCGTCGAAACTCGGCGGTTGCTCTTTTAAAAATATAATTCTTAATACTATTTACATTAAGTCGTTACTGTCTTGTACAGGTTCAAAGAGAGCTATATCCACACATTCTTATCTTCCAAATAATCTTCAAGAGTATAGTAGGCTTTCTGTATCAACCTCTTTTTAACAGTGTTTTTAAACTGATGTAATGGCAAAGCTGAAATTGATTGCGGAATTTTATTATAGAATCTTATACCAATGTCCATATAACTAAAACTCAACTAATATAAATTATCTCTTGAGATACCTAGAATATCTCTAAAGAAATTTGAACGTTGAAAACAAGCGATACAATAAATTGGAACAAAAATTAAACCTAAAATATTTGAAATGAACGCTCCGTGAAATTGTAAGAAAAGAACGGTACAGAGTAAAAATATTTAATGTCGGTCGCAGAGCAGACAGTCGCAAACAAAAGCTCCCATAAATATGAAGTACAATTAGACAGCAAACAGTCTGGCGGTAAGCGGCCACCTGTTGAAGAACTACGAACTATGTTTGCCCGTACTTTTTGCTGAGATTTCTTTTATTTTATTTTTCAGCGCTCTTTTGGTAACAATTCCTTTTATACACTGTCCATTATATTAACCATCTTTTGACAGATTGACGATAGTGATGTCCTAAAGATTCTCGTATGCGATACCATTCCGATTATAGTACCTACTATCATTAATCGAATTACGTACCTAAGTAATTCGATTAATGATAACCTACGTAAACTAGATTACTACTTGAGAAAAGAAATTCCAACTTTGAGAAAACTTATTGTTTCTTTGAAAAGAAGTGGTCTATTTCATGGTGAAAAATCTTCTTTGGTCAAAGTTTTGAACACAATTGGCTTTTCATATAAAAAGTTAAATAAAAGAAAATTATTAATGGAACGCACAGATATAGCTATAGCACGTTGTGATTTTTTAAGAGAGGCAAAGAAAATACAAGATTGGGCAAATATTGTTTTCACGGATGAAACATGGCTCAACGCTAACCACACACTATCTCGTTTCTGGACTGATGATACTGCTGATTCCACTTCCTCAGTACCAATGGGAAAAGGTGAGCGCCTAATCATTTGCCATGCAGGTACAGCAAAAGGATTTGTACAAGACGCACTGTTGGCATTTAAATCGAAGAAATCAAATGACTACCACGAAGAGATGAATGCAAATGTGTATGAAGAGTGGTTCAAAAAAATGCTCATTTCATTGGAAGAACCATCAATAATTTTTATTGATAATGCGCCCTACCACTCCCGTCAAATTGACAAAATGCCAACACAGGCTAATAAAAAGCATGAAATAATTAATTGGCTTCGGGACAATGGAGAAAATGTGGACGACTCAATGTTAAAAGTTGAATTAATAAAAATATTAAAAACCAAAAAGAGAGCAAAACGCTATGTAATCAATGAAATGGCAGCAGAATATGGCCATACTGTTCTTCGGATTCCTCCATACCACTGCCAGTACAACGCAATAGAACTTATATGGGCACAAGTAAAAGGGCATGCTGCGAGATGCAATACAAGCCCCCCATTCACAGCGAATAAAATGTTGCAATTGCTAAAAAATGCTTGCACCCACGTAACGGCCGAGAACTGGGCAAGTGTGGTGGAAAGAACTAAAAGAGTAATATTCTCTGATTGAGAACGTGATATTGCGTTTGATAATATATTATCTACACAAGAGCTAATAATAACTGCTACTGAAGACTCCTCATCGGAGGAGTCTAGTGTTGATTATCATTCCGACGACTCGTGCTAATAAAATAAATTAAAATATCCTGATTGTTTTATTTGTATTCATGTATTAACTAAGAAGAAAGTAAAACTTTATATAATGTTATTAAATGTCTTTTAATACTCGTAACATCGATTTCTACCGATTATTTTTAATCTGTGGCATAATCGTAGTAACCCATTATGTGTGACATCACTAAGTGGGCGGTACCCATCCATAAAGTACAAATATTATTTGTATGATATTTGTACGTAAGCAATACAAAACTTAATGAGCGTGAGCTGTCAAAAGACTGATAATATGATGGACGCAGTATAAAAAGACGTTGTCACGTAAAATCTTTGCCCATGAAACCGACATTACAGGCACCCGTTTTTTTAAGTCTAACTTGTATTCCTCATATTATTCAACGAAAGAGCAATAGCTAAGTCCCTAGCTGTGAGATAATAACTGACCATTACTTTCAAAAATAATTAAAATAGTTTTCCGTATTCATATCTGATATTTTAACTAAACAAGGTATCTCTTATGTAGCAATTCGTTCTGTTATAATTCATTAAGGATATCAGCAACAAACTTAAATTAACACGCCAATGTTGTAAGTATCCGTTATAAAAAGTAGGAATGTTAAAAAAAATGTTGGCCATTTTAATGCAATGTAATAAGCAAAAGTAAAAGCTTTCGGCTTACAATTGGTCCTGAGGCGAGTGGTCGCACAAAGCAAAATTAATTTTAAAATACACCAAAAGAAATTAACTTTCAGCCCGCAACTGGGGGAAGTGAAACTTTCAAACGAGGGTACACTCGAAAGACTTAAAAATAATAAAGCGAAAATTAATTTACGTGGACAAAACTGGTTTTATTGTTTATTACGGTTAGAAATGTGTGTATTGTTCTCAAATTTGTACATCTTTTATATCCCATTAATATTATAAATGCGAAAGTTTGTGAGTTTGGAAGTTTGTTACTCTTTCACGGTGAATCCTCTTAACCAATATAGAAAAAATATGAAATTTGGCACCTTATTATTTTCTTTACGACTATTTTCTTTTCGACGATATTATTCACACATATATGCCTCAGGAACTTAAGTTTTATAATTGTAATAATATAGAGTAATACTAGTTATGCACAAATATAAATATGAAAGTCTGTCGGTGTGTCTATTACGCTTTCACGGCGATATTAATAAAATATTTCACAATTAAAGTTTACGCACCAGAGTAACATATAGGACAAAAAAGTTTTTCTTTCGGGAAAAAGGAGTTTATTGCATTATTGACTCGAAGAAGCCACTTGTAGTTTTATAATTATAAAGGCTTACAATACTTTCATCTCTTTCTCGCAAAAATTTAATTTGCTCTGAAATGATCAAAAGATTTGTCACAATTATGTTTCGGATGCAGTACTTGGGATGATCATTTTTCTCAGCGCCAAGCAGTCCCATAATTCAGACGTTTTAATTTTCCTAAGCTACGCCGCTCCCCGCGGGGCGCTTAAGCAGTCTAGAACATTACAGACTAATTTTTATATATCTTTTTACAGTAGCCGGATAATCGAACTGCCAATCTCGACGGTCGAACAAAGGAGCGCGGATAAAGTGAAACTAATAAGAAACTTTCATATTCTATGATAGCTTTGTGTAAAGAGGAAATTTAAATAGCTTCTGGATGTGATGTAGTGTCTGCGGTGAGAGCGGATTTGTTGTGCTTTATCTATTATAAAAGAAATTGTTTTATGAAGTTATTGTATAACACAAATTCGCCGTGCGGTATCCGGATATTAGACCATTCTAATTTCTTACCGTGGTGTTGTAAAAGACGACTAAGGTAAGTTGACCCCCTATGAAGTATCCGGCTGAGTAGAATAGAACAGCCTCATTTCTTACCGAGGTGTCCTAAAAGGCGTCTAATGTAAGTCGATCCACCGTGTGGTATCCGGCTGAGTATAAAAGACCACCTTCTTTTTTACCTTTTTTTTTCTTTTTATATTTTTTGCGACTAAGGTAAGTCGATCCGCAGTGTGGTATACGGCTGAGTAGAATAGACCACCCTCATTTCTTACCGAAATGTAAAAGGCGCTTAAAGTAAGTTGACCTGGTGTGTTTTATCCGGCTGAGTAGAAACGACCACCTTCTTTTTTATCGAGGTGTCGTAAAAGCGCCTAAAGTAAGTTGACCCGACGTGTAGTATCCAGCTGATTAGAGTAGACCACCCTCATTTCTTACCGAGGTGTCGTAAAAGGCGACTAAGGTAAGATGACGCGCCGTATGGTATCCGCCTAAATAGAATAGACCCCCCTTACTTTTGCCGAGGTGTCGTAATAGGCGACAATAACATGTTGTGCCGACCCCCCAGTGGGATCCTTATCCCACTCTAAATGGGGTGGGGGCTATATATTCACCAGTTGTCTGTCACCCATAACACAAGTATTAAGTTATATACTTTGGGGACGGACGACCGTGTGTGTAAATGTCCCATCATTTATAATCGCCGCTAATAAAAAGGAGCCATTAAACATTCGGGCAGGTTGCTGAATGATCATGAAGGGAGACCCCGAGTTCTCTTTAGGTGGTAAATAACTTCAAAGAGGTCGCAGGGAGCCACCAAAGAATTAAGGGTAAAAATCATCAAACAAGTTCACTTGGCTTTGTGCATCTCATCCATTTTTCATTTGCGCATAAGATAGAGAAGTTTGCGGAGCGTTTTGCGGTTCATTAGCATTTTAATTAGCTGTCATGGCCCAGACAAGCACCTGCGTCGCGGCCCTTTGCTCTGAGACTCGTTAGCTGTTCATTTCTTGGCGAACATCTTCGTATAGAGATGAAATTTTTATAATTTAGTTAATTTATTGATTTTTTAATATGGATTACAACACTTTTTATTTAATAAAATTGAGGCATTCAAATTCAAACTATTCTTTTGAACTTTTGAATCGTTAACTGTTATTAAAGAAGCTCCACTGATTCGGAAGTTTACTCGTCTGGATACGTTATCATCCTCCTGCCATAATCCCACTCTAAGTGGGGTCGGTACAACATGTTATAAGCATGCCGTCACATGATTTGGCCGCGTTTTTACGACCTGCCGACTGCCTGACGTCTACTAGTCATACTTTACTATGTACTTAGTCATATTTTACGACACCTCGGTAAGAAATGATGGATACCTCACGGCTAGCTCCTACCTAGTGGATACTTACACTTTAAAAAATATACATATATTTGTTTGATTGATTGCTTGTTAATCTTTGCAGATGTTTAGCTACCTGCTGTTAAAATATGCTATTATCACACAAATAATTAAACTATCACTTGAAGAATCGAATAAAGTTCAGACAGGTTTAAGGTGATTAGCAAACAGCTGGGCTCTTTATCGATGCGTAGAAACGTGTCATCACTGTGCGTTTTCTACCGCATCTTCCACGGAGAGTGTTCCATTGAACTACATGACCTGATTCCTGCTGCTAAATTCTACAACCGCACTGTACGTCACAGATTAAGATATCATCCTCACCATCTGGATGCGTGGCGATCCACCACAGTGCAGTTTTCAAATAATTTCATTCCGCGTACAACCATTTTTTGGAACGATCTCCCTTTAGCGGTGTTCCCAGATCGGTACGATATAAGTACCTTCAAAAAGCGTATTTTCCACCTTTTTAAAGGACAGCAACACACTCGCTCTGCGAGAGGTCGTGGGCGGCGGTGATCACTTGAGGTGCACTCGTTTGCTCTCCTATTCCATAAAAAAAAACAGGCATCTTTAAGCTTTGTATAACTAGAATGTGTACTTAATTTATTATTACTATTCAAGCGCGTAACTGTGAAGAAAAAACATTGTGATCAAACCCCCATATCCTTGCAGTATTCATAAAAGTTTAATTTCACATAGAACATTGTGTTGGATCTAATTTTAAACTTAAAATTGTGGGAAAGAAAATTTTAAAGGCTAAGAAAAAATCTATTACTGAAAAAAAAAATACTTTGTATTTCAGTACTATATTAATCTCTCGTCTTTTCTACAACGGACGTAACTTTCGGACTTACCCTTATATACTCATTCCATATTTTATCCAGTCTTGTCACAGCACACATCCAGCTAAAATTATTATCTCGTTTGCATGCACTTAACAAGAGCTACATACATAGGTCTAATATTGTAATACCATTCCACCAAATGTATTATAATACCTAGGCGCAATTAATTCGCTTGAATTTCTATAAAGTATGTCTAAACAAAATCGTGTAGTGCAGGTAAGTTCTAAGAGTTTAAAAGTATCATTTAAATGGTAATGAGATTTATGATAGCTTCGTGAACAGCTGTTAATTATCTTTCCTGGTTAAGATTATATTAGACGATTGATACAAGAATATGCTTATCTTTCATTTCCGCCATTTTCCTAATGAACTTTACAGTTGATATCGCAATAATTATCTGTCTATAGTAATATTAAGTTATTCTTCTTTAGAAGCAGGAAATATTTTAATTAGGTTTATTGTGTTGCATGATTACAAAATTTTCCAAATCTTAAATTTAACCAAGATACTGGAATCAGCATTATTTTTTGATAGGGTAATTTGAAAAAATAAATATTTTCGAACAATAATAAATGTTACTAAAGTTTGTTACAAAAGAAGATAACGTTTAATATAGGATTTTTTAAACTGTCCTTATTTTATCTATTTATACTGAATTATATCAGTGACAAAACTTGACTTAGCGTGACTTAGATAAAAACTACGGACGTGATAATAGGAATAAAATAAAAACCAAAGAATATAAGCCTATTAATAGATAGCATAAAATATAAATTAGTGGTAAATAATTTCTAAATAAATGACATTGTATTTATATTGTGTTAACTAAATTACTGATATTTTTAATATTTATTAACCGTTTAAAATGTTAAATATTACAGGTTACCCTCTTATAACACCATTACGCTATAACAGGGTTTAAATATAACATGATACGAAAATTGCAAATCCTTTGTACATATACCACTGTTTGCATTTTTATAGTTACGAGAAAAAGTTACGCGTAAAAACCCCAAACATTTAAAACAATTTCTGTTCAATGCAATCCATGTTTATTCAAACCCAGACGATATAGCATTAATGAAACTAAATTGAACTCTACAGTGACTGGTGACTCGCAGTAGCTTGAGTCAAAGATCAAAGGTTTCATCCGAAATAATTTAACAGCTATATTATATGAAGTTAATTACACAAGTGTTGATTTTCTTAGAACACCCTAGGGAAGGCAATTAAAGTCTTAAGGCTTCACTGAAGTGTGAAAATTATACGTACTGTGAGTATCAATTCTGTGTAAAATTATTGGGTTTACATCCTGTAGTACTTCTCTGTACTAAGCCGTGTGGTATCCGGCTCAATAGAATAGTAGCACCCTCATTTCTTACCGAGGTGTCTTAAGAAGCGACTAAGGTAAGTCAATCCGCCGTGTGGTATCCGGCTGAGTAGAATAGACCAACCTTTTTTCTTACCGAGGTGTCGTAAAAGGCGACTAAGGTAAGTTGACCCGCCGTGTGGTATCTGGCTGAGTAGAATAGACCAACCTCATTTCTTACCGAGGTGTCGTAAAAGGCGACTAAGGTAAGTTGACCCGCCGTGTGGTATCTGGCTGAGTAGAATAGACCAACCACATTTCTTACCGAGGTGTCGTAAAAGGCGACTAAGGTAAGTTGACCCGCCGTGTGGTATCTGGCTGAGTAGAATACACCAACCTCATTTCTTACCGAGGTGTCGTAAAAGGCGACTAAGGTAAGTTGACCCGCCGTGTGGTATCCGGCTGAGTAGAATAGACCAACCACATTTTTTACCGAGGTGTCGTAAAAGGCGACTAAGGTAAGTTGACCCGCCGTGTGGTATCTGGCTGAGTAGAATAGACCAACCTTATTTCTTACCGAGGTGTCGTAAAAGGCGACTAAGGTAAGTCGATCCGCCGTGTGGTATCCGGCTGAGTAGAATAGACCAACCTCATTTCTTACCGAGGTGTCGTAAAAGGCGACTAAGGTAAGTTGACCCGCCGTGTGGTATCTGGCTGAGTAGAATTAGACCGCCCACATTTCTTACCGAGGTGTCGTAATGTGAGGTGTGGGATAAGGGCAGGATGACGTTAAAAAATCATTAATCGTAGTTCACTATTAATTTAAAACTATCATATGCAGCAAAACATATACTCGAAAGACAAATGTTTGTATTTCGTTCTTAGGCGAGAACTTTTTTTTTGCTATGCGGGAAGGAAAAACACACTTTTCAGAAAATAAATTGTCTGTAATTAGAAAATAATATATACGAGTAAGTACAGGTGTAACGAGTACTTATTATTAAGCGAAAACCTATTATATAAGTATAAATTGTGTTGATTGTCATCAACATTAACCAATAGATTAGCAGTAAGAGCGTAACTATTAGTATAGATATATATAATTTATAGAATTAGGCGTTACTTTGCGGAGGTCCATAATACATAAGTAATAGTAAAATTATTTTGGTATAATCCGCGAAGAAGTAAAATAGAAAAAATATATAATGGTAAATGTAGAGTGGACAATCGGTTATCATACCTGATACATGCAGGATTCGTAAAAAACACATGCACAAAGTTCCACCACCGCCGACACAATACACAAGGACTATATACGTTCACTATCACAAACTCAACAATCGTTTCGCCCCGCAACCGAAGCATCATCAGGAGATAGACTCCACGACCAAAATCGCAAAGCGAAGCAATACCCAAATAAGCTTAGTTATATACTAATCGGTTCAACCCCACCATTTATTTCATTTTGCCTGCGAACAAGTGTAACAAGCTTGAACTAGAAACATTTATCTGATCGTTAATCGTCTTTTATAGATTTATATTTTAAAATCGAACGAAATAATAATCCTATAAAAAGCCATCCTCCTAACCTACGTACAATCTCATAAAGGGAAGGTTGCATTGTCGCACCGATATCTTAATGAACGCTGATGGAATCAATACGGCCATAATGAAATAAGTAAACATTGACCCTCAATAATATCCTGATATCGATGGTCTTGTTGGCACAAGAAATTTGCCGAGCAATATCGGGGGAATCCCGCCGAGGGTAACGCCAATTTTAGGGTAAATTGAGGAGGATAATTATGTTTGAAGTTAGTTATTGAGGAGAGTCAACACGCGTCGAGATTAGCCGGCGGTCCGAGATTTATAAATAGGAATACACCGAACGGCGAATAGAAAAGGCGTGTACATATTAGACTAGCCTTTGTCAGCAATTTCATTTGTTTAAAGTCTCTGTTAATATTTTCAATATTTAAATAAAGAAATATAAACATATGGGACACTTACACACATGGTCGTCCGTCCCCAAAGTAACTTAATACTTGTGTTATGGGTGACAGACAACTAGTGAATATATACTTATATATTTTTTAAATACATACTTAAATACAAATATACACCCAGACTAATTATATTATAAATGAATTTGTTGCTCTTTGAGCCTGGGTGTATATTTGTATTTAAGTATGTATTTAAAAAATATATAAGTATATATTCACCAGTTGTCTGTCACCCATAACACAAGTAATAAGTTACTCACTTTGGGGACGGACGACCGTGTGTGTAAATGTCCCATATATTTATTTATTTAAATTCATTTATAGAAAATGTTGGCCCTCGGCGGGAATACAACCCGCAACATCCATGATTACTATTAATTAAACTTTATTTCTTAATTAATACTTACTTACTTTTTATTGTATTATGTATATTAATTAATACTTATTTTTTATAATCAATTAAATAAATAATTTAACATTTATTATTTTAGATTAACAAACATTTTTTTTACAACTATAAGTTTATTCAAGCTTGTATATTTTAAGATTGAACATATTCTTAATAGTTTTTATGTTTCTTAATAGTTAATATGACATAAAGTGATATTACGAAAATAATGATATCATTACTAAACATGCTCTCATACAAGGCAAACGTGCATAGAAGACGTGCAATTTCGCAGCGCATCGGCTGTTCTTGGTAATAAATTTAAAATATGTCCGCGTTGTCAGAAACCAGCTGAATACTAAGTAGGCTATAGCGGCTCCAGTTCGTCGACTTTTTGTAGTATATAAGGGAAACTGTTTAAAGCGAACACTCGTATTTAAATTCGCGGCGTCCTGTTTAAAATGTATTTAAAACTTTTTAAACATGTTTTCTACCTAAGATACTGTTACAAAACAATACTATGCTCTAACGATATCATTCAAATTAAAATCCGAAATAAGTTTACTTTAAAAGTTGTAATCATTTTGATATAATAATAATGTTAGAAACATGCGAAAAACAAACGCTGATTATAGCCAAATAATTCTATTATGACTTTGGTACTATGCAATTCCACAAAGTAACACTTGCCACTATACATGAAGTTCAATTCCTATACCCGTGAATCGTTAAATTTTATTTGACTACCACTGATTCGGAAATTTGTTCATAGCATGAAGAACCAGGAAGAAACTCGGTCGATACTCTTTTCACAATAATATTAATAACTTCAAGTTCAGTGTAAGTTTACATATTTAAAATTATTATTTATTAAAATCTTATCAAATCATTTATTAATAGATGAATTAAATTTACAATAAAATAGGTTTAATGTAGATCAATTTATTTTTAATTACGAATGGAATACAAAATACTTATAAATGGATTTAATATTTTTTGTTTATGAATATATATTTACTGAAATTAAAATAAATATGCATCTTCTCTCAAGAAAATATATCTTAAAAAACGTAGCGTGATATGTGTTATATGCCCTCGTATATTTTCAGTATACTTTAACTCGTTTTCCTTACATTTAATATTCATTATTTTAAATCAGACTATAAGCTTTTACGAGGTGCTTAGTAATCAACCTGCGCAAGTTCAATCTGGCGTCCCATGTCGTTTACTCGTTATATTGCCTCAAAATAAAATATACCGCGAATTTAAGTTGTTCTTAGGATGAATGAAGATAAATTGCTGAAAATCTCTAAAATAAGTTTATATTAAAATTTAGTTAAACTTGCCGTGTGGTATCCAGCTGAGTAGAATAGACCACCCTCATTTACTTACCCAGGCGTCGTAAAAGGCGACTAAGGTAAGTTTACTCGCCGTGTGGTATGCGGCTGAGTAGAATAGACCACTCTCATTTCTTACCTAGGTATCGTACAAGGCGGTTAAGGTAGGTAGACCCGCTGTGTAGTGTCCGGCTGAGTGGAATAGACCACCCTCATTTCTTACCGAGATGTCGTAAAAGGCGACTAAGGTAAATTGACTCGCTGTGTGGTATGCGGCCGAGTAGAATAGACCACCCTCTTTCTTACCGCGGTGTCGTAAAATACGACAAATGTAGATTAAGGTCAGGCATGCGGCCGGTCGTAATATACCTAGCCAAATCATGTGACGACATGTTTATAACATGTTGTGCCGATTCCACTTAGGGTGGGAAAGGGCAGGAGAATGATGAATGAATTAAAATTTAGTTTAACGTAACTTTATTTAGTTATGGTTCGTTTATTGCATGCTTTCCACCATATCAAAAACTGGTAATTAAAAATAGGCAATGAATAAATCAAACTCATATGATATTCACATAGTGCGAAAAAACTAAATATGATATCAGTATTTGTAACGCAATTTCAAAAAGTGCCTTTTCAGTTTGACGGTACTGCATACTAAACCAAATTTCCATTAAGCAACTTTGTTTACGTCTAAATTCTTTTTCACCAAATGAGATTTATACCCTCTGAAAAATATGTAAAGTTGGAACGAGACACCTTACGGATTGATATGGTTGTCAGGTTTCCAAAACTTCCAAAGAATTTAGAATAAAGACGGTAAGTTTTAGTGGATAATGAATATGAACATAGACAATCAAATCAATCAAAATCTACTGTGGATCTCGGGTTTCAATGCAAACAAACATTGTTCACCATGGCAACTTTAATATTATAGGATGAAATAACCTCTTATAGTAGTATTGAGTCCGCGTTCAAAAAGAAACTGACTTTCAGGAGAAAATCACATATATTTATTTGCTAAACCTATTTCGGCATTTATACCTACGCTACTTATAAACGAAGGAAAACACAAATGTTATTTGACTTTTCCGTTTCTGGAAATACTCCGTAGATTATATATACTAGTAGTACCCCTGAATTTGTTCAGATCTACTGCAAAGTTAAATTACCCTAAATGATGTATTATACTTTATTGTTCTATACCTATTCCGAAGGAAAAATGCGGAAGCTTTTTATCCTATATGTTAGTACATAAGTTTCAAATTAAAACTCAGTAGGTGTTTCATGACCTACGAAAATCTAGTGGGTTATTTTTGGTTTTAGAAAAGGGCTATAGAATCTTTCCAATTGTGGGTGTACAGGAGAATGTTAAGGATATCCTGGAGAGATAAAGTAAAAAATATGACCATCTTAAGTAGCATGAACAAAAAAGCAGAAGTATCCTATATTTAGAGAAAAAAAGAAAGCTCGAGTACATTGGCCACATCATGAGAAACGCTAAATATGAATTACTGCGGCTTATCATACAAGGCAAAATCCAAGGAATACGGAGTGTGAGCCGCGAACGATACTTGGCTAAAAAATCTACGCCATTGGTTAAACAAAAGTACTCGTTTACTATTCAATGCAGCGGTATCGAAAGTTAAAATTACCTTGATGATCGCAGAACTTCGCGAGAAGATGGCACGTTACGAAGAAGAAGTATAGGATACGCAGATATTTATAACTGAATCACATATTCAACTAGGTTACTGAAAGTAGCATAAGTTTTTGTAGCAACCCTAGCTCAAACGGAGCCGAACAAGGGGCTGAAATTAAAATCATATCTACGTAGTCGAGTCACGCGAAACATTAACTTCACCCCGCAATAAACCGCGCCCTTAAGAGCCTCATTGAGAATTAAAATTTGCCGGCTGATCTCCTCGCTGACGTTTCCTGATGGATTACGAACTTAGCCGCTTGCTTGTTTAATTTCACTTTCGAAATTACACTTATCGTTTATACCGAAATCATATTAAATTCAAGTGACGTTGATGTAGACACATTTCTCGAGTTTTCGTCACCTGTCCGTTTTTGGAAAGCGTTTGAAAGTGTTATATTATTAATTTAAAATATTATTTGATTTGAAGAGACGTGAGTTTTCTGACAGTGGAATTCGTAATTTGTTTTAATAACTTTTGTTTTGATTAAATAAGTTTGGTATTTGCCTGTTTTTAATTGGAATGAGATACATTTATACTACAACTGTCTAACAAAATTTTATTAGTGTCAAACACAAAATCTCAAAATGTGATAATGAGTGAATTAACAATTTTAGAGAAAGAAAAAGTTTGCATAGATGACTATTATAAATACATCCAAAAATTGATCGAATTTGAAATAAAATTTATTAACATTGGATAAAACAACATCTGTTTATTCAGCCAAAATATAAAACATTAATTCGGTCTATGGACATTTCCAAATTTATGTCAAATTCCGACCGTATGGCCTCGACGAAGTCTTGTCTTTATTATATGTAAAACAAAACTAATGAAAATATTTTGCTATAATCCGCTATAAATTGACTTTTGTATTATGGACCTCAGCAAAATAACGCTTATTTCTATAAATTATTTATTATATGTGATTAAAACTAATAAGAAATTAATCTACTATATTAACTTCATTAATTAACTAAGATAAACTATGTGAGAATATGGTGTTATTAAATTAACCGCAAAAGTTGTAAGTCAAATTAGGTTACAGGTGCGTTTACCTTATAATTACATACTTAATTGTGTTATATATTAGTTTATAACAGTATCAATTTACACGCTGTACGAAACGATCCATTTAGTTTATTAATTAAATGTTTAATCATAAATCAAGGAAATTTTTGAATTGAAAAGTTTTGTCTTTGTTCAATAGACGGGCTTTGTGAAACATAAAACTATAATTTGCGACACATAGTTTAATTCTGAGGCTAGTTTCTCTCTGGAACCTTTTGGGTATCCATGGTCCTTTTATGGCATACATTATTGCACCATGTCTTTTATATAACTTCTTATTCATGCCTAAATTACATGAAATTACATCAAAGGTTTATTTTCAGCCAGCGACATCAATTGAGAGCCACAGGATTTCGATTCGAAATATATACCATATTCAATAAATATATGCAATTTTTTGAAAATGAAAATGGTTGGGAGGAATTTTCACCTTTTGTTAGAACTGGTTCAGCACTTTTAAGTTTTACTAGATTAAGCGCTTATACGTTTTATTGCAATTATCATTAGGAGACAGGGTCGTCATATCATCCTTAACTTTAGTTTATCCTATTACTGCAGGAACACTCGTATACGATGCTTCTAAATTGACAATATTGTAAGGTTCAGATAATGCTCAAGATTTTTTTTTATTATTTACAACACAAATATATTATGTCATACCTTAAATTACAGACACGTTAGTACAAATAATGCCCATATGGAATGGTCTCAAGAATGCTGGCAGTTTCCGCGTTAAATCGCGAAGCTGATTCCTTGTGCAAAAAAGGAGCCAGCTTTAATGTCACCTGAAGTGGCAATTAACCGAGGTATAAAAACGGATAAAAAACGAAATTTAGTTAAAATTGCTGAAACAATAGCTATAATAGATTACAATTACTTCGTGGTATCGAATGTCTTTTAAAGAGTAAGTGCTGGCCATACCGTGATATCTGCATCGCCCTAAGTGGATTAAGATGGGATGAGATTGTGCGACAACCGAAACGTTCGGTGTTAGATTGAATCAAATTCAAATTGAGCAATAAAGGCGCCCCAGAATACAATCGGAACACCAAGCGGTTAAAGTCTTTGTAATTTTTTATATATCCCATATGAGACTTTTTGTTATCGTGTTGATGTGTATCCGGCCTCACAGAAGACCAGACGACGTTTCCCGATGCTAGTATAGCTACTGCGCTCTAATCTTCGCGTTTCGTAACCTCGACGATGCTTCTGCGCTCGCTCAATCCGCCCGATGACGCTGTAACCCATTAGGGCTAACATACAGACAATTTGAAAAAAAAACTACTCACTGAAAAAATATTCGAAAATATATTTACCATTTTAGGTAGAAAAATGGTCAAGGCTTTACCCAAGAGATGTTTTCCATTGTAGATACTTCTGTTTTTTCTGTAAAAACTTGCACGCTTAATGACTGATATCATTCCATTATGCGCTGCACGCTGATGAAAAATATCGCGTTGAAATCTGCATAGCTTTGGAGAATTTCTTTTATATCTAACAAAACATCGGAATTCGGATGTGTCTAAGCTACAATCGACCGCTTCAAGAAAGGGAAGGGCCTGAAAGATTATATTTCTCAAATAAATAGCCAAATAAATGTCAGTCAAATAAATAAATAAATAGCAAAAATATTTTTATTTTTTATAAAGTCGAAAACAATTATCTCTAGCTCTTTAAAAATAATTCTTATGACTAACTACATTTAGTTATTACTATCTTTTACAGGGTCAAACAATAGCTATATCCTCGCATTGTTATCATATATGTAATCCTCAGTAGGCTTTTTATATCGTCCTTCCTTTAATAGTTTTTTATAACTGTCTATGTATATATATTTTAATGTATTTGTGAAAATTTTATTATCCTATGTCAAATCTCACGTCACTATGTTCCCATTGTATTAAAAAGTGTATAAAGTTTCTCCACGTGTTAAAATATAAGATGCAAATACAGAATGAATGGTTTTTATGAAATAGTTTTAATGGAGGTTAACTTCTTCTATTGTATTAAATATTAAAGTTATTTTTAGTATTTTAATTAAAATAGATTTATCTAATATTAAAAATTTTAGAGTTTACGTGATTCCGATAAGTGATAAAGATTCCGTTCGGTCAAAATAAAGGTGAATCTATTTCGAAATTGAAACGAAGTGTTTCAGGAGAGTGGATAAAGTGATGAGAACCGGCACATAAATGATGCCGCATGGGAGTTGCTCAAAGTGTCGCCAGTGCTGTAGATTGCGATCGCCCCGTGCCTTGTGCTAAGTGGATTGAAGTGGGAAGCAAGCCGAGACGGTGGGAGTTCCCCCCACTGGGTTGTAGAAGTTGAATTGAGCAATAAACGCTCCCCGCAATGCAATGGAAAACTAAGCCGTACACTAATTTAAGCGCGGTTAACCTTACATTCAGGGTAAGTGTGGTTTGGCTTTTAATTATTGTCGACTTAATTTGCGTTTAAATAAACACAAGAATGTACTAGCATACTATTAAAAGTGATTTATCTAATTAAATTTATAGAAGTAGGCTTTAATTTGCGAAATTTCATAGTACAAAAATTATGATAGAATTAATATGCAAAAGTAATGAAAATATTATTTTGCTGTAATCCTATTACTTTTGTATTATGGACCTCCGCAAAGTAACGCCTAATTCTATAATTTCTATTCGCGTTAAGAAAATCTATGTACCCGTCTCATACCTTATACATGCAGGATTAGTTACCACACATATAACAAGACACCACCACCAACAGCACACTACACAGGCATTACACACATTCACTACGACAATCGCAACGATCGAAAAGCTTTGCGATTTTATCGTAGATTCTATCTCCTGACAATGCTTCGGTCACGGCGAAAGGCGTAAAATACGTAGCCAAATCATTTGACATGTTTATAACATGTTGTGCCCACCCCATTTAGAGTTTGATAAGAGCAGGAGGATGTCTATAATATAAACATCTGATATAAACATATGTCCCGATATACATACAGATGTATTTACCTTCAGGTATATTATTATTTAAATTCAGGATATGAAAGCGTTTTGTCAAAATGTAAACGCATAATGCCGCAAGCGGTGAACTAGCATGAAATATTAAAGCGGTAAATAAAATTCATACAGTTAACCCGAGCAAAGTTAACACAAAGTGACGAGGGTAGATGAAAGTCGCTTGGAACAGCCGCTTTAAGCCAAGAAATCATCACTGCTATTACACAATCTCTGTAATAGGGTTGGCGACGTGAAACTAATTAAGTAAATAATTTATAGAAATAGGCGTTACTTTGCGGAGCTCCATAATACAAAACTAATGAGAATATTATTTTGCTATAATCAGCGATAAAAGAAAATATATGTAATGCAAAATGTAGAGTGTACTATTCGTTCTCATACCTGATACATGCAGAATTTGTAAGAACTCATGCACTACCCGACACCGATGACACAACAATACACAAGCACTGCACACATTCACCACCACAAACCCAACAATTGTTTAGCCCCGTAACCGACACATCGTCAGGAGATAGACTCCACGACAAAAAAAAGCAAGCAAAACCAATATGCCTATATACATAAAGTCTTACATAAAGTCCATTGTACAATGGACTTTATGTAAGACTCTTTTTAATAGTTAGTTTAAATTTTAGGAAAAATTATAACATAACTAGAATTTTGTGAATTTCATTAACTCATCGGCGATGTGTTTAAACACTTATTATAAAGTCCCCCAAAAGCTGTCTGTGGTATGTGATCGATTTTATCGATATCCACTGAACGGAGTTTTTATTGTTTTATTAATAATAAATAGTGCAATTCTTCCGGAAGGTTAAGGTTAGTAGTGCTTTATAGTTGTATCTGAATTGAAATAAAAACACATTGTGACTCATTGATTTTCATTTAAGCGAAGCCGGTGACACAGCTAGTATTTTTATAAACCTTGCTAAGAGTCAACAAGACTGAAATATATTTAGTTAATGATTTCGTTTATATTTTGAGATTTACAGAGTCAATCAATTAACTTAAACTCATTTGGCTTGAAACTTATGATACAAGAAATAAAATATTCAGTAATAGACAACCCTATCGTTACAAAATAACCCTTCTATATTTCGCGCATCTTGTATTCGCCGGATTCTATCTCTGTTTAATTTAAAGTTAAATTTGTAACAATTTGTTCGTAATCGAAGTAAGAGCTAAGCACCTTATTTGAAAGCCTTAATATAATTTTAAATTAAACGTTTTATTATAATTAAGTTGTAATTTTTTTATAGCAGCAATAAATTATTTCTTTAAGTTATAGGTTTTATAGTATTGCTTAGTTGAGTGAGAGTGAGTTAGTATTAGTTAGTAGCAATTGGATGGGAGCCCAATTTTTGGAGTTAAATGAAGTTTAACCTTACTTTCATGTAGTTAGCCACTCTAAATAAATAAATAACTAACATAGTTAAAATGGGCTTTAAGTTAAAATACAAATCAGATTCTAGTATACATAATGCCGTAAAAAACATACACACTCGAATTTTTATACATAGAAACGACCGTTATTATGCAGATGACAAAGTTAATACAATTATTTTACTTGCGTTGTGATTATCTTGCAAATGTTAGATATGTGAGATGTGGCGATTGTTCGCATTGCATATGATTTATTAATACTGCACGTATAAGATGTGAGATTTGTCATATGAAAGCTACATTACATAGCCTTTCGTCCTGGAATATGGGAAATGATTACATCTTATTTTATATTTTTTTTTAACGCAGTAGGTATTGTTAAAATGTATTTTTAATTACGTTGTTTAATGCAACAAAGTTGTGAAAATCAGATATAAGGTTAATAAAAACAAGGTGAATTTAAAGAACTATGAATTAAATAGCTTTGAATTCTTTACCTTGTAATATTAAGTACCTGGGTGATCGAGCCTTCCTCGGTAATTTTTTTTAAGATAAAAAAAATGAAAAATAAAAAAAAATAGTTGAGGAAATGGGGCTGGAACCTAGGTATTTTTATCTCTCTAGACTATCATGACTTGACAAAAATTATGTTTTCAATTCGATAAAACTATTTTTTTTTAAATAAAACCTACCTAGATCAGTTTTTCTCCCCCAAAACCCCCTACCTACAGGAAACTCCTTGGAGTCATTTCCGAGATTCCAAAAAATATATATATGTATACATATATACATACAACATTTACTCATTTAAATATTCAAGATAAATGAACTTTTATTTTGAGAAATTTTGTAATGTTTAAAACTGTATCGAAGTCACAATGAATAAGGCATGAGAACCGACAACCCTATCATTAACAACCCTTTTCTCGGTTCCCAGCATCTTGTATTCGAGCGGTCTCGTCTCCGCTCAGTACATTTGGTGGTTAGGTTTAAAATTCAATTTATAACAATTTGCACGTAATCAGCGAGGGGGCACAAAAATACTTAGAGCCTGTATATTGCTACAAAACCGTTTATTATATTTAGGGCGGTAATGAGATGCGCCATTATGAGCTAAAAAGAAAGAAATATGTAACAAAGACCCCTTTATTGTAAAATAAAATGTGTACTATATACAGTCTTTTACTTCTTAACTAATGGATTTTTTTCTTTTTTAAATACCTATATTATGTTAGTGGCATCCGCGATTTTGTTCGCCCTAACTTAAGCGTTTAAATACCCTCAATAATGCAATGTCTTTTTTTCTGTACCCAAAAGAAAAATGGGATTATAAGCTATTGCCTTTGTGTCGTGTTATGGTGTGTATAAGGTTAAATTGTAGGAAATTTCATATATTCTTCATCATTCATTCTATTGGTCCAGAGTATCAGCCATGACAGTGTAACAGATACATAGTCTTTCTCATTTATAATATTAGTATATAAAAATCGTAGTAGTAATAAAATAGTAGTAGTTTTATTGAGTCTCATCAGATTAAATTCTTAATTCAAAGAATACTATGAAATAACAGTAATTAGAAGATTTATAAATTTAACAATATTCTTTGTAGTGAACAGCATTTCAATTTATTGTCATTTAAATAAATTACTGTAACAAATAGACTGCATAATATAAAATAATATGATTTAATAGTTTAGCTAGAAATTCTAACTGTATTTTATTATCACTCTTTGTATTGGGCAACCGAGAATATCTGTCAACAAGCGTTGCTCGAAGTATTTAGTCTCTAAATTGTAAATTAATTACTTTCTATTTTAACAGTAATAAAATATTCAATTTGTAATTTAATTTAATTAGTTTATTTTAGTCTGTGCGTGTTTTTACGTAAAGTCCTAACCAAGGCGATATCAGTTATAAATAAAACAAAATCGTCGGAACCCCGCGCTTCCTACATCACTTGTCACAATAAAAATTCAAATAACTTGTGCTCGCGCTCTTTGTTGTCTTTTTAAAAACGTTTTTAATATTCCTCCATCGTCTTTGCCCGCTCTATGGCAATTTCGCCTTGTTTTAAAGCAGACAAATTGAGCTTTTTTTTGTTTATACAAGTTGAGAGCAGTTGGAGCGTGGGTAATCTCTTTTACGTTTGTTGGATTTGAGGGTATTCTTTTTCATTCGTTTCGTCAACGCTTCCTTCTGTTTGTCCACATTATTTCATTGCTTTGCTTGAAGCGAGAATTCTTCATGGACGAGCGGGCGCTCACTATGCGTGTAAATTTTTAAACTTACTAATGTTTCCCATTATTTTTCTTTTTGCGTCTGCTTCTTTTATTCGCTCCCCTTTGTAGGTATCAGGGCATTTCGTTTGGATTTGTTTCTGCCTTTCGAATGAGACTTCTAAATATTGTTACGAATTAATCAAATTCTTTAGCTTCAACATCATTAAAATCATATTTTGAAAAAATGAAAAAGTAAAGCAGCATAGACTAAAACTTTCCCTGTCAAAATATTATTTAATGATTTAGTGAAAGAAAAGGATTTTTATTTATTAAGTGTAAGTGAATAATAAAGGCGGCTAAGTTGACCAGTCTCATTTCTAACCATTCCTTCTTTTGACAGTATTTTATACGGGACAAAGACTCGAGGTGGCGTCTAATATTCTTTTAAAAATCAAATACATTAAAAATTTAATAATAATTTCTCAGGATTATATTGTGGATTAAGAATTAATTCATAATTAATTAAGATAGAAGAATAGTAATTTATAAATATATTATAAGGAATATTCTATTCTATTTATGCTCTAGTTCTATATATTTATATTCTAGACTTCGATGATAACGTTTGTAATGAGATATAAATAGTTTTTGAGCTCACTATTCAATTGCAAGACACGAACAGTTCTAAAGTATGTGTTAATTATTCGCTGATTAAATGACAATTAGCGAGTTCAATACAAGAACTAATAACATGAGTGTTCCCTAATTCAGAGCAGACGCTTATTACCATTACAAGCCATCCTAACAAGACTCTTGGGTCGCAAACACGACTAATTTAAACTATCACTCTCTCTTTAAATTCAGTACTCAGTTGATATTATGTTGTTGGTTAATGACAAGTTGTATACATTCAATAACTAATTGATTGAAATCGTCAGCTTCATTGCATTACAAACCTTATCTTCCTTAACTGTAATTGCTTGTAACATAATACTAATATCATAAATTCTAAAATCTGTCTATCTGTCTCATATTAATAACAATTGATTCGCTGAACCAATATTTACGAAATTTGGCTTAGTTGAGACTTATATAACGGATAAACGCGGCAACTTAAAGAAAGAATTTCAAACCTCGTAATCAATAAAATTGTAAAGATGTAGACTAATAACTGAATATTTTCCAAGACAGTTAAATGTTTTAATAAAGCAAACATATGTAACCGCATTAATTGAAAAGCAATTCGAGTAAAGGGAATTCGAATAACTGGAAGAGACATCAACTCGAACTCAGAAAGATTCATATAAAACAAGCTCCTTAAACCACGTTATTAATGCAGGGGACAGCGACCGGCCAAAGGACACGCGCGGCAAAAAGACTAAAACCAAAACACAATTTAAGAGAGAATTCTTAAAGAGCGAAGACGCTGCGAAAAAAGATAATTTGGACGTTTTCGCCCCGGGGCCCGCGTTTGTCTTTGCTATTGCGAACTTTTGTTTCGCTCACTTTTATGAATTATTTTCAGTTGTTTTCATCACTGGCAAATTCAGGAGCTACGGACGAAGTTTCATGAACTGCATTAGGGCGTTGTTTTAAAATAGAAAGGAAATTATGCAGTGTATAAATCTTAATAACTTCTAAAGTCTATTTTTAGTATTTTTTAATTTTATCTGCTTAAGTTTATATTTTGGTATGCTATGTGCACTATATATTACGAGACATTGTTAAATTTATTTATATATATGTTTATCTTTTTATATATTATGTTCTGGTTACAGTGTGTACCTCTTAAAACTACTCCAATATTACGGCATTGGAAAACATTCTACCTTAGATTGAATTTGTACGTCTTTACACAATAACTGTGATCAATGTTTGCATATATGCTTAACTTTTACAAGTTTCGAAGTATATAAGCCAATTTTACGGTGTCGATTGCAGTAGTCGGTGTGTTAATTGTAAAAATTAACTGATCATCAACAACTAATCATTTTTCCTCTCGTATAAAAAAATAACTTAAAACGTCACCGAAAAAAGTGTGTTAGCTGGTATAAATCCGGAGCAAGAATGCAGACAAAAACCAGTAGGTATTGTATTTCGTATATGGCAACCCCTTCCATGTTCCCTCGCTGTATCTTATCAAATGTAAACACTCGTCCGGGCCATTGGGCGCGAAATGCGCGCTATTATTTTTATTTCCACACATCTCTCGCTAGAATGGATCATTTGACTTGGTTCTTTGTTTTTACGTCACGGATATTAACTCTGATAGATTTTCCATCTTGATAATAAAAGTGATAATGTACTTCTGTTTTTATATTAAGTGTAATTTCATATTTAGTACCCAATAGGAGTTCGCGTTGAATTCACAACTATAATTTGTAAGTTTCTTTTTTTTGGAATACTAGCTGTTAAGCTGTTACCCGCAACTTCGTGTGTGTGTGATTGGTCGATAATAGATGGCGCTTTTCAATGTCATCCTATTACTGTAGAATTAATAGGATTTCTATAGCCTATATGTTACCTCGGTGTATAAGAAATAATTGTGCTAAATTTAATTGATGTTGGTTCAGCGGATTCGCCGTGAAAGAATAACAAATATACATCCATACTCATAAACTTTCGCATTTATAATGTAAGTAGGATAGGAGGTAGGATAGTCAGTTTGTTATATTATTTGTTGTAGTAGTGTTCACTAAAGTTAATTGTTACTAAGATTAAAGAATAGCCACTCAAAAAAGACCCAGACTATATATTTTACGTAATGAAAGGTGAAATCTTTATGTACTAGAAATTCGACGTTCAAAATGATTTCAATAACATTCTAACATTTTAAGATAGCCGCGGCCTATGTATTCTAATAATGAATTTGATTAACTGCTAAAGCGTAGTGTTGCCATCATGAAAAATGCTAAAAGACGAAAAGTTTGGTATAAACTTCTTGGTTTCATCATAGTGACATAAAAATACGCATTACATAAAAAATTAGGCAGTTATAAAAATAAATTTGTAGATTTTTTTATGGTGCAACATACGACAGAAGATCATAACATACTGTTAGCGGCCTATATATTCCGTGGGGCCCGTAAAAACGTAATAAAAAACGAATAAATCCGGACCCCTAAACTCCCCTATGTCGCTTCCTCTATTATTATTATGAACACCGAAATATTGCGTCGCTTCTCGTAAGATCTGAAGAACTAATTTTTAAGATATTTTTCCTGGACATCTTATCCCGTGTAGATTATTAGAAATTTCAATTTCATTAAGTAAAAATATGCTTTAATTATATTTCTGTAATGGTTTAAAGGAGAAGAATAATAATTATAAAAATCTAATTTTTATAGTAGCGATATTTTTAATGAATAATGAGAAAGACGTAAAAAAATGAATTTTGGTTCCGGATAAACACATTAAACTACTAATCTATACTTATATATAAAGCTGAAGAGTTTGTTTGTTTGATTGATTGTTTGAACGCGTGAATCTAAAAAACGACTAGACCGATTTGGAAATTTATTTGAGTGTAAGATAGTCCATTTATCGATGAACGGGTAAGCGTTAAGTTTGGTTTAAAATGAAAAAAAACGTTACATGCCGTGCTGTGAATTTTTCTAAGCAAACAAACACTTTAAAGATACGTTTCCGTGTAATAATCTAACTTTTGATAAATTTCCCAAAATTGGGTCGAAACTATCCATTACACATCTTATTTGTCAGCTCATTATATAATAATTGTCTACACGAATAATTAATATTTAATAATACCATATTGCCTATGGAACAGGAAATAAAGTGAATCCCGTATCCCGAGAGGCAATTCTGTGTTCTACTTAAATTTGTTCATAAATAGATAATAAAGGGTGGCGAGCGAAGTTTGCAGCGGTTTACTAAACTGCTTTATTTGATAAAGATTGAGAAGCCAAGACGGCAAACTTTGCGACCATGAGTGAACCACGAACGTCTGCGCAATCCCCCAAAACCTCCCCTCGTTAAAACATCACAATCTATTTTTATCTCTATCCTTATAACATTATAATCTACATTTGCATAAACAAATTTTACTTATAGTTGTTGCGGTGTGACGTACAAATAAGTCAAGTGAAATACCTGGCAGATTCAAAGTTGAATGGATATTATTTTCCTATCGTTGAGTGTAAGCTGAGTCGATATTACTTTTTTGGTTACATTATATTGTCAACAATATGACACGTGTTATATTTCATGCATACGCTATATGATTTTTTTAAGTATCGAGAAAATATAGTTACAGGTATGAATAATGTATTCTATGGGTACCGCGCTGCGCCGAAAATTGCGCTTTTTATTGAAAGAAAACATTGCTAAAAAAGTTACGTCCGCGGCGATTTTATGGGATATATGTAACCTGAAATCGGCATTGGATCTAAGCTACAAACTTCTCTAACTTAACTTTTAAATGAGAAGAAAGTTGGACGTTCACTGGTAGATATAGGTTTTTTATGCGATGTCCATGCCTTGTATATCCGCGGTGATTTTATGGGATATATGTTACCTGAAATCGGCATTGGATCTAAGCTGCAAGCTTCTCTAATTTAACTTTTTAAATCAGAAGAAAGTTGGACGTCCACTGGTAGGTTATTTATGCGATGTCCAAGCCACATTAACCGTATATATTCCAAAAAATCGGTTCAGATCATCTTTCCTTATGCCAAGGTGTGGAATTCCCTTCCTACATCGATCTTCCCGGATTCCTACGATTTGAATCCCTTAAAAAAAAGAGTGAATAGACATTGGCAAACGCGATCCACCTTAGGCTGCTACGTTCCTTCAGGCGCGATCTTAGCCAGGCGCTGGCTTTATAAAGTAAAATAAAACCTTAATAAGGCCTACTCCTACCTATTGGGGTACTTGAAACCTACCTATTGGGGTACTTCAAACCTCTCTCCAACACTGTTAACACTGCATTATTCCTTTCAGATGGAAGAATGGAATTATAATCTTAAATGGAATACGCAATGAAAGTAATCTTAATATTATACAATACAAAAAAAACAGCAAGAACATCTACCAATACTTTTTAATTAATTTAAGTGGTGGTTTCATAGTGAGGGGCGATCAGGCAGTATTTTGAAATAGCCGTACTCGTATATTTTGGCCCACCGCATTGTGTTTTGTAGCTGGAGGTAGACAATTTTATTTTCCGCTTTTTGGGTAATCAATAGGGGAAACCCGACGCCCCTTAACGACCGAACAGAGATCGTTATGGAATCGACGTGTACGCTACAAGATTTTTGAGAGCAGAAAAAAGGTTTACAAATTGGCAAGTATATAAATTATCATTGCTCCATATTTTTATTACTAGGTATATCTTTAATATTATATATTATCTTTTTTTTAATTTTTTTTATTTACAGCAATAATGTACAAGTTATATCTATCTTTAATTAATTACACGCTAGGACTATACAAATCATGCCCACGTGGAATTGTCCCAAGAATGCTGGCAGCGTTTCCGCGCTAAATCGCTAAGCTGATTTTTTGTGCGAAAAAGGAGCCAGCCCTCTTGTCACCTGAAGAGGCAATTAACCGAGGTTATCTTATTGTATTCTTCTTATTCTTATTCATCCGATAGTGTTATTATTGTATGGTATGTTAATAACGTATTAATAAACGTTATTTAAATCCTTTATTTTGTATATATCCAGAATTAAATTAAAATTAAATTAAAATTTTATTTAAGAAATTACAATTTTGTAACTCTTTCTAGTGTAATACAGGAACGAGGCACGATATTATATGGAGAGACATGAAAGTTAACTTGTTGTTTGTAATGTATTGCAGATTTATTAAATTAACTTAAACTTTTATATTGGCTTGTTATAAACTTAGGACAATATAAAGTTCAAAGTATCATTTATTCAAATAAACTTGTAAACAAGTGCTTTTGAAACGTCAACTCTATTGCTGGTTTGGAAAGCTCCTCCTACCAAGTTTCTCTTTGCTTGGTCTCTCTTTGGATGCTCTTTTAATAATATGAAAGAAAATATTTTTTATACTACTCTAATGGCAAAGCTAATTTTTTTTTTAATTTTATTACAGAATTTTATACCCAATATAATTATATTATATAAATAAATATTTGAACAAATAATATCTCCATAGATTCTATGTTATAATATAATTGAATATTCATTCAAACAACGAGCAGGTATCTGAGAAAAGAAAATATCTTGTAAATGATTTTGTTTGTTGGGACGTGATTTCTTTTTCACTGACCTATGTATATTTCAAAAATACGAATAATGTGTCTAATATGCTGTTATAAGTGATCTCCGTAAGAGTCACCAATCATCAGTCAAATAATCACAGATACGCTAAAAGGAGAATAAACAAACACATTTATAATATTAGTTTGGCTGATTTTGTGGTAACAACAAGTCAGTCACTGTCAGGGCTATTGGTCTGGAAAAATCCTACTAATATTATAAATGCGAAAGTTTGTGTATATGGATGTATGTTTGTTACTCTTTCACTGCGAATTCGCTGAACCAATGTCGATAAAATTTAGGACAGTTATTCCTTATACACCGGAATAACATATAGACTTTAGAAATCCTGTTAATTCTACAGGAATAGGATGACATTGAAAAGCGCCAACTATTATCGACCTACGCTGTCATACGATAACAGTCCACGCGAACGAAGTCGCGGGTAAAGTCGCGACTAGTTATTCATACATTACAAATTATAATAGAAAGGACTTTATTTTGTGATTGCATACACAAAAATCCCATCAAAGTGAAAAAAAAAATATCCGTTTTAACACCTCGGTTAATTGCCTCTTCAGGTGACAAGAAGGCCGGCTCCTTTTTCCTTCCTCTTTTCGCACAAAGAATCAGCTTAGCGATTCAGCGCGGAAACGCTGCCAACATTCTTGGGACCATTCCACGTGGGCATGACTTGTATAGTCCTAGCGTGTAAGTAATTTAAGATAGATATAACTTTTACATTTTTGCTGTAAACAAATATTAAAAAAATCCCATTACATTTTAAATATGATACCAAAGACATTCCAACAGGAATTTAGAATCGCAAAAGCATTACTCATCATCGTGTAAGAAAAGCGAAAGACAAGGGAGGAAACATTATTGCGTGAACGGGAACGTTGAAAACTGATAAATTATTTCCAACGATTGGAGGTTTATGGTTTCCTGGCCAATAGATTTGTAACGTCGATAACAATTGGAATGAAAGCGACCGGCAGACCGTCTCGAGAGGATGATTGAGTCGGAAAATAGGTCCCGCTGAACGCACTCTGCAGATTTACCGAACGTATTTGTGGAGGCTTACAGCCCACAGTTCTCGTCGGGGGACAGTTATATTTATGCTCAAAAGTTAAAGAAATTCAAGTTCAAAATCTTGAATTTTGAGTTTTCTTCTTGAGATATAGTTTTCATATATAGTATGTACTACTATATATGACTACTACTACTATATACTATACTAGATATGACCGTCTACTCTATACTATACTATCTACTATACTAGGTATGAACGTTTCATGAAAAAAATTTGTATTACAAAAAAGAGCCATACGTGGTATTTACGATTTAAGGCCGCGTGATTTGCTCTAGGAAAAGTTTAAGGCAATAGGTATTCTGCATTGGCTTCACAGTATATTTTAAGCAATTTAATTTTTATACATAAAATATAAAGCATTATGTGTAAATATAAAGCGCGATGTATATAATAGAAGAATTAGGAACCGACATAAGCTTGCGGCTCCTGCTTTGTGCCTTGGAAAAGTACGCAAGTCGTTCGGGTATAAGATTATATAATAAAATTCCACAATCAATTTTAGCTTTGCCATTACAGCAGTTTAAAACATTATTAAGAAAGAGGCTAATACTGAAAGTCAACTATACTGATGAGGATTACTAAGAGTATAACGGGTGGACATAGCTACTCCTCGACCCTGTACAAGACAGTAATGACTAAATGTAACTAGTTTAAAAGTTTAAAAGTAGTTTAAAAGTTAGTTTAAAATAATTTGGAAAAGAGCAACCGCCGAGTTTCTTGCTGACTCTTCTCGGTAGTGTTAGCTTTCCGAACTAGCAGAAGAGTTGACAATTCATTTACAAGTTTACTTGAATAAAGAATATTTTAAATTTATAATTTAAACATGAGGTGTCAAATTAGTACGAATATTATAGTAATTGCAAAAACAAGCTTATGCAACAATTAAATCAAAAGCAGTAACCACTAGATGATATTTACCCATGCGAAGCCAGGACAGGTCGCTAGTATTACCACTTGCTTATTGGGTTTTTTAGTTTTATAGATTTAACTTGATAACTCCCCAGACGAACTCTGCGATAAGGTTATTCAATTTCAAGTCATACATATTTCATTTGTCTCTCTTCTTTGCCTCAGGCGAGTTTATTATGAAAATTATTACGAGAAAGTATCTATAAATGTTCTTGTAGAATTTTTGTATTAATTGAACTTCTTATGTTTTAGTACCACCCTCATTTCTTACCGAGGTGTCTTAAAAGGCGACTAAGGTAAGTCGACCGGCCGTGTGGTATCTGCTGGGTAGAATAGACCACTCATTTCTTACCGAGGTGTCCTAAAAGGCGACTAAGGTAAGTTGACCAACCGTGTGGTGTCCGCTTGAGTAAAATAGACCACCCTCTTTCTTACCGAGCTGTCGTAAAATATGACTAAGGTAAGTTGACCTATCGTGTGGTATTCGGTTAAGTAGAATAGACCACACTCTTTCTCACCGTGTTGTAAAAAGCGACTGACGTATGTTGATGTTAAGCAAGTGGCCGGTCGTAAAATACGTAGCCAAATCATGCGACAACATGTTTATAACTTGTTGTGCCGATCCCACTTAGAGTGGGATAAGAGAAGGAAGATGATGAATAGAGTAATAAATTACGAACAATCTTTAGAATAATAAAAACTATTCTTCACAAAGTTTTCTTCACCGTATACTTGAAAATCAAACTGGTATAGGACAAAAAGACAAATCGTTATGCATTTGTTATTTTTTTTTTTCGATTGTATTGCCAATATTGTATAACCGAAGTATATTTTCCAATTTTCCACCCTTTCCATTGACCAGTAAATTTTGATACTAGACTGAATGCAGTATCGGGTTTTTGTGCGACAATAATTTTCAATTGACCAGTTTTTGTCGGTTCCCGGTTTCCGGGTGGGCTTACGGGAACAAACTATCGGGATTAAACCAAAAATCATGAATAGGATTGGATGGGATTGAGTAGAAAGATCGTCTGCGTTTGTCTTTATTGGCTAAAAATGAAAAACCAGAAATAAGAGAGAAAACAGAGGGAAAATTCATAAATATTCTCGATGAAAAGTGGCATGACAAAGAGAGTATTAAAGAGAAGCTGATACAAAAAGCCTACTATACTGTTTAGGAATATTTAGATGATAAGAATGCGTGGATATAGCTACTGTCCGATTCTGTACAAGATAGTAATGACATAATGTAACTAGTTATAAATATTATGTTGAAAAGAGCAACTGCCGAGTTTTTTTCTGGCTCTTCTTGGTAGGAACAGCTTACTGAACCAGCAGTAGAATTAACGATTCAAAAGCACTTGTTTAAAAGTTAATTTGAATAAATAAAATTTTGAGTTTGTGTTTGAAAGTAAGATAAGCTTTTGATAAGGGTTTAGGTTAATAGTATATTGTAAATTTGTTTTTGTTTGTCTGGAATTATCTCCGGCTAAACCGATTTTGATGGGACTTTAATTTGAAGATAGAGGAGATTATGTATATGTGTGAGCAGTCTATTTATCCTAAAACTTCCATAGGATCGGGATTTACGCGGGAAAAACTATGCGACACCTAGTAGTTTAATAAAAAAATAAGCAACACCACCGTAATTAATTCAGCAACACCAATCCACTAATGAGTCGGACAAAAATAAGCTATAAAAGGCACAAAGCTATTAACACATTAGAATAGAGACGTACTAAATTTATTAAGACAATATATGTTTTATGGCGTCTATGTAAGGTGTAAATTAGTTTAATGGGGGCAATCTGTAAGCTAATTCGGCCAACGTGATTTGGGTCTTGTTTACATGTAATAAAGTTTAAAGTAGAAAGGCGCACGGTAAGTTGGCCATAATGAATGAAAATAGTGACGTATGATAAATGGCGGGCGCGGTCGCGAATTGAAGTAGATTAGCCGCGAAACTGTTTTGGAAATGTTTTAGCTTTGTTAACGAAAATACAACTTTTATAACACTATTTTCCCCCTCTTTCATGAATAATATTTGTTGGTCTTCTGTTTTAGTTCATTAATCATATAGTTTGACTCAGTCTACAATGTTTAGTTTCAAATTGAAATTTCAAATTCAAAATAGTCTTTTTTCAAGTAAACTTGTAAACAAGTGTTTTGAATCGTCAACTCTATTGTTGCCACGGAAAGCTGTTCCTACCGAAAAGAGCCAGCAAGAAACTAAGCGACTGCTCTTTTCAAAATATAATTCTTATTACTAGTTACATTTAGTCATTACTTTTCCAAATTATTTTTATAACTAGTTAAATTGAGTCATTACTGTCTTGTACAGGGTCGAAGAATAGCTATATCAACGCATTCTTATCATCTAAGTAACCCTTAACAGTAAGTAAGTACTAGTTATTGTATTAAAATCTTTGCGTGTCAAAATCGTTTAAATAATGAAATCCTAATTAGCTTATGTTAAAATTTTTATATTTATTGTTATGTAGGTAATTATAATAATACCTGGAGATTTTTTACAAATGCATAAATGTTTTTACTGAAACGTCAAATTAAAAAAAAAAGTTAAATAAGATACATAACTAAGAAATGAAGTTTCTAATAAGCCGTCGCTATCATAAATAAACAAGCATATGGAGAAGTTGTTCAATATTATTTAACAGACCTTTAATTTTAAGGATTTTTGTCCACAAACGTCACATGTAACCAAATAATATCACTACAGAAGGTAGGTGGTTTAATACCATATGTATGTAAAATATACACCAGCCAGTTAATAAAATAGATGCAATTCAGGAAAAATACTATACCTAATTTTATATACAACGTGGTAGGAATAAATAATAAAAAACTAGAACAATAATACATGACCTAATAATAATAAACAGTGTTATAACACCACCATTAACTTCACTACAATATAAAGTGAAACAAACAGCGTACTAAGTGGCGAACAATTTTAAAGATATATTGTTTTAATAAAAGCTCGCGTGGCCGATACTCGGCGCGCCCACAGTGTAAGCATACATTTTACTGCTAATTTAATTAATTGTTTCATTTCCCCACACACTGGCAACATTGCCTCCCCATTCCGTCCTGCAACGCAATGCGGCCAACTTAACAGCGACGATATTTTCCACTTAAGCACAGACCCAACAAATCGACCACGTTATAGCTTCGACTATCTCAGGCAGACAATATAACTAATTTGTTGTACCCGCAATTTTATACGCGTTAACTTTTGTTTTTTATTACAGTTCTGAGAATATATAATTCTCAGAACTGTAATGTTTTATACTGTTCACAAAAAAGAAAACTATAAAAAAAATTATACTATATTTTAGTTCTATATAAAAGCTTCAATTGTACCAATTATTTATATTGAAAGAAAGAAACAAACAAACAAACACATTTATTCATCTGTGCACTATACTCGGTTGCTACAAACTAATAGATAAAAGCTTACAACTAAATAAGTATAAGGTGTTTAATATAATAACAAAAAAATAAATAAAAAGTAATGAAAAAAAAATAATAAATATGCAACCGCATATAGCTAAAGTGGATTAAACTTGAAAGCCTAACGCACAGACATAAAGACTTAGACATTGATAATATTAGTATTTACCTAATGTACATTACATTAACGGAAATTATTTCGATCCGTATAAAATAGTTAGGAATTCTGTTAATAATAAAAAAACATTATTCTGTTTTTAAAATAATTGTAACCGTGTATTTGTCATTATGAATATCTAATTTAGTATTTATACTTAAAGAAGAAAAATATCATATATATTCTATATATCATATATATTTTTATTACAGAGCTATTGACCTGCATTTAGCAGCATGTATTCTGACATCATAAAACTATTAGTTTTACAACAATGCAACGCAATGTTTCATCCCACTCGAAAAATATACATATAAAACCGTTACAGAAAACATATTCATAACATACCATTACGACATTATAATTTTATTTTTAATTTATAATAAATATATTACCTGCCTATCTCTTCAACTCACAGGAAACTTGAAGCGTCGCTACAACTTATAATTTCTTACATTTTTGTTACGAGTACTTGCAGAACGAAGTTTACAAGAGTTTCCAAACACCCTACTAAACTCATTTATTTCCAAATAATTTTTAAAAAACCGTAATAGATGTCACCTGTACCCATATTTCCCGTAAACAACTTTGGCAATTTAACTTTATTTGTATCGGCACAATATTTGGGACTTAAATAACTTCTCGTAAAGTACTTAAGAAGTCCTTAAATATTGTGTGCGAAATGAAAAAACAAGATAACTGATTACGCAAGAATGTTATCTGACTCGTTTTCGGGGGGATCGAAAGGGGAAGGGAGGCGTAGTGAAAAGAGATCCGCCTGAAGCCGGATTATTGAATTATCAACAAAACATCGTACGCCCGAGAGCCTCCGCTTTCTAATTGCTTCCTACTCACTTCAGTATCATCTCAAAATCGGATGAGATTCGATGAGTAATCGATCGTTTTAATTGCAGGCACCTCGATTTGTTTGCTCTGTAAATAATAACAGCACAGAAATACAGATAAGCGGAAGCTTTAAAACCGATGGAGTCTTTTTATTAATTCTATCTTCATATGGAGGTGAATTATTCGTCTTGACATATGACTCTTTAAAGTCAAATAAATATTAGTGACCAAAAGTTTGTCATGGAAAAAGACTTGTTATTTTGATTGCGACGACATATTTATTTTTCATTTGTCTATCACTTATGTTTGTACTTTATAGCTGTCATAGCGAAATGGTGTGATTAATTGTCCAATTTGATTCCGCGGTATATCTCCAGGTTGAAGCTTTAAGCACTAATGAGTTTTTTTTTTCATAAAATATGGCTTTTAACACATATTTTTTGGTAAAGTGAATTATCGAAAGGAAATTGCATCTTCCTCGAAAATTCCTGGGATTAACATATACCAGGAATTTTCCACTCTTGTCACTTGTTATTTCTAGCACTTGTCAATCCTCATAGGAACAGCGTGGTGGGTCTAAGCTTCGACTCTTCTCTCTAAAATAGCAATATGAAAGTAAAAAAATATATCAATAGTCTATAAATATGCAGGTAGCTGAATAACAAATTTAACATATATCTCGTAAAAGATAAGGCTAGGATTATTTTTATATATATATACTCTATATTCTAAATTATATTAGTTATAGATATATAACGACATTGCTTATGTTATATGCCTGTGACGTTATGACACATCCCAACTAGAATCTATGAGATTTTAGTATAGGCCGGTTTGCCGTAGATAACCGGGAATTCTGGAGTTTTAGGCAAGGGCCGACAGAAAGGCCAATCCGATATACGTTCGGAAATTAAAAGCAGGCCATGCGTACTGGTATTGTGGAGGCGGCCCACGTTTTATTGTTACCGATTTGTCTGCACGGAAAAACACAAATGGCGCAGAGAGGGCTTAAGCTCTTTGTTAATCGAACGCGTCGATGTTAACGATAACCCTGCGGTCTCTACGACCGATCTCGTTGAGTGAATCGTAAGGAATGCTCACGATCTTATCACGTGTCCAATATAGGAGAAAGCTGTAAAGTAGTATATAAACATACCTTTTTTTCTACGTATTTGTTTCAAAAGAGCAACCGCCGAGTTTCTTGCTGATTCTACTCGGTAGGAGCAATTTTTTTAAAACAGCAGTAGAGTTGTTAAAATAGTTTATTAAAGTATATTTTGAATTTAAATTTAAACACAGTTTGCGGCTCCTAAACTGAAAAATAAGCTACTTCATCGCTATCGCTTAATTTTCTAAGCATGTAAATGTTGGCGTTAGGAAGATGCAAAACGTGGCATGTTGAAATTTTTACAATAAATACTACGCCATGGTGTAGCAATGCTAGAACAAAAAAAAAAAACCTAAACGGTAATTTACATTAGTTGATTTTTGAAGTGCAAAAGCTTTGTAAGATCTTTTTTTATACGCACGTAGTTAAATTAGTTTAAGTTTTCTCTGGGACTATATTTTTCCGAATACAAAGTAAAGCTTTGCGTTATTCGTGGTTTAGACTTATTTATAAGCAATATTTAATACTCATCTCTCTAGCAGTTAGAGAGTTAAATCGGTACAAACACATTTCGCTGTTATAATATTTGTAGTATTTCTTAAAACAACATACATTTGTATACGACAAACCACATTACAAGACTAACAAAATAACATGACTTCACTCTCAACACACTAAAATATTAAAACGATGAAGTCGCCAGTGTTGCTAGGATGTCACACCCCCCAGAAGGAACTCGTGTGAGAAATAGCTTCGAATATTTCCCGACTATCCGGCGGATCCTTGTCCCTATTTCCACGGGATCGCGTCGAAATGACAACAGATTTAGGGTAAGCGTGAAGCGAGGTGTAAAATGTATCCGAGCGAGCTACGCCTTATATGACATTCTTTTGCACCTCGTATAATGTAAGCGACGAGGCGATTCCGTAATCTGCCTTTTATTAAAAACATGTCGAATCGGGAGCGTCACGGCGATACTAAAGCTTATGTTCTTGGCTAGAAGAAATTTTTCGCAAATTTGAAAAAGCCTTTCTTACTTGAAAATTGTATGAGAGTATCCTGTAAAATTTTAAATCAGCGATATGCAGAGAAACATCAATTATCAATCTTCTGGTTTCTGGTTGGCCATCTTTGACTGGCCCGTTGGCGCAGTGGGTAGTGATCCTGCCTTCAGCTCCGTGGGTCGCGGGTTCGATTCCCGCCGAGGGCCAACATTTTCTATAAATGAGCTATTTTGAGCCTGGGTGTATATTTGTATTTAAGAATGTATTTAAAAAATATATAAGTATATATTCACCAGTTGTCTGTCTAAAATAACACGAGTATTAAGTTACTTACTTTGGGGACGGACGACCGTGTGTGTAAGTGTCATATATATTTATATTTATTAGTATTATCATTCTTACATTTGGCAAAATAAATGACCTAAAGTTTACACATCACTGTATTCAAGTGATTTTTTCTGGACACATCACCATCATCCTCCTGTCCTTATCCCACTTTAAGTGGGGTCAGCACAACATGTTATAAAAATGTTGTCACATGATTTGGCTACGTATTTTACGATCGGCCGCCTGCCTGTCGTCAACTTACCTTAGTCGTATTTTACGGTACGGTAAAAAAGAGGTCTATTCAACTCAACCGGATACCACATGGTGTGTCAACTCACCTTAGTTGCCTTTTACGACATCTGGGTAAGAAAGACGGTGGCCTACTCTATTCAGACGGATACTACACGGCGGGTCGACTAACATGAGTCGCCTTTAACGAAACCTCTGTACGAAATTAGGGTGATCGATTCTACTCAGCTGGACAGCACACGGCGATTTGTCTGGACATATATTGAGATAGTGTACTATGTAAACTCTTGTATATGTTGTATTTATGTATGGCACTAAAAAGGTGAAAATTGTAAATTTCGTAGTTCCTAGGAAACCGACTGATTTTTAACTATACATTAGTTTGTGTAATTTCTAGTTGTATTGTCTAACAATTTATGATGTCTACACTTTGTTTATGACAATTTAACTGTTGCTAAGTAATGTCATTTTACTGATTCAAATAGGCTTGTAAGCACCAAATTATTTAAGAATGTCAAATCTATATTGGTTAGCTTTTAATAGATCCACATCCAGCAGTGAATGTTTAGATATAAGTGACAGCGAACACAGTCATCAATAAAAATAGCTTTCTCTGAAAAATATTTCTGAGTCGTAAATGTGACGACCCTTGCAAATATTACATGCCAGTATAATACCTGCTAAATCCACTTTTTGTGACAAATTGTGGTAATCTCTAAGTGACGAAAGGGCGCCTTTATTGTGAAGTTATTCATTGCGAAACGAGGACAGATTTGCATTTAACGGTAAGTTGCTCGATTGATCATTTACCGGAACTTTTGTGTATATATTTAAATAGGAAATAGTTGCCTGCAGCTCCAGAGGTCGCGGGTTCGATTCCCACTAAAGATCAACGAAGATCAATGTTATAAGTTGGTCATTTTATTGGTTCTACGAGTCTGTATTTAGGCATTTTTAGAAAATATATACTTATATAGTACCAATTGACTGTCCAAAGTATTAAATTACTTACTTTAGGGACAGACGACCGTGTGTGTAATTTTCTCATACATTTACTTATTTATAATGTCATTTATTTTAATTTTATTAAAATATAAAAAAAATACAATTAAAAAAAGAAAGAATGCGCCCATGACTTCTGCGACTTTTTTAGTCTGCCCGTTCCCCATTAAGCTAGTGCAACTGCTTGACGGCAAAATTAGGCTTTGCATTCTATTTCTATTTTAGCTGTCTCTTTAGTGGAGAGCTCTCCCTCTTAAAAGAGGGATAAAACGATTTTTTTAATGAAACTTAGCTAGATTTATCGCCCCGAAAACCCTCTACATATTCACCCTCTATTTCATGAAAATCATTGAAGCCGTTTTCGAAATTCAAAATATATGTATGTGTATTTATATTATATAAACACACAAGATTAAGTCATTAAAGATAAAGATTAATTACATTTATGTTTGCATTGTTTATAGAAAGTTTTATATACTCACAGAGGTATATGCAAATTTCAAAAACACCCAAACAACGAGAAGGATCACGACACGTGTAATTAGCTGTAATTCGAACTTGCTAACTTCTGTAATACGAAGCCTAATTAAATATTACGGCCATATTGTCACCACAAGCACGCCGTTAATTAATGCTTCCAATGTTTTATAGGTTACTAAAACTTTTAGTTTGTTTTTCTTATTAACTAAAAGCTCTATATAAAAAATTATGTTTCTTCTGTACGCATTTATGTACTGGTTATCTGATTGTGGAACCTGCATAACTCTGAAACTTCCTTGGCTGTGTTTAACCTAACATCCGCATTGATACTGCGTGGTGGATCCTTTAATCAGTAGATACGGCCTGTTACTGTCCCAGAGCTGGGGATAGGCCTTCTCTATCCTTCTTTTAACGGCTGGAGCTTAGATTCACAACGCTGCTCCAATGCGGTTTGGTAGGTTACACACATCTGTTGATTTTCTAGAGATATGCAGGTTACCTTATAAGAAAAGGTGGATGGATTGCGTGATAAATGATATGCATATTAAGGGATGGCACCAGAGTTGACGAGTGATAAAGGAGAATGGAAGAAGAAGACATATTGTGCCGACCCCACTTAGAATGGGATAATGGTAAGAGAATAATGATGCAGGTTACCTTACAATGTTTTCTTACACAGAAAAAGCGAGTGATTAATTGTAGATATTTCATAAAAATTAAGATTAAATTTTTTTTTGTAATAAAACTTATGTAGTTTCATTACAAAAAAAAATAGTGCCTGTACGGGTTTGAACCCATATCCTCATAGAGAGAGAGACACACACGGTCTCTCTGCTGCAAGCTGTGTCACTAGTTGTGTAGCTTTTAATTAGTGTAATAATATTTGGTATAAAATGATCGGTAGATAATACATAATTCAAAAATCTTAATCCTTAAAAGTGACGTAATTTCATCTCCCCTCCAAAAACTCCAAAGTTGTAAGACACCCGATCTAAACAATGATCGGAGGGAAGCACGACACTTGTAATTAACTGTAAGCCAACCTACCGACGTCGATAATACGGTGCCCAATTTGAAATTTCCGATACCATTGTTAACACCGTAAAGATTATTACGTAATAATTACCAAATAACAGGTAAAATAAGTCGAGGCAAACTTGGAATTTTAAGTTAATAACAATACATTTTAAGATTGAAGTTGGTCTTTGTTTATTGAAAGTAAATAATAAACAGGTAACTAAAGTTATTTAGAACAATTCAAATGGTGGACATTCAAAGTGAACTTATTATACAACTTGTATTTATACCACGTTCTTATGGAATTCCATTCTTCCTGCCTTTATCCCACTCTAAGTGGGGTCGGCACAACGTGTTATAAACATGCTGTCACATGATTTGGCTGCGTTTTTACGACCGGCCGCCTGCCTGACGTCAACTTACCTCAGTCGGATTTTACGACACCTCGGTAAGAAAGAGGATGGTCTATTCTACTAAACCGGATACCACACGGTGGGTCAACTTACCTTAGTCGCCTTTTACGACACCTCGGTAAGAAATGAGGTTGGTCTATTCTACTCAGCCGGATACCACACGGTGGGTCGACTTACCTTAGTCGCCTTTTACGACACCTCGGTTAATGAGGGTGGTACTATTCTATTCAGCCGGATACCACACGGCGGGTTCTTATGGAATTCCAAGAACAAAATATACTCAAAAATATTAACATAAAGATTAAAAAGTTATTAATATAAGGGCGGTCAAGAGAAAAAAAAATGTGAAGTGTAACGAATAAACACAGATCCAAAATAAAGTATATACTCGATGTTTGTATTAATTCATGTTACGACGTTAAGCCATTGAAAAAAAACTTCATAATAAATCAACCAAATCAATGAAATGTTGACGTAGTAATTTCTTTTAAGTAAATAGTAAAATTAGGTATCGTAAAACCTACAGCTAAACCTACAAAAATTTTTAGTGCAATTGTATAAAAATTGTAAAACAATTTCGAAGAACCGATATGGTACTGCATAGATAGCATTTGAAGAGATTTCTCGCGATACATTTTTGAACATCCAATTTTCGTTGATACAGTCAAAAACTAACCTTTAAAGTACACGATGTGCATGCAAAGATATGAAATCATTTAAATTCAGAAAATGGCAAAAGTAGAGGCCCCGTGTGACCCGATAGGACCTTTGCCCAGAGGTGAAACGCCACAATCAACCTTTACCCTCATTTAAATATCAAAACAGCCTTCCACACCGCTTCACCCAGTCTATCTTCGCCCCGCAACATAACACAAACAAATTAATTCGAATAATGTACCCTAATAAATAGAGATCTGTTTACCCCATAAAGAATAAATGTTATAATAATTGGGGCAATACAATTTACAGTTTCGAGTTTTAAGGGTGAATTAATTTCGAGTAAGAACAACCCAACAATAACACGGTGAGTGTTTATGGTATTTATAACTTCTCTAGTCCTCTGTTTGATTTCAAAATTGAAAGAGGTATAAGTACAAATTGGAGGCCTATTACTAGTCCACTGCGGAGTTAAGACCTCGTGTCTTCTTTTGGAGAGAATGGTTAGAGCTTCATCCTTCCCCACTACTCCAATGCAAATAAGTATGTGACTATTTTGTTTTTATTCTATTTTTTTAAAGGACTTTAATCAATTTAAACTATGTCACTCCCATATTACCATTATCATCAGATCACTAAAATGTTCTTCGTAATCGTACCTGCCTATGGTACAAGTCCTAGCTTCTTTTATGTGACTCATTTTCCATTTAATTCTCTAGAGATTTACAGAAGTTTCTCACGATTTTATCCACCACCGAAAAACGCGTGCTAAAGTGTAAATACTAGACGCTGTGATTGTCTAGTTATCTAGACCCTGTGTTGGTGCAAGGATTGCAAAAAATTAACTATATGTCCAGTTTGCATAAAGATAACTTGACCAATTAAATATGTTATAATGTATATTGAAGTAAATGAGCTCTTTAATTTTTAAATCTGAACGAATCCAACGTAAAAACCGACAAATTAAAAGATTAAATATTGTGAGTGTAATATTTAATTAATATCTTAATTATTGCCTAAAATAAAGTTCTAGAAGGAAGAGGCAACTTTAAAAATTAATTCCCGTGTTGTCAACAATTAGCTAATGTGATATTGTCTTTTACAATTATACAACTAAATTAAAAACCCTGAGGACAAGTTGTAGTTAAACAGTGTTTGACATTCACATATTTTATAACATTTCACATCCATCCTCCTCAAATTGTATTTCAAATCAAATATAAAATCATACGTCAAGGATAAATATGATTAATGAAGCTATAACTGGTACGGTAAGAGCGACATTGCTCTTACCGAGAAGAACCAGCAAGAACCAATTTTCTATCTAAAACCAGTCTTCTCAACCCAATCTCTTCTATCTCAAAAACTTTTATAGTTTTTCAATTTCACATTATTAAACCGCAGTCTTGTATGAAGCTGAAAGGATTCTCAAATCCTTAAGTTTTTATCATACTAATAATCTTCAATTTTGTAATACGCTTTACTTATAGGCATATTCTTCACCTAATTTGAATCTTTCTGTAGACTAGTCCAGTTTCTTCTTTATATTCTTCTTATTCTAATTTTGTTTTCTTATAAGGAAACTAATGTCCCATAACGCTCTTCCAACTAGACTAATGGAACCTTAAGAGACAAACAACCCTCATGTTATATCTATACTGCATAAATTTCGTCCTGGGCTATCCTATAATTAGCGCGACGCCATTGAAAGTTTTAATTGAAAAGCCTTTGTGCAGTTTTATAGCCTTTCAACAATTTTAGACTCTATAGCGGTGGTGTGACTTTCCGCTTTATCGTGACGCCTATCCTGAAACGATGACTGGTGGGAAATATTTGATTACATCATAATTATATATATTATAAAGAGGAAAAATTTGTATGTATGTTTGTAATGTTTTCACAAAAAAACTACTGGACCGATCTCATAACTCTTTCACCATTAGAAAGCTGCATCTTTATTGAGCAACATAGGCTCACCTTTTCAAAAATATTGGAATCTGTAATAAGGTGTAAAAAATTAATCGCACCGCGTGCGCTGCGGAAACTATTGATGATAGAACGAAAAATGTTCTACAGTATTACAGAACGTCTCAACAAAAAAGTCTCCAATACCAATATAAAAGCAAAAATGTATTGTGGAATTTTATTATAGAATCTTTAAACTCGATTATATAGATACAATATAACTGATACCATAATAAGAATTGTGGATAGCTATATATTATTTTAAATGAAAATTATACCTTTAATTTGTAATAAATAAGACATTTAAAGTTGAAAATAAATTTCCCGAATACGTACCACAAGAACGGAGTAGCCGACATAAACTCTATTAGTATAAAATGAAGCGACAACCGCGCCGTCGCTTCGCCCCTCGCCTAAGTGAATTCCGTTAATTAAACCATAAAAACTTCGATAAATTAAGATCCAGCCAATTCCCCTCGCTAATATAGTCCTGTCTCTAAAGATTTCAGATGCAAACAACATCGATATAGGCGACCGGTAGCGGATGCGGCCTTTCATCCATACATTTGTTTGTGGCTCCATTTAAATTTACTTATTGTACCATTGAATCTAATGAAGGCAATCTGACTCTTTATTCATAAAGATTCAGTGACAATGTTCTTTAATAAAACCTTTTGGCGACGTTCAGTTTTAAATTAAGTAATGTAAAGCAGGCTATTTGCAAGTGGAAAAGTGCCCTTATTTAGGGTATTTTGTTCTGGCGGAAGCGAAATTGTCACTCACTTTTCCCCTTTACAATTTTTGGGGCGATAAATTATGATATATACGCCATACTTTATATTACAAAGCTGGTGTTTTATTTCGTACAGTGTTAAGTTTGTATTCTCGAAAAAGAATAAATTTTAAAGTATTAAGTAACATAGTAACGGTTAGCCGTGTGGTATCTGATTGAGTAGAATAGACCACCCTCATTTCTTACCCAGGTGTCGTAAGAGGCGACTAAGGTAAGTTGAGCCGCCGGTGGTATCCAGCTGAGTAGAATAGACCAACCTTATTCCTTACCGAGGTGTCGTAAAAGGCGACTAAGGTAAGTTGACCCACCGTGTGGTATCCGGTTGAGTAAAATAGACCACCGTCTTTCTTAACGAGGTGTCATTAAATACGACTACGTTAAGTTGATAATACGACTAAGTAAGTTAAGTTAACAGGCGGCTGGTCGTAAAATAGGCCAAATCATGTAACAACATGTTTATAACAAACTGATCTCCATGCTAGCGGAGACGCGGGTAGGTATCCTTTATTTAAAGTTACAACATTGTAAAAGGGAAATAAAAATAGAAATAGTGTAGTTCAATTACACAACTAAATTGGGGCGAGGTTGTCTGCATTCACATTAACATATACATAGAAACTCCATATTAATTACTGACGGACAAAGCAATAAGCCGTTGATAAGCGATAAGGCGCACCCTTACATTGGACTCGTATGGAAATTTTCATTAGTGAAATTCGAGGTTAAACTCAAACAGTTTGCGGTAATTGGTTCGTGTGTATCGCACGTACGCTGAGACTTTACGTTATTTTGTTTGGATTTTATATATTAATTTTCATAGAATATAACGTTTCATTAACGGGACCGATGTTGTGACTTTAATTATAAGTTACGTTCGTGTAAAAATGTATTCGGTGTGAATAAAAATGTTTACTCTTTACTTTATTTATACTTCTTGAGCTTGCCTTGATTTTAAGTTATAATAAAAAAAAAATTATAATAATTTTTTATTGAACACACAAAGGTAAATCAATACATATCCTCTTATTTTAAGACATGCTTAACACTGAGTTACGTTAAGATTATCCTTCAAACTAGGCCTAGCCTGTATCTTGAACGGTAGTCTCTTCCGATGGCATCAAATGTGTTATGAAGGTAAGTATATAATTACTCATGAGTAGACAAGAATAAAAAATTATCAACTACCCTTTAATAACAAACGTGGTGGTCAACCACGAACAGTACGGACCTAGAACAAAGTTAGTTGTAAATTAATTGCTCTTATTTAATATAATTTAAAGTATACCTATATTATATATTTATTAATTAAAATAGAATATTATATTCATGTAAAAGTTAAGGTTTGTTATGTTTTCCGTTAGTTTAGTTAGTTACACCGTTTACAGTTTTAGTTTAGTTCCGTTAGTTAGTTACACCTAAATTTTAGTGAAAAACTATTTTACGTAAGCTATCTTTCTTATGCATATTTCAGTTACAGCGACTTGAGTATATCATCATCAACCTTCTGCCCTAAGCCCACTCTAAGTGAGGTTTGCACAACGTGTTATAAACATTTTGTCACACGATTTGGCTACATATTTTCTACTACTTAGTCGCCTTTTACGATACATCGGTAAGACAGAGAGTGGTCTATACTACTCAGCCGGATGCTATGGGTCAATTTACCTTAGTAGCCTTTCACGACAGCTCGGTAAGAAATAAGGGTGGTCTAATCTACTGAGCAGAATACACCAACGGCGACTTGAGTTATGCGTCATATTGTTGGCGGAGAAAATAATCAAATATAATTTTACTAATTTACTTTTTAGTCTTTTTTACAACAATATCGTTGATGTTGTTACCAATACTCGGAAGGTGAAAAACGTGCGAAATATATGCACTTTTGATAAAAAGCCGATCCTGATATTGCAAGTGATAATGATGAGTAAATTTGGTGAGAAGAGCAGACCTGGTCGTAAAAGGAAATCTTGGTTACGGATTATTTATGAATGTACGGGACTTGAGAGCGTTCCCGAACAGTTCCTTGTAGCCCAAAATAGGAAGGATATGGAAAGCTGACTACCAACCTTCACTAGTTGAAGAGCACTAAGAGAAGAAGAATGAAAGGTACGTTACGATTATATTTTTAGTTATAGCCATCTGCCATAAATAAATAGTAATTTGACTTCGGGAAATGGATATCTCCATTTCACTTCTATGGTAGATAGCTCTTATTCCACCCATTTAATTTTCGCCATTCGCCCATTTTAATTATATGAGGTTTGGGAGTTTGAGTATACCGTAAAATTATTTTAAGGAGTTCTATTTTTATATAATATTTTCGGTCGCATTTCATTTTTTTAAAATGACATCGATAAGATCTATGCTATACGTGTCGAAAATATCTCACAAACACTTTTACACATATATAATATTAATATAGATTCCTTTGTCCCTTTCTTATATAATTTAAACACTTAGAACTAAACTAAACTTAAAATTAGGATTGCTTGAGAATACACGCTATAAATATCAAACGCTCTTTAAACCTTATATAAACAAAACGTATGTTATTTTCTTACGTCTTTCTAGGAAATTTGAAATAACTCATATACAAAACGGTACTTCATTGCAGATTTATAGAACGTTTTATTTATGTATTAAATTCTAAACACAATATGATCAACAAAATTAGATACCAATTTTATAAAGTTTTATTCCGGAAATTCGCTCTTCAAAAGAGCTTCAAGAGAATAAGAGAGATTCGTCTGTAGCAAATTCTTGAAAGCGTTGGAAAGCTCAAATAAAACTTTCCGGTTAGGAAGCAAATCCGCAGAACAGATGTCGCCAACATTTTCTACCAATAAAATCTTTTTCGAGCACGTTTACCCGCTTTGAGTAAAAGCAGTCAACAGGTGGCCCCTTTTATCAATTTGAATGTAATTGCCGTTTAGAGCGTTTTTGAAACTCTCGGGTCTGCTATTCATGGAGTGGCTATTGAAAGTTTCCCTCCAAAGAGATTTGTAGTAAGAAGTAAATGATGATATCGTGTTGGGAATGTTAAAGCATTTATACTGTTATACTATTAGCAGAAAATATTCAAATGATTTTATCTAGCATTATTTAAACAGAAATAGACTTTAAAACGTGGTACTCTTTACTATAATACCATTTGAAGAAAAATATTCCTAAGCGTTACCATCATTAAAAAGTATATATTAATTTAGTATTCGAAGTAATATTTTTAACATTGAGTTTCAAAAACTCGTATCCGAAAACATAGTATATCTTCAGCTATTATGTAAAAGTTAAGTGTCACATAATAACTTAAGTATATCTTCCTGTCCTTATCCCGCTCTAAGTGGGGTCGGCACAACATATTTTTCTCTTCCATTCTGTCCTATCATTCGTCAACTCTGGCCCTACTCCTTTTATATGCATGTCATACATTCACACAATCCAACTTTTAGGCCTTCCTCTATGCACATATCCATCTACATTAAAATTAAACACTCGTTTGGTCACATGATTTTCATACCTTCATCATTACATGTCCATATCATCTTAATCACATAATACCTTAAGTAATTTTGTAACTGAAGGTATTCCTTAAGCTATTAAGGTATTCCTTAATAACTTAATACCTTATTAAGTTTTTACTTAATATTAAAGTTATTGTAAGTAATTGCTAATAAATAACAAAACGCATGTCTAAAGTAAGTGATACTTACGAACATAGCTCAATTTGCAACAGAGCAGCAAAGAGCATAAAGACAATTCCATTGTTAGCTCTTTTACCGAAAGCGGAGCGAGCCAGTATCAATTAACACTTAAGCCGACATCTGACCCAAAGGTGCGGCACTACTGCCAAAATGTCAACCAATTAGCTTAAGAGCCGGTGAATTCTAAATAATGGAGTGTCGACTGATGTTACTCACGTCGACAATTATAGTATTTAGTTTGTACTACATATACGCATTGTATTTCGTTTGTTTTTAATGAACGTAATGTAAAAGTATGAATGAATTCCAGTAACTTTTGTAAACGTATTAAGCTTAACATGTACTGTAATATCCACAACACAACAAGAATTAAAATATCTTGTCAAACGCTTGTAAAAAAAATATTAGATCGATTGTTCGGACGTAGAAAAGGACAATGTTGTCCTTGTCTCATTCATATTTTTTTTTAAATATGTACTTGTTTATTGTACGATTGTTTAATACATCTACCCTAAATACCGTAAATAATTATGAAGATACGGAAGCTCTATTAGAATACACATCCTAAATACATAGATCTACTTGCACACACACGCACAACAACAGACCCACACACACATACACACGCACACACACACATGCACACGAACGTACAACATACACCCACACATACGCTATAATTAAATAACTTAATAGTAAATACTTACCTTTTTAATAATTAAATAACTTACCTTTGTTATGGAAGAGCGAGACCTTCTGACACAAGTATTTCTAATAATTACTAGAAGGTCTTAATCTATATTTCTTGTAACGAATTATTGAAAAGAAATAGATATTTTTTGTATTTTGTATATTTGTACCGTGTAGTATCCGGTCGAGTTCCACAATCTATTTGCGACTTGCCTTTACACAAGTTCAAAAAAGCAATTAAAAAGAAACTTATTCATAAAGTTTACTATACTGTTGAGGACTATGTTGATTATAAAAAATCTTGGATTTAAATTGCGACCAGCTACGCACTAGATTATATTGTAAAAAAATTGTTCTTAATTAATTAAGACATTATTGTAATACTTAATTTTGAAAAGCGTGACCGCCGTGTTTCTTGCTGGTTCTTCTCGGTAAGAGAACCTTTCCGAACCAGTCGTAGATTCATTGTAATTTGATGATTCGAAAGTGCTTGTAAAAGCCAATTTGAATAAAGAATTATTTGAATTTGAGTAGAATAACATAGCAGATATTTCATAAACAAGACAGCTCTAAAGTTGATCGCCAAATTTAATCTCAAAATTGTTTATTCTTTTCCGTTTATTCTCGAGACAACAAGTAAAACTTTAATCCACTTGTGGCACAAGTTTACTTGCCGGTTTAAGTAGTTTACTATCGGAAATCGCATCTCGTGCGGTCTGCGCATTCCACGCTCAGTTTACGCCAAGTTTGATGTCACTTCCACTATTCGAAAAATCTTTTAAACTTGCCAGCAAAAAGTCTACCTGTTTTGTTTTTTACTTGTATAAAGAGTTTTAGGAATTAGGGATGTGACTTGTAGTGGAAAAAACGATTAATAGATAATAATAATGTATAATCAATTTTTCTTTCTTAAAGATTATTTGAATCGAAGACATCGAAAATTTAGTAATCAAATATTAATAATTGAAAGAATTAACACCAATTAAAGTGGATTAGAAAAAAATAATATAGATGCGCTGTATGCGAAATTCAATTAAAATGTCTAGTTTTGGCTAAATTGGTTTCATCACACAATGCATATTTTCATTCTTAAAAGAGATAAGATATAAGATAAGAAAAAGAGAGTAAAAAATCGATTTTTATAAAATCGATTTTATCAATATTATTAGAAAAAGTTGTTTAGAAAAAAGATTACAACAATAAAACAATCGATTAACATAAAATTATTTTCTAATCTCTAGTAGAAATTAATAATTATTATTGATTACAGATATGGTGTAAATCATTTAGAATGCCTGTTTATTAAATGTAAGTTATTTCCATTTATTATTTATTTTTGGCGATTTTAATTTCGTTTGACTCTATGATATAAACATGATATAAAGGTCGTTTTACATATAAATACGTTTTTAAACTATATATTTAGTTATTTATCAATTTATATTACATGTGAGATGTATAATAATATAGCCCGCCGTGTGGTATCCGGTGAATAGAATAGACCACCCCTAATTTCTTAATCAGGTGTCGTAAAAGGCGACTAAGGTAACTTGACCCGCCGTATGGTATTCGTTGGCGTTGAATAGAATAGACCACCTTTATTTCTTACCCAGGTGTCGTATAAGGTGGCTAAGATAAGTTGACCCACTGGGTGATATCCTGCTGAGTAGAATATACCAACGTCATTTCTTACCACGATTTCATAAGAGGCGACTAAGTTAAGTTGACGTGAGGCAGGCGACGGGTCGTAAAATATCTAAGCAAAACAATATGTTTAAAATATGTTGTCCCGACCCCTACTTAGAGTGGAATAAGGGAAGGAGTATGTTGATGATGATAATAATATAGCAAAGAAAAATATTTCAGGTATCATAGGTATCATAAGAATTGTGCATGTAAAAGTTTTCAAGATTGTCTTTTTCAATTAATTTTACAGAGCTGCAAACGGAAAACTTAATCTGCTCGTAGCATAACTTAGCTCGTAGAAGATTTAAGAAGTTTACGAGCGGAAGCCTCTCCTTCGGGTTGCACTAACTTAATATTGCGCGCTCATTTTATGCCAAGTTTGTTGTCACTTCTATCGCCAGAGAGATCAGTTGCCATTCAGCAACAAGTTGTATGCCTTGAAGATTTGTATCTAAGTTTTTAGTTTTTTTTGTTCTTTACTTTATTCAGAAAATAAAAGAGAAGTTACGCAAAAAATGCTGTGGTAGCCCAGCGGAAACACCGTGCGACTCTTTCGAGGAGGTCACGGGTTCAAACTCGGGCAGACACCAATGAGTTTTTCTGTTAAAACTTATGTGTCTAATTGATAATTGCAATTTATCATACGCTTTTCGGTGAAGGGAAACGAGAGGAAACCTGCATATCTCTAAAAAATTTTGGAGATATGTGTAACCTACCAATCCTTATTGGAGCAGCGTGGTAGGCCCTAGCTCCAAATCTCTCTCCAATAACGGAGAGAAGAGGCCTATTCCCAGCAGTGGGATAGTAACAACCGCTATTTACTTATGCAAAAAGTAAAACAGATAATCACTAAATTACTATCCGGTCTAATACGACCAACTTCAGTAATGGCGTTTTCTGTATGTTGGTACTACTACTCATATTGTTTACTTTCATTGTCCTCCTGTCCTTATCCCCCTTATCCCTAGGTGGGGTCGACAGAACATGTTATAAACACGTTCTCACATGATTAGGCTATTTTACGAACGGCCCCCTGCCTGACGTCAACTTACGTTAGTCATATTGTACGACACTTCGGTAGGAAATGAGGTTCGTGTATTCTACTCAGCCGGATACCACACGCCGGGTCGACTTACCTTAGTCGCTTTTACGACACCTCGGTAAGAAATGAGGGTTGTCTATTGTACTATAAATGTAACTAGTATTGAGAATTGTATTTTTAATAGAGCAACCGCCGAGTTTCCTGCTGGCTCTTCTCGGTAGGAACAGCTTTCCGAACCAGCAGTAGAGTTGACGATTCAAAAGCACTCGTTTACAAGTTTATTTGAATAAAGAATATTTTGAATTGAATTGAACTTAGCCGGATACCACACAGCGGGTTGACTTACCTTAGTCGCTTTTTATGACAGCTCGGTAAGAAATGAGAAAGGTTTATTCTACTCAGTCGGATACCAAATATTACTAATATTATTTACTTTCATAACATAAATTTTTTATACCTCCCGATTGAAGACATTTAAGAGGCACCTACCGTCGCATTTACCCGGTGATTAAGCATAAAAGCAAACGGCTCTATTAAAGCCGAATTGATGAGTGTAAAGCAATCCGGTTTAAATGCCGGACGGGCGGGACTCAATCTGAGAACACGGTATAAAAGCGGCATTAAAACGCTCAAGTCGCCGCCGACGGAGCGTCTGCGGTTGAAACCGATACGTGGCCCAAGGCATAAGCAACGGCGGGTATCCGTCGATTCCGTCCGTTTTAACTTTGCCATTGCAGTTTAAAAACACTATTAAGGAGTGGCTGATACAGAAAGTCTACTATACTGTTGAGGATTATTTAGACGATAAGAATGCGTGGATATAGATATTGTTCGACCCTGTACAGGATAGAAACGTATTAAATGTAACTAGCATTAAGAATTGTATTTTTTTTAAAAAGAGCAACCGCCGAGTATCTTGCTGGCTCTTCTCGGTAGGAACAGCTTTCCGAACCAGCAGTAGAGTTGAGTATTCAAAAGCACTTGTTTACAAGTTTATTTGAATAAAGAATATTTTGAATTTGAAATTGAATTCCGCTCTATCCATACATTCATGTCATCATCCTCCTCCCCTTATCCCACTCTAAGTGGGATAAGATGATGATTTAACAAAAAGATGTCCGACTTATGTACTATAAGATGTATATGATCATTTCTTAACGGTCATTACGGTTTAAATGCAGCAATTTCAAGTACAGTTGCTAGGGTTTATTTAATTTTATTACTTGTACCACACACAGTAGGGGCTGTTATTATACCCCAATAATAATATGATCAGAGTTTGCATAATGCCGTCATAAGGGACGAGTCGCCGCATATTCGAAAAGTTGCGAACTGAATGCATAAAGTCGTTGCAAGTTCAGACGACTATGTTTTTTATTATCCATAACAGCTTGGGTCTTACCACTATCAAGTTGATTGGCTCGCGTTATCAACGGACTAAACTACTACGGTGAATCAGTTTCTTTATTTTTCTTTAATATTGAAACGGCTACAACGATTTTCATGAAATTTATTATGGGGAGTAAAAATAGATCTAGCTTTGTTTTATTTAAATAAAACATCCCTGTTTTCGGCTTTGAAAATTTGCTAAAATCGATATTTAATCGTAAATATTATTTTTCTGTCAATGAGGACTAAGGAAGTAAAATACCCGGGATCAAGCTCCAGATATCTCCATCCTTTTTTTGCTTTTTTATTTAATTTTTTTATATCTTAAAAAAAATACCCAGCTTCGCTCGGTTACCCAGGGACTAATCTATTTAAATAGTCATAAATGATTAGGCATCTTCATTTCAAAATCCAATCAGACTCCTTCTGAGAGTACAGAAACATCTGGAATGGAATGAATAATAATTAAGTTAAATCGAGATGACTTATACAAAAAAATGTCTGAATCTGGCAATTCGCTCAAACCTCATATAATGAATCTGGCAATTCATTCAAACCTCATATTATAATTATTGTAACATTTTTATCATTTATTTATCTTTAAAATTTCTTTATACTTGATTAACTATTTGATCAAAAGATTCCTTCAAAACTATCATTAATATTTAAGACCTTACCAAACAATATTCTCCAGAGATATAAGAAAAATGATTAATTTTATTGTTATAATATTTATGTTAATATATTACATAGAAGATGATTGGAGATATGTTTTAAATATCGTATTATAGTTGCAAACAATAATTTCCTATTAATTGATTTAATGTTATTTATAATCAAGTACCGGTTTAGAAGCTGTGATGGCCCAGCGGTAACACCGTGCGACTCTTTCGAGTAGGTCCCGGGTTCAAACCCGAGCAGATACCAATGAGTTTTTCTGTTAAAACTTATGTGTTTAATTGATAATTTCAATTTATCACACGCTTTTCGATAAAGCAAAATATCGTGAGAAAACCTGCATATCTCTAGAGAATTCTGGAGATATGTGTAACCTACCAATCCGCATTGGAGCAGCGTGGTAGATTTTAGCTCCAAACCTTTTCTCCAAAAACGGAGAGAAGAGGACTATTCTGAGCAGTGGGATAGTAACAGGCCGCTACTTACTTAGTTACCGGCTTAGAAAAATCCCTACATAAGCTTAATAGTATGGGTTTAAAGTAAGTATTTGATGGAATTCTTAAGCCCTCTGAGAAATATATGGTCTGCAAGCGTTTCAACTTTTTTAAATCTGTGAAAATCACTACGCTATTCTCTTCACGCTTTTATTATCTTGAGGATAGTATCACAATAGTCTAAAGACCGTAAGACTCAACAGGGCTTAGTACTATAGGTGTACATGTGTGTGATATTTGTCTGGTGGACCCGCACCAGACAAATATTTTTCCATTTCCGTGCAGACCCTCCAGGTTCGACTACTTATGGCCCCGATACACTCGTTTCGGTTCTTACTTATTTCTACATCCGGCCAATGAACGTTTAGTTTTATGTTGTTATATTAAGCGGGAATATTTGCAAATTGCTTCTATAAAAGCATATTAGCTTGCAAATATTGTTAAACTTTCTTGAGTTTAAACGGTTTACTTTCTTCTTGATTTAAAAGTTTGTAAGTGTGTTAAAGAGCCAATATGATATATAATTGCCTCGAGATCTATACTAATATTATAAAGAGGAAAAATTTGGATGTATGTTTGTAATGTTTTAACACAAAAACTACTGGACCGATTTCAAAAATTCTTTCACCATTGGAAAGCTGTATCTTTACTGAGCAACATAGGCTATATGACATTTAAAAAAATAGAGATCCGTTATAAAAAAGTAAGAAGGTATTAAAAATAACGCGGTTGAAACCGCGGGATAATACTAGTTTAATATAAATCACAGGCATCTGAGAACAAAAAATGTGGGGTGGAAATTCAAGTAATACTAGATATACTCATTGTATTGGTGTAAACAATTAAATCTTTTGATTGTTAATAAATTTCAAATACGTGGATTTTCAAAATTCGAATGTATTTTTTGTTAACGCAACGAAAATCTTTTCGAAATTTTTTTTTCATTTTCATTGATTAGTAGTTAACTATTACCTATTGTATAGGAAATTCATAGATTGTATATCTAGGAAAAATATATTTATTATTATACATTGTAAAATGAAACAGCCCAAAGATTAAAAAAAGAAATTAAATTGTTTATTATATATTGCGAAATGAAATGGTAAAAATCAACATGTATCAACAACGCCCAACGATGTCGGTAAGTGGGTATATTTCTTGAGAATGCATTAGCGGGCCTAGCCGGAGTATAAAGCAATATCGATCAGCAAACAAGCCGAAAGCAGCCAGGTGTCCCCCGGACAAACACACGACCCTCGGGCCTGCCCACTCCGGCCCCGGGCCCTACATCAAAATGACGGAAATCCCATATTGCCTGCCGCGACGGAAGTACAATTTTATAAGTTAAGGGATTTGTGTCAATATTTTACTAGGATACGAAAGATATACTTATAATGATGCCTCACTTTAACCAGTTACATTGCGTCGTATTCTGACAATTTTTATTATTGAAAGCATTTAATTAACTTACGCCGTGTGGTATCCGGCTGAATAAAATAATACCACCCTCATTTCTTACCGAGGTGTCGTAAAAGGCGACTAAGGCAAGTCGACCCGCCGTGTGGTATCCGGCTGAGTAGGATAGACTTGGTAACTCGACTTGGTAACACCTCAATTCGCTATGTTTGCTAACAAGAAATTGCGTTTTTTTTGCTCTCTCACTTCAAGCAATATACATAGGTCTCTTCAAAATTCTTCCATACCAGAATCTTGTATAAACTGTGTTAGCCCAGCGGTAACACCGTGCGACTCTGTCGAGGAGGACACGGGTTCAAACCCGGGAAGACACCAATGAGTTTTTCTGTTGAAATTTATGTGTCTAATTGATTGATGATTGCAATTTATCACACGCTTTTCAGTGAAGGAAAACATCGTGAGGACCTGCATATTCATAAAAAATTCTGGAGATATGTGTAACCTACCAATCCGCATTGGAGCAGCGTGGTAGGTCTTAACTCCAAACCTTCTCTCCAAAAACGGAAAGAAGAGGCCTATTCTCAGCAGTGGGATAGTAACAGGCCGCTATTATACACGATATTGTGACTCTAAAACCAGCGGCTTCCCGCGACCTTTTATAGACTGTCGGGCCACTTAGTGGAAGGGTCTGCCTACAATGCGTTTTCGCCACTCTAGCATCTTGAGACCCCAACGTCCATTGGTTTCCATTGTCACTTAAGCTACGCGACCCGTTGAGATACGTCGGAAACTTTGGTCCTTATACAGATCTTCTCATTACAGATTTGATCATGCAGAGATCTTCTTCTTCTTTGTCAACCGATGGACGTCCACTGCTGGACATAGGTCTCTTCATGCGATCTCCGTACCACACGATCTTGTGCCGCTTGGACCCAGCGGCACCCCACGACGTTTTTGAGGTCGTCAGCCCAGGGGTCTACCGACACAATTGTTTTTACAATTGATTACACATTGTTTTTACATTTGATGACACCGATTTGTTTTTACAATAATACGTAAAAGATATAATTATAACCGTCTTTTTTACCGAGGTGTCGTATAATACGACTAAGGTCAGTTTACGTCAGGCAGGTGGCCAGTTATAAAATACGCAACCAAATCATGTGACAACATTTTATAACATATTGTGCCGAACCCACTTAAAGCGGTATAAGGGCAGGAGAATGATGTTTGAAACAATCAGTAAAAAACCTTCAAAGTCTAACACTTTTAAAATGTAAATGTCAATAAATTACTAAGAATTAATAGTGTTTTAATATACTATCATTTTACTTCCGATGAACTTATGTTTAACTTCTATAAAGTATATTAAATATCAAATCTACACTGTTAACCAACATAATTCTAATTGTTTTAGAATTCCGCGTCGGATTGTTAAGTTAGTATTTTTGTTAGGGCGTTCTTTGAAATTCGCAAGTGTATCAAGATTTATGGAATACATTGTAACGCTTGACGTGGCGATAAAGAAAAATACGAACCGATAAGATGATGTTTCGAAAGAGAATTTTTGTCTTTGTTGGAGTTGTTTGGATTTCTTTGTGAGATGAAGAAATTGTAAAGGTACCAAGATGTACCGCATAACAAACATGTGTAATAAGATTCTTTTTTCTTTCAACCTTCCAATACAATGTATTATATAGACAAATTCATTATGGGTTATCCAAAAACCAATCAACGATGGGTTTGTTTTTGGTTTTACTATACTACTATTACTATACCAGCATAAAAGCTCAGCTTACTCTTGTTTTTTTATATTACCTATCAGGTTTATGTATAAAAAAGAATATTTCATTTCGAACGTAATCTTTCGATATCAACAATAGAAGAAAATTTATCTTCGATATTTAAATGAGTAAATCTTGTATATAAATAAATTTTCGGAATCTTGGAAACGGCTGCAACGATTTTCCTGATGTGATTTTCCATGTTTGGTTTTGGGGGAGAAATATCGATCTAGGTAGGATTTATAAAAAAAAAAATCTCGTCATATCCCTGTTTTTGGGCACTAAAAAAAAATACGAAAATAGAAATAGATAATAACTGATATTTGAACTGTCAAATGTAAAGCTATGATAGCCTAATGGTAACGCGCGAACCAAAAAAGTTCTAAACCTGGGATCGATTTCCACATGTCATCCGGCGCTTTTTTCTTTTTTTTTATTGCACTTTTAATATCTTTTAAAAAATTCCGAGTAAGGCTTGGTCATCCACGAACTCTTATATAAAACAAGAAAATAATATAATATGTATACATCATTCATACAAACAAAATACAAATAAGTGGGTTGCACCTTTAAATTAATCTTCTCAAGTGAACATTCCGAATCTTTGATCACAACAAGCCCCACGGAAACGGGAAACTAAGTTAGCTCGGAAGCGGTGTACTTCTTAAATTATTCTCCAAAAGATTTTCTAATTTGCTCGCTCATCTCGACTCCTTTTACGAGGAAGTGGGTGCCGCAAGCACGAACACATGCGGCGTTATCCAATCGACAAACGATTTTTAACCTTAACATTGTAAAGTAAGGGTTTCTTTTAAATTGCATTTAGACCACATGTCCCCGATGTCACTTTTACTGCCGCAAACCACAAGCACACCAATTTGTACTTTAATATATTATAATATGATTCAAATCACATAAAATGATGGGACATATGTTTTGCGGGAAATTCGTCCCGCGTGCGTCCTTTGGGTAATGTTACGTAATAGACAGAGGCTGTGATTTTGTCAAAGGTAAGAAAATTGGCTGCGTTAGTGGTAATTTCCCCGACCGAGATAAATGTGGATTATGTTGGCGTTAATTCTGAATGGCAATTAAGATTTAATGCAAGTAATTACGTATATTTAGGCACACTAAAAGCGAAAATTAAATTAACCATGAAAACCATGTTTTAGGGACGTCAAGAAATGTTATTACATAGTAGGGATATTTCAACCCATTCTCGACATCGTGTATCAAGAGATTATGTAAGCTAAGACATGTTAATTCCAGAGTAACAAGGAGTTTAGCCGGATGGCGAAGTCAAAATTTGGAGGTAACTTTTATACATACTATTTTCTGCATAAGACTTTGTCTGCCTGGACATTAATACAAGAGATAAAAATAGACTATGTTACTTTTAAATCCAGTTCCTACGTCCATAAAAAATTCTACTCTTCCTGCCCTTATCCTACTCTAAGTAGGGTGGCACAACATGATATAAACATATTGTCACATGATTTGGCTAGGTATTTTACGACCGGCCTCCTTCCTGACGTCAACTTGCCATAGTCGCCTTTTACGAATTTTCGGTAAGAAATGAGTGTGGTCTATTCTACTCAACCGGATGCCAAACGGCTTTCACATTACCTATATAGTTACTGATAAATGGTATTGTTGATCTTCGAGTCTGGGTGTATATTTGTATTTAAGTATGTATTTAAAAATTATGTATGTATATATTTTCCAGTTGTCTGTCACCCATAACACAAGTATTAAGTTACTTACTTTGGGGACGGACGACCGTGTATGTAACTGTCCCATATATGTATTTATTTATTATTTATACTGTATCACAAAGACTTTATTCTTAAAATTCAAAATGATATATAATATAAAATATATCTCTAATTTTCAGTTCCAAAGAAACCCGCACAAACGAGGGATAAAGAAAAACTCGAAAGCACAAAATTTTAAAATGCAAAATTTAATTACATTACGCGATTTTTCATCTCGGTAACAAGATGCAAGAACCCTCTAGTCACTTTGGTTGCGTGACCTAATTCGTGGAACCTTATTTTGCTCACTTAATTTACCGCATTCGTTTACTTTGCGAACGAGGGCGAAATTTTTATTTCTCTTTCGCGAAAACTTAATTGAGAGGGTGGAGGGACAATCCGCGCGTTGCACCGTACCTTTCTACCTCTATAAACGTTTATTGTCGCTCTACATCTCACTAACTTCACTTTTACAGAGTTTTATGTCCGAAAAATTTACGCGAAGAACATTGCTTGCGGCCTTTATTGCGCGGGCGGAATGCGGGGAGTCCCCGTAATTGAATGTAATTTCGTTAGCTTCTTTCGTTTACAGCTGTAAAATAAAATTTTACGTCTTATTTATTGTCGCAACAATATCTGTGCTCTCCTCTCGCACGTATGATTGCTCGTAAAGGCATTGCAATAAAATTAAGCTGTGAGCGATTTTGAGTTTACTTTCCAACTGTCTGTTCGATAAATAATATTCACTTAGTTACCATCAGTTTTACAAAAGAATAAAAATATTAAATTAATAATCATCATTTTTCTGCCTTAGATAAGCAATGATAGCCCAACAGTGAGACGGTGTGACTCTTTTAAGGGGGCCATGAGTTCAAACCCGGGCAGGCACCAATGAGTTTTTCTGTTAAAACTTAAGAGTCTAGTCGATAATTGCAATTTATCACACGCTTTTCGGTGAAGGAAAACATCGTGAGGAAACCTGCATATCTCCAGATAATTCTGGGGATACATATGTGTAACCTACCAATCCTCATTGGAGCAGCGTGGTAGGTTTAAGCTCCAACCCTTCTCTCCAGAGACGGAGAGAGGAGGCCTATGCCCAGCAGTGGGATTGTAACAGGCCGTTACTTTACTACTTTACTTAACATTCTTCTGCCATTCACTCTAAGTGGGATCGGCACATGTTATAACATGTTGTCACAAGATTTGGCTAGAAAGTTTAAGAGCTGCCGCCTGCCTGACATCAACTTACCTTAGTCACTTTTTGCGACACCCCGGTAAGAAAGAGGGTGGTCTATTCTACTCAACACTTACCATATTCGTCGATTACAGCAAAATAATTTTATTGTAACTTCAGACAGTAAATTGTTTTACTGTTAATCGCAAAATAGCTTTTGTATATTGTCCTTATTATAGCTATGTATAGTAATTGCTCTATTTGTCTATTACTTTCCATTAATATTATCAAAATAATCAGTCTATATGTTAATATTTATCCAAAAACACTTCCCGTAAATTTCACCAGCAATAAAAACAGAACGCCTCGTGCGGCGCTCTTAAAATTTTAATTAATTTGATCGAAAGTGCGACGCAGCTCAATTCAATTAGTTGTTTTTAAAGTAAATATCAATTACAGGAGACATCGCGATTAATTTATCCGTTTAATGGAATCAATTTTTTAGCGACTGTCAAATGATAAATGATTAAGTTTTCTTCACATTTGCCATTTACTCAATCAATATCTTTAATATTTATTTATTAAATTTAATCTTGTATGTGTATATATATATTTTTGGAATCTCGGATACGGCTTCAAAGATTTTTCATGAAGGGGGTTTTGAGGGAGATAAATCGATCTAGCTAGATTTTATTAAAAATATCTTTTTATCCCTGTTTTTAGGCATTAAAAAAACTACTAAAATTTATTTTCAATACAAGACAATATTTTTGTCGTAAATTGTCAAGTCAGCGTAGGTCCGGTAACGGGCTTTCTCGAAAAATGAAAATATCTAGCCCCACCCACTTATTTTTTTATTTTTTTCGAAGTTTTTTTATTTTGTTAAAAATTACAGAGCAAGGATCGGTCACCCAGGTACTATATCTTTTATACACAAAATTAGACTACAAAGAAAAACAATTTTCAAAATACTGTAAAACGTCTTTTAAGTAATCTCTTTCATAAAAGTCTATTAATAAATGTCCAGATAACATAACGGGATAGTGTACTAAGTTAATAGTTTATTCCTAAACCACGAATAAACAATTTCTTCGACCATACACCAATCAAGTTGACCTAACCTTGGTTATTAGAAGAAATTACACACCCCAGTAAATTTCTAAGTATAAGGAGTTCTATCATAATGTTTTTAAAGAAAATTCATACGAGGTCGAACAGAGCTTTGGCAGAATCTCTCGCCCCTTATAACTTAAAAGAATTGTTTAAGTTTAAGGAGATGCGCTTTTTCTGTCAATAAAGCTAAGTGTTGTGTTCTAAATTAGGTACGCCAAACGCAACGAATAATCGACCCAACCAAAACAAATTTTGTTTTCTGAGTTTTTTCTTAATTGACTATTATTTTTATTATAGTAATCGATAATTCCCTCACTTGAAATATATAATTTCCAATTAAAATAATACGTCAAGGTGTAATTATGTTAATGGGAGAAAATCGATAATCGATTGCTATCGGATGACGTCCTCACAGTCGTATATTTGAAGTGACAGCACGTAATAAGGCTTTTAAAATGCGCCCATTTGTTATGGTAATGTAAACGAAACCGAATATTTGTTTCGTGTTCAATATAAATGAATGAAATGCGTTATTGTACGATTATGTTATGACAAAAATCATCATGGTTATTTTTTGATAATGAGTCAAAGTAATTTATATAGAAATAGGCGTTATTTTGCGGAGATCCATAACACAAAAGTAATAATAAAATTATTTTATTATTAGATTTTGCTAACGACTTCGTGATTTTGTCTTGGAGTCTATCTCCTGATGCTTCGCTTCGGTTGCGGGCCGAAACGATTGTTGAGTCAGGAAATAGTGAACGTGTGTAGTGCTTGTGTATTGTGGCAGTGGTTGAGGTTTGTGCATGTGCATGTGTTTTTACGAATCCTGCATGTATTATAATAATAATAAATATATGGGACACTTACACACACGGTCGTCCGTCCCCAAAGTAAGTAACTTAATACTTGTGTTATGGGAGACAGACAACTGGTGAATATATACTTATATATTTTTTAAATACATACTTAAATACAAATCCCCTTCCTCTGGACCCACCGTGAGGTGTAGACGTGTACTAGAGACAGTATTTATTTTATTTTATTTTAATTAAAATTTATATTTAAATAAATTCACGCGCTTAATAATAGTAAAAGTACCAGGAGTTCATAAAACAAGTGCGGTATAATATTGCAGTATCCTAAAAAGTGTCAAGCAAAACGCATCTTCCTCCTCCTTCAAGTGTGTGATCTCAGTGCTCATTTTCGTCTGCTAGATTAATTGATTTACTCGCAAGTTTTACATACTTACATCGCCGTAGCGGATACACACTAGCAACGCGTGCGAGTCATTCGTCGAGCATCAACACCTATTGCTACGACCCACCCAACTGGCGGAGGGCAGAGTAGCCGTCCCGTTCATGCAGCGGTAATTACACGTAAATCAATAAGCTACCTGTTTCACCTAGTTACCGACCGCAAGTAACTTCACTGACACTGTGTCGGAATATCCATCTCTGTTTACCTTTTTCAATTCTGTAGTATGTCGCTTACTCGCTCACCAACGATAAAAAAATACCTGCAGCGCGTGGAATCTGCTCCAAACCTAACAGATGACTCAATGTCACCGTCTCCTAAGTCGCGTACGCGTAATGACTCAACTGGCCGAAGCAAGCGCAAACGAGAAGCGACTATTGAGGCGAGCAAAACAACTGATATTATGATCGAAATGAGAAAAATGTTTACCGAATTTAAACTACAACAGAACGAAAAACTTGAAAAATTACAATCGACGATAAATGAGGTCAAAAAGCAAACTGTGGACATTCAGACCACAATTGATTTCATATCTTGCCAATATGAGGAAGTAAAGTCTAGATTAAACATTCTGGAATCCGAAAGGAAAAATAATCTTGCGACGATTCAAGGTCTCGAAGAAAAAATCGAGTCTATGGAAAAAAGTCATAGATCGTCCAGCATCGAGCTGAGAAACATCACAGCAAAAAAACATGAGACTAAAATGGATTTATTGTCGATTATAATTAAACTGGGACAGGTTCTCAATATCAAAATTCAACAATGCGACGTTCGTGACGTCTATCGTTTCAACACCAAAACCAATATAAATAAGTCGATAATTGTGGACTTCACGTCCGTTATAATGAAGGAAAATGTTATTCGCGCAACTAAAACCTATAACAAGAAACACAGGGATAATAAACTAAATACAAGCCTATTGAATATCGAGGGCCCGCAAAATCATATTTATATCTCTGAAAACCTTACGTTTAAAACAAGAAAGTTATTCTACTTGGCTCGGGATTACGGAAATAAAAACAACTATGCTTTTTGCTGGACTGCTTACGGCAAAATCTATCTGCGGAAGAGAGAAGGCGAACCACCGTTACGTATAGATAAAGAGTGCGATCTACAAAAAATGTATGGTACTAAATGACTAAAATGTATTCAGTCTAAAAATTTTCGTGTTCGTTTTCCAAGGTCATGTATTTATATGGGTATTTATTTGTTAAAGTTTCCCCAAAAATATTTTCCTATTTTTAATATTTTTCATAATCTTTCTGTAAAAGAATTCTTAATTATTCTTTCTAATTTTTTTGCTATTATGTTACAAACAGTACAATATCAACAACACTTACACAATATACATATAACACATTTTTACTTAATAATACAAACCCTATACACACATACCCTATACAATATACATTTAGTTTTATTTTACTGTATACTTTATACTGTTAAATTGCTTATACCTGTCGTTTATATACTACATTATTACAAAATCATACGCAAAGTGATCGCTCGTGATTCTCAGACTAGCTGTTATCAATATACTTACCTACTGAACAACATAAAATGTCTATTTTTTATTTTTATTTTTAATGGGGAGTGATTTTAATAAAATAATAAATGTAATCGGCGATTGTGAAGTGTCAAGACAAATTAAATGTAGTCCTAATTTATGTAAAAATTATTTATCTAATAACAAAATGATCTTAAACATTCTTCATATGAATATTCGAAGTTTAAATTGTAATTTTGATGAGTTAATCATATTTTTATCATCCTTAGAAATAGTATGCGATGTTATAATCTTGTCGGAATGTTGGTTAAGTAAATGTCCCACTATACCACTTCTACAGGGATATCGCTCGAATACATCTACTTACAACAACCAAAATGATGGGGTCGTGGTATACATTCGTAATGAACTAAATTACGTGTGCTTTGAGCCTAATATTCTTGAAGGAAACTGTTTGGTAATGCGCGGCTCCGATGGCTCAGCTATTGTAGCTGTGTATCGATCTCCCTCATACCGCGATATCAACAAATTTGTACAAAGCATGGACAATCTCCTACAGTCTCTGTCTTCATATCATACGATAGCTATACTGGGCGACATGAACATAAATATAACGCCACATAGCCAAGACACAAATGCTGACTTATACCTGAACATGATGTCACTGCATGGTTTAATCCCAACACATAATTTACCTACCAGAGGTCAAAATTGTTTAGACCACGCAATGTTAAAAACAAATAAGAAATCCACTGTTTTTGTGCTCGATTCATCAATCACTGATCACTCTCCAGTTCTCCTATCTATTCATTGCAAACCCTCCTTTGAGAAGGCAAAATTTTTAAAACAACATACTGACTTAAATGCTGTTTTGATTAATTTAGAGAATACTAATTATAATATAGTCCTGAATGATTATGATGCTAACTCTGCGGCTTCTAATCTAATAAATATCATATCAACATGTATTTCATCAAATTCTACAAATTTTACTGATTCACATAAAAATCGGAACCTTAAGCCCTGGATCACAAAGGGGCTTCTAAAATGTATACGACATCGAGATAAATTACATATAAAAGCTAAAAAAGACCCTGGTAATATGATTTTAAAGGTTACTTATTTGCGCTATCGCAATTTTTGTAACAACTTACTGAAAAACTTGAAACGTTCTTACGAAAAATACGAGCTAGAAAAAGCAAAAAATAATACTAAAAATACTTGGGATACTATAATGAAAATCACTAACTTGAAAAAACTAACACGTCCCCCCCATGAGTTAATAATGTCTCCCGAGAATGCTCAATTTTCTGTTAATAATGTGAATTCTTTCTTTGTAAATACTGGTAAACAACTTGCAACTCCACTCTTAAACAGAACGACACCACTGAACACACATTTAGACAAAACATCCTCCCCATGTAATTCAATGGTTCTCGAGGATACTGATGAAAAAGAGATTGACAGTATTATTATGAGTCTGCGTAATAACTGTGCCATAGGTTGGGATGGAATATCTGTCACAATTCTTAAGAAAGCACGAAAGGTTCTGACACCTCTTTTAAAACACGTTTTTAGCCTGTGTATAAAACAAGGGATTTTCCCTACTGTATTCAAAAGAGCGGTTGTTCATCCTATTTACAAAAACGGGGAAAGAGATAAAGTATTTAACTATAGACCGATTTCAGTTCTTACCACTATTTCTAAGATTTTTGAAAAAATTTTGAATAAACGACTAGTCTCTTATTTGAATAAAGTAAATATAATTTCTAACCAGCAATATGGCTTTAGACCCGGAAAATCTACAGAAGATGCTGTTCTCGAGTTAAATAAAAATATTATTAAAAATTTAGAATCCAAACGACCCACTGTTGGTATATTCCTTGACTTATCTAAAGCTTTCGATACCATCTCTATCCCGATTCTTGTAAATAGGATGGCAGCAATAGGTGTAAGGGGTAATGCACATGATTTATTTAAAGATTATTTGTCTAACCGTAGCCAATATGTCAAGATCGGTTCTTTGAAGAGTGATGTTCTAAATACTGAATATGGAGTACCACAAGGTAGTGTACTTGGCCCGACTCTGTTCCTAGTTTATTTAAATAATTTATGTCAGATTAAAATCCCATACACTAAAATTATATCTTATGCAGATGATACTGTTCTTTTGGTAGAGGGACAGAGTTGGGTTCATGTCCAAAGAAACGCTGAACACGCATTAAAATGTATAAATAACTGGCTACAACAAAATTTGCTGACTTTGAATTTAGATAAAACTAAGTTTGTAACTTTCAGTTCCTCTCCTAATACTCAGCCAAAGACCTTCACCTTAAAACTGCACTCATGTGATTCATCACACGGCAACTGTTCATGCTTAGCAATTCAAAGAACCCCAGATATAAAATATCTGGGTGTTATATTAGACGGATGCTTATGCTGGCGAAAACAAATCAATTCACTCGTTTCGCGTTTCCGCAAACTGATGTTTATATTTAGGAAATTAAGAAATATTGCTGACCATAACCTATTAAAAACAGTTTATTTTGCGCTGGCTCAATCGTTACTCTCGTACTGCATCACAGTGTGGGGCGGTGCTAATAAAGGAGACATGCTTCGTCTTGAGCGAGCTCAAAGGGGCATATTGAAAGTAATGGGTAACAAACCCCTTAGGCATCCAACAATCCTTCTTTATAAAGAGTGGAATGTCCTAAATGTTCGGCAGCTCTTTATCTCGAATTTAATATTGCGTAAACACTCAGAAGTAAGAATTGTTCCAATGCCAGAAAAAAGACGTAAACAAAAGATTTTTGAAATTTTACCTCATAGAACCGCTTTAGCTGGTCGTCAGTACTATTTCCTAAGCGCAAAATTATATAACAAAATTGACAATATTTTAAATATCTCTAATCTAAATAAAATCTCCTGCAGAAAAACTATCAATGCTTGGTTGAAAGAACTTAATTATCTAAAAACGGAGGAATTAGTCACCGGAGTAATATAATAAGTAAAATTATAGACTATCACTATCACACTTTGTTGACACGAACGCACACACACATACACACACGCACGCACACACACATACACACACGCACGCACACATACACACACGTACACACTCACACACGCTGACACACACAAATAGGTATAACTAACTAATATATATATATAGGTATAACTGTATAAGTTATAAATATTTAGAATGGGTCCTATGGAAGGCGATGGCGTTCGTGGTACAGGTTATCCTAGTGCGAGCGCCACAGCACTCCTTTTTTATATATCTGTAACTGTATTTTTAAAAAATAGATATTGTAGTTTAAGGAGTAAAATTTGTAATAGTTTATAAGATATAAGAATAAATAAATAAATAAATAAATAAATAAATAAATAAATAAATAAATATACACCCAGGCTCAAAGACCAACAAATTCATTTATAGAAAATGTTGGCCCTCGGCGGGAATCGAACCCGCGACCCGCGGAGCTGAAGGCAGGGTCACTACCGACTGCTCCAACGGGCCAGTCAGTATTAGGTATGAAAACGGATTGTCTACTCTACATTTAGCATTATATATATTTTCTTATTTTACTCTATGGCGGATTATATAATACGTTGAGAATTCTTGTACGCGTCTTATTATAACAATTAGTTTGCTTCCAACGATAGTTCTAAGTTCGTAATATCTTAAGCGCTACCTTGAAACTATTTTGAAACACCTAAGTCAACAGCAAATTCTTATATCAGTTTTGGAGTGTTGGAATTACGTGGTTTTCATGCTTAAGATAACGTGTAAAATTTATTAACTTATACAAGTATTGTGGTATCCGACTGAGCAGAATAGACCAACCTCATTCCTTAAAACCGACAAATGAATAGTTATAAGAATTATTTTTAAGTGCCAACTTTCTGGAAGGCTCTACTCGGTAGGTGCAGCTTTCCGAGTCAGCATTAGAGATGACGATATAAAGGCACTTATTTACAAAAGAAATAATCAAATTATTTTTGCTATAATCGGCGATGAAGTAAAATAGAAAATGCGACATAGATAGACTCGACGACAAAATCGCAACGATTTTATTGTAAAGTCTATCTCCTGATGATGCTTCGGTTTGGGGGCGAAACGATGTTGATTTTGTGGTAGTGAACGTGTGTAGTGCTTATATAATGTGGCGGCGGTGGTAGAGGTTTGTGCATGTGTTTTTACGAATCCTGCATATATCAGGTATGAAAACGGATAGTCCACTCTACATTTAGCACTATATACATTTTCTATTTTACTTCATCGCAGATTATAGAATAATTTTATTATTACTTTTGTATTGTGGATCTTCGTAAAGTAATAAATAATATAAATAAATACATTACATCTTCGTAAACTAACGCCTAATTCTACAAATCACTTGTTTACAAGTTACTTAAATAAAAAATGATTTAAATTGTATTAATATAACAAGCATAATTGATGAACATGACAATACTATCATTTACATGTATGTAACGGCCATGTTGCACCTAATTTACCGTTTAATTTCCGTTGTGCTAATCTAGTTGTCTACAACGCGGAATGTGGTAGCGCATAGCAATGCGGGGAGAATCTAATAAAATTACTCACCACAGCTGCACAATTTCAATTATATGTTCGATTATATGTTTCACGACCTTCTGACGCAGTGGTGAACACTGGTTTACTTCTAATACTACTGTATTAGTGAACAGTGGTTTATTTTTGATGCAGTGGTGAACAGTGGTTTACTTCTGATACAGTTGTGAACAGTGGTTTACTTCTGATGCAGTGGTAGACAGTGGTTTACTTCTGATATAGTAGCGAACAGTGGTTTATTTTTGACGCAGTGGTGAACAGTGGTTTATCTCTGATACAGTAGTGAACAGTAGTTTACTTTTGACGTAGTGGTGAGCAGTGTATTACTTCTGACGCAATGGTGAACAGTGGTTTACTTCTGATACAGTAGTGAACAGTGATTTACTTTTGACGCAGTGGTGAACAGTAGTTTACTTCTGACGCAGTGGTGGACAGTGGTTTACTTCTGATATAGTAGTGAACAGTGGTTTACTTCTGACGCCAATGGTAATTTATAATAAGTAATTGGATTTCAGATTATTGCATTGTTTTTTTTTTTAATTATATTACTAGACGATCCGACGGACGTTGTCCTGTCTTAACTATTAAAGGCAGGGCAATTTTCTTAAATTTCCGCTAAACTCACGTTTTTTCTTTAATAATAACCTCAATACTTATACTAATATCTATTGAAAACTTATAGAACTTAGAGCCTTTGAGCATAATAAACTTTAAACTCGCAAAAGTATGATTATAAACTGTGATAAAAACTAATTCTATTGTCTAAGTTGAATTTAAATATTCCTACCTACCTAGAAAATTTTATTGATATCTGGTACAGTAATTTTTAAGATTAGCGTAAACGCACATCATGACACAGGATTTTTATACCTATATAAAGATTAACATTAGTATATTTGCTTTGTTTGTCACAAATATTCACTCTATTTCGATTGATTTTAAACAAACTTTATTTTAAACTTGCTCTTTATAAGTTTCAGTAAGTACCAAAAAAAATTGTCATACAATTTTATGGGTCATTCATAATTTATTTTATTAAGTTACCAATTAAATGTGAAGATATAGGTATAATCTATGTATGTCATTGGAATATAGAAATTTTCGGCGCCGTCCCATGAATTTATAGATTAGGAAGTAGGCTTAGTCCATAAAAACTATTATTGCAAATTTATCGGTACTAATAATACAATAAACTTGAACGAAATTATTTTAATTTCATAGTATTGTACTGAAATTTTCAAGTTACTTTTTTGTGAAGAAATTAAAGATATCACCTTCAAAAATAGATATTGCTGCCTTGAGTAGATTTATGGGAGCATGTTCTCACATTCTGTCATATTTCATATCGTCATTATTTCGCCTTACGCTTTGACTTTTCGGTGGGGTTTTAAAGGGCCCGTCTCTATGGCAACACCAGCTTTGGATTTGCCGAAAATTCTATACACAGTACACAGATTATCTTGAACGTTGAGAATAGACAAGACAGTCGTAAATGTTTAATTTGGGTTATTTACATCCATCTGATAATGAGAAAGTATTTGATTAATTAATAGTAATCGTATTCTATTCAGTACGAGAAAGTTATTAAAATTTTAATTTTTGATTTTGTACCTCCAGAAATTTCAAGCGAGGTTTTCTCCAAACATTGAATATATATTGTAGAATAATATTTTATTGTAAATATGAGCTGTAGCTGTAGTTTTGATAATAAATCTAATTCATTAATTATCTATGAAAAGAAAATTTATAAAGGGTAAGTAAGGATAACGGTATACTCTAGGAAATGAATCCAGAAATAGAATAAAATGTTTGTACCTGAGCAACCCATTTTAATTTTGCAACGTTTTCTAATGTATATATCAAAGCTTAATAAAAAAAACCTTCAAGCCAACATTCAAGTTAACATTTATCGTTAAATCGCGTAGGTATATGTGATGTAATAAGGTTTTGTGTAAAGGTCAAGAAGCTTTTTTATCAATCTATTGTTAAATTTCTTCTTGAGAAAAATTCTAGAGAAAGTTTAATAGTATATGGTTTCTCTAATATCGGAAAACAACTAAAATATTTTCTCGTTTTTATATCGTAGAAGTAAACTTAAATTGATTCTAGGTATTTCTTAGACAATATTTTCTGGATTGAATTAATGTTTTTCATATTTATTGTGTTATAACACGACGTTTAAAGGCTAAAAAGTTTTTTTTGTTATTTTGAAGTTATCACTATTTCGTTATCTGTACATTAGGTACAGGCTAATATAATGGTCTTAGACCGTTACTGACAAAGCCGCAAGAAAAATTAAAATTTATTATTACAAAGCGATATCGTAAAAATCAACTAAAAGTTAGGTCTACTTTTTACTATTATACTACTTTTAAATTATTGATCGATTTTGATTAATTTACACAACAATAAATGAAACCTTGAAGACAGGTATTAGCTACTAAAATTATTTATTCTTCGCTAATGGAAACAGCTAGTATTTATTATTAATAACTTGCAACATACATACATTTATGACACAGCCCCCAAAAGCTAAACCGATTTTGATGGGACTTTACTTTGACTTTAAGATAGAGGAGGTTGTGGAGCAACAAATATGCTTCTTTTTAACCTAGAATTTCTGGGGGTCGATATTACTCGGGAAAAGCTTTCACACACTAATTTCGCGCTGGCGAAGCCGCGAACACAGCTACTAAATGTATATATTACTATATTTTACCTGCTTTGTTCGCGTGGACAGTCGTCGTGTGATAGGCCGATAATATATGGCGCTTTCAATGTCATTCTATTCCTCTAGAATAAACAGGATTTCTATATCCTATATGTTATTCCGGTATATAAGGAATAATTATGTCAAATTGCATCGATATTGGTTCTGCGAATTCACCGTGAAAGAGTAACAAACATACATACATACTCACAAACTAGATTATTTTTTAATTTATGACTAATTTGATTGGTAATATAGTTCTTTAGGAAATCTCTTTCAAAATAATTTTTGCGTTTTTTTAGTCGTGTCTCATATCTGCGCCGGTAGCGAGCCGACCTCAGAGCATCCGGTAAGGAGGGAAACTTCAGTCGGCAAATAGTTTAAGTTGTACCGCGCCTGTTGTTAAACAATATTGCGTTATAAAGTCATGCCGAGTGCTGTCAACGCTAGTTTACAAGTTAAATCGGTTGTACGTTATCGTTTCAGCTTATAATATTGGCTCTTCATAATTTAGGGTTAAACATTAAAATTTAATAAAGGCAACGGGGAATTTTGGGAACAATTGTAAAAGGTTTGAGGTATGACTTGAAAAGCCATACCTCAAGCTTTATTATTTTAGGGTTTTAAAATATACAAAAAAAGGTTTTAAAATAGTACCACCCTTATTTCTTACGTCGTAAAAGGCGACTTAGGTAAGTCGACCCGCCGTGTGGTATCCGGCTGAGTATAATAGACCACCATAATTTCTTACCGAGGTGTCGTAAAAGGCGACTAAGGTAAGTTGCCCCACCGTGTGGTATTCGGTTGAGTAGAATAGATCACCCTTTGTCTTACCGAGGTGTCGTAAAACACGACTAAGGTAAGTTGACGTCAGGCAGGCGGCCGGTCGTAAAAATGTAGCCAAATCATGAAACAGCATGTTTACAACATGATGTGCCGACCCCACTTAGAGTGGGATAAGGGCAGGAGGATGAATTTTAAATAATAAAGAAATTATAGTTAGTGTGTGGATTCTTGTTCAGAAATCGAATAATTGTTTGTTTCATAACTATTGGTTTATGCGTCTATGCTGCTTTATCTCTTCTTCTTCTTCTTTCTCCTACCCTTATCCCACTCTAAGTGGGGTCGGCACAATATGTCTTTATCTATGCTAAAAAAAATATTATTTCTTTTTTTTGCATCTTTTAAAAATTACCGAGCAAATCTCGGTCACCAAGGTACTTTATAAATAAGACCCATTATTAATACCTGCTGAGGTTCAAACATTACGCGAATGTCCATGTAGGCGCTAACGTTAGACTCTATAGACATAGTTTGTATTATATATAAATCACTTTACTTATCCTATTTTTGTCCACAAATGTGCCGCCTAATCTCTTACAAAGTAATCCAATTCCGAAGCAAATAAACAACTAATAAAACATTTAAGACGCTCGCAATAACAAAAGAACGAAAAAAGAAGCAATTAATTCAGGGGAAGCCACAGTTGCAATATGTGAAGCCATTAATTTAATTCAGTGTACGTGCGCCGGGACAGGGTTTTGTACCTTAATTGAGATTTAAGAAGAGCCTGCGGGATGTTTTTGTTTAGAGTAGGGCTGGCAACAAAAGTTTAACTCTCAGTGCTATTTTTGTCATCATTGACATCTGCTGCGTTTGCTAGCTGATTTTTACTGTTTCCGATAAGGTGGGCGATGGCAGAAGCATTTATATAGCGCTGAGAAAAGTACGGTAAAGAAATAACATAAAAATTAAAATTGACTTTAATGTAATTTATTATATATTGGATAAAAAGTCTGTCTCTACTTCGGAAACTGGAAGAAACAGTACATAATTGAAATAAAAAACCTTAGGCGATCTCCTATAAGCTGTAGCTCCTGTAACCTAAATCTCATTGATACATTTGGATGTAAAATTAAAAGAGACAAATTAATGTTCGCATTTTAAATACTCCAATTCTTATGAGGTTATTATATTCTCGTAAGCTTATTTAAGCTTACGCTCAGCTTATAACAACGGAAATGGAAGTGCTGTTACTTCAAACTTTAAAATTAACAGTATCCTTGGCTATTGTAGCTGTGTGGTATCCGGCTGTGTAGAATAGACCACCTTAACGAGGTCTCGTAAAAGGTGACTAAGGTATGGTAAGTACCACGCCGTGTGGTATCTGGCTGAGTAGAGTAGACCACCCTCATTTCTTACAGAGGTGTCGTAAAAGGCGACTAATTTAAGTTGATCCGCAGTGTGGTATCCAGTTGAGTAGAATAGACTACCCTCTTTCCAACCGAGGTGTAAAATACGACTAAGATAAGTTGAGGTCAGGCAGGTGGCCCGCTGTAAAATAGTAGAAAAATCACGTGACAACATGTGGTTATAGCATGTTGTGCCGACCCCACTTAGAGTGGGATAAGGGGAGGAGGATAGTGCTTGCTTATTCGAAATAGTTCTATATTGTTATGTTATGTTCTATTGTCTACCATGCAAATATCGTAATGAGGAAGTGACAACCCTAACTTCGCTTCCGGCAGCGCTTGTCTCCGTTAAAGCCGAGTATATTGCGGAGTAATTGCTGTATCGCGCTTAGCCTTTCGATTTTTATAGTTTGATGTTAAAAATATAGGTTAATAATAAGTATATTATTTTCTTATTTATCCTAATTTATTTATAAATGCGATTTTCGGGAAGATGATAGGGGATAATAATGTAACATAGGCTATTTTATTTTTATTATAATATGTTTTAAATACGTTGTTATCTGTTTTGGCTACTTATTTCGCGACCGGTTGCTTACCTGACGTCAACCTATCTTAGTCGCCTTTTACGATACCTCGGTAAGAAATGAGGTTGGTCTATTCTACGCAGCCGAATACCACACGGTAGTGACTTGATTTCCTGTATAAAGTAAAAAAATAATCATTTTTATTGCATCATCATTGCAAATTAGTGTCATAAATTATATCAGGAAATTAATTGTTGACGAAACAATACCTCATATCTAATAAAGTAATTAAGTTTTCGGTACCCAATAATTAAAACAGTTGTAAACTTTTCTATATTTTGATAAATAATAGTATAATAAAAACTTATAGCTTTAAAATAATATAAAGGTAATAAACTATTGTGATGTATTTAGTATAATTTTCTTCCACATTTATTTATCATATTTAAGACGTGACTCTGAAATCATATTAAATCTGCAGCTAAAAGCTAAACCCATAATGCCTCCTCAAGAGGTTATTGCAAAACAAATCTAATATTTGATTCACAAAGCGAATCTATACAAGGCGCTTAATATCTTTACTTCATACGAAATTCGTATCTAATTCAGGGTTTATCTTGCCATCTGTAATCTCGCCCTATCGAGATGACTCGAATACCTTACCGCCCCCCTCATCCCGCACTTCGAGGACCCTCCTCTAGAGTTCTTGGTAAAAGTTCATAATACCCTATTAGTGATACAAGAGTTGAAACTAGAATGGTTCGACCTATATTGAAATATGTATTTTTACCATTAATTTTTTTTCTATTAGATTAAGTAAGTAAGTACACACACACTGCTGGGAATAGGCCTCTTCTCTCCGTCTTTGGATAGAAGGATTGGAGCTAAGACCTACCACGCCGCTCCAATGCGGATTGGTAGGTTACACATATCTCCTGAATTCTCTAAAGATATACAGGTTTCCTCACGATGTTTTCCTTCACCGAAAATCTTGTGATAAATTGCAATTATCAATTAGACACGTAAGTTTTAACAGAAAAACTCATTGGTGTCTGCCCGGGTTTGAACCCGTGACCTCCTCGTAAGAGTCGCACGGTGTAACCGCTGGGCTACCACAGCTATTAGATTAATGGTAATTGAAACTTAAAAGGCTGTGATAGCCCAGCGGTGAGACCGTGCAACTGTTTCGAGAGGTTCTCGGATTCAAACCTTTCTGTTTGCAACTGTGTGCAACTGTTTCTGAGTTTTTCTGTTTATGTGTGTAATTGATTTTTGTAATTTATCACACGCTTTTTGCTGACGTAAAACATCAGAGGCAACCTGGATATTACTAGAGATATCTTTGAATACATGTAACCTACCAACCCACATTGGAGCAGCTTGGTCTTAGCTCCAACCCCTCGCTCCAAAAAGGAGAAGGGAGGCCTTCACCTAGCTGTGGGATAGTGACAAGCGGCTACGATTTTAAATGTTGCCATACTTATGCATAAAACAAAAGTAAGACAAAGAAGAAGGAAATAAAATACACACAAAAATTCAAAACAAAAGAAAATAAGTGACAATAGTAGTAGGATTTTATAACTAGAGGTTCCTTACACTTAAAAGTATAGTAAATAGAATAATCGTTATATAATTTATATAGTCATTTCTTATACACAGGAATTCCCTAATAAAAAATGTTGACAAATCCTTTTCAAATTACTCCTCGATTAATAGTAATTATATAATATAAGTTATATAAGGAAATTGTACCTAAAATTTTGTAAATATTTCAAGTAAATAAAGTCTTTCAGTGGTTTTATGTTGAAGATTTAATATTTCACCATGTAATTATACATTTCGCCAAGTAAAACAGCAATATATGTATAATTGAGCCCGGTCCCAAAGGAGACGGCGTCAAGTTCACTGGAGCGAATAATAAATCTGTTGACAATCTTTAATTCCCTCTCAGGCGTCCGTAAAAATGTATCTCGAAATAAAATTAAGTTAGCCTTACAAGTAAACTATGACATAAAACGATATTTTATTCCGTATAGCTATATTTTGAAACAGATATTTTACTATATAAATACTGTTTACAGCACTGTCCAGAAATATATGTTAACATTGGTACTTTTATTTTTAATTTGCAATTACTTATAGTATAAAACAGGTCCACATGATTTTACATAATTAAGCTACACTGTAATTTATTTATTTGTATATCATCAAGAAATTGCATGTATAATATTTACATACATACACGTGTGGTCTTCGGATAAGTAGTATTCTACTCTACTAGAAAGGGTCTTCCTTTCTTACCGAGGTGTCGTAAAAAGCGACTTAGGTAAGTTCACGTCAGGCACGCGGCCGCTCGTAAAATACCTAGCTAAATCATGTAACAACATGTTTAAAAGATGTTGTGCCAACCCCACTTACAGTGGGGTGTGGCAGGAGAATAATCTTCTATTCTATACATATAATAAAATCGTTGAGATGTCAAATCTCTGCGCGTTTGTTCCCGCTAATCTTAAAAACCGCTAATCTGATTTGGACGCTGCTTTTATTAATGTGTAGTAGAAAGCCTCACTTGACATATAGGGTATGTTATATTACAATCGGTCAGCAAATAAAAAAGATATGGCAATTTTAAGTTGAAAGGTCGTATACTATGATACTGGTACTTGCATACTGTAATTTGGTGGCGATCGGAGCATTTTTGTTATAAGTGTAATTAATATATCTTTAAATTAAGCACGGCAAAGCGGGCTTGACATACTAGTGTATAAAATAAGTACATTTATTTATATTAAATCAATTCTACCAAATTCAAATAATCTTCAAATAATTTAAATAAGCTCTCTCAAGCAATTTTGAATCGTCAATGATCAATATTGATGAAGCTACAACTGGTACGGAATATTGCTCTTACCGAGAAGAACCAAAAAGAAACTCAGTGGTCAATCTTTGAAACATTTTCAATTTTACATTACACCGCAGTCTTGTATGAAGCTGAAAGGATCATCCAAATAATCTTCAATTTTGTAATATGCTTTACGTCTAAGCTCTTACATATATCTCTAATACTTAATTTAAACCTTTCTGTAGACTGGTCTAGTATGGATTGCCGAACCTTACCTACCTTACCTATACCTTTTTGTTATTGTGTTTTATATGTCTACGAATTACGCAAACAAACGCAACAACTGGAGCGCCGAAATAACAGTTACTAATCTGAGAATACTGAGTATATGAAATATCCGACGTTTTAAAATAACAATACATATGTGACCCTAATTATTTTTTAATATAAACCTTTTCTATTTCCCTTGCAAAGCACCCAATTATATCTTTTATAGTAAAAACCCTCTCGTAGGATTCTTACTTTCATGACAAAAATTTTGACAAAAGATCACGATCATATGTTCTAGTGTTTAGGGACAATTCATATCTTACCCTCTTTTTAGTAAACCGAGGAAAACTTACTCCCATATCATACCGGTTACCCCTTACTTACAATAAAATGAACTACTTGAGAACAAAGTCAACAAGCATGAAAATCTATTTTGATGTATTATAGTTGTCAAATTGGGGTCCCGAATTGAGATGATATATGTAAGTTACTGTGCCGTAGTTAGTCGTACACTAAAGTAATTTTCTAATTTCCATTTTTACCAAAAATCACCTTTTGTAAATAAGTTGACCCGTGTAGTATCCGGCTGAGAAGATAGACCACCCTGTTAGCGCACTCTTTCAACAAGAACACGATGTAATAGAAATACCACAATTCCCGTTCCGAGATACACTTCTCTTGAATGACGAACAAAGACTGAATGTCACTGAAACGTTTTATCAAGACGACTCAGTGAAACAACAACGGCACAGTGTTGCCACCATTTTAATTAAATAAAGCTTGTTTTTTTCACTGTGTTGCTATAAAATACAATGCGGAAGTCATTGGCCGCAACACTCGTATCTTACCGAGGTGTCGTCAAAGACGACTAACATAAGTTGATGTCAGGCAGGCAGCCGATCGTATAAGTAAGTAAATAAGTAGCCAAAACATTTGACAACATGTTGTCATCACATAAGGGCAGGAGAATGTAAGTAATAACTCTAAAAAGTCTACAAAGATAATAGTTAAAGAAATAATAATATAGTATGATATGAACTCTTAACCTCCTTAAGACTTCTGGACTCTGCATCCAGTAAAGTGAATACAAGTCGTAAAAGCTGAAACGGCAATCCGCACTTGCATTGCGAGTTTAAAAGCCGTGAAATAATTCAAGGGAGCACTCTTTAAAATGCAGTGGGAATTTACAAACCTCAAGGCTTTATCACCTGAACTCAGCTGTTTTATAGTGGTTGGGGGAAACGTGAAAATCATAAAACCGCTGTAAGTAAGCGCTCTTTTGCTGACATGAAAAATAGTTTACTGGCTGTCTATACGCGTTACAGACTCTGTTTATCTCGACTTTACTGCTCGATAGTACCACGTCTCTAATCTGACGTATAAAAGTTTATACGCCATTTTTAGGGAGCCTTTTATGGTTAACACTTTGTAGACGGAATTAAAGCTTAAATGCTTAATGAGTTGTTTGTGAACGACACGATTAAAAAGTTTTTTATACGTTCTTAAACGTGAATTTGCTGTTATTTGAAGATTGTGTTTTGATTTTATCGTAAACTGTAATTTTTGACTATTTGATTATCTTTATCTGAACTCATTGTTGGTACTTATACTAGTACTAATCTGTACAGTTTTCACAAGATCGGAAAAGTGTTACACGACTTTGCAATTAAAAATCAGCACTACAAAGTGCTGATTTTTAATTTTAGTCACCTATTAATTATAATTTAATATTACAGAATAATAATACGCTGTGTGGTATCCGGCTGAATAGACACACTCTTTCTTACCGAGGTGTCTAAAAGGCGACTAAGGTAAGTTGACGTAAGGCACGCGGCCGGTTATAAAATTCCTAGCCGTATCATGCGCACGTTTATAAGATGTTGTGCCAACCCCACCTAGAGTGGGATAAGATCAGGAAGATGATCATAAGGATCATAATAATAATATTAGTGCAAAGGGAACTTAAATTTTTTGTTATTTTTTAAAAATAATAAGCTGCTAGAACGGTCATATTTTAATTAAAATGGGATTCATAGTGCAAAAATCTTTTCGACCGAACAAATTTCTAATATTTAGCTCGAATCCTTTTTATCGTGTTTTAATTATTAGCAGAATCCCACAGAGATAATAAACGCCTTTATATTATCTAAACCAATTTTTTTTCAGCACTATCCTATAGACAAACATTTTATGATCTCTGAGTAATATCGTCAGTGTATTCAAACATGTGTTATTTGCGACTCAAATAAATAACTAAACATCAATAGAAACTTTCTTAGTTTAGGCTGGGTACTTTTTTATCAACGCACAACACCTTGATGATAAAAAGTATCTATATTACTCTAAGATATTGCATATCTAAGGACGAGTTAAACAAACATGGCGGGCCATCATTTCTTTCCTCGTATTGTTTTACGTGCAGGGGTTGGAAACCCATCGGTTTACAAGACGAAATATTCCGCGAAACCAACCAGACACCGAATAAACGTAACCAATATCAGCTTTTACGCTCCCCTGTCTGAAAAACTCTTATTGTTCAATAAAAACGTTATGAGGTAACTCTATTCAATGAACTCGTCTGTTATTGAAATCGTTTCGTAAAGTAGCCTTTCTTATGGGGGAGGATAATAAACGGGAGTCTGTATTGCCATTGTTGCTACTCTGATTGCTTTTATGATTTTTAGCTAAACAAAGCGTCTGTATATGGTGCGTTTCAAACCTTAAAATTTCTACTCGATATACTTGAGCAAAAAGCTGTGATAGAACAGCGGTGAGGCCGAGCGACTTTTTCGAGGAGGTCGCGAGTTCAAACCCCGGGCAGACTAATAAGATTTTCTGGTAAAACTTGTATGTAATTAAAGTGCGAAAATTTATTTATCCGTTTTAACACCCCGGTTAATTGTCACCTGAAGAGACAATTAACCGGGGTGTTAAAACAAAAGGGCTGGCTCCTTTTTCGCACAAAGAATCAGCTTAGCGATTCAGCGCGGAAACGCTGCCAGCATTCTTGGGACCATTCCACGTGGGCGTAGTCCTAGCGTGTAAATAATTTAAGATAGATATAACTTGTACATTTTTGTTGTAAAAAATAAAAAAAATATATAACTTTAATTGGTGTTTGGAATTTATCGCACATTTTTCGGTGATGGAAAACATCGCGAAGAAACCTGCATACTTCTAGAGAATTCTGGGGATATGTGTAACCTACCAATCCACAATTGGGCAGCGTGGTAGGTCTTAGTTCTAATGTTTATGCCCAGTAGTGGGATAGTAAGAGGCCGATACTTACTATACTTGAGCAAAAACATTTTGACGTTTACTCACATTAAATACTTATTATTTTTTGTATTCACTTGGTACATTTTTTAATCCGACATATAGAGAAAATATGTGTTGACGTTTCTGCTACTTCACTACATAATATAAAACAAAGTCACATTCTTTGTTTGTCCCTATATCCCTATGTATGCTTAAATCTTGAAAACTACGCAACAGATTTTGATGCGGTTTTTGTAATAGATAGAGTGATTGAAGAGGAAGGTTTATATGTATAATAACATTCAAAACCGAGTAGAGAAATACTGTAATTTTTGAGGTTTCTAATGTGATGTCGTAAATAATTACATTTTTTTCCGCTTACATTGAAAACGCAGGCTAAGCCCAACGAGATTTATCAAAATGATGTACTAAGTATTTGTACACCTTGAAAAGGTCTACAGAAAAGTCTGCGATGGTATATGTTTATCTCTTGTGGATAACCCACAATAGCATTTTTTGTCATTTAATTTTTACGAAAAATAATGCCTTATGTTCAAAGCAATTTTTATACAATACAGCATTAATCCTTATCCAATTAAGTACCTTAAATAAATTGTTGATTTAATATAGATCAATATGGTCGTTTACAGCATGTAATTTAAGTGAACATTTTCGGAGATATTACAGATTTAAAATGCCGCGAGGAGGCCGCGCTTCGCCCTATAGCACTTCGAGTGTAGCAGCTTTATGTCGCTCTTTCAAGAGTTTGTTTAATGACAAGGAAGCTGTGAATGTTGTATATAAAGACATTCTGTAATTAATTGTCAAAATAAAATTCATAGGGAAAAGTGTAAAAATAAATAAGTAAATATGTAGTATATGAATTTAGATATTCCAAAGATAGCAGGAAATCTTCTTAGTATAGGGAGAGGGGAATTGTTTTTCTCCAAATTTAACGCTTGCGGGCCACGGGCAGTAATGAATAACTCAAAACTACTGGATCGATTTTAATAATATTTTTTCACTGAGTGACATGGGCTATATATTTTATAACCGTGCGAAGCAGGGGCAGGCCGGTAGTAACCTATATATCCTTTTCGTACATATACAGCAAGCGGTGTGTACTGACTGACAAAAGTAAGAAAGGCAATAAAGCTATGAACTTTTCTTTGTAATAAAAAAGGTATATAAAAATTCGTCTCCAACTCTTATCCGCGTCACAACTTTACGAGTGACATGTAATATCCTAACCTAAAACTATCGGAAGCAACAAGCATTGGTGCAATTCCTTGAGGGACGCCGTATCTTTATTTAGGGTTACCGCTCTTTGATAAAATAATTTTTATGTATGTTTTGATATTCTAGTGCCTAAGACCAAAATACTCGTTAGTGATATAGTATTTAAGGTTTGTCGTAAGAAAAATCAGTTATTTAGTGGCATATTGGACGTGGTATGTTCAGTAAAATGTATGTTCGGTAAAATGAGAAACGATGTAGAACTAGTAGATTAAGTCTAAGGAATCGCGAAACTAAATTCGCAATGCACGCAGAACTGAATGAGGTTGAGATTTTGAGATGCTAGAGTCGCGCCCGCACTAAAAAAAAAAGCTTTGGTAGACCCTACTAGGTTGAAGGAAGACGTCAAGAAGACTACATGGTACATGCATAAATCGTGGAGGGTGGCTTTTTAAGAAATGTTTTATCTGCAGTAAATGAACATCGATTAAAACAGAAACAATGTATCCTTTGAAATATATATCGCATGTTTTTAGGCAAGACACATTGTATTTGTTAAGTAAAATTGCAGGATTTTAATATTGAAGCGAATATCAAAATTCAGAGTTATCCGCAATAATATTTGTAGGTAGCATATCAGTTGACGTAGTAAATCCAATATTGTTCAAACACTTAAACCTTACCTACCTAGATAAAATCACATTGGTTGAATCTATAAATAAGTAAGTAAGAATTAGGCGTTATTTTGCGCAGATCCATAATACAAAAGTAATACTGAAATTAATCATCCTCCTCCCCCTTTAAGTTGAGTCGGCACAACATGCTGTCACATGATTTGGTTATGTATTTTACTATCGGTCATCTGCCTGACGTCAACTACTTACCTTAGTCGCCTAATACACCTCGGTAAGAAATGAGTTTGGTTTATTCTACTCAGCTCGATACCACATAAATGTAATAATGAAATTAATAATAATAATAAAAGTGGGCTATCTTTTTTCATACCTGACACATGCAAAAACCCCCACTATCGCCAGCACAATACACAAGCACTACACACGTTCACTAACTCAGCAAACGTTTCGCCCCGCAAACGAATTATCAACAGATAACTCCACGACAAAATCGCAAAGCGATTTATCTGTTATTGATCTAAGCTATCATAACTTAAGATAGTACTTTGCATATATAGCTGACATATTTAAGAACTCTATCTTATTTCTGTAGGGTTGATAACCCTAGCCGCCAGTCGATATGTCGTCGGATATGAGTTATTTTTCCATAATTCTGGCGTGTCGGCGCGCGGTGAATTCCCAAATAAATAATAAATACTTCATGTGCTCAGACGTGTTCTGTTAGCGTTGGCAATTTTGTTCGTCTCTACATTTAATATGCAGCAAAAGGCTTAGTGTTTGTGTTTGATGTGGTATTTGAGGTGCTCAGACTAACGTGTATGGAAATCATAGACACGTATCAACAAAATGCGATTTTTGTTTTTCGATTTTGTTATTGATCGTACACCGTAAACGGATACGTCCCTTTATTTTGACGCCTGCGATATTAATATTATTCTAACATTTATTTTTCTTTAACCTAACTCTTTACATTTTAAATATTTCTTACGATAAAAAACAAAATAATTAAAATAAGTATAATAATAATAATAATTATAATTATTTAACTCTCTCCGCCGTGAGGTATCCGGCTGAGTAGAATAGATCACCCTCATTTCGAGGTGTCGTAAAAGGCGACTAAGATAAATTGACGTAGGGTAGGCGGACGGTCGTAAAATAACTAGCCAAAGCAAGTAACAATATATATTAAACAAGTTGTGCCGACCCCACTTAGGGTGTGATAAGGGTAGGAGAATGATGATATTATTTATTTCTTTATTGCACATTGAAAAAAGGAAATTACATTTACTTATGCTAAAATAAAGAAACATACAAAAGCGGTTTTTTCGCTAAGTACGAGTTCAGTAAGTAATCTTACAGACAACCTTAGATGTGAGAATCTTAATGTGAGAGTGGAGATCAATTGGTTTATGCACATACTAACAATATAACATACTACTAAATGACTTTTTTAGTTTACCTATATAAAGAAATAGAAGGCGATGCAGAGTGACGAATATCAGGCAATATAAATGAAACATATAATTTTGTACGATTACCTATGTGGAGATTTAAGTCTGTTATCACCCTTCGAGCGGAAGTATAGCTGGCTAACAGATTCAAGGAAAGATAAATAAATAAATAGGCCATTGCAGTTGGGTGCGATATTTTTATTACTAGACTAGCGGCCTGCCCCTGCTTCGCACGGGTATAAAATATGTATCCCATGTCAGTCAGTGTAAAAAAAATGATTAAAATTGATCCAGTAGTTTTGATATGGCGCTGTATTTAAAAAATGATTTTCCCTATTTTCCCGCTTTTCTATTGAAATTTTTCTAGATTTTCGTTGCTATAAACCTCACGGAGCCCGAGACCTTTCCAACGAATGCAAAACCGTGGAAATCGGTTCGTGCGTTCTGGAGTTATATCGTCAGGAAGGAAAACCCGACTTATTTTTATATAGTAGATTACCACAAAGATCGATGGTCTAAGTTTATAGAATTTGCCGCGTAATAGTCTTGTGTCGTTCGCGACCACATTAGTTCGAACTTCGAAAGAATCACTCCTACAGACGAACTACGGGAACCAAGTCACATATTTTCCGTAGTTTGTTAGCTGTACAGAATCTATAGAAGTGACGTCAACTGAACTAATGTTGTCTCGCTCACACTCACTTGGAACACTATCTGCCGCTCGCTCATCAAATAGCTTTCCGTGGCTACTTACGATTGCACATTTCATCATCATTTTATAATAAAATGAAATATGTTGATTATCGATGAACTTCGTTTGGATTTTTTTTGTGTGTCAAGGAACAGCATATTTATAATACATATAAGATATAGTTATTTCGAAAACTTACCTGATTAAAATATAAAAATTTATACGGTATATATACCTTTCAAAAATGTTGCATTATTACTCACGGATAGGGAGTAGGGACCAAAAAAGTATATAGATTTTTAATTTTTACAATACTATTACTACGCATGACGATTAAGTACCAAATTACGCCTATACACTGTCCATTATATTAACCATCTTTTGACAGATTGACGATAGTGATGTCCTAAAGATTCTCGTATGCGATACCATTCCGATTATAGTACCTACTATCATTAATCGAATTACGTACCTAAGTAATTCGATTAATGATAACCTACGTAAACTAGATTACTACTTGAGAAAAGAAATTCCAACTTTGAGAAAACTTATTGTTTCTTTGAAAAGAAGTGGTCTATTTCATGGTGAAAAATCTTCTTTGGTCAAAGTTTTGAACACAATTGGCTTTTCATATAAAAAGTTAAATAAAAGAAAATTATTAATGGAACGCACAGATATAGCTATAGCACGTTGTGATTTTTTAAGAGAGGCAAAGAAAATACAAGATTGGGCAAATATTGTTTTCACGGATGAAACATGGCTCAACGCTAACCACACACTATCTCGTTTCTGGACTGATGATACTGCTGATTCCACTTCCTCAGTACCAATAGGAAAAGGTGAGCGCCTAATCATTTGCCATGCAGGTACAGCAAAAGGATTTGTACAAGACGCACTGTTGGCATTTAAATCGAAGAAATCAAATGACTACCACGAAGAGATGAATGCAAATGTGTATGAAGAGTGGTTCAAAAAAATGCTCATTTCATTGGAAGAACCATCAATAATTTTTATTGATAATGCGCCCTACCACTCCCGTCAAATTGACAAAATGCCAACACAGGCTAATAAAAAGCATGAAATAATTAATTGGCTTCGGGACAATGGAGAAAATGTGGACGACTCAATGTTAAAAGTTGAATTAATAAAAATATTAAAAACCAAAAAGAGAGCAAAACGCTATGTAATCAATGAAATGGCAGCAGAATATGGCCATACTGTTCTTCGGATTCCTCCATACCACTGCCAGTACAACGCAATAGAACTTATATGGGCACAAGTAAAAGGGCATGCTGCGAGATGCAATACAAGCCCCCCATTCACAGCGAATAAAATGTTGCAATTGCTAAAAAATGCTTGCACCCACGTAACGGCCGAGAACTGGGCAAGTGTGGTGGAAAGAACTAAAAGAGTAATATTCTCTGATTGAGAACGTGATATTGCGTTTGATAATATATTATCTACACAAGAGCTAATAATAACTGCTACTGAAGACTCCTCATCGGAGGAGTCTAGTGTTGATTATCATTCCGACGACTCGTGCTAATAAAATAAATTAAAATATCCTGATTGTTTTATTTGTATTCATGTATTAACTAAGAAGAAAGTAAAACTTTATATAATGTTATTAAATGTCTTTTAATACTCGTAACATCGATTTCTACCGATTATTTTTAATCTGTGGCATAATCGTAGTAACCCATTATGTGTGACATCACTAAGTGGGCGGTACCCATCCATAAAGTACAAATATTATTTGTATGATATTTGTACGTAAGCAATACAAAACTTAATGAGCGTGAGCTGTCAAAAGACTGATAATATGATGGACGCAGTATAGAAGTTAGAACTTGCTCGTTCGTCTTAGATATAGCACTTTTAGCACGTTTCTGCTAAACAGTGATCAAAAATTATTTTGTTTGTATGAAAACGGATTTATAGTCCACAAAGTAATTTGTACACGGCGAACCTTATATTCTAACAAAAGCCAAACGATAGCGTTATTTAATGTTCTACTAGCGGCATCTAGAACGTATGACGTAAACTCTCTTTGGAATCGAACTGCAGATTTTTTTTACGGAAATATGATTTGATGCTGAAATTTAATAATATTATTTTCTTTTACCTTTTTGTGCTTTTTAATTAATTAATTTGAATTGTATTTAGAAACAAATATGGTCATGTTTTTTGTATTATAATTAGTAGGGCATCTGAGGTCGAGTATACATATATCCGGTTATTTTTTTATTTCGTTTATTGTTATGATCATAAAAAAAAGATTAATGCCTTAAAATAATTATCATTTTTAATATTGATTTATTTTTAAATTGCTTTTTTATCTGTTTTTTAAAATGTAAACTTTACAGATCTGTCAGTACACTCTACTCACATTATATTACTGCTAACATCAAACAGCAGTATAAGTGCCATTAACCAAAAAGTAGAAGAAGGTATCAATTGTACCAAATTTCATCGTTTTTTGTTCAGCGGATTCGCTGTAGAAGAGTAACAAACATACATCCATACTCCCAAACGTTCGCATTTATAATATTAGTAGGATAGTTTGTTCCAAGGAAACTTATAAGTTGGTTATAATAAAACCTTACCTGTAAAGAAACGATAAGTATGCTTAATGCTTTTTATTACTGTGGCTATTTAATTACTGTTTCTTTCAATATTTATATTCTTTCTTCTAGTTACGTAAGTTTAAAACTTATATTTATTTAATTTTTCAAAATGGTTTCATGCGCCATACGTCTTGTTCGTTTATATCTCCTTCTATAGACCCGGCTGCGACTCTGATATGAATTGCGCAGGTGAATTTAAATTATATAACAAATCTTTATATTAATAAAATAATAATAATAATTTACTTTATTAATGATAATTGTTCCTATTGTTATAGTGTTGCTTGAGACAGCACGTATTGTGAGGAGGTTCATCACTCTGTATTCCTAACTACTGAGCGCTTGGTTCCTATTTCCGCTCTCTGTGGATGCCGATATTTATATTTTCAAATTTATTTTTTTGTTTACTTTGTTGATAAATATTTAATATTTGTAATATTAATTTGTGTAATATTTGTAACAATAAAAAATATTTTTAATTCCTGCCGTTACATTTATCATTGTTAGTAAAAATCTTAAAGACTATATTAGTATTTTTACTTTTTAATTAGATGTGCTATAAGTTTTTGAGTTTTTTTTAACTATGTATAATTTTATTTTATTATGTTCCATAAAGAGAAACAAAAATAACAATACCGGTTTGTCCAAAACTTTTTCGGTATAGAACTTTTACGGTAAATATAAATTTATTATTAAATATCGGTCCCTTGAACCCTTTGAAGTATTATAGTGAAAGGGGTCGACAACTCTCGCTGTATTGTAACTTCTCGAATTAAATTCCATAGAAAGGCAATAACAACCGATATGGTGGGAATAGTTGTCCTTTGTTTCATTAAACGGTTTGCGGGCGAAGGGCGATGTTGGCTTCTTTTTAAGTTTTACATTGACATAAGATACAGATTGTAAAATAAGATTAGATTAGATTTTATTTTAAAGCCTGCGTGTATTTAAGTATGTATTTAAAATTATATATGTTTATATTTACCAGTCGTCTGTAACCCATAACGCAAGTATTAAGTTACTTTTGGGACGACCGTGTGTGTAAGTAATATATTGATTTTCCTGAAATTCCGCATGTAGGGGGTTTTGGGGGAGAAAAATCGATCTAGGCCTAGGTTTTATTTTAAAAAACTCGTATTATCCCTGTATTTGGGCACTAAAAAAACTAGAAGAAATAGAAATAGTTAGCAACTCATAATTTGCGCTGTCAAACGCAAAGCTGTGACAGCTTAATGGTAACGAGCGGGCTAAAAAAGGTTGGGCACCTAGGTTCGATTCCCACATATCACCTGGCGTTATTTTTTTTGCTTTTTTTGTATCTTTTAAAAAATTACCGAGCTCGTTCAGCCAGATACGCCATGTGTTATCCGGCTGTATAGAATAGTACCACCCTTATTTCTTACCGAGGTGTCGTAAAAGGCGACTAAGGTAAGTTGATCCACCGTGTGGTATCCGATTTAGTAGAATAGACCAACCTCATTTCTTACCGAGGTATCGTAAAAGGCGACTAAGATCAGTTGCCCCACCGTGTGGTATCCGGTTTAGTAGAATAGACCAACCTCATTTCATACCGAGGTGTCGTAAAAGGCGACTAAGGTAAGTTGACCCACCGTGTGGTATCAGGTTGAGTAAAATAGACCACTCTCTTTCTTACCGAGAAGTCATAAAATATGACTAAGGTAAGTTGACGTCAGGGAGGCGGCCGGTCGTAAAATACTATTGAATACTATCTATTTGAAGAAAAAAAAAATCACCTTTGCATCATAAAGTATCGATAATGATTATATAAACAACTTTCATGTGATTAATTCATCAAGACTTGTCGATAGCGCGGCAAGCAAACATAATTACCAATACAGGGCGTGGAACTCATTAGATAAATGAAAGAGTTCACAAAACACGATCATCGTCCGGCCTTCAAGCCTCGGTCGATGATTGATTGAGTTTGCCGAGTTTTCCCCAATTGTATAAACGTTCTCCTAAGTGAGGTAAATATTACCCCGAGCGGGTAAACTTTGTGCTGAGGGTAAGTGTACCCTGTATGCACGTTACCCCGTGGTATGTAGGAGATATAGAAAGGTGTGTCGAGTTACGTATTTATTCACTTACGTGGAGTGTTTGTTTGAGTTGTGACGCGATACGTCTCGATCGCGATGAGAGTAAATTAGTCTGCCGTTCTATTATTTTCTCATAAAGGGAAATCAATAGGGTACAGGTTTCAGGAACAATATACCATACACATATACGAGTATTATGATCGAACGACCCGAGTCCCGATCTTTTTGACGCCAATATGCAAAAAGCTTGAGGTATGACTTGAAAAAAGCGGTATATTTTTGTGTTTAAAATTGTATAAAAATTAGCGCAATTTTCAATCTTGAAACTGAAAAATCTTTTAAAATGTGTTTGGCACAAATAAAATAAGTTATCGATTACAATAATCGATGAAAGTAAACGAATAATTACGGGATAAACGGGATTTTTAATATACCATAGTCTAAGCTACGAGTCCTTAATATTTAATTTCTGAGCGCACCCTATTTGACAGGTATGAATAGATTTTATAGGAGAATAAAATTGTTGCTTTTACTATTTTCCTTATCCATATGTTTTAGCCATTTTAACCTTCTTTGGACTTTTACAAATATTTCAAAACCAAAATTATCGAAATCGGCTGTACAAAAGTAATGAAAACTTCGTAATCGTAACGATTGTCCAGATTGTGGTAGTGAATATGTGCAGTGGTTGTGTATTTTTGTGTTATTGGTGATGCGTAGTGCATGATTTCTTACAAAGTCTGCATGTTTTAGGATGATGACTCAATGACGATGACGATGATGATTATGATAACGGATAGTACAATCTACTTTTAGCATAATATATTATCGCGTATCGTAGCAAAATAATTTTTCAATAATTTGTTTTATAGACCTCCGCAAAGTAATGCCTAATTCTATAAATTACTTAAATCGGCTATTCTACGAGTTCTAGTAAGACAAACGAACATCATTTAATTTTTATATACTTATATAGTTAAATTTGTAGAAAACAGTTGAACTATATGTGTCCAGCAGCATGAGTCGTACACAATTGCAGATGAGCCTACATGAGCCAAATGGTCCCATAGGTTGCGAATAAAACGCAGCCCGCTGTTAAATGCACGTGCAGGGCATGGCGGCCGTTTTGGAGCGTCCGGTGCAAATTGTAGCCTTCCATATGTCCGACTAGAGTAACCATCAATTTGTATGTAGTGAATTTAAATAATAATAATCGCTGTGGTAGCTCAGCGGTAGCACCGTGCGACTCTTTCGAGGAGATCACGGGTGCAAACCCGGGCTGAAACCAATGAGATTTTTTGTTAAAACTTATTTGACTAATTGATAATTGCAATTTATCACACGCTTTTCGGTGAAGGAAAACATCGTGAGGAAACCTGTATATCTTTAGAAAAATCTGGAGATATGTATATGTAACCTACCAATCCGCATTGGAGCAGCGTGATAGGTCTTATCTCTCTATCTCTCTATCCTTCTTTCCAAAAATGGAGAGAAGAGGCCTATTCACAGCAGTGGGAGAGTAACTCGCCGCACTTTCTTAAATTAAAATAAAAAAATATATTTATATGCGACAATTACCAATACGGTCGTCCATTCCCAATGTAAGTAACTTAATACTTCTGTTATGAGTGACAACCAAGTGTTAAGTATATACATATATAATTTTAAATACATACTTATATACCAGGCTCGAAGAAGCAACTAATTGTTTATAGAAAATTTTGGCTCTCGTCTATAATCGAACCCGCAACCCGGGGAACTGAAGGCAGGGTCACTACCCACTGCGCCAACGGGTCAGACCACTAATCAACTACCACAAAACCAGTCCAATTAATTAAAGAGCGCAAATATTTTTTAATTTTTTAATTTATTTATTTAGTATGATATGCCACCAGTAAGTACTCTTTATATGCATTTTTGTTTTTACATGCGATTCACACAGTTTTAATACTCGTAGTTTGTGGAATAGGCCAAGATAATGAGTCGTAAAATGCAGTCCGTTGTTAAATACAGAAAGTGGTCAGCATCTAATTCAGATATATTTATTTTCATTTAGACAATGTTTAGTTTAGCAGTATCTGATATTTTACCATATAAATACTGGTAAATTAGTTTAACAAAAGTTCATTGTTATTTTAAGCACTTTAAATTATCAAGACAATCCTACAATGCATGGTTATCCTATTCGAGCACTGAACAAATGTACCCGAATCACAGTCGGAGCGATGTAAATTATTCGTCACGGGTGAAGTTAAAAGGTTAGGTACTTTTGTATGAGTTCCTCGTTTATATGTGGCACTAGAGCTATTTAGGTCAAAAAAGGAAGTGAATAGACGATTAATTGTAAATAAATGCTATTTTAATTATTTAAACTACAAAATGGAAATATATTTTTTTTAATAGTTATTTCTGTCACTTTAGTATCGAGATAAAAAGAATATTCAGAAATTTCGTAACAATGGTTTAGGTAAGGTTGAATCCTTCTTTTAAATATCTCTCATATTTATGCTCTACACTTAAAAGATTGTCATACTTTTCCATTTTAATATGTAAAATGATAAATGAATGTCTTATATTTAATTAATTTTTTATTTTAATTTATTGGGATAACCAACAAGACTTACATTATTAATACTATAAAATACTCTACAAACTATTTAATTAAATGTAGTCTTTATTATAGGTTACCACGGCATATAATAGGGCCGCGTACATTATTTAAATATAGGTATTACAATATTATATTTATTATACTATATATTATTATATCATACAATTATATTTATATATTATATTAAACGTTTTAGTTTGTAATGGGAATGTGTGTGCGGACGTGAGCAATTATTATGTTTGTCTTCTGTGGATGTGTGTTGTGTGTGTGTGTGAGAGAGAAAGAGAGAGAGAGAGAGCACTGAGTGACTAAAGTGAGCATGAGTGAGTGTTTATATGAATGAATGAGTGTAATGACATACGTACATAGTTTTATTAGGTTTACTTCCGCATTCGCTTCTATTGTTGTGTAACGGGATAGAAATATTATAGAAGTTTATTTTACGTGTTTGTTAAACATTACAAAATATTGGACTCTTTTAATGTTACTTTTTCTATAAGTGAGCGTCCCTTGAGACTATGCCGGAAGTGGATAGCATCTTAAAATATCCAACTTTTAAAAGTTCCTATGTCCCTGCAGACTGGCCGTTTGACAAATACCTTTTTGAGTAGTCGAAACTTATTTAAAGTTATTTAACAGTTCTCCTTCAAAAATATTATTTAGCCTTTATAAAAACCGATATGGTTAAACGTTGAAAGCGCGTGTTTCTTAGCAAAAGATCACAATTTCACTGAGCTTTCTAAAACTTGTTGTGTAATTGTTACTTAATTCATAATGCTGCTTACGATGAAGGAATACGTTGTAAGAAATTTTGCTTACATCTAGAAATTTTCCTTGCCTTAAAAGATAAATGCTATTACCCAGATGTGTGGAAACAGCATCCTGCTAAAATTTATTGTGGGTATGGAACGTTAGAGGAATTGTATAAAACGGAATAAGTCATCATCGTCCTGCCCTTATCCCACTCTAAGTGGGATCGGCACAACATGTTATAAACATGTTGTCATATGATTTAGCTACGTATTCTACGACCGGCCACCTGCCTGACGTCAACTTATCTTAGTCGTATTTTACGACATCTCGATAAAAAAGAGCGTGGTCTATTTTATTTAACCGGATACCACACGGTGAGTCAACTTATCTAAGTCGCCTTTTACGACACCTCAGTGAGAAATGAGGGTGGTACTAACTATTCTATTCAGCCGGATACCACACGGCGTATGAAACGGAATAAGTATTATACTGAAATTATTAAATAAAACATGATAACCTTAGATTACAGACCAATTAGCGAAAATGAGGATGATATTTACCCTAATAAATGTTAACAAGTTCATAGAATCAAGATATTATTTAATTTAGGAATACGCCATTGTAATATAAACGCGTTTTATTAGTCATCTGTACCAAAGAGAAATCGATGGTTTAGTTTCAAGGTTTCATATTGACCGCAGTTTGTGCCAGTAATTATAAGAGAGTTTAGTATCCAAACAAACATAAGAGAAAGTTCCATACTGAGCGGATATTGGATTTCTAACTCCGGGTTACAGGTTCCATACGTCGAATTTAGTTAAGGCGTGAACACATTAGAATAAATCGGATGTTACAAAATTTTCAGGATTTTGTTTTTTAATTTAAACTATCGTTAGTAGTATTCTTAATAATTTTTGGATAACCTCCTGGGTTGCAGTTTAACAGGGTTTATTAGGACAGCTGATGAAATTATAACGTACATGTAGTGGTGGCGGTGGTGGAGGGTTTGTGCATGTGCTTTTACAAATCCTGCATGTATCAGGTATGAAATCGGATTGTCTACTCTACATTTAGCATTATATATATACTCTATTTTATTTCAACGCGGATTATAACAAAATAATTTTATTATTACTTTTGTATTGGATGGATTTGTATGGATCTCCGCAAAGTAACGCCTAATTCTATAAATCTATTCTCTCTTTTCATTCGTTAACTCTGGTTCTACTTCTTTTATATGCTTGTCATACTTCACACAATCCAACCATCTCTTTTTAGGCGTCCCTCTAGTCACATATCCTTCAACGTCATCACATGATTTCCTAGAAGCAATAACAACTTAACCGCTTAAATGATAATCGAAAGTGTAAATAGGTAAAAGTAAGTAACGGCCTGTTACTATCCCACTGCTGGGCATAGGCCTCTTCTCTCCGTTTTTGGAGAGAAGGATTGGAGGTAAGACCTACCCACGCTGCTCCAATGCGGATTGGTAGGTTACACATATCCCCAGAATTCTCTAGAGATATGCAGGTTTCCTCACGATGTTTTCCTTCACCGAAAAGCGTGTGATAAATTGCAATTATCAATTAGATACATAAGTTTTTACTAGAAAACTCATTGGTGTCTGCCCGGGGTTTGAACCCTAGACATCCCCGAAAGAGGCGGACGGTATTACCGCTGGGCTACCACAGCTTGTAAATAGGTAGTTTAATAACAAATCTGTTTAATGTGTACAGGCTCTAACGATGTCCGCAACGGGGTATTAAATTTTGAAGCGCTCAAACTTGCCTCCTATAGTGTTCATTACAGAAAGTTGGTGAAAATTCATACAAGTCTGAGTTCTAATGAACACCGCGCGGGAAGTTGCTCGTGTAGCGACCATACACCGCCTTTTTGAAGAATGCGCCGAGCTTTATTTAGCAAATTAAAGCAATTTCGGTGTAAGCAAGTGTAAAGTTGTTTAACAGCGAAAATTTGTTGCGGTTTCTACTTTAGATAATATTCTCACATTTACGTTGAATATAATATTTCACTTATTTTTATTGTATATAGAAATTTTGTTTACGCATTATTGTATACCGAATATGTAAAAACCAACAAAACCAAAAATGAGAAAGAAAAAAATATGTGTAAGAAAATTGATTTTGTGTTGAGATAATAAATATGAGATAGAGTCTTTCTCAAGAACGGAGTGGAGCATTTTTAAAGTAGTACTTGCTAGTAGATGTATGCGTGGATAGTAGTTTAAAATTAAAATTAAACATCATATTCATTATTCAAGTAGTAAAAAGTGCTTGGAATCGTCAACTCTACTGCTGGTTCGGGAAAGCTCCTATCCATAAGAACTAGCAAAAAACTCGGTGGTTGCTCTTTTTTAAAATAAATTTGTTATTAATTATCATGCTATCGTGTACTAGTTCGAATATGACAATATAACAGCAGGTTGTTACTTTATTAGGATGATAATATGATTCACGAGTCAACGACAAAAATATAGAAAGAAAAAGTAAAATCTGGAAAACGCCACTTTTATGCTGACTTCAAAATAAAATCCAACTTCATATTGTAATGGCGATACAAAAACTGGCCTTAATAAAACAAAAACTTTCATTTTAAGAGCAATCTACTTGTCGATAAATATTTTGTGGCGCCTTCTTAAATTTTAGAGCAATTAAATACATTGCAGTAAAAGCTATAATATTTTATGCTGCGATAAACTGTGATAGCCCAGGTGATGAAACCATGCGATTTTTTCGAAGTGTCACGGGTTCGAACACCGGGTAGGCACCAATTAGTTTTTCTTCTTTCGTAAATTAGTCAAATAGTAGTAGGTTTCGATGTTTTCCGGTGAAGGAAAACATCGTGAGGAAACCTGCATATTTCTAAAGAATTCCAGGGATATGTTCCTAATACGTATTAGCCAGAACTGTGCCCAGCACGGGGTTAGTAAAAGGCCGTTACTTTACTTTCGCAATCTGTTATAATTTGGACGTGGTGTATTTTCTAATCTCCTTATGATGCTGCCAGCGCTCCGATACTTACTTTTATTCTAAAAGTGTCTTAGTAAGATGACTGACTGACTGATTAGGTTTTTTTTTATACAGGAAAAAACCCGTTATGGAAACCACCGACCGACGGGGACAGGCGGCGGTTATGTCGGACTCGCACCGACTTAAACGACCTTTGTGCTCCACCACGGTACTGATGGCAAGGACAGGGTATCTTTGTACACATTGCCCCCATCGATAGCCGATACGATAGCCGCTCTGATCCCAGAGACACCCCCTCCGGGTAGGGACCTCTCAAAAGAGAAGTCCCCCTGCAAAACTAGAACAAACATGTCATAGAGAATATTGAAACAAAAAGGAAATACAATAATGTTTAATTCATTCATTTATTCGAATACTAAAGTGTTCCTTACATAATAGTAAAACAAATTAATGCATTTATCAATTTACGCGACGGAACGTTAGAGAAACATAATAAATTGACATAAAACCTTGGCGCAAGGATTTTATATCAATTTATACAAAGACGGTAAGCAATAGAGCGGCAGCGGTAGACGCTAGCTGTTATTTTAAGTGGATTAAGGACAACGCATTTCAGATCTGGTTAAGCTTCTAACGTAAAGCTTCTGGAACAACGGTTGCACTTTACCGCAAAATCCCCAAATTTGTTTTAGATATTTTTCTTTTGTTTACAGTGAAAATAAATTTTCTGATTTAGCATTGAGTGCAACGTTTTTATTGATACAATAATTTTAATTTAATATTAAAACCGCCGAGTTTCTTGCTGGCTCTTCTTGGTAGGAACAGATTTCCGAACCAGCAGTAGAATTGACGATTCAAATGCACTTGTTTAGTACATGAATAAAGAAAATTTTGAATTTGAAAAAATAATTTTTAAGCTCTTTTAAGTCCTTTCTAGACGCCACTTAAAATGCAAAAATTTTGTCGTTATTATTCAGTTATTAAATTTGTGCCGTATGGTATTCGGCTGACTAGAATAGGCACCCTCTTTTCTTACCGAGGTGCCGTAAAAGGCGACTAAGGTAAGTTGACAAGGCGACTAAGGTAAGTTGACGTCAGGCAGGCGGCGGTCGTAAAATACTTAGCCAAATCATAAAACAACATTTTTTAAACACTTAGAGTGAGATAAGGGCAGGATAATGATGATATTCAATTATTTAACTTATAACCTCTTTTAGAAATCATTTTCTATAAACCCATTTATAACTTTACCCTATTATTACAGTATCTATTTATCTATGCCAAAAATTTACTTTTATACGCTTACGATATTTAATTTTATTGATATACAATTATACTCAAACTATATATAAATCAATTTAATTATCTATTCAAATATAATTGTATGGTGATAAATTGAAGTGCTGGAATAAATTTACAACGCAACGACTATAATATCAGTCCGAGCGACTAACGCAGCGTCGTTAGACGAATGTCTTCAAAAACTAGTAATTAACTAACGTAGTTAACCTTTTGAACCGTACAACAGAAAATAATCATCATCTTCCTGCTCTTATCCCACTCTAAGTGGGGTCGGCACAACATGTTATAAAAATGTTGTCATATGATTTGGCTACGTATTTTACGACCGGCCGCCTGCCTGACATCAACTTACCTTAGTCGTATTTAAGGACATCTCGGTAAGAAAGAGGGTGGTCTATTCTACTTAACCGCATACCACACGGTGGGTCAACTTACCTTAGTCGCCTTTTACGACTCCTCGGTAAGAAATTAGGGTGGTCTATTCTACTCAGCCGGACACCACACGGCGGGTCGGCTTATCTCAGTCGCCTTTTACGACACCTCGGTAGGAAATGAGGGTGGTACTATTCTATTCCGCCGGCTACCACACGGCGGCGTACAACAGAAAATCATATAGCATTGAAAATCCTCGAAGGAAGTGAAGGTGATCTTAATGTTAAAAGAGAAAAAAGAGATTGCATCTTGTAGCGTTAATTGCTTCCCAGCTAGTTAGGGGATTGCATAAATAGGAGGTCTATACAAAAAAATCGTATGTCCTTCCGTATCTTTAAAGAGTATTTATTTATAAATAGCTTGATTATCACTTATTATCATATCGTTTTATTACGCGATTTTGTATAAGTATACAAAATTTGTTAGTTACTCCGACCAACGCGGCGTTGTTAGACGAAACTCTTCAACAACTTCGTAGTTAACCTTTAGAACCGTACAGCAGTAAATTGTATAACGTGCAAATCTCTAGAAGGAACCTATGCAAGCCATATCCAGCAATATAGAAGAAGACATATATCACAGAATCGTTGGTTGTTAATCTTTTATTAGCTACACCAAACAAAACGCTTATTATTTAAAATTTCATACAAAACGGTTAACTAGTACATGGTCAATTACTAGTGCCCTTACTTTAAAATAAAAGAGCAATAAAGGTTGGCAATAAGGGGCTTGATCCAGGGTATTTTAACTACTTTAGTCCGCCCGTTCCCGACTAAGCTATCACAGCATTACGAATGATAGTTAAAAAATATTTACATTCTATTCTACATTTTAGCATTTCTTTATTGCCTGAAAATAGGGATAAAACGAATTTTTTTTTAAATTAAACCTAACTAGATCGATTTTGTCCCCCACAAAACACCCTACATGCTGAATTTCATGAAAATTAAACTCATTTAAATATGAGTTCGAATCTGAGTTTAAAAGAGTATGATTACAAGCATCTTTAACGATTACATAAAATTACTATAGTTAAATTATATCTCTTAGTTGTCGTAACTTAATTTAAAAGTTATTATTACCTTTAATTAAAATACTCCTTATTTTAAGTTGTTCAATGTATAATTTTAATGTGAAGTGTGTATTTTGTTGGTAATCAATAAACTAATAAATAAATAAATCTTCTTAAAATAAAACTTTGGGAATGAAACAGTGACGATGTGTCCTGTCTTACGAAAATAGTAGAAATACCTAGCAAATTGAGTTTTATTTATTAAATTCGTTTATAGAAGTCTTGAATAAATTGAATATTTCGAATTTGGAATGGAATTTTGAATTAAAAGTGGAAACAAATGATCAGACATGTGGGCACTCGCTAAACACCCGCATTACGTTATCGCGGACGCGCGTCGCCTCCATAATGTACCGATCGATATTCTTATCAACACTCCAGGCCTCGGTTATGAAAGTGGCCGTTATTGGCCCTACCACCTGTAATAAACATCGCAGATATCGCATCTACGTTCAACTATTCGGAATTTTGACAAGATAACTTATATTACTTAAGCCGCCGTTTGGTATCCAGTTGAGTAGAATAGACCATCCTCGCTTCTTACAGAGGTGTCGTAAATGGAGACAAAGGTAAGTTGACCCGTCTTTTGGTAACCGGCTGAGTAGAATAAACCACCCTCTTTTGTTAAAGAGGTGTCGTAAAACGCGACTAAACCAAGATGACGTGAGGCAGGCAGCCGGTCGTAAAATACCTAGCCAAATCATGTTACACCATGTTTTTAAAGTGTTGTGCTGAATCCACTTAGATTTATCTTACATAAGGGCACGAGAATGATGAATGATGATTTAGTTAGGTTGGTGTTAAAACAACTCAGTCATATCGGATGTCGTAATTTGGCTGTACCAAAAAAATAAATTGGCCTGTAGCCATAATGGGCTAACAGGTAAAGCGCGTGATCCTCATTGAGAGTTCAATAGCTTAAATTTTGGGACCCATGAATTTTCCATAAAAACTTGAGAATTAATTGAAAAAACGAAACCGTAGTGATGAGACAGGCATATTACAAAATTTCAAAGATATAACTAATAATGAATTGATAATTAAGTGCTGTAATTTTTCCAAATAAATAAAATATGTGTAACATGCAACTCTGCATTTCAGACTAGTGGTGGGTGGAAGCTCCACATTATTCTCTTTAAAGAGGCCATTTTCTAAGAGTAAAAAAGCAAAGGTTATTATTATATAAATTTAATAAAGATCTCTTTTCATCGGCGAGGAAAGAATAGGTCGAAGAAAAATTATTTTTAGGTAACTACTTTAGTACCGATTAAATATTACAAAATATATATATATACACAATTACTTATAAACTGTCCTATAAAATTATTAGCAATCATTTTAGAATGACATCTCCAGTTTATATTATTTCAGATGACGTCAACAGTTATAAAGATAACATAATGGTTTTAAAGATTTTAAATCAAATTGATGAAAGTTTCGAGACACACAAGTTTCGAGAGAGTATAGTAGGTTACAGAGTTAGTGCTGGTATGAAAAAAGTAGTACTAAGTTTCCTCTCCTTTATCACTAAATAATAAGAATACTGTGACGTTTTATTTACGTAATTATAGCATCTCGTACTCGCTAATTTTATAGTGAACCCCTATAATCTCAAAAAAAAGGTGAGTGGATTATCTAACTTCGTAAATTATACCGCACAATATCTAGAAAAAAATTCTTCTATATTTTTTGTATTTCATACAATTTACTTTGTTCTTGTAATCACTAAGACAAAAAATCCTCTCAGCTACTTGTGACAATCACAAAATAATAAGATACGTAGAATCGATAAGATTTGAAAAATTAAAGTTTCTAAATTCAAAAAGTAAAATTAAAGCTTTATTCATAGCGGATAAAGCTAAAATAACTTCACCCATTTAAAATATACACCACCGTTTATTACAATTAATTGTTGCCTATAACGCATTTTATTTAATTACCTTTTAATTTATTTTACGGCCTAAATATACGTTTTACGTCACCATTATTATTATTTTTTTATCAACATATTTGACTTGATAATTAAATACCCAATTAACTGCCGAAAAAAAGAAAAATGCCTATCATTGCGACCTTAAGTAAAATAACTACCTTTTGTAAATCACAACACAAAGGTTACGTAGACAGTTGTAAAATTTTTAACTAAGTATTTATGAAAATTCGTAATAGGTCTTTCATACTAGATTGGTTTTGCGAACCTATTTATATTTCTAAATTATTTAAGTAATTAAATAAATACAGTTTTAAAGGATATTTTTCTACTCCCATTAAGATGTAATCTTTATTAATGTGCCGAAAAAGCTGTTATTTTCATAGGATTTAAAACTTTCAATAGAGTTTTAAGCAGATTCTAATAAAAATATTTCTTAGAGTATACAAAACTTATGAAGTTAGTATTAAAAAGATAAGAATAACGGATTACGTTTTGTTTGTTTTAAGATGTACGTAGAGCATAATGTAATTTGAGAAGAATTTAATTTACGGCGTCAAGTTGACGAATTTTATACTAACGATAGAAAATATTTTATTTTACTTTTTCCGCTATTTACGTCATTAAATCTATAAAATGTCATTTTCTAAGATGAAAATATAACCCTACGTGCGTTAATTTTGCGTAAAAAATCTATTTTCTCCCGAATTTATTAACATTTACGAAAATGACGTGATACCGCGGGCGGAAACCGTTTCCCGACGCCTGCAAAGCCTTGCAACCTGTTGCCGTCGGCACCGCCTTCCGCCCATCGCTACAAACCTTTTCCGGCGCGAGAGAACCAACCCGAAGTTTTATTTCTTCGTAGTCTCGTAGACTTTGTTTGACTTTCTGAAATTATCTACGTACTAAAACTTACCAAAGACGATGCATTCGACGCCCTGACAGCAGTTGAGTTTTTTAAACACAAAAAAATACAAAAAACAATCAAAAAAGTTTTTTAGTTTTTATTTTATTTAAAAACAGAAAAACAAATCACTTTAGAAATAATATGCGACTCGAAATAAAAATAGAATATGAAAAAAACAAACGAAGAATAATGATGATACAGTTTGAGCGCGTGTGGCGGCTGAGTTATCGCGGTACTAGGAGTGCAGAAGTCGAGAGGAGTTAGGAGAAGACGCGTCGCCGCCACCACGGCCGACTACAGAGTGCTAGCGGGCTGAACGGACGTGGGCCCCACCCCTAGCGCAAGCGCGCTGGACGTCCACCACCGCGCATGACCGACATCCTACCGAAAAGTGGAAAAGTGACTCCTACAACGTAGATATACCATTATGTACTAAATAAATATTGTATCATAATAGGTACTAGCTTGAGTACATAATTTTGACCCAATTCTATATCATTTCACACTTCATTTGAAGTTTAGCAATTTTGACCATCATAAATGATTTTTACATTTGTATATTGCCCTGAATTAAACTTCTAAATCAACTCATATAACGTTTTAATTTTTTTTGGACCTCATAGCAGCGTCGTTGATTACCAAATTGTAAAGTTCCCTGATACCGCTAAAGTATCCCGCTCTCAACGACACTTCATGTCCCTTGGGTAGGGTTTGGAATTTCGACATAATGCGATTGTCTGTTTCAGGGAACACACGCATCTCAAATGCGTAAGTGATATCAAACTTATTGTACGCATAGTCAACGCTATGCCCGCAATGGCCTTTCCCATTCATATCGAAGATACTCTGATTAACAAACCATTGTATACCAGCTCTCTGATTTACCTTTGCTGCTATATCACCGGCTCTTTTCTTCAAATAATTTATTGATGCCACTGTCACATTTCTACTAGCTAATGGGTAAAGTATAGCATGGCCGTCGCTTCTTAGGGATACGTAAGTATTTATTGTTGATTTGTATTTCATCAAAACGTCGCTTATAAATGTGGTCTCTTTTTCTGAACCGGCCACAGAGCCTTGGTAATCCTGTGAAAATTTGTTAGTTACCATGGGACACATTCCCCATGAATCATCGAAATTTCTAGTTATATCTACGCCATAAAATAATGAGTTTCTCTCGTCACCACTAAGGTTCTTCTTCCAGTATTCTCGTATCTATAAAAAAAAGAATAAGTAATTTCTAGAGTAATAATTTTCGCGTATATAAGTATTAACATAAATTCTTTTCTCTAAGAAATGAAATAGACTGTACACTGTGCTCATTCATTCAAATAAAAGTTAAGTCCTTGTTATATTTATTTATATATTTCACATCTTTAAAGTAGTTAATTTTTAAGCATCACCATCATTCTCCTGCCCTTGTTCGACTCTGAGAGGGGTCGGCATAACATTTATATATAAAAATGTTGTCACGTATTTTACGAAACCTCGGTAAGAAAGAGGGTGGTCTATTCTACTCAACCGCATACCACACAGTGGGTCAGCTTCCCTCAGTCGCCTTTTACGACACCTTGGTGGCAACTGGTGAATATATACATATATAATTTTTAAATACATACTCAAATACAAATATACACACAGGCTCGAAGAATCAACAAATTCTTTTTATAAAAAATGTTGGCCTCGGCGGGAATCGAACCCGAGACCCGCAGAGCCCAAGGCAGGATCACTACCCACTGCGCCAACGGGCCAGTCAAATCAAAAAATAATTCCATCATTACTTCTGTATTCTAGAATTCCGCAAAGTAACGCCTACCTCCTTTTATTCACTTACAGATCTAAAGTATTCTTGACCATCAGGGTTCGTTGAAGGTAGAATCACCCATCGAACTTTCTGGATCATTTCTTTATTTTCACCACAAGCCACGAGTTGTTCTATTACGAATAAAGCAAACGCGACCGCTCCAGTGCCGGCGTCCTGACCAGCCTCTAAAACTATAACCGACTTTTCCTGATTTTCATTATTGGATGGTTTAGAACTGTTAATTACTACCTGTAATTAATAAAACAATTAGAATAGTTACAATTATATAGTTACAAGTAATTAAATACTTCAAAAGTATTCAGTATGTATATGTAGTAGTACTTCACCGCGGATTATAGCAAAATAATTTTATTATTACTTTTGTATTATTGATCTCCGCAAAGTAACGCCTAATTCTATAAATTAACTTAATACTTGTTATGGGTAACAGACAACTGGTGAATATATACTTATATATATTTTTTAATACATACTTTTTATTAATCTTATAAAGCATTTCCCAATTTTCATTGACTAAACTATTTTACAAAAACAAGCATTAAAAAAAACAAATTAAAACTAATTAAATAATAACTAAAGAATAAAAATAAAATTAATAAATATATATATATTTACACTAAATCAAAACCATCCATTCCATTGCAATGGGGTAGAGTTCCTAAAATACTGGCAGCGTTGCCCCTATACATACATACTTATATACAAATATACACCCAGAGTCGAAGATCAACAATTTCATTTATAGAAAATGTAGTATCCTCGGCGGGAATCGAACCCGCGACCAGCAGAGCTGAAGGCAGGGTCACTACCCACTGCGCCAACGGGCCAGTCGACAATTATTTATACTCTTAACATTTTGAATAGACAACTGTAATAAAGTACATATATCGCTATAATTCGACTTCTTTTGGAAAGATGAAACTGATTATCTTTGATATGAAATGACTTAATCTTGTATATATATTTCGAATCTCGGAAACGGCTCCAACGATTTTCATGAAATTTAGATTAAAAAAAATGTCATTTGATCCCTGTTTTCGGGTACGACAAGAAATTATTAATAGAAAGTAAATAAAAAATTTTAGCTGTCAAGCGTAATGTTGTGATAGCCTAATGGTTAACGAGCGGACCAAATAAGTTAAAAAACCAGGTTGTCACTGGCGTTTTTTTTCTTTTTTTTAAATTGTATTATTTACATCTTTAAAAAAATTACCGGTCACCTAGGTACTGAGGTGTTATTTATTACTTGGTATAAAAATATTTGCTTTTTCTCTGATATAGAACAAAATTGTGCACGTTGTATATCAGAGACATAGAGCCCAGACAAAGAATTAAAAAGAATATATTTCTTCTATTATTATTAGTTTTAATATTCATGGAAATTGTGTTGGTTATCTTATTAAAAAATCCGATTTTTTTCTTCAGTAAAACCTTTAGCTATTTAGTAAGCGAAAAAATAGTTATATAAAAATTTAATTAAATCAAGTAAGTATTTAAATTTGTGTAATTATAATTTCAAAAACAATATAGAATTTACAAGAAAATGCAATTTTCCACAGGGACCTCTACTATGGCGGGAGCAGCAGCTACCAATGCAGAACATGCCAAGACGCGCAAATATGAAGACATAAATAGAAGCTTCATTTTTGTGCCTTTTGGTGTAGAGACCTTAAGTCCATGGGGCCCGGACGCTCATACGTTCTTCAACGAGCTCGCTAGAAGGCTCGTAGAGCGTACCGGGGACCCGAGAGCTGGCAGCTACCTTGGCCGACGAATAAGTTTGGCCATACAAAGGGGCAACGCTGCCAGTATTTTAGGAACTCTAACCCATTGCAATGGAATGGATGGTTTTGATTTAGTGTAAATATATATATATTTATTAATTTTTATTTTTATTCTTTAGTTATTATTTAAGTAATTTTCCACATGTACCAAATATTATTCATATTAATTGTGAGAGTTATGCGCTAATAATAATATCTAGTAATTATTTGACTACTATTACAACTAATAAACAAAGTTTCATTACACACCTCATATAAAGCTTTGCCTTCATAAGTGGTACTATTGCTATAAACTTTAACTACCCTTCCACAATACTCGTTTAAGGCTTTCAAAAATACTGTGATCTGAAATGCATATACTTTATTAACATCAGTTACTTTATTTTGATTAAAAGGAAACATCCTCCTGAACGTCGGCACAACATGTATAAACATGTTGTCATATGATTTGGCTACGTATTTTACTACCGGCCGCCTCCAGCTGAATAGAATAGACCACCCTCATTTCTTACCGAGGTGACGCTAAAGGCATTTTATAAACATAGAGCACTTGTCACAAACAAGGTTTTGACACATATGTACAAAATATTTATTACCGAGGTGTCGTACAAGGCGACTAAGGTAAGTCGACCCGCCGTATAGTATCCGCCTGAGTAGAATAGACCACCCTCATTTCTTACCGAGGTATCGTGAAAGGCGACTAAGGTAAGTCGACCCGCCGTGTGCTATCCGGCTGAGTAGAATATACTACCCTCTTTCTTGCCGAGGTGATGTAAAATAATTAAGGTAAAGACGTCAAGCAGGCGGCCGCTCGATAAAATACGCAAATCATGTGACAACATGTTTATAACATGTTGTGCCGACCCCATTTAAAGTGGGTTATAGACAGGAGGATGTTGGCTAACAGCATACAATCAGTTTGAAAGAAAACTATAACGTATAATTTATATAAACTTTTTTTTTTCTCTATATGACCCATACTCTCTTTCTTCATCATTTCTTGTCCTTTTCCTTCTATTACTCAAAGGTTGACTGGATGAGATCCCTTTTAGGAATAAATCCGCCTGTATACAGCAGCAGCAGTTAAAAAAGTTAGCAGTTTAAAAACACTGTTAAAAATAAGCTGATACAGAAAGCCTACTATACTATTGAAGATTATTTAGAAGATAAGAATGTGTGGATATAGCTCTCTTTGAACCTGTACAAGACAGTAACGACTGAATGTAAATAGTACTAAGAATTATATGTTTAAAAGAGCAACCGCCGAGTTTCTTGCTGGCTCTTCTCGGTAGAAACAGCTTTCCGAACCAGCGGTAGAGTTGACGATTCAAAAGCACTTGTTTACAAGTTTATTTGAATAAAGAATATTTTGAATTTGAATTTGAATTTGAATACATGTGATTTTTTACTTTTTCTTTCTCTTTTCTAAATATATGTATAAAGAATAAACCTTACTTACAGTACTAGCGCCAATGGCAACATTTTCTATACAAGGGTCCTCGTCTGGTTGAAGTAATTTGTTTAACATATATTTATAACAGGGTCTTAAAGTTTTACACCTGTAAAATGTGATTTTTATCACTAAATAATAATTCCATTAATATTAGTACTAAATCGTAAACATGTTTAGTTAAAAGTTTAAAAAAAAATTTAGTTAGCCGTTTTCAAGATAAGTAGATTATTTGAAGAAGATTTAAAGGATGGAATGTGTGTGTAAACTCCAGTTAAGCATATATTTTTCCTGTGCCTATATTATGTGGTTCATTATTATTTTAGAAGCTGTGATGGCCTAGCGGTGCGACCGTGTGAATCTCTAGAGACGATCATGGGTTCAAACCCGGGCAGACACCAATGAGTTTTTCTATTAAAACTTATGTGTCTAATTGATAATTGCAATTTATCACACGCTTTTCGGTGAAGGCAAACATCGTGAGGAAACCTGCATATCTCTAGAGAATTCTGGGGATATGTGTAACCTACCAATCCGCATTGGAGCAGCGTGGTAGGTCTTAGCTCCAACCCTTCTCTCCAAAAATGGAGAGAGGAGGCCTATGCCCAGCAGTGGGATAGTAACAGGCCGTTACTTACTTACTTACTATTATTTTAAAGTTTTTTTCGATGCAGATGTGTTCAGATAGAATCAGGCAATTTTATTTATTGCAAATTTTTGTATTCATACAAAAGTAGTAGTATTTTGTAGAATAAAAGTAGTAATTTTTAAGTATTTTTAAAACTCACATGAAACTATAGTGGTTCGATATAATTATTAGTATCAGGTACAATGAATAATTTTTAAAAAAATATTTTGTTTTAAGTGATTTTTTGTGATTTAAAACAGAAAGATTCTATGTTAACTAATCATTTTGTTTATTTAATTGCACAATTAAATTAGAAATATGGAATGTAAGCAACTGCAAATAATTCAAAATAAATGTAATATATGTTTCAATATAGATATACCAGGGCTTCTTAAACTGTGGGTCGCGACCCCCAGGGGGGTCGCGAGACAACTGAAAGAAAAAGGCGTCGCAAAGATCTGATACTTTTCAATCATTATTGATACAACTACATGGCTGCAGCTGTCCTTTAAAGAACTTTTCTAACAAAGATTTATTGATATTTCTCCTCCTAAGTTCCTTCATTACCCCTTTTCATTAAATTTAATTAAATAGATTTTATTAAATTTATGATTGGTTAGTTTACAACAATTATAAATAAAATTTTAAAATTAGTATACACACTACGTACAAATATAAATACAACTAAAAATCATACAAAATACTATTGTAGTTTTATTATAACTATTTTTTGAAAAAAGTGGCAATGCAAAACTGTTATTTACATTGTAAAATAGTGCGATATTACATCTACATCTACGGTTAATATATATTTCATTATATGGAGGAGGGGGTCGTTTAAAATTTCCTAAGCTTGAAGGAGGTCGCTATATAAAAAAGTTTAAGAAGCCCTAGTATATACAATACTAACAACGCAAAACAAAAAAAAACTTTTATCACTCATTAAATATTTTATACATACCCGCATTCATTCGCGTCACCAGCAGTTAAAAATGCTAAAAACATTTGTACTTGTAAGGACACGTAATTTCCAAATTTGGTATATTGTGAACTGTATAGCCGTGTGGTATCCGGCTGAGTAGAATAGTACCACCCTCTTTTCTTACCGAGGTGTCGTAAAAGGCGACTAAGGTAAGTCGACCCGCCGTGTGGTATCCGGCTGAGTAGAATAGACCAACCTCATTTCTTACCGAGGTGTCGTAAAAGGCGACTAAGGTAAGATGACCCACCGTGTGGTATCCGGTTTAGTGAAATAGACCACCCTCTTTCTTACCGAGGTGTCGTGAAATACGACAGAGGTAAGTTGACGTCAGGCAGGCGGCCGGTCGTAAAAACGCAGCCAAATCATGTTACAGCATGTTTATAACATGTTGTGCCGACCCCACTTAGAGTGGGATAAGGGCAGGAAGATGATGATGTATATTGTGAACTGTACAGAATATTACGAAATATGTATGAATAAGAAAACAGCTTTAATAAATCAAATATTATCATTCTTTTACCCTTATCCCACTCTAAGTGGTAACACATCATGTTAGATGATTTGGCTAGTTATATTATGAACGGCCACCTACCGTCAATTTAATTTAGTTGCCTTTTACGACACCTCGGTAAGAAATGAGGGTGGTCTAATTCTACTTAGCCACATACCACGCGGCGGGTTAATTTAACATAGTCGCCTTTTACGACACCTCTGTAAAAAATGAAGGTGGTCTATTTTACTTAGCCCAATACCACGCGGTGGGTTAACTTAGTCGCCTTTTACGACACCTCTGTAAGAAATGAGGGTCTATTCTACCCAGCCGGATACCACACAGCGGGAAATTTTCTACTAACTAGATAGATAGATAGAAGACTAAATAAATTTACCATTTATACCTATTATAAGCTGTGGTAGCCCAGCGGTAACACCGTGCGCCTCTTTCGAGGAGGTCTAGGGTTCAAACCCGGGGCAGGCACCAATGAGTTTTCTAGTAAAACTTATGTGTCTAATTGATAATTGCAATTTATCACACGCTTTTCGGCGAAGGAAAACATCGTGAGGAAACCTGCATATCTCTAGAGAATTCTGGGGATATGTGTAACCTACCAATCCGCATTGGAGCAGCGTGGTAGGTCTTAACTCCAATCCTTCTCTCCAAAAAAAAAACATAGAGAAGAGACCTATGCCCAGCAGTGGGATAGTAACAGGCCGTTACTTATTACTTACTTACACATACCTATTAAAGAAACGAAAACATTAAAAGTAATCATTGTAATACATTATTTAAAGCCAAATTATATTTTCCGATATACTATTTACTTAACAGTGAACATTTTTAAACTACGTTAGAAGTAATTCTGAATACCACATAAACAAATATTACGTTGATTTCAAAACGTCTTATCGTAAATTGTATGCAGGAAACTGCAAAAGCTTTTTGTTACATTCAATAAAATTTTATAGTAAAGTAATAAAAAAAATGATTTGGCTATAATCCGCGATTTTATCGCCTATACTCTTGTTGTCTTGCCTATGGTACTCACTCTATACGCCCAGCCGTGGGTTAGCACGATTATATTTAACTCCTTATTATATCACTAATATTTGCTAAGAATTTTTAGCATAGATGGAATTAATTCTTTCGTCTTATTCCCGTCTAAAGCAAGAACTTTCATGTTAACCTGGTACTCATCATCATCCTGCCTTTATCCCACTCTAAGTAGGGTCGTCACAACATGTTGTAAACAAGTTATTATATGGTTTGACTAGTTATTTTACGATTGCCCACCTACCTGAAGTCAACTTACCTTAGTCGCCTTTTACAACACCTCGGTAAGAAATGAGGGTGGTCTGTTTCACTTAGCCAAATACCACACGACGGGTCAACATAACTTAGTCGACTTTTACAACATCTCGGCCGCCTGCCTGACGTCAACTTATCTTAGTCGTATTTTATGACACCTCAATAAGAAAGAGCGTGGTCTATTTTACTAAACCGGATACCACACGGTGGGTCAACTTACTTTAGTCGCCTTTTATGACACCTCGGTAAGAAATGAGGGTGGTCTGTTCTACTCGGCCAAATACCACACGGCGGGTCAACTTACCTTAGTCGCCTTTTACAACACCTCGTGAAGAAATGAGATTGGTATATTCTAAGAAGCCGGATACCACACAGCGGTCATGTAAATCTGGTACTCTGTTTTAAATATCATTAAAAACTAGGTTTATCCGAGAAGATCAAAAACAATTAACTTAAGTTTTATTCTGTCGTTGAACTTCTGTTTTTATTTATATTTATGTTTTCTGAATATTTGAAATTTGCAGAAATATTAAATATTTAAATATTAAATATAACATATTGCGAGAGTTAAATTGCACGTCGACTTGGAGGTCGTTCGAATGGAAAATTAAACGTAAAACGTAATATCGGCAAAGTATCTTAGGTATTGCATCCGTGCAATATTGAGTCGACATCATAAGTCCTCCACGGAAATTGAACATATCCTACATTTTTCAAATTGAAATTAAGGTTCATATTAAATTTAGAATATATCTTGATGTCAGTAATAGTCAGAGAGATATTTAATTTACAATTTATAAGCCGGTTAAATATATGTATTTATAACCGGTCATATCACAAAAGCAAAAATAAAATTATTTTGCTATAATCCGCGATGAAGTAAAATAGAATATATATATATATATATATATATAATGCTAAATGTAGAGTCAACAAAGTAGAGTGGACAATCGGTTATCATAACTGATACATGCAGGATTTGCAAAAACACATGCACAAACCTCCAGCACCGCCACCACAATACACAAGCACTACATACGTTCACGAAGCATCATTAGAAGATAGACTCCACGACCAAAATCGCAAAGCGAAATGGCAACTGGCAGCAAAATGGCTTTACATTTAGCATTATAAATATTTTCTATTTAACTTCATCGCGGATTATAGCAAAATAATTTTATTATTACTTTTGTATAATGGATCTCCGCAAAGTAACGCCTAATTCTATGAATTATTTGACCGGTCATATTCGAAACAGTGACTGTATACTTGTTGTAAACTTAAGTTCCGTTTTGATAGCTGTTCCTGAAATCTTTCGACACAAAGAAAGCTAAACTGCTAATGTCTCATAGCAGGGAAATTGTGGCAATTATAAAAAAGCATTACTTAATGGCGCTGCCTGTTAAATAGACACCAATCAATAATGAGAATAAAGGAAGATTCAGCATGTCCAGAATGTGTAGAGGAAGAAACAAGTCTCCCCCTTATGGCTGTGTCACATATTCTTGTTGGTATGATGGAAGAACAGGTAGGGATGATATTGAATTTGAGAACCTACAGAGTATTATCAGGTTTGTTAAAGCTACGGGTAGGTTAAAGAAGGTTATACTGTCGTGTCATATGCATATTCACGAAATCAAATGGTGATATTCCGCCGTGTGGTATCCGGCTGAGTAGAATAGACCAACCTCATTTGTTACCGAGGTGTCGTAAAAGGCGACTAAAGTAAGTTGACCCACCGTGTGGTATCCGGTTAAGTAAAATAGACCACCCTCTTTCTTACCGAGGTGTCGTATAATACGAGTATAGTAGGTTGACGTCAGGCGGCCGGTCGTGAAAACGCAGCCAAATCATGTGACAGCATGTTTATAACATGTTGTGCCGACCCCACTTAGAGTGGGATAAGGGCAAGAAGATGATGATGGTATGGTGATATTATTTCAGATGCATTAATCCCATGCAATTACCATATTGAAAAAAGGAATAATAGAAAATTTCATAATATAAATTAATACAGATAAAAAAAAACTTGTCGAGAAACAATCAAGTAATACTCATAGATGCATTGCAAAATATTCTTTATTAAAAATACTGTATTAAATATTAAAATACACATATTTATTTTTTTAATTTATATAGTCTTTACTAAATATTTTTTGTATTCACATAAATATTTAATAATAATATCTGGGTGACCGAGCTTCGCTCGGTAATTTTTTACAATAAAAACTTTAAAGAAAGAAAAAACAATTATTTAGTTGGGATCGATCCTTGGCACTCATATTTCTCGAGGCTGCCCGCTAACCGAATAAGCTACGTCGACTTGACAGTTAATGGCGAAAATTCAATTCAATATAAATGTTAGTGTTTTTTAATGTCCAAAAATAGGGATAAAATAATATTTTTTTTACATAAAACCTAGCTAGATCAATTTTTCTCCCCCAAAACCTCCTACATGCTGAATTTCAGGAAAATCGTTGGAGCCGTTTCCGAGATTCGGAAAATATATATATATACAAGATTAACTCATTTAAATATTAAGATATGCTGTATAAAAATGCTTTTTTTTAAACTAAGATTAATAAAAATAGCGATGATATAGTTCTTTAATATACTATTGTATTGTAGTATTGTAGAGAGAAACCATTGTTGATTTTGAGCTATCAAATTAGTTAAGCTCAGTTGAAACAACTCATATACTCTTGCAAGACTAAATAAATATATTAATTATATTAAACAAAGCCGAGATTCCTATATTTAGCTGTCTGTACTGTCTTCCTCTAAACTAACTTTAAATCTCTGATTTGAAAACTTCGGTGAAAACTCCTTCTTAATTTGAGCTGCGAATGCTCTGAAACCTTCATAGAACTGTGGGAATACAACGCGTAATAGTCTTTCAGGGTATATGAACTCGTGGCCATCTGTGAGCTCCATCGTGTACGAATATGGAACACCTACTGCTCCAAACGCAAAATCATCACTGCCACCGGCAGCTGCATACCATTTTCCAGCACTCAGAACTTTGAAAGGTTGCCCTCCAGCCCTTTGAACAGCGTTCGATACAGTTCTTGCCAAAATATCTAACTTCTTCCATTCCTTAGGCAAATATTCTCCTGTATATCCCCAAGGGTATACCAAATACTGCCCATATGAGTGTAGGGACACATATAATTTTAGTCGTTTGCTATTTTCCATCATAATGTTTCGGACCATTTGGGTTTCCACTTCAGAGAATGGTTTTGGTCCAGCGTAAGTTTCTTTATCGCAAGGATTATTAGATACACCGCTAACAGCCCATTTGAAACCATAGTTTCGGTTGCCATCAACACCAAAACAGTCTAAAAGTGAATTTTTTGATCTCGTTTTCCTCCACAATCGATTCTGCAAAATAATTTGAACATAATGTTAGGTCTTAAATGTTGGTGAATGTGTTATTGTTTATTTACTCAAAACAAAGTTCTGTATGTTGCTATTATTTTCAAAACAATCGCAGAAGAAGAAAAAGTGTTAAGATGGTGGATGTTTTGTACCGTACTAGCGAACAAGAGTTATTGTCAATAAGTATTCTAATAAAATGTGTAAAATAAAGGGAGTTTTATTACAATCATTTTTTCTATCATCATCATTTCATGAGAATATTGTAAATCTGAATTAAACTATAATATAATTATTATTTATAATGTTTAGCATAGAGTCTATAGTATATCTATAGAAACTACTACTATATGAAATTCGTCTGCCATGGAATGTAAGCATATGAAATTTATTACGTAGTTTCAGCATAATGTAACTTTAAAAGCTTAATACTAAGAACCCGGGCAACAATAGAACATCTATATAACTAAGTACATTTATAATTTATCTCTTGATATGATTACTTGATCAATATCGTTTATCAAGCAAAGAAACCAAAAAAAGAATACTATAATAATTTTTCGATTTTATTCCAAATATTTAAACTAGAGCCAAAATATAAATCTCAACAATATATCATCTATCAATATAAATTCTTATCGCTAAACGCTGTTTCTAATTATCAATGAAAACAATATATAATCCAGCCATAAAGATTCCTTCTAGAATCTAATACTTTTAAGTAATTCTGTACAGACAGATGTTTCGAAATTTTAGTATAATCCCAGCATCTATAGACAATAGTTATTTTATATACTTTACATTTTTGATATGGAACAATTCTTGTCAAGTCTTGTCCGGAAAATTTTTTTGACGGCTTTGCATGATTTATTTTGATGACTATTTTTAACTTCTTTAGTCTTATTCATGAAATATTATTTACTTAATATTGCGATTAATTTTGAGGACTATGTTTAGTCTTTTTTGTATCATTCAGAAAATATTATTTACTTAGTTCTACGATATATCTTGAGGACTATTTTTACCCATTTTTGTATAACGCAGCAAATTTACTTAATAACATTTACTTACAGCACGATTAGTTCGCGTGAACTCGTATCCATCAGGATTTACTACCGGGAGAATGTACCAGTCCACACCATCCAGTTCCTGACGTGCCTCGGGGTCGTTGACCAATCTGTGGATCAGGTACAACGCCATTGCGGGCGCCACCCACTCGCGGGCGTGTATACCTGTGAATCAACAATAACTGTTCATTGAATGCAAATTAAAGGACGAAGACCCCGCAATGAATGAGACAAGACAGATTGGACCATTCAGTGACTGATACGATGAACGGCGCTGATAATTTCTGAATTATAATAACAAATGTGATGGATGATGACACCGGTGTGATTATCGGGTTTATTTTTTTGAATATAATAAAACCTCAGAAAATAAAACTGCTTCAATTTCCTTATGTAACAAAATAAATTGCATCAACAAAAATTTGGAAATGCTTCCTCTGTTAATAAATTTAAAAATGTATTCACATCGTCTATTGGACTTAGGTAAATCATTGAACATGTTAAATAGGGCCTGCTAGAAGAACGTCCTAGTGGGCTATCACAAATTTTAACAGCAGTTTCTTCTGTTGTACTCTGAAGATCAAAGCTCTGACGACTGACTAACGGCATTTTAACCATCATTTTCACAAATATCATAGTGTATTTTTTATTATAATTTATCTCTCTACTTGTGAGTAGTATAAAATCAAAACAAGATATTGGTAGGTATTTGAAAAAGCAGGGAAAAAAATGACAAGAATTCCTGGTAAAGATATTTCTGCTATAAAAAAACGTTTTAGACTACCAAATAGGTTCGGAAACGACAGCAAAAAGCTTGCAGATAGCCCCGAACAGCTGGTCAGAGAATTTCAGTCTACTTCTCCAATAGTTATCCATTCATAGATTAGCAGACTCTGTTTTGTTTTGTGACTCTATGTGGACAAGGGAGGTTATCATCTAGGAATTTTAACAATTCTCCCCTAGCATTTAAAAACATTGAGAGGTAACTTACAACTTTAACATCTTATAACGTACCAGCGTCAATCATTATAATGGGGTTTCCGGCATTTGGGTTTGAGGATATCTTGACTAACTTCATTCGTCGCCCCTGATAACTTGTACCCAGGTTCTGAAGTTGCAGTAAATCAGGATGTCGCTTTGCCATATTTTCTATGTGATCTTGTATCTGTAAGAAATATATTAAGAGAATTTGAGTGGGTGGATTAAGTAGTCGATTTTCAAATATGTGATGAGTTTCAGAGATAAACTACCGTTCCAAAATTAAACTAATATAGATCTTTTAAAAAAAATCCGAGGCACTTGGAGGATGTACATGATGCTAAAAATTAACACGATCACATCAAAAATTAAGGAAAACTTAAAAATGTCTTTGATCGTCTATATTTTAAAGAAGGATTTGAGAGCAAGTGAAACTGTCTTGATCGCAATATATGATAATAACTATTACCCTAGTTGTAATATCCACCCTACCAGTTCTAATATCCACCGTCTTAAATTTTGACAGGTTGCTACAGCCAAACGCCTTGTAAAAATTGTTTGAATCAAATTCATCAAAAAATGAATAGTAGTCGTAGGTGTGAAGATTTTGTAAGAGGAAATAATACTTACCCCTTGAAAAGAGTGATACTCGTAAATACTAAATCCACGGAGAACTCTCCTCTTTGGTGTCCTCTCGGCACTCTCAAGTAATCTAAAACAAATCGTAATTAATAGAAAGTGATTAAATTCGACATTTGAAACGTATAATATATTACAAAGTTATCATATACTCAATATTCTCATATTAAGTTTAGTATAGCCTCAAATTTGTGATGAAAATGCACTCAAGAATAAGTAAAGAGATGTAAGAGTTTTATCATTTATGCATACTGATCTATTTTTCATAACTGTTAGTCTTTAATCTAGGTTGAATGTTGCACAAAATAAAATATGTATAAAACGTAGAGAGGTTAAAAACTGTTTTAGCTAAGTTTTTCTACTTTTTGGACGCTGCGACTGTAAAATCCTTGGACTCTTCGCTATCTCTGTTTTTGGAATTAAGGTCGATTAAGGTTCGATCTACTACGATTTCAATACGGATTGGTACAATACACTTCAATACGGATCAGTACAACTCAACACAACACACATATCTCAGGGGTTCTCCAGAAACATACAGTTTTCCTCAAAATGATTTTCTTTATCGAAAAGAGTGTAATAAATTTAAACGTAAATTAGGCGCATAAAATTTTAAAGAAAAAGATCCTAACCTTCTTCGAGACCGCGACCCTCTGATCAACTAGGTATATAAGTTTTTAAAGAAATCTCCAAAGTAAGGTAATCGGCTAAAAATCCGCGACCCTCTGATAAGAGTCATACGGTCTAACCTATTCTATTGCAACTTAGTCATGGCTAGTTACATTAAGATCGCTTCAGAGATATAAACGATAAACAATGACACAATTAAACATCATTACAATTATCGTATTCCAGGAAGTTACAGTAAATTGTAATAGCATTATTTAAACTACACAATCACTCTCTGTAATATGAACAGATTTTACGATGATAGCACTTTTTGTTACAGAAAGATGTGACTTTTAAATTTTTTTTATCTTTATAAAGTACATATACCTTATTGAGCTAAAATGTTAATAAGCAAATATTTTATAGAAGTAAGCGTTACTTCGCGGAATATTATAGTACAAAAGTAATGTCATCATTATTTTGCTATAATGCGCGTTTGTTAAGAAAATCTATATAATGGTAAGTGTTCTCAGAAACCAGAGTTCCGAAGTGTTCAGTTTTTCGTTTCTCATATATATGCAGAATTAGTTACCGCAAATACTACAAAACACCACCACCAATACATTACACACATCACTACGACAATCACAATCGTTTCGCCCCGTAACTCGAGCATCATCAGGAGACAGATTCCTAGGAGCATATCTCAAAACGTGTTAATGTGTTAAGTGCTTGTGCTACACTTAGCATTACATAGCTAAAAACAACTTAATATTAACGTAATCTTGTAACTTAACTTATATATAGGTTAAATTTGTCCCTGAAATTATCTACACATATGTCGGTTTACTCAATCTTTTTTCCTTTATAACTAAGCCCATGAGTTTTTTATAGAAAGCTAAAGCCTTATGTCCTAAAGATATACGCGGAGTATACCTTGGGTTTAACCCGTTATCTCTTGGCAAGAGTAAATTGGAAATCAGTCAGAATCAGGAGGCGCCGACCGTATAAGGTCCCCGAGGCATTCGATGCATCTGGTGCTCCCGATGTATCGTCCAGCGGAGGGAGGGGCCACTTTTAGAGAGGCCCCGACCCAGAGATGGCGCACTCTGGGGTACAGAGTTGCTGCTGGCGGGGATGGGGGCAATGTCTTCATAGGAACCCTATCCCCGCCACCAGCAGCGTGGTGAAGCACACAGGTTATTTTAGTCGGTGCGAGTCCGACATAACCGTCGCTTGTCCCCGCCGGGCGGCGGTACCCATAAAAGTAATTTTAAAGTCGTAAAATAATCAAAACTAACCAACCTTCCATAATTAGGTTTGACGTCATAATCTAAGTATTCACTCTTAATAAACTGTTGTACGAATGGTATTTCATCCGGTGGTACCAACACATCGGTACTGTCATTGAGGGTTCGGCTCTTTTTCAAAAATTCTAACTTGTGTTCCGGCGCTTCAAGTTTATTTATTGCCTCTATTTGTTGTAGCTTTGTTGGGTATAACTTTATTAAGGCATAGCTGAAATAAAAAATTATCTACAATTCCAAATTCAAATATTAGTTTTGCTTGATGAAATATAGAATGTTATGACATATTAATGATTTTCATCTATAAACGTAGAGCAATTGTCACAAACAAGGTTTTGACACATTTGCGCAAAATATTCTTTACGTACAAAATATTCTTTACCGAGGTGTCGTAAAAGGTGACTAAGGTAAGTTGACCCGCCAAGTGGTATCCGGCTGAGTAGAATAGACCACTCTCATTACTTAGCGAGGTGTCGTAAAAGACGACTAAGATAAATTGACTCGCCGTGTGGGGTATCCGGTTGAGTAAAATAGACCACCATCTTTCTTACCTAGGAGTCGTAAAATACGAGTAAGGTAAGTTGACGTCAGGCAGGCGGCCGGTCGTAAAATGCGTAGCCAAATCATATGACAACATGTTTGCAACATGTTGTGCCGACCCCACTTAGATTGGGATATGGACAGGAGGATGATGATGTACAACAATAAAGAAATAAATAAATAAAAAGATAAATTAATATAGAAAGAGTAGAATAGACCACCTTCATTTCTTGACGAGGTGTTGTAAAAAGCAACTACGGTAAGTTGACCTGCCGAGTGGTATCCGGCTGAGTAGACCACCCTCATTTCTTACCGAGGTGTCGTAAAAGGTGACTGAGGTAAGTTGATTCCCCGTGTCGTATACGGCTGAATAGAACAGACCACCCTCTTTCTTACCGAGGTGTCCTAAAAGCCGACTGAGGTAAGTTGACCCGCCGTGTGATATCCGGCTGAGTAGAGCAGACTAACCTCTTTCGTTCATACCGAAAGAGCCAGCACAAAACTCGGTTGCCCTTTTCAAACTCTAATATAATTTAGACATCACCTTATATTTCATCCATCTCGTGCAAGGTCGATAAATTATTAAACACACGCATTTTTGCATTGCATGCCATCTCTATACTCATTTTAATAATCTATACTAATTATAAAGAGAAAAAATTGTGTATATGTTTGTAATGTTTTCACACAAAAAATACCGACCGATGGACCGATATCAAAAATTCTTTCGCCATTGGAAAGCTGCATCATTACTGAGCAACATTACACTGGCTATATTACATTAAAAATGATAGGGATCCGTTGTAAACATGTAATAAGGTGTAAAAAAATTAAATTTCGCGGGTGAAACCGCGGAATATTACTAGTTATTAAATAATTTAATAATTAAGCTTTACAGCTCATTGTTTATTACAGTTCGCATAGTAATAACAACCACGTATATTGCAACACATGCCTAAATTTGTAGAGCAAAATTTGATTGCATCTCTTCCAGTAAGCGTTGAGTTAAGAATTATGCACACTAATTAAACGTTCATTATACATACTCGTCATATTTGCTCTCTTTTTTGCAGCCCACTTCCCATACACTTAGTAGACCTGCGAAGAAACATATAAATATAAATAAATATATGGGACACTTACACACACGGTCGTCCGTCCCCATAGTAAGTAACTTAATACTTGTGTTATGGATGAGAGACAACTGGTGAATATATACTTACATAATTTTAAAATACATACTTAAATACAAATTTACACCCAGACTCGAAGACCAACAAATTCATGCATAGAAAATGTTGGCCCTCGGCGGGAATCTAAACCGCGACCCGCGGAGCTGATGACAGCGTCCCTACCCACTGCGCCAACGGGCCAGTCAATTAATTTATTTCAGTTAAATATTATTAAAGAAACCGGTTTATTCTATAAGCTAGGAGAATCAGGTTTACACAATATACAAATAGTTGTGGAAAATCCTGTAATTCGCTCTAATGGAGCATGGAATCGGTGATAGTTTCCCTTAAAAACCTACCATTAAGATTCGAGGACACGATGTCCGTATTACATAAGTGTAGCGTTCCTACTCTCATTTTAAACGGTTACTTTGGCTATATGGAGAACTATAATACATAATATTTTTGTATATATCACTATTCACAGATAGTATTTGTTGATGATTACGTCTTCGATTAAAACTCAGGTCGCTGGTTTGCGTATACGTATATTTGCGAATTTTGACGATTTACATGAACGAATAAATTGCGCGCGTACAATAGTTAATTGACGTATATAGATTCGAATTTGTGACGACGATTGATTAACGGCTAATATGACGTGACGTGATGTGACGTTCGATCTGGATTCCGGCGTTTACAGTATTTTGTGATCCCTATCCATTTCTTTATATGATAGATTAGTTATCTAAATTAAACTATTCAACACTTGAAATATTTAGTTCATTATATTCAAAGAAATAAAAGCAGTATACATTTCCCAGTCACTTAATTTAACGCGTGCGTGTATTTAACACTCAGCCTCAATAACGACTATAACAAAGTTATAAGTAATATTCGATCGTATTGTTTGTCCTATATGAGCGTGTCCTTCACGGTAGGCAAATAATCAAATAGTTAAAACTTTAAAGATAATAATTCTATTCTTAAGTTCTCAACCTGAATAAAGAAAGTAAATTATAAAATTTTGCTACTCTTAGTGATACATACTGATACATACATATATTATACGCATACTCATATACACTTATACGCCGTGTGGTATCCGGCTGAATGGAATAATACCACCCTCATTTCTTACCGAGGTGTCGTAAAAGGCGACTAAGGTAAGTCGACCCGCCGTGTGGTATCCGGGTGAGTAGAATTGACCAACCTTATTTCTTACCGAGGTGTCGTAAAAGGCGACTAAGGTAAGTTGACCCACGACTGAAGTAAATTGACGTCAGGGAGGCGGCCGGTCGTAAGAACGCAGCCAAATCATTCGACGACATGTTTGGAACATGTTGTGCCGAGCCTTAGACTGGAATAAGGGCAGGAAGATGGCTCATATACACCTATGTAACAATATTACTATCAAGTGATTATTTACTTAATAACTGCCGCCGTACATCTCGTGAGTCAGAGCAGTACCTTAAACGCTATTTGCGTAGAGCGATTCTTTAATTTGCGGCGACTTTTACCGTGTTTCTTTGGCTTCGTGTAATTGAGCTACAAAAGCCCGATTCGATCTGGCTTCCACGGACCAATTCCGAACCAATATCATTAAAGCTCTTTGATCGCCCGAATCTCCTATAATTTTAATTTAATAAAGACGGAATTTTTCGTTTGAAATTAACTGCAACGTTCTATAGAATGAAGCCAGGCATGTCCTTTGATCAAATATTACTTTATTACGTTTGAAAGGAATTGGAATAATTGATTTTATATTAAATTTATAATGTTTCCATCACGTTCCTTTGTAGTCTTTGTATAACATTTTATTATACTGATTAAACTATACCTACTTTTACTAATTTTATATATAATTAACGTCTTTTGATGAGGGGTCTCCATTCCAAGCCATACGACTTCAATGCCCGTGAGTTTGTTTATACCTCTAAGTATATCATCATCCTCCTGCCCATATTCCACTCTAAGTGATGTCGGCACAACATGTTATAAACATGTTGTCACATTATTTGGCTACATATTTTAGGACCGGACGCCAGACACGTCAACTTACCTTAGTCGCCATTTACGACACCATTAAAAAATGTGGGTGGTCTATTCTACTCAGCCTCAAGATACACATAGCGAGTCAACATACTTTAGTCGCCCTTTACGACACCATTAAGAAATGTGGGTGGTGTATTCTACTCAGCCTGAAGATACACACGGCGAGTCAACTTACTTTAGTCGCCTTTTACGACACCTCGGTAAGAAAAGAGGGTGGTCTATTCTACTCCACCGGTTATCCCTCTTAGTCTTAGACATATAATTTTAAATAGAAAAACTGATTAGTGCGTGCCCGGGGTTTGAACACCTGACCCTCGTGAAACTCGTAGGGACTCATCGCTGGGCTATCATAGCTCCACATAATATTACCTATCTCATAATAATTTTCTTTTGATCGTTAATAAGATTTTAATAGGCTAACATTATATATCTTAAATATTTACACATTTATTAGTTTTTTACCAAGCAATCTAAATTATGATTGAAAAATAAATTAAGTACATTAACATAAAATAATATCTTATTTTTATTTTAATCGAATCTTCACTCGAATATTTTACATCTATATATGTAAACATCTAATAAATTTACAACTAATAGTTTGTAATAAGTTATTATTTATTAAGACTTCACTGAAAACCTTTATGTATATGTAGTTACATTAAATCTATAAAAAAATACTTACATATATTAATCACATATTATACACTAAACATTCCATTATAAACTAATACTAAAAATAATTCCGAGAACGAAATAATCTATTTACGTTTTATGAAATGTAAATAATAATTAATAATTCTTTATTTTAAGTTACAAAAATTGCCAAAAGTTACATTACAAAATTAATTCACAGATTTAGTTCTACATATAATAATTATGCGTTTCACCCACCGCTAAACTAGAATCGTGTAAATATTGTTATGTTTATTCCATATTTATTACTATTTACTGTAGTTTATTAAAAATACTAATTCCATTGATTTCATGTCTCAGCTAGCGGTAAAGCTTATTTTATAGTCACTAAAAGTAGGTCTAATGTAACCTCAAATATCCCTTCGCGTACTAGATCAGAGAAAGTGTTATTTATAGCGAGAAATCAGTGAAATGTAACGCTCATAGAAACTAAGGAAATGAAAAATCAAATGCATATATTCAAACTATAACTTCCGTAAATAATTTCGTTTAAAGTAATAGAAATTTAAGAAAAATAAAGCCTTATTTTTATATCACATTTACTCACCAAAGACAAATATGATCCAAATCGCCATTATTTAAAATTCGAAACACTTAGTTATAACTGTTATTTTTGGAAATAGAACTGTATTTTTTTTACATACTACAATTTAATCAAGCGCAGAACCGTGCACACTCTTCAAGTCCCTGCTAAGTACTGCGATATGCGCAAGCGACGATCTTTAAGATCTCCCAAAATCGCATACAATCTAAGCAAAGGGCATTCCTTAAAGGTCTTTCCCCTAAAACATATACTTAGTGTGTTTTGTAGTGTATTATATTTTGTTTTTCGAACAACGAGTATCATCATCTCCCTGCCTTATCTCATTCTAAGTGGGGTCGGCACAACATATATCATGTTGTCACATGATTTGGCTACGTATTTTACGACCTGCTGCCTGCCTGACATCAACTTACCTTAGTCGCCTTCTCGGTAAGAAGTGAGGGTGGTCTATTCTACACATCCGGATACCATACGGTGGGTCATCTTACTTTAGTCGCCTTTTACAACTCGGTAAGAAATGAGGGTGGTCTATTCAACTCATCCGGATACCGCACGGTTGGTCATCTTACTTTAGTCACCATTTACGACACCTCGGTAAGAAATGAGGGTGGTCTGTTCTACTTAACCGGATATCACACGGTTGGTCATCTTACTTTAGTCGCCATTTACGACACCTCGGTAAGAAATGAGGGTGGGACTATTCTATTCAGCCGGACCACTGCGTTGTGTTTTGTAGTGTATTATATTGTATTTTGTTTTTAGAGCACTTTATTTTTCCTATTCTAAAATATATAAACAAAAGACGCCTACAAAGTCTAATTATTTATTTTTTTCAATTTCTCCGCTTTACAATTGGAGCGCGGTTAAAGTCGTAAAATAAATTAAAATTATGCTATCAGTTTGTACGCTCCGGTTTTCTTATAAACTTAACAGACTTGTGTAGTTATTTCTAAGGTAATTACGTTGAATTATGAATCTTGGATTTTTTTTTATTTATATCTACTTTTAATTCAAATGTTTTAAAGTTTAATTGAGTTACTAATTTTACCGATTGAAGCACATTCGTGTAATTTTTATTTTCAATTATTACATACAAGATTAAGCCATTTAAATATTAAAGATAAAAAAGCTGTTCTCAAATTATTGTTTGACGCCCGAAAGAGCATTTTCATTATTTTTAAACTTCGGTATCTTCGTAATTTATTTAGCCACGAAGCTATAATGCCAAATGTCATTAGTCACGAAACGTGATTTAAGGCAAGTAATGACGACCAAATCATTGAGTATAATGAATCAACGGGGCGCAGATCAAAATAGCTCTCATGGGATAAATAGCTTTGGAATTAGGAGAGCTCATCGTCCTCCTGCCCTTATCCCACTCTATGTGGGGTCAGCACAACATGTTATAACATGCTTTGCGATTTTGTCGTGGAGTCTATCTCCTGACGATGCTTCGGTTACGGGGCGTAACAATTGTTGAGATTGTGGTGGTGAATGTGTGCAGTGCTTATGTATTGTTATGTTATCGGTGTCGGGTACTGCATGAGTTCTTACAAATTCTGCATGTATCAGGTATGAGAACGAATAGTACAATCTACATTTAGCATTATATATATTTTCTTTTATCGCGGTTTATAGCAAAATAATATTCTCATTACTTTTGTTATAACACGCTGTCATATGATTTGGCTGTTTTTTTATGACCGGCCGCCTGCCTGACGTCAGCTTACCTTAGTCGTATTTTACAACACCACTGTAATAAAGTGGTAAGAGGCCACCGAAGCATCACAGGAGATAGACTCCATGACAAAATCTCAAAGGAATCGCTTTGCGATTTTGTCTGCATGTATCATATGGAGACGGATACTACTACATTAAGCATCGCGGATTATAGCAAAATAATCTTTATTATTACTTTTGTAAGAAAAGTTAAATATCTATTCAGTATTCTGAACGTAACATGTGAAAATTGAAACAATTTCTAAAAAAGGCCCAAATTCTTTTAAGCGACCAGGATGGCAATGGGCAAACGTTTTATAGACCTCGAAACGTTCACTTTCTTTATACTCTCACAACTTCCTTTGTATGTATAGTTAGTCACAAACAAAAAACAATTTTGACACACTTTGTATAAGTGGGATACCGAGAGACATGATTTTAATTCGATTTTCATCGATGGTTTGAAGTGATTTTAATTGTATATCTATTATAGTTTAGAAGCATTGTATTTTTAGAAAGCAAATGCAGTCGAATGATGCTAAGATGGTAGATTACATTGGCATAGTTGCCAGTGAAGTACGTGACACGGTAGGGGAAATCGTAACCATATTTTGATTGATCTAAGTAAATAATTAGTTATTATAAGCTAGCAGCCCGCTCCGGCTTCGCACGGGTATAAAATATATAGCCTACGAGTATGACACTCAGTGAAAAAAATTATTAAAATCTATCCAGTAGTTTTGTTTTATTCATTACTGCCCATGACAAGCGGTCAATTTGGAGTAAAACAATTCTCCTTTCCCTATACCATGAAGAGTTCCTGCTATCATTGGAATATCTAAATTCATATACTACATTTTTACTTATTTACTTTTACATTTTTCCCTATGTATATTTTTACAATTAATTATATAAAACATTTACAGTTTTCATGTCATTACACAATACAAACATGTTTTCTTTAGAGGTTACTCTTGAACGAGCGACATATAGTTGACCATGTGAAAAATTGTCCTGTATTTCTGTTGTGTATTTCTGTATTCCTACAGGAATAGGATGACACTAAAAAGCGTCTATTATCAATCTATCACGCTACAACAGTTCACACGAACGAAGTCGCGGGTAAAAGCTAGTCTTTAATATTTAAATGAGCTCACCTTGTGTGTAAATGTATATGTAATTTAAATTTCGGAAAGGGCTCTAATGATTTTCATGAAATTGAGTATATAAAGGGTTTCGGGGTTATAAATCGATCTAGCTAGGTTTTATTTAAACAGGGATACAATTTAGTTTTATCCCTGTTTTCAGGCATTGAAAAAACTGTTTAAATATAATTAGACTACAAAGGTTAATTTTGATTTCATTTGTAAGCTGTAATATCAGTTGGGAACGGGCGGACATGAATTCAAATTACGCAGAATCCAGATAACATCAGTACTCTTATCTTATTCTTTTTTTTTTAATTGTTTTTTTTTATATTTTCTAAAAAAAATACATTATTCTCGGCCAACCAGGTGCTAATAATAAAACATTAAATGGTTTTAATTTTTAATAATTTATAATTTACAATGATTTAATTAGGTCATTGCACCTCGTTGTCTTTATATAAAGACTTCCCAATATATTTAAATATCACATCAATGACTCTACTCCATACTTCAGTGAGAGCACTGTCCATGTACGCGACACTGGTTTCATCTGTAGCGCTGTTGTAATACACTTGCATTACTAATTCAAGAGCAAACGGTATACCGTATACCTGGAAAAGTAAGAAAAGTGAAAGAAAAAGTAAAAAAACACATGTATAAAGGCGGAATTCCCTAAAAGGGATCTCTTCCACTCAACCTTTGAGTAACAGAAGGAAAATGACAAGAATTGAAGAAGAAAGAGAGTACGGGTCATATAGAGAAAAAAAAAAAACTTTATATAAATTTAACTATTTAATCTATTCTCTTTAATTAATTTTGACAAAAATAAAAAGAGGAAAAGATGCTACTAATATATAATTACTTAAGATAAATATTTTCTAGTCTGTAACTTAAATACCGAAAGGGAAAGAGATTTGCGGATTGATACTGGTAGATCATTCCACAGCTTAAAACCTTGAAAGATAAATGATCTCGAGTAAGTCAGTGAGGAGCATTTAGGGAAAGCAAGATCTAAGGTATTTATAGATCTTAGCCGGCCACATCCTACATCCGAAAAGAAGTTGAATCACTGCTTAAGATTATTGGGATTAAAGGATTAAAGAGTACTTTATAAAGAAGTGATAGAATATGTAAATTTCTGTTTTTTATGCTTTTATTGTACACCGCATATAAAAACAGATAAGAAAAGAGAATCATACAAGATGAGAGTAATACAAACAGGTGGCGTAACAGTAATAGCGACATCTAGTGACCGCTGTTCCGGCGTTATACAAATTGGAGTTACTATAACGCGATCGACTAGGTAAAAAAATACCGCACTAAGTACACAGGTTTATCCAACTATTAATCAAAACTGTGTCTTTTAGTCAACCTACGCCGTGTGGTATCCGACTGAGTTGAATAGACCGCCCTCATTTCTTACCGAGATGTCTTAAAATACGACCAAGGTATGTTGATGTCTGAGCAAGCGGCCGGTAGTAAAATACAATTTTAGCTTTGTGTACAAATAGGGTTAGACCTATGGGTGACAAAGAGTTTTCGAACTTTCTCCATTTGACTGGCCCGTTGGCGCAGTGGGTAGTGACCCTGCCTTCAGCTCCGCGGGTCGCGGGTTCGATTCCCGCCGAGGGCCAACATTTTCTATAAATGAATTTGTTGGTCTTTGAGCCTGGGTGTATATTTGTATTTAAGTATGTATTTAAAAAAATATATAAGTATATATTCACCAGTTGTCTGTCACCCATAACACAAGTATTAAGTTACTTACCTTGGGGACGGACGACCGTGTGTGTAAGTGTCCCATATATTTATATTTATTATTTATTTAAAATAGTATGTTTATAGCATGCTGAACGCACTTAGAGAGGGATGAGGGCAGGAGAATGATGTATAATATATATTTTTATTATCCGACTGAATAGAATAAACCACCTTCTTTCCTACTGAGGTGTCGGTCGGCGGCCGGTCGTTTAATGCTTAGCCGAATCATGTGTATAACATGTTGTGCCAACCCCATTTGCAGTGGGATAAGGCAGGAGAATAAATGATGACGACCGTATGATTACCTTATTTTTAAGATACTTGCATAAATAAATACCTTAGAAGCATAATCCACGCTCGACCCCGTTACCTTCCCATACCAGTTATACAAAGTATCCACGGCGACCGACAGCACTCGGAAACTTGCGTTTCTAATCGCTTCGTCGATCTCAGCTTTTAAATCTAAATACTTATCATCGTCGGTTACAGAATCTGTATAGCCTTTTGGGTATAAAACAGCATCGCCCTGAAAATATTTACTTCATAAAAGAGCTCATGATTAAGGGCCCTGGATGGGTTCGAAACTAGTCGGGCTAATCTGATAAAATAAGACGTGAGTATAGCCAGTTTTATACATTATCATTTATTTTAATTACATCATCATTTTAATATTTTATAAATAAAGGCTAACGCTTAGCGATCTCCCCTGATGTAAAACGAGAGATACAGCCTAAGGTGCACTGCGCTTGCCAGTATAGTGCCTATTCACATTTTTTTTTAATTTGGCCGATCGTAGGAGTCCGGAACGATAGATGAAGGAACAGAATTCTACATTTTGGTCGTGCGTATTTTGGGAATGTTACTTGTATAGCGATGGAGTCTCTCATTCTCCTGCCCTTATTCCACCCTACATAGGTAGGGTCGGCATATACACATGTTGCAACATTTTTTGGCTAGGTATTTAACGACCGGCCGCCTGCCTGACGTCGTCACCTCAGTCGTCTTTTGCGACATCTCAGTAAGAAATGAGGTAGTCTATTCTACTTAGCCAGATACCACAAACGGTTCAACTTACCTTAGTCGTCTTTTACGACACCTCGATAAGAAAAGAGAATGGTTTGTTCTATTGAGCCGGATACCGTTTACTTGCATCAGAACGAATAAAGCTCATGTCAATGGCTTGTTGTGAACTCCAAATCAAGACCAGACTTTCCGCCATATGTTCACAGGATACTAGAGTTCTTTGGGTACTTTGAGATAAAATGGCGACAACCTTGAAGAGTTGCTTGTCACGGGCAAGGCGGAAGGAAAGAGGCCCAGGGGACCGCAGGACATGCGTTGGATTGACCAAATTCGCTCAACACACGACTCCAGTATCAGCGGCGTGGATGGCGTCGCCATCCATGGCATCGCATGGAAAAGCCAAGTGGGAGAAAATAGCCGTCAATAAAGTGTTCCATAAAGGTCATCATTACCCACAGCATTGAGGATTACGATGCAAGAAGGAGGATTGTAATGCGAAAGTGAGTTTGTGAGACGTTATTCCACATCCTTATTCACCGCAATTTTTGGAATAAAGATGGTTAAAGAGCGTAACGTAGTATTCTTTTCATATTGGTACTTAGCCGATATCGCGTAAAAGTACCTTAAAATTAAAAAATAACTATGTTGTAATTGTGTAAAAATAAACTATGCTAACTAGAACAAAATTTGGGTAAGTTTAATGCAAGTTAATTGCTTCAGCAATTAAAATGAAATAAAGTGATTAATTGAATTTGGAATTTTATTTAGGCTAATAGCTTCATAAAATAGGGCATGCGGATTTGGAATTTCCTTACCTATCTACACTTACTTTAATTCATTCGATATCTTATTACGCGGTGTGGTATCCGACTTAGAAGAATAGACTACCCTCATTTCTGACCGAGGTGTCGTAAAAGTTGACTAAGGTAAGATGACCCACAATGTGATATTCGGTTGTGACATGTTTATAACATGTTGTGCCGACCCCACTTAGAGTGGGATAAGGGCGGGAAGATGATAATGTTTCTATTATTTTAAAATGCATTTATAAATCTAATAAAAAATATAATGATATACCTTAAAAGTTTTATCGTTGTATGTACCTCCATGCACGTTCAGATAAGCCACAATTTTATGACTGTACTTGTGGAATATGTCACGTATAGCCCTTGTCTCTGGTTCCGAGAAGGGCACGCTGCCAGGATACTCTTGGTTACAAGATTCTATAGAATGGTTGGTATTCCAGGCCACATCGAAATTGCGATCTAATGCTACTCCTAAACATTCACTTTGTGGCGAAACGTTTTTATTCCATAAAGCGTAAAGACTGGCCTAAATTAAGGATGTATTAATTTTTAATGTTATTCTTCTTCTTTTACCGATTACATCGACTGCTGGATATAGGTTTCTTTAACGGATCTACACACAATCCTTTGCCCCTTGGATTTGCGAGATCTTTAATCATTTTCAGTCCACTTTATAGGGGGTCTACCGACACTGTTTTCCGATGCGAGGTCACCAGTTCTGCACTTGAGGACCAATCAATGTTTATCGGTTACGTAATATGTTCGCGACACTATGAGCTATGTCAGTTACTTGGGTTATTCTACGTATTTCATTTATATTTGGCCCATAGTCAGCGACCACGTTTCAGATCCAAATCAAATCAAAACCTTTTATTAATAACGTCACAGTCAAGTAGATAACAGTGAAAATAAGAAAAATATACAGAAATGTGACGTTACGAATGGGAACAACATTCAGCTTAAGTTGCGGAGTAACTCAACGCTGGTTTTCAATAGCGACCATTGATACTTAGATCCATAAGTTACCACTAACAACACGAACTGTGTTTATAAATTAGTAATTAATTTAATTTTAATTAAATTAAAAAAATAATAAAGTAGACATTGCGAATAAGAATTATAACAGTATGAATATATACAGTTATTTGTAGAATTAAATTTGCATCTGTAGTCGGTTTATGATTGTAACGGGCTTACCTAATCATTTTTACGCTAATTTAACAATGTTGGCAAGAGCTGATAACTGATACAGCGACTCAATTTTAATGGTGTGTTTATTGGTTGCTTAGCTTACGAAGATTCGATATTAATATTAAATATTTAGGATGATATACTTTATATTATTAGAATGTACTTAGAACAACTTTAGAGGAACGGCAAACTTTATCGTACGGCATGTACTAGGAGGCCGATGCATCAGGTGTTCCCAAATGCATGTTCTGAAGGTAGAATATTATAAATTACAAGCCATGGAAATTTCCTTCCTTCCTCCTAAGGTTTATACTCATAAGGTTTATACTCGGATACAAGTTTCAAATCCATAGTTCACGAAATATTCATGGCTGGAAGAATTTAGTCTTCAGGTACTAAGACTTTGGATGAATTTAAGAGATAGATTTTTCAGCGCTGAATTTGACTATTTGCTGTCGATACTCAAGGCACGTGCTGTACTTTTTAGCATTTTCCAAGATTTAGTAGAAGTGTTTAATTTTACAACTGTTTGTCTCTCTTGTATTGAATACTGGGCAATGCAGATGTTAATAGATTATTGATTTAACCTAATTAGATTGGATCAGCTTTAATTTGCTTTTATCTTAGAATTGTTTAAGCATTAAAATAAAAAATACTTACTTGCAGTTGGGCATAACCATCCGGATTTGCCATTGGTATCAAAAATATATCGAATTTATCCAAATGAGCAGTATAATATGATACGAGGGTGAGAAATTGTCCCTCCCATGAAAAACAATGAAGATATTTGACACCCATCACGCTTAATCCATGCACTATAAAAATTATTTTCTTCTCTGGCAACTCATTGGCAAACTTTTCATCATCTGCTCTGAAGAATTTATTACTCTCATTTCTTTCTTTTGTTATTTTAAGAAGGACTATATCTTGATATTCTATAGTACGACCTATGACTTCGACAGTTACATTTGCGAAAGGAATTTTTTTAGCTGCTTCCTCTAGTTGTTGCTTTATCTAAAAACATTGTCAAAAAAGCTATTGACAGAACTGGACTGAGGTGGCTGTTTTCATTAATGGGGTTACATGAATGAATGACAGTCATCTAAATGAAGACTCAAAACGCCTATTACAATCTATGTCGTCTGAGTGTAGTAATGTAGTTTTGAATTTAGTAATTTAGTTTTGAGTGTAGTATCTTAGTTTTATGTTTATTAATCAAATTTGTCCTTGACGATTCAAAAGTGATTGATACAGCTTGATTTGATTTGATATTTGAGTTGGTTGTGCAAGCGGGTAATGACTTGTTGTGTCATAAATTAGTAGATCCACGTATATTACATTTTTATTAGTTGCTATTAAGAGACTGTATTCACATGTGATTACTATTCCTAATTAAAAACACCAATGAGACTCTTCTTTACAAACTAGTAATAAAATTGTCCTGGCTATTGTAATAATTGTAACTCGGTTATTTCTTATCACAGTTCACTCACTATTTATTTAATATCGATTCAATGTGTGGCTGTTTTTATTGTTTTTATTGTTTTAGATGTTTTAACCTGTGTTTGTGTATGTTTTTAGATTTTATAATAAAATATCCTTGTTCGTAAACTTACACTATAAGAACTTAAATATTCATTGGATGACTCTTCACTGTGTTCTAATGGTGTTTCGGTGGTCCTGAAATGTTTTAAATCTCTTCAGTAGACAAGAAGTCAAATCATCGTCATCTTCCTGCCCTCATCCCACTCTAAGTGGGGTCGGCACGATTTGGCTATATATGTTACAACCGGTCGCCTGTCTGACATCAACTTACCTTAGTCGTATTTAACGACACCTCGATAAGAAAGAGGGTGGTCTATTCTACTTAACCGGACACGTCGGTAACAAATGAGGGTGGAGTAGACAAGAAGTCAAATGTGAAAGAAACTTGCTACATAATTCAAATCACGTGAGTCACGGCTTCGATCCCGCCGAATGTTAACGTTTTTAATACAATTTGTTCGTTCTTCGGCTCTAGATGTATTTAAGTATTTATTTAAAATCATAAAAGTAGTATATTTACCACTTATCTGTCACCCATAACACAAGTATTATGTTACTTTGGGGACGGACGATCGTGTATTAATTAAAATATCAAAAAAATTGTTCTAAACGATATAAAAAAATGATTTTAAAATTTTCTTACGTTGTTTCTTCACCGTCTTGCATCATATGCATTTTAGTTATTCTTGTTGCTGTTATGTTTTGGTACCTGATTTAAAAAAATATATCAATCAGTCAAAATATATAAAGTGTTTTAGGCGGTGTTAGCCAGGCGTCGAATAGGGGGACGCTCTGGCTGGAGTGAGGTTCTTCGAGGTGGTCGATGCATTAAGTGTTCCCAATGCGTCGGTTGTGATGCAAAAGTCTGTCCAGGCTCTACACGAGTAGCAAAGGTAGGCTATTGATGAGGGTGTAGACGTGATGCGTTCAGTATTCCTGTGCCATCGCCATCAAGCAGCAAGGTGGAACACTGAGGTTTTAGCCGGTAAGAGTCCGGCATAACTGCTTTCGCCGAATAGTAGTACCCATGAAGGGTTTCCTCATGTAAAAAAAAGCCTGTGGTAGCCAAGCTTTGAAATGGTACGACTATTTCGAGACCACTGGTTCAAATACCGCTCAAACACCAATGAGTTTTTCTATTAAATACTTATGTCTAATTAGACAAAGACAGACAGACATACCGACAAACTTTCGCATTTTAATATTAAGATGGCTATATCATAATCTAATTTTTGTGCTCTCTCTATACCGAAAATGAAATCATTCATTTAATCGTCATTTTGTTAGAGTTCATATAACACCAATAAAACTAAACTTACAATTTTTTGTTGGGCTGCCGTAGTATTTTGGGCCAATTACTCTTGCCTTGGTGTTTTCTGTAAAATTGATGATAATCGTAGTATTTTAAGAATCATCATCCTCCTGCCCTTATCTCACTCTAAGTGGGATCGGAACAACATGTTATGAACATGTTGTCACATGATTTGGCTACGTATTTTACGACCGGCCGTCTGCTTACTTCAAGTCACCTTAGTCGCCTTTTACGACACCTCGGTAAGAAATGAGGGTGATACTATTCTATTCAGCCGGATACCACACGGCTTCGTAATATTTTAAGTATCTCTAATATTAATTTTAGTTGGAATCATCCTCAAATTTTATTATATTTTATATTTAATTGTCAGTTAGTTATTAAATGTTATTTTAATTACGTAAATTTAATCAAAATACTCCTATATCTGTAAAAAGGACTTAAGGATTTTTTTTTACATATTCAAAATCCTCAAAATTTTTTCACTTTAAATTATCATTTAAGATAAGCAGAATAACAATATTTTATTAATTTTGAAATTGAGAATTACACTATGTTATTATCATAGTTATATAGGTAAGAAATTATATTTGTATAATTAAAAATGAGTACAGTACATTATTTTTATAAATTGATATACAAACACTTGTTTTTTTAGTTTATATAATAGTTCACCTACAGTACCAGAATAACACGATTTTTAAACAACAGTCATATCCTTACGATACTGTTGGGGGTTGTCTCAATTTTTTCGGCCATTTTGAAGAACTCTTGTGTCGTCTGCAAATATTAGAATTTATATTAATTAATGTCATTCAATTAAACATGAATTATCTTTAATAAAACCACTATATAATATGTATCGCAAGATTAGTATTAAAGTGACGTAATTCAAAAAAGTTGTTTTGTAGCAAATCGCAAACCAAGAAAACATTAGATTTTCTTCTAGTTTTACGAACTAGAAAAACGTGATGTCATAGAAAGCATTGAAATTAAGGTTACAATTTATCCCTGACTGGCCCTGACTTTATATAGTCTATAGCCTTCCTCGATGAATGGAATATACACTCAAAGAATTTTCAAATCCAGTAGTTCCTGAGATTAGCGCGTTCAAACAATCATACAAACAAGCTCTTCAGCTTTATATATTAGTACAAATTTGTGAAGCGCGAAAAAATATTCTTACTTGTGTAGTGTACTTGTGTCTTTTTGTCGGAAAATAGGGAGTTTATTCTCTTCAACAGTATCATTTCTTGATCTCTTAACAGTTGAGCTTTTTCGAATGAAATTTGGTTCTGGTTTCCTAAAAAATTTAATCCATAAATTAAATTGAAAGTAGCCAACATCCATTAGACCTATAATAGCAATAACTTAAGATAGAATTTAAATATGAAAACTAAATTGCATATGGTTAAAATCCAATTTTTAATTAAAGCGAGAGATCGAATAAACTTATAGCAAGTTAATCACAATCACAAATAATTAAAAATCTATCTTCGTTACTTATTATTGCCCGTTGACGCAGTTTCTGCTCCGTAGGTCGCGGGTTCGATTACCGTCGTGGGCCAACAATTTCTATTTATTTCTAATAAATAAAATATTTGTTGGTTCTTCGATTCTGGGTATATTTATGTATTTAAAATTATACGTGTGTAAATTCACCAGTCTGTCACCCATTACACAAGTATTAAGTTACTTACTTTGGGGACTTTTTTATTTATTTAAATTTATGATATACACGGATGAAGTTCTTTATGAACTTGAAAAGGACTTACCAATACTCTAGGTCATCATTTGTATTGCCAGCTGGAATATATAAAAACTGTTAAATTGTTTGCAACTTGTTAGTATTCCATTGCTGAGCAAAGTCTAAGTTTTTTCAAAAACGATATGCGTTGTTAGATGAAACTTATGAACCCAAAGTACACATTTTAATCGAATTTCAAAAAACACGGCAGCAGTTAAATATCATTAAACATTTTTTATTCTTACATGACCACTTTAATTAATCTTTATTTGAAATTAATTATTAAGATTTTTTCAAATAGTCAGAAAAATTCGATTGTTAATAATAATAATAAATTCTTTATTTAAGACATCTATGGCCCAACAAATTTACACGAAAAAAAATAAATAAAATAAACTTATAAAAATTAAAATCAAAATAAAAATACAATAAAAAATTAAAAATAAAATTAAAATCAAATAAAAAATATTATATAAAGACTGGGTGAATAGATTTAGGACTGCCTCACAAGCACCTTAGTAAAGTGATGCAGCACAGGCGAGTCCATCTTACCTATTAGCGTCTTAAGAATACTGTTGGAACTGGACCGCAGTCTTGTTAATAACGATGCGGTCTTGTTCCTCATTACGGCGTGAAAACCATTTGTATGCGAGTGAACAAACATATTTGACGCGGAACAAAACCGCGGCAACCCCAACAGTATTCTAAAGCCGTTATTATATTGCACCCTTAGGGTGTCTAGAGCTTTCTGCGAATATCTTGTCCACAGGCTCCCCGTGTACAGTGTTTGGCAATCGAATAATTATAAAATTAATAAATCGAATTTTTTGTTTCCCACTTTTTGTAAATTGATTTATTTGAAAGGCAGGAAATTTGATTATTATTTAATCTATTTTTCCAAGTCACATTCCTACCTTCAATGTTGAAACCATACTAGACCAGTCTACAGAAAGGTTTAAATTAAGTGTAAGAGATATACTTATATGTAAAGCATATTATAAAATTGAAGATTATTTGGATGTTAAAAATGCCTAGATTTGAAAATCCTTTCAGCTTCATACAAGACAGCACTTTAATAATGTAAAACTAAAAATGTTTAAAAGATTGACCGCCGAGTTTATTTCTGTTTCGTCTCGTTAAGAGTAACATTCCGAACCAGTTGTAGCTTCATTAATCATATTAATTGACGCTTCAAAAGTGCTTGAAAGCATGTTTAATAAACATTATGTTAATTTATCATGCGAATTGCGTACAAACATGTTTATGAATTAATCGATGCTGCCACATTATAAGTACTTATACCTTAAATATAACACGGCGCCTTGTAGCCGGCTTTCAAATTGACATGATGTCAATGAGGCGGCGCCGTGTTATATCGAAACAAAATCTTTTTGTATTTAATTTATTACTGATTTAATCACTACGGCGCCAGAAGGATCTTGTCCTTCAACGACGCCGTATTGTAGGTAACATAAGTTTAAATAACAAACTCCCAGTTACTTTACTATACGAGTTTCTTTCTGGTTCTTCTCTGTAAGAGCAACATTCCGAACCAGTTGTAGCTTCATTAATCATATTGATACTTGACGATTCAAAAGTGCTTGAAAGAGCTTGTTTGAATAAAGATTATTTTGGTTTGATTTGATTTGAATAAAAATATAACAATTATTAGGCATTGCTTTATTATAACGAAATTATATATTATATGGCTTTCATAGAGTTACGCCGTGTGGCATCCAGCTGAGTAAAATAGGCCACCCTCATTTCTTACCGAGGTGTTGTAAAATGCGACTAAGGTAATTTGACCAACCATGTGGTATCCGCTTGAGTAAAGCACACCATCATCTTTCTTACGAGGTGTCGTAAAATACGACTTAGATAAGGTGACATAAGGCAGGCGGCTGGTCGTCAAATACGTAGCCAAATCTTGTGACAACATGTTTGTAACATGTTGTGCCGACCCCAATTAGAGTGGGATAAGGACAGGAGGATGATTATTCAGGACCAGTTCATTAAATTGCCGCAACAAATATTTTCATGTAATTGAATCTTTATTTACTTACTTTTAAGTATTTCACAGTCCGTTGCAATAAATAATATCGTCACTAACGCAATTCGCATCATAAAACTACAATCATAACATAATAGAAATATAAATAAAAGTATAACAAGGCAAATCGATACGCTTCGGTTTTACAACTTATATGAACTGCTATCAAAACGATTGGTTACGGCGTTTATGCTTCAATATAATGTTTTACCTAGTATTCAAATGTAACAGTATGTACGTATTTTACGACACCTCGGTAAGAAATGAGGGTGGTCTATTCTACTCAGCCAGATACCTCACGGCGGGTCTACTTACCTTAGTCGCCGTTTACGAAACCTAGTAAGAAATGAGAATGGTCTATTTATTCTACTCAGTCGGATACCACACGACGTGTCAACTTACCTTAGCCGCCTTTTACGACACCTTGACAAGAAATGAAGGAGACACGTAGTTACGTTATTTGGCTATTTTTTACGTATCAATACCTCACGTCAACTTTCCTTACTATTGTTCTATCTACTGAGCCGGATACCACATGGCAGATAACTTACCTTAGTCGCCTTTTACTACACCTCGATAAGAAATGAGGATGGCCTATTCTATTCAGCCGGATACTCCGCTCCGTAATACAAAATAAATTATTGAGAAATAAATTTTAACTTAAAAGCCTCTCTTTAATGCCCAAAAACAGTTATACATACACAGTATGCATAGCTTACATACCTAGTATGTTTCATATATTTGCTGAGATACTTATTTTGATACAATTATTACTTTATAATTTAAAACAATATCTTAAAATCTAAGGCTACAAAAGACTAAAACAAAATGAGCTATAATATACCATGACCACATCTTAAATCTTGACCGCGTGGACATTAAAAATCTTACGATGGTTGGAAGTGTTGCTTTACTGGTCATAGCCTTTATATCGGGAATCCAAACGAAATGTTTTTGGGCACACCAAGACACGGGATTGAGCGATAGAACGCTTGAATTTAAAAAATGTAAATATTAAACCTATTATTAAATGGGTTTGTTATTTTTGCACAATAAAACGAAAAAAACTACAATAAAAGTCAATTATAAAAAGTATTATAGAAAATAGTATTTAATATATAAAAACTGAAATTCCAACAGCACCGATTTGTATATTTTTTATTTTGCTTGCTATATATTTTATTGTTATAGTTATAAAGTTGCTATGTTGTTAATGTTTATTATGTGAAAAATGGGATGAACTGTTCTAAATATATCATTTTCGACATGTTATGAAAAGACATATGCTCCAATGAAAATTACGAATAGAAAATCCTCAAGAGCCAATGCCTTCAGCCCCGCGGGTTTCGGGCTTAATTTCCGCCGAAGGTCAACATTTTCTATAAACAATTTGTTGGTTCTTCGAGTCTGGGTGTATTTATGTATTTAAAATTATGTATTCACCAGTTGTCTGTCCCATAACACAAGTATTAATTTACTTACTTTGGGGACGGACGACCGTGTGTGTAAGAGTCCCATATATTTATTTATTTATTTTTATACAGCAAAAACCCCTTATGGGTACCGCAGCCCGACGAGAACAGGTGACGGTTATGTCGTACCGTTGTACACATTGCCCCCATCCCCACCAGCAGCAACTCTGATCCCCGAGATATCTCCTCCTCCGGGTAGGGACCTTTTTTGGCCTAAAGTAACATAAACGCTACATCCCATAACTTCAACACCATATATAAGTTGTCGTAAACGCGTATTAAGATTTACGCCAACACAAAAAAACTGTTAGGGCTCCCTGCCCAATCTTCATCTGAAGGTTGGGTTATAATCGGCCCTTAGGCTTTAAAACGGCTATTAAATACGAGCTGAAATAACTTTTTTGGTACTTACTACCTGAAATATAGTTATAAGTTCCTATTAATACTTAAGTAAGGTCCAATTTAAAAAAATATATCTTCAATATTTAAACGAGTTAATTTTGTATATGTATGTATGTCTTGAATGTGTATGTATATTAAAATATATTTATATATATTTTCGGAATCTCGAAAACGGCTCCAACGATTTTCCTGAAATTCAGGATGTAGGGGGTTATGGAGGGACAAATAGATCTAGCTAGGTTTTATTTTAAAAAAATCGTTTTATCCCTGTTTTTGGGCATTAAAAAAATTACTAAAATTTATATTTAAATCTACATAAATTCACATTCATATAAAGCTGAAGAGTTTGTTAGTTTCATTGTTTGAACGCGCTAATTTCAGGAACTACTAGACCGATTTGAAAAATTCTTTGAGTGCAAGAAAGTCCATTTATTGAGGAAGGCTATATATTATATATAACATCACGGTATGATGAAAAGGAGAGGAGCAATAATAAAAAATATTACGAAAACGGCAAAATTGAGCGTTTTCCTTGCGCTAAGTAAACGGTGAAAGTTATTAAAATTATCCAATAATTAACTCACGATAACTATTTATATGTTCGAAATTTCAATTCGGGAAAAAATCGTGACACGGGGGCGAAGCTGCTGGCTAGTTCTATATAAAGCTGAACCTCTTGTTTTAGTGTTACTTTGAAAGTATGTAATGAAGTCGAAACAATGAAGCCGACATTGTATTTTTTACAGCGAGATTTATAACGTGTTAAACCTCACAAACACGAAGTGGTCACGAAAGTCTACACTATATTGGCCGATAGTGCAGAAAGTAAAATTATTTGAGACGGCAACGCCGAATATCCACGTTATTTCTGTTAGAAAATACAATATAACAATATAACGTTAACAATGCTGACGCATTTTACAATATAGATTTCAGCTACAAAGAAATCATTCAAAGATAATTTGAATTTAATGCTAATAATTAGCATTAAATTCAAATTATAATAATAACTTATAATAACTTAGCTAATAACTTATAATTAGAAAGAAGCCTATTAATATATACTTCTACTGAGCAATTGATTTTTAAAGAATCTCTGTTTGGACAGTAGAATTTTAGTAATCTATTTAATATAGATTACTAAAATCCTAAATAAAGCTAATAAATAAAGCTGAAGAGTTTGATTGTTTGTTTCATTGTTTGAACGCGCTAATCTCAGGAACTTCTGGATCAATTTAAAAAAATCTTTGAGTGTAGGATATTTTATTTATCGAGGAAGGCTATAGACTACACGAGTATAACATCACGCTAAGATGCATAGGAGAGGAGCAGCAATAGGGAACATTGCGGAAGCGGCAAAACTTTAAGCTTTCGTTGCGTGCGCTAAGTAAACGGTGAACGTTATTCAAAAATCATGTATTACAAAATTGTTCCCCTCTAAAAGTTCTAAATAAAAGTCCGGGACAGCATGTCTAACTTTTAAGGTTAACCACTTTAACCATTTTTATAGTTATCAAAAGACTATATTACGGTTTTAATCTATCCACGTGGGCGGAGCTGCTGGCGATTGCTAGTATAATTATAAAGAAGAAGCCTATAAATATACATCTACTGAGGAAATGCCTTCTCTCTCTTTGGAGAATAGGATTTAGCAATAGCTTATATAATCTATACTAATATATAAAGCTGAAGAGTTTGAGTTTAAGATGGTCCATTTATTTAGGAAGGCTATAGACTATATCACGCTAAGATGAATAGGAGAGGTGCAGCAATAAAAGACATTGCGAAAATGGCAAAATGTAAACGCCACAGTCATCAGTCAGTAAAGCTCATCACCGTCGATAAATTGTATATCCATGGAAACTCTTAAAATATATGTTAAGTTTAGGAAAAATTAATATAACGGATCACGTAATATCACTTGTTTGTTTAGTGTAAAGGAAGTTCATAAAACAAATTAGGGGAGTCGACATAAATCACCATAAAACTGCAACAACCTGCCGAAATATATTAACGAATTAAGCATTAAACACGCTTTTCACAGCTTACCAAGTATAATTCATATTTCCCTTTTTTTCATGAGTAGAAATTTATTTTCATAACTGATAATAAATGTCAAGTCATCGTAGTAATAAAGTAAGTGGGGCTCGGAGTCGTTCTCACCCTTCTATGAGCTTCGTCGCGTTTTACGACGAATGAATTAAAATATTGTGTGAATTTATAGCTTAGGCGGAAGCTTCCTTGAACTTTTATTGTGTACAGCTAAGAAGTCTGAGCTTTATCATCTAGAGATAATGCTTTATAAAAGCTATATCTTTTTTTAATCTTAAATATTTAAATAAATTTATCTTGTATGTACGTATTATTTTCTATTTATATTTATTATAATCTAATTATAATCTTGTAAATTGTTGCGTTAAACGTATAAAGCCGCATTGGTCAAGTTACCTTTTTGCATTAGTTCAACGAAGTAATCAAGCCAAGTGTATGCATCGGTCCAATATGTAAATGTACTTCGGAGTGAGATTTCTAACGTAATTGACGGATGGAAATGAGATTGTTTCGACCATCCTGTATGCAGATAGAACACCCTAGCGGTTTAAACGTGGTTCGATAGGGGAATGTATGTTAATAAAATCGATTTAAAAAAGCTACTGTGTATTTAGTTAAAAGTATAGTACCTAACTAGTCATCATCTTCCTACCCTTATCCCACTCTAAATGGGGTCGGCACAACATGTCATAAACATGTTGTCACATGATTTGGCTACGTATTTTACGACCGGCCGCCTGCCTGACATCAACTTACCTTTGTCGTATTTTACAACACCTCGTTAAGAAAGAGGGTGGTCTATTCTACTAAATCGGATACCACACGGTGGGTCAACTTACCTTAGTCGCCTTTTACGATACCTCGGTAAGAAATGAGATTGGTCTATTCTACTCAGCCCGATACCACACGACGGGTCGACTTACCTTAGTCGCCTTTTACGACACCTCGGTAAGAAATGAGGGTGGTACTATTCTATTTCGCCGGATACCACACGGCGATATAGTACCTAACTAGTATAAAAAGAAAAAAAAAGCTGTGATAGCCCAGCGGTGTGACCGTGCGATTCTTTCACGAGCCACGAGTTCAAACCCGGACAGGCACCAATGAGTATATTATTATTATTAGTATATTTCTATTAAAACTTATATGTCTAATTGATAATTGCAATTTATCATACGCTTTTCGGTGAAGCAAAACATCGTGATAAAACCTACCAATCCGCATTGGAGCCGCGTGGTAGGTCTTAGCTCCAACCCTTTTCTACAGAAACGGAGAGAGGCCTCTGCCCAGCAGTGGGATTATGACAGGCCGTTACTTTACTACTTATATACTTTTTATAGTACCTAGGTGACCGGGATTTTGGCGGTAAAAAAAAAAATAAAAAAAGAAAGAAAGCACCGGTGACATGTGGTATCCGATCCTGGGTTTTAAAGCTTTTTTGTTCCGCCTGTTACCCCTTGGCTATCACAGTATTACGTAATATAACCTAAAATATCATTTGCTTTCAATTCTATACTTAAAATTTTTCAGTTCCCGAAAACATGGATAAAGACATTTTTTTTAAAATAGCTAGCTAAATCGATTTTTCCCCACAATACCCCCGACATGCTGAATTTCATAAAAAAACGTTGGAGCCGTTTCGGAGTCATATTTTTATATTTTCTGAATATAAGCATATTGTAAAATGATTTGGCTTCATATTATAGGAACCGGCCGCCTGCCTGACGTCAACTTACTTTAGTTGTATCTTACGACATCTCGTTAAGAAAGAGGGATGTCTATTCTACTCACTCGGATACCACTTGGTGGGTCAACTGACCTTGGTTAGTTGACTTTATCTGTCTATTCTACTCAGCCTATTTATGAAACCTTTTGTGCATAATTAATATTATCTATTAATTTTGCGGTTAACAGTGAAGAATAATTCTAGATATGTGCTGGGATATCTGCTGTCAATCCCCATTGATTTCTGTCCAAGGAAATAATGCTTTCGCTCAGCGGTGGTAAACAAGGATATGTTTTTCAAAATGTAAATATTATTTTGATAAGTCCCAAAGCCTATTGTATCAAGCACATCGTATTACATTTCATATAACAAAACCGAATACTCTCATCATTTGCATCGTTGTGTTCATCGCCTGCGATACATTTGAAAATTTTAAGCGTCTACATCATTTTCAATCAAAGGAAAATACTCTCAAATACTATAACAATAAAATAGATAACTATTTGCATTTAAGTTTGTAGTTACGACGTTTATTTCGCATTATAATATAATGGCCATGTCAAAAGCACTGCTCGACTGACGCGAATACTTTCCGACTGCTTGCCTTTATTTTATTGCGCATGTTTTAATATTAATTGTAAGTTTTCCACTCCGATGAGCGTCCGACGACATAATGCAAATGTGTAGGTACACTCCTGTCAAAACGTTTAAGCAAAATTCATAGTCTCTTTACGCACGCGATTAAATTTTGTTACGTCTGAATGGTTTTGTATTCTCATAATATCGAAGAGGTAACATATTATTTAGCTATAAGGCGTAGAGATAATCTTAAGATATACCTACTCAGATCTTTCACATACGTTAAGATTTTTACGTTCGTCTTATACATAAATATTAGAGGGCTATTCTGCTGGACATATATCGATGAATTTGGTACAATTAAAGCTAACGTGGAGAAAAAAGACCAGGTTTTTCCTTTGGAAACGAAATCATGATTGGGTGTGCTTTAACGTGTAAATGAAAACCGAAGTCACACAAATGTTAAAAATTTTGATACTTAGCCCTCTATTAATGTAATTATATTATAAGTAAGTAGTAAATAATCCTAAAATAAGCTCTTTTTTCAGTCAAAAAATAAGTTATGTAATCTTTTACTTGATTGAGAATTATATTGCAACGTTTAGGAAAGCTAACTTACGTAAAACGTTTTATAAAATTGTTCATAAACTTTCATGTAACTGTAAAGTTGATACAATGGAAACCATCAAAAAATTAAATACGCAAATATTTTTCTTGACGTCATGACGAAAGGAGTTTGAAACTCCAAAGTTTCAGTATAAACAAATTTTGTTTCCACTAAGTTTTATAAATTTGAAAACGAATTTCATCAGACATTTGTAATTTAAAAAAAAGTTTTTTTAACCCTCAAAGCTAACAGCAGAAGTCCTACAAGCTAATAACAATGGCGCGAAATATAAATGTTGATATTATTGCAAAACGAATTTTAAACTCAATTAAAAGTTTTGAAGTAAACAAACATTCAATGACGCACAATTTGTGTCACAACTCTTTTCTGCCATCAAAGAGTTTGGTTAAGTACATGTTTTATTTATTTTTATGTAATCAAAATAATCTTATTTATTATTATATAAATGACAGGATAACCATTAAGGACGACGTGTGATTCTTACCTGAGTTTTTTATTAAAACTTTTGCTCCTTATTCATACTTGTAAATAATAATGCATTGAAATGGATATGTAAATGGCAAATGTGAGTCTGGTATTATAAAAAAATATATAAGCAATTTATTTAAAAATTATTATTAAACATATAAGAAAAAAGGTATGTACGCAGGCTTTCTTAAAAGCAAGATTTTTGATGCGATTTTTTTTAAGCGCAGTTTAAAGTACAATTATTCTATCATTATTCTCATACTGTGCACCGCCATGTGGTATCCGGTCGAGTAGAATAGACCAGCCCCATTTCTAGCCGAGGTATCATAAAAAGCGACTTAGGTAAGTTGACCCGCCGTGTGGTATCCGGCTAAATAGAATAGACCACCAACTGGGCCAGCACTGGGCCAACGCTTCTTACCAGTCTTGGCCCAGTGCTGTGCACCAAGCCTTGGCCTTAGTTATCATCCCAGACTTTAAACAAGGTTGGGCCGACATGGGTGTGCACCTCCGAGCTAAGCTTCAGAAGGATCGGCGCAAGCTTGGTCCAATATTGGGCCCGTCGTGATTTCCTACATGGGATATTGTGAGATAAGGGCAGGAGAATGCTCATGATTTTCGTTCTTTGAAATTCTGTAAAGTAATGCCTACTTCTATATATTATACTTTTAGATTTTAGAATTACATTTAAAGCATTCTGTACGTATTGCACACTCACTGATCATTTAATCCTGTATATTCCCTTATTTGTTGGAAGTAACAAGTAAAATAATCGCAGTTTTTTCGCCATATGTTGCAATTCCCACCGGCCGGGGCCGCCTCCTGGCTTTAACGACCTGTCATACAGTTGTGACAGTACGACGTTGAAGACTTGTATCGTATCTCGAGCTTTCATCTATTCTGAATCGACTCATTATTTTTGTTCCATTACAATGTATTTAGATTTAAATCTTGTCCAAGCCCTATTTCGAATAACAGTACCTGGTTATTTTTTTTTAAAAGAAACTTTGTGTTTAAATAAACCTAGCTTGATCGGTTTTTCTTGCCCAAAACCTCCGGCATCCTGAAATATATATATATTCCCGAAACAGGGATAAAACGAGATTTTTTTTAAATGAAGAAACCTAGCTATATCGATTTTTTTCCCCAAAACTCCCTACGTGCTTAATTCCATTAATCGTTGAAGCCGTTTCAGAGAGTCGGAATATAATATGTATATATTAACCTTAAAACTATATGAGGCCATGAGAGCAAGAGTGGCCTAACTGACAGTTTTTATTACTGAGTTTTATTTTTTTAATGAGTAGGTAAGATGTTTGGGGTTAGTAAAATCACTATAAAATTTATATAATAAGAGAGTAGGTAAGACAGCAAATATTTATGAAAGATTTTAATTTGTTAAAGTTGCAATTATTTTAAACCTGGGCTTATTGTTTTTCCCCTTAATACTTTAATATTTTGTTTAAGAAGTTAGGCCACTCTTGCTCTCACTGTCTCCTTTACCTTCATACTAAAATAATTTCACAATTGAAGAGTTTATACCGTTAGCGACATCTTCTGACAAGTAGTATGTTTTAAGAGCGCCATCTATTAGAATATTTATTTTTATTTCAATCATGCTATTACACGATAGACAGCAGTACTACTATCCACATCTACCCTCTAGGTATAAGCAAAGAAATAACATAACAATACACTCTCGTCATTCACTAGATGTCGGTAGTTGCATTTAAGGTTACGATACTAAACGTGAAAAAGTTCTTGGGCGTCTCCCATTTTTTATCTGTAGTTGAAAGTATGAGATAGGGATGTGACTTTGAGTACAAAAATTATTTTGATACAGACTAATCGATTTATTAATAATCGATTTTTTTAATTTTTTGAACATTTGCCTTTAATATTAATAATTGATTACGATAAAGGCTAATTAACGTGGAATATTGCCAAAAAATAAACTCAGTTGAGCTGTTCGTAAAATTTGATTGAAATGTGTAGTTTGGCTAAATTTTTTTTAAGCCACAATGCATATGTAATCTTAAAAAAACAAGAAAAAGAGTGAAAAAGAAAAAGGAGATACTTAAAATAATCGATTTTAAAAATCGATTTTTGATGAAAAAATAATCAATTATTAAAAAATAGTCGATTATTTTTACATCGCTAGTATGAGAGCGAATGACCTGAATGAACACAAAATACAAACCATACAAACCCTCTAAGCTTGAATTGTCCGTGCCGACATGCCGAGAATATGGCCCAATGACCAATCTGAATAGTGCGGACTGTAAGTGGTACGCCCAGGCAGCTGTGTTTAATGTGGACTGTAGTGTGTGATATTTTGTGTTGCTTCATTTATGAAATAAAGTAGTTTTTTTATTTTTACACAAACGAAGGAAACGTAAGTAAACTTTGACTTTCTATATATAAGTTATCTATTAACAAGTATCTATTACTTAAAACTTACTAAACATGAATGGTTAAACTTGGATGGACTATTTTAGAAATAGTATTACCATATCAACTTCAATAAAACAGAAAAACTTAATTATCTGATAAAGGAATTTGTGAAATATAATCAACTTTCTGACTTACTAATAAGTTATAAACTCACGTGATGACACCATTTTTTATTGTTATTCATTTGTTTCGTAAATAAACAAAAAAACGATACGAGAAAATAAATTCACATGCAAACTTAAATTCATATACAAACTTGTGATTGAAAATATACTGGTTGTTTATTTATTTCAGCAAATTTTAAGAGTTATAGTTTTAAGAGTTATTATTTTGGAATATGTATTGTAATTGTTAATGAAAAAGTTTGTGACTAATTTAATTTATTTTTATTTATTTATATACTTTGTTTTACACCACAGAGAAAAATACAGGAAAGAAAAAACAACAATAAAAAAGAAAACTTAAATTGTAACATACTAAGGGTGGTCTTATCGCTTAGTAGCGATTTCATCCAGATGACCTTGGGGTTAAGGAGAACTGAAATGATTCTGTGGGTGGTGCACTTTTCTAAATTTAAATAAATACTAATAATACACACCAATACACAGACAAGAGATTTACACATTATAAAAATTAAATGTATAAACTTATAAATAATATAACATAAATACACAACAAACTACTAATAAATTTTATTTATCTGCATACTTCATTGATGACTTATAATAAAGAAAACATGTAAACAAATTAATTCCTCAAATATTAGCCATCTGATATCTACAGTTCAATTTTGTATGAGTCATGCCAGTATTAATTTTATCTTATACATATTGTAGAGTTAGTTATATTGTAATTAAACATTAATTAATATAATATTATCAGTGGTTACAAAATTAATAATTGTATAATTTTGTCCCTATCTGTTATTGATACACGATTGGGATTTTCATAAACTTTTTGGTAACATATTATAGTTTAAAAGCTTATGTATGTATGAATTTAATTTGAATTAATAATTAAATATGTATATTTTTTTTATCCTATTATAAAATAATTTTTTACAGTTATTTTTAAATTAGATCAGGTACATGAATTTTACTGATTTTGAACCCCTAATAGACACTATGGGACTACTAGGTGAAGGAAAAACATTTTCGGGAATCAGCATAAATATAAATATTTATGCAATGTTTTTCTTTAAAGATAAGAATCTTTAGCAACATCTTGATTAACATTTGAAGATTCAAGTATTAAAATACTTGAAAAGATTTCCAAAATATATCAAAATAAATTCTTAAACACTTTATTACTCTTAATTATTTATTAACAATTATTTTTTTCAGAACAGAATGCCGCCAAAATGAATTCCTCTTCCATTTTTAAATCTCCTCTTAAGTTGAGATTACAATTTCGAGACTAATGCCAATATTTATACTTCCTAATACACTTATTATTATCTTATTATGCAAATGTTAAAATTGCTAACACAAGTAATAATTTTTTTTCTTAAAATTTATCCGTTGGGGTCCGCTCCTTAAACACTATGGTAATATAAAACCTGTTAATGTCAATCAATAGTCTAGTTTAATTATAACTCTTAGGTAGATTGGTGATATGACCGTACATGCTATTCACTCAATTCTCTTGGTTTATCTGTATGTAGGGTATATATCCATTGAGTGTATACAGAACATCCACAGGAGTTTCTCTGTGAGTCATACAGACATTGTTGTCCAAAGAGAACTCAAAACCCATATTAAAATACCAAAATATTTTACCTGCTTATGACATTTGTTTCTAATTATAATCATGTTAGTTTGACTTACAAATAATATATACTTCTATCTATCTAATTTCGGGGATGCCTGTCGGTGCAGGGCGGGTGGTCAGCTCCTATTCTGGACTAATCCACCCATTTCCCCAAGTTGGGACAAGGGTGTCACCTGCTCTAATCCACCCGTAGCTTTTACGAACCTGATAATATCCTTGAAGAAGATATTTGTCAGATCCTCAACTTCAACTTCATCCTTAGCTAGTATCTGCCATTTTACCACCGAGTAAATAGGTCACTCAGCCATAAGGGGAAGACTCGTTTCTTCCTCTCCACATTCTGGGCAGGCAGCATCTTCTGTTATTCTCATTATTGACAGGTGTCTGTTTAACAGGCAGTGCCGAGTTTTAATGCATTGCCTAAAAATATATACTTGCACTTCACATCTCAACATCTTCAGCAGTCTCTGCCAGTTTGCTGAATGAGGATTATTCACACTCAAACTACGGCCTTACACTTCTTGCTCTAGTCAGTCTTCTCTGTATTATGCAGGTTCGGTGATGCTTGTTAGTCCCTCCGTCCCTATAAAGTTCATATGTTTGTGTGGCATAAAAAATGAAGAATGCTCATAATGCCATTAAAAACTTTTTTTTCTTTTAATACAAAAATGTACAAGTTATATCTATCTTAAACTTACACCCTAGGACTATACAAATCATGCCCACGTGGAATGGTACCAAGAATGTTGGCAGCATTATAAACCATATCTCTCTCTCTCTCTCATCAACCAATAGCCGTCCACTGTTGGACATAGGTCTCTCCCATGGACTTCCACGCCACACGATCTTGTGCCTGGATCCAGCGGCTCCCCGCGACCTTTTTGAAGAAGTCTGTCCATCTGGTGAGGGGTCTGCTTACACTGCGTTTTCCGGTGCAGGGTCGCCACTCTAGCACCTTGAGACCCCAACGTCCATCGGTTCTTCGAACTATGAGCCCCGCCCATTGCCACTTCAGCTTCGCAACCCGGGCAGCCTCTAGAAATGGTAATATGTAGGATCGATCCCCAAAGCTATATCCGTCACTTTGATTTTTCTACGGATCTCCTCATTTCTGATTTGATCACGTAGAGATACTCCGAGCATAGCTCGCTCCATCGCCCGCTGAGTGACTCTGAGCTTTCTTATGAGGCCCATAGTCAGCGACTCAAAAACCATATGCATATTAAAAACTCGTCAGAATTTAATATGCACAATAAACTGGGTATTGGTCAGACTGGCAATTGGAGGGATAAACATATTTTTCCTAACAAGTCTAATTAAAATACAGCAAAACTAGGTTACATAAGTGTCGTGGGATCGTTTATTGTAAATGGTGTCATATTACCTCTGTCGCATTTTAATTAAGTGATTCGACTATATGCGATTGTTTTTACTTTTATATACATTTAAGATACAACGTTATGATCGCGAATGATCATTTGTCATCCACGTGTTACTCAAATTAAAAATATTATATACACATATATCCTCTTGCCCTTATCCCATTTTAAGTGGGGTCGGCACAACATGTTATAAACATGCTGTCACATGATTTGGCTGCGTTTTTACGACCGGCGTTTGCTTGACGTCAACTTACCTAAGTCATATTTTACTACACCTCGGTAAGGAGGGTGGTCTATTCTACTAAACCGGACACCACACGGTGGGTCAACTTATCTTAGTCGCCTTTTACGACACCTCAGTAAGAAATGAGTGTGGTCTATTCGACTCCGCTGGATACCACACGGCTAATTCAAAATAAACTTGCGGCCCCTGCTTTGCGCCTTTAAAAGTACGTAAGTCGTTTGTGGGTTTGGGTATAAGATTCCACAATCAATTTTAATGTTGCCATTACAGCAGTTTAAAAACACTATTGAGGAGAGGCTAATACAGAAAGCCTACTATACTGTTGAGGATTATTTAGACGATAAAAATGCGTGGATACAGATATTGTTCGACCCTGTACAAGATAGAAACGATTAAATGTAACTAGCATTAAGAATTGTATTTTTAAAAAAAGAGCAACCGCCGAGTTTCTTGCTGGCTCTTCTCGGTAGGAACAGCTTTCCGAACCAGCAGTAGAGTAGACGATTCAAAAGCACTTGTTTACAAGTTTATTTGAATAAACAATATTTGGAGTTTGTATTTAAGCTAAAGTTAACTGAAAAATTTAGTATAGAATCTTATACCCAAACCCACTAACCTGTTATGTAATTTTTTAAGGCGAAAAACATATAATACATATTTTTACAACTGAGACTAATGAAGTACATATACAATTATGGCGAAAATAGGTTACACAAGTGTTGCAGCATCGTTAAATGCAAGTGATATTAAATTACCGGGGTCGCATTTTAATTAAGGAATTCGTAACCGATCCTATTCGTCTGGCTTTTGTCACTCAAGACCATATTAACCCAGATACTTTCATCTGCATTCAGGGCTTACAAAAGCGAAAGGTCTTAAGTGGCAATCATGTAACAAGTTGTCGGAGTTTAATAACCCTTTAATGCTATTATAACTCGTATATTTTGAAATTAGATTAATTTTCAGGATGATATTCACGCCGTATGGTATCCGTCTGAATAGAATAGTACCACCCTCATTTCTTACCGAGGTGTTGTAAAAGGCGACAAAGGTAAGTCGACGCGCCGTGTGGTATCCGGCTGAGTAGAATGGACCAACCTCATTTCTTACATATTCCGGTATGGCTCTTCTTGGTAGGAATAGTTTTCGGAACCCGTAGTAGAGTCGAGGATTCAAAAGCACTTATTACAAGTTTTTTTTGAATAAAGAATATTTTGAATTAGCCGTATGGATCCGGCTGAGTAGAATAGACCACCCTCTTTCTTCCCGAGGTGTCGTAAAATACGACTGAGCGTCACCAGACGGGAGTGATGATACACCGTGAAAGCGCTTTTTATGATAAATGCCTACACTGGCTCGTGGGTCCATACGTGTGGCTACAACTGTCATTGTTACAAGAAACGTAAGCCAGAGTCGCTAGGCGTGTATATTCCCTAGCGAAGATAAAACGCTATAACTGACAGTAAGTGCTTGATGCCGCCCTAGGCCCTGTTTATCACGCAGCTCTTAATTTTAGAATAGATTTTATTCATTTTGCTCACTATTATTATTTGGATTCAGGAAATGATAATATATTTTAATTTATAACTAATAAACTGATATAAAAGTAATAATCATAAGATAAATAAAAAAATATATATTATAATATTATTCAATGTTCAAAATTTCTGTTTCATGCCTTTAGTCTGCGTCATAATATCATAGACAGTGATGGAAGAGTATATCTTGACTCATACTTACATAAATAGGTTTTAACTCTCTTCAAATTGGAAAGAGAACTTTCTTCTGCATAATTTGTAGGCGGAATACTCAAATAATACGTAAAGCAATAACATGTTATCGCACACTCTTTAATAAGCAGATATAATTTCGCTCCGGTATACACTTGTCTTGAATAGCGAGCACAGAACGAATGTCACTGAACACGTTTTAGCAATACGAAGACTCCAATGGACACAAGATTGCTTCTCACCATTTCAGTCAAAAGGGCGCGATATTCTTGTTTCATGACGGTGTTGCTATAAAATACAAACCGGAATGAAGTTATTGGCGACACCAAACATTTGGGTAATTTTGCCGCTTCGCCAGTAATGCCGCCCTAGGTCTGAGCCTCGCGGGTCTTGATGTAAAACCGGCACTAAAGACTACGCCTGGTTTCCTGTTCCTTAGTTCATATTAACATATGAATTAAGGAACAGGAAACCACAGGAAATATCCAGTTCAATAATATAATGAATGGGTATATTATATGCATTATTTATGTACACTTGGTCATTATAAACTAATTACTTCAAACGATTGGCGCCGGTTATCGGTATAATAATTAATTAATACCATAGTATGGTGCGCATATTAAATCATTATATGGCGAGATAAGCAAGTTATATTGTATATGGATTAATAACGATTTTCCTTGTAGCAAAATGTAGTTTTTTATTAATTATTTTACATGAATTGATTAGCTTACATTTACTTACTTTGTGTTACTTTATTAAACTTTTACGCCGTGTGGTATCCGGCTTAATAGAATAGTACCACCCTCTTTTCTTACCGAGGTGTCGTAAAAGGCGACTAAGGTAAGTCGACCCGCCGTGTGGTATCCGGCTGAGTAGAATAGACCAATCTCATTTCTTACCTAGGTGTCGTAAAAGGCGACTAAGGTAAATTGACCCACCGTGTGGTATCCGGTTTAGTAAAATAGACCACCCTCTTTCTTACCGAGGTGTCGTAAAATACGACAGAGGTAAGTTGACGTCAGGCAGGCGGCCGGTCGTAAAAACGCAGCCAAATCATGTGACAGCATGTTTATAACATGTTGTGCCGACCCCACTTGGAGTGGGATGGGGGCAGGAAGATGATGACTTTATTAAACTTTTATTCGAATGAGTCTATAGTCTGTTGTCAATAAGTTTTTAGAAAGGAACCTGAAATTAGAAGAAAGATGAATCCTAAAACAAATACGGCATAGACAAGAGCCATACTTTTTATCCTTTCTTTTCTATAAAATTTTTGCTCTATTTAAATAAGTACTCCTGCAGTAAGTATATTACTAATGCATTAATATATAATTAAAATTGGAAATATTCTTTTGAAATAGTATTATTAGTCTAATTATTCCTGTATTTTCATAGTTATGAAATCTCAATTGACATAAAAGTCAAAATGCTTCATTTTCACAAAAAAGCTGGGAATTTGTTTTTGTATGATAGACCGTACTAAATACAGCTATTTGAGATTTAAAATAATTTCAAAGATATATAAAGTTGATGTTCTTGAAACAGTTTTTTCGAAGACTTCATATTTTTATTTATTAGTGGCCATTGTAAATTGATACATTCGGGTAATGCATTTTTCTTACTAAATTGAAATGCGTAATAATTTTGTTTCTTGGGCGAAAAAAAGCAGCAATTTATAAGATAGGTAATATATGTAGGAGTATTATAAATAAGCTGATCATGAATATTGATATTTATTTATAATAGAATAATATATATTATATTCATACGCCATGGAACACCATAACGCGTTCCGACGTCTTGGATAGGAAATAGACCGTTAACGTCGACTATATTTGTCACTTCCTATACGCGCCAAGGAAGAAAATCGTTATTCCTATATTAAGCTTGTGATGCGAATGTATTATAACATTTAAAGGAATAGTATCTATTTATATCCATTTCTATATTATGCACGTAGCTTTTATTTTTTACCTGAAGACTAAAGTGAAAACTTTAGCCTTCAGGCACAAAATAAAGCTTCAGAGATCGTCATAATAAGGGCTGTTGTGACGTCTCACAACGGCTTAAGGCACGTGTAATGGGGGTCTGGTTATTGTAATGTAATTAGTTACCACGACATCAAGAGTGTTACAAAGTGACATCTTACTCTACTTGCATACCATCGGATAAAGTCGTCAAAAGAAAAGTGTGCTCTAAGCTTAAGGCTATTGATTTAATTAATTCTTCTTCTTCTCCGCTCCTGAACATAGGTCTCTTCCCATGATCTCCATGAAACACTACCCTGTGTCGCTTATACTCAGGGGCTCCCCGCGAGCTTTTCGAGGTCAATAGAAACTGGCTTGGATCTCGTGAGGGTTCTACCGACGCTGCGTTTTCCAGCTATCAATTTGATTCATACGCACAGCTATTCCTCTGCAACTCGCCCATCAATTTTACAATAGTGTTTACGCCAAACAATTATGGGTCAACACACGCTCCACTTTACACAATAGAGTAGCCTGCACCCGTTACTGCTCATTGTGGCTAAAGTGATTAATTTAGGACAGAAATGTGTTCCGACGATCCATCGGGAATTAAGGCCAACGTTACTAAATAGGCTGATTGCGTTAGTGCATGAATTTCATTGGAATTTATGTATTACTATTCCAAATATAACATTTTGACGAATCCTAAATCAAGCGTTTTATTAACTGTATACATACACGAATGTTACTATGTTTTGTCCTATTTTTACGTCAGAATGGAGTGACCACACAATTTGAGTTTTGATGTCCAGATTTGAAGTGCTGTTGAGTGACAGTCTTGACACTGAAGTCTGTGCAGAAGCACTGTTAAGTAGTAAAAAGTTGCCTAGGTATAAATCTACCAAAATTAAGACTATGGACGATCCAATCGATAAGAGCTCAAGAGTAAGGGCCTCGGATGAGCTTAAAAACTATCAGGGACAGGGATCGGGCAGTCGCGAGAAATGTAAATACCTAGGATCGATTCCAACTAACTATTTTTTTTTCTTTTTTTTTAAGTTTCTTTTTTTATTTTGTAAAAATAACCGAGCAACTGTTATTTAATAGCGATAAAATATTCTCTCAAGGTTATAGAAGTCACTATGTTATTATCATTAAAATGTCTTTGTATAAGTTGAATGAACTTTATAGAATAAATGTAAACTGACATCGCTTATCATTAGACTGACACGCATCCCAAAGTCATGTATAAGTTTTAAGTTATCGAATTAGTAACGATAATATTTATCTATTACTTAACCAGTATAAGTGATTTGAATGACCCTTTTATATTTTTTTACACGCCTGTAGTATTTATTTTTAACCAAAGTACTAAGGAACCAGTTTGTTCTTAACACTTAAAAAATCGTTAGATAAAAGTATTTATCTCGCGTAATTATGAACCTCATATATTAACTTTTTCAGTTATTTTAAAATCAACTGCTAAAGATTTTTTTTGGCTTACATAAATGTATGTACAATAATGAAAAACATAAATAAACAAGTGAAATCAACGTGGCCATGATTTGTATAGACCTAGCGTGTAAGTAATTTAATTTTTATATATTTTTGTTGTAAATAAAAAAAATTGTACATTTTTGTTGTAAATAAAAAAAAAACTAGTGAATGTAGGTATATTAATCTTCACTAAGCACCTCAAACTGCACACGAAAAAGTGTGAAATTTGGAACTGGGAATAAAATATAGTCATAGTTGATGGTAGTTTAACATTTAAGTTCGTGCGAACGAATTTGTGGGTACAATTAATTATTAGTAATTGTTTTAAAAAAATAATAATTGGGTGGGGCTCGATCGTAGGTATTTTCATTTCTAGAGACCACCTTTAAAAAAACTTTAAAAAAAAATTGCGTAGTTGATCGATCGGATCGATCCTAGGTATTTACATGTCTCGAGACTGCCCGTTCCCCGAATAAGCTACGCTAACTTGACAGTTTTCGGCAAAAATAGTGTTTTATATATTCAAATTGAATTTTTGTAAAATCTCCTGCGCGCTGAACTTCAGGAAAATGGTTGATGCCATTTCCGAGATTCCGAAAATATACATATATATATATATATATATATATATATATATATATATATATATATATATAACTCATTTAAATATTAATGATAAATTCCAGTAGCTTTAGCATTAGTACAGGTCATTGATCTTACATATTCCGTTGATATTAGGATAGATTTGTAATATCGAAGTCCTCTCACCAAGTAATTTCTGGACAGCGGTCAGCCCACATAGCTCGCCCGCTCGGACCAGATTTCTTCCAGTTAAACTAGTTGTAGAAAATCCGACTTATATCGTGTTAATCTTGCAGTAAAACTTTCTAGTTGTTGGTTTTCATGTATTTTATGGCTTGTAACTTATCGAAGTCTAATCGATACGTTTGTTGTTCCTGTCGGTCGAGATTCGGCTGATGGCTTAATTGAAACTTCAATTACGAAGTATTTAAGGCGTGGTTGAAGATTAAAGATTATGTACTGGCATATATAGTGAACATTATAATAGCTCTAGTTTTTCTAAGTCATGTATATGATTGACTGCCATTTGATGTTGTTTTTTAAGTAGCGATCCAGTACTATCCCACTGCTGGATATATGCCTCTTTGCTCCGATTTTGGAGATCATGTTTGGAGCTAAAACTACTACGCTCGGATTTGTAGGTTATACATATCCTCAGAATCCTTTCAAGAAATGCAGGTTTTCACGTCACGAGCGTGGATTCAAACCCCGGGCAGACACCAATAAGTTTTTCCTATTAGAACTTATGTCTAATTGATAATTGCAATATAATTAATTCATTTATTACACGCTTTTCGGTGCAGGAAAACATCGTAAGGAAATCTTTAGACAATTCTAGGGATATGTGTAACTTACTTAGCTCCAATCCTTCTCTCCAAAAACAGAAACAGGAGGCCTATGCCCAGCAGTGGAATAAAGTAACAGACTGTTACTTTACTTTTATTTTATGTTTCTAACAGCGGTAAAGGTGATTTTTAAACATAAAAAATCATTTTTTCTTGAAACGAAAATCTAAGAACGGAACTATTGTAAAACATAAAGCAATGTGTTTATAATTAATTAATTGAGGATAATAGTAAAATAATTACATTATTACTTTTCTATTATGGATCTTCGCAAAGTAACACCTGATTCTATAAATTATTTAAGATATAAAGTATGAACAATGCTGGCGTGTCAATGGTATTCGTAGGCTATTGACTTGCGCATAAATCACGTATTTTTTTACTTAACTTATTAAATAATATGACAACGCATGCAATATCGTGACATATTAATAAACAAAAGAAGTATTTAGACATGCGTTTGCGCATACAACTTGTATTGTGATTACATAACGGCAAAAAACAAGTAGTAACTTGTATGATCATATATCAAGATTTACACAAACTTAATTAACAAAGATACAATAATTTTCAATGTCATTCTATAAAAAGTTTGATTAGTAGAAAACGTTTGGACGTCGCGGATATATACGAGTAAATATCTTTATAGAATACAGTACAATACTTATGCTGTCAACGTTGGCGAGGATTTTATCTATACTTGCATATCGTATAACAAAGTCTCACACCACGTCTGTCTGTCTGTCTGTTCGCATTAAACGTAAATACTTCCGAATGGATTATATTCGGTTATATAACTTGCTAGGGTGTTTGTCGCGGAGTCTATCTCCTGATCATGCTTCGGTTGTGTGGCGAAACGGTTGTTGTTTTTGTGTTAGTGAATGTGTGCAGTGCTTTTGTATTGTAGTCGTAATAGTTTTTAATGAATGTTTTTTACGAATTCTGCATGTATAAGGTCTGAAAACGAATAGTGCACTCTACATTTAGCATTGCATATATTTTCTATTTGCTTTATCCCGGATTATAGCAAAATCATTATTACTTTTTTATTATGGAGTTCCACGAATTAACGTCTAATTCTATAAATTTAAGTATAGTCCTATTTTTTTAACTTATAACTTATATGTAATATTATGAAAGCAAAAGTTAGTGAGTGTGGATGTATGTTTGTCACTCTTTCACGGCGAATCCGCTGAAGTAATATCGATGAAATTTGGCACAATTATTCCTTATACACCGGAATAACCTATAGGCTATAGGTTTCTAGGTAGGTAATCCTGTGACTTTTACAGGAATAGGATGACACTAAAAAGCGCTATCTATGATCAACCTACCACGCGATATTAGTTCACGCGAACGAACTCGCGGGTAAAAGCTAGTTCACTATATTTCCTAATCCTCTCCGCCGTCTATTAAAGGCTGCATGCGAAGCCGGCATAGGCTTAGCCCGCTTGAAACACATTTAACCCTTTTTATCCGCTTAGGGATCGTATTGCGAGAAATCCCTCCTTAGTGGGGTATTTACTTACGAAAAGAGTGAAACTCTACCAATATCGCCTTTCTAGGTCTTAAGACTCGGGCTTGTGAAGTGAAAACGATTCTCGGGTGTTTACGTTAACTTTTTCAGCGATCGTCATCATCCTTATGCACTTTTTTTATGTCAGGCAAACCCATTATGGGTCGTCTGACGGGGACGAGCGGCGGGTATGTCGGACTCTCACCGACTGAAAACCTGACAGTGCTCCACCATGCTGCTGGTGGCGGAGACAGGGTACCGTTGGACACATTGCCCCCATCCCCGCCAGCAGCAACTCTGAACTCTAGAGTGCGCCACCTCTAGGTCGGGGCCTCTCTAAAAGTGGCCCCTTCCTCCGCTAATCGATGCATCGGGAGCACCAGAGGCATCCACCGTCTCGGGGAAATTTTCGTCGGATGGGCGTCCGATAAACCCCGTTCGGAACGCCCAAAAGGTCCCGTCCTTCTACACTTATCCCACTCTCAGTGGGTCGGTTCAACATGTTATACAGCTGTTGTCACATGATTTAACTACGTACTTTACGAACGGCTACCGGCCGTCAACTTAACTTAGTCGTATTTTACACTGCAACAGCGACATCTAGTGACCGCTGTTCCAGCGCTATACAAATTGGCGTTAACGAGATCAAATAGGTTAAAAATATTCGTACTACGCACACAAATCTGAGTCTAAATGTAAGTAAGCATGGCACACTGTTGTTATACAATTATCATGGTCCTGCCCTTACCCCACTCTAAGTGGGGTTACTCTAGTAATCATTTAAAGATTAATGATCAGATTTGGCGGAGGAGTCAGTTCAAATACACGATATTCTTATTTCAAGAAACGTTTGTGCTTTTGTATCGTGAACTCTATTCTTGGTTGGGTTACTAAACATTTTGTTTTGATAAAATTGCTCACTAAGCTTCCCAAGTAAAATATAAACAAGAATGTCTAATTAAAACTTGTCTTCATGTCGCCCAGTGGTCCCATTTCGTTCCCCAACTTGGACCTACGCAGTGTTATCTGGGTGTACTTAGAACAAAACTTCGTAGGCCTAAGTTACAAACGCCTGAACTTTAAATTGCGTTTACAAGTCATTAGTAAGTAAATTTCATAAATACTGGAATACAATAAAAAATAATAAGAAAGTAAGTAGAATTAGAATAGAAAGAAATTTAATTAACTATATTTGACTATACAAATAGTCAAATATAGTTAATTAAATTTCTTGGATAAGATATTAATTTAACTCATATGCTGGAGTTATCATAACTCTAGTATATTAGTTTTGCACTGGTTTTTATTTTCGTTTTTCCTTAATATTGTTTGATGATAAGACTTGTGGATACCGTAGTAAGGCAAAACCGGATGTTGATTAAGGTCTTCCGTTTGTAAATATAACTTCATTGACCATTGTGTTTTACGAATTCTATAACTTCCTGTATACTTAATATATGCATATTGTAAATATTAAAATAAGAAAGGTATGGAATCCTGATATTAATACTATTTTCCTTACTTATAATAAGTAAGTATAAAGGATGATTCACGCTACACCGTGTCGCGACCGGGCCGTGCCAGTCATTCATGTTACACCGGGCTGTTTGGGTTTATTATTTGCACGACTTATATCTATGTTAAGTAGCTTTTGTCAGCAAGTGATTTCATCTATCGATAGACTTGACGCCTAAGTAAATATGCAGTTTCACAATTTGAATTAGCAGCTATTGCAATTGCCATCGATGATGAAGTATTGGAAATTATTTTATTTGTTATCTAAATACTTAGGATGGCTCATGTCGTAAATCACAGGGCAAATAACACACATTCTAAACAATTTGCATTGTCCATTTTGCTGTTAAGCTGCTAAACTCACTAAGATTTCGGGGCCGAACCGTGCCGGAGCCGGGAAACAATACCCACCGACATTTCAACGCCGTGCCCCGGCCGTGCACGGCCGGGACACGGCCGGGGCACGGTTAGGCATGAATCACTTCATACCAAAAGTATACCATAATGTTCGACCGTGCCCCGGACGGGGCACGGCCCGGTCGCGGCACGGTGTAGCGTGAATCATCCTTAAAGTAGCGGCCTGTCACTCTCCCACTGCTGGGAATATGGCTCTTCTGTACGTTTTTGGAGAGAAGGATTGGAGCCTAATACAAACAACTTAGTAAATATTTAAAAAATACAACCACGTTGTATCCGACTGAGTAGAATAGACCACCTTTATTTCTTATCGAGGTGTCGCAAAAGTCGACTAGTACGTTGGTACGTTGACGTCAGGGAGGGGGAGGGGAGGGTCATTGTAAAATAACTAGCCAAATCAACTTACAACATGTTTATAACATAACCCCACTTAGAGTGGGATAACGGCAGGAGAATGATGATCACGATTTGTTTTTTTGGCCATCCGTTCCAGCAATAATTAAGGTAATGGCACTAGTAATTGAACATATACTAGAAGTTGACCGTTTTGTATGAAATTTTAAATAATAAGTGTTTTGTTTGTTGTAATTCTGATAAAAATATTAATTGATAATATTATCTTTTAAATATTAAACAATGGGCTATAGTTCTGAGGTTTTGGGCAGCTGTTAATAGATTGCAACAGGTAATTACAAATTGATTTTTATTACAACAAACAAAACGCTTATTATTTAAAAAAAATACAAAACGGTCAACTACTAGGACATGGTATCCAGTAGTTTTCGTGATGTTTTTCGTGTATATTAATAATTTGAAAATCTTAGTCGATCTACGTCTACAAATTTTCTTTTAAGTGTAATTCACTAAGAATTATGTATACAATATTGTAACCGCAATAACTTTTAACGTCCGTTGTGAGCCTTATTTCATTCGGTTATAAGTTATAACCGCCGGTTGTATTCTATGGCGCATAAAATACGAACAAAACAACGTTCAAAAGGTTTAAGTCAATGTAAAACATGTGCATTCGGGACTGATTCTTGGACAAAAAATCATGGTATGAATAGCTTCTGTTTTAACGGACACTGTCTGCTGGGTATAATAATAAAAGTTATATAATTTATAGAATTAGGCGTTACTTTGCGGATATCTATATTACAAAATTAATAATAAAATTTTGCTATAATCCGCGATGAAGTAAAATAGAAAATATATATAATGTAGAGTAGACAAGCCTTTTTCATAGCTGATAGTTTCATCGTAATGATGAAATATACCTCTTAATATTTGGTTCATTTCCGATATAATAAAATTTCATAATACGTTCAACAGTAAAGCTTACGCAAAAAGTTGAGAATATTTTAACTTAAATCATATTTACTGATGTTATCGTAATAACTATCGTATTTAAATATTTGTGAATGAAGATAAAGATTCTGATCAGTGCAAGGCTATTTTTAAAATAGTGTTGCCATATTCAATTAAAAATACAAGGACACAATAGTGAAACTAATAATTCAGCTATTTTTAAATCCCTACTGTTTAGCAGAACCCTCCGCCGCATGTGTTGACGATAAACTTAATTCTGCTCAACAGATTTTCATACAATTTCATGATTCAGCATTTCATTCATGAGATAGATTATAATAACTTGTATATGCTTTTGTGTAAAAAAAGTAAAAGTGGAAATATGGTGTCAAAAATATAAAACTGAAACCACTCTCGAGAGTTTTTACAGAAAACATTCATAACCCCTTAAGGATATAACAAATCTATGTATAGTGTGTTATTGCTAATTTGTAGGATTACAGAAAAGTTCGCGATTGCATATATCAATGTTACAGGATACTTTATTACACAGTTATAACTTCTAAAAAGATGTCATTTTCAATTTGATTATAAGAATACTATTTATACAATTATCTACATTGTATTTTAGTGATCAATATGTTTAATATCATAAATATATAATTAAAAATAAAATGTTTTAAAATTAAGTAAATATGATCGAAGTAAATCTTTCTTTATAAAAAGATTTACTTCGAACAATTATTGTAATTATTTACATTATTAAGGCTTACAATATAGTTCCTTCTTTTAGGTTTTAAGAATGCCCCTATGAAATTGCATTGTAGTATCGTATTGTAGTATTCCGGATAAATCCTGTAAATTCGGCATATATGGTAAGCTTACTTAAAGTCAAACAAACTCAAAAGGCCACACACGTCGTATGAGTCAGTAATGATTGCGATGCATGTATATTGCCAAATCGTGTTGAGGTATACATATGGTATTCAATTTATATGGCCCTCCTGGGCCCTTCCTTTCATAGAAAGGGTTTTAAGTCATGAGGAAGGAAAATATTGTAAAAAATTGTCAAATTTTTGGAGAATTCTTGGGATATGTGTTAGCAATCGGCATTGAAACATCAAGCATTCGCATTGGTGGGTGAAAGCTGCAATATTTACCTCAAAAAGAGCGCCGTCATCCCGGCCGTATAATACCACAATATAATACTAAATTGCAGTACTTTTTATTGTTTCTTCAGTTCAGCCGAGTGTCTTGCTAGTTCTTCTCCGTAAGAATACCTTCCCAAGCCAGTATTAGCTTAGTTATAATTTGACGCTTCCAAAGTGCTTGTAAAAGCTAATTTGAATTTTAATTTTACAATATACATAAATTAATAATTGGAATTAGTGAAGACGTTTAGAAAAGATGAGAAGTACAAGATTGTTTGTATTTCGTGTAATGAGGAGGGATAAAATCATGGGACCAAAAGAGAGGCTGAAGAAAAGATAAATAAATATAAATACATTCTTTATTTCAGTTACAAACATTGCCTTTTCAAAACTTTATTTCAGTTACATAACGAAATTAACGGTCATCAACGACCGACGGAGTCGAGCGCCAGGTATGTCTGACTCGCACTGACAAAAACCTGACAGTGCTCCACCACGCTGCCGGTGGCGGGGACAGATTTCAGTGGAAAATTACCGTTTTACCGACAGCTAAAGTAGAATCGTTTGATTCTGTGCCTTTGCTAAGATGACTGGATTATGTGAAAATGATATGCAAAAGGATTAGCACCAGAGTTGACGAATGATAGAGGAGAACGGAGAAGACATACCATAAATTGTCCATCCATAAGATTAGAGGGAGATTCTTAAATTAGATTAAAAAAGATACGTACACTTTTGTGCGTTTGTAAATATAGCATTATCATGGAAACTTAGAAAATGTTTGATCCGCCATCTTAGAATAAAATAAGATATACGTACACTTTTGCGCGTTTGTGAATATAGCATTATGGAAGGTTGGAAAATGTGTGATCGGCCAAAGCAATTTAAATGTCCAAGGTTTGTTTAGGTGCCTTAGGTTGTTGGACTCCTTTCAAGAGACTTTTCTGTGCCGCTGTGCCCAATTCTCCGCTATTTGACACCCAGCCGAAGGGCGTCGCACGCAACGAGTTGCTTTTAAATATGGCATAGTATGTTGTAGGCAATAGGTATTAATGTCTAACGTTTTAGGATATATAATAAACAACTACTAAGTTGTATCAGCGACTTCGTTCGCATCAACTTAAGCTTTTAAGTACCCTCTATAATGATATATGACTTCCCAGTTCCATATAGAAAAACGGATTTTTATCATATATGCTACCCTGGTGTATAGGAATAAATTGTGCCAAATTTCATCAATATTAGTCTAGCGGATTAGTGGTGGAAGCGTAATGGACTTTCCTATTTTTATTTTTATTTAATTTTTTCGAAGTCGAGTCGAAGTTCCTATCTTCGCAACAAAGTGGACGGCCTTTTCCCTACAGTAGGATAAAAGGCTGCTACTTTGTTTAGTAGTGTTAAGTTTTGAGTTAATTGATTTTTAAAGTAAGTTACTTATTATGTAATTCCTTGTTAGAATCGATCGCTTGCAATTGCAGTAATTGTATTCTGAGTAAAAATATATTGATTATTAGACTTGAATATGATACCTTTGTTGAAATAAATGCACAAGTTAACATTTCCATTTCGAAGAAAAAAAGGTTCATTTACATGCATTATATTCGTAAACATAGTCAATTTTTTAACTTTGAAGTAGATTAACGACTTTTTAGCATGAATAGTGGCATTTTACTTTGTTTGCAGAGCGATTTACTTTGCTGGCTTAAGTGTGTTTGTAGGAACTTATGAATAATACATTGGTCTTTTAGCAATTTGCTTTATGATTTCAGTATACTATTATATCGGCGCCATGCAAGTAAGTCGCCTGAACGCATAAATACTTATTTCATAAATACTTATTACGTGCTATGCACATAAAGCACACACGTATGCTACATACGTACTGAGTGTCGAGCACACACAAGCACACATATACTTGATATGTCTGTTTTTGACGTCTATTATAATACAGGGTGGTACCCACCGTACCTAGGACATTTATTTTACCTACACACCTCGGTACCTTATATAAATAAAATCAGTTAATTCGGCGAAGTATTTAAGCCACAGAAATGGTTTTACGTTTTTTTAAAATAAACACGATTTATACAGATCAATGACCGTACCTTATTACGACACGAAAAATAGCCTTGACCCAAAAATTAAGTCTCGCACTAGTACTAATTAATTAATTAATTAGTACTAGTGCGAGGAAAAGAAAATAACAATGTTATTGTTTTCCCCTGTTTTTTTGACAAGCGCGCCGCGCCATGTCAGTCAACCATTACTGACTAAGCTAGGATCAGTGATCAGTGGATTCATTTAATGTCGTTTCGTCGATATCACCCTATAGAAACTGGGTATACTTACGATTCTACGGTTATTGATCGCTATAATTCGTGTTTATTTTTTAAAAACGTAAAATAATCCTTCTTAAATATTTCACTGAGCTAACTGATTTTTTTTATGTACGTTGCTGAGATGTGTAGCCATTTAAAATTTAAATTAATGGTCGATACAATAATAGACCACCCTCTTTCTTACTGAGGTGGACTAATACGACTAAGCTAAGTTGAAATCAGGCAGGCGGCAGGTCAATAATGTGACAACATGTTTATAATATGTTGTGTCGACCCCACTTAGAGTGGGATAAGGGCAGGACCCATACCAATATGAATAATCCGTATAGGGGACGGCTAAAGATAAACTAACATTGCTAAGACAGTGCATAGAGTTTGTTCCGATATCGCGTGTTCAAACAGTAGGCATTGTGTGACCCAGTTACGTTGCCAGATACAATCTAATCAGAACGGAACAACCTGACGGTGAATTACAAAAAAGCATTTCTGTTTCACAAACTTTTAAACTTGGCATGCGAAGTTAGCGAACACCTTTACACACGAGTAAAAATATTTGCTAGCGTTCGATTAACTTCAGATAAACATTATTTCTATTCGGTTTTACATATATTTCAAAGGCGACTAAGGTCATTCGAAACGCCGTGTGGTATCCGGCTGAGTAGAATAGACCACCCTATAGACTATAAAACTAAAGTAGAACTTAAACTTGTAAGCGTTTCTTAATCTAATTCAATAACCATACGGACCCATTATTAAAATATCCGTATCTTTATATTTAATGGATTTCGTATAAATAGGAAATGCGAAAATTATTATCGATAATTAATAGAAACGTAAAGTATAGAAAGAAGTGTAGGTTAAATTTTGAAATCTAGCAAATAATTTCAATGTAAAGTTTACTATAGTACTCGATAATCTGTGTGACATAAAATATTTAATTGCATAGCAACGTGCTACATCTGGTTTTACACGTTCATACATAACTCGAAACGCCTAATCAATATCCACTTACATGCTATTCATATTGACCAATTGAAATAATAAATCACATAATTAGATTGGCTCCATCAATATTCACCAAATGTGGCCTACTTCAGCGAGACGCGTTCATACAAAATATTTAATTATTAACTTTATTATTAATTAGTACCTGGGTGACCGAGTTTTCTTCACTTAAGTAGTAAGTAAGTAACGGCCTGTTACTATCCCACTGCTGGGCATAGGCCTCCTCTCTCCATTTTTTTTTTTTTTTTGGAGAGAAGTGTTGGAGCTAAGACCTACCACGCTGCTCCAATGCGGATTGGTAGGTTACACATATCCCTAGGATTCTCTAGAGATATGCAGGTTTCCTCACGATGTTTTCCTTCACCGAAAAGCGTGTGATAAATTGCAATTATCAATTAGACACATAAGTTTTAATAGAAAAACTCATTGGTGTCTGCCCGGGTTTGTACCCATGATCGTCTCTAGAGATTCACACGGTCGCACCGCTAGGCCATCACAGCTTTTATTCTCTAGAGAATTCTGGAGATATATGTAACCTACCAATCCGCATTGGAGCAACGTGGTAGGTCTTAGCTCCAATTCTTCTCTCCAAAAACGGAGAAAAGAGGCCTATTCTCAGCAGTGAGATAGTAACAGGCCGCTACTTACTTGGTGAAGGAAAACATCGTGAGGGAACCTGCATATCTCCAGAGAATTCTTAGGATATGTGTAATCTACCAATCCGCATCGTACCAGCTTGGTAGGTCTTAGCTCCAACTCTTCTCTCCAAAAACGGAGATAGTGGGATAGTAATAGTCCATAACTTTATTTAGGCTAGTAAATTTAGTGATTCTAGAGCTGTTACTGTAGCATCGAGAACAATATCGACATGTACTAATTTGCTTTCGTTCTGGACGTATGTTACAGGAGCTGTAGATTCTGGTTTGCAGGTTGATGCTGCATACTTTGACTTCCAAAAGGCCTTTGATACCGTAGATAACGACGTACTTCTTAGTAAATTTGCTTCTGTGGGTTTTACTCCATTACTGCTTAAGTTTTTCTCCTCATATCTTCGGGATCGAAGTCAGTATGTGCAGTATGAAGGACATCGTTCAGAACCCTACTTTACTTATTCTGGAATAAGTCAGGGAAGTAATTTGGGTCCTCTGGAATTCTTAATAATGATCAACGATTTGCCAAAGGTAGTCACCCGGGCGAGTTGTCTTTTATTTGCGGATGATTTAAAGCTTTTCTTTACCATCCAAAGTTTCTCTGAAGCCAGGATTTTACAGGCTGATATTGATAATGTCACACAATGGTGTCGCCAAAATAAGTTGTTTTTTAATGATCGGAAATGCTCAGTCATAACATATACTCGGAAAAAAACACCTATCTTAATGGAATATAAAATTAATAGAGCAGCGATATCACGTATAACAGCAATTAAAGACTTGGGAACAGAAATGTCTTCAGATGTGACATTTCGCGCTCATATAAATAATATGTGTGTTAAAGCATACAAAACATTAGGTTTCGTTTTGCGACAAGCGCAAACTTTTGATTCGGTCATAGCTATAAAGTTCCTTTACAACGCTTTTGTGCGAAGTAAATTAGAGACTAATGCACTCATCTGGAACCCATATGAGTCAAAATATATAGACATGGTCGAAAAAATTCAAAAGAAATTTATACGTTGGCTATACAGGAAACAGTACGGATACTTTGTCGGATATCCTACAATATATCCTAGTCGATTCTTGCTGGGTATGACAGGATATGACACGCTTGAATTTAGGCGTACTATAGCATTGCTGTTATACGTGTTAAGCGTCGTTCAGGGCAGAAGATCTAATTCTGCAGTATTAGCATATATAAATCTGCACGTGCCAGACGGGTATGTAGCTGCACGTCGCCGTACTCTGTTCGCGTTACCGCAATGCAGGACAGAGCTAGGCAAGCATGCTTCGCTTGTTCGTGCGCTGCGCTTGCTCAATGATTTGGTTAGGGAGAACTCGGCCTTGGATGTGTTTCATACTCCACCGCTTCAGCTCATTAAATTAATCACATTTAGTTTACAGAATAAGTAAACCTTATATTATGTTTTTATGTTTATTTTCTGGATATCTTATTGTATATAATATATTATTGCATGTTTTGTTGTGATTTTTGTATAATGTAGCCCCACAAGATGAATTGGGTAACTGTAATGTCTTGTGGGTTAAGTATTTGATAAATAAATAAATAAATAAATAAATAAATATGTTATCAACTATCATAAAGCCATTTATCATTATTGTGAACTGGCGGTGTACGCTCCTTACGTTCGTTTGAATTGAGATCAATGACTATGAATGCAAATACTGATTTCTTGTCAGTCGGTATGGCGTTCTTGATTTATCGGCAGGATAATAAATATATACACGGTCGTCAGTCTCTAAAGAAAGTAACTTAATACATGTTATCGGTGACAGCCCATACATATTTTCCGAATCTCATAATAATCTCTCTCACCCGAATAGATTTCATTTAAAAAAAATATCTTTTTATCCCTGTTTTTGGGAAAATGCTAAAATTTACGTCGAATCCAAAAGACAATTTTTACTGTCAAACGTAAAGTCATGGGAGTTCATTTGGGGAACGGGTGGTCTAGAGAGATAAAAGTACTTAGGTACGAGCTCCACCTGCCCAACAATTTTTTCAATTTTCATTTTTTACAATTTTTTTTATATCATTTTAAAAAATTACCATGCAAGGCTCTGGCACCCAGGTACTATCATTTGAAATAGAAATTTAAAAACACTTAACGAACCAACAAATTATTGCTAGAAAAAGTTCGCTCAGTGGGAATTGAACCCGCGGCCCGCGGAGCTGAAGGCAGGGTAAGTGCCAACTGCGTCAACAAACCAATTCAAGTGCTAGTCAGGTAAGGTTAGGGGAAAAGATTATAAGGTTCTTTGGTTCCAGTATGGCAAAAATAATTTAAAAAAAATGTATTTTGTTAGTTAGTAAAAGCCGTTTAAGCCCATACGGGTCCCTTATTCGTGAGCTCTTTATGCGGCATTATCGCGGGAGGAACTTTGAGTAGCAGATCGCTGGACGCGACTCGTGTGTGGTTGGGACGATTAGAGGGACGGTAGTGGCCACACATTGGGGTCACGCGTCTTCTATGAAACTCTATAATTCTATGGTTACCATAGAATTATGGAATTATAGAAATAAACTCGTATAAAATCCATTTTCGAATTCGATTCAAAACAACTATACACAAACAATCAAATTGACCCTTGTGAGTTGTGGTTCTAACGTTGGGAAACACTTTTCTGCACAGTTTTTGTGGAAAGCGATTGTTTAATTGATCAATGTCTAATAACTTGGTGATTGCATATATCTATTAATTTTCATTAATTATAATCCTATCACGTTTACTATTCGGTAAACTTGCAAATCTTCATTTCTAAGCATAAATGTTAATTAGATAGTCTATTCGGACCATAACATAAACATGGCAACTACGTCTCAAATTCTGAAACGTTCCTGCTAGCTACGTGTAATTAGAGGCTACATTACTTGCTTACCTTAATCGACTCTAGTTTTAATTACACGTACACCATTACTTACTTAAAAGGCAAACATGGGGTCGGTTCATTTACTTCCTATTATTTAGAACATTATACGTAGAGTTAATTAATAAGCATATTTCCGGATTATATTTGTAGAACCCTTACAGAAGCACTTCTATTACCTTTAAAAATAATGGATTTTTACAAAAATCGATTTTTTCTTATCAACATAATCGATTTATTTCTGACTATTTGAAAATTTTGCCTTTTTAATATTAATAGTTAATTAGAATAAAGAATAATTAAAGTGGACCACTACCAATAAATACTAACAGATGCGCTGTTTCTGAAATTTGATTAAAATGTGTACTTTAGCTACATTAGTTTCACCCAACAATGTATAAATTATATTAAAAAACTTAAAAAAAGTGAAAAAGGAAAGAGGATGATTAAAATAATCGTTTTTAAATAAATCAATTATTAAAATCAATTATTTAAAAAAAAACTATTTTTTAAAAATCGATTATTTTTTCACATCCCTACTATGCGCCTTACCAAAGTAAGTAAATCGTTTGTGGGTTTAGGTATGACTATATAAAAAATTCCGTAATTAATATTAGCTATGAGATTACAGTTGGTTAAAACAACTTTTAAAAGAATGCTAATACAGAAATCTAGACTGTTGAGGATTACCTACAAGATCAGACTGCGTAGATATAGCTACCCTGTATAAGATAGTAATGACTAAATGTAACTAGTTATAAGAAATATCTATGACTGCGTAGACTGCGTAGATATAGCTACCCTGTATAAGATAGTAATGACTAAATGTAACTAGTTATAAGAAATATCTATTAAAAGAGTAACCGCCAAGTTTTTTTATGGCTCTCCTCGGTAGGAATTGCTTTCAGAACCAGCAGTAGAGTTGACGATTCAAAAGCACTTGTTTACAAGTTTACTTGGATAACGAAAATTTTCAATTAGAACATTAATCAATTTGGTTTCTGTGAATATGGCTTCTAAATTTTAATTTTTGTTTAGTGGTACGTTCAAAATTATCACTCTCTAGCCCTTCCATATCAAAAATCACATCAATCCATCGCTTGGACTGTGATATAAAGACAAAGAACTATGCTGTTCAATTCAACATATTAGTCTTGAATATAATTTATTTAAAAACATCATACAACAAAATATAAATTAACAGCCCGTTACTATCCCACTGCTGGATAAAGACCTCCCTTCTCCATTTTTGGAGAGGAGGATTGGAGCTAAGACCTGCCACGTTGTTCTAATGCGGATTGGTAGGTTACACATTATCCCTAGAATTCTCAAGAGATATGCAGGTATTATTACAATGTTTTCCTTCACCAAAAAGCGTGTGATAAACTGCTTAATTATCAATTAGAAACAAGTCTAAAAAAAAATAGCAGAGACAATTTCGACTACCAGGAAATCATAAATGTATAGTATAAATGTATGTACAGCTTACGCCGTCTGCATCATTTATAATCATAAGTTATCCAGTGAACACTTTAACATCTCACCTCTTAGCACTCAGACTGATGCAAGGTAGAGGGCAAATATTTCCCTGAGCCTTTTGTGCGTGCCTTCTTTGAATTCTGACTTCATATTTGTATGTACTAACTTGTATTTTTAAGAGTGCTTCTAAAAAACTCGTTGTTCTGACGTGCGTGCGACGAAATTCGCTTTTGTTGCGCGTAGGGTCACAACTTACAATAGAAAGCTCTGTATACAATAAGGTTATTCCAAAACGGTCAAATAAATATGTTTTCGTTGTTTAATATAAAAGATATTCATCGAACAACATTTTTAAACCAACATTAAAATTTTGTCGAGAATAATGTTCAAAAATTATTTTAAGATTTCATGTTAATTAGTTCTAATGAAGTTTTCGATAAAGTTGATTAATTGCTTTAGCGTTTTCTTATGTACTTAATATTTTAGAAAATATTAAACAATTAATATCCTGTGGATTTGGTACTAACATATTGCACGCTTAGTATTAAAGTGAAATAATTTAAAAAAAGTTGTTTTGTGTCAAATTGAAATAAAACGTAGCGGAACCTACGGATCTGAAACATAGTTGCTGATTGTGGAAGAGGGCCTCATAAGAAGGTTCAGAGTCACTAAAAGGGCGATGGAGCGAGTTACGCTTGGTTTATCTCTACGCAATCAAATAAGGAGATCCTTAGAAAACCCAGAGTAACCTACATAGCTCATCGTGTCACGAAGCTGAAGTGGACGAAGTCAATGGACGGGGCACACAGTATGGAGGGCCTCTGGACGTTGGGGTCCTAAGGTGCTGGAATGGCGAATACGCACCGGAAAACGCAGCGTCGGTAGCCCCCTATGAGGTGGACTGACGAACTCAAAATGGTCGTGGGGTGCCGCTGGATCCAGGCACAAGATCCCTTAAAGAGACCTATGTCCAGCAGTGTCCATGGGTTGAAAAAAAAAAGGAGTTGTGGTAAAGAAGCAGTAACAAAACTTGTTACTGTTAAAGAGACTCATAACCTGAAAGAGCAATAAAACACTAGTTTTTTTAATAGTTGATAGAATCATGTCATAGATTAGAATAATTACAATATCAACTCAATTAAACCTAATTTAGTATTAGGTCACTTTAATACTAGCGTGAGTTATATCAAGCGGAGATACCGCCCCGTCCGAAGAATATAGTTACATGTTCTATGTTTATACATGGAACATGCAACCTTATTCTTCGGATCGGACGATACTAACGCTGAAATACAACGTATCACGTGCCATCTTTCAGGTTACTACCCTCCGTTGATCCATAAAACTTAAGCACAATGAAATGCGTGCGTGCTAATCGAGAACGGGTAAAGGTCCCGTTTGTATTTTATAGTACTATCTACGTATGGCTACCATTGACCCAGGCGACCTACTAGCGCCCTTTATATATCGTGACATCTAAATGTTAATTCAAGTTTCACATTGTAATATACGTAAAGCATATTATAAAATCGAAGATTATTTGGATGATAGAGAGCCTGGATTTGAAAATCTTTTCAGCTTCATACAGGACTGCGGTTTAATAAATGTAAAATTGAAAATGTTTAAAAGAATCACCGCTGAGTTTCTTTCTGGTTCTTCTGGGTAAGAACAACATTTCTAACCAGTTGTCGCCTCATTAATCATATTGATCCTTGACGATTCAAAAGTGCTTTTGAATCGTCAAGACAAGACAAGAGCTTATTTGAATAAAGATTATTTTGATTTGATTTTATTACTGTAGATGGAATGTTTTGGAATATTGGACATTTTAAAAGCTTATTTGCACGTTTTTTTAAATCATCTCTTAATTTATATGTAAGCTAGTGGTACTCGCTACTTTGTTCGAACCGCAAAACTTTTAAGTACCCTTAATAATACAATTTTTTGATTTATGTTCCTGAAAGAAACGGTTTTTTTTCCTACATTTAAATAATATTTTTGATTCGAAGGTCTGTCTGTGACGATGTTACTGTTAAATTTCTTAATATATGAACGCCTATAAATAACCATGTTAGTCCCAATATAAAGTTAGTCCAATTCACGAAATAATTAGTCAAACCGAGATAACGCCGCAATCGATACTGTTTACACAGACTGGATGGTCTGATAAGCTCAATTATTTTATACAACATGTATGTACAATGTTTGTTTTCTGTTTCAGGTCAATTATTTTACGCAGAACTTACCTATAGTTAAGGTAAGGACTAATTTGTTTATATTATATACAATGAAATATGACCTTATATTGCGTGCTATCTAAATTTATACAAATAATATTGTGACATGTCACGCTAACCTTAATTTAAACTTGGTGTAAATCGAAACTTGTTTATTAAGTTTAAGTTCTTTTAATTTTCGTATAAACATTCAGTAACCGTAGGTTTGTATATGAAGAACAAAAAATATTTTATGAATTACATTGAATACAAATTCAAATTATTTATTCAAATTGGCTTTTACAAGCACTTTTGAATCGTCAAATTACAATGAAGCTACGACTGGTTCAGATAGGCGCTTTTACCAAGAAGAACCAGCAAGAAACTCTGCGGTCACTCTTTTCAAAAATAAATATATGTTTATATAAATATTTTTTTGTTATTTTTATTCCCGCGGGCATCGCAAATTTACAACGAACCGGAAACGGATTTAGGTAATAATATATACAGTCTTAATTATCGTATTTGAATAATTTTGGTTGCTACTGTTTACTTTGGTTAGACTTGTAGAAAAAATCGTTTAGTTATGTAGAGCACACTTCAAACTAACCTCTTCTCTACCCTTTAATCCATTAAGATTAGTAAATAATATACTTTACTTAAATACTCTTAAAGCACGTTTCGCTCCTCCACAGAAGCATCCTCGTGAGATAAACTTCAAGACACTATATCTTATACTAAATCAAATAAATGCAACAAATGGCTCTGTTTTGTTTCGTTTTTCACTCAAACGGTATCGATTTTAAGGAATTCTGTCACTTGATTGCACCTTAGAAAACATCCTTTCCAAAATTATTACTACGGAAGTATCTTTACCAGATCCGGCTGAGAAGAATAGACCACCTTCATTTCTTAGCGAGTGTCGAAAAATGGCGACTAAGGTAAGTTGACCAGCCGTGTGGTATTCGGCTGAGTAGAATAGACCACCCTTTTTCTGGGTGAGGTGTCGCAAAAGGCGACTGAGACGAGTTGAAGTTAGGCAGGCGGCTGGTCGTAAAATATCTACCCAAATCATGTGACAACATGTTTATAACATGTTGTGCCGGCCCCACTTAGAATGGGATAAAGGCAGGATAATGATGATGATTATGAAGACTCTTTACCTGCTACTATTATATTGTAAAGCAACTGCCAGGTTTCCTGCGGGCTCTTCTCAGTGGGAACAGCTTTTCGAACCAGCAATACAATTGACGATTCAAAAGCAATTTGTTTAGAAAGTTTATTTGAATAAAGAATATTTTGAATTCGAATTTGAATTTGATTTAATCTGAAGTTAATTATTAAAATTTATTATTATGGGTAGTAAGAAAATGATATACATTCTTCTTTTTCGGTTCTTTTGTCGGGCGCAAAGTAGAAAGAACTTTTTTTGTTTAAAATAATGATTTATTTCCAAGCCTTAATTTTAGGCACTAACACATAATGTGACAGATAAAGAGGGTCTACCCTTAAATTCGAGAACATAACACGACCCTCTTACGCTTTCATTGTAAGTATAGAATAAAATATCGTACCTATTATTTTCAAATTATTTATTCAATTAGGTGTTATATGGCTGAGGTTGATAATACAAAAGGAACTAAAATATTATTTTGCTTTTCTATGTATGTAATGCATGCATTACAAATTACCAACACCACAACTAAACTACATACACTACAACAATCTCAATAATAATTTCGCCCTGTAAGCGAACATTAATAGGAGGTAGACTGCACGAAATCTCAAAGCTTTGCGCAGAGCAGTAGTGTAGTGTGGTAGTGATTATATTTATGATATAGAATACTTCTAATATTAGGTAATATCGGTAGGGCTATGTACTTTAACCATCTCAGTTACCGTGCAATACCATAAAGGGCTAATACGCCGTGTGGTATCCGGCTGAATAGAATAGTACCACCCTCATTTCTTACCGAGGTGTCGTAAAAGGTGACTAAGGTAAGTTGACTTACTGTGTGGTATCCGGTTTAGTAGAATAGACCACCCTTTTGCTTACCGAGGTGTCGTGAAATACGACTAAGGTACCTAAGTTGACGTCAGGCAGGCGGCCGCTCGTAAAAACGCAGCCAAATCATGTGCCAGCATGTTTATAACATGTTGTGCCTACCCCACTGAGAGTGGGATAAGAACAGGAGGATGATGATGATGATGATGATGACCATAAATTGCTAATATACATGGAAGTCTAACAAAGCCCAACTTAAACTAGCAACCTAAAACAGACGCATTTTCCAACTAAAAGTTTATGTACAAATGCAATGAATTTAGAAACATCTCTAGCATGGTTGCAACAACACAATTTATGATTTTTATATAGCCAATGTTACCTTTTTAACTTTTTACGAGTAAACTGAAATCATTTCATTGTTATATCTGCTTTCATCTTTATGATACAACAACATAAAACTTATAGTACGTTCTCGTTTATTATATTATCAAAGTTTGTTTTATTAATATATGCAAAAGGTTTGCGAAGGTTGCAAACAATACAATTTATTAACAATTCACTTTATAGAGGATTATTAATAGATAATTGGATTGATTGACTCTTCAGAGACTGTCAGTCTTTTTCTATAACCGCTCATTTTGCAAAACAATTTTTGTTCATCATCATTCTTCTGTCGTTACCCCACTCTAAGTGGGGTCGGCACAACGTGTTTTTCTCTTCCATTCTCTCCTGTCATTCGTCAACTCTGGCGCTATACCTTTTATATGCATGTCATACTTCACATAATCCAGCCATTTTTTTTTCAGCCTTCCTCATCATCATCCTGCCCTTATTTCCTCATTTCTCTAAAATTGACCACAATCATTCTCAGATATGAGGTGGGTCTATTCTACTCCGCCGGATACCACATCGCATCCTTTTCGGCTTCCTCTAATCACATACCTATTCACATTCGTATTTAACATTCATTTCGTCACATAATTTTGGTACCTCCTCATTACATGTCCATACCATCTTAATCTTGCACTTCTCGTCTTTTCTATAACAGAACAACTATCAGACTTCCTCTAATGTACTCGTTTCGTAATTTATTCACAATTTTTATTTTTGCAAAACTAATTATTATTGTATGACAATTACTAAATTCAAACAATATTGGAATGTTATAAGCTCTTTTAGGATTCTAAATTTGTGAAGTGATAAATTATTTGTTTTATAAATGCTCTCTATATGTGACACCCTATAAGAGGGCGTTATAGCCTACTTTAAGATAGATAAGCTTAAGCGTTCTCAACGGATCAAAACCGATAGTGTAGCTCAAGATCTAAGATTTGATCTGAAAAAGATCAGATAGTCAACAATATCTCTTGTTATTTTTATAATTTAAAAAGTTAACTTATGTGGTGTAAAATGCACTGCGTTTTATTATAGCTTCTCCTCTAGTGGCTAAATTATAAATGCAAATACATATTTTATATGTTCTAAATATGATGAAAACAATGGAGTTCCTCACGGCATCCAGTATTCAATATATATATAGGACGCTTCGCAACAACGTATATCCCATAATTGTAGTATTTTACTCGTTGATAGTTTCTATAATTTCCATCATCTTACTATACCTAGTTAGTTATACGCCAGTGTAAAAGAAAATAAATATTTATAAAATACGTATTTTAATTATTTCGTGAAAAAACTTACTATGGAATTTTAGAATTTGTAACTTAATTATAATAATTTTCGTTGGTTCCTATTCTCATTTGTCGGAATACATTTTACAATTTTAATAGAACAGAGTTTCTATTGATATTATCATACCTAAAGATTACATACTGTAATACTTCTAATAGACCCTGAAATACGAATTTCTTATATCGTTTTTACCAACGCTTTGATGGATTATAGCAATTTTCTCTAACAGAATACGATTTGAGCTTGCCTATTGTCTGATAAAGAATTCGAAATGTTGATACAACTACGGTGTTGAAGGACATTTTTCCATTTTATCTCTCAGACGAAAAAAGATACAAGAGAGCCTCGGTAAACTTATGACTTTTCACTGGTTTACAATCTGTGTGTTTGGTTTAGTTAATAACCTGCCAATCTGTATTGGATCATCATATTGGAACCGCCTAAATCATTTTTTCCTAAATAACACATATCTAGCTAATTTATCAGGTAGAATCAGGCCCCAAATTTACTTTTACATCGCATTCAATATCCAGTGATAAAGTGTCCTGTATGCAGCTATTATATAAGCACGAGATACGTGTTATTGGGGTATTCTGCCCCAGAATTATAATTTAATTCAGGTAATATCAAGTTTCTTATGAATTACTAATGATGTGAACATTCATCTGATGCGTCATACATATGTACGGTCTACAGGAAAAGCACGTCTCCGCAGTTTATTGTTTCGCAAACAAGATTGCGCCGGCGCCATTTATATCGCCCGTCCATTCAAGATTCAGAAATTGTCGATCAATAAGTCCCACGTCTAGCGGAAGAAGATAGGGAGGAGTGCTATGACATCATCACCCGCGTAATGCATTCATAACTGTTAACATAATTGCTTTGTGTGGGTAATAGATGCATAACCATTGCGAGCACGTTTCGACTGAGTAATCACAACTTCCGTGCTCAATATAACCCTTTGGTCGTGAAGATGGTTGGATTGTTACGTAGAACTATTTTAATTTAACTATTTTTAAATTGACATTTTTACAAATATCACAATGTGGACTATATCTGTCTGTCCTCTGTCTGGACGAATTTTGATGAAATCCTGACCAATTAAAGCCTATTCACCAGAGTATTATATATAATAAAAAAAAACTGTTATCTTGACAGTAGGATTATATTACAGTGAATGGCAAGACTGGACTGATGGATTTCAAGGTGTAATCTAACAGGCCAAGACTTGTTAGTGGATAACACTTATCGTATAAATTCCTAGGCGATATCTATACTAATATATAAAGCTGATAGTTTGTTTGTTTGATTGATTGTTTGAACGCGCTAAAGTCAGGAACCACTAGACCAATTTAATAAACTCTTTCAGTGTAAGGTAGTCCATTTATTGAGGAAGCCTAAAGGCTATATAATATCACGCTAAAATGAATAGGAAAGGACAGCAAAAAAAAGTAGTACGAAAACGGCAAAATTTAAAGCTTTCCTTGCGCGCACTGAGTAAGCGGTAATAGTTATTAAAAAATCATGTATAACAAAATTGTTCCCCCCTAAAATTTCTAAATAAAAGTTCGCGACAGCCTATGTCTAGCTTTTAAGGTTAACCCACTTTAACCACTTTTTATGGTTATCAAAAGTCTAAATAGCGGTTTTAATTTTTCCATGCGAGCGTAGCCGCTGGCGATTGCTAGTTAATTATTTTGTAAATTGAAATGTATGTCTGTCTGTAACACTTTCACGGCTTTTCCGCTGAAGAAATATTGTTAAAATTTCGTATAATTGAATTTTATATACTGGCAAACGTGTGATATAATCAATTCTTGATTTTGGTTCGGAAACAGGAAACAAACTGTTTAGTAACACAACTGAGGGTAATTTAACATTAAATTCGATACAAACGAAATCGCGGGTATAAAAAAGGCTTCGGCTTATCTTCAAGGTAGGCAGCAGATGGTGCGCCAAGCAGGGACTTCTTCTGATTGGCGTAATTTATCCTCCGGCGTCCCACAAGGTGCTATTCTTTCCCCCTTACTGTTTTCTATTTTTATTAACCATCTAACGGAGCGTCTCCAGTGTTTCTATCATCTATACGCCGATGATCTACAAATTTACACGCATACTAGTACAGCAGACCTAGATTTAGCTATTTCCCTACTAAATCAAGACCTAGAAAACATCCGTAAGTGGTCTGAACAATTCGGCATCAGTGTTAATCCTAGTAAGTGTCAAGCTATCGCAATTGGCAGCTCCCGGCTTATTTCCAAAGTCAACCTGAATAATGCCGCTCCAATTAGCTATGACGGAGCCCTTATTCCCTTCAGTTCTAGCGTTAAAAACCTAGGATTACATATTGACAGCACTTTGCGATGGAGCACTCAAGTCAATGAAGTCTGCCGTAAGGCGCGCGGCACTCTGCGATCTTTCTATCGACTTAAAAACTTCTTGCCAAGAAAAGTCAAGATTATCTTAGTCCAAAAATTAATAATTCCAATTTTGGATTATGGTGATGTTTGCTATCTGGACCTCAACGCTGATCTTTTAAACAAACTAGAACGCCTCCTCAATGATTGTATTAGGTTTATTTTTGATCTTCGCAAGTACGATCACATCTCTCACTTCCGCTCTCAGCTGCAATGGCTTAGTATATGCAAGCGTAGAAAACTTAGAGCTCTCTGTTGTCTGTATTCGATTTTACACAACAATGATTGTCCTAATTACCTTAAATCAGATTTCCAATTTCTTTCATCCAAAAGTAATCGTGATCTCCGCTCATTTTATCTCCTTAAGCTTTCCACGCCTCATCATCGCACCACTTTTTTGTCAGAATCTTTCACTTCGCAAGCCGTACGTCTGTGGAATGATCTCCCTGATTGTGTCAAAAAATCTTCCAGTCGTCTTACTTTTAAAGCAAATGTTAAAAAATACCTAATCTGTAACAATTAATGATATATTTTTTTTTCTTTAACCGCTAAATATTTTGTTATACCATCTATTTTATTTTATTTTATTATATTATGTTTATTGTTATCCATTTATTTATTTCTTATTTGCCTAGGCACATCGCTATAGTCTATTGATTTTCATCTCTTAATTATTTATGCCTATTACATCTTTTCTTCTTCTGTTTGTTTGCTTGCTGCACCTATTTTAATTTTCCGTTTGACCCTAAGGTTGACTGGTAGAGAACGCTTAGTTTAGTGTTAAGTCCGCCTTTTGTACTTTTATCTTAATAGTGCAATAAAGATTTAAAAAAAAAAAAAAAAAAAAAAGGTGGGACCGATTTTAATGACATTTTCAGCAAATTTTCCGAATTTTGACTATCGTGAGTAATATTCAGAGCTTATGTGTAGAAACCGGCTATACTCACATCTTATTTCTTATTAATGTAATGAATATTTATATAAAGTTTAATTTTTTTTTTAAACTGTTTTGTACGAAAAGTGGAATGAGACTGCGCCACAATAACAGCCGGACCACTAGTTTGTCATAAATCATTCATTCATCATTATACGAATAATTTTATATCCGGTAATGATCTCTACATCACTATATCAACTAGTTAATACCGATACAATTAAGAGCAATATGATAAATCTGTCTCCGCTGCAGGCGACGACTGTATAATTATACAGTATAAGAAGTAGACAGTTGACATTGATACGGTGTGTCGGCGACCCGATGGTGCCTGATAAGGTAAACAGTGGGTGCCACATTAGTATTTGTATGTATTATACCTTATTTGACTTGCAGCTAGATACTCCTAGTTATTGTGTGTCAATTATATTATGGTGAGACCCATAATTTAGAAAAGCAACAAATCACTAGTATTTTTAATAGCTCGTAGCATATGGTTTGCAGGATGGAGGATTACAATCTCATTCAATATAGCCCAATTTTGAATTAGGTCAAATATCAAAAGTTGTAATATGGAAAATACCTCTCAATGTTCCTAGATGAGACAAATAGCCACCTAAACCATCTCTCAACTTAAACACAAGAATACTAGACGCAGAAATATTAGATAATGCATAGAGTATTGCATACTATACATAGAGTAGATATAGGCACACCTGATAGTGTGAGTTATTTAATAGTAAGATAAGGAAGATGAAAAACTCAGACTTATCTTTGTCTAATCTTCTTCGTTATCGTTCCCTCATTACTGAGGATCGTGACTCTTAGTCAAATTGTCAACTGCCCGTTTCCAGGAGTTGCGATCGGCAGCTCGATATAGTGCGGTGCTGATGGGTATATCCAGTTGTTGGGATATTTGGTCTGCCCATCGTTTCGGACTTCGACCTCTGGGTCTCTTTCCCTCTACTTTTCTTGTCACCATCAGTCGCTCCAAATTGTCGCTAGACCTACGAGCAATGTGGTCAAAGTATCGCAGGATCTTCTGCAAGCAAACACAGGACAGTCGCTTTGTTTCATCTATTCTTAGTGCTTTTAGGACGGAGACATTAGTGCGACGGGCTGTCCAGGGGATTCTCAATAATCGACGCCAACACCACATCTGGAAGGCATCGACCCTTTTCCTATCAGCTTCTTTTAGTGTCCATGTCTCTGCCCCATAAAGAAAAATGGAGAAGACAAGAGTTCGGACCACGTGTATTTTCGTTCGATTTGAGATGTTCCTGTCATTCCAGATGTTGTTGAGTTGGGTCATCGCTGCTTTGCCCATACCAATTCCAATTCCAATTTTTGTCTATTGTCCAATCTTTGTCTTATCACACATTAAAAAGAGAGACAGATAGCCATCATCATCAGACATATATCATTTCCCATTTCTTATTTAGATGGTCACCTTATATGCTGATAACTCTATGCAATTTCGAGAAGAGATAATTAGATTTCGAATATCTTACTGCATACAAGTACCTTAACGGACGTGCAAATCGTGGTTGGTCCATCACTCGTTTATGTTATGATATGGGTTATTAATGATGTAAGCTAATGACAAAAATACTTTTGTCCTCTAAATCCACGGGCCTTATATAACAAGATTGTTTTGTAGTCAGGTATTCGCATAAAACATTACGGAAGTCGCTAACGACGACGCGGCATGGCGATGTCATTACATTTTTTTGTTCGAAAATGAAAATGCTTGTGCTTCTTTTGAACAACATTAGTTTGTTCTGCTTTCTATTACGTTTTTATTTGTCTCGGAACAATTAACTGGGCCTTCACTTCACTTCACTCGCCAATTAAAAAGATTTACTTTTATTCCTATATGTATTCTATCTCTTTCGTTTGATCATCACTACGCTTGTGTTGAACAGAGACGGATGCGTATGTGTAGATATCTGTTTTTATTAGGAAGTCCTTAGAACCAAGGTACTCGTTACAGGCGTCTTCCATTTTAGATGGCATCACTAGTTTGCTGTAATACAAATATGGTATTAAGTACTTGTATTATCTATTCCTGTTCCTCACTTGTGATTTCTAGCCTATTCGAGTTCTCTCGCTTGGCATTTTATATCCTGTATACTATCTGTATTTGCTGTATCAATAATTATTACTAAATTATTGTAATCATCAATTATATATTCATTAGTTGTTTCTATGAGATTATTACTATTTTCATGTATTGTAATGGATTTGATATTTGTAAATTGTTGTTCCGAAATGGTCTAAAAGAGATATCATCGAGATTGGACCGATTTTAATGATTTTTTTAGTTAATCTTTAGAATGTCTCAGCGAATGATACTGTAGTTTTGTGGCGATCGGAGAATTTTTTTTAACTGTTGAGTTCTATTTTGAAGGATATTCGAAATCAGACTGATTACAGCAACGCGGGGCCGGACAGCTAGTTATTTATAAAATATGCAATAATTCGTGATTGAAAATAATAAAGCGTGATATCTTGTCTTATTTATTGTAATGATTAATACAAAAACGATTAAATGAATAAAAATACACACATATAACTGATTTTTTATTTCCATTTCGTTCTCTAATATCTAGATATTATGATCGACGTTTTAGGTATAAATGTTCACATACAAAACCTGATGAAACATTTATGTACATTTAACTCAAATCTCGCGGTCAATTATTCCAATGGGCGGATAAAAATATACAACAAATTAGGGTTGCTCAATGGCTTATGTTTTATTTAAAGATCATAATTCAAGACTCGGTTTACGGAGCATAATGTTTTTTTCGCCGCCAACGCACCGGGGATGGCTTGCTCTGAGTCAGCGGCTATTTTAAGTTGTTTGATGCGCGTGTGTTTCTGAACACACTCACGCGTATGCAACTAAATTGTATTGGGCATCATTAAGGCCAAGCACACATTGGCGGCAGAATTAATGTATAGCTCGTTGGAGTCGTAAAAAGATGTTGGTTGCAGTTATTTGAAACATATTTAGCTCCTACATGAACAATTTTATTTTTGTACTATGTGCGCCTTGCGATTGCACTTGGCTGCTATGGGTATAGACGATAGCCAAGTTTAGATTGGTTTTCTCTGAAACTTATCAAAGTTTTATGAAAATAAAAAAATAGCTTATATTTTGTTCCAAGCTTAGACTAGTACGCAAAACTTCGCATATTATCTGTGTACCCAAATCGCCAAAGCGTACGCACACACGCACTCACAAACATTAACCTTTACAATATCAGCAGGATTCCGCTTAATAATAACTTCATTATATTATTTTGTTGTTTCACTTACGTCTAATTTATTTCGTGATGATACATCATTGACAACATCTCAACCTATTTCCAAACATTCCACAACTCTTTAGCTGCTTGATTCCATCCTCGCTATTTTATTCTTTTATCTTCTTATGCAAGGTCGTTATTGCAACTTAGCACTATGCTTCCTGCTTTTATAAACGAGTACGTTAGAGTGCAACTAATAAAGACAGAAGAATCCATCTCGAATGTGGAAGTTCTGTGATGCGTCCATTAAAAGCGGGAACTTTTGTAGACTGTTAAGATAAGAAAAGTCGCATATTTAGGGCATATGCGCAGGTACGACTGATATAAATTTCTGCAACTCATCTTAATGGAAAAGGTTTTACGGAAAAAAGAGGTGTGGGACGCAGACAGAAATCCTGGCTTCGTAAGGCAATGAACGGGGATCACGAGCGTCGCTGAACTGTTCCGGCTAACGATTGATAGACATAAATTTACGAAGCTGACTGCCAACCTTCGCTAGTCGAAACGGCGCTCCAAGAAGAAGTAGAATGCACTTTAAGGTCAAAGAAACATAATGATATTCATGCATTTTGTATACAGATTATTGATTAGCATTGGAGCATAGCATTCTTCTTCATGTTCTTTTCTTCCACGCCAGAGGATGCATTTACCAATTAGTTGCATTAACAACAGGCTGTAACCTTAATTTTTTTGACTGGATGTAGATGTGCTCTAATTTTATCAATAAATTTCTAACTAGACGCTAAATTTTATACGTTGGCATAAAGACTTGTTATGAGTCGCGGTATTTGATATTATCTATAGTCGTTAGTGTAGTACATGGACCGTTCGAGTAAAAAAGCTTAATACTAAATACTAGTTCATTCACATTTAGAATTTTGTCTTCGAGAGTATTTAAACTGTATCAAGGTCCTGACGGGTGATTTTATATAAAGAAATTACATAGTACATACAAGTACAGTAAATTAGTATTTTTTTTTTGTTACAGATAAGTTTTAAAAAGATACACATCACATCTGCTTCACAGTATATTTTTAGCGATTTAATATTTGTGCGTAATATATATAATTACACAAAAATTGGTGATGTTCATATATAGTAGACAAAGTAGGTATCGACATAACCTTACGGCTCCTGCTTTGCGCCTTACAAAAATAAGTCGGTTGTGGGTTTAGGTATGAGATTTTATAATAAAATTCCACAATCAATTTTAGCTTTGCCAATATAGCAGTATAAAAACTCTGTTAAAAATAGGCTGACACAGAAAGTCTACTTTACTGTTGAGGATTAACTACAAGAAGAGAAGAATATTTTGAAAAGAGCATACGCCGGGTTTCTTGGTGCTTCTTTTCATAGGAACAGCTTTCCGAACCAGCAGTAGAGTTGACGATTCAAAAGTACCTATTTACAAATTTACTCGAATAAAGGATATTTTGAATTGAATAAGGTTCATTTTGAGATGAGGGCAATACTCAGCTGGAAATATTTTTATTGTGGGTTAGCAATTGAGACAATTAAATAGCATTATGGTCGTCGTTTATAGAGCTGCATTATATTAACGGTTAATCAATTTGATACCGAGCAGAATAGGGTCAATGACACTAGATGCACGCTCTTTATAATATACGCGTTACCGTGCTAATTATCTCGCTGTTTTCATTCACCGTTTCATGAATAACATCTTATCTAATCATATTGATTAATTCATCGTGTAATAAATGGCATGATTATATTTTGTAGTAGATTTATATTGTATTCCATTCCCCATACTTTCACTTTAATAACTCAATTTAAAAATTGTTACAACGGATTTTTCTCTATGGTAAGTTGGATTATTAAATTTTAAAAAAGTTCAAAACCAACCAGTTACCTACTTTTACAAAGATCTCCGAGTTACTTTTACAAGGATCCGCGGAGTTTGAAAACCACGCCATAATTTATGGCACGCCTTCATTTTGATGTTGCCATAACTCTCAGGGTATTTCTTTTTAATTAAATGGTACAAAATATCAAAATTATAAGCGGAAATGCTTAACGTAGTTATGTTTATAAGGTTATCGCATTTTCAGGTTATCCAATTATTATCGCATTTTATGTGATAATTTTCTTAGCAATTGGAATGGGTTGAAAGATAGATATGTGCTATTTATCAAATAAGGTATGTTGCCTGACGTCAACATACCTTAGTCGTAGTTTACTACAGTTCGGTAAGGAAGAGGGTGGGCTTATTCTACTTAACCGGATACCACACGGTGGGTCAACATACTTTATTCGCCTTTTACGATACATCGGTAAGAAATGATAATAGTACAATTCTATTCAGCCGGATACCACACGTATTAGTAATTGTAGTGATATGTCGTATTAGTAGCATTATGTCTTATGGAATATTGCTATGGGGTAAATGCGCGGATAGTGAAAAAATTTTTGTTTTACAAAAAAGAGCTATACGTGGCATTTATAATTTAAGACCGCGTGATTCCCTGCGAGAGAAGTTTAAGGAAACAGGTATTCTTACATTTGCTTCACAGTATATTTTAAGCAATTTAATTTATGTACATAAAAATATAAAAAATTATAAAACGATAGGTGATGTATACAATAGACAAAGCAGGAACCGACATAAGCTTGCGGTTCCTGCTTTGCGCCTTGCAAAAGTGCGTAACTCGTTTGTGGGTTTTGGTATAAGATTCTATAATAAAATTCCGCAATCAATTTCAGCACTGCCATTACAGCAGTTTAAAAACACTGTTAAAAAGAGGCTGATACAGAAAGCCTACTATACTCTTGAGGATTATTTGGAAGATAAGAATGTGTGGATATAGCTCTCTTTGAACCTGTACAAGACAGTAACGACTTAATGTAAATAATATTAAGGATTATATTTTTTTAAAAGAGCAACCGCCGAGTTTCTTGCTGGCTCTTCTCGGTAGGAACAGCTTTCCGAACCAGCAGTAGAGTTGACGATTCAAAAGCACTTGTTTACAAGTTTATTTGAATAAAGAATATTTTGAATTTTTGAATTTGAATTTGATAATAGAGCTACCTAGACTTTAAGTTACCCTGACTATCCGTTTTTTCATATAATATCATGTATAAAATTATCATAACTAATATATTCGTTTAAAAGAATACTTTCTTAAGCTATTAACTAACCTCAAACTACGGCTCGAAATGATTTCACCATAAAAGGAATTAATGGCGCGTGCAATGATGTTTTATAAGAAATTGTAATTCAAATATGTAGCAACCGATCTTGGCTACCCGCTTTTTAAACTCTTCTCTTAATTATAAACGGGCTGTATCGTTAATGTAATTCTTAGCGAAAGAGGCTTCCGCAAATTAATTATGGACGATATATAAATTTCCGCCGTGTGGTATCCGGCTGAATAGAATAGTACCACCCTCATTTGTTACCGAGGTGTCGTAAAAGGCGACTAACGTAAGTTAAATATATTGTTCTTCTTCTTCCTGCCCTTATCCCACTCTAAGTGGGGTCAGCACAACATGTTATAAACATGTTGTCACATGATTTGGATACGTATTTTACGACTGGCCGCCTGCCTGACATCAACTTACCTTAGTCGTATTTTACGACATCTCGGTCAGAAAGAGGGTGGTCTATTCTACTTAACCGGATACCACATGGTGGATCAACTTACCTTAGTCGCCTTTTATGACACCTTGGTTAGAAATGAGGGTGGTTTGTTCTACTCAGCCGGATACCACACGGCGGATCGAATTACCTTAGTCGCCTTTTACGACACCTCGGTAGAAATCAGGGTGGTACTATTCTATTCAGCCGCATACCACATGGCGGATCAATTTACCTTAGTCGCCTTTTACGACACCTCGGTAAGTAATAAGGGTGTTCTGTTCTACTCAGCCTGATACCACACGGCGGATCAACTTAATTTTCTATATTCATATATTTTTAACCGCCACAAATTAAATCGTTTAAGCTGGAGACACCTGCGTCCTAAATGGGACCAAGAGGGGTCCGATCTATCGCGTTAACATCCATTCCGATTAAAATTTCGGAATCTATGAGCCGTAAATCGATATACATTATCGATGTGGGTCTCGATATCGCCTCGATCTACCTGTTTTGGCAATTCGAACATTCCCGTTAATGAGATCATATGGTGATTAAAACTTAATTAATAAATTTAAATGTTTGCTAGATAAACATAGGGGAATTGCGGCCGGAGTGAAACTATTTGGGTTTCGGTTAGTTGTTAATTGAAATGCCAAGAGACTGAGAGAGTTGTGTTGGCTTGAATTACATAATAGATAAGCGATGATCTTTTCTTGCTAATAATAATAATAAAACAGCGATAAGCTGCTGGCTCTTCTTGGTAAGAACAGCTATCCGAAACAGCAGTACAATTGACGATTAAAAAGCAATTGTTTACAAGTGTAATTGAATAAAAAAATTGAATTTTGAATAAGTATTAACTTCCCCTTCATTATTTTTTTTTCTTCGCGTAGGAAAAGTTTTATCTCATATTATTACCCATTGTTAGGCTCTGGTTCTACCAAATATCATCTATTTTCCTCCAGTGTATAAGCCTTGATGCATTTCTGCATTTATAATATGAGCATGGACATAAACGCCATAGACATGTTTGAAACATCACTGACAATATTGTCATTGAGTTTCAAATGGCCTGACGAGATTTAGAGATGACAGGTCATCTAATAGCCGCCTCGAATCTATGTCCAGAATTTGACCTACCTTATAAACATTTTACAATTTAATCATCATCATCTTCCTACCTTTATCCCACTTTCAGTGGGGTCGGCACAACATGTTATAAAAATGTTGTCACATGATTTGGCTGCGTATTTTACGACCGGCCGCCTGCCTGACGTCAATTGATCTTAGTCGTATTTTACGACACTCGATAAGAAAGAGGGTGGTCCATTCTACTTACAATTTAATCAAAATCAAATATTTTGCTGTCTGTGCCAGCAAGTTCGCCCCCTTAGTGACCCCATCAGTGTGTCACTTAGTTTTTCCTATTTTAATTTACATAATACCATAATATGTACTAACTTAAACCGTCCTCAAGAATTGCATTACATTTTATTAAAAACCGTATAAAATTTCGTTCAGAAGATTTTGAAAAAATCGATCACATACAAACAGACAAACGTTTCGAGAATTTGTTTTTTAATATGTATAGATCATTAGTCATTCTTATATAGTCTGTATCTTATAGAGATAATAGTTATAATAGTATATTCCGTACAGAAAACGTTTCTTTGCCATTTTGACCACAATCTCCTGCCATCAGTAAAATTATTTGTTTTAAATATGACTCAAAACAGGACGCTCAACTAAGCCAATACTAGTTGGTTTGAAAAATGTCCTGACATCGTTTGCATACAATAACCGGTTGTGAATAGCATGAGACGTGCCTTGCTCCAGCTGTACGCAGGCACCATTATATATTTAACTTTAAAGTCACGTGATCATTTCCCACACACCGATACCTAATATAAACTACTATGGAAGAATGAACACTTTTAAGTGCAACAGGAAATGCATATTTACTGACAAACTTTAATTTTGTCACAGTACAATCAACTTGTTAAGGGCACTACACACGGCATGCAGAAAGCGGATCAGAGTAATGCCCCGTTTCTGTCTGCCAGCAGTTTACGTATCCAATTTTGCCGATAGCTATCTCCTGTATATGTTCGTTATTAATTAAGGTTAATGCTGAAAAACTTGTAACAGCAATACTGAGTATTTTGCAATAATGACGCAACTGCTCGTTTTCGGTGCGAAGTATTGTAGTGGGCAAATAGTTCTTGGTTTGGATCTCCTCCCTAAGTCGTATATTAACTTGTGATGATCTCGATCCCTCCTGTTGTGGGTTAGCTGTAGACATTTTTGCTGGCTAGGACATTAGATAAGACGAGATTCCTTAACTTCCTCATTATTCCTTTTTTTTGCCCTTTGCCATAAAAGTTGACTAAATGTATTTTTTATCGATGTTCATTAAATATCAGGCGATAACCACCCCACACCATTCTCAGGATTTTGTGTTTATCTATAAATATTTGAACGCACTAATTCGGGCTATGTAACATTTTTTACCACTTTCTGAACGTCAGTTGTATTTTTTATGTATTTTTTTGTTTCTCATTAAATTATAATAATGATAGTTTCGAGTATGATAGATTCGATAGTTCCATGTCGACCCGGACCAGTCATGTAGTGTAAAGCTCCCTTAACATGTATTCATTATTTGTGTTTGTATGGTTGTATACATGCATTTGTTAAAAGCTTTTCAGCATTAAATATTCGTTGTCATCTAATTTACCGTGACCATGTTAATAGTATGCAGTTAGAACCATAGAAATCCAAATTTGAATATTTGTTTGAACATCAGTTGTAAAGTGACGAGATTTTTCACCAAAATTATATTTAATTCGTTACAATGCCATTATTTATGGCTCGCATGTTCTTTTTGAAGGTATTTGTATAAGTTATTATAGGTAAAAACTAAGCCTAATTAACTATTAATAGCACACTATTTAATATGATATAATATATGTATTAGTCAATATGTTTAGCAAAACAATTCAAAGTGCGTGCAAAATCGAAACCTGTAGGGTAAACTAATTGAGCTATATACCTTAGGTATGTAAAAGTTGTTATTATTCTACTTACTTATTGTAGAGGATTCAGACATTTCAAAAGCTTTAGACCACAAAGATTAAAATACAACAAATAACAAAACCGTGTGCAACAGCCGTCAAAAACGTAATATGAAGAACAATTTATAAAAACAATGTTGTGACTGAACTTTATGAGTCAAGTAGACTCCTTTAGATGATGACATGCATCTTTGCAAGTTTGATGCAAGTGTTGGTGTCGTCGCTTGCTTAATCTCCCGGCAACGTTAATAACTTTGTTTTTATTGGACTGCAGTCCCTTCAAGTTTCGTGAAGAAGAAAGAAGAACCTTCTCAAGAAGGTTTTGCTATTGGCCCACTTTTAAACGGAACATAACCCAATAAAGAACGGAATCCTATTAGATTCTCTTATTTATGTCATATTTCGACTAATAAAAAAAACTATAAGAGTATATATTTCATCGTTAACTTTTGAATTCATTAACCATTTAATTCTTTACTAATGCTCATCTTTTTTTAGTCTATACCAGGTATATACATCAGGTCTGTCTATAAGAATGTGTACGCCCGCTAAGTGTTTTAAAGCATTTCCCGGTTTACTTTAGAAGGAAGTGTCAGTTTATTCGTGTTTACAGCGACGGTCTTAAGTACCACTCTAGGAGTCGCTTAATACAATGTCGTATTTTATCATTTTTGTGTAAAGTCTTGTGGTTTTATTTAACACGTTGCAATCATCATCCTCCTGTCCCTATCCCACCCACTCTTAGTGGGATCGGCACAACATGTTGTCACATGATTTGGCTAGGTATTTTACGATCGGCCGCCTGCCTGACGTTAACTCGTTTTACTCGTATTTTACGACACCTCGGTACGAAAGAGATCTATTCTACTCAACGGGATACCACACGGTGATTTAAGACAGCATTATCGTATTAAAAATATAAGAGTTGAATGGCTTGCACGGAAATAAGGAATCGTACAATTTTTGTAATAAAAATTAGTCGCACGTTTCGCCTCGCAACCAAAATAATCTCAAGAGACAAATTCAACAACAATGTCGCAAGACTTTGCTTCGATTTTTTTTGCCGCGTGTTGTCTTATATTAATAAAGATTTAAATATAACGATTCACGAAACGAATTCAAATGGAAAATAGGTATAAAACGTTGTAGGTTGTCAGTGAGATTTGTTGTCGAGGATATAGGTAGCTTATTTGTCTTGTCAAATATGTAATTGCCTTAAATTATGTCCCAATTACGAAACTAATCTTCAATAGAATAACTGCAAACATAAACAGCGAATTGGTATAATGTTGCATTAGTAAATAAAAATGCTGAGCTACTGTAAATCATCATATTATAGACGAGCTTGGTATTGTCAAACTATGAAGCGAATCAGTTTTTTTCGCAACCGCGATAATTTCATGAATGTTCTACTTCTCTGCCTGTTAGCCCTTTGGCACAGTAGGCAGTGACCCAGCTTTCAGTATGTACTGAAAGCTGGGTCATTGCACTGGAAATGGACCACTCCAAAACCCATGTGGGTTTTGGAGTGGTCCATTCCCGTAGAACGCCAACATTTTCAAAAAAAATTGTTGGTTCATCAAGTCTGGGTGTGTATTTGTATTTAAAACTATGTAAGTGTATATTTACCAGTTGTCTGTCACAAGCATTAGGTAAGTTACTTACTTTGGGGACGGATGACAATGTGTGTGTTTATATTTGTATGTTTTTTTTTTACTAAATAACAATACACAATACTATAAAGGTATTATTAATTTGATTTTTTTAATATAAATCTATAGGCTCATATAACAGAACATAATTGTAACCATTAATTGTCGCTTCGGCTGTTAATAATAAACAGCTTCACGTGTTAGGGTAATAGCTTATTGAGGCTCGGACAATACCGCTATTCTGTGGCCGGCAGCATATGGAGCTTTCTCGTATTTCGCTCCGACCAGCTGGCACGCAGGAAACCAATAAAACAATCAACATTTTTGAACACCACTCGCCGAACCGTTTCGGCCAATAGTTCAAACTCTAAACATTGTTGTTTTGTTACGATTCCGTCGGTTATTATATTTTGGCTTTTATTTATGCAACCATTTAAAATTTTGTTTTCATATAATATTTATATATTCGTGAAACGCTTTCGCTTGTTTGTGTTTCAGTAACTAGAAAACGAGGATTGACCTAACGCAACATAAAAAAATTTAAAAAATACGCAACGCGTTGCATTTTTGCATATAACTGTTGTTATAAAGCTTTCTGTTAAAAAAATATACGGAGACGGCGAATTTTACCGGTAAATAAAAGAATATCGTCTTTTGTTTCCTATTGACCTACAGTTGTTCACAGTTGGCACAGTCTTTTTTTTTACCCAAATTTTACCCAACACTATTTTATGCCGCTTAAATCCAAGAGATTCCGCAATCTTTTTGTAAGCGGGGATTCCAATATTGCGTTTTACAGTGATATTTCGGAGGTGTTCATATTATAAATAACCTAAATTATAAACGTATTTTACGGTTGTATAATGCAATACCTGCAAAAACTGGACGATGACAATCGCTTCCGTCAGCCATTTCCACTTATTTCTGTGAAACGCTCATCGTTTCCTCATTCTACGTGTAAGAATTTATTTCGGTTTCTAACACTTCGTCTGCGTATATTTGTTTTCTGTTGTCCAATCCAATCCAAAATTATCAATTCTTTGTCAACTCATATCGTCATCATATCGTACACGCTGAGTTAAAGATAACGTGTAGAGCTTTTATTTATCATCTTAATTTTGATGTATTTTATTCTCTATTTTATCTACTTTTTTGACGCGTTTCTTTCCTTCTTTAACATTATCAACATGTCGTCTTGCGATGTGAGGATGCATATACTTGACTGAGAATCTTTTGCGTTAATTTTATTAGTGAAAGCATAATATGTTACCTACTGTCCAGCTTTATTACTATGTTTCTCAATTCAAAAAAAAGATCACATCGATCAGTAGAGCCATTCAGGTCTCGCGATATCCTAAGGAGAAGAGTGCTACAAATCAAAACTTTGTAAGTTCTAACCCCTGTCGCTAATTAATTTACGAACACTTATGCACTTAATCTTCAGTACCTGGATAACCGAGTCTTGTTCGGTAATTTGTTTTAAAGATATAAAAAATACAATAAGAAAGAAAGGACTTTTGATATCTCGGGCTTGATTCTGGGCATTTATCACTTCTTAAGTCCGACCAATCCCCACTGAGCTAGATCGACTTAAGTAAAGTAAGTAAGTAGCGGCCTGTTACTCTCCCACTGCTGGGCATAGGTCTCTTCTCTCCGTTATTGGAGAGAAGGATTGGAGCTAAGACCTACCACGCTGCTCCAATGCGGATTGGTAGGTTACACATATCTCCAGAATTCTCTAGAGATATGCAGGTTTCCTCACGATGTTTTCCTTCACCGAAAAGCGTGTGATAAATTGCAATTATCAATTAGACACATAAGTTTTTAATAGAAAAACTCATTGGTGTCTGCCCGGGTTTGAACCCATGATCGTCTCTAGAGATTCACACGGTCGCACCGCTAGGCCATCACAGCAGATCGACTTATCACCCCCGAAACCCCCTAGAACCGAAACATACAAAGTCTTATAAAAATCATTGGAGCCGTTTCCGAAATTCAGGAAAGAGATATATATTTATACACACATATACATACACAAGATTAACTCAAATATTAATTAATTTAAATATGAAAGATTTACAATTAATCATGGGTTAAAAGGTGAAAGAAAACATCGTAAACCTGCATATCTGAAAAAAAATCCAAAGTTAGGTGTAACTTGCCAGATTTAATGCATAGTGAATATAAGCTCTGATTGTTTTCTTCAATTGCTGGCCTTTGGTTCAACTGTGGGATAGTTGGGGGCCACTTTAAATTACTTTGCTTCGAGGAGTTCTAGCGGAAATCCAATCAATAACTTTTGTTTGATAGACGCGAAATGTGATTCAGTGTAATTCAAGTTTTGCTTCGTATTAATTAAAAGTTAGCTTTGAAGCTCTTCCATAACTAATTTTTATGTAATTTATTTAGGCTTTACTTTGCTTCTTAACATGATGGAGAGACTATATAATTATTTTAGTATCCTATTACATTATAGAAAATCCAACAAATATTTCATATTCCGTAAGTTCTTTTCAAAATCGTTTTTCGTTCTTTTGTGTACAAACAAAAACTTCGAATTGTGATCTATGTTATAGTTCGAGATGAATTTGAAAGCGAAATACTAGACTTTTGTCTCGTCCATGAAGTCCATACAGACAAAGTCACAGACAATATCTTGTAAAGTTATAATTGAATCAAAGTATTAGCTCATATTAGTTCAATGTATGCGGTAATCAAGAGCGTCCTAATTTATGGTAATTGTGTACACAAGCAATATATTACACCTTATCTTGACAGTGTCTATATGGCGTCAATTCATCACTGTCGCCATACTCGTGCATTAACGAAATAGAATTGAATTTAATAGGAAACGATTTTTATAAGAATAATTGAATTGCATTCTGTTAAATGGCTTATATAAGATGAGAGTACAAAATTGATTTTCATTTAATTTGGAGACTGATATTGATCTACCCCGCTATATTTGGATTGACGTTTAATCAAATATGAATATAAAAAAATATGTAGTGTGTATTAATGTATTAATATATGAGATATATTTTCGTCCAAAATACCTCAGTTTCGAAGACTTATATATTCAAACAGTGACTATTGTCAGTGAGGAATTATGGGATCCCAAATTTAGTTGCTGTCTATAGGCCTCTTAATAAATCTCTAAGCAACAGACAAAGAAGCACTCACGTGCCACTCGTCATTCTCCTTCCCTTATCCCACTCTAAGTGGGGTAGGCACGTCATGTTTTAACCATGTTGTGATGTGTTTTGCTTAGGTATTTTACGCTACTTGCCTGCCGTCAAATTACCTTAGTCGTCTTTTACGACACCTCGGTTAGAAATGACGATTGCCTATTCTACTCAGCCGGATACCACTGCACTGCAGGGCACTCATATACCACTATATAATCAAATCAGCAACGAATGGATTCGACGTACCTCAGTGTAGTGAAGCTATAGTGGCAATGGACTTGGCACATAGTACGAAGAAATGACGGGCGTTTTAGTTCTTTCCTGCGGCTTTAGTAGAACCTTGTAGGATGGATGGTTAAAAACAGTCCCAGGGACCTACCGGATCCCAGAACAGAACACTAATTGGATCACGTATAAATGTCTTTAAGAGAGAGAGAAAGAGAAGTGGTCGTACGTCGATTAAAAAAAGAAAAAATATCGGATATGTGTATCGTTATGGATGAAGGTCCAAAGCAGTCGCTTTTTCGAAAGAGAAAGCCTTTATCAGCCAATGGGATGGTGAACGGTTCTTACATATAAAAAATCTCTTTTCTAATCCTAGAAATTAAATTTAAATCCAAGGAACAGCTACAGGAACTCTTTATCTGAATTTTCATTGATTTTTAATATATAGAAGTAATTAAACCACACGAGCCAAAAAGACATACTTATTATGTAGGTTTTTTGCAACCTTCGTAATTTTTCTAACGGAAGCTGAAAGATATTGTGAACTAGATTTTATCTGTGCTACCTTTTTTCATTATGCCAAGGTTGATATAATAACCTAAATTTAAAAAATGATAATTTTCTTTCTTAGTTTTTACAAAAGGACCCGATATGAATTCCTGCTATGGTATTGTTTCCTTTGTTAAAATTTTGGACATATTGCAGCATCCTTTTTTAACGAAATCCTAATCTTTATACAAGCACGCTAATTAAGGACAACTAAAGTACTTTGTAACTTTTTGACTGATCAATTTTGAAAAATCTTTTAGTTTCTTCCTGAAATGGTTATGCATTGAAATACCAGTAATCACTAATCACCATACCAGACGCGTTGGTGATCACAAAGCTGACTGTATTGTGTTAATAAAAGTGCTATTAGTGGAGTATTGTTTGGTGTGTGCGCATTGTTATATTGATATTATTAGGTTGCCAAAGGTTGTAATTTTTTTCGGAAGACGTCGGAGACAGGTGGTTTGGCTATTAGTAAAAATACTATAGTGAGTTTTATTCTTAGACCCCTTTTATTCATCATGTTATAAATGTTGCACTATATTTGATCTTGCGGATTCAAATGGATTTATTGTAACGGATTTGATTTTCGTTATTGCGATAAGTACTGAAGAGCAAATAGTTTAAAAATTAGTCATGTTTGTGATTTACCTCCCCATTTTTATCACTACAAAGTTTACACATAAGGATGATATCACCTGATAGTGAATGATGATCTAGTGTAAATTGGTATGCGCTTAAGTGGTTCGGTATGCAGTTACATACTACTCGTATCAGCTTACCGAAGCTGCCATCATTTATTTAAACAGCAGATTGGATTTACTAAAAGTTTTTTTTTAATTGGGTGTAAGGCAAGCGTTTGATCGTAGTTATGACTAATGGGAAGCCATGATGCACCCTGAGACTGAGGTCACGTACCCAAATCTAATATATGTTATTTTAAAAATACCCATATAATAAACATCTGTGCTGTGTGCAAGCTAAGCGTGCGAATTTGATCGACAGAAGTCGATCACATAGTGTCACAATTTTTGCAAGGGAATGCAAATTGAATGGCTACCACGCCTACGATTTTATGACTTGAGTATATAGTGAATATACTGAGATCTGGGATATGTTGAACCTGCCAATTCTCATTGAAGGAAGGTTGAAGATTTGGGGGATTGTAGGCGTTATATTGGCATAACTCTCTACGCAGTATAAATCTACAAAAATACTGCCATATCTTATAAATAAAATCTTATATATACAAGTTCAGTATTTTTATATAATCAGACCTTGTTATGCGATTCTAGTTTATCTATATGTTCTAAGGTAACTTCTGCCATTCAGAGTTGAGTTGTTAATTTCCTTCAAGGCAGTGTTCTATTATTTAACGAGCCGACTCATATTATGCAAACAGTGTAAGTCTGTGATTTGTATGAATTGTAATATTTTTCGTGTCAGCTCAAAGATTTGTATACAAAAAAAATATCAACGAAATATAATAGCATTAACACATTATTTTTATATTTTTCCGTAACATTCAATGTTTGGAATGTTGTATTTTGGAGATGATTTCTGACGTACCAAACTAGGAAAACGAAAGTGAATGTATTATTTAACTATTTTCTTTTTATTCTACTATTTGTTATCTTAGTGTTATTACTATAACATTGAAATTTGGAATATGAAGAACATGAACATGAAAACATTAAATTTATATGACAAATAAACTATTAAAACACCTTTAAAAGAGTTTGGTATGTTTAATTTTGTTCTCTGAATATATGTTTCTGAAACAACGAAAGATTTTTACTTTTCTGCGGTACCCAACCATTTCATATTCGAAGAAAATATTTCCATAAAAAAAGCATATGAATACATCGGATTAAGTCCATGACTGAAACCAATTACATGAGCGGGAAAGTTATATGAATGAATTTCCAGCTAAAAGGTCGTTACCCAAGAATAAAGTTATATGCGCATGAAAGAATGAAAACGTTACATTGTTAGCAGAAAATAGCTTGACTAGCTGACGGTTATCACCCATTTATTGTGTTGAAATGGGCCGGTCGACGACCCGCAATTCCGTAATAAAGGTTAGCTTGTTAGCTGTTACGAGTGCGCTTTCCATAACGCCGGAATCTGTTCACATACCCCTTACATACTAAATTTCATGAAAATCGTTAGAGTCGTTTCCGATATACAGATTATGTCTATAATATTAAAATGAGTTAATCTTGTATGTATGTATATATTCGGAATCTCGGAAACGGCTCCAACGATTTTCGTGAACTTTAGCATGTTTTGGGGCATGGGGGTTTTGGGGAAAAAAATCGATCTAGATAAGTTTTATTTTAAAAAAATTACGTTTTATCCCTGTTTTTGGGCTCTAAAATTTTTTTTAAATTTACGATTGAATACAATCACAATTTTACAATGTCAAACGTAAAGTCATGGTAGTTCATTTAGGGATCGGGCGGTCTAGAGTGGTAAAACTACCTAGGATTGAGCCCCACCTGCCTTATTATTTTTCTTTTTATTTTTTTTTACATCTTTTTAAAAATTACCGAGCAAGGCTCGGTCACCCAGCACTATAAGTATATACAAGATTAGCTCATTTAAAGATTAAAGATACGGGATGGAATATCTTTATTTACACTTATTGGATTTCGTAGTTTATAAACAAAACACAAAATTATGTACAAAATTTGAAATGCTATCCATATCGCGCTCAAGTTCGCTTTCACGTCTAATCTTCTGGCGCAATATTGATGAAATTCAGTACAATTGATACTCACCTGGCTAACATATAGGATAAAAAACCTCCGTAATTCTTTAGGGAACAGGGAATAACGCGCTCGACAACGCCTATATCTTTCAGGTACGCCCAGTGAGCAATTTAACCATAAATCTTAAATGTTTCTACTCGGCGTTCCATAGCATTGATAAATCGCTTATTGATACGTCTCTTCCGGTTCAGTAATGAGTTATTTTAAATCCAATAGTGGTTTTCCATCCAAGCTGTTGTCTTTTGTTACTAAAAGATATAGAAATAGTTTTTAAACTTACCCGATTATATTTAATGTTATTAAGTGTGAAGATAAATTTGTTATGGTCGCGTGGTCCTCTTCTTTAGGAGATTTTACCAGATATTTATTATCCGTTATAATATTAAAGTAAACAATAGTGTGAAAAGGGTGAAAAGTAGATCGCTAGTCTCCAGAAACCCTTCCCGTAAATCGGTCGCCGAGACGTCACTGATTTCTCTATAGACCCCAATTCATTTGAACCGAAACGGTAAACAAACCAATTAAGACTTTTTAAATAAGTTATCTTACCATTGAGTCACAAAGATAATGAATATTTGTACAAAATCAAAAAGTTTGGTACAATTTTAAGAAAAATAAATTACATAAAATTAATCCCACTGAGCTTTGAAGTGATCGAATAAATTTTCCAAAAATCTGTACTATAATTGAACTGAATGGCGAAACGAACAAACGACTTTTGAAATGAGTTATCTCACAAGAACTAGTATTAAAAGAAAGAATAAATTTAGTACAAGTCTTACAAAAATAATGTATGTATAATTGATCCCATTGGCTTGAAAATGATTTGGTAAATCTGACAAAAATCTGCAGTATAATTACCTAAACAACCATTTTGATGAATGTTGATATATTAACGACATCTCGAAAATCATTGTTGGAGCGGGCGACGAAAGACATAGGCCAGGAGCACGACCAACGCATTCTATTTCCGACATGAGACGTTGACCCGTTTCTATGTGCATCGCGAGATGAATCAGATTTTGTAATACATAAATAACCAAGAGCCAAATATCTCACTGAGTTTGTGTCTTTTGTACCTACATCTGCAACATTTGTCGTTACTGCAGATCAAAAAGCAGTGTCAATATGAAAAGTAATGTAATCTAATAATTCAGTACGTTTGTGTTGTAATGTTGTTTGAATAAGGGTTATTTTAAGTCGATTAAAACCATCTATTAAACGATCAGAATCGGGGAAAATTTTATAAGCAGGATTTATGTAACCCAGTACAACACGCACCGTATATAAAATGTATTCACATCTCATTTATATTTTTTCTTCATTATCAATTTGCTCTTCAGTATTGCTTTAAATATTGAAGGTAACAAGTCTTATAACAGTTGTCTAACAACTGTTGAATAGTACCATTCCATCTATGGTAGTGATGGATAGTTTGTACCTCAATATACCTTTGTTTTTGTGTAATATAAATATAAATAAATAAATCTACTCTGTTGTGTTTTCGCCATGGTTAAATAATGAAGAACTCCAACAGGCTCTCATTTAATTCTTTAGCCCTGTAACTGCCCTGCCCTTTAGATCTAGGGTGGGATATAATATTAGTACCAGGTACTATTGATCAAATCGATGAGTGATAATATAGGCATAACCTCAATGCAGCTGTCAGGATTAGCTTCAGCCAAGAGAACTCCTCAACGGTTAAATTTAACAATACATGAAATTTTGTTAAAAGCTTTTATTATATTTAACTTATTCACAATGAAAACAGTTTGTATAGCAACGTAAATTCTACCACAAATAGGATCCAATATAACATACAATGTACAAAGCAGACAATAGAAGACACGGGTTGCCGGTGGGACCTTTAATGACATGGGACAAGAGCCTTTTAGATCCACACACATAGAAATACAATTACATTACCGGGCATAATTAATAAACAGTCAAATGTTATACGCCTTAACCGTATTTTAGAGATACGCTTAACCTAATCTCGCTCAGCTACTTCGTAGAAAATATATCATATTGACACGACCATACCTAGTAAAGGGAGCTTTAAAGGATCGTAATGGTACGTAGTGAGGAAATTCCTCGAAGTGGCCAATGAAAACCAGTAAACCACCATCAGTATACTATGTTTCATGTGACAAGAGGAAATTATATTACTACATAATCTCCTCTTGTCAGATGAAACATAAAATAAAAAGGTAATATAAGTAATAAATATACCTAACCTATATAGTAATGTACGAATAAAACTTTAAAGTATTTTATTTTTTTTATTTTATTTTATTTTATTTTAGTAGTATTAGAGATGGATGTAAATCTTTAAAATAAAACTTAAAATATTTTGAATTTTGTAAAGTAGGATCATGTGAAGAACTATTATAGCCTACAGGCAAGGACGTTTATAGCTGTTATTCTTAAATCCCCTAAATATTAAGAGCAACAGTCTTCTAACTCAGGACGCTTCTCGTAACTTCACGAGTATTGATTTAGCTCCCAGCGAAAAGTTTCCCTTGTAATAATAAGGATTCGACTCCTATTCCAAATATAGGGGACCCTTCAATTCATGCTTATGTTTAACTCCAATCTTCTATGATCGCATATAACAACGACATAATTTTACTTCAAAGATTACCAGGTACTTTATTATAAGTATAGTAACGATCTATAAAAGTCCCAAGCAAATGTCTCATCTGCCCATCGAGAGACATATTGGGACTACGATGTTTAAATGCGGTTTAATATGTTACACTTATCCTAGTAATTCTCTCCCAGGTATTCCCAGGGACATGTAGGTTTTATCACGTTTTTCTCTCATTTTGTTTTGTAAAAATAAACAAGTACACAAGTTTTTATAGATAACTCATATATGTATGTCTTGTAGGGTGTAAATACAACAACAACGAACATGAGAGACAAAGCAATGATATATTCCAGTCTCAATAATTAATATTCCATCTTTCCCCAAAACAAAAACTTAGAACTCCTTTCAGGAGCGTTGCTTCGTTAGTATATTATTTTAATTTCGTATGCATTATTTATGAGACAAAAATTGGTTTCTCCCTCCCGTTTTTCCGAAATTGATTTGCATAATTTAAATCATAATTTAGACGCAGTTTTATGGGCTGTTAAATTATAATTGATTTTTTCTGTGGGTAGGCGTGAAATAAGTAACACGTTAGATTTTACTTCTATAAATTTTATTGTTTTAAATAATCGAAATATTGTTAATACTATATACATATATATATTTTATATAAACTGTGATATGTAGTATACGCTACCTACCAGCTACAAGTGTCCTTTAAACATTTTTTTATGTAAAATAAATTTTTCATATACATTGTGATATCCACTGGCACTACTCAATATGGACTCACTAAAAGATTCTTTAACGTCCATGGCTGAATTATTTAACAACAAGATGAATGAATTCCAGCAAGAATTGGAGAAAAAAGCATCATCTGCTGTTGTAAGTCAACCGTCTCCCTCTTCTTTAGCGGCGGAGTTCTCTATCTTCAAAACTTTCATCTTGTCAGCACTCAACACATTACAACGTCAAGTCGAATTCCTGGGACGAGAAATTGACCGCCAGGAGATGCACAGAAGACGCAAAATGCTTTTACTGCATGGAGTCCCCGAAACAGAGTCAGAAAACATGACTGCTTTGGTTACGAGCATAGTTACTGAGCATTTGGAATTATCTCAATTTTCTCCTGGAAGCATCAAGTTATCGTATAGACTAGGTCGTCCTTCTGTATCAAAAACCAGACCCATTGCTGTGAAATTTAGTGATGTTGCTATACGAGACAGGGTCTGGTTCGCTAAATCAAAACTCAAAGGCACAGGTTATACTCAATCCGAATTTTTAACGAAAGTACGTCATGACATGTTTCTTGCAGCAAGAAAACGGTTTGGCATCAGTAATTGTTGGACTCGGGACGGTAACATTTATGTAATTGATTCCAATGGATCTCGACATCGAGTGGTTAATCATTGTGATCTTGATAACTTCCCCTGTCCTCCAGCGGCATCGAAATCACCTGCCGAAACCAGTGATATAACTACAGCAAGGTCGTCTAATCAAGCAGTCTCCCAGATCACATTCCGTACAAAAAAACTAGTGAAAAACATAAACAAAAAATAGTTTGACAACACTCTAAAAAACCAAATATTTATGTTTGTTTATTATTGAGTACTAACTGTAATTAGATTTATACCCACATTCACATTTCTCTTTGTTTGTTTTTGTAGCTACGTAATTACAATACTTACATTTTTAGTGTCACATTGGGTCTTACGGAATGAATGATGGGTCTCTAATAATGAAAGAAGTATTATTAAGGTCTCTCTAAATTATGAATAATAAGATCTATCTAAAGTTTTTTTTTTTTTTTGCTGTTTGGGTTTTTTAAATAATTTTATTTGTAACAAATATTTCTCAATGTTGCATTTCGATAGGATAATTATGAATTAAAGTGTAACGATATTGTAATGCAATACTGTTAAAACTAATGTATTTACGTGTAAACAGGATTTGTAATTCTTTCATTAGTTTCATAGTGTTAGGTTTACATAATTTATTTTATTTTATTTCTTACATTCAAAAGCTGGGAGGTATGTACAATAGAATATATATTAAAAATATATATAAATATATTGAATATACAATATTTATAATATTATATAACAACTTATCACTTTTATTTATATTACGTATAAACTTATAGGTAGACGTACATATATAATATTATTATTATTATTATATTTTTTTTTTCTTCCCCTTATATTAATTATATTATCTCAAAAGAGTTGTTAGCATTATAATGTCTTCTAATGATAGTTTAGATGAAGAATGTTTCTCTTCGCTTCTTTCCTCGTCTGCTGAAATAAGTAGTGATGATAGTTTCCATAGCATGCCCTTAAGTGATAATCTAATATCACAATTATCAGATGTTTTGAAGAATTTCAATGTAGTTCACATAAATGCGCAAAGTATTCCTGCACATTTTCCTGATTTTCTATCTACCTTTGAAAATAAAAACATCCACGCTATATTAATTTCTGAGTCGTGGCTGAAGCCTTGTTTGCCATCGGTATGTTATTCTCTTCCGGGATATCAATTAATTCGCAATGATCGCATTGGGAGGACGGGTGGAGGAGTTGCTATTTATCTTCGCTCCCACATACCTAGCACTGTCTTAGATATATCACAAGCCCAAGGGAGTTCTGGCGCAGAGCACTTGTTTTTGGAGGTATGTCTCTCAAACATAAAAGTGCTCCTGGGCGTGTTTTATAGCCCGTCCCTTACAGTAGATTATTTTTCCTCTTTTGAAAATCTTTTACATAAATACTCGCCATCTTATAGTCATACTGTAATTATGGGGGACTTTAATACCTGCCTCCTCAAGCGTAACCACCGATCATTCCGTCTTCACAATGTGATTTCTGCTGCGAATTTGCATATCCTTCCGTTGAAGGCTACCCACACTTTTCCTAATTGTATTCCATCTCTTCTAGATATCATTATAGTTTCTTCTACAAACCATGTTGAAAAATATGGTCAATGCGCTGCTACTGCCTTTTCTTATCACGACCTTCTCTTTTTGTCTTACAAAATTAAACCCCCTAAAGCTAAATCAAGAATTCTTCTGCAACGCAATTTTAGGAGTATGGACATAGATAGTCTGCGGCAAGATGCAGCAAACACAGACTGGGCTGCATGTCTTGATGTCGCTTCTGTTAATGAACAAGTAGCTGCTTTTAATACAATTTTGACTGGACTTTATGATAAACATGCGCCTATTAGACCTGTCAGACTAAAATATTTACCTGCCCCATGGCTCACATCGGAATTGAGAGCTTTACAAGGAAAAAAAAATAATGCGAAAGCAAAATATCGACGTAATCCTTCTGATGAAAATCGAGAGAATTATAAAAAGATACGGAATCATTGCAACAGGATGTGTAGAGATCAGCAAAGACGCCATATCTATAAATCTGTAGTCGAGGAAAAAGACTCTGGTCGAGTTTGGAAATTCCTCAAGTCACTTGGAGTTGGTAAAGCAAATCATGACATAGATTCTAAAAACATAGATTTAAATCTGCTGAATCAGAATTTCTCCTCATCTGTTCCCATAAATGGGATGATTAAATTAAATACATTAGATCGACTTTCGGCTTTACCTACTCCAGACATCCCTACATTTCATTTTAATCAATTCACTGTAAGTGATGTTAAGAGAAGTGTTCTTGCTATTAACTCTGATGCCGTCGGTAGTGACTCTATTAGTCGTAAAATGGTCGTTCCTATTTTAGATTTAGTACTTCCTTCTATTACTGCTATCCTAAACAATTCTATCCGCACCGCTACTTTTCCTAGTTCCTGGAAAGACGCTATAGTAACTCCTTTACCTAAAAAACTTCATCCTTCTTGTTACTCGGACTATCGTCCTATTTCGATCCTCCCTTTTTTATCCAAAGTGCTGGAGCGTCTGGTGCAACAACAGTTAAGTCTTTTTCTTACACGCAATAATCTCTTTAATGATTTTCAATCTGGTTTTCGAAACGGCCATAGTACGACTACTGCTTTAGTGAAGGTAACTGACGATATCCGATTCGCCATGAATAAGCAACAAGTAACTGTATTGACGTTGTTAGATTTCAGCAATGCTTTCAGTTCCGTGGACTTTGATATTTTGCTAAGTTTTTTGACTTCTCTTAACATATCTCCTGAGGTGATTGATTGGTTTCATTCATACTTGCATGGGCGTCGGCAAAGAGTACGAATTCAGGACACTTTTTCTGATTGGTCTCTTATTAAAGCCGGTGTACCGCAAGGTGGTGTGCTGTCTCCACTCTTATTTTCTATTTTCATTAATTCTATCAGTCAACACATCTCTTCCTTCTACCACCTGTATGCTGATGATCTCCAAATCTACTTGCACTCATCAATAGTTGATCTCTCTAAAGCTATCACTTTAATAAATAAAGATCTGTCAAATATCATGACATGGTGTAATTCTGTTGGTTTGCTTATAAATCCTGAAAAATCGCAGGTGATAATAATTGGAAGTTCGAAGCAAATCTCCAAAATTACCATGTCAGATCTACCTCCTGTGTCCCTTAACGGTGTTGTCATTCCATATAAAGACAAAGTTAAAAACTTAGGGATCATCATGGATCAACATTTGTCATGGGGACCACAAATCTCTGAGGTGAGCAGGAAAATTTTTGCAGCTGCTAGCTCTCTCCGTAGGTTGCGCAATTTCCTTCCAGTTGCTACTAAAATTGCGTTAGCACAGACACTCCTCCTACCGATTCTTGATTACGCTGACATTTGCTATCTCGATATTACTGAGGAGCAATTGAATACACTTGAGCGTCTTCAAAATTTCTGTATTCGGTTCATATTTGGACTCCGTAAGTATGACCACATCTCCGAATTTCGCAATAAAATCAAGTGGCTCCCAATCCGACTTCGCAGGAATACTCATATTCTTTCTCTCTTATATGGCATTCTTTTTAATCCCGCTACACCTTCTTACCTTAAAGAGCGTTTTCAATTTCGTTTTGAGACTTCTCACCGTTCACTTCGTCCAAGTGAAAGACTTACCCTTAAAATACCTACGCATTCATCGTGTTTCTATGGTAATTCTTTTTCTGTAAAAGGTGTCCTGCTATGGAATTCACTACCGCTTTCTATAAGATATGCACAGTCTCTTTTCGTATTTAAAGAAAATTTGAAAAGACATTATTTAATGGGTTAGCAGCTATTTTTGTCTATTTTTGTATATTCTACTGACTATATGTACTCAATATTATTTATTTTTACAGCTTATTTTTTATTTATTTTTTATATGTATACTATTTTTTACATTTATATTTTTATATGTATACGTACACCCCCTTTTTGTGATTTTTACCTGGTCCTTTAATCATGGGTTGCCTGGAAGAAATCGCTCTTTAGCGATAAGGCCGCCCATTGTATATCTTAATCATATTTATAAAAAATGTTTCATGTTCTAACTGTTTTTCTTTTGTATGGATTATGGTGTACAATAAAGTATATTTCTATTCTATTCTATTCTATTCTGTTAACATTTTTCTGATATTTATATATTTCAAGAATGGTGTACCTAAAAGAAAAATCGATTAATTGGGCTTAAGAAATAAATTAAGAATTAGGTCCTCCGTTTCGATTTCATGTCTTCTTAGTATTTCCTTTTACCATTGAATGTACAAGACATTATGATAGAGACTTTTTTCTTTCTCTCTGGACATAATGGATTCCTGATTGTCTATGAGGTGTATTAAACAAGCAGTGCCTGTTAAATAGACGCCTCACGATCTCTATTGAGCAAGCATATATAATACCTAATACAGTTTCCTTCTGTTTATGACGTCATAAACAAAAGTATAATGTAAGAATTATGTAAATACGTAGACATCATCTCTGTTATTTTCGCATCGAAGCATTTGAGTGACTACTTGGAGTGTCTGTATGTTAAGTTCCTTAATCGTTTATTCGATTCTGCGTTTTCTATTTAATTTATAACTCTCTTCATGACTGTGTACGCAATTGGTAACTAGGGTGCACGCCCTATGAATGGCTTGGCTTGCCTCTTACCTTGTCAATTTACAAACTTCTTCATTAACAGTTTTAAAGCTTTCTCTATAGTGCTATATTTGTATCTGTTGATTATTTCTTATATATTTATATCTGTTTTAATTGAAATTGTATTGTTAATATTAGATTTAGTTGAACTAAAAAATGTATAGAAGCTGGTTAAAGAGGCCATATTGTTTAGCTTTATTATTCAATGGTCTAGATTAAGATGCTAATTAAGTTTTTGCTTGAGTGCAGAGCTGTTCTCAATAGAGGCGTTTCCGTCCAGTGATGGGAATTATGAATAGCTGACCACTAGATTATAGCAGCAGACTTTACTTTATTAATTTTAAAGTTATTAATAGAGCTAAAAAAGGTTTAAGTAATATTTAAAAATAAAAGTTTAGTGATACGACTAAGACATGACATGATTTGTGCAGCAAATAAATAAGTAGAATGTAAATTGTATATTTCATATTCATAACATCATACAGTCATTAATCACATTTTTATGTCACACTTCACTATAAATCTTTTAGGGGTCGGAATTGATGGTGTTAAAGGTTACCATTTGCAAGCTCATTGGAACATTATTAACGTTTTGTCACGAATACTACGTTTATTTTGCATGCCCAGCAACTTTTATAGATCTCCCTACAATTCTTCTCTTTCTAAACCGATGGTCATTCACTATTGGACAGATCTCTAAGCACGATCTTGACCCGCCTTGACTATCATAGATTATTCATATTGCCTTATTATAAGGGTCCTGTTTTATATACGTCCAAATTGAAATTGATTCGATGAATTGGGTTGCGGCGACAACCTTTTTTGAGGTTACCTATGTACTTGATAGAAGTCTACCAATAATTCGTATAGGTCGTTCGTATTGCGTATACCATATGTCACGTAAATACGTATGAAAGATATCTTTACCCAGCTTTTAACCCACGGGATCATAGTATTTAAACGTGGAACGCTCTTTTTAGTTGGACGTAAAGTGTTTGAAATTACAAAGTTTTCATTCAGTAAATGTTATTTACTTAGACATTGATCTCATCCTCGTGCTATTATCCCACTCTAAGTGGAGTCGGCACAACATGTTACCCATGTTATCATATGATTTGCTACATATTTTACGACCGGCCGCCTGCCTGACATCAACTTACCTTAGTCGTATTTTACAACACCTCGGTAACAAAGAGGGTGTTCTATTTTACTCAACCAGATATCACACGGTGGGTCAACTTAACTTATTCGCCATTTACGACACCTCGGTAAGAAATGATTGATGAAATGATGATGATGTTTTATACTCGTATCCCCATATCTCGAAAACTTTTAATACGAGGTGTGTTCAAAAAGTATCGCGAATTTTGTGTATTTTCAAAAACTATTTATTTATTCGTGAATATTTATTTTTTCCCCTTCAAAGTAGTCCCCCAGGAATATTATACACTTGTGCCAATGGGTTTTCCAATCTTCGAAGCACTTCAAAAAATCATTATTTTGTATCTTGTTCAGCTCCTCCTTCGATGCCGTCTTTATCTCGTCAGTCGTGGTGTAGCGTCGTCCTTTCATGAGCCTTTTCAGTTTCGGGAACAAGAAAAAGTCACAGGGAGCCAGATCTGGGGAATAAGGTGGCTGCGGTATCATTAGTGTGTTGTTTTTGGCCAAGAAGTCGCGTACAAGCAGCGATGTGTGGGCAGGGGCGTTATCGTGGTCCATTTTTTTGAATAAGTAAAAATCGAAGACGTACCAAAACACGAGCAAGCAAAGCAGCTGTCAACAATTAACTGAAAATTCAAAATGGCCAAACTTGTCAGCATAAGTGAGGGACAAATGTACCAACATAACGCCACAAAAAAAACGAAATTCGAATATACGTAACCCGAGAAAATTCAAAATTCGCGATACTTTTTGAACACACCTCGTATATATTGAGAATTTAATGCATAAAACTTTAGAAACCTATGAAATAGTCTATCAATTCTATGAGTTGCAAATACATGCAATTCAATACCTTGCACAATCAGGTCATCTTTCTGTGTATTGTTACAATGCAATCTGATTCAGCTGCTAGAACGGCAAAAATCGTTTTTGTTGATCAATTAATCTTTCTTTGGGTATCTATTTTCATTAGTTGTATTTGTAAATTATTTTTCATTGGATGAAAATGTATGTAAGACGTCGTGTGGTAACCGGCTGAATAGAATAGTACCACCCTTATTTCTTACCGAGTTGTCGTAAATGGCAAGTAAATCGACCCGCCGTGTGGTATCCGTCTGAGTAGTATAGACCAACCTCATTTTTTACCGAGGTGTCGTCAAAGGCAACTAAGATAAGTTGACCCACCGTGTGGTATCCGGTTTAGTAGAATAGACCACCCTCTTTCTTACGGAGGTGTCATAAAATACGACTAAGTTAGGTTGATGTCAGGCAGGCGGTCAATCGTAAAATACAAAGCCAAATCATGTGACATGTTTATAACATGCTGTGCCGACCTCACTTAGACCAAGATAAAGGCAAGATGATATTTATATATGTCCAAATTAAAATATTTTATTTCTCAGCTTAAAAATATCGACATACAAATAACTAAAATCAGGAAGAGAAAGGCGTAAATATAATAAAGGAAGAGAAATGTGACCTGAGATAGGATGCAACAAAGGACTCTGCAGCTTTAGGTTAACGCAACAGGTCGTAAATGCTGCGGTCGCCGCTGAAATTACATAGCATTGTTTCCATAATACGTAACCTAATAGTTTTAGGTTAGAAGGGTCGCGGTTCGCCAAAGGACCATATCGACTAAATAATATTGCAAGCTATCGTCGTGAATCTAGTGTGCTTAGAAACAAAGCCGCTACAGAGTGTCTTACCGGCTTTCTATAAGTGGAAGGGTATGAGCCGTCGTGAGTTATCGACGATAACAAGACAATTCAAATCTAGTATAACTAAAATAAATTACAACTACAACAGTTAAACGAAAATTAAAACCGTTGAACAAGCAGGACTTTTGGTGACCGCCTAATGTAGTTAAGAATTTATGTTCTCATGTAACTGGCCATTGGCTTTTTTTAGATTGATATAAACCTAATTCTAATGTACAAGACCTTATAAGACAATGCTAATGTCTTGTACATTAGAATTGTCTTGTTATCAATAATTTAATATACATTTTTTATTCAAAGAATTTAAAATATATTACACAAAAGTACTGGAATTCAAATCATTTTTATTTAAAACTAGCTGTGCCAGCAGCTTCGCTGCTTCGCTGAAATGAAATTTTGAAAATAAAAGTGTTTATTGACTTAATTGTAAGAGATTTTTTAATAAGTTTCATCGTTTACTTATCGCACGCAAGGAAAGCTTTAAATTTGCTCTTCTCCTATTCATCTTAGCGAGCTGTTATATAGCCTATAGCCTTCCTTGATAAATGGACTATCTTACACGAAAGAATTTTTCAAATCGGTCTAGTAGTTCCTGATATTAGCGCGTTAAAACAAATAAGCTCTAAAGCTTTATACTATAGAATAGATAAATTAAATATCTGAAAATTTCCAATGTCGCCATAAATCTATTAAATAAATTTATATTAAACATAAAAATATTAAAGCAAATGTAGAGAGATTTAACTGATATTCGAAGCCGCAAACTTTCAAGTAAAAAAGTACATTTCTAACAACTATGATACTATAATATATTTGTACTTGTAATATTTGAGCCCTAATTTTTTATGTTTTTATTATTCTCTAGTGCTTATTTTTAAGTTTTTAATTGTAACTAAGAATGATGTGATCGTATAATTAGTACTGCATAATTAATATAAAACCATATAGGATATTTGTTGGATTCTTTAATGTCATGCTGTTGGAGATCCGAATAAATAAATAATATCATTATGGTTTACCATAAATATGTTCTTTTATTAAAACTTGGTAATAGACACAGCGTACACAAAGGTACAATGTGTCTGCAATTGCCTTTTTTTCATTCTCTTTTAATCAAGTACGGTGGCGTAAAAAGAAAACATCACAAGAAATTTCGTCAAGCGATACCACCACGACTTGTTTGCTTTTGCTTGTCTGACCTAAATTTCCAAGTTGATAATGAAAAGCTCCGTCGTCTCACAGTAATTTCACTCGGGCCGTCGCCGGGGACCATTCGTTACTTTCTGTAATCACTGTGCACTGAATATATTACCTACGTATATCGCGCGCCGGTTTGCAATGTGGTCACGTAACTGTTTTGTCACTGAAAATTCTATTCCGCAGCTAAGTCGCCGCATATTAAATTCTGAAGTTACTTATGAAAAATATTTCCGTAGTTATGATATACTTTAAAAAAATATTTAATTTAATTTACCAATTAGTAACTAAAAAAGGTAGATTTGATAGCCCATTGCTGAGAATAGGCCTCTTCTCACCGTTTTTGGAGAGAAGGATTGGAGCTAAGACCTACCACGCTGCTCCGGTGCGGATTGGTAGGTTACACATATCTCGAGGATTCTCTAGAGATATACATTTTTCCTCACGATGTTTTCCTTCACCGAAAAGCGTGTGATAAATTGCAATTATCAATTAGACACATAAGTTATAGCAGAAAAACTCAATGGTGTCTGCCCGAGTTTGAACCCGTAACCTCGTCGAAAGAGTTGCACGTTGTTACCGCTGGACTACAACAGCATATCTTATAGCATAGCATATTATGCTTAACTTCCATAATAAGCATTAATTGCGGTGTGGTATCCGGCTAAGTAGAATAGACTACCTTCACTTCTTACCGAGGTGTCGTAAAAGGCGACTAAGGTAAGTTGAGATCAGGCAGGCGACCGGTCGTAAAAAATTAGCTAAATCATGTAACGACATGACCGATTACACTTAGAGTTGGGGCACAACATGTTATAACTCATGTGTGGTCTATACTACTCAGACGGATACCACACATCGGGAAACTTAATTCAACAAAAGAAATAGTAATAATATTCGTATAATCACGTAATTGCAACCCAATATAGTTACGAAATGAAACAGTCTTAAGGAGCTTTGTTGAACATTTCGTTTGAGCGTCGCTAAAGAATTTAATTTGCGATGAAGCATTTCAAAGTCAATCAAATTAAACGAAGGTATTCCTTACGAACTTGATTACTTAACAAAAGGTTTATTCGCTAAATCTTAAAAGGTATTTTTTTAAATTACCGCTTTGTCTCGCATTCATTTCATGGTAAGTGATAGTATATCCGATAGATTAAAGTAGAAAGTAGTAGATTCTTTACATAGTTTACAGGATCGCATGCCGTGTGGTGTCCGGCTGAGTAGAATAGACCAACCTCATTTCTTACCGAGGGGTCATAAAAGGCGACTAAGGTAAGTTAACCCACCGTGTGGTATCCGGCTGAGTAGAATAGACGACCCTCATTTCTTACCGAGGTGTCGTAGAAGGCGACTAACGTAAGTTGACACACCGTGTGGTATCCGGTTGAGTAGTACCTATAGACCACACTCTTTCTTACCGACTTGTTTTGATGGTGTATTCTACTCAACCGGATACCAATCCGGTTGAGTAGAATACACCACCCTCATTCTTATCGAGGTGTCGTAAAATACGAATAAGGTAATTTGAATTTAGGAACGTGGCCGCTCGTAAAAACATAGCCGAATCGTGTCAAAAAATGTTTATAATATTTGAGCTTACCCCACTTAGAGTGGGATAAGGGTAGGAGGATGATGTAATCTTTATAGGCTAAAGGTTGAACCAGTGCTTATATGCTTCTACGTTCTTAAATTGTTTGCCAGAAATTTTGTAAGGACAAAAACGAGCAATCTCAGAAACAGTCTCAGGTTGTTTGCCGCTTTACTCAGGTTGAGAATAAAAACTTAATTATTCGCATACATTGTATATAAAATGAAATTTCTATCCGCCTGGACGCGTTAGCTTGCGTGACTGTCTGTCTATGTACACTTCCTTTTCGAAGATTTCTTAAAAAAATACCAATGTCTCACAACTCATGTTTAATTTCTCTTACGATTCTGTTTTTGATTAATCCGATTACAGTTTTTTTTAAACACGAATAACTATCTTCAGCAACGAAATAAATGACTGTTTTCCAGCTTGTTAATAACATGGCAATATTTTAAAATTTATTAAACATTTGTTAGTGTTTTTATGAATGACTGCTTCGTTTTATTTTACCACACAATTGGTGATAAAGTATATTATGTTAAAAACTTAAAAAAACAATTCAAACTAACAATCATCAAAACATCTGTCAAGAATAAATGCTCAAAAACATTATAAATCAATCAATCAATTAATAACTATTTTTAAAAAGGAATAACACAGCTATAACTTAATCTATACTAATATATAAAGCTGAAGAGTTTGTATGTTTGATTGTTTGAACGCGCTAATTTCAGGAACTACTGGGCCGATTTGAAAAATTCTTTGAGTGTAAGATAGTCAATTTATAGACGTATTATATAGACATATAATACGCTAAGATGAATAGGAGAGGAGCAGCAATAAAAATCATTGCGAAATGGACAAATTTAAAACTTTCCTTGCGCGCGTTAAGTAAACGGTGAAAGTTATTCAAAATCCCTTAAAATTAACTCGCGCACTGATTTTCACGCGGACAAAGCTGCTGTCGTAGCTAATATATTATAAATTAAATTTATAATTTAAAAAAAGAAAACCACTAAAAATTAAGAAAACGAGACCGATTTAAATGCAATTATGTCCATCAATATTATGTACACCAATATAAAAGAAACAGTGGCAATCAATAAATGTTATTGGCGATTCGGACTTCTTGAGCGTGACAGTGATTGATAGCAAAAACGACCGGCAAGAGTTGCCCGTCAGAATTTGCATTTATAAAGAGAATCGTATACCTTACGTAGAGTTATTATACAGGCTTGTAAGTGGCAATGGAATAAATAATGAGAAGAAGATGACATTCGTATACTACATCTTTGTCTAATCACACAAAAAAAGCGAGACAAATAGATCACTTTGCCATTACAGCAGTTTACAAATACTGTTAAAGAGAGGCTGATACAGAAAGCCTACTATACCATTGATGATTATTTAGATGATGAGAATGTGTGGATTTAGCTATTCTTCAAATCTGTACAAGAAAGTAATGACTTAATGTAACCATGTAAGAATTATATTTTTAAAAGAGCAACCGCCGAGTTTCTTGCCGGCTCTGCAGCAGTAAAGTTGACGATTCAAAAGCACTTGTTTATAAGTTATTCACATTTCATTTCAGTTTTCAATATATCCCATTTTAAGCTCTGTTCCCTACTCTTAGTATAACTCCATGGTTGTAATATGCCATAAGAGTTACATCTTATCGATTGACAACGTCCAACTTCCCCTCGAAGAAAATTCTATTTTCAAAAATTAAAAAAAGTATAAGAGGGTCATAAATTTAATTGAACATAAAAGTAGTTGAATATACAACCGTAATGTGCTATTTACCTAAACGTTCCGGAAGAGTTGCACTACGTTTTAGTAAAAACCGTACAAAAATCTTTTAAGTACATTGTGAAAAAATCGATCACATACAGATAGATATCTTTTTGGGACTTTCTTTTATAATAAGTATAGATATATTGAAAATACACTTTAACCTAAAAAGCTATACGAATCAAATAAGCTCGTATATTAACCGTATTAATGTAATTCAACAAAGCTATTTTTTCCAGACATGCCAATTTGCAAATGGAAAAGAAATACAGTAATGTCCATTCCCACAGCAAGGGCATTGTAGTCGTGATATTAAATATGGCGGCTAAATTAATAATAAGGAATTAAGGACTCAGCTGATCTCCAGGGAGAGAGACCGTATGAGGTGCGGGGCGGGTTTTAAGTGCAATCGCCCAGTCGCCTGCCTCGCGTTACTCGTGTTAGACGGACCGTTGTCTTACCGCGCCTTTTACCGATATTCGTGTCACAATCTGTGAACGCCAGACATTGGATTGAAACTGTGTGCAGTGTTACTGGAAAACAAAGCATTTGTGCTGTTATTTAATAACGCATCGTCTACACAGAACGGTGTCACAGCACGTGAGTTTTTTTTTTTGTGTTTGTGATTCTCGAAAGTTTTTATCTTACTCATAAATATTCTGTCACTAGCAAAAGATGTAAACATGTGACGGATCACAAAGTGGTTTAAATTTTAATAAAAATCATCATCCTCCTGCCCTTATCCCACTCTAAGTAGGGTTGGCACAACATGTTATCATGTTGTCACATGATTTTACGAGTGGCCGTCTGCCTGACGTCAACTTACCTAAGTCGTATTTTTCGACACCTCGGTAAGAAAGAGGGTGGTATATTCTACTAAACCGAATACCACACGGTGGGTCATCTTACCTTAGTCGCCTTTTACGACACCTCGGTAAGAAATGAGGGTGGTACTATTATTCAGCCGGATACCACACGGCGTAAATTTTAATAAAAAATCAAGATATATTTTTCGTTTTTGGGGCACGATGTTTTGTCGTGTATTGATTCATACCCCCTAATAAAATTCACGCATTGAGAAGTGCCTCGTTTCATCCTGTTATAGGAAGGGAAGCTAACGCCTGGGGGCCAAACCGGGACTCGATCTGCGAAATGTAATTTGAAAATACATTAACTTACCGAGGCTGATTTTAGTACTAATATTGCATCTTCCCACTGAATGAATATTATAACTAATGTTTCAATTATTCCATTTTATTAATTTGGCTGGCCCGTTAGCAGAGTTAGTAGTGACCCTTCAGCTCCGCGGGTTGCGGCTTCGATTCCCACCGACGGCCAACATTTTCTTTAAACAGTTTGTTGGTTCTTCGACCGTGTGTGTGACTCATCATCACACTCCTGCCGTTATCACACTCTAAGTGGGGTCGGCACAACATATTTCAAACATGTTGTCAGATTATTTGGCTATGTATTTTACGACTGGCCGCCTGCCTAACGTCAACTTACCTTCATCGTATTTTACGACAATATTAAAAATATTTATTACTATTTTAATACATAAAAGTTAAGATAATTTTTTTACTAAATTTTACTCAAGATAAATTGGTGTATTAATTTCCCTTTTTTAGAAGACTACGGCTAATAACGTTTTTACGTTATACGTTTTTGTTATCCGTACATATTTGTTTTTATTTTTCAATAATAATATAGATTGATCGGCCTAATATTTTTTTGCTAAAGTTTTTGTTTATTGCTTCAGTAAAAAAGATCAATAAAGATAGAAGAAATATTTAAAGTTCACTTTATTAAATAAAATTTCAAAGGTGTTGGTTTGTATATGTTACTCAAAATCGGCTACAAAGAATATAAGTAATGTATTCTCAAGCATGTATTGAATCTAGCTGAATTCATAATGGGAGATATCCAACAACGAAATATTGAAGTTGTTATTTATTTTAACGTGTTTTTAATAATATAATAATGACAATTACCAAAAAACAAAAGGTCATTGTCCGTAAGCAATTAGCATTTTGATTGTTATCAGTAATAATTGTCTTTTTAATTACATTAAGGGTTTTCGGGTCCGAACGCCGGGTGGTAATTAGTTATCTAAAAAAAATTAATGTTCAATTGATATTTACCGTTCATACGCTTTTTGCTTTAGGAAATTTCTCGAATATATGTAACCAAATAATACGCCCTGTGGTATCCGGCTAAGTAGAATAGATCACCCTCATTTCTTACCGAGGTATCGTAAAAGGTGACTAAGGTAAGTAGACCCGCTGTGTGGTATCCGTCTGAGTGGAATAGACCACCCTCATTTGTTACCGAGGTGTCGTAAAAGGCGACCAAGGTAAGTTGACCCACCGTGTGGTATCCGGTTAAGTAGAATATACCATCCTCTTTTTTATCGAGGTGTCGTAAAATACGACTATGGTAAATTGATGTCAGGCAGGATTTGAATTATATCCTATAAGAATGATGTACTTTATGGGACATATTACCAGTTCTAGTGTAAGTACAGTAAGGTTGATACTCAAAGTCACTTACATCTGCTTGTAAGGTAATAATGACAGTATGATACTCATGACGATCGCATTCGCGGCGAGTTCACAAGTCCATTGTTTTCCAACCTAAACAATACAGATGCTCTATCTACTGGTTTAGCCTACAATATCTCTTTGAATATATTTCTCGCATGATTGTGTACTTTACATGCTTTCTCTGTATTTATACAGGATTTGATTCTGTTAAAGCCAACTTCATATTTTGATTGTCATTTCTTCAAGTCGCGTTTATACTTATTTATAAACAAAGTCCCCAAACTTTGTTCGTATGTGATCAATTTTCTCTAAATGGAATTTTGTACGATTTTTGATACTTTAGGAAAGTTTAGGTTAATAGTACATTACCGTTTTATGTAAATTATATCATTTATTTATTGTTCAATTAGGAAATTATTAGTAAGGTCTCTAATGAGCAAATTAGCAGTCCATAATAAGCATAAAAATGATAAGAGTTAATTAGGAAAGAAATTATGATCTTAGTTGATAATATTACAACCATTTCTTGCTCTCTTAAGCTGTGATAGTCCAGCGGTTTGGCCGTGCGACTCTGTAGAGACGATCTTAGGTTCAAACCCCGAGCACGCACTAATGAGTTTTTCTATTAAAACTTGTGTCTAATTGATAATTGCAATTTATCACACGCTTTCCGGTAAAGGAAAACATCGTGAGGAAACCTGCATATCTCTAGAGAATTTTGGGGATATGTGTATACTACCAATTCACCCGCGTACGCCGCTTGAACCAGCAGATATTAAAATACTAAAGAATTACAGATTTACAAAAAAAAGTTCGCGATAGCATGTCTCTTATGGGTAATTCACAATAACTACTTTTATGTTTAAATATTTCAATTATGAATATTACGTTATTTTCGAGACTGTTTTTCTTGTGTTCAGTATTAATCAATATAGATCAAAATTGTAACACCATATTTATCAAATTGTATTAAAATGTTTAGATTTCCACACAGGCGAAGCCGCAGGCAGCTATTTGAACATAAATTAAGAAAAGTAATGAAAACTTATTTCCCAGATCTTGTACCGTAAACACATGGCAAAGATGATATGTTTAAACCGTTTGGTCATCACGGCAAATCAAATATATGTAGAAATGACTGCGATTAATGAGTTTACAATAACAAATTAAAATGGTTCAAAGGTTAATTACTCTTTGTGAAGTTAAAGATTAAAAATGCCGGCTAACGATAACTTTTAGCCCGTCTTGATAAAATGACTAAAAACACAATAATAATTATTATTATCTCTACATGCACATTTTTTTCTAGAATAATATTTCGAACATTTAACGTAATCGGTATAAATAGTATTTCATGACTTAGTTAGAGATACAATGATCCGGTTGAGTAGAATAGACCACCCTCATTTCTTACCGAGGTATCGTAAAAGGCGACTAAGGTAAGTTGACCCACCGTGTGGTATCCGGTTTAGTAGAATAGACAACCCTCCTTCTTACCGTGATGTCGTAAAATACTACTAAGGTAAGTTGACGTCAGGCAGGCGGCCGGTCGTAAAAACGCAGCCAAATCATGTTACAACATGTTTATAACATGTTGTGTTCCACTTAGAGTGGAATAAGGGCAGGAAGATGATGATGATATACTTATTATAAAACTAAGTCCCCAAAAGCTCTGTCTGTATTTAATTGATTTTCTCAAAATCAAATGAACGGATTTTTGTACGTTTTTACTAAAACATAGCAAAATTTTAGTTCAGGTTAATAGTACATTACGATTTTTTGAAAAATGTGTTAAAGAGGTCGCGCTGTTGTAAAAAAACTTGCCTACTGGGAGCTTTAGTCGTGTGCGTCGCGTAAACCAATTGAGATACATCAAAGTAATGTACTATCAAATTGTAAATCTACAAAAATACTACAAAAAAGGTCTGTGACAGCGTGTCTCTATTTCGTATGTTTAAATCACAATAACTACTTTTATGTTTACAAGATTTCAATTTGAGGACAATTTAACACATAGATAATTTATAGAATTAGGCGTTACTTTGCGGAGGTCCATAACACAAAACTAATGATAATATTATTTTGATATAATCCGCGATAACCGGATTATATCGGATTTATCGCGGATTATATTTAAATAATATTCTCATTAGTTTTGACACAGATTTTAATTTTTAGATTAATTTGCATTGCGGCCCCTGTAAATCCAAATTTTATACCTTTAGATCAGCAGACCCCAAGTTAAGCGCAAGTCCTATTCTAATGACCACAATATACCGTTATCCATTGTTATGTCTATTCACATACATTATACACTCGAAGCGTGCGAAGATTTAGCTCGTGACATATTTATGAATTGTGTTTTGCCTATAAAATAATAGACTATTATCAGACAGACTGCCAGACGATAGAAAATAACAGGTTTTAAGAACAGTCAAAGCACGCACACCGATATGTGCCGTCGCGTCATTACATACATTATACTAGTTTGCCGTGTTGTATGCCGATTGAGTAGAATAGATCACCCCCAGTTCTTACCGAGGTGTCGTAAAAGGCGTCTAAGGTAAGTTTACCCACTCTGTGGTATCCGATTGAGCAGAATAGACGACCTCTTTCTTACCGAGGTGTCTTAAAAGGCGACTAAGGTAAGTTGACCCACTGTGTGGTATTTGGTTAATTAAAATAGACCACCTTCTTTCTTACTGAGGTGTCTTAAAAGGCGTCTAAGGAAAGTCGACGCCAGGCAGGCGGCCGGTCGTAAAATACGTAGCCAAATCATTTGACAAAATGTTTATAACATGTTATGCCAACCCCACTTAGAGTTGGATAACGAAGATTTTGAGCTTATTGAGAACAAAGAGGCGCGAAGTGCGACTTTGTTGTATAATATATTCGAAATATAAAAATAAAGGTAGCAAAAAAAGAATATATAGGTAAAATATATTTTGTATAAACGTCAAAATTACTTTCCACGTTTATTGAACACGTTTACACCGTAAACCTACCTAACCATTTTGATTAAAAATTGATAGAGGGATAGGTTCAAATATTGAGACGGACATAGAATACATAATAGATAAGTTGATACGAAGAAATCATCGAATCCCTTGAACTAGAATACTATTGAATTTTGTATGTAACTTTTGGTGCTATTCTAAATTCAGATACTAAATGTTCATATTAAATTGACGTTAGTGTTGTATTGTCATCGAGATTCAAAATCGATTCCCTTGGATCGCTTAAATAAGAAGTACTAGTAATAAGTGGGTAACCGAGCCTTGCTCGGTAATTTTTAAAATGACGTAAAAAAAACAGAAAAAATTGAAAAGAAAAATTAAAAAATAATAGGGCGGGTGGGGCTCGATCCTAGGTATTTTTATCTCTCTAGACCGCCCGCTCCCCAAATGAACCAACATGATACAAAAGTAATAATAAAATTATTTTGCTATAATCCGCGATGAAGTAAAATAGAAAATATATATAATGCTAAATGTAGAGTGGACAATCGGTTATCATACCTGATACATGCAGGATTCGTAAAAACACATGAACAAACCTCCACCACCGCCACCACGATACACAAGCACTATATACGTTCACTATGACAAACTCAACAATCGTTTCGCCCCGCAACCGAAGCATCATCAGGAGATAGACTCTAAATAGTAGTAATAACTCTAAATAATAGACTAAAAAAAATTTAGAGCCCGAAAACAAAGATAAAAAAACGACACTTTTTTATAATAAAACTTATCTAGATCGATTTTTCTCCCCCAAACCCCTACATGCTGCAGGAAAATCGTTGGAGCCGTTTCCGAGATTCTGAAAATATATAAACATACATACAAGATTAACTCATTTAAATATTAAAGATATTTTAGTGCGAAATATTTATTTTCTTACAAAGGAATGCGTCTAGGTAAAATACCTAGACATTTTAAAAGTCTGAAGCAACTCATTGTTGCTACTACATTCTAAACTACGCACTCAGCGCGAGAGGAAACAACGAAACACACCCTTTGACATGTATACAGATCCAGACAAGCACCTAAGTGCTTATTAAATTTTAGCCCTTATGACCTAGGTATCAAAGGTTACGTTACACGCTTATTTGTATAAGTGCACTGTCTAACACCTTTGTAGTTTCTGTAAGTGACTTCAAGGGTTGCATTGTCGCGACTTACGTCTACGCTATAGATTTCATACATATCCTCCTGCCCTTATCCCACTATAAGTGGGGTCGTCACAGCATGTTATAAAAGTGCCGTAACATGATTTAGCTGCGTTATTTCGACCGTCCGCCTGCCTGACGTCAACTTACCTTACTCTTATTTCACAACACCTCGGTAAAAAGGAAGGTGGTCTATTCTACTAAACCGGATACCACACGGTGGGTCAACTTACCTTAGTCGCCTTTTACGACACCTCGGTAAGAAATGAGGGTAGTCTATTCTACTTAGCCGAATAACACACGGCGGGTCGACTTAGCTTAGTCGCCTTTTACGACACCTCGGTAAGAAATGAGGGTGGTACTATTCTACTTAGCCGGATACGACACGGCTATACGCTATAGATTTCATATCTTGATTTTTTTTCTATATCTATACTAATATATAAAGTTAAAGAGTTTGATTGTTTGAACGCGCTAATAACAAAACTACTAGGCGGGTTTGAAAAATATTTGTATGTAAGATAGGCCATTTATCGAGGTACGATGTAGACTATATAACATCAAGCTTAGATGAATAGGGAAACAGCCATAATTGATATGGAAAAACTTTTGTCGGTTTGTTGTGAGATACATATAAAAGGAATAGCGCCAAAGTTGACAAATGATAGGAGAGAATAGAAAAGAAAAATATTTTGTGCCGACCCTACTTAGAGTGGGATATAGACAGCTATTGCTGACTCTTCTCGTTAGGAATAGCTTTCCGAACCAGCAGTATATTACTATTCAAAAACACTTATTTACTAATTTACTTGAAAAAAGAATATTTTTAATTTGAATTAATGTGTTTAATTTTAGTGAACATAGATTAAGTTATTTTATTTTTACGGCGTTTTTAAAATATACTAAATTGTATAAAACAGTTCGCACAAAAAAGCTATTATGATCAAAGCTCTCCTTGACAAAGATCAACCGAATATCTGTTTGTCCTTTTAAGGATTGGCATTCGCAAAAAACCTAATTTTAATTTTCGAGCCTTACAATAAGTGGCTCTGTCCGCTGACAAGTTAACCCCTACAAGACCTTCAAGAAGTTAATCTAGGGTTACCGCCTCACTTGCAAAGCAATATCCCATATTTCCTCGTCTTATTTTCTCCCTTTTTTTATGTTCTAGTTATTTATTACTTTACCTTTGATATTTTTCTGATTTTGCAATTGCGCGCCTTAAATTTTACTCATTGTACCCATTATTTCGTTCGCAACAAATTAAGCGTTCTTCCAGAAGGTTTATTGTTATAGTAAAGTGTTTTATGTCAATTGTGTTAAAGAGCTCGCGTGATTGTAAAGGAACTCGTCTGCTAGGAGCTTTAGGGCCTGTTTCACAAGTTACTGATAAAGTGTCGGATGTTTAACCGACAAATAACTAAGTAGCAGATAAATGTCTCTAGAAAGAGACTCTAAAAAGTGAAAAATTTGAATAAAATAAAATCGCGGTCATTTTGAAATAGGTATTTGCTATCCAGCAGATAAACAAAATAACAGCCACATTATCTACCTGTTAACTTATGAGGGACTTTAAGTGCTGAATAAGCCTTATTCCGAGATATGTTCCGAATAAGCAAACTGACCGTTTATTGGTAACTTGAGAAAAATGGCCCTTAGTCGCGTGCGCCGCGTAAACCAGCAGATCTACACAAATACTACAAAAAAGTCTGCGACACTATGTCTCTGTTTCTTATGGTGAACTAACAATAACTACTTTTACGTTAAAAATTTTAGACACACTGAATTCCACATGGTCGAAGTCACTGGCACAGCTAGTTATTTATATTTCAATGTTCCCACAGGAAGGGGATACTACTGCGACTAAGAGAAACGTGACCGGATTTAGTAAATAGTTAAAAAAAGTAACAAATAAAACCTGTTATATTTTTCATCTTACTTTAACTAACCTGTCTCTTTATACTCACGCGTAACCCCATTTCGTCGGATTTGTGAGATGCAAAATAAATCGAATCCTTCCCGAATTCAACTCAATCTACGAAGCGTGAAATAAGTTGGGGCTTTAGATAGAAGGGCTCCTTACCAATGGGATGAAAGTTTTTGTATATTCGAACATGTTTGTGAATAATTTCAAATAGGCAGGGAAACGAAATAAAACTGTACATAAAAAATACGTAAATTTTAAGAGGTATATCGACGATTCATAATTTTATTGGCTGATGTTTATTACAATGAACAAATCTTCGTAAATGTATAGAAATTAATTGCGGATGCAATTTGACAACCAAAGGTGACGTAAGAGTAACGTCAATATACGGGATTATTTTAAAGTAATTCATTTATTATAATATCATACATTTAAAAAGCATTTTTAAATTCATTTGTTATTCAAAAGTAATAATAAAATTATTTTGCTAGGTGGAGGTTTGTGCATGTGTTTTTTATGACTCCTGCATGTATCAGGTATGGTAACCGATTGTCCACTCTACATTTAGCATTATATATATTTTCTATTTTACTTCATCGCGGATTATAGCAAAATAATTTTATTATTACTTTTGTATTATGGATCTCCGCAAAGTAACGCCTAATTCTATAAATCATTTGTTATTATTTGAAATTGTTATCGGCTTACTATGTAACTTATACTATTGTTCTTATAAAAGATCCAAAATATGTACACATTGATGTTCAATATCATACCAACCGATGAACATAATCAACCTTAATTCCTCAATTCATGAAGCTTTTTTCTTCTTTCTTCGTTTTACTCTCTGTTACTCCACTTCACGTCGAATAATTTAGAGGTAACCCTTGTTTAACACAGTAGTTAGGTTCCTTGAAAAGACCTTGTTGTGTGAAACCGTGTTGTACTGTAGCGATTTGAATAAAGATTATTTTGATTTGATTTGAGACCGAGAGCTAGTATAAATAGGGAGGGTTCGTTCCTCTTGATCCGGTCGTAAATTAGTCTAAAACCACGAGTGCTCGAAAAACTAATAACTAAACATCTTAAGTTCCGGTTCATTATTTGCCGCAATTAAGAAATCGTGTTAAAGCGAATCCGTGTCGCGTCTTTTAACTATTTTTTGTTTTGTTTTTTTTACACTTACACACATGGTCGTCTGTCCCCAAAGTAGTTAATTTAATACTTGAGTTATGTTAGACAGACAACTGGTGAATATATACTAATATATTATTTAAATCCATACTTAAATACAAATATACACCCAGACTCGAAGACCAACAAATTCATTTACAGAAAATGTTGGCTCACGGCGGGAATCGAACCCGCGACCTGCGAAGCCGAAGGCAGGGTCACTACCCACTGTGCAAACGGGCCAGTTGTACTATTATGTACTGTAATACGTTTTAGGCCTGTTCGCGAAGGAAAACCGGGAATATTTCAACAAACTGTCATCAATATTACTAGCGGATTATTACGTCGTGTGGTATCCGGCTGAATAGAATAGACCGCCCTCTTTCTTACCGGGGTGTCGTAAAATACGGTTCAGGTAAGTGGACGTCAAGCAGGCGGCCGGTCGCAGCCAAATCATGTGACAGCATGTTTATAACATGTTGTGCCGACCCCACGTAGAGTCGGATAAGGGCAGGAAGAAGAAGATTACTAGCGGATTATTAGTGAAAGCGGAATAATCAGACTAAGACAAAGCTTTCGCACTCATAATATTGATTCATATTATTCATATAGATTCCACATAAATTAATTAATTATGCATTTTGCTGCCGTCTGTTTCATTTCTATCAAGTATACGGTTAGTTGAGCGGAGGCAATGGAGCAACGTTGTACCCGTGGTAATAAGTATAAAGGCCGTAACGAACACGTCTTGCTTCAGTCGGTTTGGTACGATGATTTATGGTCTCGGTTATTGACCTTAGATATTAATTCTAATCTCACTAGCAATACAACAATCAGTTTTTATCAATTAGAAAGTATTTCTTAATAAACAACTAACCCTTTGGATATCATCAATGACACTAAATACTCATTTTTTTCAATGACACATTAACATCAGAGCTATGAGTATAGACTGATGCGAGCAGCAATAGTATTGTTTTTTCTCTCTCATTTTTTTATTATGTTTTCGTGTTAATTTTGTCCTTGTATTATAACTTTAATAAATTAGTTGTTGAGGTATCGTCAGAAGCGACTAAGGTAAGTTGACCCACCGTGCGGTATCTGGCTGAATGGAATAGACCACCCTTTTTCTTACCAAGGTGTCGCAATAGGCGACTAAGGTAAGTTGACCTGAGATATGCGGCCGGTACAAAGTACCTAGCCTAATCATTTAACAACATGGGCTAAAATAAAATTAAAAAGTAAAATTAACGACGATATTCTAAAAACTCGTGAGTTAAAGAGATCCACAAATATGCCGCCCTAACGGGGACCTTTGGACGTTCCGAACGGAGTTTATCGGACACTCAGCGGAGTTAGGTCCCCGAGGCGGTCGATGCATCTGGTGCTCCCGATGCATCGGTTAGCGAAGGGAGGGGCCACTTTAAGAGAGGCGCCGACCCAGAAGTGGCGCACTCTGGGGTTCAGAGTTGCTGCTGGCGGGGATGGGGGCAATGTGTACAACGGTACCCTGTCTCCGCCACCAGCAGCGTAGTGAAGCACTGTCAGGTTTTTAGTCGGTGAGAGTCCGACGTACCCACCGTTCGTCCCCGTCGGACGTTGACGACCCATAATGGGTTTTCCTGACAAAAAGCCTCCTAAGCGTGCGGTATGTAAATAATGCGACATTTATCCCATTGTCCAGAAAAATTTAAACGTCGAACGAAAAACTTCGTGAACTTCATATACCGTCACTCGATTTAACGACAAACTCCCTAAAGCATCGATATCACTTGGCTTTGGTTCGTTTAGCTTGTTTCCCATACAATGATACACTCTATATAGCATTGCTCCCACTCTCAATAACGCCAGCAATTTAATAATATACTCGCATAGTACTTTTTAAGTTGCTCAAATTAGTAAAAACTGTGCAGCTGTGTACGTTCTTTTGTCGCTTTATTATCCTAGCCCATAATAAACTCGACTGTCGGCATAACACATACCTAACTTTCTAAGAAATCCGTGCTTTTGTTTACAAATTGGGATTGCATCTAAATTCAGCTTATTATTGGAAAAGTACTTTCTTTTTCATTATGTTGCCTCAATATCGCAAGGTATGAATAAAATATTAAAAAAAATACAACTTAATTACTGGTGAATCAAAAGACGTCACACAAAAATACGTCTCTTGAGGGTCGCACTGTAGAGTTTGCACTGTATATAATAGGGTTCTACTCATCCTTCTTAACTGAGTAATGAATACAGATAGTAGCGGGATCGTTGGCAACGTTTATATGTATCGTGACAAATCAATTGCATTAATAGAGCGATTCAACGGAGAAGTAGAGGCAATGTCCTCGCGCTTAGTCACCGTAACCTCACTACGAATACGTATATTTCTACGGACGTTTATAGCTTTACTAGTACCCGCGTCTTTGTTTGAGCAAAATAATTATTTCCTTCATTGTCCTTCTACAAGAAGCATACAATCTCGGTTCAAAATCACGATGTTACTTTTATGAGTTACTCCTGGTACACGTTTGTGTAAATTGTGTAAAAGTGTAAAATTAACTTCTATTATTATTACTGTTTTTTCCTATTCCCGAAGGAAAAATGGGATTTTTCCTAACCTATATATTAGCCCGGTATATTCAATCGTACCCAATTTCAATTAATTTCTCAATAAATTTCAATTTGATAAAATTTAAGTTGCTATATTGAGAACATGTAGCATAAAAAATCTCGATACAAAATATCCTTTGGTTACCAGGAAAAACAATATAGCTCCAATTTGAGCTTATTTTAACACTTACGTTGACTCGAACGTAGTCGCAGGTACCACTAGTATACGATAAAATGATATACAATCAATGTATTAAAAGTACATAGCGCCGAATCGACAATTGACTGCCGGCCCAGATGACATCATATATGACCTCCCCACATACAGTCGACTAATCGATGGTGTCGACACCATACCATAATGGAAGTTTCGGACCACTCCCGTTGTGATTCGCTACGCACTATTAAACTTTTATTGGAGGCATTTCTTTTATTTAGCGCTTGAACGAAATTGCACACGAGTCGACTCCTTATGTCATAACGGTCCAAATGGTGGAGCGCAAAAAGTTTCGAATCTTGCTATTAAAGTTTATTACTTGGGGGTTGTACTATTGAACTGGAAGGACTCAGCTAAAGGGGTATAAATAAAACCACCGTATGTATCTTGATCTTGAGTACTACTGTACTAAATAGCGGTGTAAAAAATAATCGAGTTTCTAAATAAACGATTATTTTTTCTAAATAATCGATTTTTATTCATCGATTTTTTTTCATCAAAAATCGATTTTTTTTTAGGTATCCCTTTTACTTTTTTACTCTTTTACTTGTTTTTTTTAAGATTAGATATGCATTGTTGGATGAAACCAATTCAGCCAAACTTCACATTTTAATCCAATTTCACAAACATCGCATCTGATATTATTTCTTGGTAGTTGTCCACTTTAATTAGCCTTTATTGTAATTAATTATTAATCTTAAAAGGACAACTTTTAAAATAGTCAGAAAAAATCGGTTTAAAATAAATCCATTATTTTGTAACAAAGTAATGGATTTATTAAACGATTTTTTTACTGCAAGTCACGTCTAAGTCTACTATGATATGGACACGAATTATTTTATTGTTGAACTTATATAAATTACAAAAGCAACACAATAGTGCGTGACAATACAGAACAGCGCCATCTAGTTTGCGTTAAGAACTAATAAAAGTTTACATTATTGAACACTACTTGACTACGAGGTCTGCGAGCTACCATTCCCAGACCTCCCCACCGAACCAGACATTCTCTAGGACACCTAGGTGACCTGGGCTCACGGCCCAAATACCGACAACCCTGAGGTCACCTAGGTGATGTCGGCCTACGGCCGGAACATGGACCAGGCAGAATGCCTGCGAGGAAATGCCCGGGCAAAGAGGTACGCCTCGAGGCCCGTACCCCGCCTACCCCCCAACCGGGGAGTAAGCGAGATGACCCTGCTGCTGAACACTACTCCATTTTTGTTATTGTTAATGCGGGCTTTTTCGTTAATCATCTTCGCCCAGGGATTTTTGAAGATAATTAAAGAAAAAGTTTGAAAAGGCATGTTTATCTCTGTACTAGAAAAATCTCGAACTCCACTCGAAGAAATATATTTCTTCGAGTGGTTTTTCCGAGTGATTAAAGAGTGTTAAAAGAACCATCACTTAGTATACTAAGTGATGGTTCTTTTAATACTCTCTAATTTAATACTCTCGAATCACTTAGTATACTAAGTGATGGTTCTTTTAATACTCTCTAATTTTTTTACCGCTTTAAATCTAATATAGACCCAAAATGGGGCACTGTGTCAAACAACCGACAGTTTGCTCCAAATTAAGAAACCTCTTCGTAATATGCGCTCTTTTTAGTACATTAACTTCTTTATCGAAACTTTGATCGACTGTCCTGGAAAGTCTGTTTAAAAAGAAAGAAAAATACTTTATTCACTATTTATTGTAACAGAAACTTAAAAACGTAAAAAAACAATAAGTGCTCTACTAAGGACTTGTTTTTGATATTTTTTATTTGACTCATAGTTTAAGGCACACAGCTTTTTTCTAAACATGCTATATGACCATTATCTCATATGCAGTCTGAACATTTTATCTTTCTCTTATTTTGGTAATATTTACGAATAAGTCATTGAAATAATTTGATTCTTTGTATAAAAAAAAATCAGATTTTTATATGTATTGAAAACATTTTTATTAAATTAGGAATGACATGTTAAAATATTATGACCAACAAACAAATAGCACCACAAACATGAATTCTAAATCCTAATCTATTCGGTATCGTTCTCTCTCAATGGCTACCAAGTCATATTTTTCCCTTTCCCAAATTTCATCTCAAAAAAATCGATAAAAAAACAATAAGTGATCTACTTACTACGCACTTGTTTTTAAATATTTTTTTTTTTTACTTTGACTCAGTTGAAACCACATAGGTTTTTTCTTAACATGCTAAATGACCATTATCTCATATGCAGTCTGAAAATTTTATCTTTCTCTTATTTTGGTAATATTTACAAACAAGTAATTGAAATAATTAAATTCTTTGTAAATTTTTACTTCAAATATTTTAAATGTACTGAAAACATTTTAATAAATTAGGAAAGACATTTTAAAATTTTATGACCTACAAACAACCACCACCACAACAACAAGCACCACAGGCATTAATCCTTAATGATACTGAATATCAGTATCGTTCTCTCTCAAAAGCTAAGTCATATTTTTCAATTTCCCAAATTTTATCTAAAAAAAAATCGATCGAACACAAAACCAGTGACACGGTCCCCAACATCCCCTATTCCAATTTCTCTCAAATTGCCTATCAAATTAATTTTAGTAACAGCTGCCATCGATTTACGACCCAATCAACGTGTTGCAAGGAAAAATGGCCGACAATTTCGACTGTTAAACAATTAATTGTATGTTTTAATTAATTGGACACATTGAACTTTATTTTTAGGGAGAGTTCGAGTCATTAAATAGGCTTAGCAGGCAATCAGAGATAGGTCTTCATTTCCGAAATGTACAACCAATTTTCCACTGCAAATCGTCTATATTTAAAACTAATGAAACGCAATTTTTGTACGCCATTTTCCATCCATAGTTAGATTTCATTAAAAAAATGTCTTTGTATCCCTATTTTCAGGAAAATGCTAGAATTTACGTTCAATTCAAAAGATAATTTTCGCTGTCAAACGTAAGGTAATGTTAGCCCATTTGGGGAACGGGCGGTCTAGAGAGATGAAAGTAAGGTCCGAGCCCCTTTCGTGCCCAAATATTTTTTCATTTTTTTATATCTTTTAAATAAATTACCGAGCAATGCTCGGTCACTCAGGTACTTTAACAATTAAAGAAGCTGCAAATGACATTTGTCTATCTCAAGAGTCCAACATATATTTGTATGGTACTATGCCTCGCCTAACTTACCTATTTTTTAGATTATCATAATGTTTTAATTGTGTTTCCAGTATAAAGTCATAGCTATAAATTAATATAACCTTGCGTGAGTGCACTATTTTTAATATTAAACAATATACTGATTATAATGACCTCATCTTTAGTCATCTTGTAATGTGTCATTCTTGTTTTCGGACAGGCAATATTTATTTATAACTGTTTTTATATTCTAGTTTCATTAAAATATAAGCCGATTACATTTGACGCTTAGTGATGGCGGGCTGCTTTATCACTGCATTCCTGGGTTCGATAGCCAGTATAAGATGTAATTGCTATTCTCCGAATTGTCATTGATAAAACCAAGCCATCCCGGCCTTGGTTTTATCTGATGACCACTTTCATAATTATCAGCCCACTTTCGTCCACTGCTGGACATAGGCTTTTCCAATTATTCGCCACTTAGCCCGAGCCTGAGCTTTCTGGTATCATCCATAGCCCGCTGTCCTACGTCTATCGTTACTCCATCTAGTCTAAGGGTGGATACCCTGACTCTCGATGCCCATTTTATTGCCAAACAAGTGTAGGCACAGACCTAGTTAACAATCCTGTTAATAACATAATACTAGTTGCTGAACAATCTCCTCGCTTTTTGTGGTGAGAGAAATTGGGTCTAAGGCCTTATCTATTTTAATGAGAATTGAGAGGTTACTCATATACTAGCAATTATTAAGTGATATGCAGATTTCATTAGAATTTTTTCTTTCAATGTAAAGCGAATGAAATGATAATGACATCAATTAATTATTCGTGAAGTTTTAAAACAAAAACACTCGATAAAGATAAAGCTCTACCCGATAGACAATTATTATGAATAATTATTGCGCAAACTCAAAAATAGAGTACATTTACATATCTTGCGATACATTTATTTTTTTATTCGGATCTCCAACAGCATTACATATTAAATATTACTTCAAATATTCTATATATTTCTTTAATTATGTAGTAGCAATTATAGGAGATACACATAACTCTTAGTTACAGTGTTACAATTATAAGTAACACTTAAACTAAGAATGTATGTATATTTGTCCTAGATTTTGACGTCATCAGATATAAGATTTTTGCGTTTGCAAATCCTACAGTAGAGAACATAAATAAAACTTCACAAAATGAAAATAAAAATAGGAACCATATTATGTTTGTCTTTATGCAAAAGTTTGCTCCTATTCAATAGCAGTTCAAGTTTAAAACATTTTAGCATGAATATCTCGCGGACCAAACAGAATTACGAAAGTTTCGGAATGAATATGCCAAAAGCTTTTAAACGTTAGTTTGGAGCTCGCTGTGATAAGCAAACTTACATGACGAATTGTTTGGCTCGTGTAAACATTTCGTGGCATTTTAACTCAGTGTTGACTGTGGGTAAAGAAACCAAGGAAGTGGCAAATTTGTGACTATTGCATCACATCACAGAGATAAGCGTTAATAGCTGATGGGTACGCCATGTTACCGTAACCAGGTGGTTGCCAGTTCAAACCTCAGACAAACATTTATGAGTTTTATTGATATAATCACCATTACACGCGCCTTACCTTAAACCTGCATATACTAAAAGAAAACTTAAGATACTTACTTACTTTACAATAAAACCATATCGAACGCTTCGTATTAAAGAGACCGAATTCAAAAAAGTTTTTGTTTTTTGGCAAATTGTACTTTGCAATTGGCGCCAACAAAACTTGTGAGTGGTAAAGAGGCCAGCAAGTTCCAAGAAAACCCTAGTATTTCAATAGTTCATTGCTATCAAGCAATAATTCTTAGATGGCATTTACGATTAAATAAGGATTACAATGTATCTCACTCAATTTAGACTAATTTTGAATTCGATCAGTTTAATTCTAAGCGATAAATTGCCCTATCCGAAGAATAAACTCACATTTCCTATGCTTATACATGTGACATGTGACTTTATTATTCGAATAGGGCAATATGTTTCAATGATGTTTAAAATTTATTAGAAATTTTACGGTCAAAGATAACAGTGTGAAAAGATGTGTATATAAATATTCTTATATACACATCTTTTCACACTATTATATAAATATTATCGATTAAGAGGTTCCCAGTGAGGTAGTAACAGTTGAATATTTTAATATTTCTTTTAGAAATCCTTAAATGAAATTTAGGCAATCTAACCGTTTCGCTATTAAAGCTTTCTTTAAAGTTCCAAATGCACTTAATACTTTCTATATAAAGTATCAAACATAAAAGGCTGACTCAATTTTGGCTTAACGTAGTTTCCACGATGTCGAGAGTCTTAAAGACTGTTGTCTCGACAAGTACCACAAAGGCGATGTGAGAAATTTCCACGAACAGACTAAGTGCGAGCTTTACTAAAAATTAAGGTCATGCGTACAAAGGGAATAACTAAATATTTATAGATCATTATCTTGAAGTACCCATTATATGTTCTTACAAAAAATATTCATTACTTCTCGTTAGGGTGTTTTATACCCAGTTCTTTGAAATAAATTGTTTTCCTAATAGGACAACGTATTTAATATCATAATACTTCATAGACAATATGCTCTTTGAATCTTCTATTTCTTTTTTAATAAATGGATGTCCACTGCTGGAAATAGGTCTCTTCACGGGATCTTCGCACCACACGTTCTTGTGTTGCATGGGTCCAGCGGCTTTCCGCGATCTTTTTGAAGTCGTCAATTCAGCTAGTAGGGGGTCTACTGATGCTGCATTTTCCAGCTCGGGGTCGCCATTCTAAAACCTTAAGACCCCAGCTTTCATCGTTTCTCCGCACAATTTACCCCGACCATCGCCAGTATAGCTTCAGGACACACCGAGCTTTTTTGGTGACTGGTTCTTCTATGGATCTCCTCATTTCTAATTTGATCAAGTAGAGATACACCAAGCATAGCACGCCCCCATCGCCGCTGAGTGTCTGAGCTTTCTTATGAGGCCCATAGTCAGCGACCACGTTTCGGATCCGTATGTTATCACTGGCAACACGCACTGTTCTAAGACTTTGGACTTTGGTCTATAGACCAAAGTTTCTTGAATATTTTAAATCAAATATTAGAACAATATTTTGTCTTTTTTTCTAATTTTATTCTAGCAAGCTCAATAGTATATATTTACACTTATGTATGTACTTACACTTTTATCAATTTTAAATAGTCTTATTCAACAAACCATTAAACCAAAGCATCCTCAGATTTCCGTTCAAAAAAGTAGTTTCCAATTCCGTTGTTGGAAGTATCAGGTGCTATTTTCACTGTTCTACTTCTGTATGCAATCAAATTTAATATCCGCTTACCATTAAGCCACATTTCAAGGATTTCATTGTTTCCTGTATTTATAAGGGCAAAAAAATAGCTACTTTTCTATAACAAAAACCAGGAGCATACAAAATTAATTTGAACTCAGAATTCGTATAACAACAACCTCAAGTAAGTTGTTTCTAGTAACAACCACATGGTTCATGTAAACTATCGACGCGCGTGTTCGCCGCAAATATGCGTCATACCTAATTTTCTGAAATAGAAGCGTTCGTTACTCCTAACACACTTATCACAATTCATGCCTGTTACACATTTGTTTGATTTGTTATGAAAATAAGTGGGCCACCGAAATGGTTTCCTACTAGGATAATTTGAAATTCTACAGAAAGTTTAGAAAGGGAAAGTAGTTAAGGGGAGATCTGAAAGTTGCGCTATAGAGAGTTGTGTTATAGAAAAGACGAGAAGTACAAGATTAAGATGGTATGGACATGTAATGAGGAGGGATGAAAATCATGTGACCAAACGAGTATGAATGTGAATGGACATGTGGCAAGAGAGAGCCCAAAAAAGAGATAGATGGTTTGTGTGAATCATGACATGCATATAAAAGAAGTAGTAGTGTTAACGAATGATAGGAGAAAATGGAAGAGAAAAACATGTGGCGCCGAACCCACTCAGAGTGGAAAAAGGGCATAGAATAATGATTGAAAGTTTAGAAAGTATTATAAAGGTATTCATCATAATACGCGTGTCTCAATTCGTAATAATTTTGTAAAATAAGAAATAAATACAATAAAGAATAATTAAATAAATTTAAATTTTCGAGTATTATATAATAATTTTACGTGGAGTTAATAGTTACGACTTTGCACTTTAAAAATTTTGCATCGGTCAATCAGTGTGCCAAAAATAGGTTTAGAGCCAAAAATAATGTCGTACCGTACTGACATATATTTAACACAAATAAATCTAACACTATCTTATCTTATTTTGTACGTAGTAGTCGCTCAAGGTCGATACGTCGCTGGTAACCAACCTTAAACAAGTTTTTACGAAAATTGTTTCTTGTTCATACTCGTACGTAAAAACCTAGTTATTTTCAAAAAATGATCTGTTCACTTCCCCTTAGACCCAAAAAGGTCTACTAACTAAAACTTAAAATAATCATTTCAATGTTGACCCTCAAGAAATCTGACAACCTCAACAAATGTCGCAATATCTCAATTATTACTTGCCTGAGTTTACCTATCTTTCTTAGAAATTTCTTCTAATATTATAATTTAGGATTATTATTTATTTATCTATCCAGAAAATATCGCTTAGCTATGCCATAATAGTAACCGAAGTTAATGTCTAATTTTTGTGTAAACCTTTGTGTATGAATTACTTTTCTGTGTGGCGCATTCGTGTAATAGATAATACTAGCTTTTACCTGCAACTTCGTTCGCGTGGACTGTTGGCGCGTGATAGGTTGATAATAAAATGGCGCTTTTCAATGTCATCCTATTCATGTATAATTAATAGCCTATATGTTACCCCGGTGTATAAGGAATAACGGTGCCAAATCTCATCTATATTGGTTCAGCGGATTCGACGTGAAAGAGTAACAAACATACATCCAATACTCACAATCTTTCGCATCACTATCACTACATATTATAAAACAAAGTCCATATTTCCGTATGTACGCATAAAACTTTAAAACTACACAACCGATTTTGATGCGGTTTTTTTTAATAGATAGAGTGATTCAAAAGGAAGGTTTGTACGTATAATAACATTCAATACGAAGTAGAGAAATACTGTAATTTTTGAGGTTTCTGTAAATAATTACATTTTTGTCCGCTTACATTGCAAACGCAGGCTAAACCCTACGAGATTTATCAAAATGATGTACTAAGTATTTGTACGCCTTGAAAAGGTCTACAGAAAAGTCCGCGATGGTATATGTCTATCTCTTATAGATAACCCACAAAAGCATTTTTAGTCATATACTTTTTACGAAAAATAATGCGTTATGTTCAAAGCAATTTTTATACAATACAACATTAATCCTTATGCAATTAAGTACCTTAAATAAATTGTTGATTTAATATAGGTCAATATGGCCGTTTACAGTATGTAATTAAAGAGAACATTTTCCGAGATATTACAGATTTAAAATGCCGTGAGGACGCCGCGCTTCACCCTATAGCACTTCGAATCTTTTAAGAGTTTGTTTAAAGACTTTCTGTAATTAATTGTAAAAATAAAATACATAGGTAAAATGTAAAAGTAAATAAGTAAAAATGTACTATATGAGTTTAGATATTCCAAAGATAGCAGGAAATCGTCTTGGTATAAGGAGAGGAAATTGTTTTTCTCCAAATTTAACGCTTGCGGGCCACGGGCAGTAATGAATAAATCAAAACTACTAGATCGATTTTAATCATTTTTTTACACTGAGTGACATGGGATATATATTTTATACCCGTGCGAAGCATGGGCAGGCCGCTAGTTAATAATATTACTAGGATTAGTAGCAAGTTGGATTAACTCACGTTCACTCACTCGGATTCTACTGTAATTGCTGGACTACGATGTGCCCTAGAAAAATCTAGAACGCGAACTAAGTGCAATACGTATAGAAATATTTTTAATAGCTATGATAAGTTGGCTCTAATACAAAACTCCGCGCTGTTACTATTAACAGTACATTAAATCCTTTCATTTCTAGTTGGAAATAGGTCTTGAATCCGGATGTTAGGATGAAGTTTCTGCGGAAGTACAGCCTCGTACAGCCGGCTCTGAGTTTTAATACATAGATGTGGAAATAATAAAGGAGTATTATATCTAGTTATTGAACGGAACTGCATTCGCGAGCTTTTTCAATAAGTGGGCAATTGCGATCGCAATAAACTCGATTGCAATGCAGCATTTTTGGTGCAGATAAAATAGATTCTTATCCAGTTAAATTCTCCATACAAATGAAGTAATAAAAACAGTTTCGTATTACAAAAGTTACGATAGAATTACGAATATGTTGCTATAATCCGATTTTGTTAAGAAAATCTATGTATTATATTATTATACATGCAAGATTAGTAACCACACGTGTCACAAGACACCACCACCAACAGCACTCTACACAAGCACTACACACATTCACTACGACACTCTCAACGAAATAGGAAGACGCGAATAAATCGTGTCTAATACCTTGTATTAAATTGTATTATTTAATTTTACATTCTGCCTTTTCTATAAATTCTTTAAAAATTAAAAGTTGATAATATTACGCAGTGAGTGCAGTTAAAATCGCGGAGCGATGGACTGTTAAAAACCATTAAACCTTTGTATTCTAAGCTTCTAATGCATTGCAATTTAAAACGTGGAATGGCATTTAAATGTAGTATCTCATTCTATTCTCCGTCCTTTTCCCATTAGTTTATTACTCGGAAGTATTTACATCCTTTACTAAAGAAAGGAAGGTTTCAGATTTACTTATTAAATTCGAACTGATTCCGCATTTCCCAGTTATAACTGGGAAATGCGGAATCAGTTAGATTTTATTCTAAAAATTAGAAAAATATAATATTTATTAATACAAATGTGAATTCATGAACCTAAGTGATGTGTGAAAGGCATTTATCTAAGTCTAATAATATGACTCTTATAGCTTGTTACGTTTTCGTAGAGATATATTGAAACTTTAAGATAGACGAGCTTTTTCTTAGCTCAAAACTCTATTTACTTCTAGTTAGATAAAGTCGCCATCTTTAAAATAAATCAAAATTGTAACTTTATTTTGGACCTAAAATTGGATTTCTGAAATATATTTTCTTCAAGAGAAATTTAGAAAGACGAAGATCGACTTTTACGACACCTCCGCAAGAATGAGAGTGGTATTTTCTACTCAGCCGGATACAACACGGCATAGTTTATTTATAAATACGTCTTCCTTTATTAAACTACTATTTATTATTTCCAGGTCATACATAGTTCCTGTTACGCCGTCCCTCGCGGCTACTAATTAAGTAAGTAACTTTATGTTACTCATCATAAATACGTTATGAGTTACCAAGAATAATGTGCAGTTACCAGCATTGTTTACGTATTATCTAAGTAACAAACAGAATACTAAATGAAATTTCTCTATGACATATCCGTCAGTTATTCCTTAGAGAAATTTATTATTTTATACTATAATCCAGTGTTTCCCAACCTTTTTGTGCCATGCCCCACATTAAGCCTTTCTAAAAATTTTATGCTCCATCCCTACATATAAGAAATAAAAAAAAATTAATTGTTTAGTTTAAAAAAAAGTTTGTAATAAGTTTTAGGAAGAAGAATTATTTTAAAAAATAAAATAAAGAATTCGCTTTTTTCGTTAAATTTGAAAGGGTTAAACTGTTGAGTCCATTTTGCCCTCCCTTAACAATCAAATTGGCCCCTGGGGGCGTCGGCCCCATATTGGGTAATATTGTTATAACCAGACTAGTTTACAATTAAGTATGGCTCGAACTTTTCTCTAATATTTTTTCGCATGTCTTTGATTTATCGTATACTGGTTAGTTAAGGAAAAAATATCCAATATTAAAGGAAAAAAAATCAAGATTAAATCAAAATATAAACTTAAATGCATTTGGTTTGTATACAAGATTTATTTTTTGTGTATGGAACTTATGAGAAAACTTAAGCTTTACTCAGATGGAATCAGCTTTACTTGAAACCTATGCGTGGTGATTCGGCGTAGCGATCTTTACTAAACCAACTAATTAATCCAACGAATCAGGAACCAGGACTGGTTATAAACAAAACACTATTTCAAAGAACAAGTATTCCCAAGTAATATATTCCCAAAATATTGGAATCATGAGTACAGCAAGTAATTTATAAATGAAGCAATGAGAGCTTAGACTGAACTCTGAACTCACATTTTTTCAAAACCCACTTTTATTTAGTTAATGCTTAGAGTTAGAAAAAGCACTTAAAAATAAAGAATATTATATAATAAGAGAGTAAGACAACAAATATTTATGAATTTAATTCGCCTATAGAGAGACAGAAACGAAAACACTGTCCAGTCGAATTGCGATCACGTCCGACGCGGCAGACCGAGGAAAAAAATGGCAAAACGTCGAACTTAATAAAGTCATTTATTACCACATGTACCCGTATGACCCAAAATAAGTTACTAAAATTGATTACACTTAATACATTTTGTAAAAGGTTACCTAGTTCTTCGTTTTCATTCGATGAAAAACACTACCGCATTGTAAAGGAGAAGATCTTTATTCGCCTTTCGCAATTCACATATGATTATTTATACTTAGAAGTAATTGTTTCCATAAACAATATAATTAAAAACAATGAACACCCATGTCCTTGAAATAAAGAAATGTAAAGAATAAAAAAATGAAATTTTTCAAGAAATGTAAAGAATAAAAAATAAATAATGACGTTCTAATACTGATTGGAAAGCCACATACATATATTCCATAAACTGACCACTGATATCTAAACTTTGCCACAATTTTTTTTTTTTTTTCAATTTTTTTAGCGAAACGAAAATTGTAAATATCGATTAAGATAAGACAATTCATAGAATTACTTTGTCGTTTAATCATTAATCGGTACTTTGCGGAGGTTGATAATACGAAATTAATGATTTTGCTATAGTTCGTGATTTGAGAAAATCTATGTATTGCTAAAAGTAGAGTGCATGCAATCCCGCATGCATAAGGTATGATAAGGTTATCATACCTTATGCATGCAGGATTCGTAAACTACTACACTACACTACTAGCACACCATAAATTCAGTACCACAATCTCAACAATCTCTTATTAGAGATAGACTCTACCTTAAGGCCATCACGGCTTTTACACACAGTATCATTCAAAATTTATGATTATTTTACAAAAATCGTATTATAAAAGCCGATAAAGTTGTGTATCGAAACATGAATATTCTTTACCGTAATACAAAAAGGTTAACCGCATGTTTATTAACCTATTTGCATGCTATGCTTGTAAAGTGGCTTCCGGTATTCATGTTAATTTTTATAGATTACACGAGCTTTTTTTAACCATTGAACTTTTATTTATTCATTTAATTTTATTTATGTACCATAATTTTTATTTTGAATGGACTATTAATTAAGTAGTTTATACGTGGAAAAAGCTTAAGCTGTTAATTTTGAATAAATAAAAATTAAATTAAATTAAAACGTAGGTAAGAAAAATACATTCTCCTGCCCTAATCCTACTCTAAGTGGGGCCGGCACAACATGTTTTTCGTTTCCATTCTCGCCTACTATTCGTCAACTTTGGCGCTACTCCTTTTATATGTCATACTTCACAAAATCCAACCATCTTTTTTCGGTCTCTCTCTGGTCACATCCTACACTACGCGTTTGCGGCTTTGCCCGCCTGGGAACTCGTGTATTTAAATGAAATTATGAACGTTAAAGTATTTAGTGTACAGCCAAAATATTAAGTAACTTAGATGTGTAGGAATTTTAAACAATCTTATCCTTAATTTTTCAGCTTTTTGCAGGAGTCCGTTCTTAAACCGTGTGTAGTGTATGCGGGTTGAGACGTGTGTAACGTACTTGTATATTTATATACAAGACATATATATGTAATACATATATGAAAATAGCCACACTAACTCACACTACTACAAAGGTACATGCACGGTCTCAAGATGCACCACGACAGTAACACGAGAGCCCTCGGTGAGAGTGGTTGTTACTTGTTAGTGCGTGTTTGAGCCTGTGCTATATTCATACAATATTAGTTTATTAACACTACACCGCGCATTCCTTAACATTCACATATATAAACATAGAAGCGAATGGTGGTCAATAGCCTTGACACGGATACAAAAAATTATATGAACATAACCAAGAAATGTAAAATTCATGATCACGCAAACATCACTGTACCGAATCTCTGAATAAATAAATAATACACGTTATTTACGAAAGGAAGAACGCACTATATTCATGTATCGTTGACTGAGACCCTCATCGAAAGCAATGTTCGTTATCATTGCAATATCTTGGTAATGTGCCATGCTCCAGCTGAAGCTATGCCAAATGGCAGATATTATCAATATCGCAATAATATTTTATGCGAGGCTAAATGTGCCGTTTACAGAGAAATAGGCTTATAAACAGTATCGTTAATTAAAGTGGTATCTTTAAATGTTTTTAATGTATATCTATACTAATAAAGCTGAAGAGTTTGTTTGTGTGTTTGATTCTTTGAACGCGCTAATCTCAGTAATTACTGGACCGATACGAAAAATTCTGTCAGTGTAAGATAATCCATTTATTGAGGAAGGCTATAGGCTATATAACATCACGCTAAGATGAATAGGAGAGGAGCAGCAATAAAAAATAGTACGATTAATACTAGAAATTTAAAGCTTTCCTTGTGTGCGCGGAGTAAACAGTAATAGTTATTCAAAAATTATGTGTTACAAAATTGCTCCTCTCTAAAAGTTCTAAATAAAAGCCCGCGACAGCATATGTCTAGTTTTTAAGGTTAACCAACGTTAAAAAATTTTATGGTAATCAAAAGCTTATATTACGGTTTGAATCATTCCACGCGGGCGGAATCGCTGGCGATTGCTAGTTTACTATAAAACGAAGTCCCTTAAAGCTGTCTGTCTGTATGTGATTTTCTCAAAATCTACTGAACCGATTTTTATACGCTTTTTACTAAAAGATTGTGTGTTATTCCGGAACATTAACAGTGCATTACGGTTTTATGTAAATTGTTTTGAGAAGGTCGTGCAGTTGTAAAAGAAGCCTGATGGATGCTTTAGTCGGGTGCGCCGCGTAAACCAACAGAAATAAACTGAAGTAATGTACCAGAGAATTGTAGATCTGAAAAATAATACAAAAAAGTCCGTGACAGCATGTCTCTATCTCCTATGGTTAACTCACACTGTGTACATCAATTAATTAGCAGTCGATAGCAAATATTTTAGAATCCAGATCCAATATTTCAGTCTATCGAATGGCTGGCATTGAGTTAATTTATTGATATATTGCGTAATTCCATAGTACAAAAGTTATGATACAATTGTTTTGGTATAATCCGCGTATTATGGAAAAAGTACCTGGGTGGACCGAAACTTGCTCGGTAATATTTTTACCAAAAAAAAAAAAGAAAAAAAAGAAAATATTATTTCATAGGTGGGGCTCAATCCAAGGATATTATTAGGACAAGATATTTCATACAAGGACAAGATATACATGTATCCGGTGATATACACATATCTTTAATATTTAAACGAGTTAATCTTGTATGTATATAAAGTAGTATTGTAGTTTCGTTTTATCCCTGTTTTTGGGCATTAAAAAAATACAAAAATTAAAATTGAATATATAAAACACTATTTTTGCCGATAACTGTCATGTCAGCGTAGCTTATTCGGGGAACGGGCAACCTCGAGAAATGTAAATACCTAGGATCGATCCGATCGATCAACTACGTAATTATTTTTTTTCAAGTTTTTTTTATTTTGTAAAATATTAACCAGGTACTCATAATCATATAAAAAAACAATTCTATACTTTATTCCTTTTCGTCTGATATGTTGAACGTAAATTATTTTGTATTGCTGTGCTATACTAGATCGTCATAATGATGATGTAATAACCAAAATACCCTCTATATATACTTAGGTGCGTTTCAATTTTGTTAAGTGCACCAGTCGCCGTTTGAAGTGAAATGAATTGGAAAATAATCTTGCTCGAGTTCACTTCCAAAGGCTAAAAGAATTGACATTTCAAAGGCGGCCAGCTGCCAAATTTAAGAAAATATAAACGCCTTTTGTTCACGAAATGCTGTTTGTTTCGTTTCCCGGATTTAGATATTCGCATACACCACTCTTCACTATAGCTTACATTCTGCTGATATTTGTCCGACTTCTACCAATATATAGGATTAACGAACGCAAAGAAAACATGATTTTTCTTCATGGAAATCAAGAAAAATCATGTTTTCTACTCGACCATAGATTTTTTGATGCGACTCAAGACATTAACGCTAGACAAAAGAATTCATAATTACCTAGCACTTAGTATTCTAAATGTATTATATTACCCAAACATGATATAGACTTGCCTTACTAAAACTACAAGTACCTAATCCAAAATATATAAAATTTTTATGTATTCAGAAAATTTAGGTCCACGTCTGTAATGAGAAATAACTAAAATATGTATAGTTTAATCTGTCTGCATAACATATAACTTTTAAATATTTACATTCGCCATTTTTAATGTTTGTTGTTGTTAGTAATGAAATAACGAAAAAAATATTCAAACTTATTTTATTATATAGTTTTAATAATTAAGTCAGTGCCCAACAGTAGGGTAGTTATAGGCCGTTACACAAATCGTACATAGGTATGTAAGTAAACGATATTTTCAGATTCGTAGATGATAGTATCAACCTCACTTATAAGTTATCGTTAAACATAATCGAATACATTTATTATAACTCTATAGCAATGAATATTCAATAACGTTATTTATCTAGTCCATACATTAAATATTATAATTTAGTTAACTGTTCTAGAAGCTCCACGGGAAATTAGTTAGATAATTTTACGGTCGCAGCCGCCTTCAAGTTTAAAGATTAAAAAGACGAACAGCTGCTATTTTAAATGAAATGAAAACGACTTTATCTTACTTCATACTGTTCCTAGGGGTTTATGATAGGATTGCAAATGTTCTCGTGAATATTAAGAATATCATTATTGCATATCATCATTCTCCTACCCTTATCCCACTCTAAGTGGATTCGGCACAATATGTCTTCTTCTTCCATTCTCCTTCTTCCGTCAACTCTGGTGCCACTCCTTTAACATGCATATCATTTATCACACAGTCCATCCATCGTTTTTCAGCCTCCCCCTAGCCATACATTCATCCTAGCATGTGAAATCGATATTTAAATTCTCATATTTTAAGCAACTACATTCTGTGAGCAATAAACCAAAATGTTTTTAGAATATGTAGTTACTTAAAGAGGAAACCACTCCATTAATCGATGCCCTACATTGATCAGCTTAATGTAGCTTTTGGAACCTATCTCTAAAGTGAATATTGGTGAGAGAGCGTGACCGCAACACGGGTATATTGCTGACTCAAACCTTACGAATCTAGGAGCTTTCTATTAATTTATTTATGTTATTTGCTTAATTTTATTCACAATTTATTATCTGCATACGCCGTGTGGTATCCAGCTGAGTAGAATAGATTGTGGTGACGTAAAGGACGACTAAGTTAGGTGGATTTCAGGCAGGCAGCTTGTCGTAAAATACATAGCCAAATCATTAACAACATGTTTATAACATGTTATGCTGACACCACTTAAATAAACACCATTGGGATAAGGGCAGGAGAATAATGATACGGTAAAAGGAAAGATACGGAAACCTATAGGTACATATATGATACTAAATTTAGAACCAAATTACATACTTAGTTCGAATTTTAATTTTTAGGTACTTAGTGCCTTATTTACTTCAAGTGTTCATATTTAAAATTCCTAGAAAATGCGTAATCTGCCAATCCACAATGGCAGATCTCAGCTTCAAAGAAAGAGATCTTTGATCAGAAGTGGGATAGTGATTGGCTTCTAACCAGAACCAATCGTAGACTAATATATGACATCTATTTTATCTTTCTCTAAAATAAATATATAGATAAAAAGAAAGATATTAAATATCTCATCTAGCATGTTAGATGAAATATTAGAGCTCAAAATTATTGATGTGAAATGCAAAACAGCATCGGGTAGGGTTAGGGGGTACCCGTCTAGACTGAGCGCAGGCGGACGTCGTAAATTACATGGTGGGCTCTAAGGATGGTCTGGATGTTAGACGATACGTGCGAACAGAGATAATGGGAGAATAACTGCAGGTACAGAGGCATAAGGACCGAACTATAAACGGTATAACTATAAGTTTACATATAGGTATTGTGTTGAGGCATCTACTGCTGGATAGCGAACTGTATTTTATTGATTGAAAATAAATTATTACAAAGTTTTAATCGAGTTTTAATCGAATTTTAGTCGAGCGTCGTTCGTGTCCGGTCGCGATCACGCCGCGTCCCTTGATTTTCGCTTGTGTTGATGAAATATATGGATTATGCTTGATTTGTTTGATGTATGATATAATGGTTCAACATATTGTTTATTTTTTTAAAGACATGATGATGTACAATGGCTAAAGGTAAAGTATAAATTCGAAGATTTTCTTGTTTGTTTCTCTTTTTTCATGTCGACGAAGTACAGGTATACTGCCATTTTGGAAATATTTGCAACAACTAGAAAGTACAATATATAACTCATCATTCTCTTGCCCTTATGCCACTCTAATAGGGTCGGCACAACATGTTTTAACTATGTTGTAGTCTGATTTAGGTATTTAACGACCGGCCGCCTGTCTTACGTCAACTTACCATAGGCGCCTTTTATGATTTATATGGCCTTTTATGCCTTTTATATGGGTAAGAAATGACGATGGTCTATTCTACTCAACCAGATACCACACGGTACAAATGGAGAGAACTCTCCAGCTATGGCGTGTGGCGAATCTGCGATCTACCATTATGGTTTGGCAGATTGTACGTTTCTCAGGAATTTTAAATATATGTACAGGTTTCCGTATGATATTTCCTTTTACCGTATCATCATTCTGCTGCCCTTATCCCAGTCTAAGAGGGGTTGGCACAACATGTTTTCAAACATGTTGTTCCATGATTTCGCTAGGTATCTTACGACCGGCCGCCTGCCTGACGTTAACTTATCATAGTCGCTTTTTACTCAGCTGGATATTACACGGCACAATCGGAGATTACAATTGGCTATATTTTTTTTTAGTATAGGATAAAAGGCAGACAAAGTCACATATAGAAGCTAGTAATTTATTTTTGAATTTGGAAGACACTTTCTCGACGTTGAACGTATGAACAACCAACTGTTAAAACAACTCCCCAACTCATAACGAATTCCGCGCAAATGCATCCAACCAAATGCGCTATAAAAACACGGGGCGCGAAGTGAGACAAATAAATTCTCATTCCCCGAAACCCGACCGAGTTTTCCCCGTTCATACACATCAAACGGTCTGATTTAATAATTTTTCGAATACCGATAATTATGACTATCAATACTTTAGTCTTGAACAATGATTAATTAAGGCTATAGAGGAATTTAATTATTTTTTTATTATGATCAGCCAATAGCATTTTACACATACTTATTAATACACTTTTTCATAAGGCAAGTTCTAGGTAAAACACTTTTTAAGTCGAGTACAGCATTATCGTAGGTAGTAAGGTACAAAAAATTATTTATATTACTAAAAGGAGAAAAATTAAATTATACTTACAAGAAATTTTGATAAAAACTATTTCTTAAACTTAACAACTTAAAGCAGGCGAGCAAGTTTTTTTAATATTTGAATTTCAGAATGAATTCAAGAGGGTCTTGGAAGATGGGAATTAGGTGCGTTATAAGTGTTCATTAGCCGGTTAAATGGACTATTTTGACCTAAATTAGTTCTTGATTTCGAGGTACTGAAAGTTTTAAAGTTTTTACAAGAACGAGGAGCGTTACGGAATAATTTATAGATGATACTTGAGGCACTTTTTTTTTTTAAAAATACACTCGTCAATTCCTCATCCGTCGGTCCGAATTATAGTGCCTACATGATTTTTTCGGTTCTAATATATAGTTATATAAGAAAATTAGGAGATGCGATATCACAGCGATTCTCAGTCGATTAAGCACTAGCCCCAAGTTAATTATACTATCCTTAGATATTATTATACAAATTCCTCTGTAATTACACTTACAAATTATGTTCTACAAATTAGAAATTAACATTAATTACAAATTAATAAACTATATAAACTTTTTTTGAATTTAAACTATCCTGAGTGGTATTCATAATTAATGTATAGAAACCGGCTATGCTCCCCGCGAAATTCCCGCCGCGATAACGCCGCATAAGAAAGCTCATGAATAAGAGCGCCGTATGGGCTTGAAACTAGTCGAGCTTATAATGAGATGTGAGTATAGCCGGTTCCTATACATTAACTTTATAAACCATTTTTAAACTATCAGTTCATGGATGACAAAACTTAAATCGCGATTAAAGTAAAAATTATTATAATTAATTTTTACTATGTTTTAGATTTATATACAGAAAATATGAAATTTTATATAAATTGTCCTACGAATGGGGAACAACCCGCGATGGGATTTTAATATTAGCCTCATGTTAATCTCAGTGCATCAAAAAACTGACGCGTACAAATGCAATATGCACGAAGTAAATTAAAACAATGGTTTTCCCCGTAGTATTGTGACTATACAAAAAAACCATACAATAAAATAAGGATGACTACACTAAAAATAATCCTTTTGGAACAAAAACCGGTGCACTATCATACTTCGAAACATCGGTCATCAAATAGAACTTTTAATTTAATGTTTTTGAATGTATACAAAATCTTACCGTGGTACCGTACGAAATTGAATCCATTCTACAATCCCATCAGTAATACCATCATCATCATTCTGCCTTTATCCCACTCGAAGTGCGATCGGCACAAGATGTTTTAAACATGTAGTTTTGACTGGTTATTTTAGGATCGGTTGCCTGCCTGACTTCAACTTACGTAGCTTCATCTTATTCGTCGTAGCCGCATTGTAATTTGACGATTCGAAAGTGCTTGTAAAAGCCAATTTGAATAAAGAATTATTTGAATTTACCGTAGTTGCCTTTTACGACACCTTGGTAAGAAATGGGGGTGGTCTATTCTACTCACCTGGCTACCACACGGCGGGTCAACTTACCCATCAATAATATCATCGTTTGTCTTGATGAGAACCATTTGAAAAATTTATTAAATTTTGTAACGGAAGGAAAATAAGGAGAGCGGAAGATATATCATAGAGACGTGAAGCCAGCTTTCGCGAGGTGTACTGACGGCCGGAGAGGCGCGGTGCGGAGAGGAGAGTGATAGCGCCATTTGATGTAGTCGTCATTTGTGCGCGGAGTTGACAAGTTGTTAAAATATAATAAATGGGTTGACTATTAAGAAAATTGCTTCTTATTTACTGAATAAGTATAAAGGAAAAATATTTCTTGTTTATATTTTAAACGTAGCAATGGAGATCCAGTTTATATTTTAAATATAAAATATAAGAATTGAGAATAACATGATAAATAAATAAACCGCAAGGCTCAATGTCTCGTCAATGTATCAAACCACGATGCAAATATCCGACGTTCGCCGACGCAATATCGCTGGCATAAATAAATACTAACGTATATTTTTTGATAGCTTTGTGCAGTCGTATACAAATATATCAAAGTTCAAATAAAATATCCTTACGGGAAGATAAGTACAAGCAAGGAAATCATGTATCTTTAATGTAAAAAAATGATTGTTTGTCTGTATGCCTTTATAGACTCCGAAAGGGATGGACCGATTATAATGAAATTTTCAGTCAATATTTAGAATGACCCAGCGGATATATCCTTTGTTTAAATAAATTAATTAAGTCCTAGCAGGATATGTACAGACTTTAAAGCGACATTAAGTAATAAGTATTGTATACTTATGTACGAATATATACCTAAATAAAAAATATATATTTATGTCCTTTATAGACTCCGAAACGCCTGGACCGATTTTAATGAAATTTTCAAACATCTGGTCATTCTTTAGAATGACAGAGCTCATGTAAATTTGGTGGCATTATTTTAAACTATTCAGTAATGTTTCGAGGGGAATTTTAAAACAGACTGAGCCACAGCAACGCGTGGCCGGACAGCTAGTCACTAATATTGGACTTATTCTTTAATTTCAAAAACATCTCGGTCAAAAGTAGATACAAATATCAATGTTGCGAGTTCTATTTAACATATAACTTTGAACTTGTTTTTAAATATGTGATGCAGTCACTAACTTGCGAGATCTTAATATGGAAACATCCGCCTAACTCCATAGTACTTTTTTAGGATTGCGAAGGCGTAACATAGGCGCCATCTGATTTTATTAATGTTAAATCCGCTTATAGGCTGCAATGGTGGGACAACTCAAAAAATCTTGTTTTGAGATAAATGGGTTTAAAGTTTTCATTGCTAAGGAAAATGTATAAAAATGGTTTATTTGCTTAAACGAACGGCCTAGTATTGAAATATCAGTGCTGGATATATTGCTGCTGAAAAGAATGTGTATTCTAACATTTACCTATTACGAAAATACGTGATTTATGAGTTGTGCCGCTATTTCGGCCCATAAGTTGATGACATGCAGATCTTTGTTTAATATGCGCCAAAGTTTAAGATAAACTATATGCAAATCATCCTCCTACCCTTATCCCACTCTAAGTGGGGTCGGCACAACATGTTATAAACATGCTGTCACATGATTTGGCTGCGTTTTTGCGACCGGCCGCCTGCCTGACGTCAACTTACCTTGGTCGTATTTCACGACACCTCGGTACGAAAGAAGGTGGTCTATTTTACTAAACCGGATACCACACGGTGGGTCAACTTACCATAGTCGCCTTTTACGACACCTCAGTAAGAAATGAGGGTGGTACTATTCTATTCAGCCGGATACCACACGGCTTATAAACTATATGCAAAGTTGGACTATAAAAAAAACATGGTGCAAACATGCAATGCAATTATGTGACATAAATGGGTTTTTAACCATATCCCTTTGTTTTATAAAACAGAAGTGAAAACTTTTAGCTGAAAAGAAGTAAATCATATAGCTAATTAGCTTCCAAAGCAAACCGGTAGAGTAACTACTATGTAACAAAATTAATATCATCATTCTTATGCCCTTATCCCACTAAGTAGGGCACAACATGTTATAAATATATTTTCATATGATTTGGCTAGGTATTTTACGACCAGTCGCTTGCCTGATCTCAACTTACCTTAGTCACCTTTTACGACACCTCGGTAAGAAAGGGGGTGGTCTATTCTACTCAGCCGGACACTACACGGTAGGTTAACTTACCTTAGTCGCCTTTTATGAAACCTCGGTAAGAAATAAGCGTGTTCTATTGTACTTAACTGGATACCACGCGGGATTACTAATAAAAATAATTAATTCATTATAAATATCTAAATTATTTAAAAAATATATTTTTTGAGATAATAGTATAGCTTGACGATAACGTATTACGAACTTTTGTGTTGTATTTATATAAGGGAAATGTGGTAAGATATGAAATAAAATTCGGTTCAATCCGCCACAACTAAACCTCAAAAATGTTCTGTTCTTTCATACAACCTACATGGGAAACGACCTCTGAATAAAATAGTTGATAGCTGCGATAAAATTCTGATACGTTCGACAGGACGGTGGTCGTAAAATTTGGTCTCACCAATCCAGTGTTTTCTTCAATAATAGAGTAACGACTTGGCACACATTCTCGTCGATCTTTATGTCATCTTGCGCTTTGTCACCTGCTCTCTGTTGCCAATACATTGGCCTATAAAACCTGGTTATTTCGGTTTGCTATTATTTACAACGATTAAACAACTCAGTGCTTCGGAAATAGAAGTTGGCTATTTAAATAGGTTGACCTATTTGATAGGTTTTTAGTATATTTATATCGTGGTAAGTGTAAAGTTTACGCATACCATCTGTTCGGTGGTGATGCGATGACTGTAAACGTTTTCAATGTAAGAAGAAACGAGCGAAGAATTTGTAAAAAAATCCGGAACAGCTATAACTTAGGCAGTCACATTATTTTACCGGCATATTACCACAGCTGAGTAAAAATCTTGTCTAGCTTTCGGAAAACACGATTTTAGCTTAAAATAATACCACGCTTGTCCAATACAGATTGACAGATTACACCATGTCTTCTCTAGATATATAAGGTAATTAAGCGTTTTGTTTGTTGTTACTAATAAAAAATATTAATTAATAATATTAAATTACGCCGTGTGGTATCCGACTGAATAGAATAGCAAACTTATTTTTTATTAGCTACATTAAACAAAACGCTTATTATTTAAAAAAAAGAAAAAAAAAAGAAATAAAATTAAAAAAAAGAGATAAAGCGATTTACTCGACAAGACAAGAATAACTTTCATACTAAATTTATGTCATGAAGTGGAATCGCACGCCCTCAAAATGCCTCAAAAACCCTCTGATCTTTTTAAGAAAGTTCGCCTCATCGCTGGAAAGTTCAAACCTAAATCGTGGCTAATTGAAGATAAAAATGGTCTACTCATTCATGATCTTCACAAAGTGGCCGACAGGTGGCATGAATACTGTGAAGATTTATACAGACATAACAAACCATTACCAGAGTCGCCACAAACCATGGTAGAGTTGAACTATGAACCTCCCATTCTTAGATCGGAAATAACATCTGCTTTGGCCACATTAAAGAACAAAAAAGCTCCAGGTCCCGACGAAATAACGGCGGAAATTTTGAAAAGCCTTGGGGACACTGGTATTGACATGTTGCATAAAATCTGCAACAGTGTGTGGAACACAGCAAAATGGCCTCATGACTGGACCCAGTCCGTCATACTACCGCTCCATAAAAAGGGCTCCACTAAAAAATGTGACAATTACCGTACCTTAGCCCTGATTTCTCATGCCAGCAAAGTCCTGCTTCATATCATAAACAGCCGCATAAGATATTACCTTGATTGGCAGATCCCGCAGGAGCAGGCGGGTTTCGTAAAAGGGAAAGGCACGCGTGAGCAAATTTTGAATGTCCGTCAACTTATCGAAAAAGCCAATGAATTTAACATACCTTTCATGATGTGCTTTATCGATTACACCAAGGCCTTCGATTGCGTGAACTGGGATCGCTTGTGGGAGGTTTTACAACATATGGGAGTCCCCAAACACCTTATAACACTAATTCAAGGTCTGTACGCCAATAGTCAGGGAATGGTAAGAATAGAAATGACGACCTCAAAACCGTTCTCCTTTTCCAAAGGAGTCCGCCAAGGGTGTATCTTGTCTCCTATTTTATTCAACATCTATGGGGAATACATTATGAGACAAACCTGTGAAAACTGGGAGGGCGGTATAAATATCAATGGCACAAAGATATCAAACCTTCGCTATGCCGATGATACTATTATTTTTGCAGCCGATGAAGCGGAATTGTGCGTTCTTCTCGACAGCATAGAACGTAGTAGTGCGGATTTAGGACTTACTATAAATCGCTCAAAAACCAAAGTTATGGTTGTGGACCGGGCATCTAAGTTAGAACTCAGAGGGACTCATGACTTGGAAATATTTAACCACTTTATATACCTGGGCTCCGAAGTCAGTAATACCGGTTCATGCGAAAACGAAATCCGTAGGCGTATCGGAATGTCAAAGAGTGCCATGTCGCAGATGGAAAGAATATGGAAGGACCGCAACATCAGGCATAAGACGAAAGTTGCACTTGTGAATAGCCTAGTGTTCTCCATTTTCTTATACGGCGCAGAGACATGGACACTTAAACTGGCAGACCGTAAACGTATCAATGCATTTGAGATGTGGTGCTGGAGGAAATTGTTACGTATCCCATGGACGGCGCATAGGACCAATCAGTCAGTGCTCGAAGAACTCAAAATAGACAAGAAACCTAGGCTTTCCAGCATATGCCTACGGAGGATTTTTGAGTTCTTTGGGCACATCGCTCGCAAGCCGGGAGACGACCTCCAGAAACTTATTGTCACAGGCAAGGTCGATGGCAAGAGATCCAGAGGACGTAGCCCTATGCGCTGGTCAGATCAGATCCGCACCACACTCAATACCACAGTCTCCGAGGCTATCCACGTGGCTGAAAGCAGGAAAAGTTGGAAGACCATAGTTAATACGAAGACTTGAGTGGTGGGGTCACGACCCCCATTATTGGGGAAACGATGCAAGGAGGAGGATTTAAAAAAAAATTATATATTTTTATATATGGGACACTACTAGTGCATGGTTAATTTCTAGTGCCCTTACCTTACAGGAATTCAGTCCAGACAGTTTCTTCAGGACGATTACGTGTAAAACGTTAGTAAGATTCGCTGCAATTTCTCCGATCGACTGTTACGCCGTATCTGTTTTAAATGTTACAATATAATTTAATGCAATATTTTTTTTTAATTTATAGCGAACATAATCATCTGCCTGCCCTTATCCCACTCTAAGTGGGGTCGGCACAACATGTTATAAACATGCTGTCACATGATTTGGCTGTGTTTTTACGACCGGCCGTCTGCCTGACGTCAACTTACCTCTGTTGTATTTTACGACACCTCGGTAAGAAAGAGGGTGGTCTATTCTACTAAACCGGATATCACACGGTGGGTCAACTTACCTTAGTCGCCTTTAGTTAATTTATAGCGAACATTCTCGGTAAATGGCAAAGGTACTTTTATTAATTTGTTTAATACGACAGTGACAGGTAAATTACAACATACAAGTACTATTAAAAATACCGATGCTTTAATAAACTTTCACCGTGCCAATAACTTAAAAACTGGCTGCAAAATGAAAAGCCGATGCCTGTGTCCGCCGCTGATTTTTATCGTCGAAAAGTTTTTTAAATTCCAGAAGCTGTTGGTCGATAAGGCCCTCAACGAACACTGACTTTCGAATCCCTTAGTTACCAATTTAGCTGACCTTTCAAGCGGTGCCATTTTTCGAATGTCACTTACATAAGGTATTATGCACCCTACAAAAGAAACAATGCCCTTTTCTCCCGTAGAAATATGACCAATGGCGCGTGGGTGGCCATCGATGGCCGATGATTTGTTATACACGGGAGTGTGTAATTCATATATTAGTACTGTCGAAGTCAGTTAAACATTCAAATAACTGATAATATGCGCATACATGTTTATACTGAATGATAGTCGTGCTTTTTAATTGTGATTAATTATTTTAATGGTGATAAAAATCATTTTATAAATTAATTTTATAATTATTTTTTATGGTGATAAATTAAGTTTATGTTGGCTAGAGTTATTAATCCTTAAGTACTATAATTGGTGTTGGTGTAATGTAACTATGTTTATATATCCTCTGAAGCAGATGTTGGTAAAAAACTAGTATAACATTGACTTGTTTACTTAGTACCGGAATGAATAGACGATGTTTAATTTTAGAATTAATAATATTTGTCAGGGATTTGAAACAGAATGAAAAAATGCATATAAGATCTCTCTCTAAATAGATATACCACTTTATTACAGATTTTATACAACTGAAGGATCAATATTTTTATTTACCGATGCTCGCTTACCTTTAGAATATATATGGCTGTGATTTTGAATAACCAATTAACAAATTACCTGATTACAAGTTTATTTAAATTACCTATTGATTAAACGGTTATGAACTATTGTCGCATTAAAACGTAAGTTTCTAGTAGTTATATTTTATAATTAGATAGGTATAGAATTACAAAATAATACAATTTATAACTGAATAATTTGTAAGCTACTATATAATTCATTCATATGAGTCAATTTTTACTTGGAATGCTCGAAACTTACTAGTATTTTGAGTGAGAAAAAAAAACCAGTAGATATAATATTGATAAATAATAATTATAAACACAAGTTATCTTAGTACGAGTGTCTACGATATTTTTTAATGTGAATTTGTATTTTATTATCTATTTTTGAATCTTGTTTTTTGTATTTTTTGTAATTGTTTGGCTAAATAAAGTTATTATTATTATTATTAATAATAACGCTAAATTTAGTTGTCAAAATACAATAACCTATACAAATTAACGTTATTTTACCGTCCATTTCTAAATAAGCAATAGTATCTTATATTTGTTAGAATAATCAGCAAGTCAATTACGTAGTACATTAATTATTAATAGCATGTTTATTTTAAGTGTCAAACATAAATAAATATATCGTTTAACATTAAATTTAAACTGTTCCTTTTTACGGATGCATAACGCATTATCCATACTTACATTATAAATGCGGAAGTCTGTTTGTATGTCTGTTATGCTTTCACGGCTAATCTGCTTAATATTAATGAAATTTAGTAGAATAACAAATTTATGCACCGAGCTGAAATAAAGGAAAAAAACCGTATTTCTTTCGAGAACAAGGTAAAACAATATTGAGGGTACTTAAACTCTTAAGATGGCGTTTAATTTTATTTTTAACGAGGATTTCACAGCTAACCCGCTGAATATTAATGAATTTAGTACATTTAAATTTATATACCGGAATAACAAATAAAAAAACCCGTTTTTCCTTTGGGGATAGGAACAAAATGTATTATGTGTAATTGAGGGTATTTTAACGATCAAGTTGACGCAAAACGAAGTTGCGGGTAAAGTAGTATCGTATACTTTAATAACTCAGGCATATTGGAAATTGGAATGCGACTGTACCTCAGTACTGAGAATTATGGCATTATGGCGCAACAGCGAGAATGAAACGCACGTGATTTCCGCTTTCGAAATAGAAATTCTTTTAAATTTGACTGGCACTTGTATTAATTTTCCTACGAATGTAAAGTACAATGAAAATGGTAATTTTAAATACAAATAAAAACAGTCTACAAAAAACAGTGCATTAAATTAATAATATTTTATATTTTAATATTTAATCATTTAAATATTAAAATATAAAATTGTGAGATCGGCGGTGAGATCTTGCGACCTTTTCGAGGAGGGCTCGAGTTTAAACCTTGTATGTCGATTTCATATTTACAATTTATCACCCTTTTTTCATTGACGTAAAAATTTGTGAGAATGCCTCTAGAAAATTCTGCTTATACAGGACTCTATCACCATTTTTCTTTCATCTAAAAGTCTAAATAAAAATTAATTATTACTACTAGTACTAGTAAATATCAATACAACACATAAGTTATTCGTTTTTTTAAAGCATAAAGGCCTGCCGGAGTTTGACCTCTTCGTCAAAGGTCCAACGCTTTCACCGTTTCTATATAATGGATTGGTAATAATTATATCAAGATCTATACTAATATTATAAAGAGGAAACATTTGTATGTATGTTTGTAATGTTTTAACATCAAAACTACTGGACCGATTTCAAAAATTATTTCACCATTGTAAAGCTGCATCTTTACTGAGCAACGGAAGCTATATTACATTAAAAATATGTAATATAGTGTAAAAAAAAAAAAAATTACGCGTGTGAAACCGCGGTATATTACTAGTCAAGATATAAAATTCATCCATTTATTCGATAAAAGTAGATCAAAATATAATCTTGATACGTACGCTAGTCGTGATATCAAGTCCATTAATTTTGATTTATTATGACAAACAACCACTGTCATGCACGTATCACTGACTGTCGCCGGTTGTACTCGTATAATACAGGTTTTCCTTTTATAATCGAGTGAAACTTTACAATATTGTATCACGGATTTCATAATAATAAATGAGAGAAACTATTGACCGTAGTGTTAAAGAAATAACAGAATATAACATGGCATGTAACCAACATTAAATAACTTATAATTATGTATTTGTAATACGAATATTTAAGTAAAATAACTAATTAGCCACTGCTGGGCAACCCACTGGACAGGAGAGAAGGTTTGGAGAGAAGAGGTTCTGTTGGGTTTGGAGCTAAGATCTACCACGCTGCTTCAATGCGGATTAGTAGGTTTCATATATGTATCTTTAGAATTTCCTAGAGATATGCAGGTTTATTTACGATGTTTTGCTTCACCAAAGAGCGTGTGATAAATTGCAATTATTAATAGACATAAGTTTTTAATAGAAAAACTGTGTTGCCCGCCCTAGGTTTTGAACTTGTAACCCTCTCGATAAAGTCGCACAGTCACACCGCTGGGCTTTCGCAACTCGTCGTATATTTATATGCAAATGTTCGAAATCTTTTGACACGAACCCAACAACGCTTTCCAAGCAATTCTTGTAAAATTTCTCAGTGCTATCCCCTTTTCCGTGGATTCATAATGGTGCCCCTGATTTTTGTTTCGAGGGCGGATTTTTCTGAGCATTCGAGGTTCAAACCTTTAGAAACATCAATTTTCTTTTCTATTCCTCATCTCAGCTAAAGAGAAATCTAAAAAACACACGCCTTTTATGTGACCTGAATGTTTATCTATCTATACTTATATTGTAAATGGTGTTTGTTTGTACTCCTTTTACGTCCGAACAGAGCAATGGTTTCATGTACTTTTTAATATACTTATTAAAGGACTGGTGAGTGACATAGGCTTCGAAAATATATCTTGTTCCATATATATTTGGATGTCTTATATTTTTAATCTCGGTCCACAAAGCCGTCGACAGACCTATTTAAAGTTTGTATCACTTACGTTTTCGTCTCAATTGTTTGTACTGGGCTGAAGAAATAAAAAGAAGTGTGTTTAAATTTCACCTTTTATATTTAAACTAGTGACCCGCTCCGGCTTCGCACGGGTATAAAATATATAGACTATCACTCAATGAAAAAAATGATTAAAATCTATCCAGTAGTTTTGTTTTATTCAGTACTGGTTTCATTCATTACCGTGGCCCGCACGCGTTAAATTTGGAGTAAAACAATTCCCCTTTCCCTATACCATTAAGATTTCCTGCTATCTTTAGAATATCTGAAAAATCTGTTGCGTAGTTTTAAATATTTAAGCATATATAGGGATATAGGGTCATAAGGACAGACAGAGAAAGCTACTTTTTATACTATGTAGTGACGTTTATTATTTTGATAATTGTCAAATTTTTTACCATACTTCAACAAAGACAAAATTACGTTTAGCTGTCATTTATGTTTTATATTCCACTGACATTTGCGTTTTGTTATTTAATGTCATAGTCGTTTTTGTTATCTCACGTTTTATATTAACTTGACGGGATAAAATAAATGCGGTCGAACGGGATAAAAGGTATCCTATGTCCGTCTCCTGGTTCTAAGCAACCTCTCCACCAATTTTCAGCCGAATTGGTTCATCCGTTCTTGAGTTATAAATAGTGTAACTTAGACCAACTTTCTTTTATATATATAGATGAGTTAATCTTGTATATATGTACATGTATATTTTCTGAATTTCGGAAACGGCTCCAACAGTTTTCATGAAATACAGCATGTTTTGAGGGGGAATATCGATCTTTAGTAAATTAATAAAAACCTTTAAAAAAATTTCGTTAGATCCCTTTTTTCAGACATTGAAAAATTGCTAAAATTGAATACAGAAGACTATTTTTGCTGTCATTTGTAAAGTTGTGCCCAGTGTAGAACGAGCGGACTAAAGAAAGTGAATACCAAACCCCATATACCGTCACCCCTATTTTGCTTTTTTACTTTTTTTTATTTACATTTTTTTTACTTTTTAAAAAACACCGACATGGCTCAGTTACCCAGTTACTGTTTCTAAATAGAACATGCCTTCTGCTACTACATTATTTATAGTCAGTCAATCAAGCTCTTTTGCAAACATAAAATAGACACTGATTAACGAACTTTCAGTCGGCTCGGCCAACAGGGAATGAAATAAACTAGAGATTCACAGATTTATTAACTGACGGCCGGGTTGTATATGACGACTGTGATTGCCAACTGACCCAAATATGCACTGCAATGTATCTCGCTGTGATGTTCCACTCGACATTGCCTCCAGATTTTAAACACTAATTAACACAAAAAAAGTTAGTTAGAAAGCCATCCTTTCAGCTCCATATAGGACTACAGTTTAATAATGTAAAATTGAAAATGTTTAAAAGATTGACCGCCGAGTTTCTTTCTGATTCTTCTCGGTAAGAGCAATATTCCAAACCAGTTGTAGCTTCATTAATCATATTGATCCTTGATGATTCAAAAGTGCTTGAATAAAGATTATTTTGATTTGATTTCATTTGTCACTTCGCAAAAACGTCTATCAAGAGATAGTATTTTACGTTATGGGCAAATTTGTACTATATTTGTAGATATACAATTTTCTAGTACATTGCTTTATTGTATCTCAATAGCAGCAGGCGAGTTTTGTTGCGATTGGTGTTTTTAACACAATTTACATAATACCGTTAAGCACTATTAACTTAAACTTTTTAAGAAGAATTGCACTAACTTCAATGTAAAATCTCACAAAAATCGGGTCAGTAAATTTTGCGAAAATCGATAACGTACAAACAGCTTTTGGAGACTTTGTTTTTCAATAAGTATAGATACATTAAAAGTAAAATAAGTTGTACAAACAGCAACAAATGTTATCTAACAGTCATCTTCCAGCCCTTATTCCACTCCAAATGGGGTCGGCACAACATGTTATAAACAAGCTGTCGCATGATTTGGCTGCGTTTATACGACCCAGGCCGCCTGCCTGACGTCAACTTACCTCTGTCGTATTTTGCGGGTCAACTTACCTTAGTCTCCTTTTACGACACCTCGGTAAGAAAGAGGGTGGTCGATTCTACTAAACCGGATACCACACGGTGGGTCAACTTACCTTAGTCGCCTTTTACGATACCTCGATAAGAAATGAGGGTGGTACTATTCTATTCAGCCGGATACCACACGGCGATAAAATATGTTATCTAACAGTATATTATCAATATTTGACCTAACAATAAAAACCAATTGAAAAGTCATAAAACAACGTCAACTTTAAAAATTTCTTATTAGCTCAGTCCGACGTAATACATTTGGAACGTATTTAATAACAGGCAATAAGTAGTGCGGTTTCATTTGAGTCTACGTTCCCTTTCTCCGTTTGTAGGGGACTAAGAGGGTTAGTACAATGGGGCTCCGACACCCCTTGCGAAATCTCTGCCAAATATATTTAAGCGTATATTTATATAGGGTTCTTTGGGTTCAATCAACGGATTACAGGCCGTACCCTCCTTACGATCACTTAGTTAAACCTGGAGATGACTTGAAGATTATTTATATTTCCTGTTCAATATGAGTCTTAGGTAAAATATATATTTTTGTATGTATTTATATTTTATACGCATCCGGCTGAATAGAATAGATCACTCTCATTTCTTACGAGGTTTCGTAAAAGGCGACTAGGGTAAGTTGAACCGTCGTGTGGTATCCGGCTAAGTAGAATAGACCACCCTCATTTCTTACGAGGTGTCGTAAAAGGTGACTAAGGTACCTTGACCCGCCGGGTGGTGTACGGCTGAGTAGATTACACCACCCTCATTTCTTAACGAGATGTTATAAAAGGTGAATAAGGTAAGTTGACCCGCCGTTTGGTATTCGGCTGAGTAGAATACACCCCCCCTTATTTCTTACCAAGGTGTCGTAAAAGTCGATTAAGGTAAGGTCGTGAATAAACCACCCAAAAAATGTAACAACATGTTTAAATATGTTGCGCTGACTCCACATGGTGTCGTATAAGGGCAGGAGAATGACAGCAGAACTCTTTTTGTCGTGTTGTTAAAAATATAACTGTTTGCGACGCAAAAGCCTCATCTCTTCTGATGGTTGGAGTATCACCCGCGGCGCAAAGCTTAGGTAAAAAGTGAGATAACTTAGTCTTCACCTTAGGTGCCTTTCACTAGTTGGTGGAAAACAGAGAAGCTAGTCCTGCTCAAGAGGAGCAAGATGGAAGATGTAACTTAGGTACCTAACCTAGGCTTAATGCCATCGATTAGCGGAGGGAGGGGCAACTTTTAGAGAGGCCCAGGCCCAGAAATGGCGCACTCTGGGGATCAGAGTTGCTGTTGGCGGGGATGGGGGCAATGTGTACAACGGTACCCTGTCCCCGCCACCAGCAGCGTGGTGGAGCACTGTCAGGTTTTAAGTCGGTGAGACAACGACATACCCGCCGCTCGTCCCCGTCGGACGGTGATGACCCATAATGGGTTTTCCTGACATAAGAAAGGCTAAAAACTAGGTTAAACGAAAATCTAAATTTTCTTAATTGGTCTGTGAGTTAATTCAGGTTCAAAACAACATGTATGCAAAATTTCGCCCAAATCTTACAAAGCTCGATCACTCAAACTTTCGCATTTATAATATTAGTAAGAAGTACATACACCTTGCATATACAAAATTAATCAACAACAGGATAGTGTGGAAGACTGATGATTCTGGGAAAGTAACCGATAACAAAGATCGAAGGTACATCCGCCATTGTTAATTTGTAAGCAACGTACGCAAGTTTTGTTTACAATTGTGCCATTGGTCTAATGGGAGTTGATTTGATCATATTCGTATTACTCATGATAAAGCAGATTGCATCTATGTCGCTCTTGATATTTAATAAGTTAAACAACTTATAGAATAAATTGTTACTTTGTTGATGATACATAATACAAACGTAATAATGATAACTTTAATATTTAAATGAGTTAATCTTGTATGTATATACTTATATAAATATATTTTCTGAATCTCGGAAATGGCTCCAACGATTTTCCTGAAAAGTTTTAAGCTTGCTAAGTTTTAATATTTTTTTAAATTATCCCTGTTTTTGGGCGTTAAAAAAATGGTAAAATGTAGAATATAAACCAAAGAATTTATTTAGTTGCCAAACGTAATGTTGGGAAAGCCGAAAACGGGTGGTCCGAAAATGTTCAAAACCCGGGTTTGAATATCACATGTCATCGACGCCATCTTTCTTTTTTATTTTTCTTAAAAAAAAAATTATATTCTTTAAAAAATTGCCCAGCAAGGCTCGGTCACCCAGGTACTCTTGTTATATAATTCTTATAATCCACGATAGAAGCAAATAGAAAATATATATAATACTAAATGTAGTGTACTATCCATTTACATAACTGATACATGCAAGATTCGCAATAACGTAAGAACTACAAACCTTCACCACGGTAACTTCACTATACAAGCACTGCACACATTCACTATCGCAAACCCGACAATGTTTCGCCCCGTAACCTAAGCATAATCGCATCGATTCCGCGACGATATTTCTAGGAAATCCATTATTGTTACTAGTAGTAATTGTTCTTTATTTGAATGGACAGGTTACAGGTAGGCAATAAAGGCGGAGATAAACTTGTAGCGAAAGGAAAAGGAGGAAAGCGGAAGTTGTACCATAGAGAAGTGAAGGTAACTGTCCCAAAGTTTGATGACGGGCGGAGCGGTGCGGCGCGGAGAGAACAGTTGTAGCGCCATTTGACGTGATTTGTGGGTTGAGTTGTTAAAAAGAAATAAATTATTGATTGACCTCTGACACAATTGCTTCTTATTTATTGAATAAATGTAACGGAAAAATATCGTTGTTATAAACTATTTGAGAACTAAAGAATTATTTACTAAATTTGATAAGAATAATTCGTACTGTTTATAAAATATTAGACGTCATGGTGTATACAATTAATTTCGTAGCCGTGTTTAAACAAATACAAATAAAATCAAGCACAAACTCCTTTTGCATCCGTTGGCACTAAATCAGCCCATTAGCTCGAAAAACAAGCTCTTTCGAAACAAAGCTCTTACTCAAAAAAAGCAAGTCCCAATTCAAAGCTTTTACAATGGTTTAATATACAAAGAAACTTGCTTCATGTAAAATAGAAATTCTGAAAATTATTCTATTTAGCTTTCTCATTAAATGTTAACCTGATTTTACAATGATCCCATTCCTAAAACACCTTATTGAAGATTTATCTGGCCTCTCGTAGTCGCTACGATGTTGAAAATAATTGGAGTGGAATTATATTTTGAGTTTACGAGATTCGTCTCCTATTTTAATTTTCCCTGAAGGTCTCAATTTACTTAATTATGCCGGAGACGTAAAACAAGAATCGCTGTTATGGTTTACATTCCTGTTTTGAATGTAAATTAGACAGCAATTTTTTTGTTTATTAATTAATTTGTCGTTAAGTAAGACTATGATAATAGCCGTTTGGTATCCGGCTGAGAAGAATAGACCACCCTCATACTTACCGAGTTGTCGTAAAAAGTGATTAAGGTAAGTCGACCTGCCGTGTGATATCCGGTTTAGTAAAATAGACCACCCTCTTTCTATCCAAGGTGGCGTAAAAGGCGACTAATGTGAGTTGACATCAAGCAAGCGGCTGGTCGTAAAATACCTAGCCAAATCATGTGACATGTGTTATGCCGACCCCACTTAGAGTGGGATATGGGCAGGAGGATGATGATAAAAAAGACTAAGCTAAGTTTATGTTAAGTTGTTAGGCTTATGGTTAGATATTAACTATGATAAATTACTGAAGTAATGATAAAATTATTTTGCTATAATTCGCTATAATTAATATTACCTTATCTTTTTTTTTATTTGCTATTATCGCAGATTATAGCAAAATAATTTTATTATCCTTTTGTATTATGGATCTCCGCAAAGTTACGTCCTATTCTATAAATTATTACACAAAGTACTTCCTTTGTACATAATATTATAGTATGTACGTTATAGTAGAAAAAATAATAATAATGTGTACTAAGTGATTGGCTTGACTTTCAGAGTATCAGATCTCTTTCGCACAGATGTAAAGTATGATATATATAAGGAAGTAAAAACTCAACTATCCTATTCTTTGTTCATATATAGATTTATCTTTAATATTGAATTATATATATATATATATATATATATATATATATATATATATATATATATATATATATATATATATATATATATATATATATATATATATCAATAAATTTATTTCTGATTCTCGGAAACGGTTCCAACGAAAAACTGCTAAAAAAGGAATAGAAAGCAACTCAATTTTTTAGCTGTAAAATGCTAAGCTATGGGTAACGCGCGGACTAAAATAGGTCGAAACCTAGGTTCGATTCCCACATGTCACCAAGCGCTTCTTTACTCCTTAATTTTTTTTATTGCATTTTTTTATATTACCTCAGAGCTGATATAAGTATATAAAGAAAAACTGTAACCAATATTATAGTAAGTAAGTAGCGGCCTGTTACTCTCCCACTGCTGGGAATAGGTCTCTTCTCTCCGTTTTTGGAGAGAAGGATTGGAGCTAAGACCTACCACGCTGCTCCAATGCGGATTGGAAGGTTACACATATCTCCAGAATTCTCTAGAGATATGCAGGTTTCCTCACGATGTTTTCCTTCACCGAAAAGCGTGTAATAAATTGCAATTATCAATTAGACACATAAGTTTTAATAGAAAAACTCATTGGTGTCTGCCCGGGTTTGAACCCATGATCGTCTAGAGATTCACACGGTCGCACCGCTAGGCCATCACAGCTTTTTAATCAATATTATATTTTTTTTTAAATGGAACGAGTTCTATATAATAAGTATTTTGCTATTACGTGCATTTGTTTCGCGACAGCACTAAAGGAAGCGGCATCTTGCCGAGGCTCATTCTATTTGTGATCATTATGCGGCAGCACGCGCCTTTAACTGTGCAACAATATCTCATCCATTTCCGTTTGCACGCCTTACTCTTTCAGAGTTGTTTATGTTGTACGAAGCTTGTTTATTACTATGCCATTTGTGGATATTAACTATTTTTAGTGTTTTAGAAGGGAATAATAAGGTATCTGGTATCCTAGATACATATCTCGGTATAAAATAGCTTAAATTAATCACTTAGCATTCAGAATATTCTTTACTAGTTTCTACCCGCGTTTTCGTTTTCAAAGAATTGCCGAGCTTGAAATTAGCCTATATTATTTTTCAACCTTTTCTTTTTTTTTCAAATCAAATATTTTGTTTGTGCATTAGTGTTAAATAGATCTTATATAAGCAGACAGTACTGTAAGCTACCACACAAGGGTGTACAAAAATTCCTTACGCCAACTGTTATAACCTTAACTTGTTTAACCTTACGTTTCTAGTACCTTTATACCAATTGCTTAAATTTTAAAGTAAGTAAATAATTCACGATGATTCCCTGGCATCTAAAAGTGTGAGATAAATTGTGTATATTGAATATCAATTAGACACAAGTTTTAAATGAAAAATCTTCTCTTGACAGTCAGGGGTGGTTTCACGTGAAAGCTATGGGTTTGAACTATTACAGGGTATAGAACCCGTGACCCCTCGGAAAGAGTCGCTCGGACTCACCGTTCAGCCCTCACACTTTAAAATACAGCATATTAATAGCAAAGGCAAAAAGATAAACTATTTTGTATAAGGACAAAAAGCTCACAAACAACAACTTTATTTACAAAATAATGTTTTTCACTCCAGTGTAAGTATTATAAACTGGTCTTCGTTTGTCAACAGGTCATCAGAATGATTTTATGAGAGCGTCGCGACCCTCGTCGCATTTTATTGCTAGACGTCGACATGGAGGACTGGCGGTATATCGCGTGCACACTGCTCCTCCTGTGCCCTCTTGCCCTAAGCCGGCACGATGACGACTTCGCCTTCGATAACAACGAAGAGTTCCAGGTCAGTATACTAAATTACATCTTGACTGGCCCATCGGCGCAACTAGTAGTAACGTGCTGCTTTAAGCTACGCAGACCGTTTCCTGCCCTTGGCCAAATGCTTTCTGTGATATCCTATTCAGTAATGGGCGGACCATAAAAGTTCAAAACCCGGGATCGAGACCCACATGTCACAGCATATAAAAAAAACACGAAGCATAAGGACATCGAGTTGCTTATTAATAGGAAACTGAAATATTAAATGTTATTTTCCAGGTGGAACTAACAGCGAATCATTCAGAAATAGCTAAAAATGGCCTAAGAAGATTATGGGGTGTTCCTGATACATCGGCCTACGTGGGACACCTATTTAGGATGGAGATTCCCAAAGAAGCCTTCTCTGGGGAAGTGTTAGCTTATAAGGTAGGCTATGTCTTAATATCTGCAAAGATCAATTTGGCATCATCACCGGTTTTTTATCCCATATATTGGCGCGATATATAGACTTAAATTGTACCCAGCTTCATATATATTTCTTCAGTAAATTATCGCTGAAAATGTGATAGAAAGAGACTGACTCGCACTTAATTTTTAATAATAATAGTATGAATTTGATCATCTTTATTCTTCGACAATGGAGATATTAACAGACAACTGTCTTGTATAGTATTTTAAATTTAGATTATCGTGAGTAGTATTCATAGCTAGAAACCTCCTATACTCAAGGCTTATTATATCGGATGAGCTCGAATTGTTTTAAACCCATACGGGGTCTACACCGGCAGACAGTTACTGCCCTGATAACGCCGCATATAGAACTCATGAATAAGGGATCCGAATAGGTTTGTAACTAATCGGGCTCACCCGATAGAATAAGACGTGTATATAGCCGGTTTCAATACATTAAATATAAGGTATTGTATATAGGTTCGAAGCGAAAACGGACATCATATGCCAAGCTGGCTGGCTGTGGATACAAAACATGGTCTGATCAGCGGCGTACCACAGAGGCAGGACATAGGCGCGCATGCGTTCACGGTGATCGCGCACGGGCGTACGCACGGCCTTACTGCCACCGACTCCTTCACTATCGAAGTAAGTTACATTTAAATTCATATTCAAAAAATGTTTTATTCATGAACTAGCTTTGACCGCGGCTTCGACCGTGTGTAAATCAATGTGTAACAAAAATGTTCTCAAGTAATCCAGAGCCACTGGAATTTCACCGTTATGTTATGTGACCTAAATATTCCTCAAGAATTGCACTATCTTTTAGTAAAAACCCTACAAATATCCGTTCAGTAGACTTCGACAAACTCGATTACATACAGACACACAGCTTTTGGAGGCTTTATTTTATAATAAGTATAGATATATGTAGATAGTTCTAAATAAGTGCTTTTAAAACCTCAACTCTGCTGTTCGGAAAACTACTCCTATCAAGAAGAACAAGCAAGAAACTCTGCGATGGCTTTCAATATATAATTATTATGACAATAATTATTATTTCAATATATAAGTTACATTCAGTCATTACTATCTTGTATAAGGTCGAAGAGTAGCTATATCCACACATTCTTAATTCTCAATAGTAAAGTAGGCTTTTTGTATCAGCCTTGTAATAATAGTTTTCTTAAACTGCTGTAATGGCAAAGCTAAATTATATATACGAATATATTTCGTGCTTGTTTGTTTGCGTATGGCAGCTCCGATGTATGACAGTTTACTTATTAGAAAATAAGAATTAACGTCAGTATTTGACTCTCCATACATTCTTAAAGAGTCAATTCGCAAAAACATTACGTAAAATATTTTTAAAGTTTACAGAACAAAGCGGATAAATTCATTTTAAAATTATTTATAAAATAGCCATTTTAAATAACACTCGATCTATATGAGCTCCAAATGCTTTAAGTTCAAAGCCAAGCGATTTAAATATAAAATCGAGAGTGTAGGTGAAAGAACAATAAAATGCGTAAAGTATTTAATTGCTTTTATCTTCAACTCTCACTTATCTCACCGTGTTTATTATTCACGGTCATTCGACTCCGCCTATCATACGTAACCTTAGGCTATCTTTTGTTCCTTTTTATCAGACCACCGGCGTATACAGGATACCTCTAGGCGATTAAAAATTGAATGAATTAGCTTTCAACAACTGTTTCTATTTTGATTGTACCAATCTGAACCAACAATTACAAGAACATCAAACGCCTTGACATCAAACACAAGTCACTTTTAATAATATTGATGTCTTCCTTACATTCATGCATAATTGTGCAAAGGTGATAAAATTGTGGTACAATTTGATTTACGTAATGGTTTATTTGGTTGGTAGGTAGGTTCTGTAAGGGCTCACAGCCCCTTACTGGCAGAGCCGTATCACCCAAATAAAATTCTGGTTAAAAACCATTGCTGAAAGTGTCTGTCAAGAATTCCACACGCCTGCTCAATTTTTTATACTAAGATGACTGATTGTAAGGTCGATTAGTAAATTCATGTATTCTTTATTCTATATATATTTAAGAACTAGTATGTTCAGCCCGCTTTGCCGTAAGCACGGCAAGATCAGATTTAAAGATATAGGTGTTAACTTTTTTAATTTCAATCTTTTCATATATTTAGAAAACGAACTGTCCCAGCAGCGGGATAGTAACATGCCGTTACTTTACAAAACGATATAACTTGTTTAAACGAAATCAATAGGATAGGAAAGAATAATAATAGCGAAAACCGAAAAAAATTCAAGTACTAGTATCGTAGTATATGACCTTTCAACTTAAAATTTTCATATCTTTTTTATTTGCTGACTGATTGAAGTAAAACATACCCTATATTTAAAGTGAGGCTTTCCACTACAAATGAATAAAAACAGCGTCCAAATCAGATCAGTATTTGAGATTAGCGGGAACAAACGCACAGAGATTTTTGACATATCAACGATTTTATTATATGTAATAGATAATAGAAGATAGATAGAATAGAATAGATATTACAGTAAAGCGGCCTTTTGCGTCAGACTTTCAACTTTGCGCGGTTCTAGTACACAAAGTTACAGTTCCACCCACCTTAATTGGTACCGTTATAATAAATATTTTCATCTTTAATTTCAGGTGAAGAGAGCGGATGAAAAGCCTCAATCAAAGTACGGTACATGTTATCGCAACGAGAACAGACTGGTGTTAGTGATTTTAATAGATGGTGCGTTTCACAAAATTTCGCCGCGGCAGCGGATTCGAGCTCTCATGGAACTCGCTAGCTTCATGGCTCTTGATGGGGTAAGTGTGGTAAGGGCTCCTTGACAAAAGGCAAAGACTTTATAGAACATAAGTGCGATAAGTGACTTTTAGGAATAGAAACAATTATTTTCTAGCAATTATATTTTTTGTTCATGGTTAATATGGCCATTGTTTCTAATGTTGGACGATAAAGAAGAATCGGACTACGTAGCAGTATGGGAGTGTTTATTTTGCGAGCGACAACTAAATTTGGGTATCACTGTTATTGTATAAATATGAGTAATATAGCAATTACAAGTACTTTAATATGAAAAAGTAGTGCTTCAATATTAAAAAATATAGCTTAAAACAGTCACGCCTCTACAATGCAGTTTGGCGAGTATTCACAAGAAATCTTTAGGGCTATACAGGTTTCATCACGATACTTTCGTGCACTATAAAGCACGTGATTACTTGTAAATATCATTCAACAACATAAGTTTGTTATAGAAAAATCATAAGAGCCTCCGCAAGTAAGGATTAAACCATGACGGGTTTTTATGTGCTCATTTGTTTCTACTTAAGCCGTATAGATTAAAAACAGGTATAATATTAAGGGAATTATATTAAGGGAAGAATATTTAAATAAATTTGTCAAGTAACCAACTCAAGTCAGACGATATTGATATCGTAGATCAATATTTTTGAATAAGAACAAAGATAAAAAACTTAGCAACACAGTGACAGTTCTAGGTATAAAATCACGATTCAGACCACGAACCGACGTTTCCTCTTGAATTTATTTACTTACATTAAATCAAATTTGATACGTGCTTTTGACCCGTTGAAAGAAAATACACGTATTTCGATTTATCATTTATATTAAGTTAAGCCCTATTTATCATATGTCATCATTCTCCTACCCTTATCCCACTATAAGTGGGGTCGGCACAATATGTCTTCTTTTTCCATTCTCCTCTATCATTCGTCAACTCTGGTGCCACTCCTCTAACATGCATATCATTTTTCAAACAATCCAACCATCTTTTTTTCGGCCTTCCTCTAGCCATACATCCATCCACATTCATATTTAAAACTCTTTTGGTCACATGATTTTCATCCCTCCTCATTACATGACCATACTAACTTAGTCTCGCACTTCTCATATTTTCTGTAATGGGCGCAACTTTCAGACTTCCCCTAATATACTCATTGCGTATTCTATCAAGTTTTGTCACACCACACATCCACCTTAACATTCTCATTGCCATATGTAAGGAAAATTAATAAATAAATAAAATTAAGTGCGGGCTAGCATTTAATATGTACTGATAGGCATATATTATACAAGGCAAGTTATTTGATTAATAATATTGTGGAACGAAAACGATTTTATGGTAAATGAAAAGTTTGATTCTGAATTTTGTATTTTATTTACTATTTTGTATACAAATTAAACTAATTTTATGTATAGAAACCGGTGATACGTAATTATTGAGTTAGCCCGATTAGTTTTGAATGCATATCATTCTTAGTTATGAGCTATCGCAGCGTTATCGCATTGGGTAGTATGCTAAATTTACGTCCTTTATCAATGTTTACAATTAGTCTTTAAGGTGAACCAATACATGGTAATTGAATCATTTCTCTAAAAAGTTCCTGTGTCAAGCTCTTACCCAGATGAAATTATTGACTGAATCTTTTGTTCTAGCTGGGTTTTGGAAGAGGCTTAGCTGGTTATAGTAAATAAAGTATTCCTTTAACTCTAACGCGTAATTCCAACTAAGTTCGCAAAATAGAGAAGACAACGCTTGCCAAGCTTGCTAGTGATCATTTTTTAGGTCTACTTTTTGTTACTTCTTTACATACGTGACATCTTCCTTTACGTTTTTTTTTTTTTACAAACATTTATATTGTGATTGTGCATACCTTTCTAAGTATTTAAATCTTTGTTTTAGGACGAGTTCTGGATCGAACCGTACAAATCAGAATCTGCCCAATCTCACACAGTACTTATGAGTGGAGTGGGAAATGCGAAACGCAGGAAGAATGAAGCTACCACTGCCATATATTTAAATGTAAGTCTGTTAAATGGTTTTGGTTTAATAATCACACCTATGATTAATCAATAAATCATTTTATAATAATAACTTACATTTTGATTGAATTGACTGGGCTGTTGGCGCAGTGGGTAGTGATGCTGCCTTCAGCGAGGGCTAACATTTTCTATAAAAAGGATGTGTTTTTGCTCTTCGAGCCTGAGTGTATAGTTGTATTTAAGTATATATTCACCAGTTGTCTGTCACCCATAACACAAGTATTAAAATTACTTACTTTGGGGACGGGCGACCGTGTGTGTAAGTGTCCCATATATTTATTATTATTATTATTTATTTATTTTTGGTAACAAAAACATTTTAATTTTTAAAAATTGAATTTGTACACATGGTGCTAGTGAGCACCATGTGTACAAATTCAATTTTTTTTCCCCCAAAACCCCTCCAACGTCTAGTGAGACGTTGGAGGAGTTTTGGGGGAAAAAAATCGATCTAGCTAGTTTTTATGTATTATCCCTATTTTTAGGCATTAAAACATACTAAAATTTATATTGAATATAAAACACTATTTTTGCCATAAACTGTCAAGTCAGCGTAGGTTATTCGGGGAACAGGCAGTCTCGAGAAATGTAAGTACCTGTACCTGTAGTAAATGTAAGGGATCGATCCCCAACTACCTAATTGTTTTTTCTTTTTTTTTGTAAAAAATTACCACTACTACTACTACACTACTAGGTACTACTTATTACAAAACAAAGCCCCAAAAGCTGTTTGTTTGTATGTGATCAATTTTCGATTCAATTTATGATATCTGATTGCAGGTGGGTTGTGGTGAAAGATTATGGACGCGACACAAAGTGTTAGTCGCTGGGTTAAGGGAGCAGTCGCGGGATGGGACACTGCAGCAGTTACTGAACTTGCCAGTACTAGGTTGGAGATTGGTTGGCGTTAAACCTTCGCCACGGTCCAAGAGACAGGTCAGATTATTTAACTACTAGCAATCGCCAGCATGGATAGATTAAAACCATAATATAGTCTTTTGATAACCGGTTAAGTATAATAGACCACCCTAATTTCTTACCGAGGTGTCGTAAAAGGCAACTAAGGTAAGTTGACCAGCCGTGTGGTATTCGGCTGAGTAGAATAGACCACCCTCTTTCTTAGTGAGGTGTCGCAAAACGTGATTAAGGCGAGTTGACGTCAGGCAGGCGGCCGGTCGTAAAATACCTACCCACATCATGTGACAATATGTTTGTGAAATAATAATAATAAAATACTTTATTGCACATAAAACAAATTTGGTACATGAAATTTAATTTAAACAAAAAGATGTGCGAAGGCGGCCATATCACTAATAGCAATCTCTTACAGGCTACCTAACTAAAGTTAAACTAAGCAATAGAAATATAAATGTGTACATGTTGTGCCGGCCCCACTTGAGAGTGGGATAAAGGCAGGAAAATGACGACGATGATTATGAAGACTCTTTACCAGCTAATACTATTACTATTATATTGTAGAGCAACTGCTGGCTCTTCTGTCTCTCTATTTTACTGGCTCTTCTCTCTCTCTCTCTATTTTGATGGATCAAGATGTCGTAAAGTACGACTAAGGTAAATTGACGCCAGGCAGGCGAACGCGGCGCTGCACACGCTCGCAGACTGCCCAGCTTGGGTGGTTCAGCGGGCGGAGTTCGTAGGAAAATTGGGGCACGGTCTTTAAATGCCCACTGTGGTTCGTGCAATGGTGGACAGGGAGAGATCGTGGGCAGCGATGGTCTCCTTCTGCGCGAACGTTTTGTCGTTGAAGGAGACGGCAGAGCGGATCCAGGAAGTCGAGTCCTTGGACCCGATCCGTCGCAGGTGAGCGGGGCGCAGACGACTTGCCAAAGTCCATCGCATGCGACCCTAACGGGGACCTCCGAGCGGTCCGAACGGGGTATCGGACGCGGAGTTAGGTCCCCGAGGCGGTCGATGTATCTGGTGCTCCCGATGCATCGATTAGCAGAGGGAGGGGCCACTTTTAGAGAGGACCCGACCCAGAAAAAGCTCTCTCCGGGGTAAAGAGTTGCTGCTGGCGGGGATTGGGGTACTGTGTACAACGGAACCCTGTCCCCGCCATCAGCAGCGTGGTGTGGAGCACTGTCAGGTTTTTAGTCGGTGCGAGTCCGACATACCCGCCGCTCATCCCCGTTGGATTTGGTTGCGTGACGACCCATAATGGGTTTCGCTGGCATAAAAAAAAATAAAGCGAACGGTCGTAATAACGCAGCCGAATTATGTGACAGCATGTTTACAACATGTTGTGTTGACTCCACTTGGAGTGGGATAAGGACAGGAGGATGATGATAAGCTCGGCTAGTAATATATAAAATTTACCGTTGTTTTACAGACGCCGTTGGATGAAGGCTCAGGCACGTACGATGCGTACGACGCCGAGTACGACGCTGATTACAGCGGTGATGATGATGATGAAGATGATGAATATAGCACACAGATTGATCCCGTAGCGGTGCCTGACAATGTGAGTATAAACTTACTGTTTCCATCCCTCTCACAAGTCAAAACCTACCCTTAAATATAAACTTTTATCCCTCTCAATAGCCAAAACCTACCCTTGAATTTAAAATTTAATTTTGACTGGTTCGTTGGCACACTGCCTTTGGCTCCGCAGATCGCGGGTTCGATTCCCGCGGAGAGCCAACATTTTATATAAATAAAATATACATAAATGAATTTGTTGGTCTTTGAGCCTGGGTGTATATTTGTATGTATTTAAAAAATATATAAGTTCACCAGTTATCTGTTACCCATAACACAAGTATTAAGTTACTTACTTTGGGGACGGAAGACCGTGTGTGTAACGTAAAGTAACTTAATACTTGTGTTATGTTTGACGTACTGGCTATTATTACTTTAAATAAGTACCAAAACACATTAATACACCCAGGCTCAAAACCAACAAATTGTGTTCAGAAAATGTTGCCCTCGGCGGCAATTGATCCCATGACCTCTAGAGCTGAAGGCATAATCATCCGCCAACGAGCCATTCATAGTTTCAAAATACTTAACAAATACGTTTAGTTAATCCCATACTACAATATACATAGTACAAAAAAAAAATATTTACATATATAAACAGAATTATTAAATATTTTAAATTAATAATACTATGTATTGATTTTAATCCGTGGCGTATATTATGAAACTTGTTTCTTTTTTTTTAAATAATCCATTTACCAAAGAAATTTTCTTAAAAAGAAGTAAAAAATAATACTTAATAATTAGAATGGTCATGCATAGTTCTTAGTCATGATATCCTATGCATTCATATTGTATGTTATCCACCATTTCATTCATTTATTCATTGGAATATCATTCATTTATTTTTAATATTAATTATTAACTAATTCCTCTAGTGGTTTCCAATGAATAATAAGTGAGGTGAAGATATTTATTTTATTAATAAATTTATTGCAACTATTATAACTGTGATTAATCCAACTTAAAATAGCTAAACCAAATTATTGAATAATTAATAGATAATAACATATAGATAATTAATTATAATCTTTATAGGTGCATATAAACAAAGTGAACATGATGTATTGGAACCCTGGCCCCTAAACTAGAATAAACTGTATTTCAGGAGCCAGATATATAATAAATAGTAATTAATATATAATTAATAGATAGATGGAATAAGACCTCTAAAATGTTCTTGGAAACTGCTGGATTCAAAAGGCGTAAAAATTGAATGATAATCGTATTTTACGACATCTCGGTAAGAAGGAGGGTGGTCTATTTTACTAAACCGGATACCACACGGTGGGTCAACTTACCTTACCTTAGTCGCCTTTTACAACACATCGGTAAGAAAGAGGGTGGTATATTCTACTTAACCGGATACCAGACGGTGAGTCAACTTACCTTAGTCGCCTTTTACGACACCTCGGTAAGAAATGAGGGTGGTACTATTCCATTTCGCCGGATACCACACGGCGTAGCATTATATATTAAATAATCCAACAAATATCCTATATATTTTTTATTTAATTATGTAGTACCAATTATAGGAGATCATATCATTCTTAGTTACAGTGTTACAATTATAAATAATCATAATTAATAACAATTTTAAATGGAATGAAAACAAAAAAATATTGGCTCAAATATTGCAACTCTAAAAGTAGAATAAAATACTGGTATAATTTTAAATATTCCCTATATTTGCAATAAAGTGTTAATAAAATAAAATTGTATGTGGAATGGAAATATTGCACCCCAGGTTAGTCTTGTTGTAGATAATATATCGGGAACCACTGCATGGAATGTTAAAATGAAATGTCTAACTATCAATCTATTTTAGTTTATGATTTAAGTTTCTAAACTCCAAAAAATTTGTCGATTAGGACTACAGAAATAAATGCAAAACAATATTTAACTTTTACAAGTACTAAAGGGTTTGGAAATTTGTGTAAAACACGTCATAGCCTGTATAAAACATTAAATCCAAATGTAAAAGTCATTTGGATTATAAAATAAACTATTTAAAAAAGTGTTTATATCAAACTTTAACACTGAATTAAGAAACTCTTGCAATAAGATTCGAAAACATTTTGATTTGGAAATCAAATATAATTACAAAGTATTTATAGCTCAAATGTTAAAATTAACGTTAGCTACGTCCATTTTGCATAACATTATATTTGCAACAAAATTGATATAAAAACGTTATTTGAAAAATTTGCTGGTTTGCATATCATTTGTTTTTTATCACATAAACATGATTATCATTATTTCATATACGAGTAACATCATTTCCATAATTACTAGCATTTTTAAGGTTTGATAAAACTAAAACAAATCTTTCTAAGTTATTATAACTTATTTCAAAATTGATATTAATATAGGTAATGAACGAATAACAATTTGATACTGTTACTCTCTCTTCATTCATGTTTTGATTAATATCTAATTTTGAGCACTAAGAATGGGTTAATACAAATATTGGCAATGTTATCTAGTATAGTAATTACATTGATTTACAAATATTAAAACTCAAATTTAAACAAAAGCATGCGCTATACGAAGAAAATATTCTTATAAAATGAACTTTGTCTTATAGAAGGATTCAGCAGGCAATCAAACTTCGTATCGCGTATGTCTTACATTACTATATTCTATAGCAGGGTAGGCGAACTTTTATGTATAAACGTTTCATATATTTTTTCTAAATAAATGTTTAATGAGGTCATAGGCATGCCATCAAAAGTTTCCTTTCTGATTATTGGGTAATGGCTAATATCAATCAAACTGAAAACTCTCCAAACAAAAGGTACATTTGCAATATCTCAATCACACACGTAGTTTAATAATTGTAAAATGAACGAATGACGAAGAAATATATAAAGAAATCGGTGACGTTCCAAATGATTTCAACGGTTCGCCATCCCTGTTGTATAGGAACTAGAGCGGTGATTCCCAACGTTGATCCACTGTTCCACATTGGGGTAAGGGGCAATTGGAAAATGCTCTCGACACCTAGTTTAAACAATTCCGAGCCACTTTAATGCAATGCCGGATTTTGGTGCCAAATTTAACGAAATAAAGCAAATTCTTCTTCCTTTATATTTATATTATTTAAGTTTTTTTAATAGATGGGGGTGCATAGAGGTACAAAAAAAGGTTGGGAAACATTGAACTAGCCTACTGATATTACTCAAAATTACTATAGATAACATTGCCGGTATAAAACAAAAGGGTGGCAGTACTAACGTAGTGTGTACCGCGCGGCGGCAGGTGGAAGAGCCCCCCAACCCCCCGCACCCACACCGCCACCACCACGGCCAGCCCGACTTCGCGCCACACACCACCACCGACACGTTTCAGACCGAGCTCACCGACCCGCCGACGACGACCCCCAAGCCCACCATACCCGAAACCTCCCAAACCGAACCCCCCAGTTCTATCTATCCCAGTCCCACGTCGGCCGCGACGCTTTTCACAGAAGACACGCGCGAGACCACTTCCGAGTCCGCCACTAATACGTATATCACTGAGGTTTGTCGGAACCTGGCCTCCAAATTTCCTTTGCATGCTTTACGTGACCGTTGAATTGCAACCTTTTGCGTAGTTGAGTGGTGGTTTGCTCTATATGTATGGTAGATTTTGACTTTCGCGATTTATAGTTATTATTATATAAACATACGAGTCACATCGGGATAAAATCGAGTTACTCTAATATTAGATTCAGCGTTTCGGCGGTTACGGACTATTTAGAGCGCTGCGTCGTAATGCCCGGTTCACATTACTCCAGTCGACCATTCCAGACCAGCGCTGTAATGCTACTGGAATAATGTGAACCTGCACTGGAATGTACCAATCCAGTGATCAATCCAGTTCAGTCGACTGGATTGGAGTTCTATTTTTCATTCCAGCTCGCCCATTCCAGCCCACTGAAATAGTGTGAACGGCCAATCCAGTTGAATCCACACACTTGACTACCACGCCAAACTGTGAACACGTATTGTTTTATTTGTGGAATTCTATTGGTAGAGATGCGACGGCTTTTAATGACTGGAATAATGTAATAAACGATATAATCCTTTTTATACTTTGTCAACTGTAATGCTCATGTCGTCACCATCTGTAATTGACGATACATTTAGCTAAAAACTGTCTATATTAATAATGTGTTTATTTAATGTGTATGATGTATTTGTCGTTGATGGTCTTACAAAATAAATAAATAAATCCAGTCCAGCACTGGACTGGATTGACTCGCTGGATAATTGGACTGGAATAATGTGAACCGGGCGTAAAGGAAAATATTTTCTGTAGCTCTCGGGAAAGAAAACGACGCGGCGCTCTCATACTTTGAATATACTTTATTGAATAATATAATTTGCCATCTTTATGCCTTCGTGTTAGTGTGACAGCAATTTGTATTTTATAAAAATGTCTTATCTCTAGACGCTAAAATTTAACAGGGTGCTTGTATGGATATATTTTTAGTTTTTCAATTGTTTGCTCTGCAAGAAATTTTGTAAAAATAGCAACAACAACAAATTGCAATCATGCCCGCAAAAGTCATAAAATTATGGCAAATTATATCTTTTGTTACATTCTAAACACGGGCAGAACTTTCCAGTAAAATATGAAGCTAACTCGATTTTGTTGCTATGTGACCCATATGTTATTTAATAATTTTCTAATTATACATCTCTTAATTTTGCACGTCAACGTAGTATCATTTATCCAGATAAATTTCTCACCGTTATTAACTTTCATATTTTATCTACAAAATGCACCTACATTAACAGCGATTAGAAATTTATCTTTTGATAATGCATATAACTAATAACATTTGTAGTTTAATTTCAATTTAATATGATCATCAGTTATGTTTAATTTGTACAGTATATGTATATTTATTTATTTATATAACAATTTTATTCTAATTATAATAGACTTATATTCGCTAGCATTTCTTAGTATTTGAATATGAAGTATTTGTAAGCGAAAATTGCATTTTGCCTTATAGCTAGATTAGACTTGGTTAAATACCCATACTTTATATCCTATAGTAGGCTTTAGTTTATAACAATTTTAAAATTTTCGTTTATTATTTGTAATATTTAACTTCTTTACACAGGAGCATAAAATAAAGATCACGCCATACTCTGAATCGGCTTCGGAGGCGACTAACATGAATGTTCACAAACAACCAATTGCAGTCGATCCTAGGAGGTTTGACGAACATTCCCCGATAGTAATAGTTCCAGAAGAGTTCACTACATCAACGGAACCTGAACTGGTATGTTACATATATTTTATATGAAATACCACCATCTAACTCACATTTTGTAGATGTTTGATTTACACTAATTTATCTGTCTTGTGTGGGAGTGGATTTTCTTAACATGGGGTAGATTAGAAACGGACGCCCATTTAAAATCACCTCTTAATATGTATATACATTAACTAATCTTAGAGACGTATAGTCAACTGAGATACGATATATTTGTAGGTCAAAATATTTCCTACAATATCGATAGAGTTTTTGATTCATATTATAAATGATAATCTTTATGTAAAAATTTTAGTTTAGTGGTTGTATCAGGGACTTCATTCGCATCTAATTCAGTGTTAAATTACCTTCTATTATGTACAATATCGTCTTTCTTATTCCCAAAGAAATTAGAGAGTTTTGTTTCTATATATTGGTCCGGTCAATTGTTCAAATTTCTATCTATATTGTTTTGGTGGATTAGCCATGAAATCGAGACAGATATACTTTTGAATTTATATTTCGCCCTATCCGAAGAATAAAGTTACATATCCCGTGTAAAAGCATAGGAAATGTGGCTTTATTCTTCGGATATGGCGATTAATCATTTATTAGCACGTGGGGCTGTAATTGCCCATACGACTCTTGAGAGGGTCACTAGTTAAAACGATAATTTTTTCAAGTTATGTATTGTAATAACAAGCTTCAATTGTACCAAGTTTTTCAAGGCAGACTTTCGCATTTATAATATTAGGTCGTTCGGAATATATTTTGATCAAAGTTGACTTTACGTCCGCACCCCACATCACATTGTGAGCGTCCGCATGGCACTTTCAGCAAACCGTTATAATACGCGCGTCCAACGAACTACCGACGATGTCTTCTGAAACTCCAACATCGCCTATACCGACCGAAGAGACCATTACGGTGCCATTGTCCACATCGACGTCCACGTCCACAACGTCCGCGCCAACAACGACAGAATCAACCTCAACGTCCACGACAACGTCCACAACGAGCACTACAACGACGCCGATACCTACTACAATTGTCACGACGCCTGCAACTACACCAACTACTACCCCTACACCAGAAGTTACAACACAGGAAGTAACTAAGCAGGTCTGTGAAGATTTGGTTTTACTGCATGCATCTCTTGTACAAAACATGATCAAAAATATCAAAATGGACAGATACCATTAATTTATTCGACTAAAACTACTTTAGTTTTTTGTATAAGAAATGGATATGTATCAAAAACAACGTAATTTTTTTCATTTAGCAATATAAACAGATATACTTATTCTAGTCATAATAAAATGGAAATGATTGTAAGTATTTTAAAACTGTATATACTTTGAACTTTATTTAAAATGCAAATAGATAACTCATTTATCAAATGTATTGTTTCAAAAGCCTATGCACTGTAATGTGCTAAAGTTCGGAATTGTAAATTATAATTATCGAATCTGTAATAGTTTTTCATTAGGATTTAATTTAATTTTGTTTTAAAAATAAAACAATATATATAAATCATAGATAAATAGTTAAAGGAGCCATGGACAAATAACCAGCGTGGAGATCTAAAGAGATGATTCTAGAGTTTTGTCTTTAGCATATCTTTAGCTTTAGATAGTCTTTGTTCTAGTCATTGTCCTTAGCTTTAGTTTATCAAGAAATAAATAATTATAACGTCATATTAATTACTGCTCTTAGGGTAGTATATTTTTTATATATTTCCTTTAAGTACAGAATGCCCAACATGCCCTAAACATGTCTTTATTAGTCTAGTAAAATAGAACGACACTAACATATCTTGTAGTTAAAACATTTTCTTGCGCAGTACTATATCTATCAAACGCTTTAGTAAACAACGTAGAGTATTATGTGCACTACAACACCGCACTAAAATGTTACCAGTAATTATTATTACAAAATCTAATAAGCTTCTCTTCAAATGTAAATTTAGTTTTCATTGAATTCGTTTACTAAACAAGGCTGGCGTTCAAAACTTCCTACACATTTATATAATAAAATATTATAGTAAAATTTACTATTTCTTATAAAGATGCAATGGCAAATGGTTACAATCGTCCAAAATTTTCGGCCATATTTCCCTACCCTTAAATATGTTATGACAATTTTGATATCCCATATCTTAGCTCCTTATATAAGCGGATTATCCGTAAAAGAGTAACATAACAGACAGACATATTTTCTTATTTATAATATTAGTATGGATAATTTCGGAATGATTTATAATATTGGTCAGTTTTGTTCCCATTTATTGATTTATTCCGATATTCCATACATTTTCCACAATTAACAGTTCAATTAACTATTTCAGGAAATTATTACATCGACGGAGCGAACGAGCACTATAATAGGACGTACAACCGAGACCGTGCCATTCCCGATGCCAGTCAACCAACCACCCACGCTGAAACACCACATGAAGAAATTGGCAATCACAGCTGGCAACGCGTTTAGGTAGATACAAGCTTTACCGGCAACTTTATCCAAATATTTATTTACATAGATAAGAGTACATTACTATGTTAATTGTATCACCAATTTGTATTTTTCTCGTATGTCTATCAACTAGTTTTACAATTGAAAACAGAATTCACTGATAAGCTAACCAAGTTTTTAAGTTTGATTTTAAACGGGCAAAATAGTTCCAAGAAACTATGGACTTGTGGTCTAAATATCCCTACAGTATGATAAATCTAAAATATCATAAAGCAATCAAGAAAATATCGCAGAGAATGGTATAGAGTCAAATAGAACAAGCGTCTTTTGGCTGATTAAAAGGCGCAGCATGTTGTAAACGTGTTATCACATGATTCGGCTAGGTATTTAACGACCGGCCACCTGCCTGACGTTAACTTTCCGTAGTTTAAGTATTTTACGACTCCTCGGTAAGAAAGAGGGTTGTCTATTTTACTCAACCGTATACCACACGGCGGGTCGACTTAGTCTTACTTACGACACCTCGGTAAGAAATGAGGTTGGTCTTTTCTACTCACACGGCGGGTCGACTTACCTTAGTCGCCTTTTACGACACCTCGGTAAGAAATGAGGGTAGTATTATTTTATTCAGCCGGATACCACACAGCGTATTATTATTATGATTGTATCACATTATTTTTTCCTCGAATGTCTATCAACAAGTATTAGACGCCGTGTGGTATCCGGCTGAATAGAATAGTACCACCATCATTTCTTACCGAGGTGTCGTAAAATACGTCTGAGGTAAGTTGACGTCAGGCAGGCGGCCGGTCGTAAAAACGCAGCCAAATCATGTGACAGCATGTTTATAACATGTTGTGCCGACCCCACTTAGAGTGGGATAAGGGCAGGAAGATGATGTCTATCAACAAGTATTAGAATTGAAAACTGAATTCACTGATAAGCTAAGCAAGTTTTGAAGTTTGAGTTTTAAAGGGAACTATAATTCCAAGTATATACATATTATGGGTTGGTAACGAAATTGTTCATTACAGATATATCATTCCCGCTGATTTGTTCACGGACCCCGAAGAGGGCAGCAATCTCACATTTACGATGTACGAGGCAGAAAATGTTCCACTCAGTAAAAATTCTTGGATACAATTCATTCCAACTGAACGAGAGGTCTATGGATTGTAAGTTGATAAACCTAATTTTTTCTTAATAATAAAAAAATCAACATAATTAGTAAAATTTTATACTGATATATCATGATATGAACGTTTATCACGATATAAATATCTTTTAATAACGCTACTGCCATCAAAAATTACTGAAAGTTAAAAAGTTTTAAGTTATTATTAAAAAAATGTAGCAAATAAGAAAATCTGTAATATTATGTAGAAAACAAATTATTAAAAAAACGAAATTATCCTAAATTGGCTATATATGAATATAAGGACACAACAAATATTATCGTACAGTATATAACGGCTCACATTTTTCGGTTCACATCGTTTAAAAGTAAAACGTTCTCGATACAAATAGATCGACATAGATTATAAAAATAATCCCTTCAAATATCTTAATTAAACTGGAAGATTAATTATATTAGCCTGTTTTATATTTAAAATGATAAGACAAAACGCATCGCTTAATATTTTAGCTTTAACTATGTTTTGAACGATGAGGCAAAACACAGCACTGTTTAAAAGCTTTTATTCAACTTGCAATGTATTTATATGAAGGTGGAATTTTGCAAGTTAAATTTACGCACTTCCTGGGGTCCGATTTAGCTGAAATTTTACATAGGGCACTGCATTTATGGTAAGCATGACCTGATGCTGCCAGGACTGGCTCCAAATGAAGGAACTCCCATTGGTCAACAGTCGGGACAAGACATTTTGTTAGAAGCATTTTTAAAAGCCTTTTAACTTGAATTGTACACTTAATGTTATGTGTAATTTTTATCATTAAGGATCTGAATTTCCCAATAGACGTATATATTTACCTTTAGGCCTTTAGAAGCGCACGTGTCTCGCTGGAACTTCATAGTAGAAGCGCAGGATAGCGAAGGACTCGTGGCACGAGGGCCCCTTGATATAACCGTGCAACAACATAAAAGCGGCAGGACAATCAATCACCAATTCATCATGCAGTTTAAACTTCTCAAACAATTTGATAACGCCATCGATTGGCAAATACGTGCATTGGAGGGTATAGTGAATCTCTTCCGGGACACGGACATGGACCATTTGATAGTGCTCAATGCGACGCAAACTGGTGATATGTGCGAATTCGTTTGGACTAACGACACACTGCCCAAGGATTCTGCGTGTCCTACAGACGATATAAACAGACTCATGAAGGTTAGTGCTTTTTCTCTCCATATTTACTTTCTTCATTATATATTAAATAGAGTTACAGAATCATATTGATTTTTATAATAAAAGTAAAAAGTAAAATCGCAATCTGTTTCTATGCTACTATTGGGTACCCTTATGTAACATTTGTCGTATATTAATTTCTTAATTTCTTAGATGCAATATCACCCTCAAATGTTGGTTAATTTTTACATTATTTTATACGACACAATAATATATTTGAAAAAAGATAAATTTTTATTGTTGGTTTACTTAATCGACATCAGTCATAATAATTTGATTAAAAATCTCATATTGGAACATCGTAATTCTTACTTCAATGCCATTTAGGTCATCAGGCTGCGAACTATTGAAAAAGCTAGTGTTTCTCTTCGAAGTGATGAGTCTCGCCCCTGCATTTATAGTTTTGGTAGCATTAGTTTATAGCAGCATAGCATTAGTAATCATCTTCCATTAGTATTATAATAAGTTTGGAATAGGTATCACTTCTTCTCCTTACATTTTAGATCTGGCTCGAAGGACCGAAATATAAAAAGAAGCCAATTGTTTGTATATATATTAATTTATATTAATTATTAATATATATTAATTATTAATCAAGGTAATAAGATTTATTATTTCTACAGATCATGGAATCAGATACGGAACACGGCAGTCCATCTGCTGGTTTAGCTCGGGCAATGTCCCCTGAACTCAAAATATCTGATGTAAAATGGCGTGGTACTGGAAGATGTTCGGGCGAGCCTGTGACGGCAACTACCGCCCCTGACACCTATCCGCCCGTTACAAGGAACCAAGTCGACCACGTCACTGCTACAGTTGGACACCTTCTAGTATATAAAGTGCCTGAGGTGAGTCATTATTCGTGCTTTTTAATTAATATTAGCCGTTACTTTGCAGGGATTTGACTGGTCCATTGTCGTAACTGGCAGTGATTCTGCCTTCAGTACTGCGACTCCATCGATTCGCGTCAAGGGACAAAATTTTCTATACTAATTTATAAAGCTGAAGAGTTTGTTTATTTTGACTGGCTCGTTGGAGCAGTGGGTAGTGACCCTGCCTTCGGCTCCACGGGTCGCGGGTACGATTCCCGCCGAGGACCAACATTTTCTTTAAAATGAATTTGTCGGTCTTTGAGCCTGGGTGTATATTTGTATTTAAGTATGTATTTAAAAAATATATAAGTATATATTCACCAGTTGTCTGTCTACCATAACACAAGTATTAAGTTACTTACTTTGGGGACGGATGACCGTGTGTGTAAGTGTCCCATATATTTATATATTTATTTGACTGTTTGTTCGGAGGCAAAGTAAATGGTGGAGATTGAACAAATTACTATAAAAATATGCTTGCTTATTTATACAAATTATATCGAATTATATAAGTCGTAGCACATTCTTATATTTTCTATTACAGGATACGTTCTTCGACCCAGAAGATGGTGGTACCCGTAATCTAGCGCTCTCTCTCCGATACAGCGATCGCTCTGAAATCCCAGCAGGGAACTGGTTGCAGTTCGATGCGCGCAATCAAGAATTCTACGGAGTCCCCTCATCTTCAGACCAAGGAAGTGTGGAATATCAACTGGTAAGTTCATAATGATAGATTTTGCACGATACTTTAATTCTACGAGATATAATTCATAGAATTAGGCGTTACTTTGCGGAGGTCCATAATACAAAAGTAATGAGAATATTATTTTGCTATAATCCATGATAAATTTTTATCGCGGATTATAGCAAAATTATATTCTCATTACTTTTGTCTACGAGATATATTAATATCAGTTATTTATTCGACTCCGTGACCTATAAAATTTAATGGAAGACATTCTAGATTCAAGATAACTTACTTTGAGTTATATTTAATGCATACATCTTCTTCTTTTAAGGAGTAGGTAAGGTATATATGTTCCTCATAGGTTCCGAAACGGCTGGACCGTATTTAATACCATTTTCAGACAATCTTTAGGTAATCTTCTTAAATTTGGTGGGAATCAGACAATTTGGTTTTGACCTGTGAATTACAGTTTTGTTTAGAAGGGAAGAAAAAACTAGACTAAGCTACTGCAATGAATGGCCGGACCGCTTTTCATATACTTATATTCACGTTATTCATTACACTTAACTTTGAAAATTAATTATGACAATATAAATTAAATAAATTTGTCTTCATCCTCTTGACCTTATCCCACTCTAAGTAGGGTTAGTACAACATGTTAAAAACGCCGGTACAGGGCGTATGATTAGCTCTTATACTGGAATATTCCACCCAACTCATCTTACCTTAGTTGTTTAAATAAATTTGTGTTAATAATTATTTTAATATCAATCTTTAAATCATATTAGTTTTCTTGACTTCCATTTTAGATCGCCGAAGATTCTAGCAAAAAGAGCGCTTACGATAGCTTAATAGTAGAAGTAGCGAAGGCGCCCACAATCCGTCCAACCGTGGAGTTCCAAATGACCATGGACCCGTCGCCCAACCTAGTGGACAGCGCTAGCAATAAACGCAAGGTCGTCGAGAAGCTCGCAGCTCTGTTTGGACAAGAGGAAACTGACAATATTAGGATAGAGAGTATCACTGAAAATCCCACTACAATCAGTTGGTAAGTTTTTATATATATACTCGTAAAACGCCTGTTGTTGACTTGATTTGTGTTAAAATACCCTCAATTATTTAGTATATTGGCTTTTCGTTCATCATCTTCCTGCCCTTATCCCACTCTAAGTGGGGTCGGCATAACAAGTTACAAACATGTTGTTATATGATTTGGCTACGTATTTTACGACCGGTCGCCTGCCTGACGTCAACTTACCTTAGTCGCCTTTTACGACACCTCGGTAAGAAAAGAGGGTGGTAGTATTCTATTCAGCCAGATACCACACGGCGGGTTAAATTACCTTAGTCGTCCTTTACGACACCTCGGTAAAAAATGAGGGTGGTCTGTTCTACTCAGCTGGACACCACACGGCGGGTCTTACTTTACTTACCTTAGTCGCGTTTTATCGATATATAAGCTTTATTTGTATCAAATTTTATCTATATTGCTTTAGCGGATTATCTGTGAAAGCTTAACAGACAGAAAGACAGATTTTCGCATTTACAATATTAATATGGTATAAACTGACACTGAATTTCACTTTAGTTAGAACTAACTTTACAAATAATATATATTCATTTAATATACTTACTACTTAATACTTTAGGGAACCGATTAGGAACACAGTATATTATTGAAGGCTAAGGCACTTAAGTCGGCACAAAGTTACGATTACCATATGTAATAAATAAAAATTCAATAATACAAATGTAAAGTTACATATTTTATTAGTAAAACATTTTAGTGTCGATATCAGTTAAACAATATAAACTTCTTCGCAGGTACAATACTAGTCTTCCAATGGACAGATGTCCGAAACGCGAAATCGAAGAACTACGAAGAATGATAATCGTCGACGAACGCGGTTCTGTTGGAGGGAATCTCAAAGAACACGTGGACCAAGTGTTCGATAAAGACCTTAAAGTTATGTCGATTCGTCTCATCCCTCTAGGACTATGTGCTGAGCAGAATACTAAGATGCCTAAATCAATGGTACCAGCCCAGCCTGGGCCCAACTTGCAGAATAAGGCTACAAACGCCAGTCCAGAGTACTCTGACTATTTGGTGACGTTCGTGATACCGGCGGTCGTGATTGTTTGTATGATCGTTGTTGCGGGCATCATTGCGTGCGTACTTTACAGAAGGCGGAGAACTGGTAAGTTAATAAACATATTTTTCCAGTAACGTAAAAAAAATGGAATTGTATTCTTAATTTCCAATAACGTAAAAACGTGGAAATGTATTCTACTTTTCCAGTAACTTAATGAAATTTTATTCCTCTTTTCCAGTGACCTAGAAATATATATTTAGTGTATATTTATTGTATTGTGTATATTTAGTGTTTAACTTTGTGTTATTTTGTTGGGACTAAATTAACGGGATAAAGTAAACGATGAAAGCAAATTTCTATTGCTTAAGTACTCTTTTAATTCCTACAATTATACTACTAGAGGAGGAAAGCCAGCTTAAAATGTACCCAATTAAGAAAAAGCAAATGAGACGGCATCTATCTGTCTCTTTTTTTATGTGTGATTAGACAAAGATGAAGTATACGAGTTTCGTCTTCCCTTTCATTATTTATTACGTCACTATCACTTACAGTTCCCCCTACTCGATGTTTAATTCTCTATTCAAACATTAAGTCTGCGCTCAAAGATTATCAAAAATCTAGTATAGACCCACGTAATTGGCGCTTATTACATTGAAATTAAAACTTGTGTGTTTAATTGATAATAATTAATACATCATGTTTTACATAATTTACGGTGAAAGAAAATAACGTGATGAAACATCTGCAAAAAATTATCTGTGATATTTAAAAAATGTTAAAAAATGTAATTTGTTACTATAGTTGAAAATACTGCATAGTGTGTAGTCGACTCCTTAATCAGTTTCAACATCAATTGTAACAGAATAACCTTTTTTTCCCAAAAATAAGTATAAAAATAAAACTATGATATTCTGTGTTATTCAGCGTAATGATATATGTATTTAAAATAATAATAACTTAATACCAAATAGAAAATAGTATAATATGATTATTTAAAGTTATGTGAGAGATATTTTGTACTGAGCTGACAGTTATTTACGTAAAAATCGTGTGTAACTAACTTCATCATCTAAACTATTCATAGATTCTATTTTACATCAAATCTTCATAATTTTTATTAATACTCAAGTATTTTAACTATAGCGGATGCAAATTCTTGACACGAAAAAGGTGAATTGTTATTAATATTTATTATAGCACCTCAATTTAGACCTAATTAGATTTCGCTCTTATAGAATGTGATGCTTACGAACAATATATCCAAATTTGCACCTTTATTTGTGTTCTAATGAATCTACACCTGCACATTTGTTTTATTAGTGAATTACTATGCAAGCGCTAAATATAGTAGCACAGAATCTTCCATCAAGGATGTCCCCTGTAATGTGTAAAGGTACCTCTAAACAACAAATTTTCCAAGTCCATATTATAGAGGCATGTATAAATCGTGCGACGTTACGTCACTTTTGCGCCGGGTTTTTTTCATTTACAAAAAAGGGAGAATTCTAAATCATCGTATTTTACTAGCAATAGCATTTATTTACTTTTACACCTTTATTAGTAGATTAAACTATTAAACCAAATTTGTTTTGAATTAATATTTCAACTATAATTTCGCAACAATAACATTAAGGGCGTTATATGGTTTACTAACTCTTACCCGCAACTTTGCGTTGTCGCGTGTTAAGTTGATAATAGATGGCGCTCTTCAATGTCATACTATTCCTGTAGAATTAACAGGATTTCTATAGCCTACATGTTATAGCGGTGTATTATAAGGAATAATTGTGCCAAATTTTTACCGCTATTGGTTAAGCGGATTCGCCGTGAATGAGTAACAAATACATCCACACTCACAAACTTTCGCATTTATAATAAGTATAAGTAAGAAATAAGATTGATATACATTCCAATAACTTTCCCCAAACATAGATGTTTCACTCGGTTTCAAATCCAAGTCATTATTTAAGAAAGACCATACATATCTGTACTAAAATATTAAAGCAATACTTTGATGATAAACAGGTAAGATGAGCGTTGGTGACGAAGAGGAACGTCAAGCGTTCCGGTCTAAAGGAATTCCAGTCATATTCCAAGATGAGTTGGAGGAGAGAGCGGAAGCAGAACCAGCGGATAAAAGCCCCGTTATCATGAGAGAAGAGAAACCACCACTACTTCCCCCCGCGCCTGAATATCGAGCAGGGGATGACGCACCATATCGCCCCCCACCTCCCTTCGCCGCTTCTCGTACCCCCCCTCGCCCAAAAGCCACACCCACATACAGAAAACCCCCTCCATATGTACCGCCATAAAACTGTAAAACCCCCTTTAGTGTAGAAACCCGTTTACACAGTTAATATAGACGTAGCTGAGAGCTTATCTACTATACCGAATTGCATACAACTTGCGATAATTTGAGATCAGAGTGGATACAGTACTGCCAATTCATATATCGTCCATATCCATGGTAATTCAAACCAACATAATTTAAAAAAATAATTCAATCTTGTCTATGGTGATTTCTAAATCTTAGGAATCTTCTTTCAAGTTTAGTAGTAATATTTCATAAATTTATGGGACACCTATATAGCCTATTGAAAAAGCGTCCCGTCCAGCTGTTAGGCTTATCATAAATTCAAAAAAGAAAAAATAGTGGTGTTGCTAACCTTAAAAATGAAATTAACATTTTTATTTTAGTATTAAAAAACGGAAAATTCGTGAGTCGAAAATTCATCAATGGGTCAATAAATAAAAGCATTAAATAAATTATACCGGGTATCGATTACGTTAAGTAAAAAAAGGTATATCAATGAATTTATATGACAAGCAAACGACTTTTTTAATTGAATGTTGTCTATAAAAATCATATCTCATCTTTCTCTACGTCTATAAACATACACAGCCAAACGGGCAAACAAATTATATCATATATTCGTTCATAAGAAAACTAGTCGACGCATATGTTTTCAACAACTCGATTTATACATTAATTCGATCATTTACATTTAAGAAAAGGTGTTAATTAAAAATGCATTTATTAAGAAAAAAAAATATATAAAATTAAGATAACTTAAACGAACCTCATATCGACTTAAAGGAATTGTGCACAATTATAAGTGACTACGAATTTCTTGTAATATAAGTGATGACTTAGTAGTTTGAAGTGTAGATGAAATACCGCGTTATTGAGATGTTAATGAATCGAAAACCTCAAAATAAATACAACTAGAATGTTTTACGAATAGTCGAATATTATTAGTAGATGTTGTGTTTACAATATATTACGTCTTGAAACTGCAGTAAAAAAACTGAACAAGTAATTGTTAACTTTTATATTTCTCGTGTGCTGCAATAGTGAGACAACTCTAGAAACAGGTTTTTTGGACAAGAAATAAGTGTAGTTAAAATACACATTATTTTCAGCAGCAATACTGCTAGAACTCATAATTCAATAATAGGCCGTTCGTTTAAACAATCTAAAGCATTTTTATGCCTTGGCAATGAAATCTTTAATCCAATTTATCTCAAAACATGAGTCTTTGATTTGTGCCACTATTGCAGCCCATGAGCGATATATCTATAGAAGTATTGTATTACACCAAAGTCCAAAAATCTTACCAGTAATTGATCATAATTATCTGTTATTAAAGATAACCGTTAATATCTTTATATAACAGCGAATTTAAATTAGAGTTTATAGTAAAAATTAAAGGACATGTTTAATCGCATGCCATTACATAATATGTATGTAATGGCATGCGATTGCGGCAATAATATACATATATGTAGTAAGATGTAATTGTATCAAAAATAAAAATTTTCAACTGCTGTTTCAAGCTAAAATGGTATGGTAAATACAACGGAATCATCTAAATTACATAATATATAAGGCTAGACCAAAAACAGTTTATGCGTGTTGGCTAATTGCGTGCCATTGTTTAAAATTTGTTAAATAATGATGTACTTTTAATAAACATATCTAATTGTAACATTAGCCTTTAGTGTAGTTCTTCCACACAAAATATTATAGGTAATGTGTGTAGTAAACTGTAGAACACAATGTTGTGTTAGAGAGATTGTGAAGACTTGAGCACACGTGTTTTTATCAATGTTAATGTGATTCGACATTTTGCCTTTCACTTAAGGCTTTATATATGCTCCGTCAAGGAGTTTTTTTGGATTTAAGAGTTCGTTATGAACGTCACATCAGCTTTTGTATACAAATTCATAGATAGATAAATTACATTTAGAAACATTTCAGATGAGGTCGTAGTAGCGATGTGAAAAAAGAATCGATTATTTTTCTAAAATAATCGGTTTTTAATAATCGTCAATTTTTTTCATCAAAAATCGATTATTTTAATTATCATCTTTTTCTTTATTACTTTTTTTTGTTTTTTAAGATAAGATAGGCATTGTTGGATGGAACCAATGTAGCCAAAACACATTTTAATCGAATTTCACAAGTAGCGCATCTGTTATTTCTGGGTAGATGTCCACTTTAAATCGCCTTTATTGAAATTAATTATTAATATTAAAAAGGCAATTTGTCAAATAGTCAGAAAAAAAACTATTCAAAAATCGATTTATTTTAAATTGAAAAAAAGAAACAATTATTTATTAATCGATTTTTCTACTCCATATCACATCCCTAGGTAGTAGCGTATTTAATGGAGTGAAAGTTATAGTTGTGTGCTGAACCTGTGCTATGGCAACTTTGAGTTATAAAATTATAAATATATATTCAATTGATTTATTTAAAAATTTGTGTACAAATAGCTTTTGTTATATCCTTACACTTATTAGTCATCAGATAAATTAAAAGTTAAAGAAATGATAAGAATATTTTGCTATAATTGGCGATGAAAGAAAATCTATTCAATACTGAATGTAAAAGTACACATAACTAATGCTTTGTACATGTGGAATATATTTTAGCATTTAATAGAGTTTTGTCATCACTGTTTATAGCATTGTATTTTTATCATTGTACTGTGAACCTCGGTAGGGTCTGTCTGTTTGTAAATTAAATTAAAAACGCTTTCACACTGCATAAATTTTATAAGTATAAAACGTGGGTTGTTGACAATTATTCAATTAGCTGGCGTGTATATTATAATAACATGTGTTATACAACTGACTTTAGTTTTAGGCTACGAATAGATATTTTTTAAGAATAAAGTATCATTTTGTACTTGTCTAATTATTACCATAGGCGTAAGAATAATCAAATTATGTAAACGATAGGGACTTAAAACGAAATGAGCTATATAATAACTTTTCCTTTGGATGTATTTTTTTGTCTATTATATACTCATTTAGAATTTTGCATTTATAGATCTTTTTAGCCTTATACAATTTTATAGAACAACCGAATGTTTCTTTTTAATATTATTATTCTGTTCATTTCTAAGTAGTTGTACTTAATAATGTCCACACAAAGCCGTACCATTTTATTTTAATTTCAATTATCTATGATAAAGCTATTTTGATCAAACACCATTCATCAAAACGCACATAATTTATGTAATTATTGAGTTTTTTTCTAATTTAATAAAATGGTCTAGTGATTTACTAGTTTTATTTATTTCGTTTTCAGTGAACGTCTAGTCCACTTAAGTAAAAAAAAAGATGTACTTCACATTATTAAACATAAAATTAAAAAAAAAGTTATAGTATTATTTGAATTATTGACAGTTAAGTAACTAAGAATTCTGCCGGTTGGATATTTTTATTAAAATCAACTAATGCAATAGCAATTCACACACATCTCAACATGTTTGTGAGAAAATTATTTTAGACATGTGAGCTACTAAACAGTGATGGCATGGTGCTTTCTTTAATTTGATACTTCAAAAATTCATCAAGTTTTAAAAATTGTACATTACATGTAAGATAGGATTTGGCAATATCCAGTCAGTTTTATAAATTTTTAAATGACCACACTGTTTGTCGTTTCACGTTTGACTTCTGACAGTTATTTTAATTGTCAATGTCAAAAGATCCTAATTCGTTTCTAAGAATTTGGAAAATAAACAAATTTAAATCCACAATATCTTAAAGACATAAAAAGAATAATGAATAAGTTTTCAATTACAAACAGTGACCAGTGCCCAAAACATCTTAAACGATTCAATTTAACACGACTTCGTCAGTCTTTAAAATATAGGCCCGAAATCTTAAAATTGATTCTGAAAATGAGAGAACGTATTAAAATTAAAAATGTTTTATTGTGCCGACTAAGACAGCAACTTAAAACGGTAACACATTAAAAATTTATTTTTATTTTTAAAAAAACAGGCTATCAGTTAATAGTTGAAATTTCTTTTTAGGAGCTTTGTAAGATAACCTCTTCGTATACTCAAACTGACCCTATAGCAGATTTAAAAATAGAAATCGATGTAGAAAATATAGACAATAAACAACGCGACAAACAAGATTCCTGTACACAAACCACAACTGAAGATATTTCAGATGAGTTACTATGTCATAATATAAGAGAAACTACCAAAGTTTTAAATATTGATTGTGTGGAAAATCAACAAAATAAAACTTCTAATGTTGAAGAAAGTAATGGAATTTCAACGGCTTGGGACACACCAGACGATGGTGATAGTAAGAAAAGTATTGCAGAACAAGTTAAGGAAGTTGCTCAAAATGCTTTGCAAGAGACTGGAATGGTGTATGTTGAGTCAGCAGGAATGTACTATGACTATAAAACTGGTTATTACTATAATTCTGTAAGTAATTGAAATTAGAACAAGTTTTTTTCTATATTTTAGGGATTATTTTTCTTTTTTCTATATTTTGATTTATTTCTCAAGAAATAAGAAATCAATCTATTTGTTCCTGAATTTTCTTTACTGCAGAAGTAAATGGCATGGTAAATTTTTCTCCCAATAGAAGAAAGATATTTAGTTGTTATCTAAATCACTATTACAGAGCAAGTTTAGCAACTTTTAATAGTTTTAACTTAGAATTTTTATATTACTAGTTTATAATAACCTTGCCTCATCATTAGTAATATGTGTCACACACATCAATATAGAAGAGGTACAGGTAACACTATCCCTATTTCTTATATTACATTGTACCACTTTACTATAGCTATATAAGCTGTGATTGCCTAGCGGTGCGCTGTGATTGCCTAGCGGTGCAACCGTGTGAATCTCTAGAGACGATCATGGGTTCAAACCCAGGCAGACACCAATGAGTTTTTCTATTAAAACTTATGTGTCTAATTGATAATTGCAACTTATCACACGCTTTTCGGTGAAGGAAAACATCGTGAGGGAACCTGCATATCTCTAGAGAATTCTGGGGATATGTGTAACCTACCAATCTGCATTGGAGCAGCGTGGTAGGTCTTAGCTCCAACCCTTCTCTCCAAAAATAGAGAGAGGAGGCCTATGCCCAGCAGTGGGATAGTAACAGGCCGTTACTTACTTACTTACTTACTTTACTATATTACTCTTTCCATTACCACTAGTTATAGGCTTTTAAGAGTAAATAAATACTTTTGTAATATTTTTTTTATACATACAAGCCAGATATAATGTTGAGAATAACTTAGCTCGAAGGTAAATAATAACCAAGAATAATGTAAAATTTTATTATTGTATGTAAATAAGCAGCATTGGCCTGTCATTTAGATTGTGTAAATAAAACCCTAGGTCCCCAGTTTACCCTTATACCTTACCTTTTAAATATGCTTAATTGAAATTTATAATTCATCTATATATTGCTAAGAAAAAAAATTGTGATAAAGGTGTACTTTTCAGAGCAGCCATAAATAGGTTAATGTTACAGGGTATATGTATATAGTATATAGGGTGTGTTATAGGGTAATGGTTACTTTTAAAAAAATTATTTAAATAATCACAAATTTGTATGTGCTATATAATATACCCATTGATTTTACTAAAGTATTTACCATATAAATTAGACAATCCTAATGCCTATTATGATTAAATATTTATAAGGATGTAAGTCAAGTTATCAACATATTCATGTCAGGTATGAATATATGGCTTGAGAATTCTTGGGATGTAATTTGCCAAATTTTACAGGAGAGTCTTTGTGAATGTATGCTCCATATTATTCTCAAGAGGAGGTGGCATTTGGCCAGCAAAAGAAGCAATACCAGACTTTTACATCTATTCTAATATGTAGAATCATACATCTGTCCCAAAATCTGAATACTTACTGATTATATTCTTAATTATACTCATTAAACAATGGTTTTTCTTTTATAGGAAATTGGCCTATACTATCACACGAATACAGGATGTTACTATTATTATTCTGATGAAAAAAAGACTTTTGTCTTTCATTCGTACCCTGACAAAAGTGCAAAATGTCAAACTTTAAAGTCTCACGAACATAGAAAGGTGTGTAAAAATATATTTATGAAAAATTAGATTGTTTATATAATGTATTGAAACTAAAATCTATCTTAAATGAGACATTTATTCAACTGTCATTCTACAAGTTGTATTATCTTGACAAAACTGATAGAGATCATTCATATAAAGTTTGTAGCTTGACACAAAGGTTATTTTGGTGGTGTTTAAATAACAAGCAAGCCTGATCTAATAATAATATTCTTATTAGATTCCATGATTAAATGTGAGGATATTTTAGTAAGTTGCAGATTATTTTTTTAATTGCATATTTTTTCTTTTGAAAAATTATCGAGCAAAGCTCGATCACGCAGGTACTAATAATAAAATAAATAAAAAAGTACATCATTCACTGTATACACAATCTGTATTATAGATCTCAGAAAAGTAACGCCAAATACAGTAAACTGTTTCAATAAATAAAATAAATAAAAAAATAAAAGAAATATATGGGACTCTTACACACACAGTCATCCGTCCCCAAAGTAAGTAACTTAATACTTGTGTTATGGTAGGCAGACAACTGGTGAATATATACTTATATATTTTTTTAAATACATACTTAAATACAAATGTACACCCAGGCTCAAAGACAGACAAATTCATTTTAAAGAAAATGTTGGTCCTCGGCGGGAATAGAACCCGCGACCGTGGAGCCGAAGGCAGGGTCACTACCCACTGCTCCAACGAGCCAGCCAAGTCAATGAATGTATAAAAAAAATCTCTAACCTTGTTCATTTTTGATTTCAGGCACCACAATCTGATGATATAGAAAACATAACGAAAAAATTGAATCAGGTTTCACTACGAGGCACATCTGCCTTAGGTAAATAGAATAAGAAGTAGCTTCCAAATACCAACGTCTCAAATGTTATCTTACAGGAAGAAGATGGTGAAACTAAGTCGAAACGTAGGAAAATCACTAAAGATTCAAAGAAGAAGAAAGAGGAACGAATATCAGTGAAAAAAGATGATCAAGATGAAAAAATGGAAGTTGAAGGAAACTCAAATGATGTTAAAGAAAATGTTGAAGCTGAGAAATCGGATAAGGAGTTGGAAGATGGCGAATGCAGTGAAACTGAAAGCGAGGCCTCGATGGATGCTATATCTAATGCAAGCACATCCACTGCAAGCGATGATGGTAAAAGGCGACCTCCAAACATTTTATTATGAAATATAAAAAATAAAGATAAATATTTAGAATTATGATTACGCTATTGTAGAAGAAATTAAGAAATAGATTTTAAATAACTACAAAATATTTTATAAACATGATTTTTTTATTACAAAAATGTCTACCTGCAATGATGATGGTGAAGAAATGAATTTGAATGTATACTGAAAAATTGTAAACTGTAGCTATAATTTATACTAAATACTAGCCGAATAGTGGCACAAAATCTTATCATTAATTATTGTTGTCATACATGTCACATGATTTGGCTCGGTATTTTAGGACCGGCCGCCTGCCTGACGTCAACTTACCTTAGTCGTATTTTACGACACCTCGGTAAGAAGGAGGGTGGTCTATTCTACTTAACCGGATACCACACGGTGTGTCAACTTACCTTAGTCGCCTTTTACGACACCTCGATAAGAAATGAGAGTGGTCTATTCTCTACTCAGCAGGAACACCACACGGCGGGTCAACTAACCTTAGTCGCCTTTTACGACACCTCGGTAAGAAATGAGGGTGGTCTATTCTCTACTCAGCAGGAACACCATACGGCGGGTCAACTAACCTTAGTAGCCTATTGCGACACCTCGGTAAGAAATGAGGGTGGTCTATTCTACTCAGCCGGATTCCACACGGCGGGTCGACTTACCCTTAGTCGCCTCTTACGACACCTCGGTAAGAAATGAGATTGGTCCATTCTCTATTGTCTACTCAGCCGGACACCACACGGCGAGTCAATTTACCTTAATCGCCCTTTGCGACACTACAGTAAGAAATGAGGGTGATCTATTCTATTTAGACGGATACCATTGTCGATATCTAACGGTTTAATCATGAGTTTACAAATATTTATTATTTCAGAATCATTTGCCAAACATCATCCGCCATGCATGCGTATTATCGTCCGAGAGACAAACTTGCCGAAGCTAAAGGTTGGTACTCTGTACCTTATCACTAAAGATGGAGGCACAGTTGGCAGAGAAGGGGACCACCATTCTATAATCCTAAAAGAACACAACGTTTCGAGGGTATGCATATCTTTAATATTAAGTCATATGTAAATAGTAATATATAAGTAGTAAAACTAAAGGTACGGTTTGTTACTATTCCGCTGCTGGGCATAGGCCTCCTCTCTCCGTTTTTGCAGAGAAGGTTTGGAGCTAAGACCTACCACGCTGCTCAAATGCGGTTTGGTAGGTTACCCATATCCCTAGAATTATCTTGAGATATACAGGTTTCCTCACGATGTTTTCCTTCACCGAAAAGATACATTTCTGTACATTCTTCCTCTTACTTTTTCTGTTATCTAGTAAATAAATATATAAATAATGTGGTCAATAAAATTTTATTGACTTATTATATATTGACCTTGACTTAAACAAAAGAAATCAGTGCTTAAATAAATTTCTTGCTTGAAAAAAAATTAATAGAACCATTTAGAAAAGCACATATTACATTTTTTTATGCAGAATCACCTAGACATTAAATACGATATGGATAAGCGAGCATACTTCGCTATTGATTTGGGCTCAAAAAATGGCACTCTACTCAATGGTACCCGCATGTCTAGGAGCCAAGAGATTAGTTCCCCGATTGAGGTAAATATCCTTTAACAATGTATTTTCAAAATATTCTTTATTCAAATAAACTTTTAAACGCTTACGGTTGAATCGTCAATTTTACTGCTGGTTCGTAAATCTGCTTCGACTGAGAAGAGCCAGCAAGAAACTACAGAGAAATCTACTAAAGAATACTACTATAGAGAATATAGAGAATACTACTAAAGAAATCATTGTCCTACTCTAAGTGGTGTCACAACATGTTTTCCTCATCCTATCTCCTATTATTCATCAACTCTGGCGTTACTCGTTTTACATGCATGTCATACTTCACACCCAACCATATATTCTTAGGCCTCCTCCTAGTCAAATATCCATTCACATTCAACACTCGTTAAAAATTCAAATTCAAATCAAATATTCAAATATTCGAATTCAAATTCAAAATATTCTTTATTCAAATTACCTTGTAAACAAGTGCTTTTGAATCGTCAACTCTACTGCTGGTTCGGAAAGCTGTTCCTATTAAGCTAGCAAGAAACTCGGCGGTTGCTCTTTTAAAAATATAATTCTTATTACTAGTTACATTAAATATTACTGTCTTGTACAGGGTCGAAGAGTTGCTACATCCACGCATTTTTATCATCCAAGTATTCCTCAATAGTATAGTAGGCTTTCTGTATTAGCCTTTTATTAATAATGTTTTTAAACTGCTGTAATGGCAAAGCTAAAATTTATTGTGGAATTTTATAATAGAATCATAAATACCCATAACTTATAACTTTCATACCTCCTCATTACGTAACCATGACATCTTAATCTTGCACTTTGCTATAATGGACGCAACTGTTAGACTTCCTCTTGTACAAACACCTTTGGACTAACTGTTAAATATGTCATAGTCGCGTCACTTAACCACGCTTTGCTTTCTATTGAAATCTCATGCGTGACCATGTACTTTTGATACAATGGGAACAGCGTGCGTTGTGTGAATTTTTCAAACTACTCGATCAAGATCATTAGACAATTTGTATGACGCTGCAACAGTAAAATCTAGTAACCGCCGCGCCATACAAATTGGCGTTACGCTAATGCGTTTGAGTAGGTTAAACAAACTCTCACTAAGCACACTGTTGTTTGCATTCCGTGATAAGTTATAAGGGTAGAATTTATTTTGTTTCTAAGTGCTTTTTTGGTAATACTCTGGCCTGCCTGACTACCTGATTCGACGAACTTCGTACCGCCTTGTATGAGCATGTTACTTACTGGTCTTTTAATATTCCACAGTCTATCTTTCTCGCTTAATATTTAATTTCTTAACCCACTCTGTTGGACAGATACGAACAGTTTGTATATGAAAATAAAAGTGTTGCTTTAAGCATATTTTCTGACCTTTCAAACATTCCTTGAACTTCTACAAATATTTCCAAACCAAAAGATAGATTAAAAGCACTAAAGTAATTTTTGTGTGTAGGTCGTCCATGGCAGCACAATCCAATTGGGTGTGACAAAACTGCTTTGTCACATTCACGCGGGAAATGACACGTGCGGTCACTGCGAGCCGGGACTCATACTGGAAAGTAAGAATTGTTCGCTTAGTAGCCTATAATCTAAGTTTACAATGTGTCTTAGATTGAAAAGAATAGAATCATCCTCCTGCCCTTATCCCACTCTAAGTGGGGTCGGCACAACATTCTACAAACATGTTGTCACATGTTTTGGCTTCGTTTTTTACAACCGGCCGCCTGCCTGACGTCAACTTACCGTAGTCGTATTTTACGGCACCTCGGTAAGAAAGAGGATGGTCTATTTTACTCAACCGGATACCACACGATACGTCAACTTACTTTAGTCGCCTTTTACGACACCTCGGTAAGAAATGAGGGTGGTCTATTCTACTCAGCCGGATACCACACGCCGGGTCGACTTACCTTAGTCGCCTCTTACGACACTCCGGGTAAGAAATGAGGGTGTTACTATTCTATTCAGCCGGATACCACATGACATATTGAAAAAAATAGAATAACTAACTTAATGGTAACTAAAAAATTAAACATTTTTCATCCTAGTATTGGAAAATTTGTAAACTGAAAATGTAATGTTTCTCGTAAGAGATAAATTAGCTTAGCACACAAAACATCACAGCGCACACCATATTTGCATACTTGCGATACTTTAAAATAAAAAATATACCAGTCATCTCACCACCAGATAGATATACTATTTGTCTGATCTAATAAATAAAGGTAGAACACTCAACATCTTAAAGATGGAAAAACATTTTATAGTCATATCGAGTCTTCTTTAGATCGGAACTGACTTTCATACGAAAAACTCCACTTTTCAAAAGGACGGTCCTTTTCGTTTTACAAACCTGTACTTTCTTATACTCCTCTCTATAGAAATAGGCGTTACTTTGCGGAACTCCAAAGTACAGAAGTTAGTATAAAATTACTTTGCTGTAATCCGCGTTTGTTAAGAGAATACATGCAATGCTAAGTGTATGAAGCAGGCAGCAATCACATACCACATACATGCAGGACAAGCCACACGTATCACAAGACGCCGCCAACACCAACACTCCATACAAAGCACTACACACACTCACTACCACAACCTCTACGATCGTTTCGCCCCGTAACCGAAGCATCATCAGGAGGTTAGGCTCTACGAACAAAATCGTAATGCGATTTCGATGCGAATGCATTATGATTTTGTTCGTGGAGCCTATCGTCCTGATTATGCTTCGGTTACGGGGCGAAACGATCGTAGAGGTTGTAAGGTAGTGAGTGTTTGTAATGCGTGTGTGTAGTACTTTATATGGAGTATTGGTGTTGGCGGTGTCTTGTGATACGTGTGGCGGCTTGTTCTGCATGTATGTATGTGATTGTTGTCTGCTTCATAGATTTAGCATTGCATGTATTCTCTTAAAGTTAATGGTGATAGATCGTGGTGGGAAGCTGTCAGATGTCGAAAATGTCCAAGGCATTGACACTGTCGATAATTTTATCTATTTGGGGTCAAACATAAATAATGAAGGCAGCTGTGTCCCAGAGATAAAACGCAGGATTGCTATTGCTAAAGACCAGATGACACGCCTCCAGAATATTTGGAAAAATCGGGCAATAAGTTATAAGACCAAAGCTCGATTAGTCAGAGCTCTAATATTCCCGATCTTTCTCTATGGAGTAGAGACTTGGACAATCCGAGCTAGGGAAAGACAGAGAATAGACGCATTTGAAATGTGGTGCTGGAGGAGAATGCTCCGAATACCCTGGACGGCCAAACGCACAAATGTATCTATTCTCTCTCAACTCGACATAAAAACCCGATTGTCCACTACCTGTCTTCAGCGCATTCTCTCATATTTCGGCCACATAATGCGAAGAGGAGATGGCAACCTTGAAAAGCTGGTCATTGTTGGCAACACAGAAGGCAAGAGACCACGAGGCCGGTCGCCAACACGATGGTCTGACCAAGTGAAAGAAGCCACCTCCTCTTCAAAATTCTATCAAACGGTTAGGGCTACTCTAGACCGGGATAAATGAAGGCAGGTCATACACAAGAAAGTTTCACGTGACCACGATCCTCAGTAATGAGGGACCGATCACGAAGAAGTATTCTCTTAACAAAGGGGGTTTACTGCAAAGTAATTTTATTGTATCTTCTTTTTCCCCTCGTTAAGTATGATATTTGCCATTAAAAATCAATTAAACTGTACTAGTTGCGCCCCACGGTACTAATCGCCTATAATAGGTAGTTAATAATAGCCTTTTATTTTATAGCTCAAGAGAAAGAAAAGCAAGTCGCATATACACGTACATGCAGCGTGAAGAAGCAACATCAACTCGAGTTGGCCCGTTTGAAGAACAAATACGCACCAAAGCCGTTAGAGATAGAAGAGACAGCTTACAACGATAGAGCACAAGCGAGAAGAGAGAAGGTCGGGTCATCGCACCACTCGGAGAAGACGCAGAGCAGTGACATCAACACGTAAGTTCTCTATCCAAAAAAGAGAAAGTAATATGTCCAGAAACAACATTAATAAGCCGATACTTTCCTTTAATAAGATAATCGATGCACAGTATAATCGATTTTAGCGCTCCACGCACACCAAAATTAAGGTAATATTATCAAATTGAGTAACATCTCATATGATCTTATAAAACATTTGTGCACGCGATGTTACGTTGGTGACTAAAATTATGAACATATGAAATTGTAAAAACACTTGTGCACGCAATGTTACTTTAGTAACTAAGAAATATGAACATATGAACTTGTAAAATACTTGTGCACGCAATGTTACGTTGGTAACTAAGAAATATGAGCATATGAACTTGTAAAATACTAGTGCACGCAATGTTACGTGGGTAACTAAAAAATATTAACATATGAAATTGCAAAAACACTTGTGCATGCAATGTTACGTTGGTAACTAAAAATATGAACTTGTAAAACAGTTGTGCGCAAGTTCATATTTCTTAGTTACGTTTGTAACTAAGAAATATGAACTTGTAAAACACTAGTGCACGCGATGTTACATTGGAAATTAATTGATATATCTATATGCACATTTGAACTTGTAAAAACCTTGTGCAACCGAGGTTACTGTGTTAACTAAAGTATATGATGATATGAACATATGAATTTGTAAAACACTTGCACGCAATGTTACGTTGGTGGCTAAAAAATATGAACATATGAACTTGTAAAAAACCTGTGCATACGATGTTACGTTGGTAACTTAGAAATATGAACATATGAACTTATAAAACATTTGTGTATACGATGTTACGTTACTAATTAATTGATATATTGATATGCACATATGAACTTGTAAAACACTTGAGCACGCAATGTTACTTTGGTAACTAAGAAATATGAACTTGTAAAACACTTGTGCACGCAATATTACGTTGGTAACTAAGAAATATGAACTTATAAAACACTTGTGCACGCAATATTACGTTGGTAACTAAGAAATATGAACTTATAAAACACTTGTGCACGCAATATTACGTTGGTAACTAAGAAATATGAACTTATAAAACACTAGTGCACGCGATGTTACATTGGAAATTAATTGATATATCCATATGCACATATGAACTTGTAAAACACTTGTGCAGCCGAGGTTACTGTGTTAATTAAAGTATATGATGGTATGAACATATGAAGTTGTAAAACATTTGTGCACGCAATGTTACGTTGGTAACTAAGAAATATGATCGTATGAACTTGTAAAGCAATCCACGCGATCTTACATTGGCGAAACTTCTAACTAGCAACTTTTTTCCGACAGATTTATAGCACCAGAGAACAAAGGCTTTAAATTGTTAGAGAAAATGGGCTGGTCGAAGGGCGAGGGACTCGGCAAGGATAGTCAGGGAGACCAGGAGCCTGTGAGTTAAATATATCTAATAAGTTATCACTATCTACATAGATTTATTATTCACAAAGTAGGTCTACCATGCCATTGAGTTCCAGTGCACAATAAGAGGCCCATACTTAATTTTTTTTACATTTGTGCCTAGAGGGAGGCCTAAAAAGAGATGGTTGGATTGTGTGAAGTATGATATGCATATAAAAGGAGTGGCGCCAGAGTTGACGAAAGATAGGACAGAATGGAAGACAAAAACATGTTGTGCCGACCTCACTTAGAGTGGGATAAGGACAGGAAGATATACTTACATTTTTCTGATCACATAAAACAGAGGGTCAAAAAGGTAACATCATCTCATCATCATCATCATCATCATTTGCTCTGTTTTTCGATGGGCACATTTAATTTGGCTGTTCTACTCTAGTATAATAACTATGACTATCTACCGTACGGCTGTAAGTTTTTAATATGTGTATGTGTGTAATGTTCGTGTCAATATAAACGTTTTAGCGGGAAAAATTTAGTGACACTGATTTCCATGGGGGCGAAGTCGGTTACACAGCTAGTTGCTATGGGTATATAATGTCTACACTAATATAGAAAGCTGAAGAGTTTGTTTGTTTAATTGTTTGAACGCGCTAATCTAGATTAGACTAAATCTAGATAAAACATCATGCTAAGATGAATAAGAGAGGAGTACTAATAAAAAGTAGTGCGAAAAAATTTAAAGCCTTGCGTTCGCTAAGTAAACGGCGAAAGTTATTCAAAAATATCTTATAGTTAACTCACGATAACTACTTTTACAATTAATGTATAGAAACCGGCTATACTCACGTGTTATTTTATCGGATGAGCCCGACTAGTTTCTATACATAAATTATGAATTCCACTCACGATAGTTTAAATTCAAAAACTACTTTTATGTTCGAAATTTCAATTCGGGAAAAAAATTGTGACATACTGATGTCCATGCGAGCCAAGCTGCAGGCACAGCTTGTTTATAATATTAGTATGAATAGTATTGCATTGCTAAGTCTCAATTACCTACTTAAATTGTAATTGGCCGCTCGAAGGACAGAATCAGGAGACTAAAACAAGCAGCAGGTACGATAAGTATACCCTGCACACTGTCATTACGTTTCGCAACTCTATATATATTGCAAAATGTTGAATGGTCGTCGGTCAATATAATATGTTCAATTTAATGTTTTGGCTGACCCATTGACAGGTTGCAGTGACCCTGTACCGCCTGTGTATGAGTTTTGGGTTCGATTTCCGCCGAGGAAGAATCCAACATTTTTTGTTGGTTTTGGATTTTTGTAGAATTTTTAGTAAAAAATAGTGCAATTCTTCCGGAAGGTTTAGGTTAGTTAGGTTATTAGTACATTGCCGTCTTATGTAAAATAATTTACACCTACAATTTTAACTTTGAGATTGTAAAAAAAATTGGTCCGCTGGGAGCTATACTCGCGTGTGCCGCGTAAACCGGCAAAGATACATTGAAGTAATATACTAGAGAATTATAGATCTACAAAAATACTACTACAGTGTCTGCGACAGCATACCTCTATCTTTTATGGTTAACTCACAATAACTACTTTTATGTTCAAAACAAGGGGCTTATGTTTAGGGGCAAAACTTTGTGATATAGGTAATAATTTTCATGCGGGTGAAGCCGCTAGCTCAGCTAGTATAGTCTATACTAATGTTATAAAGAGGAAAAATTTGTATGTATGTTTGTAATGTTTTCACACAAAAGCTACTGGACCGATTTCACAAATTCTTTCTCCATTGGAAAGCTGCATATTTACTGAGCAACATAGGCTATATTACATTTTCAAAAAAAAAATAGGGATCCGTTATAAAAATGTAATCATCATCATCATCTTCCTGCCCATATCCCACGTATGGGCAGGAAGATGATAATGATTACAACATGTTATAAACATGCTGTCACATGATGTGGCTGCGTTTTTACGACCGGCCGCTGCCTGACGTCAACTTTCCTCTGTCGTATTTTACGACACCTTTGTAAGAAAGAGGGTGGTCTATTCTACTTAACCGGATACCACACGGTGGGTCAACTTACCTTAGTCGCCTTTTACGACACCTGGGTAAGAAATGAGGTCGGTCTATTCTGCTCAGCCGGATACCACACGGCGGGTCGACTTACCTTAGTCGCCTTTTACGACACCTCGGTAAGAACTGAATGTGGTACTATTCTACGCAGCTGGATACCACACGGCGTTCGTTATAAAAATGTAATAAGGTGTAAAAAATATATATATATATATATTACGCGGGTGAAACCGCGGGATATTACAAGTATAGTATAAAGTCGTCCATCATCTAACGTTCAAAAAAACTAACGCGATGAATTATTATATCTCCATTATGGTTCGACGTGACTAATTAGTTCACCTGAAGAATATATTCAATTTTTTTTGTACAAAAATTTGAATACAAAAAATTGGGTTAATCGCGAAACGATTCGATCAAATTTAGGTTCTCTCGTGACTTAAATCTTTTTGACGCATATATTGGGGCACATTTGGTATCCGGGTGAGTAGAATAGATCACCCTCATTTTTTAACGAGGTGTCGTAAAAGACGACTAAGGTAAGTCGACCTGCCGTTTGTTATCCGGCTGAGTAAAAACACCTGAAGAATATATTCAACTTTTTTGTACGAAAATTTGAATACAAAAAATTGGGGTCATCGCGTAACAATTAGACCAAATTTAGGTTCTCTCGTCTTAAATCTTATTGGGGCACATGTTTTATCCGGCGAGTAGAATAGACCATCCCCATTTCTTACCGAGGTGTCGTAAAAGACGACTAAGGTAAGTCGACCTGCTGTGTTATATCTGGCTGAGTAGAATTGACCACCCTCATTTCTTATTAAGGTGTCGTAAAATGTAACTAAGGTAAGGCGACCTGCCGTGTTATATCTGGCTGAGTAGAATATACCACCCTCATTTCATAACGAGGTGTCGTAAAAGGCGACTAAGGTAAGTCGACCTGTCGTGTCGTATCCGGCTGAGTAGAAATGACAACCCTCATTTCTTACCGATATGTCGTAAAAGACGACTAAAGTAAGTGGACCCGCTGTGTGGTATCTGCTTGAGTAGAATAGACCGAGGTGTCGTTAAATACGACTTAAGTAAGTTGACATCAGGCAGGCGGCCGGTTGTAAAATACGTAGCCAAATCATGTGACAATATGTTTATAACATGTTGTGCCAACTCCACTTAGAGTGGGATAAGAGCAGGAGGATGATGATTGGGGCAAATGTAACATAAATATTTAAAATGAATAGTAAAATAAATGTTAATTCAGTAGGTATAATTAACTAGCACCTCGCTTATTAATTTCTAATCGCGGATTATATCAAAATAATACTATTTTATTTTTGTTTTATTTACCTCGACGAAATAAAGCCTAATTCTAAAAATTAATTTCATATAAAATTAGGGTGATTTCCCAAAATTTAGTCGCTTAATTTATTTCAGTATCCATAAAATTCGTATAATAAAATCTAAGCTATATATGATATTAGCTAACTTTTTTTTATGTATTTTTAACGTTATATCGAAAACACATTACGTCGTAATTGATTTATAAATGCCATATTTATTTTATCTTTACCCGTGAAACCCTAATGGTGTCTATACACTTTCGCCCGAGAGCACTCGGTATGTCTCAGCCGCGGCATCTCGGTTGAGACATGTATGCTCGGAGTGGTCATATACGCTGTCAAAAGTGAACTGAGACGAGTTCGCCGATAGTGCGAGGCGTTGCGAGACCTTTGGACTCGGACACAAAACACAAGTCATATCGAGGCGAACCTAGAGGTACATTGTAAACCATAGGTGGCCAAACCGCGGCGCGCTAGGTATCTATTTGTGGCTCGCACAGCATATGCACACCTTTCTTTTCTTTTAATGTACAAGTACCACCAAAAGAACATACCAATATGTTTGTATCATATCTCACTACACTATCACAACGTTAGACTGAATTTAAAATGCGCGTCACCAATCATTATTCGAATGAAGAATATTAAATCTCAAATGAGAACACGAATCACTGATGAGCATTAGGAAAACTGTTTACGAGTAGCAACATCTATCGATATCAAAACTGATGCACTTATTTTTGAGTAATAACATTAGATATTTCACTAAAATTTATTATTGTTTATTTTTATTGCTATTACTATTTTTAACTCCCATCTAATAAATTTGTTTGATTCAAAATTTTTATATATCTCATTTAAAAAAGCAGTTTTTACTTTTTTCCTTTGCATAAAGAAAAAATTCAAGAGTAATAATAAAATTATTTTGCTATAATCCGCGATGAAGTAAAATAGTAAATATATATAATGCTAAATGTAGAGTGGACAATCCGATTTCATACCTGATAAATGCAGGATTCGTAAAAACACATGCATAAACCTCCACAACCGTCACCACAATACACAAGCACTACACTACACGACAAAATCGCATAACATTGCGATTTTGTCGTGGTTTTTGCACGTATTATGGATCTTCGCAAAGTAACGCCTAATTCTATTACGCCTAATAACGCCTATAACGTCTAATATTATTACGCCTAATTATTTAAAGAGCAAAATTGTTGTGCGGCCCGCAAGCAAATCTCATCTCTAGTCTTTGGCCCGCCTGCTAAGAATTTTGGTCACCCATGCCTCAAACTGTCACACATGTCTCGTCGAAAGTGTACAGACGCCATAAGAGAATTTATTTTTTTCGTAGTGCCTGCCCGTCTGTAGGTCAGCCGGGCGTGGGCCTACCTGCCCATTTAAAACAATTTGCGTACTTTTTTTTCGCCGTTTCGCATTAGACTTGGACGAATGACGGGCTGCCATTAAATTGTGTCCAGACGGTGACGTTAAGGGCATGTGCTTGCTACCACTTTTTTGTGTTCATTATAACAACGTTCCTAATGAAACGTATTATGATGTTATTTTATTTGGTGAACGTGGGTGCTAAATTTTATTTATTTATTTATTTATTTATTATTATACCAAAAAACAACATTCTTACATAAGTACAAACAACAGAAAAATATTATTATCTATACAAATTTCTTTCCATAATTTAGACCTCTGTAACCGAACTAGGTTTCCCTGTATCTCGGTATACAGCGCCCTTCCCGTGAATGTGATATTTTATTTTTGTTAAAAAGAATATTATTTGTTGTTTAATGTAAACAAAAGTTAAAAAAGAAACAAAAGGGTAGTTAGATATGTTCCTCTCGGTGAGTAATATGTAAAGTGCATGAGTGTGTGTGAGAGGTTGTGTAACAAGACCAAGTGCAATGAATAAAAAACTACCTTTGTGTATAAAAATACATATACATACATATATTTTATGATATACATTTCAATATATCTTCCGTTTCATTATATGACAAGCTAAGCATTAGGTTACTAACTTCCTTTTTACATTTATTTCTGTTTTGTGAATAAATAAATATTAACTTATTAATTTTGTTATAAATGTGTACACCCAAAAAAATAGGAAATCTTTTAACAAAGGAGGTTCGATATTTTAGGTTATGAGTGCAAATCATGTGATGTCGTCGTTTATTTAAAACTTTAGGATCGTAGGATATGGTACTGTGCTGTCGCATAACAATAGACAATATAAACAACTGGCGAACTGTAAGAACCTTGCTAGATCTATAAAGAAGTGAGGTTGGGTAGTAGAAAGGGTGGAAACCCAATACTTTTAGAATTGAACGTTGGGCTATTTCTAGGGGTTTAAGTGTCGTTTTCGAGGATCCTCCCCAAGATGTTATACAATAAAGAATAATCGATTGGCATAATGCAAAATAAACCTGGTATAAAATTTTAGAGTCAGCAACGTGTCGAAGATTTTTAAAAATATATATTAATTTACGTACATTGTTTGAGAGTGATTGAATGTGTGGTTTAAAAGAAAGGTTCTCGTCTATCATAACTCCTAGATATTTAAGTGATTTAGCCGCTTCTAACATATCACAAGAACACCTTTTATTATAAGGTGGCGGACATTTGTGTGCGATGAGTTTACAGGTATGATTAACAGAACCACGGATAGCAAAAGTAATATAATTTGTTTTTAAAGTATTTAATGTTAATTTATGATTAAAAAGCCAACAACAAACCCTATTGATACCATCTTGAGCAACAGAAAAAACTTCATCCCAGGTATCAGCAGCAAATAAAAGAACAGTATCATCCGCATATGCAATGATTGAGCCCTGAAAGAGATTGAGCGAGCAAAGAGTATTTACATAAATCAAAAATAGGGAAGGCCCAAGTATACTGCCCTGTGGCACTCCATTGATTACAGGAAGGTTATTACTGAATAACTTATCGATTCTTGTGCACTGGACTCTATCAGATAGATAGTCTTTAAAAAGATCCAGCTGTGTTCCACGTATTCCTATTTGACCAAGTTTTTGCAAAAGAATAGGTGCTGAAACTGTATCAAATGCTTTGGCCAAATCTAGGAACACAGCAATACATTTTCTACCTTGATCAAGGTTACATGCAATAAAATTAGTCAGCTTAAGCACAGCTTCCGAAGTGGATTTACCACGTCGGAAACCAAATTGATTTTCTTCAAGAATCTTATTTTTTTCCAAGTAACTGACAAGTTGGTTATTTATGATACGTTCCAAAATCTTTGATATGGAGGGGAGAATAGAGATTGGTCTATAATTAGCCACAAGATTTCTATCTCCACTTTTTAGAATGGGGCAAATAACTGCTTGCTTTAATGATTTTGGAAAAATGCCTTTACGGAGACAGATATTAAATATAAAAGCAAGGGGTGGCGCCAAAACGTCTTTATATTCCTTTAAAAAAGCATTAGAAATGTTGTCTATACCCATAGATGAATTATTTTTTAGTTGTAGTATTATTTGTTCTATTTCGGCTTCATCAGTGTCTAGTACCGCAAAAGAATTTAATCGTGACCGATCGTCGCAATATTTATCGTTAGGAGTCACTGATTCATTATTATAATTAAATTTTTCTGCCAAAGTATTTGCCACATTAATAAAAAAATGATTAACTAAATTAATAGATTCATTAGCACAATTTCTCATAGTCAAAAGTTCCACTGGAGACCTATTAGTTTTGACCGTATTTGTGATAGTTTTAACAGCCTTCCAAATTTTTTTGCAATTTTGTCCCGCACTATTTAGTTGTTCACGTTCGTAATTTCGTTTAAGTTTTTTTAACAAAGCATTGCAAAAATTTCTATAGCGACAATAAGATATTTTATTAATTTCATTTTCTGGATATAACTTTGCCTTTTTATGTAGCCTATCGCGATGTCGGATACACCTTAGCAAGCCTGGCGTAATCCATGGCTTTATAATTCTTTTACGCTTTGATAAATAAACTTCATGTGTATTATTTTTAATAACATTTTTAAGAACTTCAATCAGATAATCCATTGCAATATTTGGATCATCAGTTTCATATATAGGATTTAGATTTACATTTTGCATGTCTTTAGAAAGTCCAACCCAATCCAGCTTATCGTATGTAGTTAAAGCGAACTTTATAATTTTTTTCTGTTTTATAGAACAAAGCACTGATTTATGATCCGTGAGAGTCGAGTTTATAATGAAGGTCAATGAGGGTGACTTAGTTTTTAATAAGACATGATCAATACATGACTGACTAGCCTCACGTGTTATGAGCGTGTGCGCTGGTAAAAGGCCGTTGTAGGCAGCTAAAGTTAGATATCGTTCACCGTTACTGTCAAGCTTACCTTCATTTATTGGAATGTTTATATCACCTATAACGGCGATCGTATTGAATGAGGAAAGTGAACTAAGTATACAATTTAAGGAATTTAAAAATGGATCAATGTTTCTAAATGATGGCGAACGATAAACCGCAACAATTGCAATATTCTTTTTTAATTTAATAATGAGGCAATTACAATCTTTAGCTTGAGGTTCTTCAAAGCTTACATCGAGATAGTTTCTACTGTACACTACTACCCCATCATTCTGATTGAAATTATTTTTTGTTGACATGGATGTGTATCCTTTTAGAATAGGTATAGTGGGGGCATGATATAACCAGCATTCAGTAAGTATAATTATATCGCAACATATATTTAGACTTGATAATAAAACTTCAAAACCAGGCATATTGGCATTTAAACTTCTGATGTTTTGATTAAGGATAAAAAGGGAATTACTCCGCTCGGGACATAATCGTGTACATTGTTCAATTTCACAATTTCGTGCTTTGGAAATTGAAATGCTATCAATTTCAGAATTTAAATAGGTGATATTATCTATTTTAAATTATTATAATGTAAGTTACTCCAATAAATGACACAATAGTTTATAGTATATAAGTAATTAAATGTAATAGTCTTGATAATTTTAGAAGGTAGTTTTTTATCATTTTTATTGTAATATATTATGCGAGTGTGTATTATGTGAGGTTTAAAATTATTACTAGTACAAAATAGGCTTAAAAAGTACACCGTAGTTAATTGCGGAGTATTAGCAACTCTATACTTATAATAAATATAAATGATGACAAAAGCAGAAACTAAAGTAATCCGAGTTTGGTATGAGTTGCTTATGTTTTCTAGTCAAATTGATTGTAATTTTTCTAAATCTACCAAATTATTAATGCGTATTTGCGGAAAATTTTCTTCCTTGCGTAAATATACATTTCCACGGGCAGTCCAGCAATATTTATACCCATAAGATTGTCGAAAATTTCTAGCCATTTGAAAGATTCTTTGGGTCTTCTGTGAAAGAGTCTCCGATATGTAAACTGGTAGAACTGGCTGACTAGTATGGAAGTGTGAGGAATTAAGTTTTTCTCCTTTGGATTTTTGTTTATTAAAGGTTCTTACTGCAGATAATATTTTTTCTTTTACCATGGTATTTGTAAACTCTGTAATAATCGGCATTGGGGTGGTTTTTGATTTTATCCTATACACATCTCTGATATCCGAGTCTTGTATATCTATGTTAACCGCCTTACCAAGTTTTTTTACTGTAGAAAAAAGTTCTTCCTTATTTTCAGACTTTATTTCAGGTTTAACATTTAAATTACGAATTTCAATACCCGTCATTCTAGACTTTTTCTCGAAAAGTTCCAACTTCTCCTCTAATTGTAATATGTATTTTTTATCATTCTTTCGCTCAGATTCCAAGTAGTTGATTTTTGATAGAAACTCGTCATATTTATGGGATAAGGTTTCCACACTATTTGTTACTGAAGATTTTAGTTCTTCAAAACGGTTAATAATATCTTTCGAAAGAGTTTCAAACAATTCCTTAATTGATGATGTTATTTCACTATTATTACCGTCATGCTTCCTTTTTCTGCGTCCCGTGATGTTAGTCCCTAATAAATGCAAATCAGGCGCCGAGTCACAGTGATGCAACAATCCAATATCAGTTTCGGGTATTATTGTTCTCGTCTTTGTAGATACATCGGCAGTAATTACTGGAGTTCGCGGAGGTGTGCGATTTAATGGCATCTTATCTTACTTATATTAAGACCCCAGTACCAGGAGCAAAGATTGTTAAACAAAATAACAGTGTAAATGTGCAAGGGTCTATATAAAATGGCCAGGATCGACGCAAAGTACGAGAATCGCTTTCCGTCCACTATAAGCCGACACCTCGCTATGATCGCACCTCGCTAAATAAACTATATATATTTGTGAATATATACAAAAAATATATAAAATAATAATATAATAGTATCATTGTACATCCTAATATTTACAACTTATAATTATACAAAATAATCACATTTAAATATGTATTTAAATAAATTTCTAGCTATGCCTTCAGCTTCGCGGTTCACGAGTTGGATTCCCGCCACGGGCCAACATTTTCTGTAATTGAATTTGTTGGTCTTCGAGTTTGGGTGTATGTTTGTATTTAATTATGTACCTATTTAAAAATTATGTAAGTACATATTCACCAGTTATCTGTCTAACATAACACAAGTATTAAGTTACTTACCTTGGGGACAGACGACCGTGTATGTAAGTTTCCCCTATATTTATTTATGTAATATTTACTATCGCGGAATACATACAAAAATAATACATAGAAAAATAATATTTTCATTCTAATTTAATAAATTAATAATAAATATACTATACTACTAAATCACTATCATTTGGTGAAAATCGCATGAACATACGTTAAGTAAATTAGACAGACGCGGTGGTTGACTTAGTTTTAAAATATGTATTAATTTATATACTTGTACTATGCATTGATAGTGGAACAACTTTTGTAATATTTAATTTCTTAAAATAAATTTAATTAATAAATATATAATATTTAATTATTGAGAATTTGATTCACAATATTTGGATTGAAGTAGGCAAGATTTATTCACACTGAATAGTTTTGTATAGTATAGAAAAAAGCTATTAGAAAACAAAACATGTAATAAAATCTGCAAATTAACAGCGGCTCGTGTTACAAGTCATAGCTGTAACATAATCTTTATCCATAAATATGTTTAAAATATTATAAAAGAATTGATAGTTGAAAGATGCGTACATTTCATATAACGAGTTTGGATAAGGATCATTAGGTACTCGCAAAGTACACCGTGAATAAACTTTATCCTCTTTACTTAAAGTAAATAAGCACTTTCACCATATTAGGATTCCTGATGTAACATTTTACAACTACGATTTCTATCACAACTTATGTTTATGTCCACAGATTAAATAAGATAAGTTCAGTGTTTACCAGTACGTCAGTATAAATGTTTAAAGAAACTACCGATGTGAAATTCCATTACATAAAAGGAATGTTAATATATCTATAAAGGAAAAACTCATGATTCTCCTGCCGCTATCCCACTCTAAGTAGGGTCTGCACTACATGTTTCTCTCTTCCATTATCTCCTATCATACGTCAACTCTGTCACTACTCCTTTTTATATGCATGTCATAGTTCACACAATCCAACCGTCTCTCTTTAAATAAATAAATAAATATATGGGACACTTGTTGGGACGGTTGTCCGTCCCCAAAGTAACTTAATACTTGTGTTATGGGTGAGAGACAACTGGTGAATATATACTTATATACTTTTGAAATACATACTTAAATACAAATATACACCCAGACTCGAAGATCAACAAATTCATTTATAAAAAATGTTGGCACTCGGCGGGAATCGAACCAGCGACCCGCGGAGCTGAAGGCAGGTGCGGTTCAGATGCGTGTTATACAATCCAACCAAACCAATCCAAACCAAAATCCAAATATCTTTTTAGATTTTCCTTTAATTACATATTCATCCACCTTCATATTTAACACGCGTTTGGTGATATGATTTTTATTCCTCATTATATATCAGTACCATCTTAATGTTGCACTTTTGTCTTTTCAATAATGGGCACAACTTTCAGTCTTCCCTGTAACAATGTATAAAAACAATGTGAAGAAAATCCATGTGGTAATAAATATGGATCAGAGAATGATCTTTTTTATAAAGTAGCGAATGCGATGGGGAGCTGATATCTTCATGATTTGGACTCATTATTTACCCATTATTTCTTACCTTTTCGAATCGCCACTGCTTGCAATTTTGAATTTCTAGGCCTTTGTTAATCTCTGGATATAAAAGTAGGAAAAGAAAAGAATTGCAGATATACAATGGTGTTATAAGTTGATAGTCGAATGGTGAGACCGTGTCAATCTTTAAAAGGGTTTAGGTTCGGCCTCGGGCAATGAGTGTGTCTATTAAAACTTACGTCGATATATACCCGCTTTTCAGTAAAGAGAATTAGGAATTCTGAATATCTTTGAAGAAATCCTGCGATATTTGCAACCACCCTGATAGTTTAAATCTCTAACCCTTGTCTTCAAAACGGTGAGAGAAGGCCTAGCAGTGGAATAGCAACATGCTGTTGCTTTACTCTTATTTTCTACGTGATTGAGAAACACCTTACGTCTTTGCCGACACAAACATAGTCCTATTTCTATAATGTGACCTGAATTAATGACTAGTCGAAATAAGACGTTTTGTCTAACTGTGACTTATGATCAGACCACCACTGTACGATTTGAAAAAAAAAACAGTTTGATTACCGCAAGCAAAAGCAACATGTCTGAGGTAATGGAAAATTATACGTGACGTACATATTTAAACGAGTGTCCATCTCGGGTCCGACTTTGACGTACTGCCGGCACAACACTGTGACAGTTCTCAGACGCACGAATCAGCTCTCATATCACGAATCCTTAATGTTCCCGATAAGATCTCTAGTGAAGGAATGAGTAACGTTTACTTCATGTGATGCACAACTTGTGTACTCGCTTTAGTAATTGTTAGACAGCTATCATTTGTCATTGTTAATGTTAAAACATCCATTGAATATTTAAATTAAGCTTTTTATTTCGAACTCATTTTGAATCATGTAAATCAAGCGGCGTTTCGGCAGCGCAATGATAAGTAGTAATAGACTTACCGCTAGATCAGCAGATGTATTGGGTAGAAATCTCCTGAATAAACCTATGTCAAACAGTTGACATTGTGTTAAGAATAAGACCAGTGTATATTTTCCCTTATATATAGAACGACAAAACAACCCCGAACTATATGGCGTTTCGCAGTAAAAGAGCTAGAGATATCGATGACATGATCGATGAAATAAAATGTATGATAACTGCTCTGTTTTCCGCTCAATCTAAAGAACTTCAAATAATTATAAGTACCCAAAAAGATATACAACAAACCAATCTTAACATTGAGAATTCGGTATCCTACCTCACAGCTCAAAACGAAGAATTTAAAAAGAGAATTGAGTTGCTGGAGGGAAAAATGAAGGAAGATCAGCAGTATACTGCCGTACTGTAGGAACGAATTGAGGAATTGCAGAGAGCATCCAGAAAATGTAATTTTGAACTCAAGAATGTGCCCATACAAATTAATGAAACGAAAGAAGACCTCACTGAGAGTCTTTCGAATAACGTAGGGTATAAAATTGAAAAAACTGGAATAAAAGACATCTATCGAGTCCGCGAGGAAAGAAAGAAAAAAAAACAGTTCAATCGTCGTTGAGACATCGACATAGGATTGATAAAAATGTGTAAGCTTATTAACATAAAAAACAAATCAAAATTATGTGCCCAGCATTTGGTGATCCCGACTGCTATGGACACTCCTATTTATATATCGGAACACCTGACGCCGAAAGCAGCCCGTCTATACTTCGTGGCTCGTGATCTTGTTAAATCAAAAGCATACAAGTTCATTTGGACAGCATATGGTAAAATTTACATAAGGAAGGATGAGCACTCGCCGATTATAACGAATAGCGAATTTGCCTAGTCTTGTCTTGTCGTATCCATTGGTAAAGGTCGCTTGATTGCTTTGGCCATCAAATCCTAGGTTTGACTAGTAATACGATATAATTTGCACTGCAATTTCACAGTTATTGCTTCGCACTGCGTGGGCAATTTAGTTATTTGTCGCACGTCAGACAACGGCAGGGCTGAGGGCTACAATCAGGTAGATTGTCTCGATCCATCATCACGATCGATACGTGTCCGTAATTATAGCAAATTATGGACCGGTCGTTTAAGAGAGCCGATAAAACAGTTCTAGCGTTATTAAGTAATATCCATCAAATTTCTGGCTATCAGGATCACTTTACATAATTTTTGTATTAGTTCTGCTGCTTTGAGAAGCAAGTTCCTATCTTAATGATGGCAAAACTCCCGTCTTTTTGGTGATTTTATTAAATTAGTATTCTAATCATTTTTTATATATTATGTACTAGCTGAAACGCCAAACGTTGTTTTGTCATATCCATTACTTCTTGGGAATTTGTAGCGTACATTATGAAAAAATAAAAATAAAATGTTAGGGGTTTTGTCCATCCCTTATCGCTTAGGGGTATGAATAGATAGTAGCCGATTCTCAGACCTACTGAATATGCATATAAAATTGCGTTTAAGCCGTTTTGGAAGAGTATGGTAACTAACATTCTGACATGAGAATTTTATATATAAGATATATTAACCAGTTGCCTGTCAACCATAATACAAATATTAAGTACCTTTGAGGCAACTGAGTGTTCCATATATTTATTTATTTATTTTTATAACTTATTGACTTTGCTATTTAGTCATAGACGTTATCGCTTGATGATGCTTCGGTTACGGCGCGAAACAATTGTTGAGATTGTAATAGTGAATGTGTGCAGTGCTACTTTATAGTGCATGCGGTATAAGAATCCTGCTGCACTCTACTTTTAGCAATACATAGATTTTCTCTAATTGCGGAATATAGCAAAATAATGTTAATTATTTTTTACAAATTCCAACTTTCACCAGCCCTGGAAGTACAGCAACATTGTATGTACACGCTTCACACATCATATTTCATTGCCAATGAGGAACAACCACGGGACATGTATGGATTGTATGTCATTATCTTGCACGCGGCCTTACCGAGTATGTACTATTAGCCCTTACCGCATCGACCATAAAACTCATATTACAATAATCACGACCAACAAATTGCGGTTTACCGTACCCAGCGGAGATTATAAGTAATTTATGCTAGATATTAGATGACAGGGATCTCCAATTTCTCCCCGATCCGCTTGGATGGGAAAATTTTGCCAGTCTGCTCTGATTTCCGGTACCTTGGTTGGCTTTTTCAAAACGACGGTTAATTAAATTGAGATGTGGCTAAAAGAGTTAATGCAGGATATGGCGGTAGGTTTCAGTAACAATATGTGATCTCCGAATTACTCTTAACGTTAAGAGAAAAATTTATAAAACTGTCATAAGGCCTGTCGTATTGTATGGATAGATGCTGGGCAATGAAAACGAATGAAAGAAAAGTGCATGCAAATGAGATGAGAATGTTAAAGTGGATTTGAGGTGTGACAAGACTGGATTAAATACGAAATAGGTCTATAAAGGAAAGTCTGAAATTTGTATCTTTTTAGAAATGATGAGACTCAAAATTACGATTATACCTTAGTAGTGTATGAATCTTAAAAGATTTTTAAAAAGGCACTTTTATCGTCCAAATAATCTTTAATTTTGTAATATACTTTACGTATAAGCATATCTCTTACACTCAATTTAAAGCTTTCCTTACACTAATATTTATTAAATTTGGCACTATAAAAGTTTATATCAACTTTATGTAAATAAATTCTCGGAAAGAAAACACAAGGAAAAACACATTGCATTATGGAGTGTAATTAAACACTGAATTTGACGCGTAATAAATCGCGTGTACCATTTATAAATATCTTTAGGCATTAAAAATAATTATTTCTTTATAACTTAAAGGCTTTATAAGTAAACTCTGACTCTAATATCTAGATTTTGTGTACATACAAGAAGTGTAGTAGTTACTTACACAAAATTAAATATGCACACTACCTCTTATACCATGCTTTTCCCATCAGTTTGTTCAGCGAGCAATGAGTGTTGTGTCAATACTGCTACTGAATATTCGATATACCCTCTTTAAAGGTACTACTGATTTTCATGCATATTGTTTTATAAATATACTATAAACTAGCTGTGCCTGTGCTTTCGCCTGCGTGGACGGTGTATTTATTTTAATTTTGCTGTTTCCGCAATCTTTTTTATTTATTCCGGCCTTTCCTGTTCATCTTAGCGTAATTTATCGACACGGTGAGAACGAAATCTCCGAAACAAAATTCTTTTATCTTGTAAAAGCATTTTTTAAATATTTAAATGAGATTAACTCATTTAAATATTAAAGTAAATTAAGTTATAATAGGTATGTATATTTTCGGAACCTCGGAAACGGCTCCAACGATTTTACTGAAATTCAGCTTGTTGAGGGTTTTTGTGGAGGAAAATCGATCTAGCTAGGTTTTATGTAAAATAAATCGTTTTATCCTTATTTTTGGGCATTAAAAAATACTTGAAATTTATATTCAATTGAATTCTTGCCATACCTAAACTGTCAAGTCAGCGTAGCCTATTCGGGTAACGAACAGTCTCGAGAAATGTAAATACATCGATCCCCAACTACATAATTATTTTATTTCGTTTTTTTTTATTTTTTTTTTATTTTTGTAAAAAATTACAACCTGCTACTATTAATTTAATTGAAATATAAAATAATTTTCTATTGTTTTTTTTAATTTACGTAATGCTAAGTTTAAAGAGCTGTTCGTTTAAAAGCTTTTATTTAAATTGCAATTTATGTATGTGAAGGAGAATTCTTGCAAGTTAAATTTAACCCACTTCCCGGTGCCCGATTGAGCTGAAATTTTATATAATGGTTTAGACCCGATGACAATGCAAGTTTGTGATAAACGTGACCTGATGCTGCTGCCAGAATTGGCTCCAGAAGAGGAAAGTCCTCAACGGTTAACTGTAGGGACATGAATTTTGCTAAAAGCTTTTTTAACTCGACTTGTTTAATTTGTTTTTGTTTTTATGACAAGATTCTTATGTTTACATATAATGTATACGTTGCTACCACAATTTTTTTTCCCGTAAATCAAAATATTCATCTTTATATTATTGCTAAGTGTATTGTACTAGTCTTATTTTTTATAAAAAAGTATATAGTTTATAAAGAATTTCGTATCTATATCCGTAATACATACACTTCGAATATAACTTTTAAAATGCTCTATAGTCTATAGCGTAATCCATAACTTCCCCTTGTGGTTTCTAAAAAAAATCTCGTCGCATTAAGCCTCCTTTAACTCACTGTTAAGTACCCGGCATAATAGAAATAGAGAAGCTTTTAAACTATGGGTCGCTGTGCTCTCTATGATTTACTAGATTTGAATGCAATTATAGTTAAGTACTTCCATTCAGGTGTAGCCGCTTGTTAGAGAATGCCATTTACCGGGGACCCGACGTCAGTAATATTTCAAAAGAAATACTACTCGAGTGCCATACAGTAAAGTGATTTCAAATCAATAGACCGCAAATCAATGGATGCCCTCGTTGATTTTTTTATGCAGATAAAAAAAAGGAAAGCTTCAAAGGAAGTGTGTGCCTTTAACTTGGGCCTGCATAATTAGCTGTTGACAATGTGAGTAAGGGAATAATAAACAGCGTCGCGCCACTCGACTGTGCTTGAGTGGTGTTTGTACGGAGCACGCCGCGCGTCGTTTACATGTCGTAATATGTCAGATGGGACTTTAAGGGACAGTGCCTGGTTGACCGAAGCTTGCTTGATATTTTTTTTTAAAGATTTAAAAAAGATGAAACATAAAAAAAGTAATTGGCCAGGTGTATTTTTGACTACTTTAGTCCGCCTATTGTCCGCATGTTGCATTGTTGCAACATACCTACAAGATTTTAGCATTTTTTCAGTACCCGAAAACAGGGATAAAAAGACGTTTTTTTAATGTAACCAAGCTAGATCGATACCGTCTCTCCCCCCTAAACCACCTACATGCTGAATTTTATGAAAATCGTTGGAGCCGTTGCCGAGATTTAGAAAATATATATACAAGATTAACTAATTTAAATATTAAAGACTATCTTTTACCTGAGACTGCTTTCGCGTGGACTGTCGTTGTGTGATAGGTTGATAATAGATGGCGCTTTTCAATGTCATCCTATTCCTGTATAATTAACAAGATTTCTATAGCGTATGTTAATCCGGTGTATAAGGAATAGTTGTGCCAAATTTCATCCATATTGGTTCAGCGGATTCGCCTTGAAAAAGTAACAAACATACATCCATACTCACAAACTTTTGCATTTATAATATTAGTAGGATTTGGTAGTGCGTGATAGAACGATCGGGGTTGCCAAATCTGTCTTGTTATCACCTTATTCTTCTTATTTATAAAATTAGGCGTTACTTTGCGGAGATCCATAATACATACATAATTTTTTTTATCTAATTCTATAATGCTAAATATAAAGTGGACTAGCCGTTCCCATACCCGATAAATGGCAAAGCTTTACGATTTTGTCGTTGAGTCTATTTCCTGATGATGCTTTTAATGCGGGGCGAAACGATCGTTGAGTTTGTGACAGTCCACATAACGCGTATTGTGGTAGCTGTGTTAGAGGTTTGTGCTTGTGTTTTTACGAATCCTGCATATATCGGGTATGAACATGGATAGTTCACTCTACATTTTGAAAGCAAAATCATTTTCACAGCTTTTACATGCAGGATTTCATTTGTTTCATTTTAAAAACGAACAGAACTTTCCAGTAGACCTATCATTAGTATGAAAGTATGATTTACGCTTTGAGTAAATATAATATTTTCATACCGTTTTAAAATCTCTATCCTGTCTAGACTTAACAGATTTTACGTCAATAACAAGTTATTCTATAATTGCAGGATAAATATTAGTTTTAAACGTTGACATAGTTATGCACCGTTTACTTATGGCGTATTGAATCTTGTTTCCGCCGAGTCTAAGCAACTTTGTAACGTGGTTCAGTTAAAGGAGTGTCTTAGTCACGGCAATTACAATGTCTTAAGTTATTCATAAGTACAATTTGTCTAACAAATTATTTCATAAATCACTAAGCCCCTCCGGCTCTTAATGGATATGTCGGTCCAGCTAAGGAATTTCCTTTGTCAACGAATCGGGGTCTCAACAAGACAATGTTGCAATGTGTGTGGGTGATGCTAATGCAAATTTGAGAACAACTTCCTTTACCCTAATGTGTGAACATTTGAACTGTGATTAGCAATAATTTAACTATAACATTGTCGCGCTCACGATACAAAGGAGCCACTGAAAATCAGGTTTGGGGGCAACTCCCCCCAAAATAGTCTGAGTGATGATCCTTTTTGCGTCACATCCATAATATTTGATTTTTGTTTATATAATGATTTAGGATAGTTTGTTTGTTATGTATTAATCTTATTATTTTTTTCTTATTTCTACTTCTATAATGGTGTGACCCAATAAATTTATTTGTCTTCTTCTTCTTCAATAACGGCCAAGACATACGCGTTTCTAATTACGTGTTGGTAATCATTATTATCATTCTTCTGCCCTTGTCCCGCTCTTAGTGGGGTCGGCACAACATGTTATAAACATGGCTTAAGTATTTTACCACCAGCCACCTGCCTGACGTCAACCTAATAATTTTTAGCTAAAATATCATAAATCATAATCATCATCCTTATGCCCTTATCCCACTCTTAAGTGGGGTCGGCACAACATGTTACAAACATTTGTCATATGATTTGGCAACTTACCTTAGCCTTTTCCTCAACCGGATACCACACGGTGGGCAAACTTACCTTAGTTGCCTTTTACGACACCTCGGTAAGAAATAAGGTTGGTCTATTCTACTCAGCCGGATACCACACGGCGGGTCGACTTACCTTAGTCGCCTTTTACGACACCTCGGCAAGAAATGAGGGTGGTACTATTCTATTCAGCCGGATACCATCATAATAGAAACTGCAATTCTCGAGATTGCATATAAACCTGATTAATGCCGCAATATACATTATTTTTATTTTTAAATAATAAAGCTGTCATATTTCGTTTATACGCCATTTACGGTAAATTGCTGCTAATTGGTTTCCCTTGTTCTAAGATTTTATATAAAAATTAATGTTTATTGATATTTTATGTTTCCTATACTCAGGGTCGATTTTTACAACTCCAGATTTAATCTCCTTAACGCGATTTCAATCCCAAATAAAAGTTTTGTAATAAAAATTTAATTAATAAAAATAAACTAATTATCTGAAATATATTTAATGATGTTTCTTGATCGAAACGAAATCGATTTTTGAATTTGCACTAAAATTCTGCAATAACATAAATTGTTTTTAATGGTAATTAAAAACAACAAAATTTACCGACCAGATGAAAACTACCCGTAGTCAGATAAAAGGTATTTTTTATAATAAAATTCTAATAAATAAATAAAAAAACTTTTTTAGCGATAAAGTTAATAATATTTCTATTAATCAAAAGTCCAAGGATTTTGTAAATGCGCCGAAATATTCATCTTCGAAGTTACGGCCTTCTTCATCATTTTGATCGTATACGCCGAACTACTTCATCTTTTCTTCACGTGTTGGATTTTTTTTTAGTAAGGTTTTATCAGACGTGTGATATATAATACACTTTTTGCATGTTCCGATATTAATCTATACTAATATATAAAGGTGAAGAGTTTATTTGTTTGATTGTTTCAACGCGCTAATCTCAGGAAATACTGGACCGATTTGAAAAATTATTTTTGTGTAAGATAGTCTATTTATCGAGGAAGGCTATATGCTATATAACATCATGCTAAGATGAATAGGAGAGGAGCAGCAATAAAATATAGTACGAAAAATTAAAGCTTTCCTTGCGTGCGCTGAGTAAACGGTAATAGTTATTCAAAAATCATGTATTAAAAATTTGTTCGCCTCTAAAATTTATAAATAAAAGTCCGCGACAGCATATGTCTAGCTATGATTATCAAAAGACTAAATTACGGTTTTAATCTTTCCACGCGGGCGGAGCCGCTGGCGAATCCTTACCATATTTTAATGAACGGCAAACGTCACGTTGCCCACCCCCTGTCACGCTCGGCAAGACAATCCCCCCTTTGCTTACAAGGGAAGAGCCCCCTCTTCCCTTGTAAGCAAACGTATTTTATGAAACTCCTCTCTGATTTATATAGTTTTTAAATTGAACTGAACTATCCATAATAAGAGCTGACAAATGGTCACAAATCTCAGTGCATACCAGGTAGCGTTCGACAACAAAAACACTAAGCAGAAACATTTAAATTGAAACTTTACGATCGCCTTTATCGATATAATATTCACGCGATGTGTAAACTGCGATATCGTGCAACAAATACAGCTCAAGAATCGGATTTATCTAACTTTTATTGTTTTTAACAGAGACACGAATAAAGAGCGCTCTTTATACGTTTATATGTCGTAGTAATGTTTAAAATGGATTTGATCGCCCATTGATGGGGCGTTGCTCAGTGACATGCGCTTTTACGTATACTTGTTTCGTCTTTTTAAACACATAAGAGAATCAGGAAACCCGTTATAGGCACCTCAGTGGGTATACCGGACTCGCATCTATTAAAATCTGACCACCTTACTTTTTTTGTTATAGTTACAACTATGCTAGCAACAGCTAGCTAGCTAGCTTTAAATTGGAGTTTTCTTGGCTATTTGAAGCCTTGATACCCTTACTAACTTCTCGTATTTATATTTTGTATCCCCGCCGTTTGGTGTCATGCTAAATAGAATACCACCCTCATTTCTTACCCAGGCGTCGTAGAAGGCGATTAAGGTAAGTTAACCCACCATGTAGTATCTGGCCGAGTAGATAGGCCAACTTCATTTCTTACCGTGGTATCGCAAAAGGCGACTAAGGTAGGTTGATGTCAGGCAGGCCGTAAAATACCCAGCCAAATCATGTAACATGGTTAATGCATGTTGGTAGGACCCCCACTTAAAGTGGAATAAAGGTGGGATAAAATATTTTATATCCAAATAACGAAGAGTGCTTTCCAAGCAAATGACCAATAGGCAATTTAGTTTAGAGTAAATTGGTGGTGCTTTTTTGATGCGAAACAGAAAACGTCTTATCAAAAGTTAATTCGACCGATATCAGCCTTGGTGATAAATCTCTCTCTCTAATGTCGGTCCCTCATGTCTATGGATCGTGGTCAGCATCAGGGTTGTGTCTGGCGTTGATGATGTGCCTCCATCTGTTTAGATCCATTGCCTCTCTTACGATTTTGTGAAATTTAGAGTCCATCTTGTTGGGGAACGACCTCGTGATCTTTTTCCTTCCGTGTTCCCGACCACAATAAGTTTCTCCAAACTTTCGTCGCCTCTGCATAAATGCGGTAAAAGAAAGGAAAAGAAAGGGAAAGGAAAACCTGTGAATTTCAATAGGACATCGCGGACTCAAACCCGGAGTTTCTTAAAAAATTATGCACCTAAGTCATAATAACAATTTATCATGCACTCTTCGGTGAAGGAAAACAATCGCGTAATAAACTGCATAACCCTAATTTACATTGAAGCAGCGTGATAGATTCAAGCTACTTGTATTTAACCCTCATTTTAAAACGCAAAGAACTGACCTTTTACCTAGCAGTGGGATATAAAAGCTACATAGCTCTATCTTTTATCTTGATCAATACAGACGTTGCATGTAACGTGATATGGCCACAGCTGTTTATCGATTCCCGATGTGTCTTTAACAATAACCACAAAATGATATCCTTACGGCCTTTATTGAGATAGCTTGATTGAATAATCCCGTACATTTGGATGCAGTGAGCACGGTGGAGTGCAGACAGAAATATATATTTAAACTAAGCAATGCCCACGGCTTTGGCATATTTTAATTAAGGCACCATCTATACTAATATCTAAAGCAGAAGAGTTTGTTGCATTGTTTGAAGGCGCTAATCTCAGGAAATACTTAACTGATTTTAAAAATTCTTTGAGTGCAAGATAGTCCATTTATCGAGGAAGGCTATTAGAGAGAGATCCCGTGGACCCCAGACTTTCGTCATTTTATAAAAGCTGAAACTTTGTCAGTGCATGCTCCCAACACAGATAAGAACGATGGTAGATTATGGAATTTGGATCATAATGGCTTTGGGAGATACGTTGTACTCAAGGTTGCAAAATTCTGAATTAATTTCGTCATAGTATAACGCTTGATCTTTTGGTATTACCTTTAGAGTAATATTAAAAATCACGTCAGTCAATGCCAGACACTTAGTATAGTGGAAAGCCCCTGCCAGACACCCTTAAAGTTCATGAAATTTGACTTCTATTTACGTCATAGTATAAAAGCTGATTTTAATATATATTACTGGGATAAGAATAAGATGATGTTTCCCCTTTAGCCAGACATTTTCCATAGTTCCTACCCCAGCCAGACAAGCATAAAAGGTTGCGGTTGGAAAGAGCGGGAAGTATATATACGGGTAGGTGCGAACGAGATGGCGAGTTAGGTCGTTACGTACTCGGCAGTTTACGATTATGGTCGATTGGTTATAGCGTCAAACATATAGGAATTGGTGGAGTGATACTAGCGGCGCATTTTTCAATCTATTTCAAAATGGTGGTCCATTTTATATTTTATCAAACTGTTAATAGTATCTCCAATGTTCTAACAGTACTTTGGTTATAAATATTGTTTATTTAAATTTTTATAAGTATAGAGGGAGTATAGGACTATTAGTTGGCCAGGTTCGCGTGTACTTTACACATCTGCATACGAATTGCAGTCGTTGGTGAAGTCGGTTTACGACCACTGGCGACCAGTCAAATGTGCATGCAAGCAATTCTTGATTTTATGTAGAAATTATGGTGAAAATATACTACTTTTTAAATATAGGTTATGATCGGCTATTATTTAACGGATTGTTCCGACTTTTATTACCACTATTACTTGTGAACAAATACTTTTGAATCGTCAACTCTACTGCTGGTTCGGAAAGCTGTTCCTACCGAGAAGAGCCAGCAAGAAACTCGGCGGTTGCTCGTTTAAAAATATAATTCTTATTACTAGTTACATTAGTTATTACTGTCTTGTACATGGAAGACGAGTAGCTACATCCACGCATTTTTATCATCCAAGTATTCCTCAATAGTATAATAGGCTTATTAGCCTGTTAATGTTAGCTAGCTGCTAGCTCTATCATTTTGCTAAAAAACGGCATTCTATGTAAATTAAAAAATTAAATGGCTGATAAGGGAGTGAAAACTTAGGACTTTCACGACTCACTCGTGACAAGTTCATATATAAGAGCAAAAAAATAAAATTATAATTATCATAATTCTTGTCTATCGTTGTTTGCTTCTCATTTATTTTCTATGATTATGCCACGACATAAAATTCATTTAATATGTTGTTTACATGGAAAACGACGCTGTTTTTCGATTCTTAGAAACACTTACCTCGTGTTTCCAAGATGCAATATAAAAAGAGTGACTACGATAATTTCGGCCATGAGACCGTATTGTAATTTGCAATAATTATAATATTTAACTCCGTTGGTATTTATGTTTTCGACAAATATTATGGAAGTTAATTGTCAGATAGCTTACCAAGGTATTTCTGTGAAATACCACGAAATACATGAAACTCGAATGGTGAGAGTGGCCTTCGAAGGGTTCGTGGGTACAAACCCCATTATTTCTTAAATAAATTATCTATTATTTCTCTTAAATAAATTATTTCTTTTAATTATTTAAAAGAAATAATTTCTATAAAATAAATTTATAAGCAAATGTATTTATATACATTTGCTTATAAATTTATTTTATAGATAAATATATGTACAATAAATCAAGCGCTTACGGCGATGTATTATGTTGTTAAAGTATGCATATCCCTACGTAATTCTGGAGATATTGTAATGCATAAGAATAAGCCGCTAATAACTGATTGACTTTTCCTATCCTTTTAGAAAGGTTTGGAATTTAAACTCGCATTACGCCTTGTCAATACGAAATTATAGATTACACACATCCTAAGAATTCTCAAGATTATTTAGATTTTCTTGTGAATTGTGAATATCACACAAGCACACACGGGGATATATGTAATATATTATAATGAAAAATAATAATACCTAGGATTCGGCTTCAAAAAATTTGTAAATCGTTTTTGGGTTTCGGTATACACTTTTATAATAAAATTCCACATCCACACCCACAATCCACATCTTTTTTGGACTTGCGTTTACTCAAGTTGAAAAAAGCAATTAAAAAGACACTTATTCATAAAGCTTATTATACTGTTGAGGACTATGTTGATGATAAGAAAGCTTGGATTTAAATTGCGACCAGCTACGCACTAGATTATGTTGTAAAATTGTTCTTATTTAATTAAGACATTATTGTAATACTTAATTTTGAAAAGGGTAACCGCCGAGTTTCGTTCTAGTTCTTCTGAGTAACAGCACCTTTCCGAACCAGTCGTAGCTTCATTGTAATTTAATGAATCGAAAGTGCTTGTAAAAGCTAATTTGAATACAGAATTATTTGAATTTGAAACCAATCGGCTTCAGGGCAGCGTCGTGGGCGAAAGTTCAATCTTTCTTAGGGTTTGGGAGAGCTTTGCAAGTGCAGTTCACAACTTTTCCTTACAACAAACGAGTCTCTATACATCGAGTAGCACATAATTGCACATTTGCATTTAATTATTCCCTGTAATAATTAATAGTAATAGCTTAGGTACCCATTTAATCAGGCAAAGTTGCGTTTCAACAATTTCCCCTTATACCCTTATATGTAAATACCAAAGATATGTATGACTTTAATGCCGCGAAACGCACGAACAATTATTATGTTTGAAAAAAAATAATTGGTGCTTATTAGAATTCGAAATGAGTACTGATTACAAATACAAATACTTCAGGGATCTTGAAACAATCACGCGATGAGGTAGCATTATTCTGGTCGCCTATTATCCAAATTGACATTATCTATCAACACAGCATCAGCTGTGGTAGCCCAGCGGTATCACCGTGCGCCTCTTTCGAGGAGGTCTAGGGTTCAAACCCCGGGCCAATGAGTTTTCTAGTAAAACTTATATGTCTAATTGATAATTGCAATATATCACACGCTTTTCGGTGAAGGAAAACATCGTGAGGAAACCTGCATAGTAAGAGTAAAGTAAGTAGCGGCCTGTTACTATCCCACTGCTGGGCATAGGCCTCTTCTCTCCGTTATTGGAAAGAAGGATTGGAGCTAAGACCTACCACGCTGCTCCAATGCGGATTGGTAGGTTACACATATCTCCAGAATTCTCTAGAGATATGCAGGTTTCCTCACGATGTTTTCCTTCACCGAAAAGCGTGTGATAAATTGCAATTATCAATTAGACACATAAGTTTTATTAGAAAAACTCATTGGTGTCTGCCCGGGTTTGAACCCATGATCGTCTCTAGAGATTCACACGGTCGCACCGCTAGGCCATCACAGCTTCAGCTTTGGTCAAAGTTTTGAACACAATTGGCTTTTCATATAAAAAGTTAAATAAAAGAAAATTATTAATGGAACGCACAGATATAGCTATAGCACGTTGTGATTTTTTAAGAGAGGCAAAGAAAATACAAGATTGGGCAAATATTGTTTTCACGGATGAAACATGGCTCAACGCTAACCACACACTATCTCGTTTCTGGACTGATGATACTGCTGATTCCACTTCCTCAGTACCAATGGAAAAAGGTGAGCGCCTAATCATTTGCCATGCAGGTACAGCAAAAGGATTTGTACAAGACGCACTGTTGGCATTTAAATCGAAGAAATCAAATGACTACCACGAAGAGATGAATGCAAATGTGTATGAAGAGTGGTTCAAAAAAATGCTCATTTCATTGGAAGAACCATCAATAATTTTTATTGATAATGCGCCCTACCACTCCCGTCAAATTGACAAAATGCCAACACAGGCTAATAAAAAGCATGAAATAATTAATTGGCTTCGGGACAATGGAGAAAATGTGGACGACTCAATGTTAAAAGTTGAATTAATAAAAATATTAAAAACCAAAAAGAGAGCAAAACGCTATGTAATCAATGAAATGGCAGCAGAATATGGCCATACTGTTCTTCGGATTCCTCCATACCACTGCCAGTACAACGCAATAGAACTTATATGGGCACAAGTAAAAGGGCATGCTGCGAGATGCAATACAAGCCCCCCATTCACAGCGGATCAAATGTTGCAATTGCTAAAAAATGCTTGCACCCACGTAACGGCCGAGAACTGGGCAAGTGTGGTGGAAAGAACTAAAAGAGTAATATTCTCTGATTGGGAACGTGATATTGCGTTTGATAATATATTATCTACACAAGAGCTAATAATAACTGCTACTGAAGACTCCTCATCGGAAGAGTCTAGTGTTGATTATCATTCCGACGACTCGTGCGAATAAAATAAATTAAAATATCCTGATTGTTTTATTTGTATTCATGTATTAACTAAGAAGAAAGTAAAACTTTATATAATGTTATTAAATGTCTTTTAATACTCGTGACATCGATTTCTACCGATTATTTTTAATCTGTGGCATAATCGTAGTAACCATTATGTGTGACATCACTAAGTGGGCGGTAACCATCCATAAAGTACAAATATTATTTGTATGATATTTGTACGTAAGCAATACAAAACTTAATGAGCGTGAGCTGTCAAAAGACTGATAATATGATGGACGCAGTATAGTAAAAGATAATGCAATTTTTGAGAATGATGTAGGTTAATGGTACGACACAGTTTTATGTAAATTGAATAAACTACATATTTGTGACATATCGATTTCTACGCGGGCGAAGCTGTAGGTACAGCTAGTACATATTATAAAACAAAGTCCCCAATAAGGTGTCTATCTATATGTAATCGATTTTCTCAAAATTTACTATTCGTATTTATTCTTGAGGAAGGGTTAGGTTAATAGTACAATTTAATTCCCGCGGGATCGAAATTTACGCGATTTATCTCACGTTTTTCGGTGATGAAAAACATCATCATCCTCCTGCCCTTATCCCACTATAAGTGGGGTCGGCACAACATGTTACAAACATGTTGTCATATGATTTGGCTACGTATTTTACGACCGGCCGCCTGCCTGAGGTCAACTTACCTTAGTCGTATTTTACGACACCTCGCTAAGAAAGAGGGTGGTCTATGTACCAAACCATACGGTGGGTCAACTTACCTTAGTCGCCTTTTACGACACCTTGGTAAGAAAGAGGGTAGTCTATTTTACTAAACCGGATACCACACGGTGGGTCAACTTATCTTAGTCGCCTTTTACGACACCTCGGTAAGAAATGAGGGTGGTACTATTCTATTCAGCCGGATACCACACGACGTAATGTTAGCGCACACTATATACAAGAACACGATATAATAGGAATACCACAATTCCCGTTCCGAGATGCACTTCTCTTGAATGACGAATAAAGTCTGACTGTCACTGAAACGTTTTATCAATAGGAAGACTCAACCGGAAACAACTCGTCACAGTGTTGGTACCATTTTAATCAAAAAGGGCGCGATACTCTTGTTTCATGACTGTGTTGCTATAAAATACAAAGCGGAGGTCAATGGCGACAACAGTAACATTAACTAATTTAAATATTAAACATAAATTACAGTTGTACAAAATTGTAAATTACATGTAAATACTACAGTTAGGCGTGTATATGTCAAAAATTAAATAAATGGTTGAAAATACTATAATATTAAATTACAGTTCCATCATTTTTCATATCAAATGAGCAATCATTAGCTAGTTGTTTGTTAAAGCCGTATCTCTGAATGTCGTAGCTAATCTAGGTCCTACCTACATTGGCACGTCCTTTAACGTCGTGCAATTTGATTTATGCGCTGGACCTCACCAACCATGAAGTCTGGACTATCGTGACCATTAATCAGGTCGCGTTATGTGGGCATTCGTCATCTTGTTATGAAGCTATCTTAGGGCTCCCATCATACATGTCTCAACTATATTACATAAAGCTAAAATTTTATAACCCTTTTTAAGCGAATTGCGTGGTAGGAAGGGAAATTTTGAAACGATTTTTAGTTTACAGAAGTGCAGCTAAATAAAATTTATGTGATGTAATGTGTTACATACATTGAATGCGTGGACATAGCTACTCTTTGACCCTGTACAAGACAGTAATGACTAAAAGTAACTGGCAATAAATAATAAATAAATAATCTTTCATGCTCTTCTTGGTAGGAACAGCTTCCCGAACCAGCAATAGTGCTGACGGTTCAAAAGCATTTATTTACAAGTTGACTTAAAATAAATAATTATAACTGATTTTGCGTAACCGTAGGATAACCGTATATTTATTGCACATTCCGCCAATATACAAAATCTAACAGAAAAACAATATCAATATTTATTTTCACATATAAGGTGTGTGGAGGCGGCCTTATTGCTATGAGCAACTATGTAGTTCATTATGCGCGACTCGTTCGGTCAAAGCTAATACGAAAGAGTCTCGACCAATATCTCAAGAGGCATTCGCTTAGTTTGTGGATCAACCAAGTTTTTAGGTCGAGTGCAGAATGCTGCTTTGAGATGGCATGCAAAGTGAAGAGAATATTCGCTCTGTAATGCACTAAGCTGCTTGTCATCCTTTTCTTGTAACAATTATTAGTATTTTCTTGGTTTTTTATAAATAACATAAATTAAATATGTATTATAATCTATTCATAAAAATAGTCCAACAATGTAATTTTTATTGTTACAAAGTAAAACTTTTTTATCCCCAGAAACACATTTCTGCGCTACCAATATTTGAAATCGTAGGAAATTTCTTTCGCGGCTCCCCGCCACCTTTTCGAGGTCGTCAGTCCACCTAGTTGGGGCTCTACCAACCCAACGCTTTTCGGTGCGACGTCGCCATTCCAGCACCTTAGGACCCCAACACCCATCGCCCATTTCAAACATCGACTGTAGACGTAAAAAATCATAAAAAGGTTGACTAATGCAGAAACCTAACAATTTTATGAGGAACATGACTATCTGAATAAAGGCAGACTAAATGGGCATTATCTAATTTAAAGTGCATCGCGTCTATCGGCTTATCAGCAACTTGTATCGGCGACTCATCAAGTCGCCAGAGCGCGTCGAATCGCCTATCTAAACTGCATCGCCGGATGCGCCTGGGGCCATAGTCTAAAGTAAACGGTACATAAATTATTTCCAAATAACTTAAAATTTAAATTACCTTAACTTCTTATTTATTATACATTTTTAAAAGTTATTAAGCCTAATAATATACTGTTCATTTGCCTTGAAAATTAATAAAAAAAACTAACTGGATATATGATGATAAAATTTGCCGTGATAGACAAAAGCATACAAAAAGTTTTGTATAAAACTTATATTTTATATTAATACGCTTTACAGTGCTTTCGACGTAAAACTAATCCTAATCTGCAATAGAATATTGTAAAAAGTGTTAGCTCGCATGCTTGTCTCCAAAGATAGAGAAAACCTTTTCCCAAAGGTAAAAGGCTGTTACTTTACCTTTTTATGATCTATTTATGAAAAATTTATGTCCGAGATTAACGCAACTATTAAGAGTATTAGTAGCTTTGACTCTTTTCGATACCTTTACTATGTCTATACCCTACACATGTCAAAATAATTGGTTCATAAATGGCATATCAGGATTTGTTATCGTTATTACACGACATTTATAGTTACTATAATTTAAATTATAATTTTATTTATATACTTAATTGAAATAAAATTTAAATTATATAAATTAGGCAACAATTTTTGTGATTATAATGCATTCTTTGAAATCAATTGTTTTTGTTTGTTAATTTGTTATTCCTAAAAAAATTCTCTAAAGATCTAAGAAATTTTATATTTTTATTCATTCGATTTTATTATACGCATCTTTTTTAGAACTTTGAGCACTCTTATATCTAGACTGTAGCAAAGGTCACGTTGCATCCCTGCGCCCCGGTCCGTATTCTTTGTTTGTCTTTATTGCTTTATTTGCCATATTTAGATTGCAAGAAAACGCCGCTATCAGTATATTTGCAGTGTTCGCGACAGGATGACAGTCATGAGTCACCCGTACGCAAACCAAAAACGAAAAACAGTTTGACATTAAAAAATATTTCTGTCGCAATTATTGCTTTCCATTTAATGTCTTGCAGTTCATTTTAATAGTCTTGTAATGTTAATTAACTGTAATTGAGTCCAATTAAAGTAAATGAACGTTACAATAATATTGAATACTAGCTGTACGGGCGACATCGTTCATCTGTTTAACATAACTTTTTCACTTAACTTGCCCTTATCCCACTCTAAGTGGGCCCGGCACAACATGTTATAAACATGTCACTTGATTTGGCTACGTATTTTACGACCGGCCGCATGCCTGACGTCAACTTACCTTAGTCGCCTTTAAAGACAACTCGGTAAGAAATGAGGGTGGTCTATTCTACTCAACCGGATACCACACGGCGGGTCGACTTACCTGAGTCGCCTTTTACGACACTTCGGTAAGAAATGAGGCTAGTCTATCTACTCAACCGGATACCACACGGCGGGTCGACTTACCTTAGACGCCTTTTACGACTACTCGGTAAGAAATGAGGGTGGTCTATTCTACTCAGCCGGATACGGCATAAATATTAATAATTTTAATAGTACAGTAAATTGGATTTAAAATACACCTTTCTTGTATATGACTTTTACAACACGCTGCTATAGTTATCGTATAAATTAAAAATGTCATCATCTTCCTGTCCTTATCCCACTCTAAGTGGGGTCGGTACAATATGTTATAAACATGATTTGGCTGCGTTTTTACGACCGACGACCTGCCTGACGTCAACTCACCTTTGTCGTATTTTACGACACTTCGGTTAGAAAGAGGGTGGTCTATTCTACTAAACCGGATACCACACGGTGGATCAACTTATCATAGTCGCCTTTAACGACACCTCGGTAAGAAATGAGGTTGGTCTCTTCTACTCAGCCGGGTACCACACGGCGGGTCGACTTACCTTAGTCGCCTTTTACGACACCTCGGTAAGAAATGAGGGTGGTCTATCTACTCAACCGTATACCACACGGCAGGTCGACTTACTTTAGTCGCCTTTTACGACACCTCAATAAGAAATGAGGGTGGTAAAATACACCTTTCTTGTATATGACTTTTACAACACGCTGCTATATTCATCGTATAAATAAAGAATGTGTAGGTATAAAAAAACCGCTATCAAAATTAAGAGCTTCTCGTCAAATCATGTTTTATTTTGGAATTTTATATCTGCGAGTTCATTTATAAGATGCCTTTTTATGCGTCTTGTATTTTTGGCTCAACGTTATCATATTTTATTAAAAGCTGTAGTTTCTTTATTTATTTTTCAAATTTACCGTACAGGCTGATTCCGTATAAACATTAGTACCTAGGTGACCGAGCTTAGCTCGGTATTTTTTAAAATGATGTAAAATAAAATTTAAAAAAACAATTAGGTAAAAAATAATAGGGCAGGTGGGGCCCGATCCTATGTATTTTCACCTCTCTAGACCGCCCGTTCCCCAAATGAACTACCATGACCTTATATTGACAGCGAAAAATTGTAATTGTATTCAACGTAATTTAAAAAAAAAAATTAGAGCCTGAAAACAGGGATATCACGACATTTTTTTAAAATAAAACTTATCTAGATCGATTTTTCTCCCCCAAAACCACCTACATGCTGAATTTCAATAAAATCGTTGGAGCCGTTTCGGAGATTCCGAAAAAAATACAAGATTAACTCATTTTAATTAAACATTATGTAATGGATTAACTTATTTGTGCTCATTTTTTACGCTATTTACAATATATACAATAAATATACTCGTCAGTAAGTTGACGTCAGGCAGGCGGCCGGTAGTAAAAACTCAGCCAAATCATGTGACAGCATGTTTATAACATGTTGTGCCGATCCCACTTAGAGTGGGATAAGGGCAGGAGGATTATAATTTTTTATTTGAAAATAATTGATATTTCACAATAAAGTATACTTGAAACTTCGTATCCTGAAATGTGAAGGGAAGAAATAATATGCATGTTTATAACATGTTGAGCCGACCCCACTTAGAGTGGGATAAGGGCAGGAAGAAGATTTAAGATTATTGTAACTATTGTTATGTTTATAAAAAAAAGATTATTTTTAAAGCTATATGTTAGCTTATAAGCTTCAATACTACCAAATATCATCAATATTGTTCTAGCGGATTTAAAATGTTACTGACAGACAGACTTTGGCATTTAGTATATGATTAGTAAAGACTCATGTAAGTAAATACAGCTCGGGACAAAATAGCTATCAAGCAAACACATTTTATTTATAGGGTTTAAAACATACTGCCATTATTTGCACGGTTAAAGTGAAATCTAACAAGCACTTAATTATCTTTATGTCCATCTCGAAAGCTGCGCTCGTAAGGCAATAAATAAAATTTAAATACACAATACGTAAATAACCATACGGCTACCGTTCGTCTGAATTATGACGCGCAATGTTCTTACAATGATCAGCTATAATTTTACATGAAATATTGTAATTGCCCTGCGTTAATTTATTATAGCCGCGGAGCCCGTGACATGGTGCTGTGTTAATAATCCCGTTACTAACTTTTATTGTTATTTTTTATTTTGACTGTGACGTATCCGCTTAGTAGCATTTGGTAGGTATTGTTAATTTATATGATATTCAAATTCAAAAATATTCTTTATTCAAATAAACTTGTAAACAAGTGCTTTTGAATCGTCAACTCTACTGCTGTTTCGGAAAGCCGTTCCTACCGAGAAGAACCAGCAAGAAAATCGGCGATAGCTCTTTTTAAAAATATAATTCTTATGACTTGTTACATTTAGTTATTACTGTCTTGTACAGGGTCTAAGCAAGCTATATCCACACATTCTTATCTTCCAAGTAATCCTCAACAGTATAGTAGGCTTTCTGGATCAGCCTCTTTTTAACGGTGTTTTTAAACTGATGTAATGGCAAAGCTTAAATTGATTGCGGAATTTTAATATAGAATCTTATATCCGAGAATCCGCGAATATATAAAAGATGTTGTCAAATGATTTGGTTACGTATTTTACGACATCTTGGTAAGAAAGACGATGGTATGTTCTACGCAACCGGATACCATACTGCGTATAATAGACCGACTTAACTTAGAGTGAGATAAGAGTTGTTGACGTTATGTACACTAATATTATAAAGTTACATAGTTTTACTCCCCATAAATCTTCTATAGTCTAATAACCACTGACAGCAAGAATGTTCACCCCTTTTGTCCCCATCTCGCCGATCCTGTGTGGCTGAGTAGAAAAGACCACTCTTCTTTCATATCGAGGTGTCGTAAAAGGCGACTAAGATAATTTGATCCACTATATGGTATCCGGTTGAGTAGAATCGACCACCGTCATTTCTTGCTGAGGTGTCAAGGCGACTAAGGTTTTACGTCAGGCAGGCGGCAGATCGTAAAGTAACTAGCCAAATCATATAACAACATGTTGTGCTGCCCCACTTAGGGTAGAGACAGGAGAATGATGATTTTGATTAATATGATATCGTTTACGGCTCTTGCGGCACGTCTATGGTATGATTATGGTATGGTTTTTGGGCATTAAAAAATGCTAAAATGTAGATTTAAAAGCAAAGGATATTGTAGTTATCAAACCTAATGCTGCGATAACTGATGGGTAACGGGCGGACCGAAAATGTTCGAAACTCGGGTTCGAATCCCACATGTCATCGGCGCTTTTTTCCTTTTTTCAATTTTTTTACATTATTTTTTTATATTTTTTTTAAACATTACCGAGCAACGCTCGGTCACCCAGGTACTGACTGTATCTATTATGTTATATGTTTTACATAAAAAAAATATTGATAAATATACTACTAGTAAGTAGGTATAACTAAACTTTATATTTTTTTATATTGCGTACCAGAACAGCTTTAGTATAAATTGTCTCTATTCGTAGTGTTCAAAGAGGTTAAACCTCTTTAAACACTACGAGTATTTGTCGTCAACTCTCAGTCTATTATGTTCGGGGTATCCTATCAAATATCAATAAACCCACACGTGTTTTGTAAATTAATAAGTGGCATTGAGACCGCCATACATACGTGGAGTTGTTTGATCCACACCGTTGACCCCATAGATCATCATACAAGCGGTTACCAGACGCGTATGGCACAGGAAATCTCCACTTCCGTTCGTCTAGGTTCAGCGTTCTTCTAATATACCAGTGCTTTCCAAAGTACTTAAACACCATGCTATTCTTTATAGCTATAGTAATATTAAACTCTACAAATTCAAAATATACTGTTTTCAGTACTTTTGAATCGTTAAATGTTTTTAAAGACGCTATCAGTAATTCAAAAGTTTGCTCCTACCGAGACGAATCAGAAGAAACTCGGTGGCTAATTTAAAAAAAAAATTATACTATAAAGATAAAATAAAAATTATATATTCGAATAATTGCTTGTTTATCATTGTAGCCTGGTGACTGCAGTCAAAATATGCTTCTATCATTCATGTTATATTCAACCGTATAGTAAGCTTTATGTAGCTGCATCGTTTTAAGATTATTTCTACACTCATGTGAAAGCAAGTCCAGAAAAGAAGTCAGTGCATCTGGTGCTCCCGATGCACCGGTTAGCGGAGGGGGGCTTCTCTTACGAGGGGCCCCTAACCGGAGGAGGTGTTCTCTGGGATCAGAACTGTCGGCGGGGATGGGGGCAATGTGTACAACGATACCCTGTCCTTGCCATCGGCAGCGTGGTGGAGCACACAGGTCGTTTTAGTCTGTGCGAGTCCGACGTAACGCCTGTCCACGTCGGGCGGCGGTACCAATAAGAGGGTTTTCCTGTATAAAAAAATTCCGGAAAATAAACATTGATTTTAACGAGTTTAGTTGAAAAAGCTTTGAACAAAATTTCATGTCCCTACTGTTAACCGTTGATGAAATCTCTTCAACTGGAGTCAATCCTGGCAGTAGAATCAAGTCAAGCTTATCATACGTACGTACATATACGTACATGCTTTATCATCGGGATTAGACCTATTGGTCTATATATAATATATAGAATCAGACCCCGGGAAGTGGGTCAAATTTAACTTGTAAGATTCCACCTTTACATATATTGCAAGTTTAATAAAATAGTCGACGCTCGCACACTTTGGAAAGCTCCGTGCTAGACAATGAACCGCTACTAAAACCGCCGTCTATCGTTAAATGTAATTGACGCTTACATACCAGCCTTCTACGGTCTGGTGGTTCCCTGTATTTTTTTTCTCTCCTCTTTGTCTATTCAATACGACACGCATTAATCTGAGTTAGGCCCGTCTGCCGGCCGTCGGAGCCGTCTCGGACGCTGAATGACTAACCGATCATTATTGGCAGTAGTTGATTGGCACTGCGGACGCTATAATTGCTAGCTTCTATGGTTTCTTTTTGCATTCTTGCTATATAATTATTGATTTTTCGTTGTTCATTTTATTTTTAGAATCTAGTTAATTAATTAATTTATAATAGCACAAATTTTCATAGTTTAGTAGTTTATATAGTACTGGACTGGACTTGGCGCAGTGGGTAGTGATCCTGCCTTCAGCTCCGCGGGTCGCGAGTTCGGTTCCCGCCGAGAGCCAACATTTTTTATAAATAAATTTGTTGGTCTTTGAACCTGGGTGTATATATTATGTATTAAAAATATATATAAGTATATATTCACCAGTTGTCTGTCTACTATAACACAAGTATTAACTTACTTTGGGGACCGACGACCGTATGTGTGTCCTATATATTTATTTATTTATTTAGTTCATACTAGTATTATAAATGCAAAAATCTGTTAGCATTTTACGGCAAACCCGCTAGATCAATACTGATAAAATTTGGCACAATTGAAACTTATACATTAAAGGTAATATATATGATAAAAGAATCCTTTTCATTCGGAAACGGGAAAAACCAAATATTGGTTTATTGAAGGTACTTAAACGTTTAAGTTAGCGCGAACAAAATTGAAATCTTAGATATTACATTTAATTAAATAATAATTAGAACCTGGTGAACCGATTGTAGCCTTTCTCGGTATTTTTTTACAAAATAAAAAAAATAATTGGGTAGGTGGGACTCGATCCTAGGTTTCATTTCTAGAGACCACCCGTTCCCCGAATAAGCTACGCTGACTTGACAGTTTTCGGCAAAAATAGTGTTATATATTCAATTGTAATTTTTGTATTTTTTTAATGCCATTATGTTTTGTAATTAAACAAAAATAAACATATGTATGTACTGATGTGTTATGGCTCATGCTAGTAAGGTTAATAAAGTTAAGGTTATAACAGTTGGCGGAAGGAATTTTCGTACATCCTTGTGTGGTAGCTTACAGTACTGTCTGCTTATATAAGATCTATTTAACACTGTAATGCTTGATTTGAAACCTAGCACTAGCCAAAGCCATGAAACTAAGTTACATATTCAGCTTTGCCATTACAGCAGTTTAAAAACACTGTTAAAAAGAGGCTGATACAGAAAGCCTACTATACTCTTGAAGATTACTTAGAAGATAAGAATGTGTGGATATAGCTCTCTTTGAACCTGTACAAGACAGTAACGACTTAATGTAAATAGTATTAAGAATTATATTTTTAAAAGAGCAACCGCCGAGTTTCTTGCTGGCTCTTCTCGGTTGGAACAGCTTTCCGAACCAGCAGTAGAGTTGACGATTAAAAAGCAATTCTTTACAAATTTATTTGAATAAAGAATATTTTGAATTTGAATTGACTATTTCTAGTAGGTGTATTTGGATGGATATGGAGTTTGTATGATATTTGTAAGAAGCTTAGTGCGTAGTGCTTGTGTTTTATATGGAAATGTTAATTTTTTAAATATCCCCAGATCCCACTCGTCAGCAACGAGGGTAAAACGGGTCTGGGGTCGACCAATGAGCCGAAGGTGATATATTCTAAGACCCTCGGCCCCGCGACCCTGCGATTGGCGGCGAAGACCAAGATGCTGCAACCACCAGCCAAGGCGTTCCAGCAAGTGGAGGAAGATTCAGAATAAATTAAGTTGTAACATGATTTGGCTGCGTTTTTACGACCGGCCGCCTGCCTGACGTCAACTTACCTTATGTTGTCGCTAATGACTTCCGCTTTGTATTTTATAGCAACACAGTCATGAAACAAGAGTATCGCGCCCTTTTTGATTAAAATGGTGGTATTCCTATTATATCGTGTTATTGTATAGTAGTGTGCGTTAACACGTATTTTATGACACCTCGGTAAGAAGGAGGGTGGTCTATTCTACTAAACCAGATACCACACGGTGGGTCAACTTACGTAAGTCGCCTTTTACGATACCTTGGTAATAAATGAAGGTGGTCTATTCTACTCAGCCGGATACCACACGGCGGGTCGACTTTCCTTAGTCGCCTTTTACGACACCTCGGTAAGAAATGAGGATGGTCTATTCTACTCAGCCGAATACCAGAGGGCGGGTCGACTTACCTTAGTCGCCTTTTACGACACCTCGGTAAGAAATGAGGATGGTACTTTTCTACTTAGCCGGATACCACACGGCTATCTGAATAAATTAAAAATATGATCATAAAAATAAAAGTATGTACATATTTACAATGTATGAAAATTGTTATTAAGAAACCCAAAAAGTTGACTAAAAATTGATTATAAAATCACTATAACTAAAAACCTTACTTAGGCTTTAGTAATGAATCAAATTTTTATTAAATAGGCAATAGGATCGAAGATTTTAGTCCTCATACAGGGATTTTTGACTAAAACCTTGTTTTACTTGTTTAACTAAGTTTGGAGAAGGTCGAACAACGCACATCACATGCTCGAAGAGTTTCCTGTAGTATCTGTAGATAAAAAGTTTTATTGTTTTTATTATTAGTTATAACAATTATATTTTTAAAAAAGCAACCGCCGATTTTCTGAATATGTTCCCCATAGTCATATGGAAACCATAAGCTGTAATAGCCCAACATTAACACCGTGCGACTTTTTCGAGCAGGTCACTGGTTCAAACCCGGGCAGACACCAATGAGTTTTCTATTACAACTTAGGTATGTGTCTAATTGATAATTGCAATTTATCACACGCTCTTCGGTGAAGGAAAACATCGTGAGGAAACCTGCATATCTCTGGAGAATTTTGGAGATATGTGTAATTAATACCAATCCGCATTGGGGCAGCGTGGTAGGTCTTAGCTCCAATCCTTCTCTCCAAAAACGGAGAGAAGAGGCCGATGCACAACAGTGGGAGAGTAACAGGCCGCTACTTTACTTTTTTTAGTTATATGGGAACTATGGTAGTGGGGCACTGGGACAGTTGCATTATGTAGATTACATTTTGGGTTTTTTTGTTACTTGCCTGGGATTCGAACCTGTGTCCCTCTGAAAAGAGGCATGGTCTCACCGTTCGGCTTTCAAATATCATATCATTTAAATATGTCTCCTGCGTCAACCCTTCTTAAATATTTTTTATTTTTTTATTTTATTAATTTATTATTTTATTTAATATATCAGGGATATATTAGAACAACCTACCAATCCGCATTGGAGCAGCGTGGTAGGTCTTAGCTCCAATCCTTCTCTCCAAAAAAAAAACGGAGAGAAGAGGCATATGCCCAGCAGTGGGATTGTAATTAGTAACAGGCCATTACTTACTATATTAGAACAAAAAAGAACATATGAGTTGATTCCACTCTTAATGCTTCTTATTACTTAAGTTCAACTATTACTAATATTTGTATAATAAAATATACAGCCAAAAATACGATATAATTAATAGTGGTTATATAAATATTTATGTGATATGATTGATAATCTTATTAATTGACGGTAATTTTATTCATATTATGTCATAAGGCGAGTGTAACTTAATATTTAAGATATGATATAATTTTAACTGCAAATAAAGTTGAAATTTTGTTTTATTCAGTTGTTTTATTTTGTTTGATCACTAAATAACATGAAATGAAATGTTTATCTAGTTGTTACCAGCGACTTTATTTTCGTCAACTTCATAGTTTAAGGGCCTGTTTCTGACTTTATTGTCGTCAACTTAATAGTTTAAGGGCCTCATTCACAAGTTACCAATAAACTGTCAGTTAACTTATTCGGAATATATCTGACACATATCTCTGAATTATGCGTTTCTCAGGTTCCTGATAGGCTTATTCAACACTTAAAGTTCCTAATAAGTTAACAGTAACACATGTGGCTGTATTTTGTTTATCTGCTGGATAGCAAATACCTATTTCTAAATGGCCGCGATTTCTTTATATTTTTCACTTCTTAGTCTCTTTTTAGAGATATTTGTCTGCTACTTAGTTTATTTGTCGGTTAACTATCCGACACTTTATCAGTAACTTGTGAAACAGGCCCTAAATATCCTTTTATCTATCTATGCTTATTATAGAACAAAGTCCCCAAAGATGTCTGTCTGTATGTAATCGATTTTCTGATTTTTGTACGGTTTTTATTAAAAGATAGTGAAAATTTTCCAGAAGGTTTAGGTTAATAGTACATTACAGTTTTATGTAAATTGTGTTGCAAAGGTAACGCAGTTGTAAAAAATTCCCTGCTTGGAGCTTAAGTCACGTGCGCCGCGTAAACCAACAGAGATACAGTAAAGTCATGTACTAGAGAATTGTAGATCTACAAAAATACTACAAAAAAGTCCGCGATAGCATATCTCTATCTCTTATGGTTAACTCACAACAACTAATTCTATGTTCAAAAATTCCATTGAGGAAAAATTTTGTGTCACACAGATTTCCATGCGGGCGATTGTCTTATCTACTAATATTATAGATGCGAAAGTTTGTGAGTATGAATGTATGTTTTTTACTCTTACACGGCGAATCCGCTGGACCAATATCGATGAAATGTGGCACAATTATTCTTTATATACCGGAATAACATATAGGCTATAGAAATCCTGTTAATTCTACAGGAAGACATTGAAAAGCGCCATTTCTTACCGACCTATCGCACGACAACAGTCCACGCGAACGACGTCACGGGTAAAAGCTAGAGTTCGTAAATATGTCATAATTTTATTTAGTTCGTATTATCTTTTTGTCTCTGGGCAATTTTCATTTTTTTTATTCACCGATATGTGGGTAGCAATGAAAACGCCACTCGCCGATCGGTTCGTCTGTCGCCGTGCGAGTGTCTACGTGAGCGCGGAACCTTCGCAAATGGCCGCTCGATCGCTATAAATAATTCGCATCAAATTCATTATAAAACATTAAATAATTCGTCCAAGACTTGCAATATTAAGTGCAGTGCCTAACATTAAAGTGTCGTGTCGAGTTTCGGACTCGTGATAGTGTTACTGTTCGTTCGAGTAACAATCCCCTGGCGTCACAAGAAACGGCCGGCCGCCGGCGCACATTGAGGACTTCGAACCTTCCCAGTGCATGGTGGCAGTACAAAGGCATCGAAAGGTGGGTGTGTGCTAAGTTGTTACTTCTTATCGGTTATAAATTATGCATTGCCCAGAAAGATAGAAAATAGTTAAAGCCCTGAACCCCCCTATGCAGTCCACTTAAATTGCTCACCAGCGAACTATGGTCCAGGGACCAGTATCCTTTTAATTAGGGAACATTTCCCTACAGCTAGTATTATATAAAGTATGGATTAATAGTATTTCGAGTGTCGTAAAAGGTAAGTCGACCCGCCGTGTGATATCCGGCTGCGTAGAACAGACCAACCTCATTTCTTACCTAAGGACTAAGGTAAGTTGACCCACCGTGTGGTATCCGGTTTAGAAGAAGTAGAGGTGTCGTAAAATACGACTGAGGTAAGTTGACGTCAGGCAGGCGGCCAGTCGTAAAAACGCAGCCAAATCATATGACAGCATGTTTATAACATGTGCCGACCCCACTTAGAGTGGGATAAGGGCAGGAAGATGATGATGATAGTATTTCAATAGGATAGTTGGATAAAGATATTTTGAAGGTATTAGAAAATTAATATTTTGATCCGAAGTAAAAAAAACAGGAAGTGTATTTTATTTATCAATTCCTCCAGCGATATAATGGGGTCTAAGAATATAGCTCTATATAGATGTAGATAGTGGCACGAGCCGTACTAAAGACCATTATTTATGTTTACTACGCCGTTGGTTTTCAAAGTTTTAGTTTGCTAACCCAACTAATTATCAAATATACTCGCTTTAAAATGTTTATGTCTTTAGTGGAATATTCATTTCATACAATAATGTATTGCCGTGTGATAACCGGCTGAGCAGATTAGACCACCCTCTTTCTTACCGAGGTGTTCTAAAAGGTGGCTAAGGTAAGTTGACCCGCTGTATGGTATCGGTTTGAGCAGAATCGACCACCCAGTTTCTTACCGAGGTGTCGCAAATGCCGACTAAGGTAAGTTGAAGTCAGGCAGGCCGGTCTAAAAATACTTAGCCACATCATCTGATAACATGTTTAAAACATGTGCCGACCCCACTTAGAGTAAGATAGTGGCAGGAGAATGATGATAAAAAACTAGCTTAGCCTACTATTTTGTACAGGTATTAAAATTGATTTTAAGTAAGGAAACTTCTATTATTATTAGAGGAATTTCTATTATTGTATTTGATTACTGGATTTTAACTGCAGCTTAATTAAAAATGAAACAAATAAATTGAAAAATAGCCGTCAATAAAATAGTTTCTGGTTCTTCTCGCAAGAGCAATCCCAAACGAAATGGCCACATTCTTATTAAAACTTGACGATGTAAAAATGATTGAAAAATCTTTTGAATAAAATTTGAATAATATTTTATTTCATTTTATATGATTTGGATAGGTTATTATTTTTTTCTATTCACTGGAGCTAATACCGCTATGAGAATTCGAGGAACAGACTCAGGGCACTCAGTACATTTTACAGATACAATAACTAAGTTAGCATATTAACAAGCATCATAGGTTTGGGCACGCGTACCTCACTTTGGAGACCACTGGTCTACACAACCGTCAGTTTATAATGCGCAGGAGTCGGCCCCGTCTAGCCGCCACGTCTAATAAAGGACGTCTATTGGAGTGGCAATTCAAGTTAACACGGTCTCTCGCCTTAATGGATTCTATTAAAATTATCGCTTCGACGATGAACGAAGTCATCCTACGCTTATGGAAATTGTTTGCAGGGTTATAATTAAACTGTATATCAAGGCGTGCCAACGTAGGCACGTCCAGACTACATCATCACTTGATAACTACTATGATTATTATTGATTGGTAGTACTTTAAATATAAATCAACAATTGACACTATATATTAAATAATGATAGTCATTTTTTTATTTTTGTTATTTACAACAAAAATGTATAAGTTATATCTATCTTAAACTACTTACACGCTAGGACTATACAAATCATGCCTACGTGGTATGGTCCCATGAATGCTGGCAGCGTTTCCGCGCTGAATCGCTAAGCTGATTATTTGAGCGAAAAAGGAGCCAGCCCTCTTGTCACATGATGAGGTAATTAACCGAAGTGTTAAAACGGATATAAATTTTTGTCATAACATGGAATCCGCCGTGTTGGATCCGGATGAGCAGAATAGACCACTTATTTCTTACCGAGGTGTCTTAAAAGGCGACCGAGATAAGTTGACCCGCCGTGTGGTATCCGGCCGAGTAGAATAGACCAACCTCATTTATTACCAAAGTGTCGTAAAAGGTGACTAAGGTAAGTTGACCCGCCGTGTGGTATCCGGCTAAGTAGAATAGACTCATTTCTTACGAGGTGTCGTAAAAGATAAGTTGACGTCAGGCAGACGGCGGGTCGTGAAAAAACCAGTAAAAAAATATAACAACATGTTTAAATATACCCACATAGTGTCGGATAAGGGCAGGAGAATGATAAAAGAATTATTTTTATAGTATTGTTAAAAATATAACGCGTGGACCTTCGGGATTTACAGTTTGAGAAACGTTGGCTTAGATAATAGTTTTTTAAATGACTTTTATCATATTCGATTGAATTTATAGGTTTAGTAAGACAAGGAAATGTATCATCATCTACCTCAGTATATGTCTTATATTATAGAATTATTAATTCTTAGACACAACTTATTACTAAATTAGAAGTTACTTATTTCTACGCTTATTTAGCCCTGTAAATATTCAAAACATTGTATAAAATAACACTTTAATATAAAATTTGACTGACCCTCTCTACAGCTCCGTAGGTTGCGCGTTCGACTTCTGCCAAAGGGCCAACATTTTCTATAAACAATTTGGTGGTTTTCCGAGTCTGGGTGTATATATGTATGTATTTAAAATTATATTTGTATATTTACCAGTTGTCTGTCGCCCATAACACAAGTACTAAGATTACTTTGGGGACAGACAGACTTGTGTAATTACCCAAAAAAATATACATTTAGTTACTTTTTGTTTTTGTGTATAAAACGTCTTATCAAAGGATTCTCTCACCATACGATTTTATGGCGTCGAAATAACAGATAAAAGTCAACCGCTAATCTGTAACGAAGGAAGTAAAGGCTATGTGACGTCATTAGTAATCCAAAATGGCGGTACTTAATTTTGTTTTTGAATTTGGCCGTTCTATTTTCATAAAATACATGTTATTTCTGTTTACAGTAGGTATCTACCGACAAAGATCAAACCGATATAAAATATATCGCCAATGGATTTATTGCAAAGGGATATTTGTTTTAAGGTCAGTTTTATATTTATTACCAAAAAGTGTTATTTTGAGTTTAGGTGGAATTGAATGATTTATAAACCGTATTTGTTCAGTTAGTCATAATTCAAAATTAATTGATACGTATAAAGTATTGAAACAGAAGGTCTGTTTATCACACTCGAAAGACAATAACCATATTTCGCGCTGTTATATATTTTACCAGATTTTTTATTGGTACTTAACGCCGTGTGGTATCCGGCTGAATAGAATATTACCACCCTCTTTCTTACCGAGGTGTCGTAAAACACGACAATGGTAAGTTGATGTCAGGCAGGCGGCCGGTCGTAAAATACGTAGCAAATCATGTGACAACATGTTTATAACATGTTGTGCCGACCCCACTAAGAGTGGGATAAGGGCAGGACTATGATGATTTTTTATTGGTACTTAACTTCTTAAGTAAACTGTGATAGCCGAATTGTGAAATCGTGGGATTCTCAATAGGGGGTCGCGGGCTCAAATTCCGGAAAAGCACTATTTTTCTATTAAAACTCACTTGATATTTACAAATTATCACATGCTTTAGCTAAAAGAAAGAGTAAGGGGAAACCTACAATATCGCTAGAAAATTCTGGGGATATGTAACCTACCAATCCGCATATGAGCAGCGTAGGCAGACAACAACGCCTCCAAAAATGCTTTACCCAGATTTCTACTGAGACATAACATAGGAGAAATCCTGTGACATGTGTACCCTACCAATCCGCATGTTAAATGTGTGAATTTCAATTATCAATTACAGCGATGTTAGCGCGGTATATGGTGTTATTGTGGGCTACCACACCTTTAACACCTGATATTGAAAAGGGCCATCTATTATCAACATATCACGCGACAACAGTCCACGCGAACTAAGTTGCTGACTGTCGTGGTCTTCTTCCCTTAACGGGAGGGCTACGGGTCAGACCTCTTTACCCGGGCTTTTCCTCTCGGGCGATCATTATCGCCCGGGTAATTTATTTGACCTTACGGTCGGGGGTCCGCTTTTCAGGCGGACGCCTTAGGGTGTATGCGTCGGGCTCCTATGCTCGTACTTCCGCCGCCTCGTCTCCTCGCCTCTCCTCTTCTGCCTAGGAGGGTGATAGGAGCTCTCTGAGCAGAGGTCGTCCATTCGTCGGTCTGGATAGCAGCGGTGCAATGCCGTGGAGGTGGGCGCATACGCTGTTGTCCGCGCTTGCGAACATTATGCGCGCCAATTTACGGACGTATTCCTCCACGAACTAAGTTGCTGGTAAAAGATAGTATTGTCGCCCATGACTTCCGCTTTGTATTTTATAGCAACACAGTCATAAAACAAGAGTATCGCGCCCTTTTTGATTAAAATGGTGGCAACACTGTGCTTGTTGTTTCTGGTGGATTCGGATGGGTGTCTTCCTATTGATAAAACGTTTCAGTGACATTCAGTCTTTGTTCGTCATTCAAGAGAAGTGCATCTCGGAACGGGTATTGTGGTATTTCTATTATATCGTATTATTGTATATGGTGTGCGTTAACACGAGCTTCTAATAAAAAAAATAGCAAAATGTATATTTCAAAGCCGTCTCAAATGTTTATAGATTGTAATAAAAACTGTCTAATAAATTCATCAGCTATGCCTGAATTAAAATGTTCATAAAAGAAAAGGAGTATTTACTGTAATATTTGTATACATTTCCCTCTGAGTCTAATGGGAGGGTAGCGTGCCTGACGTTTTCCGTGAGTGCAGCTAAAAGCGGCTATAATGGAGTACCTAGGTACTAAAGTACACTCGATGCAATTATTAGCTGAAACTACTTGATTGCAGCCGAGCATGCATTGTTACTGCTAGCTAAATCGCTGTGTAGACTTAATGCAAATTTATAATAAAATAAATATAGTTTAAATAACTTAAAAACACGCACAGCACATCCAAATTCAAATTATTCTTTATTCAAATGAGCTTGTAAACAAGTGCTTTTGAATCGTCAACTCTACTGCTGATTTGGAAAGCTGTTCCTACCGAGAAGAGCCAGCAAAAAACTCGACGGTTGTTCTTTTCAAATCTTATATCTAGTTACATTTAGTCATTTCTATCTTGTATAGGGTCTTGTAAACTGTCTAATATTTCGAACAGCATAGGCCCCTGAACTGAGTTTCACACAAACATGATACAATAAAATAATGTGAAAAAAAACTTTTATTTACACTTTTGATTTTTTTTGAGGGCTGGCTCCTTTTTCGCACAAAGAATCAGCTTAGAGATTCAGCGCGGAAACGCTGCCAGCATTTTTGAGACCATTCCGCGTGGGCATGATTTGTATAGTCCTAGCGTGTAAGTAATTTAAGGTAGATATAACACATGTTGTACATTTTTTCTGTAAATAAAAATAGTATCAACTCGAGGTATGTGATACCTCGATATACTTTTTCCAAAAAAAAAAATTAATAAACGCTAATTGACACAACAATTAAAGACATCTTCAAAAAATACGTATTCATTTTCTTTGCGTTTTTTCGTGGCTATCTTCTGATGATGCTTCAATTGCAGGGCGAAACGATTGTTGAGTTTGTGATAGTGAACGTGTGTAGTGCTTCACAATAATAGAATATGAACACTTTACGCAGCGTCAAGTTCAGTCTTAAATTTAAATTAGTACAGTCGTTTAGTTAGTTGGTTTATTACTTTTTAATGCGAAATTACAATGGGCTGTGATATAAGTTTTATTAGGCTCGTATTAGTTAACCTAATATCAGTCAATCAGTAGTAGTAGAATGTTTGTGGACACATTTTTGTACAAGTTGATTACTATTTCACAGAATGCATACAAGGAAAAAGTGTTTTTTTAATTGTAGAAAACCCAAAATTATATACATTATTTATTTGAAAAATTACGCACGACTAAAATTGATTTGGGTTCTCGCAAGTGACTTGAGTATATTGGTTATTTTGTTCAGTAACGTTTGCATTGATCGTAAACACTCGGTTTTTATGCCCGACTCGAATCATCGCTCGTTTAATTGTGGGTTATCAAACGGTTGTACATCCCTGATCGTGTGGTCAGCGATCACGTCGCTTTCGATTACTCACTGTGATACATGACCGGCAATTTGCAAATTCGAACACAATTTATGATTAAAATAATTGTTGGGAATAAAAATGTCATCACGAGTCAGACATACTCGTCGTGGGTTCCGTATCTGTGTTTATCGGACGCTCGCTGGATTTAGGTCCCCGAGGCGGTGCTCCCGATGCATCGATTAGCGGAGGGAGGGGCCATTGTTTAGAGAGGCCTCGACCCGGAGGTGGCGCCCTTCGGGATACAGAGCCGTTGCTGGCGAGGATGGGGGCAATGTGTACAACGGTACCCTATCCCCGACAGCAGCAGCGTGGAGCACAGTCAGGTTTTTAGTCGGTGAAAGTCCGACATACCCGCCGCTCGTACCCGGGTGGTGACGACCCATAATGGGTTTTCCTGACATAATATCTGTATATCGGACGTCTGACTTACAGGTCCCCGAGACGGTCGGTGTATCTGGTGCTTCCGATGCACCGGTTAGCGAAGGGGGGGCTTCTCTTTCGAGGGGTCCCACTATATATTTTAATCTTTAATATTTAAATGAGTTAACATGTATGTATGTATTTATATATATTTTCGGAATCTCGGAAACGGGTCCAACGATTTTCCTGAAATTCAGCATGTTCGGGGTTTTGGGGGAGAAAAATCGATCTAGATAGGTTTTATGTAAAAAAAAATCGTATTATCCCTGTTTTTGGGCATAAAAGAATAATAAAATTTATATTGAATATAAAACACTATTTTTGCCATAAACTGTCAAGTCAGAGTAGCTTATACGCGGAACGGGAAGTCTCGAGAAATGTAAATATCTAGGATCGATCCCCAACTACCTAATTATTTGTATATTTTTTTAGTTTCTCTTTTTTATTTTGTAAAAAATTACCGAGGCTCCGGTCAACCATGTACTTATTATTAATTGACACGTTACTAATATCAAACTTTCATATAATTATAACTACTACTTAAAAAGTGTTATCTTAACACTAAATGTTTTACTACCTCATTATACCTAATTATTTGTATGGTTTTTTTTGTAAAAAATTACCGAGGCTCGGTTAACCAGGTGCTAATATTATAGGTGTAGGGTAATTAAAAGTTGAATGTGAATGCATTTCATTTTAAACAATTATATGAATCGATATGTTAGCGCACACTATATACAATAACACGATATAACAGGAATACCACAATTCCCGTTCCGAGATGCACTTCTCTTGAATGACGAACAAAGACTGTCTGTCACTAAAACGTTTTATTAATAAGAAGACTCCACTGGAAACAACAACAGCACAGTGTTGCTAATATTTCAATAAAAAAGGCCGCGATACTCTTATTTCATGACTGTGTTGCTATAAAACAGGGCTTCTTAAACTGTGGGTCGCGACCCCCAGGGGGGTCGCGAGACTACTGAAAGCAAAAGGCGTCGCAAAGATCTGATACTTTTCAATCATTCTTGATACAACTACATGGCTGCAGCTGTCTTTTAAAGAACTTTTCTAACAAAGATTTATTGATATTTCTCCTCCTAAGTTACTTCATTACCCCTTTTCATTAAATTTAATTAAATAGATTTTATTATATTTATGATTATATATTTCATTATATGGAGGAGGGGGTCGTTTAAAATTTCCTAAGCTTGAAGGGGGTCGCTATATAAAAAAGTTTAAGAAGCCCTGCTATAAAATACAAAGCGGAAGTCATTGGCGACAAAAAATATTTACCGTTTTCGATGTAGAACATTTGTGGAACCCTAACAATAAAAATCTCATACTACTTTTGCCGGCAACTCTAAAAATGATTCGAATGGAGATTACCTGTAAGTACTTAAAGTATTTTTGTTTTGTGTACGTGCTCGGAACACGTCGTAAATTATCTGCGATTGTTTTTGTAAAAATGGATTTATAATTTGTTCTGCCGAGGCTGAAATAATACATTCCGATACGAATATCTCGATGCGCCATTTATACCCGTAATGGTAAATAAAATTATTCACGTCCTGTGGTATCCGGCTGGATAGAATAGTACCACACTCATTTCTTAACGAGGTGTTGTAAAAGGCGACTAAGGTAATTCGACCCGCCGTGTGATATCCGGCTGAGTAGAATAGTACACCCTCATTCCTTACCGAGGTGTCGTAAAAGGCGACTAAGGTAAGTTGACCCACCGTGTGGTATCCGGTTCAGTAGAATAGACCATCCTCTTTCCTACTGAGGTGTCGTAAAAAACGACAGAGGTAAGTTGACGTCAGGCAGGCAGCCGGTCGTAAAAACGCAGCGAAATCATGTGACAGCATGTTTATAACATGTTGTGCCGACCCCGCTTAGAGTGGGATAAGGGCAGGAAGATGATGAAAGGTAAATAAAATTATTCAGTTTTTTTGCATTACATACTTTCTACAATAAGTAATACTTTATTAAATAGAATATTAAAGAAAGTATATATGTATGTTTCCTTATAAATTCCGAAACGGCTGAACCGATTTTAATGAAATTTTGAAACAATTGACCCAGCGGATAATCGTGTAAAGTTTCGTGATGATCGGAACATATATTTATTTAATAATAATTGACACTTGGTTCGAGGTTAATTATTTACCAGACTGAGCCACAGCAACACGTGGCCGTAACGCTAGTACTTTATCAAAGTATTTTTAACTTTAACGGATACAAGCAGTTACACTTTCAATATAACAGGTTTTTTGTATGTAATTAAGTTACTCAGTGCAACAATGTTGTAAATGTTGTACACTGGTGTAATTATTAATTAATTCACCTTTTCACTTGTGCTTAGTTTTGTAATTATTGGCTAGCAATAAATTATCATTGTCTGGGGTCAACATAAATACATTTGCAGTCATTATAAATTCAAATTACCCCAAACGTAATGAACACAGAACGACATGTAATAAATAAATTTTAGTTTTCCTTATAATTTCGTTAGCGAAGATTAACAAAGTTTATTAATTTTAGCTTTAAGTTAAGTCAAATTTAATTTATATTTTTCCATTGAAAAAATAATGAAAAACTAAAGCGTTAAAAACAGACAGACTTTCGCATTTATTATATAAGTGTAGATTACAGTATAAAGCAACTTAGAGTAAAAGTAAAGTAAAGTACTACCGCTACTATCCCACTGCTGGGCATAGCTCTCCTCTGGAAATTTTTGGAGAGAAGATTGGTCATTGGAGCCTAACCTACCACGATGCTCCAATGCGGATTGGTAGGTGACACATACCCCTAGAATTTTCTAGAGATATGCAGAATTTCTCACTATCACCTTCTTACTCACTTACTCCTTCACCGAACCACTTGAGATAAATTGCAATTATCAATTAGACACTTAAGTTTCAATACAAAAACTTATTGGTGCTTGCCCGGGTTTGCACCTCTGACCCCTAAAAATAGTCGCATTTAATAAATTTCAGTAGCGAATCCTGTTAGTTAGCCTCATTTGAATCTTATATAAGCTTCAATTATACAAAGTTTCATAATTTTTTTTCCACCGGATTAGCTGGAAAAGCGTAAAAAACCTACAGACAGACTTTCGCATTTATAATATACATATAGATTACAGTAAAACACGAAAGTAGCGTAGTAAAAACTTGCTTTTCCAAGAAATCCAAAAATTTCTAAAAGTCATGTTATAGGAATAGGGTAAACCCTAAATTAAATAAAAAAAAGAAACGATGTTTGTATTAATAAAGTTTTTATACCACTTAATTCAGGACTCGGGAATCAAATCCAGAGCTCAGTTAGGGAGTTTATTGAGCAAGTATAGTCCTGCCAATATTTATAGGCAACAGAAGTCTACAAAATTGAATCAGGAAATGTCCTAATTAAACCAAATTGTTAGGCACCATTCAAACCATCTCTTAATAGAGCAGTTTTGATACCTTCCACTTATGCGAATGTTTTATTACACCGGACGCAGACGACTAAGTGGCCGATGTCGAAAGCTAATAAGTCATTTGAAGCAACATTGTTGCAAATGTTATGTGCGAAGCGATGTAACTGTATAAAATTATACGATATGTCGACCATCGTACTTTTTTACCGACCTAGCAAATTACTGGTATTTAATTCAGGTCTAATTGCGTAAACATCTCCTTTACTGCTTGTTTTTAAACAACGTTTATAATCCTTTACTTTTTTTGCTTAAATGAGACTGATACAATTTCATGCAATTTTGGGCCCAAGATGTAATAAGATTAAAATGGGGCCGATTAATATCTTTTTTGTTGGTTAACTATTACTCAAAATTTGGCAGATTTAGTAAATTTAAAAGCAGTCATACAAGATTTAGTTAATTTGAGGTTATGAAATTCTTATAAGCATCGAGCTGATTTTTGAAATATGACATATTTTTTAAGCATAGATAAGCGTAAACATTTAAGTGATGAAACAAACAATAAATCGGTTTTGAACAAGAATCAACTCTAATTTCTTTATTATTCAAAATAATTAACAATACATAATAAATTTAAACTCTTAAAGATAATTTTTTATTATTATTTTCCTAATAATTATTTTTATTGAAATAGTCATATAATGAACGCCATCTTTGTTATATTTTGAAGTATTTTACATTAATCGATGATTGAAATCGATAACTGCTATTATTTGTGACAAAAGTATTTTTAAAGATTTTTCTATTTTCAGATTGCAAATTGCGCTATTTTTTTTAAACCATTCCTCAACCTATTACAATTTGGCCTAAAAATTTATTTTATTTAGCCTCAATACTATTGGTCGCATTTCTCTCGTTTCTGTCGTGAAGGTATCTAACCTTTATAATTAGTGTTTGTAAATTTTTTTTTTTTTAAACGATTTCGTCTCTGGGTGCCGTGTGGTATCCGGGTGAGTAGAATAGACCAATCTCATTTGTTACCGAGGTGTCGTCAAAGGCGATTAAGGTAAGTGCCGTGTGGTATCCGGCTAAGTAGAGTAGACCACCCTCATTTGTTACCGAGGTGGAGTAAAAGGCGACTAAAGTATGTTAGCGTCGAGCACCCGCTCGAATTTATAGGTGTCCAAAAAGAAACGCAAACACAGAAACACGTAATACACACACACAGCGTCTTCGCCGGCCAAGACGAGGTCCCAGATTTCTGATATCGGTTGGTCGTGGCTTTTTGCCACCCTTCTGTCGTTGTATTGACAAATCAAAGTCATACCATCAGCCCTCCACTACAAGTCGTCCTAAGCCGTGGTCCGGCCTCACAGGAGGCACCCTTAGGACGACGTTTCCCAACGCTAGTAGAGCTTCTACGCTCTACTCTCCGCATTTCGCAACTTCGGCGATACTTCTGCGCTCGCCCGTCCCACCCGGTGACGCTGTAAAAGCCGTTAGGGCTAACAGCATATAGTTAATTCGAAAAAAAAAGTGTTTGAATTAATTTTGTATTTAAATAAACGAGTTGAAATAAAAACAAAACGTTAAATCATAGGAGAATTTACAGGAGATTATCGCAAAGCTCATCCATTTTTGAATCGTGTTTACTTTTCAGTGAAAGGTCGAAGTGACCTCGAGGCAGGTGGCGTCGGGGGTATTAGTTATGCGGCGGCGTGTGTTGTCTGCACCGCTTCCTGTGCACCCCTCCCCCTACCGTCCCCCTATCGCTCCTATAATTAACTCCATGTATAATGTTAAATTCATCAGCGTTGAGCAGGCTTACGGTTAACGAAAGGTATTTTCAGTGAATTTTATAAACGATTTTCTGATAATTTATTAGAGTCGTTTTAAATGATATAATTTTGTATATACTCAATATGCACTGATTCTTATTTATTCTTCAATTTATTATTTAAATTTTAAATTATTTAAATTATGTTTGCCGTGTGGTATTCGGTTCTGTAGAACAGACCCCCCTCATTTCTTACGGAGGTGTCGTAGAAGGCAACTAAGGTTAGTTGATCCGCCGTGTGGTATCCGGCTGAGTGCAATGAAATGAGTGTGGTCTACACTCATTTCTTACCGAGGTGTCGTCGAAATTTTTGATGTAATTTTATTTTATGACTTTTGGTCATAAAAAAAATATTAACATCAAAAATTTTGACTAGGATAAAACGAATTTTTTTTTCAACAAAAACCTAGCTAGATCGATTTTTCTCCCCCAAAACACCCTACATGCTGAATTTCAGGAAAATCGTTGGAGCTGTTCCCGATATTCAGAAAATATATTTATATATATACATATAAGATTAATTCATTTAAATATTAAAGATTAAAAAGGAGGGCTTGTTATAATATAAAAAAGTTTTTTTGTCAAAGTTATAAATATATTATATCGGAAAATGAAAATTCATTGGAACAAAGCCCCCATTCACACGAGCCTCGCAGACCGGAACGCCGCGGATCCGGTATTATCGGGCAAAATGCAAATGTGCGACTACCGTAAATATTTATTGTTTTGTCTTGCGATGCAAATATGCATATTCATATTGTTACAAAAATATATATATCCTCCTACTTATTCCACTTTAAATGGGGTCGGCACAAAATGTTGTAACATGATTTGGCTGCGTTTTTACAACCGGCCGCCTGCCTGACGTCAACTTACCTTAGTCGTATTTTACGACACCTCGATAAGAAAGAGAGTTTGGTCTATTCTATATTCTATTGTAGAGATACTAAACCGGATACCACAGAGTGGGTCAACTTACCTTAGTTGCCTTTTACGACACCTCGATAAGAAATGAGGGTGGTCTATTCTACTTAGCCGGATACCACACGCTGCCCCCCTCCTATTATTATTATATTATTATCTTAGCTTCATTTTATATAGCCTTTATTAGCCTTCCTCGATAAATGGACTATCTTTCACTTAAAGAATTTTTCAAATCGGTCCAGTAGTTCCTGAGATTAGCGCGTTTAAAAAATCCAAGAAACAAACTCTTCAGCTTTATATATTAGTATAGATAATACAACGATTCGTATTTCAGTATATGAATGAGCTCGAAATTTAAAAATAAAACGGCATTCTTACCCGCCGGTCCATTCATTCATCCGCGAGTTCTGCGAAAAACGTAGCTTAATCATGAAAAGTTTATAGCCGCTAAAATAAGTTTCGCCGACTAAACAAAGTCTAATTTTAGAGCCAGAAAGAAACTAACCAGTGCTAGGACGTGACCTCGGTCTGCTACTTTCCTCGTGATATTTCCCGCTATCGGCGGATGAGTAAACAATGTAGTACAAGAGCTTACGTAGACGCGGAAGACATCAGTCAAACATTAAAAAAATCCTAGTAAAGGCACTAGTAATTGACTATGTACTAGTAGTTGACCGTTTTGTATGAAATTTCAAATAATAAGCGTTTTGTTTGTTGTATTTCATAAAAAAATATTAATTAATAATATTTAATTTTAAATATTAAACAATGGATTACAGTTCAGATGTTTTGGGCAGTTGTTAATAGATGGCAACAGGTAATTACAAATTTATTTTATTAGCTACAACTAACAAAACACTTATTATATAAAATTACATACAAAACGGTCAACTACTAGTACATGGTCAATAATTAGTGCACTTACATACTAATAATATACTTTAGAAACAAGCGCTTCGAGAAATAAATAAACAAGAAATTTAATTGTACCAAAAGTTATATTAAAATTATTAATACTATATTAAATATAGAATTCCTATTTTGTCGTAAAATACTGATTGAAAATTGATTCTGACAGCAATATGAATATGAAGTTTTAAAATATCAGCTACTATTGCCTTAAATTTTGTTAAAGATATTTCATGCTGAACATCACGTGAAATAAAATAATTGCTTTAAATGCCATTATTTTAGTTTTGATCAAGTTCCAGGGCAATGTATGAATTACTATAAATCTCATATTTGTGATAAATACGGATGGTTAATTCTAATTAATAAAGTTAACTCTACAATTATTTCGGTATATCTTATAGAGATATACCATTATACGTAAATTCTGTCTGCAGTTATTTATAAAATATATTTTTACTAATATAAATAATTGATTAATCTAAAAGTAAATATTTAAAGCCAGCTGCCTACAGTTATCTGCAAAAGTCATTTTGAAGGACGCACTGCCGCCGGTTAAATGCATCCCTTGAGATACGTAACCTTTGCGTCTGCTATCCAATATACTAATATGTTATTATACCTAAAACAAAACTCTCAACATAAACTACACTATGGAATAACAGTGTTCATTAATTACTCAATACAATTACAGACTCGCTATCAATGTATTAACTAACATATCGGCCACTCTAAAAATAGTAGCTTTAGATTAGGATCGTGGTTTATTAATTTAAGAATATTTTTTATTTTAACAATTACAAAGTTGTCTGTACAAAATTGGGCAAAGATTAAAAAAAAATCGGTATTGTGATTGATTTATAATATGCACTTCAAAATTTAAATTATCCAGTATATAATGACCCTGGTTTCCAGTCCAGAAACTTTAAGAGCCAAGCAAACTAGAAAAGAGCGTAACCATAGAAAATATCAACTTATTGATAAATAACATTGATAAAAATTTTAATTATTATCATGAAACAATATATTATTATACTTTAACATAATTGGACATAATAATTTATTAAATAATAATAACACAATTAATAGACCACCTTTCAAGCACATAATCTTAATCTATAATATTGAAAGATAATAGAACAATAATTAGTCTTATCACGCGTCCTTACCGAGGTGTCGTAAAATACGATTAAGGTAAGTTGATGTCAGGCAGTCGGCATATTGTCAAATACATAGCCAAATCATGTGACGTGTTTATAACATCTTGTGCCAACCCCACTTAGATTGGAATAAGGGCAGGAAACTGTTGACGTAAAAGAACTTTATAGTTAGACCCCGGTACTACTTTAGAATATGTCAGCTCGGAAAGATAAATTGTGTTTCAAAAAGCGGTGGTAACAGAATGCGGCTTGCCATTATACTACCGACGTGAACCAAGTCCAAATACAAGCATTTAGCTTAGCTGGAGGAGTTAACAAGTTTACTATAAATTTGCAACCAAAATTACTAGTAATCTTTTTAAAAAATACTAGTAACATTTAAAAGAAGTCTGCACGGTGGCTACACTGTGCCCGCGACCGTCTGCAACAGGTGCTATGAAGGACAAATCGCCGCCGGTGTAATGCATCCCTCGAGATCGTGACCTTCGCGTCTAGTGCGTGTAATTTATTTACGAGCGAATTATTATCGTCGGCTCTTGTACTACAATTGTTGTTTAATTTGTTACACGTGTTACCTATCGTGTTTACGGTTTCAAAATCTCTATGACGTACGAATAACTTTCGGGACAAAAACAAACTGTTTCACAAGAATGTTTGAATGGTTTTCAACAACATGTATCGCATGATTAGGTAATGACGTGTCTGGGAACGAAAGGTATAGAGCTCACATCGGGTGGGTCTATATTTTTTAATATTTCCCATGAAGCTTTGGCTATGGCTGTTAAGGCTGTAAGCCTGACCGCAAATATTGGAATAAAATCTATTTTGTTTGTAAGCAAAGAAAAATTAATAAAGTGTCTCATACTCTTATTTATTTTCATTAAAGAAATTTCGAGTGATTTTAGTAAAGTAGAGTTAAATGCAAAAGTAGTTAGGTAACCCGAAGGATTTTATACTTTAGTATTTATATAATAAATGCAAAAAATTTCGCTATGCATTTTGCAACCGGCCGCCTGGATGCCGTCAACTTACCTTAAATGCCTTTTATGAACTTGGTAAGAAATGAGATTGATCTGTTCTACTCAGCGGATACCACACGGTGAATCACTTACCTTAGTCGCTTTTTACGTCACCTCGGTAAGAAATGAGAGTGGTCTATTCTACTCAGCCGGATACCACACATTAGACTATAACATTAATAACTCATTATTATAATCATGTTTAGATGCATGGTTCTTCAAACAAACGTAATAGATTAAATAGTTAAATTTATATAAACTTTTTCTTTTTCTCTATATTACCCGTATTCTCTTTCTTCTTCAATTCTTGTCAATTTTCTGCCGTTTACTCAAAGGTTGACTGGAAGAGATGCCGTTTAGGTATAAGTCCGCCTTTATACATGTGCTTTTTTACTTTTTCTTTCTCTTTTCTAACTATATATATAAATAGAAATAAATAAATAAACGTTTAAAAGTTATTTTACAACCACATTTCACATTGCTTACGATTTCAAGTTAGATGATACGCTAATCTCGACATATGTTTTAAAAATTTGACTACAAATTTTACTATTACAAAAACTTACACGTGTCTGATAATATTAATGCTTACTACGCTAGGGCTGGTACAAGTTTAGTTTTATTTGTTCTATTCAATTTGCTGCGTTATAATTATGGCGGTACAGTGAAAAAGGCGTGTGATATACCCTCATTTCTTACTGAGGTGTCGTAAAAGGCGACAAAGGTAAGTAGACCCGCCATCTGGTATCTGGCTGAGTAGAATAGATCAACCTCTTTCTTATCCAGGTGTCGTAAAATACGACAAAGGTAAGTTAATGTCAGATAGGCGGCCAATCGTAAAATACGTAGCTAAAGCATGTGACAAAATAATTATAACATGTTGTGCCGATGTTCAATAATTTGTCATTGTATAGTGCGGTGCAGTGCGGATAAAAAAACCTTGCCAAATGATCTAGTGAACCGTTAAACAAAAATGTATAGATGAACCACGATCCACCACCACTTACGGTTTGAATGACGACGACGATGTAGTCACATCGTTACAAAAGATTTTGCATGTAGTATTTAGTACTCTTATTACGACGATATTTGGTCAACTAATTATAAAGACGAAAACAAAATTAATCTTTATCAACCTACATAAGTTATTCATAGGGGTTGGAATTTTTCCGACATTTAAGTAAGTAAAACTAAAAAGTATTCCCATTCATAACTATCATGCACTCACTCCCACATAGGGATACACACACACACACACACCCAAACACACACGCATACACACCATACGCACACTTGCACATAACGTCGTTGTTGCAGCTTTCTTCCATTCTTTATTTATTCTGTTAAGCAAAATTTATATCATGTAAAATTATATAATCAGTTTGTCTTAGTAATGAATTCATCATCATCATTCTCTTACCCTTATCCTACTCTAAGTTGGGTCGGCACAATATGTCTTCTTTTTCCATTCTTCTCAATCATTTGACAGCTCTGGTGCCACTCCTTTAATATGCATATCATTTTTCACACAATCCATCCATCTTTATTTCGGCCTCCCCCTAGTCATACATCCATCCACATTCATATTTAAAAGTCTTTTGGTCACATGATTTTCATGCCTCCTCATTACATTACCATACCAACTTAGTCTCGCACTTCTCATCTTTTACTAGATTAAGTTAAAGAAACCCACTTTAAAATTGTGTTTGTAAGTTAAGCTCGTTAATCTTATGGCGTACAGACAAACAGATTAGACTAGGAGCATTCTTCTTATTATAAAGTGATAACTTCATTATTTGTATTGACAGCATTAAAATAAATCGTGAACCCTAAGCAAAGTTCAGTGAGCACGCAAGATTTTAGAGCGCCTACTTTATGGCTTGGCGTACTTAAATTTAAAAATCGAAACCGCTGTCCGCATTCTTGCTTTATTCGCATTGTATTTAACTTTATTACATTTTTATGGTAATTTTTGTGATAAAAATATAAAAGATATTATGTTCCTAAGCAAGATCTTATCGAGTGTTATTTTATTATAATCATAACATAGGTATCTACACTTATTATAAAAAATAATCCCTAAAAATTGTCTGTCTGTATGTGATCGATTTTCTCAAAATCTGCACGGATTTTTGCACGGTTTTTACTAAATGATAGTACAATTCTTCGGAAGGTTTAGGTTAGTAGTTAGATTTTACGTAAATAGTGTTGAAGAGGTCACGTGCTGGGAGATTTAGTCGCATACGCCGCGTAAACTAGCAGATACACTGAAGTTATGTACTAGAGAATTGTAGATCTACAAAAATAGTACAAAAAAGTCCGCGATAGCATTTCGCTATCTCTTATGGTTAACTATTATAGCAAAATAATATGTATTTTTTGTATGTATATGTGTCATAACGATATCCTATACTGTAAGATATGAAGACTTACAATCACTGGCTAAGGATATCATTTTGACAAATTACCAAATTTTAATAAAAAATAATATAGTAAGTAAATTGGATCAAAAACTGGGTCTAACCACCTATCCACTAACATTAACAATGCATATTCTCTCCATTGGTACGAAACCGAATTCAGAAATATCAGACATATCTTATCATCTACAGTATGATACGTGTGTGAACTAAACTATAAAATCGTTATTTATCTTTCCTTTCTAAAACCTTATATTTCATTTGCGGTTTGGTTTCACGTTCGCCTTAACAACTGAAGGTGTGAACTAATGTGAAATTGTATCCGAGGTATGATGCGACGAATAACAAAAGCGACACAACCAAAAAAAATACAAAAACAAATACAGAAAATATAAATGTCCCATACTACTGCTTGGCTTGGCTTCCTCTCTCCATTTTTGGATAGAAGTATTGATAAAATTCCGCTATCCCTACTAGACCAGTCTACAGAAAGGTTTAAATTAAGTATAAGAGATATGCTTATACGTAAAGTATATTACAAAATTGAAGATTATTTGAATGATAAAAATATCTCAATTTGAAAATCCTTTCAGCTTCATACAACGCTGCGATTTAATAATGTTATATTGAAAATGTTTGAAATATTGACCGCCAAGTTTCTTTCTGATTCGTATCGGAAAGGGCAACATTCCGAACCAGTTGTAGCTTCACTAATCATATTGATCCTTGACGATTCAAAAGTGCTTGAAAGAGCTTATTTGAATAAAGATTATTTTGATTTGATTTGATCTGATCTTTACACCTAACGGGGTCTACTATTGCTATGTTTTCCAGGGCGAGGTCGCCATGCCTACATTTTAGAACTGCAATATTCTCCTTAAGTCACTTTTTTTAATCAGTTTTACTTATGTCACTTTTACAATATAACGATTTTGCGTTATTACAGAGAATATCGCACTTACGATTGCGGTTTGTACCTCTGTCGACTCGATAGTAAAGGCCGAAACGCCTGATTGGTTTTAGGGTTTTTGATTGTCTATTACGACCACGTATGATGTGCATCGACCATTTTATGTTTTAGAAAAAGTAAAGTTCTATCTCGGTTCTGTACTATGTAAAAATACCTTTCACCTTTAAGATAGGGACAGCTTACAGTCACCACGCTGTTCTAATCTAGACGTTAAAGCACTTTGACACCTTTGTTAACGCATCTTACCGCAAGCAACAAACAAGTTAAGTTAAAGAGGCTTTTAAAAAAGTTTTTAACAAAATTTCATGTCACTATTGTTAACCGTTGCGGAGTTCCGTTGTTTGGAGCCAATCATCAGGTCATGCTTATCATAAACATGTCGTCAGGACCAGTATGTAAGATTTCAGCTGAATCGGACAACGGGAAGTGGGCCAAATTTAACTTGCAAGATTCCACCTTCACATACATGCATTGCAAGTTATTATTATTATTTATAGCCTCTGCTGATCAGGTCAGCTGACAATATGGCGGATATGATGAGGTTCCCTGAGGTTCAGGTTATCATATCCGCCATATTGTCAGCTCGTTTAGCACTACCCAGAGATACGTGCAGGATACGTCCAGAGCGACTCCATCCTCCATCCAAGTTGTAAATATTAATTAAATTTTATTAATTATAAATATTTGTTCTATGCAAAACTCATAACTGTTCGATGTTTGCTCTTTCGAGCTTTGTTTTTTTTTGGTTATATAAACGACAGGTTATCAATCCATACTTAAACTATTAATCCAAAAGCCTGATAAAACCAAGCCGCTAAGCCAGTATTGATAAAATTTGGCATAATTAAAGCTTTTAATTAAGGTTACAGGCAAAAAACACATTGCATTTTGAAGGAACTTACATGCTAAAGTATGCGCGAATTCGCTAGTTTGCAATAAATTCTGAAACATATCTAAAAAATTTGCTATAACAAAAATAGTCAATGACAGTGAGGGTGAAAACATTAACCTTTTTTGAGCGGTGATATAAAAATAAAGTTTTATTGCACTAAGGGTCACTTTGACACCTTCGTTAACACGTCTTACCGCAAGCAATAAAAACAAGTCCGACAATGCTGTCAAGGACAAATAACATAGTTTTTTTAAATTCCAAAATGCTGATTTGTTGCATTTGTAATCTCGCCGTGTGGTATCCGGCTGAATAGAATAGACCACCCTCATTTCTTATCGAGGTGTCGTAAAAGGAGACTTAAGTAAGTGCATAGTGATATCCGGCTAAGTAGAATAGACCATCCTCATTTCTTAGCGAGATGTCGTAAAAGGCGACTAAGGTAAGTTGGCCCGCTATATTGTATTCGGCTGAGTAGAATAGACCACTTTCACTTCTTACCGAAGTGTCGTAAAAGGCGACAAGATATGTGTCGTATGGTATCCGGCTAAGTAGAATATACCACCCTCATTTCTTACCGAGGTGTCGTAAAAGGCAACTAAGTTAAGTGCATAGTGATATCTGGTTGAGTAGAATATACGACCCCCATTTCTTACCGAGGTGTCGTTAAAGGCGACTAAGTAAGTTGACGTCAGACAGGCGGCCAGTCGTAAAAAATTGGCCTAATCATATAACAACATTCTTCAAACATGTAGTGCCCGCCCCACTCATAGTGGGATAAGGGCAGGAGATCTAGTATATTTTTAGTATATTTTTATAATCTAAAGCTCAACGTCTTAATGATTTTTTTAATATCTTACTAGGGGTTACAAATTACTAATAAACTTGTTAACCCCTCCAGCTAAGCTAAACGCTTGTTAGGAATGGGTTCACGTCGGGAGTATAAAGACCGGGATTCGAACTCACGACCTCTCTAAATCCGTTACCATAACCATTTCGCTACCACCGCTACAAAATCTTCGATTAAATAGTTCCTCTAAATATGAAAGCTAATTATAAAAATCAGTTCTAAATGAATCGTGAAGCTACTGTTTTATTTCACAGCAGACAGCTCGTGTAACTTTGTAACATGATATCGCAGTGAAAAAGTGTAAAAAAACAGGATAATCCAAGCATGAGAGTCTGGTAATCTTTATAAAAAAGTCAAGTGTGCGTGCGTTCATTGGAGTGGCCAGACTAATTAAAATTTTATACGTAAGACTTAAAAATTGCATTTTTGTACATTAAACTACAACTACACAAATAAATTTATAATATTATAAAGATCTTTAATACAAAAGTAATTATAAAATTATTTTGCTATAATCCTCGATGAAGTAAAATAGAAAATAATTATAATGCTAAATGTAGAGTGGACAAACCACAATTTAATTTTATAAATTTTATACGTAAGACTTAAAATATTGCATTTAACATTAAACTACAACTACACAAATAAAATTATATTATAAAGATCTTTAATACAAAAGTAATAATAAAATTATTTTGCTATAATCCGCGATGAAGTAATATAGAAAATATGCTAAATGTAGAGTGGACAAACCACTATATAATGCTAAATGTAGAATGGATTGTCCACTCTACATACTACATTCACATACCACATACATGCAGGACAAGCCGGCACACGTATCACAATACGCCGCCAACATCAACTCTCCGTACTAGCACTCCGTAAAGCACTACACACACTCACTACCACAACCTCTACAATCGTTTCGCCGTGTAACCGAAGCATCATCAGGAGGATAAGCTCCACGAACAAAATCGTAATGCATTACGATAACGTATGTAAGTGGTATGTGATTGTTGCCTGCTTCATACACTTAGCATTGCATGTATTCTCTTAACAAACTCAGATTACAGCAAAGTAATTTTATTGTAACTTCTGTACCTATTAGTGAATTCGATAACTTTTATTTAACCGATGTAACCAGTGTAACCGATTCATCTTTACTCTTCACTCATAGATTCATTAGGTTATCGGTGAACATACTTCGGTTAAAAAAGAGGAGGTAAAAAATAATTAAGCTATGAAAAATTATCGGTCATTGCAATCTAAACATATTGGTAATTTGAGTTATTTATTTAGTACCATGTCATTAGCTTAGGGTAAAAGGCAAATTTATTGCTAATCCATCTATTGTAGAGACTGTAGAAGTATTTCCTCAATATTGCCGAGACGTAACATACAGTTTCGTTTTAAAAAATCTTTAAATTAATTACTATCAAATGACCGCCACCGGGATGTTTAAGCATAAACATGGAAGTTTCTATTTCGATCCGGATCTAGAATATTCCCTGTCATGTAATAATAAAAACATGTATCAAAGTCTACACGCAGTCAGCGTAACGTGTCCCACGCTGTCACGTCTGTCACTTTGATGCTTTGCACTTTCTGTATCATTAATTTTATTTTAATGATTACCTACTATAGAGAATTTAAATATTTTCCTTCAAATATAATCATACTTGGTTGATTCAGTTTACAAGAAATTTAAAAAACTCAATATATTCGTGACATTTTTCCAAAAATGCCTGTGGTAATTGAATAATCTTTAATATTTAAATGAGTTAATTTTATCTATGACTAGCGGCCTGCCCCTGCTTCGCACGGGTATAAAATATATATCCCATGTCATTCAGTGTAAAAAAATGATTAAAACCGATCCAGTAGTTTTGATTTATTCATTACTGCCCGTGGCCCGCACGCGTTAAATTTGGAGAAAAACAATTTCCTTTCCCTATACCAAGAAGATTTCCCTATCTTTGGAATATCTAAATTCATATAGTACATTTTTACTTATTTACTTTTACATTTTCCCTATGTATTTAATTTTTACAATTAATTACAGAATGTCTTTATATACAACATTCACAGCTACCTTGTCGTTAAACAAACTCTGGAAAGAACGATATAGCTGCTGGATTCGAAGTGCTATAGGGTGCAGCGCGGCCTCTTCATGGCATTTTAAATCTGTAATATCTCCGAAAATGTTCACTTAAATTACATGCTGTAAACGGCAATATTGATCTATATTAAATCAACAATTTATTTAAGGTACTCAATTGGATAAGGATTAATGCTGTATTGTATAAAAATTGCTTTGAACATGAGGCATCATTTTTCGTAAAAAGTAAATGAAAAAAACTGCTATTGTGGGTTATCCATAAGAGATAGACATATACCATCGCGGACTTTTCTGTAGACCTTTTTAAGGTGTACAAATACTTAGTACATCATTTTGATAAATCTCGTAGGGTTTAGCCTGCGTTTGCAATGTAAGCGGAAAAAAATGTAATTATTTACAGAAACCTCAAAAATTACAGTATTTCTCTACTCCGTATTGAATGTTATTATACGTACAAACTTTCCATTGGAATCACTCTATCTATTAAAAAAAACCGCATCAAAATCTGTTGCGTAGTTTTAAAGTTTTATGCGTACATAGGGAACACAAACAAAGAATGCGACTGTGTTTTATAATATGTAGTGATTCCTACTACTTAAAAAGTGTTAACTTATTATAATGCTTGTTGATTAAAAATGGAATACCGGTGTCAAGTGCACTTTGCTATTTTTGAATACAAGATTCCTAATAAGTTAAATAAGTTACAATAAGGTACAATAAGTTAAAATGGCTAAGTGATTGCAATACTGGTCATCAATTGAGATCTACATCGTATTGGCGCACTGAAAATCACTGCTAGGGTTTCTGCCTTAGCTTAAAGCTTAGTATCTTGTTTCTTACTTTTAATATCTTGCGTTTTTTTATCTCTTTTTTAATTATTTGTATTGTTTTTTCTTGATATTTAATTTAAGATAACAAATAAAGGTTTTTGAATTTGAATTTGATTCATGTAGTAAGTATTAACAGGATTTCTATAGCCTATATGTTAGTCCGGTGTATAAGGAATAATTGTGCCAAATTTCATCGGTATTGGTTCAGCGAATTCGCCGTGAAAGAGTAACAAACATACAGTGCTCACTCTATTTAACGACCCTTAAGGGACGCATATTGACATATTTTGATGTTATAGAGAGAAGAAAAATCTGTATTAAAAAGGAAAAGTTTATTTCAGACTAGTGTTAGTAATTATATAAAAAACGATTCTTTTTTTATCGCTATTGCGTATAGTCTTTTATTTTTGTATGACGATTTTTTTTAGTAAAATTTAAATATTTTATTCATATTTTGCGACATTGAGGCATCTTGGTGTTATACTTTTTCCATAAATTTTACTGCTTCCAGGTCTTCTTTAATGCTCGGCGTTGTTATCGAGAGTGGATGTAATGCTATATAGTGTATAATTCCTAGTGAAGCTAAGAAATAGCGCTTTAGGGAGTTAGTCGTTAAATCGAGTGACGTTATATGGAGATGGACTGTATATCCATACTCACAAACGCATTTATAATATTAGTAGGATAGTATGTGAAGGTATAGTTTCGATATGAAGATAAAAGTAAATGCACACGCACAAGTATTCGAGTGGCAACATCAGGTGTCAAGGTCAGTGCGCAGACGGCGTAACGCGTCCCGCGGGCCGCCGCGTCCTTGGCTTTGGCAGTCTGCACTTTTTGCACGGCCATTGAAAGCCGGAGAAAGTTTTAATGGCCGCAAATTGATTTTTTGCGCCGACCGCAGACGGGAACGACGGGATATGAGCACGTTGGTTGTTTTTATGCAAGTGTTGCTATGGGTTTTTGTTGCGAATGTGGTTTCTGGCGCTTTATCGGAAATCAAGGTCGGGACTGAGTTGAGATGTTTTAAACTTCTTGAACCATATTTAAATTTTCACTAGTTTTGTTCGCAACCTCATTCGCGTCAACTTCAGTCTCAACCTATACTTAGTTATTACTTTTCTATGCATTACTATTCTATTTAGTTTACAACTTAAGTCTCTCTCTAAAAATTGGTTCCAAAGGAAGGAAAAACATCAAATCAAATCATCTTTTTTTAAATAAGCTTTTTCAAATACTTTTGAATCGTCAAAGATTAAAATGTTGCTCTTACCTGGAAGAACCAGCAAGAAATACAGCGGTCAATCATTTAAACACTATACATAATTAACTTATAACAATTTTAGATTAATAAACTGCAGTTCTGTATGAAGTTAAAAAAATTAACAATTCCAAGAATTTTTATCATTTATATAATCTTCAATTGAGTAATATACTTTTACTTATAACAACTTGCTTTACATATAAGAATATTATTTAAACCCAACTGCCTAATAGGGATTTTAGAATTAAACAAACAGGAATCATATTAGCATCACTTTGTAATCTTTTAAATTAATGAAAGCATTTTAAAAATAACTTGACACACCGTGTGGTATCCGGTTGAGCAGACTAGACCACCCTCTTTCTTACTGAGGTGTCGTAAAATACGACTAAGAAAAGATCTCAGGCAAGCGGCCGGTCGTAAAATATGAAGTCAAATCATGTAACAATATGTTTATAACATGTTGTGCCGACCCCGGTTGTGCACACCCCGACAAGAGTGGGATCTTGTAGATGATTTTGTAAATAACTTAGAAATGATATATGTTACTGGTGTTAAAATAGCTATCAATAAAGAAAAATGGTCCGGTATATAAGCATCAAATGTGCCAAATTTCATTTTTAATTCGCCCCATAAGAAGAATAAAGCTATATGTCCCCTACATAAACACAGGAAATTATTTTATTCTTCAGATGGGCCGATATCACTAATTTTTTTTTCAAGCGTAAAAAACAGACAAATTAATTTTTTTGTCTTTTATTACACAAAAAACACAGATTTTTGAATTTCCTAGATATTTACAGCAACATGTAAGTTAATGCTGCTTCATTCAGATATAACAAAGGACAATTTATACGACAATTCTTTCAAGCTTATTCACGGTAATTCAATGGCGTTTAGTGATTTATCACGGCCATTGTTGGCACAGCATAAAGCAATCGTACGTCTTATGTACCGTCTCGTCTAGGCCTATAGGAGTGTGTACATAGTCATTTGAGATGCCGTCGTTACTGTGGATGTCAGAAAGATTCTCACGGTCTTATCTAGACGCGCCTTGATTTATAGAAAAATAAAGATGTCGCAGTAAATTTGGTGGGGTCGGCACAACATGTTATTAACATGATTTGGCAGCGTTTTTACGACCAGCCTGTCTGACGTCAACTTACCTTTGTCGTATTTTACGACCTCTCGGTAACAAATCAGGTTGGTCTATTCTACTCAGCCAGATACCACATGGCGGGTCGACTTACCTTAGTCGCCTTTTACGACACCTCGGTAAGAAATGAGGTTGGTCTATTCTACTCAGCCAGATACCACATGGCGGGTCGACTTACCTTAGTCGCCTTTTACGACACCTCGGTAAGAAATGAGGGTGGTCTATTCTACTTAGCCGGATGCCACACAGCTAGTCTTTTAACTATTTGTCTAGGTTAAAATAAATACGTTGGTTGCGAAACCTCGAGGAAACCAAGTTAAAACCTGGAGGTACGGAAAATAACGCTAATCAGGGTAAATAATTGAACCTAAATTCTGGTATATTGTATTAAATCACTAAGCAATATTTTTACAATTTCTAGCTACCAGTTTTTCCCACTAAATTCGTTATAATACAAAAGTAACAAAAAACAAATAAAAAGACAAAGCGTCTTTTGAGGCATTATGAAGAACTTCAGACTATTATTTATTTTACTTAAATCTGTTACATCTTTTCTTATTTTTATATTTACGTGGTTTCTTAAAGCGGCAATAAAAGTTATTAACCTTATATATATATTACGAATCTCGGACACGGCTCCAACAATTTTCATGAAATTCAGCATGTAGGGGACTTTTAGCTATCGATCTAGCTAGGTTTCATTTTAAATGAAAAAATGTCGTTTTATCCCTGTTTTCGGGCATGAAAAAAATGTAGAATTCAATGCAAATGATATTTTCAGCTATCAAATATAATGCTGGCCTGGCCCAATGGACTGGCCCGTTGGCGTAGTGGGTAGTGACCCTGCCTTCAGCTCCGCGGGTCGCGGGTTCGATTCCCGCCAAGGGCCAGCATTTTCTATCAATGAATTTGTTGGTCTTTGAGCCTGGGTGTATATTTGTATTTAAGTATGTATTTAAAAAAATATATATTCACTAGTTGTCTGTCACCCATAACACAAGTATTAAGTTACTTACTTTGGGGACGGACGACCGTGTGTGTAAGTGTCCCATATATTATTATTATTATTATTATTAATGGGTAATGAGCGGAGCAATCAAGTTCAAAGTCTGGGTTCAAGCCCCACATGTCACTGGCGCTTTCTTTCTGTTTTATTGTTTTTTTATATCTTTAAAAAAATTACCAAGCAAGGCTAGGTCTCCCAGCTACTTTTACATAATTCTTATAAAATCCCATGGTGTGCATTTCTACGACCTTGTCGTCCGAGTCACGAGGTCGTTGCCCAGTTTCGCAGCGTCTGCGTCTGCGCAAATCATTGCACTATTGTTGTCCAAATTGAAAGACCATAAATCATTCCATTTCGGGCTATTACCAAAATTATCACTTTGACTTTGGGGAATGAAACCGTCAACGCAATGTAGGTATTAGAGTTACTCGACGATACAATCTTGCTTATTTTAAAAGCAAACTGATGTAGATGAAATGTGTCTATACTTCTTATAAAACAAAGTACCCAAAAGCTGTCTATCTGTGGTCGATTATATACTAAAAGTGCAATCCGGAAGGTAAAGGTTAATAGTACATTAAGCCGTGTGGTATCCGGCTGAATAGTACCACCCTCATTTCTTACCGAGGTGTCGTAAAAGGCGACTAAGGTAAGTCGACCCACCGTGTGGTATCCGGTTTAGTAGAATAGACCACCCTCTTTTCTTAGGTACCGAGGTGTCGTAAAATACGACTAAGGCAGGCGGCCGGTCGTAAAAACGCTGCCAAATCATGTGACAGCATATTTATAACATGCTGTGCTCTTAGTGGGGTCGCCACTAAGAGTGGGATATGGGCAGGAGGATGATGCATTCATTTATTAAAAAGGTTAATGGCCTAACATTGCATGTGCATGCAAATGAGATAAGAATATTAATCCACCCTAATAATTCGTATATACATATATCCTCCTTATCCCATTCTATGTGGGGTCGGCACAACATGTTATAAAGTTGTTGAAACTTGATTTGGCTATGAATTTTACGACCGGCCGCCTGCCTGACGTTAACTTACCTTTGTCGTATTTTACGACTCAACCGGATACCACTAGGAGGTTATCTTACCTTACTCGCCTTTTACGACACCTCGGTAAGAAATGAGGGTGGTCTATTCTACTCAGCCGGATACCACGCAATTCATACTACACGCATTAAAAATAAATTACAGATTAACCGCATTGTAGGAAGGCTAGTAGAAAAGCGATACCTTAGTTAAAAAATTTACATCGAAATTATCCTACTAACTCCTACTAATATTATAAATGTGAAAGTTTGTGAGTATGGATGTATGTTTGTCACTATTTCACGGCGAATCCGCCGAACCAATGTCGATGAAATTTGGCATATATATTTTTAATACACCGGGGTAACATACAGGGTACGAAAATCCTGATAATTCAACAGGAATAGGATGACGTTGAAAAGCGCCATTTATTATCAATCTATCACACGATATTTCACACGAACGAAGTTGCGGGTAAAAGCTACTATAAATACGAAAGTTTGTGAGTATGTAACATATAGGCCACAGAAATCCTGTTCATTCTACAGTAATAGGATAATATGTAATCAACTTAAATACACACACACACACACACACACCAATACAAAACAAGTCGAACTATCAATTTTATTATCTCTAACATATAGTGTAGTCATAATTTTAATTTAAGGAACATTGTTTATTCTTGTTACGGAGGAGGGCGTTGATCACTGTAACACAGTTAACACTTCTGCAGGATCACCGTTCATTTTCTTGTGTATTATGTGTTGACATAAAGTATTGAAAGCCTACTATACTCTTGAAAATTACTTAGAAGATAAGAATGTGTTGATAGCTCTCTTTGAACCTGTACAAGACAGTAACGACTTAATGTAAATAGTATTAATAATTATATTTTTAAAAGAGCGACCGCCGAGTTTCTTGCTGGCTCTTCTCGGTAGGAACGGCTTTCCGAAACAGCAGTAGAGTTGACGATTCAAAAGCACTTGTTTACAAGTGTTATTTGAATAAAGAATATTTTGAATTTGAAATTCGAATTGTTCTCAATAAACGTTTTTAAAAAGCTTACTATCTTTTACCCGCAACTTCGTAATAAAAAAGGTTATAAAAAAACTAAGAACATTATACAGACAGTAAAAGTCCATCGTAAAGCGAGAAAAAATTACTTAAAGATAACCTCGTACACAAAATACGTATCCCCCGCAATCAAACTGTCACATCCTGCACGTCTATATCGTTGGCGTGTACGCCAGACGCGCACTTAGTATGTTCGTCCGAAACGTGATCTCGCAAGCCGCCACTGTCCGCAGCCTGTCTGGGCCGGCCTCGTCTGCTGGCCCGTACAAAGCCACCAATTATCACTCCAGCAGCACGGCATAGATCTATTTAGCTATATATATATATCTATAGCTACGAGTATGCCTTAGAATCGAACAATGCGACTAGCGTCTCAACCTACCTATACAATTCAGATAATTGAATGTTCCCATCTTATCTTTAATATTTAAATGAGCTAATTGTATGTAGATACTTTTCTGAATTTCGAAAACGACGCCAAAGATTTTCATGAAATTGAACATGTTTTTTGGGAGAAAAAATTGAGGTAGGTTTTATTTAAAAAAAAATTGTTTTATATCGTAACTCTTTTTCGTAATTATTTCAAGCCGTGTGGTATCCGGCTATCTGGTATATAGGATAGACCACCCTCATTCTTACCGAGGTGTCGTAAAATAAGACTTAGGTAAGTTGACGTCAGACAGACGGCCGGTCGTAAAATACGTAGCCAAACATGTGACAACATGGGATAAGGGCAGGAGAATGATGGTGCATCGTAAGCTATGCTAACAAACATCACCCATTACTCACTACTCACTACCACATCAGTGTTAATATTATAAATATTTTATATTTATATTATTAATATTGTAATTCTTAATATTACCCATACACGATTTTTCTTAAGGAATGTTGCAAAAGCTTAATATTATAAACCGGAATATATCAACGCAAAATTACGGTATCTATAATGAAATTGGCCTAGCGGTAACCATAAAAACAGCGATATCAATATCTACATTCAAATACAACTCATTATACGGAATACGTAATGGAAGCCATTAGCACGTAAATAGCGCGGTATGTTTTTCTATTATAAATTCAATAGGTTAGCCGACGGCTCCCGCGCTACGCACTATAATATATAGCATTGTTGGGATTGTGTAAACAGAGACGTGGAGCCAGACAGTCATCAATCGAGATTGTATAGAAAAACGAGCAGACGCGGAGGCGGCATAAAAACTAGTGCAGACACGGATGTTCGCGCGGCATAAAAACTTACTCCTGCGCACTTGGCTTGCGCCGCGCTTTGCGCCGTTGAGCGTACCGACTTAGGGTGAGACCCCATTAGTGCGTTGCGTCGCGTCGTCGTAACGGAATAACGCATTGTATGCTACAATTGTCGCAGCGTCAACACCATCGCAGCTGCGTCTAGTGTAGGCTTTGCCGCGCTTTGCGACGTCGAGCGACCGCGTGCCGACTTAGGCCGAGGCCGCATTAGTGCGTTACGTCGCGTCGTCGTAACAGAATAACGCATAGTATGCCACGTCAGAGTAACGTTGCCGCAACGCAACGCAAAGAAATATACACGCCATCGCAGCTGCGTCCAGTGCAGCCTTCGTCGCGCTTTGCGCCGTTGAGCGTACCGACTTAAGGCGAGGCCCCATTAGTGCGCTGCGTCACGCAGTCGTAACGGAATACGGAGTTGCGTTGATGCTGCGACAATGCAATGCAATTATACACGTTATCGCAACTGCGTCCAGTGCAGCCTTCGTACTGGGTAGATACAATCGTGTTCTTTTAAACAATAAGGGTTAAACAATAAGTGTTTTGTTTGTTGTAGCTAACAAAAAATAAATGTTTAATTACCAGTTGCCATCTATTAACACCTGCCCAAAAGCACAGAACTGTAGCCCATTGCTTAATATTTAAAACTCAATATTATTAATTAATATTTTTTATTACAACAATTCTAAGCGTTCAACTACCAGTACATGATCAATTACTATTGCCCTTACCATACTTCTCGCTTTCTTTTTCGACTTGACTAATGCTGTTAACCCTAATAGCTTTGCCAGCGTCACCGGAAGGACGGACGAGCGCAGAAGCTTCGCCAGGAAAACTTCTTTGTCGCTTCGTTTCTTGTACTTTTATCAGTTGAAACGCGATGACGTAGCGGTCTAATGGAACGTCATTATTATTTTTTTAAAACAACGCAGGGAGTACTCTGTGACAACGCAACGCTGCGCAACGCACTAATGGGGCCTCGCCTTTTCGCTTGCATGTACATCACTATTTCAGATATTTTATATTAAACTAGATGTCACCACGTCTTCGCTTGTGTGGAAAACAATGTGCCGCAATATTGTTCCCCCGTGAACCCCGACCCTGCATAAATTCTATGATACATATAATATTATGAGTTTCATGCCGTGTGGTATCCGGCTGAGTAGAAAAGACCACCCTCATTTCTTACCGAGGTGTCGTAAATACGACTAAGGTATGTTCACGTCAGGCGTACATTCGTAGCTAAATCATGTGACAACGTGCTTATAACATTTTGTGCTGACACCAATGCCAGGAGTTGGATAATGGCAGGAGGATGGTGATAACATAATGCGTGTTCTAAGAAAAATGTTCTGCTTAATTCTCCCATTGAAGAGCATTAAATAAAAAATATTCAAAAAAGAATATTCTTCTCTTTTAATTTTTGTATATATAGGAAAATTACCAGTGATGTACTTAATACTTGTGTTATAGGTGACAGACACTTGGTGTATATTTACACATAATTTGAAATAAAAACTTAAATACATATTTACACCCAGACTAGAAAACCAACAAATTGATTTTAGACAATATATGCCCTCGGCGGGGATCGAACGCGTACTGAACTGGATGAAGGCAGGGTCACTATCACCTACGCCAACGAGCCATTATCCTGTCCTATCCTACTTATATTATAAATGCGAAAGTTTGTATACTCGTAGATGTGTTTGTTACTCTTTCACGGCGAATCCGCTGAACCAATATTTATAAAATTTGGCACAATTATCCCTTATACACCGGAGTAATATATAGAAATCCTGTTAATTCTACAGGAATAGAAGGCCATATATATACATATCCATACTAGCATATGTATATATTTATCTTCTATCAGTGAAAACTTTTAATTGGCCTTATTTTGTAATCTATTCTTGTATCTATTCTAATGTAATAGCTGTACGTTTTTCTTAAAATAAAATAAAATAAATAAATAACGCAATCTATTATCAAAATATCACGCGACATCAGTCCCCGCAAACGAAATTGCGGGTAAAAGCTAGCTAGTATTAAATACATGTCTTCAATGCCATCAAATGTTTTACTGAAACTCAAATTAATATGTTAATGGAACCCACTCCAGCTTATAAATTATGGGATTATGAATAAATCTTGTACGTTAAATAACTATAGAGTTATTATACTAGTGTAAAGAGCCATAGGCAGAGCCGGTAAGTAGAAGGGTCACAATATATAGAGTTGTTCGTAAATGGGGTACTTAGCGAGTATCTTATACAGTCACTGATCCTTGTTTCAGATATTAGTAGTAGTGGGTGACCTAGCGTTCGCTGGGTAATTTTTTTTTAAAGATAAAACTTGAAAAAAAAGATATAATAGGCATGTGGGGCCCGGTATTTTCACATCTCTAGACCGCCTGTTCCCCAAATGTGCTTCCATGACTTACAATTGATAGCAAAAATTGTTTTTTCTATTCAATGTAAATTTAATCATTTTTGATCGAGCCTTCCTCGGTGATTTTTTACGAAATAAAAAAAGTAGGTAACTTAAAAAAAAGAAAAAATAATAGGGTAGGTGGGACTCGATCCTAGGTATTTTCATTTCTTGCGACCACCCGTTCCCCGAATAAGCTACGCTGACTTGACAATTAACAGCAAAAATAGTGTAAATATTAATAATATTTACTATTATACTAATTAACTATTATAATAATAAATTAATATAATAATAATATTCAATGTAAATTTTAGTATTTTTTTATTCCCAAAAACAGGGATAAAACGAATGTATTTTGAATAAAACCTAGCTAGATCGACTTTTCTCCCCAAAATCTCCTGCATGCTGAATGAATGAATTTCAGGAAAATCGTTGGAGCCATTTCCGATTCCGAAAAAAATATATATATATATATATATATACAAAATTAATCTTCCTGCCCTTTTATATAAGTGGGGTCGGCACAACATGTTACAAAGATGCTGTCACAAGATTTGGCTGCGTTTCCACGACCGGCCGCCTGCCTGACATCAACTTACCTAAGTCGTATTTTATGACACCTCGGTAAGAAAGAGGGTGGTCTATTCTACTAAACCGGATACCATACGGTGGGTCAACTTACCCTAGTCGCCTTTTACGACACTTCGGTAAGAAATGAGGTTGGTCTATTCTACTCAGCCGGAACTCATTTAAATATTAAAGTTATATACAAGTTTAACTCATTACAGTTTCATTTGCTTTCTCTTTATTGTAAAAGTCCACATTTTAGACTGACTTCCCTACTCTAGTATAATAACAGGTTGACTATCTACGCCAGTGTTTATCTGTGATCTATGGTACTTTGGACATAACTCAATAAATTTTGTGTTATACAAGCTTGAGGCATGTTTAATTACTCCTATATTGCGGTAGGAGCGGAAATTCCTATGCCCGTTTGAAAGTATTTTCAAGAAAGAAAGTTTTACATACCATATTCGATTAAACTGATAATTACTATGAAATATACCGATGGCGCTGCCCAATCTCGTTTTTAATGTTTGTAATGTTAGGAATTGTATGTTAAGTTTTCACTGGAAAGGTGAAAACAAAATAATTGCTTGCACGCAAAACTTTTGCTAATGTTAGTGAAACGTTTGTATTGAAGTATTAATTTTAGTACAACTACGACCTTATTTAGTTTTAAGAAAAAGATTGTTTGCGTTGTCATGGAATCATTTTTAAATATTTTGTTATTCGAATTACCAATTACGTAGAATAAAAACCTAAAAGAATTTCTTGCATTTTTATCAATATATTGTTCAATCATTTATTAACCCTAACAGTTTGTTTGTTAATAGAACATACAACATTAACAACTGCATGGAAAATTAATAATTTAATCCGCCGACTTAAAAAAAAAAGTTTACATAATCACTACATATTATAAAACAAAGTCGCATTCTCCGTATGTACGCATAAAACTTTAAAACTACGCAACAGATTTTGATGCGGTTTTTTTTTAATAGATAGAGAGATTCCAGAGGAAGGTTTGTACGTATAATAACATTCAATACGGATTAGAGAAATACTGTAATTTTTGAGGTTTCTGTAAATAATTACATTTTTTCCGCTTACATTGCAAACGCAGGCTAAACCCTACGAGATTTATCAAAATAATGTACTAAGTATTTGTACACCTTGAAAAGGTCTACAGAAAAGTCCGCGATGGTATATGTCTTTCTCTTATGTATAACCCACAATAGCATTTTTTGTCATTTACTTTTTACGAAAAATAATGCCTTATTTTTGAAGCAATTTTTATACACTACAGCATTAATCCTTATCCATTTAAGTACCTTAAATAAATTGTTGATTTAATATAGATCAATATACCGTTTACAGCATGTAATTTAAGTGAACATTTTCGGAGATATTACAGATTTAAAATGCCGTGAGGACGCCGTGCTTCGCGCCTATAACACTTCGACTTTAGCAGCTAAGTCGCTCTTTCAAGAGTTTTTTTAAAGACATTCTGTAATTAATTGTAAAAGTAAAATACATAGGGAAAATGTAAAAGTTTACTTATTTATAAGTAAAAATGTATTATATGAATTTAGATATTCCAAAGATAGCAGGAAATCGTTTGTATTGTTTTTCTCCAAATTTAACGCTTGCGGGCCACGGGCAGTAATGAATAAATCAAAACTACTAGATCGGTTTAAATCATTTTTTTCACTGAGTGGCATGGAATATATATTTTATACCCGTGCGAAGCAGGGGCAGGTCGCTAGTATAATATAATATTTTATTTAATAGAAAAATTATTATGTAATCTTTATAAAAATTTAAAATGTCAATATATATTTATTGCATTCAACTATGCTCTATGAGTCAATAGATATAAAATCACAGACTAAAAACAAAAATTACAATTATAAATGACTATTTTATGTGTTATGGATGGTTAGTTCCAAAAGGTCAACATCGATTTTTCTTGATAAAGATTATAAAACTAGTAAAATATTGTTGCAATCCATACTAATATAATAAATTTGAAAGTCTGTCTGTTACGCTTTCACGGCTAAATCGTTGTAGTAATTGCGATATTAGTAATTATCAATGAATTACAATACTGATGAGGTTTGGTACAATTGAAGATTATATGTATAAATATATGTTTTAGGAATTTCCGCTATTACTTTTGGAATCATGGAAAAGTATTATACATAAACAGGGTATTTTATAATAAAGTCTTAAGTACCATTCTATATTTTTGAATAGTACATATAGAATGAGAGCCGTGTGTTACAAAGATGCTGTCACAAGATTTGGCTGCGTTTCCACGACCGGCCGCCTGCCTGACATCAACTTACCTCAGTCGTCGCCGGATACCAATCCGGCTGAGTAGAATAGTTCACCCTCATTTCATACCGAGGTGTCGTAAGCGGCGATTAAAGTAAGTCCACCCGCCGTGTGGTCTCCGGCTGAGTAGAATAGACCTTCCTCATTCCTTACCTAAGTGTCGTTAAATACGACCAAGGTAAGTTGATGTCAGACAGGCGGCAGGTCATAAAATACGAAACTAAATCATGTGGCGACATGTTGTGCCAACCCCACTTAGAGCGGGATAAGGGGAGGTAAATGATAAGTAGAATAAAAGAAGAGAGTAAGTAGAAGAATGAATTTAACTATAGGTTTTGTTCAATATCTTTATATTGGAAATGTTACTTTTGCTCAGGATTTTTATTAAAACAATATAATTATACCAAAACTATAAATAAAAACTGAAAAGAATAGATAAAATATTAGCTGTACCAAACAGATAGTGTTGCCAACCTATATATTTAATTAATTCTAGTCATATGACAGAACGTTTAAGAACAATAACAGTTTAGCAATCCATAAAATTGTATTGGCTTAAATGAAAACCATAAACTTTTAATGGTCTAGACGCGGAGAATTTTTATATGAAAGGCACCTTTGTTAATAAAAATGTTTTAAAAATAGGATGTTGTTTTTTCAATTAAGATTATTGTAAGTTTTTTTTTACTACTTTTATCTGACTAGATTCCTTGTATTCTATATTTTTGGGTTTTTTCTTAGTTATTTAATATCTCCGTAACATGGCTAACTACCAAGTATACTCGTATAAGCTCCTTATCTAAGAGTACACAGATTCAAATTTCGGAAAGTAATCTGTGAGCTTTTTTTAGATAATTTTAATTTATATTCAGTACCTGGATGACCGACCATTGCTCGGTAATTTTTTAAAAGATATAAAAATTATGAAAATTAAAAAAAAATTAAAAAATTATTGAGCAGGTGGGGCTCGAACCTAATTATTTTCACCTTTCTAGACCGCCCGTTCCCCAAATGACCTTTAAGCTACCACGCTACCATGACTTTAAATTTGACAGCGAAAATTGTCTTTTAAATTCAACGAAAATTTTAGCATTTTCCCGAAAACAGGGATAAAAAGACATGTTTTAATGAAACCTAACCTTGATACTAACCCTGAAACTAAACCTGAAAATCGTTAGAGCCGTTTTCGAGATTCGGAAAATATATTTTTATATATACAAACAAGATTAACTACAAAATAAATCATAACTTATTTTGCATTATGGATCTCCCAGAAATAGCGCAATATAAATCATCCAACGATAATAGAATTGATTTTGTCACCCATACTTTTGAGTTATTTTATTTTAACAATTAATTACAGAATTTCTTTATTTAAAACATTCATAGCTTTCTTGTCATTACACAATACAAACATGTTTTGAGGTTACTCTTGAAAGAGCGACATATAGTTGGCCAAGTGAAAAACAAACGCGTCCGATCGTTGCTGAATTCGAATAATAAGGCAAATATTTATAACGGAATTTCGTTACAGAATTACTAAGGTCTACAAATGAATTACTTACTTTCTTGCATAGCAAGAATCTCAATATTGGAAAAAACTGTTGATTTTACGTTTTTTAAGTTTTTGTATTATTATTTTATATATATAATTAAATTTAAATTAAGTTAGAAATTGTTTGTGATTTATATTTATGTTTGTAATGGACTTACATAGGAACCTTAGTTTATAATGATTATTGGACCAATTTGTTTGTAAGTTGTTGGCCAAATAAATAAATAAAGATTATTTTGGACTCTAAACTGTATACCTAAGTTCTGCTTTATAACCGATAAATTAAACAATTACCTCAATCGAGATAAATTGGAGAATAATTTGGGAGATCGCAACTGCGACGTACTGATAACGATGCACCAGCCTGACAATTATACTATCAAGGCTCCTTTATCGGATGTGCATTAATTGGTTACGGCAATAATCTCATCTAGCATTTTCAGTTCACAACAAGGTCGAACAGGACGAAAAATAACCAATTAACTGTAAGTTAATCGTTTATAAATCCGCTTCATGAAAACAATCCATATTTGACTGATTTTTGATAAATGTAATCATTTTTTTATACAAGTAAACGTGTAAACAGTGCTTTTATATTTTTAAGAGAGCAACCATCGAGTTTTATTTCTGGCTCTTCTCAGTAGAAACAGCTTCCCGAACCAGCAGTAGAGTTGACGATTCAAAAGCACTTGTTTAAAAGATTATTTAAATAAAGAATATTTTGTATTTGAATTTGAATCAGAATATTTCCTATAATAAATGACAGTGTCCGCTCTAAAAATAAGACATGGTTCATGAACAAGAGTTCATGAATTTTCCTATCAGAGTTATTCGGCACAATGTGACCAGCGAAATAAGATCATTTCATTGTGGACGAAGCTTTATTATACAGATGCACATATTAACTGATGCGATCATTTTAGCTATACACGTCAAAGTATGTTTTCCTTAAAATTTTTACATAATAGACAGGTTCCGGTAACGCATCAGACTGTGAATATGTAGTATATATTATGATGACAGTAACACTAGGTACAAACCTTTGTGGTTTTTTATAGTGTTAAGTAACATTTGTTAAAAAAATTGTTTAAATTGTTAAATAAATGAAAAAAAAATGTGTTGCAGATTTGCCTACATTTGCCTACCAGTTATTGTCGCAAGCCCTTCTGTCGTGAAGCCTAAGTAAGTAGAATCACATTTTTTAATGTAGAAATATGTTTAACAAGAAAGTAGTTATTGTGAGTTAACCATAAGAGATAGAGACATACTGTCTTAGACTTTTATGTAGTTTTTTGTAGATCTACAATTATCTAGTACATTACTTTAGTGTGTCTCTGGTGGTTTACGCGGTGCACGCGATTAAATCTCCCTACAGGTGAGTTTTTTACAACCACACGACCTTTTTAACTCAAATTACGTACACGGTAATTAACCTAAATCTTTCGGAAGATTTGCACTATCTTTGAGTAAAAACTGTTCAAAATTCCGTTCGGTAGATTTGGAGAGAGATTCACATAGAGACAGAGAGCTTTTAGGGACTTAATTTTATAATAAGTATAAAACTAAACGTATCCTTAATCAAACCTTTTTAAAACCAGAGCTGTTAATAGTATTACTTGCAAATATAACAATATCTGAGTCATCGGTCTTTTTGTTGAGTCTCCAAGAATCTTTTATAATTAATAGACTGCTAATGCACCTGTTTTTTTAACATTTGCGTCATTACTTAGCGGATATTTTCGATAATGGTCTTTTATCAATTTGGACTTCTGTTTGTCTGGTTTTTGTTTTACCTCACAGAAGCGTTAGAATATCTAAACTAGTCTATCGGTGTCATAATTAGTGCTGTTATTATTAAAAAAGTTAACCCTGACAATCAAAAGTTTTGTGACAAAAACATTGTCTCAATAAAACGTTCATCTATTTATTTTACCAAAATTAATTAATAGATTAAATAGTTAAATTTATAAAAACTTTTCTTTTTATTATTTCTCTATATTACCCGTACTCTCTTTCTTCTTCAATTCTTGTCCTTTTCCTTCTGTAACTCAAAAGGTGACTGAAAGAGTTCCCTTTTAGGGATAAGTACGCCTTTATACATGTGCTTTTTTTACTTTTTCTTTCTCTTTTCTAACTATATTGGACAAATAGGTAGGATTTCTTCAATCAATGGAATTCCATTACTGGACATAAGACTTTGCAAGCGATCTTCGCGCTTGTAAAAATTTGCTAGACACTTTTAAATAAAATTAACTATACAATTTTATTGATTGATTACAATTTATTCGTTGCGTGGTCGTGTAGCTAACTGCAGTTGAAGTTGCAGTCGTTATGTGGCTCTCCAACTAGTGAAGGTTGGCAGTCAGCTCTGTATATGCGTTATTCTTGGCCAGATGGAGAAGTTCGGGAGCGCTCTTAATGCCCGTCTTTTCCCGAATGTTCCGTAATTAATATTTTATTCTCCGACCACTCATCTCATCTAGTAAAGGTTGGCATATGCCTTCCTATTCTTGGCCAGATGGAGAAGTTCGGGAGCGCTCTTAATGCCCGTCCATTCCCGGATGTTCCGTTATCAAGATTTTATTCTTCCAGGTCATTATTAGTTGCAATAGCCCGTATCAGTAGACCTGAGTACGTATGGTATGCAAATTTACGTTGTTTAATGATTGGGAAAATATGTTACTATCGCTAAGAAACGAAGCGGGTCTATTCTACTCAGCCGAATACCACACGGCGGGTGAACTTACCTTAGTCGATCTTTACGACACCTCAGTAAGAAATGAGGGTGGTCTATTCTACTTACCCGGATACCACAAGGCGGGTCAACTTACCTGAGTATCCTTTTACGACACCTCAGTAAGAAATAAGGGTGGTATTTTCTACTCAGCCTGATACCAGTTAAGCAGTGATAAACCACGGTGACTTCTAAATGAGAGTTTTTAAATGATTTAATCATTTAGAGTATTATCTAAATCAATATTGAAAGTGTAGCCAAAGACTGCAGCCATAGACAACCACTTCCTTAAGAGTATATTACAGTTACCAATAATGATAGGTATATCTGCACCATAATTACGCGTACTTACTTTTATTACAGGCGATTATTGCCAGTAAGTGGGTAATGATTTTAATAATATTTAGTTGAAGTGATTCGCCACGAGCGAAGCCGTAATAGGGAATTCGATGAATATTAATCTATATTACAGAAACGGTTTTTCAATTGCTTTCCTTTATCTTCGTTATTCATCAATAAATTTTAATATCATATAATAATTCTAGGAAATTACCAATTTTTTAATTCTTCTTTCAAACTATTGAAACGAAAATCTTCGTTTCCACTAGACCCAGATATGACCTAGAAACTTTCACGAGTAAATATTTAGAAATTGGCCGTTACCCGAATTTTAACAGAGACGGTGGATGGACACCACCTCCGGTTTGGAAACCGATTTTTGACACAACGGGTTTATATAAAGACCAATTTGAACCCGGAACATAAGCGTCGCATGCACAAATTTCATCCGTGCATCCGATGACGAATCTCTCTGCCACTCACGAGTCACCCCTGAGCTAGCTTCTGCCGCAATAACGTGTGAAGAGCTCATGAATAAGTGCCCCGGATGGATTCGAAACTAGTCGGGCTGACCCGATAGAATAAGACGTGAGTATAGCCGGTCCTATACATTAACTATTTAGAAGCAATCAATAACCAATCTTAATTGTTAATTTAGGTATGATTTTCAGATTGCTCTTACTTCTGTGACATTGGACTATAAAAATTACTAATGTCTAAGCAAATGTGATACTTTAAAATCATTTCTCATTGAACAATGTTGTTATTTTCACTTATGTAAAGTGAATGAAAGAATCGAGACGGGCCAAACGTTCACACGACGCATTGTCTCCGCTTCTAAGAACAAAAGGGTCTTGGAAACGCACTAACTGATCTTATTTACAAACTGTCGATGCTTTGACTGGTCCGTTGGCGCAGTGGGTAGTGATCCTGCCTTCACCGCCGCGGGTCGCGGGATTTATTCACGCCGAGCGCCGACATTTTCTATAAAAGAATTTGTTGGCTCTTCGAGCCTGGGTGTATATTTGCGTTTTAAGTATGTATTTAAAACTTATGTATGTTATTTGTCTGTCACCCATAACACAAGTATTAAATTACTTACTTTGGGGATGGACGACCGTTTGTGTAAGTGTCCCATATATTTATTTATTTATTCGTGTGCATCATAAGATCGGAAAAGGTAAATTATTTCGCTTTTAAAAGCCTCACTTTTATATTAACTATTAACTACCTAACTAGCAGAAATGCGTTTTTTCTTTGTGTAGAAATCATAATTCTTCTGCCCTTATCCCACTCTAAGTGGGGTCGACACAACATGTTATAAACATGTTGTTACATGATTAGGCTAGGTATTTTACAACCGGGAGCTGCCTGACGTCAACTTACCTTAGTCGCCTCTTACGACATCTTTGTAAGAAAAGAAATGGTCTATTATTATTCTTACCAAGGTCTCGTAAAAGTCGTAAAGGTGTCGTAAACTTACCTTAGTCGGTAAGTCGACCCGCCGTGTGGTATCCGGTTTAGTAGAATGGACCACCCTCTTTCTTACCGAGGTGTCGTAAAATACGACTGAGGTAAGTTGACATCAGGCAGGCGGCCGGTCGTAAAAACGCAGCCAAATTATGTGACAGCATGTTTATAACATGTTGTGCCGACCCCACTTAGAGTGGGATAAGGGCAGGAGGATGATGATGATCAGGTTAAAACTTACTAAAATTTAACAAATGTATGTATATATGAATTTTAGTAAAAATACAATTTTAAAATGCGATTTAAAAGCAAGTAAAATAACATTAAAATTCAGGTAAAACTAAATTTAGTCAATGCCCCGTTTGAACGTCCCAGACACGTTAACGAAGCGCGACAAATCAGATAATGGCATTTATTTATTTTATTACCGCACGTTAAAAAAACTCAAATGACCAGTAGCGATGAAACCTCATCAATGATGCATAAAACATAAACTGGACCAAAGAATTTTATCATCGATTAAAATTTCACATAACTCACGTACCCCAATATTATTTCGCGTCGAAACCAAACATTATAGTATAATTATTTAATACATAAATTATATGAATACGACATGATCTTTTCTTTTTATGTCTGACTGGTCTATTTGTTAATTGGATATGTTTTTCATCAAACAAAAAACTTTAGGCGACTAACTTAATAACTTTGCAGTATATTTAGATAAATTTATGAAATAGATTTGTTAGTTCAAAACTTAAATTTAAATTCTATTTAAATCAAAATATGTTTTAAAAGGAATATAGCATGCTCATTTTTCTTCAATATATCCATACTACAAAATGAATTAATCAATTTAATTTTAATAAATTAATTTATTGCGATTGCGATGGTATGGCCACATCCAAAGAAGGTCATCTGACCACGTAGTAAAAAGCGCCTTTAACCTCCCCGAACGCCCAAGAGGGAGAGGATGTCCAAAAGCGACGTGGTGATCCAATATCAGGAAGGAACTGGACGCCCTTCACTTAAAAGCACAGACAATCCAGGATAGAGCGACCTGGAGTAAATTGATAAGCAGACCCGACCCCTAATAAAGGGATAAAGGAAGAAAGAAGAAGAAAAATTTTAAGAAATTAATTATTAATTTTTAATTATTTTGAGCCATCCTATGATTGCGCACTATCAACGGCCGTGTACGGAGCTCCCGTATGGGCGGAGCGGCTGATCGCTAAGTTAAGTTTAAGCCTCTTTTGCGCGAGGCGCACAGAATTGTGCCGGTCAGGCTAGTGCGGGGCTACCGGACGATCTCTGATGAGGTGGCCTGCGCCTTGGCCACCCGGCCACGCAGGTGGTCCCACGCAGAGGGGTCTATCTAGAAGCCAAGGTGCTTACCCTTGTCTACCGCCGCAAATTTCAAGCCCGTTCATCTCTTTGACGGTATTGGTGGATCGGCGGAGAGCACCTCAGAAGTAGATCTTCCGCCAATAGATGCAGTGGCTAGAGTCGCCCAGCGGGGTGTTCTGGACGATTTCAGCCATCCAGCTCCTTCTCCGGTGCTGGGTCGCCAGGAGGCATGGGGTCCTCACGTTCCGCCTGACGCAGGTACTTTCTGTATATGGTTTTTCGGGTGCTATCTGTGGAAGGTATCCCGGCGTAAAGCGTCCGGTGATGGCCACGAGTTCAAAGTCCGTCGCATGCCGCCCTAATGGGGATACCTCCGAGCGATCCGAACGGGGTTGATCGGACGCTCGTTGGAATTAAGTCCCCGATGCATCGTCTAGCTGAGGGAGGGGCCACTTTTAAATAGGCCCCGACCCAGAGGTAGTAATCACTCTGGGATTCAGAGTTGCGGGAGTGAGATCTATGTGTCCAACGGTCCCTGTCCCCGCCACCAGCAGCGTGGTGGAGCACTGTCAGGTTTTTAGTCGGTGAAAGTTCGACATACTCGTTGCTCATCCGCGTCGGGCGGTGATGACCCATAATGGGTTTTCTTGGCACAAAAAAAATATACACGACACGTCTAACTAAGAAGTTAGATAGAGGCTTTATCTTTCGCAAGCTTATAATATAGATATCTATAAAGCAAGAGAGTGAAATGGAAATCGGTAAGAAAAGATACCTACATCAAGTGTTACTTAACACAATAACACTTAAGCTAATGGGAACAAAGTAGCGTATTCTATAAAACTTTTCTTAAGCCAAAAAAACTGTTAGCATTTTCCATCAATGTTTGAATGCATTCTTTATTATAAATGGTCTGATCGTGATCGCCACATCCTAGTGTTTCAAGAGTGAAACAAAAAAAAAGTGACTAATATTGTATGGTCGTGAATCGTGATTATTAGCATTCTTTTGAGTTGCTTACACAATACATTAGGATATTTCATCGGTATGCAGCGTGCAGCAGACGATTATTATGTCATCGGTCTAGACGAGTTCACAAACACTGGTTGTTTACCATCATTTTGGAATAGTTTAAAAAACATTTGTGGCGAGACATGCTAGGACAGCTAGACGATGTGATGTGCAGAAACTCTGACTATGAACATATTAGGAATATCGTTTTGTTAATAATTTACAGCAGTGATGTGAACATATAGAGTGATGTAACTTATAATAAATTCTCTTTTGCTTTGACCAACAATATATATGCTGATACTTTTTGCAGTTACATTTTAAAGAGATATATAAAAGTGAGAAAGTATACATACATACATCCTCCTGCTCTTATCCCACTCTAAGTGGGGTCGGCACAACATATTATAAAGATGTTGTAACATAATTTGGCTTCGTATTCTATAACGGCCGCCTGCCTAACCTCAACTTACCTTAGTTACAATTTACGACACCTCGGTAAGAAAGAGGGTGGTCTATTTCTATACACATGTACTATTTTATTTATTTTTATTTATTGGGATAACCAACAAAACTTACATTATTAATACTATAAAATACTCTACAAACTGTTCAATTAAATGTACTTAGTCTTAATTGACTGGCTCGTTGGCGCAGTGGGTAGTGACCCTGCCTTCAGCTCCGCGGGTCGCGGGTTCGATTCCCGCCGATGGCCAATATTTTCTATAAATGAATTTGTTGGTCTTTGAGCCTGGGTGTATATTTGTATTTAAGTATGTATTTAAAAAATATATAAGTATATATTCACCAGCTGTCTTTCTACCATAACACAAGTATTAAGTTACTTACTTTGGGGACGGACGACCGTGTGTGTAAGTGTCCTATATATTTATATATTTATACTTATATTTAATTATAGGTGACCACGGCATGTATAAGACGCGTATATACGCGTTCCTATTATAAAATAGATAAATAATGTTAAATAATGCTAAGTAAATAATGTTATTTAGTAAAGAATGTCCCAGTTTTGACTTATCACAGTCATGCTATGAGCCTACACTATCCACTACATGTCACCCTAAGCCGTAGTTCTGCCTCACAGAACGCACCCTTAGGACGACGTTCCCCGTCGCTAGTCGCTTCTGCGCTTTATTTTCCCCATTTCGCAACCTCAACAATACCGCGCTTGCCCGCCTTGTCCGGTGTATTAAGTACATTTAGTATATTTCCATAACACATGCTCCATTCTATGGTGTGGTAAACAATGAATAATTCGTGTTTGTCATCTTGTCTAGACTGATGACGTAATGACGATGCATGCCGCATGCCGACGGCCAAATGTTGTTTGTCTGTGTAGATTTCATTCATTACTCTGCACAATGACTGGAACTGAATAGGTATAATTTGTTTTGTTAATAGTTAACATGTGACGACGTTTTTCAGTTCCGTGGACTTATCTTTAACTGTCTTTCGCCCGCGACTTCTTTCGTATGAACTGTTGTCGCCTAATAGGTTGATAATAGATTGCGATTTTTAGTGTCATCCTATTCCTGTCGAACGAACATGATTTCTATAGCCTATATGTTATTCCGGTGTATACACCGGAATTATTCACAATTATTATTAGTACAGCACAATATTAGCACAGTATTAGCACAATTATTCCGGAATTATAATCCCGGAATAATTTCATCGATATTGGTTCAGCGGATTCGCCGTGGAAGAGTAACAAACATACTCACAAACTTTCGCATTTATAATATTAGTAGGATAGGATATTTAAATGAATTAATCTTGTATATATGTATATATTTTTCAAAGTTTTGGAAACGGCTCCAACGATTTTCATAAAATTTAGCATTTAGAGGGTTTCGTGTGGGAAAAATGATGTAGCTAAGTTATATTTTAAAATAATGCTGATTTATCCCTGTTTTCGGGCACTGAAAAAAAACTACTAAAATAGGAATAGAAACCAAATAATATTTGAGCTGTCGAATGCAAAGCTGTGACAGCTAAATGGTAGTGCGCAAACTAAAGAAGTTCACAACGTGGGATCTTGCACCGGGTGACATGTGGGAATCTTTTGTCATTTTTTTATTGCATTTTGTTTATATCTTTTAAAAAATTACCGAGCCGACCGGTCACTCAGGTTTTGTTTCATCATAACTAAAAGAAATATTATAAGTTAATCTTGGTAGTCTAATGTCTTTTCATTTCTCATATGCAAAGTATCATTAGAGAAGATGGCGATGATACACAAGACATTGTTTAAATAGATTTTAATGGGAGAGAAACCTTCACGATTACATTGTTTCGCTAATTTGTAGGAATTAGTACGTAGCAACGGAAACCGTCCGACTGATTTATTGCGCGACGTACAGACAGGACAAACGGTTAGGCTGTTGATACACGATACAAGCAACAAACAAACTAAAAAGAAAGGTACAGATGTTACAATAAAACTACTTTGCTGTAATCCGCGTTTGTTAAAATACATGCAATGCAAAGTTTATGAAGCAGGCAACAATCACATACCTCATACATGCAGGACAAGCTGCCACACATATCACAAGACGCCGCCAACACCAATACTCCATACAAAGCATTACACTCATGCACTACAACAACCTCTACGATCGTTTCGCCCCGTAACCGAAGTGTCATCAGGACGATAGGCTCCACGAAGAAAATCATAATGCGATTTCGATGCGAAAGCATTATGATTTTGTTCGTGGACCCTATCGTCCTGATGATGCTTCGGTTCTGCATGTATGTGGTATGTGATTGTTGCCTGCTTCATACACTTAGCATTGCATGTATTCTTAACAAACGCGGATTACAGCAAAGTAACTTTACTGTAACTTCTGTACTATGGAGTTCCGCAAAGTAACGCCTGCTTCTATAAATCATTTAAAAGAAAGATACTAAAGCAATAGTAGAATGTAGCATTTAAAAAACGTAATTTTTTTATTACCATGGTAATTTCAGATACTTGATACCTTACTTCTTTGTCCTTCACTACGAAAAGACCTTAACCACTAAAGCGGCAAATAGAGCAGTAATACAGGCTAAAGATGTGATAGCCCATCGGTGAGACCGTGCGACTCTCTAGAGATGATCATGGGTTCCAATCCCGGGCAGGCACTAATGAAGTTGTTGAAACTTATGTGTTTAATTGATATTTGCAATTTATCATATGCTTTTCGGTAAGGGAAAACATCGTGAGGAAACTTGCATATATCTAGAGATTTCTGGTGATATGTGTAACCTACCAATCCACATTGGAGCAGCAAGGTAGCTTAGCTCCAATCCTTCTCTTCAAAAACGGAGAGAAGAGGCCTATTCCCAGCAGTAGGAGAGTAACAGGCCGCTACTTACTTACTTTTTATATATGTAAGATTTCTGGGGATATATGTCACCTACCAATTTGCATTGGAGCAGCATGGTAGGCTCCAACTCAAACCTTTCTCTTCAATAACAGAGGCCTATGCCCAGCTGTGGGATAGTGGCAGGCCGTTAACTGTAGCATAATGTGCAATAAGCCTACATTTAATTTACGACTAAATCCACTGACTGGCTGAACACTAAATCAAACTGAGATATCAATCTACTTATTAATTCTAGTGCCTTTATAGTGAAACTATGTACACTTGCCACACGTTTTGTTGATTCGGGACATGTGATAGATTTATATCTCTTTCCAAATCTTTCTTCTTAACATCATAAATCATCATCATTTTATTACCCTTATCCCACTCTAAGTGGGGTCGGTGGGGTCTTCTTCTTCCATTCTCCTCCATCATTCGTCAACTCTGGTGCCACTCCTTTAATATGCATATCATTTTTCACACAATCCATCCCTTTTTGCGGCCTCTCCCGAATCATACATCCATACACATTCATATTTAAACCTTTTTTGGTCACATGATTTTCATCCGTCCTCATTACATGACCTCCTCATAACTTGGTTTCGCACTTCTTATCTTTTCTGTAATGAGCGCAATTTTCAGACTTCCCCTAATATACTCATTACATATTCTATCAAGTTTTCGTCACACCTCACATCTACCTTAACATTCTCATCTCATTCGCATGCACATTATCACTACTATGCCAGTAAGTAAATATACAAGATTTTTTATTGAAGTAATAAAAACATTTCATATTTTACTTTACAGTTTTATTCATACTCTAAAAAAACATTAATTAACGCCATTAAGAACGACATAAAGACATCTTTGTATGTATATTGCTTAGAACAAGGTTAATAATAGAACCTAGTAGATAAAGTTAAGTGGTGCAAAAACACCTATAAAAATGATAGCCTATTAAAAATGTGATTCTTATCAGTAGCTTTAATCCCGCAGCTCGCCATTTAATTTGATACAATTTTAATATTTACAATTTATCATACTTCTGTGAGAAAATATTTGCAAAACCATGCCCACCATAGGAAAATTTTTGGTATTTGTTACGACGGAGTTTTGGGGACCATATTTTTATTAGTCTCTTTGACATAGAGAAAGAGACCACCTAACAGTTGGTTATTTCTTAATAAACAAATACAAAATATTTATTTTATTTCCATAAATCATTCTAAAAATAACACATTGAATTATAAAATTAAGTAAAATAAATTGAACTTATGATTAAAAGACAGTCCAAAGTTAATCAGTTATAAGTTTCATTTAAAAAATTAAGTCTATAAATTCTGGAAAGTTGTTACTTTGTAATAAATAAATCGATTCAATAAATAAATAATTCATTATTAAGATAAGTGAAGCAGAACGAAAATATTTTTTTTCTGGCGTACCAATTTTCCCGCCTCCGTTCGCACTTATGGCAACCCTAAACAAGCGAAACATGCATTGAATATTTGCTCTAATATCAGGTTTCTTGTTTGCTCATATTTTTAGTTGAATCGTTGTTGGCGCCAATTCTGCTGTAAACAAAACTAAATTTATAAAACTGTACAAATAGAAACAAGTCAACATTTTTTGTACAGTGCATTATTAAAATGGAAGCTTTATATTTCGCATTTGAAAATATACAGCTTCCATTTGCCTAATGGAACAAAATTTCTGTTTTAGTGTAGTTATAGTTTTGTATCGTGTCGCGCATCTGTATTAGTGCGAGTTTTTTTAAGCTACTGGATCGCTTTAGCGTAACGCTAATTTGTATGGCGCTGGTAAAGCGATCACTAGAGGTCGCTGTTGTAGTGTCATACAAAAATTTAACCAATAACCACTGTTCAAAGCTGAATAAGACAAGAAAAACACACTATTCTTTTGAATACTGTCAAAGGGTTAAGTGAGTAAACTAAACTGAATGATATTGTTACTTCCTTTTGGTATCCGCCTGAGTAGAATAGATCACCCTCATTTCTTACCGAGGTGTCGTAAAAGGTGACTAAGTTAAGTGGACTCGCCATGTGATATCCGGCTGAGTAGAATAGACTACCCTGTCTCTTACCGAGGTGTCGCAAAAGGCGACTAAAGTAAGGTGACGTCAGGCAGGCGGCCGGTCGTAAAATATGTAGCCCAATAATGTGACAACATTTTATAACATGTTGTGCCGACCCCACTTAGTGGGATAAGGGCAGGAGAATGATGATGTTGTTACATGGTTGAGGTCACCAAAAAATGTCAATATGAATAAATAACTACACCAAATAATAAATCTTCTATACGTTTTAGGGACATGAGTTGTGTTTTATCAAAAAAATGACCAAATAAACATGCTATACTTTAGGTGTTAGAACATGATAAAGTTCAATCTTATATGCGGTGACCGCACATCTAATGATTTAAGAACTCCTGATATGGTGTACCTAAAGCCACCCACACGGATAATATATTATCGTGTGTATAACATGCTTTATAAAAGCTAAAACGCTGCACAAACATCCAAAAATTTTTAAAATCTCAATAAAAGAAGGAAAATGTACAAAATTTTAGTCCAATAGAACGACTGACATCAAATTCGAATAGGGAATCCCCGTTCATTCATTGGAACTCATTCTAAATTTTAAATTTAAATAAGCTTCCTTACACCTTATATAATATAAATAATATGTAAATAGTAATTTATACAATTAGGCGTTACATGATACATGCAGAATTTATAAAACTCATGCACCAATCAAATTAAAAACTCAATAAGTAAGACTTTAGTAAATGTCCTTTAATGTAAAATTTTAATACAAATTTTAAATATATTATATTTATTTTTATTACTATTGTAGTCTAATTATTATTGTTATTATTATTATTACTCGCTATTTTGACATTTATCTCTGATTATTGTAATGACATATTTTTATATATTCTTGACTTTCGAAATTCTAATATGTTGACAATTTTATAAGGATCATAATGTACTGTATTTTTGAGCATGCTGTGTCCACTTATAAATAGGGTAGCATTAGACTTTTAGAATGTAAATTAGTAATTAAGCTAATAAAAAATGTATACTCTGTTGGCGGACCTAATAAAATAAATAAATAAATAAATAAATAAATTCAAATTTAAAATATCAGGATCAGGATAATCGTCATCAGGAGATAGACACGACGATAAAATCGCAAAACAGTTATGAGAACGTATAGTCGACTCTACATTTAGCATTATATAGTTTTTTAAATCTAATTTATTTTTTACGCCAACAAAAGTAATTATTTAATTTACATATTTCCATTTAAAGTAATTAATAGTTGTTAGACAAATAAAATTACGAATTCTTCAAGTACGATGTGAAGTACAAAGTTTTTTTTCTATGGTTATAATTTTATGGTCCAAGTATTTTAAAACAGATTAGGTTTGTACATGTTTTAAATACAGCTGTTTCTTTGCTTAAGATGTTAATGAAGAAAAAAAAACAAATTACTTTATTTCTAATTAAGTATTTCTACATTTTTATTCAATAATTTATAGTAATTTAATAAATCCAAGTTAATGATTGTAATATAAAAGATTTATGATCATCATATAATTTATAGAATTATGTCGTGTACACCCTTATTCCCCTGAGGTTTCGTAAAAGGCAACTAAAGTCAGTCGACCCGCCTTCCGGTATCGGGCTGAGTAGAATAGACCACCCTCATTTCTTATCGAGGTGTCGTAAAAGGCGACTAAGGTAAGTTGACCCACCGTGTAATACGGTTCAGTAGAATACACCACCCTCTTTCTTACCAAGGTGTCGTAATAGTCGACTAAAGTAAATTGACGTCAGGTCGTAAAATACCTAGCCGAATCATGTTACATGTTTAAAACATGTTTTGCCGACCCCACTAGAGCGGGATAAGGGCAGGAGAATGATGAGTATAGTAGGCTTTCTGTATCAGCCACCCTTTTACAGTTCTTAAAACTTATGTAAGTGCAAAGCTAAAATTGACTGGCCCGTTGGCGTAATGGGTAGTGACCCTGCCTTCAGCTCCGTGGGTCGCGGGTTCGATTCCCGCCGAGGGCCAACATTTTCTATAAATGAATTTGTTGGTCTTTGAGCCTGGGTGTATATTTGTATTTAAGTATGTATTTAAAAATATATAAGTATATATTCACCAGTTGTCTGTCTACCATAACACAAGTATTAAGTTACTTACTTTGGGGACGGACGACCGTGTGTGTAAGTGTCCCATATATTTATTTATATTTATTATTATTATTAAAATTGATTGTGGCATTTTAATAAACCAATTTAGGTTTTGTTTTTTCCGTAAAATCGGTCTTTATTTTTTTAATTTCCACATTGTTCGTGGGATCTATACAAACGTATATCTTGCCGAGGTAAACAAGTGCTGTGTTGAGTCGACGAATTATCCAAATTCTTGGCATCGCCTGTCGGCCCGCATATTTGAACGGTTTAAGTCTTGTCTCGGAATTCGTTAATGGTCAGTATTGAGCAGTAAAACTGAGTTTATACGGGCTATTGTTCGACTATACAACGCAGCGCATTTTGATGAAACGCTTAGCGTTTTTTTTAACTATCTTGTTTGTATAAATAACATGCTACATGCTTACTTAATAAAAAATTATCATTTATAATATTTATATAACTATACTGTCGAATAAAAATTATTATTATATCTGACTATAACTGAATAAATATTGAAATAATGCGAAATGGTTTAAATTTATAAAAATAATAGTAATAATAATTCTTTATAAAGACACCTTAATTAAATAATCAATTACAGATTTACACTACCCTCTGTACTAGGCAAACCCTGTATCACAGAAGGTAATTCCTTACATTATTACAATGCATTTTCCTTTGTGTCTGTTTGAATGCAAGACAATGTGTAGTGAGTCAAGTTTTTTATCAATGAGTTTTTTTAATTATTGTTACTATTACCAGAAAATTTTAGGCATATTAGGTAGTTTAGCGTTAACTAATAAAAGCCTGTCATTTTGGGAACTGCCATGAAACTTCTACAACCTGAAAAATTTATCTTCGAAGAATCACTCAAGTAGAATTGCAGCTAAATATTCGAAGGTCAATAAACAACAGTAAATCCGAACTGAAGAAATTTTTCAGTTTAACAAGCGTAACTTCACTCCTCTCAGTTTGAGATCCTTATTGCTCATCTAATCTACTGAGGTAAAACGACCGATTGATCGATTTTGGTAATCGACTAAGACGATGTAACTAGTCATAGCATTAAATATCGCTCATAGACTCAATATATAAAGGCATTAAAAAGAAATTAATAGATTAAATTAAGAACCATTAATTAATAGATTAAATTTATATATAATAGATTAATTTATATAAACTTTTCTTTTCCCCTGTATTACCCGTATTCTCTTTTTTCTTCAAATCTTGTCATTTTCCTTCCGTTACTTAAAGGTTGACTGGAAAAGATGCATTTTAGGGATAAGTCCGCCTTAATACATGTGCTTTTTTTACTTTTTCTTTCTCTTTTCCAACTATATGTATAAAAAGAATCCTGTTGTTGTCATAGGACATGCTGGCTGGGATATGCTATTGCATGCACAATAATTTTTTTAGGTATATGAAAGATTTAATCATGATGATATATTATTGATATTAAACTTATAGTTTTCTTTAAAATTGCACCTGATAGTGATTTGTAATGGCGTGTATTGAGTAACTCCTACCATACAGACATCACGGGTTTTTTTTGTATGTTGTTGAAATAATCTTTCAACGTAACAGGATAAATTAATGACTTGATCATTACAAATTACTTGTAAAAATTTGTTACATGTCTTTTGCTTTTGTTAACCCCGCTTATAAACGTCAAGTTTTTTTAACGTTTTTTAGTGTTATACACAGTCGTATGTTTTCAGCTAATTCTCCTAGTTTATAGTGAACGGCGGCCGGACTCGGCTAGCGACTTATAGGACGTTAATTTAAGAAGCTTACGGTTACTGTGACTTGTCTTATATTCAATGTTGTAGTAAGATTGTTTTGGAAACTTTTAAGGATTATAAATCGTAATGTTTACACACTTTAAGGTAATGTGGTAATTCAGTTTTGTATAATGTTTCGATGCAGCCAGATATAGCACATGCAATGAATCGGTGTGCAATTCGTGGGCGAAATTCGTAATCTCACGCGCAACCGAAAACAAAAATATCTATCAATTGTATAAATATTTTGATATTACTGCGTATTAAATTGTATTCATCATTCGTTTTCTATTTTGCAGTAGATATTATGAATATAGCAATTTAATTTTTGTACATAAGAATATAAAAGTAAAGTAAAAGTAAGTAGCGGCCTGTTACTATCCCACTGCTGAGAATAGGCCTATTCTCTCCGTTTTTGGAGAGAAGGTTTGGAGCTAAGACCTACACGCTGCTCCAATGCGGACTGGTAGGTTAAACATATCCCTTGTGTTCTATAGAGATATGCAGGTTTCCTCACAATATTTTTATTCAGCGAAAAGCAAAAATTCAATTAGACACATACCTAAGTTTTAACAGAAAAACATATTGGTACCTGCTCGAGCCCTGAACCAGTGAACTCTCGAAATAATGGTTAATAACTATTTCAACGCTGGGGTATCACAGCTCATTTCGCATTAGTTAACTGTTACTACTAGTGTTTAAACTCAAAATATTTTTAATCATATAAACTTGTAAACAAGTGCTTTTGAATCGTCAGCTCTACTGCTGGTTCGGAAAGCTGTTTCTACCAAGAAGAGCCAGCAAGAAACTCGGCGGTTGCTCTTTTAAAAATATAATTCTAATTACTAGTTACATTCAGTCGTTACTGTCTTGTACAGGGTCTAAGCGAGCTATATCCACACATTCTTATATAGTCTGTATATGGTGACTTATATAGTGACTGGCCCATTAGGTGCCTGGGGTCGCAGGTTCGATTCATGCCGAGTGCCAAAAATTTCTATAAAAAATTAGTTTGTTCTTCTAGTCTTGTTGTATAATATAATATTTAAGTATGTATTTAATAATTAAATATACAAGTTACATTTAGTTATTAGTCTTGTACAGGATCCAAGAGTACGCAGTCTTATCATCTAACTAATCCTCAATAGTATAGTAGGCTTTCTGTATTAGCCTTTTATTAATAGTGTTTTTAAACTGCTCTAATGGCAAAGCTAAAATTGGCAAAGATAAAACAAAAACGGAGAGAGGAGGCCTATGCCCAACAATGGGATTATAACAAGCCGTTACTTAATGCGAATATCTCTTAAAACTAATGAAATTATCATAACTAACTACTTAAAAAAGGATGTCGAACAAAAAATCAAATCATCATTCATTAGCCTTTAATAACATTAGTTAAAGACATGCAAATTACTTAGCTTATCCGAATTAATTAGTTCGAGGCGGGGTTCTTTTTGCTTTATCTCAGCTGAGCTTCGCGATACGCGATATCCGAGCACTTAAGATATAGTACCCTTATAGGTTGACCGTATAGGTTGACGGAGCCTTGTTCGATTATTTTTTACAAAAATAAAAAAAAATAAAAAAAATAAAATAATAATTACGTAGTTAGAGATCGATCCTAGGTAATTTCTACAATTAGTAATTTCTTTCTTTTTTTCTTTCTAGGTACATTTCTCGAGACTGCAATTTCCCCGAATAAGCTACGCTGACTTGACAGATTATGGCAAAAATTCAATTCAATATAAATTATAGTATCTTTTAATGCCCAAAAATAGTGATAAAAGGATTTTTTTTTTACATAAAACCTAGCTAGATCGATTTTCCTCCCCCAAAACCCCCTACATGCTGAATTTAAGGAAAAACGTTGGAGCCATTTCCGAGATTCAGAAAATATACATACAAGATTAGCTCATTTAAATATTAGATTTGTAAAATACTTAACTTCTTTATACTACGCCGTGTGGTATCCGGTTGAATAGAATAGTACCACTCTCATTTCTTACCGAGGTGTCGTTAAAGGTGACTAAGGTAAGTCAACCCGCTGTGTGGTATCCGGCTGAGTAGAATAGACCACCCTCATTTCTTACCGAGGTGTCGTTAAAGGCGACTAAGGTAGGTTAACCCACCGTGATGTATATGGTTAAGTAGAATAGAGCACACTCTTTCTTACCAGAATATCGTAAGAGACGACTGAGATAAGTTGACGTCAGGCAGGCGGCCGGTCTACATAGTCAAATGTGTAAAAACAACATGTGTATAACATGTGCCGACCCGACTTTTAGTGAGATAACTAGAATATTGTACATTTAGTTTATGTAAATGACTTATTGGAAATCCATCGCCAAATATAAAATAATATCAACATAGACCAACCGAGCGCTATAAAAGCAAAAAACAAAAAATTCACACTTAATTTATCAAGATAAACAGTATAATAATTTTATAACCAGACACAAATAAACGAGAATTAAAAGGTATGTCTGAGTAAATATCATTCGGCAGGTCGGCTAGAACCCAGACGCGCATTTAAATGATGCCCACTTGGACGCTGTTATGATTGTTGTTATTACTGAATTTTAGATAGAGCAAATACCGTGTACCTGATGTAATAAAAAAGTAAGTAAGTAGCGGCCTGTTACTATCCCACTGCGCCAGAAAACACAAGCTGTGTTGCATTCCTTTAAAGCGTATTAATCCTTGTCCTGCTACAGACAGACTGTTTCCATACAGTGCTGTAGCTATAGGAGGGCTAGACAGTGCTAAGAGGCCCCCAACCTCAGGGGGCCCTATCACTCAAAATATAGATTGAGACCATTAGAGCCAGAGTGGCCTAAGTGACATTTTTTTATAATAATGAGTTTAATTAAATAATGAATAAGGTGTTTAGGGTTAGTAAAATCACTTAAAAATAGAAATTATTATATAAGTAAAGTAAGTAGCGGCCTGTTACTGTCCCACTGCTGAGAATAGGCCTCTTCTCTCCGTTTTTGGAGAGAAGGATTGGAGCTAAGACCACGCTGCTCCAGTGCGGAATGGTAGGTTACACATATCTCCAGAAATCTCTAGAGATATGTAGGTTTCCTCGATGTTTTCCTTCACCAGAAAGCGTGTGATAAATTGCAATTATCAATTAGACACATAAGTTTTAACAGAAAAACTCATTGGTATCTGCCCGGGTTTGAACCCGTGACGTGACGAAAGAGTCGCACGGTGTTACCGCTGGGCTACCACAGCTGTACCTGCTGTACCAACAGTAAAACTTTGTATAATATAGAAGTGTTAAAATAAGGAATTCCTTATTCTTTTTTTATTGTATCAGTTTTTGTCAGGAGAAGATTCTTGACTAAGAACTTTTTTTTAAGTTAAATATAAATATGTTGTCCCTCGGTTACCCGAACGGAGAAATATGAAATTTTCTATATAATATTTACATTTTATGTTTATAATATTTACATTAAATTTACATTAAACCGATATAAAGTCAAGCATTCGACCAACTCTTATACAAAAACAGGAACCCTGTTCCTTATGGTTATAATCTGTGGTCAAATTAAGAAGTGACTAATATTGTTTGTCTATGTCTTGCTGATTACCAAACAATCAATATTATACTTCAAGGTATTCTTTATTTCAGTCATTATGAATTATGTCAGAATTTTGACCATTTGCACACAAAAAAACAATTGCACATATAACATTTCAATATATTATTTAATCACTCGAAGATGAAGTTGTCAACGCTACTTTATTATAACGACTTCTATTATACATTATTCTTTTTACAACAAAAATAAACTGATATTTCCTCTTGCAAAAATATATGTGGGAGTACAATAAATAAATACAGTCATCGCATTTATTTTCTTTTAATCGTCTGTTTATTCAACAAACGCTCATCTTAATTGTAATTGTAATGTCCTGATTACGATAAACTAGGCATTGAGATCATTTGTTTTCTATCTTAGAGATATCTCTAGGGTTGTCATTTTGAGGAATTATTGCGAGTATTATTTACTAGCAATCGCCAGCGGCTACGCCCGCGTGGTAAGATTAAAAGCGTAAAATAGTCTTTTGATAACCATAAAAATGGTTAAAGTGGGTTAACCTTAAAAGCTAGACATATACTATTGCGGACTTTTATGTAGAAATTTTAGAGTGGAACAATTTTGTAATACATGATATTTAAATAACTTTCACCGTTTACTTAGCACGCAAGGAAAGCTTTAAATTTTCCGGTTTTCTTAACATTTTTTATTGCTGCTCCTCTCCTATTCATCTTAGCGTGATGTTACATAGATAAATGGACTATCTTATACTCAAAGAATTTTTAAATCGTACCAGTTGTTCCTGAGATTAGCGCGTTCAAACAATCAAACAAACAAAATCTTCAGCTTCATATATTAGTATAGATTAATTATTGTTTGTGTGTGTAGGCGTAACCCCAAAATAAAGATGGTTATGTTCTAAATCTAGTCAAATCTATTGCAGAGAGCAGCGACAGTAGTGCTATAGTAGTACGAAAGTTTATTTATTAGAAGACACAAATATACTAAGCTCACTCCTTCAACGGACGAGACAAGTTAGTGCAGATCTATCGCCCAGAGATATGTAAAAAGTTGAGCTTTAAAGCTCTAATATAGTCTGAAAACCTCGTCCTATGCGAGCCTGTAAGACCAAACGGTTGAAAGTAAAAAAATAGATCATACATGGCTTAGGTGAGCTTGATCAAATACAATGTGTGATGGCTTTAATTCGGGGGCTACAATAGCCAAGATGGATAAAGTGTTCGAAGTAAACGACGCATTACTTGTTCGGAGAAAAAGCCTAAACATATATTACATCCTCATTACCATATTGCAGTTTCAATCAAGGCAGACACTTGTAATATAAATGACCAATTAAAGATAAGCAAATACGAGTATGATATTTATTGCAATCCCTTATTATCTATGATGTTGGTAAAATTGGAATTGTGTAAAGTCTTATTCACTCTCTTTTTAACTAATCGACTTCCACTGATGTCTGTTGTTTTTTTTTTAATAGGCTGTGCAAGTTTTTTCCAGCGCCCCTGCAACTCTAGCAAATACTGCGTTTTTTGATGCAAAATGCCACAATAATAAGGAACCCATTTATTATTTGATCATCTGCTAACCCCATTTTAGTATTGCAATTTTCCAGTGTTCATCAGCTTCGTTTATTTATAAATCTTTTATTTCTTACCGGAATTATTTATATATATATATATATATATATATATATATATATATATATATTTAAGGATGTTATGGAGATGCTACTCTAATTCTAAAAAAACACGGATATTCTTCTTGATTTATATCTCCGATATATCATTTTATATGTGTGACAACCCTAGACTCCACACCTACGTGAACAACTTACATAATACAAAAATCAAATGCATTTAATACTGTATGTAATTGCTCGTATTGTCCGTTATTGAAGAACAAAAAATAAACAAAAAGTACGCTGCTAAGAAACAATCAAAATATATTTAAGATATCGCTTTTGTAATTTGTAAGGCAGTCCATTATCTTCGCCTACGTTAAATTTGAAATTGCTTATTTTCCTTGAATCGAAAATATTGTTTTCTATAAATATTATAAGTATAGAAAGATAAGTTTGTCAATGTTCTTCAAGAGTGTACATATATAGTGGTACACGCGACTTCGCTCGTTCAGAGTAGGTCTGTTGCAGAGCGGGACTGTTGCAGAGAAGTCTCTATTGTAGAACATAAATTTCTTGCACTGTACCAGTGCAGAGTGTTTAGGATAGACAAGATGTTTCTAGAGCGGACACTAGCGAAGAGTGGGACTAGGCCAGAGCGGAACTAGTACAGAGTGGGCACTTGTGTAGGCAGAATTGCCTGAATTGTACTAGTGCAGAGTGTCTCTAGGATAGACTTTGGTCTATCCTAGAGATCGATCGAGAGATCGATTTTACGGCGAGCGCTAATGAAGAGTGGGACTAGGCTAGAATAGAACTAGTGCAAAGCGGGCAATAGTGTAGGCAGAAATTGTCTGAATTTTACTAGTGTAAAGCGTCTCTAGGATACACCAGACGATTCTAGGGCGGGCACTAGTAAAGAGAGGAACTATGCCAGAGCAGAACTAGTACATAACGGAACTAAATAATAAATTTCCAGAGCTGGACTAGTGCAAAGAAGCTGTACGATAGACCATACATTACTGAGCTGGTGTAATGCAGAGCAGGCACTAGGTCCAGACCAGACGATATCTGTTCTTCTTCTTTGTCAACCGATGGACCACTGCTGGACATAGGTCTCTTGATGGGATCTCCACAATGCACGATCTTGTACCACTTGAATCCAGCGGCTCTCTGCGACCTTTTTTAGATCGCCAGTTCCTGGGGGTCGCCACTCCAACATCTTAAGATCCCAACGCCCGTCGGTTCTTCGCACTATGTGCCCCGCCCATCGCCACTTCACCGTCGCTGAGCTGTATCAGTGACTCTAGTTCTTCTATGGATCACCTCATTTAATCACATAGAGATACTCCGAACATAGCCCGCTCCATCGCCAGCTGAGCGACTCTGAGGCCTATAGTCAGCCACCCGAGCCAAACGATATCAAAGTGGGATTATTGCAGAGTTTGCACTAGTGCAGAAAAGGTAGGTTTATTTATCTTACAGACAGATTAGCTATAAGCGTGAGTGAGTCACATCCGCGTTTTGATAAATGGAGACATCCATCGACGTGTGCCCGTGGATGCGATCGCATACATGCATTCCGCGCAGTCTGCGCTTTTATTGTATCCTTTTTATTTAGATAAAAAATGACATTTACGTGAATGAGGACGCGGCGATCACGATCTCGAGGTTTTTTGTGGCAATTTAATTTGACAATAACGAATGATATGCTCATTTGTGGCTTTATTTTATTTGCATACAGGTCGCAGTCTATCCTACAGTATTGATCAAAAGTCACAAGTGCAAATAACATTTTACAATAGGTATTATTTTGGTATGAAGGACTAGTTTAATGGCTATCTTGTGTGATAAGGTGAATCTTAATACCTCAGATATAAAAAAATTAAATATGGAGTCTTGCTGTACAACCGAGAATTGCATTTTTAAGCAGGTACCTTAACTTAAAAATAGAGAGATTTATAATTTTTTTTAAAGTCCAATAAAACGGCCGTTGTATGTTGAATGTCGATATTTATTATATTTATTCTGTTACCTCATTAGCTCATAACTATACTAAATGGGCATTTCCAGACTAACACTTCAAAAATATCACATAATCGCTAATACAAACATAAAAAACAAGTTTTTATTAACGGTATTTTCCTATCGTCTAGTATCTTATCTTTAATTCGTTTTAATAATTATTTGATACCTATTTATGATCATTTTGAATTCATCGTCCTCCTGCCCTTATCCCACTCTAAGTGGGGTCGGCACAACATACCTGCCTACCTAACATCAACCGTAGTCGTCTTTTACGACACCTCGGTAAGAAATAAGGGTTGTCTATTATACTCAACCATCTACTACACGGCGGATCAACTAACCATAGTCGCCTTTCGTGACGCCTCGGTAAGAAATGAGGGTGGTCTATTTTACTCGGCAGGATATCACACGACGGATCAACTTACCATAGTCGCCTTTCTCGACAACTCAATGAGAAATCATGGTGGTCTATTCCACTCAGCCGAATACCACACGGCGGGTAAACTTACCTTAGTCACCTTTTACGACCAGCGCAAAAAAACCAGGAAACTAAATTATTTAATGAAAATGACGCCGGGAAACACCGCTAAAGTAATACTGAACTGATCTCACTTGTGACTAATATTTTGGCAGTCTTTCCACGTAATATTGCGTCACTGGATTAGAATTTCATTGAAAAATGTTTCATTAAGCGATAGAGCATCACAGTCGACCGGAAATTTATTTCGTGCATCCGCCAGCACATATCTATTATTAATAACATTTATTAATGTCACGCAAGGTGAGTGACAAGTAATGAAGGGCGACTTCAGAGAACTTTCTGGAAGCTTTCCTCAAGAACCATATCCTTCGGAGAACCGAAGTTCTCTTACGGAAGCTTTAAATAAATAAATATATGGGACACTTACACACACGGTCGTCCGTCCCCAAAGTAAGTAACTTAATACTTGTGTTATGGGTGGCAGACAACTGGTGAATATATACTTATATATTTTTAAATACATACTTAAATACAAATATACACCCAGGCTCAAAGACCAACAAATTCATTTATAGAAAATGTTGGCCCTCGGCGGGAATCGAACCCGTGACCCGCGGAGTTGAAGGCAGGGTCACTACCCACTGCTCCAACGGGCCAGTCAAAAACGGGCCGGGCTTTGTTATTTAGTGCTTAGTGTATACACGGCACGCTGTTTATATGATTTAAAATACTTTTTTATTAGCATCATAAAAATCCTACTTAATATTGTAAATGCGATACTTTATGAGTATGGATATATGTTTCTAACTCTTTCACGACACGAACTAATGTCGATGAAATTCTGCACAATTATTCCTTATACACCGGGGTAACATATAAATAATAGATCTGGTAATTTTACAGGATTTCTTACCGAGGTGTAGTAAAGAGCGACTAAGGTAAGTCGACCCGTCATGTGGTATCTGGCTGAGTAGGATAGACCAACCTCATTTCTTACCGAGGTGTCGTAAAAGGCGACTAAGGTAAGTTGACCCACCGTGTGGTATCCGGTTTAGTAGAATAGACCACCCTCTTTCTTACTAAGGTATCGTAAAATACGACAGAGGTAAGTTGACGTCAGGCAGGCGGCCGGTCGTAAAAACGCAGTTAAATCATGTGGCATGTTTATAACATGTTGTGCCGCCCCCACTTAGAGTGTGTTAAGGGCAGGAAGATGATGACTTTGTTTATTAAGATCATAAAAATCCTACTTAAATTTCATTTAAATTTCATGCCAAATTTCATTAATATTAATCTAGTGGATTAGCCGTGAAAATGTAACAGACGCACAATTACATTTATTATATAAACATTGAAGCATAAATACCTAAGTAGCTTTGATTCGCAACTTCGTTTGCGTAGACTGTTGTATCGTGATGGGTTGATAATAGATGGCACTTTTCAATGGCATCCTATTGCTGTAGAATTAACAGGATTTCTATAGTTTATATATTATCCAAGCTGTGGTAGCCCAGCGGTAACACCGTGCGACTATTTCGAATAGGTCACGGGTTCAAACCCGGGCAGACAACAATGAGTTTTTCTGTTAAAACTTATGTGTCTAATTGATAATTGCAATTTATCACACGCTTTTTGGTAAAGGAAAACATCGTGAGGAAACCTGCATATCTCTAGAGAATTCTGGAGATGTGTAACCTACCAATCCGCACTGGAGCAGCGTGGTAGGTCTTAGCTCCAATCCTTCTCTCCAAAAACGGAGAGAAGAGGCCTATTCTCAGCAGTGGGATATTAACAGGCCGCTACTTACTTATATATTATTCTGGTGTATAAGGAATAATTGTGCCAAATTTCATCAATATTGGTTCAACAGATTCGCTGTAAAGAGTAACAAACATACATCCATACTCGCAAACTTTTGCATTTATAATATTAGTGGTATTGTATAGAAAAACGCAAACATAATTTACCTTTGAATATAAATATTTTATGACATTGATGACTAATTGAACCGTGTGAAGGCGCCGGCTCAATTAATTTATTTCTGAATTATTTTATTGCGTTTTAAAACTTATGTTTATAAATCTCATTAAAATTTTTGCTCATCTCCAATGTAATAATTTATTGGCAAATGTCGGTGCGAAATTAATGTCTTTGTAAGATTTACCTTAGAAATATTACCGCCATAGACAATTGTAATTTAAATTTATATTTTTGTCGGCAATTAAGTAACCTAAATTTACTTATTTTATGATTCATTCAATTACATAGTATTTTATTATTAGAAAACTATACAGTTTTAATTGCAAGTTTAATGTCTTAAATTTAAAAATGACGAATAATAAAAAGAATGTAGAGTTACTAAACATTGATCCTAGACCTTAAAATATAAGTAAAAATTAAACAGAAAGCTGCGCACTAAGTAAGGGAAGTATAATTTCTATTTAAATTAATACCTTTTTATTTCCTTTTCATACTAAAATTAATATAAATTAAAGCAAAGTAGCCTTGTGGTGTCCGTCTGGGTAGAATAGACCACCCTCCTTCTTAACAGGGTTTCGCAAAAGGCGACAAAGGTAAGTTGACGTCAGACAGCCGGCCGGTCGTAAAATACCTAGCCAAATCATGTGATAACATGTTGTGCCGACCCCACTTAGAGTGGGATAAAGGCAGGAGGATGATGAGTAGAATTAATGTAAATTATGTAGAATTTTCAAAGTATGTAATTCAATATATAAAAAAACAGATCTCATTCTACGATAAATTTGCAACAAAAAAAAACATTAAAACTTAATTTGGGACCTAAAAATTTTAGCTATTTCATCCATTCTGAATTAGACAACTCATCAAAATACCTCAACAATGAAGCACCTAAGAATGCACATATATAAGTAATATCTTCCAAAATAAATGCAATTACGAAGAATTGGACCTAATTAGAAAAATATGTCAAAAATTTTAATAATCAAGCTCATAAAGAATTTGTTAGAGGAAGTCACGCGCGATATATTTAGCAAACTGACCGCAAAGCGGCTTAAAATGAGAAATGGATACCTTAAAATGAGGATTTTGTAATTTTATTTACTGTCTGCTACGCGTACAGTATTGCTGATATCACAGTAAAAATAAGAGACAATAGGTAATATACTTATTTATTTATTTATTTTTACAATATCCACAGCTCTTATTCTTTGTTAGTACCTTGTCTCTAACTGAGGTCGGCACCTGTTATAAACATGTTGTCACATGATTTGGCTAAGTATTTTACGACCGGCTGCCTGCCTGTGGTCAACTTATCTTAGTCGTATTATAAGACACTTCGGTAAGATATGAGGGCGATTATGATTATTATTTTTGACATCGAGATTTTGCATGTCACCACGAACAAATTTCTTATTAAAAACATTTGTGTTTAATGATTGTTTAAATGAAAACTTGGGACGTACAAGTAAATACAGGCGCTTTTTAAAACATTACGTCGCGATGAGGCCCGAGGGTCGGGAACATGTGAAGACTCGGGTATCTGTACGTTTAGAGTTTATCAGGATATGTGTAAATTTCATTTAAATTCAAATAATTTTTTATTCAAATTGGATTTCGCAAGCACTTTTGAATCGTCAAATTACATTGAAGCTATGACTGGGTTGGAAAGCTGCTCTTACTGAGAAGCTCTTACTGGAACTGAGAAGAAACTTGATGGTCACTCTTAACAAAAATAATTATTTTAATAATATATGATAAAAAACATACACAAATGAAAAAAAAAAATTTTTTTTCAAAAAACTAACACCAACGGTTTCATGCGCGCAGAATATATATTTTGTGTAGCCTTTTTTAAGAGCTTATCTGTTCTGTAATTCTGTTAAAGAGTTTTTTAACCTAGTGACTGTGGCTTCGCCCGCATGGATATCATTGTGTCAGAAAGTGTATCTCGCGTAAATCCCGCCCCTCAGTACTTTAACTGTAAATTATACTATTAACGTAAGTCTTCTTGACGAATTGCACTGCCTTTTAGTAAAACCCGTACAAAAATCTGTTTAGTAGATTTTGAAAAAATCGATTACATACAGACAGATAGCTTTTGGGAACGTTTTAGTTCGTGTTTTATAATAAGTATAGATTTTATTACCCGGCGAAGCTTCTGCCCTCACCCGTCCTTCCGGTGACACTATCTTAGCCATTAGGGCTAACAGCATCAGTGAATTCGAAAAATAGTTGTCACTCCGGGTCGTAAACTTTTATTGTGTATAATATTTGTCCAACAAATAAGCCTCGAAAGCCTTAGTGACAGATAGAATTCATTATATATTCCCTGAGAACAATAGTTTAACTGTTAATAAAGTAAATAAAATTTAATATTTAAATTAGTTAATGTTGTAAATATATATATTTCAGAATCTCGGAAACGGCTCCAACTATATTCCTGAAATTCAGCATGCAGAATTTTTTTATTTGGGGGGGGGGGGGGGAACAAGGGAAAATAATAGGGAAAATAAATAATTAAATAAAAGGGATAATAAAACCTAGCTAGATCGTTATTTTAGTTATTTAGGTTTTATTTTCCCTGTTTTTGGGCATTAAAAATTTACATTGAATATAGTTATTATTATATGTCTATTTTTGCCGCAAACTGTCAAGTCAGCGTAGCTAATTTGGGGATTCGTGGTCTCTAGAAATGAAAACACCTAGGATCAATCCCCATTTACCCAATTTTTTTTCTTTTTTGGAAATTTTACCGAACAAGTCTCGGTCAATCAGGTACTAATTATTTAAATAATCATGTCCTCATTTATTTTTGAGCGTCGTGGTTGTTCTCGCTCAGACCTATAATCAAGGCGGATTTCTCCAGCCATTACCGATCATAATTGCTTACCGACCTCTGTGCATTTTTAAATCATTAGCCGGTGGACAGACGACAAAATCCGAATGAATTTTTTTTTCACGTCCATTATTTTCAGATATTAGTTCCAGTAGAATGTACTTTACCACGACTTTCTCGTCAATTTAAACATTCAAACACTACAATTTAACGTCTATTTACAATTGCAAATAGGATTCACAAAACTTACTTTTTAAAGTTCCCAGGTCTAAGCGAGTGGAGCAGCGTGTCTTAACTCCAACACTTCTCTCCAGAAACAGAGGCCTATGCCCAGAAGTGGGATGGTGACAATTTTATTTTAGACACATAAGTTAATAGAAAAACTCATTGGTGCCTGCCCTCGGTTGGAACCCGTGTCCCTTTCGAAATAGTCCCACAGTCTCACCACTATGCCATAACAGCTTATAATACTAGAACTAATTAACTAAATTAGTCACTACCAGAACTAATCCCACTCTAGGTGGGGTCGGCACAACATGTTATAAACATGTTGTCACATGATTTGGCTAGGTATATTACAATCGGCCGCCGGCCTGACGTGAACTTACCTCAGACGTATTTACGATACATCGGTAAGTAAGAAGGTAGTCTATTCTACTCAGCCGGATACCACACGGCGGGACACCTTACCTTAGTCGCCATTTACGAAACCTCGATAAGAAATGAGGGTGGTCTATTTATTCTACTCAGCCGGATACGACACGGTTAAAATACTTTATAAATATTCAGATCAATTCAAAAACGAAATGACAGTCTCAAAAATTGTTCTTACAAATATAATAAAAAACTTGTATCGATACAAAGAATACGATTTGAAGTTTTATTATTATTTTATACTCCCACGTACACGTTATATAACACGATTTTAAAGGGGTCCTGGTACTTTTATTGACCCTACACACCAGTGTTTCGCAAAGTGGGGCCCACGCCCCACAGGTGGGCAATTTGATGGTTAAGGGGGGCAACTCGACACGAGTTTAAGCCTTGCGCTCTCGGCCATTTAAGTGCAATGCTAGATTTCAGTACCAAATTTAACAAAAAAAAAAGAAATTTTTCGTCCTAAAACCTATTATTTATGTTCTTTAAGTGGACAATTCAATTTTTAATATTTTAATAATATGGTGAAGGAAAACATGCATATCTCAAGATAATTCTGGGCATATGTGTAACGTACCAATCCGCATTGGGGCAGCGTGGTAGGTCTTAGCTCCAATCCTTTTCAAAAAAAAAACGGAGAGAAGAGGCCTATGCCCAGCAGTGGGATAGTAACAGGCCGTTACTACTACTTACTACTAATGCTAGATTTTGGTGCCAAATTTAACAAAAAAAGCAATTTTTCTTCCTAAAATCTATTTATGTTCTTTAAGTGGACAATTCTATTTTTAATATTAAAATTTATTCAGTGAAAAAACCGCATTGGGGCAGCGTGGTAGGTCTTAGCTCCAATCCTTCTCAAAAAAAAATGGAGAGAAGAGGCCTATGCCTAGCAGTGGGATAGTAACAGGCCGTTACTACTACTTACTACTAATGCTAGATTTTGGTGCCAAATTTAACAAAAAAAGCAATTTTTCTTCCTAAAATCTTTTTATGTTCTTTAAGTGGACAATTCAATTTTTAATATTAAAATTTATTAAGTGCAATGCTAGATTTCGGTGCAAAATTTAACAAAAAACAGCAATTTTTCTTCCTAAAATTATTATTATGTTAGTTCTTTACCACTAAAGTGGTTTTTGTGAAATTTTTACCTTATTTTTTTATTTATTTATTTTAATTAATTTTTATTTATTTATTTTATTTCATTAAATTTATGATAATAAAATTTATGTATGTTACTTAAGGGGACACAATAATTTTTAACGTGGGCCATGGACCAAAAAAGGTCGGGAAACACTGCTATACACACAGTCGTAAAACTTCCAAATAACACTGTTGCCAAGTGGTTTTTGTGCAAAGAGCGCGATTTTTTGCGAGTGCCGTCTAATAAGCGCCCTTGAAAAGACTTCAACGCTTAACTTCGTTAAGTTCACTGTTCTATCTTTGGATTAACAGATATTGCATAACTCACGATTAAGTAATCATTCATAACGAACAGCATCCGTATGTGACGTTTTAAAACTGAACCGGTTTTAATTATATTTAGATAACTCTTAGTGATTTTCACATATTGACTAGATTTGATTGGATAGATGCAAATAAATATATTTAGAAAGAAAGAAATATTGATGTATTGATGATGTCTTACTTCCATAGCGTTATGACGTATGGTATATTGCTATGGGGTAAATGCGCGAATAATGAAAAAAAAATTGTATTACTAAAAGAACCATACGTGGTATTTACAAAATAAGCCCGCGTGATTCCCTGCGAGAAAAGTTTAAGGAAAAAAGTGTTGTTACATTTGTTCACAGTTTTAAGCAATTTAAATTTTGTACATAAAAATATAAAGAATTATAAAACGATAGGTGATGTGTATAATAGACAAAGTAGGAACCGACATAAGCTTGCGGCTCTTGCTTTGCGCAAGTACGTAAATAGTTTGTGGGTCTGGGTATAAGATTCTATAATAAAATTCCGCATTCAATTTTAGCTTTGCCGTTACAGCAGTTTAAAAGCACTATTAAAAAGAGGCTGATTCAGAAAGCCTACCATACTGTTGAGGATTACTTAGAAGATAAGAATGTGTGGATATAGCTCGCTTAGACCCTGTACAAGACAGTAATGACTACATGTAAGTAGTAATAAGAATTATATTTTTAAAGAGCAACCGCCGAGTTTAAATTATCTATTAAGAAAATCTATGTAATGCTAAGTGCTATAATAAAAACGCAAATTTCTCAAATTAAAACTTTTACGGTAAAAGCTTTGCGATTTTGTCGTATAGGTTATAGGTATAGGTTCTCTCCTGAAGACGTTTCGGTTACGTGGCGAAGCGATCGTTGAGATTGTCGTAGTGTATGTGTGTAGTGCTTGTGGTGGGTAAAGGTGTCTTGTAATACGTGAGGTAACTAATTCTGCAGGTATGAGAACGGTTTTGCTTTTACGGTTTAGATTTTCTTAAGAAACGCAGATTATAGTAAAATATTCTATCATAAGTTTTGCAAATAAATATACAAAGACATGTAATTTTGTACTTCATTTTCATTAACATGTATTCTCAGGGCTTATATAAATATTTTTTTAGGAACTTAAATAATAATCATATAGCATATCATAATATATAAGCCCTATTAATTAAATTTGTTGTTAAAATCACCTACAAAAAAGTTTAAATTAAATGTAAGATATGCTTTTACAAAGCACAAGAGCTTTTACAAAAGCATATTATAAAATTGAAAATTATATGAATGAGAAAAATCCTTGGATTTGAAAATCCTTTAAGCTTCATACAAACTGCGGTTTAATAACATCAATTGCATATGTTTTAAAATATTGACCGCCGAGTTTCTTGTTGGTTCTTTTCGGTAAGAACAATATTCCAAACCAGAAGTCTACATTAAATCTAATTGAACCTTGATAACTGAAAAAGTGCTTGCAAAGCACTCGAATAAAAATTAGAAGCTGGGTGTATAAGACTAGTATCTTTTAATAAAATTACCGAGGCTTGCTCGGTTTTATAAAAAGATAAAAAATAAAAAACAATAAAAAAAGAAAGAAAAGGCTGGTGAAATCAATCTGCAATTTATTCCAGATTTTCTCATTCCTCAATTCCCCAGTTCCCAATTGAAGTATTACAACTTTACATATATATAAAAACATATTTTTTTAATTAAACCTAGTTAGATAGATTTATCGCCCCCGAAACCTTCTACATACTAATTTTCGTAAAAATCGTCGGAGACGAAATTCAGATTCTATATATTAATACAAGGTAAACTCATTTAAATATTAACGATTTTGATTTGATTTGATTATGTTTTTATTAGAATATAAATCTTATACTCGTATATTGAAGAGTATAGTGTGCCAGTGTAATAATATAATTTTAATTGTTAGGCGATGCAGCGGAAGGCGGTTGCAGCGCAGCGACGAGCGCGGGCACTCCGAAGCGCATTCCGCGGAGGCGGAAGGCCGCGGCGGCGGTCGTCGACTCGCGGCGGCGGGATCGGCCGCCCGCTGCACTTGCACCGCGGCCGCCGCCGCCTGGCCGCGCTCCGTCGCCGGCGGCGGTCGGCGCTCAGTCCGCGTCGACTCTCCGCTAGGGCCACACCGATGGTAAGACGGGCCGGGCGGGCGTCGGATGCGTCGCGCACTGTCTCAGGCGGCTGCGAGTGGCACGCGTGGCGCGCGGGCGTGCGCGCACGTGCCCCGCCGGCACACGCGGTGGCGGCGCTCGGGGCGCGCTCGTCGCGCGGCCCGTTCCCGCTGCGGCCGTATTGCGCGCAGTTCCGTGGCGGCGGGCGACCGACGCAGAGCGCCGCACGCGCCGGCATGCGACGCTAGCGGGAGCATGCGGCTGCCCTTGCTGCCGCTGCTCGTGCTGCCGCTCGTGCTCGTGCGCCCGGCAGCAGGTGAGCTACGATTATTTTTTTACATTTTCCTCAATTCACCAGTGCCAGTGAAAAAATTATCAGAACCCCAATCAATGTCCCGGTCCTTAAGCTATCAGTGATCGAAGTCCCGGTAAAGATAATTAATTAAAATTAATCGACCGCAAGCAAATGTGATAATTTCGGAGTCGCCCGACCGGTAAGGCAGCTCCCGTTCCGCAATATCGGAGCGGCGGTTTAAAAGTCCTCGTTTACGATTGATAAGCGTAGTGTTAGTATATTGTCGATGCGGTAAGTCAATTTTGTTTTTCCCCCCGAGTCTCGCTCCGGGCCCGACTGAACTGTGTAAATCAATCCAATTTACCTGATTTAAATTGTCACCAAAAAACTTGGCAAACAAACTTCAAATAGCAATGCCCGCCAACTGTTTGGATACAATTTATTTAGCTAACTGTTTGAATAAACAACGTTACGCCGGGGTCATAAAAAGATATAATTATCACCCGTATTCATTTTGAAAACCCGAACGTTTTGTTCTTGTTTTAAGTAGATAATTTACCGTCGATACTATAAAAAGAAACAGTATTGTTACCTTACGAAATAACTCTTGAACCGTTACTTCAGTTTTTTATATAAACTGGAAGCGTGCTAAATATGCATATCCAACGCTGTCAACAACCTGTGTATGTTTTACATAACTTGTAAGAGTTATTGTTTACTGTAACGTGTTGTTCATTCGAATTATTTTAAATTCAATTGGTATAATAATCTGATTCAGTTTAAATTAATCCCTTAGCCTTTATTTTTGTGACCGCATCTAGTACTTCATTTTACTTGTATGTTGACTTATCATTTTGTTAAGTTTTTTTTTTTCAATGATATAAAAATCTGCTTACAATAACAAACTTTCAAAATATTACACTCCGTTAAGTTTAACATTTTTGTATAGAAGTTCTCCTAATTTTTAAGTAATCTTTTAACAGACCTTTTAGTATGATTTTCTTTGAAGATCAATATACAAATATTCCAAAAGAATTGGATATATCATATATACAATTAAATATAAAAACAAAAGTGTCATAGCGACATTGTGAAATCGTTATAAAAGTATGGATAGAAATAGTTTTAAATAATTAATTAACAAAAATGTGTAGATACTGCCAGTCTGAATAGAATAGACCACCCTCATTTCTTACTGAGGTGTCGTAAAAAGCGACTGAGGTAAGTTGACCCGCCATGTGGAATCCGGCTGACTAGAATAGACCACCCTCATTTTATACCGAGGTATCGTAAAAGGCGACTAAGGTAAGTTGACCTGCTTGTGGTAACCGGTTAAGTAGAATAGACCACCCTCATTTCTTACCGAGGTGTCGTAAAAAGCGACTAAGGTAAGTTGACCTGCTTGTGATATCCGGTTAAGTAAAATAACCGTTAGTAGATTCTTACCGAGGTGTAAAATACGAATAAAGTAAGTTGATGTCAGGTAGGCGGGCGTTCGTAAAATATGTAGCCAATTCATGTGACAACATGTTTATAACATATTGTGCCGACCCCACTTAGAGTGGGATAAGGGCAGGAGAATGTTGTGAAAATACATCCAGTCTAATCCCATCACTGGACAAAGTCAAAGATCTTTTCTTTCTTGAAAAGAGATATTTTGTGTTGAGATTTAGTTCTGCTCCTTCTAAATGTGCCATATATCTAATCGTTCACATAAATATCATATTCGCCTGAGACTGGTAGATTTCTCACGATATTTCGCTTAATAAAATAAATTATATAAGTCGTATAAAACATATAAATCGTCAATGAGACACGTGAAAAGATCGTTCCTTAAGCTTTTGTTACTATTGTATTAAAATAACTGGTTTTAATGTTTGTAGATAATGTTAGAATCCTATTTCTTTTATAATATAAATAATGCTTGTTCTTTAACGGGTTCGATCTTACAAAAGTAATAATAAAATTATTTTGCTATAATCCGCGATGAAGTAAAATAGAAACTATATATAATTCAAAATGTAGAGTGGACAATCCGTTTTCATACCTGATACATGCAGAATTCGTAAAAACACATGCACAATGTCGACTTGCCGTGTGGTATCCGGTTGAGTAGAATAGACCACCCTCTTTCCTACCGAGGTGTCGTAAAATAAGACTAAGGTAAGTTAACGTCTGGCAGGCGGCCGGTAATAAAATACCTAGCCAAATCCTTTAACGACATATTTATAACATGTGCCGTCCACACTTAGAGTGGGATAAGGGCAGGAGAAAGATAGTTCTGTTATGAAGAATACTGCTGAAACCTTATAAGCCTTATTTTTTTTTTTATAAAACTTTATTGCACATTCCAACAATAAAATAGAAAAAAAGAAACAAAATAGGGATATCAAACATTTAAGGCGTGCATAGGCGGCCTTATTGCTATAAGCAATCTCTTACAGTTAGCCTTAGTTCACATTCATTACGATTTCATGCATCACAAGAGTCTAAATTCGATTCCTGGTTAAGTGTTTTTCACAAATTATCAATGTAATTAGATTGCTCTATGATCATAATCCGTGTTGGTAATTGCTAACAAAAGATGTACTGTTTGATAGCGTCGAAATTTTAGGTATTTTAATCCGCGACAAAAGTAAAATTTATAATGCTGGGGCTACATTAGCGGACGATTCGTGTCGCGTTGGCGCACAAAACATCGCGTATCGCGCACACCCGATGTTCTTGTCTACATTAGGCGGGTAAAGGTTCGGAAAACGGCCTACGGCGAATATTCGTCCAGTTTTGTGCCTCCGAAAAGACTAGTGTCCTTGCATTTTATCATCATCTTCATGCCCTTATCCCACTCTGAGTGGTGTCGGTACAACATGTTATAAACATGTTGTCTACGTATTGGCTACGTATTTTACGACTGGCAGCCTGTCTGACATCAACTTACCTTAGCCGTATTTTACGACACCTCGGTAAGAAAGAGCTCGGTAAGTAAGTGGTCTATTCTACTTAACCGAATACCACACAGTTTGCCGACTTGCCTTAGTCGCCTTTTACGACACCTCGGTAAGAAATGAGGGATGTTTATTCTACTTAGCGGGATACCATACGGTGCGTCAACTTACCTTAGTCGCCTTTTACGACACCTCGGTAAGAAATGAGGGTGGTACTATTCTATTCAGCCGTATACCACATGTCTTTGCATAATATGTCAGTAAATTATCATTTATTACACTTTTACGAACATCAGTTACGAAATAATATGAAAATAAGACGATAGAGTCATTTGTATCGTCTCATTTTCATACTACTATTCACAGAAACCGTTCGTCAAAGTCTGAACTAAATAACACTGAAATAACGTAGATGTGGCCACTCAAACGAATATCGTACCAAATCCCTTTGATGCGCGCCAGGTTACCGTGTCTCGATGCTATATCGTCTGCGCCTGAATACACCGTGTTGTAACGATGTACTCGGCCACATGCATTGCCGTAGCCCGAATGTTCGCCGTAGGCCGCTAATGTAACCCCAGTATAAGAGTGGAATTTATTTTATATTTATATTTTATTTTATAGCGCCTGTTGGCGCAGTGGGTAGTGACCATGCCTTCAGCTCCCCTAGTCGCGGGTTCGATTCCCGCCGAGGGCCAACATTTTCTATAAATGAATTTGTTAGTCTTTGAGCCTTGTTATATTTGTATTTAAGTATGTATTTAAAAATATATAAGTATATATTCACCAGGCTATCTACCATAACACAAGTATTAAGTTACTCTGGGGACGGACGACCGTGTGTGTAAGTGTCCCATATATAAAAAAAAAATTATAACTCGCTGTTCTTATAGCTTCGCCCGCTTGGAAATCAGTGTCTCGAAAAGTTTTTCCCACTTAAATAACGTAATATTTTAATTGAATTAAAAAAAGTAGATATTCTGAGTTAACCATAAGAGATAGAGACATGCTGTCGCGGACTTTTTTATAATATTTTTAAAGATCTACAATTCTCTAGTACATCATTTTAGTATATCTCTGTTGGTTTACACGGCGCACGTGACTAAAGCTCGGAGCACCTAACCCTGCCTAAATTCGTAATGTACTATTAACCTTAACCTTCCAGAAGAATTATACGTCTGTAAAAACTGTACTAAAATCTTATTAGTAGACTTTTGAGAAAATCGATCATTTACAGACAGACAGATTTTAGGGACTTTGTTTTATAATGAGTATAGATAAATAAAACATTACTGAATTATACAGAAAGAGAAAAATGTTCAATGTATTTCAAAAGAGCTCTTGAATGCATCATAATGCAATGTAGAGGTCAATGAAGTTACCCATTCAATGCACCCATAATGCACCACAGTATGGTAATATGAAAACGAATAGTAATAACGTATTTATTATGATTTTTTAAATGTAGCAATCGTGTAAAACTTTAAAGAAGAACTGGCGTAGATTAGGAAAACTAATTCCAATTTGTTTCTTACATAAAAGTAAAGTAAAGTAACGGTCTATTACTATTCTATTGCGGGGAATAAACCTTCTCTTACTTTTAAAAGAGAAGGGTTGGGGCTAAGACCTACTATGCTATCATGAAATCACGTATTAGGATATGTACTTGCTTCTTTTGCTTATTTTCACAGCATTATGTCATATGGAATAATGCTGTGGGGCAAAGCGGCCGATACAGAAAAGATTTTTGTTGCTCAACGAGAGGCTATCTATAATATAAAACAACGTGAGTCCCTTTGCGAAGAGTTAAAAGAAATAGACATTTTTACTGTAGCATCACAATATATATAGTAATATTCTATTCGTACGGAAAAATATCCATGTATAAGACGAAATTTGACGTATATCATAGACATACGAGAGGTCACAAAAAGCTTGTTATACCTGTGTCACGACTCAGCAGAGTTAGCAACCCATCAATGGTGTCGGTATTCGCTTCTATAATAAAATTCCGCAATCCATACTAGACTAGTCTACAGAAAGGTTTTAATTAAATGTAAGTGATATGCTATACGTAAGGCATATTATAAAATTGAAGATTATTGGGATGACAAAAAAGCCTGGATTTGAAAATCCTTTCAGTTTCGTACAAGAGTGCGGTTTAATAATGTACAATTTAAAATGTATAAAATATTGACAGCTGAGTTTCTTTCTGGTTCTTCTCGGTAAGGACTAAAAGGTAATAAAAATAATATTTAACAGTTTAAATTTTTTATTGTTAATTATTATAAAGAATCAAATCAAATTAATCTTTAGTCAAATAAGCTCTTTCAAGCACTTTTGAATCGTCAATCAATATGATTAATGAAGCTTCAACTGGTTCGGAATGTTGCTCTTACAGAGAAAAAACAAAAAAAAAATTCGGCGGTCTTTTAAATATTTTCAATTTTACATTATTAAACCACAGTCTTGTATGAAGCTGAAAGAATTTTCAAATCCAGGCTTTTTTATCATCCAAATAATCTTCAATTTTGTAATATGCTTTACTTATAAGTACATCTCTTATACTTAATTTAAACATTTCTGTAGACTGGTCTAGCAGTTTAGATTGGTTTTAGCAAATAGGCCGATATACTATATCGATATGCGATAATTTACGTTTAACCCAAGATTTATTTCTCCGCCGACAATACTTCAAACGCCGCACTAGCTCGCTTGCCCAATTCTTACACCAATTACTATCGGTGTTTTAAATAATTTACCCGTAAATAAGGGCGCGGCGGATGTCGGGTAAATTAGAGGCGGTTACACCTTGATGTACGCATTCCTTTTAAATTATCTACGAACAGTACTCCAAGCATCAATTATAGCATATTTGAGTCGTTAATTCTTTGAATTACTGTATTATCGCCTTAATACATTCTCACGACAATCTTTTAGCGCTTACATTTCGGCTAAAAGCATTCCACTAAGGGGCGGGATGTTTTAAATTAGACAATGTTTGGCAATATACTCGTAATTCAAGGTGTAGACTGGAGAACAGATTTTAGACATTTTAGAATTAGGCGTTACTTTGCGGAGATCCATAATACAAAAGTAATAATATTTTCCTGTAATCTGCGATTATGTAAATAGAAAATATATATAATGCTAAATGTAGAGCGGATTATCCTTTTTTATACCTAATACCACCACTGCACAAAACTCCACCACTCCAAACAAAATCGCTTTGCGATTGTGTAGTGGAGTCTATCTCCTGATGATGCTTCTGTTGCGGAGCGAAACGATTGTTGACTTTGCGATAGTGAACGTGTGTAATGCTTGTGTATTGTGATGGCGGTGATAGAGATATGAGGGTGGTAGGATGGGGTAGCCCACTGCTGGGCATAGGCCTTCTCCCCCTTTTTTTGGAGCGAAGGTTGGAGATTAAACTCACCACGCTGCTCCATACGGATTGGTAGGTTACACATATCCCCAAAATTCTCTAGGAATATGCAGGTTTCCTGACGATAATTTTATTGACAGAAAAGCATGCAAATTATCAATAATTGCGTAATTGCTATTATCAATTAGATACAAGTTATTTTAACAGGTTTTATAGGTAATAAGGTAATTTATAGTTACCTGCCCGGGAATTGAACCTGTGACCCTCTCGAAATACTTACCCGGTCTCACTGGGTTATCAGAGCTTATAGAGACCAAATCCATTATAGCATGTACAGTGCAAATTTTCTCCTATTAAAATGCTATTTTTATTAATATTCATATTCATTTCTTAGTATGACTTTTTAAGCAATTATTATTTTTATTGCAATACTAGTGGCCCGCTCCGGCTTCGCACGGGTATAAACTATATAGCCTATGTCGCTCAGTGAAAAAAATGATTTAAATCTATCCAGTAGTTTTGATTTATTCATTACTGCCCGTGACCTGCACGCGTTAAATTTGGAGTAAAACAATTCCCCTTTCCCTATACCATGAAGATTCCCTGCTATCTTTGGAATATCTAAATTCAAAAAATATACTTAACCAAAGACAAAATTACGTTTAGCTGTCATTTATGTTTTGTTATTCCTCTGTTATTCGCGTTTTGTTATTCCATGTCATAGTCGTTTTTGTTATACCACGATTTATAGTGACTTGACGGAAATCTGGTCGAATGGGATAAAAAGTATCCTATGTCCGTCTTCTGGTTCTAAGCAACCTCTCCACCAATTTTCAGCCGAATTGGTTCATCCGTTCTTGAGTTATAAATAGTGTAACTAAGACCAACTTTCTTTTATATATATAGATATTAAAGATACGATTTTTGGTCAGGTTTGACTTATGGAAACCTTTGATCTAATAGTTGCTATAATTATAATAGAATTTTTCAGAACTAACTAAAAACAACGCTTAATACGCCTATAAATCATATTAATTGTTATATGTATCTATAAAATATCGTCGTTGTATCTAATGGATAAATCAATAAATATACGTCAATCGATTTCGTCAAACATAAGTCTAAAAGCCAACACATGCAATTTACATCGGCATTAATATACTAAGTAGTTATAAACACATTAATATGTTCTAATGTTTATTATTATACGACTATTACTCGCATAGTGTATCAAATGCATCTATCTAGGTATTTCTGCTGCAAGAAAATGAGTAATAAAAAATGGCCGGAAACGCTCGTCGCATAGTGCCTCGTGCGATCATTAGGGGCTCATTATAACGACTATTACTGCAAATTGCAGTTTGCATTAAAAAAATCGTTTCAATTCTCATTTATAATATACCTACTAGCTATATAAAGCTTTAACTATTATTAAGAAGCTTACGATATCATTTTTATTAAAGTAAAGTAAAAGTAACGGTCCGTTACTTTCCCACTGGGCATAAGCCTCCTCTCTCCGTTTTATGAGATAAGAATAGGAGCTAAGTCCTAACATGCAGATATGCAGGTTTTCTCACGATGTTTTCCTTCACGGAAAAGCGTGTAATAAATTGCAATTATCAATTAGACACAAGTCGGTGACTGCCTGTGTTTTTTTATTAAGAAACCTACGATATAATTTTTATTTAAGTAAAGTAAATGTAAAGTAACGGCCTGTTACTGTTTGTAACTTGCGCACTAATGAGTTTTTCTATTCAAACTTATGTATCTAATTGATAATTTATCACACGCTTTTCGGTGAAGGAAAACATCTCAAAGAAACCCTACATATCTACGTGGTAGGCCTTAGCTCCTATTCTTATCTCCAAAAAACGGAGAAAGGAGGCCTAAGCTCAGCAGTGGAATGGTAACAAGCTTTTTAAACGACCGTTACTTTTTTTTGTAACAAAAGTCAAGCCGTTAAACCCATGCAACAACAATATAATTTAAATTTCGAAATAAATACCGTGTGGTAATTCCTTAGGAGTATAGATTCTATAACCACCTTTCCGGCCTCACAGGAGGCACCCTTAGCACCACGTTCCTCGACGCTAGTAGAGCTTCTGCGCTCTACTCTCCGCATTTCGCAACCTCGACGATGCTTCTGCGCTCGCCCGTTCCGCCCGGTGACGCTGTAAAAGCCGTTAGGACTAACAGCATACAGTCAATTCGAAAAAAAAATAACCACCTTTCCAACTTACCGCATTCCACCTTCGAATCCTCACGTATCTTAAACCGAGATAATGGTGAAGAGTACTAGATATATGAGTCATAGATAAACATAATATATAGCGTCATACATAAACAACATTGATATAGTTAAAAGCCAATAATAAAATATAAACTTAGAAACAAGCGTACCGGTAGTCGAGTGATGATAGCTTGAAACGGACCGCGGACTAAATCGCACCTGCGGGCTAGTGGCGTTTATTCTATAGATTTATCGATATCGATGTGTGAAATGTATAACAAGGCATGTCTAAACAATTTATAGAATTAGGAGTTTATTTGCGGAGGTCCATAATACAAAAGTAATGAAAATATTATTAATCCGCATTAATTTTCTTAGTTTTATTTTTATCTATTTATTTTTATCGCGGATTATAGAAAAATAATATTTTCATTACTTTTGCATGTCTAGACTTTTATTCCATATATTTTTTTCAGTTAAAAATTTGTTAAGAGTTGTTTCACAACTCCTACTGACTCAAAATTTACATAATGATAAAAAGTAGCTTTTTAATAAAATTTTAGCTACATTTTGAGACGAATTGTCTTTTTAAGAGATCTTGAACAATTTCACCTGTTCTCTACTTATTATAACACCCATATCTTATCTTCTAAAAAATCAGGATCGCGATGTCTTATTGTACCTAATATTTTCGGGTCACATTATAAATTGGTTATTTCATAAGAGAAATTGTTAATGTTGAATGTTAAACGATTTAAACGTTTGACGTTCTTGGTGGTCTGAATCCGATATACGAAATCTACTTAAGTATTCAACTCGGCATATCGTCGATTTTTGTTTAGCTAAGATTTATCTTAATGACATTCTCGCTTTAGTAACTAAAACGATCAAACTTTAATGAAGCAAACTGTAATGAACACAACCAACCGAGTGTTTGATATGTTTAATTTTTTTTACATAATATTGATTTTTCTGGAACACAACATTGTTCAAGCGTGTAGTCAAGTGATTCTTGATGTATATCATAAGACTTGAAACATATTTTGCTTATAATATATGATTAGCAAGGTGTTAATTGATATAAGTGAATATTGTTTTAATAATCGAATTTAATGTTTACATGTAATTTCATATTTCATGTACTGAATATTGAATTTAAAATTCATGAAAATTATATAGTGGCATTGACATTTCAATTTGCTCTCGCGTGTATTTTGAGATTTTTTATATACTACTTCAATAAGTTGTTTAATGTTCTACAATATGCATATTACGTCGCCGCTAACGGGTTTATTGCTTTGGAATGAACGCAGCCGTCTGCATGCCAAACGGCAATTCCTGGTGATCGCCCCTTTGAATTATGCGCACGGGCACGCTTACGCGTCTGCATTCAATCGCCTCCCGAGATTTATGTATGGCCCACCCGTTCAACACATACAAATGATTCCCTGAATTTCCATCGTAGACACTTCAAGTTCGGAATATTGACTGACTGATGACTGTTACCTGACAAATAACTTCATGGTTTTGCAGTTGCTTTAAATTATATCGATATGCTTGTTTACGATGCTGTCACAACTCTACCCGGCATATTGTGGGACAGAGCGAGTATAAATCGGTTTGGTAGAACGATTTTTATTTTGCGCATAAGTAACAATAATGTTTAAATTATATTTTTGGAAGTGTCCTGCAAATTTTATTATGTATTTTTTTTGTTAGTTAGCCCATATGATCGAATATTTAACAAATAAACATAATATAAGATATATACAAAAGCAATATTGAAAAATGGCGTATTTATCATTTTAAAACTTATGAATTTTTTTATTCATATATCTGGAGTCATATAAATAGGTAAATGTGATTCCAAATAATCTTCTAAATTTTATTCCCGTAATAACTAAACCTCGAATAAGTATGCCTGCTAACAGTGCTGAAAGAGTCTTTCGCGCCTATAACGCTACAGTTCAAAACTATCAATCATTTAGGTCAGCTGGAACAAATGACTAATAACTGATTTTAATAGGTTGCTTCCAGCCCAAGGTATCAATATCCATTGCATGTCGTCTACCTTTTACCAGGCATAAATTGGTTAAATATTTAAACAAGTAAACAATAATTCGCAAATTTATTAATGTCTTCATGACACGCTCATGAAAAAGCGACTTCATTTCTAATTTCCTGACAGATAAGAAATTGTCTGACAAATATTTCTCACATTTCCCAAATGCACATTTTGATACATCACGTCCGCCAGTTCTGAAGAATTTTTTGGCAAATCCTCAGGAATTTTGCACGCTCCTATGTCATTTCTTGAACATAATATAATGAGTATAATTCCTATTATTCTAGATTCTATTTCAATACTTGTTTATTACCTATCATGAGGGAGCAACGATCTGTAAAATTTTCAATGGATATTTTTTAAGTTGATTTTTGTATAGATCAGAATGCTCGGAAATGAAAACTATTTATGAAAGAAGAGTGCATGCAAATGAGATGAGAATGTAAACCTTACCATTCTACCAGTCTTGTTCAGGTGGATGTACAGGGTGTGAAGACTAGACTGGAGAAAATACGAAATGAGTATATAATGGGAAGACAAAAACAGCAAAGATGTACTATCGACACCTAAATCTGTAAATGAAGTCCGTAAATCACACTTGTATGCCAAAATTAATACTTCTTGACAAATAAGGCGTTGATGTACATTAAACGAGTTCCAGGTATGTAATTTATACAAAAAAGACGTAAATTCTAATAAGATTTGTCATGTTTAGTCGAAAATCAGATAAGGCCAAACTTTTTGAAAAGTTTACAAAGTTATCGTTTTTCATTCAAACTTTAATGCTTTATTAACAGTTATATCAACTGTAACAAGTTATATCTGTCTTAAATTACTTAGATAGGACTATACAAATCATGCCCACGTGGAAAGTTTCCAAGATTGCTGGCAGCGTTTCTGCGCTGAATCGCTAAGCTGATTCTTTGTGCGAAAAAGGAGCCAGCCCTCTTGTCACCTGAAAAGGCAATTAACCGTAGTGTTAAAACGGATAAAAAAAATGTGGACTTTGACTCCATTGCCCTCGGGTCTCAAGTGCAAACGGCACAAATATATGAAACTCGATGAGAGATGCACACTTCAGCCGTTTGCCGGATTCGACCATTACCGCCGCAGCTCCAGATCTTGACGCTGTTTCCCTGATATGGGACGAGGCTTACGTATCAACGCATGTTGCGTCCCCCATTAGGGCCCGTCCCCGTTCCAAGGAACCAGCGTCAATCTCTTGTCATCATCCTGACATATCCCCGAAGGCTAGAAAAAAGCAGGAATGTTCAAACTTTATGAAGTTTGTATATGTACAATATGTTAGCTTGGTAGATCCTTGCCTACATTTAGTAACTTGTGTTAATAGGGTGTGCTAAAATTTTATTACTTATCTCAATTAAAATAAACATTCATATTTAACTCACCATAAAAAATTATACTTTTATATCTTCTTCTCTACCTTCTTTCTTATTTCTAGAGAGTTCCTAGAATATATGTAACCTATCAATCCGCATTGGAGCGTCATGATGTATCTAAGCATCGACCTTGGAACCAAAAGAAGAAAGGAGGTCTTTGCCTATAATTTACCGCTATTTTACCTTCTCTATTCCTTGGCAAATCCATTCAATATTAACTAGGAACGGCTATTTTCGATCTTTGTAAATTATTATATAGATCCGATACATTTAAATTGAGATATTCGTGATTAAATGAAAGACTACCAAGTCGACAACAAAGTTTATTAGGGTCGTGGAATTCTGATTGCCATATCTAGGCAAAAGCCAGATACCCTTCTTATCCGTCTCTGTTCAGAAGTGGGATTTTGGAGTCTTGAGTCCGGGTCCGACGTCTTTGGGTCCGTTCATAGTCTCTCCGAACGCACCGCCTACTTCGCTGTGTGGCAAAGCCACGGCAGTACCTACCACGCATCTACCCTTTTACGGAAGCATTGCATAGACGAATAGTACAATTCCACCACCCTAATAAATTTTGTGGCCGACTTGGTAGTCTTTCATTTACTCACCAACGTCACAAAATTTAAATTCACACAACAAATCTATTCAAATTTTGTCGAAGCTGTAAAACATTCGCCCGAGCCCTAATTTAAAGTTTCCCTAATCTCGGATAATATAATCCGCAGACAGATTTATTTCAATAATCAAATCGGCTAGACGGCGAGTTAGCATTATGTAAAATATAGTTCCAGACACCTGCTTGAATATGTCCTTCAATGTCCCAGAACCGAAACTGGGTCGCTCGGAGGCTGCCAGACAATCACAATTTTAAATTAGGTACCAACTTTAGAGGGAACGTTTAATGCATCTCGTTTCAATCTGTGCCATTGTTGGCAACACTTGGGATTGTATTTTCCCGCGTCCCAGTGACTTATTTGTAAAATTTTCAACTGCTTTTGATTTGAGATTTGAGTTTATTTTGATACACTTATTTCGGATATTCTTCTCTTAATTAAGCAATTGTGATTTTAGTAATTGAATATTTTGATATCCTAGCTTTTACCTAGGCACCAATTCATTGTCTATAATTATGTACCTGCCTTATATTTGATTTTGCTAGACCTAAAAAGTGATAGATGGATTGTGTGGAGTAATCTAAAGCCGTAATCCGGTAGAGTAGAATAGATCACTTTCTTACCGAGGTGTCGTAAAATACGACTAAGGTAAGTTGACGTCAGGAATGCGGCCGGTCGTAAAATACTTAGCCAAATCATGTAACAACATGTTTATAACATGTTGTGCCGAACCCAATTAGAGTGGAATAAAGGCAGAAGGTTTTGATAGTGTAAAATACGATAGGCATATATAAAGTGTAAGGTTGAAAAAGAAGAAGATATATGCTTATAAAATATTTTCTTTAAAAAAAATTGTTAATAAATAAATATAAATCGGTCAATTCCACAAAAGTCGTCCGTCTCTATAAGTAACTGAATAATTGTGTATATAGATATGTGGTAAATTTTTTATCCGTATAATTTAAAATAAATACTTCTAATTAATTCTAATTAAAACGCCCGTCGTTGCAGGACAGATGTTCAGCTCCTATTCTGGACTATTCCACCCATTTTACTATGTTAAGACACGCGTTTCACTGCTGTCCCGACAGTGTTACCTAATTTAACCCACCCGTTGCTTTCACAAACCTGATAATATCCCTGAAGGGGATAAATATATACAAAATTAAGTAAAAACTTAAATTAACACAGCATAATGAAAAATCAGGTATTAACATAGTAACAATCTCTAAAAATACATATTTTGAGTTTAATAGTTAATTAGAATTGTTTATACATTTCTGTATAACTAGATTGTTCCAATATACCGGATTTCGTGTTTATATTTTTTTTCTCGCGCTAATCTATTTTATTATATCTTTATACTTTGCCTTTCGCTACATTCGAATCTTTTTCTGAAATGTTTATGATAAGTTCTGTTTTACGACATACTTAACAGGTTTTATCTTGCCTATATATTTTTTATGAATATTTAGATGTCCGTTTATCCAAAGTAGTAATTTTCATAAATTTGTTTCTCGGATATAACATTTTGCGTAGTATTGACAGTAGATTATAAAAGGCAAAGAAGGTTTATTTTTTTTTCTTCTTTAACTATTTATTTATTAAATATTATAGAAGCATATCTGTCGTGAATCAATTAAGATGGATATGGTTTAAAAATTTCGTCTTTTATATTGTGTAATTCCCAAAATTTACATTTTGAGGTCTTAAAATAGATAGGTAAATATTCTATTATTAAAAATTCGACGTTGAAAAAATTTAATTTGATTTTTTTTAATATTTATTTTTAAAATTAAAACAAAATAATTTAAATAATTAGAAAATTGTTATAATACATATAAAGCTTGCCAAAACGAGAGGACAACTACTTGTATACGATTATATATATTATTCTAATTAGGCTTTTTTTTTTTATTAGGTTTACCAGCAGTTAATATAATGTTCCATTCTTATAATAATACATACTAAATTATTGCTAATTACTTAACTATATTAAAGGTACGTAACATGCAATGAACCTTGATGAATTGTTGACTGATTTTTTCTTAAATGTAACAAAACAATCACCCAAAATGTCTACTTTCCTACTATACTCCTTTATTAGGCGAACTACACGGATATGTTCTAGGGACATGAAAACTAGAACATTTTAAAAGATACGGACAGTCGATTTTATTACGCATAATTTTTGCATGCAAACGCTGAAATGTACTGAAATATTTATTTTATTAGGCCATCTATCATCTGTAAATCCATTACAATTATATTATATACTCGCAATACTGTAATAATAGAATCTAATTTAACACGGGAGGTGGATAAAGCGTACCAAACAGTTTTTGTATGTAAAATTCAACATTCGCTGAGTAATGTAGCTTATTAAATACCAGTTTTATGAATCAAATTTCTAAATCCTGCTGTATATCCGTGTAAGATTTGTTTATGATGAGAGGCATGACTGTGTTACCAGAAGATAGGTGACGTAAAAGTAAATTAACGGTCTCTTACTCCATTTTTAGAGAATTCTGGAGAGACATGTAACCTACCTTAGCCCACCAACCAAGAGCAACTGCCGAGTTTCTTGCTGGCTTTTCTCGGTAGGAACAGCTTTCCGAAATAGCAGTAGAGCTCACGATTCAAAAGCACTAGTTTACAATAATTTTCAGAAAAAGATATTACTTTGCGGTAACCAGATCCATCATACAAAAATAATAATAAAATTACTGGATTAATTAATTAATTAATGGATTATACAGATCATCGCGGATTATATTATTTTATTACTACTTGTTTACAAGTTTACTTGAATAAATAATTACTTAAATTTAAATTATAGTGCGCGGCATATATATACATACATATTATAAAACAAAGTCCCATAAAAGTCTGTATGTGATAAATTTTCTCAAAATCTACTGAACGGATTTTCGTACGGTTTTTCCAAAAATATTGCAAATCTTGAAATTTGCTTGGTTGAAATTGTACATTGCATTAGAAATTCCGTGCGGATGAGATGTAGGCTGTCTGTTTTTAGCACTATTAGTTTATACTACAGCATCTTCATCTTCCTGCCCTTATCCTATTCTAAGTGGGGTCGGCACAACATGTTATAAACATGCTGTCACATGATTTGGCTGCATTTTTACGACCGGCCGCTTGCCTGACGTCAACACGACACCTCGGTAAGAAAGAGGGTGGTCTATTCTACTAAACCGGATACCACACGGTGGGCCAACTTACCTTAGTCGCCTTTTACGACACCTTGGTAAGAAATGAGACTGGTCTATTCTACTCAGCCGGATACCACACGGCGGGTCAACTTACCTTAGTCGCCTTTCACGACACTTCGGTAAGAAATGAGGGTGGTACTATTCTATTCAGCCGGATACCACATAGTTTATACTACAGCATTATTCGTTAATATTTCTACGTTTTTCCACTCTGAAATTCGCTCCGCTCCAATATACAGGCAGCTTTTCGCGGGAAAAACTTTATAACACACTGATATCTACGCGGGCGAACGTGCGTGCATAGCATATATATATATATAATATTTTTGATGTTGTCGCCATTGACTTCCGCTTTGAATTTTATGGCAACACAGTCATGAAACAAGAGAATCGCGCCTTTTTCTTATTAAAATAGTGTGTAATTAGTGTCATGTGACACTCCCAAAAGCCATAAACCCAAAAATTGAATTGAATTGAATTAAAATGGTGGCAACACTGTGCCGTGTTGTTTCCGATAAAGTCTTCTTATTGATAAAACGTATGAGGGACATTCAGTTTGTTCGTCATTCAAGAGAAGTGCATCTCGGAACGGGAAATGTGTTTTTCCCATTATATCGTGTTGTTGTATATAGTGTGCGTTCACATTGATATTCTTCGCTCAAAAATAAAGTAATTTGTTGATAGTTTAGTATCATAACACGGCGCGTATAATTAACTAAGCGTTTGTAGAGGTTATTCTGGGCCCATTCATGATGCTACTAATATCAGGGTTGACACAAACTATGGATGCTATTTGCGTCGCCGCGCAGAATTCAGATCGGTGACTCGTTGTTTGTTGCATATTTATGCTGTTTGTGCGATATTCTATTTTTATACAAAACAAAATTAAAATGCACTTTCTTGTTATTTATCGTTAGCAAAAATGATACTTTTGCTCTAGTTTCAAAGCCAGAAAGGTTTAAAGTGCATATTTTCTACTGAAATTTAACTCAAGATAGTACTATTGAATCATCATTCTCCTACCCTTATTCCACTCTAAGTGAGTTCGGCAATACATGTTTTAAACATGTCGTTACAAGATTTGGCTAGGCATTTTACGACTGGCCACCTGCCTGATGTCAACTTAACTCATTCGCCTTTGACGACACCTCGATAATAAATGCGGGTGGTTTATTCTACTCAACCAGATACCACTTTTCTGAAGAAGTTTATTATATTATATTTAGAAATATTTTTTTAAAAATAAAAAATACATTAAATACATACTTAAATAAATATTATACAACAAGACTAGAAGAACAAATTTTTTATAGAAATTTTTGGCACTCGGCATGAATCGAGCCTGCGACCCATGGATCTGAAGGCAGCTAATGGGCCAGTAGTCAGCGTGGCAAAATAATTTTCTTTTATGTATAGCACTTATAAAAGTCAGTAAATCGTTTGTTGGTCTGGGTATAAGATTCTATAATAAAAATTCGCAATCAATTTTAGCTTTGCCATTACAGCAGTTTTAAAACACTGTTAAAAAGAGGCTGATTCAGAAAGCCTACTATACTTTTGAGGATAGCTTAGAAGATAAGAATATGTGGGTATAGCTCGCTTAGACCCTGTACAAGACAGTAATGACTAAATGTAACTATTAATAAGAATTATATTTTTAAAATAGCAACCGCCGAGTTTCTTGCTGGCTCTTCGCGGTAGGAACAGCTTTCCGAACCAGCAGTAGAGTTGACGAATCATAAGCACTTGTTTACAAGTTTATTTGAATAAAGAATATTTTGAATATGAATTTTTGAATTCGAATAATTAGCTAGACGGCTTTTGTAGCGGTTATTCTGGGGCCATTAATGACACACAAATATCAGGGGTGACACAAAATAACTGTAAAGTTATTTGTGGAATCACGTGAACGCGGACAGTCACGCGTTATTTATTGAACTGGTATGTTTGGAATTTGTTACGCTAAAGTATTGTAACGAAAATATACGCCAGAACACCATTGCACTTTTTGATATTATATTTATAGCTATTTCAAATATAAGTTTAGAATATTGATTGATTTATTTAAAAAGGTATCAACAATATAAACATCATACATAGCTACCAATACATAATATACAATGCTTATTAAATTAAGTGCTATCTATATTAATTGAAGATGGCAACAGCATGCGCAGATTGACAACTATCAAGAACTATCTTTATATTTAAATGAGTTAATCTTGTATATATATATATTTTCCGAATCTCGGAAACGGCTCCAACGGTTTTCCTGAAATTCAACATGTAGGAGGTTTTGTGGGAGAAAAATTAATCTAGCTAGGTTTTATGTAAAAAAAAATTATTTTATCCCTGTTTTTGAGCATTAAAAAACACTTACATTTATATTGAATTGAATTTTTGCCGTTAACTGTCAAGACGACGTGGCTTATTCGGGTAACGGGCAGACTCGAGAAATGTGAATGCCAAGGATCGATCCCCAACTAAATAATTGTTTTTTTAAAGTTCTTTTTTTTTGTAAAAAATTACCGAGCGAAGCTCGGTCACCCAGATATTATAGATAAAATGACAATGAACATAAACAACAAACGTAATAAATTTGAAAAAATTCCCGACAGGAGCCAACATTTTCTTTAAATCAATTTGTTGGTCTTCGAGTCTAGGTGTATATTTATATTTAAGTATGTATTTAAAATTATATAAGTATATATTCACCAGTTGTCTGTCTACCATAACACAATAATTAAGTTATTTACTTTGGAGACGGACAACTGTGTGTGTAAGTGTCCCATATATTTATTTGTCTAAATATACAAAATATATAATACTTCTACTATATAATATAAATAATATAGTAAAGCTACTAATACAAATTTCTTGAGAAGCTAAATTACTATAACAAAATACTATAATAATGAAATAGCTTTATATTTGAGAATATATTAACACATTTTTTTACCCAAATTTACCACGGAACAATATATCTCATTCGTTAGCTGTAATAGCACAAAAAATTATATTAGATGATCAAACTACAATTTTTTTATCAATTAAAGAGGAATGTATAAAAAAACTACAATCAGTCTGGTTGCTAGGTTAATTAAAATAGTTTTTGTAACAAAAAAATGTGTTAAGATCCGCATCCACTTAACAATTTATGGCGCCAAAACTAAAGGAAATGGCGCCGTGAAGCGTCGGTCGGCCAAAGTATTACGGAGTTTTTCCTTGTATTTTTAATTATTACATAGTTTTTTTTGTTGAAGTAGGTATCGTATGTATTTATGTCATCCTCCTGCCCTTATCCCACTCTAAGTGGGGTCGGCACAACATGTTATAAACATGCTGTCACATGATTTGGCTGCGTATTTTACGACCGGCCGCCTGCCTGACGTCAACTTACCATAGTCGTATTTTACAACACCTCGGTAAGAATGAGGGTGGTCTATTCTACTCAGCCGGTTACCACACGGCGGGTTGACTTACCTTAGTCGCCTTTTACGACACCTCGGTAAGATATGAGGGTGGTACTATTCTATTCAGCCGGATATCTTACGGCGTATCGTATTTATTTATGTATAATCGCGAATAGTTATTTAATTTTATGATAAAATATAACACATCCTTTCCTACTTTTGTACTATAAAAAAATCATTGAATAACATAGATTAAATAAAGCTTTTTGGAACATCATAGATTAATTTATAAAATTAGGCGTTACTTTGACATCTATAATATAAAGTAATGAAAACATTATATTGCTGTAATCTTTTAACGCGTATAATAATAAGAAAATTAAATTTTCTATTAAATTAGATTTTAACTAGAAACGTTTAGGAACATGCAAGAATTACCGCAAAATAGGGAAATATGTTGGAAAGTTTTCATCGTAAGTTCGCAAAATTGAGCAAATTCTTCTCGTTAAAATTATTTTTCTGCTAAAACTTATGTGCCGTATTGATATTTGTAATTTATTACACGCTTTTCGGTGTAGGAAAACAACCTGAAGAAACCTGCATAAAATAACGGTCAGCTACTACTGTCTGTCTGTATGTGATCGATTTATTCAAAATCTAGAAATCTCCTGGTTAGAACCCGTGACCTCATCGAAAGAGTCGCACGGTGTCACCACTGGGCTATCATACCTTATACCTGAATATCTAGATAATTCTGTGTAATCTACCAATCGGTATTGGAGCAGCGTGGTGGGTCTAAGACCCGACTCCTCTCGAAATTATCGGCTGTTAGGTTATCTATATTCGCCTCCTTTTTATAGCTATTTATTATAATATATATATATATATTATAATATATAAATTGCTGTAAGTGTAATGGCAAGACGAAAAATATTTTTATAGAATCGTATACCACAATACGATAACATTATACTTTACCCTACGACTGAATTATTTGAATCTATACTAATATATGAAGCTGAAGAGTTTGTTTGATTGTTTGAACGCGCTAATCTCAGGAACTACTGGACCGATATAAAAAATTATTTCAGTATAAAATATTCTATTTATCGAGGAAGGCTATAGGCTATAACATCACGCTAAGATGAACAGGAGAGGAGCAAATAGTACGAAAACGGGAAAATTTAAAGCTTTCCTTGCGTGCTAAACGCATATGTATAGCTTTTAAGGTTAGCCCACTATGGGTGTATAAATATACACCCATAGTGTCTCTCTTTCTATATATTGAATTTATTGGTCTTCGAGTCTGGGTGTATTTATAAGTATATATTCACCAGTTTTCTGTAACCCATAACACAAGTATTAAGTTACTTACTTTGGGGATGGACGACCGTGTGTGTAAGTGTTCAAAGTTATCAAAAGACTTTAGTAAGTAACGGCCTGTTACTATCCCACTGGTGGGCATAGGCCTCTTCTCTCCGTTTTTTTTTTGGAGAGAAGGATTGGAGCTAAGACCTACCACGCTGCTCCAATGCGGATTTGTAGGTTACACATATCCCCAGAATTCTCTAGAGATATGCAGGTTTCCTCACGATGTTTTCCTTCACCGAAAAGCGTGTGATAAATTTCAATTATCAATTAGACACATAAGTTTTACTAGAAAACTCATTGGTGCCTGCCCGTGGTTTGAACCCTAGACCTTCTCGAAAGAGGCGCACGGTGATACCGTTGGGCTACCACAGCTTTTTACAAAAGACTATATAACGGTTATAATGTTTACACGCGGAGTCGCTGGCAATTGCTAGTTGTCAATAAAACTACTATTGCACATGGGTTATAGTTTTAAAATGGACACGTCTCAGACGCACATGTAAAAGTAAAGTGCATTAAACGCGTCGCCGGCTAACGGGCGGCCGTGTAAGGCGCGACGTGGTCGGCCGGCTTTGAGAAATAGTGTCTGCCGGCCGTCTAGCGCGCAGCGGGGCCGTGACTCACAGCCGATGGAATCCGACCGTGCGCGTACACGCATCTCTAAGGCCGGCTACACTACTGGAATATATACGCCGCACGCTTAATATTTAGTACCTGATTGGCCGAGCCTAAGCTGTGATAGCCCAGCGGTAACAGTGTGCGACTCTTTCGAATAGTTCACGGGTTCAAACCCGGGCAGGCACCAATGAGTTTTTCTCTTAAAACTTATGTGTCTAATTGATAATAGCAATTTGTCACACGCTTTTCGGTGAAGGAAAACATCGTGGGGAAACCTGCATATCTCTAGAGAATTTTGGAGATATGTGTAACCTACCAATCCGCATTGGAGCAGCGTGGTACGTCTAGGCTCCAATCTTTCTCTCAAAAAAAAAACGGAGAGAAGAGGCCTATTCCCAGCAGTGGGAAAGTAACAGGCCGCTACTTACCGCCGCGACCGAGCTTTGGTCGGTAATTTTTTAAAAAAAAAAGAAAACAATTCTTGGTTAGGTGTGGCTTGATCCTAGGTATTTTCATTTCTCGAGACCGTTCCTCGAAGCTACGCTGACTTGACAATTTGTGCCCAAAATAGTGTTTTATATTCAACGTAAATTTTAGTATTTTTAATAGCCATGCCATGCTCTCCTAAGTTATGGGTGTCTTTAACACTAACGTGTTTTCTACACGTTACAAAACGCTACGCTTTATTGCAATTTGCCACAAAACTTTTGGATTGAGTCTTTTTAAGACTAAGCGTACCATGACGTTCCCTGACGCTAGTAGAGCTTCTGCGCTACTCTCTGCACTTCGCAACCTCGGCGATGCTTCTGCGCTCGGCTGTCCCACCCGTAAAATCCATTTGACCTAACAGCATACATACAGTTTGATAAAAAACGAAGTTGTGATAAAAGAAAAGTAAAACAAAATATAGTTTGTGATAGCCCTTACGCCACCATAAATATTAGGCCTCGAGTCTTGACTCTTGATCCTCCGTTCTAAGCGCTTAATTTTTTTTAATTTAGGCGCTTTAGTTGGAATGTAGGTTATGAATTTCTCTTTATTATCGATTACTAATAATTTTTATCGTTTTCTAGTACAAAGCTTTTAACAAAATTTTAATGTCTGTACTGTTAACCGTTAAAGAGTTCCCTCGTTTGGAGCCAATCCTGGCATAAGCATCAGGTCATGCTTATCATAAACATGTATTGTCGGGACTAGACAAGTATGTGAAATTTCAGCTCAATCGGATACCGGGAAGTGGGTCAAATTTAATTTGCAAGTTTCCACCTTATGAACGAATGTAGTGTTTGTGTAATATTTAATATTTATGTTTAAATAAATATTTTTCAGCTGTGATGGGCTAGCGGTGCGACCGGGTGAATCTCTAGAGACGATCATGGGTTCAAACCCGGGCAGACAGCAATGAGTTTTTCTATTAAAACTTATGTGTCTAATTGATAATTGCAATTTATCACACGCTTTTCGATGAAGGCAAACATCGTGAGGAAACCTGAATATCTCTAGAAAATTCTAGGGATATGTGTAATCTACCAATCCGCATTGGAGCAGCGTGGTAGGTCTTAGCTCCAACCCTTCTCTCTAAAAATGGAGAGAGGAGGCCTATGCCCAGCAGTGGGATAGTAACAGGCCGTTACTTACTTTTTTTTTACTTACTAAATATTTTTCTATCCTCTTTCTTTCTTTCTAATTCTATAAATTATTCACCTGTGTTTTTATTTACAGCAAAAATGTATAAGTTATATCTATCTTAAATTACTTACACGCTAGGAATAGTCCTTGTAAAGACAAATCATGCCCACGTTGAATGGTCCCAAGAATGCTCGCAGCGTTTCTGCGCTGAATCGCTAAACTGATTCTTTGTGAGAAAAAGGAGCCAGCCTTGTCACCTAAATAGGCAATTAACAGAGGTTAATTAATCTCATCCAGTTGTCACTATCGTCCAGAAACGGTAGGATGTCACTGAAAATCATTGCCAAGGTTTAGCCTTAGCAAAAGCTGAGTGACATACCGTTTTGCATGTCACACTTCCATGCATGAATTATAGGGGCGGGACATGTATTTTTATAGTTATATATGTATGTTTCGAATATTCTTATTTTCATTTTCTTATTTTAATCTATATAAAATCAACAATGTATTTAAGGTACTTCATTGATAAGGATTAATGCTGTATTGTATAAAAATTGCTTTGAACATAAGGGATTATTTTTTGTAAAAAGTAAATGACAAAAAATGCTATTGTGGGTTATCCATAAGAGATAGACATATACCAGACCTTTTCAAGGTGTACAAATACTTAGTACATCATTTTGATAAATCTCGTAGGGTTTAGCCTGCGTTGCAAGCAGAAAATAATGTAATTATTTACGACATCACATTAGAAACCTCAAAAATTACAGTATTACTCTACTCGGTATTGAATGGTATTATACATATAAACCTTCTTCTTGAATCACTCTATCTATTAAAAAAACCGCATCAAAATCTGTTGCGTAGTTTTAAAGATTTAAACATACATAGGGATATATGGACAAACAAAGAATGTGACTTTGTTTTATACTATGTAGTGATTACTTTTTTTTTCTTTGTTATGAGATTAAATTGTTTATATGCATGAAAGTGTTGTATGTGAATAAATGCTTGATTTAATCATCTGTTGGTCTTTCTGTGCAGCCGGGATCTGCTGGTCGGGAATGGAGCGCGGCGGGCGGTGCAGCTCTGTGGCAGCGCTGAGGGTCGGGCGCGCGGAGTGCTGCGCGGGTGGAGCGCGCGCGCCCGCTGCCTGGAGCCCGCGCGACCTCGACAGCGGCGAGATATTCTTCTATAAGGCACTGTCAGGCGGCGTACCTTGTACTGCTTGTGCTGGTAAGTATATTTCTATCTTGTACAGGGTCGAACAATATCTATATCCACGCATTCTTATCGTCTAAATAATCCTCAACAATATAGTAGGCTTTCTGTATCAGCCTCTACTTAATAGTGTTTTTAAACTGCTGTAATGGCAAAGCTAAAATATATTGTGGAATTTTATTATAGAATAAATAAAGTAATGTACTAGATAATTATAAATGTGCAAAACTATTACAAAAAGTCCGCGACAGCATATCTCTTATGGTTAAATTACTATAACTACTTTTATGTTCTAAATTTTCAAAATTCAGGAAAAATTTTTGACAAATAGAATTCCCTGACGAAGCCACTGACTGGCAAGCTAGTTATTAATAAATCACAATCGAATATCTTTTTCAGACGATCTACCACTCATAACTAGGGTTGCCACCCGTACTATATTATATAGTATCGTACTATATTTTAGTCAATTGTACTAAATATTATAGAAAAATAATATAGGACGAAAAATACTATATTTTTATCGCTAATTCAATTGTGGCGCTTTTTTTGAATCAACTGTGAAAGGAACGCACCCGCAGCGCTGCATAGGGAATGTTTAAAACGAAACTCATCCATGTATTTACGGGGCTTAGTTAGTAACTCCTTTGTCATTGTCCAGCGAAAGGTAAGTAACGGCCTGTTATTATCCCACTGCTGGGCATAGGCCTCCTCTCTCCATTTTTGGAGAGAAGGGTTGGAGCTAAGACCTACCACGCTGCTCCAATGCGGATTGGTAGATTACACATATCCCTAGGATTCTCTAGAGATATGCAGGTTTCCTCACGATGTTTTCCTTCACCGAAAAGCGTGTGATAAATTGCTATTATTAGCGAAAGGTAATAATAGATAATCATGGAAAAATAAATAATGATTGAAAATAGATGTGTACTATTTTTTTCCTGAATTTCCTAAAACTACTATATTTTTTTGATTTAAAAAGAAAAATAGAAATAGAATAGAAATACTCTTTATTGCACAATACACAATAATAAATAAAAGAAAAATAACAATTTTTTTAGCCTATGTAAAACTAGAGAAGTTAAATTAAAGGAAAAAAAACTCAATTTTCACAAATGGCGGCAAAAAATATTATTTTTCTTCAAAAAAAAAGGTGGCAACCCTAGTCATAACCGTACACATTAAATACAAAGGGCCTGTTTAACGATTCCATTAACCGCCTACTAAAGATAACTAAGTGTGACGAAGTATTTAGATCACTGTTCAGAAATAGATGCTATAAAATAACTTCATTGAAAACCTAATGGGAACATTGCTATTAGAGAACAGCATAAATAGCCATTTGATTTGACTGATATTCATAGTAATTTTGTGTTTCCCAGAAATAGTTTGTTAGACATACGATATATTAAAGCCGTGTGGTATCCGGCTAAGAAGAATAGTACCACCCTCATTTCTTACCGAGGTGTCGTAAAAGGCGACTAAGGTAAGTTGACCCACCGTGTCGTATCCGGTTTAATAAAATAGACCACCCTCCTTCTTACCGAGGTGTCGTAAAATACGACTAAGGTAAGTTGAGGTCAGGCAGGCGGCCGGTCGTAAAAACGCAGCCAAATCATGTCACAGCATGTTTATAACATGTTGTGCCGACCCCACTTAGAGTGGGATAAGGGCAGGAGGATATATACATACGATATATTAAAACTAGCCCGCGTGGAAAGATTAAAACCGTATAGTATTTTGATGACCATAAAAATAGTTACAGAAACCTTAAAAGCTAGACATATGTTGCCGCAGACTTTTATTTAGAACTTTTAGAGGTGAACAATTTTGTAATACATGATTTTTGAATAACTTTCATCGCATAGCGCACGCAAGGAAAGCTGTAAATTTTGCCGTTTTCGTAATATTTTTTAATGCTCCTCCTCTCCTATTCATCTTCATATTATATAGCCTCCAATCTTGTAAAAAACGCTTTTAAGTAAGCTCTTGTGCTAGTTAGGAGAGTTGTTCCTACCGAGAAGAGCTAGCAAGAAACTCGGCGGTTAGTCTTTATAAAATATAATTTATATAACTGGTTTCGTTGGCGTAGTGGGTAGTGACCCTACGTTCAGCTCCACGGGTTCGATTCCCGCTGAGGGCCAACATTTTCTATAAATGAATTTGTTAGTCTTTGGGTGTATATTTGTATTTAAGTATGTATTAAAAATATATAAGTAGATATTCACCAGTTGTCTGCCTACCATAACACAAGTATTAAGTTAATTTGGGGCCGGGCGACCGCGTGTGTAAGTGTCCCATATATTTATTTATTTATTTATAATTACATTACATAACATTACTATCTTTAAGGGTCAGACAGTAGCTATATCTAAGCATTCTTATCATCTATGTAATCCTCAACATTATATACTTTCTATTCAGTATATATTCAGTATATTCTGTATCAGCCTCCTTTTAATAGGTTTTTTTAACTCTAGGAATTTACCTAAAACATTATTTGTTCCTGCCCTTATCCCACCCTAAGTGGGGTCGGCACAACATATTATAAACATGTTGTCGCCTGCCTGACATCAACTTACCATACTCGTATTTTACGACACCTCGGTGAGAAAGAGGGTGGTCTATTCTACTTAACCGGATACCACACGGTGGGTCAACTTACCTTAGTCGCCTTTTACGACCCCTCGGTAAGAAATGAGGGTGGTATATTCTACTCAGCTGGATACCACACGGTGGGTCGACTTACCTTAGTCGCCTTTTACGACACCTCGGTAAGAAATGAGGGTGGTCTATTCTACTCAGCTGGAAACCACACGGCGGGTCGACTTACCTTAGTCGCCTTTTACGACACCTCGGTAAGAAATGAGGGTGGTACTATTCTATTCAGCCGGCGTTATAGGCTCTCTGTATCAGTCTTTTATTATGTTTGTTTAATTCTAGGAATTCACTTCAAACATTATATGTTCTATTACATTATAAATTACTGGTGTTGCAAAATGAAATATTATTAAAAAGAATTAAACGTGACTATTAGATATGCAGTGAGATTAAAATGAAAATTAACTCTACGCTTGTAATTATTAAATGTTAAGTTTATGTAGAACAGACTTTAAATACTTAGAATTTAATTACTGTTGAATAATTAATCTAAAGTAGTAGAAAAAAAACCCAGCACTTAGCACAAATTATAAAATATTCTTTAAATTGTAAAATTTTAATTTTTTATTCCTTGTTTCGGAAGTTAAGTAGAAATGGGTAGCAACATTTAAGCAACTATCAGAGACTAAACAAAGCCTGTCTATTTATGAAAGCCTTTTATTTATTTGGAAATATTAGATATAGACGCGCTTCTTAATTTTGTATAGAGGACTTGATCAGGGGGGGGGTCGCAACTCTCTAAGATGCACTTTTCAGGTCGCCACGAGCGCCATCTCTTAGTAGGCGAAAACACAAAATAAATTCTAATATTATTAGAAAACGCTATTTACGCTGTCAATGGTTAAATCATTATAGCTCAGTTGGGAACGGGCCGGTTCAAAATTCGGAATAAAATCTGATCGAGTCCATTCCAGTCCAATTAACTTCTTTTGCGTTTTTTTAAATTGCTTTTTTTTATTTTCTAAAAAAAATATCAAATAAAGCTCCGTTTCTAAAGTACTTAACTTAGGTAACGTTACAGTGACATCTCTGAGACGGAACGCAAAACAGTTACCTCTCATTACTCGAATAAAATTAAGGAGTTTCTCATCTATATCCTATATAGTGTATTATCTATAGACTTGATTTTCTGACAATATTTTTCAAGCTTTTTTCAATTTCGGTACAAATGACCATTTTTTATGTCATATCTTAATATTTAAATGAGTTAATCTTGTATCATCACTACATATTATAAAACAAAGTCACATATACCGTATGTACGCATAAAACTTTGAAACTACGCAACCGATTTTGATGCGGTTTTTTTTAATAGATAGAGTGATTCAAAAGGAAGGTTTGTACGTATAATAACATTTAATACGAAGTAGAGAAATACTGTAATTTTTGAGGTTACTGTAAATAATTACATTTTTTTCCGCTTACATTGCAAACGCAGGCTAAACCCTACGAGATTTATCAAAATGATGTACTAAGTATTTGTAAACCATGAAAAGGTCTACAGAAAAGTCCGCGATGGTATATGTCTATCTCTTATGGATAACCCACAATAGAAGTTTTTTTCATTTACTTTTTACGAAAAATGATGCCTTATGTACAAAGCAATTTTTATACAATACAGCATTAATCCTTATCCAATTAGGTACCTTAAATAAATTGTTGATTTAATATAGATCAATATTGCCGTTTACAGCGTGTAATTTAAGTGAACATTTTCGGAGATATTACAGATTTAAAATCCCGCGAGGAGGCCGCGCTTCGACCTATAGCACTTCGCATTTAACAGCTATATGTCGTTGTTTCAAGAGTTTGTTTAATGACAAGAAAGTTGTGAATGTAGTATATAAGGACATTCTGTAATTAATTTTAAAAATAAAATACATAGGGGAAAAATGAAAATATGTAGTATCTATATGAATTTAGATATTAGATATAGCAGGAAATCTTCTTGGTATAGGAAAGGAAATTGTTTTTCTCCAAATTTAACGCTTGCGGGCCACGGGCTTTAATAAATAAATGAAAACTACTGGATCGATTTTAATCATTTTTTTTTACACTGACTGACATGGGATATATATTTTATACCCGTGCGAAGCAGAGGCAGGCCGCTAGTATATATATATTTTCCGAATCTCGGAAACGGCTCCAACGATTTTCCTGAAATTCAGCATGTAGGAGGTTTAGGGGGAGAAAAATCGATCTAGCTAGGTTTTATGTAAAAAAAAATCGTTTTATCCCTGTTTTCTTAAAAAATACTAAAATTAAAACACAATTTTTGCCATAAACAGTCAAGTCAGCGTAGCTTATTCGTAGAACGAGCAGCATCAAGAAGTAAATACTTAGGATCGATCCTAACTACCTAATTGTTTTTTTCGTTTTTTTAGGTTTTTTTTATTTTGTATAAGTCACCGAGCAAGATTCGGTCAACCTGGTACTTTTAATATTATAATATTAGTGAATATAAATACTCATAGAACTATTTCCGATAGTAACTAAGAAGTGTTTCAATCTATTTGTAGATGTAAGTAGTCGAATCATTGCCATCGAAGATTACTTAATGTATATTTATACCGGAACGAGTTTGTTTCCGATAAACTGTTGACTATAGGTAAGTTAGCGCGTCGAGGTATTTAGAGCGACGGTTCAGAAATAGAGTGCTACAACATAATTCCTTCGCCGGTCTTACGTATTATTTCACCTGAGCTTTTATTTTAAGTAGTTTAGTACTTGGATCGACAATTGCTCGATGATTTCTTTAAAGATTTAATGATTTCAAAAGACCCTAAATGTTGTAACATATTTAATGATTACATTTTTCTATAGGTAGGTAACTTAAATAATTTCTAGAATTAGGCGTTACTTTGCGGAGGTCCATAATACAAAACTAATGAGAATATTATTTTGCTGTAATCCGCGATAAAAGAAAATAAATGTAATGCTAAATGTAGAGTGTACTGTTCGCTCTCATACCTGATACATGCAGAATTTGTAAGAACTCATGCACTTACCGACACCGATAACACAACAATACATAAGCACTGCACACATTCACCACCTCAATCTCAACAATTGTTTCGCCCCGTAACCGAAGCATCGTCAGGAGATAGACTCCACGACAAAAAATTTAAATACAAAATTTATATTTTGTATTAAGCAGATTGTTGATCATTTATTAGTGTACATTTTTACTGATTAATTTTCTTTATGCTTTTATTTATTTTTAATTTTATTATATGTTAAGAATATTAAAGGGGATAAACATAAGCCGTGTGTGTGTATAAACATAAGCTGTGTGTGTGAATAAACATAAGCGGTGTGTGTGTGGATAAACATAAGCAGTGTATGTGGGTAAACATAAGCCATCTATTCTACTGTTACACACATAAGAGTGACTATCATTTCTTACCGAGGTGTCGTAAAAGGCGACTAAGATAAGTTGACCTGCCGTTTGGTATTCGGCTGAAAGCAATAGACCACCCTCATTTCTTACCGAGTTGTCGTAAAGGCGACTAAAATAAGTTGACCCACCGTGTGGTATCCCACTGAGTAGAATAGATCACCTTCTTTCTTACCGAGGTATCACAAAAGGCGACTATGGTACGTTGACGACAGGCAGGCGGCCGGTCGTAAAATACCTAACGAAATCATCTGATAACACGTGGGATAAGGGCGGGAGAATGATGTTTAAGGGGGATAAACAAATAATTATACCGTTAGGTATAAATCATCATCATCTTCCTACCCTTATCCCACTCTAAGTGGGGTCGGCACAACATGTTATAAACGTGCTGTCACATGATTTGGCTGCGTTTTTACGACCGGCCCCCTGCCTGACGTCAACTTACCTCTGTCGTATTTTACGACACCTCGGTAAGAAAGAGGGTGGTCTATTCTACTTAACCGGATACCACACGGTGAGTCAACTTACCTTAGTCGCCTTTTACGACACCTCGGTAAGAAAAGAGGGTGGTACTATTCTATTCAGCCGGATACCACACGGCGTACCGTTAGGTATAAATATACAACCTTATTACCTATATGCTATTTAAAATGACGAGATATCCTATATATCGGACACTTAAACAATAACCGTCTCAACAATATTGTTTAAACAGTGCAATTATCTGATAAACGTTGTCACACTTTCCTACAACTCGTCTATACATAATAAAACAAAGTCCCCAAAGGCTGTCTGTCTGTATGTATGTTTTGATTTTATCAAAATCTACCAAACCGATTTTCACTTTAAGATAATGCAGTTATTGAGCATGGTTAAGGTTACAATTAAGCCGTGTGGTATCCGGCTGAATAGAATAGTGCCACCTTCATTTCTTACCGAGGTGTCGTAAAAGGCGACTAAGGTAAGTCGACCCGCCGTGTGGTATTCGGCTGAGTAAAATAGATCGCTCTCATTACTTACCGAAGTGTCGTAAAAGGCGACTAAGGTAAATTGACGTCAGGCAGGCGGCCAGTCTTAAAATACGCAGCCAAATCATGTGACAACATATTTATAGTATGTTGTGCCAACCCCACTTAGAGTGGGATAAGGGCAAGAGGATGATGATATATTAAGAGTACATTACCTTAGAATTCCATTATATACATATTTACAATCTATATTTACAATACTAATATTATAAATGCGAAAGTTTGTGAGTGTGGATGTATGTTCGTTACTTTTTCACGGCGAATCCGCTGAACCAAAAGCAATGAAATTTGGTACAATTATTCTTTATACACCGGAATAAAATATAGGCTATAGAAATCCCGTTAATTCTACCAGGAATAGGATGACATTGAAAAGCGCCATCTATTATCGACCTTATAACACGACAACAGTCCACGCAATCGAAATCGCGGGTGAAAGCTAGTACAACATATATTATATCTTTTATAACATTTAATTAAGAATTATACGTCATAGTATATTCTTGTTGCAATACAAATATTTAATGAAAACGATAGAAGTATTGATTGTTTTACTTAGCGAATTGGGTCAAACGTGCATCGTCCGATATACATATAGCGCCTGGTGTTTATTGCAGATGTTAACCTATATTGACTGAACAGTATTCGATTAACGCTTGCCATAATATATATCTATAGTAATACTAAAACTGTGTAGTATTAGGTAACTCTGTTGCAGGATTTCAAATAAAATAAAGAAGATTCTACGACTATGCTTTCTGAACCTATCTGAAAAATTTAATTAGATTAAAAAAACGGTTTTTACGACTTTAATATCAGCTCAAATTTTTAGTAATATATAAAGCTGAAGAGTTTGTTTGTTTATTTGATTGTTCAAACGCGGTAATCTTAGGAAGTACTGGACCGATTTGAAAAATTCTTTGAGATAGTCCATTTATCGAGGAAGGTATAGGCTGTAAACTAACACGCTAAGATGAATAGGAGAGGAGCAGCAATAAAAAAATAGTACGAAAACGGCAAAATGTAACTTTCCTTGCGTGCGCTAAGTAAACTGTGATAGTTATTAAAAAATCCTGTATTACAAAATTGTTCCCCTCTAAAAGTTCTAAAAAACGTCCGCGACGCCATATGTCTAGCTTTTAAGGTACTTTAACCATTTTTATGGTTATCAAAAGACTAGAATATTAAGGTTTTAATCTTACCACGCGGGCGTATCCGCTGGCGATTGCTAGTAATTTATAGAATAAGGCATTTATAGAAGTGTCCATAATACAAATATAACATTGTTTTGCTTTATCCGCGATAAAGTAATGTGATTTTGTCGTTGTATCTAACTCCTGATGATTGCAGGGCCTAACGATTGTTGACTTTGTGAACGTGTGTAGTGCTCGTGTATTGTGATGGCGGTGGCTTTGGTTTGTAATTGTATATATATATATATATATATACAATTACAAACCAAAGCCACCGCCATCACAATACACGAGCACTACACATATACACACAATTACAAACCAAATATATATTATTTATTTTTCTTAATCTCGGAAACGGCTCCAGCGATTTTCCTTAACATCGGCATATAGGGCGTTTTAGGGAAAAAAAAGCTAAATCGTTTTCATCCCTATTTTCGGGAAAATGCTAAAATTTACGTTGAATTTAAAAGACAATTTTCGATGTCAAATGTAAAGTCAATTGGGGAACGGACGGCCTAGAGAGGTGAAAATACCTAGGTTTGAGCTCCATCTGCCCAACTAATTTTCCATTTTTTTTTCTATTTTCATTTTCATTAAAAAAAAATTATTACTTAAAAAATATATATATATATATATAAATATATAGCTTTATAGTTACTTTTGTATTACATAGTTAAAGAACCTAAGCCTAAAAGATAAAAGTTGTAAATGAAACGTACCCACTTATTATTGATTATTGTTACCCAAAACAACAAGCACTGTGCTCTATTTATTCTCAGTGTACAGAATACCATATGTGCAACAAAATTGAGTTGTGTTCAAGCAGTGGATATTGAAAACAACGATCACATACAGACAGACAGCGTTTGTGGAATTTGTTTTATAATAAGTATAGATAAGAGACTCTTGTTATAACCGAAATAACATATAAAATTATTGTAGAGCTACAGTTATCTTATAAGCAAGGTCTCAATAAAGACATTACAGTACCTTGGCCGAAAAAATGTCAAGTGAACTTTTGAAAGTTTCATACGTAACCTGCATGAATTTAAATCTAGAGACTGAATAAAAAGTCAAGGCTACAAAACGTATTTTTACAAAAAAAATATAACACATTCAATTGGAAAACACAGTCCCACTTCTGAGATCGGATTTAAGGCACATAAGGTAAATACATGGATAGAGGATTCTTAAGGTTACAATTATTACGCTGTGTGGTATCCGGCTGAATAGAATAGTACCACACTAATTTCTTACCGCGGTGCCGTAAAAAGCGATAAGGTAATTTGACCCACCGTTTGGTAACCGTTCAAGTAAAATAGACAACCCTCTTTCTTACAGAGGTGTTGAAAAATACGACTAAGGTAAGTTGACAAATTAAGGTATGTTGTCAAATCATGTGACAACATGTTTATAACATGTTGTGCCGACCCCACTTATAGTGAGATAAGTGAGCTACGCATCAAGCGCCTAAGATTAACTTGTAACCTTCAATCAAATTGTAACTTTTTTGTTGATAAGATTATCCTACGAGTTTCTTGTTGGTTCTTCTCGGTAGGAGCAATCCGTATCAGTGGTAGCTTCAATAAAACCATTTGACGATTCAAAAGCACTGAAAACAGTCTACTTGAATATAGCATATATAATTTTTTGAATTTGGAATTTTAATCCCTCCTCATTACATGTCCGTCCAACCTTAATCTTGCACTTCTCTTTTCTATAATGGGCGCAACTTTCAGACTTCCCCTAATATTGTAACACAATTGTTACATTCATAGGTTAGCTTAATAAATTAGTTTAGTTAGTTTAGGTATCTTAATGGAGAAATTCCACTCATATTGTCAACTGGAGGGCACTACTAGGCAATAGCCGAGGTGAACAATTGACAGCGGGGATATCAAATTGTAAATAGCAGTCATTATCTCTTTCCCTCTTTCCCTGTCACCTTCTGTCGTTGTAAGTTAAGTGAAAATAGCTAAGTTAGATTAAGTACAATTGGTAATTGAGTAATTAGCACACTATATAGTGGTATAAGATATTTATTAAAGGGATGTACAATCTATCAATACGCGAATTAGGAAGTTACTGTAAGTGAAATAGGTTAAGACTTTAGTTTTAAGATTTATTAGGATAAGAATTTCTCTTCCCTCTTATCTCTCTTACCTCCCCCAGCAATAAAGTTTCCCCATTGCCCAAGCACAGGCGGGGCGACGTTGGACGTATCCAATAGCGGACGCCGTCACCCCTGACCTGTGTGCGTAGTGCGAGTTTTTTCAACCTACTCGATCGCGTTAGCGTAACGAACGCCAATTTGTATGATGCTGCAATAGCGACATCTAGATTGCTATACATATTACAAATTGCGCCATACAAATAGCGTTACGCTAACGCGATCGAGTAGGTTAAAAAAAACTTACACACTGTAGCGAGTTTGGCCACAAGTTCGGCGTTTTTCGCCAGTAGATCAGCAGTTACAAAGTGCCACTTAAAATAGGAAGTAAAAAAGCTATTGTAACACACATGTTGTGTACAGAATCGTGTGCGGGCGTCTCGTGTGGTGCGGGGCGGCGGTGCGTGGTGAGGAGCAGCCGGGCGAGGTGCGTCTGCGCAGCGACCTGCCGCCGGCCGGGGCCCGTTTGCGGCAGCGACGGCAAGACCTACCGCTCGCTGTGCCGCTTGCGACGCAGGGCCTGCCGCCGCCCCGCGAAACACCTCTCCCTGGATTACCCTGGACCTTGTCGAGGTAAGAATAATTGAATTCAAAGCCATTAATGGTAATGGCTTTTTTTTTTTTTTTCGAATTGACAATATGCTGTTAGCCCTAACGGCTTTTACAGCGTCACCGGGCGGGACGGGCGAGCGCAGAAGCATCGCCGAGGTTGCGAAATGCGTAGAGTAGAGCGCAGAAGCTCTACTAGCGTCGGGGAACGTCGTCCTAAGGGTGCCTCCTGTGAGGCCGGACCACGGCTTAGGGCGACGTGTAGTGGAGGGCTGATGGTATGACTTTGATTAGTCAATACGACGACGGAAGGGTGGCAAGAAGCCACGACCAACCGATGTCAGAAATCTGGGACCTCGTCTTCGCCGGCGAAGACGCTGTGTGTGTGTATTACGTGTTTCTGTGTTTGCGATCGTTATTTGATCGTCAGGGTCATATAGGACGCTTTTTGGACGCCTATATTTTCGGTGGTCAGACCTAACTGGGATGTAAGTGGCAGCAACTGAAATGAGAGGGTTTGGGTGTACCTCGGATTTCTCGAAGTAAGACTTCGAAAAACGTTTAAAGAGGTGAGTAATGGTAGGGAGGTCGAGGTCTCTATGGAGGTCAACGTTCCGCATGAACCACGGACAACCAGTGGCTGTCCGCATAAATCGGTTTTGCATTCTTTGAAGCGTGAGCAATCTGACCTTTGAAACGTGCGCGAACGCAACGCTCGCATAGGACATTATTGGTCTTATGCAAGTTTTGTAGAGTGTCACTTTGTTGCGGAGTGACATTTTACTTTTCTTGCATAACATCGGATAAAGTCGTCCCATGCCATACGCAGCCTTATTGCAGACTATCCGTATGTGCTCGTGGAAGGTCATGGAAGGTTGGAAGGTGACACCTAGGTACTTGACTTTCTGTTGCCAGTGAATTGGTGTATCGTAAAGGGAAATTTCCGTAGGTGTGTCTATGTGAGATCGGAAACGATTACCGATAAAGTGCATAGCTGCACTTTTATCAGGGTTTATTTCGATTCTCCATCGGCGGAACCAGCGTCCGAGGCTGTCTTCCGCTTTCTGGAGACGTCTAGTGATAACTTGAGGTTGGCGAGATGTGGTAAATACAGCGGTATCATCCGCGAAAAGGGCAAGATGAGTGCGCTCTTTAATAGGCGCCCGTGGAATGTCACTCGTGTAGAGCGAGTACAATAAGGGTGCCAGCACAGATCCTTGAGGGACACCGGCACGGATAGGGCGGCGAGATGATAGAGTGCCGTCTACGCGGTACCGAAAGGTACGATTGGTGAGGTAGTTTCGTATGATAAGTACGAGTCTGTCAGGTATATTTAATAGGAGCAACTTGTGGATTAAGCCTGCATGCCAGACCTTATCGAAGGCTTTGGCGACATCGAAGAATATGACACCTGTAAACTGCTTGGTTTGTAAACCTTGCAATATGTGCTCCGTGAGGCGGTGCACTTGTTGAACACAGGTGTGTTTTGGACGAAATCCGAACTGTTCGTTGGGAAGGAGATTATAAGTATCGACTACGGATTTTAATCGGGCAAGGATAATTCGCTCGTATATTTTTCCTAAGCTATTTAACAAACTAATGGGACGATAGCTAATCGGGAGATTTCGAGGCTTTCCCGGTTTGGGGATACCTATCACTGTAGCTTCTTTCCACTCGTCAGGAAAGGAGCATCCGGCAAGGAGGGCATTAAAAATCAGTACCAGTAGGTGGATGATTTGGTCGGGAAGGCACTTCAGTGCCCTGTTGGAGATGGAATCAGGACCGGGAGCTTTTTTGGAGCGGAGGTTTTTAATTATGGTTCGGACTTCTTCTCCGGTAGTGGGAAGTAACGGCTCGCTTTCGGGAGTCGTTGCGGAAAGATTGTCTGCCACCTTTTCCACTCTGGAGTGGAATTCGGTGAATTCGGGTACACTGGGGTTGGGAGAGCATTGGTTTTCCAGACTGTCTGCCAAGCATTCGGCCTTTTCAGCGTCGTCAAACGCAGGTGGGAGATTCGGGCGAAGTAATGGTGAGGTGGCTGCGTACCCATCGGCTTTTAGAGATTTCGCCAAGCACCAGTAGGCCTGATGTCCTGGCTTGATCTCCGAGAGCTTTCTATTCCAGGAATCGTTGTGGAAACAGGTTAATTTTTCTTTAACCTCTTTCTGTAATCTATTGAGCGCACTCCGGTTTTCTCGGGTCGGATATCTGTCGCGTGCCCTAGTGGCAGCACGTTTTTTAGCAATTAATTCTCGCAGATCAGCTGGTAGTTCTCGACAACGAAAATTATCGGGAATTTCCCTAGAACAATCCTTAAGAGTATCAGATAAGTGAGCTGTGAGATGAGTGGTCGCTGTTTTTGCAGTTTCCACTGAATCTATACGGTCAGGAATCTTTTTGAGGTGGTCTGAATCAAGAGATTGGAGACGCTCGCTAAGTTTTTTCCATTCGATAATGGTTTTGTTTCGAGAAACCGCGGTTGGAGGGGGTCCTAGCTGAATTAAGACTGGGCGGTGGTCCGAGTCTAGGTCATGAATAACTTGTATGCTATGTAGCTGAAGGGTAATATTTTGGATTAGTGCCATGTCGATGGTACTGGCAGTCGGAATGGGATGGGTAGGCCGAGAGTATCGCGTGGGCTCGTCTGGAGCCAGAATATCAAAGTTCAGGAACGGAGAGTTGCTGAGCCTATGTAAAAGATTGCCATTGGCATTTGGAGACGATCGATTCCATTGACTATGTTTTGAATTGAAGTCCCCGCCTAGTAAGACGGCGTCTCCAAGTCCTAACAGAGTCCTAATGTCGCTTTCTAGGAGAGTTTTAGACGGACTGAGATAGATTGATGCTAATATAACCGGCTGATAGCCGGTCATCCCTAACTGACATACTGAGGCCTCGATATTAGTAAGTCGAGGGGGATCTAGAGGAGTGCAGTGAAGAGACTTCCTGTAGTATATTGCTGTGCCTCCAAGAGGGCCTGCGAGTCGGTCATTTCTGATTAAGACAAAGTTTGCTATCTTAGGATCGCGATGGAAAGGCTTCAGGAATGTCTCTTGCACTAAGAGGATGTCGATCGGGTACGCAGCCATAAATTCGCGCACTTCGTATATTTTATCCCAAAGACCGTCTGCGTTGAACAGACCTATGGAGAGTCGGTTTGGTTTAATTCTGCCTTTTGGTGTACTATCCATACTAGGCATTTATTTTTTGAATTACTTCAATGAGCCGGTGGTGCTCGAGAAGTGCCGACAGACGATCTTGAGGATTATTCCTCAGTTTGTTTGCTAGTATCGACAGTTCCTTTACGTCGATAAGCGCAACAATAGAGCTAATAAGCTTCATGTCTTCCACGAAACTATTAGCAGTATTGTTTACTGAATTTGCAGCCACCTGTATTGGCTTTGTTTTAATCGCCGGAGGGGGCTGGGGGACGGGGAGAGAGACAGCAGCTGTTTGCTGCTTTTTATGCCAGGGATTAGTAGCGGGCAATGGAGCCGGTATGTACCTGTCCGCCACAGGTGTTTTATGACCCCCACGTGCATTATTTTTACGGACTGATATTTTTTGGGTGCGTTTCACCTTTCGCGGAGCTTTTGGGCAACCGCGATAGTTTGCAGGATGCCCTTTGGTCCTACAAAGTACGCAGCTCGGTGGTTCCTCAGTCGGAACCGTACGAGAGCAATCTGACGTACCATGGTCTCCTAAACATTTCACGCATCGGGGTCGTGCGTGACAATTACGTGCTGAGTGCCCGTAAAGCTGGCAGCGATGGCATTGGCCGATCGCGCCTCGGTTACGTGGGACTTCGATACGAAGCCCAGACAGTCTACATATAGATGTCACGTTAAAGACATTTTTGCCCTGCGGTGACAAATCAAGCACAACAAGGCAAAGTTCGTAGGGGACTTTGGTCCGCGAATGGTACATACGATGTACCTCTCTGACGGGAAGATCTTGGGACTTAAGGTCCTCTTTAATGAATTCCGTGTCTATCTCTACAGGTAGACCGCGGATGACAACGCGAAGTTCGCGTTCATCTTCTAGCGCGTATGAGTGATACTCAATATTATCATCTCTCAGTAGCGCTGTAAGTCGGCGGTGGTCATTCGAGGTGGGTGGAGAAACCCTAATGCCAACATTTGTAGAGCGTGCGCTCCCAAATGAGATCGACTGGGCTTCGATCTTAGGTAATAAGCGCTGCCATGCAGCTTTTTCCCTGATATAAAGCGGTGGGACTTTTTCTCGCCGCTCGGTCATCGGGGAGTCTTGTGGCTCCTCGCTGGCCTCACTTCGAGTATGTCGGTCAGAAGGCTTAGCCGTGGCTGTGACGGGCCTTTTAGAAGGGATAGTCTTAGGAGCCTTTAGCTTTCGCTTTTGGCTCTTGCTGACGACGGTCTCAAAGCCGTCGTTGTCGGTTTCTACGTCTAAAGACGAGATAGAGGTCTCAGAAGGAATTTCTTTGACCTGGTAATGCTCAGACTCCATGCCTGTCGACACAGAGCTAACAGCAATATTGACTGGAGGGCTATCTTTGACGGCAGGATGCGGTCGAAGATATCCCTTCAATACGTCGCGATGGACAGCTGGGTGGCGCGTCTGGAGGTACTCTAGGAGTCCCTCCATTCGCGGGTCGCCCAAGTAATTACGTTGGGGGTCCATAATAGACCCAGAGGAATAGGTCCTCCCTGCCGGCAAGGGCAGGGAGGTGTGTACCTGCGGTGTGCCCCTATTGAGTCTTTGCCCTTCGGGGGACAGAGGTGTGTACCTAATTTACAAACTAGTGTACTTACGGACCGGATACAACAGGCACTGTACACAAAAGCACTGCACCAATCTAATCGAGCAACGATGACAACAATAGCCGCACTACACTGCGAGCGACACGCTACGAAAACACAACACAACACAAGGGCGGCACTTAGGCGCGAAACTTTAAAAGAAGAAAGTTTATTTATACAAATAAAAGATTGGATCGGAAACGATCGTAACTAAACAGAGCGCAACCACTAAATCGGTGGTCAAGTCGAAATTCGCTTGTCGAGACATCCGTACGCGACGGAGGTCGAAAGCGAAGTGCGATGGTAATGGCTTTTAGTATTGTCATGTTGGCACAAATTACTTTGCCAATGTCAACGTAAGATGGAGTACACAAAGGAGATTGTACGGTGAAACAAAGAGTAAAACTATTATATTACAATTTTATTTTATTATATTTAATATATTTACATTTTTTTTAATTTATTTATTTGTTCATACATAATATTTCACTTCCATAAATAGGTGTGAACATAAACTTATTCAAGTTTTAACGTACACTAGAGTCAGTCGACAGATAGTGTAGCAAAACAAAAACACAATATATATATTTCTTATACAGTATACCTACATACTATTTTAGACTATAATACTACTAATTATACTACTATTAAAGATCATAAAGTTAATAAGGTAGGCTTAAATAAATATTGTTGACAAAAGTGTCGAGTTTATTTAAGTCTACCTTGTTACAAATAAAATTATTACATGCTAATACAGGGTGATTTTCGCCGCAACATAAATATTTACAATAAATAATACGGACGTTAAGAAAACATTCAATTCAAAAACCGTACTAAAATCCGTTTAGTAATATGCATAGATATCAATAATATAATTGATTCATAATTATTACAATTAATTACCTACCAATCACTAGTAGTAGCTCTTAACTCAAACCTTTCTCTCGAGAAACGGAGAGAGGAGGCCTATGTATTATAACAGGCCGTTACTTTACTATTAATTTGGATTTGAAAATCCCTCCAACTTCAAACAAGAGTTTCTTGCTGGTTCTTCTCGGTAAGAGCACCATTCCAAACAATTGTAGTTTCATTATCATCTTCCTGCCCTTATCCCACTCTAAGTAGGGTCGGCACAACATATTATAAACATGTTGTTACATGATTTGGCTACATATTTTACAACCGGCCGCCTGCCTGACATCAAGTTACCTTTTCATATTTTACGACACCTCGGTAAAAAATGAGGGTGGTCTATTCTACTCAGCCGGATACCACACAGCGTGAACTAGTTGTAACTTCATTAAATCTAATTGATCCTTGACGATTCAAAAGTGCTTGTAATACCTTACTTAAAAAACATTATTTTGATTTGAATAACTTTATAAATAAATTCATATCATAGCTATAAAGGAATTTAATTGTCTTTTATCAAGCACTCATTCCCACGTGGCCGCGTGTTCTTACAGCTTTAACTGATTCCTGTTTAGCAATGGCCCGTCTTAACGTCCAATAAATTCAATCAGCAATAAATATGAATCACCCGTAAATAAACGAACAAACATTTTACGGCAGTCGCCGGTTATTTTAATATTAGCAGATGTTGGCTGATCACCATGTAACAGAGAATAGTATATGTTAATATGTATAAGTTTATTATTTGAATAATCTATAGACGTAGCCTTAGTAGGCCGTAGTAACGGCCTGTTACTATCCCAATGCTGGGCATAAGCCCCCTCTTTCCGTTTTTGGAGACAAGGTTTTGAGCTAAGACCTACGACGCTGCTCCAATACGGATTGGTAGGTTACACATATCCCACTAAAATAAGTCGACATCACGCAGGCGTTCGTAAAATACCTAGTCAAAAAAACCCACACAAACATGTGACAACATGTTATAAACATGTTGTCACATGATTGTGTGGGTTTGTTGCTCATGTTGTCACATGAGCAACAACAGAATAAAGAAGGGATAAATCAAGTAATAAGCCGTAAAAATAATATGAATATACAGAAGAATACCATAAGTTATCATGTGACAACATGTTTATGTTGTGCCGACCCCACTTAGAGTGGGATATGAGCAGGATAATGATGGGATTTAATTTTAAGATTATTTGTCCGCAATATTCAGTACAAATCTGTTAAGCCAATGAAATATTAAAGCGGTACAAAAAAAAGGCACATACAAAAAAAATGTATATTAGAAAGTCAAATTTGATACTCTACCTGGCGACCATTTGTTTTATTTAAATAACTTCTTATCGTAAACAGCACTCATATAGATTGTATCTAAAAAATGTACATATTAAATAGACAATTAATATGTACAAGTTAGTCAATTATCAAACTCTAATAATATTTAATAGCCCAGTACCGATCTTAACAAGTAACATACAATGAATCAGTAGTACAAAAAACGATACTCTGAATTGTTCGCTTGGCAACAACCTTTACAACGGTTGTCGGTTCTAAGGCGCTTAGCAACAGTTATGACGCGCTAAGTATTAGAAAAACGCATAACTTTACTAATGTTGTTCAAGGCAGCGGTTCCTAAAGTTATTTGGTATAAGATTCTATAATAAAATTCCGCAATCAATTTCAGCTTTGCCATTACATCAGTTTAAAAACACTGTTAAAAAGAGGCTGATACAGAAAGCCTACTATACTCTTGAAGATTATTTGGAAGATAAGAATGTGTGGATATAGCTCTCTTTGAACCTGTACAAGACAGTAACGACTTAATGTAAATAGTATTAAGAATTATATTTTTAAAAGAGCAACCGCCGAGTTTCTTGCTGGCTCTTCTCGGTAGGAACAGCTTTCCGAACCAGCAGTAGAGTTGACGATTCAAAAGCACTTGTTTACAAGTTTATTTGAATAAAGAATATTTTGAATTTTGAATTTTTTTTTGAATTTATTCTTTGATAAAAACTGTTTTTATTTCTTACGTGTATTATCATCATCATCATCAACTTCCTGCCCTTATCTCACTCTACTTGGGGCCGGCACAACATGTTATAAACATGCTGTCACATGATTTGGCTACGTTTTTACGACCGGCCGCCTGCCTGACGTCAACTTACCTTAGTCGCCTTTTACGACACCTCGTTCATACGTGTATTATGAAGGCGACATTTTTGAATGTTTTAGATCAAGTTTGGCGGTATAACGGCTGAACGGATTTAACAAAATTTTGCCTCGTTATCTAATACATAGTTAGACGTGTGGAACCAGCTGAGTAGAAAAGATCACCCTCATTTCTTACCGAGGAGTCGTAAAAGGCGACTAATTATTATAAACAAATAATTACTCTATTAGCTAGAAAAAGACAACCTATTAAAAGACAGAGCACTTATACAATAACCGTCTTGACACTCTTGTTTAAACAGTGCAATTATCTAAGGTAAATTGACCCGCCGTGTGGTATCCGGCTAAGTAGAATAAATCATCCTCATTTCTTAACGCGGTGTTGTAAGGCGATAAAGGTAAGTTGATCCGGCGTGTGGTATCTAGTTAAGTAGAATAGACCACTCTCATTTCTTACCGAGGTATCGTAAAATTCGACTAAGGTTTACCCACCGTATGGTATCCCATAAGTGGGATCGACATATACGACCGGCCGCCTGCCTAAAGTCCAACTTACATTAGTCGTATTTTACGACAACTCGATAAGAAAGAGAATCGTTTCGCCCCGCAACCGAAGCATCATCAGGAGATAGACTCCACGACCAAAATCGCAAAGCTTTTTGCTGTTGCGATTGTTGAGTTTGTGATAGTGAACGTATACAGTGCTTGTGTATCGTGGTGGCGGTGGTGGAGGTTTGTGCGTGTGTTTTTTTTTACGAATCCTGCATGTATCAGGTGTGATAACCGATTGTCCACTCTACATTTAGCATTATATATATTTTCTATTTTACTTCATCGCGGATTATAGCAATATAATTTTATTATTACTTTTGTACCGCAGTTATATTAAATTTCGTAGAAATAAAACTTTCGGAGCCGCTGCTTTAGTACTCTATCAAAATAGCTTATAGCGCATTCAAGCTGAACCGCTCGCCAGCCGACCTGGTACGCTTATCGCTGTTAGCCTGTTTTAAATGCATTTCGACTTGATACGGCATTTTGCAAAATCAAATAGTATTATACCAGTATTATGAATAAGATCGTACTTGACTTCTACGGAGTAAGAGAAACAGCATAACTTTATCTTTAATTTTTAAATGAGTACTGTAATCATGTATATATATTTTCTGAATTTCGAAAACAACTCCAACGATATTTATGAAACTCAGGTTGTGGGGAGTTTTGGGGAATCGATCTAACCAGGTTTCATTTAAAAAAATGTCGTTTTATACCTGTTTTCTACTTTTATTTTTTCTTTTGGTATAAAATATATAGCCTATGTCACTCAGTAAAAAAATTATTAAAATACATCCAGTATTTTGATTTATTCATTACTGCCCGTGGCCCGCACGTGTTCAATTTGGAGTAAAAAAATTACCCTTTCCCTATACCATGAAGATTTCCTGCTATCTATGGAATATCTAAATTCATATACTACATATTTATTTTCTTTTTACCTTTTTCCCTATGTATTTTATTTTACAATTAATTACAGAATGCCTTTTATATGCAACATTCACAGCTTTCTTGTCATTCGACAATACAAACATGTTTTCTTTAGAGGTTACTGCTGCTAAATTCGAAGTGCTATAGGGCGAAACGCGGCCTCCTCGCGGCATTTTAAAACTGTAATATCTTCGAAAATGTACATTTAAACTACATGCTGTAAACGATATTGATCTATATTAGATCAACAATGTATTTAAGGTACTTAATTGGACAAGGATAAATGCTCTCTTGTTTAAAATTGCTTCGAAAATAAGGCATTATTTTTCGTAAAAAGAAAATGACAAACAATACTATTGTGGGTAATAAGAGATAGATATATACCATCGCGGAGTTTTCTGTAGACCTTTTCAAGTTGTACAAGTACTTAGTACATTATTATGATAAATCTCGTAGGGTTCAGCCCGCGTAATCAATGTAAACGAAAAAAAATTAATTATTTACAAAATCACATTAGAAACCTCAAGAAGTACATGGAGTATTTCTCTACTCCATATTGAATGTTATTATACATATATCTAAACCTTTCTCTTCAATCACTCTACCTATTAAAAACACCGCATAAATCTGTTGCGTATTTTTAAAGATTTAAGACATAGGGACAGCAGAGAAAGCGACTTTGTTTTATACTATGTAGTGATTCGTGCACTGCGGTATCATTAAGTCATATTTCTATTATTAAAATTATTAAATTCATTCGGATAATTTCCTTCTGTCATTGACAAATCGTATCCCATTTACAATAGGTTACTCTCAAAGGGTTTATTGGCAAACGATTATCAAACGCCGCCCTGAAGCGTTCTATCATTGACTCGAGCTGTAATTACGGCTTGCTATACGCGCCAGGAAACACAAGCTGTGTTGCATTCCTTTTAAGCGTATTAATCCTTGTCCTGCTACAGACAGACTGTTTCCATACAGTGCTGTAGCTATAGGAGGGCTAGACAGTGCCTCGAGGCCCCCAACCTCAGGGGGCCCTATCACTCAAAATATAGATTGAGACCATGAGAGCCAGAGTGGCCTAAGCGACAATTTTTTATAATAATGAGTTTAATTAAATAATGAATAATGTGTTTAGGGTTAGTTAAATCACTTAAAAATAAAAAATATTATTAAAGTAAGTAGCGGCCTGTTACTGTCCCACTGCTGAGAATAGGCCTCTTCTCTCCGTTTTTGGAGAGAAGGTTTGGAGCTAAGACCTACCACGCTGCTCCAGTGCGGATTGGTAGTATCTCTAGAATTCTCTAGAGATATGCAGGTTTACTCACGATGGTTTTCTTCACCGAAAAGCGTGTGATAAATTGCAATTATCAATTAGACAACAGAAAAACTCATTGGTGTCTGCCCGGGTTTGAACCCGTGACCTCCTCGATAGAGTCGCACGGTTTTACCGCTGGGCTACCACAGCTTGATATTATATAGTAAGTGAGTAAGACAGCAAATATTTGTGAAAGATATTAATTTGCTAAAGTTGCAATTATTTAAAATCAGGGCTAATTGTTTTTCCTTAATACTGTAACCAAGAAATTGTTTATAAAAAAAATTTGATCCTCTGCGGTAATCGAACCTACGACCCACGGAGCTGAAGGCAGGGTCACTGCCAACTACGCCAACGGGCCAGTCTTTTAAAAAAATATAGGAACATTCCTAAAAAGTTTTAAGTCAAACTTGAACTATTAAATTTCAAACATTGTTTAAAACTTACAGGATTAACAATAACAAACTTACAGGATTAATTTAAACTTACAGGAAAACTTACTACAAAAATATATCTACGGTCGAATTAAGAAACCTCCTTGTTTCTTAGAACTCCGTTTAAAGCTACAATGTGTATTAAGTTTTTAATTATGTAATTATATAAAGTCGACACATTACGACGAATCTAGAATAAGAAATAGCTAGATTAATACAAATCAAAAGTTTGTACGTCGAATTTGGAACACGACGAATATGCCCAATCTAGGCCCCTATTATTTTCCCCGGGGCCCTTGGTAACCTAACTACGCCACAGTCCATCCTATAGCTTGTTATTTGCTGTTTAGCATAGGTACGTCTCTATCAGGATCGAGTTGTATCGAGAATAGCCTTTTGCGATGCGAGATATGTCTGGTCGAACGTGTTGCCCGGGGTGCATGCATGTGAATGAAACTCCTGGCCCTAACTACCGGTTTTCGAATGATCTAAGATAAAACTACGTTACTGAATATCTTTAATATTTAAATGAGTTAATCTTGTATGTATATATATGTACATATATATATTCAGAATCTCGAAAACGGCTCCAACTATTTTCCTGAAATGTAGGGGGTTTTGGTTGAGAAAAATCGATCTAGATAAGTTTCATTCAAAAAAATGTCGTTTTATCCCTGTTTTTGAGCTCTAAATTTTTTTTTTTAAATTTACTTTAAATACAATCACAATTATTCGCTGTCAAACGTAAAGTCATGGTAGTTCATTTGGGGAACGGGCGGTCTAGAGAGGTGAAAATACCTAGGATCGAGCCCCACCTGCCCTATTATTTTTTTTTTAAATACATAAAATTCTTTTTTTTAAATCATTTTAAATAACCGAGCAAGGCCACCCGAGCACCCAGGTACTATACAATAATTATACGCAATTATTTTATTTTTAAATAAACTCCCGTTTGCGCTTCGGCGTCAATATAAAATATATTTACATAGAGGTTCCGGGCAACATTGTTGCAAACATGTGTCAAGTAAGATATTTTTAGTTCACCTTTCAGGTGTTAATGTGTCCAAGTATCGCAACTTCCTTTCTAAATAATTAAGACCATTTTGAAGCCAGTTCGTAAAGCCAGGAAGAAGCGGTAAAAGCTATACCTTTAATGGGTTAAGCTATGCCTTTAATGGGTTTTCGAGCACAAAGTTTAAAAGTTTAAAGTTAAGTTTTTATACTAAGTTTTTACAAAAGTTATAATTGTAATATTTAGCTATAATCTTTTTCTTCTTTTATAATAACTTTTGAAGTATTGATTTCCTCAAAGTACTTCTATAAATTATTTATGTTTCTATACAAATTAACATGCTTAAAAGTGTTTTAAATTATGCGCTTGATGAAGAAAAGTCATGAATCTATCCCAAAAATATTATTATCCTTAGATACATGGAAACCGCAAATTCGCATTGAAGCGGTGAGATATGTTCTAAGGTTGTAGGATGGTTGATCCTACTTTCATTTTTTATCCCCGGGATACAATACTTTCTCTTAAAATTCTGGTTTAAATTGGTTCTTAGAACACCACACTATTCGATTAGGCTTTCACATAATCCAGAAATTCCCTTGAAATTACTTAGTGAAGTGTCATAAATGAGGATTAAGGTCAGTTTGACGTCCAAATCCTGATATGTTTATAACATGTTGTGCCGACCCAACTTGAAGATAATAGAAATAATCACTGATAGCCCAGAGGTAGACCAGGACATTATACAAGATTTAAATTTCTCCCTTGACTCTTGAAATTTTGGTAATTGAAAAATTTTGTCTAATATAGGTATGTATGCTTAATAATCGTTACTGGCTTTTACGTGAGATTGTATGGTTCAAATCATCCCACTGAAAACTCCGCAATATTATTCAAATGAACGCAATATACGAAAAACTCTTTAAAATCGAAAAAAATATAATAGGCAGGTTTGGAATGCGACTCCAAAATGATCCTCCTATTAGAAAATACCAATATCGTATCATTAAAGATAATTGGCAAAAACCATAACAAAAATTAAACATTTCCTTTCTTTTATATCTCAATACCGCGTAATTCTCTATACTATTCCAATAAAAACTATTTCAAACACGTAGCACACCATCCTCGTCTCGCACGACCGTTTCAAAGGAAAGCAAGAATTCGCAAAACGTGCGGTTGGAACTTATAGTAATGGTGTGCCGGCAGGATGTCATCTGAGTGCAGAATGGGTGTAATTACAAGAAACCGGCCGCTGCGAGCGCTTCCTTCGTTACGCACACAGATAACGTAACTCAATGGATGTGAAAAAAGAAACTCTCACAGACTACAAATGCGTCTGAAAGACTGTGTGGCAAAAAACGTATACGTGGTCTGAATTACGCATAAATAAATGTGTACTATCGACAATTGAAAATAGTACTATAAAACATGACGGTGAGACTATTACCGTGTAATTAGCATAGAGTAGTACTAGAGCAGGGGAGCCAAACTAAATGTGTCCATCGACAATAAAGAAAAGCAAAAAAGAGTTTAATAACTCTATGGTAATTAGTCACAAGTGACACGAATTCAAATGCCTTTGTGGGTATTTGAACATATGTGCCTCATAAATGTCTTTAATTTATTACACGCTTTTCGGGGAAAGTAAATATCGTGAAAATTGCATATATCTGGAGAACTGCTGGGAATATGGATATGCATTGAAATAGCGTGTTGGGGCTAAGGGCGGATCTTTCTCTCATAAAATAAGAAAGGAGGCCTTTCTCTAGCATCGAGAAGTAACAGGCCTTCAGGATAGTAATAATTTAGTTATACTGTGCAATATATATATATGTGACTTTATAATAAATGAAGTTGTTACTTACAACTTCTATTATGCCCTTCGAAATTTGTCACATCGAAGTTTTATCATATCAGCAAATTAAAATGGTTTTAACCGTTATTGTTAACTTACTATTAAGCGAGATAGAATCGAATACAGACATTTCATGAATATTGTAAGAAGTAGGTTTTGTGATTTTAGAATAAATCTAGAAAAGACAAGCTGGAATAGTTTGCTAAAAATTCCTAAACGTGAACGGAAAATAGTTTTATTGGACATACTTTGTACCTAATGTGTTTTTTTGGACATAATTTATAAGAACCCTCTCAGTTATCTCTGCAGTTAAATGCATATCACGTTATGTCCCCAGAACTAAAAATCTTCCACCTTGTAAAAATCGTGTCATAAACGAAGAATCATGAAATCTCCAATTTCGATTTTATCCAACCTAGATAAGTATGTACTACGGTCAATATCCTTTAAGATTATTTAATGATCGCCTAAACTCTGGGGTAGCGGTATAATTAAACAGATCTCCTCTCAAAATTAAGAGTATCATTTGGGAAACAAATGCACAGGACAGTGCAATAGGATTTGAAGTTTTACAGTTAAATTCGAGAATCACGAACATTTTCAGTAAAGGACATTCACACGACCTACATTTTCACAGACGTCTCTTAGAATATACAAATATTACGTTATAGCGGAAAATAAACATTAAAATATTTCAGCGCGCATAATAATGTGAACGCAGTTTATATGCGACCACTTTATAGTACTTTACGATCGAATAGAAACACCACAAGCAAAGCAATTCTTGGGAATCTTGAAATATATTCGGATATTCTGGATCTGCCTGCCTGCTGCTTTCTTTCTATAATTAGTCCAGAAGACCTTAATAAAATACATTATTTAAAGCTGTGTTAGGCCAGCGGTAAGGCCAAAGCGACTCTTTCAAACCCCGGGCATGAGTTTTTTCTGTTAAAATTTACGTGTCTAATTTATATTTGCAATGTATCACACGATTTGCAGTAAGGTAAAACATCTTGAGGAAACCTGCATATCCTTAGAGAATTTTGGGGATATTATTATTTTAATCCGCATTGGAGCAGAATGATGGTCTTAGATCTAATCCTTCTCTCCAAAAACAGAGAGATTAGGCCTATGTCTAACTGCGCCATAAAAAGAGACCTTTACTTTTTTACTTTACATTATTTACGCTTAAAGAATTGTTTATTCAGGACGACGAGAAAGAAGTTAACTAATAATCTAGAACGATTGATTACAATTAATTTCTTTTTTGCCGTATTCTTTAGCTACAGAATGTTGTGCACGACTTGGCTTCCATAGTTATCGATCAATAGCTTATCTTAATAGCATAAATTCCGTTTTTGTTGTGTGATAACTTCGCTTGATCAGTTCAGCTATCAATCGGCCTTTTCTAATGAAATGAGCCTATTATCTAAACTATATGTCCATATTTTAATTAAAATTTTACAATGTTTGACGCAAGAACTTTAATTCGAACATTCCTATCGAAATATAGAAAATTCAACGGCACAACTATTGAGATTTTTATAGGATTTGCATGGCAACATAGTGTGAATATAAATTGATCATGGCACATAATACAAACATCGCTACTCTATTACCTAGTCGGTGAAATCTCAAGGGAATCCAATGGAACCTAGACATACTACTTTAACAATCAGTGTTGTTCGATCTGATTTCAACGATGATAAATTCTCTGTAATCTAAGCTCTAGAGTAGTTGCACTTGATCGCTGTCTAGACTAGACTATCTATGCCCGTTTTATAAGCGGCAATACGATACAGTCCACTGAGAAAGGCGTCTGATATTTACAAGCCAAGCTCGTTAGTCTGATTTCTACTCCCATTATTATGTTACAACGGGCATCACATTTCCTCATCCTTTGTTGTCATTGGACCTTTCTGGTATATATGCTTTTACCATTAAGGGTCAAACAGTTTAATATTTTAGTCTGGTTACAAATAAATCGGCGTAATTGTTTAAGTTCTTCGAAAAGTTAAGCATTCTTATAATTTCAGGGGGAAAAAGATTATTTTTCTCTTGCATTTTAACCTATATTTTCTGATAAGTAACTATATGCCATGCCAAATCACTTTCTGGCATTTGGATCGCCGGCTCTGCTCTCTCATCTAGGGAGATTAAGTAAAGAGTCTATCAATGTTTCCTTTTCTGGTACAGTGTCGCTGAATTAAAAATCCAACGCTCATTTATTGTTCGCTCTATAATTTTTACTATACTAATTTAGCTTTGCCATCAGGTGACCTTTGTTTATAATATTGGTACTTATATTATTGATGAAGAAAAACATTAAAAAAATTTGTACTTCTAAACATAATTAATTGAAAATCTTAACTGTAATTAAGATAATGGTAATCCCTATCATTTGGCATATAACAGATAAAATATTTGATATCTGTTATATGCATTTTGTTATGCATGATTTATTGTTGACTATTTGGTCAAAAAGTTTATACTTTGAAGATCGATATATTTTACACAACTCAAAAAGCAGTTGTATTTCCATTTACCCAATGCTTCTATTTTATTTCTAATTTTTTTTAATTTCTAGCGTTTCCAATCGTTACTCAATAGTATCAGACCGTTCTTTATTTAGAATCTGTCGGAATGTGATGCCTGCTCTATCCATTTACCTATTCCGCTTATCTTACTTTTTATTTAACTTATTTTTCGCAAAATCGTCTCGTAATTTTTTCATTTTTCCTTTTTTTTAAAAATCCATGTCAATGCTCCTTACATCAAATCTTATAATGCGATGAATTGTTTGTTTCAGTGGGAAGTTGTGAAGGAGTGCGTTGCGGCGGCGAGAAACGTTGCGTTCTAGACGCTGAGCTGGGAGCGCATTGCGTGCGCTGCGGCGGTTGCACCGTGGCGGGCGCTCCCGTCTGCGCGGTTGACGGCAGCACGTATGCGGGCGCGTGTGCCTTGAGGAAGGCGGCGTGCGAGCGTGGGAAAGCGTTGCCCCTCGCTTACAAGGGATCTTGTATAGGTAAGTACAGTGTAAACTCCATATAACTTCACTCGATTTAACGACAAACTCCCTAAAGCGTTGATATCACTTGGCTTTGGTTGGTTTAGCTTGTTTTCCATACAATGATACACTCTATATACCACTACACCCACTCTCAATAACGACAGCAATTTAATAATATTAGGTCCTTTTTTAGTCGCCAAAATTAGTAAAAATTGCGCCGCTGTGTACGTTCTTTTGTCGCTTTATTATCCTAGCCCGTAATAAACTCGACTGTCGACATTACACATAACTTCCTAAGAAATCCGTTAATTTGTTTACAAATTGGGATTGCTTGCACGTGTTGACTGTTGTTAATGGGAGTCATGGATTATCTATACGTTATCATAATTCTTAGTTGCTCACAAACTTCCAAACTGTAAGCAAATAAGAGAAAATCTCTGGGTATTGCCGAAAAAGTTTTACTAATACGCGCAATAGAGGCGGGAGAGATTGATTTAATCGCTCTATAGATGATGAGATGTCTCTACAGATTTTTCTTCTCTTCATTTAACGACAACTCTCTATAACGTTAAAATGTGCACAGTCCCTTGAGGGTCGTTATATAGAGTTTGCACTGTATATTTTTAGCAACGCACTACAACACTCCGCTCTCGTATATTGCTCATGGTATTTACAAGTCCGATCTTGAGCTCCTAGTGACCTGTTTGCAATCGTCGTTTCGACTATTAGGCGAACCCAAACGACGTAAAGCACTTTTGCTTCGTATCAGATATGAAATCGGATAGTACGCTCTTCATTTAGCATTGCATATATTTTCTTTTATCGCGGATTTTATTATCATTACTTTTGTATTATGTATGGATGTTCATACGGAGGATAGGATTATCGTGGTGACTCGCACTGAATTTACGAGCCGTTGCGTTAAAAAATTTTTATTTATTTCTGAAGTGCCTAATATCTGCACTGCACTATCAGCGATCGTTGATCTTGTGATCGTCTATAATCGGCAGGATAATCGTCATAATAGGTATCAGCCAGTGATTCCTATTAATGCGTGTCCGAAAACCGACTATTACCTTGTTATAGACGGTCATAGTCGATGACTGGCGAGTACAAACGAGTATGTCCTCCAAACGATAGTGCTTGCTCCCAATCCATTGTAATTTCCTATAATAAAGGATTATTGATATAAGGATATCATTTATGCTCGCAGCAAACGCAACATGTGCCCGAGTGCGGTGCGGTTCGGGCCAACGGTGCGTGTCGGGCGGAGCGAGCGGCGCACGGTGCGTTTCGTGCGGCGCTTGCGGCGGCGGTTCGCGCAGGCCTATATGTGGATCGGACGCCCGGACTTATCCATCGTGGTGCCGGCTCCAACGCGCCGCTTGTCACGCCGGCAGAGTTGTTGACCCGCTACACCCTGGACCGTGCAAAGGTATAAAATTATATAGAGTGACGCCGACGATTTCGTTGAAAAGATTATCGTCCGAGTTTCTTGCTGGTTCTTCTCGGTAGCAGCACACTTTCGAATCAGTGGTAGATTCTTTAAAAAAAGTTGACGATTCAAAAGTACCTACTGTAAACAGTCCACTTGAATAAAGAATTTGAATTTCATACGAATATGAAATGAATACAGTGATCGCCCAAACGTATAAGATAACTCTGGCATACTTCAATATTCTTGAATATAGGTTAATAAAATGTATTTTCGAACAACAAAAAAGCTGGCTTTTTTATAATAGTTCAAAGACCTGGAGCAGCGCAAAACAAGAGAAAACAATAACATTCTTGTTTTGTCTTACTCGCGCTTTACTGTTTAGTTTGTAGTCAAGCTTATGTAGTAGCTATATGTATATGAATATAGAACTATATTGTAGGGTACGGTCATTGACATTTATAAACTGTTTTTTAACGGAAAATATTTCCTGTTGCTAAAATACTTCACTGAATTAATATTTTTATATAGGGTTGGGATGTGTACCTAGAATTAAAATTAATGTCGTATTAGCAGTAGCATCCACCTATATTCAATTCTTGATCTGAATTGTATATAATTAAAGTTCTTTGTCTTATTCCAGAGAAAAAAAATATAACGGACAATATTGTGACCGACGAGAAACACGGAGAAGATTTGGCTACATCACGAGTCCTATAGTCATAGACTCTAGAATTAACACTGCTGTGTTTAAATAGTTTTGTAGGTGGAAAAGGGACCTGCGATCGGCCGAACGGGACAAACGATTCCTGGACACGCTGCGTCAGAAAATAAAGTATTTAAGAAAAGCAGCAAAAACTAAAATTAACTATTAAATACTTTTCGACATAGAAAGATTAGAAAGAAATGTATACAATTTCATAATAATCTTCATCTGAGGTACGATGTTATTTTGCTACAATCCGCGATTAGATAATCGTGTCCTAATCGCGGATTGTAGAAAAATAATAAAACTTTTGTATTACGGACCTCCGCAAAGAAACGCCTAATTCTATAAAATAGTCCTCATCTCCTCAAAAAAATGATGAACTAAGAACCTGTGTCAAAAATTTGTTTGATACATCTACAAAAAAATATATTGTCCCTTCATAAAGTTTGACAGAAACAGAAAATTGTTTGTCAAATATAGATCGCAGAACAGGAATGTTTAAGTGTAAGGTATTCATGGAGCCAGTGTTTCGAAACAATACTTTAGTAGTAACTTTCTGTAGATTTAGAAAAATTCTCGAAACTGATGCACATTTTTCGACTATTGTAGATAAATAATTTTATAAATAAAATAACACTTTACATTATTAAAATTGAGCACCAAATTGTACTTAATATTTAGTCAAAATGTTAAAGATAGAACTGTAGTTAGCACAATATTCAGTACTTCTGCAGTGTATGCGTGTATCTATTATAGGAAATCCTAATTTGGATGAAATAACTTAAATTTTCATTGGACTGACAAATGTTCTTAAAATTTTATTAACTTTTAGTACGTATTTTAATTAAGACTGGTTATACAAGGATAGCTTGAAGCGGTAAAGGTGGACTGATTCAACTATAGACTTCTATGTATGTTGACACGAACTGCTGGAGCAGTTGCAACTGCTTTGAGCGGTTGGCAGTACGGTGAAATTTTAGGTCATAAACTGCTCGAGATGACGACTGCTCTCGCGCGGTTCATTTCACGTCGCGCACGCTACTTGCACGGAAGCTTTGTTTGTAATTGAAATTACTAACTGCTTGAGCAATTAAGGCGACTGCTCGAGTAGTTATCAATGGCAACTTGAAGCTGTCTCTGACTGCATGAGAGGTCCGTGTATGTTTATCACTGGCTAACCGCTCGAGCAGTCGGTACATGGCCGGCCTAACTGCTTGAGCAGTTAAGCCAACTGCTCAAACAGTTACCAATAGAAGTGTGGGCTACGTGGAATGAACTGCGCGAGAGCAGTCGATAGCTCGAGCAGTCATTGTACGCCTGGCCACTGCTTGATCGCACTATGAAATTCGGCCATACGCGGTTAGTCAGTGATCAACATACACAGACCGCTCATGCAGTCAGAGACAGCTTGAAGTTGCCATTGATAACTACTCAATTAACTGCTCTAGCAGTTAATGTCAATAACAAACAAAGCAAGCGAACGGGTAACGTTTGCGACGTGGAATGAAGAGCGCGGGCGGTGATAATTGCGCGAGAACAGTCGACAGCTCGAGCAGTCGATAGCATGATGAAATATGACTAAAGCAGTAGAACAACTGCTTGAGCAGTTCGTGTATGTACAAGTCTCATTTAGTTTACTATGCTGTAGCAATGGACTGCTTCAAGCTTTCCGTGTATAGCTGGTTGAAGACTTAAGTAATTTTATTTCACTTAATGTGGTTTTAACGCTTATGCAATATTTATTATTAAGTTATAAAGTTTTAGTGCAATATGTTATTGAAAATTGTGTGAAATTTATGTTTACATGTTTTGTTTTGTTTTATTTTTATATACAATTGTGTGTATCAGGATCAATATTCAATTCGGTAAATATGAGAATGTTTTCAAAATACTTGTTTCAGTATTATGTGTATGTAAGGTTATTTTAGAATTATTTTATTTTCGTAACATTTTCAAATTGAAATTAGGTGATCTTATAGACTTAAAAGTAATTTATTGTTACTTATAAATTATTTCCAAAATGTTTCCAAGAATTTAATTTGTACGGATGCCAGGGATGGGTATGTGAATTGTAAAGTTGAGTTTCTGGAAGTCCTGCTTAGCTTTAAATAGTTTACAATTTGATTTCTTTAATATAGACTATTAGTCCACTTAAGTCTAATTATTTAAGTTTTATTTAGTATAATAATTGAGTTTAATTTAAAATTATCTGTAAGATCTCAGATACCTACACGAAGAAAATTAAAAAGTGGGTAAAGTTTTGAATGGAATGTCACATAGTTTTATAAAAGTTGATCCAAAGAACGGAGAAATTTACAAAATCTGATACGAAAGTAGCTTTGGTTGGTAGTTTGTGTTATATATAGTGGTTCGAGCATTTTAATTGCAAATTTAATGGGTATTTCTATCAAAACATTGCAATATTTCTTTTGGGCAGTCTCCAAAATTTTCTTTAGTCTTGCCAAAAAAAAAACAATCTAACCTATCGCTGCATTTTTTTTATATAGTTGTAGAATCACTTTTAACAGGCGAACGACCTTTACTTCTAAATTTAAATTTAAGATATATTTTTATTTCATAACATAAAGAATTGCGCCGAAATAATATAAGTTAAAATTATTAACTATGGTTCACAACTTCACAATAGTTAATAATTTTAATAGTTAATAGTTTATAATTTAAAAAATTTTAATAGCTAAGAACTATAATAACAAATTATTAAATTTGTAATGAAAATGTTGATCAGTATATATCTAGAAAGCATTTATAAATTTTTAATTTTGATGTGTGGAATCTGACATATTTAAGAATTATGTTATTTTATATGCTCGCTTATAAATAAATATTTATACATTATCATAATGTGGACTGTATATTTTTAATAATTAATTATTTGATTATATTAATATAAAACTTTGCTCTTGTCAATTATTTTTCTTGATTATACGTAAACGCGCCGCTAAATTATTAAACACATTTCTTAAATGAATATCTGCGTCGTTCAAAATTTTAAACAAAAAATGTATGTATGTATATCTAAAAGGTTATGTAACTTACAAAATCAATTGACATCATAAATTTGTTCGAGGCCTATCATGGCATATCATTCTAAGAGTTTCTATAATAGTAAAGGAAATGGCCCATTTTTTTATGTTTTCTTTAAACAAGAACGCGTCTTCAAAATTTGGTAAATTTTAGATACTATTTTAATGAGTTGTTCGACGGCATGTTCGATTTTTTTTAAAGTAACTTGTAGTGATGTATAATATTGAAAATTAATATTATACGAAAAATACTGCAGCTAGGTACTACTTAGTTGATACTATTTTACATTTACTCAATATACCTACTGTCAATATGGCGTCTGAAATAAATGGAGGGAATTTGAAACGTCATAGAAGTTTGAAATTTTTTAATTGAACAACGGAAACGTATTATATGTAATTTTTATCTACATTAAATCAATTTTAACAAATTAGATTTCCAAGTTTTTTTTTAAAATAAGTTTCCGTGGACAGGATAAATTTGATAAAACCTTACGATACCATACAAAGTAAATAATTTGAAAAGTTGATTTTGGAGTTATTTCGCTTTCGATCTCATATGTAAAATGTCACTTTCTTAATTATGGATTAAGATTAGAATTATTATTTGCTTCTTTCAAAATATGTTCTTAGAGTAAAGTTTGCGCGTACTATTTAATCGTGTTGTTAACTTTACTACTTATTGTTGTAGTTGAACTACTAAATTGTTTTAGATGACTTTCTAAATTAGAGATGATGTATAATATATTATCTATATTGTCCTTGTTTCTTCATAAACATTTTACATGGATTTTTGGCTTTTTATTTAAAAGTTCTAACCCCACATTGATTTAAATTTATGTCTAAATCACCAGAAATTGGAATAAAACGAGCGATAAGGAAAACATCGAAATTTGCATATCTCTGGAGAATTCTGGGGATATGTGTAACCTACAAATCCGTATTGGCGCAGCGTGGTAGGTATAAAATCCAACCCATTTCTCGAAAAAAGGAGAGAGGAAGCTTATGGCCAACAGTGAGATCATAACAGGCCATTACTTTATCATCCTCTTGCCCTTATCCCACCCTAAGTGGTGTCGGCACAACATGTTATAAACATGTTGTCACATGACTGGGGGGTATTTTACAACCAGCCTGCCTGACGTCAACTTACCTCAGTCGTATTTTACGACATCTCGGTAAGAAAGTGGGTGGTCTATTCTACTCCACCGGCGGGTCGACTTACCTTAGTCGCCTTTTACACCTCGGTAAGAAATAAGGATCGTCTAATTTACTTAGCCGGATACCACATAGCGAAACAACTTACCTTAATCGCCTTTTACACCTCGGAAAGAAATGAGGGTGGTCTATTCTACTAAACCGGATAAAACACAGCTTAGACCATTACTTTACCTGAATCTAAATAATAAAGGTTTAATTAACGAAAACTATTACAATATAAGCAAATGGAATTTATTACCTATTATTAATAAATCAGTATGATGTTTACAATTCTTATTCTATGAATATAGCTAGAATTACATACATACAATTACATTAAAAAATAACTACATAATACTATAAGGACAATCCGTTCACTTCTTCACAGTAAAAAAAAAATCACAATTGAACTAAAAATTATCTCAGAATTATAAAAGTCTATTAACTTACGTGTATAATAACAAAATAAGTTTTCAGTCGAATATGACATAAATCTATAGCTAAAAGCCAAAATTATTTTAGCATTTTAAAGATATTATTTAAGTTATTTCATAATAGGTATTTAATAGATTCAAAAAGACAAAAGTAATAATAAAATTATTTTGCTATGAAGTAATGAAGTAAAATAGAAAATATATATTACTAAATGTAGAGTGGACGATTTCATACCTGATACGTGCAGGATTCGTAAGAACACATGCACAAACCTCCACTACTGAAACCACAATACACAAGCACTACATACGTTCACTATCACAAACTCAACAATCGTTTCGCCCTGCAACCTAGTCACATCAGGAGATAGACTCCATGATAAGGATTCAAAAAACTATTAATCGAAATAGAAATTAATTTATAGAATTAGGCGTTACTTTGCGGAGATCCATAATACAAAAGTAATAATAAAATTATTTTGCTATAATCCGCGATGAAGTAAAATAGAAAATATATATAATGCTAAATGTAGAGTGGCATTCTCCATTTAGCCACTCTATTTATATATCACATTTGAAATAGAAATTGTATATCATTTCTATTTCACTTATAAAGTACAAAAAGGTGTTGACTGGCCCGTTGGCACAGTGGGTAGTGATACTAGCCTTCAGCTCCGCGGGTCGCTGGTTCGATACCCGCCGAGGGCTAACATTTTCTATAAATCAATTTCTTAGTCTTCGAGTCTTTAAGAATATTTAAAAATTACATAAGTATATATTCACCAGTAGTCTGTCTACCATAACACAAGTGTTAAGTTACTTTAGGGACTTACTTATATTATTGTTATTAATAGTCTATACTTCGTTCTTAAATTAAATACAGAATTTAGAAATATCAAAATCCTGATTGTCCCACAGCTGGGCAACAATAAAAACTCGCACTAAATACACATTTAACTTCACTTCACTTGCTACTTTATTAACCGAGAACCCCAGAGCTCGAAATGTACTTTGACTTTTCTTGATATTTACTTTGTTCTAACAGGGATATGAAAAGGTTATTTTAGTTATCAATAACTTAATAACCATATTCTGAGTAATATATGACTCGCCCTTTGGAGCCGTGGGTAGTGACCCTGCCTTCAGCTCCGCGGGTCGCGGGTTCGATTCCCGCCGAGGGCCAACATTTTCTATAAATGAATTTGTTGGTCTTTGAGCCTGGGTGTATATTTGTATTTAAGTATGTATTAAACAATTATATATGTATATATTCACCAGTTGTCTGTCCATAACACAAGTATTAAGTTACTTACTTTGGGGACGGACGACCGTGTGTGCAAGTGTCCCATATATTTTATAAAAAAAAATATTAAAGTGTGACTTAAAAATACGATTAGTATTAAAGTGACCTAATTAAAAATTAGGCTTAATTGTATTAAACACATTTGAACCCTTATTTCAATGTCATCATATTGACTACGAACTATTAAAAAACTAGTATTTTTATTTGTTCTTACAAGTTATCGGTCTCTTTGACACTTACGAGTTTTGAAAGCGCTACGATATGCTTTATTTGCTTTGCTTTTGCATGACGTTAGCAATTTTGAATTAGGTCACTTTAATACTAAGCGATAAATTGTGCACAGCAACAATATTTAACTTTATTGAAACTATTCAGTCGTTTTTATAACATATTACAAATCTTATGATACATTCATACAAATCTATGTAAAAAAAACATTCGCAAAACATTTATGTATTATATATTAGGTCCTTACATATGAAATTGGCGTTTTGTCGTACTCATCATGATGGAAAAGCTAGCTGCTAAACAACCGAGGCTGGTCAATCGCTCTAGGCCACTGCTGCTTCAGGACAACGCTAGACCACACACTGCACAACAGACGGCTACCAAATCAGAGGAGCTTCAATTAGAATGTCTTAGACATCCACCGTACTCTCCGGACCTTGCTCCATTAGATTACCATTTTTTTCGCAATTTGGATAACTACTTGCAAGGAAAAAAATTCAACTCCGATGGGGCAGTCCAAACCGCCTTCAAAGATTTTATTGATTCCCGCCCGAATGGTTTTTTAGTAAGGGGATCAATGAACTACATATGAGATGGCAAAAGTGCATACATAGCAATGGTACATACTTTGATTAATTAAATATATTTCATTAAAAAAAAAACGACTTTATGTTCCTCCCATAGAAAACACCAATTTCATATGTAAGGACCTAATATTTCAAGTATTCTATACTTAGTTACCCTAACAGCATTTATAGCACTTAATATCATAACCAAAGTGACCTAATACAAAATAAATATATTATAGTTTTAAACACTATTATTATATTACAAGTATTAAAAATTCAATCGCCTGGGAAGCACTTACCTTAAACATACTATAGTATTATAGTAGATTATGATACTGTTGCATAATAAGGGTTCTTATAACACGAGTTTTTTTCTAGTATCACACGAATGTTATAAGACCAAGTTATGTACAGTGTCATACACTACTTTATCTACCCTCATACTATAATACATAAAACAATATTAATAAAAACCAAACTTTGTTCAAATATTGAAAAGATTTTTTAAATGTCAAATGTTAGCGCCAAGGCGCAAACATCGAGTGCGCATGCGTCTTGCGTCGCCGCGGACTCGTTCATTGAAACCTTTTTTTATTAAGGTAGAGGTTCAACCTCCTTGTTTCAGCTGGAGGTTGTATAGGTGTATTGTTATGATAAAAAAAATTATATTATGATACAGGTGTCCATACAAGACCTGTATCGTAATAAAAATTTTTAATTTTTTTATTTTTGGCCTGTACGTAATGTTTGTTATAAGAATTTTGGTTTCAGTTTTATAATCTTTGTATTATAGTATATATTAAGACATTTTATTTATAGAGAATACATATAAAAGATATAGAATAAGTTTTGACGCGATCCCCACACTAATTTACTATCATATCATTAATTACACTAAAACTAAAATCTAATCAATTCTTACACATAGTTACCGGCTCGAAGGACCATAAGTTTAATTCACAATCCTACCCACAAAAATCTTCACCAAACACACTTGAATGGAATACTGAATGTATTCCATTTAAATATAATCACTTTATTTCAATCACTAATTAATACTATTTTTCCTCACGTCCCATTGAATTACACTTCAGCACTCTTGCACTTCATGCTGCATGGTGGTCCTTGTGAATAGCTCCATGGTGAGCGCACTCAGGAACATGGGTATGGAATGGTGGTTGTGGAGATGCAACTCAACCAACTCTCCGAGGGAGGTGGAGTAGTCCGTGTGTACCATTTCTATGCCATCATCACAGAGTGTGAATGTTAAGTATTCGTCTGATGACTCTGCATACATATTTGATATCCTGTAAGGAATTATTAAATTACAGTTATCATTAAGCGTTATATTAGTCTACTTATTTCATACTAACATTCGCCAGCGGCTCCACCCGCGTGGAAAGATTAAAACCGTAATATAGTATTTTGATAACCATAAAAATGAAAAACAAAAGTAATGAGAATATTATTTTGCTATAATCCGCGATAAAAGAAAATATATATAATGCTAAATGTAGAGTGTACTATTCGTTCTCATACCTGATACATGCAGAATTTGTAAGAACTCATGCACTACCCGACACCGATGGCACAACACTGCACACATTCACCACCACAATCTCAACAATTGTTTCGCCCCGTAACCGAAGCATCGTCAGGAGATAGACTCCACGACAAAATCGCAAAGCGATTTGCGATTTTGTCGTGGAGTCTATCTCCTGACGATGTGCCATCGGTGTCGGGTAGTGCATGAGTTCTTACAAATTCTGCATGTATCAGGTATGAGAACGAATAGTACACTCTACATTTAGCATTACATATATTTTATTTTATCGCGGATTATAGCAAAATAATATTCTCATTACTTTTGTATTATGGACCTCCGCAAAGTAACGCCTAATTCTATAAATTAACCATAAAAATGGTCAAAATAGTAAAAGCTTTTTCTTTTTTTCATAAGTAACGACCTGTTACTAACCCACTGCTGGGCAAAGGCCTCCTCTCTCCATTTTAGGAGAGAAGAGTTAGAGCTACGACCTACCACGCTGCTCCAATGCGGATTGGTAGGTTACACATATTAGAGGATTTTCTAGAGATATGCAGGTTTCCTCACGATGTTTTCCTTCACCGAAAAGCGTGTAATAAATTGCAATTATCAATTAGACACATAAATAAATATAAATATATGGGACACTTACACACACGGTCGTCTGTCCCCAAAGTAAGTAACTTAATACTTGTGTTATGGGTGACAGACAACTGGTGAATATATACTAATATAATTTTTAAATACATACATAAGTTTTAACAGAAAAACTCATTGGTGTCTGCCCGGGTTTGAACCCATCGTCTCTAGAGACTCACACGGTCGCACCGCTGGGCCATCACAGCTTTTTTTCATATTGAATCTTTTTTATATCTTCTAATAAACTTGTCTAGGAGGAAATACTGAATAAGTTTAGAAACAAACTTATTCAGTATTTACTAGACAAGGAGGAGAGATCTTGAAATAATATTTTAAAATTACAGTCATAGCTCCTATAATTATAGTTTTCAATTGTTCTTTTTTGCCACTTTATTGTATTTCTATTTAGATATTTCTTTTTTTTTAAATTTATAACTTTGTTTATGTTCATTGTTACTTTATATAGTTGTTGTCAATCAGCGCATGCTGTTGCCATCTAAAGGGTGGTTAAATTTCAAGGGCCGATGTTGATTTTGAATAAAACACAAATTATATAGGAAATGATTGTTATTTCTTATTATTATGATAATATAGTATAGCTCAATTATGTATGAAACAAAATATCGGTCAAATGGCCGCCGCAAACTCGATTGCACACATCCATTCGATAGTCCAAATTTTCGATGACGCTGAGGCATAATTGAGGTTCTATGCCGTTAATGAGCCGAATTATCTCATACTTTAGCTCTTGAATTATTGCTGGCTTATCGACGTACACCTTTTCTTTCAAATAATCCCAAAAAAAGAAGTCCAACGGTGTCAAATCACATGATCTTGCCAGCCAATTGACATCGCCACCACGTGAGATAACAAGGACATTGAAGTTGTCGTGCAAAAGAACCATTGTTTCGTTAGCTTTGTGGCAAGAGGCACCGTCCTGTTAAAACCAAATATCATCCACATCCATATCTTCCAATTCAGGCCTTCTACAGACCCAGTTTGTTCAAATTTTTGCACAATTTTTCCGATTGTACGCACATTTGGACGATTAAATTGATCGAAAAAAAATCGCGAAGTACACGATATGCATTTTGATTTGACTGCCAATTTTCATAATAGGCCTGAATAAATTTAACGCGTTTCTCGATTGTGTATCTTTGCATGGTTCAAATTGAGTTAGTCTGAAATTGCGAAATATAAAAAAAAATGCAAAAAAAAACTTGACATTTAGGTGTGGTTCACATTCAACATCGGCCCTTCAAATTTAACCACCCGTTATAAATAATATAGCACTTAATTATAAAAATTCCTTTACAATGTATATTTGTAGCTACGTAAGGTGTTTATATTGTTGATGGCCTTTTTAAATAAATAAAAAAATAAATAAATAAACAGCACCGACCAAAGCTTGGTCTACTACTATATTTTTAATATGTAAAATTGTAAAAAGGTAACCTTACCTATAATTTTTATGACCAGTCCTGTCTATTTTGTAACCTAGAAGCATGTAACATACATCTCTATACTCTTGAGCAGATGATGTGAATTCTTCTTTCATCCTATAAAATAATAAATAATCAAAAAAATACAAAACATATAACATTTTTTCTTTGAAGTGAAAATAAATTGTGTTCAAACAAATATTTTCTTTTTTAAAATTGTTAATGACAATAAATTTTCCCGCTGTGTGGTATCCAGCTGAGTAGAATAGACCAACCTCTGCCAATGAAAGAATAACAATGAAAACATAATTAACATTTATTTTCTAGCAATAATAAATTTTCATTTACTCCGTGTGGTATTACGGCTGAATAGAATAGTACCACCCTCATTTCTTACCTAGGTGTCGTAAAAGGCGACTAAGGTAAGTCGACCCGCTGTGTGGTATCGGGCTGAGTAGAATAGACCAACCTCTTTTCTTACCGGGGTGTCGTAAAAGACGACTAACGAAAGTCGACCCGCCGTGTTGTATCGGGCTGAGTAGAATAGACCAACCTCATTTCTTACCTAGGTGTCGTAAAAGGCGACTAAGGTAAGTCGACCCGCTGTGTGGTATCGGGCTGAGTAGAATAGACCAACCTCATTTCTTACCTAGGTGTCGTAAAAGGCGACTAAGATAAGTCGACCCGCTGTTTGGTATCGGGCTGAGTAGAATAGACCAACCTCATTTCTTACCGAGGTGTCGTAAAAGGCGACTAACGAAAGTCGACCCGCCGTGTTGTATCCGGTTGAGTAGAATAGGCCGCCCTCATTTTTTTTCGAAGTGGTGTTTTTACGGCTAAGGTAAAATGATATCAAGCTGGCGCCGGTCGTAAAATACCTAGCCAAATCATTGAACAATGTTTATAACACGTTGTCCCGACCCCACTTAGAGTGGGATAAGGGTAGGAGGATGTATGTATCTGTATGATGTACAATAATTTTTATTTATTTAATACCTTTGTAGTTTAATTCTACTATTTTCTAGCTGGGTCCTTAATTGATTCAGTTCTTCGGGACACGTTCGATTGCCACCCTCGCGTAGGGCAGCTTTGAGCTTTTTAATCTAAAACAAATAATATATATATGAAAAAAAATCGTTTTATCCCTGTTTTTGGGCATTAAAAAATACTAAAGTTTATATTGAATTGAATTTTTGCCACAAACTGCCAAGTCAGCGTAGCTTATTCGGGGAACGGGCAGCCTTGAGAAATGTAAATTCCTAGAATCGATCCTTTTTTTTTTTTTTTTTTTTTTTTTTATTGCGTAATAGGCGAGCGCTTGACTGCAATCATGCCTGATGGTAAGCGATGATGCAGTCTAAGATGAAGCGCGCTTGCCTAGAAGATGCCTATTCACGTTAGCTTTAAAGATACCCATATTAAATGAACCGGGAAAGATAGACGCCGGGAGAGAATTCCATTCCCTTGCTGTGCGCATTAAGAAAGAGGACGCAAAGCGCTCCGTGCGCCTACGTGGGAGGTCAATGACGTAAGGGTGGAACTTCTCCCGATGCCTTGCGGTGCGATGATAGAAAGGCGATGGAGGAACTAGGTTGTGGAGTACCTCAGCACACTCTCCGAAATATATCCTGTAGAAGACCGAAAGACAGGCAACCCTGCGCCGATGTTGAAGACTGTGCAATTTGGCACTGGTCAGGGTTTTATCGGAAATAAGCCTTCTGGCACGTCGGTCCACCGAGTCCAAAGCATCCAGCTGGTACTTGGCCGATCCATCCCACAAATGACAGCAGTACTCCATACACGAACGTACTTGAGCCTTGTACAACGTAAGAAGCTGTTTTGGTGTGAAGTACTGCTTGACTTTGTTAAGGAATCCAAGTTTCTTAGCGGCCGTTTTTGCTTTGGACTCGATGCATTTACCAAGGTTGAGTTTGGAGCTTATTTCAATACCCAGAAGCTCTGCACTATCGGCTATCGGTATGGATATATTTCGGAAAGTAGGAGTTAAGGTGAAAGAACTCCGTTTGGCGGTGAACAGACACGCTTGAGTTTTGGTAGCATTGAACTTGACTAGGTTGGCCTCGCCCCAGTTGGAAACCTCTTTCAGAGTCAAGTTAATGCGCTCAACCATAACCTCTCTTTGTTTGATAGTCTCAGCACTACTAGCTCTGGAACTGGACATATATCTCTCCGTCACAGTGCTGTCATCTGCGTACCCAAAGATAACGGGACTTAGCAGGTCGTTAATGTGCAGCAAGAAAAGCGTGGCGGAAAGAACTGATCCCTGAGGAACACCAGCATTGGTGGTCATTAAATCGGAAGAGCAGCCATTAATAACTACTCTAAATGATCTTTCATTGAGGAAATCAGATATCCAGTTACAGAGTGTAGTAGGCAGTCCATAAGCAGGAAGCTTGCCGAGGAGACTTTCATGCCAGACACGGTCAAAAGCCTTAGAGATATCAAGGGACACGGCGAGAGCCTCACCATGATTCTCAATAGCTTCACCCCAGATATGAGTGGCATACGCTAGAATATCTCCCGCAGAACGATTCTTGCGAAAACCAAACTGGTAATCCGACAGAAGTTCGTTTTCTTCTAGGTATGCCAGGAGCTTTTTGTTTAATATACGCTCCATAACCTTACAAAGTACGGAGGTGATTGCTATAGGGCGATAATTAACCGGATCAGCACGAATACCCTTCTTTGGTACTGGTTGTACATTGGCAGTCTTCCATGCTTTTGGGACATGAGCAGTTTCTAAAGAGAGGCGATACAAGCGTGTCAAAACAGGAGACAATTCAGGAGCGCAATTCCGCAGAACAATTGCTGGTATGCCATCGGGACCGCTGGCCCTATTCACATTCAAGTTGCGAAGAGCTCTCAACACCTCCTTTTGGCGAATTCGAATTTCTGCCATGGCAGTATCGCAAGGTTGTAGGTGTGGTGGAGTGGCACCTCCCGCATCGAGACGTGAATTTTCTGCAAACAACCTAGCAAACAAATTTGCTTTGTCACTTGCAGAAAAGGCCAGTGCCCCATCTGGCTTGAGCAGTGGCGGCAGCGTTGTACTGCAGAAGTTCGACTCAACCGACCTCGCAAGCGACCAAAATGCTTTACTACCACGAGGATAGGATGCTAATTTAGTGCCGATTCGATTGATGCGGTTAAATCTAGCTTTCTTAAGGACCCTCTTGTAGGACTTAGCAGCAATGTTATATGCTCTCTTCTTAGCCGTTATGTCAGGAGATTTGTGAGATCGGGCTTCAACCCAGGCTACAAACGCCGAGTTTTTTATAGCCTCTGCATTAGCACATTCAGCGTTGTACCATCGGGGAGCCTTACTATTCAGAGGTAAATCCGCATAAGTTATGAAATATTCCATAGCTCGACGAATTACCTCCGATATAGCATTCTCACAACTCGACGGATCATTAGAAGAGAAACATATTCCCTGCCAAGGATAAGATGCGAAAAAGTGTCGCATCTCGTCCCAGTCTGCTGACTTATATCGCCAAACCCGTCTGGTCCCAGTGACACTCAGATCAGGCGGATAGACTTTTGAAACCGACTTTACCAAAGAGTGATCTGAAGTGCCTAAGGGGGCTGCAACTGAGACTGAGAAACGGTCGGGGTCGGTAGTCAGAAGAAGTTCCAGACAACTGGGTGTATGACCATCAACATCCGGTATTCTTGTAGCTTCTTTGACCAGCTGAGAAAGGTCCAGAGAGAGAGCTAAATTGAGAGCTTCTCTTCCAGCGTGGTCAGTTTTTTGGTATGGGTATAGCCAATCTTTATGATGGGCGTTAAAGTCCCCTAGAAGCACAAGTTGAGCTGTAGGATACCGATGTTGAACGATGTCAGCCGTTTCACTAAGATGCTTGAATAATTGGGTTGTCTCCTGGTCACCGCTGTGCGAGCGATAGACACAAGCATAAACCGTTTGGTCCATCCCTGTATCAATCAAACACCACAAGATGGAAAAGTTGGGTATCTCTAGATTACGGAGACGCCGGTAACAGATGTCATTACGAGCATACATACAAAACCCCTGCATGGAGCTTGAAGTTATGCTCCAAGGTATAACCCGGGTATAGTAGATATGATAAATCTGCTGGGCTGTTAATCTGCGTCTCCGTAAGGAAAAGCAAGTGCGGCTTGTCAGTCTCTAGGTGGTGATGGACTGCAAAGAGATTCGAGTGTAGACCTCGAATGTTGGCTTGGTGGATTTTGAGAGAGAGGAAGTGCTGCCGCTGTAAAAATTTACTTTTCCTTTTCTTTTTACTAATTTTATTCAGTTTAGCGCGCAAATAGGAACGGAGAAAACGAATTTGTAGGGATGCTGCATTTTTAAACAACGCGGTTGCCTCTGTCAAAGCGCTGATGGTAGGCTCAACTGGAGACCGCGGGGACGCCCGAACCCCCCTGGAAATCGCCATCGGGTCCTCTCTCCGGTCGCCAACCGGCACGATGGGGCAATTCCAGGATTTTTCGCAAGGCAGCGGGGCAGCCTTTCGTAGGTGGCTTTACTACTAATTGGGCCCCCTATAACCTGCGGTCGGCCAGCGGTGAACCGTGCTTCGGATCCCGCTGCTCTCCAGATTGAGCCGCCCGACGATATGACAGCGCAATTCGGAACCTGTTATCAAATGCAGCGCAGATGTACAAATCCGTTCCCCATCTTTAAAGCTACTACAAGCATCGTTCCGGAACACGACGAGTCGTTTGGCGGAACGGCTTTGCCTGTAGGGTGGTAACACTAGCCACGGCCGAAGCCTACCACCTAGAAGGTTACTCGTTTAGCACTACCCAGGGATCACGTGTAGGGTTATGAGGATTGTAATCCTGTATTTAGTTTAAACCTACGGACGCGAGTAACTCCGACCCCCAATCCCCAACTAAATAATAATATTTTTCTTTTATTTAAGTTTATTTTTTATTTTGTAAAAATTACCGAGCAAGGCTCGGTCACCCCGATATTATTATTTAAATTAAGTTAAATTTTAAATTTAAATTAAGTTAAATTTTAAATTTAAATTAAGTTAAATTTTAAATTTAATTTAAGTTTAATTTAGTAAAGTTTAAGTTTAAATGTAATTTAATTTATTAATTTTAATTATAAAGTTTAAATTTAAATTAAATTAATATTGTTTGTGATTTATATTTATGCCTGTAATGGACTTATATATGAACCTTAGTATATAATGATTGTTGAAATTATATGCATTGTTGGTGTAATAAAGAAGTAATTAATAAATATATACTAATCATTGAGATTACTTTCATTATGCATTAGTTTGGATATTCCACTTTTTAAATATGAACCAAAGATAAAAGTTATTAAATATGATAATATTAGGTATTAAAATAACATAAGCATGTTTTATTGCAAATATCCATATATTACAACATTGTACACGCACGTCAGTACGTTTTCGCACTATTGATACTTGAGCGCGGGACAGGTACTAGTAGGTTGATACTTGAGCGCGGGACACGTGCCCAGCACGTTTTCTGGCGATTGATACGTGAGCGTGGGACACGTACCACTACATTTTCTGACGATTGATACGTGAGCGCGGGACACGTACTAGTACGTTTTCTGATGATTGCTATTTGAGGTCGGATCACGTACTAGTACGTTTTCTGATGACTGATACGTGAGCGCGGAACACGTACTAGTACATTTTGTTATGATTGATATTTGAGCTCGGGTCACGTACTAGTACGTTTTCGGACGATTGTAATTTGGGCGCGGGACACGTACTAGTACGTTTTTTGACAATCGATACGTGAGCGCGGGACACGTACTACTACGTTTTCGGACGATTGCTATTTGAGCTCGGGTCATGTACGAGTACAGGTTAGTGTAACATCGTTTATTTGTGGGAACAAAAATAATAATGATGTCGGTAAAAAAAAAACTGAATTTACGCGCAATGTGCCCGCTAAAAATGTATCAATACACAATGACTGGCCCGTTGGCGCAGTGGGTAGTGACCCTGCCTTCAGCTCCGCGGGTCGCGGGTTCAATTCCCGCCAACATTTTCTATAAATGAATTTGTTGGTCTTCGAGTCTGGGTGTATATTTGTATTTAAGTATGTATTTAAGAATTATATAAGTATATATTCACCAGTTGTCTGTCTACCATAACACAAGTATTAAGTTACTTACTTTGGGGACGGACAACCGTGAGTGTAAGTGTCCCATATATTTATTTATTATTTATTCATTAATGTGCTAACAGATAGTTGAGATACTCACTTCTTCTTGTGCTGATTCCAGATCAACTTGCATTTGTTTATGTGCTGTGGCCGCGGGATTTTCAGCTAAATGTAGCACCTGAAAAGAAACACCATAAATATTTTTAGGCCATATAGGCTTTAGATGGCGATAAACAACTGTTTATCCATTTATTTATGTATCATGAAAAACGTTAGAAAAACATAAGTAATAAAAAATATAGTTAATGTATAGAAATCGGCTATACTTACGTCTTTTGAGTTAGCTCGACTAGTTTCGAACCCATCCGGGGCACTTATTCGCTCAGCGAACTGTTGTACGCAGTTCCCGCCCCAATAGCGTCGTGTAAAGAACTTATGAATAAGCGCCCCGGATAGGTTCGGAACTAATCGGGCTAAGCTGATAGAATAAGATGTGAGTATAGCCGACTTCTATACATTAAGTATGAATAAGCCATAGCCAGATCTGTAAGTGAGAGTGTCGCAAATAACCAATATTCATGGCACTTTCTTAATTTCTATACTTAGAACAACATGAAGTTATGCAAATACGCAGAGGTGCGAACAATGCGGGAATCGAACCCGCGACCCCCGGAGCTGAGGGTAATGTAGGGTAGTGCAAATTACCTTTGTAGGCGCAGCGAGTTTCTCCAAATGTGTCTGCAATTGGTCCCTTTGAGCCCTAAGTTTGGACACTTCCCGTTTCGCTGCTTCGGCCTCTTCGCGGTATTTGCTGGCCTCCGCACGGGCACTTTCTAGAGCTATAGGTGTAACATAAAATACATATTAATTCCTAAAATCAAACCAATACTTTGAATATAAATTGCAACAATATATCTGTTTATGTTAAGTAATGTAATTTATAGTGTAATGTATAGTGTAATTTTCGAGGAAGGCTATAGACCAGTGATTCTCAACCTTTTTTTTTTCGGCACATATTAAACGATTTCAAAATTTGGCGGCACACAAAGAAAAAGATAAAAATTATTTACTTACTACAACACACTGCATAAATAGATTATAATAAACTAATATATACTACAATAATAACTAAACGTTTATTAGGGGATCAATTACAAGCTAATAATAAAAATATTTTTCTTTTGAAATGATATAATTTATTATAAATATTGATAATTAACATTATTATATATTTGCAAAATTTGGCGGCACACTTTTGAAATTAATTTAAAAAAAAGAAAACTGAGATGAATAGCAGAGGAGCAGCAATAAAAAATATAGCAAAAAGGGCAAAATTTAAAGCTTTCCTTACATGCGCTAAGTAAACGGTGGAAGTCATTCACAAATCTCTTATAATTAACTCACGATAACTATTTTTATATTCAAAATTTAAATTCGGAAAAAAAATTGTGACATACTGATTTTAATACGGGCGAAGAGACTGTCACATCTAGTAGATTATAAAATATTTTAAATTTGAATTTAAAAAAATATTTTCTAAATTTTTGGTCAGTTTTCCAAAATTGCCTATTTGTCTTGAATCTTTATGGCTAAAAATTCCGAATCAAATATCTGAGTGTGAGAGATTGGCCTAAATAATCATTGATTAAGTATAATTGTTGGTTTGTAAAGCTTGTCAAGAAATTTCACAACAAGGGGTGTAAGGTAAAAAATCGTCACAGTTTGTGTCAATATCTGATACCTTTCGCTTGTGCTTCGTGGTCCTGCGTGGACAGCACGTCCCTGTAGCCCTGGAGAGCTTTCTCTAGCTGCTCAACTCTAGCGGAGAGCAGCGCGTTACCGCCCGCGCCGGTAGCCCCGCTGAGAGTCACTGTCAACTCCTTCTCGTAACTGTCTAGCTGCTGTCTGAAACGGTAACACTTTAATACTAAAATCATCATCCTCCTGCCCTTATCCCACTCTAACTGGGGTCGGCACAACATGCTGTAAACATGCTGTAACATGATTTGGCTGCGTTTTACGACCGGCCGCCTGCCTGACGTCAACTTATCTTAGTCGTATTTCACGACATCTCGATAAGAAAGAGGGTGGTCTATTCTACTTAACCGGACACCAAACGGTGAGTCAACTTACCTTAGTCGCCTTTAAGACAACTTGTTAAGAAATGAGGGTGGTCTATTCTACTCAGCCGCATACCACACGGCGGGTCGACTTACCTTAGTCGCCTTTTACGACACTAATACTAAAATTTAATACCAAAATATTATAATCAATATAAATATATGGGACACTTACACACACAGTCGTCCGTCCCCAAAGTAAGTAACTTAATACTTGGGTTATGGAAGACAGACAACTGGTGAATATCTATATATATAAAAAGTGGTGTTAGTTACACTATTTATAACTCAAGAACGGATGAACCAGTTTGGTTGAAAGTTGGTGGAGAGGTTGCTTAGAACCAGGAGACGGACATAGGATACTTTTATCCCGTTCGACATTTATTTTATCACGTCAAGTCACTATAAAACGTGGTATAACAAAAACGACTATGACATGGAATAACAACACGCAAATGACAGTGGAATAACATAAATGAAAGCTAAACGTAATTTTGTCTAAAGTATTACAAAAAGTTTGTCAATTATCAAAACAACAGCTAAACGTCAATACATAGTATAAAACAAAGTCGCTTTTTGTGTCTGTCCCTATGTCCCTATATATGCTTAAATCTTTAAAACTACGCAACAGATTTTAATGTGGTTTTTTTAATTGATAGAGTGATTGATGAGGAATGTTTATATGAATAATAACATTCAATATGGAGTAGAGAAAGACTGTAATTTTTAAGGTTTCTAATGCGATGTCGTAAATAATCACATTTTTTTCCGCTTACATTGGAAACACAGGTTGGACCCATGAAATTTATCAAAATAATGTACTAAGTATTTTACAACTTGAAAAAGTCTACAGAAAAATCCGTAATGGTATATGTCTATCTCTTATGGATAACCCACAATAGCATTTTTTACAATTTGTTTTTATGAAAAATAATGCCTTGTTTTCGAAGCAATTGTAAACAATACAGCATTAATCCCTATCTAATTAACCTTAAATATATTGTTGATATAATATAGATCAATATGGCCGGTAACAGCATGTAATTTACATGACCATTTTAGAAGATATTACAGATTTAAAATGCATTTTAAATCTGTTGCAGCGCGTCGCGTGCCTATACATAGCACTTCAAATTGAGCAGCGATCGGACGCGTTGGTTTTTCACATAAAAGGGATCACTACCAATCAACCTTTGAGTAACAGAAAGAAAGGACAAGAAGTAAATTTAACTATTTCATTCTATTCGCGTATTCTATTGCGCCTAGATACTTAAAACGAATTTTAAGTGAAGATCTAATAATTTATAGAATTAGGCGTTAAAAGTAACGCCTTTGTGGAGATCCATAATACAAAAGTAATAATAAAATTATTTTGCTATAATCCGCGATGAAGTAAAATAGAAAATATATATAATGCTAAATGTAGAGTCGCAAAATCTTTCCGATTTTGGTCGTGGAGTCTATTGATGATGCTTCGGTTGCGGGGCGAAACTATTGTTGAGTTTGTGATAGTGAACGTATTTAGTGCTTGTGTATTGTGGTGACGGTGGTGGAGGTTTGTGCATGTGTTTTTACGAATCCTGCATGTATCAGATATGATAACCGATTGTGCACTCTACATTTAGCATTATATATATTTTCTATTTTACTTCATCGCGGATTATAGGAAAATAAATGTATTATTACTTTTGAAGATTTAAGCAACACCGCTCATATGAACATATTATGGGCTCAAAATACCTCGTCTTCCTCATGAACATGCCAAAACAAACATGTTAGTGCTAAAAACATAGGTATAGTTAGTTCGCAAAAACTCACCTGTAGCTATCCCTCTCCCTTGTGACAAGCAGCAAACGTTTCTGCAGCCTATGTATTAGGCTTTCCTGGTTCTTGCGGACGACTTGTATATCATTTAACTTAGTATTCGCCTTGTCACGCTCGAATTTGAGTGTTGCTACATCCTGAAAAATAAAATATTGTAGACAGCAACATTTTTAATCAGTGTTTTAATTTATTGTTGCTAGCAACACTTCGTAATTCCCTCTCATCTAGAGTATAAAAGTGGTCAGATCAAGAACAGAGGTCTTTTTTACGATCGGTACTTGCGTGCGAAAGCTCTGTTAGTTAATCTGTTCACGTCAGCCATTTTGTTTATTTTGTTACAAATGTATTAATTTTGTTCTCGTTTTATAAATCCTACTTTAGATCCTAACAATATAAATTCATTTTTTTATTTAATTTTTTTTAGTCAGTTTTATTATAACTATTTTTTGAAAAAAGTGGCAATGTAAAACTGTTATTTACATTGTAAAATAGTGCGATATTACATCTACATCGACGGTTAATATATATTTAATTATATGGAGGAGGGGGTCGTTTAAAATTTCCTAAGCTTGAAGGGGGTCGCTATATAAAAAAGTTTAAGAAGCCCTGGTGTATACTATAACTTTGTGGTGTACAATAAAGTATATAAATAAAAAAATAAATTAAAAATTATACAGACACTTACTTCAGTGAGTTGAGCCAGTTGTGATTGTGCTTGCGAGCATCCCGCGACAGCGTTCAATTGACTGTTTAGAGCTGTGTCTAGAGCAGTAGAGAGAGCACGAGCGGTCTCTACACCGTGCGCTCTAGCTGAACTCTTCCATTCCTCTAGCGATGCTTCTAACGATGCTAGCTTTACCTAGAGAAATAAAAGAACAAATAAACTTAAAACAAAGGTAATAATAAAATTATTTTGCTATAATACGCGATGAAGCCATGGAATATATTTATTATTATTTTTCTTTTATTTATTTATTTATTTATTTATTTTTTTTTATTTATTCTTTATTTGCGGAATATGAGTACAAAGTTCTTAAAATATAGCGTGTCTTACATATTCTGCCTTGCAGGCGTGCAAATAGTAAAATATAATCAAATTAATACATTACAACAAATTACATTATATAAAAAAAAAGTCAAATTAATTTAAATTAAAAAAAAGTCAAATTAGTTATATAGTAAGTAAGTAGCGGCCTGTTACTATCTTCACTGCTGAGAATAAGCCTCCTCTCTCCGTTTTTTGAGGGAAGGTTTGGATCTAAGACCTACCACGCTGCACGCACGAAAAAATAGTCGGGCAGGTGGGGATCGAACCTATTTTCACCTCTCTAGAACTTCCGTTGACGTCTGTAGACACCAAATGAGCTGCCATGACTTTAAATTTAACAGCAAAAATTGTCTTTAAATTCAACGTAAATTTTAGCATTTTCCCGAAAACAGGAATAAAAAGACATTTTTTGCAATTAAACCAAGCTAGATCATCGTAGAATTTTTCCCCCCAAAAAGCCCTACATGTCGAATTTCACAAAAATCGTTGTTAATCTTGTATATACATATATATAAATAAAAAAATAAAAATATAATTAAATATAAATAAATATATATAAGTGAAAAATTTACATCAGTTATTGTTTGAAGTATTAAATAAATGCTGTGCATACCTGTAATTAAAAAACATATAGGAAATATAATGTATTGAATGTTAAAATTAGTTTCAAACGTATACGATTTCTAGTTGGTAAGCGATTGGAAAAAATCCTGAAAACTAAAAAAATATATAAACTATTAGAGAACATAGAACATCTTCTTCTTATTGGACGATTTGTAAACTTACTTTAGCTTCATGTAACTCCGTTTGCACCGGCTGAAGAGCCTCGACCCTCACTGTGAGAAGATGCACCTGCTCTTCTAGCACCAATTTATTGCATATGGCATCACGTAGAGAACGCTCCGTGGCTCTCAATCTAACCACTTCCTTCTCCAACTCCGCCATATTGGTTAGACGTTTCTGAGCTGTCTGAAATGTTTGTAAATTACAAGTTTCAAGCCAGGTTTAATTGCTTCATCCAAAGAATAAAATTACATTTCCAATGTATAAACATTAATGTAACTTTGTTCTTGAGATGGGGTGAAATCATTAAAATATGGTCAAAGGATTGTCCGCCTTATCTTAACTTATCTTATTAATGTATTTAGGGTACTTAATTGAATAAGGATTAATGCTGTATTGTATAAAAATTGCTTTGAACATAAGGCATTATTTTTCGTAAAAAGTAAATGACAAAAAATGCTATTGTGGGTTATCCATAAGAGATAGATATATACCATCGCGGACTTTTCTGTAGACCTTTTCAAGGTGTAAAAATACTCAGTACATCATTTTGATAAATCTCGTAGGGTTTAGCCTACGTTTGTAATGTAAGCGGAAAAAAATTTAATTATTTACGACATCACATTAGAAACCTCAAAAATTACAGTATTTCTCTACTCCATATTGAATGTTATTATACATATAAACCTTCCTCTTGAATCACTCTATCTATCAAAAAAATCGCATCAAAATCTGTTGCTTAGTTTTAAAGATTTAAGCATACATAGGGATATATGGACAAACAAAGAATGTGACTCTGTTTTATACTATGTAGTGATTACAAATTCTAAGGTAACACAAGCTATTTATACTATTTATTATTGCTATTTATTCTATTTATTTATCAAATAATCCTCAATTGCATTGTAAGTATATTACTACCTTAGCCTGCTGCTGCCAGTCTTTGTACGAGTCCTTCTCGTACTCTAGTTCCTTCAATTTGCTAGTGACTTGTTGTAATTCAAATGTCTGTTTCTCTACTTGAGTTCGCAAGGCAACACATTGCTCTGCACGTGAAGTCTGTTTTGCTACCTCCTTCTTCAGCATTTCAACTTCTTGTTGAGCACCTTCTAATGCCTATAATAAAGGACAGAAAGGTAAAATAAAGGTAAAAAATTAATATATTGGTAGGCACATGTTATAAACATGTTGTCACATGATTTGGCTTTGCTTTTACGACCGCCTGCCTTACATCAACTTACCTTAGTCAACCACACATACCGACCATACGACATTAAGTTTTAATTCCAAGTACTTACACACCTTAGAAGCATACATTAAAAAAATCAGGTTATTTAGCTATGTAATTTAGCCACAGGAATTTTTTTACGTTTTGAATAAATTATATTTGATAAAGAAATATAAAAGTAATAATAAAATTATGTTGCTACAATCCGTGATTAGTAAAATAGAAAATATATATAATGCTAAATGTAGAGTGGACAATCCGTTTTCATATCTGATACATGCATGAGTAAAAACACATGCAAAAAAAATCCACCACCACAATACACAAGCACTACATATGTTCACTATCACAATTACATTCTTTTACATTAATAAGACGTTTAAAGTGACGTTTAAAACAAATTACCTGCAGTAATTCATCCATATCCTTTTTCATTTCAGACAATTGGTCCTTACTGCTAACATTTGCTTCCAAAAGTTTATCTTTAAGTTCGGCTACTTGCTTTTGGAGTTCAGCTTTATCTTTGTCCCACTTTGCTTTACCTTCCTTGTGCTGTTTAATCGCCTAAAGAAAATAATTTATATCTTTAATATTTAAATGAGTTAATCTTGTATGTATATATATTTTCGGAATCTCGGAAACGGCTCCAACGATTATCCTGACATTTAGCATGCAGGAGATTTTGGGGCAGAAAAATCGATCTAGCTAGATTTCATTTGAAAAAATTAGTTTTATCCCTGTTTTAGGGCATTAAAAAAATTCTAAAATTTACATTGAATATATCAAAGAAATATTTTTGCCGTTAAATATCAACTCAGCATAGCTTATTCGGGGAACGGGTGGACGCGAGAAATGAAAATAACTAGGACCGAGCCCCACCTACCCTTCTTTTTTTTTTTGAAGTTTCAGTTATTATTACTTTTTATACCTCATTATATTCATCTTTCAGTTCCTGCTCTCTTCTTCTTATCAACTGTAACCTTTCTTCCATATCTGATAGAGCTCTCTCATCCCTCTTATGTTGTTCAACCAGTGATGCTTTCTCTTCTTCGAACAATATCTGCATTTCTTTTCTAATTGTGTGCTGATGATTCACACGGGCTTCTAGCTTAATTATCTGTAAAATGAGGTTATACATATATTTATACAAGAGAGAAAGTATGTATATATGGTCCATATAGACTTTGAAACTGCTGGACGGATTTTAATGAAATTTGCAGATATTCTTTAGAGTGAACCTTCAAATAATGCTGTTAAGTTTTCCTGGTAATAGGAGTATATGTAAATTCAAAGAAAAACCAAAATTTAAAAAGTCAGTGTTTTTAGTTTTGAGGGGAAGTCTGTCTGGTTTTGACTTCCCCTCAAAACTCAAACAAGCCCCTCAAAACAAGCCATAGCAATGCTTGGCTGTACCCATAGTAATTTATAAAGTAAAGCTCCATTAATTTGTCATTTATAAATAAATTATTTCAATACCTTTTTTCTATTAATATTGGATAAGTGATCTATTTTGTTATTTTACACAATAAGAAGAGATGAACTCATTTTGATCAAAATAATAATTTAGGCTAATTTAATTTACCTGAGCTTTTGCTGCAATCAAATCAATTTTTATCCTTTTCGCTTCCCAAGGAGACGCTGTGGCACTTGAATTTGATTCAGTACGAATTCGCTTTCCCGGAGTCCCTGATTCCGTTAAACCTAAACTAGACTTACGTTTTCCTAAGAACAATAGCGGTGTACCTAAAAAGTTACAATTGTTTAACATGTGCAACTAAATAACATAAATTTAAGGTCCTTATGAGTCTACCTTCTTTTATAGATTGATTACTATCAGAAAAAATCAACTTCTCCGACGCCGACAATTTATCTTTTGGCGGATCAGTGTTTATAACCCGCCTAAATGGTTCTAACACATCTTTGAACAGTGACATATCGCTTTCCTTAGCCATGTTTTATTTAAAGCGATATTCTCTCTAATTCCAGCGCTATTAACACATATTAACTATTGAAATGTAAAAAATTATGAGCATTTAACACGGTAAAATCAAAATTTCCACATTTACAATTGCCATAAACAAGAAACCAAACGTCATAGGTAGTAGTAAACTAATCTATGGTAGTAAACAATTTGTTATAATTGGTTGAAAGTGGTTAAAAGCATAGATAATACACTATAATGTTAAAAGTTTACACAGGGTCTATGTATTCACCATTCACTATTACGAATGAGCTTCAGACTAGATTCAGTTGTTAATTAATATAAATACTTAAGTTACCTAAGTATTAAGTAAACATATTAAGTACCAACCTAATAAATTACGAAGAGAACATTAAAATTATGATTCTAGTAAATTTAAATTTATTTTAACTAAGATAGCCTTTGTCGATTATTTATAAACAATTAATTTTATTCGGAATTATTTATGATTATATCTTAACTATGATTGTAATTTTATTTGAAATATATGACTTAATTGTTAGTCGTGTTACTAATACGACGAAAAATTTAAATATCGTTCTTTAAAGAGTTTAAATATAAAACACATAAAGGACATTAATAGCAAATAATGCTTTTCAATATTTTTTCAGAATCGTTATAATGTTAAAATTATTTATATACACTGTCTAAAATTCTGAAAGTAAAGTTTTTGGACATTTTGTTTATAATATGAGCATTGTATTATTACATTTACTATTCTTACGTTTGCCGTTAAAAAATGACGACATATTTCTTTATATTTAATATAAAGAAATATGTCGGTAATCTGAAATAATACATATAAGGAAGTTCCCGAAAAAAATAAAAATATAATTCAACATCGTTTTAAAAAAAACCAATGAATTATTCGAATCATTATTATATGGTAATTTTATTGAAATATTTTTATTATAGATATTGAACAAAGAAAAATATGAAAAAATTCATCAGAATACTTTGTTAATTATTATTTACTATAATATAGAGATACTATAATATAATTTATATAGAGTATTAACAAGTTTAATTGATAAAATAGCATGTATAGTGTTGCTATAGCTCCCAATACTACACTCTTATTCTTATTTCATAAGCGTAATATGCAGACTATTTTAAATAACTTTAACACCTCAGATAAAATATAATTTTATAGGATTTCAAGGCTAAAAATAAATTTGATATCAGATTTCTTTATACTTATAACAAATCACATCGCAAATAATGATTCTAAGACAAGTAAGTAGGTAATAAATGTTGGCTATATATGCCGTATTATGTTATTGTGTGCCTTCCTTGCTTTCAGAAATAAATAGACGAATGATTTCAGCAAAATCTTTGTCAACGTGAAAGCCGAGACGAAGAGCGCGACCAGCGTCTAATTGGCTCGGCATTGACCTCACCATTGATGCAATTACCTCGTCGTATTCAAAGCTTACTAACGCCGCCACCGCATCGCCGGCCACAGTGCGAAGTGATTTCACCATCTCATGCACGGATACACTCAAGCCTGGCAAATTAAGCACACGCCATACGCCTAAAGTGCCAACCGGCAGCGCTCCTGCCATTACGATATTTCGCGCCACAGTAGCGGGGCTCGTTAGCCACAGTTTCATCCCCAGGTCGACCGGACAAACGCTTGATTTCCCACTCAGCGGCTCTCGTATAATTCCACTGGCGAAAGAAGTAACAGCTCGATTCGCAGTACCAGCCCTTACGCTCACTGTAGGTAACCGCACAATCCGTGCGTCTAAGTACCCGCGTCGACTGTAATCATTTAGAAGCACCTCAACCATCGCCTTCTGGGATCCGTACGATGTTTGTGGAGTCGTTGCGGTCAGTTCGTCGATCACTTCTGGTAAATCGCCGCCATAGACACCAACAGTGCTGGTGAATACGAATCGAAGTGCAGGTGATCGGCGGCGTGCCTCGTCAGCCAGAGCCCGAATAGCGTCAAAGTTGACTCGCAGACCTAATTCTAAATCAGCTTCGGCTTGCCCGCTCACTACGGCGGCTAAATGGAACAATACGTCGCAATCGGGCTGAACCACGAGAGCGGCTGACGAGGGCTCTGCCAGATCTACGGCGAGCGTAGAGACACGAGGATCCTTACAGGCTGGCGGCAGCTGCTGATCCACTAATAAGAGTCGCGCCACGGGAAACGGTGAATTCTCGCTAAGGAGTACGGTCGTTATTCGACATCCCAAGAATCCTGCTGCGCCCGTTACCACCACATTCATTTTGTCTTTACGTAATAATTACAATTTAGAGAACTGCGTAATAAATATGCAAGATTTATTACAATATGAGCGACGTTTTTAATTTAAACCTTGGCCTGTACGTTAAATATTTATATAAAAAGATAACTATATTAGATAACACATCAAGATAGTACCTATCTTAGGTTAAAGGTGCGAGCGAGTCAAGTAATATTATTGTATATGATGTGATGTGTTTATATCTGTTTGTGGCTATATTTTTTTTATTTATGTTATATTTTATGGTACTGTGTTGTATGTAACAAATCGGCAAGGTGTATTAAAAAATAGAAGTTACTTATGTTATTTGTATGTAACTTTTATTAATAACTCTGTTTAAAATATATAGGCTCTAATATGTATTTTTTTATGGATAAGAGAAATAAGGACTATTCCAGAATCCAGACTTAGACTAACGTACAAGCATGGACATTAGTCTATCTCTATTATTAGTCTATCTCTATGATAATAACCTAAATCCAAAATAATATTATTTGGTAATACATAATTCCTTTTCCTAAGTGAAATCGTAATCGGTTACATGTAATTTAAAATACTCGTATCTGCAAAATGGAAGTAGAAACTTCTAGAGGTGATTACTTTTCAAGTTATGAAGATTTAGAGGTACTGTTTTACTGATGATGTCCAGACTTATTTACACTTTCAACATATGAATTTTATTAAATAAAATATATATTTAAGATTCACAGGTTAATGTTGGAAGATGACCCGAGAACTGATACGTACCGGCGTGCAATTTTTGAAAATAAAAATTACTTTAAAGACAAAATAGTTATGGATGTCGGTTGTGGTACAGGCATTCTCTCAATCTTTTGCGCTCAAGCAGGAGCTTCTAAAGTGTATGCAGTCGAAGCTAGTAATATTGCCATTTTAGCAAAAGATATAATTAAAGAAAATAAGCTTGAACATATTATAGAGGTAAATAATTGCTACTGACTATAATATATTATTTTGAAGTACCTACAAGCACTTTTATCTTGTACCGATCTATTTTTAAATTTTAACAAAAAATTCTAAATTTTTTCAGTAACACAAAAACTCAAATATAAATCTATTATCAATTAAATAAATATATGGGACACTTACACACATGGTCGTTCATCCCCAAGGAAGTAACTTAATACTTGTGTTATGTGTGAGAGACACCTGGTGAATATATACTTATATAAATTTAAATACAGATATACACCCAGGATCAAAGGCCAACAATTTCTTTTTTATAGAAAATGTTGGCTCTAGGCGGGAATTAAACCCATAACTCAGCTGAAGCTGAGCTGAAGGCAGGGTCACTGCCCACTGTGCCAACAGTCCAGTCAATGCACTTTAAATATAAATTTGCATTAAAAAAAATATAAATATATATTTTTTAAGAAAATTATTTGCCCATAATTTCAGCTGTGCAATGTATAACTTAATAAACCTATTCCTATATATATTATTGCTGCAGGTAATACACAGTAAAGTAGAAGATGTAACCCTACCAGATTCTGTAAAAGTTGATGCCATTGTCTCTGAGTGGATGGGTTTCTACTTACTTCATGAAGGAATGCTAGATTCAGTGCTTGTTGCACGAGACATGTTTCTTAAAGAAGACGGTGAAATGTTCCCAGAGAGTGCTGTAATTTATGTTGCTCCATGTAGGTGAGACTTTAGTCTCTTAAAGGTATAATAAATTTAAGAAAAGTGGACTAGTTTGATCTAATACATGATAGCCATAGTTGGGATATGAATCCAAAACCTCTGTAAAAAAATTGCATGATTGTAACCTATGAGTTGCCTTTTTTTTTATTTGGCTGATTAAATACACACTTTTCACTAAAGAAATATATAATGAGGTAACTTGCATACTTCTGAAGAAAGGTAGGAATATATATAACTTTCTGAACCATGTACATCAAAGCTAGTCTAATATCCAATCCTTCTGTTAAAAAAAGGGCCTATGAACAATAATGGTAGCAGAATTAACGCTTGACCATCACCACATGACCCAAGCAACTAATACTTAAGTTAATAGTAAAGTTAAGTTAGTTAAGTTAAAACAAATAAATTATCAATATAATAATATGTATTTTATAATCAGAAATGATTATAAAATTTATATATAAAAAGTATTATGTTAATGGTTTTTGAGTTATAATATTATTTAATTAATAAATTTATATATGAAATTACTATCAAAAAGACCTGCACATGCTATCAAATAATAAATTTATTGTGATTGTTCTTCTTAGAAAAACTCCATAACAAGTCTGTAATAAGTTGTTTCTTATAAAAATAAATTATGCAACTATATTTTTATTTAAATGTTGATTATTTTTATGTGTAACCTTAATTTCTAGTACTCCAAAATTATATGACAAATGGTCAAACTTCTATGGAGCATCATTATCAACATTCGCAAAGTATCTTAGAACGAGCAAAAGCAGTAAACCTGAAATAATGCAGGTCCAAGCAGATGATCTACTGGGTGATGAAATAGCTATGGCATGGATTAACTTAAAAGAAGAGTCTGTACAGAATTTGCAATCTTTCACTATTGAACATGTAGTAGGTATGCAGCATAAAATTGTCTATGTCAATTGAAAGGTCATTTTTTAGTCTACATTATGTTGTAAAATAAAAATGTAACTAGTGTGGAGATCAAGAACGCCATGTGGTATCTGGCAAAATAGATTAGTACCACCCTCCATTTCTTACCGAGGTGTCGTAAAAGGCGACTAAGGTAAGTTGACCCACAGTGTGGTATCCGGTTTAGTAGAATAGACCACCCTCATTTCTTACCGAGGTGTCGTAAAATACGACTAAGGTAAGTTGACGTCAGGTCAACGCAATCTTAATCGTAAAAACGTAATCATAATCATAAACCGATCGTAAAAACGCAGCCAAATCATGTGACAGCATGTTTATAGCATGTTGTGCCGACCCCACTTAGAGTGGGATAAGGGCAGGAGGATGAGTGGAGATCAAGAATGCAATTAGTGTGGTGGTCAGGCAGAGGTGCACAATGATATATGACTAGTTAGATTTTATTTACATATATGACTAGTTAGATTTTATTTGTGTGTATGACTAGTTAGATTTGATTTGCATATATGACTAGTTAGTTTTAAATGCATAAAAATGCAACTAGTGTGAAGATCAAGAATGGTGTACACAATGATATATGACTAGTTACATTTTATTTTGCTGAAAACTATTTATTTTTCGAATTGATTGCTGTTAGCCCTAATGGCTTTAAGAGCGGAAGGACAGACGAACACAGAAGCTTGACTGGGTAAAATTGGTTAGGGCAATCAGCGAGTACACTCAGCCATAAGGTGAAGACTAGTTTCTTCCTTTCCACACTCTGGGATGCAGAATCTTGTTATTCTCATTATTGACAGGTGCTTGTTTAACAGGCAGTGCCGTTTGATATATAGATTTTTGTATTGAAAATATGTTTCAAAGTAATTCTCAGTTCCTTTTCAGGTGCAAACAAAAATGGTAATTACCAAGGAATCTGTGTGTGGTTTGAATGCAATTTTCCTCAGTTATCAAGTGAGAGTGGTGTGATACTCAGCACAGGGCCAGAAGCGAAGTTGACCCATTGGAAACAAACGGTAATACTGCTTCCCGACGAGCAAAATGTTGAGGAACACGAGCCTATTGCTTTTCAACTTGATATGAACAGAGATCAAGATAACTGTAGAAGGTATATATTTCTAAATAATTTATAGAATTAGGCGTTATTTTGCGGAGACCCATAATACAAAATTATTTTGCTATAATCCGCAATGAAGTAAAATATAAAATATATATAATGCTAAATGTAGAGTGGACAATCGGTTATCATACCTGATACATGCAGGATTCGTAAAAACACATGCACAAACCAAATGAAAAAATATGTAATGCTAAATATCCACAACCAATTTGTCAATCCATCTCATGTTGACGGTTTGGTTGTAGGGTAAAGCAATTGTTGTAAGTAACGGCCTGTTACTATCCCACTGTTGGGCATAGGCCTCTTCTCTCCGATTTTTTTTTTTTGGAGAGAAGGATTGGAGCTAAGACCTACCTAGCTGCTCCAATGCGGATTGGTAGGTTACACATTGCCCCAGAATTCTCTAGAGATATGCAGGTTTCCTCACGATGTTTCCTTCACCGAAAAGCGTGCGATAAATTGCAATTATCAATTAGACACATAAGTTTTACTAGAATAGTCATTGGTGCCTGCCCGGGGTTTGAACCCTAGACCTCGTCGAAAGAGGCGCACGGTGATACCGCTGGGCTACTACAGCTTATTATAAGCAATTGTTGAGTTTGTGATAATGAACATGAACAAGCACTACACGCTTGTGTATTGTGATGGTGTTGGTGGAGGTGTGAGGTGTTACTACGACTCCTGCATGTATTAGGTATGAAAACAGATAATCCACTCTACCTTCAGCATTATATATATTTTATATTTGCTAAATAATTTTATTATTACTTTTTTCTCTAGTTTTTGATAGAATTTATTTAAGTACCAATTATCTTAGTAGTAGTTAAGGTAAAAAGATTTTTTTAGCATCTTTTTTACTATTCAGACAAATCAATAGCAATCTATTTGTTACAGATACAATCTTCAGCTAACCCTACTTGACCCAGAGGAAGTCGAACACCCAATACCTTGTTCATGTGACATGACCAAGTGTATATTAATCAAGGCAGTCATGCATCAACATGCTGAAAAGGCAAATTCTAACATATTGGAAGAAGATAAAATCGATGACGATGATTAAAAGACTATATTAATAAATATTTTTATTTCTGTATACTAAGCTTACATCTCTATGAACGAATTACAATTATATTAACTTTGTGCAGAGAACATGCATAGTTTCTTAAAGTAACTGTTACTATCCCACTGCTGGGCATAGTTTTCGTCTCTCCATTTTAAGAGAGAAGTTGGGAGCTAAGACCCACCATGCTGCTCCAATGTGTTGCACATTGTGTGTGTGCTCCACGCAGAATTCTCTAGACTAATTTTGAATTTGGTCAGTTTAATAATAAGCGTGCGATATATTTAATGGAACATTTGAGATAAAGAGAGCTGATACATCACTAAATACCGCCGTGTGGTATCCGGCTGAATAGAATAGTACCACCCTCTTTTCTTACCGAGGTGGCGTAAAAGGCGGCCAAGGTAAGTCGACCCGCCGTGTGGTATCCGGCTGAGTAGAATAGACCACCCTCATTTTTTACCGAGGTGTCGTAAAAGGCGACTAAGGTGAAATGTTGTGCAGACCCCGCTTAGAGTGGGATTAGGACAGGAAGATGATATCTTTCTGCAGAGAACATGCATAGTTCCTTAAAGTAACTGTTACTTTTCCCACTGCTGGGCATAGGCTTCGTCTCTTCATTTTAGGAGAGAAAGGTTGGAGCTAAGACCCACCATGCTGTTCCAATGTGATTCACATACAGTGTGTGTGCTCCACGCATAATTCTCAAGACCAGTGTTTCCCAACGTGGGGCCCACGACCCACGGGGGGGGGGGGAGCAATTTGATGGTTAAGGGGCAACCCGACACGAGTAAGCCTTTCGATATTTAAGTGCAATGCTAGATTTCGATGCCAAATTTAGCAAAAAAAAGCAATTTCTTTCTAAAAACCTATTATTTAATAATATTTAAAGTGAGTAGCGGCCTATTACTATCCCACTGCTGAGAATAGGCCTCTTCTCTCCGTTATTGGAGAGAAGGATTGGAGCTAAGACCTACCACGCTGCTCCAATGCGGATTGGTAGGTTAATAATATTTATATAATATTATTTCTTAAGTGAACAATTCAATTTTTAATATTAAAATTTATGTATGTTACTTTAGGGGGGCAAAATAATTTTAAACGTGGGGCATGGGCTAAAAAAGTTTGGGAAACACCGCTCAAGACTAATTTTGAATTCAGTCAGTTTAATACTAACCGTGCGATATACAGTGGAATATTATAGAAAAATATAAAAAGCTGATACATTCAATATAACTACAGTTAAAGAAATCAGAAGTGGGTTTCTATCATACTATCGTAACATATTAGTAACAGATTGTGTAAGCTGGGCTTCACGGCTTAGCCAACGGTTGTAGTCAAGTCGCATCAGCAATCTCGCCAAGTAAACACCGCTTGGGCGGTCCCGAAATGATACTAGGAGTTGTAACAACTGTTTAACGAGCTTGTTGAACCTATTTGCAGAAAACAAATAGCAATTAATAATAATCTATACTAATATTTTAAAGAGGAAAAATTTGTATGTATGTTTGTGATGATTTCACACAAAAACTACTGGACCGATTTCAAAAATTCTTTCACCATTGCATTTATACTGAGCAACAAAGGCTATGTTACATTTTCAAAAAAAAAATAGGGATCGGTATTAAAAATGTAATAAACTGTAAAAATTAGTGATAAAAATCTATCGTCGCCTGCGCTGCGAAAACTATTAATGATAGAAGAATAAAATGTTCTACAGTATTATAGAACGTATCGATATCTACAAAAAAGTCCGCGATACCATATATCCAACTACTATAGTTATTCCAATAAAACTACTTTTAGTGGATTTTCCACTGCCATGAGATCAAAATGCGGTGAAACTGCGGGATATTACTAGTTATTTAATTATACCTACAGTATAATCTCACTAGTCCGGCACTATTAAAAACCGGAGGATACCGGATTATTGGAATGTTCGGATTACTACATTATAGTGAAAAAGTTCTAGGTATTTAATACGCCGTTTGGTATACGGCTGAATAGAATAGTACCACCCTCAATTCTTACCGAGGTGTCGTAAAAGGCGACTAAGGTAAGTCGATCCGCCGTGTGGTATCCGCGTGATTAGAATAGACCATCCTCATTAGTTACTGAGTTGTAAAAAGCGACTAAGGTAAGGTTAGAGGCCTTTTACAATACCTCGGTATGTCACATAAACGTTTTATCAATAAGAAGACTCCACCAGGAAACAACAACGTCACAGTGTTGCCACTATTTTAATCAAAAAGGGCGCGAAACTCTTGTGACTCTCTCTTGCACTTGTGACTCTTGGAACTCATGACTGTGTTACTATAAAATACAAAACGGAAGTCATTGGCGACATACCTTTCTGAATATCCTCGAACGTAATAATCCTCCTCTTCTTTGTCCGTAACCTGCTCGTTCATACCGCAAAATGAGTGGCACAGTTTAAGCAACTCCATTATATTGCAGAAAACTGGATTGTTTATACAGTCCAGAGCATCACCGGACTCATTATCAGACTGTAAACAGTTTGTTTGTTATTTGTTTAATTACTTTATCTACTCTGATATTATAATACAAAGATTATAAAACTGAATCCAAAATTCTTATGACAAACATTACGTACAGGTTAAAAATAAAACGTTAAAAAGTTTTATTACGATACAGGTCTTGTATGGACACCTGTCACCCTCCCCTTACCCCACTCTAAGTGGGGTCGGCACAACATGTTATAAACATGCTGTCACATGTCTTATTTAGCATTGTTAACAATAAAGTTTTCATAAATAAAAAATAAATAAAAAATGATTTGGCTGCATTTTTACGACCGGCTGCCTGCTTGACGTCAACTTACCTAAGTCGTTTTTTAACGACACCTCGGTAAGAAAGAGGGTGGTCTATTCTACTAAACCGGATACCACACGGTGTGACGACTTACCTTAGTCGCCTTTTACGACACCTCGGTAAGAAATGAGGTTGGTCTATTCTACTCAGCCGGATACCACACGGCGGACTATAGTACAAAGATTATAAAAGTGAAACTAAAATTCTTATGACAAACATTACGTACAGGCCAAAAATAAAAAAGTTTTATTACGTTACAGGTCTTGTATGGACACCTGTATCATAACATAACTTTTTAATCATAACGATACACCTATACAACCTCCAGCTGGAACAAGGAGATTGAACCTCTCCTTAAAAAAAGGTTTCAATGAACGAGTCAACGCAACACGCATGCGCAATCGATGTTTGCGCCTTGGCGCTAACATTTGACATTTAAAAAATCTTTTCAATATTTAAACAAAGTTTGGTTTTTATTTATATTGTTTTATGTATTATAGTATGAGAGTAGATAAAGTAGTGTATGACACTGTACATAACTTGGTCTTATAACACTCGTGTGATACTTAGAACCCTTATTATGCAACAGACAATCATGTAGGGATATCTCGCTTAGTCCATAACACTCGTTTGGTCACTCGATTTTTATCCCTCCTCATATGTCCATACCATCTTAATATTGCAACGCCGTGTGGTATCCGGCTGAATAGAATAGTACCATCCTCATTTCTTACCGAGGTGTCGTAAAAGGCGACTAATGTAAGTCGACCCGCCGTGTGGTATCCGGCTGAGTAGAATAGACCAACCTCATTTCTTACCGAGATGTCGTAAAAGGCGACTAAGGTAAGTTGACCCACCGCGTGGTATCCGGTTTAGTAGAATAGACCACCCTCTTTCTTACCGAGGTGTCGTAAAATACGACAGAGGTAAGTTGACGTAGGCAGGCGGCCGGTCGTAAAAACGCAGCCAAATCATGTGACAGCATGTTTGTAATATGTTATGCCGACTCCACTTAGAGTGGGATAAGGGCAGGAATATGATGATTTGGTTTTTATTAATATTATTTTACGTATTATAGTATGAGAGTAGATAAAGTAGTATGACACTGTACATAACTTGGTCTTATAATATAACACTCGTGTGATACTTAGAACCCTTATTATGCAACAGACAACCATATATTGAAGCTATCTCTCTTAGTCTATAACACTCGTTTGGTCACTCGATTTTTATCCCTCCTCATTATATGTCCATACCATTTTAATATTTTAATCTTGCACTTATCGTCTTTTCCGTAATAGTCGCAACTTTCAGACATCCCCTTATACAGAGTGGTACCGACGATACGACATTAATTTTAATCCTAAATAGCTACGCACCTTAGCAGGCTACATAAAAAAATTCAGTTAATTCAATGCAGTACTTTAGCCACAGGATATTATTTTTCATTTTGAAATTAAACATAATGTTGACATTTATATATTATAGTTTGTATTATATATAGTGTGTATGTATATATATTTATTTATATGTAAATATATTTATTTTATTTTTATTGTTAAACTAGCGGCCTGCCCCTGCTTCGCACAGGTATAAAATATATATCCCATGTCAGTCAGTGTAAAAAAATGATTAAAATCGATCGAGTAGTTTTGATTTATTCATTACTGCCCGTGGCCCGCACGCGTTAAATTTGGAGAAAAACAATTTCCTTTCCCTATACCAAGAAGATTTCCTGCTATCTTTTGAATATCTAAATTCATATAGTACATTTTTACTTATTTACTTTTACATTTTCCCTATGTATTTTATTTTTACAATTAATTACAGAATGTCTTCAAACAAACTCTTGAAAGAGGGACATAGCTGCTAAAGTCGAAGTGTTATAGGGCGAAGCGCGGCGTCCTCACGGCATTTTAAATCTGTAATATCTCCGAAAATGTTCACTTAAATTACATGCTGTAAACGGCCATATTGATCTATATTAAATCAACTATTTATTTAAGGTACTTAATTGGATAAGGATTAATGCTGTATTCTATAAAAATTGCTTCTAAAATATGGCATTATTTTTCGTAAAAAGTAAATGACAAAAAATGCTATAGTGGGTTATCCATAAGAGATAGACATATACCATCGCGGACTTTTCTGTAGACCTTTTCAAGATGTACAAATACTTAGTACATTATTTTGATAAATCTCGTAGGGTTTAGCCTGCGTTTGCAATATAAGCGGAAAAAAATGTAATTATTTACAGAAACCTCAAAAATTACAGTATTTCCTTACTCCGTATTAAATGTTATTATACGTACAAACCTTCCTCTAGAATCACTCTATCTATTAAAAAAAACCGCATCAAAATCTGTTGCGTAGTTTTAAAGTTTTATGCGTACATAGGGATATTGGGACTTTGTTTTATAATATGTAGTGATAAATTAAACTACGACCAGAAAAATGACACGCTGAAAAGCACGTTTTGTCTTAAAAAGGAATTCACTAATTTTTAAACTACTATCATACAATTATTTATCGTAACGTCCTTATAAATACGGATACGTTGTCGCGCTGAAAAGAACGTTTTTATAAAGTATTGTTATTTTCCTCGCTAGAGAGCTCCGATCATAAATGCGTCCGATCGCTGCTAAATTCAAATGGTTAAAGGGCGAACCGCGTTTTTTTTTTTCGGACACTAACTAAGGCTGTTAGCCATGAGGCTTTGACAGCGTCACCGGGAGAGTGGGCGAGCGCAGAAGCATCGCCGGGAAGGCGAACCGCGACCTCCGACGCGCTATTTATAGGCTCGCGGCGCGGCCCCTGCATTTTAAATCTGTAATATCTTCGAAACTGTTTATTTAAATTACATGCTGTAAAGGGTCATATTGATCAATATTAAATAAACAATATATTTAAGGTTCTTAATTGGATAAGGATTAATGCTGTATTGTATAAAAATTGCTTTGAACATAAGGCATCATTTTTCGTAAAAAGTAAATGACAAAAACTGCTATTGTGGGTTATCCATAAGAGATAGACATATACCATCGCGGACTTTTCTGTAGACCTTTTCATGGTGTACAAATACTTAGTACATAATTTTGATAAATCTCGTAGGGTTTAGCCTGCGTTTGCAATGTAAGCGGAAAGAAATGTAATTTTTTACGACATCACATTAGAAACCTCAAAAATTACAGTATTTCTCTACTCCATATTGAATGTTATTAGACATGTAAACCTTCCTCTAAAATCACTCTATCTATTTAAAAAAAAAACCGCATCAAAATCTGTTGCATAGTTTTAAAGATTGAAGCATACATAGCATAAATAGACATAGGCACAGACAGAGAATGCGACTTTGTTTTATACTATGTAGTGATATTATTTATTTTTACAATTGATTAGACAATGTCTTTACATACAACATTCATAGCTTTCTTATCATTAGACAATATAAACTTGAAAGAAGGACATTTAGTTGCGCCTCCGGTCGCTGCTAAATTCGAAGCGCTTATAGGTCGAAGCGCGGCCTCGCGGGATTTTAAATCTGTAATATCTCCGAAAATGTTCACTTAAATTACATGCTGTAAACGGCAATATTGATCTATATTAAATCAACAATTTATTTAAGGTACTCAATTGGATAAGGATTAATGCTGTATTGTATAAAAATTGCTTTGAACATAAGGCATCATTTTTCGTAAAAAGTAAATGAAAAAAACTGCTATTGTGGGTTATCCATAAGAGATAGACATATGCCATCGCGGACTTTTCTTTAGACCTTTTCATGGTTTACAAATACTTAGTACATCATTTTGATAAATCTCGTAGGGTTTAGCCTGCGTTTGCAATGTAAGCGGAAAAAAATGTAATTATTTACAGAAACCTCAAAAATTACAGTATTTCTCTACTTCGTATTGAATGTTATTAAACGTACAAACCTTCCTCTGGAATCACTCTATCTATTAAAAAAAACCGCATCAAAATCGGTTGCGTAGTTTTAAAGTTTTATGCGTACATACGGAAATATGGACTTTGTTTTATAATATGTAGTGATGATTAGGAAATTATTAGTAGGTAATTCTAATTCATAATGTTTGATATTTGCGTACCTTTTTCCTTAATATAAATTGTCTCACTTCGTAGGTTAGCTGGCAGAGATCTCTATCATAGGGATAAGTTGACCTTTGTACACGTTTTATTACCAATAATGTTTTTTTTTCAACATTTTTTATGGTACATAAATAAATAAATGAATAAAATAAATATACTTCATGATGTGTATGGATCAATGACCGATAGCAGCATGCAATACAAAAATAAACCCTATAAACAATATTATACTCCTCTGTATCAAAAATGTAAAAATGGCCTTGAACTTGGCCATGCGGTCACCGCGCCGCGACCTTTGTATTTCACGTCATATCTACACCGAGCGCCGTACGCGCGCACTACAAGGTGAGTGAACCCTAATGAATGAGCGTGTTTCGCAATTTAAACGTATTTAGTTTGTTCATATTTTTCTTAAATTCTATATTTAAATACATTGAATTATACCAAAGTAATGTATTACTTCCAAATGAGCAGTGAAGTTATTAACGTCGTATTGTCGGTATCACTCTGTATATATATCAGCACACCGATAAACATAATGAAAAATAAGTCTTACCGAAGTCACGGTCAAGAAAGATTGGCTCAGTATATCAGCGAGAAAAGTAGCATGGGCCTTCTTAAGTTTCTCAAAATCGTTAGTCTTATTTACAGCTTCCATCAGACGCGAGAAGTTAGTCTCTAACACGTCAGCCTGAAGGTAGTGTTGCAAGTTGTCCATCAGAAACATTAATTTATTGTGTAGCTGGCACATAGAATATCTAGAATCAAGTAATCCATGAAATTAAGTTCAGCAGTGTTCAAAATAACGCAAGCCGATAAATAAATTGATTGACACACTGAAAAGTGAGGAAAAGGAAAAAAAAACCGATAATGTGCAGTTTAAGTTACATTATAAAAAAAGTTATCATTATCAATTAATAATCTAGTTAGCATGTTTTCAAGTCCACAGACGCAAAAGTAGCGTTCATCGTCCATTGTTAAGAAATCAAGGCGCTTATATGGTGACCCTGGTTCGGATTCGCCGTGTTGATCAAAAAAGTTTATCCTTAAAAGGATAGCATCTTTAAACCGGACAGACATGTTTAAAAAAACACGATGTATGTGGGGAACTCTCACGGTAATATTTTGAAATATAAAAAGGACAATAAAAAAACTTGTTAGGTGTTCACATCTTAGGATAAGAAAATCCAATTGTTCGCTAATTTGGCTACCATACATTATTATGGATAATATTATAAAAAGAATAAAAATATCCTTCGAAGAAATGTGATGGATTTTTATTGTGGACACTACACTCTATAGCTCATTGTTGCCTATAGTCACATCGTTAAATTACTATTTTTTTGGATACTCATTCATTAATTTCAACACCTGTCGGTGCAGGGCGGGTGGTCAGCTCGTATCCCGGACTATTCCACCCATTTCCCCATGTTGGGACAAGGGTTTCACTGCTGTCCCGACAGTGTCACCAGCTTGCCAATCAATGGCAAGGCTTTAGTAAGTAGTAGTAGTAGAGTAGTAGAAACTTAACTCGGTATTACCTCGTAGATTGTTTATAAGCTTTCCAAAGTGCGTGTAGGTCGTGCTGAGTTTTTTTTATCCTCAAAAGCAGTCTGAACATGTCGTTGTATCGGGCGAGAACTTCTGGCGCGAACAACAAATGCAGGGGCCATTTAAAGTCATACTTCAGGATTATGCTCGACCATCCGTCATCTGCAACGAGATTACCTATCCCAATTTTGATCTTAAAAAGTATATAAGTTATACACTAGTTGATATAAAATCATGAATTTTTATATCTATACTATAGAGTTAATACAAAAGTAATAAATTTATCGCGGATTATAGCAAAATAATATTCTCATTACTTTTGTTATTATAGACCTCCGCAAAGTAACGCCTCATTCTATGAATTATAGAGTTAATACATATAATAGTTTACTCAAGAGCAGTTTTTCCCAACGTGGGGCCCACGACCCACAGGGGGGCAATTTGATGGTTAAGAGGAGGCACTCGACACGAGTTTAAGCCTTGCCTCTGGGTCATTTAAGCGATTTCGGTGCCAAATTTAAACAAAAAAAAAAATTTTTCTTCCTAAAACTTATTATTTCATGTTTCATGTTCAAATTGTTTTTCTTTTGTATGGATTATGGTGTACAATAAAGTATATTTCTATTCTATTCTATTTATGTTAAGTGAACAATTCAATTTTTAGTACTTAAATTTATGTATGTTACTTAGGGAGGCAAAATAATTTTGGCATGGACCAAAAAAGGTCGAGAAACACTGCTCTAGAATATGGTAGTATAGATCTATACTACCATATTCTAGAGCAGTGTTTCTAGAGTAGTGTCTCTAGAGTAAAGGACCTAGCATAAAATAAATCCATAAAAAAAGGCATTTGACGCTACTGTAAAAAAGTGCATAAACATTAGATTTGTTTTATTTTTAAATTAAAATCCTCAGCTTTCTAATCATGTAACTAACTAACTCAATAAATGTGCCTTTAACAGCTATTTTGTACTTGAGTAAAGAATTAAATTGATCCAGATGAGCTATTACTAATACCATACCAGAGCAGCTATCATCGTCAAAGGTAGAGTTAGCTGAGATATTTGGTTTCACGTAAGGCAGCTCGAAACTGAACTTTTCTATATCGACACTGTTACTCAGAAATACCGCCCTCGCTGCCAATTGGAAGGCGTGATTCAAATCTGTAAAGTAATTTAGGTAATGTAATATATCGCCCTCAGAAGCCTAAGGACCTAAATCGATTTTTTGGACCACTTCCATAATATGCATTGCATCGATACGTGAACCCCTATGTATCATAACATAACCAATATTTAAATATTATAAATATATTTAAATATTACTAGCAATCGCCAGAAGCTCCGCCCGCGTGGAAAAATTAAAACCGTAATATAGTATTTTGATAACCATAAGAATGGTTAGTGTGTTAAACTTAAAAGCTAGGCATATGCTGTCGCGGACTTTTATTTAGAACTTTTAGAGGAGAACAATTTTGTAATACATGATTTTTTGAATAACTATTACCGTTTACTCAGCGCACCCAAGGAAAGCTTTAAATTTTGCCGTTTTCTTACTATTTTTTATTGCTGCTCATCTCCTATTCATCTTATAGTGTTGTTATATAGCCTATAGCCTTCCTCGATAAATGGACTATCTTACAGTGATAGAATTTTTCAATTCGGTCCAGTAGTTCCTGAGATTAGCGCGTTCAAATAATCAAACAAAAAAACTCTCCAGCTTTATAAATTAGTATACTAAACAGAAAATCACCCTTTCGGACAAATAGGGCAAATGTGAATTAAGCTCCATATCAACATTTATCTTGGATGCTTCCTAAGCTATAAGTGTGATCTATTTTCTTATTAATAATAAGTAACATTTTATGAATTATGGAGGCTATACACGTTAGGGCTTGCATGATGGTTTTAACCTTGCATGCATAATAGAACTGTATAGTTTTATCACATACACGCTAGGGTTTTGCCTGTCGATTATGCATGCAAGGTTAAAACCATCATGGAAACCCTAATGTATGGCCTCCTTTAGAAAACACAAAGAATGGCGACAACCTTGGAATAGTTGCTTGTCACAAGCAAGGTGGCAAAAGAGCTTTGGTGCTTGTCAAAAGAGACCCAGGGGACGGAGTATGATGCGTTGGACCGACCAAATTCCTTCAACACTCGACTCCAGTATCTACGTCGCAAAAGATAGAACCAAGTGGCGGGAAATAATCGTGATTAAAGTGCTCCATAAGGTCACAACCCTCAGGATAACGTCATACGGCGGGAGGACTTGAATGTTATTGCACTAAAACTCTTATATCAAGATTCTTACATCTAAATAGTCTATGGATTGCCATTAATGATTTGAAAATCTCTGCGCACTTTGTTAAAATAACTAACATGCTATAAATATGTCTGCAATTTACAAAATTTAAAATAAATAAATATTATTTACCTCTAGTTGATTTTCTAGTAGTAGGCTTGTCGAGCATTGGCGCAGTAAGTCGTAATAACTCTAAAAAGAGTTCTCCTCGACCCAGTAGATAAAAGTCTTTCATAAGACGAAGCTCGTGCAAAAGTTGAGCTTCCTCTACTGCGACCGTCCAAAGATGCTAGAAATGTTATAAGTCATTATAATATCTGATATAGAACTCTCTTTTAACACAAGTGTCCATCTCCACTCCTGTTAGATTAATCCATGGGAAATATAGGCTATCATGACAATAACACACCTTCTTTACTGTCATAAGCAAATGAATATAAAAATAAGTACCTGGTTGACGGAGCCTTGCTCGGTAATTAAATTAAATAAAATTAATTAATATAAAAAAGATACTTAAAAAAAAGAAAAAATGATTTGGTAGTCTGGGATCGATCCTAAGTATTTACATTTCTCGAGTCTGTCCCTTCCCCGAATAAGCTACGCTGACTTGACAATTTACGGCAAAAATTATATTCAATATAAATTTTAGTAAACATTTCAAGTAAACAACTAAATGCAAAACATTTCTTACAATTTAATGTGTATAGTTCTAATATTTGTTTGAATAAATACATAAAACTTACCATACAATGTTCTTAGCTGATTTCTCATTTTTATCATAGAATTTATTTTAGCGAAATTTTATGATTTGAAACATATTCAAATTTCCTATGGTATAAACACTTAAGTTTCATGTTCAACATTCATCAAGATTTCTACGTATGGCGCAATTGATAAGACGTATCCGTATATTTATGTAATGGCGTTACCCTAATAAAACTACAATAAAATTATTTCAACTTTATCTCTACCTGAGTAAATAATACTATCTACTTTTAAACTTCAAACATTCTATGTATATAAAGTACAGCATTATGTCTTAGGCCGTATTTAATACTACCGTCTTCGCGGGTGTCAAAATGTTCAACACGGAAACAAATAAAGTAAAAAATGAATCTAAAGTTAAAGAGGCTGAATCAGATAAACACGATGAAAAAGAAGAAAATTTATCAAAACATATGGATTATGACGAGTTACTATCTTCAGCTGGAGAATTTGGATTATATCAAGTATTTCTTCTTGTCTCAACATGCCCATTTTACATATTAGGTGTGTTCTCGTATTTCACTCAACTTTTTATGACAGAAATACCCGCAAACCACTGGTGTTGGATACCAGAATTGAAAAACTTATCGGCTGACGATCGAAGGTTGCTTGCGATTCCACATAACTCAAATGAAGTGAATGGATACTCCCACTGTAAAGCCTATCTTGCAAATTGGACCGAAATTCTAACATCTGGACTTAAACCAAACGAATCCTGGCCAATGGAAAATTGCCAACATGGATGGGAATTCGATGTAACACAAATCCCGTATCCAACTATATCTAGTCAAATGGAATGGGTTTGCGATAAAGACAGTTATCAAGCCACAGCACAGTCTTTATTCTTTGTTGGCTCCATTATCGGAGGATTGTGTTTAGGCTGGGTAGCTGACAGAAAAGGACGGTTACCGGCAGCAGTAATAGGAAATTTAATTGGTTGTGTAGCAGGTGTTGGCAGCGTGTTCGCTACAAATTTCTTGGAATTCTGTATTTGTCGATTTTTTATGGGCATGTCATATGATACTTGCATGATGATGATATATTTACTAGTACTAGAATATATTTCTCCCAAATATAGAACAATTGCAGCCAACCTCCCAATGGGTGTATTTATGACATTCGGAATGTGCATATTGCCGTGGTTGGCCCTTTTATGCGGAGACTGGAAAATACTTGGATTAGCGACTAGTATACCAATGGCACTGCCTATAATTGCACCTTTCATCATACCAGAAAGCCCAAGATGGCTACTTTCGCAAGGGCGCGTTGATCAAGCAATATCAAAAGTTATAACTATAGGACGAGTCAACAAAAAAGAGGTTCCAGAAGCTACTATTAGGCAATTTAAATTATCTGTGAATGCAGCAAAGAATGAAGATAATACTAGTAATATTTTACAAATTTTTAGAACACCAATATTACGACGAATGATGATTTTCGTATGCTTAGAATTTATGTGTTGTGCGATAATTTTCGATGCATTATTAAGAAGTATTGGTACGTTATCCTTCGATTTCTTTCTATCATTTACAGTATTATCTATAACAGAGTTCCCAGCATTATTAATAATATCTTTCACTCTAGATATGACAGGTAGAAAATGGATATCAATTATTACATTGATGTTGAGTTGTATATTTTGTATTTTAACATCTGTTGTTGGAGATAGTTTAGCTTCAGTTTTATGTGCTGTTGTGGCAAGATTTGCAGTTAATATAGCATTTTCAGTTTCTTTACAATGGGGTGCAGAAATGTTACCAACAAACGTTAGAGGATCTGGCACATCTTTGGCACAAATTTGTGGATATGTTGGTACAGTTATATCACCCTATATTGTTTATTTGAAAGTGTATGTGCCAGGACTTCCATTGATTATAGTTGGTGTAATTGCGGGAATAGGTGCAGTTGCCGCATTATTTTTACCAGAGACAGCCGGTAAAGTGATGCCACAAACTTTTGAGGAAGCAGAAACTCTAATAAAAGAAAGTAAATTTTTTGACGTTCCGTTTTTAAGACAGAAACGAAACGATAAGTCTTTAACTTAAAAAAGAAAAGATAAGTCTTTAACTTAAGACAGAAACGATAAGTCTTTAAATAAAGACAGAAACGATAAGTCTTTAAATAAAGACAGAAACGATAAGTCTTTAAATTAAGACAGAAACGATAAGTCTTTAACTTAAATTATTATTTGACTACACCGACAATGCCTAGTGTACATCAATAAGTTTTGTTTTGTTGTATATGAAGTAATAAAATTATTTATTATAGTCCTTTATATATTTTTTTACCTTTGTCACACATTCCTTTATTTCTCTAACGACACCTCTTAAGTTGTAGACTTCAAAAATTTCAGGAGTCTTTAATTTTTGTAATTTTTCATGAAATTCAGCTTCTTTCTCTTCCCAAATTGTAAACCTGTAATATATTTTTTTCGTTTTTTATCATATTTTTTATACTATATTTGTAACACTATTAAAATCATCATCCTCCTGTACTTATCCCACTGTAAGTGGGGTCGGTACAACATGTTACAAACATATTGTCATATGATTTGGCTACGCATTTTACGACCGGCCGCCTGCCTGACGTCAACTTACCTTAGTCGTATTTTACGACTCCTCGGTAAGAAAGAGGGTGGTCTATATTACTCAACAGGATACCACACGGTGGGTCAACTTACCTTAGTCGCCTTTTACGACACCTCGGTAAGAAATGAGGGTGGTACTATTCTATTCAGCCGGATACCACACGGCGTTTGTAACACTATTAAAATATTTATAGTAAAAAGCGTGATGGGATAACGGTGTGACTGCCTATGGGGTATTATTGTTAAGCGCCGACGAAATATCTGTAAAAACTCGTGCTTAATTAGTATTTGTTATTCATCACTCGTTTATAAGCAGTTTCCGACGATATATCATGTGATTTTCTGGAAACCTTTTCCTGGAGAACTCCAGAATATTAGTGACATTTCTCTTACCCCATTAAATAAGAAAATATTGAAACAAATCAAAATATCCTTATTCAAGTAAGCTTTTTACTTTTTTTTATAAGAATCAGTAAAAAACTCGGCAGTCAATCTTTTAAACATTTTAAATTTACATTATCTTATAGCGGTGTTGTGTGAAGCTGAAAGGATTTTCATATCCAAACATTTTTATCATTCAGATAATCTTCAATTGTGTAATATGCTTTACATATAAACATGTTTCCTACATCATCTTCTTGCCCTTATCCCACTCTAAGTGGGGTCGGTACAACTTGTTATAAACATGCTGTCACATGATTTGGCCGCGTTTTTACGACCGCCGCCTGCCTGACGACAACTTACCTCTGTCGTATTTTACGACACCTCGCTAAGAAAGAGGGTGGTCTATTCTACTAAACCGGATAACAACCTGGTAGGTCAACTTAACTTAGTCTTATTTTACGACACCTCGGTAAGGAGGGTGGTCTATTCTACTAAACCGGATACCACACGGTGGATCAATTAACCTTAGTCACCTTTTACGACACCTCGGTAAGAAATTTGGGTGGTAATATTCTATTCAGCCGGATACCACACGGCGTATAAACATGTTTCTTACATTTAATTTAAACTTTTCTGTAGACAAGTCTAATATGGATTAGATTAGTAGTGACATATTATTGAAGTCAGACAAATTACCTTCTGGAATCACCAGTTATCTTCTGCAGAGTGAGCATAGGTCTATTAATTGAAAAACTATTGTGTTTCTTAACTTTTTTTGGGTCAAAACCAAATAAAATCACTGTCTTGCCAATAAATAAAATTTCTTGGGCTAATGAGAGTGGAATAAAATATGGTATCATATTTGGATTAAGGCTGTACCCACAATCTAATGGTGTTTGTTGAAGCTGTAACAAAAAACAATTTTCACATGTAATAAAGACCAAAGACAACATAATTATTTGATAACTTTGTTTTTATTTCCTGAGGTTTTAATCAAGATATAAAAAAATATAATTATGTACAGTTCGACAGGAAGAGTATTTTTATAATTCAAAATATTCTTTATTCAAATAAACTTGTAAACAAGTGCTTTTGAATCGTCAACTCTACTGCTGGTTCGGAAAGCTGTTCCTACCGAGAAGAGCCTGCAAGAAACTCGGCGGTTGCTCTTTTAAACATATAATTCTTAATACTATTTACATTCAGTCGTTACTGTCTTGTACAGGTTCAAAGAGAGCTATATCCACACATTCTTATCTTCTAAATAATCTTCAATAGTATAGTAGGCTTTCTGTATCAGCCTATTTTTAACAGTGTTTTTAAACTGCTGTAATGGCAAAGCTGAAATTGATTGCGGAATTTTATTATAGAATCTTATACCAAAACCCACAAACGAGTTACGCACTTTTGCAAGGCGCAAAGCAGGAGCCGCAAGCTTATGTCGGTTCCTGCTTTGTCTATTGTATACATCACCTATCGTTTTATAATTCCTTATATTTTTATGTACATAAATTAAATTGCTTAAAATATACTGTGAAGCAAATGTAAGAATACCTGTTACTTTAAACTTCTCTCGGAAGGAATTAAACTACAACTAATAAAAATAGAACTATACATTTAAAGTATGTTGATAACAGAGTATTAAATACAATAGAAGCTCTTTTTTCGCGCTTTCACTATTCGCGGACTGAAAAAATGCGACTCAAGTCCTATATTCGCGGACTAAGATTTCTTTATTCGCGGATCGAACATACATATGTACCTAAATAAAGGCATGCGGTATCCTTTGTCAAAGCCATGTCAAGTGGACTAATATCCCTCTCAATAACTTTCTAATTACTGTACGCCTTTGACCATTTTCTTAAGTTCAAGTTATAAATAAAAGTTTATTCAGAGATTAAAATTGAGTTACAAAACATTTCGGTGTTATAAATATGATTGTACAAGTAAATTCCATCAAGTGGATGATGCGCTGTACTCCTTGCTAGGTTATAAAATAATATGTGTTAAGGAGTAATAGGCCCATTCCCAAGTTGTAAGCCCATCTGCGATTTCTTTGCTGCGTATTCCTGCATGCCCTGGGACCCAACATAAGTTCACCTTGTTTCCAGAGCCCAGGGTGGTAGGCCCAGTCTTGAAGTAAAATTAAAAACGTTTAAGTACCACTAACCTACATCTTCATCTTCCCGACCTTATCCCACTCTAAATCGGGTCGGCACAACATGTTAAAACATGCTGTCACATGATATGGCTGCGTTTTTACGACCGGCCGCCTGCCTGACGTCACCTTACCTCAGTCGTATTTTACGACACCTCGGTAAAAAAGAGGGTGGTCTATTCTACTGAACCGGATACCACACGGTGGGTCAACTTACCTTAGTCGCCTTTTACAACACCTCGGTAAGAAATGAGGTTGGTCTATTCTACTCAGCCGGATACCACACGGCGGGTCGACTTACCTTAGTCGCCTTTTACGACACCTCGGTAAGAAATGAGGGTGGTACTATTCTATTCAGCCGGATACCACACGGCGTAAGTGCCTTTAACCTACATAATATTCTAAAATATATATAAAAAAAAATTCTCATCACCTACCAAGGTTATCTCAATTTCGGTGGTCTAATCTCCGCACTAATTTTTATAGTATTTGTTTTATTTAATAAAAGATAATGTTATATTGCTATTACTACAACACTAAAAATATAACTTACAGTGGAAACAAGCGATTTGTCACAAGTATTTGTAGTAGAATTAGATGAAACAAACGTATCAGAGGTTTCACTTTTCTTAGTTTGATAAACAAAAAATTCTTCATAAGGATCTCTTAATTCACCATATAACAACCATGTACAAAGTTGATTGATAAATACTGTATTGATGCTTGAAAATATACTGTAAAAATAAATTTATACAAATATAATGATGGTTCCTTTTTAGAATCAAATGTACTTTAAATATTTTGACTGGCCCGTTGAGGCAGTGGGTAGAGACCCTGCATTCAGCTCCAAATTTGATTCCCGCCGAAGCCCAATATTTTTTATAAATGAATTTGTTGGTCTTCGAACCTGGGTGTATATTTATATTTAAGTATGTATTTAAAACAATATATAAGTAATATCCACCAGTTGTCTGTCTACCATAACACATGTACTAAGTTACTTACTTCGGGGACGGATGTCTGTGTGTGTAAGTGTCCCATATATTTATTTATTTATTATTTATTTATATATCTACATTTATGACTCGCAGATTGCTGGGTTCAAATATATTGCAGCAGCAATAAGTTTTTTACAAAAACCTTCATCTTCTTCTCATTCACTAATTCAAATTAAATGACTATGATAGGTTCCAAATCTTTTCTGGAAATTGGAGAAGAGACCTTTCCCTATCAATATGATAATAGCAGGGCATAGCCGTGTGGTATCCGGCTGAGTAGAATAGTACCACCCTCTTTTCTTACCGAGGTGTCGTAAAAGGCGACTAAGCTAAGTCGACCCGCCGTGTGGTATCCGGCTGAGTAGAATAGACTTACCTCTTTTCTTACCGAGGTGTCGTAAAAGGCGATTAAGGCAAGTTGACCCACCATGTGGTATCCGGTTTAGTAGAATAGACCACCCTCTTTCTTACCGAGGAGTCGTAAAATACGACTAAGGTAAATTGACGTCAGGCAGGCGGCCGGTCGTAAAATAAGTAGCCAAATCATATGACAACATGTTTGTAACATGTGCAGGAGGATGTAATAGCGGGGCACTTTTTTTTGTATTTAAAACTCAAAATTACTGCACTTACTGTATAATAGCTTCATGGACCAACTTGTTGGAGTTCAGAATATATTGGTGTACAAGACTTAATATCTGACAACCAGTCAATCTTCTCTCTTTTATAGCACTTATAATTCTATTTAATGTGTTAAACAGTCCTTGAAACTTTTCCACATAGCTGTACACAAATGATAGTGTGTAGTTTTGATTGCCAATAACTAAATCCTCAACTTCCTTTAAAGTATTTTTGTAGGATCGAAGGATTTCCACAATACCTTCACTTAAAGCTTGACCATACAGTCCATATGATCGGTGACCTGAGGCTGATTAAAAACAAATGCTGTATAAGTTTTTATTAGGGCATATAATATGCTTCTGGATACAACATTATTAAACAATACTAATTCTTTAAATACCTGATAACTGCCAATGAAAAAATAACAATGAACAATAATTAGCAGTTATTTTCTAGCAATAATAAATTTTCAATTACACCATGTGGTATCTGGCTGAATAGAATAGTACCACCCTTATTTCTTACCTAGGTGTCCTAAAAGGCGACTAAGGTAAGTCGACCCGCTGTGTGGTATCGGGCTGAGTAGAATAGACCAACCTCATTTCTTACGGAGGTGTCGTAAAAGGCTGCTAAGGTAAGTTGATCCACTGTGTGGTGTCCGGTTTAGTAGAATAGACCACCCTCTTCCTTACCGAGGTGTCGTAAAATACGATTAAGGTAAGTTGACGTCAGGCAGGCGGCCGGTCGTGAAAACGCAGCAAAATCATGTGACAGCATGTTTATAACATGTTGTCCCGACCCCACTTATAGTGGATTAAGAGCAGGTGAATGAATAAATTTTCATTTACATACCAGTCAGTATTTTTCTAGAATGGAAGGCACTCCCTAATACAAAACTTTGAATTTTTTGATGACTCATGGCAATTGTATATATTCTTTTATATATTTCATTATCCCCTTCATTCGCGTAAGTTATTGATTCAGGCTGAAACTAATATAATAATTTATCTAAACGTTATCTCTTAACATTATATGTCAAGTTAAATGTAGTTCATAATACTAAGTGGAAAAAAGAAATTGGAGGGTAAGAAAGAAAAATACTACTATCAAGTTAAGATTGAAGATCCAAAATCTAAAAAAAAAATTCGTCCATAAACCAGTCTATCCAATATTTTGGATACATAATTGTTTAGACACCTTACGTAAAATGTTTACCTGCTGTGTGTCACACTGGGAACAATCCCACAACATCAACAATGCATCGTGTATCATTTTCATGAAAAATTTTTTCAAACAGCAATAACAAATTCGAAGTTTTTGAAGAATAAGACACCAGGCTGGTACTTTATATTTATAATCGGTGTAGTATCGTCATATAATAAACAAATTGACGATGGAAGAGGATTTTCAAATATTAAATCTTTTTATTTTTTAACTCCAAACATATATTATAAGTTAAATAATTATTGAGATTATTTTATGAATACATACATGTTTTGATTCATAAAATCATATAAAATAATACTTTGTTTGACAGCTTTTGACAGGTGTCAAGATAGGTATGTGCTTGTTATGTATACATTGTATTTTATGTATACATTGGTGACATTCGATTATGATTCGAGAATAAAAAATTGTATAATATCATATTATTGCAATTTGCAGTTGACATCGGTGTATAACTCAATGGTTTTTCGTAATGAATGGAACTTCCAGATTATTTTTAGACATTATGGATTAATCATGGATTAAGTCATTAATACAGAGAATTTGTTAATCAGATATAAAACTGAAAACACTAACACCACAAATCACTAAGAAATTATAAATATTTCGGAATAGAACAATAGACAAATATTGTTGCAATTCTGCTTTAGATTGCAACTGCTGCCTTTTTTGAATTGATCAGCAAAATATTTTTATTATGTGTTTATGAGAATTATACTTTTATTGTCTGTGGTAAAGGGAATGGAGTACAGCGACCTCGGTCATGTTACTTGCGCAGGCGCCGCCGTTAAATTGTTTTGTGAATGTTATAAATAAACAACTAATAAGTATACAATATTATAACAGAAACCATTTATTTTATTTAAAAAATATATATTCTGAAGCTTTAAAATTTGATTCTTATATCATTATGTGCATTATTTTGAACAATGGCAGAGGCTTGTAGGCTTGGGACTTTAACAGAAAGGAAGACTGCATGTACTCAAGATGAAAATTACTGTGTTTTTAATGTACTCAGTGTGTTTATATCACTTGTATGTATCCTAGCTGATTTAACCACAGGTATTTTAAACAGTTTCTTTTGTTTTCTGAAATTTGGTCCACACAATGAAATATAAACATAAATAAAATAAAGATTAGTTTGGGCGCTCATTTTTTTGTAACCAAGAATATTCTTCTTTCAGATATTTTAGTTTTTGCTGAATATTGTAAGGATGGCTACATATACTGGGCCTTATCAACATTAATTTTCATACTATCTCCTAATATTCTCATTAATATTTTCTCAATGAGATGGTTTGTTATCGATCAGCAATCAAATCTTCGCCACTGGATTAGTCATTGCTGTCTTGTTGGATTATTGGAAAGGTACTTATTTAACTGCAATATAATTACATTTTAATTGATAGTTAGCTACTTTAAGAAGATTTGTGACTATTTACTAAGTATATATTATATTATTCGCCGTGTAGTATCCGGCTGAGTAGAATAGACCACACACATTTCTTACCCAGGTGTCGTAAAAGGCGACTAAGGTAAGTTGACGCTAGGCAGGCGGCCCGTCGTTAAACAAAGCCAAATCATGTGACAACATGTTTACACCATGTTGTGCCGACTCCATTTAGAGTGGGATAATAGCAGGAAAATGATGATATGATTTTATATTATAAACATAATATTGTAAATTTGCAGTTGAAATAATCCTATTGTTTGTTGCAGGTACATTATATTCCTTCAAAAAGTTTTCTCCTGCAAGAATTTAGAATCTGTAAAAACTCAAAAATTAATAAGTCAAAGGAATGATTTAAGCTTGTTGCATTTTTTGTATATATTTACAGGGACTGTTCCACAAATTATATTACAAACTTATGCAATTGTGACATTAAATGAGAACTATCATACAAAAGGTACAATATATTTATAATAAGAGAAAATAATGAAATAAGACTACTTAATTTATTTATCTTATTAGCTGTATGTATGAGTTTTCTATTAAAATTTATGTTTCTGATATATATAAAAATTCAGAACCTACTTTACAGTAAACCAATACATAGTAAGAAAACCTGTATATCTTTCAAAAGTAGGTAATAAAAATGTTCTTTTTGCTACAATCCACGATAAAAGCAAGTCACTCTAAATTTAGAATTACATATAATATTTTCTTTCATCGCGGATTATAACAAATAATGTTTTTTTACCTGTGTATTATGGACCTCCGCAAAGTGACGCCTAATTCCATAAATTACTAGTACCTACATATCTATATCTTATTTATCTCTAGCTTAGGATGTGCATGATCTGCCAATCTAAATTGGAAAATCAGTAATTTATAGAATTAGGCGGAGGTCCATACTACAAAAGTAATAAGAATATTATTTTGCTATAATCCGCGATAAAAGAAAATATTTGTAATGCTAAATGTAGAGTGTACTATTCGTTCTCATACCTGATACATGCAGAATTTGTAAGATTTAAAAATATAATATAAAAATATAAAATTTGTGTGCAGTGCTTGCGTATTGTTGTGTCATCGGTGTCGGGTAGTGCATGAGTTCTTACAAATTCTGCATGTATCAGGTATGAGAACGAATAGTACACTCTACATTTAGCATTACATATATTTTCTTTTATCGCGGATTATAGCAAAATAATATTCTCATTACTTTTGGAAAATCAGTCTTAGATCCAATATTGTTTCCTTACTAGAGATATGGCTTTTTGTTTGCTATGGAATAGTAATATGTTGTTATTTCATTTCTAATTAATAACTAATGAATTGACAAAGTATTTTAAAGTCATTTACATCTGATTTGTTTCAGTATTCGCCTTGGTAGCAGCAATAGCATCAGTGATATTGGGTTGTGTAACATATATTTACAGTATTACAACATTTACAACTGATAGTTTTGAATGGAGTTCAATATTATTAAAATTAACTTGGCACTTTGGCATTTTGATTGGTAGAATTGCTGGTGTATTGTTATTTACTGTAATTTTTGGAATATGGACATTGATTCCGTTGGGTAAGGAACTATTGTTTAATATATTTCGTCTATTACATATATATACCCTCCTGCCCTTATCCCACTTTAAGTGGGGTCGGCACAACATGTTATAAACATGTTTTTACTGCGTTCTTACGACCGGCCGCCTGCCTGACGTCAACTTACCTTAGTCGTATTTTACGATACCTCGGTAAGAAATGAGGGTGGTCTATTCTACTCAGCCGGATACCACACGGTGGGTCAACTTACGTTAGTCGCCTTTTACGACACCTCGGTAAGAAATGAGGGTGGTCTATTCTACTCAGCCGGATACCACACGACGGATCGACTTACCTTAGTCGCCTTTTACGACACCTCGGTAAGAAATGAGGGTGGTCTATTCTACTCAGCCGGATACCACACGGCAGGTCGACTTACCTTAGTCGCCTTTTACGACAACTCGGTAAGAAAGAGGGCGGTCTATTCTACTCAGCGGGATACCACACGGCAGGTCGACTTACCTTAGTCGCCTTTTACGACAACTCGGTAAGAAAGAGGGCGGTCTATTCTACTCAGCCGGATACCACACGGCAGGTCGACTTACCTTAGTCGCCTTTTACGACACCTCGGTAAGAAATGAGGGTGGTCTATTCTACTCAGCTGGATACCACACGGCAGGTCGACTTACCTTAGTCGCCTTTTACGACACCTCGGTAAGAAATGAGGGTGGTCTATTCTACTCAGCCGGATACCACACGGTGGGTAAACTTACCTTTGTCGCCTTTTACGACACCTCGGTAAGAAATGAGGGTGGTCTATTCTACTCAGCCGGATACCACACGGCAGGTCGACTTACCTTAGTCGCCTTTTACGACACCTCGTTAAGAAATGAGGGTGGTCTATTCTACTCAGCCGGATACCACACGGCAGGTCGACTTACCTTAGTCGCCTTTTACGACACCTCGTTAAGAAATGAGGGTGGTCTATTCTACTCAGCCGGATACCACACGGCAGGTCGACTTACCTTAGTCGCCTTTTACGACAACTCGGTAAGAAAGAGGGCGGTCTATTCTACTCAGCCGGATACCACACGGCAGGTCGACTTACCTTAGTCGCATTTTACGACACCTCGGTAAGAAATGAGGGTGGTCTATTCTACTCAGCCGGATACCACACGGTGGGTAAACTTACCTTTGTCGCCTTTTACGACACCTCGGTAAGAAATGAGGGTGGTCTATTCTACTCAGCCGGATACCACACGGCAGGTCGACTTACCTTAGTCGCCTTTTACAACACCTCCGTAAGAAATGGGTGGTTTATTCTACTCAGCCGGATACCACACGGCGGGTCGACTTACCTTAGTCGCCTTTTACGACACCTCGGTAAGAAATGAGGGTGATACTATTCTATTCAGCCGGATACCACACGGCTAATTTGGTCTATAATAATCTTTGTTTTTAGGTCTCCACTGGTCCGCAATGACATTTTGGATTATAACACAAAAAACAACATTCTGTCCAAATAAATTGGAAGAAACATTTTACAATGCTGTAATGGGTTTCGTTTATTGTTTCTGTTATATTAATTTAAGAGAAGGTCATACAAGGTATCGCTTGCTCATGTTCTACTCACTAATTGTAACTCAAAACTTTGGGAGTTTGCTCCTTTACATACTTATATCTGATTTTGAAAAACAAAGGAGACCCTGGTCCATTGCAGCAACTGTGTGTGTCACTGCTGGAACAGTTATTGGTAGGTCTATTATATCTTTATATATTAGTAATATCCCGCGATTTCACCCGCGTAAAAACCGATCTCATGGCAGTCTACTAAGTCAGACTATAGATTTATTTTTGTTGTCATAAAAGTTTTATATCACTTAGGCTTTTAGTTTTTAATAACATTATTAATCTAATGAATAAAAACTAGTTATATTGGCATAACTATAATTGTTGGATATATGGTATCGCAGACTTTTTTGTAGATATTGAAATGTTCTATAAATAAATATATATGGGACACTTACACACACGGTCGTCCGACCCCAAAGCAAATAATTTAAGACTTGTGTTATGGGTGACAGACAACTGGTGAATATATACTTATATATTTTTTAAATACATACTTAAATACAAATATACACCCAGGCTCAGAGACCAACAAATTCATTTATAGAAAATGTTGGCACTCGGCGGGAATCGAATCCGCGACCTGTGGAGCTGAGGGCAGGGTCACTACCCACTGCGCCAACGGGCCAGTCATATATAGTCTGTAGTGTAGTATACTGTAGATTTTTTTTTGTTCTACCATCAATAGTTTCCGCAGCGCACGCGATGACAGATTTTTATGACTAATTTTTTACACATTATGGATACGGATCCCTATTTAAAAAAAAATTGTAATATAGCCTATGTTGCTCAGTAAAGATGCAGCTTTCTTATGGTGAAAGAAATTTTTGAAATCAGTCAATTAGTTTTAGTGTGAAAACATTACAAACATACATACAAATTTTTCCTCTTAATAATATTAGTGTAGAAGTAAAGTGTTATATCCTTACTATGATAGATTATATATTTTAGGTATGATTGCGATGATATTATATTATCGATACTTTCACTCAAGTGGGCCGATTCCTTGGAAAAATGCACAAGATGATGTCGAATTAAATAACAAAGTGAAGTCTCAGAGTTCCGAGAAGAATAATAAAAGTAATGGTCTTAATCATGTTAGATCGTTCAAGAGTTCCACTAAGGTCACCGAGTCAAGGTAATTAAACTATTAATAAGTACTTATTATTTGTTACAACTAGTACTTATAAATCTAATTTAAATATTTTTTTTAGCAATGATATTACTGTCCCCAAACAACAATTGACACAAAATGATAGTGATACAGCTGATAAGAAGTTCTTATTAGATCATTGGATTGCTAGATCTGGCTCTCCAACATTCACATCTGCTCCTGTTGGCACTTTGAGTATGGACGCATCTAGCATAGAAATTTATACAGTAGAAAATACACCACAAATAATACAAACTAAAAGAGAAAATCCCAATAACCATACACCAAATATAAAAATCACAAAAAAGAAAATATGTTCTCCAACAGAGCTTAGATTAAAGCTGTCATCTATTAAGAACTTTGAGAGTTCCATTGATGAAATAACCTCGTGTACTTTAAACCTACAAAAGCGTCGTGGAATTTGTTCCTCAGATGAATTACAAGATGATTTATCTAATTTAAATTTAGATATCTGTAAAATTGATAATCAAGATTTTACAAAAACCATCAAGACAGATCATGGTTCTGAAATCAGCCACGATACAGATGGTTCTAACAAAAAAACATCATCAGATTCAATTGATATGGATTTAGACTTAAGTTTTAGCGACATCAATAGTTCTGATATAAACACTTTTAATGAAAATATTGTACAGAAACTTTGTCTCAGCGCTTTAAAAAACATTAAAGTTGGCAATCAAGATGCAGATATAGAAAATATACAAAGAATAGCACTAGACATACTAAAAGAAATGTACACCAAAAAGGATAAAATAAAAAATGGTATTACGGGTGAACTTATTAATTCTCAGACGAAGCGTGATCTTGACACACCAACAGAAGTTCTATCGGTCCATGATTATGAAAATATTTGTGCAGTAAATATTGCAAGAGAGGCCTGGGGTTTAAGATCATGGAATGGATACTGTGATATTGAGAATTGGCTACATGATGGTAGTGTAGTAAGAGACAGAAGTAGAGATACTTTGACCTCAGGTAGTTCAGAAATCAGTAGTTGTCTGTCTCAGGAATTAAAAAATGCTATCTTAGCTGCACCATCATTTCCTAGGAAGCCTCATACTTATTCTAATGTTTTTGTAAAATTTGATAGAAATCCTGAGGATTATGTAAATACTGTGATGTGTCATTCTAGTGAAGATACATTCTTAGCTAAACCTTGTGTGATAGAAACAAATAAAGATCCAAATCATTTAGAACCAATCCTAGAAGAACTAGATGATTTAGGTGATATTGATAATTCTTCTAAGAAACGATTAAACTCCGAAAGTTCTCTTGTTGCTACTATAGACGAAATTAGAAAGGCTACTGTGACTAATTCACCAAGAAATTTATACCACAGGAGAGAACATCAGTGGGATTCCCCACAGTTTTTGTCTTCTGATAAAACAGACCTTAAACAATCTATTTGGAAAGAACCATATAAGTTTGATGCTAGCAATATAATGGAATCTCAGCCAGAAAAAGACTGTATAATTGATGTATCTCATGGGTCTAAATTTGATTCAAACAATAAAGAGCTAAGTTTTTTGTCGTTATCTACTAAACAAATGGACAATGATAAAAATCAAAATAAGAATATGGTTAAAAGACATAAAACTAATTATACAAAGTCTCAAAATAAAAAATTACACATGAAATCAGAGCAACAACTGCCAGACCTTTCAAATCAGGACATTGACTTTTTATGGCATATAGTTTCTGAAAATGCATTACCTCTCACTTCTGGCGAAGATCTTACATTAAGTCGCAAAACACCATCATTACAATCTCTAATACAAAAAGAGACACAGTCAAGTTTAGTAAATACCTCGACATCCAAAATATCAAATGTGAAAAAAAATGTAAGAAACCGACCTAGGAGAAAATTTTCTATTTTGAGAGAAAGATTTGAACCAAAGGTAAATTTTAATTCTGATGAAGAAATCTTATACCATTGTTCAGAAATTTTGGCTCAGCAAGAAGACCCTAACATTATGAATATTAAGAACCAGTTTGAATGTGTTAATGATAAAACAGATATTGTTTGTTCCAAAAAACAACCAAATACTATACCATGTGATGATGATAAAACTAGTTCAATGATTGAGTCCCATTTAACCCCAAAGTGTATAAAAGAAAAAAGGTCTTTATTTATGAAGCAGGTACTTAACCCGCCAAGATTTAATACCAAGTTAAGACATAAAGTGTAATTTTACCTCTTAGCTAATTTTTGTAAGTTCCTATACTTTGGAAATAATGCAATATTATTATGTTAAAATCTATTAGTACTAAAAATTAATATAAAAATAGATCTCACATTGTGTGTTTTAACTATAATTTTACTATTAAATACCATAATTGATTTGTGATCACTTCTGATAAATTGCAATTCGCTAATATAAAATGGTTGAAAAAAATTGCCATAAGTTATAAAGATTTAACAACTTGCAAAAGAGACTGATTATAAGATATGATTTTAAATTGATCTTAAATAGTAATACAAAATTAATGTGATCAAAAAAAGCAGAATATTATTATTTAAGTATTAAGTAAGTAAACTTAGTTTAGTTATTTTTGCAAACTATTTTTTTATGATTATCAGTACTTCCATAATGTATAAATTTTACCATGGTTTTTAAATAAACTTTCTTGCCAGTGCAAGTCATTCCAAAAGTTATTATACTGTGATGTATGTGCCTTTATTTTTATTGTATTTTGCCAGTAGTATTGTAAGTGCTTTAGATATAATGTAAAGAATAAATAATGTAATAAAAAATATATACTTTTGATTGGGTATAACCATAAACAGAAAAATCACATCCTTAAAAGTGATTTTTTTTTGCAGGATTAAATAAACATATTGAAATCTACACTCTATTAACATGACTGCTAGTCGGGCCAAAATTTATTTTGCAATATGTGTTGCATATCCTGATTAAATATTTTTGTAATCATTCGTGACACATTTAATTTATTAGATCACTGGTGATCTCCATGACGCTGAAAGTCAGTTATTTAAGTTAATTGTATTTTTTTAAATATAAACGTGTGAAGAAAATATTTTCAAAACCTCTTGATAAAAGAGGGGGTCGGGGGCTGCATGTATATTTTTTAATTTTTCTAATGAACAGTACATGCATGTTTAACATGGAGTGGGTTTGAATATAAAAAGTGCCTTTAATAATGAAATTTTTATTATATAAATATTCAGTATAGCTGCTATAATATTGCATATTATGTATATGCATAAATACTATCCTAAAATATTGTTTACAAGATGCATTTTAAATGCTCTAATATAATTATTATAATACTTGAATAGATACTTTAAATATTTTCATAATATCACAATTTTCATTTTTATTTTGGAAAAAACTAGTAAACACTAATATTATGTCCTTAATTATCTCTCATTTGTCAACATCAGTCTTATAATATAATGGAATAAGTATATCAAAAATATTTTTATATCTAATAATAATATAATTATAGGATTAAAATCTAAGTATAAGTTACAAAATATATCAAATGGCAAGATTGCCATACTTTATACCATACCTACTTATCTGCCATACATACTTTATATTAGCTGCAGTATGTAGGATACAGTTATCCAATAACATATACAAACTAAGTCCAAAATAATAAAAATAAGATGTTATCAATACATGTATAACACTTTATAAAAAAATATGCCACTATTAAATCCCTATCATCTTGATAGTTTTAAATCTAGATATAGTAATGAAATAATCTCTGCCCATCTCACACCCCCAAAAGTGATATACTAATACTGTACTGGGTGTAAGATTCTATAATAAAATTCCACAATCAATTTTAACTTTGCCATTATATCAGTTTAAAAACATTGTTAAAAAGAGGCTGATCCAGACAGCCTACTATACTGTCGAGGATTACTTATTAAGATAAGAATGTGTGGATATATCTCACTTAGACCCTGCACAAGACTGTAATGACTCAATGTAACTAGTCATAAGAATTATATTTTTAAAAGAGCAACTGCCAAGTTTCTTGCTGGCTCTTCTCGTTAGAAACAGCTTTCTGAACCAGCAGTAGAGTTGACTATTCAAAAGCACTTGTTTACAAGTTTATTTGAATAAAGAATATTTTGAATTTGAAATTTTGAATAGCTGAACTGAAGCTATTATCTAAACTGATGTATTTGAACACTACAATTAAAGTTGCTTACAAATCTGTTGTCATAACATTGGTGAGGAGACGGATTCGGTGTGCGTTGCAAGCTTTACATAAAATGTGATCATCTAGGGGATAACAACCTCTCCCCTGAGCTTCTGATGACAACAAAAGACCACAATCTTCACATTTGTAACAACGCACATGGAAACTCCTATCAAGAGCGACAACTCTAACAGTTTCCTCTTCGCCTTCTTCAGGCATTATTGGCAGCTCACATACACAGCAGCGAGGTGCAAATTTTTTATGGAAATCTTCAATACAATGTATTTGGTTCATAGCATCTACTGTGAATGGTACACCATCAAGGCTCTTACCACACACAACACAAGTAAAACATGTAGGATGATATGGTTTCCCAGTAGCTCGCAATATTCTATCTAAAATTGGGTCATTACACACAGAACATTTCTCCAATGTTTCGTAATAATCAATCTCACAATATGGATTTCCCTCCACTGCGTAAAATGGTTTTCCTTGCAAATTCATGTTGCAGTGATGGCAGCAGAAACATTGGACATGGTACATGTTACCCATAGCCGTGCACCCAGAACTTTCACCGACAACTCTTTGTTCACATTTAATACATGTGCCAAAGATATCCAAATCTTGACTGTCTGAAATAGACTGAACGAGCATATCAGTTAATGCATCGACTTCTTCCTCCTTCGGTAGTGGAGATTTTCTTACTGATTGCAAATTGCTTTTATATGTTGGATTTGCATCACTTTGTCCCATGTTTGTCAGGTTTGTATTAATAGGCTCATACAGTGACTCATATGTAGAGGCTTGTGATACTCCATACTCAGGATATTCATTTTGATATATTGCAGGATAAGATGGTTGGCTCTGATTATAATTCAAATTGGCAGTGGCTCTCATTAATTCACTATAATTAGAGCTGACAGGTGATGGTGGCGGAATATATTCCTCATTATTATGATTTGAATCATATGATTTGCTTGATGTAATATGAGGTAAAGGTGGAGGTGTAGGTGGACTACTGCACAAGTATTGTTGTGCTACATTACTGTACACTGTGGAACCTTTAGCAGTTGAGGGCAAGTTCTGCCTGAATGGATGACTAGATAGCGACAATTGAGTCACATTTGCATAATCTTTATGCATCGGATGAACATTACTTGCGTGTCGTGGAATGTTGCTGTAAGTTGGTGGAGGCGGTGGCGGTGGCGGAACCACGTTGCTTTGTATAGATATTTTAGTAGAGAAAGAGGGTTCACGTAATGTGTTGACGGCAGCGCTATGAGGAACTTGCGGTTGAGCCTTTTTCTTGGGTGGTACAGCTGGTGGTATCTTTTTCACTTTTCCCGGCGAAATCTGATCCCTTACCATTTGCAGTTCTGCTAATTGCTTCTCTAAGGCGTCCATGTTATCAAGCCGAGCCATTTTGTATGATATAACGCAAATGAAAATATAACCAAGTATGTACAATAATTTAATAGAATACGAATTCCTATTTACATTAATGCTGATTAGATCATTTATTTTTGGTAAAGACTAAAGATTATTAACAGATTATTATAATCCCAAATCCCAATACGCGAAATTCAGAAAACTAAATGTCACCAAGAAATCAAGATTCAAGAATTTCCCCGTCAAATTTTCTAGGGATTTGAAAAAAAAAAGATTTTTATATTAATCGATTACTTTCATCGATTTTTAATAATCGACTATCTAAATGTACAATTATTTACCCTCTTATTTACTCCCACTTTTCATGTTTTTTAGGATAAGATATGCATTGTTAGATAAAACCTTATATACATTTCATCCAAAATACACATTTATTTGCAAACAGCGCATCTGTATTATATTCTAATCATACTAACCGGCAGGGCGGTTTTACTACAGGCGCCAACACATGTTATCTCGCATCCCTCTTACACATATACGTATTTATGAATGAATCGTATGAAAATAGTCTCAGCTGTATCTCGCTCCACTCCTACATACATATTTTTACGCACTCATTCTCATTTTGACTGTCTATCATATAACAAGACAACAAGTTGATTTTATTAATGAATGGGCGGTGTATTAAATTTTTAAATTTCCCGTTGTAAAGTTCTAGTACTTTAATTTTTACTAAAATGTATAATTTTGTTTTAATTTAGTTAGCAAAATTCTTGAAACAAATATCACTAGAAGCAAATTAAATGTATCAAGTCTTATTTCACCAGTAGCTGTTGAGATATTTCTTAAAATGAGAAATATAACAACGAAGAAACGTGCAGTTATAAAACAATAAGAAGAGGATTTACTTAATCATTATATAAATGTAAGTGTTGAGTTTTAATGAATTTTGTGCATCTCAATAATAGTAAGAGCTTTCTTAAAATTTACATTCTCACATCTAAATATAATAACCTAACCTTGCATGGATAGCCTAAAACCTTTAAAAATGATTGTCAAGTTTTTTATAATGAGACTCGGATGAAAAGGGAGTAAATAGCAAAAGAGAGCAAGTTTATTCTGTATAAAGCAATATAGGGTATATTGCTTTAACACTATTGTTGATTTTTAATTAAAAAGCAAAAGCAAAATTTAAATTTACGATTGATTAAACGATTGATTGATTAATTGCAGATTCAAGAATCCTCAGATCCAAGATTAAGAGTAATTTTTTATTTTAATATGATTGTCACATGATGTTATTTATAGTTATGATTTGAGATATCTTTAAATTTACAGTGCTAATAAAAGATATAATAGTATGTGTAATGAATGAAAGAATAAAAGCAATATTAAAAGACTGTTCTATAAAACTGAAAGTAAATATTTATGTAATTTATAAATCACTTAAAATGTGCAACTGTTTATATCTAACAGAAATTAAATAACAAAAAATATTTCTCCTTCATACTTATGCAATAATAAAAAGCAATTTTTCTAAAAGTGAACCCATTTACTCTTTCTTAACAAATCAATGCATAATGACACAGACAACATTTTTTTTATATTATAGAACAACTATTCATATAGATTCAAATACAACCTTGTTCATAAGAGGTTCTATTTGAATAGTAACAATTTTTATTTTTTTTAATTTTTTAAAATTATTTTCAGAGATGGAATAGCACTAGACTAAGTGCAACTAAAGGAAGGTAACTAATACTCAAGTGAAGTCTGAATTTATGAAGCTAAGTTAGATTCCCGTAATTTCAGCCACAGATGTAAGCGTGCACTCAAACATCAGTAGCCAAAAGCGACTGGGAAAAGAATTAAGGTTTTACATGTATTGCAGGTGCCAAATACCGGCTCTTTGCCAACCGCAACACATAACCATTACAAAAAAAAATGTAAAAATTAATGGATTGAATGAAATTAATGGATTAATTTTACAGGAGGGCAGTCCGACAGCTGGCCTCGTGACTCCACGAGCTACGCTGGTCTGGCCTCGCTGCTGCCAATGGAGACGTGCCGCCGCCCCTCACCCCAGGCCGGCCCGTACGGCTATGCCGCAGCTGCTGTCGCTCCGCCGTCGCCTCGAGTGCTCGAACAGCGCCAGGCCGAACAGTAGCGTCAACCACCTGGACCTCTGTAATTTGAGAAAATGCATTTGAGGTAACTTATACTCAAGTGAAGTCTGAATTTATGAAGCTAAGTTAGATTCCCGTAATTTCAGCCACAGATGTAAGCGTGCACTCAAACATCAGTAGCCAAAAGCGACTGGGAAAAGAATTAAGGTTTTACATGTATTGCAGGTGCCAAATACCGGCTCTTTGCCAACCGCAACACATAACCATTACAAAAAAAAAATGTAAAAATTAATGGATTGAATGAAATTAATGGATTAATTTTACAGGAGGGCAGTCCGACAGCTGGCCTCGTGACTCCACGAGCTACGCTGGTCTGGCCTCGCTGCTGCCAATGGAGACGTGCCACTGCCCCTCACCCCAGGCCGGCCCGTCCGGCTATGCCGCAGCTGCTGTCGCTCCGCCGTCGCCTCGAGCGCTCGAACAGCGCCAGGCCGAACAGTAGCGTCAACCACCAGGACCTCTGTAATTTGAGAAAATGCATTTGAGGTAACTAATACTCAAGTGAAGTCTGAATTTATGAAGCTAAGTTAGATTCCCGTAATTTCAGCCACAGATGTAAGCGTGCACTCAAACATCAGTAGCCAAAAGCGACTGGGAAAAGAATTAAGGTTTTACATGTATTGCAGGTGCCAAATACCGGCTCTTTGCCAACCGCAACACATTACCATTACAAAAAAAAAATGTAAAAATTAATGGATTTAATGAAATTAATGGATTAATTTTACAGGAGGGCAGTCCGACAGCTGGCCTCGTGACTCCACGAGCTACGCTGGTCTGGCCTCGCTGCTGCCAATGGAGACGTGCCGCCGCCCCTCACCCCAGGCCGGCCCGTCCGGCTATGCCGCAGCTGCTGTCGCTCCGCCGTCGCCTCGAGCGCTCGAACAGCGCCAGGCCGAACAGTAGCGTCAACCACCAGGACCTCTGTAATTTGAGAAAATGCATTTGAGGTAACTAATACTCAAGTGAAGTCTGAATTTATGAAGCTAAGTTAGATTCCCGTAATTTCAGCCACAGATGTAAGCGTGCACTCAAACATCAGTAGCCAAAAGCGACTGGGAAAAGAATTAAGGTTTTACATGTATTGCAGGTGCCAAATACCGGCTCTTTGCCAACCGCAACACATTACCATTACAAAAAAAAAATGTAAAAATTAATGGATTTAATGAAATTAATGGATTAATTTTACAGGAGGGCAGTCCGACAGCTGGCCTCGTGACTCCACGAGCTACGCTGGTCTGGCCTCGCTGCTGCCAATGGAGACGTGCCGCCGCCCCTCACCCCAGGCCGGCCCGTCCGGCTATGCCGCAGCTGCTGTCGCTCCGCCGTCGCCTCGAGCGCTCGAACAGCGCCAGGCCGAACAGTAGCGTCAACCACCAGGACCTCTGTAATTTGAGAAAATGCATTTGAGGTAACTAATACTCAAGTGAAGTCTGAATTTATGAAGCTAAGTTAGATTCCCGTAATTTCAGCCACAGATGTAAGCGTGCACTCAAACATCAGTAGCCAAAAGCGACTGGGAAAAGTATTAAGGTTTTACATGTATTGCAGGTGCCAAATACCGGCTCTTTGCCAACCGCAACACATTACCATTACAAAAAAAAAATGTAAAATTAATGGATTTAATGAAATTAATGGATTAATTTTACAGGAGGGCAGTCCGACAGCTGGCCTCGTGACTCCACGAGCTACGCTGGTCTGGCCTCGCTGCTGCCAATGGAGTTGTGCCGCCGCCCCTCACCCCAGGCCGGCCCGTCCGGCTATGCCGCAGCTGCTGTCGCTCCGCCGTCGCCTTGAGCGCTCGAACAGCGCCAGGCCGAACAGTAGCGTCAACCACCAGGACCTCTGTAATTTGAGAAAATGCATTTGAGGTAACTAATACTCAAGTGAAGTCTGAATTTATGAAGCTAAGTTAGATTCCCGTAATTTCAGCCACAGATGTAAGCGTGCACTCAAACATCAGTAGCCAAAAGCGACTGGGAAAAGAATTAAGGTTTTACATGTATTGCAGTTGCCAAATACCGGCTCTTTGCCAACCGCAACACATAACCATTACAAAAAAATGTAAAAATTAATGGATTGAATGAAATTAATGGATTAATTTTACAGGAGGGCAGTCCGACAGCTGGCCTCGTGACTCCACGAGCTACGCTGGTCTGACCTCGCTGCTGCCAATGGAGACGTGCCGCCGCCCCTCACCCCAGGCCGGCCCGTCCGGCTATGCCGCAGCTGCTGTCGCTCCGCCGTCGCTTCGAGCGCTCGAACAGCGCCAGGCCGAACAGTAGCGTCAACCACCAGGACCTCTGTAATTTGAGAAAATGCATTTGAGGTAACTAATACTCAAGTGAAGTCTGAATTTATGAAGCTAAGTTAGATTCCCGTAATTTCAGCCACAGATGTAAGCGTGCACTCAAACATCAGTAGCCAAAAGCGACTGGGAAAAGAATTAAGGTTTTACATGTATTGCAGGTGCCAAATACCGGCTCTTTGCCAACCGCAACACATAACCATTACAAAAAAAAATGTAAAAATTAATGACGTACGAATTACCAAAACTGCGCAATTTCAGAAATCAGTCCGACACCTTTATAATGGCTAGCCCGTTAATAAAACGTCTTACAAAGTAGCGCGCTTTTGAAGCTAATGTTCGACGATACAGAAAACGAACATTACCAACAAAACGCCTACACAGTATGGGAAGAAAGAACACTGCAGTGTCCACCTCAACCATACTGTTAAATGAGAAGAAAAAGCCCTGCAGCTTTTACAGGAGGGCAGTCAGACGCTGCTAGTCATTAAATATTAAAGATTACAATGTCTATATTTACCTAAGCTATGATTAAAACAGAGTAATTATGCAAAAGTAATAATAAAATTATTTTGCTATAATCGGCGATGAAGTAAAATAGAAAATGTATATAATGCTAAATGTAGAGTGGACAATTGGTTATCATACCTGATACATGCAGGATTCGTAAAAAACACATGCACAAACCTCCACCACCGCCACCACCATACACAAGCACTATATACATTCACTATCACAAACTCAACAACTCAAATGTTTGAATTTCAACAAACATTCTCGGATAAAATGTGAGTAGTTATCCAAAACTTAATAACAAATAAACTATACTTTTGCACTATTTAATACGAAGAAAATTGAAACGTACTGACTCACCTGAAACGTTCGTTATACGTAATATATAACTGTAATCACTTTTTACTTACGCAAAAATATATAAACCAACAAATGATTTTTAATTAAAATTAGACAATTCCATAAACTTCTTGTTAACGCACACTATATACAATAACACGATATAATAGGAATACCACAATTCCCGTTCCGAGATGCACTTCTCTTGAATGACGAACAAGGACTGAATGTCACTGAAACGTTTTATCGGTATATATAGTAAGACTCCACCGGAAACAATAACGGCACAGTGTTGCCCCTATTTAATCAAAAAGGGCGCGATTAGGGTTGCCACCTTTTTTTTGAAGAAAAATACTATTTTTCTTTTTAAATCAAAAAAATATAGTACTTTTAGGAAATTCAGGAAAAAAAATAGGACACATCTATTTTCAATCATTATTTATTTTTCCATGATTATTTTTTATTACTTTTCGCTGGATAATGACACGGAGTTAGAGCTACTAACTAACTAAGCCCTGTAAATACATGAATGAGTTTCGTTCCTACATTCCCTATGCAGGGCTGCGGGTGCGTTCCATTCACAGTTAATTAAAAAAAGCACGACAATTGCAATTAGCGATAAAAATATAGTATTTTTCGTGCTATATTCTTTTTCTATAATATATAGTACAATTTAAGCTAGTGTTTTTCAATTTATATATACATTTATTAAAGCAGGGACCTTGAAGCATATAGCATTATAGTATATCCTTAGTGTTTTTATTGAACTGTGATAATATAGGGAAGTTTTATTTTTTAATTTTAAAATATAAGTAAAAATAAAACTAAAATAATAAAAATAAAACTTTTCCTTCTATAGTAATATTTAATGTTTATGCTTTATTGAAGTGTTGTATATCATATGTCATACCCAATATCAGTTATATTCTATGTTTTAGGTGGTTATTTCTGAATAGTTTTTATTCTTTCTGCGACAGACAATATGGATTACAGACATACTTTAATTATTTAACAGAAAGTTATTTGTTCAAGATACTTTAACATACTATCCCATTTAGTTATGCACATTTCAACTAGATTTTTTGTCTGAGTAACTGTGTCTGGTCAAGGCACTGCTACTGTTGTTGCAATGAATTCATTAATATCTGATACAATGGCTGATATTCTTCAAGTGAGTTAAAATGTTTCAAATATAAATCATTTTTGTTTGTAAACACAAAAATTGGCATGTGTATGTTTAAAGTAACGGCCTGTTATCCACCCCAGCAGTGGGAACCATAAGCTTCCTCTATCCGTTTTTTGGAGAGAAGTATTGTAGCAAAGACCTACCATCGCGTTGCTCCAATGCGGATTGGTAGGTTACGCATATCCCTAGAATTCGCTAGAAGTATGCGGATTTCCTTACCATATTTTCCTTCACCGAAAAGCGTGTCATAAGTTGCAATTGTCAATTAGACATGTGCCTGCGCGGGGTATAAACCCATGATAGTCTTTACAGAGTCGAACGGTCTCACCGCTGAGCTATCCATAGCTTGTTCCATATTTATTAAAATGTATTTGTAATAATTTTCAGATGAACCTGGTCATAGCCAAAGAGAGTACTCATTGGGATGACGTCTAAGGGCTATATGCTGTTGATGCTTTATGGGATGAAGCACATGATTAGGTCAATTGATTTGACTAGATGAAGGCAAGTAAATATTTGATGTAAAGTATGTCAGTCTGTCCATTTCACTTTCTATTAAAACTGAAGCTTATATGTCTAATGGGCTAACTGCCTAATCCGTTTGAGATATAACAAAAAATGTTTGGTACAATTTTTCCTCTATTATAGTGATGCAAAAAAGTGTGTGATATAAGAATAGCTTAAAAGACATATTAGTGATGATCATTGGAACTTTGTCACATACAATACAGTATTTGGAAAGCATAATATTTTTAGCCTGGTACTGCTAACAGTACAAAATCAAAGATATTTAACATAACACAAAGATTGTCACAGATACCCCTTATATTTTATTATTAAAAAAACAAAATTTATAATTATAGTCTCTATTCTATACTTAAAATATAACTGTAGACAAAGTTATAGACACGAAAAAAATATTTTCCAGACACTATTTAAGACCAGTAGAAGCTAAAAATATATTTTTAAAATTTAAAATCTCTGTTATTTGTCAATGCATCATTCTCCTACCCTTATCCCACTCTAAATGAGTTAGGCACAACATGTTTTAAACATGTTATCACATGATTTGGTATCTTACGACCGGTCGCCTGCCCGACGTCAACTTACCTTAATCGGTTTTCGCGACACCTCGGTAAGAAATGAGGGTGGTCTATTCTACTCAGGGGATATCAATGCCAAGATTGTCTGTAAGACTACCTTTGCAAACTAATGTTCTATCTATACATTATTAAAGAATAACTTATTTATTACAGGTTAAATATGCTGCGAACTCTTCCGCCGGGAAGTGTCCACGAGCCCGATGATGCAGATGAACATATATGAAGAGCTTCAGTCGAATCATAATTATTTAGCCTCATTTATTGACATTAGTAATAACATTTTCACAGCGCGAATGCTTTTATTCACTAACAATTTATTTTGCCGCCTGAACCATTCGGAATTTTGGAATAAGGCTGTAAAAGTCCGCTTCAATGCTAGAAGACTCAAGAGAAGGTTGTGTCTTCAAAATAGTATTCATATTAGTATAATTGACAAACATTATGAAGTTTGAAACTTCTTAACTAGGACCCAATGGATTTTTTCTCAAATCCGTGGATACGGGGGCTCTAGCACACTAGAACGGATCATAATTTGGTTTCATTGTTTAAAACATGATTGGTTAATATTATTGTTTGATAGTTATAGTACCTTGTATTCCATCAGAAATATTTTCCAGACCCAAGCCATATCATATTACCGGTTCAGTATATTGATATATCGGTCATGTGCAGCAATAGCGGTACAACTCAAAAACTTATATTTTGAGATGAATGGGTTTAAAATTTTCATTACTCAGGAAAATGAATAACAATTGCTTAGTTGCTAGTTTAATTGTTAGTTTGCTTAAACGACGGGCTTATAATGAAATATGAGTTCTGCCTGTATTGCTGCTAAAAATTGTGTATTTTAACATTAACACCATTTATTCCTATTCAAAACACGTGTTTTTACTTGTGTAGCAAAACTAAAAACCTGAGCAATCCTGGGAGTAATATATTTTCAAAACAGGATTATTTAAATTGTGAAATTTTTATAATTACGCTATTGTCTAATAAAACTGAAAGATTTGATCTAGGTAAAATTATATTATCCATCACAAAAACTTATATCTTTGGAATGGCATTATATGGCATGTAAAGTGTTAATTAGTCAAAAATGTATATAACTTAAAAAACTATAATTCCTGGTTAACTTGCATTAATCATAAATATGATTTGTTAAAAGTTTTTTGCATAATCGTAATCATAATGCGAGTTAGACAACGGTGTATCAATTAAGGAGAATTCACAGTACTGCAGATACTTGGAAAACGATAATGGAAATGGAAAATTTTATCGCAATTAAAGTTATAGAACTATGATACATGAGGCAAAAGTAACTAACTAATATTACTATTATTAACATTTAAAAAGTGATTCAAAATTTTTATTATTTTACTATATATACTCCATAAGTATAGAAACATAACAAGATGTAAACAAACAAAACCATGTGATTCAGGAGTGGCAAATATGTCATAACAATAATATTATTGACAAATGAAAAAATTGGGATTCAACTGCAGTTGTCAAAAGAATATCTCTAATATTTATAAATGTAATTTTCATAAATTGATTGTTATTTTCTAAAATTAAATATTTATACCTTTAGTATAGCAAAACAGCAATATATAATTTAATAAAATTCAGCAGATACAAATTAGCCAAGTAAACTACCTAAAATGGTAATTGGATTAACCAACGCAACATAATATCAATATTCTTCGAGCTTCACTCTGTGATACTTAAATGTGTAGTAATTTAGTGTATTTAATATTATCCATCGTTTTCTTTAAAAATTTTATAATTCTTATTTATTGTTTCAAAGTTTGTAAAAATTATTGATAGCAATCACGCCATAATAAAGTGGTGCGAATACTATCAATAATTTTAAATTCTTTAAAAGAATTAAAAATTATATTAAATGTTAGTATAATGTGTTGTAATAAAAAAGGTACTTTATAGTAGGCAGATAATGCCTACTATAAACTACCTGTTTTGACATGTTTACATTTAGTTAAATACTTAACCCATGGAGTATAGTTCCTCATGATGTTTTCTTTCATCGAAAAGCTTGGTATCAATTGGCACATTAATTATGGCAAAATTTCACAATTTAATTCTTACTTTATATGTATAAATCCGAAGTGTTAACTGGTTTGATGGAAAATATTATATTTAGAGATAAAAACCACTAATATTCTATAAAACTACTACCAATATATCTAAAAAAGACTAATATTTATAATTTACCATCAAGTATACTCCTTTTAAGTATAATGTTTTTTCCTAAATACTAAAACGGTAAAAACGAAAGCATCTATTGTTTCAAATACTAATCTTGTAAATTTGTTTTCGAGTGAATACTTATAATTAATTATATTTAATAATAATATATAATAATTTAAATTACAATTCCTATATTTTCAAGATACATGATCGCCGATTCTGTTTCCTATTTAAAAATAGTAATCATTTTTGAAGTTGCACTTTTAGCGTGTTTAGGAAAAAATTTTTTTTTTAAGAAGCATGCACATAGAAATGTAAAACGGCTGTTGAATATAAATTTTTTTATTACAGTAAAAGTCTATTAAAGAATTTCCTTAAATATTTTGTTTTATTAAAATCTAAAAATCATTATTAATATGTTACAGGAAAACCGGTTATCCAAATAATCGGAAGAGTAAAATGCGAATCGATAAAACTTTGACATCACTAGTTACGGTTTTAGCGCACCAAGTACATCACTAATTTTACTACGATTTTACGTCATACGTTATATATATTACTACTCCATATGTGAGAAAGAGTCAGAGCTGAGACTAAATCCGTTTTTATGAATGAAACGGGTGAGAGGCAGATAGTTTTTTATGAATGAGAATGTAAGTAGCTATAGTGCTACTCTGCACCCCCCCATACCACCGAAAATAGGCTCGCGCCAATGTATGAATCTCAACCATCTATTTTATAGTTAATAATCTATGCTAACCGGTACTAACTACTATACACTGTCCATTATATTAACCATCTTTTGACAGATTGACGATAGTGATGTCCTAAAGATTCTCGTATGCGATACCATTCCGATTATAGTACCTACTATCATTAATCGAATTACGTACCTAAGTAATTCGATTAATGATAACCTACGTAAACTAGATTACTACTTGAGAAAAGAAATTCCAACTTTGAGAAAACTTATTGTTTCTTTGAAAAGAAGTGGTCTATTTCATGGTGAAAAATCTTCTTTGGTCAAAGTTTTGAACACAATTGGCTTTTCATATAAAAAGTTAAATAAAAGAAAATTATTAATGGAACGCACAGATATAGCTATAGCACGTTGTGATTTTTTAAGAGAGGCAAAGAAAATACAAGATTGGGCAAATATTGTTTTCACGGATGAAACATGGCTCAACGCTAACCACACACTATCTCGTTTCTGGACTGATGATACTGCTGATTCCACTTCCTCAGTACCAATGGGAAAAGGTGAGCGCCTAATCATTTGCCATGCAGGTACAGCAAAAGGATTTGTACAAGACGCACTGTTGGCATTTAAATCGAAGAAATCAAATGACTACCACGAAGAGATGAATGCAAATGTGTATGAAGAGTGGTTCAAAAAAATGCTCATTTCATTGGAAGAACCATCAATAATTTTTATTGATAATGCGCCCTACCACTCCCGTCAAATTGACAAAATGCCAACACAGGCTAATAAAAAGCATGAAATAATTAATTGGCTTCGGGACAATGGAGAAAATGTGGACGACTCAATGTTAAAAGTTGAATTAATAAAAATATTAAAAACCAAAAAGAGAGCAAAACGCTATGTAATCAATGAAATGGCAGCAGAATATGGCCATACTGTTCTTCGGATTCCTCCATACCACTGCCAGTACAACGCAATAGAACTTATATGGGCACAAGTAAAAGGGCATGCTGCGAGATGCAATACAAGCCCCCCATTCACAGCGAATAAAATGTTGCAATTGCTAAAAAATGCTTGCACCCACGTAACGGCCGAGAACTGGGCAAGTGTGGTGGAAAGAACTAAAAGAGTAATATTCTCTGATTGGGAACGTGATATTGCGTTTGATAATATATTATCTACACAAGAGCTAATAATAACTGCTACTGAAGACTCCTCATCGGAGGAGTCTAGTGTTGATTATCATTCCGACGACTCGTGCTAATAAAATAAATTAAAATATCCTGATTGTTTTATTTGTATTCATGTATTAACTAAGAAGAAAGTAAAACTTTATATAATGTTATTAAATGTCTTTTAATACTCGTAACATCGATTTCTACCGATTATTTTTAATCTGTGGCATAATCGTAGTAACCCATTATGTGTGACATCACTAAGTGGGCGGTACCCATCCATAAAGTACAAATATTATTTGTATGATATTTGTACGTAAGCAATACAAAACTTAATGAGCGTGAGCTGTCAAAAGACTGATAATATGATGGACGCAGTATAGTCGATTTAGATTGGGTGTGTTTCACAGTTTGGCGCAGGATGACGCTGTAACTAAATGTCACGGACTACTAACTGAGTAAAGTCATTTGTCAAATGTCAACCAATTTATAAATAAACAAAGCGGAATTGGTGGTAAATCGGGAGGCTGTAAAATTTATAAAAATCATTATTAAGTTATTTTATTTGTTGCAGAGATTTAAAGATAATTTCGTGTGAAGTTATCAAAAACCTTTACAAATATGTCCATGCAATGTCAATTATGGATGGGTAGTGTAAGTATTTTCATTATTTACGATTTTTGAACTTTCATCAGAATATTGTAATTCAATGTTCGTTTAATATTACAGTTGGAGCCAAATATGACTGAGAGCTTTATAATGGCTGCATTTCACCGTATGGGACAGCGTCCTCTCGCAGTTAAGGTTATGAGAAATAAATTCACTGGAGAACCAGCAGGATATGCTTTCGTTCATTTCCAAGTATGGCTTCATATATAAGTATTTAAAAATAAAAATCAGAATTTATGAAAATAATTTATATTTAAGATTAATACTAACAAATAAAGGTAATTTATGAACCTCAGTTAAATAAGTTAATAAGTGTGTAATAATTTATAGAATTAGGTGATACTTAGTACACAAGTTTAAATAAAATTATTTTGCTCAGTGTGGCATTTAATGTGTTAAAGAAATTTGGATTATATTTAGAATTTCTTATTATTTAAGAATAATTTTACGAAACAAGTCTTCAAGATTCTGTCTCAAGTAATGCATAACAGCTGTGATAGCCCAGCGGTAACACCGTGCGACTCTTTAGAAGTGGTCACAGGTTCAAACCCAGGGCAGGCACCAATGAGTTATTTATCAAAACTAATTTAATTATAATTTATCACATGCTTTTTGGTGAAGGAAAACATCGTGAGGAAATACATACGGACCAACATATCTCTAGAGAATTCTGGGGATATGTGTAACCTACCAATCCACATTGGAGCAGCTTGGTAGGTCTTAGCTCCAATCCTTCTCTCCAAAACGAAGAGAGGAGGCCTATGCCGACAGTGGGATAGTAACAGGCTGTTACTTACTAAATGCATAACTTTTTGTTTTATTTAAGACCGATGAAGAGGCGATAGACACAATGCACAAACTCAATGGAAAGCCAATACCTGGTACATTCCCTGTTGTGCGCTTTAGACTGAACACTGCTTCGAGGGAAGCACGGTCCAATATGCAGCAGGAGAGAGAATTCTCTGTGTGGGTCGGTGACCTTAGCCCTGATGTTGATGACTATTCATTATACAGAGTGTTTGCTGGAAAATATTCATCAATAAAAACAGCTAAAGGTATTGTTAGCGCTCCCTTTCTACAATAACACGATCATCATCCTCCTGCCCTTATCCCACTCTGAGTGAGATCGGCACAACATGTTATAAACATGTCATATGATTTAGCTACGTATTTTACAATCAGCCGCCTGCCCAACATCAAATTAATTTCCCCTTATTTTGCGACACCTCAGTAAGAAAGAGGGTGGTCTATTCTACTAAATCAGATATCATGTGATGGGTCGACTTACTTACTTTAGTCGTATCTTACGACACCTCGGTAAGAAATGAGGTTGGCCTATTCTACTCTCAAGCTTATCAATATCTACATATATTATATGTTTGTTTTTGGTATGTGAAAATAAATACTTTTTAATTAATGATAAAAAATATGTGCAGATATAGCATATATTTATAATCTACTACTGTAAGTTAATGTTAATACGATAGGTCTATAATGGAGCAAAACAAACGGATTTTCGACTCAAAACTTATTAGTTATTAAAATTAATATTTGTTTATTTATATTTCAGTAATATTAGATGGTTCCGGATATACAAAAGGTTATGGTTTTGTCAGATTTGGGAATGAAGATGAGCAACGTAACGCACTTTACGCTATGAACGGGTACACAGGCTTGGGATCTAAGCCTTTGAAAATTTGTACAGCTGTGCCAAAACCTAAGAGTGCTATAACAACCCAAACTTCTGTTACACCCGCATCAAATACAACAACATATAGCAGTGGGACGGTATGTTATATTGCTCTTCATCATCATCTTCCTGCCCCTATCCCACCCTAAGTGGGGTAGGCACAACATGTTATAAACATGTTGTAACATGATATGGCTGCGTTTTTACGACCGGCCGCATGCCTGACGTCAACTTACCTTATTCGTATTTTACGACACCTCGGTAAGAAGGGGGGTGGTCTATTCTACTAATCCGGATACAACACGGCGGGTCAACTTACCTTAGTCGCCTTTTACGACACCTCGGGTAAGAAATGAGGGTGGTACTATTCTACTTAGCCGGATACCACATGGCTAGGGACAGTATGTTATATTGCTCTTTTATTAAAAAAAATTGTACATAAATGAAAACGTTAGTAAAGAAAAATAAAATAGCACACAACCAGATGTAGACAACCCTAGGAAGGGTATAGGAACAAGGATTTATTTATTTATTTCTTAACTAGCGGTCCGCTCCGGCTTCGCACGGGTATAAATATATACCCTATGTCACTCAGTGAAAAAAAAAAGATTAAAATCGCAAGCGTTAAGTAGTATCAATAGCAAAAAAACTCTTCAACTATATATTAGTATAGATAAATAATATAATATATGGACTACATATAAAATGTTTGTAATATATTGGCATAAGAATTGTAGATGCTATAGAATAGTGGTCGGGGAACCGGGGTAAATTACCCCAGATGGGGTAGAATTGAAGCTTTTGTGAGTAAAAAGTATATATTTTTAATTTGCTATTTTATAAACCAAGCCATCTCGCTCCCCTCACTAAAGTGTTCTCGAGTTATATCTTTGCGCGGTAAAGCACAACACTATCTGCTCAGTCCGTGCCATGCCGTCAATACAAGAAAAATATCATATGAATTACAAAATAACAAGAAATTATCATTTACTTATATTCCCTGTTTTTTTGCTCTTCGCCATGGGGTAATATCAACTTACACATAAATATTTTGGGGAAATGATAAAAAAAGTTCCCCGACCGCTAGTCTAGAAGGAGGTAATCAAAGAATAAGTAAAAGTAGCGGCCTGTTACTATCCCAACACTAAAAATAGCCCTCTTCTCTCCGTTTTTGGAGGGAAGGTTTGGAGCTAAGACCTACCACGCTGCTCCAGTGCGGATTGGTAGGTTACACATATCTCCAGAATTCTTTAGAGATATGCAGGTTTCCTCACGATGCTTTCCTTCGCCGAAAAGCGTGTGATAAATTGTAATTATCAATTAGACACATAAGTTTTAACAGAAAAACTCATTGGTGTCTGCCCGGGCTTGAACCCGTGACGAACGGTGTTACCGCTACCACAGCTCCAAAGAAAAATACAGAAACAGCTGCAAAGAATAACATTCAATGTTAATTGCAGGAGTACAACCATTACTATGACCCGTCAGCCTACTGGCAGAACTACTCGGCGTGGTCGGGCTACTACGGGCAGGAGCAGACCGCACAGCCCGCGGCGGCGGTCGAGGCCCCACAGACTGTGCCTGTCAAACCTCAAAATGATGAACTGGCTCTAGTTGGTAAGCATGTGATATATTCTTACAATATTCCCTATGATTTATTTATGTACTATCAAAAATTTTGGAAAAAACATTATTGGTAAAAAAAGGGTACAAAGGTCAACTTATCCCTATGACAGAGATCTCTGCCAGCTAACCTCCGAAGTGAGACAATTTATAGTTAAGAAAAAGTTGGTACGCAAATATCAAACATTATGAATAAGAATTGTCTTACTTATAATTTCCTAATTTAACAATAAATAAAAGAAATATAATATATCCTTACTAATATTATAAATGCGAAAGTCTGTCTGTTACGTTTTCACGGTCAATCCGCTGAACCAATAGCGATTAAATTTGGCACAATTATTCCTTATACGGCAGGGTAACATATATACACTGTCCATTATATTAACCATCTTTTGACAGATTGACGATAGTCATGTCCTAAAGATTCTCGTATGCGATACCATTCCGATTATAGTACGTACTATCATTAATCGAATTACGTACCTAAGTAATTCGATTAATGGTAACCTACGTAAACTAGATTACTACTTGAGAAAAGAAATTCCAACTTTGAGAAAACTTATTGTTTCTTTGAAAAGAAGTGGTCTATTTCATGGTGAAAAATCTTCTTTGGTCAAAGTTTTGAACACAATTGGCTTTTCATATAAAAAGTTAAATAAAAGAAAATTATTAATGGAACGCACAGATATAGCTATAGCACGTTGTGATTTTTTAAGAGAGGCAAAGAAAATACAAGATTGGGCAAATATTGTTTTCACGGATGAAACATGGCTCAACGCTAACCACACACTATCTCGTTTCTGGACTGATGATACTGCTGATTCCACTTCCTCAGTACCAATGGGAAAAGGTGAGCGCCTAATCATTTGCCATGCAGGTACAGCAAAAGGATTTTTACAAGACGCACTGTTGGCATTTAAATCGAAGAAATCAAATGACTACCACGAAGAGATGAATGCAAATGTGTATGAAGAGTGGTTCAAAAAAATGCTCATTTCATTGGAAGAACCATCAATAATTTTTATTGATAATGCGCCCTACCACTCCCGTCAAATTGACAAAATGCCAACACAGGCTAATAAAAAGCATGAAATAATTAATTGGCTTCGGGACAATGGAGAAAATGTGGACGACTCAATGTTAAAAGTTGAATTAATAAAAATATTAAAAACCAAAAAGAGAGCAAAACGCTATGTAATCAATGAAATGGCAGCAGAATATGGCCATACTGTTCTTCGGATTCCTCCATACCACTGCCAGTACAACGCAATAGAACTTATATGGGCACAAGTAAAAGGGCATGCTGCGAGATGCAATACAAGCCCCCCATTCACAGCGAATAAAATGTTGCAATTGCTAAAAAATGCTTGCACCCACGTAACGGCCGAGAACTGGGCAAGTGTGGTGGAAAGAACTAAAAGAGTAATATTCTCTGATTGGGAACGTGATATTGCGTTTGATAATATATTATCTACACAAGAGCTAATAATAACTGCTACTGAAGACTCCTCATCGGAGGAGTCTAGTGTTGATTATCATTCCGACGACTCGTGCTAATAAAATAAATTAAAATATCCTGATTGTTTTATTTGTATTCATGTATTAACTAAGAAGAAAGTAAAACTTTATATAATGTTATTAAATGTCTTTTAATACTCGTAACATCGATTTCTACCGATTATTTTTAATCTGTGGCATAATCGTAGAAACCATTATGTGTGACATCACTAAGTGGGCGGTACCCATCCATAAAGTACAAATATTATTTGTATGATATTTGTACGTAAGCAATACAAAACTTAATGAGCGTGAGCTGTCAAAAGACTGATAATATGATGGACGCAGTATAGTCTATAGAAATCCTGTTAATTCAACAGGAATTAAATTCAGGAGGAATTAAATAGGATGACGTTTAAAACGCCATCTATAATAAACCTATAGAACTTATTTTTATGTGTCAACATCAAGTCAAATCTGTATTTACAGAAGTATTTAGATTCCAAGTTTTTCGGCTTACGTCAAAAGAGTTATCTTTAAAGAGCGTTTATATTTTATTTTATTTTTATTCGTTTACTGGACAAATTTAACTGAGCTATTACAATGGATAATTAATATAAGTGTTACGGGTTATTTACTGAAATAAATAAACTAATAATATTATAAATGCGAAAGTCTGTTTGATACGTTTTCATAGCCAATTCGCTGAACCAATATAGATGAAATTTGGCACAATTAATATTTATATACCGAGGTAACATGAAAAAATGTTCGAAAAAGTTATTTTTATGAATTTTTTAAATATTTCCTTTTTGGTTATTATTAAACCGGAGAAAAATATTCAATAAAATAAAAAGGAGACCGCCAGAATTTCATACATCTTTTTGCTTAGACCTTACACTTAATAATTTTTGTGTTGTTAAATAGAAAAATATTTGTTATCTATGTTAGTATCAATTATTATTTATGCAATTTCTATTGGGGAAATATAAAAAAAAATAATTAAAGTTTGAGGTTATTTGCAGGTACGATTACAAGCTAAATACCATAATAAAACATTAAAAACGATAGGATCTGTGATGAAAATATAACAATAAGGTATAATCATTTAAGTTCAAGTACAATTTAATCATATATATTTTTGTTGTCTAAAAAACAGACGTTTCGAGAAAACACATTCTTAAACGGAACAAGTCTTTAGTTAGTAGTCTATGGCAACAAGTACGAAATAAATGAATAATAATTGACATGTACATATTGGGAATTACCATTATTGGTTCCATTTTTATCTTTTTCCATCTTGAGCCCAGTTTGGCATCAGATTCTTATTTAATTATTTCCACAGATCATAAGAGGGTCATTGACATAGATCAGATGAACCAAGAGTTTTTGGACCCGGAGTTGTGCGTTTGGGACGCGCTTGAGTCATCGCAGTGGTTCCCGCATGAAGTGATTGAAACATATTGATAATTAATTTAATTTAGTATATAATTGTAACTAAATATGGAATAAATATTAATTTGGAAAGCGTTTTTTTTTACACGATTTATATTATATTTCACCTGTATGTATGTGACTTAGTTGAACAAATTTTGATCCACTTTTAACGTACAGATTAATTCAAACTTTGTACACGTATAATTTAGCAATTAATATGATAGCCGTGACCGTGCGAAACTTCTATGAGTTTTCTGTTAAAATTTATGTGTCTATTGTTAATTCTTTTTTTAAATATATGGGACACTTACACAAACGGTCGCCCGTACCCAAAGCACGTCTTAATACTTGTGTTATGGTAGACAGACAACTGGTGAACAATTAAAATTTTAAATACATAATTAGTATTAGGCGTTAATTTGCAGAGGTCCATTATACAAAACTAATGCTATAATCCGCGATATTTTTTTTTATCGCAGATAAAGCATTAGTTTAGTTTGCGTGAAGTAGGACATACCCTCTTCTTCTCTCTCTTTCTTCCCCTTCCCCCATTCGGATCTGATAGACAGTAGACATATATTGTTCGGGCAATATTTTCCACCGAGGGTAATCGGGGCTTACTGCACCTGAGGTGTAGGTAGGTGGCAAATTAATGTCACACAAAGAGAAAATCAAGCTGTGATGGCCTAGCGGTGCGACCGTGTGAATCTCTAGAGACGATCATGGGTTCAAACCCGGGCAGACACCAATGAGTTTTTCTATTAAAACTTATGTGTCTAATTGATAATTGCAATTTATCACACGCTTTTCGGTGAAGGAAAACATCGTGAGGAAACCTGCATATCTCTAGAGAATTCTGGAGATATGTGTAACCTACCAATCCGCATTGGAGCAGCGTGGTAGGTCTTAGCTCCAATCCTTCTCTCTTATAACGGAGAGAAGAGGCCTATTCCCAGCAGTGGGATAATAACAGGCCGCTACTTACTTACTACTTAAAGAGAAGATCGGTCGGCCGCGCAACACGGTGCACGGGCCTTTCAGTGAATAACAATAAATATCGGTGTTCGGTGGATTAATATATACAAAATAAAAAGGATAATTTGGTGCTTGTGTGTATTAACTATATTATGGAACAATTTAATTGGTGATTCCACGAATATAGCTGGATTCAGTTTTTTGTGGTTATACTCCGGCCGGAGCGGCGTGGACGCCATACATTAAGAAGAAACCTCTAAGTTCCAAAGGTCAGTACTCCTTGATTATTCGGGGTGGAGAAATTGCCGGTTGTCTGCCTATCGTATCTATGCTCACCAACTTGCAGCTATCGAAGGCACGCAGTAAGCGCGAACATATATATATATTCTGTGTGATTTGATTGCTTATTTAAAAAAATTAATTAAAAATAAAATAAGATCTTTGTGAAAAATAACCGTGGTATAATAGGAGTGCATAAACAGAAAGGTCCACGACAATAAAATCCTTGATTGTATTCATCGCTACGCAAACCTTGTCTGTGCTACGTGCCTACTTTGCTACGTACGATAACTCCGCCCATCTACACGAGTGAAACACGAACGAATGACTACGGTCGGCTACGTCCGACTCTTGTGGTTTGCTGCATGCCTGGTACTTTGACGCGAAATTATGTTGAAGTGTTTCTGTTGTTTTGACTAGTTTAAATATAAATAAACTATAACTCCAATATTTGCTGCATACCTAGTCGGTGTTAGCAATACTACATTCAAACAAACAGTATTTATTAATTCCATCTTAATTAAATTATGCCATTACGATATTGAAGCTCTTGATATACTATGTTCTCCTAGTATCATTGGATCAAATAAATTGGAGTTTTGTATATATATATAAATAAACTCATAAATAAATTGTGGATTTTCAAAAACCGCGGTTATTTTTGTTAAGAATTTGAAAAGTGGAATTTATTTATTCTACTACTACTAAAACTTATTTCTCGCATCAAAAACCATCTTGATAGGGGTGACAAATGTTTGGCTATATTTTTAGATTTGCTGAAAGCATTTGACACCGTATCTATTCCTATATTACTTACCCGTCTTGAAAATATAGGTATTAGAGGCAACGCTTTTCTATGGCTCAAAAATTATCTCACTAATAATAGGAAACAATGTGTACGTGTTGATAATTATCTCAGTAACAGTGAATCTCTATCGTATGGGGTACCACAGGGTAGAACTCTTGGACCCACTATGTTCCATCACAACATTTACACACACAAACTCTTTCATACAACTCACATACATACACCATACACACTAGTTCCGTTTTTAGTACTTATTAAGCTAATGGTTCTATTTCATATGATGTTTGCATGTTATTTTTTTTTCTAAATTATTATATATAAAATTTTTATTTTTTTGTATCTTTGTAAATGCCAAATTGTTCCGTTTTAGTTGATAAGGGAAGGTGCTAGCTCCTGAAACACAGTTCTTCTAGTTCAGGAGATAGGGCTTCAATGCACTATGTACATTTGGATTTTTAATAAAGTTATTATTATTGTACGTATTAAAGGAGTAGCGCCAGAGTTGAGTGATAGGAGAGAATGAAAGAGAAAACATGTTGTACAGACCCCACTTAGAGTGGGAAATGGGCAGAAGAATTATGATATTTACCCTTTCCCTGTCACGACACAAGTAGTAAAAAACATTTTTATTGCAGGCCGGTCTGTTCTAATATTTTGCTATCAAACTTAATTGTTTACTTTGGATATGACGTTGAATAAAACCAAAATATTAAAATAATTATATAATTCCCAAATGATACTTGTATTAAAACTAATTTCTTAAAAAATAACAACAGAACAATCTAAAAGCTAGTCTCACAATACATTTAATTTTTATCACATTGTAAATTATTATTTCAAACGTCACAACATCGTAATACTATCGCTAGTATTATTAGTATATATAGAAACCGGCTATACTGACTGATATAAACTGACATCGTAATCTATCGGATTAGCCCGACTAGTTTCATTTGAAGACGGGTCCTTCCGCGATAAAGAGTTTCATAATGATACCGGATGGGCTTGAACTAGTCGGGCTAACCCGATAGAATAAGACGTGAGTATAGCTGGTTTCTATACATAAATATCATATATTCAGAATCACAGTTCAAGTCTTGAAACTATTTATTTTCGATTTGTCTATGACTATGGTATTCAGCGGTTTGTTATATATATCGCTCTTAGGCTGCAATAGGGGCACAACTCAAAAAATACGTGTTTTGGATTAGGAATACTTGTAAATATTAAAATAAACATTATTTTCAGTAGCCTTAGTAATACTGGCAGAATTTAATTCAAATTTATTCATTAAAACCAATTATTTTAATACAATAGTAACAAAAGCTTAAGGAACGATCTGTTCACATGTCTCATTGACGATTTATGTGTTTTATACGAATTTATTTTATTAAGCGAAATATCGTGAGAAATCTACCAGTCTCAGGCGAATATGATATTTATGTGAACGATTACTTTATTTTTATGTATGTGAACTGCAATACGTATTTATTACACAATATTTTACCGAAGCTCGCAAAGCCGAAGGCACATATATGTAGCAATTCTGACATACGTTATTAATTTATTATATTTATTGCTATAGCGATTAACAATTCCTATCAATTAAATCTAGAATCTAAATATAAAAATTATAAAATGAATACATCTAAATTACCTCGATGAATTTCTATTAAAATTTATTAATGTACTTCATTAATACAAAATAAACAATTAAACTTAATTAATGCATCTTGCCACAAAACAACTTTTTTTTAATTAGATCATTTTAATATTAAGCGTTTTATTTTGGATTTTCACTACGCTTTCGAGTGCTATCCATCCATAAATCTTTTATTACTTAAAATAAAAATACATATCTATCAACGTTAATCTAGAACGACACAAAATCTTTAAAATCGACACAAAAAATACAAAAATAATACAGAATACAGTTAATAATAATATTGATAAAATTAATTCATTTCATTAATTAAAATTTTTAATCTATTAATCGTATTTATTTACGCATTTTTTCAGTTTACTGATTATAAGTTTGCCTTAACTTTGTTTGATGCCTGATGATTAAAGACTAAGTCAATGTTTCCCAACGTGGTGCCCACGTCCCACAAGTGGGCAATTTTATCATTAAGAGGCTATTCGAAAATAGACTCTACTCGAGTTCAAATCTTTTGCTCCGGGTTATTTTTAATGCAATGCTAGATTTCAGTACTAAATTTAACAAAAAAGAAAAAGGAAATTGTTCCTAAAACCTATCATTAAGGTTTCAGCCGCGCTGACGGGGCTTTAATAAAGAACCACAATTTGCCTAATAGGTAGGTCACACACCTTCGTATCAAATCTAGGTGTGTTCACCCTATTTGTTGCTAATCAATTAGATACAAGAAAAAAAAATCATTAAGGTTTCTTAAGTGAACAACAAATCAAGACTACGTATAGCAGGTGACCTGTGTGAGATTTGGAGCAGCGTGGAGTATCAAACGAGACCTTTATCCACAACGGCTTCTGCCACATGGTAAGAAAACCGTGTGATATCCGGCTGAGTAAAATAAACCACGTTCATTTCATGCCGAGGTCTCGTAAAAGGCCTAAGGTAAGTGGAACCGCCGCGTGGTATCCGGCTGAGTGAAATAGATCATCCTCTATGTTATCGACTAAGGTAATCTGACGTCAGACATGTCGTAAAATACGTAGCAAAATCATGACATTTTGTGCCCACTTAGAGTGGGATACGGGCAGGAGAATCATTAGTCTGCCATGTTGGGAGGTGATAGCAAATAGTAAGGCAAATTTTTTTAAAACGAAAAACGACAGCCTTTATTGGAAACTAGCAAGCCAGCAAGCAAGCAACTCGCCAGCCGCTCCGCCCGCGTGGAATGATTACAATAGTATTTTGATAACCATAAAAATGGTTAATATGGGTTAACCTTAAAAGCTTGACATATGCTGTCGCAGACTCTTATTTAGAACTTTTAGAGGGGAACAATTCTGTAATAGATGATTTTTGAATAACTTTCACCGTTTACTTAGCGCACGCAAGGAAAGATTTAAAATTTGCCGTTTTCGTACTATTTTTTATTGCTACTCCTCACCTATTCATCTTAGCGTGATGTTATATAGCCTATAGCCTTCCTCAATAAAAGGACTATCAAACTTCCTAATCTCAGAAAGTTTGATAGTTCAAACAATCAAACAAACTCATTAGCTTTATATAGTAGTATAGATTGAATTAAAAACTCTATATGAATTTCATTAAACTAATATTTAAAGCTGAGTAATAGTATACGAGCTATGCCTTTGCCTTTTAACCGGACTAGGTAATATTGAGATGCCAGATGGAGTACTAGATTGACTTTCATGGCTGGCCACACTGCTTGGAGACAGTAACTGTGGTGAAGACACAGTGGAGCCCTTCGGTGTACCCTTCTTCATATACCCAACAACACAGTTCAAAAACGTTGGTGGCAACGCAACAGGGGTCAACTTACCTGGACCACTCGCTATATAAGTCTGCAACATCTTAGTAGCAGGGGACGATGGATCGTTCACTGTCAAAACAACCAAGGACCCTGTCTCAATATTAGTTGGTACTTGAACGGGGTTCGTTGTATCTGGTGTCTTGATTTGAACTGCTGGTGAGTCTGGTTTGCTCGTTGAATCTTCTAGCGTTGTAGACTCTGAATCTTCTGTAGGTTCTTCTGTTGCTGGATCATTGATTGATTTAGTTTTGCGTTTACGGGCCTTCAATGACTTCTCTATTATGTCTTCAGTGCCCACTGCATCGTGATGCTTTGGCATTTTAGCTGCTTCTAGAGCCTTGGCTCCTCGACCTATTGAAAAAAATTACGAATGTGTTAACAACGAAAGGAACTCTGAACACAGTTGTATGTATGTAACAAACTCTGGTGTATTTTGTTTGGTTAAGGGACTCGCCAACATTTCTTCAATACAAAAAAATTCTCCACTTATTTATCTGATATTATTAATTATCTGATATTATTAATTTGATTGTTAGCGCACACTATATACAACAACACGATATAATAGGTATACCACAATTCCCGTTCCAAGACGCACTTCTCTTGAATGACGAACAAAGACTGCATGTCACTGAAACGTTTTATCAATAGGAAGACTCCACCGGAAACAACAACGGCACAGTGCCACCATTTTAATCAAAAAGGGTGCGATACTATTGTTTCATGACTGCTTTGCTATAAAATACAAAGTGGAAGTCATGAGCGACAACATCATGCACACCATCTTTAACGGTAAATGCCTCCCATTTACATCGGACTAACTATTACAAATATGAAATCCTCGTCCATAGTTTGCAACAGTTGATACACAAAAGGTCAAAAGGTAATTTTCGCCACCACATGTTCAGGCACAAGTCACCGCGCATTTAGTGTGGGCGCACATTAAGGGCCAGTTTCAAAAGTTACCAATAAAGTGTCAGCTTATTTGTAAAATATCTGACACACAACTCGGAATTTTGCGTTTCTCAGGTTGGTGATACGCTTATTCAGCACTTATAGTCCCTAATGAGTTAACAGGTAGATCATGTGGCTGTTATTTTGTTTATCTGCTGGATAGCAAATGGGTGTTTCAAAATGGCCGCGATTTTATTTTAAATTATTATTATTATTTTTTTCACTTTTTAGAGATATTTATCTGCTACTTAGTTTATCTGTCGGTGAACTATCTGACACTTTATTAGTAACTTGTGAAACAGGTCCTAAATGTAACTAGTTATAAGAATTATATGTTGAAAAGAGCAACTACCGGGTTTGTTGTTGATTCTTCTAGTCCCTAATAAGTTAACAGGTAGATCATGGCTGTTATTTTGTTTATCTGCTGGATAGCAAATGCCTATTTCAAAATGGCCGCGACTTTTTTTTATTTTTTTAGTCTCTTTATAGAGAAATTTATCCGCTACTTGGTTTATTTGTCGGTTAACTATCCGTCACTTTATCAGTAACTTGTGAAACAGGTCCTAAATGTAACTACTTATCCACCGGAATCAACAATGTGCCGTTGTTGATACCGGTGGAGTCTTCCTATTGATAAAACGTTTCAGTGACATTCAGTCTTTGTTCGTCGTTCAAGAGAAGTGCATCTAGAACGGGAATTGTGGTAATCCTATTATATCGTGTTGTTGTATATGGTGCGCACTAACAATCAAATTAATAATATCATATTAAAAAAAGGCGAAGCAAACATTTTAGTTAATACTCACTCTGCCTCATGCGAACCTCCTTGGCGGCCTTGAGCCTCTCCCGCTCAGCTTGCTTCTCGTTGTTAAGCCGTTCCCGTTCCTGCTCGTCCTGCTTGGCAGCTGCCGCGCGCTCCTCCTCAAACTCCGTCTTCAGCTGGGCCACGTCATAATGCGCAGTCACACGCAGTGCTTTGTCAATTTGAGCACTGTTTAGTTTCTCCTCCTTTTTGAACTGTTATTTATTTATTTTTTTAGTTAGAGCATTAATATTCCCAATCTTTCTCTATGTAGTAGAGACTTGGACCATCCGAGCAAGGGAGAGACAGAGAATAGATGCATTCGAAATGTGGTGCTGGAGGCGAATGCTTCGAATACCCTGGACGGCCAAACGCACAAATGTATCTATTCTCTCTCAACTCGGCCTTAAAAACCCGTCTGTCCACTATCTGTCTCAAACGCATGCTTTCGTATTTCAGCCACATAACGCGAAGAGGAGATGACAATCTGGAAAAGCTGGTCATTGTTGGCAACACAGAAGGCAAAAGGCCACGAGGCCGGTCGCCAACACGATGGTCTGACCAAGTGAAAGAAGCCACCTCCTCGTCCAGATTCTATCAGACGGTGAGGGCTACTATGGATTGGAACAGGTGGAGACAGATTATACGAAGAAAGGCTTCATATGACCACGATCCTCAGTAATGAGGGACCGATTGAAGAAGAATTTATTTATTTATTAGTACCGTGTGGTATTCGCCTGAATAGAATTGTACCACCCTCTTTTCTTACCGAAGTGTCGTAAAAGGCGACTAAGGTAAGTCGACCCGCCGTGTGGTATCCGGCTGAGTAGAATAGACCACCCTCATTCTTACCGGGGTGTCGTAAAAGGCGACTAAGGTAAGTTGACTTACCGTGTGGTATCCGGTTAAGTAGAATAGACCACGATCTTTCTTATCGAGGTGTCGTAAAATACGAATCAGATAAGTTGACGTCAGGCAGGCGGCCGGTCGCAAATTACGTAGCCACATCATGTGACAACATGTTTATAACACGTTGTGCCGACCCCACTTAGAGTGGGATAAGGGCAGGAAGATGATGATGATTCGTACATCCAGTAGTTGCTACATATAAAATTTACGTATAATAAAAATAGACACAAAAAATAAATTAATATGAACAACTTATGAAGGTGTCACGCACGCAAACAGTTAAAAGTTAATAGGAAAAAAAACCAATAACATTTTCTGTAAACGAAACACATAAAGAAGATATCGATTGCATCAAATTAAACGCCTCTTAACAATCTTACTGACTTTTTTTTAAAATTTTCGTAAAGTGTCCTTAAAAATATCCACTTCTCCGCAGATGGAATTAAATAATTTAGGCAACCCAGACATGGACGAAAACTGTCTGTTACACAGAGATAATACTTAAGTAAGTAAGTAAGTAATTTTACTAGCAATCCGCCCGCGTGGAAAGATTAAAACCGTAATGTAGTATTTTGACAACCATAAATATGGTTAAAGTGGGTTTACTTTAAAAGCTAGATATATGCTGTCGTGGACTTTTATTTAGAACTTTTAGAGGGAAACAATTTTGTAATAGATGATTTTTGAATAACTTTCACCGTTTACTTAGCGCACGCAAGGAAAGATTTAAAATTTGCCGTTTCCGTACCATTTTTTATTGCTGCTCCTCTCCTATTCATCTTAGCGTGATGATATATAGCCTATAGCCTTCCTCAATAAAAGGACTATCAAACTTCCTAATCTCAGGAAGTTTGATAGTTCAAACTTACTGATTTTTTTACCTACTACCTTACTATTACCGTTTACTTAGCGCACGCGAGGAAAGCTTTCAATTTTGCGGTTTTCGTACTGTTTTTTATCGCAGCTTCTCTCTTATTTATCTTAGCGTGATGTTATACAATATAGCCTTCCTTGATAAATGGACTATCTTACACTGAAAGAATTTTTCAAATCGGTCCAGTAGTTCCTGAAATAAGCGCGTTCAAACAAACAAACAAACAATCAATCAAACAAACTCTTCAGCTTTATATATTAGTATAGATTTGGGCTTTTAAGGGGTTATTTCAAAACTTACCTTCACTTTAAGTTGTTTCCTCGTGCGGTCGGGGAACAACTGTGCCATTAAGGTAAAGTCTGTTCCCAAGGCGGCCAGTGCCCGATAGAACCTGACTGTTTCCGGTGCGGTCCAGCCCAAGGATCTATTGAAATTGTACTTCCGGTAATTACCACCAGATCCCCAAGCGCCTTCGTGAACGACTGATGACACTTGACGATCACTCTCAGTTCGTTTGATTACCTAAATATAATTTAAAAAAGTAATGAGAATATTATTTTGCTATAATCCGCGATAAAAGAAAATATATGTAATGCTAAATGTAGAGTGTACTATTCGTTCTCATACCTGATACATGCAGAATTTGTAAAAACTCATGCACTACCCGACACCGATGGCACAACAATACACAAGTACTGCACACATTCACTACCACAATCTCAACAATTGTTTCGCCCCGTAACCGAAGCATCGTCAGGAGATAGACTCCACGACAAAATCGCAAACGAGAACGAATAGTATACTCTACATTTAGCATTACATATATTTTCTTTTATCGCGGATTATAGCAAAATAATATTCTCATTACTTTTGTATTATGGACCTCCGCAAAGTAACGCCTAATTCTATAAATTATTTAAATATAATTTAAAAATAATTAACTTAACTAATTACTATTTAAATTACACATCTATTTTCATTTGTTAAAATTACAGTTGATAGGAGCATTGATTTATCTTTAATATTTAAATGAGTTAATCTTGTATGTATATATTAATATTTTCTGAATCTCGGAAACGGCTCCAACGATTTTTCTCAAATTCAGCATGTAGGGGGTTTTGAGGAAGAAAAATTGATCTAGCTAGGTTTTATTTTAAGATATGAGAATAAACACTCGATAATTTATAGGATATATAAAGCTGTGGTAGCCCAGCGGTAACACCGTGCGCCTCTTTCGAGGAGGTCTAGGGTTCAAACCCCGGGCAGACACCAATGAGTTTTCTAGTAAAACTTATGTGTCTAATTGATAATTGCAATTTATCACACGCTTTTCGGTGAAGAAAAACATCGTGAGGAAACCTGCATATCGCTAGATAATTCTGTGTAACCTACCAATCCGCATTGGAGCAGCGTGGTAGGTCTCAGCTCCAATCCTTCTCTCCAAAAACGGAGAGAAGAGGCCTATGCCCAGCAGTTGGATAGTAACAGGCCGTTACTTACTTTTTTTTTTTTAATTTATAGGATTAAGCGTTACTTTGCAGAGATCCTTAATAAAAAAATTAATGATTTGATGATCATGATTATTTTGCTGTAATCCGCGACTACGCAAATAGAAAATATTGAAGTCAAGTGACGTGTTGTAAAATACGTAGCCAAATCATGTGATAACATGTGGGATGGGATAAGAGCAGGAAAATGATTAACTTAAACCTTTTTTTTATAAATAGACTTTGACAAGTTATGGACTTATATATATATTAGACTTATACTAGACTAGAGTTATACTAGACTTTTTAAACATATTTACGAACTAATATTATTTTTACTTTGATATTTTGTACTACTTAAGATATATTTAAATTAAACATTACCAAGCTTTGTTCGTCGAGAATAATTTCGCCTTTTGGTCCCAATTTGATTTGCGGTACAGGGGCAGCTTCCGGCGTCTTTTCCGGTGATTTTGGCTTCAAAGGCGATACCGTTTTTTCCTGAATCAACCTCTCTGCTTCATTTTTTTCATTCGCTTCTTTTATTTTCATTTCATCTTCATTTGGACTGAAATGAACACTAGGGAACTAGAAACATAGGTAATTTCCAAAGACAAAAGGCATTCACTATTGATTTTTAGTTGAACAGAAGTCAAGGATATGCACTATAAATTCAACGTTAGCGGAAGGGTAATGGAGGTTGTGGGTTCGAATCCCGGCCATTATACTACCCATGTGAACCCACTTCTAACACAAGCATTTAGCTTATAATTTTAGGTATATAGCTTTGGCCTTATATAACATTGGAAGAATTTTTCAAATCGGTCCAGTAGTTCCTGAGATTAGCATGTTCAATCAATCAAACAAACAAACTCTACAGCTTTATATATTAGTATAGATTAGGATATTAGAAGTTTTACTTTAGCCTTGTCGTCTAAAGATAAGTCATTTACTCAAGAGAGAAGACTTATTTACTATGCTTTTTTTTTTGTATATCGTGTACGTCATCTTATTTCCTATGCTTTTTTTTTGTATATCGTGTACGCCATCTTATTTACTATGCTTTTTTTTTGTATATCGTGTACGTCATCTTATTTCCTATGCTTTTTTTTTATATCGTGTACGTCATCTTATTTACTATGCTTTTTTTTGTATATCGTGTACGTCATCTTATTTACTATGCTTTTTTTTTTGTATATCGTGTACGTCATCTTATTTCCTATGCTTTTTTTTTGTATATCGTGTACGCCATCTTATTTACTATGCTTTTTTTTGTGTATTGTGTACTTCATCTTATTTACTATGCTTTTTTTTTTGTATATCGTGTACGTCATCTTATTTACTATGCTTTTTTTTGTATATCGTGTACGTCATCTTATTTACTATGCTTTTTTTTTGTATATCGTGTACGTCATCTTATTTACTATGCTTTTTTTTGTATATCGTGTACGTCATCTTATTTACTATGCTTTTTTTTGTATATTGTGTACGTCATCTTATTTACTATGCTTTTTTTTGTATATCGTGTACGTCATCTTATTTACTATGCTTTTTTTTGTATATCGTGTACGTCATCTTATTTACTATGCTTTTATTTTTGTATATCGTGTACGTCATCTTATTTACTATGCTTTTATTTTTGTATATCGTGTACGTCATCTTATTTACTATGCTTTTTTTTTGTATATCGTGTACTTCATCTTATTTACTATGCTTTTATTTTTGTATATCGTGTACGTCATCTTATTTACTATGCTTTTTTTTTGTATATCGTGTACTTCATCTTATTTACTATGCTTTTATTTTTGTATATCGTGTACGTCATCTTATTTACTATGCTTTTTTTTTGTATATCGTGTACGTCATCTTATTTACTATGCTTTTTTTTGTATATCGTGTACTTCATTTTATTTACTATGCTTTTTTTTGTATATCGTGTACGTCATCTTATTTACTATGCTTTTTTTCTTTTTCTTTTTGTATTTCGTTTTAGATTTTTCTGTGTGCAATAAAGTGTATTTGATTTGATTTGATTAGACAACTTGTTTTCTCATGAATACTCACACGATCGGATTTGTAGTGGGATTGTAGAATATGAGGTCGTACATGGTGAGAGTTTCTCGTTTTGTGTTCTCCTTCCGCCGACGCATCGCCATCCTGCGTCTAGCTTCTTCTTGGCGTTTTGTCCTATTAAATTATTTAATGTTAAAAAAAAACAACGTTAACAAATTTAACAACTCATTCCACTGTTGATATTTCGAAATATCAATTAGGCATATAAGTTTCAAAGACTAGTCGTGTGGTATCCGGATGAGTAGAATAGACCAAACTCATTTGTTAACGAGCTGTCGTTAAAGGCAGCTAAGTTAAGTTGACCCGCCGTGTGGTATCCAGCTGAGTACAATATACAACCCTCTTTCTTATCGACTTGTCGTTAAAGGCGACTAAGGTAAGTTGACCCGCCGTGTGGTATCCAGCTTAATCCAATATACCACCCTCTTTCTTATCGAGTTGTCGTTAAAGGCGACTAAGGAAAGTTGATGTCAGGCAGGTGGCTGCCCAAGCCCATCGTCTGCCGCCCTAACTGGGGACCTTCGGGTGTTCCGAACGGGGTACATCGGACACCTGGCTTACAGGTCCCCGAGGCGGTCGGTGCATCTGGTGCTCCCGATGCACCGGTTAGCGGAGGGGGGTTTCTCTTTCGAGGGGCCCCTACCTGGAGGTGTTTATTCTCTGGGATCAGAGCTGTCGGCGGGATGGGGGCAAAATGTACAATGATACCCTGTCCTTGCCATCGGCAGCGTGGTGGAGCACACAGGTTGTTTTAGTCGGTGCGAGTCCGACATAACCGCCGCCTGTCCCCGTCGGGCGGCGGTACCCATAAGGGGTTTTTTCCTGTATAATAAAAAAAAAAAAAGGCAGGTGGCTGGTCGTAAAATACCTAGCCAAATTATGGTATAATCATGGCCTGATGCTGCCAGGATTGACTCCAGATGAGGAAAATCCTCGACGGTTAACAGTAGGGACATGGAATTTTGCTAAAAGCTTTAACTTGACTTGTTTAATCTAAGGTAATACGTAAATAATGTTATCACTTACTTAGGTATTTGTCTATCTCTAACTGGTGAAGCCGGTGGCATTGGTTGATTCGTCACCTGACTGACACTCGAGCAAACAGAGTCGTTCCTAACACGACTGACATCCCTGAAATAATATTAAAGGTTTAGACCACCAGAGTTTCCCAAAGCGGAGCCCACGCCCACGCACGGTTTTTTTTGGGGGGGGGGGGGTGGTTCGGCGGCATTACATTGTTAAGAGTGGGCAATAATTTAATCCTTTCGTCACAAGGCATTTAAATGCTGCTATAATGTTTTTAAATAAATTGTTAATTTATAGTAAACTGTGCTTGTCTGCTTTAAGGAATAATAGTTTAATTTATAGAATTAGGCGTTACTTTAAATGTAATGAGAATATTATTTGGCTATAATCCGCGATAAAAGGAAATATAATGCTAAATGTAGTGTATCGCTTTGCGATTTTGTCGTGGAGTCTATCTCCTGACGATGCTTCGGTTACGGGGCGAAACAATTGTTAAAATTGTGGTGGTGAATGTGTGCAGTGCTTGTGTATTGTTGTGTCATCGGTGCCGGGTAGTGCATGAGTTCTTAAAAATTCTGCATGTATCAGGTATGAGAACGAATAGTACACTCAACATTTAGCATTACATATATTTCCTTTTATCACGGATTATAGCAAAATAATATTTTGATTACTAATTTATAGAATTAGGCGTTACTTTGCGGAGATCCATAATACAAAAGTAATAATAAAATTATTTTGCTATAATCCGCGATGAAGTAAAATAGAAAATATATATAATGCTAAATGTAGAGTGGACAATCGGTTATCATACCTGATACATGCAGGAGTCGTAAAAAACACATGCACAAACCTCCACCACCGCCACCGTGATACACAAGCACTATATACGTTCACTATCACAAACTCAACAATCGTTTCGCCCCGCAACCGAAGCATCGTCAGGAGATAGACTCCACGACCAAAATCGCAAAGCGATTTTAGATTAGTATATAACTAAACTTATTTTGGATATTGCTTCGCTTTTAAAACTCTTTTAATACTCCTTTTAAAAAGTCGCAAAGCGGGTCATACATGAGATTTAACGAATTCTGCATATATAAAGTATGAGAACTGTACATTTCGCATTACATATATTTTCTTTTATAGCGGATTAAAGTAAAATTATAATTTCATTACTTTTGTGCCTGTATTTAATATGCACTTATCGGAATTGAGCTTAGAAACATGTACTATAATTGTGTACATGTATAATTGTGTAATGTACTGTAATTTACTAACATAAAAAATATAACAAATTCGTACCTATTAGGTAAAGACTGCAACGTGTGCACCTCATGTGTTTGCCGATCCCTTGAATTGAGGATGCCTCGACGACTCTCATCCTCTGACTCACTTGCACTACCCTTAAAATATGAACATATAGGTATCAGTGTTATGTTTTTACTAACTGTGTTAGCAGCTTTGCCCCCATGAGATATTAATGAGCTTTTTTAAAAACTTTCACCGTTTACTTGGCACACACAAGAAAACCTTTACATTTTGGCATTTTTACGATATTTTATATTGCTGCTCCTCTCCTATTCATTTTAGCATGATGGTATATAGTCTACAGCCTTCCTCGATAAATGGACTATCTTATACTAAAATAATTTTTCAAACCAGTCCAGTAGTTGCTGAGAATAGCATGTTCAAACAATCAAACTTTTCAGCATTATATATTAGTATAGATTTAAAATTATATGGTATAAATATACCATCAACTTTTGTCATTTATGACATCTCTCTATGAAGTGTTAAAAAAACAATTGTTTTTTCACTCTTCTTCAATTTATGGGTCTCTTTAACACTCAAGCTTTGTAGACTCCACACTTTTTACTTTTTTAAAACAAATTTTCGAATTTGATTACTTTAATACTAAGATATGTATATTAAACATGAAAGTAAGATAAACAAATAAACACATTCAACTATTATAAGTATAGGTATACAGAAAATTGGTTGAGAATTGTTTAAAATGTATGCTATAATACTACCTGAACACTATTTCTGCGATGTATTCTGTCCAATCTAGGCACCGGACGCAGCTTAGGACGTACTTTGCTTGGTGAAGGTAGAGGTATAATAGGATCAAAAAGCACCTCGGCATTTTCTGATATGATTTCACTTTTTAGAACATCAATTGGTTTAGGTATGGTAGCTGTATTTTGTAAAGGAACTATACCATCCATTGCTTCATCATTAGGACTTTCAGGAACACTCGGTATGTTGTAATCTGAAACGTTTTGGTGATAAAACTTCATAACAGAAGTCATCTTCTTGCCCTTATCCCACTCTAAGTAGGGTCAGTACATGTTACAAACAAATAGTTATATTATGTTTTATTTAAATTAGCTGATAGCCTATTGCAGCCCAATTAGCCCATAGCAGTCTAAAAACACTTAAAGGTTTCTATACTGTTGAGAATTAGATGATAAGAATGCTCAGATGTAGCTACTGTCCAACCCAGTACAAGACAGTAATGACTTAATGTAACTAGTTATAAGTATTATGTTGAAAAGAGCAACCGCCCAGTTTCTTGTTGGCAACCGTCGAGTTTCTTGTTGCTCGAATGCGGTGGTAGTTTAAGCATATCCCTAGGATTCTCTAGAGATATGCAGGTTTCCTCACAATGTTTTTCTTCGACGAAAAGCATGTGATAAATTGCAATTATCATTTAGACACAAGTTCTAATAGAAAAACTCATTGGTGTCTGCACGGGTTTGAACCCATGATCATCTCTAGAGATTCGCATGGTCACCGCTGGGCTATCACAGCTTTATCACCATATTCATAATAATATACATAATATCACATTTATAATAATATCTTACCATCCTTTGCCTTGTTTTTCTTATATTTATCACTACTATAATCTATTTTGCTTACAATACTGTCTGTTATCTGTAACTCATTACTTTCACTTATTTTCTGAGCAGTGGGAGTAGGTCTGTTTATTGTGTTGCATGATTTTTGAAGATCTAAATTTTTGGCAACCTTCGGAGATGGAGCAATCGGTGAGGCGAACGTTTTTTTTGGACTGTTCCTTTTAGCAGGGGATGCGAATATAGTGGAAATATTTTTTAACCCAGGTGTCTGTAATTTCTCAGGAGTTACGGAGATGGTACTGGAAGTTTCTTTAGCTGAAATTTCAGGTGTTACTTCTTTATTGACGGTTAAGGATGCAACTGGAGTCCCAACTATGGTATTTTTAGTATGGTTGTCGGTTTCTTTTGAATCTCTTGTACGATTCGAATTAATCTCTTCTGAAGTTGGACGGGGGCTTTTGGTATTCTTTTCTAAAGTTAATTTTGCCTTACTTTCATTTCCATTGTTTTTTCTTCTTGGTGGCAACGAAGTAACAGCTTTAATCCTAGCTCTTCTAGTGGACATAATGAAATAATTATTATCAGGTAGTTCGCTTATTAAAAATCTTGAACTGCTATTCTACCGCATTACTTTAAATACCTATATTTACACAAAATATCTCATTTTTTACTAATTGCCTATTTGTTTATTGATATCAATCAAGATCAAAAACCGTAAGAAAACACCACGAAATTTCTATTACAGACATGTAACACGAAAGTTTTACTGACAAGAAGAGTAAAAATAATCGATTTTTATAATAATCGATTTTTTTAAATAATCGATTTTGATTATCTGTTTTTTATAAAAATCGATTATTTCAATCATGCTCTTTTTCATTTTCTTGTTTTTTAAGATAACATCGATTCCCTCTCTACTACCAAGTAACAATTTTAGAAACTATCATAGACTTTAGAAATCATAATATATTTTTTTAATGACCCTAGTCGAATCTAGGGATGGCATCGATTATGAGAGGAATCGTTTATTAATAATCGTTTTTTTTCTGATTAGTCGATTTTTTTGTATATTAATAATAAATTAGAATAACCAAGACCATGCTTGATAAATTTTCAAAATTTGATTAAAAATTGTAGTCTAGCTACATTGATTAAGCTATCAACGTATATATTATTTTTAAAAACAAGAAGAGGTTAAAAATCGATATATTTGTCTTAGTTTATTTTCTATTTATTCGTGTATATATTTGGCCGTAAAGGACTAGATTCCAGGATGTTAATAAACTAATAAAAAAATATATATTAGTGTATATGTACCAAAAAAGATAGGAGGGAATAAAACAACATATATTTTTCTCATTCTTTAATGCATTTCCTCTAATTTTTTTGACAGCGATGAGCACTTTTGGTGAAAATAGATACCAGAAATCAGTATAATATAACTATTTAATAATTAACAGTATCAATAAAAAAAACTCTTGATTTTATATAGGTTTCTCTTTACTTATATTCAGCAGCTCAACTTCACAATAAAAATAGATCTCTCCTATAAAATTTATATAATTTACAAAAGCGGTAATGTTAGATAAAACAACAATAAATAAATGCCTCTGGGGATAACGCAATAATCTGTATGTAGATAAATTGACAGACGCAACTCTGTTTAGGTCAACCGTATATATATTTAATGAGTACACAACGTGTGTGGGTGTTAGTCGCCAAAACTGAGAACTAGGTTGCATTCATCTACTATAAGCTACTGCGTATTGGTTCGTCATTCATTAACTATATTTTGGCTAAAAAGTCAACACTTGCAAAATTATCTTTACAAATTGTCATGACACTATAAGAATTAGTCAACGATGAAAACGTGCCAAAGATACGGCGCCGGCGGCGGTCGGCTCAACGACTACTCTACTCTAACCGTACGATATGTCAATCGCTGCGATTATCTATTTATTGCTAAGAAATTTTAAAAATTCGTTAAGCGTTTGCAAAGTTACTAATCGCATTAAAGTTTACAGAATAAAATCTATAGATAGAATAAAAATAAGATCCAGAAAGAAGTGTAAGCGTCGTTCATGCATGTGTCTATGTCAATATTCGTCGTCATTGTATAATCTATGGTCGTTATACGTCGAGTATCGCCGAGCCGGCGGCGGCAGCGCGCTCGCAGCCCGCGGCCGCTCTATCACATAACCGTACCCCGTCCGAATTTTTTATCGCATCAGCCTACTTACTCCTACTAAATGATCACTATCGACAATAAATTATTTTCACCTACAATTAAAACAAGGTACGAAGTATTGTAGTGCATCGAGAAACGAGACGTCTCGCGCGATAATTGACTGGACCGCTCCGACGAGCGTCCCCTATCACTTCTATAAAACGAATCACGCTAAAGGCGAATCCTCGTTAATATTACGATATTTACATAAAGAAACGGTTCGAAGCGCTACTGATCCACCTCTACTTAGGAAACCGAGACAAACGGCGTGTCTGATATCGGTAGTTATACTACTTAATATTAAAAATAAGAAAGCGTTCACGTGCTATGGAATTGTGAGGTTTGTTACATTGTGCGTCGCTTGTGCAGCGCGGTGCGCGCGATCACCGCGCCTTGCGCGCTGCACGTCGTCCACGTGACCTTATGGCACATTTTTGAAGATTTTTAATTTTTTTCTACTGTAACGGTCCCATGCAACGTGGACGGCGTGTAGCTCCGCATCTACGCTTTACTATGCTCCACAACTTACATGATTATTAACAATTCAAATATATAATTTAAAGTCGTTTTCGTTACTATCGGGAACGTACTAACCTCGGTAATAAAACCAACGTTCATATTTCCGCGAACGATCGTAACGCATCCGTCAACAATATAGATATATTTCGTACGCCAACAGAGCATAAAATAGTGATATCTTTACATTTCAGTCTAGTCTATACAATCATTCCTCTCTTTACTGGCAAGGTATCTCTATAAAGATTCAATAGTTTCGTTCTTTAATATAATAACAGGTATATCTATACAACCGGAATACTTCGCGTATCCGCCTCCTCGCAGCGTCAATGATATAAAATTTAACCTAAATTATAACACAGGAGAATTAAGTATAAGATCACAAAATGAGATTCAGCGGACGCGGTGGGCGCGCGCCCGGCGAAGTCGCAGCTATAATACTCGTGTCTACGCTACAACTAGCGAGGCGACGCGCGCTCGCACTAAGCCTAGTATTGCTATCGGTCGGGCCGCGGCCTAGCACAGCGTGCGGCGTCAGGGGGCGATGCCGGCGTCCGACTTGTGGAAGGCGGCCGCGCTCGCCAGCGGCGGCGGCTGGCCTTGCGCCGAGCTGAAGTCGTGCTCGGACTTGGGGCGGGGCAGGGCGGCCGCCACGCCCAGCCCGGGCAGCGCCACGCCGGCCATACGACAAGACGCTGCCTGCAAGGGTTGCAGCGCCAACCCTAGCGAGCGCTCGGACAAGCGCGCCACGCTATCGTCCGACAGGCTCACGTGCTCCGCCTCCGCAGCCAGCGCGTTCACGACCGCATTGATTGTGTTCCCCTCCGAAGTGGTGTCGTCCTCCCGGTGCGCCACCAAGTTAGGATTCTTCCCGATCTTATTCAACCTCTCAGCGGCTACGCTTTCCATTGTTCGCCGCATGAGCGGGTACTGGTCTAGCACCGCGTTAAAGTGGTCCACGGATAAAGAGAATAGATTGCAGTATGTTTCGGCGCGGACGGAAGCTACTCGCCGGGCGTTAGTCAAAAGGCAAATTTCGCCGAAGTAGGAGCCGTCGGAGAGGCTAGTGGCCACCTCACCGTTTGCCATAACAATGTCCACGATACCTTCTTGGATGAAGTACATTTTATTGCCAATGGTTCCTTCTTTGATTATAATGTCACCTGAAAGACAATTTTCGATTTTAATAGGATGTAAATAACGATATAAATGTATATCTAACGCATTCGTGAATAGAAAATCATAGTTACCCGGCTGGAAGACTTCGTATCGTAATTTTGTGACGACGTCTGATACAAAATTAGAATCGGCGTTTGCAAAGAATGGCACGGAAGCAACGAGCGATCTGCAGTTGTAGTTGATAACGTCTTCTCTTAATTTTTCGCTCAGTTCGCCCAGAATTAACTCCTCGTCGAAGAACTTCCCCTGATATCGATGTTCGAAATACTCTGTGATTCTTTGACGCATTTCACGAGGTAGCTTTCGATATGCCATATATTCTTCCACTTGTTTCACCTGTAATGTTAACCGTGATTTATTATTATCTAATTACTGAACTGATATCCAACTGATCCACTGTTAATCTAGAATACATTAAAGTCCCTAAAAATTATAGGCACACCCAATTAGATTGCTGAAAAATCTCAATAGTGCTCGTAAAATTATGTATGAAATGTTCTAACTCTTATGTAATCTCCGTTTTTTTTTTGTCTAAAGTTAAGATATTTACGCCAGGCCGATGAAGTTAGTACGATATAGAGACATACCAGGAACTAAATGGAAATATGGAGAATGAAAGCTGTCATGAACACCCATTAATGTTAAGCTAGCGATACCTCGATACAATACAACACTGTATATTAACAAGTATGGCGAAAGTTATGGTTATGGTATGGTGAAGATGTGCGAATATATGTAACAGTGAAATAAACAACATCTAAATATAGATCACGAAACGAACATTCAGTTTATACTCACGTCGAGTTTCTGAAACAGGCAATAAGGTCCTTTGGATTAGTTGTTAAAATGATAGTGGTGACGTCGGTAACATTTAAATGAATTCATTTATTTATCTCAATAATTCCTAAAGTCCATCTCATGAGGTAACTGATATTATTACGACCAAATATATCCAAAAACCAATATTCTACAATAATAGAGGTTATGCAAAAGAAAGATTTGCGTTACATCATATAGATATCGTGAAAGGGACTTTAGATTTAACATTGTTTATATTTTGTTTTTATGTTATATATTCATTAATTGGTTAACCCAGAACGTAGAAAAGGTGTTCATAACAGCTCATTCTTAGTATTGATTCATATTTTGCGTTGTAGAGTTAGAAATAAACGTATGAAGTGAAATAAGCTTGGAAATTACCTTTTCACGGTATTGTCTCCGTGAAGAATCGAGACTTTGGATGAGATTTGTAGCGTGACCCAAGAAAAGAGCGTAACAAGTCGCGCCAGAGATCATGGAGAGCATAGTGAGCCACATGTCGGTTAGGGACTGTGGAGGAAACCGGCCGTACCCGATGCACAGCATGTGAGACATCGCTTTGAACAGAGCCCAAGAATACTGCTCGAGCCAAAATGCTTCCTGTAATATACAAATTTAGCGTGATTCTTTTTGAAATATACATATATTAATTTTACTACTTTTATTTTTATATGGAACGTAAAACACATTTTGTCCTTTTTTTGTGAATAGACAATATGCTGTATGCCCTGACAGCTTTTATAAGGCGTGTCGGATGAGTATACAAATGTCTTCAAGGGTGGAAAATCAGTAGCTTTGAGCGCAACACTTCTGTTAGAGGTGAGGCTACTTAAAGATCCATCCTGTGAGGCTTAGGGTAATGTGTTTCGTAGGGCTAAGGTTATGATTGTGATTAGTTAAAAATGCTTTTCACGAAATCACTCCTTACAGTCGCGTGTCACTCAAACACCAGCTCCTTCCAGGGACAAGTTTTCTTCTGTATGTAGAGCGTAAAATGTAATATGTTAGTTCCAACTGGATTTGCAAATTCGTTATCAATACAAACCTGTAACTCGTTAATGGCGACCCAAGAATTTGGAGGAAATCCCTGGAGCATCGGGACGAGGAATTGAAGGCAGCCAGACCAGTGTCCGATCAACAACATCATGCAGATCAAGTTGAAGATCCGCATGAACACCGACGCCATGTTGAGGAACTGAGGAGGAAACGCACAATTAACATCGCATATTAAGCACATTTCGCCTCTAAAGGAAGCCGTGCGGACTGCGCGCGACAAGGACGCTCGAGTTCAAGCATCGCGATGATATCTACCGATGGGTTCTTTAAACAGTGAGAAATAAAACATGAACGCGTGAGACGACGTCGGACGAGCATGCGACTGCGTGGCGACATGCGGGCAGGGCGGGCTCGAGCCGCCGCGGCCGGCCCTGCCCGCCGCCCCCCCGCGCTCCCCGCGCGGCCGCCGGCGGGACGGGGTCGGAAACAGAAACGCCAACGAAAGAGAGGAAGCGAAGCGAGCGCAGCGTGTCGAGGACGCCGGGCGGCGCCGGCAGCATGCTAAGCGGGCGAACGAGCACATGCGCGCCGGCTCGCGCCGACCCAGGTTACCTTAAAGATCAGATTGCTTTTGGTGTCACCCTTCTTTTTGGCGACGTCGGAGCTGAGCCTTCCCCTTCTTTCGGTGCGCTTTTTTTGGAGATTCTGCAAGATCTAGAAAACAAGCGAGAAACACGAGATAGTAGGAAGAGAGCCAGGCGCGCCCGGATCGCGGGCGGGGTCGGCGGTCGGAGACGTCGCGGGGTGTGCGGGGCGGGGCTGGGGGCGCGTGCGGGCACACAGGATGCACTAACACCGAGACGAGCGGGACGCGGGCTAGGCCCCTACTCTACTGGGAGCGCGGCGAGTCACATGCGGCACCTGCGAGGCGAGGTCGCGCGAGCCGGCGGGGTCCGCGGCGCCCGGCTCGTCGCTCGGCTGCGGTGCCGGGCTCATCTGCACACAACACCGTCACTGCGACGTCGCCACCACCCTCCCCGTACTCCATACTCCACTTCTCACTGACTCTCCGCACACTACTACTGTGAGGTTTCACCTACTATGTGGCTAATTATCTGGTACACAGTGGTGCATTATTATTTCATTAATTAGCTTCGAACGATATTCAAGTTTGGGGTTCTAGGGTCGGCTCTATTTGGTTTAATATTTTTTAACCGAATCAGCTACGTGGGAATTCGATATTTAGATCGGGACGTAAAAACTATACGAGGGGAACACGAATTTCTATGGTCGTCGTTAAGAATGTTCGGCGTCAGCGCATTTTCTAAAGGCTTTATAAAAAGCAAAAAAAAAAAAACAAATCGGCAAATCAAACGTCACGTGAATGTGGGGACGGTTCGGGGCGGCAGACGCGGCGGACGCGGCACGGCGCGGCACTGGCGCAAAGAAAAAGATAGATTTAGATATCTCGTGTGAGAGCGTGCTCAGGCAGAAAGAAGCTTGCAGAGAAGCAGTAGAGAAGTGCAGAGCGGGAGGTGGGGCTCACATACAGTGGAGGGTTGGACAATGGTACAGTAGGATTACAACAAACTCCAATAACACGTCATTAGGATCGCTACTGACTAGAAACATTTTAGAATTTATATTAATAATTTTGCACACAGTTATTTACAAGTACATCATTAACGCCAATTAAATCATATTAAATACAATTTACAAAATTATATTTAGTCCAATATTATATTAATATAATAAAATAATGTTAGGTGTCAATTCATTGTTAGTTTATGTGAGCGTAATGTATTAGAGCAGTGTTAGTGAACCAGTCAAACGAGCACAAAATTAAAGCTAGGAGATATGATGGCTTACATATACTTCCTCCCATTGTGATACATAACGGACGAGTCTGGAAAGCCTGAGGAGTCGTACCAGCGACAAAAGTTTTGCTAACCGTAGTATCCTTAGAGCTCGGCCGGCGTGAAGAATTTGAAAGCTTTCACTAAAGTCCTGTAAACATCACCAAAACAATGTTTTAACACCGCTCATTTCCCCTTTCTGTCCTTTTTGCGTAGTTATCGAGCTACATCGACGAAAAACCTAACATTTTTATAAATGAGAAGTGTACAAAACATGCATACTTGCTGATAATTATAGATTTAAAATAAGTTAGCTAAAGGAAAGTGCCGAAGCATTATACTTTACATATTATAATTATGTTTTAAACAATCAATATCGAATAAGATATATAAGTAAAATATTAGTAAAGCTGGGATTTCTATAAATGAAAAGAATATCAAATTGAATTAGATTCACAAATATCAGTAACATTTAACTTTGTCTATAAAATAATTTAAATATTAGTAATGATATAAAAAGTACGTTAAAATATTACAATTTGGTCGTGTTGCATATTACAGCATAAAATAAAAATAAAATCTGAATACGTGCTCTATAAGAATGTAACAAATAAAAAGCTTAAACCAATAACATTGAAATAATATCAATAGTAAAATGCGATTATAAATCATGCTCCTTAAATAGATGATAAGTCTAAAGTAATAGTTTTAAACATGTTTACGTGCATATCAGTAATCATATTGTGGCTTAAGAGAAACCAGAAGAAAGTAGTGTAATAATATCAAGAACAGATAGTGTACATAGTGGAAATGTGCTCAGTAACGGCCATAACCCTAGAAAAATAGATTTCAGTATCCCATACGATCAGAAATCACCTAAAGATAACAGCAATGAAGCGAAGAAGGGTAAAAAATAGAATGATATTACTTCAGATTCATATGGGTTACGAATGATTGAGTTCGTGCAGATACATAGTTGTGATTTAAAAATAAAAATTGAAGATGTGACTAAAGTGCGACAATCAAACCTCTGTACGGTTTCACGGAAACCTTTACAATACGAGAGACTAAACCAAACACGATGGCGCGTTGAACGTTCTCGTGGCAGTTGGGTAAGAATCACAATGAGATAACAAAAATAAACAAAAAAAATAACTCTCGCTATAAAAGAAATTAACACCCAAGCTGAAACAGAATCAACAACATAAAAGATAGATTAAAACTAGTAAAGGAACACGGCCAAATTGCAACGTACGTTTACCTGATTGAAGATTAGGAATATATAATCTAGTGGTATGCTAGAGATGAGGTCAAGGAAGAACCATGTCCTCAAATAGTGCTTCGCTATTAATTTTGGATCCAATATCACTTGCTCTGCATTATCTTGTTGCATTATTCCTGAAACGAGAAATATTTTTTTAATAATGGCGCATCAAGAGTTAATAAACTCTAAATAATGTTTATCATCCATAATGCCTGTTTCTAAAAGTTGATCACTTTGAACAATGGGTTTTGCTCTTAGTTAGTGCTCTTAGTGAGGAACTATTTTATGCCGATTCAGAGGGTAGGTACGTCTGCTAACCCTTTGATGAAAAGTACGCGAAATTTTGCTGAAAGCTGCTCAACAAACCCTTCTCTAATTTATAGAATTAGGCGTTACTTTGCGGAGATCCATAATACAAAAGTAATAATAAAATTATTTTCCTATAATCCGCGAAGAAGTTGCTTTGCGATTTCGGTCGTGGAGTCTATCTCCTGATGATGCTTCGGTTGCGGGGCGAAACGATTGTTGAGTTTGTGATAGTGAAAGTATATAGTGCTTGTGTATTGTGGTGGCGGTGGTGGAGGTTTGTGCATGTGTTTTTACGAATCCTGCATGTATCAGGTATGATAACCGATTGTCCACTTACATTTAGCATTATATATATATTTTCTATTTTACTTCTTCGCGGATTATAGCAAAATAATTTTATTAATACTTTTGAAACCCTTCTCTTTTTATGGCTTCTTTAAGTTCAGATTTAAATGGGAGAGAACTGAAATCAGATTCAGTCCTACCACTGCCGCAACGAAATGACGTAGAGTACGTGGGTGTGAGTGTTGTGTGGGGTTTCTTCATCAAGAGGTTTGATAAAAAAGCAACTTCAGATATCTCTTAGGTGGCAGGATTGAATTGGATGTTGATAAGACAAAAACAATTCCAAGAATCGTCAATTCTTAATGCGAAATGCAGGGTTCTTGGTAAGTTTTAACTGAATATAGCCATAATGCTGACTTCCTCGGTGGCGAAGTATTAGTTCACAGTGTTTTGTTTTGACAAATACTTTGCATGTTATAACATAATTTCCAGTTAGTTACAATCTACTAACGGTCTCTTATCTATTCTTGTTACTACTATTGTCATTCAATTTTGATAGCTGGATATTCATATAAGCCAGTCCTTGATTGGATTATTAGCTTGAATTATGTTCATTTGAGTAGAGCGAAAATTTATTTAGTTTAATAGAGTTTCTTTGTAAGAAACACTGATAATTGTATAAGAAACATTTTTTGTAATTTAGGGTGAAATGTACAAAAAAATAATATTTAAGGCCACTGGTATTAAACTGGTAATAAGTGGTATTAAATTGCAAATTAGATATTAAATTGCAAAGGGAAATGCATAATTCTCAGGCTTGTAAGCAATGTAAAATTCATAAAGAGCCAGCGAATTATTGCTTTGGTCCTCTGTTTAACATTAATAATTTGTCGTCTGAAACGGGGCACAAATGGGCAGAGCGGTATTAGCTTATTTATACAGAGATGTAGATAGTTAAAATATAAGTGAAGAGCAAATTTGATCGTCAGAGGACTTTGTGATGACCATTATCCTCTTGCCCTTATCTCAATATAAGTGAGGTCGGCATAAACATGTTGTAACTTGGTTTAGCTAGGTATTTTACGACCAGCCGCCTGCCTGACTTACCTTACTACTTACCTTAGTCGCGTTTTACGACACCTCAGTAAGAAATAAGGGTGGTCTATTATACTCACCCGGATACCATAGGACGTGTCAAAATACCTAAGTCGCATTTCACGACACCTCGATAAGAAATCAGGATGGCTGATTCTATTCAGCCGGATAACACACGGCGGAACTCTGTTGCCTCGAATTTATTTATATATCATTTTTGATACAAGGTCAATCATGTTTTGAGAATACTATGTTATGTTACGTGAAATTAATTTAAATTATATTATTTATTTAGCATAGGGAAAATCATTGTTATAAGATGAATAATAATTTTGACCTATATATTTGTTTATGATCGTAATTTGAATAATAATACTCTTTTATAGTTACCTGTTCTAAAATTAACGACGATATCTATAAGAAATATGGTGTCAGATAGACAGTTGAAGGCTATCCATCGCGTGCTGAGGTCATCGTTGAAGAAAGAGATGGCGACTGGCAGAATAATGAGGTTGGCCACCAATAACAGGAGCATACACAGGTCCCAGTAGAACCTGGAATGAAAAACATTAAATTTACTATAGGATTTATGTTGTAAAGTAAAAACAAATACTTAATGGCCTGTTACGTTCTCACTGATGGGACTAGGCTTCCTTGTTGGATTGGGTGCCATAGGAGGTCTATTCACTGGGAATAGGCCTCCTCTCTCCCATTTAAGAATTGTTAAGACTAAGCTTAGACCCAACACGCTTCAATGCGTATTGGTAGTTTACGCATATCTTTAGGATTCTCTAGACTTAGAGATACCCAGGTTTCCATATGATGAATTTCCTTCACCGACAAGCGTGTGATAAATTACAAATTTTAGTTTGACTGACACTGTTTAAAATTTGTTTTTTTTTTAAGACACAAAATTTATAAATGTATAAAACTTTAATTAAATATATCAGTAAAGGTAGTTCAAATTTAATAAAGATTTCCGCTAAATTATTTTGTATTTGTCCATAGATAGATAGCAGGTGAATAATCCTTTCTTTTTTCGCATTTATTCATATGTATTACTACATACATTCAAGAACGTTGGACTATTGTATTTACTGCATATTTAGTATTGTATAAAGGCTATATGTATATAAACATGTACTATTAGGAAATTTAATCCTTTTACTAAAGAGTTTTTGCTAAATATCCAGACATACAAGAAACTATTTACTTAGCGCTCGATCACGTAAAAACGAGGCTCGTGTTATGTAACCCCGCGATTGATCGCGCTCTGGCATATTCAGGATACATCTTATCGTGTAATCGAATCTAGGTTCTGCAAAAATATCCAATATCATCAGTGCGAATGTAGGCGTAGTTTACCTAGTGCTCTAATGACGTTATATTTATCGGACACTAATATAGATTTTATATTAAAGCTCTCCATTCGTTACTTTAGTCCCCATTTGCGGCCAGTTCACAGGAGCCTGGTCGCATCAGCTCTATGGCCACGTAGCGACCAAACTCCATCCTGTACGTATAAAATGCGTGGCTGCTGCGACAGGTAAAGCACATATATATTTTCTACGAAATAGTTAATATCGTTGGTCGCGAACAACTGGCCACATATGGACTGCTATATTCCAGCTGACCGCACCACCAATACGTGGTCGGTGACTGCTGGCCGCTTAGTGCGCGCACGGAAGAATTAGTTGTTAGCTAGTTTTTTAGTTGTTGTTTATTAGTTGGTAGCGGCGACTCGGCCGTTTAATGCACGGGGCTCTCATTCCAGCTGACCGCACGGCCAATACGTGGTCGCTGGCTGCTGGGTGCCTAGTGCGCGCACGGAAGTATTAGTTGTATTAGTTAGATTTGTTCATTGTTGTTTATTAGTTGGTCGCGGCGACTTGGCCGTTTAATACACAGGGGCTCTTTTCCAGTTGGCCGCACCACCAATACGTGGTTGCTGGCTGCTTGGCACCTAGTGCGCGCACGGAAACATTAGATGTAAGTTAGTTTTTTAGTTGTTGTTTATTAGTTGGCCGCGGCGACTTGGCCGTTTAATGCACGGGGCTCTTATTCCAGCTGACCGCACGGCCAATACGCGGCCGCCGGCCGCCTAATACCCATTCTTGCATATGTTATGGAAGAGTTGTTGGCCGCAGCAGTTGGGCCAAATGGGCAAATTGGGCGGTTAGCAATTAGTTGTCACGGTGAAATAGTATAAAATTTTTACTTTTGTTTATAATATATGTAAACTGCACTAGAACAGCTCGATTTATCTAAGATCGTATGCTCATAGTTTAGCAGTGGGTTAGTAACAGGCCGATTCTTTGCTTTAATGCGATACGAGTACATCAATTAAACACGTAAGTTTTAATAGAAAAACTCATTGGTGTCTGCTTGGGGTTTGAATTAGTGAATACCTAGAAAGAGTCGCACGATCTCACCGCAGGACTATCACAGTTTATATAGTGGCTTCATGATTTAGCTACGTATTTTTCGATCGGCCGCCTATCTGACGTCACTTACCTTAATCATATTTTACGATTAAGGTAAGTGACCTCGGTAAGAAAGAGTGTTCTACTTAACCGGATAACTCTCGGTGGGTCAACTTACCTTAGTCGCCTTTTACGGCACCTCGTTAAAAAATGAGGGTTGTCTATTCTACTCGGCTGGATACCACACAGTTATAAATATGTTGTAATAAAAGCTGAAGTAGGTAAAAACTTTGTGAACAAACTTCAAAACTAAAATCATAAGGTTGATGTGATTATTAGCCAGCACGCGGTAATGGCGGAGGCTATTATATGAAATGTTTTTGTCGGTCGGCAGCACTTTCCGCAATGTGCTCCAAATGAAGTAAATGACGGTAATTTTACACAATAAGCCAGAAAAATATCCTCGATTACTCCTCCGTTGGTACACACTTTTTATAGTTGGAATTGGAATAGTATCTGCATTCAAAAGTAATGAAATTAATAATAACTACAGTATGTAATAATAAAATTATTTTGCTATAATCCGCGATAAAGTAAAATAGAAAATATATATAACTAGCTTTTACTCGCAACTTAGTTTGAGGGGACTGTTGTCGTGCTATAGGTCGATAATAGATGGCGCTATTCAATGTCATCCTATTCCTATAGAATTAACAGGAATTCTATAGCCTATATGTTATTCCGGTTTATAAGGAAATTTCATCGATATTGGTTCAGCGGATTCGCAGTGAAAGAGTAACAAACATACATTCATACTCACAAACTTTCGGATTTATAATATTAGTAAGATAGGATGCTAAATGTAGAGTGGGATGGGGTTGAACCGTTTAGTACATAATTGAGCTTGTATTGGTATTATTTCGCTTTGCGATTTTGTCGTGGAGTCTATCTCCAGATGATGGTTGGGTAGTGAAACGATGAGTTTGTTATAGTGAACGTATGTAGTGCATGTGTATTGTGGTGGCGCTGGTGGAGGTTTGTGCATGTATTTTTAAGAATCCTGCATGTATCAGGTATGAAAACGGATAGTCCACTCTACATTTAGCATTATATATATTTTCTATTTTACTGTATCGCGGAATAGAGCAAAATAATTTTATTATTACTTTTGTATTATGGACCTCCGCAAAGTAACGCCTAATACTATAAATTTATAATAAAATTACTTTAAATTATTACTTAATTTTAATTTTATATTTTTATTATTGTTTTGTACTAAGAATAGGTGTATTAGAATACAAATTTTTAGCAACAATACCGGCATAACTCTTAATTCAATATTAGGACGTTCGTTTAAGCACACTAAAGTATTTTATATGCATTTTCTTTAAACCCATCTCAAAACTGCGCTGGACACGAGTACTGGGACTCGGTGTGAGGTGAAGCTGTGATGGCCTAGCGGTGCGACCGTGTGAATCTCTAGAGACGATCATGGGTTCAAACCCGGGCAGACACCAATGAGTTTTCCTATTAAAACTTATGTGTCTAATTGATAATTGCAATTTATCACACGCTTTTCGGTGAAGGAAAACATCGTGAGGAAACCTGCATATCTCTAGAGAATTCTGGAGATATATGTAACCTACCAATCCGCATTGGAGCAGCGTGGTAGGTCTTAGCTCCAATCCTTCTCTCCAATAACGGAGAGAAGAGGCCTATGCCCAGCAGTGGGATAGTAACAGGCCGCTACTTACTTTACTTACTTACATCTCAAAACATTATTTGTTGGTTGTGCCACTATTGCAGAGCATGAGCAAAATAGAAAAAGAGCTTTAAGCTTTGTGTAACACTGAAACCTCTTTATTCAGCTGACGCATAAATATCGGCATGATGAAGATTCAAACGAGATGTATGTCGATTACGACTAATCGAATCACATTGAATCGATTACAACACGGGTGCGACTAATCGAATCAGTATTCTTCAAACCAACCGATCATTTGTGACCCGCCGTTGTATAATCGATTAAATATCATACTGACAATCGATAGGGAAAATAACTCGTTTCCAAACAAAAGTATTTCAACCTTAAGTCTATACGTTTAAAGTAGATATTTCCTTACACATGCGATTATTTTTTAATTTTAACTATCGTCAGTAGTAATCATAGTTTATGTTTAGAAACCGGTTATACTCACGTCTTATATTCAAATTAAATTCAAAATAAACTTGTAAACAAGTGCTTTTAAAATCGTCAACTCTGGTGCTGGTTCGGAAAGCTTTTCCTACCGAGAAGATTCAGCAAGAAACTCAGCGGTTGTTCGTTTCAAAATACAAAACCGGTTGACCACCTTAATTTCTTGCCGAGGTGTCGTAAAAGGAGAATTAGGTAAATCGACCCGCCGTGTGGTATCCGGCTGAATAGAATAGACCACCCTCATAGAACACCCTTAGTCCCCTTTTACGACATCTCAGTAAAAATGAGGGTGGTCTATTCTACTCAGCCGGATACAATACGGATAAATAAAGCTTATGTACCGGAGTAATATATAGGATAAAAAACCCGTTTTTTCTTTCAGGAAAAGCAAAATAACACATCATTATCCTGCCCTTATCCCACTCTAAGTGGGGTTGGCACAACATGTCATGTACATGCTGTCACATGATTTGGCTGCGTTTTTACGACCGGCCGCCTGCCTGACGTCAACTTACCCTAGTCGTATTTTACGACACCTCGGTAAGAAAGAGGGTGGTCTATTCTACTAAACCGGATATCACACGGTGGGTCAACTGACCTTAATCGCCTTTTACGACACCTCGGTAAGAAATGAGGGTGGTCTATTCTACTCAGCCGAATACCACACGGCGGGTCGACTTACCTTAGTCACATTTTACGACACCTCGGTAAGAACTGAGGGTGGCACTATTCTATTCAGCCAGATACCACACGGCGGGAACAGCAAAATAACACATCTCTAGCATTATTAAGGGCATTTAACAGCTACAGGTAAAGCGAACAAAGTCGTCTGTATCACTAGTAATCCAATGTAATCCAAATCCAAATCGAAAATATGATTACGTTATTGCATTGTCAATTTTTTCACTAATTGCCTGTCACTTTTATCAAGCGCATTTAAATTTATATGTCAGTAATTAAATTACTATCTTTTAATGCCTTGTACATTGCCTTGTACTTTCTCTTTTGGTATTGATAGACAATATTATTAATATTATTCGTCGTCTATGCAATTATATTGTAAGAAATTTTTATTTATTTACACTGATTCTAAAACTTATATATCAGATTTAGAATAGTTATTATAATCCTCCCCTTGATCATGATCCATCCCTTATCCCACTCTAAGTAGCACAACATGTTATAAACATATTGTCACATGATTTGGTTACGTATTCACCGGCCGCCTGCCTGACGTCAACTCACCTTAGTCGTATTTTACGACACTTCGGTAAGAAAGTGTGGTCTATTCTACTTTACCAGATACCACACGGTGGGTTATCTTACCTTAATCACCTTTTACGACACCTCGGTAAGAAATACGGGTGGTCTATTCCACTCAGCCGGATACCACACGGCGGGAAATAATAAGTTGCATTTGAATTTAAAAATGTATTAACGCGGTATACGAGGTGTGTTCAAAAAGTATCGCGAATTTTGATTTTTCTCGGGTTACGTATATTCGAATTTTGTTTTTTTTGTAGCGTTATGTTGGTACATTTGTCCCTCACTTATGCTGACAAGTTTGGCCTATTTGAATTTTCAGTTAATTGTTGACAGCTGTTTTGCTTGCACGTGTTTTGGTTCGTCTTCGATTTTTATTTATTCAAAAAAATGGACCACGATAACGCCCCTGCTCACACATCGCTGCTTGTACGCGACTTCTTGGCCAAAAACAACACACTAATGATACCGCAGCCACCTTATTCCCCAGATCTGGCCCCCTGTGACTTTTTCTTGTTCCCGAAATCGAAAAGGCCCATGAAAGGACGACGCTACGCCACGACTGACGAGATAAAGACGGCATCGAAGGAGGAGCTGAACAAGATACAAAAAAATGATTTTTTGAAGTGCTTCGAAGATTGGAAAAAACGTTGGCACAAGTGTATAATATCCCTGGGGGACTACTTTGAAGGGGACAAAATAAATATTCACGAATAAATAAATAGTTTTTGAAAATACACAAAATTCGCGATACTTTTTGAACACACCTCGTATAAGCTTCAGTTGTACCGAATTTCAATCAATTGTTCTAAATTAAGTTTAACAGTCAGATAGACTTTCGCATTTATAATATGGCACACTGAACAAACTTTACCGTAAATACTACTAAATAATTCTAAATCCGTCAGACTCCAGCATTCAAGTTTGTAGCTAAATTACTTAGCTGCTTAATTACTCTACTAAGTTTATGCTCTCTGTTTTCGTTGATGACTTGCTGAAATTGCATGTAACAAGTGATGTGTATGTAAATTAAGTTAACAATACATACTTTGAACCTTGTATAATGTATTTGAACGTAATTGATGATCTGGTGTGCAATAAATAATCTTTAAAGTAAATTTAATTCTTCTGGACCTAATAAACTGCGATTGTTGGACATTTTTAGGCATGATGGGACAGTTGGGCAAGAAATCCGGACCCCCAAAAAGTACTTAGTTCTTACGAGGTAACAATGTAAGAATATTTTTATTATATAAGTTTGGTAGGAAACCTTGGGCCTGGGCCTCAGACTACACGGGACATTTTCTTAGATTCAATGGTTCTATGTCTCTGCGACGTTTTTTGATTTATATACATATAATATCATCTTAATATGACTGAGAATGAGTTTTTCTGTTAAAGTTAATGTGGCTAATTCATGTTCGTCATATATCACACGGTTTTTAGAGAAAGCAAACATCAGGAAACCTGCATATCTCTAGAGAATTCTATGTAAATATTTGAACTAGCCATCTGCATTGGAGCATCGCTGTGCTAACCTCCAACCTTCCTTTCTTCCGTATAATCGGTCATCTTGAATATATTTAGTGATGTAGAGATCGTGCATAGAATACTTATAATTTTGTTCAACTTTATCCCCATCACACGAACATAAAAGTCATCTTTGTCATTCAATTTTCTTCACTTTGTCCGATCTTGTACATCCGATTTGTCAGTTATTGCGTTCCATGTCTATAATATAATGTTAGCGCTTTTTAGGACAGACCTGGGATCCAGAACTCCATATTGAGACATCTATTTTCGACGTAACTTTGAGGCTTACGTGCTACTTGATCATACCATCAGAGATAAACTTCTTGCAGCTTGACTTCGATATCATTGAGCCTATAGCGGAAATAACGTAATGAGTTTTACGTAGTCAATCATAAATGTAGCATTTTCATCTCATTTACATCTCCGTGATTCGGTTCTATTCTATTATATCTATTCTATCCATATCTATTCTATCCTATCTAATATTCTATACATATAATAAAATCGTTGAGATGTCAAATGCGTTTGTTCCCGCTAATCTCAAAAACCATTGATCCGAATTAGAAGCTGTATTACTAATATAAAGTAGAAAGTCTCACTTGACATATAGAGTATTTTTTATTTCAATCGGTCAACAAATAAAAAAGATATGTCAATTTTATTTTGAAAAAGTACATTATGATACTGGTACTTGTATTTTTTAGTTATTCGCCATTCCTATTAGAGAATTTCGTCTAAACAAGTTATAATATCATTCGGAAAGTAACAGCTTGTTGCTAATCCCACTGCTGGGACACTTCGTCTTTTTAATATATAAAAAAGAATGATTGTATAGAGGACTATAGACTCCTAGTAATTTGGTGCATTTTTCATCGATCGAAACATTTTTTTATATAACTGTAATTAATATATCTTAAATTTAAGCACGACAAAGCTGGCTAAACATACTAGTTTAAAATAAGTCTATAGCGTGTAGGAAATCATAAAAATCAGATTTATAACGAGGACATTGTCATGTGATTGATGTATCCAAATGCAAAATGGCGACTCAGAAGGTTATGTTCGCAGTTTATTATCGCGTTGTAAGGTTTTAAGTATGAAACAGGATGTAAAATCTAAAATTACGTCCATTATTAAACCTGATAAGGAATCAAATGACATAGAACTCTGACATTTAGCAATGAAAAATTTGCCGTAAATTATTTTATCTATTCTTTAGTACCTATTACTAATAGTTAGGTTTATTGTTAATTAACCGGATTTGGTCCGCTAATTTTAATTGAAATAATTGCCGGCTTATGATAAAAAATGTATTCTGTTTGTAATATCGATAGTATGAACGACGATGGGTTTGGTTAATGAAGTCTTTATTTCTTAAGAAATTCTAATATTCTAGTCTTTTTAAATTATTAAAATATTAAATTTTTCTTTATTTCTTATATTCATTAAGAAAATTTTAATGCGTTTCATACGCGTCCTTAGTGCTAAATTCAATGAATAATTATGACGAATTTGTATCGTTCGTCGATCACAATAGATGGCGCTAGCAGTCTTTTCCCAACAATTCTATAAACATCTAATAATATTGTCTTGTCATATTTTATTATGATCGTCTAAAATTATTATAAAACTTATTTTTAATCTACATGATTTTGTGCATACATTTGGATTTGTTTTTAATTCAAGTATTTTAATAATTCTGCTAATATTATAAATGTGTAATTAAATCCAAATCCTTTCATTAAATTTTTAAGTCTTATTAATATGCTTATAAATTTAATTAACGGATTTAGATTTAATTTCACAACACAGGTTATTCATCTATACTAATATATAAAGCTGAAGAGTGTGTTTGTTCGTTTGATTGTTTTCTTTAAAACAATCAAACGAACAAACATTTTAGCTAATCTCAGGAACTACTGGACCGATTTGAAAAACTATTTCAGTGTAAGACAGTCCATTTATCAGGAAAGGCTATAGGCTATACAAAATCACGCTAAAATGAATATAAGAGGAGCAGCAATAAAAAAATATTACGATTACAAAATTTAAAGTTTGCGTGCGTTAAGTAAACGGTAAAAGTTATTCAATAATGATGTATAACAAAATTGTTCCCTAAAAGTTTTAAATAGAAGTCCGCGACAGCATATGTCTAGATTTTAAGGTTAACCCACTTTAACCATTTTTATGGTTCCTAATACGCGGGCGGAGCCGCTGGCAATTGCTAGTCATTTATATGAATTAAGGAACTTTTAATTTAGTTACTCTATATATCCCGCAATGAAATTAGACTATCAGCTAGTAGTTAATAAAAAAAGATAAAATGATAATGATAATAATATATTAATAACTAAATATTTAACTTTGTAATAAACATGGGTGATAATGTTTTCAATATTCGTCTAAATATATATTTTTTTAAATTAATTAATTTTAATTTTATATCGTTACATATTACACTCGTACAAAAGAAACAAAGTAATATTACTTGAATCATTCATTCTCCCGCCATTGTCCCACACTAAGTGGGTTCAACACATGTTTTGGCTATTTTACAAAGGCCCGACAGTCTGAGGTCAACTTACCTCACCTCGGTGAGAAAGGATGTTCTATTCTACCTAGCCGGATACCACACAGCGGAAGTTATACTAAATATATATTGTATATAATGATGATTTAATAGTTATGATAATATATTAACATAATCATCTTTGATGAGAAAGACATTATCAATCACACATGATTAATTCGACCCGGATTTGATAATATCTCTAGTCTGTTCTTATGACGTCAATGCGTATAGAAATTCAAACCAGAGAAAATACTAACCAGACAGTACGGTTAACATGTTTATCATTGTATTAGTAAAGAATTGTATACATAAAAATAGATTTCAAAGTATACAGATTCTTTTGTATCAATTTTGATTGCAAGAGCGAGCTTCTTAGTACTGATTTTTCTATTTAACTAAGTGATACTCAGGGTGCACTTTATGGGGTTTTTGGGGCGATAAATCGATCTAGCTAGGTTTAATTTAAAAAAATGACTTTTGTATCTGTAAACAAAAGTAATAATAAAATTATTTTCTATATTCCGCGATGAAGTGAAATAGAAAATATATATAATGCTAAATGTAGAGTGGACAATCCGTTTTCATAACTGATACATGCAGGATTCGTAAAAACACATGCACAAACCCTCACCACCGCCAAAACAATAGACAAGAATTACACACGTTCACTATCACAAACTCAAATGATGATGCTTTTGTTGCGGGGCGAAACGATTGTTGAGTTTTTTTTAATTGAATTATATTATTATTATTACTTTTGCTTGGAATTATATTCTTTAATTTTACTGTCGTTTGTATAGTTGTAATAGCTCACTTGGTAATCAATACTTTATTATTTTTTTGTAATATTTTTTTAACTGCACTTTTTATATATTTAAAAAAATTACCAAGGCGCGACTAAAGGTACTTTATGCTCAAAATTTCATACTACTCCGATATCCCGTTTAACAGTAAATCTTTTAGATGCTAAATACAAACAAAACTATTTTTATAATATCACCTTTATACAGTCTAATATACATTACACGGGTAAATGTATGTTAGTTTGGGTACAATACGATTCTAGGCTACTCCTGATGATGTTCTGAGCTTTTGTTCCAGTAACGGCAGTACGAGGTTTATTGTTGTGGAGGGAATAGTGGAAGGCAATTTAGGTCTGCGTCTAACGAACTATGTCGCTGGAAATTAAACGAATAGCTAGTTCGACGATCCTAACTTGGCTTGCACATAAACTTTACTTTTCATATACTTTTTCACATATACATACTTTTTTCTCACATAATAGTATATTATTTGGCTGACCGAGTCTGGCTCAGTAATTTTTTACAAATTAAAAAAAAGAAAAAATAATTAGGTAGTTGGAGATCCTAGGTATTTACATTTCTCGAGACTGCCCGTTCCCGGAATAAGCTACCCTGACTTCACAGTTTATGGCAAAAATAATGTTTTATATTCAATATAAATTTTAGTATTTTTTAATGCCTAAAAACAGGGATAAAGGATTTTTTTTACATAAAACCTACATGCTGATTTTCAGAAAAATCCTTGGAGTCGTTTCAGAGATTCCGAATATATATAAAAAAATTAAGAAAGATTAAATATTAAAGATATTCTTCCCTTATATTTAGCGTATCAATTCTTAATTTAACATGTATAGTTAACAGTCTAGTCTCATAATAGCATGATATTTTTCGAAATGTTGTTTTGAGCATACGGTGCCATACGCTTCGATAGTCTACTTTTAATATTAATATCTTCTTACAAAATAATGATAAAAAAAATTTAGTTAGAAATTTAGCAACGAGTCGACTCTCAATCAATACGCGAGCTCGGTATTTGCGGAAAACTCGACGAGCCTCGGTTCTAACAAACAATTGAAACTACAATAAAAAGTAGTACAATATTTCATTCATGTGATGACTGGCTACTGCACGTAACGTTATCTGCTTAAATTTATATTGCGAGTATTTCATTCTGAAAGTGGACTAGATACGATTTTCAGATGCTCTGGTATCTCGATTTTGAGATACCAGAAATACACCAGCGTTTGTACTTATTGTACTGTTACGAATCCAGATTTCTAATCTGTGACTGCCTCTTTTGTATTTAGTGTTATTAGAATCTAACCTCAAATAATCGCTATTCGTGATAAGAGCGACCATTGAGTTTCTTACCAGTTCTTCTCAAGTGGATTAGTGTTCCGAACTGGTAGTAGAATCATTCTGTCGATGGGATTTCGTAGTAAAAAGTGTCAGTGCACAGTAAGGTGCCCGACATAATTCCTTAAACGCATTCGTTTATATTTTTTATTTTTCATTTTAAATTGAATCTAGACTTAATTTCTAACAGTATTTATATATACAATGATGAACCCTTTTGAATTAGGTTTTGTCGTTGAGTTTAGGTTAGTCATTAGTAACCCTCTCAACACCGGTTAAGCAATTTATGCTACCCACAAGTCGCCATTTAGTTAAAGGCCCTAGTGCAAAAAAAAAACTAGGCCACCAACGAAACTGTTATAAAAACCGTTCCTGGAATCGGGTTTTTATATTCCGAATGTGGGAGAAAAGTCCGAGGGTAACCCTTAACTTGAGAGCCCAGGGACTCTGCGCCGTTTAGCCTTCGGTAGCTACGCCACAGATAACCACAAGAGATTTTCTAACAAAAAAGGTTATATAGGGATCACAATATACATAACGGCACAAGATCGTGCGGTATGTAGATTAAAGTGATATTAAAGAGTGAGAAAGAGATCGAGTTGAAGAAGAAGTACTCCTTGATTAAAGTTAGTTCTTCTATGTTTATTGTTCGAAAACTTCGGTCTTCAAATTCTTCAACCATTGCGTGTTCTGATTACATATGCATCTAAAAACTTGATTGCTAACCATAGGCCGCATAAAAAATCTTAAAAAGCGATAGAAGCTGCAGAAGCTATGCTATCAAGTATCTCCGAATGAAATGAGGAGATTCGTAAAAAAATCAAAGTAAAGGAAACAGCAACGGATCATGAAGCTTAATTGGCTATTACAAGGGAACAGTTCGTAGAGCCTTAAAACTTTGTGTAAAATACTCCCAATGATAGTATAGGAAAATGATCAATTTAACCGAAATATGTGTTATACTTTATGTTTCACCCACAAACATGTCGTCACTAATGAGCAACGTTCATAATAATACCTAGCGTGTAAATACTTAGTTGCTTTTGTGACTATGGTTGTTGCGCACAGTTGATACCTACTGTTTCTCATTATATGCTCTGTTAACTCACACGTGTCTTTGTGATACGCAGTGACTGTTTCATTAAGTAATCGGATGTGTACTACATATACTAGATGTTTGCGACTTTATTGTTTGTTTATTGGATACACGACATTAATGCAGCCTTAACAAAAAGTAAAGTTACTATTCCACTGATGGGCATATAGGCCTATTCTATGCGTTTATGAAGAAAAGGCATTGGCAAGGCCTTGGCCTACGATAAAAGCATGGGATATGTGAGTAAAGTTACAGCTTTCTTAGTATCCCACTTCTGGAGTCCAAAAAGGAATAATATAAAAGGGGGTAGACGCTTAAGTCCAGAATCTGGATATAACCGTCTTTTCTCCTTTTTTAGGAGAGAATGGTTAGAGCTAAGACCTACCACGCTGCTCCAATGCGGATTAGGTTAGGTTACACATATACCGAGAATTCTCTAGAGATATAGAGGATATAGACATTCACAACCGATAACGCAATCCGAAATGTTACAACCATGAACCCCGTTTTTCTAATCATAGGCCGAAGCTTGACCGCGATCTCTGATGGAAAGCGACGCATACTCAAGGTGGAATGCGCTTGCCTAGATAATGTCTGTTCACTCTAGTTTTATGAGTGTCAGGGGTAATTCTATAATTTAGTTGCACGTAAAAAATAACAGTACTATTCATTATTAAATCCAATCCATACTTATCATGGGTGGATGAGAACAGCAATGGATCGGGCCACTTGGAAGAACTTGGAGGAGGCCTTTACCCTAAGAAGGGTTCTCACAAACTAGAAAATCAATTGTATTAATTCGACTAATTATTATTATTTTTTCTATTAATTATCTTGTATTTTGACATTAACTTAATTTTTTTTGTCATATATGATATTTGACATCAATGACATATCTGTATAATTTTTTGGTGAGAAATAGAAGCCTTTTTTTTATATATACTTATTATAAAACAAAGTCATACATAAACTGTAATAGCTCAGCGGTGAAACGGTTATTAAGGCTTGTGTTTCTAATTGACATGTGCAATTTATAACACCATGCATATCTCCAGAGAATTCTCGGTGTGACCTACTAATCCGCATTGGCGCAGCGTGGCTGGTCTTAGATCCAACCCTTCTCTCCTAAAAAAGGAGGAAAGACGCTTATGTCCAGATTCTAGACTTAAGCGTCATTCCTCCTTTTATATTATCCCACTTCTGGCTATTCTAGAAGTGGGATACTATAAAATCCGTTACTTTACTTAACTCACATATCTCATACTTTTATCGTACGTCATCATGCCAAAGAGTATAAAAGTTCCATTTTTGGCAGTTTAAATTGTTAAAACAGAAATAGTAGTTCACATTATGAGAAACGTCGGGCGGTTTAAGGTCAAGATACGAGTACAATCGTCTGAAGCATACCAAAGAGCCCTCCAGCTATTCTCATTCCAAACGAGAACACAATATTGTGTCGTCCAAAGCACCACTACAATATCCGATACATTTGAGACTCGAGTATGCGAGACAAGCATTATCTATTGATATTATGACTGGCCCGTTGGAGCAGTGGGTAGTGACCCTGCCTTCAGCTCCGCGGGTCGCGGGTTCGATTCCCGCCGAGGGTTAATATTTTCTATAAATGAATTTGTTGGTCTTTGAGCCTGGGTGTATATTTGTATTTAAGTATGTATTTAAAAAATATATAAGTATATATTCACCAGTTGTCTGATTATCATAACACAAGTATTAAGTTACTACTTTGGGGACGGACGACCGTGTGTGTAAGTGTCCCATATATTCATATTTATTTATTTATTTATTATGCAAACCTTGTACGCGCGACTTTATTCGCGACAATTTAGACGTGTAGTTATCCTTAATAATTCAAGATTTTTATTTATTTCTTTCTTAATTGTGCATATATGTTGTTAGAAAAAGAAAATATAGCACATGCATAAAGGCGGATTTATCCCTCAAAGGGATGTCTTTTGCACCTTTGAGTAACAGAAGGAAAAAGACAAGTGAAATACGGGTTATATAGAAATATAAAAATAACGAAAAACTATGTAACACGTATGATTAAAAAAAAGATGCAATAAGGTGGCTATGTTTTCGGTACTGCGAGTCGCCGGTTCGATTCACACCGAGGTCAACATTTTCAGTTGTGTATATATATAGATATTGACCAGTTGTCTGTTATTTTTTTTTCCTTTTATGATATACTCGTACAAAGTACACTATACTTTTATTATATACACATTTTGTATTTATTACAAACTTGTCACACCACACATCCTTAACATTCTCATTTCATTTGCATGTACTATTCTTTCATCCATCTTTTTCAATACCCAACATTCTGATCCATACAATACAGCAGGTCTTATGAATTTCATACAAATTTTTTTTTCATCAATTCTAAAAAAAGCACAATCATATGGTTACAAAATAAAGGTATATTCTTGTGTCACGATTCAAGATACAAGTCTATTATTTTAAGTGTCCTTTTGTCGTAAATCTTTATCGCTACAAGGTCAAGGGTTAAATAAGGAAGTGAACTGTTTGAAATACATAACGATTATAGTTTGTATAGTTATTTTTAAACCAACACGACTATGACGAATGAACTATTTTATACCCGCTCTTCACTATCGGCGATGATCGTTGATCGTGTGATCATCTATATTCGGCACGATCATCGTGCAAGTGTCCACACGATCGTCCTTTTTTACACACTAACTAATGCTTATAGCCTTGGAAGGCTTTGTCAGCGTCATCGGGAGGACGGGCGAGCGCGGACGCATCGAAAAAGTGGAAAGCGAGTCTTGAGCGCGGCTGTCAGCATCCTGGGAGCGTCGCCTTAAGGATGCGTCCTGTGAAGCCGGACCTCGGCTTAAAGCGACGCGCCTGCATGGGTATATCGGACTTGAGACACGATCGTCCGTATTATCATACGATAGGTACGATCATAAGTAACACCCAGCGAACCGAGTAGAGTCCGAAAAACCGTCAACCCCCGTTGTACGCTTGTTATACCATTATTTCAATTTATATCTTTTTTAATGCAATAACAATAAATAAATTAAATAAATAATTTTATTTAATAAGATGAAATTTAATTGAATATGAAACCCCGTGAACTTTGGGTTCATATTTATAAACTTCTTAATATACATTTAATAGATCACCCTTTTTATTACCGAGGTGTCATAAAATATGACTGAGGTAAGTTGACGTCAGGCAGACGGCCGGTTGAAGAATACGTAGCAAAATCATGCGACAACATGTTTATAACATGTTGTGCCAACCCCACTTAGAGTGGGATAAGGGCTGAAGAATGATTTTCGATAAAACTACATTGGGATTTTTTACAGTTATGCGACACTCAAGCAGGTTTATATAGTTAATGTATAGAAATCGGCTATACTCATCGTCTTAATCTATCGGGTTAGCCCGACTAGTTTCGAACCCATCCGGGGCACTTATTCATGAGCTCTTTACTAGATGTTAACGCGATAACGTATAAACTAGTCGGGCTAACCCGATAGAATAAGACGTGAGTATAGCCCGTTTTCCATACATTAACTATGAATACTACTCACGTCAGGTTTATGTACTGAATCAGGTTGCATATCTATACTATTATACATGTAACACAGCTATTACGGCCTTCAAAGCCCATTTGGTATAAAGAAGGTTCTCATTACAGAACAACGATACTCCTGGACCAATTTATTTTACGATATCGTATTTTCGTAATGGTTTGTAGCTTACATGATTATGTATTCTCGTTTGGTTGATGACTGAATGTATTTTTTTTTTCGAGTAAACATCACACGTTGTACTGAGGACATTAGGTAGAAATATGTATTTGAATTGAAATGGGTATCTTCTAATATGTTTAACTGTGGTCGGGATATGAAGTGATTCCAAATTCAAATTCAAAATATTCTTTATTCAAGTAGACTGTTTACAGTACTTTTGAAACGTCAAATATTTTAAAGGAGCTACCACTGATTCGGAAGTTTGCTCCTACCGAGGAGAACCAGCAAAATACTCGGCGGCTAATCTTAAAAAAAAATACAATTTGATTGATGATTACAAGATAATCGTTGCAGCTGGATGCGTAGCTGACTCCAGTTATGATATGCTACTATCACTCAAATAATCCTCAATAGTATAGTAAGCTTTATGTAGCAATATCGTTTAGATATAATTTCTAAACTTATGTAAAGGCAAGTCTAGATGATGTTGAGGAATTTTGTTATAAAACGTGTACCGAGACCGACAAATGATTTTCGGACCTTTTGGAGGCGTAACCTAGACGTTACATCATTCCAAAGAGTTATATATAGAGTAGGGTAGGTATTGCCTGTGAGTGCGATTGTCCAACAAACAGTAAAAGACAAGATAACCTAAGAGACCTATACTTATTTTTTTCTAATCAAATATATGAGAAATATGCATGGGGCGTTTTAAACTTTAACATATTTTAAACATTTTTCAATACACTTTCACAATGTTTGCAAAAAGAAAATTAATGTCAAATTTTCTAACATCCGATTTGATCCAAATAACTAAATCCAATCTTCAGATAGCCACATTTGGTTTCTCTATTTTATCGATGGACACATTTTACTCTGGCTCCCCTACTTTAGCTTACTAAATCTATTCATCATTATCCTCCTGCCTTTATCCCACTCTAAATGCGTAAAGCATATTACAAAATTGAAGATTATTTGAATGATAAAAAAGCCTGGATTTGAAAATCTTTTCAGCTTCATACAGGACTGCGGTTTCATTATGTAAAATTGAAAATGTTTAAAAGATTGACCGCCGAGTTTCTTTCTGGTTCTTCTCGGTAACAGCAACATTCCGTACCAGTTGTAGCTTCATTAATCATATTGATCCTTGACGATTCAAAAGTGCTTGTAAGAGCTTATTTGAATAAAGATTATTTTGATTTGATTTGATTTGGAGTTGATTTGTGCACGTTATAAACATGTTGTCATTTTTTACCAAGGTATCGGTAAAATACGTACCCAATTCATGTGACAACATGATTATAACATGTTGTGCCAACCCCACTTTGAGTGGAATAAGAGCAGGAGAATTAATAAATTAATTGCGCCACTAAGAATTGCGTTACTTCGTATAAACCATTCTAACATTAGTATCACTGGGTTATTGAAACTCTAATAACAAATTTCGCGCAAACGTCACGTTTTTTAATAGCCATCCCCGTGTTTCCAACTATAACTCAAGCCCGTAACCTACTTTTATTGTTTGAATAGCTTATTGTACCAGTATCATAACGTGATGCGGAAGTAGAGAGTATTTTTAGTTCATAATTTGTCAACTATTGTGCTGGGCGACGGGCGATTTGTTGACGACCCTCCTAAAGGTCAAAACCGACCTCCTTGACATTATCTCCGAAGTAGGGAAAGTATTGAATATTATAATAGTAACCCAAATATTCGACGCCCTTATCAAATAGCTTTTACCTGAAAATGACTGACTGTAAATATTAAGGGTCGTGTTGAATTGAAGATTTACGTAGTTCTTTGTATAAACTATCTGTCACTCCTTTTTCACAGATGATTGTTTTTTAAATAAAGTCTCTTTTTTTCTGACGAAACCTAGTTAATTTTATCTGTGCCAGATCTTTCGTTACACGCAAAATGTTTATACCAAGTGTCTTTTATCGTTGTTTCAACTGGTGGGCGAGCTTTATTGAGTGCTTCTGCTAAATGTGTGCTCAGTTATTTTATCGCCAAAAACATTTAGGCTGAATTTTGAAATTGTAAATCGTTACGGAGTATCGAATACTTTTTTTTTAATTTTGCACGACGCACTATCCGCGCCCAGTATAAAATCCCTCATTGATTTTATTAAGTTCGCTCAAATGTGGTCTTTCGAACCGGATCCAAGAGGCCAATGATTAAACTATCATTTAATTTTGGATCCGTTTCAGATACATTTGATTCTTAGATAAAGATCAGTGTAACGCCTTAGAGAAATTTTAATTGATTTATTTTATTTAAATATACTGTATTGTATTCATAATAGTTACATAATTGTTACAAACAAAACAAATGAAAGAATAAAGCGTCAAATTGCAGTCTTGTCGCTGTAAGCAAGTTTTTATAGTACTTAATTTATTATTGGTAGCAAAAACTTTGGCAAGAACAAAACAAACATCTTATTGAAAGATAAAGTTTGAAAGATAAAATTTAATATTTAATTATCACCTAATGTAGTTTTATAAACATCAAATTATTGTGTGTTCATTATTTAAATCATTTTAGGTATATATATGAAATAAAAGGCATTTTCTGTAATTTCAGTAAACATTTTAGTCAGAGTTGAATAGTAAGTTGACGCATTTTAAACATTTGCTGGTTCGTTACATAAAATAATTACTAAATAGAACAGCCTAAGAGAGACAAAAATCGCTGTAAAAATAAATGAAGTCTATAAAATTTAATAAAGTTTTTCTCACTATAGGCTTGGAGTGATGACACAAAAAACTAAAAAATGAAGGTCAAAATCTGAAAATATCTGTTTACTTTGTGTAGTGTTATTTGTACAGTCAAATTGGTGCTTCACAGTTGAAGGCTGCGCTTAGTTTTGAGTATGCGGCCCCAGTAGTCCGTTCTACTGAAAATTGAGTTACTGCTTTATCTCGACTCCAAGCCTCTTACATTATGCATTATGTAAAGTGAAACTATAAGTCTCACGGAATACAAAGCTTTGTAGCGATCATGATGTTAGACAGGCATAAAATTAGATTTAGTGTGGCTAATGTTTTAAATTTTTACCATTTTTATTAGGGTTAAATCTTTAAAATTGATTTCTATATAACGAAAGAAAAATTTACAAAATTCTAAATTCTAATAAATTAAAAGTCTATGAACCATATTGTATGGTTGTTCATAGAATAAGTAATTTTTTTAAAGTGTAAATAATGTTAGAAATTAAGTCTAAATTCAATTTAAAATGAATAATAAAAAAATAAACGAATGCGTTTAGGGAATCACGCCGGACACTTTACTGTGAACCCATACTTTTCACTACAAAATCTAACGATAGAATGACTTTACCAACAGTTCAGAGCACTAATCCACTTGAGAAGAACTGGCAAGAAACTCATAGTCGCTCTTATCACGAATAGCGATTATTTGAGGTTAGATTTTAATAACACGAAATACAATAGAGGTCACCCAAACACGTCTACCTCCTACGAATGCCGCACGAGAAAAGAGAGAGAATGACGTCAGCCCTTTATAGGCTGTCACAGATTAGAAATCTGGATTCCTAACAATATGGTAAATGTGTCTGTCATCCCCGATAAACAACTGCAGTTTCCTTTACGATTGTCTTTGAATATGCAAAAGGCAAAGAAGGTGAATTGACATGTGCGTTGTCACCCTGGAGCCCCTTATCATCACGGTATATTCGGTAAGTGCACTAGTAGTTGACCGTTCTGTATGTCTATATAATAAGCGTTTTGTTTGTTGCAGCTAATAGAAAATATTTAATATATTTATTTATTTCTTATTATACATATATTTAGAAAAGGGAAAGAAAAAGTAAAAAGCACATGTATAAAGGCGGAATTATCCCTACAAGGGATCTCATTCAGTCAACCTTTCAGTAACAGAAGGAAAACGACAAGAATTAAAGAAGAAAGAGAATACGGGCAATATAAAGAAAAAGAAAAAGGCTACATACAGTTCTGAGGTTTTGGGCAGTTGTTAATACATGGCAACAGGTTATTACAAATTTATTTGTTATTAGCTACAACAAACAAAACGCTTATTATATAGAATTTCATACAAAACGGTCAACTACTAGAACATTGTCAATTACTAGTACCCTTAAGTTATATCTTCAATAACAAGTACCGAGCAAAACTCTATCAATCGGATATTAATATGTGATGAGATTTATTATGTCACAAAGGAATAGTTATTAATTAAAAATAGAGTAGAATTATTGAGGCCGAATCAATTCACATTCTTGTCGAGTGCTGCTTCTTGTGGCTTGTGTTCGAAACATCTCCAATTAATTTCAAGCGCCCCCAGAATGTAGAGGGGCGTATTGATTAAAAATTCTCCATACGTCATACTAATTTTAAATATACGGAACCACATACAAGATTTAATTCGCTCTCTCATATTACAGAAGTAACAGTAAAATTATTTTGCTGTAATCCGCGTTTGTTAAGAGAATATATGTAATGCTAAGTATATGATGCAGGCAACAATCACATACCTTAATCATGCAGGACGAGTCACCACACGTATCACAAAACGCCGTCAAAACCAACACTCCACACAAGCACTACACACACTCACTACCACAATCTCTACGGCCTTTTCATCTCGAAACCGAAGCATCATCAGGATCCACGAACAAAATTTCTCGATTTTGTTTTTTCTCTATTCCCTACTCCCCACCGTCATTTCTTACCGAGTTGTCATAAAAGTCGACAAAGGTAAGTTGACCCGCCGTGCGGTATCCGGCTGAGTAGAATAGAACACTCTCATTTCTTACTGAGGTTGTAAGAGGCAACTAATGTAAGTTGACGTCAGGCGGCGGCCGGTCGTAAAATAACTAGCCAAAACATGTAACAACATTTTTAAAACATGTTGTGCAAAATCCATATAGAGTGGGATAAGAGCAGAAAAATCCTAATATTTAAGTTATTTATGTACGATATAACAAAAAATAAGTTACACAAAATCATCCCAAAATGTATTCAAATATTTTCTAAACAGTATATTGAATTATTCACATTGTTGTTTGTTGTAATGTTATTTTCCGATGTTTCCTATTTGAATTGGAATCCAAAGGTTGCAGTTCACTATAATTCGATTCGTGCATTAGGTAAATTTGATTAATTCCGATGTATGTATTGTTACATTTGTGAATGCTTTACGCCAAATATTTACCGCTCTGCAGGGAAATCACTATATTGAGCTCACGTTAAATTGGATTCGCAGTATTCATTCAAAGTATGAATAAACACCCACACGTTTCTACCATCCATTTGAAATATTATATCAAACTAGTGCTACCCTAGATTTTATTAAGTAATTGAGTAATGCACCCTAGTCTTATTAATGCGAAAGGTTGTAAGTACAGATGAACGTTTGTTGTTGTTGTTAATCTTTCACGGAGTATTCGATGAACCAATATCGATAAAATTTGGCACAATTATTCCTTATACACCGGGGTAACATATTGACTAAAGAAATCCTGTTAATTGTACAGGAATAGGATGGTATTGAAAAGCGTCATCTATTATCGACCTACACGACAATAGTCCACGCGAACGAATTCGAGGTTAAAAGCTAGTTTTATAAAAGCGAAAGTTTATGAGTATGGATGTTTGTTAGTCTTTGACGCCAAATCCGATGAAACAATATCGATGAAATTTAACACAATTATTCCTTATACACCGGGGTAATATATAGACTATAGAAATCCTGTTAATTCTACAGGATGACATTGAAAAGCGCCATCAAAAAATGCTAAATTTCAGATGTATTGTTACAGTATAAGCGTTACCTTGATATTTAAACAATGGATTAAGCCCAGTACAAAGCTGTGGACATCAGGTGCCGAATTCAAGTGCCTCTAACCTCGTCTGAGAGCACTTGAAGTTTCGACGACGTCAGAAATTTTTCCCCTTGTATTCATATCTTGATGGAATATTGTTAAGAATATCTTACAATTCAATCATAACTCAACTCGACCTGTTACAAATTTTTTTTAACTCCCATAAACCTTGGTTCATGGGAATTAAAAAAAACCCCGTATTTAAGTTAATGTTTTAGTAAGGTGTATGGGAGAAATTTGTCAGTCCATGTATAACGCCTTTACGGCTAATAGCTTGGAGCATGAAGTTTGGTACTAACTCTTACATCAAATCATGTCAAAATAGCGATATTAGTATTAGTAATTAGTAATATACGGCTAACATCATAAAACAAGTCTTTTGTCTGTCTGTCTATTTGCGATAAACTCAAAACTACTGACATGATTTTAAGTGATTTTCTTATTTTAAGAGTAATTCATAAAGGACGGTTTAGGTGTATAATTTGTTAAGGTTATGTGCAAATTGGATAAAATATAAAGAATATTTTAAATTTGAATACTTGATTGAAATTCACGGAAAAAGTAACGCGAACAATCTAGTATTAAATACACGAAGACCATCGGTGATGAGAAAATATAAAATACCTAATACTAAAATCAGTACAAATATATTTTTACAAGCTTTTATTTAACTTGTATCAGAAGATAGAATCTTGCGAGTTAAATTTGACCCACTTCTCGGTGTCCGATTGAGTTGAAATTTTACATATTGGTCCAGTTCTGGTTCTGGCAAGTTTATGGTAAGCATGAGCTGATGCTGCTGTCAGGATTGACTCCAAACGAGGGCACTCTTCAACGGTTAACAGTAGGGACATGAAATTTTGTTCAAAGCTTTTTTTAACTTTACTTGTTAAATATTTAATGATTTTTCAGTAATGTACAAGTTGAAAAATGGCGTACAACGGTACTAAAGTCCGAAGGCCATTTCCTTAGTGTAATGGACTGGCTCGTTCGATTCTAATTAGAATTTTCATCGCTCAAAAGAAATTCAATCGATAAAATATATAATTTAAAAGCTTTCAGACGTTCATTTTGACAAAATTCAGATCACTATATGAACTGAAGAATAAATAGGTGAAATTATAATGCCTAAGAAATCAGAAATCATAGACCGATAACCATGAAGTTCTGAAAGCCTTTCATTGATTTGTTCCCTCTAGTAAACATCTTCCGACATCTACGTTTAGTGACAGCGACATCTAGTGACCGCTGTCCCAGCGCCATCCAAATTGACGTTACGCTTACGATAGAGTAGGTTAAGAAAATCGATCTAAGCACACTTATAGTATTATCTATTAACGGCGCAAACTACAGACATGAAATTTTTTTATATAACTAACATATTAATTTAATTTGACTTTCTTTTTTTATATAATGTAATTTTTTGTAATTTTATAATGTATTAATTTGATAATAATTTACTGTTTGCACGCCTGCAAGGCAGAATATGAATATATTTTAAGAACTTTGTATTCATATTCCGCAAATAAAGAATAAATAAGTAAATAAATACATTAAAAAAATTATTTTCGGGACATCCTGTATAAGAAATATAATATCATCATATATAATCGTCCTGCCCTTATGCTATATTTTAAGAACTTTGTATTCATATTCCGCAAATAAAGAATAAATAAATACATTAAAAAATTTATTTTCGGGACATCCTGTATAAGAAATATAATATCATCATTTATAATCGTCCTGCCCTTATGCCACTCTAAGCAGTGTTCGTACAACGTGTATTAACCATATTGTTAGATGATTTGGCTAGGTTTATTTATAACCGGCCTGCCTGACGTCAACTTACCTTACTCACCTTTTACGACACCTCTGTAAGAAATGAGGGTGGTCTATTCTACTCAGCCTGATACCACACAGCGGGTCAACTTACCTTAGTCGCCTTTTACGACACCTCGGTAAGAAATAGGAGTGGCCTATTCTACTCAGCCGGATACCACACGGCGGGTCAACTTACCTTAGTCGCCTTTTACGACACCTCGGTAAGATATAAGAGTGGTCTTTTCTATTCAGCTGGATACCACACGGCTGGTCAACTTACCTTAGTCACCTTTTACGACGCCATGGTAAGAAATGACAGTGGTCTATTCTACTCAACCGGATACCACACGGCGGGTCAACTTACCTGAGTCGTATTTTACGACACCTTGGTAAGAAATGAGAGTTGTCTATTCTACTCAGCCGGATACCACACAGCGGATAAGATTTACAATATATCAATATACTCGTATCTAGAACAACTTTATTCGGGACATAAGTAAGTAAAGTAAGTAGCGGCCTGTTACTATCCCACTGCTGAGAATAGGTCTCTTCTCTCCGTTTTTGGAGAGAAGGTTTGGAGCTAAGACCTACCACGCTGCTCCAATGCGGATTGGTAGGTTACACATATCTCCAGAATTCTCTAGAGATATGCAGGTTTCCTCACGATGTTTTACTTCACCGAAAAGCGTGTGATAAATTGCAATTATCAATTAGACACATAAGTTTTGTCAAGTCTGCCAAGGTTTGAACCCGTGACCTCGAAAGAGTCGCACGGTGTTACCGCTGGGCTACCACAGCTTATTCGGGACATGTTGTATTGAAACCGAGGAATGCATAATATACAACAATGGCGGCTGCTTTTAAGTTACTAAAACTAGTTTATATATATGTAGAAGCTATTTACAGTCAATACATGACGTGTATGAATAAGTATGAATAACGTAACAGTGTCAACACAGTAAGACAATTAACAAAGCATTTTTCTATTTCCGTTCCTTTTGAAATCCTTCATATGAACAAAAGGATAAGCATTTATAATTTATATCCCACGGTTATATGCCGTTTTATACCGCCGTGTGCTATCTGGCTGAGTAGAATAGACCACCCTCATTTCTTCTTGAGGTGTCGTAAAAGGCGACTAAGGTAAGTTGATTCGCGGTTTGGTATCTTGCTGAGTAGAATAGACCGAGGTGTCGTACGTAAGAAGCGACTAAGGTAAGTTGACCCACCGTGTGGTATCCGGTTTAATAAAATAGACCACCCTCTTTCTTACCGAGGTGTCGTAAAATACGACTGACGTAAGTTGAGGTTGAGTTGAGGTCACTAAGGCAGCCGACCGTAAAAACGCAGCCAAATCATGTGACAGCATGTTTTTTTCTTTTTTAGATAAGAAAAAACCCCTTATGGGTACCGCCGCCCGACGGGAACAGGCGACGGTTATGTCGGACTCGCACCGACTAAATCGACCTGTGTGCTCCATAAGCGTGTGACAGCATGTTTATAACATGTTGTGCCGATCCCACTTAGAGTGGGGTAAGGGCAGTAGGACGACTTTTAGGAAGCTTATTATCACCGTAAATGAAATCAAAAGCTCGAATATTCGAATTTGCAATAATCACTACTTGATTATGTCGGCTTAATCATCGGTATCAGCCCATAGACCACCATCATCATCATCTTCCTGCCCTTATCCCACTCTAAGTGGGGTCGGCACAACATGTTATAAACATGCTGTCACATGATTTGGCTACGTATTTTACGACCGGCCGCCTGCCTGACGTCAACTTATCTTAGTCGTATTTTACGACGCCTCGGTAAGAAAGAGGGTGGTCTATTCTGCTTAACCGGATACCACACGCTGAGTCGACTTACCTTAGTCGCCTTTTACGACACCTCGGTAAGAAAAGAGGGTGGTACTATTCAATTCAGCCGGATATCACACGGCTGCCCATAGACCACCATGGAGACAGTTATTTAATATGGAGATTACGAATGTACTTTGTAGGTGGGTTAGTGATGTCATTGTTGTATCTATCTGTAAACCATACTGTTCGTTACCGCCCAGGAGTACCGCGTCAGCGTTGTTCAATGTTGTATATTGCGTTATCATATTTCACTTGCACGGCAAATACATGCCATTATCTTTGAGAGACCCGCCGGTTAGGAATTCGTTTGTGTAAGTGTTTTAATCTATATATATAAAAGAAAGTTGGTCATAGTTACACTATTTATAACTCAAGAACGGATGAACAAATTCGGCTGAAAATTAGTGGAGAGGTTGCTTAGAACCAGGAGACGGACATAGGATACTTTTTATCCCGTTCGACCGCATTTATTTTATCCCGTCAAGTCACTATAAAACGTGGTACAACAAAAACGACTATGACATGGAAAAACAAAACATAAATGACAGCTAAACGTAATTTAGTCTTTGGGTAAGTATGGTAAAAATTTGACAATTATCAAAATAGTAGTAGCTATAAACGTTACCACATAGTATAAAACAAAGTCGCTTTCTCTGTCTGTCCTTATATCTCTATGTTTGCTTAAATCTTTAAAACTACGCAACAGATTTTGATGCGGTTTTTTTTTAAATATATAGAGTGATTGAAGAGGAAGGTTTATATGTATAATAAAATTCAATATGGAGTAGAGAAATACTGTGATTATCACTGAGTGACATAGGCTATATGCTTTATACCCGTGCGAAGCTGGGGCGGGACTCCTAGTATTTAATATATATATTTTTAAAATCTAACTAGTAGGCACAGATAACAGTGACCACGGTTTCAGCGCTGAGGGTCGCGGGTTCGCTTCCCGCGATCAACATTTTCTAAGAATAGTTTGTTGGTTCTTCGACTCTGGGTGTATTTATTTTAAATATATGTATGTACCTACAAAGCCGTGATAGTCGAACCAGTGCGACGGTTACGAGGTGAATCGATTTCGCGTTGAGATTATGGCGTTGAATGAGTGCAGTGCTCGTGTATTGTTGTGTTATTGGTGTCGAGTTGTGCAAGAGTTTTTAAAAATTCTGCATGTATCAGGCATGAGAACGGTATAGCTCAGTGGGGGACGAGCGGCCGAAAGAAGTGGATATACCCCAGATAGAACAGTAGATATCATCTACCATTTTTTTTATTGTAATTTTTTTGTTTTAAAAATAAGTATTAATTTAGATGACTGTGTGATTAAAAAAATACGATTATGCAGTTGCAACTTCAGTAGAATTTAAACCTATCTTCAAAGCATTAACGTCTTTGATCGTGCCGATTTGCTTGATTTATATTCTTGGATCGGTGCAGAGGCCTGCATACCAACAAGTACGGGCTGGTACGACTGTTTCTACACGTCATTGGCTAACAATGGATCATAAAAGGTATATCCGCGATACCGTGCCGTGATTCGAGTGCATTCGTTGAAGGAAAAGAGCTGAACTTAATACAAATAGAACGAATTTATTACGCGTTTTCAATGGCTTTGATTGTGATTTTCAAGGATAAGTAATCGATTTTAACCGCTGCGTCGTATCCGGTTGAATAGAATCGACCACTTTCATTTATTATCGAGGTGTCGTACAAGGCGATTAAGGTAAGTCGACCCGCCGTGTGGTATCCGGCTGAGTAGAATAGAGCACTTTCTTTTATTACCAAGGTGTCGTAAAAGACGATTAAGGTAAGTGCCGTGTGGTGTCCGAATGAGTAGATTAGACCACTTTCATTTATTACCGAGGTGACGTAAAAGGCAACTAAGGTAAGTCGGCCCGCCGTGTGGTGTCCGGCTAAGTAGAATCGACCACTTTCATTAATTGCCCAGGTGTCGTAAAAGGCGACTAAGGTAAGTGTCGTGTTGTGTCCGGCTGAGTAGAATAGAGCACTTTTATTTCTTATCGAGGTGTCGTAAAAGGCGACTAAGGTGAGTGCCGTGTGGTATCCGGCTGAGTAGAATAGACCACTTTCATTTCTCATCGAGGTGCCGTAAAAGGCGCCAAAGGTAAGTGCCGCGTGGTATCCGGCTGAATAGAATAGACCACGTTCATTTATTATCGTAAAAGGCGATTAAAATAAGTTGCCGTCAAGCAGGCGGCACGTCGTAAAATACCTAGTCGAATCATATTACATCATGTTTAAAACATGTTGTGCCGATCCCACTTGCATATTTCCTCATATATATGCATATGCGTCCCAGAATGAATAGTGTAACAAATATGCTCCATATTTCATTCAGTGTTACTGACAGTTAGACATTCAGTATTACAGAGAATAGTGGAAAGGTTTAAAATGTCGATATCGTGTAATCCCCACACTGGTCTACAATTCTAATCCTCTTACATATCATTTAGCCGACAAGTTAAATGCATAAGCTTAAGTTAAAATTATTAAGTTTATTGATAGCTTTCGAAAGCACGTGCCTTTATATTACTGACTATACTTCGTAGGGTTAGGTACTTAAATAAACGTAGGTAAACATTTTGTAGGTAAACAACAACAACAAAAACAACATTTTTTTAATATGAATTGACAAACAAACATTTATGGTATTAATATTAATTATAACATTTTTTCTAGAAAACCATGGAAAATATTAAATATAATAAGATTGATATTGTGTTACATCAGATGATCTAATAATAGGTTGGCAACTAAGTAATCGCGGATTAGAGTTATAGACTTTTCTCATACTAATTTTTATGATATCCGTAAATTTTATGTCCTTTTTCTTTTTATATATGCTAGCTAAAATCCTTATCTACGTTTACAAGTTTAATGCGTCGATATTTTCGTAAAGTTATTTAGTTTAATTCTATATTTATATAGAGCGCAAAAACGAACATTTTCGTCTTATAAAAAAAATCTATGTTATTTCATTAAACAAATCCGCAATTACTTAGTTGCCAACCCAATATAATTACAATTGCCAGAAATGCATGTTAAAGTATCCAGTTTAATTGATTTTAATCTGCATTTAATGATTATCCCGTATATACTACATTCGGTAATACGAGAACTGCTAGCAGAGAATTACCATTTGATTTGTTCAACCAAGAATCTGTGTATATCAGCTAATAATATATATATATGTTTAAATTAAGTTAGTTAGAAATTGTCTGTTATTCATATTTATGCCTGTAATAGACTTAGATACGAACCTTAGTTTTTAATGATTGTTGGACAAACTTGTATGTAAGTTGTTGGCGTAATAAATAAATAAATAAATAATAATATGTACTTTCAACAAAATCTAACAAAATTATACTTTTCTAAAAACATAATTCTATTTGAAAAACCTGTAGCATTGATTAGATAGGTAACTTCACTGTCCTCCATTAGAGGGTATTTTGTTAAAATATTTTGAAGTTAATTATACAATGACCCTCATTTATTATAGAACAAAGATTTCAAAGCGAGATTGCCTTATCAATATTGAAACGGTAGGCCGCACCATTGCGGGTAACTAGATTTTGCTTACAGCATCTTTTATGCGACCTCGACTCTTTATGACTCCGTGCAAGGCGCAAATAAATAATTCCTATTTTGTACAGCTTACGAAATGAGGTTGTTTTGTAACATTTCTGTTTCAGTTTGGTGGAAAGTTGCGGTCAGCGTTAAATAGGATTACTCGACGTACTCGACTATTAGGGATTCTACGAGTATTTTGAACTGGATTCAGGATATATGCAGTAAAATACGTGTAGTAAATACAGTATCTTTTATTAGGCCAGCTAAGTTCTGTAATGATAATTTTTGTAATGGAGTTGTAAACACTCTTCCTGGATTAAGATTTTAGACTGTAATGAGTCTGATTTTGTTAGCATTCATGGTACTTCATAAACTCGTCTACTCTTTACTTATAAACATCACCCCTGGATTAATATCTGAGACTGTAATGAGTCCGATTTGTAAACATTCATGGTGCTTTAGAAACTCATCTACTCTTTACTTAGATATAAACATCACTTCCGGATTAATATTTGAGACTGTAATGAGTCCGATTTGTAAACATTCATGGTGCTTTAGAAACTCATCTACTCTTTACTTAGATATAAACATCACTTCCGGATTAATATTTGAGACTGATATGAGTCCGATTTTGTTAGCATTTCTGTAGCTTTAGAAAATCATCTACTCTCTACTTAGATATAAACATGACCATCGGATTAAGATTTTAGACTGTAATGAGTCCCATTTTGTTAGCATTCCTGGTGCTTCAGAAACTCATCTACTCTCTACTTAGTTATAAAGATCACCCCCGGATTAAGATTGTAGACTTTAATGAGTCCGATTTTGTTAGCATTCCTGGTGCTTCAGAAACTCATCTACTCTCTACTTAGTTATAAAGATCACCCCCGGATTAAGATTTTAGACTGTTATGAGTCCAGTTAGCACTATTAACATCACTTCTTTTTTAAAGCTAAAGTAGCCAAGAATCTCATCATATAAAAGGGTCGGAAAAACTACGGACTTTCCGTAGTTTCTTAGTACATGTTAACAATATTTCGATCAGAATACAGAAGGATAATGCTCAACGGTTTTCATTCCAGTGAACACGGTAACAATAAACTGGCTGTATCGTGGATTTAATCAAAACTTTGCCAGTTCTGCCGTATATTGCAGATCGCAAGATCGACAATACGTCTATGAAATTAGTACATCAATATATACGAGCTTAACGGGTCATTGGGCAGAAGAATCTTCAATGGGCATATGCTTTTGGGCATCAACACTAGAGTTGTGCGACCCCACTTAGAGTGAGATAAGGGCAGGATGACGATGAAGATGATCTTCTTCTTCTTGGAGTGCCTCTCCGACTAGCGAAGGTTGGCAGTCAGCTGTGTAAATTCATCTCTATCCCTCGCTAGCCGGAACAGTTCAGCGGCGCTCGCGATCCCCGTCCATTCCCTTACGTTACGAAGCCAGGATTTCTTTCTGCGTCCCAGACCTCTTTTTCCGGAAACCTTTCCCATTAAGATAAGTTGCAGAAGTCCATATCTGTCGTGCCTGAGCACATGCCCTAAATATGCGACTTTTCTCATCTTAACGGTCTGCAAAAGTTCCCGGTTTTGATGGACGCGCCGATGATGATGATGATAGAGAGAATAAAATATAACATCATCATCCTCCTGCCCTTTTCCCACTCTAAGTGGGGTCGACACAGCATGTTATAAACATGCTGTCAAATGATTTGGCTGCGTTTTAACGACCGGCCGCCTGCCAGACGTCAACTTACCTTAGTCGTATTTTACGACACTTTGGTAAAAAGAGGGTGGTCTATTCTACTCAACCGGATACCACACGGCAGGTCATCTTACCTTAGTCGCCTTTTACGACACCTCGGTAAGAAAAGAGGTTGGTCTATTCTACTCAGCCGGATACCACACGGCTGGTCGACTTACCTTAGTCGCCATTTACGACACCTCGGTAAGAAATGAGGGTGGTACTATTCTACTCAGCCAGATATCACACGGCTAAGAGAATAAAATATAACAATGGATACTTAATTAACGAACTCAAGTTTACTACATGTTTGGAGACAAAATTAATGTTGGGGGTCGAATCATTAGTATATAATACTAGCAATCGCCAGCGGCTCCGTCCGCGTGGATAGTTTAAAACCGTAACCGTCTTTCGATAACCATAAAAATGGTTAAGGTGGGTTAACCTTAAAAGTTAAACTTTTAGAGAGGAACAATTTTGTAATACATGAATTTTGAATTACTCCCACCGTTTACTCAGCGCACGCAAGGAAATCTTTAAATTTTGCTGTTTTCGTCCTATTTTTGAATGCTGCTCCTCTCCTATTCATCTTAGCGTGATGTTATATAGCCTATAGCCTTCCTCAATAAATAGACTATTTTTACTTACACTGAAAGAATTCTTCAAATCCGACCAGTAGTTCCTACTAGAGATTAGCGCGTTCAAACAATCGGACAAACTCTTCAGCTTTATATATTAGTATAGATTGCTTGCTAGGGTGATGCGTCGCTTTGCAATTTTGTCATGGAGCCTATCTCCTAACGATTGTTTCGGGGCGAATCGATCGTTGAGATCATCGTAGTGAATGTGTGTAGTGTGCTGTTGATAGTGGTGTCTAGTAATACGAACAGTAGTTAATCCTGCATGTATAAGGTATGAGAACGGTTTAGCTTTGGTTATCATAACCTTTGTTCAAAGGAATTCCGCAAGTACTTTTTAAAATTATTTAACAATGACTGCAATAGAAAATAATATTTACGGTTCAAACCATAAGGGTATGTTTTTAATTGTCAAGTAGGTAAGATCTTGAAAAAATTTAATTAGAGACAAGGGTTGAATTTGCATCAATATGCATAGAGCACTGCGAAGTGCACTTCTGAATCATGACATTTCATTTGTGAAAGTCATTTATAATGAAATATTTTACTATTTTTTTAATGAGAATTTGAAATTTAAATTCAGAATTCTTTAAGTGGGACTACAGTTCGCAATACCAAAAATTTTGTACGAATAAATATAGATGCGATGAGTAAAGTGGATGAATACAGGATTTAACTAAATATTTTAGTTTTTTATGTTAAAATGCATATTCTCTAAATATTTCAACATTAAACTACTATTGATGTCACGTCTAAAAACTCGAAAGTAAAAGTAAGTATTAAAGAAGAGAGAAAAACCGATTAAGTAAAAATAATCGATATTTCTGTAATTATTCAAAAACTTGCCCTTAGTATTAGGTGATAATAAAATAACCTAGTCGATATAAATAATTAATTAGATGAATATTGATTAAAGTAATCCACTCCGGATTAGAGTGTTTTGAATAAAAAAAATTATCTATTGTTTGCAAAATTATATCAAGATTTGTAGTTTGGTTATATTAGTTTCATCCAAAGCGCATGTATTATTTAAAAAAAGAATAATGAGAGGTACAAAAAAAGAGGTTATTTTATATAATTGATTTCTTAAAAATCGTTTTTTGATCTATTGAAAATCGATTATTTAATACCGATTATTTTTTGACATGGTTACAACACTTATTAATCATTAACAATAGATGTAACTCATAACATTTCTACCAAAAATGGAATGGAATGGAATTTTCTATATCTATTGAACTCGATTCTTTGTAACTTAAGGCTGATTACGTCCATTTATCAAATTGACAAGTACCTATAGACCCAAATACTGCCATAAATTACATTTCGATTTCGTTGAAAATACAATGAATATGAAAAGAAATTCTTTGGAATTGATAAATTTTTGTTTTGATCTAAAGGCTTTTATAGAACTAGCTGACTGAAGTTCCTCTCTCCAGAGTATTGTAATTTTCTTCGCAAGCACTCGCTAAGGGCGAGTTTCACAAGTTGCTCTTATCACGAATAGCAATCATTTGAGGTTAGATTCTAATAACACGAAACACGTCTATCTCCTACGAATGCCGCGCGCCAAAAAAGAGCTAATAACTTTTTTTTTTCAAATATGTTTAATGCTGTAAGCCCTTATGGCTTTGACAGCGTCACCGATAAGACGGGCGAGCGCAGAAGCATCGCCGGGAGAAGAGATGGGTTGTACGAGCGAGTGCATTTTTCGTACCCGCCTTACAGGGGGCGTCGCCTTAAGGGTGTCTCCTGCGGGACCGAACCTCGGCTTAAAGCGGCGCGTTTTTGAAAGACGGCATCTAATAAGGCGGATCCGCGTCACGGCGTAGGGCTGCGGCCGCTTGACACAAGCAAGCGGGGACCTCGTCTTCGCCGGCGAAGACGCTGTTTGTGTGAATGTAGTGTGTATATCTTGTTGGATGCTGTTATAGCATCGTCGGGGTCGTTAAGGACGCTCTTAGGACGCCTGTGAATCATATTGGGGTGCCTAAACACCTTATAGTTGGACGCGGCCACTATAAGGGGATTTGGGTGGATGGACGTTTTTTCGAAGGAAGTCGTCGAGAATCGTCTGAAAAAATCGGCTATCGTGGGTAGGTCGAGATCTCTATGGATATTTACGTTGCGCACGAACTACGGACAGCCTGTGGCTGTACGCATGAATCGATTTTGAAAAGAGCTAATAACGTCACAGCTTAGAGATCTGGATTCCTAACAGTATATACATTTTTTTCGTTTGTTTGTTGTCAAGTTCGCAACGTAGACGGGCATTATGAATAAACTACGCGCTAAGATAGGTTAAGGTCAGACAGAAGGCGTTGTCTGTTTACTTTTTTATGAGGGTAAATTCAGAAGGGGTTATGAAATTGTTGCAGATGTTATAGAGATACTAACTCGTAAAATACTACGATTTTATTATCGACGAAGTGAAGTGAAAAGACCACCCATTACATTTATTTATTTAATAAAGTAAATAAATGTAGATATATGTAAATATAATGACACTTACACACAGGGTCGTCAGCCCCCAAAGTAAGTAACTTAATACTTGTGTATGGGTGACAGACAACTAGTGAATATATACATATATAATTTTAAAGAAATACTTAAATACAAATAAGGCAACAAATTGTTATGGCCTTCGGCGGGAATCGAACCCTCGACACGCGGAGCTAAAAGCATGATCACTACCCACTACGCCAACGGGCCAGTCAAATGAATTAGGTACGACTATAATCTTAAAGAATAAATTAGCAATACAATCGTGATAACAACTGTGTATATGAATTAAAATAAAAAACTGACAATTTTATTTAGCTTTTATGTTCCATCGTCAGTGATTTAAGTATTTCCTTATAATCATTATATTGAAGATGATTCATCCAATATTTTTCGCAAGGAAGTGCATTCTAGAAATAGTAATTAGAATAACGTACATAAATTAACTGCGGTATAATGTAATTGGAGAATATTCAGCAATAACTGACAGAGTTGTTATACTAAAGGAGGAAATCCATAGAAAGATTTGTAAGGGAGAGCGTGGGAACAAATAATCTGCGGGAAGACAAACTCATATATCTCTCTTTATCTAATCGCACATAAAAAAGAGAGACAGATAATAAACCTCATTTGCTTTTTCTTAATTTCGATGGACACGTTTTAGATTAGCTCCCTTACTTTTTAAAAACTTAAAAACTTAACAGGAAGATCAAAAAAGTTCTACTAGTAATTGACTTTTCTCCGATGTCTTTAACCTTAACCATTTTTCAACCATTAAGCTATTCTCTCTATTCTTACGCCATATGCATATTCTTCATAATATCTACTAATTACATAATGGCGTGAAGGTTATTATTATAAAAACAGTAATTCGCGTATCCAACATGCAATCTGTGTATTAACGTAAAATAAAAATATACCTTATCTTTTGCATGACGTAACAGTGTTTCACAAAATATATGAGAAATGTAGGTATGTATGTATGTATTCTATGCTTTGACCTTCTATCAGACATCAAATTGATAACCAACCCTTCAAAGAGGCCCAGTCTATCAGTGGACATTTATAATTTGAAGAAGAAGAGAAAACGTATGTTTCCATACATCATTCTCTTGCAGTCTCTCTTTAGGTTCAATCCGCACAACATGTTTTAAACATATTGTCACATGAATTGGCTACGTATATGTATTTTATGACCAGCCGCCTGCCTTCAACTTGCCTTAGTCGCCTTTTACGAAACCTCAGTTAGAAATGAGGTTGGTCTATTCTACTCAGCCGGATACCACACGGCGGGTCAATTTACCTAGTCGCCATACTTATCATCCTTTTGCCCTTATTCCACTCTAAGTGGGGTCGGCACAACATGTTTATTCTACTCAGCCGGATACCACACAGCAGGTCGACTTACCTTACTCGCCTTTTACTACATTTCGGTAAGAAATTAGGGTGGTCTATTCTATTCAGCCGGATAACATACGGCGGTAAGTATACATAAGCATACTAATACTAGAGTACAAAAGAAACCTCACCTCACTATCTCAAAGCGCACCTCGTCAGTAACACCAGAGTCTGTAAGCGAGAATGGACGTGTAGACATACTGTTAGTGCGTGTTTAAGCTGTATTCAAATGACCCAAGTTTATACTCAATCAATACATACATATAACTTTCTAACATATAGGATAAAAAAATTATACGCCTATATTCTATAAATTGTTTTTGTTCTGTTATGATTTATTCAGAGAATTAATCAAAGATATTCCATCCATTCTAATTTGATTCGTGGTTACACAAAGCGCCATAAATCAGAAAGATATAATTTTTATTGTCGCGTATTATTGGATAATTTTTTTTATTATCTGGTATAACTTCTTATTAAAATGTTCCTTGAGTTAATTCTTTGAAGCTGTTTCGATATCAAGCGGAAAGTTAGGTAATTTAAACAACATTCTAGATTGAGGATATTGCAAGCGCTATTAGTACTAAGTCAGCTTTAAGTTTAAGAATAATTATAATCCAGTGCGTTACGTAATCTAAGCTAACTTATTCTCTAATGAAATAAGTTACATGGAAAATACATGCCGAGCTAGTTTAGTCTGGTAAAGTAACGGCCCTTTATTAAATAACTGAAGGGCTCTCTCATTTTTTGTAAGAAAGATTGGAGCTAATACCTACCACGCTGCTCAAAATACACTCAATATGTATAATTTTTAGTCTGTTTACAAAGTTTAATTATATAAAATTGAATAAATATTAGTCCAGGGGAATAACTTTGAAAAGTAACAGATCGACTTACAAACAGATTTCGCAAATAAATATGCATGATACCTATTTAGTTTGGATAATATCTAATATAAACAAAGATTTTTGAAAGGTTATTCAACAGTATTTGCTATTTACTTAGATGCATAATTTTTGTATGTCTATATATATCTTCCTGTCCTTATCCCACTCTAAGTGGGGTCGGGACAACATGTTTTTCTCTTCCATTCTCTCCTATCATTCCTTAACTCTGGCGCCACTCCTTTTATATGCATGTCTTCACACAATCCAACCATCTCTTTTTAGGCCTCCCTCCCTCTAGGCACATATCCATCCACATTCAAATTTAACACACGTTTGATCACATGATTTTCATCCCTCCTCATTACATGTCCATACCATCTCAATCTTGCACTTTGTATGTCTATATTTATATAAATCTATAGTGATAAGTGATTAATGTTACATCCTCACGCCTGTGTTTGATGTTTGAAACAGACATGAGTTTCAGATTTTACGCAGAACGCACCGTTTTCTAAGTCGTTAAACAATTCCGATGAATAATCAATAGCTACTGCTTTTGTACATAGGGTTGTCAAAAATTAAGTCTAAACTACATATACTGTAACGCACAAAATTTTTGAGGCCACACCGCCCGTTAATCAGCACACAACACATTAACTTAACGAACTAGATATCAGCCTCTAATAGTCGCTCGATTATCGGTAAAAGACTGGCTCTATGACAACCTAATGGAAAGCATAAAGGGTACAAGTGAATAAAGGATCAGTGATGCATGTGTGCATCATGCAGAGTGCATTAGTTAATACAGACTAATCGAGAAGGCCCAAAATACGCACAAATGTCACATAGAAGGCAACAAAGCTGTCTATATAATTGCCCTAATCATTTATAGGTTGTATCTGTAAGTTTGCAGTTTTCTGACATAACTTAGTCATAAGTTTCCGACACAAGTCGGCGTAACAGGGTGATAAGTTATGACTAAATCTCATCTGAAATCATGATCCGATTTCACAGTATCCTTGAGTCGTCATCTCCAACGAAAAAAGAGTTTCTGAACTGGCCCTGTAACGCCGCAAAAGCCGGCAGGTCCAAAAAACCATTCCTTACAGTTAAAATCAATTTTCAATCCAAAGTGCTTCTTAGATGAAAATCTACGTCTACTTATAGTACTAATGGTATTTTAAATTAATTATTTGCGTAAATATTACCACAATTGAATGGCCTTTTAAATTATTTCAATTTTCCCTAAGTAGAAACATCCATTTCTGGAGTTTCATTATATAAGATTCCATTGAGATTTGAACTGAGAATTTGCAGGAAGTGAGGCAATTTCCACATTGGACAATTTTTCACCTTTTTGTTGTCCTTTGAATAAAATGGTATTAATATTCTTTCAATGAGAATTCAATTTTTTTTCAATTACCGTGAATGATGGTTTTTCTTTATATTCATGTTAAAATTTTTAAGTATAAATAAACTGCCTTGAAGCCTACTAATAAATACATAAACATTACATTGTGTCTTTATTTGATCTTAAAAAAACAACATTACCGTGGTAACAGCGTAAATTAAAAATCATATATAATATAGAATAAAAAACTAAAACTTAATAAAAACTATGACGCAGCTATCAGCTTTTCAAATTTAATGGATTCCTTACAATAATAAAAAACGAGATCAGTTTTGCCAAAACTATGGACAAAGTAAGAAGGTGAAAGGTTAAGGTGATAAGAATAACCGTTCCTATGCCCAGCAGGATAGTAACAGGCTACACTAAGCATCTGATACTCATATTTTAGCAACATTGTTAGGTTTGTTAAAGGTACTAATAACTCAGATGAGACTCAGTCAGGAAACTATGAAAATTGTATTGGATCGGACTATCTGAATACAAATCCCAGTAACATTTTGCATTGAAAGTTATTAATAGAAACAGTCAAAACTTTCATGTCGTGCGTTCCACCTCTATCAAGACGGTCTTACGCAATCCTTTTTATTAAGTTTCCGCACGGAATCCTATCTGTGATAAGAACATGGGATTTGATGGTATCGAGGGGTTAATAATTTTAATTCTACAGTTCCTCAGAGCTCAGATTGGATGATTGTTGTTGATCTTGAAAATGATGATGCGGAAGCTTTAGTGTAAGTACTAACTAGACCAAACCGGCAAATGTCGTCTTACGGTCGAGACCTTTGATATCAGCCGGAGATGCCCCCTTCTATCATAACCAGTTAGATCTTCATTCAATAAACGCATTTCCTTTAAGCGTATGCTCAAGGAAGTGATAATACTTGGACACGTTTTTACTTTCCCATCATTGCTGGTAATATGAAATTAATCATATGTTTCGATATAAAGTGTGACTATTTGGTAACCTATTTGTATAATGAGCTAATATCTAGATTTGTATCATATTGACTAACTTAAAAAAATTTAATACAACTTTAACTTCTTAAAAAAAAGTACATGGCGAGTTAATTGGGACATTCTTATCTTCTTTAATAATCAATTTCATCTTCAAATGTTTTTCTAAAGTCCAAATTATTAATTTCAGATCAGTAAAATCATTCTCAACTAATTAAGTTTCAAGAAATATTGACCAATTAGTATTTCTGTGTCACCTAGTATTATAAATGTGAAAGTATGAATTGTTGTCTTTTTATTTGATGTCCAAAAAGAAACGCGTAGACGTCAATTTTAATATAGAGATAGCAGGGCTGGAGACAGAGATATTCTTTATATTGATACTTAAATAAGAAGCAAATCGAGAGTAGAAATAAATTATGTATAAATAGGAATTCGCAATAATAACAATATATGCTTGAGACGGAACATTAATTGAGATTTTCTTAATTTAGAATCCTATCCAGGAGCCTTTAATTTTTTGATCATTTAAAAAAAATTGTAAACAATTAAACGATAAATAATAATATGTACTATAAGATAATTGACCCAACACCCTAATCCAAATATGCCAATCCAATTGAAATAATAAGAATAAAAAACAAAATACCGAGTTATATTTGCTAGATACATCATATGGCAACATTTATAATTGTTAATTCCGTAAACCCTGGTAAACGTATACACGACTGATTTCCTCTTATCCGGTTAAACGTTGGATCGTCTATATTTAATGTTATGAAGAAACAACGAGCATTGTGCGATCGCGCCGGTTATACGACGAAGCTATTGTTCCAACAGAGAACGAATGGGTTTTGATACAATTGTTTACTAATTGTGTAAGTCTATTTGTAAAGGAAACGTTACTGAATGTGCAATGGTATTTTGCAACTGAATAATGATGTGAAAAGTCACTACCAGGCTTTTATTTCATCTAATTTTGAATGATAGTATCTGATCTAGCTTAATATGAACTGTGTTTGCCTAAATACCATCTTCCAAACAACATTTGATTTGAATGTGCCTTTACACAAGTTAAAAAAGGCAATTAAAAAGATACTTATTGATAAATCTTATTGTACTCTCTCTGTACACTCTTCTCGGTAAGAGCAATATTCTAAACCAGTTGTAGCTTCAATTATCATATTGATATTTGAAGATTCAAAAGTGTTTGAAAGAGCTTATTTGAATAAAGATTATTTTAATTTTGATTTTAACATTTGCTTTCGGCCTACCTAAGTAAGCTTAAAGCCAACTATGATCTAAATCATAGTTTAGAAAATTCATAATATAAACCGGCTACATATACTGACTGCAGGCAATCCAGAAAATGACCGAACAAGAAACTATCTCACGTTTCGCTGCCTTGCACAGAGATGGCATAAGATCCTTAGTTCTGTACCGAGGATGTTAAAACCTTAGAACTTCTAGAAGAAACATAGGTTCAAGGATCCAGTACGCAAGAAGAATACACTCAAAACTCTCTTTGTAAATATTATCGTGTATGGATGCGCAAAAGATAAGTTAAGATATCTCAAACAAATTATAATGATGGTGATGGAAAATGTTAATATTTTGCCATCTTCCATGCTTCGATTGCGGGGCGAAACGATTGTTGATTTTGTGATAGTGAACGTAAATGTGCTTGTCTCTTGTGGTGGCGATGGTAGAGGTTTGTGCGTTGTTATTACGAATCCTGTATGTATCAGGTAGGAAAACTGATACTCTACTTTACATTTAGCATTTACATAATATATATTTTATATTTACTAATCGCGGATTATTGTAAAATAATTTCATTATGAATCTCCAAAAAGTAACGCCTAATTCTATAAATTATTCAAAGTCAAGCATTTAAACTAAAAATTGATAGTAAATATTGCGTAGAAAAGCGATAATAATTAACATTTAATGTATACAAGTTGCTCATTGAATGGCGGACACGTATCGATTGGCCTCATCTGCATCTAATCAGAGATATCGTTAACCGAGCGGAAGCTGTCACCTCGCCGGCGAACTAGTGCTCTGAGATTACATCAATTATATCTATATTTTAAATAGACATCTGAGTGGGTTGTAGAATTATTTCTAATTTTAATTAATAAATAACGATGTCGGAGTCGACACATGAATCGAGGTTTGTGGGTCTTTTAATTATTTAAAATACAAGTTGTATACGCCACTTCGTTCGCGTTAATTTGAGTGTTTGAATATTCTCAATTATGAATTATGTGTTTATCTCATTTTCAAAACAAAAACGTGTTTTATATGTTAAGTAGTCAGGAATTGGGGAAAAATAGTTAAATTGATGCGAAATCGCGTAAAACTAGTATAATAAGATTTGATTTTGATTATGATTTTATTAGTGTTAAGAGACTCGTAATGTAACGTATGGCCTGTTTGCTGTGCCTGAAGGATTTAAGGTAAGACCTACCATGTTGCTCCAATGCGGAGTGGTAAGTTACAGATTATTATTGTCCCTAGAATTCTCTAGAGATATGTAGGTTACCTCACGATGTTTTCCTTCACCGAAAAGTATGTGATAAATTTCACCTATCAATTAGATAAATTTCTATCAAATGATCAATATTAATAAAAAAAATGTGTGTGTGTGTGTGTATGTGTGTGTGTGTGAGGTGAAAGAATTGGTATTACATACTTATATCATAAATTCGCACGGTGTCATCGCTAGGCTATCCCAGATTCTTATTATTACTATATATTTTTAATAAGTGGGATTTAAATTCATATAATTATTATTAATATCAAATTTAATATAATTTAATATACTTGGTTTGGATGAAAGGTTAAAAATTAACGTAATTGTTTTACGTTTATTATAATTTCGGGTTATTGGTCTGATTTCATTTCGGTATATCGGTCGAGTGGTACTGGAATTCGCGCTTCGTGCGTAAGTATGTAAATCTTTAATATTGCCTGGTAAAAATCATTCCGAGGCGAATCAATTTATTAATTATTTAATTTCATAACCGTATTACAAGATATAAGCAGAAATTTGATGTCTTACTATTTCTCACAAAAAAACTAAAGCTTAAGTAATTCTATTCCGGAAAATCGCATATCGTGCTGGGTGATTTTTTCAATTATCTGGCTGAGTAGAATAGACCACCCTCATTTCTTATTGAGGTGTCCTAAAAGGCAAATAAGGTAAGTTGACGCCAACGCCATCTGGTATCCGGCTGAATAGAATTGTGCCACCCTCATTTCTTACCGAGGTGTCGTAAGAGGCGACTAAGGTAAGTCGACCCGCCGTGTGGTATCCGGCTGAGTATAATAGATCACCCTCATTTCTTACCGAGGTGTCGTAAAAAGCGACTAAGGTAAGTTGACCCACCGTGTGGTATCAGGTTGAGTAAAATAGACCACCCTCTTTCTTACCGAGGAGTCGTAAAATACGGCTAAGGTAAGTTGACGTCAGGCAAGCGGCCGGTCGTAAAATGCGTAGCCAAATCATGTGACAACATGTTTATAACATGTTGTGCCGACCCCACTTAGGGTGGGATAAGGGCAAAAAAATGATGATGATGAAGGTAAGTTGACGCCAGGCAGGCGGCCAATCGTGAAATACATAGCCAAATCATGTTACACTATGTTTTTATAACATATTGTGGCGATCTCATTTACAGCGGGATAAAGGTATGAAAATGATGATTTTCTTGGGGAATATTTTCGTTCTACAATGCATTGAATAAAATTACCTGATATCTATTATTTTGCATTTGCATATTTGATTTACGAATCTTCCTGTAGATTAACAAATATAACGCAGCGTCAGACGATTCTACATAAATACCTACATATGTAGCCACATAACACAGTTCTTTAATTTCTTTAATTTAGAAATTTCTAGAATTTATTTTCGTCATATCGAATTTCAGTACAAATTTTTATTTTCTTCATATCGAATTTCGTCGTAGGTACAAAGTGCTTAAAAACTGTCGTGTACACACTCCTTAAGTTTTGTTCATATATTCAGTATCAAATACATAAAATGGGCGAACATGCTTTTATACTTTCATTAGATATATTCTCATTTTATATACTCATGATACTAAAAGCATGTTTCGTTAAATATCCGTCAAAAAGATTTTTCATTTAATATTTTATCTTTAAAAAGGCAAATCATATTATACTCATATGAGCTATTTAATCAAAAAGTAAAGTTTTTATTTATTTTTTTATTAATATACATGCTTATATATGCTTTGGAGACATAATGTATTTACTAATTTTAAACTATGTAGAATGAAAAAACGAAAAAAAATTAAATAAGTTCCTGAACAATTAAAAATTAATTAAAAAGCTTTATCTATTTCGCAGACGTTTTCACTAACAACTTTAAATTATGTATAATAATATAGAATTACATGTAATTTATTACAATATTTTCAATGCGTAATCAGTGTTTTGTTTTTATCATTTTTTAATGTACGAAGCGGATGATTAGAGCAGTTTTAAACATTTATCATTTTATTCGCGGAAGTTCTTTATCCATTATTCTGTAGTAATCTTGTTCGGCCTTGGATTTGCGAAGGCACTTTGTAAAATAATTAAATTTATGAATTGCGAAAAACCGTAAATAGTTCTCGGAGTGTAGTTTAAAAATTCAGTTAAATTTTGGGAGCGGCTGTAAGGCATGAATGATACATTATTCATGGGAATATTTGATGAATATTAATTACAATTGGGTTTAGCTTTATTGTTAACGTGGTTTTTTTGACGTCACGCAATGTTTAATTTATGAAATCATTTTTGTCTTGCAGATTGCTTTGTAATATTAAATTTCGATTGCATTTATACAAATTCTTTCTTCCTTTACATTGTTTTACATTCTTTGAAATACAATGCATGTTTTTTAAGAGTAGTTAGCGATTTTAATTAAGAAATTCGAGTACCTTTTGACTGCTGAACCAAGTTTCTCCGGTTGTAAATATTATATATCGTGCCAATCATTTATTTAGGAGTACCCATGTGTATACAAAATATAATTACGTAATACAAAATAATATTTATATAAACATAGTATGTAATGAGATTTTAGAAGCAAGAAGGAATCAGTATTTAAAACTAGCATATACTTATAATTTAATAATAGAATTTAAGAAAATCAGAATAAATAAGGATTGTTTTCAGCGCTGTCTTAACTATATAATTATAAAATATTCATAGATATATGTAAATTCTTCACTATATACTATAGCAGAGTGTGGTTTTTTAATTTTGAATTCCGAACGTTTCTGTATGACATTTTAAGGTTCTACTTTTTAATTTTGAATTCCGAACATTTCTATACGAAATTTTAAAGGTTCTAATTATTAATTTTTAATTTCGAATGTTTCTATATTAAATTATTAAGGTTTTTTGAATTAAGAATGTTTCTATTTGACATTTTAAAGGTTCAATTATTTTTTATTTTGTATTCCGAACGTTTCCTTATGAAGCTTTTAATGTTCTCCTTTTTAATTTTGAATTTCGAACGTTCCTATATGAAATTTTAAAGTTTTTACTTTTAAATTATGAATTCCGAACGTTTCTTAATGAAATTTTACGACTGCCTCAATTGCATCGAGCGATTCAAACGTTTATTGCTCGTGTTGATGCTTTAAATTGCAAAATTTTATGCAATGTACAATTAATCCACTTCATTCATTCGTTGATTTAAAGCGTAACCTCCTTTTTATATTTAACTAACTGTCCGGGCATGCGATGCTGTGGCTCAGACTGACTTTGAATTCCCCACGAAGCAGAACTCAACAGTTGAAAAAAATGATCCTATCGCGACTAAAATTCTAAAGATCATCTAAAATCTGAAATTTTCAGACAATCTAAAGATTGTAAGATGAAGTCAAATTTCCTATGCTTATACGAGTACATCGGACATGTGATTTTATTCTTCGGATAGGGTAATATCTTTAATATTTAAATGAGTTAATCTTGTATATATATATTTTCGGAATCTCGGAAACGGCTCCAACGATTTAACTGAAATTAAGCATGTAGGGGGCTGATAAGTTTTATTTAAAAAAAAATGTCATTTTATCCCTGATTTCGGGCTCTAAATTTTTTTGAAAATTATCGAGCAAGGCTCGGTCACCCAGGTACTTAAGATAAAAAGAGAAAACGACCATCATACTTTTCTTAGTTAATAAATATTGCACTTACTCAAAACAAACTATACATAGTTTAACAAGTAGAGTGGCGAAAAGTGGTGTGGGCGGCACTTACCTGAAACTACTGCACGGATGTATGACCCAATGGCCCGCCGCCTTCTGCCTGATCCTCTCTTTCATGAGCGCCTTCTTGGAGCCGAAGAGCTTCATGGCTAGTTTGTTGTCGGTGGGCTGGAAGAGGGCCTGCAGCTGGTTCCGCAGGAAGCCCTGCTTGGCGTCGGGGGCGGGGGGCGCGGGCTCCACGGGCGTGCCGTACAGGGAGACATCGTCCAAACCACCGAAGTGGACCTTGCCGGTGCCGCTGCCCTGCTTCAGCGACATATCGGCGTCGCCTGGAACATACATAACAATAAACATTAATCAGATTTAGATTAGCGTTGGTAGACCCCCAACGAGGTGGACTGACGACCTCAAAAAGGTCGCGGGGAGCCGCTGGATCCAAGCGCCACAAAATCGTGGATTGGCGATCCCTTAAGGAGACCTTTGTTCAGCAGTGGACGTCCACCGGTCGAGAAAGAAGAAGAAGAAGAGAAGATTTAGATAAGTTTTAGATTTAAGTAACAAAGGGCGTCATTAAAAACCAGCGTCAAGGTACTCCTAACTTAAGCTGAATGGTGGTCCAATACGTAACGTCACATTTCCGTATATTTGTCTTATTTTTACTGTTATCTACTTTACTGTGACGTTATTCATAAAGGTACGCCGTGTGGTATCCGGCTAAATAGAATAGTATCACCCTCATTTCTTACCGAGGTGTCGTAAAAGGCGACTAAGGTAAGTTGACCCACCGTATGGTATCCGGCTAAGTGGAATAGACCAACCTCATTTCTTACCGAGGTGTCGTAAAATACGACTAGGGTAAGTTGAAGTCAGGCAGGCGACCGGTCGTAAAAACGCAGCCAAATCATGTGACAGCATGTTTGTAACATGTTGTGCCGTCCCCACTTAGAGTGGGATAAGGGCAGGAGGACAGACATTTAAGTAACAATGGTCGTCATTGAAAACCAGCGTTGAGGTACTCCTCAACTTAAGCTGAATGGTGGTTCAATTCGTAACGTCACATTTCTGTATATTTATTTTATTTTTACTGTTATCTACTTTACTGTGACATTATTAATAAAAGGTTTTTGATTTTTTGATTTCAATTAAGTCATAAATAAATAAGCTGTGATAGCCGAGCGGTGAGACCGTTCGAAGGGGTCACGTGTTCAAACCCGGGGCAGGTAATAATGAGCCATAAATTTCAGTTACGATTCCATCCTTCTAAAACGGAGAACCAAGAGGGGTTGGAACTTAAACAAAAAATTGGGACTTGTTTTTGTGACCCTGAACCGGAAAACGCAGATCTCTGTAAGGTGGAATGACGGCCTAAAAAGGTTGAGGGGAGCCCTGAATCCAAGCGGCATAGGGTCGTATTTTTATCACGGGAAGAGACCTATATCTAGCAGGGGGCGTCTATTTGCTGAGAACAGAGAGAACGACACATTTACAAAAGCTTACTTATAAAATACCAGCACACACTTACCATTAAGATATTAAAATGCATGTCCAATTAAAACAATATATTTAAATCATATTTGTATATTAAAATTACAAAAGATCTAAATGTTAAACTAGACTCACGATCTTTTCTTTCAGGAATGAAAAAAAATTAATACTATTTTTAAATTTTTTTTAAATATTAGTCGGAGAACAAAATAATCGAAGCTATACATAAACACATGAAAGTTAGCGCTTGTTAGTAATAGACTGCATGACTTACGAGACAAATGAAAGTGCGCGGATGTCCGACATTTGTCATCGTTGAGAATTTCACAACTGATTTCAACAGACGTTTTTTTCCATACAGGATTCAAGTTGACTAGGATGAAATTAAATTGTGATAGCCCAGCAGTGAGATCGTGTGACTCTATCTAGAGGATTGCAGGATGAAACGCAAGCATCAATTATTAATGCCCGTTGGCGCAATACATTACTTGAAATTGCGCATATTGTGAGGAAGTTTATTTTTTGCATCTAACTGCTGGTCATTTGTGTATGTGAGTTCCCGGTGAAACATTTAAGAATATCAAATGTTCTTTTAGCTATTTTGTTAAATATTTAAAAATGGAATAAATTAGTTTAAGTTAAGTAATAAGTATTAGCTATACTAATATATGAAGCTGAAGAGTTTGTTTGTTTGATTGTTTGAACGCGCTAATCTCAGAAACTCTTGGACCGATTTGAAATTCTTTCAGTGTAAGATAGTCCATTTATTGAGGGAGGATATAGGCTGTATAACATCACGCTGAGACGAATAGGAGAGGAGCAACAAAAAAAAAATATTACGAAAAAGACAAAATTTAAAGCTTGCGTGCGCTAAGTAAACGCTGAAAGATATTCAATAATCATTTATTACAAAATTGTTTCCCTTTAAAAGTTTTAAATAAAAGTCCGCGACAGCATATGTCTAGCTTTTAAGGTTAACCCACTTTAACCATTTATATGGATATCAAAATACTATATAACGGTTTTAATCTTTAAATGCGTGCGGGGTCGCTGTCAATTGCTTGTTATATATAAAATGAACTAACATATTATAATTAACAAAACATCCAAATAGATTTAAAATAAGTTAGTTAAAAGTTACGGCCTGTTACTATCCCACTGCTGGGCATAGGCCTCTTCTCTCCGTTATTGGAGAGAAGGTTTGGAGCTAAGACCTACCACGCTGCTCCAATGCGGATTGGTAGGTTACACATATCCCCAGAATTCTCTAAAGATATGCAGGTTTCCTCACGATGTTTTCCTTCACCGAAAAGCGTGTGATAAATTGCAATTATCAATTAGACACATAAGTTTTACTAGCAAAACTAATTGGTGCCTGCCCGGGGTTTGAACCCTTGACTTCCTCGAAAGAGGCGCACGGTGTTACCGCTGGGCTACCACAATAGATTTAAAATTCATCGAATAATCATGCTTTTTTCAATCACTACACATACCTGTGACGTCATCTGATGGCAGCCAAAAACTGCATTTTCAAAGTATTAAATATCGAAAACTTATCTAAGACTTTCTTAGTGACAACTGGGACTTGGTAATATTACGAACATATATTTAGGAGTTTCTCTACGAAGGTATGTCTTAAGTTCTTTAAGGAATTAACACTTACATATGGCACGACTATTCTCACAGGCAGTATTTTATATAGTCAAGTTGGGAGGTTAAACCACATGACAGTTACGCTCATGTATAATTGAATTACTTTGTACAATAAATAAAAAATACCTTTAAGAGCAACCGTAGAAGATTTTATTATATGTCTATGTTAGGAGTATTATGTATTTGTGGTCATGGAAATATAATTAACTCTCCATGTTAATACGTGTAGCCAATATTTTGTCATACAATCAATAGTTATTACTCTACTAGCAATCGCCAGCGGCTCGGCCCGCATGGAAAAATTAAAACCGTAATATAGTCTTTGGGTATATTTTTTTTTTCGAATTGACTATATACTGTTAGCCCGGCTTTACAGCGTCACCGGGCGGGGGTCTTTTGGTAACCATAAAATTGGTTAAAGTGGGTCAACCTTAAAAGCTAGACATATGCTGTCGCGGACTTTTATCTAGAACTTTTAGAGGAGAACAATTTTGTACTTTTTTGTAAACTATTACTGTTTAGTCAACGCAAGCAAAGAGAGCTTTAAAATTTGCTGCGTTTTCATACTATTTTTTATTGCTGCTCCTCTCCTATTCATCTTAACTTATTTCTATTCTTATCTTCCTCAATAAATTGTTGTCGCCACTGACTTCCGCTTTGTATTTTATAGCAACAAAGTCATGAAACAAGAGTATCGCGCCCTTTTTGATTAAAATGGTGGCAATACTGTGCCGTTGTTGTTACCGGTTTAGTCTTTCTATTGATAAAACGTTTCAGTGACAGTCAGTCTTTGTTCGTCATTCAAGAGAAGTGCATCTCGGAACGGGAATTGTGGTATTCCTATTATATCTTCTTATTGTATATAGTGTGCGCTAACAAAATGGACTATCTTACACTGAAATAATTTGTCCAATCGGTCTAGTTCCTGAGATTAGCGCGTTCAAACAAACAATCAATCAAACAAACAAACTCTTCAGCTTTATATATTAGTATAGATATTATCTTACTTCGTTAATTTCAAGAACACTTATGTTTCTTCGGTACACTAATTAGTTCATTATATACAAAAATATGATAAGGTTTGTGTTGCCTATAAGAAAACTGTTACAAACAGTTCTGGCTTATTAGCATGGTTAATGGCGTCAGAAATCATGTTTCCAAGTTCTATTACCAACCGGATTACGTGTAAGTATTTTTTATATTTACTCAAGCCCTAGGCGGTATATTTATCACATTAACACTAGTATATTGTTATAGTTAAACAAAAAAAGTTTAGAACAGTTGAGAGATTTAATAATAATTTTATCGTATCAACATCTTTAATCATGCCAAATACTGCTTTCTATTTTCGAATATCTTTTGGAAAGCCATCACCGTTTTAACAACCTAAATATTTTATGGTCATTTTTGATATTCAAAAATGACCATAAAACATTTAGGTTATTCGTAATTTAATTTTTTTTAATCTTTAGGACCGTTTGCGAGTTTCCATAACTTAGATAAAAAAAACGACACGAAATGTTGATGTCTCGTCCTGAACACGATCTATGTAACACTGGAGGATTAATGGCAAATAAAATAATAGGTGAATTCAACATCATCCTCCTGCCCCTATCCCACTACGTGGGGTCGCCACAACAAGTTTTAAACATGTTGTTACATGTTTTGATTAGTATTTTACGACCGGCCGCTTGCCTGAAGTCAACTTTCCTTAGTCGCTTTTTACGACACCTCGGTAAGAAATATGGGTGGTCTATTCCACTCAGCTGGATACCACACTGTAAAACATAAAAATTCATGTATAAATCGTTTAAGTCTTGTATACATTTACATTATTAAATAGTTTATTTCTATTTTATTTATATGTAGTTTATTGCGGCACTGCTATACAATCTTTATTACGGATCAAACGTTCCTAAGCTTTACGAAAGCAATAACGAAATTGAATCCGTTGTTACTTTAACAATACACAGGTCAGTACAGCTTAAACCGAAATCAATAGAGATGTAGGCATTCAAAATACAATAGCGAGTGCCCGAGGCGCGGCAATCAAGGCAAATGGTTATTGTTCTATCCAATGTATGCACTTGCACGGTGGTGCTTAATATAAACGTTTCCTGTTTGTAGTGTTGAATGTGACCAGTTCAGTAGATTTTGTAATGTTGTAACTGTTCCGGCACTTGTAAGATATGTATTTCTATCGATGACACGTTGTACCGTGCGCGTTTCTCTGTTTAGCTCGCAAATTATGTTGAAGTCAAAAATGGAAGCTTTGAATCCTCCAACCATTACTCATCTCTTTAAACGTTTTTCGAAGTCATACTTCGAGAAATGTTGGGTACACCCGGACCTTCTCATTTCAGTTGCTTCCCCCTAAAATATAGGCGGCCAAAAAGCGTCCTATATGACCATGATCAAATATTAATCGCAAACACAGGAACACGTAATACACACTCACAGCGTCTTCGCCGACGAAGACGAGGTCCCAGATTTCTTAGGACCATAGTAAGGTCCATACTTAGGAACGTTCAAATGTAAAAGACCTATGAATGACTAGGTAAGTAGCCAAAGGTCATCATTCTCCTGCCCTTATCCCACTTTAGGATCCCACTTTAAGTGGGGTCGGCACAATATAGGTATTTCACGCCCGGCCGCCTGAATGATGTCAACTTACCTTAGTCGCCTCGGTAAGAAAGAGAGTGGTCTATTCTACTCAGCCAGATACCACACGCTTACAAGCTGTTTTTAAAACTGTAAATTCAACATTATTATTTTGTTTAAATTTATTAATTGTTAATTTGATAAAGTTTTGTATGTATGTTATTCATTGCTATGTAATTCGCAGAACTTATGAGCTATCAGTATAATACTTTCAAATTGAAAATCCAACTTCAACTCAGATGATGGTATAACATTAGTATCATTGAAACATGCGTCATTATACATCGCATGTATAGACATCATGAGCATGGCCATTACAGCTGATAAAACAGCCGATTAAACAATGAGCCAATGGCACTTCATTGATTCAAGTGGCGTCAACACTGTAACTCGAGATCTCCAATCAACCGAAGTATATCGTAGTTAATAACTAAACCGTCTTAACTTCTTTTCTATTGATCATGGATTGGCTTTTAACTACTGTGTCACGTTAAGTAATGGACGTGTAAATGAAATCGTATAAACCTGTATTATCCTTTTAAAGAAATGTTATATTGGTCAGTGTGCCAATTTGTACGACGCTGCAACAGCAACGTCCATACAACTTGACGTAAAGCTAACGCGATCGAGTAGGTTAAAAAAAACTCGCACTAAACACACTGATTAAAGGCAATTAAATCTTTTTCAGTTCAACCAACTTGCAATCAAACTGATATGCTTTCGCAATTAGAATTTCTTGCTTGTCGGCAGGTGAGATAGAGATAGGGAGCAAAAGAACAATGATTTATGATTGATGAGAATGATAAAATGCTTGGATTCGAAAATTCAGCTTCAAACAAGACTGCGGTTAAATAATGTAAATTTAAAATATTTCAAAGTTTAACCTCAGAGTTTCTTGCTAGTTCTTCTCGGGAAGAGCAACATTTCAAACCAGCTGTAGCTTCATTAAATATAACTGATTCTTGAAGATTTAAAACTGCTGGTAAAAAGTTTACTTGAAGATTTAAGAAGTACTTTCTTGAAGAAGTAAGAATATTACTTTGATTTGAATGAAGAAAGAAGGAAAAGAGTGAAAGAGAGGTCAGTTCTTGAAAACCTAAGATACAAAGTTATTCTTTACAGGTGACGAGATATTCTAATTCTAGTATGCAGAGAGAATTCATAAGTCTCTCCTAATCTCTGAAAAATCGCGCTGCCAAGAAGATCCTGGAATTCTCGAAGAATGATAAAGGATGTGAATGACGGTTCATAGGTAGCGAACTGTAAGCAGTGGCGATCACAATAGATCAGCAATGGTCAAAGTGAAACTAGGCATTGGGTCCGCTTCTCCCGAAAGAATAAGAAGATAAAGACAGCATTTTCAAAAAAATACTGCTCTCTGAATTGAAAATACTGGAACAGTAACGTTTAGATTGAGAACAATTCCCTCCTGACGCGAGTCTAAGTTCGAAGTCGAAATCAAACGACTTGATGAAAAGAAAATAGTTATGTACATTACAGACAAGGTTTATTTAAAATTCTTATAAATAACAGTTTGGAGATAAACGGTCAAGGCGGCCGAACATAATTATGTTCCAGTAGTAAAGTTAAAAATAACACACCTTATTATTGCGAATCCAAATATAATTTGCTGAAAGGAGGAACCAGCACAGTAGCCGTGGTAAATTCATGATGCTTTTAATTGTATAAGAGTCGGCAGTTAACGTAAAAGTGAAGAAACATGTGCTCCAAAAGTGGGCCATGGCCCTGATTTCCATTAAAAAGAAGCTTTTTACCTTTAACCAAAAATACTTTATAGATATACAGGTTTCATACTTCCTTTACTATAAAGCGCACGATGAATTGCAAATATCAATCAAATTAATTTGCTCTTATTTCTCGTCTTTTTAAGAATACATACCAAAATCCTAGATTATATTTATTACTACTAGTGTGGTATCCGGTTTAGTAGAATAGACCACCCTCTTTCTTACCGAGGTGTACGTAAAATACGACAGAGGTAAGTTGATGTCAGGCAGGCGGCTGTAAAAACCTTCGTAAAAACGCAGCCAAATCATGTGACAGTATGTTTATAACATGTGCCGACCCCACTTAGAGTGGGATAAGGGCAGGAAGATGATGATATTTATTACTACTAGTGATACCTGCGACTTTATTTGCGTCGACATAGTGCTAAAAATAATCTACATCATGTAATATATTGTTTTTTTTTTTGAAGAAAGACTAATTTTTATTATCTAATACGCTAAACTTCTATTGTACCAAATTTCATCTATATTGCTGCAAGGGAATGGCTTTAAAAACGCTCGAAATTTGAATTCTATTGTGATTTTTTAAAAGACACGATGTAAATTTTTTATTTAGTTTACTTTATTACTTTTTATTTATATAAGAAATAGTAGTAGTTTACCTTTGTATAGTTTCGTTCATTGTACAATAAAGAATATTTGCTGTTTTTAATTTTTTGCCAACGCAAAATTTCTTTTATTTACCTTTTGATACATGCCCTTAAAGTGTTTGTAATTGAAGATTGGAATGTTTGCAAATTTATTTAATCTCAACCTTTCCTGCTTCGTTAAAAATTAATTATCTGTTTGACGTTCGCTACCTACAATGTCGTCTCTTCAGTTGTTGAAATTTATACAAAGTATCAGCTGTTCCAATCGAGATATTAATTCCGGGTGAATGGCGGTACTTTAATTAAAATCCGGGATTTACAAGGAAAGGACAATCCAAATATAAACTATATAGATGTATCGTTGTATTGTTTTTGGTTTAAATGTTTTAATATATTTTACTACGAACTTTGACATTCTGTATCCATTCTAAATAAAATAGATATCACATTTTTAATATAAGCCTAGAAATTAAAAACTTGTGGTTCTTTAAGGCGGGTATTGTGATCATATGGTGGGACATCATCATCCCACCTTATCCCACTCTAAGTGGGGTCGGCACAACATGTTATACATGTTGTATCATGATTTGGCTACGTATTTTACGACCGGCCGCCTGCCTGAGGTCAACTTACTTTAGTCATATTTTACTATATCTCGGTAAGAAATGAGGGTGGTATTCTGCTCAGCCAGATACCACACGGTGGGACCGACCATACAACATTAATTTTAATTTTATCGACCTACATACCTCCGCATCCTACATAAAAAAACAGTGAATTCATTATTAATTTGTTAATTCAGTATTTGAGCCGCAGGAATTGTTGTACATAAAAAAAAATACGTACAAACGTTTTATAGATCAATGACCCTACCCTGGCGTAAACGCCATTTAACCTTGACCTAAAAACTAAATAGTACAAAGTGCGAGTGAGTCAAAACAATGATGTTATTGTTTTCTCTTGTTTTTTGAACAAGCGTATCGCACCAGGTTAGTTAACCATTACCAACAATACCAGATCCCAATTCAATAATATTTATTTGGTCCGAAAATACATTTTTTTTAAACGTAATTATAGATTGAGTTATACGTGGATGTAATCAGTAGATTAATTAATGACGTATCGTTAGTACCACTTCGTATATGCATATATGTTATTTATATTGCAATCAAACTGCTTATGAAATTTACTGCTAAAATTGATTTGATCTTAGTGGTAATGTCGCCCTAATGTATTCTAACAATAATATTACCAACCACCGCCGTGTGGTATCCGGCTAAGCAGAATCGACCACCTTCATTTCTTACCAAGGTGTCGTAAAAGGCGACTAAGGTAAGTTGACCCACCGTGTGGTATCCAGTACGACTAAGGTATGTTGACTTTAGCAGGCGGCCGGTCGTAAAATACGTAGCTAAATCATGTGACAACATGTTTGTAACATTTTGTGTAGACCCCGCTTAGAGTGGGGAAAGGGAAGATGATGATATAAAGTAATGCGTATGTCGATAATATTAGTCTTTGTTACTACGTCACTATCATGAAAATCATATAGAACAATTTGTATTGTTCAGTCAGCCCAGAGGGTTATGGAGGTCAGTGATTATGCATTCTTGTGTAGCCTTGAAATCGACAGTAGGTATTATATTTTATTCAGTGACATCACGAGACCGGCCACGTGAGATGTAATATATAAAAAACGTTAATTAAACTCATATAATTCACAACAATCCAACGTTATTTCAAATATCTATAGAATATATTTTGTTACGCCGTGTGGTACCCGGCTGAATAGAATAGTACCACCCTCATTTCTTATCGAGGTGTCGTAAAAGGCGACTAAGGTAAGTCGACCCGCCGTGTGGTTTCCGGCTGAGTAGAATAGACCAACCTCATTTCTTACCGAAGTGTCGTAAAAGGCGATAGACTACCCTCTTTGTTAACGAGGTGTCGTAAAATACGACGGAGGTAAGTTGACGTCAGATAGGCGGCCGGTCATAAAAACTCAGTCAAATGATGTGACAGCATGTTTATAACATGTTGTGCCGACCCCACTTAGAGTGGGATAAGGGCAGAAAGATTATGAGTGACATCACGAGACCGGCCACGTGAGATGTATTAAATAAAAAACGTTAATTAAACTCATATAATTCACAACAATTCCACGTTATTTAATATATTTATAGAATATATTTTGTTGGAATAGCATCGACAATTTCCGTATTTACTGACTCAAATACAACAACAATAGAATTAGTCATGTTAAATGATCGATAATAAGCGTCCTCAGTTTCCTTTTACAAATAAAAGACCAAACGGTTAGTAGGGAATTAAAATTCCGATGTTATCGCTTTGCACACTTTTCTATGATTTCTTGGTTGATTTCCATTGACCGAATCGATCCGAAGTTTAAGCGTGGCAATATGCATTTAAAATTGCAAGGTTTCGTATTTTCGTTCTAAATTCAAATCGATAAACAAATATTCTAACAATAATATTATCAAACCTTCGCAGTGTTTTATCCGGCTAAGTAGAATAGACCAACCTCATTTCTTACCGAAATGTCGAAAAAGGCGACTAAGGTAAGTTGACCCGCCATGTTGTATCCGGCTAAGTAGAAAAGACCACCTTCATTTCTTACCGAGATGTCGTAAAAGTCGACTAAGGTAAGTTGACATCAGACTAGTCTAGCTAGTCGGCTAGTCGTAAAATACGTAGCCAAATCATGTGACAGCATGTTGTGCCAACCCCACTTAGAGTGGGATAAGGGCAGAAGGATGAAAATTATAGGTTACTTAGTCAACTATACATCGGTAAATAAGAAACATGCATTATGTTTTTCCTCTTTAGTAAAGTAAGTGCAGGACTACTTTAATGAGATAACTTTATATTTCATAATCTTATTGAATAATCCAAGAGAAGATTTATTTATGACTCGTTAGCTAAAACAAAAATGGGCAAAGTAAGGAAACGAAGGACTAAAGAAAAAATACATATTTCTTGAGATGAGTCACTTATAGGTTTAAATTATTTCGCTTCATTGTTAATTCTCAGTGGAATGAACCTGGCACGCATTAAGAGATAATTTGGAATTAATTACCTTATATTTTTAGTGTGCGTCAGATTAGCGGTTAATTGGAATTACCCTTGTCAATGGTGACGTAATATAATTTACAGATTTGTTAATCGAGTTTTTATTTATTTTCTTGTATCTATTATGTTACTCATATAATTGACAGATTATATTGTATTTTATGTTATACACCTCCTTCTTTTATAAAAAAAAAAAAAATATGTTTACGTCACCTGTTTGTTTTAAATGTTTAGTAGTCTCACTTATGTTTGTTCTTTTAGTGCTAACTGTTAAGTTAGTTTTAGTTTTAGTTTAAGATTTTTAGTTGTAAGTTGTAAATACTGTGTACTAATTTAAGCGATCAGGCAGGGTGGCGGTGGACGTATCCAATCGCGGAAGCCACCACCCTTGACCTGGATGAGTTTGGCCAAATGAGGCGTTTCTCGAATAAAACAAAAAAAAATAAAATATATATATATATAATTGACAGAGCCTAAACAATTTATATTTTTACTTTATTATGCTGCATTCCTTCATTCCAATAGCACTTCATAGAACAATAATTTAATCTATTTTCGCACTTTAATATTTTAAAATTATATGATTTGCCGGATTTATTTCGTCTAGGTATAAAAGAAGAAAGTATAAAAAGCTAGCGGTGTCCCCGTGTGACTCTTTCGAGGAGGTCACGGGTTCGTACCCGGGCAGGCACCAATTAGTTTTTCTGTTAAGACTTATGTGTCTTATTGATAATTTTAAATTATTACACGCTTGTCGGTGAAGGAAAACATCGTGAGGAAACCTGCATATCTCTAGAGAATTCTGGAGATATGTATAACATTGGAGCAACGTGGTAGATCTTGGCTCCAATCCTTTTCTTCGAAAAGAGAGGAGGCCTATGCCCAGCGGTGGGATAATAACATACTTTACAACAGTAATAATAAAATTATTTTGCTATAATCCGCGATGACGACAAATAGAAGAACAAGAAAATAGAAGAACAAATAGAATTGTCGTGGAGTCTATCTCCTGATGATGCTTCGGTTGTGGGGCGAAACGATTGTTGAGTTTGCGATAGTGAACGTGTGTAGGGCTTGTGTATTGTGGTGACTGTGGTGGTCGTTTGTGTTTTTACGAATCCTGCATGTATCAGGTATGAAAACGGATTGTCCACAGCATTATATATATTTTTTACTTTACTTCATCGTGGATTATAGCAAAATAATTTTAGTATTACTTTTGTATTATGGATCTCCGCAAAGTAACGCCTAATTCTATAAAATAACATACCTTTATTTTTAATGAGTTAGAGAGAATGTACTTAACTATTTTTTTTGGTACTTACCCTTTGGCATTTTGGGTGTGTTTTTTATTCTAGATTTTCCTTTAAATGAGGCCGTTTTGATTAGTTGTATTTACAGAGCTGAGGTTAGGTCTCACGGGTCGACATGCAGTTCCATCACAAAAACAAAGACAAAACACAAAACAACTAAATTACACACAGGTTAGTTACACAGATCTTATATTTACACTTGTATATTTTAACGTAATGACTATATCGTGACTATTTGGCTTTTGATTTGGCTGAAACGAGAAAAGGAACTGCGTTGAAGAAAACTATAATATCATTTATATTGCCATTATTTCTTTAATTGGTATAACGTTATCGCTTTATACTAGCTGTGTCAACAACTTCGCCCGCATGAAAATTTTTTTCCCGTATCGAAATTTTCTAACGTCTCTTTTACTAATAAGTCTGCCTTTATACATGTGATTTTTTACTCTTTCTTTCTCTTTTCTAAATATATGTATAGTAAGTAAGTAAGTAAGTAACGGCCCGTTACTATCCCACTGCTGGGCATGGGCCTCTTCTCTCCGTTTTTGGAGAGAACGATTGGAGCTAAGACCTATCACGCTGCTCCAATGCGGATTGGTAGGTTACACATATCCCCAGAATTCTCTAGAGATATGCAGGTTTCCTCACGATGTTTTCCTTCACCGAAAAGCGTGTGATAAATTGCAATTATCAATTAGACATACAAATTTTACTAGAAAACTCAATTGGTGCCTGCCCGGGGTTTGAACCCTAGACCTCCTCGAAAGAGGCGCACGGTGTTACCGCTGGGCTACCACAGCTTATTAATATATGTATATAAAGAAAAATAAATAAATAAATAAATGGAATATCTTACGCACAATTTTTTTTTATTGGAGTCCAGTAGTTCCTGAGATTGGCGCGTTCAAACAAACAAACTCTTCAGCTTTATATATTAGTATAGATAATAATTGGTCAAAGACTAAGTTTGTGTTAGTATACTTTAATATACGCTATTCAGTACAACTAATTTTTCTTTTCATATGTTACAACATAACATAGTAGCTTTAAAGAATGATTTATTTATTTATGAACCATAAAAACATTCATCATCCTCCTGCTCTTATCCCCCTGTAAGTGGGGTCGGCATAACATATTTAAAAATATTGTCACATGATTTGGTTACGTATTTTACGATAGACCGCCTGCCTGACGTCAACTTTTACAGGTGTACAAGCTTAAATCCGCTGTTTGCTTATGGATGGTGTCGATGAACATATGGATCGAATATGACCATTCCATATTTTTATTTTTATGAATACAACCTCTGTCAACAATAATGAATCTACATTACCAGTTATTTCATACAAAATGATAATTTTCCTATCGATAATCATGGCTAGATTTATGCCAGAAAAAGGGCATTTGCGGGAAGCTCTATATATCTGCTTAAATTTTAGAAAATCAGTTGTTTAATTATATCGAATGCTTGTTGAGACCTACAGCTACAAAGGATTGTCAGAGAAAACGTGCCCAGATTTGTTCCGTTAATTCTAAGACGATAATTTCGGTTTGACTGACAGGAGTCTGGAAATCGGTGCAGAACAGTTGAGGACCAAAAATTGCAGGTTCTTTTGGACGAGGAAGATATCCGATCGCATAATACTCGCCTAGAAATTGGGTTCTTCTCAACAAGCAGTTTCCATGCCTCACTTTTAATGGAAAAGGTAAAAAGACAGTAAAATTGTAAAGACGAAATTTTTTTTGGCAAAAATATGCAGATAGCAATTGTCAATAATTTGAATGAAGATATCTTTTTTCTTTTTATGAAAAATATTGTATTTTGCTCGAAAAAAAAAACATCGGATACCTAGTACCTTAGTACTTTAACGACACTTCGGTAAGAAAGAGGGTGATCTATATTCTATTCAACCGGACACCACACGGTGGGTCAATTTACCTTTGTCGTATTTTACGACACCTCGGTAAGAAATGAAGGGTTTTCTATTCTACTCAGCCGGATACCATACGGCATCGTTATAACAAAAAAAATCTGTCATAATTTTTGTGAAATTAGCTCGTTGTACCTTTTTTATTATTATAAGCAAGATAGTTTTACGTCAAAATTTTACAAAACAAAATTGTTTCTTCTATTTACTTTTTATAAGTAGAACAAGTAAATTGTATAAAGATATTTGAGGTATGTGTAGTATACTTGTTACAGTATCAATTAACCGAGCAATTTACATTAATTCCTAGTTTAGATTAAGGCTTTACCGTGAACGTTATGGGTATTACATATTTTTATCTATCAGTTTAATGTAGAATAACGAATAAAACCTTGAATAATATGGGACATCTCAAAAGAATAACACTAAAAATATTTCGATACATATAATTTAGCAAGATAGATTAAGTACTTTTGTGTAACTATTATGTTACTTGAAAAGAGAAATCTAAGACTTGGTGTAAATAAAAAAAAAAACACTTTTATAGGATGAATAACTTAATGGCATGAAATATTTTCTGTATATTTTTGTCATAGTGACAATGTACAAGATACAAAAAATATAAAGATTTTCACATCATGGAGTCTTGACATATTCCCCTTTAGCAGATTTCCACATCCTGCATTCTTAACATGCGTCCCTTTAGTAGATTTCTATATCTTGGATTCTTGGCGTATGTCTCTTAAGTAGATTTCTAAATCCCTTATTCTTGACGTATGTCCTTTTAGATTTCTATATCCTAGATTTTTGACATATGCCCCTTTAGTCGATTTCCACATCTTGGATTCTTCACGTATGTCCCTTTATCAAATTTTGAATTATGTGATTTTTGAATTGATTCCTCGCAACCCTTGTGGTCGTTCATCCAACTTTAGAGGTCCATTAATACTACGTAGCAACGTATAGTTTTTTCGAGTTTAATAATGCTGTTAGCCCTAATGGAATGGATGAGGTGATTCCAAAAGCTTTGCCAAGTAGGATTAGTTCGGGATTTATGCTTATTGCTATATAAATGGTCGCTGGCTATGGGTCTCATAAGAAGGCTCGAAGTCGTTCAGCGGGCGATAGAGCTAGCTCGGAATATCATCTATCAATCAAATCAGAAATAAGGAGATCCGTGGAAGAACCAGAGTTACCTATATAGCTCAGCTTGTCGCGAAGCTGAAGTGGCGATGGGCGGGGCACATAAAGCGTAGAATCGATGGGCGTCGGAGTCTCAAGGTGGTAGACCCTAACGAGATGGACTGACGACCTCAAAAAGGTCGTGGGGAGCTGCTGGGTCCAAATGGCACAAGATCGTGTGGTATGGAGATCCCATGAAGAATCCTATGTCCAGCAGTGGATGTCCATCGGTTGACAAATAAGAAGAAGCTATATAAAAGATTACCAGTTCACCTAGCAAAGGTAACAATCATATACGAGTGGTTATAGCATCATTGCACAGTTAAGGTGCAATTTGACAGCTAGTGCAAATTATATCTGAGAATAGAACTGAAGTCGTCCCCGACAATTACTGGGCAATTGAGACAAAAGGATAATGTTTGGCCGCTGTGTCAAGGTCGGTACCGCTTTATTTGTCCAATTGAACGTAAAAATTGATATCGCATGAATTGGTATTAGTTTAATTTTATGCCATTTAAATAGTCGGCGACCGGTAGTGAAGGAAGTGTTGATTAGTATCATACAGATTTTTATCCGATCACTTTTGGTATGAATTTCTTGCGTTTTTATTGCTATTAAGTTATTTTCGATTTTGGGTGCATACACACAGTTGTAATTTATCTATAATATGTTCTTATGAATATTTGCCGTGTAGTATCCGGTTGAGTAGAATAGACCACCTTCAGGTCCTACCGAGGTGTGATAAGAGGCGACCAACATTTTCTATAAATGAATTTGTTGGTATTCGAGTCTGGGTATATATTTGTATTTAAGTATGTATTTAAAAAATGTATATTCACTATTTGTCTGTCACCCATAACACAAGTATTATGGTACTTACTTTGGGGACAAACTAAGTAGATTATACCTCATTTCTTACCGAGGTGTCGTAAGAGGCGACTAAGGTAAGTTGATCTACCGTGTCGTATGCGGCTGTGTAGAATAGACCACCCCGATTTCTTACAGAGGTGTCGTAAAAGACGATTAAGGTAAGTCAACCCGCTTGTAGTATCCGGCTGAGTAGAATATACCACCCTCAGTTCTTACCGAGGTATCGCAAAGGGCGACTAAGGTAAGTTGACCTACCGTGTCGTATGCGGCTGTGTAGAATAGACCACACTCATTTCTTACCAATCCGTCGTAAAATGCGACTAAGTAAGTTGACCCACCGTGTGGTATCCAGTTAAGTAGAATAGACCACGATGATGGTGTTCTTATGAATACGTCATTTACATGAACCTGGGTAAGCGGTATTTTTTTAGAAGATATAAAAAAGATGATCATTATCTTCCTGCCCTTATCTCACTCTAAGTGGGGACGGCACAACATGTTGTCACATGATTTGGCTTCTTATATTATGACCGGCCGCCTGCCTGAAATAAACTTGCCTTAGTCACCTTTTACGACACACCGGTAAGAAATGAGGGTGGTCTATTCTACTCAGCCGGATACAACACGGCGGGTCGACTTATCTTAGCCACTTTTTACACCTCGGTACGAAATGTGGGTCGTACTATCCCATTCAGCGAGATACCACATGGCGTATATAAAAAAGATGATATATGAAAAAGGAGATAGTCTTATCTCTGACTTGATCCGGGATATATTCACTTTTTAAGTCCGTCGGTTCACAACTGAGTAATGCTATAATTTTTCAAGAACAAGTGATCTTATTACTTTTCGCACGCTATTGTTAAACTACAATAGTCTTTTAGTGAAAGTAGGTAATGACAGACAACTTAACAATAAATGAAATAATGTCATACAGTTATTATAGTAGAGTAGGTAAGCCAGTGTGCTAATATAAAAAATGTGCTTTATCACAATAAAGAGAAAGCAAATGATAATGTATCTATCTGTCTATCTTTTTTACGTGTGATTAGACAGAGATAAGGATATGTATATAAGTGTCACATTGTTGCGAGTCGTTATTTTACCAGCCTACGGATGCTGTTTTAGAATTGCAGCTTATTAAACTGTTTTATTTAGCTTACCCTGTTTGTTTGTTTGGGTCAAATTTAGTAATTGAAATTTAACCCTCTTCCCGTTAACCGATTGATCTGAAATTTGGTATACGCCTTTGATTCTGGTGACAATACAATTATCCATATTCAATATTATTGTGAATCTAAGATGGCCGCCGCTACAAGATGGCGGACAACTGAGTTTTTTTATATATTGCGGATAACAGCAAAATTATTAAAATGATTCTATTTTGTGTTCTTTATTATTTTTAATTCGTTATTTTTTTTTAGTTATATATTCTTTATTATTTCTAGTTCTTTATTATTTACTAGAAATCGTCAGTGGCTGATAACAATAAATAAGTCAAAGTGGGTCAACCTTAAAAGTTAGACAGAGGTATGCTGTCGCCGACTTTTATTTAGAACTTTTAAAGGGGAACAATTTCGTAATACGTGATTTTTGAATAACTATTACCGTTTACTCAGCGCAAGGAAGGAAAGCTTTAAATTTTGCAGTTTTCCTACTATTTTTTATTGCTGCTCCTCTCCTATTCATCTTAGCCTTATATAGCCTATATCCTGCCTCAATAAATGTACTACCTCACACTAAAAGAATTTTTCAAATCGGTTCAGTAGCTCCTGCGATTAGCGCATTCAAAGAATCAAACAAACAAACTCTTCAGCTTTATATATTAGAAGAAGAAGAATAACTTTATTGCACAAATTAAATACAGAGTGAAAAGAACAAGAGACATAGATAATAGAAACAATTAAAAGTGCAAAGGGCGGTCTTATCACACTGTTGTGATCTCTTCCAGACAATCCTATTAGTATAGATTACTAGTTAGAGTTTCTTACTGGTTCTTCTCGGTAAGAGCATCTTTCCGAAACATTCGTAGCTTCATTGTAATTTGACGATTCAAATGTGCTAGTAAAAGCCAATTGGAATAAATAATTATTGAATTTGAAATTGTAGTATAAAATTATAAAATTATGCAAATGCGTATTTCGATAAACCGAACTATCGAATTCAATGCCAGTTCGCAAATTTGGATAACTGTTATCAAAATGGTGCGTGGTAATTTTTGTTACTACGTCTGTAATATGGCGGGAACAACATTTGTTTACAAAGTCTTCGCTTATAGTTAGGGTTGCCACCTTTTTTTTGAAGAAAAATAGTATTTTTCTTTTTAAATCAAAAAAATATAGTACATTTAGGAAATTCAGGAAAAAATAGTACACATCTATTTTTAATCATTATTTATTTTTCCATGATTATTTATTACTAATTTTCGCTGGACAATGACAAAGGAATTAGAGTTACTAACTAACTAAGCCCCGTACATACATGAATGGGTTTTGTTCAAACATTCCCTATGCAGCGCAGCGGGTGCGTTCCATTCATAGTTGATTAAAAAAGCGCGACAATTGAGTTAGCGATAAAAATATAGTATTTTTTGTCCTATATCATTTTTCTATAATATATAGTACAATTGACTAAAATATAGTACGATACTATATAATATAGTCCGGGTGGCAACCCTACTTATAGTCCAGTCATTTATTTTGATAATCCAGGAATAGTTAAACTGGTGAATATCAATTCTAAATTTTATCAGCGAGTTTATAAAATGTTCTAGAAATCTTTATGCAACAACGTATTGTTTTTAGAAAACAAATATTTAATGAGATAAAAGAAAATAATGAAAATATTATTTTTTTATAATCTTGCTATAAAGTTAACTAATAATTAAATAATATTTTCAACTTAAATTATATTTTCACTATATTGTATTATAGACGACAAAGCAACGCCTATTTCTATATTTAATACTAGCTGTGCCAGATTCGCCCGCATGGAAATTATTGTTTCACAATTTTTTTCCCGAAATGAAATTTTGAACTTAAAGAAGATATCGTGAGTAATAAGTATATAAGTAATAATTATATAATAATATATATGAGTAATAATTATAAGAGCTTTTTGAATGTTTCCGTTTACTTAGCGCACGCAAGAAAAGCTTTAAGTTTAGCCGTTTTCGTAATCTTTTTTTATTTCTGCTCCTCTCCTATTCATCTAAGCGTGATGTTTTATACTCCATAGCCTTTAGATAAATAGACTATCTTACACTTAAAGAATTTTTCAAATCGGTTCAGTGGTTCATGAGATTAGCGCGTTGAAACAATCAAACTCGTCAGCTTTATATTGCTATAGATTGCTTGTCAATATAGCTATATATTGGTATAGAAATAGATTTTGGGCCTGTGATTATTACGAAAATGATACAAATAATAATTTCAATCAACTCAAATCTCTTTATATAACATTAACAGTTTGCACACAGGTATTTCAATGTTTAAATTAAACGCGTAGTTTTATTATTGTAAAATTAGTGCCATATCTATTAGTGAAGATTAGATGACAAATATTAATAAATCGGTTACATCCCCAAAATAATGTGTCACGTGTCGTTGGTTTGCGATCCCTGTCTTAAGTCTTAAGGAATTGACGTTTGTATACTTTTAGCATTGTTTATGTTTAGTAATTTATTCGTAGTCTTTCCGACTTTAAATTTATTCGGAAAAATTATGAATGCTTAATTAGGTATTTTTTTTTGTTAAGAATGACGTGATAACATCTTGCTATTTTGCCGATTTAACTCTATACCTAGTGACTTAGTCTATAGTTTAAATAAATATATGGGACAATTAAGCACACGGAAATCCGTTCCCAAAGTAACTTAATACTTGTCTTGTAGGTTGACATACAAATATATACTAAATCATTACCCATTACGAGGATCGCTTTATCAGCTATGAGCTATTCAAACGGTTTGCCAGTAAAGTATTTAAAAGGTAAAAGTAAGTAGGTAAGTAAAGTAAAAGATTTCATCATCTTCCTGCCCTGATCCCACTCTAAGTGGGGTCGGCACAACATTCTATAAACATGCTGTCACATGATTTGGCTACGTTTTTACGACCGGCCGCCTGCTTAACGTCAACTTACTTCTGTCGTATTTTACGACACCTCGGTAAGAAAGAGGGTGGTCTACTCTACTAAACCGGATACCACACGGTGGGTCAACTTACCTTAGTCGCCTTTTACGAAACCTCGGTAAGAAATGAGGTTGGTCTATTCTACTCAGCCGGATACCACACGGTGGGTTGACTTACCTTAGTCGCCTTTTACCCCTCGGTAAGAAATGAGGGTGGTACTATTGTATTCAGCCGGATACCACACGTAAAGTAAAAGATTTGTATTAAAGATATCGCACAATCTTAAGTTACATATTCTATACTTATGGAACATGTAACTTTATCGGATAGGGCGAAATAAGCATATTAAAGTCACTATGCGCATGCGCAATAAATTGCAGCTTTGTTTACGTTTATTACATTGTAGTATATATTGTGATTGAGTCATGACATACAAAACTTAATTAAAACTGCTGGTTTTTTAATACCAAAACCACAAACAAAAGTAGTATTAATTATTATTTACAGAAACTCATTAAACTGAGCAAAAAACTGAATGCGTAATGATGTAAATTACATATTTAAAATATATTTTGTATGCAAAATTTCATTCTTTGCGTTCACTATATGTATATATATTTTATTTACTATCTGTGGAATAAATTAAAATAACGTTGCGCGTTTTGGTTATGTATTTCTTAATAATATGTAAAAACAAATATTTATGTAGATGATACTTAGTTTAAAGCAGCCTGGTAAAGTTGCTTTGGTAATACTGGGCTTTTAAAATGATTAACATGTAAAACGAAGTGTTTCAAATGATAATTTCTAGAAAGTCGCAATAGGCAAGTATGTAGGTAGGTACAATCTTGTCCAACGCAGGACATTGCATAAATCTCATTCATTGTTAACGATCTGAATTAGTTGAGACCACTTGAGCATCTACTAAGGTTTTGAGTTATTAATAGTTCAAATATACAATACACAACAAATGCAGTATCACTTATACAAACGAGTGAACGTATGAACGGTTTTGATCGTTTGATTTACTTACTTTCGCGGCTGGCCAGTCCACATGTGTACTTCCTTAGTTTATGGAACATGTAATTCATAAATCCCGCACAGCACATATTGTAAGTTTAACTATAAAGCGAACGTCAGCTAGTTAACGTCATTTTTGTTTTGTTATCGGCGCGAGCGACGGTGAGCGGGCCGGCGCGACCGACCGTCGCACATACCACAGTACGATTGAGTGAGTCGAACGTGCGGCCACGCTACAGCGCCCCCAAAAATAATGTGCACAGAGCTTTAAACATTATTAGGGTTGCCAACTTGTATTTTACTAGAAATAATGTTAACTGGCACATTAGCGCTGGTGGCAGTGACTGCGTTTCGATTCTCGCCTAGGGCCAACAATTTGTTGGATCTTTGAGTCTAGGTGTATTTATTTTATTTATTTATGAGGCTCCCACAGAAAGCCTACTATGATAAGACTGTGTGGATATAGCTCTCTTCGAACCTGTACAAGACAGGAATGACGAAATGTAACTGAAGTATTAAGAATAATATTTTTAATTAAAAAAGAAACCGCCGAGTTTCTTGCTGGCTCTCTCGGTAGCTTTCCGAACCAACAGTTGAGTTGAACATTCAAAAGCACTTGTTTACAAGTTTATTTTAATTTGAATATGCACTTGAGTGTGTATTTGTGTGGAGTTTGAGTGTAATATTAAACAGTATGTTGGAAAAATGAACAATATTTTACTTAACGTTTTAAACACATATTTTTCAAAGCTTCTGTTACAACTTATTAATTTACCGTTATTTTTAATTATTTTATTTAATAAATTAAATATTTTTAATTAATGTATAGAAACAGGCTATACTCACGTGTTATTTTATCGGATGAGCCCCTAGTCGGGCTCATCCGATAAAATAACACGTGAGTATAGCCGGTTTCTATACATTAATTATGAATTCCACTCACGATAGTTTAAATTAAATATTTTTAATTTAATTTTATTGAAAATTAAGTATTATTGATTGTTGCTACGCTGCAATAAACTCCATCTAAGTAAAAAAATCATGTATATGCGCCTAAGTCTAACACTTATTGTGTTAAGCATTTTGATGCTGAAAACATTATTTTGTGTAGTTTATTTATAACAATAAAAGGTATATTATAGTGAACAGTATAATACTGTTTTTAACATTATATCGTAGTTGGTAACCCTAAAAACCATGTACTCAGCGTCGGGGCCGCCGAACGGCTGCCTATGCAACGCACCATGCACTGATATGCTTTTCTCTCCCTACACCAATTAAAGTCAATAATTGACGAAATGTAAATCAATAAGCGTTGTTTCTTGATTACGAAATATAAACTTTGGCTAAATACGTGAGTCAACGCTTATGAACCTATTTATTTTTAAGTAGATAGTATTTTATTAGTAAAGCTATGTGAGTTTATAATAAATACTGAGCGTAATCACAGTTCAGTTGAAATTTTTTTTATGTAAGTTTGTAAATGTACAGGTTAAAATGATTGTAAATTAATCTCATAAAATAATTAATAATTAAAAGCTGTAATCGAACCTGAATTTTGAAAACGGGTCCAACGATTTTCATGAAAATTAGTCTATAGCGAGTTTCGGTGGCGATAAATTGATTTAACTAGATTTCATTAAAAAAATATTTCCACTGCAGACACTGAAAAACTACTACAATCTTATTAGAAAACAAAGATATCAGTCATGATAGCTCAATTAGGAACTCAGAGTACCCGGATCGATTCCAGTTATTCCTCTTTTATTTTTTTCCAATTGATTATTTTTTTATTATCATCCTCATCCTGCCCTTATTGCACTCTAAATGGGGTCGGCACAACATGTTGTAAACATGTTGTCACATGATTTGGCTTCGTATTATACGACCGGCCGCCTGCCTGACGTCAACTTAGTACGTTACCACACGGCGGGTCAACTAACATTAGTCGCTTTTTACAACACCTCGGTAAGAAATGAAAGTGGTATATTCTATACTCAAACGAATACCACACAGCGTTGATTCTTTTTTTTCTTCTAAAATCACCTTAAATAAAATACCGTGCAAAGTTCACCTTACGGTCACCCAGATAATAGTTCTCATACAAATCTATATTAATATATAAAGCTGAAGTGTTTGTTTGTTTGTTTGAACGCGCTTATCATAAGAAGAATTGGACCGATTTGTAAAATTCTTTCAGTCTAAGATAGTCCATTTATTGAGAAAGGCTAGAGGCTATATAACATCACGCTAAGATGAATAGGAGAGGAGCAGCAATAAAAAATAATACGAAAATGGCAAAATATAAAGCTGCCCTTGCGTGCGCTGAGTAAACGGTAATAGTTATACAAAAATCAAGTATTACAAAATTGTTCCCATCTAAAAGTTCTACATAAAAGTCTACAATAGCATTTGTCTAGCTTTTAAGGTTAAACCACTTTTACCATTTTTGTGGTTATCATAATACTATATTACGGTTTTATTCTTTTCACGCGGGCGGAGTTCCTGGCGATTGCTAGTAAGAAATATACAAAATAAGTCTATTCTTCTTTTTCCATTAAAAATTCCAGTAGTTTTATAGCTATACTCGTGTTCAGTAATAAACTTTACTATTACTGTAACGTCTCCATATGATGCACTTTATTTGTACCGCGCAGCTATAAAATAAGTTAGTGTCAATTTATTTTATAAAGTTTTATTGAATGTTTATGTTTTCCCGCACACTATTATTTTAAATGACATTGTATTCATGAGTGGTATAATAATACCTAAAAATAATATATTTTTTGTTTATAAAAACTATATAATTCACTTCCTTCAATACTTTTCAAATCAATTTTACGTTCTTGCTATTCCGCTTCCTAATTCCCGTGACTTCGTTCGTCTTGTTAAAATACCCAAAAGTATATGCTGTGTATTTTTTTCTATTTTTGAAGGGAGTAAGAGCTTTTTTAGCTATAATATTAGCCGGTTATATAATAGTTGATCGTTCAACCAAATTTTTACAAAATCTGTCCAGCGAAATAGCCTTGAAACCATTTCAGAAATATAGACATACAGGCAGACGTTACCATTTATAATTTAAGTATGATTTTCCATACTAAATTCCTTAAGTTGTTGTTTTAATAATAATTTAATTCAAATGATATTTGAGCTGTCAAATGCAAAGTTGTGATAGCCTAATGGTAACGGGCTGACCTAAATAGTTCAAAACCTGGAATCGATTCCCACATTCCAACCGGTGCTTTCTTCTTTTTTTTATTGTTTTTTTTTTATTTTCAAATAATTACCAAGACCAAGGCTCGACCAAGTACTTATTTTTTTCAAATCAAATCATTATTGTGAAAACAATAATTATAGATGTTATAAGAGTAAATATTTAACCAATGTATTCTACCATTTCATTATTATTATACATTCTAAAGGTGAAAATCTGTCAATCTGTCTGTGTAAGGCTTTCAAGGCTTATCTATGGATCAATATTAATGAAACTACAAAAGAAGCTAAAATACCGTGCTTCACATATAAGATAAAATAAATTACAATTTCCTTATCCTGTCTACAGTACATGATATTTTTCCTTAAGGAAAAGGATATAATTAAGGGCAATTTAACCCTTAAATCGACGTGAAAGAAGATGCGGATATGATAATTTAAGTATAAGTTGAATGCGCTGTCTCCCTTACTTTAATTTCTTGTTGACAAAAGAAGGCTGAATCAGCGCTGCAATGTATCTTTAATATTAAATTAAAATGAGTTAATCTTATATATATACTAGTAATATCCCGCGGTTTCAACCGCGTACATACTGATCACATGGCGGTGGAAAGTCTTCTAAGTCGGACTATTGATTTATTTTTGTTAAATATATCATCAATAGTTTCCGCAACGCATGAGATGACAGATTTTTATGACTCATTTTTTACACCTTATTACATTTTTATTACGGATCCCTATTTTTTAAATGTATAGCCTATGTTGCTCAGTAAAGAAGCAGCTTTCCAATGGTGTAAGAATCTTTTTGAATTTTTGAATTCGGTCCTGTAGTATTGCGTCAAAACTTAACAAACATATATACAAATTTTTCCTCTTTATAATATTAGTATAGATATTGTCTTTTCTAGTTAGAAGTTAGAGCACATAGTTCGCATAAACAATCCCAACTTGCGAAGAATTATAAGTATCATTACCAGACATTGCCTGCTCAATATATCTATTGTCAGATATTCCAGATACATGGGAGAACCAGAAACCTCATGTTGTATTGCACGTAGGTGGCAGAGCGTCGGGCAAAAATCCTTGGCTCATCGTTACAAGAAGAATTGAGTAACCCAGGCACGGTTTTAGGCTTCTGGAAGGAATGACCAGCTCCTTCAAGTTCATTCACAATGGCCGTCTTAAATTGACCAAGCCGTGCGGTAAATAGCTCGCAACAAGAAGCGGTAAGAAGAAGGAAATGCATAGAAAGTAGAGTATCATCATCTGTGCGTTTTATACCTCATCTTCCATGGGGAGTGTTCCATTTAACTGCATGACTTGATTTCTGTTGCTAACTTCCATATCCGCACTATACGTCTCACGTTAAAATATCATCCTTACCATCTGGAGGATCCATGGCTATCCATAATTTTCTTCGCGCAATTAATTTTTTTAGAGAGAACTATCACTCTTTGGCAGCGTTTCCGACAAAAGTACCTTCAAAAAACGTATTTTCCACCTTTTCAAACGACGGCAACACAGGTATAGGTCGTGAGCAGCGGATTACTTGAGGTTAACCGCATGCTCGTTTGCAATCCTATTTGTAGTCGTTGGCAATATTTTGCTGGGGTATTTTGAATAATATACTGGTCACACTGTAGGCGGCGCCATCTTTATTTCCCGCCATTTTGTAGTCCGTGGTGAAATCGAGATGACTGGAGCGGCATTCAGTGTTCACCAGTGAAAAGAATAGGAAGTAAAGGGCAAAGTACGTGCTACAACTTATTGGCGATAATATATTCCATAAAAAAACCGGTACGGGTCAAGAGAGGTCATCAGTGAACAAGACATTATGAGTGGCTAATAGGCTTTGATATTGTATAACCCTTTCCGCTTGCTCGTCAATTGGTATCAGAATCGCATGCGATTGAATAATCAGATATATCCGGCCTCACTCGAACTGCTCGAATGTAATACGATCAGATGCGTTTAAATCCTTTTAACGAAATGCGATTTGCATTTGTACTGGATTGTTGGTTGGTAATTTGCAATTTACAATCATTGTGTTCATTAAGGCAATATTCTTAGGTCTAATGAGATATGTAACAAATGACATATCAAAGGAAACTGGTACACTTTCATACAATTTAAATAGATCTAAAAAGATGAAAATAGGGTCAATTAATAGCATTTTATTAGTAAAGTAAGTAGCGGCCTGTTACTATCCCACTGCTGGGCATAGGCCTCTTCTCTCCGTTATTGGAGAGAAGGATTGCAGCTAAGACCTACCACGCTGCTCCAATGCGGATTGGTAGGTTACACATATCTCCAGAATTCTCTAGAGATATGCAGGTTTCCTCACGATGTTTTCCTTCACCGAAAAGCGTGAGATAAATTGCAATTATCAATTAGACACATAAGTTTTAATAGAAAAACTCATTGGTGCCTGCCCGGGTTTGAACCCATGATCGTCTCTAGGGATTCACACGGTCGCACCGCTAGGCCATCACAGCTGTCTTTATTTATTAGTAAACTATTACTCAAAATTTGGTTGATTTTATCTACCGGAGTTATAAAAGATTTAGTAAAAGTGAGGTTATGAACTTCTTATAAGTTAAAAAGCTGATTTTTGAAGTACCTATGACATATTTTTATGCATAGATAAAGCAGCATAGCGGAAAACTAATAAGTGTTTGCCCGGTGTTTGAACCCGTGAACTCGTGAAAGAATCACACTATCTCACCACTGGACTGTTTGAGCTGGTGTTGTCATCATCTTCCTGCCCTTATTCTACTCTAAGTCGAGTCGGCAGAATATGTTATAAACATGTTGTCACATGATTTGGCTTCGTATTTTACGACCGGTTGCCTGCCTGACGTCAACTTACCTTTGTCGTATTTTATAAAACCTCGGTAAGAAAGAGGGTGGTTTATTCTACCCAACCGGATAACACACGGTGGGTCAACTTACCTTAGTCGTCTTTTACGACATTTCGGTAATAAATAGGGGAGTTTTTTATGCTCAGCCGGATAACACAGAGCGGGTCGACTTACCTTAGTCGCCTTTTACGACAAGTCGGTAAGAAATGAGTGTGGTCTATTCTACTAAACCGATTACCAATATAAAAATTGTTTTATTAACAGCTAGTATTTTATTATAAAAAAAATCTATAGGAACGCGCGACCTTACTTCAGACTAAGCATAAAAAAATCTGTACACAATGTATTAAAGAGAATTATGATACTATTACGATTATGATACTATTATGAATGAATGAAATTTATGATTATTATGAATTATGATACTATTACGATATTCTATAAAATATATTAATCCGACGTCAGGTCTATATTCAAATCTCGATTAACTTCCGGCTTGCAGAGTTCATCTTAAAATAACTGGTTCGCCGTCACATACCGTATCCGAACCATACCTTTGCTAGAGGAAGTAGCGAGAAATTTAATAACTGACAGTAATTGCTGTTGTAATACGAAACTTGTTTTTTTTTATCAAGGTGATTGTTTGGATTCGATTTTTAAAATTCCAAAGCACTGGTTTTAAGTAGGGATGTGACTAGATTATCGATTTTTATATTAACCGATTATTTTATTAAAATAATCGGGTCGACTTACCTTAGTCATCTTTTACGACATCTCGGTAAGAAAGAAGTCGGTCTATTTTACCGCCGTGTGGTCATCATCTTCCTGCCCTTATCCCACTCTAAGTGGGGTCGGCACAACATGTTATAAACATGCTGTCACATGATTTGGCTGCGTTTTTACGACCGGCCTCCTGCTTGACGTCAACTTACCTCAGTCGTATTTTACGACACCTCGGTAAGAAAGAAGGTGGTCTATTCTACTAAACCGGATACCACACGGTGGGTCAACTTACCTTAGTCGCCTTTTACGACACCTCGGTACGAAAGAAGGTGGTCTATTCTACTAAACCGGATACCACACGGTGGGTCAACTTACCTTAGTCACCTATTACGACACCTCGGTAAGAAAGAGGGTGGTCTATTCTACTCAGCCGAATCACGGTAGATTTGTCAGCTGTCATATATCACAATTAACCACTTTCACCTCGTTAACTACAATTTTCCTGCCCTTATCCCACTCTAAGTGGAGTCAGCACAACAAGTTATAAACATGCTGTCACATGATATGGCTGCGTTTTTACGACCGACTGTTTGCCTGATTTCAACTTACTCGCCTTTTAAAAAATAGAAAGAAAGAGGGGGTCTATTCTACTCAACCGGATACCAAACTGCGGGTCGACTTACTTTAGTCCCCTTTTATGACACCTCGGTAAAAAGAGGGTGGTCTATTCTACTGAGCCGGATACCACACGGCGGGTCAACAGAACTTAGTCGCTTTTTACGACACCTCGGTAAGAAAGAGGGTGGTCTATTCTACTGAGCCGGATACCATACAGCGGGCTGACTTACCTTAGTCGCCTTTTACGACACCTCGGTAAGAACGAGGGTGGTCTATTCTACTGGACCTGGATTACCGATACCATACGGCGGGTCGACTTACTTTAGTCACCTTTTACGACACCTCGGTAAGAAATGCGAGTGTTCACTTCTACTCAGCTGGATACCACACGGCCAGTCGACTTACCTTAGTCGCCCTTTAAATATCAGTTAGAAAGAGGGTCGTATATTGTACTAAGCCGGGTACCACACGGCGGGTCGACTTACCTTAGTCGTCTTTTACGACACCTCAGTAAGTAGGAGGGTGGTCTATTCTACTCAGCCGGATCTGTCAGCTGTCATTAATCACAATTTACCACGTTCACCTCGTTACGTATAATTTATGGACTCGTATTTAATTTATTTATTGCTTTAGTATCCAATTAATTCGAGCACCGCACCGTTAAGTCCCAACAAAACTGTTTTAATGTTTTGCTCAAACAAAGTTTGTTACAGGTCGGTAGCTGCTAGTTTGGTAAAAGAGTAATTGGGTATTCGCTTAAAGTTTATGGGCCGCTCGGAAATTGCGGGAAGTCTTGTAAATTACCTGACGTAGAAAGTATGACGTGGGCTAAACTGAAAAATGAACTAATACGAACTTTTCCGAATTTTAGACACAATAACCTTTGTATTTTAATTATAAACTTCATTTTCAACAACAAAAATGTACAAAATTATATCTATCTTAAATTATTTACACGCTAGGGCTATACAAATCATGGCCACGTGGAATGGTCCCAAGAATGCTGTTAGAGCCCAAGAATCGTTAAGCTGATTCTTTGTGCGAAAAAGGAGCCAGCCCTCTTGTTACCTGAAGGGGCAATTAACCGAGGTGTTAAAGCGGATATTTTTTTTTGCACTTTGACTTCATAGTCCTAGAGTCTCAACTGCAAACGGCACAAATATATAACTCTCGATGAGAGAGAGATGCTTATACTTATTACATATACTTCCGCCGTTTGCCGGATTCGGCGATACTTAATATCGTCATTCCCTCTAATTGGGGTCGGCACAACGTGTTTTAAACATGTTGTCACATGTTTTGGACAGTAATATTAGGACCAGCCGCCTTCCTGACGACAACTGACCTTAGTCACCTTTTATGGCACCTCGGTAAAAAATAAGGGCGGTCTATTCTACTCAGCCTGCTATCACACAGCGTACTTAATTATATAAATGACTTGCGAAGTTTAAAATCTACTATACCTAATACTAATATCTAAAACTAGCTGTGTAACGTGGCTTTGCCCAAGTGGAAATCAGTGTGTCAAGAAGTTTTTTCCTAGTCAATCCTAGTATATTCCAGTGAGATTCCCATGAAAAAGGCAAAGCAATTCCGTAGATTGTGCTATTAAAACTATTTAAGCAAAAACGTCTAACCCTTAACCCTTTTTTAGTAAAAATCATACAAAAATCCGTTCAGTAAATTTTCAGAAAATCGATCACATACAGACAGACATCTTTTGGGGACTTTGTGTTACAATAAGTATAGATATAAAGTATTTATAGTATGAGTAAGTATGGGACATTATTAGAACATGCATCACAGTTCGGAAAGTAGTTTTTGTAGTGGCGTGACTATAAGCAGGATTCTATTTGTATTTCCCCAGATTTGTTCCGATTTTTATAATCACGTAGATTCATCTGTTCGAAAGCAACCCACGTTTACCGAGAAACTGTTTGTATGCAATCATTTTCCGGTTTAAACAATTCTTTGATTTAGTTTAGATAACATGTAATAGAGTTATTCTATCAGGTTAGGCCCACTAGTTTCGAGCCCAGCCGTGGCTCTTATTCATGAGCTCTTTACAGGGCGTTATCGCGGCGGGAACTTCCCTATCCCGATAGAATAAGAAATGAGTATAACCGATTCTTATACATAAACTTTGAATACTACTGATAGTTTAAATTTAAGAATAATCTCGTTTTTCGTCTTATTATTCGTTGGGGAAACCGAGCGGTTAATAAAGACTATAAAAACGACCAAATTTAAACAACTTCAGTATGAATAAAGTGTTTCAGTTACAACATTTATTTAGTTAAAACTTATTTATTCTTGATAACGATGGCGATGCAAAACGTTACTGCAGAAAAAATAACCCTCAAAATAAAATGAGTGTGCGTTTCGAATTTTACTTCAAAGACACTGTTTCGGTTCAAATAAACTCTTCTTGAACTTGAAAACATCAGTGTTATTTTAATGTTTTGCGTTTCGTAAATTCGTTACACGAGTCATTCTAAAATAGTTTCAATTGTTCATTGTCTGTATACGTAACTATCGTTTGAACCGGTTTTACATTAGTGAAATTAGATTATAGAATAATTTCTACGGAATTATAGCCATAATCATTCCCTGTTGCTCGATTCATATCTAAGTTCAAATAAAGAATATTCTTTATTAAATCTATACAAGCACGTGTGACTCGTTAAAGTCGAAAGGTTAACCAAACCTAATCGTATTAGGTAGCGGTTGATTACTATCTCACTGATGGGCAAAAGCTTCCAGTTTTTTTGGGAACAGAACTTATACCAACCACGCTGTTCAAATATGGAATATTACATGTGCCTTAGCTATTAAAAATATTAATAATTTGTATTATATGCAGTATATTGTAGATAATTGTGCGTCCTTTTAGAGCCAGAAATTTTGTTTAAAAATCGATATTTATTGATAATTGCGAACACTAATTAATTTAAAATACTAATAAAATTTAAAAAAATCCGAACTTTAATAGGGAAGGTGGTTGCAAACTTTGCACCATAAATCTTTAAAAAAATATAATGTTATTTATCCTTAACTTAAGTCATTAGATCATTTTGCCGACAAGGTACTGGATCTATATACAGATACACGATAAATACAATAACAAATATAAAAAGCTTAATATCTACTATGTAAGATGACTTTAATAGAAAATGGCGAATCTCATCTATGTTTGTCTGCTTACCTATTTGTTTACTAAATATATATTTTAAGTCGAGAAAGATGGTTTGAAACTCTCCATTTAAAGTTCATGATAACAGAATACATTGGCTCATTTTAGCGAAATCCAATGTATTAGGATGCATTTATTTACAGATTAAAACTAAAATGGAGATTAAATAAAAGGTGTAAAAAAAACAAAATTTTGATATTAACTCTGTAAGTTGACCATCAAAGAGAAACTAAATATGGCGGATGTAATCCGCAATCGTGTTTCCTATTTGTTTTATAAATACCTGTCTTTGAGTTGTTTATCTAGTCAAATGACTTGATTGATTTTGTTCACAACGGAAGTTACTTAGTTTATGACCTTATTCGATAGCATTGCAGCTTGACGCCTTAATTATATGGTTGTTATGTATATCGTTCTATACTGGTGACATATAATGTTTTCGTTTGGACAAAAGAAAATTATAATTTAAATTATACTTATTAATTTAATTAAAATAAAAAATTCATTATTAATAAATAAAATTAATTAGATGGGTTTAACACCCATCTCATTCACTTTGAATTTGAATTTTTGTTATTTAATCATGCAAAGACGGCTGAATAGATTTTAATGACTTAGCTTACATATAGTTTGCTAGCTTTTACCCGCGTCTTCGTTCGCGTGATAGGTTGATAATAAATCCTATTCCTGTCGAATAAACAGTATTTCTATAGCCTATATGTTATTTCGGTGTACAATGAATAATTTGTGCCAAATTTAATCGACTTTGGTTCAGCGGATTCGCCGTGATAGAGTAACAAACATACATCCATACACACAAACTTTCGTATTTATAACATTAGTAGGATACTTTTGGCTAACAAAGAGGACTCATTTTATACGAGAACTAAAGTCCGTAGATGAAGTAAAAGCCACAACTTTTTGAATTTATCTAGAGTGGTATTCATATATCCGTACCAAGCGTGAATATATTGATAAGTCGACTTACGTACTTTTATATGTTTAATCATAATAGGGATTGCCTGACTATTATGGTGAATATTTCTGAGATAACGATAAGTCTTTTATATCGTACATACAAATTTGTGAATATGATTGTGTAGCTGACCCAAATACTAATGACTCAGAGGTTTCAAGCCCACCCGGAGAAATGCTACGGATGGGCTTGAAACTAGTCTGACTCTTCTGATATAATAAGACGTGAGTATAGCCGGTTTCAAAACATTCACTAGTCACAATTTAATAACATAAATATTAGTACCTGGGTGACCAAGCCTTGCTCATTAATCTTTAACAAAATAAAAAAAATTGGGTAGATGGGGCTCGATCCTAGGTATTTTCATTTCTCGAGACCGCCAGTTCCACGAATAAGCTACGCCGACTTGAGAATGTAGGGCAAGAATAGTGTTTTATACATTCAATGTAAATTTTAGTATTTAATGCCCAAAAACAGGCTTAAAGGATTTTTTTTCAATAAAACCTAGTTAAATAGATACTCTCCCCCAAAAACCTACATGCTGAATTTCAGGAAAATCGTTGGAGCCGTTTCCGTGATTCCGAATGTTTTATATTTTTCAGATAATTATAAACAAAGTTATAATACACACCGAGTTCCAGTTATTCTTCAGGGACATCATTGCTTTTCAGTTAGGTAATAGTATTATTTTATTTTATATTATTGGTTCGTTAGCAATTATTGCATAACAGAAAAACACAATTACAATTAAATTATTATCTACATATTCACTCAGATTATAGATTTTATATTATTCACTCAGAGTTAATCTTCATTAATTTTCAGTTAGGTAATATTATTATATTATTTTATATTATTGGTTCGTAAGCAATTATTGCATTATTGAAAAACACAATTACAATTAAATTATTACTTATATATTCACTCTATAGATTTTATATTATTCACTCAGACACAAATCGTATTTATTTTAAAATGTATCACAATAAATGTTGAAATACATTATATCGCATGCAGACTCGCAGTGTTAATGAATTCAATTGAGATAAATCTAGTATTTCTTTAACCTTTCATCTTACATAGATTAATTAGCAATGGATTCATCATTCAAGATAAATATTATTGTGTTTGTCTGGATTTTGATTTTCTTTATACTGTTATGTCTGACTTGTGATGATAATCTATTTCAAACAAAATGTTTAAATATTTCTACATCTGAATATACAACTAGGTTTTGCTAGCTGACTATTTTGCGTGGACATTCTAGTCCTCCTCCTCGCGTCGCATTCCTCATTACTGAGGGTCGTGATCCCTACGATTAGAAAGCAGACTTTCTCGTAGGACTTCCTTCCATCTGCCTCTGTCCTTGGCCATGTGGAGTGCATCATGTAGTTTGGAGTCCAGTGTGGCACGGATCTGATCAGACCATCTAGTGGGGCTGCGTCCTCTTGGCCGTTTTCCATCCACTTTGCCGGTGACCAAAAGCTGCTCCAAGTTATGGCCTTCTTTCCGGGCGATGTGTCCAAGGAACTCCATAACTCTTCGAAGGCAAATAGTGGATAGCCTATCCTTTATTTTCAATTCACGAAGGATAGACTGGTTGGTTCGGAAGGCAGTCCACGGAATCTGTAGTGTGGACATTCTAGTATTGATACAAAAAGTTGAAACGAAAAAATACGATTGTTCCATTGGGGGCTTTAAAGTGTGTGTGGTATCTGGCTGAGCAGAATATATCCCCCTCATTTCTTACCGAGGTGTCGTAAAAGGCAACTAAGGTAAGTTGACCCGTCGTGTGGTATCCGGTTAAGTAGAATAGACCACCCTCTATCAAGGTGTCGTAAAGTACGACTAAGTTAAGTTGCCGTCAGGCAGGCAGCCGGGAGTAAATTACGTAGCCAAATCATATGACATGTTTATAACATGTTGTGCCGAATCCACTTTGAGTGGGATATGGGAGAATGATGTTCCATTGGGGGTTTAAATATGTACAAATAAACACACTCTCATATTAATAATATAAACGTTGAATGTTCCAAGTATTTATTACTTTAACTTTGTCCCTTTTTGGCTTCTACAGTGCCCGATGGGCACTTTTTTCTTATTTTTTACGCCATCTTCTATACATAGATCTTTCAAAGGATTTCTACACAATCTAAGGACGCTTGGTGTTTAACGATTCCCTACTAATTTGAGTCTAAAGTAAATCTATCTACATATATGAACTAAATCTACCTAGTAGGAATTTTTTGTGTTTATTGATAAATATTTTTTATCCATCGTTTAATTACGTATTATGAATATTTGTAAGAAGGAAATTCATTCCGTATTTTATATTGAAGTTCCATTTTTAAAATGTAAAAGTCGTAGGAAATTATGAAGAAGTACTTTCATCCAATGTTCTATATTCAATTTAAAATTTCATAAATTTTTATTCTCTTTTTCAATTTGCGAGATGGAAATTCCACATTCATTTTAAATTTCCTGGAAATACATACATACTGGTTTCCACTGGATTTGAAACATGAGACGGCAGAACCGTGTCCGTGTAGTATTACCCACTTGATATATTTAAAGAGGTACGCGTTTGTGGTTATTCTCTGTATTTTGATGCAACGTCTTTAAACTAAATAGGATGTTGTGAAATTTGGTGGACAAATATAACTCAACTACGTAGGCGTAAACTTACCGCCGTGTGGTATCCTGCTGAATAGATTAGTACCACCCTCATTTCTTACCGAGGTGTCGTAAAAGGCGACTAAGGTAAGTTGACCCACCGTGTGGTATCCGGCTGAGTAGAATAGTACCAACCTCATTTCTTACCGAGGTGTCGTAAAAGGCAACAAGGTAAGTTGACCCACCGTGTGTTATCCGGTTTAGTAGAATAGACTACTTCTTACCGAGGTGTCGTAAAATACGACAGCGGTAAGTTGACGTCAGGCAGGCGGCCGGTCGTAAAAACGCAGCCAAATCATGTGACAGCATTTTTATAACATGTTGTGCCGACCCCACTTAGAGTGGGATAAGGGCAGGAAGATGATGGCGTAAACTTAAGTGTGACTACCCTCAATTCTGTGTGTGTATTTTTCTGTAAGTCCGGTATATAAGCCTTATTTTCCTTTCGTCAATAGACGTCTAATGTTGGACATAGGTCTTTTCAAAGGACTTCCACGCTACATGCTCGTATCGCCTGGATCAAGCGACTACCTACGTTTTTGACATCGTCTGTCTTCAGATCGGGAGGGGGGGCGGTCAGCATACATTGCGTTTTCTTCTCTAGCACCTTGAGACCCTAACGACCATTGGTTCTTTGAACTATCTGCCCCGCCTTCCCCTTAATCCCTAATTCCTGTCAGAGTTCAATGGTTTTCCCATCCCAAACACAGGTGGGGCGGCGGTGGACGTATCCAATAGCGGAAGCCGTCACCCCTGACCTGTAGCGAGTTTGGCCACAAGTTAGGCATTTCTTGCTATCAAAGAAAAAATATACGGATCAGAGACCAACTCAAAATACGACAAAAAAAAAACAAATTGCCCCGCCTTTTGTCACCACGACCCGTTGAGCTATGTCTGCCACTTTGGTCCTTCTACAGATTTCCTCGCTTCTGATTTGATCACGCAAAGACAGTCTGTAATTTCCTGCAAATGCGAGTACGATTGGCAACTGACCATTTTTTAATATTAGATTTTTATAGCTGAACAGTATAGAAGAGATCATTAATATTTATAGATAGTTTTAATTTATTTCTATAGTATTATTAATATATAACTTATTAATTTTTTTTGTTTTTTATTTTCAGAATATCTCATTGATTTTTAAGGTAATGACCTGTTTTTTATCGATCAATTTTATATTTCAATTAATATATGATCGATTAAGTCTGGTGCAAATCAGACGTTTATTGACATGCAAAAAATTTTAATCGATTAATTTTTGATGCAATTGATGATTTCATCGCCAAGTGTGTGATGAATATGTATTTAATTACTATAAAACCTTCTAACAAGTTATATATAAGATGATAAGTTATATCTGTTTTATAAATTTAAACTATCTCGTGTAGTATTCATAGTTAATGTATACAAACCGGCTATATTCACGTCTTATTCTATCGGGTTAACCCGACTAGTTTGAAACCTATTCGTGGCCCTTATTCATGAGCTTTATACAACGTTATCGCCGCGGGACCTCGCTTATTCTCTGGAACATTAAGGTAGTTTACGAATCGCGTTCCGTATCCCCCACTACGACTCGCGAATAGTCGCGAACATTCTTGGGATCTATTTGTTCACTATATAAGCGGTCGTATCGCACGCATTCAGTTTGCGAAGAGCGAATTAAGAAGCGAAAATAAAAAAGAAATAATAGTGGTATCGACTTTGTTATTGGACTGCATACAAGACTGCGGTTTAATAATGTAAAATTGAAAATGTTTATAAGATTGACCGTCGTTTCTTTCTGGTTATTCTCGGTAAGAGCAACATTACGAAGCAGTTGTAGCTTCATTAATCATATTGATCCTTGACGATTCAAAAGTGCTTCAAAGAGCTTATTTGAATAAAGATATTTTTGATTTGATCTGACATAGTGATTGTAAGTGCTAATTTTGTAGTAAAAATCTAAATAAAGTATTTAACGAGTTATAAGGTATTTTCATCCAAATTCACGAATTCCAGTACGTAACAATATCATATAAAAATCATATATGCAAAATTAACCCATTTAAAGATTGAAGTAACAAGCTCCTGTTATACGTTTGTATCACAATATTAATCATCTTCCTGCCCTTATCCCACTCTAAGTGGGGTAGGCACAACATATTTTAAACATGTTATCACATGATGTGGCTACGTATTTTACGACCGGCCGTCTGCCTGACGTCAACTTATCTTAGTCGTATTTTACGATACCTCAATAAGAAAGAGGGTGGTCTATTCTACTTAACCGGATACCACACGGTGAGTCAAATTAACTTAGTCGCCTTTTACGACACCTCGGTATGAAATGAGGGTGGTCTATTCTACTCAGCCGGATACCACACGGCGGTTTGACTTTTCTTAGTCGCCTTTTACGACACCTCGGTAAGAAATGAGGGTGGTCTATTCCATTCAGCCGGATACCACACGGCGTGTTTGTATCACAATATTCTTTTATTTGAAAATTTATTGTTCGCAAAAGCTAATAAAAGTTATATATAAAAAATATTCGTCACAAGTTGTTATAAAAAACTGCAAAAGGAAACGACCTTGTTGCAATAACCGTGGCCTTTACGCGTTTTTTTAGGAAGTCATGGAAATGAGCGTACTTTGACCCCGTTGTCGTATCGATCAGATGACCGATAATGTTTTTTTTTATTTACAACTAAAATGTACAAGTGATATTTATCTTAGATGACTTATACACTAGCACTATACAAATCAGCTTATTTTAAATGGATGGCGCTTACTTAACAATGTTATAATTTCCATAGACTGCATCACCATCTTGCCCTTATCCCACTCTAAGTGGGGTCGGCATAACGTGTTCAAAACATGTTGTAACATGATTTGGCTGCGTTTTTACGACCGGCCGCCTGCCTGACGTCAACTTACCTTAGTCGTATTTTACGACACCTCGGTAGAAGGAGGGTGGTCTATTCTACTAAACCGGATACCACACGGTGGGTCAACTTACCTTAGTCGCCTTTTACGACACCTTGGTTAGAAATGAGGGTGGTCTATTCTACTCAGCCGGGTTCCACACGGCGGGTCGACTTACCTTATTCGACTTTTACGACACCTCGGTAAGAAATGAGGGTGGTAATATTCTACATAGCCAGATACCACACGGCTAATAATTTCCATAGACTGCATTCCAGATTTTTTCGATCTTTGAAAAGCAATTACAGAATTAGCCGCCAATATAACATGAGAAGTTTTCCTTTTTGTATTTCTATATATATCGCACCATTGCACCACATAGGCATTTCATCATCCTAGTATATATATTTTTTATTTATAGCAAACTAATAAATAGTACCTGGGTGACTGAACCTCGCTCGATAATTTTTTACAAAATAAAAAAAGAATCTTAAAAAAAAGAAGAAAAAATGATTAGGTAGTTGGGATCGATCCTAGGTATTTACATTTCACGAGTCTGCCCGTTCCCCAAATAAGCTACGCTGACTTGACAGTTTATGGCAAAAATAAATAAATTTTAATATTTTTTAATGCCCAAAAACAGGGATAAAACTATTTTTTTTTACATAAAACCTATCTAGATCGATTTTTTTCTCCCAAAACCCCCTACGTGCTGAATTTCAGGCAAGTAGTTGGAGCCGTTTCCGAGATTCCGAATATATATATATATATATATATATATATATATATATATATATATATATATATTTATGTATATTCATACAAGCTTAAGTCATTTAAATATTAAAGATAAACGTTTCTTTTACGTAAGTGGGTTATTTATAGTTAGTTACCTTGAGCCAAAGAAATTGACTTCGCTTTGGTTACTCCCTATCAACATTATTCTCCAACCCTTATTCTATTCTAAATGAGATCGGCACAACATGTTTTAAGCACGTTGTTACATGTTTTGGCTAGTTATTCTACGATCGGCCGCCTACCTAACATCAATTTACCTTAGTCACCTTTTGCGACACCTCGGTAAGAAATGAGGTTGATCTATTCTACTCAGCTGAACACAACACGGCACAGAACTTTTCCTTTCTTGTATCTGTAAATATTCACACCATTGCACCATAGAGGCATAAAGTGATTCAGCGCCCAAGTATATATTCTTTTTATTTATAGTAAAGTAATACATATAATCACTTCTTTTACGTCAGCCGGTTATTACTAGTTACCTTGAGCCAAAGAAATTTTCCTCGTCTTAGAAAATTAAAGATATGATTTTGCTATAATCCGCGATAAAAGAATATATTTGTGCAGTATATAATACACTAGCACTGCACACATTCAAAACCAATTCACACATTGTGGTGTTGGTGGTGTTTATAGTCCACGCGTTTTGACGAATTCTGCATGTATAAGATATGAAAACAGATATTATAAGATAAATTTGCATTACCTATATTATCTTTTATCGCGGATTATAGCAACATAATGTTAACATTACTTTTCTGTTATGGACGCAAAGTAACGAACAATCATAAATTACCTCATTTTCCTTACTTCATAACAAAAGTAATCAAAATATTATTTCGCTATTATCCGCGATAAAAGAAAATATATGTACGCTAAATTTAAAATGTACTATCCGTTCTCATACCTAATACACGTGGAACTTGTAAAAACTCATGCACTACCCGCCACCAATAACAGAACAATACACTGCAGACATTGACCACTACAATTTCGATTGTTTGAGTTCGATTGAAACTATTGTTGAGATTGTGGTGGTGAATGCGTGCAGTGCTTTTGTATTATTGTGTTAATGGCGGCGGGTAGTGCATGAGTTTTACATATTCTTCATGTATTAGGTATGAGAACGGATAGTACACTCTACATTTAGCATTATATAAATTTTCATTTATCGTGGATTATAGCAAAATAATATTTTCATTACTTATGTATTATGGACCTCTACTAAGTAACGCCTAATTCTATAAATTAGTTCATAACAACAAACTACTTTAGCTTACATATTTGTTGCCATTTTACATATTGGACGTTTTTGCCATTGAAATCGACTGCAAAATTATATATTTATAGATAGCTAGAATCCAGAGATCGGTACAAAGGCGTGTAGATAAATATTTTAGGACCTTCTTGTAAATGTTATCGTGTTTTCTCGCCCAACGCTTACGTGTTGGTATCGATCGCCTTCTATTGTTACCGAATACAGAATCTGGACCTAAAAAGAAATTTCAACATTTTAAATACATCATGACTGGCCCGTTGGCGCAGTGGGTAGTGACCCTGCCTTCAGCTCCGCGGGTCGCGGGTTCGATTCCCGCCGAGGACCAACATTTTCTATAAATGAATTTGTTGGTCTTTGAGCCTGGGTGTATATTTGTATTTAAGTATGTATTTAAAAATATATAAGTATATATTCACCAGTTGTCTGTCGCCCATAACACAAGTATTAAATTACTTACTTTGGGGACGGACGACCGTGTGTGTAAGTGTCCCATATATTTATTTATTTATTTTTTTATCATAATAATCATCATCATTCTAATGCCCATATACCATTCTAAGAGGGGTCGATACAACATGTTATAAACATGCTGCCAAATGTTTGGCTATGTATTCTACGACTGACCCGCTTGCCTGACGTCAACTCGCCTTAATCGTCTTTAACGATACCTCGGTAAGAAATGAGGATGTTCTATTTTACTCAGCCGCCAGTTCCTAGTTGAGCAAGTACTAATTGCAGAATGGAACGCTGTTATAAGTATTATTATAAAAACATCCATTAAAACATCTTGTTTCTATTTAATTCTTATATAGGTTTAATTCTTAATGACTGTTAAATATCTAACATCATTCAATAAATTATCAATAAATTATCAGATCTAAAAAAAACAAACTAAATCATATGATTTAATAATATGATTTTATTCCTTAAGGTTGTTTTTATTAAATATCAAAATGAGAACCTAATTATAGTGTATTAAAAAAACCTATTTATAGTGTATTCATTTAGACTTCTCTTCGCCTATTTCGTTTTGCATATTTTACTAAATTTGAAACAGCACTTACAAGTTTAAGATGTTATTGGTATTATATTAGATATTAATGTCATCGGGAACGGCAGTAGTCAAATATCATCTCTTTAGTTTTTAGCCGGACGTTGTCTTGTTAAACGCTTATACGGTTAGATTGTTTCATCACATGGAGTCTTGCTGTAAAGCTTGACTATAACTTATCGTACGATTATTATATACTCACGTGTTTAGACGTGTTACAACTTGTTTGGGTCAAAACTAGTAATTTATATAGTCATACAAGTATTTAGGATTTTTATTTTTTATATATACAATCACCTACAATACCTATTACAATCACGATGATCAGTTGTAATATATAATATTGTTGCTTATAAAATGGTTTTCCCCCCTTTAAAACCAAAGGAAAACATTAAAACAATTACTTGGAAGAATTTTTAAATAACTACATAAAAAAAGGAAAATATAAAACTAAGGAAGAATTACCTATTACAAAGTTTAATATAGAATAAAAATGATTAGATTTTCCTGTAAAATAGAAATACTGTTTCTTTTTCCTTTATCGGCCGATTTTATTTACATATATAGGTAATCTTTCGACAACTATGCCTTAAGATGTATTGAGCCCAACGAATAAAAGTTATCCATAAGTTTTTAATCAAATCCGCACCACTCTCGACAGCAAGATGTATGAGGCCATTCACGCTGCGAGCAACAGACACCGTTGGCGCAACATAGTTCGCACCAAAGTGATCCGTAGTGGGGGTCACGACCCTCATGGCATTGAGGAAGACGACTCGAGGAGGAGGATAAGTTTTTAGCGACTTAATACAAGTATTAAGTTAGTTTAGGGAGGGACGACACTTAGTGTAATTGTCCCATATATTTATTTATTTTAATTTATTTTATATATCTATACATGTGGCCAAACAATCTTCTATGAAAGCACAAGATAATTACTAAGTCAATCTAATATTGAGTGCACCCTCAATATCCAACTTTGTATGGATTCGAAGATGAGGACATCCTAATCTTGTGCATATTTTAGTATGAGATCAGAAACTTTATAATGTGTTCGTCGTGGACATAATCTAAAGTTATATATTATGATGTATATTAAGTGTAACCGTTGCCAGTGGTGGTGGTAATACGTGGTGTATTTATTAACATAAGTGTTAAAGTACCATCAATTATGCAATTCTTTGTTTTTGCTGTTCTCGAAAGCAAATTGCGATTTGTTATCGTTTAAGTTAGGTCAGAGTACAAGCATCAATTTTGCTAAATTTCATCAGTATATGTCTGGTGAAGGAGTAATAGACATACAGATATACTTTCGCATTGATATTAATATAGCCTATCGGTAAGACCGTGCGACTCTTTCTGCAAGACAACAAGATCACTTCTTCTTTTCTACAATGTACACTTCTCGCCTTTCCTACAATGTACACTACTTGTCTCTTACAATAACCACTACTTTCAGAAAACCCTTTATATACTCATACTTTGTGTATTTTGGAGACATAGGTTAATCTGTGATAGCCCAGTGGTAAGACCGTGCGACTCTGAAGAGATTATCACGGGTTCAAACCCCGGGCAGGCAGCAATGAGTTTATCTATTAAAACTTATGTGTCTAATTGATAATTGCAAATAATCACATGCCTTTCGGTGTAGGAAAACATCGTTAGGAAACCTGCATATCTCTGGAGAATTCTGGGGATATGTGTAATTTACCAATCCGCATTGGAGCAACGTGGTAGGTTTTAGCTATGCCCAGCAGTGGGTTACAAAGGCATAAACATGCCGTTTCTTTACTACTTTTTACTACGTTATCTTTAAAAGCAGAGTTAATTATTTGTAGATTTATTACTGCTATATCTCATCAGATTGTTATATTAGGTTGTTACATCAACTTTATGACGATATTTCTTATTACAGATATGGACGATTAAAAGATAAGTCACGAATTATTTTACGTGACTTTAAAGTGATATATAAAAATTGGATATGTCACATATGAATAGAATTAGTCTTAAAAACTAGATTTATTAGATGGAATATGGATAGTTATAAACTAGATTTATTGGAATAACTTTAGTTATAGAGTTATTATACTAAATTAGGGGAGCCAACGAACTTGCTTAGTGCGAGTTTTTTAACATACTCGATCGCGTGAGCGTAAATGCCGTGTGGTATCCGGCTGAGTAGAGTAGACTACCGTCAATTCTTATAGAGTTATTGTAAAAGGTGACTAAGGTATTTCGACCTGCTTGTGGTATCTGAGTGAGTGGAATAGACTACCCTCATTTCGTACTGAGTTGTTGTAAAAGGCGGTAAGGTAATTCGACCCGCCGTGTTTGTATCCCGCTGAGTAAAATAGTCCACCCTCATTTCTTACCGAGATGACGTAAAAGGCAACTAAGGTAAGTTGACGTCAGGCAGGTGGACGGTCGCAAAAAAAATAGCCAAATCATGTAATAACATGTTTATATACCTAATTATGTGCCGCCCCACTTAAAGCGTTATAAGGGTAGTAGGATGATTGCGATAACGTAACGTAATTTGTATGGGGCTGGAACTGTGGCCACTAGATGGCGCTGTTGCAACGTAATACAAAATGGCGATTACGCTAATATGATCGAGTAGGTTGAAGAAACTCGCATTAAGCACACTGGCTTGTAAGTGAGAATATTACGATAAATAATGAGAGGGAAGATGAAACCAATATATTTATCTTTGTCTAATCACACATAAAGAAGAGAGACAGATACACCCTCATTTGCTCTCTTTTAATTTCTATTTTTTTGTGATATGGCACATAGGTTGCCCACATAATTTATTATACTTAGTTACTTGAGGCAAAGACAATAAAAAAATATTTATTATTCAAATTTTCCCTCACACAAATATTAAAAAAGGTTTTCATAGATAAAGTAAAACTCCGAATTAAATTTGTCTGAAAAATTAGCTTTCCAGCCAAACGTTAATTTGTTGTGAGAAAGTTACGCAAGGCAAAATAAACTTTTATTTTAAAATAACCTTTATGTTAAGGCAGTAGAAGCTAATTTTGAAGAACTATCATAGTCTATTCATATTATTATTAATGACCCTATTCTCAAAGATTTTGTAACATCATTCAAATTCATTATAATTTGCTTTAAAACGTACCTTTAGTCCGATTTTAGGAACAATATAGAGGGAAGTTTAATATTTGAACGGTAAACGATATAATTAGTGTTTTATTCGATAAAATTTGTTAAACAATGTCATTAAAAGTAGGGTGTTTATGATATTTAAAAACGAATTCTTTATTCACGTTAGCTTTTAAAGTTCGTTCGAATTGTTAAATTTTAATGAAGCTACCACTGGTTCGGAAAGGTGCTTGCCGAGAAGAACCAGGAAGAATCTCGGCGGTCACTCTTTTCAATGATAATTAATCATCATCATTTTCCTGGGCTTACCTTATGTTATAAACATGTTGTCACATGATTTGGCTACGTATTTTACGACCGGTCTGCCTGACATCAACTTACCTTAGTCGCATTTTACAACACCTCGGTAAGAAAGAGGTCTATTCTATTCAACCGGATACCAAACGGTAGGTCACTTACCTTAATTGACACCTCAGTAAGAAATGAGGGTGGTCACTTCAAAATAAATAAATAATTAACAATAAATAAATATATGGGACACTTACACACATGGTCATCCGTTCCCAAAGTAAGTAACTTAATACTTGTGTTATGGTAGACAGACAACTGGTGAATATATGATTATTACATTTTAAATACATACTTAAATACAAATAAACACTCAGACTCGAATACCAACAAATCGTTGTATAGAAAATGTTGGCCATGGGTGGGAATTGAGATGAAGATGAAGGCAGGGTCACTTCCCACTACGCCAATGGGCCAGTCAACGGGCATGTCAATACTTATTTCATTCTTTACATCTTCAGCATATGATAATTACAATTTCTGTAAATACAATATCGTTGTGAATAATTAACCCTCATTTATAATAAACTAGGAGTCCCGCCCCAGCTTCGCACGGGTATAATGCATATAGCCTATGTCACTCAGTGATAATCACAGTATTTCGTTACGCCATATTGAATTTTATTATACATATAAACCTTCCCCTTCAATCACTCTATATACTTAAAAAAAACCGCATTAAAATCTTTTGCGTTGTTTTAAAGATTTAAGCAGACATAGAGATATAAGGAAAGACAGAGAAAGTGACTTTGTTTTATACTATGTAGTAACGTTTATAGCTACTACTATTTTGATAATTGTCATATTTTTACCATACTTATCCAAAGGCTAAATTACGTTTAGCTGTCATTTATGTTTTGTTTTTCCATGTCATAGTCGTTTTTGCTATACCACGTTTTATAGTGACTTGACGGGATAAAATAAATGCGGTCGAACGGGATAAAAAGTATCCTATGTCCGTCTCCTGGTTCTAAGCAACCTCTCCACCAATTTTCAGCCGAATTTGTTAATCTGTTCTTGAGTTATAAATAGTGTAACTAAGACTAACTTTCTTTTATATATATAGATTACAGTTGTTTAGCTATAATGCTATATAGAATTATATCAAATAATGTTTTCAAACCAAATTAATTAAATTATTAATGATACTGATATCGCTTTGTGGTTTGCATTTTCGGTCACTGATACAAACGATATCCGCTTAAATGTAACTGAATCATAACTATATTCGTTAGTGACTGGCTCGTTGGCGCAGTGGCCCTGCCTTCGGCTCCGCGGGTTGCGGGTTCGATTCCCGCCGAGGGTCAACATTTACTATAAATGAATTCGTTGGTCTTTGAGCCTGGGTGTATATTTGTATTTAAAAAATATATAAGTATATATTCACCAGTTGTCTGTCTACCATAACACAAGTATTAAGTTACTCACTTTGGGGATAGACGACCGTGTGTAAGTGTCCCATATATTTATTTATTTATTAGTTAGGACAATATTTTATAAATTTATCTCTCGCAATCCATTTTATTACATTATTTCATCGCATAGCTGTGACAGCCGAACTGTTAGACCGTGTGCCACTCTGCAGGGTGTAATGAGTTCAAGCCCTGGGCAGGCATCAATGAGTTTTATATTGAAAATTATATCCCTAATTGTTATTTTTAATTTGTCACATGCTTTTCGGTGAAGGAAAATGATATCCTGAGAAAACCTGCCATGTCGCTGTTATTAAATATTTTCTGTTTATTTCTGTAATTTCCAGATTCCATACTAATATTATAAATACGTCTGTTACGATTTTACGGCTTAACCGCTTTACCATTAATAATGATTTTTTTTTTCATCCATCATTCTCCTGCCTTTATCCCGTTATAAGTGGGGTCGGCACAACACCTTGTTAACATGTTGTAACATAATTTTAAATAAATCTTATGACTGGTCGCCTGTCTGACGTCAACTTACCTTAGTTGTATAATATTAGTGAAATTTGGTACAATTAAACCTTATACACTAGTGTAGCATATAGGATAGAACAAAATAATTTTTTTTAAGTAATTGGAAAAAAATGAAAGTACATAATTTCGATTAATTTACTACTAATACTTATGAGTAAGATGACGGATTATTATTGTATAAACTCACTATACAACAAGCATTTTTATGTCATGGTCAGTTTTTTCGTCTACTATAACCATTAATTTATACGCCGTGTGGTATCCGGCTGAATAGACCACCACTCATACCACAATAGTACCACCCTCATTTCTTACCGAGGTGTCGTAAAAGGCGAATAAGGTAAGTCGACCCGCCGTGTGGTATCCGGCTGAGTAGAATAGACCAACCTCGGTTCATACCGAGGTGTCGTAGAAGGCGACTAAGGTAAGTTGACTCACCGTGTGGTAGCCGGTTGAGTAAAATATACCACCCACTTTCTTACCGAGGAGTCGTAAAATACGACTAAGTTAAGTTGACGTCAGGCAGGCGGCGGCCAATACGTAGCCAAATCATATGAAAACATGTCTGTAACATGTTGTGCCGACCCCACTTAGAGTGGGATAAGGGCAGGAGGATAATAATAATAATAGTTACGAGTAAGTTGACGGGTTCCATTATTAAATAAACTACACAACAACCAATTTCATGTCATGGTCAGTTTTTTCATCTACTATAACCATTAATTCATAGACATTATGTGATGTATATGGAAGTGGTCGACACATTACGATAAAAATTTATTTACGTCACATATTATATGCCTTATTGCCTACATCATCTATGAATAATATTGCCAAACGAGGCGTTACTATAAATTCTCAATATAAAGCTCGTATAAACCTGTACGACCGCTATTCTTGGCAGACGGCCTGTCGCCGTTTTGCAAGGACATGGTAATGTAATCATACGCATTACTTGTAAAAAATGAACCTTTTAGGGAGGTCATTCACAATGCTTCATTCTAACTAGCAGATACTTGATTTGAATTACAAAAGACTATTTTAAAAGGAACAAATCTTTTATGCTTTGATTATTATTACTAATGTTGTTTAGTCGACTCAACTTTACTTACATTTGTAAGTTAAAATCGGAAATCTACTAAAAAGGCTTCTTCTACACGTTATGGATAAACTTTCCAACCAAGGTTACCTTGGTCAGTGTTTTAAGCTGCTACTGCTAATGCTATTGTTAATATAATCTTTATATCTTATGTAATACGGTTGGTATTTCGATGTGATATGGCACTCTTACACTATTCGAAGTGAAAATATAACCTCGAAATATAGACAGTATTATAATATGTAAGTGCCTGGGTGACTGAGCTATGCTCGGTATTTTTTTTTGTTATATAAAAAAATGTTAAATAAAAAAACCAAAAAAGAGGTTCATCAAAGTCCGCCCGTTTGTCATTGAGCTATCACAACTTTACAAATGACAGCAAAAATTTTATTTACTTTCTATTCAACATTTTAGCATTTTTCCAGTGTCTGAAAACAATGATAAAACGAATTTTAATGTTTAAGGATTACATTTCTTTGTGTTAACAATAATTTTGCCCAGTACGTCTTGAATGTAAACACCTTACCGTGTGGAACGAATATAAAAATTGGTCGACCTGACCAAGGTCACCTTGGTCAGGCGTTTTATCCCCAACGTGTGGAACAGTTTTAACTCTTCTTAGAATTCGTTACATACCTTTTTCTGCTCCTTCCTAAAGGCTGTCTTTAGTTGTTATGGGTAAGATTATATAGCAAACTGGCCGTTTCCCCTTATATGGACAATTAATATATCAAACATATCAATCTGTTTGCGTACTTGTTTTGTTAAATGCACTTCCTTGTGTTTTGCCCTTGTTGGGTCAAAGATATTAAAGTTATCTTATCTTTGCTCAAGGTTAAGGTTCGTAGCTTATAAAGCTGAGGTCTTATCAGACGTAACTATTTCTTTACCTATATGTATAGATATATTACCGTCGTGTGGTATCCGGCTAAGAAGAATAAACCACCCACATGTTTTACGTGAAAGGCGACTTTTAATAGAAATAGTATTAAAAACCTTTTTTTGATAGCTACTTATCATCATTCCCCTGACCTCTACCACCACCACCACTCTAAGTGGGGTCGGCACAACATGTTGAAACATGTTGTAACATGTTTAGGTTAGTCATTTTAAACCGGCCGCCTGACTGACGTCAACTTACCTAAGTCGCCTTTTACGACACTTCGGTAAGAGATGAAGGTGGACTATTCTACTCAGCCGGATACCACGCGGTGGAATAAATGCATATTAAAAAATCAAAATACATAAGTAGCTATCTAAAAAATAGCTACTTATGTATTGTTAATTTTTTTACGATTTATTTTGTACAAAATTTAAAAATAAATCTTAGGTTGTTTCTTTACATGTAAAATAATACGTAGAACTAAATTCGCAAGAGCGATAACAAAGCTGGCAAAATGGGTTTAGTAAGTATATCAAAGGGCATTGCGTGTCGTAACATTGGGCCCTAAAAGGTTTTTGTATCGCCTTTTGTAGCTACCTGCCCTTCAGTTCGTATTGATTTTTTGCTGACAGTTTCACATAAGTCTGTGAGGGAGTAATATTCGCCAAAATATCCCGGAAAAAAGCTCATATATAGAGAAAATCTGACTACATCCGCTACTAAAAAGGCCGTTTTCCTTCGGGAAACATGAAAAAAGTAATGTACATAATTGAGAGTATTTTCATATTTAATTAGCTGCGCCTGCCGCTTCGTGCGCATGGAAATCAGTGTCACAATTTTGTTCCCGTTTTCAAAATATTTTTAGTTGCTGCTCCTCTCCTATTCATCTTAGCGTGATATTATATAGCCTTCCTCGATAAATGGAGTAAGTTACACTGAAATAATTTTTCAAATCGGTCCAGTAGTTCCTGAGATTAGCGTGTTCAAACAATCAAACAAACAAACTCTTCAGCTTTATATATTAGTATAGATTACCTGTGCCTGCCGCATGAAAATCAGTGTATTTAATTGAAATTTTCAACATAAAAGTAGTTATTGTGAGTTAACTATAAGAGACTTTTTTGTAGTATTTTTGTTGATCTACGATTCCCTAGTACATTTACTTTAGTGTTAGTTTAAGCGGCGAACGCGGATAAGCGATTTTTTTTAAACTGCGCGACGTCTTTAACACAATTTGTATAAAACAGTTATGTTCTATTAACCTTAATCTGCCGAAAGAATTGCACTACCCTTTAGTAAAAACCGTATAAAATTCAGTTCAGTAGATTTTGAGATTTTGAGTCGACTTTGTTTAGTAATTAGTATAAATTTGACTTAAAAAAGTCGCGGTACAGCCACTACTTTACTATAACACTCTAATAAAATAACTAATTTAAAACATTTTAACTCAATCCATGAAGTTTTCCAGCCACAAATATATAATACCTGAAAAATTGTACGCATACATCGTAATTCAAACCAATCTTTTCTAACATGTCTGCCTCGTGGGAAATTAAATAGAACTTACTACAAACTTTTCCGGTTGAGCGGTTAAATCCCTCAAGATATTTTGAAACTCTATACCTGTTATTGTTATAAAATTCAACGTTGCACAATAGAGAAATTTGAGACCACACCGTTGCTAGCACGCATTGTCGAGCCCTGTTACTATCCAACTGCTGGGAATAGGCCTCTTCTCTCCGTTATTTAGAGATAATGATTAGAGCTAAGACCTACCACGCTGCTCCAATACAGTAGGTTACACATATCTCCAGAATTCTCTAGAGATATGCACGTTTCCTTACGATGTTTTCTTTCATCGAAAAGGGTGTGATAAATTGCAATTATAAATTAGACACATAAGTTTTAACAGAATAACTCATTGGTGTCTGCGCAAGATTCGAACCCGCGACCTCCTCGAGAGAGTCGCACGGTGTTACCGCTGGGCTATCACAGCTTTTTTAAAATCGCAGTACTACATGTTAATTAGCGTAATGGAAATATATCGCTCGAAATTCCCAATGGAGAATTTGTTTACTGATACGTCGTTTGTTATAATTCAAAGTTATATTTAACTTTCTGATATTAAAATAATATGGGAAAAATATTACGCGACCTATTTAATAATATATTTGTTACAAATATTGCAAAAATATTTCCTTTCAATATATTGATGTTAATATATTAAAAATCGTTGAATGAGGTAAAATAGAGTAATATACAGAGAATAATACAGAATAGTATATAATAGAATAAAATAATAGTATAACCTTCTTTCTCTTATAATGGAACTCTTTTAGTGGAATCGTTAATGGTTAAAGCATGACATGCTGCCCCATTGCGAGTTGGTTGTTGCAGGTTTCCTTATGATGTTATCCTATACAGAAAAGCGCGTACCAAATTGTAAATATTAATTAGGCGTATAAGTTTTTTAATGAAAAACTCTGTGCCTACCCTGGACTTAAAATTGGAACTCATTAATCTTTATTATTTAAATAAGTTAATTTTGTATATGTATGTATATCTTTTGAATTTCGGAAACGGCTCCAACGATTTTCAGGAAACTTAGTATGTAGAGGGCTTCAGGAGCTAAATATTGATCTAGCTGGGTTCAATTTTTAAAAAATTGTCGTTTTATTCCTGTTATCAGATATTTAAAAAATTATTAAAATAGAAATAGAAAGAAACTTAAATTTGCTGTCATTTGTAAAGTTAATTTTTTCAGTAAAAATATATAAACCTCATAACTTACAATATATTTTATATATTATTAAAACTGGTCTATAACCTTTCACTTTGGCTAAGAAATATGCGACGTTTAAGTGTCAACATTGTGATAAACAATACAAGATTAATAATGCTATTGTTTCGTTTCTTCTTAAAATAATTAGTTTTATTGCTGTCACATTTTCAATAGTTTATAAAGAATATTGTTTTATGGACAGCAAAGTAGTAAAGTTCTTGTTACAAATAAGTATGATGGGGAACTCCCTAAAAGAGACGCATGCAGTGACCATAATTTTATAAATTTATATAAAACAATGATAAAAAATACCGTGTTATCCGGCTGAGTAGAGTATTCCATTTCTAACCGAGGTGTCGTTAAATGTGACTAAGGTAAGTTGACCCACCGTCTGGTATCCGAGATATCGTAAAATACGACTAACGTAAGTTGGCGTCAGGCAGGCGGCCGGTCGTAAAATACGTAGCCAACTCATGTGACAACATGTTTATAACATGTTGTGCCAACCCCACTTAGAGTGAGATAAGGGCAGGAAGATGATGACTTTCTTATGTGCATATATAGATGGTATATATGATTAGCCATGAAAGCGTGACAGAGACACCGACTTTCACCTTTATAATATTAGTTTATATACGTCCAAATTATCCAAATCACTCAGCAACTGATTTACGGCGCATAACAAATCCGGCATTTACTGTTTCAAACAAGCATGACAGTATAATCTAATTCTGGTATATCATTCAAAGAAGCTTCACTACCTACCTTACAGATTACACAATAATAAGCAGAATTGTCAACAGTGTAACACGGAACGAAAGCTATCAGTCAGGATTCTTCACGATTGTCAACTTATTTGCAACATAATAACTCTTCGCTTTAGTATTTGTTTCTTTTAACCAAAAGTCAGTCGCCTGAAGGAACATCGCGCAGCGATATATTTATGTTATATTTCTTAATTTATTATACATTCAGTTCAAATTTAGGTGTATTATTGTTGTGGAGTAAGCATTGGAAATTTTATTAAGTAATAGTCAAGCGTCTGATATAGTTATATTTACTTATATATTTACTTTTATAAATATATATTATAATATTATTTTATTATTTGATATTAAGAAAAAGGTCCATTTTCCGTTTATAATTGGTTAAGTTTTAAGTTAATTTTAAATTTAATTCGCTGTACCGATATATACCTCTTTTATAATTTTAGAATGGTTGGCTAGAAGAGATTCCGATTCCGGAATAAGCCCGCCATTGCAAATTATGTTGTTTTTTATTTTTATTTTTACTAATGCAATAAAGAGATTACAAACAAACAAACAAACTTATTATATACTACATCATCATCAACATCCTCCTGACCTTATCCTACTCTAAGTGGGGTCGGCACAACGTGTTACAAACATGGTATCACAATATTCGGATAGATATTTTACGACCGGCTGCCTGCCTGTGTCAACTTACTTTAATCGCCTTTTATGACACCTCAGTAATAAAGAGGGTGGCCTATTTTACTCAGCCGGATACCACACGGCGGGTCAACTTACCTTAGTCGCTTTCTACGACACCTCGGTTAGAAATGAGAGTGGTCTGAACAGACCACTCAGTAGAATTACTGAGGCGGGAACCACACTGCGGGTCAACTTAGCTTAGTCGCCTTTTGCGACACCTCGGTAAGATATGAGGGTCGTCTATTCTATTCAGCCGGATACCACGAGGCGGGAATTTTCATTGTTAGTATGTATTTCAAATATTTTTTCTTTATTTCCTACAAAATTTTAGATTTAGCAGTTCCGTTAAACACGTAGCCAAATGATGTGACAACATGTTATGCCGACCCCACTTAGAGTGGGATATGGGCAAGGGGATGATGATACTATAATAATATTTTCACATGCTAGTTCACAGGCTTATTCTATACAGCAAAGGGAAAGGACAAAAGCTCCAAACATTAGAGTTTAGACGATCCTAAATAAATACTATTAGACACAATGAACTCTTTGTTGCTTTTACTGATATCAAAAGCATTATACTATTTCAGCTATTGTGTTTATAATAATATAAATCTCTTGACAAATCATTCTATAAATACAATTTCCGATCGTTTTTGTTGATTTTTTTTGTGTAATCCCGTTTTACAATCATAAAAGCCAAGTTCTCAAGCGATAGTTTTTGTCTGTGATGATAACTTTTGTGTGTGGTTTTTTCTCAGGGTTCTACGAGTACATATTATTCTTAATGATACTTAAACAGAAGCTGTAGGAGCAAAAATAGAAAATAAATCATCATTGGACGATTTTAAGATGAATGCAGTTTAAAATGGTTATACAACAGCTGATTTGATTTCGACCCATCATCAATAGTGAAACCTATGATCAAGTGGTGGCTTTCTCGGATAAAGTAATTATGACTTTACTCTATTAATCTCTAGGTAGTGACTCACTTCTAAATTAAAAAGACGCAATTATTGTAGAGCACCTGGGTGCCCGATATTTGCTCGGTAATTTTAAAAGATACAAAAAAATATTTTAAAAAAAAATAAAAAGAAAGAAGCCGCCGATTCGCCGGGATTCAAATCTGGGTTTTGAACATTTTCGGTCCGCCCGTTAACCATCTGTTATCGCACCATTACGTTTGACAGCTAAAAAAAAATCCTTTGCTTTCAATTATACATTATTTAATGCCCATAAACAGGGATAAAACGAAATTAAAAATTAGATTCAGAAAATATATTTATGTATGTTCATACAAGATTAACTCATTTAAATATTAAAGATTGAGCTCTGGCAACCATATGAAAGACATCACTTATCAAATCAAAAATCAAAAAATAATTATTACCTTCATAAATTCTTATAAAATTATAAGCAGAATCTGGGACCATCCTAGTAAGTTACTAATATTTCTACTACTAACAGGAGGCCTCAGTCTTTCATAATATTGCATACACAATGGGAAATATACTTATTGTCTAAGTAAGTCTGTACGTGTATTGTGTATGCGGAAGAGCTTGTGTGTGTGTCTAATATATCGCAAATGTATTTGAATAATGTATTCGATAACTTTTGATTTATATCAAAATTTAATTCAAAAGTAATAATAAAATTATTTTGCTAAGTAAATAGAAAATAAAGAAGTAAAATAGAAAATTTATATAATGCTTAATGTTGAGTGGACAATCCGTTTTCATACCTGATACATGCAAAGCTTTGCGATTTTTTCGTGGAGTCTATCTCCTGATGATGCTTCGGTTGCGGGATGAAACGATTGTTGAGTTTGTGATAGTGAACGTATGTAGTGAACGCTTGTGTATAGTAGTGGCGGTGGTGGAGGTTTGAGCATGTGTTTTTACGAATCCTGCATTATAGCGGATTATAGCAAAATAATTTTATTATTACTTTTGTATTACGGATCTCCTCAAAGTAACGCCTAACTCTATAAAATATTCTTATTTTATTTATTAATTTTTGATAGTAACTGACGTAACCTTTGTCTAAATAGTTAAAATTTACGTGTGGCCATATGCCAAAAATGGCCGGATAAAGCCTAAACATTTCGAAATTCCTTGCACGTTAACATTTTATCCGGCTCGTAGGGCCATATGATGCCTTAGCTTACTCATCAGTCTGCAGTCTACAGTGATGAGACTTAACAATTAATTAATTTTTAATTTATTGTCTTATGTTAAATTCAGTAGTCATTACATTGGCATTATTTGCAAACTTGTAAATGTGAATTATACATGCAAATTACCTTGTTTATTTCTTACTACGATAATATCATAGAACTTAATTAATTTTGTCACGTGCATTTGTTAATAAATGATTAACATAAGAAACAACACCATTTATTATTCGTAACTAAAGCAAAACATACGTCATTGATTTGACTTGTGATTTGTGGTGATTAAATTACTGCATATTTTAAAAGAAACCTATTCAGTAAATTAATAGACGAACACTAATTGTAATTTATAATTAAAGCAAAATATACTTTATTATTATTTGCGGAAGGTAAAGCTTAACTGGAAATAAATGATTGCGTTTTATGAGAAATCCAAAACCAAAGAATTATTACACTAAATTAGGAAAGCCAGCCTAAAATGTGCAAAAGAGACAGCAAATGAGAGTGTATCTATTTGTCTCTTTTTATCTATGATTATACAAGGAAAGTATACAAGTCTAATCTTCCCTCTCATTATTTATTGTGACAATTCACTTACAGGCCTGTCTATGGCTCCTCTACTTTATATAGCTCTATGCTAAAACTAAATCTATGATCATCAGTATTGTTAATTTATAATTAAACCAAAATATACGTAATTCATTTTATGTGGTGCAATCAGAAACAATTCTCGAATTGCATATTGTGTTTTTATTAATGATTTTGTGTTTTAGGATAGACTCAAGTTTTAAAAGAAATGGGTGAAAAAAACTATTCTAATTTCTTATTACTCGTTCGCATAGTATTAAGAAATAAAAAATGAACACATCGTAGAGATAGAATACTAAAGAAGTACGTAACTAAATATTTATTGCCCACGTAATGAGATAATAAAAATATATTTACATGATGATATATGTTTACATTAAGTATACAACATACACGTTATTACAATTAGCGTAAGAGGCAAAGGTTCTTTACATAGGTATTTCTTTAAAGAACTTCATCTTTTCCCGACAATGAACTTCATGGATCTTCAAGAAATTTCCTGCAAATTTGTGACATTTTACTCTAAGCTTCTGTATGAATGTCATGGTCAAATGTCAAGTATTGGATGCACAAAATTTGACAAAAATATTTGGGTAACTATACGATACTCTACCTAATGATTTGAATTCGGCGACTGAGTTCCCATAATTCTGCCTACATTTTTAATATCAGGAAACCCATTCTCTACTTGTCCCTACCTTTCCAGACCGTTTGTACCATACTCGTCTATAATTCTTAAAGCGAGATATAACGTTAAAACGTTCGCACAATTTTTGTATACATTAAAACTATGACGTTGTTATTAGCTTTCGTGGAATCGCGTATAGTATTCTTTATTTTATTAAACACAGCTGTTCACATGATGACGTCACCGACATGTAGTCTATATTGGTCCTTTTCTTCGTTTCTGGATGTGTTTAAAATTTCTATTATAAATATTTATAATGAATTAAAAAACAAGAAATCTGTTCTAGTGTCAAAAATTATTATAAACATCCGACCACTAAAACTATGAGATCGTATGCACCATACCATTTTCGCCCGGCAAAACCCGGGCAGGCAACTATGTTTTTTTTAATAAAAACCTACGTGCCTTATTGCTTTCATCATGAGCTTTACCTTCAAGAGAATATCAAACCTATATAGGTATACTAAGAAAATTGTATGCAACCTCAATGGACTATCTTAAAATCAAATAATTTTTAAAATTGGTTCTGTGGATTCTGATATTAGCGCGGTTAAACAAACAAACTCTTCAGCTTTATATAATAGCATAGATTCTCATCAGCTAAAAGTTAACTCGAAACTGATGGATGAAGAATGGCCACCCTGCACTACTTTATAGTGTAACAATGGATTCAGAAACCTCGTGAAGAATATCAATTTATCAAGGGCAGTGAATGAATTTTGCCATATATATCATTTTAACACTAACACTCTGCCCGTCAGTCGTGCCTTGTCGAAGATTGCACTCACTTGGATACAATTGCGTACACATAGGTGTAGAAACCGCATTTATGAATATGTATTGGGTACAGATAAGCAAATATCTACCTTAGTTTTGCATCACCATTACTAGATAAGATAGAAGCCTAACGCAAAAAAAAGTAATATTTATGTAAGAAATGTACAAACCTAAAAATGATCGCGCCATTTTATACTATCATAATAATTGTCAATTTATATGGTATTGATTAGTTCCACAATGTCTTAATGCTAAGTTATTTTTAGGTAGCGAAATATCTGGAAACAATTTTCTTAATGAAAGGAAATTTTAACGTAATCGAGCCGGTTTGCCATTTGACCTTTTATAACTATCTAGGACAAAAATAGTTTCATTACTTAAATCTAGTGGATAAACTTTATTAACAATAGATGTAATGGGAAAGTCTTAGTATGAATTTCTATACACTAGAAGAAATTTTAATTAGGTTTTTCTGGTACATTTTGATAACGTCGCAACGCCGATCAACTTAGTTTCTGTTCTTCCACGTGAAAAGAAGGATGGATTTATCAATCAACAGTCTGTTTTAAGTTTACGCCGTGTGGTATCCGGCTGAATAGAATAGTACCACCCTCTTTTCTTACCGAGGTGTCGTAAAAGGCGACTAAGGTAAGTTGACTCACCGTGTGGTATCCGGTTTAGTAGAATAGACCACCCTCTTTCTTACCGAGGTGTCGTAAAATACGACAGAGGTAAGTTGATGTCAGGCAGGCGGCCGGTCGTAAAAACGCAGCCAAATCATGTGACAGCATGTTTATAACATGTTGTGCCGACCCCACTTAGAGTGGGATAAGGGCAGGAAGATGATGAGTCTGTTTTAAGTTTCAGTTTCTATTATACTGCCTTCTACAGTTAATCATCTAATGCCAAATAATAAAATAATATTTTGTTAATATTGATATACTTAACGGAATTCAGTGATACTGTGAATTATCGTAACACTAATTGTGTAAAACCTTGCTAGATCGTTTTGTCTCCCCCAAAACCTCCTGCATGCTGAATTTCAGGAAAATCGTTAGAGATTCGGTTCCATTTCGAATATATTATAGTGATTATAGTTATAGTTCCATGATATTACAGTGTGTGCGTGCGTGTGTGTTTATGTCCCATATATTAAAAAAAAACGTAAAAAATATGGTACAAACGGTTACCTATTACGGCCTACGCCGTGTGGTATCCGGCTGAATAGAATAGTACCACCCTCTTTTCTTACCGAGGTGTCGTAAAAGGCGACTAAGGTAAGTCGACCCGCCGTGTGGTATCCGGCTGAGTAGAATAGACCAAACTCATTTCTTACCGAGGTGTCGTAAAAGGCGACTAAGGTAAGTTGACCCACTGTGTGGTATCCGGTTTAGTAGAATAGACCACCCTCTTTCTTACCGAGGTGTCGTAAAATACGACAGAGGTAAGTTGACGTCAGGCAGGCGGCCGGTCTTAAAAACGCAGCCACATCATGTGACAGCATGTTTATAACATGTTGTGCCGACCCCACTTAAAGTGGGATAAGGGCAGGAAGATGATGGTTACCTATTACGGCCTGTGAGTAACTACACACATAATAAAATGGTTATTAGCAAGTAAATGAATAATAAAACAGCTGTTTCATCCATTTACTCTTTCATTACGTTTTCTCGTATTTAATTTAATTAGCGATGATGTAAAAAAAAAAACTTTAAATGTTTAATTAAAGTTATGATTTTTCTAAAATCTGCGATAAAACAGTCGTTTTATTGCTAAATTTGCAGTGTATTTATTTTTAATACTTTATATACAAAAAATGGACATGGATTCAAACCCCAAACGATACTAATGAGTTTTCCATTAAAACTTCATCATCATTCTCCTGCTTTTATCCCAATCTAAAAAATACCGAAGAAGGTTCGGTCGCCTAGGTACTATATCTATACTAATATATAAAGCTGAAGAGTATGTTTGTTTGTTTGTTTGAACGCACTAATCTCAGGAACTACTAGACCGATTTGAAAAATTCGTTCAGTGTAACAAAGTCCATTTATCAAGAAAGGCTATATAACATCACGCTAAGATAAATAGGAGAGGAGCGGCAATAAAAAATAATAAGAAAACGGGAAAATTTAAGGCGTTCCTTGCGCTGAGTAAACGGTGATAGTTAATAAAAATCATGTATTACAAAATTGTTCCCCTCTAAAAGTTCTAAATACACGACAGCACAAATTCAATTTCAAATTCAAAATATTCTTTATTCAAATAAACTTGTAAACAAGTGCTTTTGAATCGTCGACTCTACTGCTGGTTCGGAAAGCTGTTCCTACCGAGAAGAGCCAGCAAGACACTCGGCGGTTGCTCTTTTAAAAATATAATTCTTAATACTATTTCCATTAAGTCGTTACTGTCTTGTACAGGTTCAAAGAGAGCTATATTCACACATTCTTGTGCGCAAATGTAAACCTTTAAAGGTTAACTCACTTTAACCATTTCTGTGGTTATCAAAAAACTATATTACTAATTTTTCCACGCGCACGGAGCTGGTGGTGATTGCTAATATTAAATAAAAATGTATTTAAATATATCTTACTCAGTGTATATTTTGAGGAACGATTCATTTTCCTCCCAAACAGACGCGTCATGCGCAATCTGTATTTAACAGTACTCCAGTTTGGATCCATGATTATCAACTAATTGACACGTGAGAGAACACTTTGATAGTTAATACAGGCGACACACGCGGCATCTTGTCGGCACACCTAACACAACACTGACTATGTAATAACATGTGTAATTTATCCTTACATATTATAAAATAAAGTCCCCCGCTGCGTCACTCTGTCTATTCATTCATGATAATTGAAAAAAAACTACTTAACCGATTTTACCGATGTAGTTATGGCAACTTTTCGACAAGAAAGTAGTGACTAAATATAACTAGTTAGAAGAATTATTCCCGATGAGTAGAACAGACCATCCTCTTTCTTACCGAGGTGTCATACAATTCGACTAAGTTACGAGTAAATTAACGTCAGGCGGTCGGTCGTAAAATACATAACCAAATCATGTGACAACATGTTAATATACATGCGTCTATAATGCTGGGCGTTATCTGAAAATCAGTGCTGAATGTCTTAATTTGGACATTCAGCTCATACTGAGATGAAGGCCCATTCAGATCTACATACTGAAGGTAATAGACATTAAGCTTAATGATAATAGGTAGAATATAATTAGATTAGTTTTTTTCTGTTAAATTTAGTACATACATAGAGTTGAATAAATTCTTTTTCATTTAATTTCATTTTCATATAAATATTCTTTATTCAAGTGAACTTGTAAACAAGTGCCTTCGGCTTCTCCTGCCCTTATCCCAATCTAAGTGGGGTAGGCACAACATGTTATAAACATGTTGTCATGTCGCCTGCCTGATGTCAACTTACCTTAGTCGTATTTTACGACACCTCGGTATAAAAGAGGTTGGTCTTTTCTACTCAAACGAATACCACACGGTAGGTCCTCTTAACTTAGTCGCCTTTTACGACATCTCGGTAAGGAATGAGGATGTCTATTCTACTCAGCTAGATACCACATGGCTGGTCGACTTACCTTAGTCGCCTTTTGCTACACCTCGGTAAGAAATTACGGTGGTTTATTCTACTCACCCGAATAACACACGGCATAAGTCAGTTTAATCGCTCAGTACCGTTTTATTTTACTATTAACGATATGAAGTAACTGGCTTTAAATAACTGTAAGGATTCCCTATAATAATTTAATAGTTTTTCCCTAACACAAATTGTTTTGAAAGCACGAGCTGCCACTTGTTCTACGCGAGATTATGTTGACTTTGGCACAAACATCAAAGTTGCTGGTAAACATATCGACTGAGCAAAAAGGCACGTCTGCATTTTGACCTCGAATTATTTTGATCTAAATATCGTAGTAAAACGTAAAAAATTGATTAGGTTTAGAAAAAAGTATTTGCATACACTATGCTATAGCAGATGTAGGTATAAAGAAATTAAAGGCTCTGCAATTTTTATAATGATGAATAAAAAATTAAAATTAAAAGAAAAATTGAAAAGAAAAAGGGCTGGTGGGGATCGATCCTAGATATTTTCACCTCTCTAGACCGCCCAGTTCCTAAATGAACTGCCATGGCTTCATATTTGACAGCGAAAAATTGTGATTGTATTCAACGTAAATTTCAAAAAAATTTAGAGCCCGAAAACAGGGATAAAACGACATTTTTTAAATAAAACTTATCTAGATCGATATTTTTCCCCAAAAACCCCCTAGATGCTGAATTTCAGGAAATTCGTTGGAGCCGTTTCTGAGATTCAGAAAATATATTTATATATATACATACAAGATTAACTCATTTAAATATTAAAGTTTATTATTGAAAGCGTAACAAACAGACAGATAGTTTTGAATTTATAATATTAGTATATCTACCTACGCAGTGTGGTATCCGGCTGAATAGAATAGTATCACCCCCATTTCTTACCGAGGTGTCTTAAAAGGCGACTAAGGTTAGTCGACCAGCCGTGTGGTACCCGGCTGAGTAGAATAAACCACCCTCATTTCTTACCGAGGTGTCTTAAAAAGCGACTAAGGTTAGTCGACCAGCCGCGTGGTACCCGACTGAGTAGAATAAACCACCCTCATTTCTTACCGAGGTGTCTTAAAAGGCGACTAAGGTTAGTCGACCAGCCGTGTGGTACCCGGCTGAGTAGAATAAACCACCCTCATTTCTTACCGAGGTGTCGTAAAATACGACTAAGGTAAGCTAACTCAGGCAGGTGGCCGGATGTAAAAACGCAGCCAAATCATGTGGCAGCACCTTTATAACATGTTGTGCCGACCCCACTTAGAGTGGGATAAGGGTGGGAAGATGGTGAATATTAGTATATCTGCCTATATATGGATACGTGCAAGTATCTATAGACTTTATTAACACGGTAGAACATGTTGCTAACCAAAGTGAACCAATCCTCTTCGATATTTATTTTTCGAACTATTAATACTTTAAACTGGATTATAGTAGAGTCATGGCCAAACATTATTCAAAAATAGATTAGGTAACAATTACTCTCATCCCACGGTAATTGAAGTCTTTAAAAACTAAAGTTATTTCCCGTTTACTTATTTTATAGTAATTGTGTTTAATTTGATCATGCTATGTTTAGTTACTAGTTTTTCCCGCGACTTCGTAGCAGCAGGGTCATCTCGCTGACTCCCCGGGTGGGGGGTAAGCGGGGTACGGGCCTCGAGGCGTACCTCTTTGCCCGGGCAGTTCCTCGCGGGCACTTAAGCCCGGTCTGTGTTTCGGCCGTAGGCCGAGGTCACCTAGGTGACCTAAGGGTGTCGGTATTTGGGCCGTGAGCCCAGGTCACCTAGGTGACCTAAGGGATGTCTGGTTCGGTGGGGAGGTCTGGGAATATTAGCTCCCAGACCTCAAAGTCGTCGTCAGGTGGTGTCATATCCGGTGGTGTCATAATCCGTGGTGTCGCCCTCTCGCCCGTCGCGTCGTCCTCGTCGTCGCCGTCGTCATCCGCATCGGGCCGCGGAGACGGTGACCGCAGGAGCTCGCGAGGCAGGGAACGTCCATCGGGTGGTCGCGCATGGAGTGGCGCGATGCCATGGAGGTGTACGTGCGCGCTATTGTCCGCACGCGCGAACATCCGGCGCGCAAGGCGACGGACATACTCCTCCACGGTCGGCATTTTGGTATCCCGATGCACGACGTCGTTCCGCACATACCTCGGGGCTCCTACGATCAGTCGCAGGCAGCGGTTCTGCTGGACTTGCAGTCTTCGCTTCTGGTTCGCCGAACATAACGCGTACCAGGCGGGTGCCGCATACGTCAAGCGCGAGCGGACGTAGGCACCGTAGACCCGCAGTTTGGTGTTCATAGGTAGATGGGATGTGAATAGCGCGTAAAGCTTGGACCTAGCAGCGGCAGCTCGACCCACGACGTGATTCACCGTGGGGATCATGCACAGGCTGCGGTCCAACTCACACCCCAAAAACCTTACTGTGGTCTTCCACTCTACGTCCTGGCCTCGTAGAGTCAGCTGACGTAGCGGCTTGGAGCGGCTGGTGAGCAGAGCGGCCGTCTTCCCGACGTTGACGGCCATCCTCCACTTGTCCAGCCATTCCGGCAACAAGTCCAGCATACGCTGCATGCGGTTGGTGGCGACGATCTGATGGTAGGACGACGCGAAATACGCGCTGTCGTCGGCGAACAGCGACAACAGCACGTCCTCCTCCCCTTCCCGCAGGTGGTGGCGCAGGGTGGGGATGTCATCCGTATACGCCGCGTATAAGCGCGGCGATATACAACTGCCCTGGGGTACTCCGGCTTGGATGGTGCGTGGCTGGGATTCGGCACCATCCACTGCCACGTAAAAGCTACGGCCGTGTAGAAATGATGCCAGCACTCGCACATAAGCAGGCGACATGGTGGTGTCCAGTATTTTGACCAGGAGCCCGGCGTGCCACACACGATCGAAGGCCTTCTCGATGTCGAGAAAGACCCCCACGGTGTAGCGCCCGTTGTTCCGCTCACTGGTCAGGTGGTTGATTACCCTCGCCAGCTGGAGCGTCGTCGAGTGGCCGCTGCGGAATCCAAACTGCTCCTCGCGCAGGGGCAGATGGGGCGTGACTCGACGCAGCAGCAGACGCTCAAACAGCTTGGCTATGTGCGAGAGCAGGGTGATCGGCCGGTAGCTTCCAGGCAGGCGGCGGTCCTTCCCCGGCTTGGGAAGAACGATGATCTTCCCGGTCTTCCACGCCTCTGGGAAGTGGCCGGTGCGGAGTACTCCGTTGAACAGTCTCGTGAGCGCTACGAGACCTGTTCGGGGCAGCAGCATCAGCGCGGCGTTAGTGATTCCGTCGGGGCCTGGCGCTTTTCGCTTATCAAGGCGAGCAGCGACCGACCGCAGCTCTGACAGGGAGATGAAGTCCTCTCCCCGGAGCGGCGGTGTAAGGGCCGACAGGAACCTTTCCAGCTTGTCCTGGACAGCCGCGTGATGACGGATGACATGGAGGTTGGAGGTGTTGGGGGCGTTGGGCGTAAATGTCTGTTCCAGGTGTGCCGCCAGAATCTCAGCACGATCCTTGGCGGCATAGGTGCGTTTACCCGCGGCATCGAGCAGCGGGTAAACGGGGGTGTCTTGTCCGGTGAGTTTCTTGCAGAGGGAGTACAGCGCTGTGTCGTGTTCTGTCGCTCGATCGACGGTATCCTCCCATCGCGCTTCGTCGAGAGCGACTACGGCACGCGCGATCCTCTCTGCAAGCCGGTTCAGGTCAGTCTTCACCCTGGGGCAACGAGTGCGGGCCCATAGGCGGCGCAGGGTGCGCTTCCGCTTAAGCATATTGCGGAGCGAGCTCGGCAGGTCCTTCCTTCGATTGGTATCCGGTGAAGTCGACGTGGTGGTGGTGGCTGCTGCCTTGGCGGCGATGATCGCCTCCGCGATGAACGCAGCAGCATCGTCGACTCCCGAAGGTGTAGTGATCGGGCCTGCTAGCTCAAGCCCGGCAAGCTCTGCGGTGTAGCGCTCCCAGTTCGTCCGCGTCCGCGGCGGGCGGGGCACTAAGAAGCCTCCCTGGGTGGCTAGGTTGACCAGAACCGGAAGGTGTTGCGTGTCGAGGTCGTAGAGTACCTCGACATCAAAGGGGTTGTCCAGTCCATGGTGCAGCACTATGTCTATGACGTCTGGCTGGGAGCGGCTGTCGGTGGGTATGTGGGTCGGCGCTCCCGGCCCCACCACACCGTACCCGCTCCTCACGCTGTCTTCGTGCAGGTGCCTCCCGACCGCAGTGATGATTCGCGATCCCCACGCATGATGTTTCGCGTTGAGATCGCCCACGATCACTGCAGGTCCCTGCTGCCCGAAGATTGCCTCGACATCAGTGCTGCAGAAAGTCAGTCCGGGTGGTTTGTAGGCGGCATAGATGCGGAGCTCCTGGTTGCCCACGTTGACTCGCACCCCCTGTGTGCGGGTGCTAGTGAACGGGGTGTGCTCCAGCTCTTCGTGTATGATGTCCCTCCGCACCAGAGCGGCCGTACCTCTGTACGGGCGGCCCCGGGGAGAGACTTCATCGCGGCGATACACGAAGTAGTTGGGCACGCGGAGCTCGTCGCTGTCCGTGAGTTTAGTTTCGCCCAGGAGGATGACGTGGATATCCTGCGACTGGGCGAGTAGTGTTAACTCACGGACGTGACCTCTGATGCCGCCCGGGTTCCAGTATAGGATTCGTAGGGAGGTCATTGATACGACCTCCCAAACTGGGTAATTGCTGCCGTGATGGCGCCGACTACGTCCCTGTTGCTCAAATAGTGAGTGAGCGCCGCCATAAGCGCCTCGATAAGGACCCGAACAATGTTGTTAATGCCCGAGTCCTGCGCGAGGGGTGGCGGGAGGAACGTAGGATATTGCGGAGCTCGCAGCTCCGCCTCTTCTGTGGCCAGTCGGTGGCCGCGGCTTCTCGGCGCCTCGGCAGTTTCGGGTATCGCCGCCAACGATGTTGATGTTGGTGGCCTGGGGTGCGGTGTGGACGCGGCGGCGGGCTCAGCATCTGCTGGCCTCGGCTGCCTGCGCCTGCGCCGGTTTCTTTTCCGTCGCAGGGGCTCCCCCCTGCCTGTCGGGTCGTTTGCCGGCGGTTGCAGAGTCGCCGGCTCTTGGTCTATGGTAACCCCGCCCGCTTCCCCCCGTCGAGTAGCTGGGGCGGTCGGGATATATGCCGGCGGTTGTTTGGTCGCCGGCTCTTGGACTATGTTAGCCCCTCCCGCTTCCCCCCGTCGAGTAGCTTGAATGGACACGCCGGGCGTCGGCGGGGCGCTACTCAGTGCGGGTCGGGCGGGGGCGGCAAGTACGGCCACTGCGGGCCGCGCCGCGGGGGCAGGGGCGGCGCGTACGGCTACCGCGGGACGTACTGCGGGGATGGCGGGGGCTGCTGCGGCGACTCGTATGGCGGCGGCGGGTGTTGCGGTTGGGGGGGGAACTTGCTCACCCCTCCCTGCCCTCTTCTTCGCCTGCCCGTCCGGGCGCGGCGGCGCGACATCGATTCCGCGCTTCCGCGCCTCGCGGCGAAAGACTGGGCATCGTCGGTCACGCGCCACGTGCGCTTTACCACAATTCGCGCACTTGGGCGCGTCTTCCTGGGGCCTGTCGCAGTCCTGGGCCAGGTGCCCGCCTGCGCAGCGGACACATTTCGGCGGCCGGTGGCAGTTGGCCGACGAATGGCCAAACTGCTGGCACCTGTGACACTGGGGCGGACCACGTCCGCCCTTCCAGGCCTCGATGGTGAGGCCCGGCATCGACAGGAGCTCGGTCTCTCTGTACAGGTGACCGAGCTCTTCGAAGGTCAGGTGCTCCAGCTGCACGTAGTATGTGCAGCCGTGCCGCCCTCTGACCGGTGGTATGGCCCTCGCCTGGGTTGCCGGATACCCAAGGGATCGCAGCGCCGCGATGACCTCCTCTGGTGGGGTGTCCTGTGGTAGCCCTCTGATGGCTACCTTGCTGGGCAGGCTCGACGCTGGGCTATAACAGAACCACGCGATGTTGGGGTCCTGTTTAGCGGCGTCGAGGAGGTACTTCTGTAGCACCCGAAATTCCTCCGCCGACTTTGGGAGGAATCTGACACCCTTCCCCATCGGGCGGGCGTTAGGGGCGTGTCCGAGCTTTTCTCGGATCGCGGTGAAGTGCCTCGTCCAGTTGGGGAGGCACTCCACGGTGATGGGAGGGTATTCGGAGCGCGCTGTCTTCGCTCCGGTAGTGGCCTGCGGTTTTTGCTGGCGCTGCAGCTCTTCCTGGCGCTGCTGGAGCGCCCGGGGTGACGGCGGCGCGGCGGCGGCGGCGGCGTAGCCGGATGGCCCGGCCTGAGGGGTAGGGGGGCGGGACGTCGCCATTGGAGACGGCAACGAGGTGAATCCGGCGTAGCTCGTCGAGTCTCGAGGCCACGAGGCGGATCCCTGCGACGCGCTCTCTGCAAGCGGTCGCACGCCACCGTCGTCCCGAGGCGAGGAGGCCGGCGGTGGAGTGGGCCGAGTCCTTTGCTCGGCTGTTAGCTGAACGTCGAACGATGACGACGTTGTCAGCGAGGTGGTCGGCGACTGGTCCGTCTTCGGACGCTTGTCGTCTCCCTCGAGGGATTCGGGCGAAGAGTCGGCAGCCCGCGGACGCTTCGGTGCTTCGCCGCCCGATGTAAGCCCAGCTACATCGGCGGAGAACAAAGGTGCGGAGTCTGGCGACTTTCGCTCGCCGGATGAAATCCGGAAGCGTGGTAGTGGTTCAGGCGCTGGTGGTGATGGTGGCGCTGCTGCGGGTGCGATCGGCGTAAACGGGGCAGTAGTGCTGTCCCGTATGTCGCGCCGCAATACAGCGCGTGGGAACGCGGGGCGCTCCCCCCTAATACGTGGGTCCCTCGGGGGGGGCTCCCCCCGACCGGACATGGTCGCGCAGTTTTGCGACTGCGGGTAATGCTACTCGGATAGTAGCTACAGAGGTACCTTAGTGAGCCGCTCCTGTGCGAGTGCAGCTCCACGCACCCTCGGCGCGTGCAACCCAGCCGGGTGAGACCCCTGGGGGGAGGCCCAGCTAGGCGCCCGCGAGCGGGGGCGGAGACTACAAACACAATGGGATAATGAACGGTGGTTTCACTGAGGGCACGTCTGCATACGTCTTTGCAACGAAAGGCGGTGCAGATCGCTGCGTCCGGGCAGCTTCGGCGGAGCAGGTGCACGCGATGCGCTGCCGACCGCTTCCTCGAGCCGCAACACGGGTCGTGGCGAGTACAACTGGCGCCGGTGGCAGGGGTGCAGGGGCGTTAACCGAAACTGACGAACTTTACGTCTCACACGATACGCGCAGCGATAACGTTCACAATACGCGTCCGTTCACTGCGCGCGTCCGCACGAGACTGACCGCGACTTCGTTCGCGTGGACTGTTATCGTGTGATAGATTGATAAAAGATGGCGCTTTTCAATGGCATCCTATTCATTTAGAATTAACAGGATTTCTATAGCCTATGTTATTCCGGTGTATAAGGAATAATTATGCCAATATTGCATGCGCTAAATAAACGGTGAAAGTTATTCAAAAATGTATTACGAAATTGTTGCCCTCTAAAAGTTCTAAAGAAAACTCCGCGACAGTATATGTCTAGCTTTTAATGTTAATCCACTTTAACCATTTTTATGATTATCAAAATACTATATTACGATTTTAATCTTTCCACGCGTGCTATTGCTAGTACATATTTTTAAACTAATACATTTTTCTTTTAACCGTTTCTTACAGAGCACATCGCTAAAACCGACGCGGAATAACTAACCTAGTTCCCTTTATAGCTTGTTTTATTAACCTACCGCTCCAAATAAATACATTCGGTTTCGCGGATTCTTATGATCTCTTTATTTCAATAAAATAAATTATAAAGGACAATTTTATGGACTATATTATACACTTTATAGAGTGCGAACTACAAGCAGGATTCTTTCAAGTTGTATATTTAACGGTATTAAATGAATACTGGTCGCGGTAATTTGGCTGTTAGAAACAGCAATATATGTACTGTAGAAATTTATAATAAAAAAATTATAAATCCAATTTTAATCTGCGGGCTTTTACAAACAGTTGGAACCTGCTTATATCCTGAGAAATTATAGGATATGTGGCCAATCCACAATGAAACAGCGTGGTGGATTAAGTAAGCTTTTTCCCAATAGTTGAACCTGCTTTTTTATTTAAAAATTCCCAGGATATGTGTTCAAATCGCAACGAAGTAGTGTGGTGGATCAAGAAAGCTTTTGTCCTATAATTGGGACCTGTTTGTCTCTTAAGAGTTCCTGTGATATGTGCCTACATATCACAGGAACTCTTAAGAGACAAACAGGTCCCAATTAAGTCCCAGTCCCAATTAATTAAGCCGCATTGAAGCAGCGTGGTGGATCAAGGAGCTTTTTTCCCAATAGTTGATTCCTGCTTTTTTATTAAGTATTCCCAGGATATGTGTTTAAATCGCAACAAAGCAGTGTAGTGGATCAATAAAGCTTTTGCCCTATAATTGGAACCTGTTTATCTCTTAAGAGTTTCTGTGATATGTAGCCAAACCACAATCAAGCAGCGTGGTGGATTAAAGAAGCTTTTCCCAATAGTTGATTCCAGGTTTTTTCTTAGGTATTCCCAGGATATATGTGTTCAAATCGCAACGAAGCAGTGTGGTGGAAAGCTTTCCTAGCTTTAGCCTTATAATTGGAACTTGTTTACCTCTTATGAGTTCCTGTGATATGTAGCCAAATCGCAATCAAGCAGCTTGGTAGATCAATGAAGCTTTTGCCTTACAGTGGCAACCTGTTTACCTCATAAGAACCTTTCCAATATGCAGTGAAACCGCAATGAAGCAACAACAAGGAGGCTTTGGACTTATAATTGGAACCTTAAGTAAGGGTTTCTGGAATATGTAAACTAACGGCCTGTTACTATCCCACTGCTGGGCATAGGCCGAGAGAGAGGATCTCCGTTTTTGGAGAGAAAGGTTGGAGCTGAGACCTACCACGCTGCTGCAATGCGGATTGGTAGGTTACACATATCCCCAGAATTCTCTAGAAATATGCAGGTTTATGATGTTTTCCTTCAGCGAAAACCATGTGATAAATTGTAATTATGAATTATATATAAGTTTTAATAGAAAAACTCATTGGTCTGCCTGGGGTTTAACCCATGATCGTCTCAAGACAGTCGCACAGTCTTACCGCCGCTAACACAGCTTATAATATCTAGAATATGTAGTCAAATATATCTACGAAGCTACAACTGGTTTGGAATGTTGCTCTCATCGAAAAGAACCAAGAAGAAACTCGGCGGTCAACCTTATAAAGATTTTTAATTTGGCATTATTAAACCGCAGTCTTGTATGTTGTCAATACAATAGATAGTCTGCAATATTTTATCTCGTGTTCAAGTGGGCATATTCTGCCAACTAATCCGGCAGTGTGCATTAGGATGGCTGTTAAAAACAGTTTTGCAGCCAAGCAATTACCCTATCTGCGTTATTATTGTAATTCACGGTAAGTAGGTACAGTACATCAATCACATCCTACGTCAACTGGAACCGTGAGTAATACATTACAGAAATACACATGGGACACATTTTAAATATCTTCCAGAATTCATATAATCATATATAACTGGGCTTAAAATACCCTTTTTAATAGCTGAAGTATCTGGTTGACCGACATTGCTCGGTAATTATTTAGAAAATAAAAAAGAAAGTCTAAAAAAAAGAAAAATATTTGGGTTGGTGGAGCTCGATCCTAGGTATGTTCACCTCTCTAGACCGCCCGTTCCCCAAATGAACCACAATGACTTTACGTTTGATGTTTGATTTTAATGAGTTAATTATATATATATACCCCTTAGTGTTACACGTAAGGAAAGCTTTAAATTTTTCCGTTTTCGTACTATTTTTTATAGCTGCTCCTCCCCTATTCATCTTAGCGGAATGTTATATAGCTTATAACCTTCCTCAATAAATGGACTATCTTACACTGAAAGAATTTTTAAATCGTGTCCAGTAGTTCCTAAGATTAGCGCGATCAAACAATCAAACAAACAAATAAACAAACAAACTCTTCAGCTGAATATATTAGTATAGATTTACATGATGAGTAAAGTACAGAAGTTGCATCTCTTTAAAAGGTAGATAACTCTGTATTATATTTTTAAATTTTTAAATTTTTTTCGTTAAATAACCTATCTGGCAACAAATAATTAGATAAAAAGACTTTTAAAAAGGCATCTTTTAAATCTAGGCAAGCGCAATGTTAATTTCATCCGCTTAATTTTTTTCAGCAGCGTAACTAAAAAATAAACAAAACATCTCGTTAGGAATCTCTATTATATTACTGACAGTATTACGCTTAATTAAGGCAATAATATGCTGCCATTGCTGGATATTGAATAGGAAATTCTGTAGGTCGCTCAAAGTACTTACATTAATGAGATTGCTCTTATAATTGTAAAACTTTAAGTGGTTGGCAACTCGCCCTGTCCTGAATTCTACATGACCTAAACCTATATATGAACATTTTACTGTATTGAAATGAATAACAAGTTTACTTGTCTGTGGCACAGTATTCAGTCCAATACAGGCCCTTAAAGGACTACGCCGTGTGGTATCCGGCTGAATAGAATAGTACCACCCTCTTTTCTTACCGAGGTGTCGTAAAAGCGACTAAGGTAAGTCGAACCACCGTGTGGTGTCCGGCTGAGTAGAATAGACCAATCTCATTTCTTACCGAGGTGTCGTAAAAGGCGACTAAGGTACGTTGACCCACCGTGTGGTATCCGGTTAAGTAGAATAGACCACCCTCTTTCTCACCGAGGTATCGTAAAATACGACTAAGGTAAGTTGACGTCAGGCGACCGGTCGTAAAATACGTAGCCAAATCATGTGACAGCATGTTTATAATATGTTGTGCCGACCCCACTTACAGTGGGATAAGGGCAGGAAGAAGAATACAGGCCGTTAAAGGACTAGATTCCAGGTCGTTGTAAGGTTTTGAGTTCGATTCCCAGATTAGTGTACTCGTAATTGTCGTTCACACATGTTTTTTGACCTATATGCTCTTTGATGGTAACTAGATACACGGATACGCTATACTGAATTCTACTTATCCAAGTGGAGTAATAAAAACCGATATATAAGCGATTCATAGATAAATAAATATTCATAGAGAAAGAAAAGAGAAAAGTAGCATGTTTACATTAAAACTGTAATAAATCAATAACGTGTTCAGTAAAAAAAATATTCGTGGTCGCGTAGGATCTGGTCAATATAAAACATTAAATAAATCAAAACATTTTTAAACGGAAAACTTTTTATTCCGGAAGGATTTATATGTCTCTAAAACTCTCAAAGCTCCATTCTGTTCAAAAAGAGAACTCTTCTCATCTACGGAATATTATGTAGAAATCATAGGCTTCACGAGTGTAGATAAAGAAAGAAAGAAGAAAAGTTTAAAGAAGACAGCTCCTTAGTTTAATGAAATATATATTTATATCTTAATTTCAAGTATAAAGACAAGAAAATAATACATTTAGTTTAAATAGTTTTTTTTTGCATTCATTCGACAGCAAATCCAATATCAGCATTTAAATATTATGTTTATTTAAAAAAAGAATCAAAAGTTATATCCGTATTTTTTAAATCTATGACTTTTAATGCTCTATGGTCAATGCTAGGACTAACAGTATAATAACATTTTACAACATTTTCATGTAGAAAATAATTGTTTAGATTTAATGAATTATCTAAAAGTGAAAATAGTAAACAATATCAAAACGAAATTCTTAAATATACGAAATATAATGTTTTCATTCTTGCAGTATGAATGGAAATCACATATTGTTAAAACAGCTATTTATAGCATCGGCAATCGAAGAGTCGTTGTTTGTACGAGCGGTTTAATCGAATTATTCAATCTGAACGTTGCATTGCTGCAATGCTTTTTGTAAGTGGTGACCTCAGTGCAAAAACTAATTTTAACCGTAATACTTGAACAAAAAATGTACACCTATAATAGCTGCAAAAAATTTGTTGTTATAAATATTTATAAAAAATAATACGGCTTACTGCGGTCAAGTTTTTTTTATGGCAATACTCGTATTTTTTGCAGACGTGGACAAGCAGTTTTAAAAAAAGAATTCTTATATTTGTAAACTTGATATTAACGCTGTGTGGAATAGAATAGTACCACCTTCATTTCTTACCGAGGTATCGTAAAAGGCGACTAAGGTAAGTTGACCCGCCGTGTGGTAGCCGGCTGAGTAGAATAGACCACCCTCATTTCTGACCGAGGTGTCATAAAAGGCGACTAAGGTAAGTTTTACCCGACGTGTGGTATCCGGCTTAGTAAAATAGATCACCCTCTTTCTTACCGAGGATAATAGTCATAAAAGTCAATAATAAGAGTCATAAAAGTAAGTTGACGTCAGGCAGGCGGCCGGCCGTAAAATACGTAACCAAATCATATGACAACATGTTTGTAACATGTTGTGCCGATCCCACTTAGAGTGGGATAAGGGCAGGAGAATGAATGATTTTTTGAAAACTTGATATTAAATAAATGGAACTACAAGTAACGATATCAGCTTTTTTGTTGATTTATAAAAGCAACTAGTTGCCTACACGTTGCTGTGGCTGTCTGAATTCAAATTCTTCTCGAGACAAGATTGAAAAATTAAAAAAAAATTCTGATCACAACCTAACTTTACATGATCCGCGTTCATTCTAAAGTTTGAAAGTTTCATCAAAATCAGTCTAGCTGTTTCGGAGTCTATAAAGGACATACAGAAAAACATTCATTTTATATATAAAGATTAGTTAACTTAGCGATGAATATAAAAAATTAAGACACCACGGATTCGAACTCATATGTACCACTTGCTTTTCGTGTTAAACCAGATATTAGCTTAAGATCACTATGTTCAAACTTCAAATGTTTTTCAGCACTAACAAAAAAACATACGTAAATAACGTATATCTTATTGGGATAAAAAATAGCTAAAATCTAAGAACACATAAATCATATTTATATAATAAGAATAATATTTAGAGATAATATTTAGATATTTTACAATTATATGTGTAAATAATATACGTTATTTGATATGTTGGAAGATAAAATAAGAACAAAAAATTTGTCTTCATATTTAATATTACAATACAATATTTAAAGAACGTGTATTAGAAGTATAAATTCTAGAACTTATATTTCTTATACACGTTCTTACGACTTGTCGTATTTTTACTACTTCGTAACTGTTACTTTAAATCCACATTAAAAAAAATACATTTATAATATACATATACAAATTCAAGGTCAAAGAGGCTCCCTCCTCCTCCTCTATTATTATATCACCAGTCGCCAAAACGCCATCCATAGTTCGTTATCATCAAGTCACGATTCTTATCAATCAGAAAATGGCGACAGAAGAATATAGTTTATTATAAAACATCGGCTCTTAATTAAATAGAAATATATGAAATACGATTATAAAAAGCTGTTAAATAAAACCGAAATGATACTGCAATTATAATATAGATAAATATAAATATAAATATATGGGACACTTACACACACGGTCATCCGTCCCCAAAATAAGTAACTTAATACTTGTGTTATGGTAGACAGACAACTGGTGAATATATACTTATATATTTTTTAAATACATACTTAAATACAAATATACACCCAGGCTCAAAGACCGACAAATTCATTTTATAGAAAATGTTGGTCCTCGGCGGGAATCGAACCCGCGACCCGTGGAGCCGAAGGCAGGGTCACTACCCACTGCTCCAACGAGCCAGTCAATGTGATTAATTTATTTAATATATAGGAGGCCTGTACCCATCAGTAGGATACTAACAGGCTATGGATTTACTTTTAATAAATAAAAATAATTACAATTTATTTGAATTAATTCTTCTTTAGATTCCATTTTCAAAATTTAAAAATAAGTCAATTATTAAACATGTATGTAATTATAATTCTATACGTCATTCATTTTTAAATATCGAATGCCACTTATTTTTGAATTTAATTTTTTAAAATACGACAGAGGTAAGTTGACGTCAGCCGGTCGTAAAAACGTAGCCAAATCATGTGATAGCATGTTTATAACATGTTATGCCGATCCCACTTAAAGTGGGATAAGGGTAGGAAGATGATGACTTAATTTTTAATTTAACTGGCCCATTGGCGAAGGTAGCAGTAAATCTGGTTTTAGCTTCGCGTTTCGCAGTTTCCATTCTTTCCGGGGACCAACAATTTCTAAATACGATTTGTTGGTTCTTCGATTATAGGTATGTATTTCAAATTATATATGTATAAATTTACTAGTTGTCTGTCACCCATAACACAAGTATTAAGTGACTTACTTTGGGGACGGACGATCCTGATAAGTGTCCCATATATTTATTTATTTATTTTATTATTAAGTTACTCACTTTGGAGATATATGTATTTGTCCAATATACATTTATTTAATTTTTTTAACCACGACTACAAAAGAGATATTTTACCAATTATTTAATAAGAATGAACTGATGCAAAATAAGTAATAAATTTGATATCAACTAGTGTTAAGTATTGTAAAGTTTTCGAGACACGCCACAGTCGTTAGACAACAATTAGCAATGAAGTAGGTATCCAATACCGCTCATATATGTTAATTTGTTTAATAAACATGAATTGATAGAGTACAATAGTCTTGGCTACCACGTGATACGGATTCTATATCCACATAAATATTATGTACGGAAAAATACGTCCGTTTGAATATCGAACTTCAATTGGAAATTTTTTTTTCTTGGCTAGACCGCCTTTTTTATAAATTAAAAAAATAATAATATTGGTGTAATATTATTATACAAAAAAATATGACGGAATATAAAAAAATAAAATCTCAACATAACCTCGGGGTATACAAATCACTCATGGGCTGTAATAGTGGTACAACTCAAAAAACCATATTTTCAGTTTAAACTTCTAATTTTTAAGAAAAAAAAAATTATGCGTAAAAATGCTTTAGTTAGCCGTGTGGTATCCGGCGGAGTATAATAGACCACCCGCATTTCTTACTGAGGTGTCGTAAAATACGACTAAGGTAAATTGACGTCAGGCAGGCGGCCGGTTGTGAAATACGCAGTGTGACAAATCAAAACGTTTATAACATGTTGTGCCGACCCCACTTTAGTTTTCTTAAACGAACGCCCTAATATTCTGCCGGTATAGCTGCTGGAAACAGTGTGTATTTTAACATTTACACCAATTCCTAGTCCAAAATACGTGTTTTCTTGAGTTATGCCACTATTGCAGCTCATGAGCGAAATGTTGAAAATCATAAACACTTTTAAAAAATAATAAATAATCTGTTAAATAGTTTTGAAAATACAGTTTCGTATCTTCAAACTATGTAATGTTATTTAGGTATATCAAAAACGCGGACAAAACCACCAGCAAATGCGAGTTTAAGAAACAACATGAATTAATCTAGTGTTGTCGCCACATAATCGTTAATGGTAAGTAATATTCCAATGTCAAGTCTCAAGTGGATGTAAGCAATACGTGTTAGATTATGCGGATTATATCAATTGGTCCCGGGAAGAGCGGGTCATCCGACACGATACTATGATCTTCAATGTCATCTGGAGATTGTATTGCAATCGTTGATGGGATGATATATTTAGCATTCGTGTATACTCTATAAAATTTATTGTAGAATTAAAGATAAAAAAGTTTGTTTGTTTGTTTTGTTTGATTGTTTAAGGGGCAGGATGGTTATAAAACAATAGTTGTCTAACTTTAAACTTTAGTTTTTTTAAACGGACGCCCTAATATTCTGCCGGTATTGCTGCTGAAAACACTGTGTATTTTAACATCTACACCGTTATTGCACCACTTACCACTATTGCACCTCATGAGGGAAATGTTTTTGCTTGACACAACCATAAACACTTAAAAAATCATAAATAATCTGTGACATAGTTTTGGAAATACAGTATTCGTATCTTCAAACTATGTAATGTGATTTAGGTATATCAAAAACGCGAACAAAACTACCAGGAACACAACAATATAAGCAGTCTTTGTCAGCTTTTAAGTTTGTCAATAATTATAAGTTTTGATTGTAAATTTTAACAGAAACATCGTAAAGAAGTGTATTTATTGTAACACTAGCTGTTGCTGTGGTTCAGTTTGGTTTCAAATTCCCCTCGAAACAGAACTCCAAAGTTGAAAAAAATGCGCCGATTGGCAATTAACTTTAAAAAAGGATCATCCGCTGGATCATTCTAAAGAATGTCGGAAATTTTATCAAAATCGGTACAGTCTATAAAGGACATACGGACAAGCATTCATTTTATATATAAGAAGATTCGATTGGTGTTACCACTTTGCAACGTAGAGTATGCTAAAGCGTTATAAAGCTTTATATAGAGTATAGCTCAATATAACTTTACCCTGTGCTATTATATTAAGTACCTAGTTGACCGAGTCTTGATCGGTAATTTTTTACTAAATAAAAAAAACATAAAAAAAAAATAATAAGGTAGTGTCTCGGATAGGGTCGATCCTAGGTATTTTCATTTCTCGCGAACACCCGTTCCCCGAATAAGCTACGCTGACTTGACAGCTTATCGCAAAAATTCAATTCAATATAAATTTTAGTATTTTTTAATGTTCAAAACAGGGATGAAACTAATTTAAAAAAAAAAAAATCTAGCTAGATAGATTTTCTTGCCCCAAAACCCCCCTCGTTAAAATATTAAAGATTATATCTAGAACTCAAGAAAACTCGTATGTTGTGTTTAAGAAACTATCAAAACTCTTATATTTCTAATTCTTTACAGATGTAAAATGCAATTTTAACCCTTACCTTAAAGAAAACTTCTATAAATTATTTGTAGAAGAAAGTCGAAAAGCTAATAGTAAAGCGCTTGCTAACAACGCTTTGCAACAAAAGCTTTATGTTTTTCTAATAGAAGAATTCTGTTATTTCTTCACTATTATGTAAAAGGGAAGATTTTTTAAATATTTATATGTCTAGATGTAGATATATGAAATATAAGGCCTAGTAATGACATAGAAATGTAATACCAAATAAAGATATATCTGAAAATCTAAACATTCGGATATAGATAGAATATTATTTGTAATGCAAATGTTTCAGTATTTTAAATATGTATAGTTTTACTTCTCCGCTCGGTTAACTTTATTATTCTTTTGTATTTAAATATTTTGTTAGAATGTTCCGTAGTTTCCAGTTAGCAGGTTTAGGTATACAGTAGTTATATTAATCTCAAATTAGCCATGACGCGTGTTGTGTATAGAAAAATGTGAAAATCCTTCGTTGTAAAGATTTCATTGTTTATATTGGCAGTAAACTGAAATATTTAGCGTGAGAAATTTTTTAATCTTAATTATAAATTGGTCATTGATTACCATATATTGTTGATAAGTGAACCTAGTATGCGATAACGTTAGCCAAATAATGAAATAAATTATTATTAATAATACAGTTAAAAAACAACAAACCACATTTAATTTTAGATTTCAACGTAACACTGTTAGTTCCAAAGGATCGTAGCAATCCTTACAGAAAGACATTGCGAACAACATTTAAGCTTTTGACACCCTCAAATATAAATTTACGAACGTAACGCCGCGATCCATTTTCCGTCATTTTGTCACAGTTTCTTCTTTTGAATGCACAGCACACGCGAGAATTTACTTTTAACCGTTTACTTTAAAACACTTTTGTTACTCTTGCGCGTAGTCTCAAAGTATTTGTATGAGAGCAAGCGACATGTCAGCGCGCGTTGCTGGGCGGTCGGTGACTACAGCAAAGTACTGGCTACACAGTTTGCAAGACAGAAGCGTGGCATGCGCCTTGTCGCTTCTACATCTCACTCCATGTTCATGGTCAATGCTAACAGCTTGATAGCTTGTTCCTGTTACCAAAATTCGGCTTTATAATGATACTAGCTTTTACCCGCGATTTCGTTCGTGAAAACTATTGTAGCGTGATAGGTTGATAATAGATGGCGATTTTTAGCGTCCTCTTATTCTTGTAGAATTAACAGAATTTCTATATGGAATATCATCATCCTCCTGCCCTTATACCACTTTAAGTAGGGTAGGCACAACATGATATAATCATGTTGTCACATGATTTGGTTACGTATATTTATTTTAGGAGAGGCCGCCTGCCTGACGTCAATTTACCATAGTCGTTTTTTACGACATAAAGAGGATGTTCTATTCTACTCAACCGGATACCACACGGTGGATCAACTTACCTTAGTCGCCTTTTACGATACCTTGTTAAGAAATGAGGGTGGTCTATTCTACTCAGCCGGATATTACACGGCGGATCGCCTTATCTTAGTCACCTTTTACGATACCTCGGTAAGAAATGAGGGTGGTCTATTCTACTCAGCCGGATATCATACGGCGGATCGTCTTATGTTAATTGCTTTACACGACACCTTGGTAAGAAATAAGGGTGGTCTATTCTACTCAGCCGGATAATACCCGGTGTATAAGGTATAATTGTGCCAACTTTCATCGATATTGATTCAGCGGATTCGGGGTGAAATAGTAACAAACATACATCCATACTTACCAACTATCGCATTTATAATATACTAGTAATATCCGCGGTTTTACCAGCGAAATTTTTAATTTTATTACATTTTTACAACGGATCCCTATTTTTTTTAAAATGTTATATAGCCTATGTTGCTCAGTAAAGATGCAGCTTTCCAGTGGTGAAAGAATTTTTGAAATCAGTTCAGTAGTTTTTGTGTGAAAACATTACAAACACACATACAAATTTTTCCTCTTTATAATATTAGTATAGAAGTAGGATTTAAAGCAACTCGGTATTTAACCGTATTATCGTACAAAGTCCCTGGTATCGTACAAAGTGGTATTTATTTGTGTCCACATGTGTTTGTTTTATTTCCTATACTCCTTGGCGTATTTGTGTCGCATAAATCTGCACGTAACGAAATTAAATGGCAAGGCTTGCTGAGGACTTTTCGTTGCATTTGTAAATATAGAACTCAAGGTCAAAATATTTTATTTTCAGTTACTCTTTTCTTGCCACTGATTTTTATCACTTTTTTACATTTTTTTATGCATTGATATGTCTATACTAATATTATAAAGAGGAAAAATTTGTATGTATGTTCGTAATGTTTTCACACGAAAACTGCAGGACCGATTTCAAAAATTCTTGCAGCTTTCAAACAAACAAATAGAAATTAAAATTTGCATATATTCCTTGTAAGCGAATATATGCAAATTTTAATTTCTATCTGTTTGTTTGTACGTCGGTCAAGCACGCATTTGTTCTTTATTATTCATTACTGGTGTTACCCGCAATTTCTTAAGCGCCAACTTAAACATAACTATATTAACCTTTTGTATGGTTTTATGAGGTATCCGCCTGAATAGAATAGGACCACCCTCATTTCTTACTGAGGTGTCGTAAAAGGCGACTAGGGTCAGCCGAGCCGCCGTGTGGTGGTATTCGGCTGAGTAGAATAGATCACCCTCTTTTCTTACCAAGATGTCGTAGAAAGCGACTAAGGTAAGTTGTCCCACCGTGTGGTATCCGGTTGAGTAAAATAGACCACTCTTTCTTACGTCATCTTAGTTGCCGTAAAATACGATTAAGGTAAGATAACGTCGAGCAGGCGGCCCTTCGTAAAATACATAGCCAAATCATGTGAGCACATGTTTGTAACATGTTGTGCCGACTCCACTTAGAGTCGGTTAAGGTGATGATGGTTATTAAATCGGATTCTTTTGCTAAATCTTACACCTTAAAGTAGAGTAAAGAATAATTCGAACTTTAATCAAAAATTTGAAAATTGTGCTAATAATGAAATAGCGAATGAAGTAAACTAATTCGGGAGCAGATTTTCAGAATATAAGCAATTTTCGGTTTTAGTAATCGCGGAGCTAGAAATTGGTTCTGGACGAGATCCAACCGACTATAGAAATAGTTAAACTTGCAAGCAAATATTTTTATTGTTATATTCTACTCCAATCTGCAATCGCCAGCGGCTCCGCCCGCGTGTAATGATTAAAACCGTAATTCATTTTGATAACCATAAAAATGGTTAAAGTGGGTTAACCTTAAAAGCTAGAGATATGCTGTCGCGGACTTTTATTTGGAACTTTTAGAGGGGCACAACTATGTAATACATGATTTTTAAATAACTTTCACCGTATACTTAGCGCACGCAAGGAAAGGTTTAAATTTTGCCGCTTACGTATTTTTTTATTGCTGCTCCTCTCAGCGTTATTCATCTTAGCGTGATGTTATATAGCATATAGCCTTACTCGACAAATGGACTATCTTACACTCAAAGAATTTTTCAAATCGATCCAGTAGTTCCTTAAATTGGCGCGTTCAAACAATCAATCAAACAAACACACTTTTCAGCTTTTTATATTAGTATACATTAAATTTTTTGTTAGATAAACGCTGATCTTAAATGATAGATGTATTAAGTAGTATATTAATTTTGGAGATTTCATTATTAACTATTTTACGAGGTAATCGGCTGAATAGAATAGACTGCCCTCTTTCTTACTGAGGTGTCGTAAAAGGCAACAAGGTAAGTTGACCCGCCGTGTGGTATCTGAATGAGTAGAATAGACCATCCTCATTTTTACCGAGGTGTCATAAAATACGACTAATGTAAGTCGACGTCAGGCAAGCGGCCGGTCGTAAAATACGTAGCCAAATCATATGACATGTTTATATCCCCCATCCTCCTTACCCCACTTAGAGTAGGATAAGGAGGATAATGAGTAAATTAGGAATTCAACCGAAGTTAATCTTCCCTGTCAAAGATAATATTGCCTTTATAAATGTTTTCCCTCGCAATATTAGCGCTTAAGCCAAGAGAAGCATAACAAATATAGTGGAAAATAACTAACGCTGTAACCTTTCGAAATGTCAGATAGCATTAGGAAAATGTTACAATGTATTTGTTTTTTTAACTCGTGTAAGTATCTGGTAATTTTTTACTAAATAAAAAAAACTTAAAAAAAAATAATAATAAGGTAGGTGTCTCGATAGGCTGAATCCTAGGTATATTTCTATTTCTCGCGACCATCCTTTCCCCGAATAAGCTAAGCTAACTTAACAGCTTTTGACAAAAAATTAAATTTAATATAAATTTTAGTATTTTTTAATACCCAAAAACAGTGAAAAAACGATTTTTTTTAAAAATAATACCTTGCTAGATCGATTTTTCTGTCCCAAAACCCCCTCGTTTATATATTAAAGATTATATCTAGAACTCAAGAAAACTTACAAAAAAAAGAGAAACTTCAAAAACATACAAAAAAAAAAATACGAGTAGGCTACCCGGGTTGGACCACCCGTTCCCAAACAAACGAACATATTTGTCTAATTGATAATTGCAATTTATCACACGGTTGAAGGAAAACATTGTGAGGAATACTGCATATCTCTAGAGAATTCTAGAGTTATGTGTAACCTATCAATCCGCATTGGAGCAGCGTGGTAGGTCTAAGCTCCAATCTCTCTCTCCAAAAAAAAAAGAGAGGAGGCGTATGCCCAGCAGTGGGATCATAACAGGCCATTACTTTTACTTTTACTTTAATCTTCATTTAAGTTGTGCGAATAATATAAGAGCTGCCGACAAGGCTTTACATTACTTGAGCCTGGTTGTAAGGTCTATTTCATATATATTTACTTTCGTCCGCTGAATGGTATTCGGCTGAGTAGAATAGACCACCCTCATTTCTTAACGATGTGTCGGAAAAGGTGACTAAAGGTAAGCTAACCCGTCGCGTAGTATCCAGCTGAGTAGAAAAGACTATCCTAATTTCTTACTAAGGTGTCGTAAAACGTGACAAAGGTAAGTTGACCCACCGTGTGGTATCCGGTTGAGTAGAGTAGACCACTCTCTTTCTTACCGAGGTGTAGTAAAATACGGCTATGGCAAGTCGTTAGAAAGGTGGCCGATAGTAAAATAGGTGGCCAAATCAAGTGACAACATGTTTATGTTATGTTATGATATCATGTTTATAACATTTTATGATGACTCCACTTAGAATGGGATAAGAGCAGAAGGATGATGACTTTTGTCCGCGAAAAGCTACGGTTGATTCGCCGTGCGTAGAAACGGTTTTTAGTGTTGTATTGATTTCTATGTTATGTATATAAACATCCCGTGCCGTTGTTTACAAGAGCAGTAGTAGTAAAGTTGTTTTCCTGAAAAGGAAACTTTTAGGTCTATGAAAAAGCTCCTGTATTTAGAACAGTAGCTTTCCACTTGATAGTAAATTCAAGACAATTTTTATTAAATTTCTAACATGGATTGATTTTTAAAGAGTAAGATAGCAGCTGATACTTTCATGCAGTATGAAATTCAGCAAAATAACCTTCTTCCACAAATAACTGTAATATAGTATCAATTTCGCAAACACGCGTCGTACGTCATGAATATTGCATGTAATATTCAGACCAGATAGGATTTTGCAGCGCTCATACAGCTTTAATGTAGGGTTCGGGCTAATTGAGGAAGGAAAAGATGCATAACCTGGTTCCGGATTTCTATCGTTGGTAGTAAATTTTAATTAATATTGTTATTCCGGCGTCATTTAAGCGTGTTTACGCGGTTTTCTATTATTATAAGTAATATCAAAAGAGCTCTTGCCACTATCGACGTTCCTGCTCTTCTCAAGCCCTAGGGAATACGTCGGGATGATGGCAAGAGACCAGACGGCTTAACGCTAGTTCCTTGGGAACGGAGAAGGGCCATAATATGGGACGCAACATGCGTTGGGACGAGACTAATGTGTCGTCCCATATAAGGAAAACAGCGTCAAGAACTGGAGCTGCGGCGGAAATGGCTGAATCCGGCAAATGGCGGAAGTATGCATCTCTCATCGAGAGTTATATATTTGTGCCATTTGCAGTTAAGACCCTAGGGCCATGGAATCAAAGTATAAATTTTTTTTATCCGTTTTAACACCACGAATAATTGCCTCTTCAGGTGACAAGAGGGCTAGCTCCTGTTTCGCACAAAGAATCAGCTTAGCGGTTCAGCGCGGAAACGCTGCCAGGATTCTTGGGACCATTCCACGTGGGCATGATTTGTATAGTCCTAGCGTGTAAGTAATATAAGATAGATATAACTTTTACATTTTTTCTGTAAATAAAAAAAAATTATAAGCATAGTTATTATTATAAGTATAAGTAATTTATATAATTAGGCGTTACTTTGCGGAGGTCCATAATACAAAAGTAATGAGAATATTATTTTGCTATAATCCGCGATAAAAGAAAATATATGTAATGCTAAATGTAGAGTGTACTATTTGTTCTCATACCTGATACATGCAGAATTTGTAAGAACTCATGCACTACCCGACACCGATGGCACAACAATACACAATCACTGCACACATTCACCACCTCAATCTCAACGATTGTTTCGCCCCGTAACCGGGCGACGGTACGGGGCGAAACAATTGTTCTCTACATTTAGCATTACATATATTTTCTTTTATCGCGGATTATAGCAAAATAATATTCTCATTACTTTTGTATAAGTATAAGTATAATATTATAAAGAGCAACAGCCGAGGTTTTAGCTGGCTCTTCTTGGTAGGAACAGTTTTCCGAACCAGCAGTAGAGTTGAGGATTCAAAAGCACTTTAGAAGTTTACTTGCATGAAGAAAATATTGAATTTGAATTTGTATTTGTATTGGGTTTTAGTTCAATGTGCTGTTATTAATATATGAAGGTACATTTGTATAACTTGTGTAGATTTGTGTAAAAAGAAAATCACTACTTTTTGTACATCAAAAGTTTATTCTAAAAAGAACTGACTGATTCGTTTAAAGTAACCGTAAGCTTCCTTTTTCAGAACCCCGGGTCGCGGGTTCGATTCCCGTAGAGGGCCAACATTTCAATTCATATCTCAATAAAAAGTTTGTTGGTTATTCGAGTCTGGGTGCATTTATGTATCAAATTTATCATTCTTCACCCCTGATTCCATTCTAAGTGGGGTCGGCACAACATTTTATAAATATGTTGTAACATGATTTGGCTACGTATTTTACGACCGGCCTGCCTGACGTCAACTTACATTAGTCGCCTTTTGCGACACCTCGGTAAGAAATTAGGGTGGTCTATTCTACTCAGCCGGTTACCACACCAAGGGTCAACTAACCTTAGTCACCTTTTACGACACCTCGGTAAAAAATGAGAGTGGTCTATTCTACAAAGTCGGATACCGGTTTTTTATTTTTTTAAACATATTAACATTGTTAATCTTATGATTGTTTCGCAATGGTTACTCAGCAATTTATAGAATAAGGCGCTACGTGACGAAGATCCATGATTTTACTTCTGGTTACTCAGTGGATAAATCCCACCAGAATTTAAATGACCTAATTCTATTCGTAATTTAATCTAGTTTCAGGAAAATAAATAAGACGTATGTTTATAATAGGTATTTCTGAATTTACATAAATCAGTGTTTTCGTGACGGGTAAATCCCTCTTTATCTATTCAAGGTCGTTACTCGATCACTCAACGGGGTGGTCTATTTTACTAAACAGGATACCTTAGTCGCCTTTTAGAACACCTCGGCATAAATGAGGGTAGTCTATTCTACTCAGCCGGACACTACACGGCGGGCCATCTTACCTTAGTCGCCTTTTACGACACCTCGTCAAGAAATGTGGGTGTTCTATTCTACTCAGCCGGACACCACACGGCGGGTCAACTTAACTTAGTCGCCTTTTACGACACCTCGATTTTACGACTTTTACGACACGGTGGAATAAAATGTAAGATGATATACAATTGTAAATAATTATCTCATAACTCATATATTTAAGTGACGAGTAAGACGGGGGCGGGTAAGCCCCTCTTAATTTTTGACTTCGGGGGTTACCCTGTCACTGAATGAAAATCAAACACATTAACAAGTCAGTTACTATCATGCTATCATAACCATAGATTATGCTAGGGTAGGGAAGCCAGCTCAAAATGTACCCTATTAAAATAAAGAGAAAGCAAAAGAGGTTTATTATCTATTTTTTTTTGCGCATGCGTAGTGAGCGAACATGTGATGTGATGAGTGAAAGTATATTAAAAATGTTATTTTTTAAATCAAGAACGCGCCATGTATTTTCTGCGTATGTGTGATAAAACAAAGATAAGTAAACGAATCTAATCTTCCCTCTAGTTATTTATTGTGTCATTTTTACTTACATACCTGCCTGTGACTCTCCTACTCTAGTATAATAGTAATCTAGTATAATAACTCTATGATCGTAACGTATACTGTAAATAAATATGGGAGTTCACCGTCTTTCAATAATTTATAGAATTAGGTGTTACTTTGCGGAGATCCATAATTCGAAAATTATAGTAAAATTATTTTGATATAATCCATCCATTTGATATAATTTAATCGCAGATTATAGCAAAATAATTTTATTACTTTTGAAATATGGGAGTCTTTTGTTCAGTTCAAGGTTATGTTAAAGTTTTTTTCTTTCTCACATTTCACAACTCTAAAATTATTAAGTTAATTTATAAAAGTAGGCATTATTTTGCGGCTATTTGGCTTTGCGGAATTCTATAGTATAAAAGTTTGTTAACAAATGCGGATTAAGGCAAATAATTTTATCATTACTTTTGATCTAAAGTATTCGCTGGGGGGTTTTTACGTCATCGAATGATATAAATCTTAAATTGGTACATCGGTGTTGAAACAGCTTCACGGATATAGCTTGTAAACGTTTTACCTGTCTTTAATAAAATACGTGTCATTTACCTGCTTGACTCACGTTTGCAGGAAACTCTTTGTTAATAAATCCCTCTTGTGTCATTCTATTTTCAAACAGCACTACGATGATGTAATTTTAAAAGAGTATTTGTTCAGCACTTCATGGCAACAATGCACGTATGACAAAACCTCAATTACAATGGTAGCTTGATTTCCGTTTAGTTCTTACGACTTAGACGAGCTTACAAGGGTGAAAATGTCCTTCAAATCAAATCAAAATAATCTTTATTCAAATAAGTTCTATCAACCACTTTTGAATCATCAAAGATCAATATGATTAATGAAGTTACAACTGGTTTGGAATATTGCTCTTACCGAGAAGAACCAGAGAGAAATTCAATCAGCGGTCAATCTTTTAAACAGTTTCAATTTTACATTATTAAACCGCAATGTATGGAGCTGGAAAGGATTTTCAAATCCAGGCATTTTTATCATCCAAGTAATCTTCAATTGTAATATGCTTAACGTATTAGCATATCTCTTACATTACATTAAACCTTTATGTAGACTGGTCTAGTATGGATTGCAGGATTTTATTGTAAAAGCGAATATAGAAAACCTTGGTCTATGAACAGAAGGATTTGAACTAATCTATTATCTATTAGCGGAAGGAAGGGTCTACTATTTAAAGAGGCCCTGATCCGGTGGTAGCGCTCTTCGGGGTATTGAGCTACTGTTGGCAGGGATTGGTACAATGATCAGAACGTTACCCTGTCCCCGCTACTAGAAGCGTGGAGGAATACTGTCAGACTTTAAGTCGACGTGAGACGTCCATAATAGGTTTTCCTAACATTAAAAAATGCTCGATTTCCGTTTAGTTCTTACGTCAGTGCCGATTTTTATGGAAATGAAAATTTCTATACTTTATGGAGACTAAATGTAGTTCGGAACAGAAGCTGACCACTCGTCCTATGCCGACAGGTGTTCCCAAGATTAGATAGCGACTATTTTTTTTTTAATTATATTATTCTATTGTTTTATTATTATAGAAGCTGTGATGGCCTAGCGGTGCGACCGTGTGAATCTCTAGAGACGATCATGGGTTCAAACCCGGGCAGACACCAATGAGTTTTTCTATTAAAAACTTATGTGTCTAATTGATAATTGCAATTTATCACACGCTTTTCGGTGAAGGAAAACATCGTGAGGAAACCTGCATATCTCTAGAAAACCCTAGGGATATGTGTAACCTACCAATTCGCATTGGAGCAGCGTGGTAGGTCTTAGCTCCAACCCTTCTCTCCAAAAATGGAGAGAGGAGGCCTATGCCCAGCAGTGGGATAGTAACAGGCCGTTACTTACTTTTACTTACTACTTTATTATTATAATCATATTTGGATAATTGATTTTCTAAACTTAAATTCAAACTTGTAATTCGAATTTTAAATTAATTTCCCTTCTGTTTCTTCTTTTTTTTCTTGTAATACACGTATCGAAGGAATTTTGCAAATAGCACTAAGTAAAGTAAGTAACGGCCTGTTACTATCCCACTGCTGGGCATAGGCCTCCTCTCTCCATTTTTGGAGAGAAGGGTTGGAGCTAAGACCTACCAGGCTGCTCCAATGCGGATTGGTAGGTTACACATATCCCTAGAATTTTCTAAAGATATGCAGGTTTCCTCACGATGTTTTCCTTCACCGAAAAGCGTGTGATAAATTGCAATTATCAATTAGACACATAAGTTTTTAATAGAAAAACTCATTGGTGTCTGCCCGGGTTTGAACCCATGATCGTCTCTAGAGATCCACACGGTCGCACCGCTATACCATCACAGCTCATCTGTTTAATCTTTATTCGCACTAATCTGCTTTCATTATTCTTATTAATTATTGATATTAAAAAAAGATAAATTAATAAAAAAATCAAAGAAATATGAAAAAAACGATTATTTCGGTTCAAGCGTATCGATTTTTTAAAAATCGATTATTTAATAATTCACACCTAATAACATCCCTAACTAAATGACTATAACTTAAATTACGTTGCTCAATTTCTTTCTATGTACTAAATGCTATTCACTCACCGAGCAGCAGGGTCTCGTCATCGAGTGCCGTGACGAGCGAGTCGGTGCAGCAAGTGTTGGTGTTGTCTATGGAAATTCGTACGGAGGCGCAGTCTGCCGGCGAGTGCGGCAGTTGTTCCGCTGATTGCGCCGCCACCCGCCCGTTTGCGAGCCGCAACGACGCCGCGCGTCCGCCCGTGCCTGTCGCCGCGCCGCCTCCACCATCATCGCACCTGGAAAAGAACAAAAATCTATACTAATCTAAGACCAACCAAGACCAGGTATCGTAAATGGCGACTAAGGTAAATTGGACCACTATGTTGTGTCCGGTTGAGTAGACTAAGTAACGGCCTGTTACTATCACTGCTGGGCCACAGGTCTCTTCTCCGTTTTTGGAGAGAAGGTTTGGAGCTAAGACCTACCGCGCTGCTCCAGTGCGGATTGGTAGGTTACACATATCTCCAGAATTCTCTAGAGATATGCAGTTGTTTTCCTTCACCGAGAAGCGTGTGACAAATTGCAATTATCAATTAGACACATAAGTTTTAACTCACATTGGTGTCTGCCCGGGTTCGAACCCGTGACCTCCTCGAAAGAGTTGCACGGTGTTGCTGGACTACCACAGCTAAATGCGAAAAGCGTGTGACTATCAATTAGATACATAAGTTGATAGAAAAGCTCCTAGGGGTCTGCCCGGGTTCGAACTCGTTACCTCCTTGAAAGAGTGGCACGGTGTTGCCGCTGGACTACCACAGCTAAATGCGAAAAGCGTGTGATTATCAATAAGACACATAAGTTGATAAAAACTCATTGGTGTCTGCCCGGGTTTGAATTCATGATCGTATCTAGAGATTCACACGGTCGCACCGCTGGGCTATCACAAGCTTACTACTAATCTATATCTATTGTAATATTATAAAGAGGAAAACTTTGTATGTGTGTTTGTAATGTTTTTACACCAAAACTAGTGGACAGATTTCATACTACATATTTAAAAAAATGTAAATAGGTCTAAAAAAATAAAAATTAAGCGGGTGATATTTTGATTTGGTTTGAATTATTTTTCAACAAAAATATTTTGAATGCTGTGAACGTCCTCATGAACGTTTTAAGTGTTTGAAAGCAACGGTCCATAAAATAAATTTAGCTTTGCCATTACAGCAGTTTAAAATTACTTTTATAAGGAGATTGATACAGAAATAGAATAAAAATACACATGGTTACATGTATTTTTGAATTTATAGCTTTACTTGGGAATAACATAATCTAATTTTGGGTTAAAATCAGGCGCGCTGATTATTAGGTTATTATGACATTTAGATATTGAGGACTTGAAATGAAAATATCAGCTAACCTACTAAGGGCCGATTTTTCAATCGTCAGATAAGGAGCGAGATAGTATTCAACCGACAGATAACGCAATGATAATTTGATGTAATATTTAACAGCAAAAATGTACAAGTTATATCTATCTTAAATTACTTACACGCTACGACTATACAAATCATGGCCCAGGGAATGGTCCCAAGAATGCTGGCAGCGTTTCCGCGCTGAATCGCTAAGCTGATTCTTTGTGCGAAAAAGGAGCCAGCCCTCTTGTCACCTGAAGAGGCAATCAACCAAAGTGTTAAAACGGATAAAAAAAAATTTTCACTTTGACTCCATGGCCTAGGGTTTCGACTGCAAACGGCACAAATATTTAACTCTCGATGAGAGATGCATACTTCCGCCGTTTGCCGGATTCGGCCATTTCCGCCGCAGCTCCAGGTCTTGACGCTGTTTCCCTGATATGTACGACGAGGACGAGGCTAACGTATCAACGCATGTTGCGTCCCACATTAGGGCCCGTCCCCGTAAAATTATATTTTTCAATGGTCAGATAGCCTTTATTCGTCAGATAAAGGTCCTATCTGAGGGATAAAGTTATCTGCGTCTTTAAGGAGCGTGAGATAATTATTGTTGACAGTTGAAACAAATATATTTCTACTACAACTCATGTAAAGTATCCCATTCAATACAGCCGCTATTCCGCCCACTATTACGAAGGAATAAAGAATCTAAACAATTTCTATTTTCATATTTCCGGTCGTTGCGCAGTTTTTACGCACGACTGACTAAATCGCTTCCAAAAAATGACCTCCTTATTTATTATACTATTCCTTGAAATATACATTAAATTTGCACCAGTTTAAATTTAGAATGCCATGTTATGTTATGCTATTTTGTGTTTTCATTTCTTTATTTTATATCTAAACATACTTATTAGTGGACTTGCTGCAAAATTGCTTGGGGCTCGATCCTAGGTATTTAATTTCTCAAATAAGCTACACTGATTTGAAAATTTATGGCAAAAATTGTGTTTTATATTCAATGTAAGTTTTAGTATTTTTCTAATGCCCAAAAACAGGGACGAAACGATTTTTTTAAAATTATTTATATATATATATATATATATATATATATATATATATATATATATATATATATATATATATATATAACTCATTTACATATTAAAGATAATAGTTTAGTCGTTCACCTATCTAATGTAGGGCTTTACGCTTATTATAACACACGGCGGGTCAACTTATCTTAGTCGCCCTTTACGACACCTCGGTAAGAAATTTGGGTGGTCTATTCTACTCAGTCGAATACCACATGACTGGTCGACTTACCTTAGTCGCCGTTTACGACACCTCGGTAAGAAATGAGGGTGGTCTATTCTACTCAGTCGGATACCACACGACTGGTCGACTTACCTTAGTCGCCGTTTACGACACCTCGGTAAGAAATGAGGGTGGTCTATTCTACTCAGTTGGATACCACACGGTAAGTCAAGTTACCTTAGTCGCCCTTTACGACACCTCTGTAAAAAATGAAAGTGGTCTACACAGCCGGTTACCACACAGCATAAAGATATAACTAGTATATAAATACTACTATTCTGTGATTTGTAAACATTTTAAAATACATTTTTCACTACATTTCAGCAGCTGTTAGGCCTAAGCGTAATATTCGCAACTAACAAGTGAAAGCTTCGCTTATCGCAATATTGGAAAGCTTTTGCTCGTCTCTTTTCCTTATTTGTACGACTGTATCGTATTTTCACTTCAATCTCCGCATAATGGCCTAAATAAATCTTTTTATACATTTGCATTTCCGTTTGAGATCGTTAACAAAGCTGTAAACAGTAATTTCTTTTTAAGCATACATTCGGACTTTATTTGTAACTAGCTAGCTGTGCCAGCAACTTCGTCCGCATGGATTTTTTTCCCGATTTGAAATTTTTTTAAATAAAAGTGGTTATCATGAGTTAATTATAAGAGATTTTTGAATAACTTTCAGCGTTTACTTAGCGCACGCAAAGAAAGCTTTAAATTGTGTAGTTTTCGCAATATTTTTTATTGCTGCTCCTCTCCATACATCCTATACATCTTAGCGTGATATTACATAAACTTTTGTTTACGTAATATCACGATATTATACGAGGTGTGTTCAAAAAGTATCGCGAATTTTGAATTTTCTCGGGTTACGTATATTCGAATTTTGTTTTTTTTGTAGCGTTATGTTTGTACATTTGTCCCTCACTTATGCTGACAAGTTTGGCCTATTTGAATTTTCAGTTAATTGTTGACAGCTGTTTTGCTTGCACGTGTTTTGGTTCGTCTTCGATTTTTACTTATTCAAAAAAATGGACCACGATAACGCCCCTGCTCACACATCGCTGCTTGTACGCGACTTCTTGGCCAAAAACAACACACTAATGATACCGCAGCCACCTTATTCCCCAGATCTGGCCCCCTGTGACTTTTTCTTGTTCCCGAAATCGAAAAGGCCCATGAAAGGACGACGCTACGCCACGACTGACGAGATAAAGACGGCATCGAAGGAGGAGCTGAACAAGATACAAAAAAATGATTTTTTGAAGTGCTTCGAAGATTGGAAAAAACGTTGGCACAAGTGTATAATATCCCTGGGGGACTACTTTGAAGGGGACAAAATAAATATTCACGAATAAATAAATAGTTTTTGAAAATACACAAAATTCGCGATACTTTTTGAACACACCTCGTATAACCTATAGTCTTCCTCAATAAATGGACTATCTTACACTCAAAGAATTTTTCAAATGGGTCCCGTAAATGGTTAAAGTTATTCAAAAATCTCTTAAAATTAACTCACTATAGCTACTTTTATGTTCAAAATTTAAGTTCGGGAAAAAAATTGTGACACACTTATTACCATGCGGGCGAAGCCCTGGCACAACTATTATATATTATATACCTTAAGCGTTTACGATATTAATATTTGTCCCATAGAGTTCCGCAAAGTACATTTTCTTATTAGTTACTTAAACTGATTGGCAGATAAAAACAGGCCTTATGAAAATCCATTTCATTTGGATTTCTCTTATTGTTGGAAAAAAAATTAAAAGAAACATTCATTACAAATCATTACTTTCCTGCGTTTAAGAGTGGAACCGTCTCGAAAAGTTTCAAACCATATTGTTTATGGTATTTCTGACTCCAACGAAGTTGTCGACCTACTTTTAGAAATTATAGTGGTCATATAAATCACGAATGAAACTTTTGTTAGGAAATAACCGTCGGCGGACTGAAAGCGGAAACCATAGATAGTAGATAGTAGTTGGCGCCGTATAATATATATGTATATAATAAGAGATAAAATAAATATATGGGACAGTTTTTGACTGGCCCGTTGGCGAAGTGGGTAGTGACCGTACCTTCAACTCCCCGGGTCGTGGGTTCGATCCCGCCGAGGGCCAACATTTTCTATAAATAAATTTGTTGGTCTTTGAGCCTGGATGTATAGTTGTATTTAAGTATGTATTTGAAAATATATAAGTATATATTCACCAGTTGTCTGTCACCCATAACACAAGTATTAAGTTACTTACTTTGGGGACGGACGACCGTGTGTGTAAGTGTCCCATATATTTATTTATTTAACACACGGGGTCATCCGCCCTCAAAGTAAGTAAATTGATGCCAAAAAAATTAAAATTGTAATTATGTCGCTATAATCCACGCCGTGTGGTATCCGGCTGAATACATTAGCACCGATCGATTTTTATATTAAACGATTATTTTAGTAAAATAAAATCTTAAATATCGATTATTAAAATTATCCTCTTTTTCTTTAAACTCTTGTTTTCATCTTTTTTAAGATAATATATGCATTTATGGGCGAAATCAATGTAGCCAAACTAAACATTTCAATCAAATTTCGCAAACAGCGCATCTGTTATTATTTATTGGTAGTTTTCCACTTTAATTATAAAAGAATGAATGCTATTCTTATTAATTATTAATTAAAAAGGCAACTTTTCAAATTTTCAGTAAAAATCGATTAGTATTAATCGATTATTTTGATAAGAATTAATCGATTATTTAAAAACCTTTATTATTTCTACTCGAAGTTACATCCCTTAGCACTGAAAGTTCACTATCACAAACTAACCAATCGTTTCGCCCCGCATATACAGCCTTGCGCGGTAATTTTTTTAATATATAAAAAAGGCAATTAAAAATAAAAATAAAATATTTTATTTAGGATTGATCCTAGTATTCTGAATTCGTGTGGTATCCGGCTGAATAGAATAGTACCACCCTCATTTCTTACCGAGGTGTCGTAAAAGGCGACTAAGGTAATTTGACCCACCGTGTGGTATCCGGTTGAGTAGAATAGACCACCCTCTTTCTTACCGAGAGGTCGTCAAATACGACTAAGGTAAGTTGACGTCAGGCAGGCGGCCGGACGTAAAATACGTAGTCAAATCATGTGACAACATTTTTATAAAATGTCGTGCCGACCCCACCTAGAGTGGGATAAGGGCAGGAGGATGATGACTTTGGGGACGGACGACCGTGTAAGTGTCCCATATATTTATTATTTATTTAAATATTAAAGATACTGAAAACGTTAATTAAATAAAGCCAGCTATATGATCCATCAGAATCTCATTTATTCAGTTGGGTCTTGTTCTAAAATCCAGGTTTGTATGACTCCCAGGGGTTTGTTGTGATGGATGACACTCTACCTAGTTCAAGCCGGGAATGCTCTTAACCTGTATTCATTAGGTTCATCTATTCGTTACGTAGCCTAGTATGCATGTTTTGTTATATTCTCTTTTATTACAATTTCATGTTTACAGTATCGAAAAAAGATAATTAATATAAACTTCGAGTATATAAACTTTTTGATATAATTTAAGTAGAAACACACACTTCAGTGCTTTTGCGCACTTAACCTAAATTTTCTGGACGAATTGCACTACATTTTGTTAAAATACGTTTAGCAAATTTTGAAAAAATCTATCACATACAGACAGACAGGTTTTAGGGATTTTGTTTTATAATAAGTGTATATAGTGTTAGGAATCTAGATTTCTAAGCTGCAGCCTATATAAGACAACGGCTGACGTCATTCACTGTTATCTCCCGGCGATGCTTCTGCACTCGCCCGTCTAATCGGTGACGCTGTCAAAGGTACTAGGGCTAACAGCATTAGACACATTCGGAAAAAAAAGAAGTCATTCACTGTCTTTTAGCGTGCGGCATTCGTAGGAGGTAGACGTGTTTGGACCAACCTCTTTTGTATTCCGTGTTATTAGAAGCTAACCTTAAATAATCGCTATTCATGATAAGAGCGACCACTGAGTTTCTTGCCAGTTCCTCTTGAGTGGATTAGTGTTGCGAGCTGGTGGTAGAATCATTCTATCGTTGGATTTTGTAGTGAAATGTGTTCGTGCACAATAAAGTGCCCGACGCGATTCCCTAAACGCATTCCTTTATCTTTTAATTATTCATTTTAAATTGGATTTAGACTTAATTTCTAACAATAGATAAATGATAAACATAGTAGAAACGTCGAAGACTTTATAAAGCTCGAACATATACATATTAGTACGTGGATTATACGCACATGTTAATTTACTTATACAACCCGAAAAATTTCGCATTGAAAAACCCAAAATGAAATAACAAAAGTGCCGCTACATGAATTGTCTAATTCTGTAATACTGTCGGGACGAGTTGGTGTCCTAATGGCTCTTTTTTCCAAAGCCAGACACGTTTTAATTGAGAGAATGTTGGAATATAAAAACTTTGTTACTCGGCAAAATTTTGCGAGTTAATTTGTTTCACCAGCACCTTTGTTTCGAATAATTTGTAACGATCTATCAAACTTTTACGCTAATTCTCTGCCACTAACTCGAATGTACTACTTATTTTTTAATCTGTTATTTAAGTAGTACCTGGTTGAACGAGCCTTGCTTGGTAATTTTGTACAAAATAAAAAAAAATAAAAAAAATTGGGTAGGTTAGGTTAATGATAAATAGGTTAATGTGGTCGCGAGAAATGAAAAAACCGCACGGGCCCCGTGGGGTTTTTTCATTTCTCGCGACCACCGGTTCTCCTCATAAGCTGCGCTGACCTGACAATTTACGGCAAAAATAGTGTTTTATATTAAATGTAAATTTTGAATTTTTTTAAAGGATAAAACGATTTTTAAAATCTATATTAAATTTTAAAAATTATATTAAAATTTAAAATAAAACCTAAATCGATTTTTCTCCCCCATGCTGAATTTCAGGAAAATCGGAGCTATTTCCGAGATTCCGATACATACAAGATTAATTCATTTAAATATTAAAGAAAAGAAAGATATGCTTTTGTTCATATAAATATTTTGTGCTCAATAATAACTCCGTCGTGTGGTATCCGGCTGAGTAGAATAGACCATCCGCTTTCTTAAAAAAGTGTCGTAAAAGGGGACTAAAGAAAGTTGATGGCAGATCAAATCATGTGACAACATGTTAATAACATGTTGTGCCGACCTTACTTAGAGTGGGATAAAGTCAGGAGGATGATAAATTTTTGGGAATAGGCATAAATATAGCAGCCCTACTAATACAATAAGTGACAAAGCAATAATTGAACACAATAGAAGTAATATGTTTTATTCGTCTATAAAAAGGTAATTAATGACATGGCAATATTTTCCGTTGATCAAGTTTTATTACACGTATGCCCTAAATATATTTTGTTATTCTACCGTCAATAGATTGTTCTTGGAGATAAAGAAAATATCTGATAAATATGTTGTATTTTTTTCTTCATTGCGATTTAGCAATGTTTCTTTAAGCTGTAATAGCCTAGCGGTAAGACCGTATGACTCTTCCGAGGGGGGGTACGGATTTACAGCCCGGGTTTAAAGACCGATGAGTTTTCAGTTAAAAAAATTTCTAATTGATAACTGCAATTTATCACACGTTTTTCGGTAAAGGAAAACATCGTGCGTAAACCTGCATATCTTTAAAGAATTCTGAGAATATGTTTAATCTGCCAACGGGCATTGGAGCAGCGTGGTAGGTCTTACCTTTCTCTCCAAATCGAGAGAGAGGAGACCTGTCCAGCAGTGGGATAGTATCAGGTCGCTACTTCAATGTTTCTTTATTTCAATGAAAAAAATATTATTTTGCTTTAATCTGGGATAAAAGAAAATATATTATTTAATGCTAAATGTAGAGTGTACTATTCGTTCTCATACATGCAGAATATGTTAAAATTCATGCTCTACCCGCCACCAATAACACAACAATACACAAGCACTACACACATTTACTACCACAATCTTAACAATCGTTTCGCAACCCGTAATCGAAGCATTGCCAGGAGATAGATTCCACAATAAAATCGTTTTTTATGTTACCGCTAACATTTATTTTAGGGGAATTCACTCAAAAACAGAAAATAGAGTTGTAGTAAATCGTAAACAACGGAATGTTTATATTTATGGTCGCAATCTGCAGGGAGCAGATGGTACTGCGGCATATTAGCTCCACTGGGTACTGGGTATGTTTGTGTTTTGATTTAGTATATACCACTTGTAAACATTGTGTGACGTAACTAAACGTTCTAAAATCCAGACCGTTGCAGTTTTATTTATACTAACTTTTTAGTTGTAGAAATAATTCAAAACAGAAATATGCTATTATCGTCAATCAATACCATTTTTCTCAAACAATTTTTATGAGGTTTTATAACACCAAAATTGCGCTAACACTACTTCACTTTTGTTTATTAGTGCATTATGGATTTCGTGATCGGCGTGGACAAAATATTGTGCCATTGGTTGACCACACCTGTCCTAGGTTATGGGACTAGGGACTGCTATTCATCTGGGATTTCCCAGAATAATATAAATGAGAGGGCGTTCGTTAACTATTTCCCGGACAATATTTATGTAGTTATTTGAGTATTTAATTTATGATCATGTAAGCTAGACTATCTAAGTTAAACATTAAATATCTAGGTGACCATAACTTTGCAATTGACAGCGTAATTAACCTTCGTTTCTAATAACACTGTAGCAGTTTTTCAGTGTCTGAAAACAGGGACAAAACGTTATTTTTTAATGAAATCTAAGATCGATTTATTGCCCCCAGAACCCCTTACGTACTAAATTTCATAAAAATCTATTGAGCCGTTTCCAAAATTCAGATTATAAATATTCAAGATTATCTCATTTAAAGGTTAAAGATTAAATATAAAACAAAAGAATTATAATCATTCTCCTGTCCTTATCCCACTCTAAGTGGGGTCAGCACTATTTTTTTTAATATAGAATGTATAAAATTCTGATAATTACTTACTCCCTAATTAAAAAGTTTCAATTGTTTTTGTTATAACATCTGCTGTCACCAAAACTTTGTAGTCGACTAAATTGATTGGATTTCATATTTCTTGTATATTCCAAAATTTTAATAAAGCAAAATTTAATCTAAAATTTTATTATTGTAGTGTCTAGACGTCTACTACATTAGCTATGTTTTGGATGCAGAAGAATGTCGTGTTTATCGGGTAGTGTAGTAAAGTAAATAAAATATAATATTCTACAGTAGAACATACAGTAAATGAAACTGTATTAAGTTAAAAGCTTAGTTAAGTACAATTGTAACTTTGTGTTCAAGTGTAAACATGTTACAATTTCAGTAATAACACTGTTTTATAGACTGTAACAGGGGTTCATAGGCGATCATGGGTTTAAATAAAGCAGACGTAAATCTTTTTATTAAAATGTAAACCTAATTGGTATTTAAAATTTATCACACTCTTTTCGGTGATGGAAAACGTGTGTTCGGAGATTAAACTTACATATATATCTTAGACAACATGCCCCTATATACAGAATTTGTTCTCAATAACGCATACAGAAGCGACGTAGATATTTTCTGTGGTTCTATAGCCTCATTCAAAAGCAACTTTTGTAAATGCCTGCGTAGCTCATAAGTAATTTAAAATAGTAATTTACTTTAAGTGAACTATGTGTACTAATGTTGTGTTCATTTTCAGTAGGTTATAATCTTGTGTATTTAAAAGTAATAATAAAATTATTTTGCTATAATATTTAATTATTATTACTTTTGTATTATGGATTTCCGCGAAGTAACGCCTAATTCTATAAATTACTTGTGTATTTGTTATTACTTTCGCTTTTATACATCTAAATTGATTATGACCAGTTTAATAAACCAAATAAAAGAAATGTGGAGAATTCTGGGGAGAATTCTATACTAATACGCATTGGATTACTTCTCCAAAAAAAGATAGATTAGGCCTACGATAGAAGTGGAATAGTAATAGTCTTATTTCAAGACTTCTTCAAACTTTCAGACTTTCAAAAACAAGTATTTTTCGTTCTTCTCATCATTAGCTGATCAAAAGACGGATTTTTAGAATAAAGAAATTACTATTATTATTAATTAACAATACGAAATTTGCTTAGAAAAATTTATACAGCAACTATAAAGTATTAAGATCTCATCACAAGGACATGGGAATTTTTTATAACTTTATGTTTAACGCTTTGCGATTTTGTCTTCTCATCTTCTGATGATGCTTCGGTTACGAGCCGAAACTATCGTTGAAATAGTCCTTGTGAGTGTGTGCAGTGCTTGTGCAGTGTGGTGTATTGGTTTGTAGAGTTTACTAATGATGCAGAGAACATATGTGCTTCCTATACTTTGTATAACTTAGATTTTCTTTTAAAAAAAGTTATCATATCATTAATTTTATTAATGGAACTAAGCTCTGGCTTAAGTAAAAGATGATGGACTTTCTTATTATATTAGTACTTTATTATTTCCGTTATGTCTAGAAATTGGATTGGTTATAACAGAATATCTAGTACAACACGCGACCTAGCGTGACGATGTACGCGTCACGCTATAAGTTTTAGGATCTTGTTAACATAGCTTTTTATCCAGCTATCTTTTAGCCCAACAGTGCTTGCGTGCTAGTCCCAAGGGTGTACAATAGTTTTATTTAATTTATTCCAAATTTTCCTATATATCTACTCGCGTTATTTAGCATACTGTTTAGTTAAATTATGATGGATGTTATATTTACTGATTTTTCGCGCTATATAGCCTAAAACAAATACAGAATATAACTGTGATATAAGCCCGTCTCATTAAATTCTGGATCAGAAAAAATGTAAATGCGGAATTTGATTACATAGTTAAACGTTTATTACTATTATTTTAAAAGTAGACTTTGAGTTTCTTGTTGGTTTTTCTCGATACGATCTCTCAGCACAAATGATTTCATTATAATTTGATCCGAAAGTGCTTGTAAAAGCCATTTTGAACAAAAAATACTTTGAATTTGTTTCTAAGACGAAGGAAAAGCTAATAGTACAAAAGAATGTCTATGACATTCTGTAATATGTGTATCGTTAACCACCTATGTGTTTTTGAAAGGACTATACTTAAGATTTGGTTTTATTTATCGACTAAAATTATTTAAATTTAAAAAGAAAAAAAAAACAATCTTAAATTTCTTAAAGACGAGAAAGCTTACAGTAAGGAAGTGTCTTTATAATGTTTTCCGCTGTGTTTATAATTAGATTAGCCGACCCTGAGTTTGCAGTTCGGCACGCGACCTAGCGTGGGGATGTCACGGTCATGTCCTGGCTTTTGGAGATAAATCGATAACAATTTTTCAACACAATTGACTTAATCATCATCCTCCTGCCTTTATCCCACTCTAAGTGGGGTCGGCACAACATGTTACTAACATGTTGTCATATGATTTGGCTACGTATTTTACGACCGGCCGCCAGTCTAACGTCAGCTTACCGTAGTCATATTTTACGACACCTCGGTATGAAAGAGGGTGGTCTATTGTACTAAACCAGATACCACAAAGCGGCTCGACTTACTTTAGTCGCCTTCTACGATACCTCGGTAAGAAATGAGGTTGGTCTATTCTACTCAGCCGAATACCACACGGCGGGTCGACTTACCTTAGTCGCCTTTTACGACGCCTCGGTAAGAAATAAGGGGTGGTACTATTCTATTCAGCCGGATACCACACGGGAATACGCTATATATAAGTGTCGTTAATATCTTGAAGAGGCTTCCGGTATGTTTATGCAGTTGTATAGTTGCAACTTGAGTTTTTAGAAATGCAAAAGTAATGAGAATATTATTTTGCTATAATCCGCGATAAAAGAAAATATAAGTAATGCTAAATGTAGAGTGTACTATTCGTTCTCATACCTGATACATGCAGAATTTGTAGGAACTCATGCACTATCCGACACCGATGGCACAACAATACACAAGCACTGCACTCCAGTCTATCTCCTGACGATGCTTCGGTTACGGGGCGAAACAATTGTTGAGATTGTAGTGGTGAATGTGTGCAGTGCTTGTGTATTGTTGTGCCATCGGTGTCGGATAGTGCATGAGTTCCTACAAATTCTGCATGTATCAGGTATGAGAACGAATAGTACACTCTACATTTAGCATTACATATATTTTCTTTTATCGCGGATTATAGCAAAATAATATTCTCATTACTTTTGTTTTATGGACCTCCGCAAAGTAACGCCTAATTCTATAAATTATTTTTAGAAATGATTAGATTTAGACTAGAAGCTCATTTGTAAGGTACTCACATCACTACGCGCAGAAAACAATAATAATAAAGCACTCGCTTGACTTGACCTTTTTTTAATACAAATACGCTTTGGTCATAACTAGTTAAGACCTTGACAGATAAGGTGTCGTAATGTTCTGGTACTTAGCCATATAAGACTCTAAGACCTTAAAGTTTAGATTAACCCTTATATATAGGTTTGTACACTTTATGATTGCTGCAATAGAAGGCTTGAGAAATGTATTTTAATTTTTTTTTGTTCTTTTTTTAATTAGGTTACATGCAATTTGCGTTAAAAATTATTATTAAACTTGTTAACCCCTCCAGCTAAGCTAAATGCTTGTCTTAGAAGTTTTTTTTTTTTTTTAAACAGGAAAAAACCCCTTATGGGTACCGCCGCCCGACGGGGACAGGCGACGGTTATATCGGACTCGCACCGACTAAAATAACCTGTGTGCTCCACTACGCTGCTGGTGGCGGGGATAGGGTACCCATGAAGACATTGCCCCCCATCCCCGCCAGCAGCAACTCTGTAGCCCAGAGTGCGCCACCTCTGGGTCGGGGCCTCTCTGAAAGTGGCCCCTCCCTCCGCTGGACGATGCATCGGGAGCACCGGATGCATCGAACGCCTCGGGGACCTAACTCCAGCGAGCGTCCGATAAAGCCCCGTTCGGATCGCTCGGAGGTCCCCGTTAGGGTGGCATGCGACGGACTTCGGCGAGTCGTCTGCGCCCCGCTCGCCTGCGGCGGATTGGATCCAAGGACTCGACTTCCCGGATCCACCCCGCCGCCTCCTTCCGCGAGATAACATCCTCGCAGAAGGAGGCTATCGCTGCCCACGATCGCTCCCTGTCCACCATGGCGCAAACCACAGTGGGCAGGGAGAGATCGTGCCCCACCTGTGCCACGAGTTCCGCCCGCTGAACCGCCCAAGCTGGACAGTCTGCGAGCGTGTGCAGCGCCGTGTCAAAGTCGGCGCCGCACTCGTGGCACTCACCAGTCGCTTCGCGCTGGGCCACCCTCCACAGATACCACCCGAAACAACCATGTCCGGAAAGCACCTGTGTAAGGCGGAAGGTGAGGACCCCATGCCTCCTAGCGACTCAGCCCTGGAGAATGGGCTGGATGGCCAAAATCGTCCAGGCTCCTGCACTGGGCGATTCAAGCCATCCATTGACGGAGGAGCTCTTCCTGAGCTGCCCTCCGCCAATCCACCTCTACCGCCGCTAAGTCTCCCCCCGGTGAACGGGCTTCGACTCTACGGCGGTAGGCCTGAGCTAGCACCTCGGCCTCTAGATCCCATGGAGGGGACCCGGCCAAGGCGCAGGCCGCCTCGCCGGAGATGGTCCGGTAGCCCCGCACAAGTCTGACCGCCATTACCCTCTGCGCCCTGCGCAGCAGAGGCAAGGATCTCGCGGTCAGCCGCCCCGCCCATACGGGGGCGCCGTACAGGGCCATCGACCGAACCACCCCGGCGTATAGGCGCCGGCAGCCTGCATTAGGCCCTCCCAAATTCGGGAGGAGCCTGCTCAGGGCTCCGGCGGTCGCCGTTAACTTAGGGGCGAGCCGCCGGAAGTGGGCCTCAAACGTCCATCGGCTGTCGAGGAGCAATCCCAGGTACTGTAATGTACCCGAGATTTCGATGGACGTCCCGCCCACCACCAATTGTCTTAGAAGTGGGTTGACGTCGGTAGTATAATGGCTAGGATTCAAACCCACGACCTCTCAATCGCGAGTCCGTTACTCTAACATTCCGTTACCACCGCTTCAAAATCGCGTTCTAGTAATTTTTATAAAAAAAACTAATACCATGTAATAGAAGACCTAAATCTAAATATCTATTTGTGTTTACACTTCATGATTCTACTATTTGAATTTCGAATCATTAAAAATATTAAGAATATTATCTATGTACAGTCAAATTGGGTAACTTTGAATTTACGGGTAACATTGAATAAAACGACTAAAATAATTATTAATTTTTTTTTCAATATCTGTAACCTGATTTAAAACTGATAACTGAGTGAAATGAAAATACTAAATGTTCTAGTTGTGAAATGTCATTTAAAATTTATAGTTTTGAAACAAATTTTGACACTTTTTCAAAATTTTCTGTTCGCTGTCTTTTAGCAGTGAAAAGTATGTGAGTTACATTTCCGATTTAATTACAGAAAAGGTGTGTAAAACACATGATTTTCGGTTTCTACTGATCAATTGTACGTTGAAATTATACTATTTCACATAATTTCATGATTTTGCATCGTTTTATATCCATTGACAGGGAAATTTGTGGACCACCCCTATTTTTAGTTAAATATGGGTAACTTTGAACGGTTCAAAGATACCCAATTGCATTATCTTAGTTTATGGGTAACATTGACAAAGAGTTATTGATTTCTAAAAATATTTTCAAGTACATATTTTAGTACATACAGTAATTACAATAGAATTATTTTTCTATAATCCGCGTTTATTAAAAGAATCTATGTATTGCTAAACGTATAAAGAAGGCAACATTCACATACCTTATACCTTCATGCAGGACGAGTCACCACACGTATCGTAATAAAATCCAATCCGGTGCTTTAACAAGGATGAAAGCTTAGCTGTATAGCTGTGATAGCCCAGCGGTAAAAACGTCTGACTCTTTCGAAGAGGTCGCAGGGTCAAACCCAGGGCAGGCATCAATAAGTTTCAATTAAAACTTATGTGTCTAATTGTGAATTACAATTTATCACACGTTTTTCGGTGGAGGAAAACATTGCGAGGAAACCTACGTATCTGTAGAGAATTATGGGGATATGTGTAACCTACTAATCCGCATTGGAGCAGCTAATATGTGTAACCTACTTATCCGCATTGGTCTTAGCTCCAATCCTTCTCTCCAAAGACGGAGAGAGGAGGCCTATGGTCAGAAGTGGGATAGTAACAGGTCGTTACTCGCGGTCATGGTTTCCAAAAAAGGAATTTACTATTATTAAAAAAGAAAACATCGTTTTCATCTTAAAAGAGCATCAAATAACAAAAAATAAAGATAAAATGTACAATGAAGATGACATCTCATTCATGGAATGGGGTGAATTATTTTTCAAATTCTCTTGCTAACCATTAATGTTTTGATCTCATTTGAATGGTAATTGATTATAGAATTTGTTATTTAGGTTTGATTTTTAATAAACATTTACAATTCGCCAGACGTTTCAGTCCTTATATCGACTCATTTATTTATAATAAAGTAGTCCGTGCGTGTGACATAAGGCATTGTTCTGTCAAAGAAGCCAAAACTAAAATATTTTCTTGGCTGACCTCTTTAAATTACGATACAACTGAAAGTATTTTGTCGCATCTTACATAAGTTTTTCATTTTAAGATTACTTAGAATTAATTAACATAAAAGTAAAACCGAGCGCAATTCAAAAACTGTAATGTTAAATCTCGAAAGGTAACTCACAGCACAGGAATACCTAGTGTGAGTTCCTACGGATACTCCTAAATTATTGTTAAATGTGTTTTTGGTAAATAAAGATTTTTAATTAATTTTTTTAATTACAAATAAATATGTATTCGTTACAAAAAAAAAATCTACCCATATGTTGCTAATATTTAGTAAATGGCAATTTTAAGTAAACGGTTGGCTGTTAAGTATGACAAGTTGACTTTATTTGACAGATCTATCTTTCATTCATTCAGAACATAAGTATAATTTTACCCATGATACGAAAATTCTGTGAATTCAAGGATTTTTAGTTTTCGAAATAATTCGGTTCAAAGTTACCCAAAACTCAAGGTAACTTTGAACACGCACAAAAGCATATTTTTTTTCCATTTCCTTTCTAGTTACTTAGTAATACAGTTAGTTATTCTAAAACTCGGTATAAAAGAACACTCATTATTCATCAAAACCTTAAATAAGGTCATCCTATTTTTTTATATTTTGAAAAATCTGAAAAATTCATTCAAAGTTACCCAATTTGACTGTACCTACAACCTGTTGATCACTAGATATTATACATATTTTTTTTATTCAGAAAGTTTACTAAATTATGCGCCATCTATCGGCTAATAGTAGAGTTTTGGTCTTGCGACTGCCATCTATGTTGCGATGGAAGAAACATGCGAAACTTTCACATGTTTCCGCAAAATTCAATGAGGCGCTACTGAAATCTTTCGCGATCTGTAACGCTATTAAATCGTATGAAAAGTATAAATGTTATCCATATAATGAACAGAAATTATTTTATATATTCGGTTTGGTTCTTTTTATAATAAGGTCCCGTGATGAGCTAATACTACTCTGCAAGAAGGCGGCCTATACACAGGATATCGCATATAATAAATATAATATTCAAATTCAAATTAAAAATGTTCTTTATTCAAGTAAACTTGTAAACAAGTGCTATTGTATCGTCAACTCTACTGCTGGTTCGGAAAGCTGTACATACCGAGAAGAGCCAGCAAGAAACTCGGCGGTTGCTATTTTCAAAATATAATTCTTATTAATAGTTTACATTTAGTCATTACTGTCTGGTACAGAGTCGAAAAGTAGATATATCAAAGTATTAGTAAGTCTTATCGTCTAAGTAATCCTCAACAATACAGTAGGTTTTCTGTATCAGCCCCTTTTTAACTGTGTTTTTAAACTGCTATAATGGCAAAGCTAAAATTGATTGCGGAACTTTATTATAGAATCTTGTATCCAAACCCTTAAACGTCTTACGTACTTTTGCAAGGCGTAAAGCAGGAGCCGCAAGCTTATATCGGTTCCTACTTTGTCTATTATATAATTCTTTATATTTTTATGTACAAAAATTAAATTGCCTAAAATATACTGTGAAGCAAATGTAAGAATATCTATTTCTTTAAACTTCTCAGGGAAAAATATTAATATTAATATATATATTTTAAAATAAAAACTATTTTAACAACGAACCTCATTGTTCACCTATTATTGTAATACTTGTGCAAATAATTATTACGATTTTTTTAAGCAACTACCATCATCACATAGTAGTACCTATTTAACCAATCCTTACTCGGTATTTAAAAAAATAATAATAATTATAGATTATAAAAGAAAGAAGGTGTTGATGTCGATTTCTCCCCCAAAACCCTACATGCTGAATTTCAGGAAAATCGTTCCGAGAATCCGATATTTAAAAAATATATTTATATAGGTATAAGTAGCGGCCTGTTACTATCCCACTGCTGGGCATAGGCCTCTTCTCTCCGTTATTGGAGAGAAGGATTGGAGCTAAGACCTACCACGCTGCTCCAATGCGGATTGGTAGGTTACACATATCTCCAGAATTCTCTAGAGATATGCAGGTTTCCTCACGATGTTTTCCTTCACCGAAAAGCGTGTGATAAATTGCAATTATCAATTAGACACATAAGTTTTAATAGAAAAACTCATTGGTGTCTGCCCGGGTTTGAACCCATGATCGTCTCTAGAGATTCACACGGTCGCACCGCTAGGCCATCACAGCTTATATAGGTATATACATACAATATTAGATAATTCAAATATTAAACATATAAAGACCAATTCAAATCCGGGACGGGTCTAGTATATAATAAATGGTATAATACAAACGGAATTTACATACGATCCCCTAGATTCTCATAAAGGTAGAGATTTATAGCCAAATTAGGATCAAGAACATTTATAGGCTATTTCATGGGGATACGGAATTAGCGGCATAAATTTTGCGCTTGTTCAATTTACTTAACCTCTCATACGAATATATTTATGAAATACTTAATTTATAGTTAAGTAACTATCTGTTCAAAAGTAATAATAAAATTATTTTGCTATAATCCGCGAAGAAATCTTCTTCGCGGATTATAGCAAAATAATTTTATTATTACTTTTGTATTATGGATCTCCACAAAGTAACGCCTAATTCTATAAATTAACTATCTGTTAATATTTATATTAATTATACTTATTTTATCATCATCCTCCTGCCCTTATCCCACTCTAAGTGGGAATATGCTGTCACATGATTTGGCTGCGTTCTTACGACCGGTCGCCTGCCTGACGTCAAATTACCTCAGTCGTATTTTACAACACATTGGTAAGAAAGAGGGTGGTCTATTCTAATTTCTTAATCTCTCCTTCGAATATACTTATAAAATACTTAATTAATAGTTAAGTAACTCATCATATTTAACATGTCGTTAAATGATTTGGATAGGTATTTTACCAACAGCCACCTGCCTGATGTCAACTTACCTTAGTCGTATTAACGACACCTCAGTAAGAAAGAGGGTGGTCTATTCTACTTAACCGGATACCACACGATGGGTCAACTTACCTTAGTCGCCTTTTACGACACCTCGGTAAGAAATGAGGTTAGTGTACTCTACTCAGCCGGATACCACTAGCGGGTCGACTTTCTTTAGTCGCCTTTTATGACACCTCGGTAAGAAAAGAGGGTGGTACTATTCAATTCTTACTAACCACGACTTACCTTAGTCGCCTTTTACGACAATTCGGTAAGAAAAGAGGGTGGTACAATTCTATTCAGCCGGATACCACACGGCGTTCATGTATTGAAGGGTGCTATTAAATAATAATCTCACGTTGTATTTATTAGAACTTACGAAGAAACAACTATAAGACGCGGTTATCATGCCAGTATTGACCGGGCTATTTTTAGACGGTTCACGATTTGATCGCCCGCCGCGGCACCGTTTTATCACTTGCTTCGTTCAGTATCGAGCACCTGGTCGACGAACCTTGTTCGGTAATTTCTGACAAAATAAAAAAAAGAAACTTAAAAAAAAATAATTATGTAGTTGGGGATAGATCCTAGGTATTTACATTTGTCAAGACTGACAAAATTCAAATCAATATAAATTTTACGGTTTAAGAAAATTTTATTCCCATAAGAATTTACATTCACTTAAATGAGAACTTAAAACTAAAACTTAACTAAGTACAATTTTTTGCATGTAGGAGCGTGCTAAACAAAAAAAAATAACAACTTAATACAAAATATCACAAATAAACATTACTAAGAAAAAAAAAGATAATAAATTTGTGGGTGAAAACAAAATAAAACGTATGATATGCTTTGCTAGCGATTTAAAGATTTAAAGTCGGCATTAAAAATTTTAGTATTTTTAATGCCGAAAAACAGGGATGAAACGATTTTTTTTGTAATAAAACCTATCTAGATCGATTTTTCTCCCCCAAAACTTCCTTGGAGTAATAAAAAACGTTGGAGCCATTTCCGAGATACCAAATATATATATATCTCAACGACTCTATTCAACGATTGTGCTTTTGGTAGTGATAATAACTTATATTCAGTAGGACTCCATCGCTTAAAGAAGACAAGTCAATAATTATCCATCATCTTTCTGCCGTTATCCCACTCTAAGTGGGGTCGTCACAACATGTTATAAACATGCTGTAACATGATTTGGCTGCGTTTTTACGACCGGCCGCCTACCTGACGTCAACTTACCCCAGTCGTATTTTACGACACCTCGTTAAGAAAGAGGGTGGTCTATTCTACTAAACCGGATACCACACGGTGGGCCAACTAACCTTAGTCGCCTTTTACGACACCTCGGTAAGAAATGAGGTTGGTCTATTCTACTCAGCCGGATACCACAAGGCGGGCCGACTTACCTTAGTCGCCTTTTACGACACCTCGGTAAGAAATGAGGGTGGTACTATTCTATTCAGCCGGATACCACACGGCGTAAGTCAATAATTATCCATATATCCAAAAATTCATGTCCCTATTATTAACCATTGAAGAATTTCCCTCTGGAGCCAATCCTGGCAGCATCATGTCATGGTTATCATAAACATGCATTGTCATCGGTACTGGATCAGTATGTAAAATTTCAGCTCAATCGGACACCAGGAAGTGGTTCAAATTTAACTTGCAAGATTCCACCTTCACATACATACAAGTCAAGTTAAATAAAAACTTTGGGGCCTGTTTCACAAGTTACTAATAAAGTGTCGGATAGTTAACCGACAAATTTTTTTTTTTTTTGCACATATATTTAGAAAAGAGAAAGAAAAAAATAAAAATTAAAAAAAAAACACATGTATAAAGGCGGACTTATCCCTAAAAGGGATCTCTTCCAGTCAACCTTTGAGTAATTTGAGTAATTTGAGTAAAAGGTTAAGAATTGAAGAAGAAAGAGAGTGCGGGTCATATAGAGAAAAAAAAAGTTTATATAAATTGAACTATTTAATCTATTAAATAATTTTGTTAAAATAAATAGATAAAAGGATGCTACTAATATATAATTACTTAATATAAATATTTTCTAATCTGTAACTTAAATACTGAAAGGGAAAGAGATCTGCGGATTGATACTGGTACATCATTCAAATAAACTAAGTAGCAGATAAATGTCTCTAAAAGAAACTAAAAAGTGAAAAATTAAAAAAAAATTCGCAGCCATTTTGAAATAGGTATTTGCTATCCAGCAGATAAACAAAATGACAGCCACATGATCTACCTGTTAACTTATTAGGGACTTAAAGTGCTGAATAAGCCTATCAGAAACCTGAGAAACGCAAAATTCCGAGATATGTGTCAGATATGTTCCGAACGCCGTGTGCGTGCTATCCGACTGAATAGAATAGTACCACCCTCATTTCTTGCTGAGGTGTCGTAAAAGGCGACTAAGGTAAGTCGAGCCCCGTGTAGTATTCGGCTGAGTAGAATTGACCAACCTTATTTCTTACCGAGGTGTCGTAAAAGGCGACTAAGGTAAGTTGAACCACCGTGTGGTATCCGGTTTAGTAAAATAGACCACCCTCTTTCTTACCAAGGTGTCTTAAAATACGACTAAGGTAAGTTGATGTCAGGCAGGCGGCCCGACGTAAAAACGCAGCCAAATCATGTGACAGCATGTTTATAACATCTTGTGTCGGCCCCACTTAGGGTGGGATAAGGGCAGGAGGATGATGATGTGTCAGATATGTTCCGAATAGGCTAATTGACAATTTATTGGTAACTTGTGAAACGGGCCCTTAAAAAAGTAAAAAATTTGGTCTATATATTTCTAACGACATTTATAAATAGCAGCGTCGCGCCGTCTGTACAGAATTTCGTAGGCGTTTGCTACGTGAGACACCTACGCGCTACGAAAGCAGAATTCGATAAATTCCGGGATATTAATAGACATGTCCTACATTCTAATAGCTTTGCCCTAGTACTGGCTACATGGAATATTATTTAGGTTAATGCAAATCGTAATAGAATTATTATTATTCTACTACTATTAGCCTACTATACTCTTGAAGATTACTTAGAAGATAAGAATGTGTGGATATAGCTCTCTTTGAACTTAATGTAAATTTCTTAATGTAAATAGTATTAAGAATTATATTTTTAAAGAGCAACCGCCGAGTTTCTTGCTGCCTCTTCTCGGTAGGAACAGCTTTCTGAACCAACAGTAGAGTTGACGATTCAAAAGCACTTGTTTACAAGTTTATTTGAATAAAGAATATTTTGAATTTAAATTTGAATTTGAATTATAGTTTTTCATTATAGTTTAATAGCAATATTTATAACAATCCCGTTTGAGATAAAACTCGCTTTAATGGGGATTGATAGGCAATATACTTGTATATACCCAGAATTATTCAGAGATATGTAGGTATCCACACCATGTTTTCCTTCACCAAAAAGCGTACGAAAGATTGTAAGAAACAATTAGGCACATAGGTTTTAACAAAAAAACTTATTGTTACCTGCCATTGTTACCTACTTTGTTAATCATGTTGTTTCATGATTTGGTGAGGTTTGAGAATTGACGACCGACCTCCTGCCTGACGTCAGCTTAACTTAGTCGTCTTTTACGACACCTCGGTAAGAAATAAAGGTGGTCTATTCTACTCAGCCGGATACCACACGGCGGCTAGGAATTTATATTTAGGCTATTAATAATGTTCTTTCTATTATGGTGTCTAAAACCTTGCTAAAATCGATCTTGAATATAGTATTTTCTCCGGCACCGAGTTCTCCCACACGTGACCTGAAAACATATTACGAAACCCACCCCCGAAGTCCTAAAAATATCCCCCTGTCGCTTGTTATTCTCATCAGTTTATCAACTTTATCAATATTTTCCAAATAAGTTCCTACACTAATTCTAAAATTTTCTTTGTTAAATTATATTCCTGCTTTCAAGCAGGGTAAATATTACATAACTAGAATATAAATTTTCTTTTCATATATAATTTTATAATAAAAAATTATATTTTTTAATAAATACTTATAATTTTTTTTTATTTACAGCAAAAATGTACAAGTTATATGTATGTTAAACTACTTACACGCTAGGACTATACACATCATGCCCACGTGGAATGGTCCCAAGAATGCTGGCAGCGTTTCCGCGTTGAATCGCTAAGCTGATTCTTTGTGCGAAAAAGGAGCCAGCCCTCTTGTCACCTGAAGTGGTAATTAATCGAGGTGTTAAAACGGTTAAAAAAATTTTTGCACTAATGTTTATAATACTTTATTTAAACTCTTTTTCCTTTGTAAGTATAAATCTATATTAATATTATGTACCTGTGTGTGTGTGGTAATTTTTTTGAAAGATATAAAAAAAGGCGCCGATGACATGTGGGATTCAAACCCGTTTTAAACATTTTCGGTCCGCCCGTTACCCGTCGGCTATCGCAACATTACGTTTGACAGCTAAAAAAATTATATGCTTTCAATTCTACATGTCACCATATTTTAATGCCCAAAAACAGGGATAAAACGATTTTTTTTAAATAAAACCTAGCTAGATCGATTTTTCTCCCCCAAAACTCCCTACAGGTTGAATTTCAGGAAAATCGTTGGAGCCGTTTCCGAGATTAAGAAAATATATTTATTATATATACATATAAGATTAACTCATTTAAATATTAAAAAAGATAATGTAAAAAAGTCTGTCTGTCAGATAGACAAATAGACTTCCGCATTTTGCGGAAATTCAAAAGTTTGTCTGTATATTTTCACAGATCATCTGCTGAACCAATATTGATAATAATGCCTGACAAGACTGCGTTTTAATAATGTAAATACAAAATGTATAAAACATTAGCCGCCGAGTTTCTTGCTGATTCTTCTCAGTAAGAACAACATTCCAAACTATTTGTAAGTTCATTAAATCTAATTGATCTTTAGCGATGCAAAAGTGCGTGAAATAGCATAATTGAATAATTATTTTGATTCGATTTGATAAAATTTAGTACAAGCTTATATATCGGGATAATACATACGATAAAAAATCTTGTTTTCCTTCAGGAATTGAAAAAAACCATCATCAACTTCTTGCCCTTATCCCACTCTAAGTGGGTCACAACATGTTATAAACATGCTGTCACATGATTTGGCTGCGTTTTTACGACCGGCCGCCTGCCTGACGTCAACTTACCTCAGTCGTATTTTACGACACCTTGGTAAGAAAGAGGGTGGTCTATTCTAATAAACCGGATACCACACGGTGGTTCAACTTACCTTAGTCGCCTTTTACGACACCTCGGTAAGAAATGAGAGTGGTACTATTCTATTCAGCCGGATACTAACGGCGTGAATTGAAAAAAAAAACCATGATCATTAATTAAATTGACTTGGACGAAGTCGCGAGAACAGATTGTATAAATATAGAAATACTAAGGATTGTATGTTGGATTATTATAGAAGCACGTCAAAGTTTCATGAATTCTTATGAATACGAATTTTTCGGCGTATCCTAATATATTCGTATCTATAAAAAAGAACTGAGAATCCATTTCCATCACGTAACAGTGGCCCTGACCTGAATAAATACTATTACATCAAGGACACCGCGAACAGTGATTTTATATAGTGTCCTTGTGTGGATAACCGTGTGGTCATCAGATAAACATATTATGAATGAACATTACGCATGTTAATTCATCATAAGGTTGTGTAATGGCCATACTTGCAGCTAAATCTAAGGATATTTTATAGGGTTTTATTGACGCGACAACGTCTTAAATTGGGTTGCGGCTTGGAGTCACTTATGAAAAAGTGTAACGCCCGCTCGCGTCTGTTACGATGAGTCACCGAACGAAAGAGAGGCCCGCCGGACTGGCAAATGCCTTGCGTCTCTCTCCCACTCCAATCCATCACATTTAAAAAGACGTTGTCACGTAAAATCTTTGCCCGTAAAACCGACTTTACACGCAACCTTTTTTTTTTAATTGTTAATGGTCTGTGTATACAAACTCGTGATAGTAATTCTTACGATATTGGTTCAGACTGTCTGACTGTCCGGACAGTCATTAATGAGTTTTTCTATGAAAACTTAAATGCCATAATGATGTTCACAATTTATCACTCGCTTTTCGCTGTATGTATTTTATATTGTTTTGGACACTTACACACACGGTCGTCCGTCCCCAAAGTAAGCAATTTAATACTTGTGTTATGGATGAGAGACAACTGGTGAATATATACTTATATAATTTTTAAATACAAATATACCCAGGCTCGAAGAAGTACCAAATTCTTTTATAGAAAATGTTGGCCCTCGGCAGAATCACTACCCACTGTGCCAACGGGCCAGTCGTAATTAATAACTTTACAAACCATATTTTATTATAATCAATCAAACTCCCAACACTACGATGCACGCAGAGATAACAAATATTACTTTACTATTTTATTTAGTCAGCCTTTTTTTTTGAGTCATTGTTTTTATTTAATAAAATATCAGTGTTATCCGGTAAAACTGTGAAACGGTGATATTATTTTGCCCAGTTCCCAGAAAAACAACGGCAACTTTTGTAATTGTATCAAATTTTATCAACTTGAATCCAGTGGTTTACAGAACTGCTGCTGATGGGGATGAAGGTAATGTGGTAGCGTGGTGAAGAATCCGACACCTCGCCGCTCTTTCCGGTCAGGTAACATCCTAACAGGTTTTCTTGACACAATAAAGGGTCCAGCGGTTTACGCCGCTCTTCCCAGTCAGGCGCCGATAACCCATAACAGGTTTCCTTGTCATAAAAAAGGGTTCAGCGGTTTACTGTAGAAGCGGCAGATAGGCAGAGAAACTTTACCATTTATAATATTCACATGGATTTTCAATTTGAACCAAAAGTGTCCACTATGAAAATATATATAAGTGCTATTTACAAAGTTTCTCAAGATAAGATTTCTGCATTGCAATAAAAATCCTATTACTCTATCACAGCTGAATATGTATACAAACTTTGGTTTCTCGATTCTCGTATAATGGACTGCGTTGACATAAATCACGTATTGGTAATGCTGTCAGAAATTCATAATATAATAAATAATTCCATATTTTTCTTTCCTGGTTATATTTCTTAGTTAACGAACTATAGTTACTAAAACACAGTATATTTTAGTAAAAGTAAATTGTAAAAACGAAACTTTGTAAAGATTTGACGGCCAATATATTGGACCAATATTGAACAATTTAAGCTGATATATGAGGTGAACATATATAAGTTACAAAATCGTGTTCTTCATAAAAAGAAAAACACATTTAAAGGTGTAAAGTTAACTTAAGTAGACATGGAGCGTACAACTTGTAATATTGCAAATGCGAAAATGTTTTATTTGTTCTCATTTCATGGCCAAACTGAGAACGGATCGATGTAAATTTGTTATGAAACCTGCTAAAGGCCTGGCGAATAAAGTGTGTCTCCAAGGACACAGACGAAACCTCAGGCTGGTCATGTTTATAATTAATGTAACATGTCAGAGCTTAACCATTATTATCCCACTCTACGTGGGGTCGGCTTAACACGTTATAACATGTCAAATAATTTGGCTACGTATTTTACAACCGGCCGCCTACCTGGCGTCAACTTACCTTAGTCGTATTTTACGACACCTCGGTAAGAAAGAAGGTGATCTATTCTACTTATCCGGATACCACACGGTGAGTCAACTTACCTTAGTCGCCTTTTACTATATCTCGGTAAGAAATGAAGGTGATACTATTCTATTCAGCCGGATACCACACGGCGGGTCGATTTACCTTAGTCGCCTTTTACGATATCTCGGTAAGAAATGAGGGTGGTACTATTCTATTCAGCCGGATACCACACGGTCGTTCGATTAACCTTAGTCGCCTATTACAACACCTCGGTAAGAAATGAGGGCGGTCTATTCTACTCAACTGGATACAACACGGCGAACCACCTTACCTTAGTCGCAACTTAGTCAGAACTTAACCATAAATGTAACAACAATATTTGCATCGTGCGCACTAAACAATGAACTACACTAAACATTCATGAACATACATCCAACATTTATGTCAGAAAAGAAACAAAGAAAAAAATCTTTCTTTCTTTTCGTATGGTATATAAAGCGCAAATAAAACACGTTTGCAGGATAACATTTATTATGACTTATTCACGTCGCACCGTTGAACGACCGCCGAGGGATAGGGAAATGTGAAAAAGGAGGAGGTAAAAGCTGAGAGAAAATTAACGTAATATGAAAACTGCCTTTGAAGTAGAATTCTTGCGACTTCTGGTTAAAAGGTTCTTGTATAGACAAAGAGACGGCTCTAAAAAAGATTACTAAAATAACCTTGGAATAATATATATAAAGTAACTCTCTTGGAGCGGCAAAATAAAAAAGTGTGTTGCTCTGAAAAATCAAAGAAACGACAATAAAGTTTATATTTTGCCCTTAAATATTTACATTATATCAATCCTTTTAATATTTGCTTTAAACATTTTTCTTTTGACGGCGTCAATTCGTTTCTTTTCGAAATTTAAAATTAAGATGTGTACATATCAAAATTAAAAAGAATTTATATTCTTTACATCTCCCCCCCCCCTTTAAAAAAAATTTTGTTTAACAAAAATTCTAGCTACTTATATTTAATTAGGTAATTGAGTCGAATTTCATAACGTTAAACTAAATTTTACAACATTAATCTTACTTTACATACTTTATATTGGCACTGGTATAAGTTTTGTAATATGAAAGAGATTTGACTCTAATTTTTTATATCCTGTATCAATTTTATATATTGAATTTGATAATTTTTCAATAATCTTAAATGGGCCAATTCTTAGTTCATCTAATTTGTGCCTATTTAGTTTATTCCCATTCTCTACATAAACCATATCCCCTTCATTGAAATCAAATTGTGTTCTATTTCTATCAAACATTTTTTTATTATAATTATGTGATCTAATTGAATTTTCAAATGCAATTTTTTTATCTATAACCCATTCAGCTTCTGTTTTGCCTTTTTTTAATTCGTTTGGCAACAAGGAAACGTCCGTACCATCCAAAAGGTACTTTGGTGCAAACCCAGTAACTGTATGCTCAGTATTATTATATATATCTACACAGTTATGAGCGATAGATGTCCATGCTTTTTTATTATTGCTTTTTTCGTTTATTTTACATCTTATTTTGTTTACAAGTGTTTGATTAAGTCTTTCATTCAGACCGTTAGAAAATGGGGCATTCACTGCAGTGAAAATGATCGGTATTGATTTCCTATTCAAAAATATTTTAAATTCTTTTGAGTTTATTCCTGGGTATTGATCGGTGAGAATGATTCCAATCGTATGAAACTCTGTTACCTCATTTACTAGTCTTACAAAATCTTTAGCATTCTGTGTTTTTGATGTAACAATATAAGCATATCTTGTAAAATGATCCACCAAAAGATGTAAATATTTTTTTGTTGACCGTGAGCCTCCGAAACCTCCAATGGTATCCATTGAGACTATTTCAAAGGGTTTTGTAGCAGGTCCTAAATGTGACATTAGCCCATACTTATTTTGTCCCCTAGTCTTATTTTTTATACATATATTACAATATTTACAATGTTTCTGTATATTTTTAGTTAAATTATTTGCTGTATACAATGGACTTATTTTATTTAGCATTTGTTTTACTCCTATATGATACATATTTTCATGTACCTGTTCAATAAGTTTCTTACTGTAATTCTCTGTCAAAATAATTTTTTCTCTTCTTCTAACCTTTTTATAATAAACCTTATCTCTTGATATTAAACTTAATTTATTACTTTGTATGAATAAATTGTTTTCTTGATCTGTAATAATATCATTTAATTTAACCATGTTTACAATTTTTAATTGTTCATCTGTATTTTCATTTTCTTCTAATACCGGGTTCCTACTTAAACAATCTGCTTCAATATTCTCTCTACCTGGTGTATATTTTATTTTAAAATCATATTGTGACAAATAATATGTCAAGTCTCCTAATTCATCATCCGTCCTGGATTTAATATTTAAATTTTCTAATGGCTTATGATCACAATAGACTGTGAAAGATTTACCTATTAACCAGTACTGCCAGTATCTTATTGCTTCTTTAATGGCTAAACACTCTAAATAAATTGCCTTCTTTTTCTTTTGTAATTGATTTAATTTCTTAGAGAAGTAGGCTACTGGCTTATCTTTTCCATCTGGCTGTGTTTGCTTTAAAACTGCTCCGATACCTTCTATAGACGCATCTGTGTGAATATTTATTGGCAAATTTTGGTCAAATATTGCTAGTATTGGTTGTGAGCACAGTAAGCTTTTTGTATTTTCAAAAGATTTTTGACACTCTGCAGACCAGACAAATTTTTGATTTTTTCGAAGTAAATTATGAAGAGGTTCTAAAGTTACCGCATTTTTGGCAAATACTGATGATAAAAATTAACTTTTCCCAAAAATTGTCTAACATTTTTCTGAGTTTTTGGTGTAGGAAAATCTTTAATTGAAATTAAATTATCTTTTACTGGTTGTACTGTATTATTCCGTATTATATGCCCAAGATATTTCACTGAATCTGACGCAAATGTACATTTAGTAAATTTTAGCCTAAAACCTTCCTTTTTTATCGCTTCTAGCAATTGTGTTAGATGGTTTATGTGCTCAGAGAAACTCTTGGAAAATATGAGAATGTCATCTATGTAATTTACTGCGAAATTATTAAGTTTATGCTTTCTTAAGATGTTACTCAGTATCCTCTGAAATATAGCTGATGCTGTCTTCAATCCAAATGGTAAACATGTCCACTGGTAATGGCCCTCCTGTGTCACAAAAGCAGTTTTAAATCTATCTTCAATTCTTAGCGGAATGGACCAAAAAGCTGAATTTATGTCCAACGTTGTAAAATATGTTGAGTTTCTAGTTTTTATTACCAAGTCGTCAATAAGTGGAAACGGTTGTGCTTCTGGTACTATTATTTTATTTAATTCTCTAAAGTCTATACATAACCTTGACTTTTTGTTGTCTTCTTTTTTGAAAGCTAAAGTCACGGGTGCCGCAAAGGGACTATAAGATTCTTCTATAAGACTTTTGTCTAGTAATTTTGTTATTTGTTCTTCTATTTCTTTTTTGTCTTCAATTGAACATCTATACGGCCTTTTGCTACAGTATTTATCAATAAGTAAATCAATATGTGCTTCATATTCTTTAACCGTGCCAATGTCATATTTATCTTTCGCAAATACTGATTTGTAGGTGTTTACCAGTTTTAATATTTCTGACTCCTGATAAGTATTTAAATTACCTATATTAATTTTAAAATCTTCTTCTTGTATTTCTTCTTTAATAGTTATTAAACTTTCATTTCGTTCATCATCTTCTACCTTAGTAGTTACGTTTATATTATCATCCTCATTTATTTCAGGATCATTTTTTTCTTCAATCTTTTTTTCTTCTTTTCTTTGACTAATTATCAAATTCTCATCTTGAACAAGTCGAAATTGTTTTATAATATCCAGTCCGATTAGAAAGTCATATTTAAACTCTTCTCCATCAATTATATAAACTTTTGCTTTCTCTTCTATATCCATAATTTTTATTTGAATAGTCGTCAAACCAATCGTCTTCTTAACACCATTAATTGTTATTAAATTATCACTATTTGAATTAAACTCATGCTCCCTTTCTCTTTTTAATCTTATTAGTTTAGAATTAATAATGGAAACATTGGAGCCTGAATCATAAATTCCGAATATTTCTAACTTTGAATTTAATAACAGTTTGACTTTTATTAATGGTGTTATTATTCGTTTTTTTTATCATCATAATTTAGTTCTACATCGATTATTGAATTGTTTATGGTCTTACTATTAATAAATTTTTCTGAATTTCTGAACCAACATTTTCCTTCTGGATGGAATCGAATGCCTTTATTTAATTTTTCGCAAATTGTGCATTGTTTTATTTTGTCAGTTCTTTCCTTTCTATCATGGGTGTTTCGTTTAAAGTTGTAAATATACTTTTTATTTGCTATATATTCATATTTACCAATTTCATTGTAGAGGTTTGCAGTTGTTTTTACATATTTTCTATCAATTTTATTCATTATATGCTCTGGTAGTCCCATTACGATAAGGTTTATCATTGTTTGAGTATCTATATGCATGTTTATTTCTAATAAGAGTTTTTCTTTTTTTGTAGCATACTCCAACAATGATCCGGAGTGAAAGCTAAATGTAAAAGCATATTTCACTTGGGACCACCCATTATTTCCATATGTTTCACAAAAATCCGCTTTCCATAGTGTCCAATCTGAATCAACTGTCAATTTAATCATCATACTGGTATACCAATCTAGGCACTGTTCTTCCAATAAATTTTTTAGTACTTCAATTTTCTCTTCATCTTGTATTACCTCATTTCTTTGACATTCTTGCTCAAACTCAGTAATCCACTGATCTGCATTTTTTTTATTCGAATATTTTGGTATCAAAAACCTTTCTGCAGTCTTACCAAAATTTTTCTTCTCTAGCGCAGTATTTTGTGAAAACGTTGTCTCACCTGTAATTTCCTCTAAATACTGGTCACCAAACTGTAAATTTTCGCCTTCATCTAGATATATTTTCTTCAATTCCATACTGAGGGGAATCCAGACTGAACGTGCTTGGTGCCTTTTTTTCAGAGAATTTCTTATTTTTGTATACGCATCCGAAGAAATAATGGCAGTGTGCTTACTTGCAGGCTTTAGATCATCGGGAAACTCATAAGTACGACCGTCTGGCGTCTCAACTGATGTTATGCATATTACATTAGTTTTTCCATCTTTTGCTCCCATTATTACAAATTTAAATCGTAGCTTTTCCATTTTATTTAATTAACTAAAATTGTCGTTTTATAAAGTAACTCTCTTGGAGCGGCAAAATAAAAAAGTGTGTTGCTCTGAAAAATCAAAGAAACGACAATAAAGTTTATATTTTGCCCTTAAATATTTACATTATATCAATCCTTTTAATATTTGCTTTAAACATTTTTCTTTTGACGGCGTCAATTCGTTTCTTTTCGAAATTTAAAATTAAGATGTGTACATATCAAAATTAAAAAGAATTTATATTCTTTACATATATATAATAGTCTACAGTTGTCATTTCATTTTTATTAAATATAACACGAAATTATTCCATAAATACTGTAAAATGTAGTAATAAGTAATAATTTATATAATAAGCACAAGACAGTTTTAACAAATAATTCAAGCTATAAAGTGTAGTAAAATATGATTATGACGTATTGCTTAAATTTTTCAGGAAATTTAAATTGAACATTAATTGTATATTGCCATATGCAAATATACAATATATAGTATAGTTATAATAAATGTATAGTATAGTTGGAATAGCATAAAATTTGAATGAAACTTATGCACTGCCATCTAGTATTGCATAGTAGAACTTTGCTTTTACACCAGCATCTTTACAAAATTATTGAGGTTATGGTAACATATGATATGTATTATTAACTTTATTTTGTTTTTTACTATTGGCACTAAATAAATCCTTGATTCGCAATCACGATTTTTGTTTCAAGTGAACGATGTAATAACTAAAAGCTAAGTATATACAACCATAATATATATAGTTTATTATTACAATGATATAATATACTATAAATTATATTATTTAATCAGAGAATTTTAGAATTATAAAATATACTATATGTCGGCGCAATAGTAAACCTTAACCTTTTTATAATGTATAGGACACCGCTGGCTGGCACGCAGTGACTTGTGCGAGCGCTTGACAAATTTGGAAGACTGCGATATATTTTGAAATTCTATACATTGGTTTTTAGGCAATAATTTAATAAACATGATTACGCTCCATTGTGTTTTCATTGAATATGGATGGTGAGGAAGAACCCAGTAACAATGCTTTGACAAATATAAATTATATTATTTTGAAATATTAGTTTAAAATTCTCTGTAGCTATGATATTGTAAATACTAATGTTGTCTCTTTAACTATAACATTATTAATCGTTAGAGCATGTCAAATTCGTCGTCGTTCTTTCAAAGACCAGTGAGGTGGATGAGAAATTAAAAAAAAATTACACAGACAACAAAGAACAAGGACAACAGAAGCTTGCAAGAGTGAAGAGATAGAAGAAACGTACAGATGGTTGGTCTGTTCGTGGTCATTGTCGTGCGTGGGCTGCGACCCGGAGCGCCGAAGCCGCCAGATCGCGTGGCGCGCTGCCACGAGTCGCGCGAAACCGTGTCGAGCCACTATCAAAAGCGCTAAACGCGCATCACAACCCGCGATCAAGTCACCCGCGAAATTAGCGCAAAAGCGCCACAGAACGCGCACTCACCATCGACAAGGAATAAGGTTTTGGAATAAGGATAGAGAATCAACAAGTGTTTACATTGGACGCTACACAATTATAACAGCCTTAGTACTACACTTATATGTATCACAATCTACGAGCAAAAAGCTTGCCTAAATTATCACAACCTAATATCACAAAAGCGGTGGCAAAGCTTAGTGGACGGCGGCTTACGTAACACTAACTTATCTATATAATAACGTGCGTAAATTGAATCGATCACAGAAATAAGCCTTAAATATATTTTAATGTGCTTGAAGTTATGTAACAGACTTGGTTTGGATGTAGGTAAAGGGCGGGCGCAAGGGACATGCGCGAGGGTTAGGAGTCAGGCGAGCACTGCCTGGTGGGCGCGAATATCTGTCCCCGACCCCCCACCAACCTCACCCCCCTACTGCCACCCTTTCAATTCAGATATCCTAGCCTCACGGTGTATTTTTCGATGTACAGTTATTGACTAGCTTTACTGTGTGGTATACGGCTGAGTAGAATAGATCACCCTCTTTCTTACTGTCGTAAAAGGCGACTAAGGTAAGTTGACTTACCGTGAGCTATCCGTTTAAGTAGAATAGACCACACTCATTTCTTACTGGGGTGTCGTAAAAGGCGGCTAAGGTAAGTTGACCTACCCTGAGGTATCCGTTTAAGTACAATATACCACTCGCATTCTTACCGAGGTGTCGTAAAAGCCGACTAAGGTAAGTTGACCTACAGTGAGGTATCCGCCTGAGTAGAATAGACCAACCTCTTTCTTACTGAAGTGTCGTAAAAGGCGACGAAGGTAAGTTGACCTACCGTGAGGTATCCGGTTAAGTAGAATATACCACCCTCTTTCTTAACGAAGTGTCGTAAAATGCCACTTAAGTTAAGTTGGCCCACCGTGTATTATCCAGTTAAGTAAAATATTCCAATCTCATTTCTTACTTCTTAATACGTAGCCAAATCGTGTGACAACATGTATATGACATGTTGTGCTGACCCCACTTAGAGTAGGATAAAGGCAAGAGTATGATTTTTTAAATCATCAGCTTATAAACATTGTTTTTTTTTATATGCAAATATGTAGAATGAATTAGGCGAGGGTGTTTTTTGGGTCAAGGTTTCCATCATTTACATATCTTTCATGAATTTAACATCTTCATATTTATGTCTTATCGTATACATTTATTATTCATATATACGTACGAATGAGAGATGTCACATTAAAGGAGTTAAGGAAAACTAATTTTAGTTATCATAATCCCAAAACGGATAGGCATAGAGTTTTATATGTTCACCATAATAAATATTTTATTTTGATATAACAAAATTATTAAATCTAAGCAGAACTATTTGTACTTTATGGAATGAAATGAAATAAATTATTATTATTATTATTAAAATAATATAATATGTTATTTATTAAATTTTGTTATTTGATAATTATTTGCGAAAATAAATAAAATAGAACAGACCATTATTTCTTACCGAGGTGTCGTAACAGGCGTCTAAAGTAAGTTGATGTCAGGTAGGCGGTCAATCGTAGAATAACTGGCCAAATCAAGTAACAACATGTTCGAAACATGTTTTGCCGACCCCACTTAGAGTGGAAGAAGAGCAGGAGAATTATGATGATGATAAATATTAATCCACACTAAGGTTTAAGTTTTTTGCAATCCACAACTCCAATATACAATAATAACAATAATCTGTCTGAGTAGAATAGGTCACCCTTGTTTCTTTCCGAGTTGTTATTAAATGCGAGAAAGGTAAGTTGACCCACTATGTGGTATACGGTTGAGTCGAATAGACCACCCTCTTTCTTACCGTGGTGTCGTAAAATACGACTACTGTAAGTGGTCGTCAGGCAGACGGCCGATCATAAAATACGTATCTAAATCATGTGACAACATATGGTGTCGTGTGTTAGAGTGGGATAAGGGCAGGAGGATGATGCTTTTGATTATTTAATATAATATACAATAAGGCTATTGGTATAAATCTTTTGCCAACTTCATCCAACGAATTCGCGTAATTCGCGAATTACGCTAACGAATTCGTAGCCGAAGTCGCGGGAAGAAGCTAGTGAACCAATATTGAATGCTATAAAAAATCCTATCCGTCCCAATTTATTATAAACATGGGATTTTTAAACGCTTGGAAACGTAGGCAAATGTTCGCGCCGGCGTAATACCTTAGGTCGGGTATTGAGTTGCTACCGCTGACGACGAAGTCTGTCTCTAAAAGTGGTTCCATAATTTTGGTGTAAAAACTCCAATATCAATAATATATTCAGTCTCTGAGTTACTGTTCACTATCGCACCCAGAATACCCAAGAGACTCCTCTCTTACCTACCGTTATTTCTATGAACTTCCTTTCATAACAATAATCTAAATTACAGCCTAATCAAATCAAAAAATCGATTTGAAAATGTATACAAAGCTAAAAAGAAGTCAAGAAGTATTTGTAAAGTTTTTTCTGTGTTTAAAAGAGAAATAACATTATTTAGATAAACTTCAAACTCTACCAACGACATATATAAAAAAAAAATCCGTTACAATAACCTTATACTATTTTAATATATTCATGAAGATGGCTAAAAACCAAGCTTTATTAGATAACAACGGACATACTATAAGACAGACTGATATAGACAGCTGTGACGTAAAACATGAATGGAATGGCATAAAATATGAATGAAACTTGTACACTGCCATCTAGTAGTTCATAGTAGAACCTTTAAGTAAGTAGATTTTAAACCAGCAACCAAGTTGCTGTTACCAAGTTATTAAGGTTGTAGTTAAGGGATAATACTTTTATTTTCAACTTTTACTTTTTTTTTTTGAAGTAAGTGATGTAATTATTATTAGCTATTTAGGTATCGTAGAAAGTTATAAGCTATTGTTAAAAAATGTATATTATAATTTATATAACTCATGTCGTAGCACGTAATTTATATAATTCAACCCTTCACGTTAAAAAATCTTTATAAAAGCGCTATAAATTCATACGGAAAATTGGAGAACTACAGTGAATAGAGCTTTTTTATTAGTACAACTATTCGACACTAGATGGCGTTATGAACTGTGAAATAGTAATACTATTTTTTTAAAATAAAATATGAAACAATTACAGTCAAATTGGGTAACTTTGAATGACTTTTTCAGATTTTTCAAAATATAAAAGAATAGGATGACCTTATTTAAGGTTTTGATGAATAATGAGTGTTCTTTTATACCGAGCCTTAGAATAACTAACTGTATTACTAAGTTACTAGAAAGGAAATGGAAAAAAAATATGTTTTTGTGCGTGTTCAAAGTTACCTTGAGTTTTGGGTAACTTTGAACCGACTTATTTCGGAAACCAAAAATCCTTGAATTTAGAGGATTTTCGTATAATCGGATATAAATATAAATATAAAATAAGATTATACTTATGCTCTGAATGAATGAAAGATAAATCAGTTAAATAAAGTCAACTTGTCATAGGTAACAGCCTATCGTTTACGTAAAATTGCCATTTACTAAATATTGGCAACATATGGGTAGATTTTTTTTTTGTAACGAATACTTATTTATTTGTAATTGTAAATATTTATTAAAAATCAAACCTAAACAATAAATTCTATAATCAATTACCATTCATATGAGATCAAAACATTAATGGTTGGCAAGAGAATTTAAAAAATTATTCACTCCATTCCATGAACAAGATGTCATCTTCAATGTACATTTTATCATTTTTTTGTTATTTGATGCTCTTTTAAAATAGAAACGATGTTTGAATTGAACTGAATTCTTTTTTTTTGAAACCATGACCGTGAGTAAGTGCCTGTTACTATTCCACTTCTGACCATAGGCCTCCTCTTTCCGTCTTTGGAAAGAAGGATTGGAGCTTAGACCTACCACGCTGCTCCAATGCGGATTGGTAGGTTACATATATCTCCAGAATTCTCTAGAGATATGCAGGTTTCCTCACGATGTTTTCCTTCACCGAAAACCATGTAATAAATTGTAATTAACAATTAGACACATAAGTTTTAATAGAAACTTATTGGTGTCATTCATAGAATGATTATTCAATCATTTATAGAAGCAGGCGTTACTTTGCGGAACTCTATAGTACAGAAGTTACAATAAAATTATTTTGCTGTAATCCGCGTTTATTCATTACGATTACATTACGATTTTGTCGTGGAGTCCATCCTCCTGATGATACTTGGATTTCGGGACCAAACAATTGTAGAGATTGTGGTAGTGAGTGTGTGTAGTGCTTTTGCGGAGTGTTACTGACTCCGACGTTTTTTGATACGTGTGGTGACTCGTCCTACATGTATAAGGTATGTGAATGTTACCTACTTCATTATAATTCTAATGCAATAATTCTATTTTAATTACTGTATCTACTAAAATATGTACTTGAAAATATTTTTAGAAATCAATAACTCTTTGTCAATGTTACCCATAAAATAAGAAAATGCAATTGGGTATTTTTGAACCGTTCAAAGTTACCCATATTTAACTAAAAGTAGGGGTGGTCCACAAATTCACCGGTCAATGGATATAAATCTATGCAAAATCATGATATTATATGAAAAAGTATAATTTCAATCTACAATTGATCATTAGAAACCGAAAATCATGTGTTTTACACACCTTTTCTGTAAATTAATCGGAAATGTAACTGACATACTTTTCACTGCTAAAAGACCGCGAACAGAAAATTTTGAAAAAGTGACAAAATTTGTTAAAAAACTATACATTTTAAATGACATTTGACAACTAGAACATTTAGTATTTCTATTTCACTCAGTTGTCAGTTTTAAATCAACAACATTGAAAAAAAAACAAATATTGAAAAAAAAAAAATAACAATTAGTTTAGTCGTTTTATTCAATGTTACCCTTAAATTCAAAGTTACCCAATTTGACTGTATTTAATTTTGTTTCAAATTTTAATACATAATTTTATAATAGCTAGACTTATTTCAGAAGTAACACAAATTATAAATATTATATATTGTTGATTACTTATATAACAGCATATAATTTGAAGTGTTTATGTCGTAAGATCCTATGTATTGGTAAATAAGGTAAATAGGTCTTTTTGGTCTGATAACAAAATCTAAATCAGAAAAAAAATATAAAAATGTCAAAATCATAGAACATATAAGTTGACGGTTAAATTAAGTATATAAAATTTCATCGCGAACATAACATAACATTTATGTTAGCAATAGAAATTTTCATAAATTTTTTGGTAGTCGCAAAGGTATGGCAACACAATGATAAAATCGAATAAAGTTACGAATTTATTCTTAAATATTGGCAATTTCGTCCTATGCCCAATAAATAACGAACGAACAATTGTTTTGTTAATTATTCATTAGATTCACCACAACACTTCATTATAATATTTAAATGTTGGTTAAATTACGTTTATTTTTTATCATGTGTTGTTTTAATGATGTTTCACTCGACTGTAAGATGTATTCAAATTCAAATGATTCTTTATTCAAATAAATTTGTAAACAAGTGCTTTTGAATCGTCAACTCTACTGCTGGTTCGGAAAGCTGTTCCTACCAAGAAGAGCCAGCAAGAAACTCGGCGGTTGCTCTTTTAAAAATATTATTCTTATTATTATAGTTACATATTATAATGCAGGGGTGGGAAACATGTTAAATGCAAAATAATCATCCTTGAGTGGTTTTACCTGGATTTTTCTGTGGTACTGCTAAATCTTCCAGACTTTACTGTAAACATTTCATACATTTAATGTTGCATCTACAGACCTCTGTGTCTTCTTATGACGATTAAAGATATATGAGTTAAGAGCATATTGGAAATGATAAAATATAATTTCTGCGTCTTATGTTGTCTTATTTATTTTCTCCTATAAGCTTTACAAACAATCTTCATTATATTTAAATGTAAATAAATAAGTAAGTAGCGGCCTGTTACTATCCCACTGCTGGGCATAGGCCTCCTCTCTCCATTTTTGGAGAGAAGGGTTGGAGCTAAGACCTACCACGCTGCTCCAATGCGGATTGGTAGGTTACACATATCCCTAGGATTCTCTAGAGATATGCAGGTTTCCTCACGATGTTTTCCTTCACCGAAAAGCGTGTGATAAATTGCAATTATCAATTAGACACATAAGTTTTAATAGAAAAACTCATTGGTGTCTGCCCGGGTTTGAACCCATGATCGTCTCTAGAGATTCACACGGTCGCACCGCTAGGCCATCACAGCTTCTATTTAAATGTAATGATATGAAATTTAAACAAGGAATGAAGGATGAAAGAAATGTGCATGCGAATGTTAGTAGTTATTTTTATTTTATATTGTTTTTTATTGTTTGATTTCTAGACACACGTTCGTCCGTCTGCAAATTAAGTAATTTAATACTTTTGTTATAGGTGAGAGACAACTAGCGGAAATATACATACATATATAATTTTTAAATACATACTTAAATACAAATATACACCCAGGCTCAAAGAACCAAAATTTTTTTATAGAAAATGTTTTTGAATTTAAACTATCGTGAGTGGAATTCATCATTAATGTGTAGAAACCGGCTATACTCACTTGTGAGTATAACCTTGCGAGTATAGCCGGTTTCTATACATTAATTATAGAAAATGTTGGCTCTCGGTAGGAATCAAACCCGCGACCTGCGGAGCTGAAGGTAGAATCACTACCCACTGCGCCAACGAGCCAGTCAAAATTCTATAAAAGAGGCATACTTATAACGTATACAAATGTTTGCCACCCCTATTGTAATGTGTTTATTCACGGAGCTAGTATCTTGTATCTCGGTAAATGAATTAACTCGTTGAGCGAAATCTTATTAGGTTTCACAAATATAGAATACCGGTTATAAGTTCGAGCAACTTGACATTGTAAGTGGTTCTGAGACGCTGTGAAATGTAAGGTCTAAATAAAAATAAATAAATTGAGTGTGATCACACGGCGGAAGCAAAAACTTTTTTTTAAAAAGGGCGGTTAATAATATGAAATACAACTTTTTTTTCGTTATATATTTAAGGTAAGGACACTAGTTATTGACTTTGTACTAGTAGTTGACCGTTTTGTATGAAATTTTAAATACTAAGCGTTTTGTTTGTTGTATGTAGCTAATAAAAAATACATTTGTAATTACCTGTTGCCATCTATTGACATCTGACAAAGCTCAGAACTGTAGCCCATTCTTTAATATTTAAAATTTAATATTATTAACTAATACTTTTTGTTATCTGCAACAAACAAAACGCTTATTAATTGAAATTTCATACAAAACGGTCAACTACTAATACATGGTCAATTACCATATTTGCATTTTCTATTTTCTTTCTACATTACATTTATAAAGCAAGGTTAATAATATGAAATACAACTTTTTGTCATACTATATAAATTTAAATTTTTCATTTTCGTTGTATATTACATTTAAAAGGCAGGGCTAATAATACAAAATATAACTTTTTTTCGTTCTATATACACTAACATTTTCATTGTATTTATTACATTTAAAAAGCACGGCTAGTAGTACTAAATACATCTTTTGTTTCGTTATATTTCATTTAATTTTAGTTTTTTTTCGTTCTATACTATATTAATAACCAGATTAATAAAACGAAAAACAACTTTTCTTCTCTCTCTCATTTTAATTAACATCTTCGTTCTATATTACATTTTAAAGCAAGCTTAAATAATGCGAAATACAACTTATCTTTCGTTTAATTTCATTTACATTCATCATTTTCTATTTTCGTTCTATCATCATTCTCCTGCCTTTATCCCACTCTAAATGGGATCAACACAACGTGTTTTAAACATGCTCTAACATGATATGGCTAGGTATTTTACGACCAGCCGCCTGCTTGACGGTAACTTACCTTAGTTGCCTTTTATAACACTTTCGGTGTGCCGGATACCACACGACGAGTCAACTTTTAGTCGCCTTTTACGACACCTTGGTAAGAAATGCGGTTGGCCTATTTGACTCTGCCGAATACCACACGGCGGGTCAACGTACCTTAGTCGCCTTTTAAGACACATCGATTAAAAAATTAGGGTGGTCTATTCTTCTCAGACGGATACCAAACGACGGGTCAATTTACCTTAGTCGCCTTTACAATACATCGTTAAGAAATGAGGGTGGTCTATTCTGCTCAGCCGGATACCAAATGGGAGGTCAACTTACCTTAGTCACCTTTTATGACACCTCGATAAGAAATGTGGGTGGTCTATTCTACTCAGCCGAATACCACACAGCGTAACTAGAACGTAACTTAACGTCCACTAGAACATATGCGCTACATAATTCTTAGAGATGACACTTCGCAGTAAGAGGCCTGTAGTATGAGAGCTTCGTTTGCAACAAACAAACAGCAATTACAGCGACGCGGATCGTAGAACTGCATAAGTTAAGTAGAATTTCGTAGGTGAAGTTTCAGTATGCCGCATTGTTTATGCAATTTTAGCGTATCTAATAATTCCTCACGACAAAGTTTGTTCGTTAAAGGAGGCTTTTATTATGTGACTGTACTATTTTATGTTCTATATAAGTGTAATTAAAATATGAACTTAATGTAACATGTATGGATGAGTAAATAAATAAATATTCTATTCTATTTTAGTCTAAATTTATTGTACCTGGGTGACCTAAAAAAATTAAAAAAAAAACAGAAAGTAGACGCCGATGATATGCGGGATTCGAACCCGGGTTGTATATATTTTCGGTTCGAGCGTTACCCGTCAGCTATAGCATTACGTTTGACAGCAAAAAAAAATTGCTTTCTTTGCTTTCCTTTCAATTTTTATTTTAAAATTTCTTTAAAGCTCCAATAAAAATTTTAAAGCCCTAAAACGAACTTTTTTGAAAATAAAACCTAGCTAGATCGATTTTACTCCCCAAAACCCCCTACATGCTGAAACTCAGGAAAATCGTTGGAGCCGATTAGAAAATAATGATACTAATCTAATTTCTATCTAATTCTAATTTCTAAAAAAAAGGATCTAATTTCGCGGTTGCCTGTCGGTGCAGGACGGGAGGTCAGCTCCTATTCTGGACTATTCCACCTATAAACCCCATAATCCCATTCCAGGAGTAGGATAGTAAAAGGCTGTTACTTTGTGTACTAATAAAAGTCAGGAAATATCTGTAAATATCATTCACAAAAATTTTCAATTAAAACAATTTGACCGTTTATTTTATAAAACACCTTGTTTAAGATGCTAGGTAGATTACGAGTTCAGTTGACGAACAAATAGAAACTACTATAAACTTTACTAGTTTAAAGTAATAGCTTTTGCCGCTGAAATTGTTCTTAAACGAGAGACAAAGCGAATTTAACTGAGGTAAGTTCAAATTGTTCCGTCATTTTACACCGAAGTATTTAGACATTCAGAGATATAAAATTCAAATATAAAACTTTTGAAACTGTTTCTTCGCTGACCGATGAATTTTTAGGTGAAGATTTGAACGGAGTTTTGCATGGTCATTATTTTTTTGATGGTGCAAAGTTCGTTAGTCAAATATATTTTACTCATTTCTTTATTCAATAACAGAAGTGTAGAACCGGCGCTGTATACCTAATGCAATTGTTCCTTTAACACGTCAATAAAAGTGGATTTTTGATCTACACACTTTCTTCCTTTTTTACATTTTCAACCCTTAGCATTTATTTGTGTTTGTTATACATGTAAATAGCATCTATAAGGTATGAAATTGGTTTTTGCTTCCTATACTTAGAATAACATAGATTTTTTTAACATCAAACAAATTAGCGCAAAAAATTCTATCATAACTTTAGTAGCCAAAGGTTCTTTAATTAAAAAAATATATATAACACGGATACCGCCTCTCGTAATAAGGAAGAAAAAATCCAAGCCAAGAACTAACCAGATAAAGAAGTCTCGTTAATTAGTTCTTTGTAAGCTTTATAAACTCTACATTTTTAACGATACTAACCTTTACTATAATTCAAAGCATATTTCATTAGCTGCATGATTTTTAATTTCAAAGAGCACTTGATTTTTTACAACAAGCAATCACGCAGTTGAACATTTGAATATACTTAAATTTCAAAGGGTACTTGATTTTTTTACAGCAAGCAATCGTTAGGTATAACTTTAAAATATTTTTAATATTTAATTGTAATATTGTAAATGTAGCAGGTAATTTTAGTCAAGTAGTGACAAAATGGCGCATATTACGCGTCATAAGAGTTACTATACTAAGGCGACTAAGGTAGGTTGACCCACCGTGTTGACCCACCGTGTGGTATCCGGTTTAGTAGAATAGACCACCCTCATTTCTTACCGAGGTGTCGTAAAGTACGACTGAGGTAAGTTGATGTCAGGCAGGCGGCCGGTCGTAGAAACGCAGCCAAATCATGTGACAGCATGTTTATAACATGTTGTGCGGACCCCACTTAGAGTGGGATAAGGGCAGGAAGATGATGTATGTATTCCTCTATCTATAGAAAATATTTCGCAATACACATGATACCAATTCGAAGGATATGTATTAACAGTTCAAAGTCACTAGATATCACTGGGGACCTAAGAGAATTTCATCTACTTTGGCAGCCTTAAAAGATTTCCAGATTATCGGACCTTCTATTCCCCTTTTAGCCTCTTACGAAACTTTCGCATTTCGCCGGATGTTTCTTTTCAGTTGCGAGAAATTATTTTCGTGTAAGAATGGAGTTTTGAATGCGAAACTAGGTGTGCCCGAGTGCAGCGAGCTATTGTTTGGGGAAATCGCCCGCTTGTGTTTTACTGCGTGAGAGGAAACTAGAAATTGTGCTTTGTTTTGTATTGGAAATAATGGTAGATTGCTTTGTGAGATTTATGTTTTGATACTATATTAGAGACCCCGTGAGACCTTGAAAACCCTTGTTTTGGAACAATATATTTCAAACAATTTAAATAATTTATAGAATTAGGCGTTACTTTGCGGAGGTCCATAATACAAAACTATTGAGAATATTATTTTGCTATGTATGTATAAATTATAGCAAAATAATATTCCCATTAGTTTTGTCAAACAATTTTTTAAACAATTAATTTACTGTTGGGGATTACATAGCTGATAAAAATGCATAGATAAGGCTACTCTTCGACCATGTACAAAATAGTAATGACTAAATGTAACTATTTATAAGAATTGAATTTTGAAAAAATTAACCGCCGAGTTTCTTCCGACTCTTCTCGGACTCTTGACGATTCAATTGAACTTGTTTATAAGTTTCCTTGAATAAAGAATATTCTGAATTTGAATTTACTATGAAGCATGCACCACTAAAAAATACTTACAACTTTAAACATTATGAAAAGTCATATATTTGTATACATCATTATTTGAAGTTAATAAAGTGTAGAAAACGCTATTTGTATTAGGCGTATTAGGCGTGCTGCTTTAAAAAGTTTACAAGGTACTGCTGAGTCCAAAAGACTGAAGGTATAGTTTTGAAAATCCCTAAAAAGAGCCATGAAGCAGTGTTTGTTGATCGGTGAACTAAGTAACCGGAGCTTTTAGGTCTAATGATATAATTTAATTTACGCAAAACGGGTATAACATTTTATAATCTAGGGGATTAGAGGATTGTTTTCGTACACCAAATCTGAATGAATGAAATATTTGTTTAGCCGCTCAGTAAAACAGATTAGTAATAATCTAAAAATATAACAATAAGTAAGTAATTTATCTTTTTGAAGCTTTTATCCCACTCTAAGTGGGAACGGCACAACATGTTGTAAGCACGTTGTCACATGATTTGGCTACGTATGAGTATTTTACGGCCGACCACCTGCCTGACCTCAACTTAGTTTAGTCGTATTTCATGACACCTCGGTAAGAAAGAGTGTGGTCTATTCTACTCAACTGGATAACACATGGTGGGTCAACTTACGTTAGTCTCCTTTTACGACACCTCGGTAAGAAATGAGGGCGGTCTATTCTATTATTTATTTTGTTTACAAAATAATCTTTTATAATTAAAAAAAAAGTTTAAATAATTTATAGAATTAGGCGTTACTTTGCGGAACTTTACTGTGCTAGTCTATCTCCTGATGATGCTTCGGTTGCGGGGCGAAACGATTGTTGAGTTTGTAATAGTGAACGTATGTAGTGCTTGTGTATTGTGGTGGCGGTGGTGGAGGTTTGTGCATGTGTTTTTACGAATTCTACATATATCAGGTATGACAACCGATTGTCCACTCTACATTTAGCATTATATATATTTTCTATTTTACTTCATCACGGATTATAGTAAAATATTTTTTTTTTATTACTTTAAAAAAAAAGTTTATGAAATAAAATGTTTAAAAAAATTAATATTTTATACTTTTCAATGCGAATATAATTTACCTGATGTCACAAATAACAACATACATACAATTTAATTTCAATTTCACATACACTCAAAAATAAATTTGTAGAGCGTTTTTAAAATAATATATCTAAAAATACTTTAACGGTCTACTTCTCGAAGATGCTCCAGTTTAGGGCAAATTTAGGTCAAGAGTTTTGGAAGTAGATTTGTATGATGTTGCGTCATCACTTTTAGACATGTCCGGTACATGTACTGACCCCAGGCTATCCTGTTTATAAGTTACTAGCGGCCTGCCCCTGCTTCGCACGGGTATAAAATATATATCCCATGTCAGTCAGTGTAAAAAAAGTGATTAAAATCGATCCAGTAGTTTTGATTTATTCATTAGTGCCCGTGGCCCGCAAGCGTTAAATTTGGAGAAAAACAATTTCCTTTCCCTATACCAAGAAGATTTCCTTTACTTCTATATCTATTCTTGACTGGCACGTTGGCCCAGTGGGTAGTAACCCTGCCCAGCTCCGCGGGTCGCGGGTTCGATTCCCGCCCAAGACCAACATTTTTTACAAATGAATTTGTTGGTTCTTTGAGCCTGGGTGTATATTTGTATTTGAGTATTTATTTAAAAATATATAAGTACATACATATTCACCAGTTGTCTGTCACCCATAACACAAGTATTAAGTTACTTACTTTGGGGACGGACGGCCGTGTGTATACGTATCCCATATATTTAATTATTTTTTTATACTTATATATCCTCCTACCCTTATCCTATTCTAAGTGGGGTCGGCACAACATGTTATAAACATGCTGTAACATGATTTGGCTGCGTTTTTACGATCGGCCGCCTGTCTGACGTCAACTTACCTTAGTGGTACTTTACGGTAAGAAAGAGGGTGATCTATTTTACTAAACCGGATAACACACGGTGGGTCAACTTACCTTAGTCGTCAAATCAATCAATATCAAAAATTGTTTCGCTCCGTAAACGAAGCATCGTCAGGAGATAGACTCCACGACAAAATCGCAAAATGCTTTAGATTATAGAAAAATAATATTATAAATAAATAAATACATGGGACACTTACACACACGGTCGTCCGTCCCCAAAGTAAGTGACTTAATACTTGTGTTGTGTGACAGACGACTGGTGAATATATACTTATATATTGTTTAAATACATACTTAAATACAAATATACATCCAGGCTCAAAGACCAACAAATTCATTTATAGAAAATGTTGACCCTCGGCGGGAATCGAACCCGTGACCCGCAGAGCTGAAGGCAGGGTCACTACACAGTGCGCCAACGGGCCAGTCAAATCTTCTTATTAATCTACATACATATTCGCCTTGATAGAATGAGGTTACATATTGTGAACTTCTTTTATCACAAGTATTGCTTTATAAAGATGTGTTCTTTTGAGATAGGCTTTGTCTTGGATACCTTGATACAGATGTGGACAAGGCCTTTATATTTTTGACCTCTGGCCCTTGTCCTATATTTCTCGAGCGGTATCGATAAAGCCTATTAGAGATTTAATTTGGCAAGTGTTTCGTGGCCTGGCTACATGCCCGCTCACTGAAGAGCGACCTTAATACTTGACCGTAGAATTTGTCAAAGAAAAATAACTGCAGAGAAACTTTAGAAAGTAAGGAACAATCGCTTTGTTTTTAGAACGTAGTAGATGCTTTAAAGTTAAAGTAAAGTTTGGTGACTTAGCTTTGCTTGGTAATTTTTTTAAGATATAAAAAATGCGATTAATAAAAAGTATGCAACTCTCATCGAGAGTTATATATTTGTGCCGTTTGCAGTCGAGACCCTAGGGCTATGGAGTCAAAGTGCAAAAAATTATTTATCCGTTTTAACACCTCGGTTAATTGCCTCTCCAAGTGACAACAGGGCTAGCTCCTTTTTCGCACAAAGAATCAGCTTAGCGATTCAGCGCGGAAACGCTGCCAGCATTCTTGGGACCATTCCACGTGGGCATGATTTGTATAGTTCTAGGGTGTAAGTAGTTTAAGATAGATATAACTTGTACATTTTTGCTGTAAATAAATATTTGTTCGATCAAAAAAACAAAGATTGTGGCCTATCTTCAGTCACCGGACTTATGAGATTTAATTCCGGGTATTTGAACTTTTATAGTTCCCCCGTTCCCCATTGAGCTATCACAGCTATACAAATAACAGAAAATTCATACTTTATGAAAATGAATTGCTGTTCGTTAGTCCCGCTAAAACTCGAGAACGGCTGGACCGAAGCCCCGTGAATAAGAGCTCCGTATGGGCTTGAAACTAGTCGGGCTCATCCGATAAAATAAGATGTGAGTATAGCCAGTTTCTATACATTCATTATGAATACCATCTACGATAGTTTAAATTCAAAAATATCAAGTTTTGAGTAGCGGAATCATTGCAATAGGCATTGCATTTTAATACCTCTGATCGTTCGTATTTTTATGATGAAAATATTCGCGTGATTGGAGAGTGACAGAAGCTACTGTTTATTTTAGGACTAAGGTCCACGCAGACGAAGTCGCGGGTTAAATCTAGTATTACTTATTAAACCGTCTATCGCGTTAAAAAACGATGGCATACTTAGATCAATTCCTTTTCGAGATAGCTCAGAAAAGATTATTCGTAAGAACGCATCCGACCTTATTTTACGACAGATTCTCCATAGAATGTCGATCAAGCTCTAATAAATTACAGGACTGTTTTATCATCAGGGAAGGGGCGTTTAAATCACACCCGGAAAGACGTTCTTATTTGATTCACTGAACGGAAAACCATTTTGTGGGGGCTTATTGATTTCTCTACTCTACTATTATGATTAATATTTAATTAACATTTTAAAAGTGATTTATAGGATATCGTTACGGAGGTGTAAGAACTTAAACTTAACTAAAATCTCGACATTACTGTCGAGTGAACTAGAATTCCTAATCCGCAATACAATGGGGATGCGAAAAATAGACAATTTTTATATTAATCGATTTTTTTTTACAATAAATACCGATTTTTAAAAATTATTATTTAATCATTCTCTTTTTCTTATTTTACCTTTTTTTTCTTATTTTTAAGATTATATATGTATTGTTGGATGAAACCAATGTAGTCAAACTACACATTTTAATTGAATTTCCCAAACAGCACATCTGTTATTATTTATTGGTAGTTAGACTTTATTCTCACTAATAATTAATATTTTAAAAGGCATCTTTTAATCGATTATTGATAGGAATTTCGAATTAATCGATTTTTTCAATATCGACTTATTTCAAAGGGAAATAATCGATTATCATTTTTTTATACTCCAAGTTACACCCCTTAGTACGATTGACGAAGAACTAGCGACTGAACCCTACGATGTAATTAATTAAAAGATTAAGAACTACACAACTTTCTAACCTGACCTCACAGCTGTTGTTACTTATTGTAAGCCCATCCTCATAGTAATTAAAAGGACAAACATTACGCGTTAGAATCGACTGGTGCTGCCATCTAGGTTTGATTAAAATAACTCCAACAGGAGGCGAAAAGCCTGAAGGAGTAAGCGAGATGACTCCACTACTAGCAGATACTTTTATGTACTAAGGAACACAATTGCATTCACCTTTCCTTCGAAGCACGTAGCATTAAGCAGTAAAACTTGTTTTTACAGCACCAAGTCTCGTCACGGAAGGTTCGTGTCATACAACACCTCATTTGCTATTTGTTACGGTCATTTTGGCACCGTACATGTTTACAAAGCCGTGATGGTTTAATGGTGAGAGTTCAAATTGTAACTTTCAAATTTAGAATATTCTTTATTGAAGTAAACTTGTAAACAAGTCCTTTTGAATCGTCAACTCTACTGCTGGTTCGGAAAGCTGTTCTTACCGAGAAGCCAGCAAGAAATTCGGCGGTTGCTCTTATCAACATAAATCTTTATACTAGTTAAATTTAGTCATCACTAACTTGTGCGGTTTCGAACAGTAGGTATATCCACCTATAATTATCATCTATGTAACCTCAGCAGTATAGTAGGCTTACTGTATCAGGCTCCTTTTAACAGTATTTTAAACAGCTGTAATGGTCAACTTACCTTAGTCGCCTTTAACGATACTTCGGTAAGAAATAAGAGTGGTCTATTCTACTCAGCCGAAAAACACACGACGGTAAACAATTATCAGTAAATAAAAAAAACTTTTTCCTTCCGTACGTACTTCTTTCTATTTAGATGAATAACTTGTACGCGCGACAAAGCTTTCAAGAAACCGTCAAACTTTTATTCCCCTTGGTTCTTCTAATACGGGAGGTTCGCGTGATCCAACACAGTTTGTGGTACGTTTTATGTTTACTATTGGGAGTTTAGACGCTTTTAGTGGCGTTTAAACGTTGGTGTACATTAAAAATATCAACAGCGTTTCCATTTAGTCTTCATTGTTTGTAGCTACGTCTCTTGAGGTTCGTTGTACGAACAATTGATAATGATTTTTTTATTTCTTATATTTAAGTGTTGCCTATATTCATAGGTCTACTATAAGATATTATTCTAACGGCTTGTTATTATACCCTTGCTACCACGCTGTCCTACCACGCTGCTCCAATGCGGATTGGTAGGTTACACATGTACCCTATAATTCTCTAGAGATATGCAGGTTTCTCACGATGTTTTCCTTCGCCGAAAATCGTGTAATAATTACAATTATCAATTAGACATATAAGTTTTTAATAGGAAAAATCATTGGTGCCCGCCCGGAGTTGGAACCTCAACGAAAGAGTCGCATATTCCCACCACTGGGCTATCAATGCTTATTAATGTATCATTTCAACACAGCTATTATTGGTAATTAATGTATTGTTGTTGGGAAGTAGTGAAATATCATCTCTTTGGCTTTTAATACCGGATATACTGATAACGTGATAATCATGTGATCAATAGAAAGTAGGGGCTCGTTTGTATCACGAAACAGGATGTCGGATGGTATTATGACTAGTCATGATACCATCACGGGTCGAAAAGTTTGTATTTAGTAGTGCGGAGTTGTGCTTAAATATGTTGGTGATTTGATATTTGGGTTCAGTTCTTTACGAGAAGTGAAAGGATCCATTTGCTATTGATTGAGTTTTTTTTAAATTAGGATTTTGACTTTTAATTAACGTATCAAATACAAACAGTATCAAAAACATCTCATGTTTTAAAATACATTGATTAACCTAATGGCAATTTAGTTAATCAATATATTTGTAAATGTGATATGTATTTTTAATATTGCCTCTCCTCAGGATAATATGATGAAGAATAATGTCGAATTCTATTAAGTTATATTCACTTTCTGTTTGGGTAGACCATGTTTTTAGACCATATTTGTTTTGTTGACAAGAGCTTGTTATTTTGGGATATGTTAAGGATACTTCTGAACTGTGTTGGCAAATAATAATATAATTTTCGCGTCAATATATTTTTTACCAGAAAACCCATTCAATCATCCAATTTAGTTAATACAAATCAATAACAGGCTTGACTTCAGTATTGGTACTACTATAACTTATCTATAGAAACTGATATGTTTATTTGATATTTGCAATTAATCACACGCTTTCCAGTGAAGGAAAACATCGTGAAGGAACCTGCATATCTCTAAAGAATTTTGGGGAAATGTGTAACCTATCAATCCGCATTGGAGTAGCGTAGTAGGTCTTAGCTTTAACCCTTCTCACCAAAAACGGAGATTTTTTAGAACTTATGCCCAGCAGTGGGCTTATAACACTTTTTATACATTCTGTCACTCCGCCGTTTGGTATCCGTCTGAATAGAATAGACCAACCTCACTTCCTACCGAAGTGTCTTAAAAGGTGATTAAGGTAAGTTGATGTCGGGCAGGCGACCAGTCTTAAAATAACTAGATTAAACTCTTAAACTAATAAATCATGTTGTTACATGTTTAAACATGTTGTGCTGACCCCACTTAGTGGGATAAGGGCAGGACAAAGACAAGATACATTATATCACTATGTGTATGTAGGAAATTTATTTTTAGATGAGAAGAGTGCATTTATATTTGGTCAGTTTACGACGACCGGGAAATCGCTTGTAAATATAAACCCGGACAGTAAAGACATTTCCATGACGAAAGTGTTCATGTTATGACGAGTCACATCATTAAAAATTTACATTTACGGTCTACCCTGTTTATTTTATCTAAAGTATATGGTCCTCGTGGAATTATGCCGTGAACATTTGTACCGCTGTTTTTTAAACATTCGCTACTGAATTATTAAAGTTTCTGTGAACTAGGTTGGTATAAAAGTTGCATAGCGTTGGTTCCCAGCCTACAATAAAATGTATGACAATTACACACACATTCGTCCGTCGACAAAGTAAGTAATTTTATACGTCTGTTATAGGTGACATATATCCAGAATCGAAGAATCAAGAATTGGTTTTAGAAATTTCTGGCCCTAGGCAGGGTCACTCCAGCCAGTCAACAATAACTACTAAAAATGTAATCACTTGGAATTTTTAGTACGAACATTTTTAAAGCTTGTGTTCGTGAAGTTCTTAATAAATGTAAGAATTATGATATTAACTTTAATACCATAAATGCGTGTGTTTTGTAAAAATAAATGTAAAAATATTTTGGTCCTGTTTTCACGGAACGAATCGATAAGATTTTTGATATGGAGATAGTTGGAAAGCTGGATGTTGTTTTTGGAGGCAACATCACGGGATTTGATACCCATAACACCGATCATGATGTCCGGTTACGACATCACCCGACACCGGATACCACACCACCCGTCAATGAGATTGAGGTTTGGGAGCCACCAATCAAGACCACCTCACCAAACAAGACATCCCCTTGGTCAGTCATGTGATTTGAGCATACGGCACAAACATAGTCCAGACCATACAGCATAAGAGGACCGGCCTGGGCAAGGATATTCATCTCGAGGCTCGTACCCCGCCTACTTCAAAGGAGTTGCTTACCAAGGAGTAAGCGAAAAGACCACATATACAGAGTTTCAGCCTGTTACAACTTAGCACATAATATTTTGCTGAAATTTATGTCTATCTTTTGTTTTACGTTGCGCCTCTAGATAAGATTTACTCGATTTCACTTTAAGTTATTGTTAGAAACTTGTGTGATTATTAGAAGACATGATCATAGGAGTAGAGGAAAAAAGACGAGGCCAGGCTCTTAGATGCATCCATCATTCAAATTTTCTTTGGCCTTACTTACAAATAGAATGAGTAACGTCGAAGCTATGGTTATTAAAGAACTAAGAAGGCACTGAAATGAGAACACGACCTCGAGTTATGAGGAATGCGACCATTAAGGAAATTATAAGTGCCCGAGAAATAAAGACGTGGAGTGTGCATTCCATTTCTGCGCTTTTCGCATTAGGATCGCATGTACTGTGTAACACAAAAAGGCGATTCGTGATATTTTGAGCTGCTTAGTCCTAAAATGTTAATAATAAAAAATAAAACAAATGTATGGGGAAAATACTCACTCCCCTCATCCCCAAGTGAATTATTGGACCTAAGTAATTATGGACACAGACGACTGGTAAATATATACATATGTAAGTTTTAAATTAAAATTCATATATACCCCGACTCACAGAACCAATAAATTGTCTTTAGAAAGTGTCGATCGGAATCGAACTCGCGATCCACGGAGCTGAAGGCAGGATCACAACTAACGGCAACTAACGGCAAAAGTCCAGTCAATGAAAATAAAACTTATTTGGGTCAATCCGCAAAAAAAGGGGATATCATATTCTATAATTCGGAATGAAATAAAAATGTGTAATACTAAATGTGGAGTCTACTACATATTTATCTTATTAGCACTGCACACATTCACTAAGACAATCTAAACGTTTGTTTCAACCAGTATCCAAAGTATCAGAGATCAATGCATATATGCATCACAAAATATGTTAAGAAAGTATTGCAGAAGAATGGTCAAATCGTAGAGATAAAAATAATACCGAACCATCCAAAAAGACGAAACTTTCGAGAGCTTGTGCCAAAAAGTAAAATTTTCTCGGTTGAAGTAAAACGTTGAAACAACTTTTAAACACAGCACTTGCCATCTACAGATGTACTTTTTTTTAGTCCCTTGTAATCTTTCCAAAACATTACATTTAGAATCAAAATTTCATGTTAGTTTTTTGAAAATACAAATGTTTAAAATATTAAAACTAGTTAAAATATTAAAACTAATTAAAATATTCAAAAATCATATTTTTATTAAAACACTTCTTCTTCTGATGAGATTCTTTATAACTTGTACTCCATTTTCAAACGACAAATAAATTATGTATGGCAACAAAAAGCAAGTCTTTTGATGATATTTCCTTGGTTATTGATGATCTTAGGCATTTTGTTTCCAGCGCCACTTTTTTGAGGATATTCTTTAACCTAGTGGAAGGTTTAGCAAGCCTCTGGAATCTCGACTCTAATGATTCGAATTGGGCTCCACAGGTACAATTAAATCACAAATGCGGAAATAAGTAGAAAAATCAAGGTCACCGGTATAGCTCTATAAGTAACTAATTTTGCGGGACAAACATTTTGAAGAACTGCCTGCGTATTTTACTCAGCAAAGCACCCAAAGTGTCTTCTGGTGAAGGAAAGTGTTGAATAAGTGGATAGAAAGATAGAGAGAGTAGATCTCAAAACGGTCTGTCAAACTAATTTAAGGGCAACCAGATCATCTGAATTAGGAGTCCATTGAAGAAGTTATCATTCCATCTCCTGGCCTTATCCCACTCAAAGTGGGGTCGGCACAACATGTTTTAAATATATTGTTACATGTTTTGGCTTGTTATTTTACGGCCGGCCGCCTGCCCGACGTCAACTTACCATAGTCGCCTTCGTAGATCTTGGACCTTCGTAGATACCTTCGTAAGAAATTAGTGTGGTCAATTCTACCCTGCCGAATACCACATGGCGTAAAATCAATTGAAGCAGTATGACATAAAAAAGTATGATAAATGGGGATTTCTATTGTAAGTATATACAAAGTTAAATGATTCTATTTCCTAAGTTACAAACTTTGAAATTTAATATTCACAGGTGCAATAGACCGCAGCTGCGATTTTTCCGCCGTTCCATTGTTTCATATAATTAATGACTGTCTTGACGCTGCGGCCTTTTTTCAGTAACAATTAAGGAAATTTAATTCAAAGTTTAACAATAGCCAAACGAAACTCATAATTAAACTTTTGAGTGGGAGCGGTATTAAGTAAATTCAAGTTACAAATCTTGAGGAAAATCGCAAATAATAAAGGACGGGCAGTAGCAGGTAAAATTGAAAAGATTCCCGAAGTTTGACAACAACCAAACCAACAAATAAATGAAAAGGAAATATAATTATTACTGAAACATCTTATACTCTCATGGCAAGAGTTATATTAAATAAGTAAGAAAAGTAAATTTGAAACTTAGTGTCTTAAGTTAATTATATACAAATAAGACAGTTGAAGTTTATAAGATCTTCATAACTACTACCGAATCAAAAAATTTATTCCTGCAAAAAAATAGCCAGTACAGATTTCGGTGGAGGTTCTTTCCAAACTAAATTTTTAACATATTTCGAACCAGAATCAAATACTGAATACCCTCTAGCAATAAATTAGTGCTTTATAAGTCAACCGTAAAAGGTTCTGTTTAGTTTAGCGGCAAAAAACATTTATCTCATTCAAAATATCAGGTAAAACGCTTGTCTTGATATCTATCAATGGAGTCCTTCAAGGCTCGGTTATATCACCACTATTATAGTCAATAGATACAAGCGACACACTATCAACGCCCAAAGTCCACTAAAAATATTTCTCAAACCATCGCCTTATTCATGTAAGTGGTATATTATAAACAATAATCTTTAGTATGGTAATAAGGTTCACTTCAATAGAGAATAACTAGAATGAACTAAACGAAAGGGATATTCGCGGTTCCAATCTACCGTTCACTAGCCAGTGTAGATATAGCAGAGCCGTAAAAAATTATTATATTAAAATAACCCATGTTCAACAACATGACTTCACCCAACGATATGCAAGTCAAGTAAGCTATCACTTCACATAATGACGTTACAAAATTTGCATAACATCCCATTACGATCTAGGCTTGCTACGCTCTCGTGCACTTTCCACGAACCTATTTACTATAGAAATTTATGCGGACAACAATCAGCATAGAAATATTTCAAGGGTATTTGCATAGTCTTCATAAAGTGGAGTATATTTTGATCTATTTTTGGATGGGACTGGTATTCTTATGATTTCTATTTGGTTTGTATCACAGTTGAAGTGTTTCCCTAAAAGCAGAGTTGTATAGTAATTTAATATATACAGTAAGAAGGGAAACGTCGTTGTTAAAACGATAATAATAGTCTTCAATAGTCGCAATAACATTCGCAAATATATCAGGTCCATAAGAAATGCGTAAATAAATTTATTAGTACGCTGAGAGGTAGCCGGTTGAGTAGAATAGACCACCCTCTTTCTTCCCGAGGTGTTGTAAAAAGCGATTAAGTTAAGTTGACCCACCGTGTGGTATCCGGTTGAGTAGGATAGACCACCCTCTTTCTTACCGAGGAGTCCTAAAATACGACTAAGGTAAGTTGACGTCAGGTATGCGGCCGGTCGTAAAATACCTAGCCAAATTATGTGACAGCATGTTTATGGCATGTTGTATCGACCCCACTTAGAGTGGGATAAGGGCAGGAGGATGATGAAGAAATGTAATTAGTGTAATTTGTGTACATTTAAATTAGATTTACATAACACAAGTACATTTAAGGCAATAGAAATTTATGTCATTAAAAATTTAATCAAAACCAATGGCTTACTTGCAACAACACTAGTATAAAGATCACTCAGGTACAAGTACATCTGCGAGATTGTTAAATTTGACTTAGTTCCAAAGCCGGCGGAACATGTTTTGCGTGTAAAATTACATTGTACGGGTGGTGTTAATAGTAGCTGTCACCGCATATTGTAGGAACAATCCCAGTTTAATACGTCCCCGCACGCTGCATCGCGTATGCCGAGCGAACTTTATTTCACCCATTATTTCGTAGTGTTCGCAATGTTTCACAGCAGTACACTCAACATTGTCCTTTTTGTTGTACAATTTAAGTTTTATTTCGTCATGTATTTTAATTTTCATATTGTAAAAGACAATTTTTCAGTGTTCTATTAAATAACCACATTAAGCCCGCAAATATTGTACGTCATATTCAAAACGAAAAATGTAACTTATTCATTTTCCAACATTTCCATAATCATTAGCGACTTATATATGGAAATATATCACCTAGTTGTATCTTTAATCTTGAGGATTTGGTCTCTAACTTATCGTGTCTACTAACTGTTTACCCACCGGTTTTGCTTGATGGATACGTTGTCAGGTATGTCTATTTGATCAGAGATTGTTCTATTATCTTTTAAGCCTTCAGTCTTAACTTCTTTTTCCTATAGCTTTCCATAACTTGTAAAAAAATCATTAATAACCATCTTACGAGTTTATCGCGTTCTAGCATAATAGCTAACAGTATTTTCAAATTTTTATTACGTAATATTGGGAAGAAATGTACAAGTTTATTAGCTATGCCATCGTTTTCATTTTCCTGTCCTTATTCCACTCTAAGTTGGGTCGGCACAACATGTTGCTAGTTATTTTACGACCGGCCGCTTTCTTGACGTCAATACTATAGTCACCTTTTGCAACACCTTGGTAAGAAATGAGGATGGTTTATTCTATTAGCCGGATACTACGTCGTAGTATATTAGCTATGCCAATATTTTTAAAGATTTTCCTAATTTGTACAAAATATAACTTGCCATTCACATTATAAGCCTTCTTAAATTAGCACAATACATTAAGACGGTCCAAGTGGGTGCGAGTGGCTTAAAAGTGTCAAGAGGCATACTTCACAATTACTACAGTAATTCCGATCTTAAGGCATTAAATTAAACTTTATCTTCAGTTTTCTTTAAAAAATATGTTTAAATGGATATTCACAATATATCACGCGATGATTGGTGAAGGTAACCATTCGAATTTAAATAAAAATTCAAATTATTCTTTATTCAAATAAGCTTGTAAACAAGTGCTTTTATTTCGTCGACTTTACTGATGGTTCGGATAGCTGTTTCTACCCAGAAAAGCCAGCAAGAAACTCGGCGGTTGCTCTTTTAAAAATACAATTCTTAATACTAGTTACATACATTTAGCTATTTGTACAGGGCCGAAAAGAGCTATATCCAAACATTCATATCATCTAAGTTATCCCCAACCCCCAAGTATAGTAAGGCTTTCTATATCAGCCTCTTTTTAACAGTGTGATGAACATTTTAACATTGTGAGGAAACCTACATACTCGTATCTCTAGGAAGCTCCTTGGACATACGTTACAATCCGCATTTGAGTAGGGTGGTGGGATTAAGATCCTTCTCTCTAAGAGGAAAGAAGCCCAGCTGTGGGCAACAGTAACAGGACAACACTTCTGACAAAATGACAAGCCCTTACAGTTAATAAACACTAATTCAAATCTAGGCACCACAATTAAAACTTGCAATAGCTTCAAACATATTTAGCGGTACACCATTAACTTCTAAACTAATTATACTTCGTGTGTATTTCGATTATAAATAAGCTGCAACTAAATTTTAGCCGCCTATTGTATTATTTGATTACTGGGCTTAGGGTCTTCATTCATATGTAAAATGGATGTCCTGTTAAATACATTAACCTAATTGTAGAAGTGTATTCAAATACACATAAACAAAAGTCATACTTAAAGATTTCTAAAATTTCTAAAATTTCTTTTTTTAATATTAACTTATTACTTTTTTTAATATATACTTATATTTAAAAAATTATTATTTAGACACTGAACCTCTTAAAATACCTCTTGCTCTTGAAAATTCATATCAAATTACATCAAATATCAAATATTAATTTATTTATTTTTAACAAATTACTATTGAAATTAATAGCAGTAGCGGCTGGTAACAATGATTTTTTTAGTGTAGAAACTACGTTATAGGTTAAAAAGATACAATATAATATAAAAGATACAAAGGTTAAAACTGTACCATTTACAAAAAACTGTTTTTCGGCAAGAACATTAATTCTAAGATAAAATAGACAGCGGAGGCCGTAGATAATAAGAGCAGAGAGCAAGGACGACATATATATCTTAAAATTGATAAGAAATAAACTAAAACCATACATCCGAATTAGTATGACAAATGGAAGCCTGCAGATAAATTTATGTAACGTCAACTAGAACTAATTTATCAAAACTAGGCGTTCAACGAAAATATTTGTAAAATAAAAGGTTAAAGGTTGTGAAATTGTCCATAAAATCATTTTAATGTTGAAACCTAATCTAGTTTATAGGAAATTGCAATTAAAACTATGGTACTAGGTTTTGAAGGCCAGTTTCAGATAAGCTGGAGCAATCTCCGAATAACCTTCTTTATGCATAAATAGCTGAAAGCAATCACGTCTCTTAAAATGCCAATAACCGAGACAACATCACGCTCTTTGTATCGACCAGACAGCTCCCAGCAAATTGACTTTGCAGCGTGTGATTTATAGCTATGACTCGAGATATTTCTTTCTTACAATGTATAAAAGAGAAATCTGTAAATTTTTACATTTATAGAACCTTTTTTTAATGACGACTTATCTCTTGACTTCTAAGATGGAGTTATAGTATATATTCTAATGGTTTTTACATATCATACTATACGAGTTTTTAATAAATATATCAATTAATGTTGTCTGTTTTTCTGAGTGCTGTGGTCTACCATAAGGATATTGACTAAAAAACAGATAAAGAGTTAGACTCTCTTTATGTGTGTGTGTGTTAATATTTACAATAAGCGACTTGACTAATGACCTATGCTCTTTTTATGTGGGTGTTTTTTTACAAAGATACGCCTAGCTACGATCTTACCTGATGGTAAGCGAAAGATGTAGCCTATGGTGGACTGCGTTTGCCACTATAGTGCCTATTCACTCTTTTTTTTTTAATTTTGACGATCGTAGTAGATCGTGTTGAAGTCCATAGTGATGACTTCGGGGTAAGACGCGACACTTTACAAGAAAATACTACGGTTCTCAAAATATGCAATGTAAATAACAATCTATATATATAAAAGAAAGTTGGTCTAAGTTACACTATTTATAACTCAAGAACGGATGAACCAATTCGGCTGAAAATTGGTGGAGAGGTTGCTTAGAACTAGGAGACGGACATAGGATACTTTTTATCCCGTTCGACCGCATTTATTTTATCCCGTCAAGTCGCTATAAAACGTGGTATAACAAAAACGACTATGACAGTAAAATAATAAAACGCAAATTTCAGTGGAATAACAAAACATAAATGACAGCTAAACGTAATTTTGTCTTTGATTTAGTATGGAAAAAAAATTGACAGTTATCAAAATAATAGTGTTATAACATGTTTTTAATACAACCTCCTTCTTAGAGTTGGTCATTAATATGAAAAAGCATTGTGGCTGTCATATGTGTCATTAAGTTGTTGAGAAAGAGTAAATGGGTTGATTCTGGGAAAATGTTTTTATTTATTGAATAAATATTATAATAATATAATAAGTATAAAGGAGAAATATCGTCGTTTATTATATTCAGAAGGGGATGTAACCTAAACTCACAAATAGAGCGGACAAAAGGAATATTTGGAAATTTAAAGAGTTTAAAGAAAAGACAAATGACGATCAATATCTTGAGACAACACGGAGACTGCGAATTTCGTATAATTTGAGAGATAGTTGCGATATGCGATGCTATGGAATAAAAAATGGAGTTTTTATTGGAGAGATTAATGATGGTAATTGGTATTCGGTTTATTAACTCTGTAAGATCAACGTGACGATGTGCTATGTGAGGCCATAGACGCGCCCGTGACTATTGTTTGATAGAACTGTCAGCTAGAATGACGATTGTTCTCTGGATTTGTTCCAGTTGTAACGATTGTTTTCTAGACTGTGGCCAGCTGCAACGACTGTCAGCTAGACTCTGCCTAGATGTGGTGATTGTTCTTTGAGCGTTATCATTTGCGAGTCTGTTTACGTGTGTATCTGCTGAGTTGGTTGCCACTTATTGTGCTGTGTAATGCCATGAGAGTGGTTGAGGGTGAGCTTTAGGTGCGAAATTCTTATGGTGCGAAAAGCCTAAGGAGTTGAGCTTAAAGAGTTGAGCATAAAGCGTGAACTTAAAAAGTTGAGCGTAAAGCGTGAGCGTAGTCCTGTCATGTCATGGCATGTGCGGTTTTCTTTTACAGAATAAAAGAGCAAGTATTGAGTTTCTGGCCGATTCTTCTCAGTACAATCAGCATTCCGAATCAGTGGTAGATTCATTCCCAGAAGTCAGCTTATGAGATTTGCGGGGTCGCAAATGTTGTCAGGATGGTCGACTGTTACAACATGTTTTTAATACAACCTCCTTCAGAGTTGGTCATTAATATGAAAAAGCATTGCGGCTGTCATATGTGTCATTGAGTAGTTTTTGAGAAAGAGTAAATGAGTTGACTTTGGGAAAATTGATTTTTATTATTGCATAAGAATAAAGGAGAAATTTGGGGGATTGTAGCTACTCGCGTCCGCAGGTGATAACCCACTGATACCCTGCACGTTTCTCCTGGGTGGTGCTAAAGAGTAGCAACGCCGAATAAGGGCGGCGATAATTAACCCAGTACCTGATCCTATCATGGATAAGAAGCGGCTAACAGTGGCCGAGATTATTCTAAAATACTGGCATGGAAGGATGTGGGAACCCACCATAGCTTTTATCCCAAGAAAGCTCCTATGATAGAACACAGTAAAGATAATGGTTTTCAGGGCAACCCGAGCAATGCTCGGCGCCGCTTAGTAACCGGGCTAAGTGGTGTGAAATGGACTACCGAAGCTTCTGAAGAGGTAGGTCGTCAGGCCTCTGTAGGAAGAAATGCTACTGGCGGCCATGGTACGGGAATTTCCATTACTAGGGAACATCGCATCGGCACATGGAACGTGCGTGGAATTCTTCAAACCGGCAAGTTGAGCATAATAGAGAAGGAAATGAACCTCCACAACTTATCCATCTTAGGTTTATGTGAGACCCACCAAAAAGGCGCAGGCCATTATACCACTGCCATCGGAAACACTATGTACTACTCAGAACACGATACTGAAAGCAAAAATGGAGTCGCTATCATTCTACCGCCTCAGCTTAATAAATATGTTCTCGGTTACAACACCATCTCTGATAGGATTATCTCCCTGAAGTTGAATACCAAGCCGTGTATTTTGAATATTATTCAAATCTACGCCCCAACGGCACAATCATCAAATGAGGAGATAACTTCATACTACAATGTGCTGATCGATACATTAAAATCTATACCGAGCAGGGAAGTTTCTGTGATAATAGGCGACTGGAATGCAAAAGTAGGTAAGATTACTGTAGAAGACCATACCAAAAATTTTGTAGGGAAATACGGTCTTGGACAACAAAACGAACGCGGTGAGAGACTTCTTGACTTTGCTATTGAACACCAATTTACTATAATGAATACCTGCTTTCAACAACATCCCCGTCGTCTATATACATGGAGGTCTCCAGGTGACAGATACAGAAACCAAATCGATTATATTTTAATAAATGCACGCTGGAGATCCTCCATACGGAAGGTGAAAACTTTTCCTGGTGCTGATTGTGGTACAGATCACACAATGCTCGTTGCATGGATTGCATTACGTCTCAAAGCACCTCCGAAGACTACATCATCGAATATAAGACACCTCGATGTGACTGAGACTAACATTCTTCAGGATTCAATGAAAGAAAAACTCCGACACTGCCAGCTGACATGCGATAAAACCCCAAATGATATCTGGGAAGATTTCAAAGAGCCACTTATCACCACTTTGGACCAAATAAAAAAAAACAGGGATCCCAAGCCAGCTCGCAAAATGTGGATGTCAACAAGAACCTGGGAAACAGTTCAAAAACGTAAAAGTCTCCTTGTCGGTAGTAAATCTCAACGACATAGTGACGAATATGCTAAATTAAGTAAACAGATTAAAAAACAATGCCGATTAGATAAAAACATTTTTATAGAAAAAATTTGCCAAGATATAGAGGCCCACGCTACTACTTATCAGACAGCTGATCTATTTAAAAAAGTTAAATTACTTTCAAAAGATTTTAAGCCGAAAACTTGGTTGATCGAAGATAGAGATGGCTCTTCAATACACGAACTAAGTAAAATCGTTGAGAGATGGCGTTCATACTGCTTAGAGCTATATGAAGATGCTAAAAGCCAGCCAACGTCATTATTTGAATGGGATGGTAGTGACCCTGAGCCCTCTATCTTACGGTCAGAAGTCGAATCAGCCATAAAAAGCCTAAAGATTAAGAAAGCACCTGGCACTGATGATATCATGGCGGAAATTCTAAAAGCTCTGGGGGACTCTGGGACCGAGATGGTTCATAGTTTGTGCAGTCGTATTTGGCAGACATGCCAATGGCCTACTGACTGGACAACATCCATAATTCTACCTTTACACAAAAAAGGCTCCACCAAAAAATGTGATAATTACCGCACATTGTCACTGATATCTCACGCAAGTAAAATAATTTTACGAGTGATCAATCAGCGACTTCGTAACTATCTTGAGTGGCAAATATCACAGGAGCAAGCTGGTTTTGTGAAAGGTAGAGGTACCAGAGAGCAAATTTTGAATATCCGCCAGCTCATAGAAAAGTGCTACGAGTTTAATACCCCTGCCTTATTGTGCTTTGTTGATTATAGCAAGGCTTTTGATTGTGTAGAGTGGGAACATTTATGGAGAGTGCTGGGGGAACTTGGCGTGCCGAAACATCTTATTGCACTTCTGCATTCTCTGTATCACAACAGCACAGGAATCATAAGAGTCAATGGCATAACATCAAAGCCATTTGGTTTTCGGAGAGGTGTACGTCAGGGATGTATTTTATCACCGTTACTATTTAACGCATATGGTGAGTACATTATGAGACAAGTGCTTATGGATTGGGATGGTGGTATCAGTATTGGAGGAGTCAAACTCACAAACCTGCGCTATGCCGATGATACAACACTTATAGCATCGAGCGAAGATGAGATGACAGCCCTCTTACAAAAGTTGCAGACGGTGAGCGCAGCGTTAGGGCTAAAGATTAACCGCTCCAAAACAAAATTAATGGTTGTGGACCGTTCGTGTACAATGGAGCTCAAAGGCACTACAGGATTGGAATTGGTCAACGAGTTTATCTACCTGGGCTCCAGCATCAGTAATAAGGGGGGCTGTGAAGCTGACATTCGGCGTCGCATCGCAATGGGAAAGAGTGCTATGTCTCGGCTTTCTAAAGTGTGGAAAGACCGTAACATCTCAAATCGTACCAAAACTCACCTTGTACGCACACTCGTCTTTTCCATATTTCTTTATGGAGCCGAGACATGGACCATAAAAGCCGCAGACCGGAAGCGAATTGATGCTTTTGAGATATGGTGCTGGCGCCGAATGCTTTGTATTTCCTGGAATGACTTCAAAACCAACGTCTCGATTCTGAATAAACTACGTATCAAAGTCCGGCTGAACTCTGTCTGTCTACGGCGGACTCTTGAATACTTCGGTCACATAGCTCGGAAAAACGTCGACAGCATCGAAAGACTGGTGATTACAGGAAATGTCGACGGACGGAGACCACGTGGACGTAGCCCGAGACGTTGGACGGACCAGGTCAAGGAGGCTCTTAACTCCCCCCTTTATTGTGCTCTTCACACGGCCGAGAATAGGACCAGTTGGCGTAATACCATTAACAGTGTGCTATCGTCAATGAGCCACGATTCTCATCATTGAGAAAGCGATGCAAGAAGAAGAAAGGAGAAATATTGTCGTTAGTTATAATAGCTAAACGTTACTACATAGTATAAAACAAAGTCGCTTTCTCTGTCTGTCCCTATGTCCGTATATCCCTTTGTATACTTAAATCTTTAAAACTACGCAACAGATTTTGATGCGGTTTTTCAATAGATAGAGTGATTGAAGAGAAAGGTTTATATGTGTAATCTAACATATTATAAATATTCAATATGGAATAAAGAAATACTATCATTTTTGAGGTTTCCAATGTGATGTCGTAAATAATTACATTTTTTTCCGTTTACATTGCAAACGCAGGCTGAACCCTACAATATTTGTCAAAATAATGTACTAAGTATTTGTACACCTTGAAAAGGTCTACAGAAAACTCCGCGATGGTATACATATTATGTCTATCTTTTATGGATAACACACAATAGCATTTTATTGACATTTTCTGCTTCATTTGTAATTTAAATGAACATTTAACATACGAAAATATTGCAGATTTAAAATGCAGGGTATAGCGATTGCGCGCTTTGTCTTAAAGCACTTCGAATATAGCTGCGATTGGACGGTTTTTTTTCACATGGCCAACTACATGTCGCTTTATCAAGAGTAACCTCTAAAGAAAACATGTTTGTATTGTGTAATGGAGATTCTTTCTTTATGACAAGAAAGCTGTGAATGTTGTATATAAAGACATTCTGTAATTAATTGTAAAAATAAAATACTTAGAGAAAATGTAAAAGTAAATAAGTAAAAATGTAGTATATAAATTTAGATATTCCAAAGATAGCAAGCAGGGAATCTTCATGGTATAGGGAAAGGGGAATTGTTTTTTTTTATTCAGAAAAAAACTCATGGGTACCGACGATGGGCTTGGGCGAGTCACTAACACCTGGACTCACCAGCAGCAGATTGGATCCAGAACAACAGTTCGTGGAACCGCTCCGCCACTTCCCTCCGCCCCCTCCGCAGAGCTAAGGGAGGCCATCGCTGCCCACGATCGCTCCCTGCCCACCGTGTTTGTTATGTCACGGTCGACAGGGAGAGACCGCGCCCCAAGTAGGGGCCCCAACACCTTGGTGGGCGTTTCCGCCCCCACCGGGTAATTTTTTATAGAGGTTTTCCTCCTCGCAACCCGAAGGTCCCCGTTCTCATTGCTGGGTTTCCGGGTTTCGCCGACGGTGGCCAAACCATGTCCTACCAGACTTAGAGTAAGCCAAACCGGACCCGTCGCTCATTAGGGACAACACCCCAACCCCCCCGGAGTCCCCGGCCAGATTGCCCTCTGCTAATCAGAGGGACAACTGGATTGGCCACCCCAAAGTGGTCCGTTCGCCAAGACTAAGCTTGCCCAGGGTGCGCCACGAGGAGGCCGACCACTTTGGCACCCCAGGGGAATAGTTTTATTCCAAATTTGACGCGTGTGGGCCACGGGCAGTAATGAATAAAACAAAACTACTGGATAGATTTTAATCATTTTTTTTACTGAGTGACATAGGCTATATATTTTATACCCGTGCGAAGCCGGAGCGGGCCACTAGTTTATTATAAAACACGCATTAAATTTTTGTTATCAAGCATATTTTTGTTGGCAGGAAGCCAAATTGCCATCACATTACCTTGTTACGGCGCCCTGATAAAAGTATCTGGGAATAATACGGAGAGTCTCATTAAAATATTACACTAGAAACTGTTGGTATGCAACAGTTGATAAAAGTTATAAAACCAGTTTCTGTCTGAAATTTTGTCTTCGTCGACTTCAGTAATGACAAGAAAAATTGACTTTCAAAAGTAGTCAATTTCCAGTCCTTGTTCTCTCTTACCAAAAATCACACCGATACTCTTTTTCATTTGTCCATGAAGGAAGAATAAAGGAACACAATTGTCCTTGTAAAATATTAATTCTTTTTCCGTACATAAATGATTGAAAATCGTATTCCAATATTGAGACTGATGTTAAAGAAATTTTTATGGCTTATATTTTCTTCATAGTTCTTTTACTAGATGTTAAAACCAAAATCACCAGCTTGGGTAACGTTATTAAACCACTGGGCAACGCAATTCCTTAATTACAAATGTATTTTGCAGCAATCTACAGATTGTTTAATGGATAAGAGACCCGTCGTCCCTGTAGAGTTTGTATAAGACACAAAGATAAGCGTAGTGGATTTCATGCATGATGAGAAATAGTGGGTGTGACTAAGGTTTTAAAATTTTACTATCTTTGTGGGTTCTTCTCACGAGCCTAAGCTGGTGTGGCATTGGGCTTCGATGGTTCACCAGTATACCCAGGCAGGTCTTCTCCGGTGAATTAATGTGTGTGTATAAATAAAAAAAAACATAACTGGGTAATTCTTTGACTTTTGATTACTTTTGATTCTATGAACTTTGTTGGTCCAGGGAGTAACGCCTTTTGGGGCGGACACCTTTTGGTCGTGTCAAAGGATCTGCAGCAGCAGAGGTCGCCTACCCCCTCTGTCATAGACTAAATTTTTTTCTAACTTCCAGTAGATGGCGCTAGTAGTATAATATACTACGCTACCGATATTATTGCATACTATTCTGTTAGAACTTGACTTCTTTTTGAATTTGCATTAAATAAAGCAAAATGACTATCATTCTAGATGTAAAAAATAGATGCAGATTAAACAATAACTTTTTAAAAATACTATAAACTATTTCTAAACGAAGTTTCCAAATTAACTGTGTTCAGGCGTAAAACATTGAAAAATCTAGTTTGGACAATCGGTTTATGTGATTCCCACTTGCAAATTTAGCGGTGGTGCATGTCCTCCTTGGCAGAGCGCCAAATTGCCTTCACTGGTACCTAGTTAGGCGCGACCGGGTGTTGCATTTCATCCATGAAGTTTACGGGGTTCATTATTACTGTAGTTCTGATAGCCTTGAAGTCTGATAGTTTAGGATTGGAATATCTGGGTGACCGTGAGCTTTGCTTGTGTTTTTGAAGATATAAAATATATGCAATAAGGGCACCTAGTACGTAGAACCGATGGGCGTTGGGGTTCTAAGGTGCTGGAGTGACGACCTCGCGCCGGAAAGCGCAGCGTTGGTAGACCCTCAACGAGGTGGAATGACGACCTCAAAAAGGTCGTGGAAAGCTGCTGGTTCTAAGCGGCACAAAATCGGGGTATATCGGACGCCTGGCTTACAGGTCCCCGCGGCGGTCGATCCATCTGGTGCTCCCGATGCATCGGTTAGCGGAGGGGGGCTTCTCTTTCGAGGGGCCCCTACTCGGAGAAGGTGTTAGTTCTCTGTGATTAGAGCTGTCAGCGGGGACGGGGGCAATATGTACAATGATACCCTGTGCTTACCATCAGCAACGTGGTGGAGCACACAGGTTGTTTTAGTCGGTACGAGTCCGACATAACCCACCCATAAGGTACCCATAAGGTTTATTCCTGTATAAAAAAAGCCGGATGCCACATGGCGGTGAAGTAGTGTAATTTATCTACGAGTATGTAACGAATAAAAATACTTACAAATAACCACAGATGACAACATTTTTTATACTGCAACTTACCTGGAAAAAATAAATAACACAATAAAGTTTCGAACATAAAAGCATAATGTCACGGGATTCAATTTGGTAAGTATTATTCACATTTCCATTCCGATGTATGTCGTCAAAATATGATTAATTTGTTTCTCTTTCCGTTTGTGCCGGCTACCCTCATTATCTAGATGGAGTACACTGGAGCTAAGTGCGAGGCGCTGTGCCAACTTAGTACTTGTTGCGAACGTAATTTTTAAAGATGGATCATTATTGCATGTTTTTTTTAAATATATGTAACACTTACACACACGGCCGTTTTTCCTTAAAGTAATTTAATACTCAAGTTCATTGTCTTCCTGCCCTTATCCCACTCTAAGTGGGGTCGGCACAACATGTTTTAAACATGCTGCAACATGATTTGGTTGCGTTTTTATGACCGGCCGCCTGCCTGACGTCAACTTGCCTTAGTCTCCTTTTACGACACCTCAGTGACAAATGAAGGTGGTCTATTCTACTCAGCCGGATACCACACGGCGGGTCGACTTACCTTAGTCGCCTTTTACGACACCTCAGTCAGAAATAAGGGTGGTACCATTCTATTCAGCCGGATATCACACGGCGTAATTTAATACTTAAGTTATGGAAGACAACTGGTATATGTATGTATATAAATAAAAATATATATATATATATATATATATATATATATATACACCGACACCGATGGCACAACAACACACAAGCACTGCACACATACACCACCACAATCTCTATACAAATTCTGTAAAATGTATCAGGTATGAGAACGAACAGTACGCTCTACGTTTAGCATTACATATATTTTCTTTTATCGCGGATTATAGCAAAATAATATTCTCATTACTTTTGTATATATATAAAATTATATATGTATATATTTACCACTTGTCTATCACCCGTAACACGAGTATTAAGTTATTTACTTTGGGAACGGACGACCGTATATAAGTGTCCCATCTACGAAATAAATAAATATTTATAGCATCGGAATGATACAATAATATACTTCGATATTACAAAACACTTTAGAGAATGTTTTCTTTCCGTTATCTAAAAAAAAACAAAACCCTCCAAACAACTATACGTGACACTCTCAAAAAACAACAAAGCGGCGACGCTCGGCAAATGAAGAGTAGTCCAAGAGAATTGTGAGATTGGTGTTGGGATGCTGAGAATTTAAAAGAATTTGAGAGCAATTGAAATCTAGTGACTGAGTAATAATTACGAGCGATAATTTACAATTCTTGATTTCTTCTTATTTTTATATAATATGCGATTAGAGAAAATGTATATAATGTTATATTGGCAATCGAGGTGAAATGAATATTAAGATTGTGATAGTGAATATATGCAGTGTTCGTGTATTATGGTGGGCGTGGTGGAAGTTTTTAGTGCATGCGTTTTGATATTTTGATTTCTGCGTGTATCAGGTACGACGAGGTGTCTTAAAATACAGTCAAAGACAAAGGCAAGTTGTCAAGCAGGCGGCCGCTCGTAAAATACGTAGCCAAATTATGTAACAACATGTTGACAACATGTTTACATATGAAAACATGTTTATTACAAGTCCACTCTACATTTAGCATAATATATATTTTTTATTTCCTCTATCGGGGATTATAGAATATTAAATTAAATATTTTATTTAACTTAATGTATGTTTGTATGTGAAGGTGGAATATTGCACGTTAAATTTGACCCACTTTCTAGTGTCCGATTGAGCTTAAATTTTACATTCTGGTCCAGTCTTGATGACAATGCATTTTTATGATATGCATTTGATAATGCTGCCAGGATTGACTCTAGACGAGGGAACTCCGCAACGATTAACAGTAGGAACATGATATTTTTAAAAGTTTTTATATATTTATTTGTATTATGGATCTCAGTAAGTAACACCTAATTCTATAAATTACTTTACTATACTCCACAGGTTTTGGTACTTATCTAAAAACAGACATATCAAAAAAATGTTCTGTTTAATAGGAAGATTATAACGCACGTCAAAAACTCTGAAACAAATAAATTAAAATATAATTTAATTTAATTTTTTTTTCCGCATCTGATGAATATGTATTTTATAAAATTTAATGTTTATGCTTTTAATACTAAAAGCTTAAATATTGAAATTTAAAAGAAATATTTTTACATTTTTAGAAGTTTTATTTGCAATAAAATTTGACCCACTTGAGTCATACGGTTTTGTTTGTTTATATTTAGTTACAAACCCTAAATTAGGTACTTAGATCTCCTCAAAGTTTTGGTTAAAGCAGGGCAATACGGTATGTGAACTACATTGTTCAACAGCGCCCATCAATCCAGACGAGTGAGGGTAGGATTAAAAATTCAAAATATTTAACATCTTTACGAAAGTAGGTCACGCCACCCACCATTTTTCTCACTGAACAAACTTTAGAATAACACTTTGGCGTATCACAAAAAAGGCACTACGGCGCCCCTTCGGCCAAGCGTTCTTGAGATAATAATCTTTTGTCTCTTCTTACACAAGTAGAATTTTATGTCAGCGTTTTGAGTTCCCCCTGAAGCCCAGTAGCATACTAACTCGACTCACAAACAGTGGGTTGTAAGTTCAAAAAAATAATTTATAAATAAATATATGGGACACTTACATACACGGTCGTCAGTGCCCAAAGTAAGTAACTTAATACTTGTGATATGGTAGACAGACAACTGGTGAATATATACATACATAATTTTGAAATAAATATACATCCAGACTCGAAGAACCAACAAATTTTCTATAGAAAATGTTAACATTATGATACATTCACCAGTCGTCTGTCAGCCATAACACAAGTATTAAGTTACTTACTTTGGGGACGGACGACCGTGTGTGTAAGTATCCCATATATTTAAAAAAAAATTAATAGGTCCGAACAAAAAATAAAAGAAAAAGTAGAGTACAAAAAAGTATATATTTATATTTATATATTTATATTTATAAACTAAATCATTAAATAGAGTAATACATTTTCTTTGACCACAGATTATAGATAAAATAATGTGTCATGCCTTTTGTATCACAACTTAAACGTGGCGTCTAGAATCGTGGAGCGTAGCATGCAATCCATTAAGGCGCAGTCGAATTACACATGTTTTGTCTGACGCAAACCTCATTCGGGATTATGTAATCTTACGTTACCCCTTAACAGAATTTACATTCAACAATGTTAAACAAAGCTCCTTTTAACATTACGTAGCGTTTATCATCTTTAAGGGTATGTAATTATTCAAGACTAGTCATCCTAGCGGCTACGCCCGCGTGGAAAGATAATATAGTTTGATAACGATAAAAATGGTTGAAGTGGGTTAACCTTAAAGACATATGCTGTCGCTGACTTTTATTTAGAACTTTTAAAGGGGAACAATTAATTTCTAATACACAATTTTTGAATAACTATCACCGTTTACTCAGCGCACGCAAGGAAAGCTTTAAATTTTGCCGTTTGCGTTTCATTGCTGCTCCTCTCCTATTAATCTTAGCGTGATGTTATATATTTATTTTTTTATTTATTTTAAAAGACCATCAACAATATACACACCAAATATATCCTATAGCCTTCCCCGTAGATGGACCTAAAAGAATTTTTCAAATTGGTCCAGTAGTTACTGAGATTAGCGCGTTCAAACAATCAAACAAACAAACAAACTCTTTAGCTCTATATATTAGTATATATAACACCCATTCCAAGACACGGGGCAATTACACACACGGTCATCCGTCCCCTAAGTAATTAACTTAATACTTGTGTTATGGGTGACATACAACTGGTAAATATACTGTTAAGTACTAACCTGTTACTATCCTACTGTGGAGCGTAGGCCTCCTCTCTCCGAGGCTCTACGCTGTTTCAATGCGGCCATTACTTTAGTGTATGTCTGTTGGTTTATGCTACGCAGGCGACTAAAGCTTCCAGCAGGCAAGTTTTATTGCAACTCTTAAATGCAATCTATGTAAAACCGTAATGTACTATTAACTTATTTATAGAATTAGGCGTTACTTTGCTGAGGTCGATAATACAAAAGTAATGAGAATATTATTTTGCTATAATCCGCGATAAAAGAAAATATATGTAATGCTAAATGTAGAGTGTACTTTTCGTTCTCATACCTGATACATGCGGAATTTGTAAGAACTCATGCACTACCCGACACCGGTAACACAACAATACACATTCACCACCATAATCTCAACAATTGTTTCGCCCCGTAACCGAAGCATCGTCGGGAGATAGACTCGGTCTAGTCGGGAGGTAGAGTATGAGATGATCATATACAGACAGACAGCTTTTGGGCATTTTGTTTTATAATAAGTATATATTTAACATTTTATAAGCCATTCCGAATAAAACAATTACAAAAAATATGTTTGTGTTGCGACAAAAGCAAACACACTACAATGTAGAGACACGTATGAAAAATTAAAGACGGCTGTAGGTGTTTGTTCAGTGTTTCCTGTGCAAATATAATCTACTTTTTACTGAAAGAGAGTACAGTGTGGGTAGAGACAAACATTTGTATCTTTTGTTGTAACAACTTGCTTGACACCGCAATATAAAACGTTACTACCTCAGATTAATTAAGAGAAGTAATTTCATTCCTTAAAGATAAAACATGTGATGATATTGAAAATTTCCTATTGGTAGTAAATTAGTCTTTACGGTCGGTTGTAAAATCGCCAAATCATGTGACAGCATGTTTATAACATGTTGTGCCGACCCTACTTAGGGTGGGATAAGGGCAGGAGGATGATGAGTAAATTAGTCTTTACCATATTTTGCTCCTACTAGCAAAACCGAACACTCACGCTACATTTACACACAAAGAGACACACACACCTACACGCACACGCACGCACACACACAGTCACACACTAAACTCGAAACTAAACTCATATCATTTGATATAAGTTTAGTTATTTTACAACAATACTTGCATATAGTAAGTAAAAAGTAAGTAACGGCCTGTTACTATCCCACTGCTGGGCATATGCCTCCTCTCTCCATTTTTGGAGAGAAGGGTTGGAGCTAAGACCTACCACGCTGCTCCAATGCGGATTGGTAGGTTACACATATCCCTAGGATTCTCTAGAGATATGCAGGTTTCCTCACGATGTTTTCCTTCACCCAAAAGCGTGTGATAAAATGCAATTATCAATTAGACACATAAGTTTTAATAGAAAGACTCATTGGTGTCTGCCCGGGTTTGAACCTATGATCGTCTCTAGAGATTCACACGGTCGCACCGCTAGGCCATCACAGCTTATATATATATACAAGATTAACTCATTTGAATATTAAAGATTTTCGCATAAATATGTTTTACCGTATTACAACAATAAAGTGAATAATTCTAATTCTAATTCTATTTTATAAATTCGGAGAGAATTATCAGGTTGGTGATATGGAGTACATTACGTATTCAGACCACTCGCATTGACTAATATTGGGTTGATGGAAACTACGTGATCAGCCGATAATTTCGCACGAATCCAAGAAACTAGCAAACGCTCGTAATATTATACTAAAATATTTCTAGTCTAATTTATGCTAATATCTCATCATCATCAACTGCCCTTATCCCACTCTAAGTGGGGTCGGCACAACATGTTATTAACATATCATATAATTTGGTTAGATATTTTATGACTGGTCCGCCTGCCTGACATCAAACCTTAATCGTATTTTACGACACCTCAGTAAAAAACGAGGGTGGTCTATTCTATTCAGCCGGATACAACACGGCGGGTCGACTTACCTTAGTCGCCTTTTACAATACCTCGGTAAGAACACCGTTCCCCGAGAAAAATAATATTCAATATGAATTTTAGTATTTTTAATGCCCATAAAAAGGGATAAAACGATTTTTTTTTTTTACAATCTAACTAGAACAATTTTTTTTCTTCCCCAAATACCCCCACATGCTGAATTTCAGGAAAAACGTTTGAGCCGTTTACGAAATTCCGAAAATATAAACATATACATACAAGATTAACTCACGCCGTGTGGTATCCGGCTGAATAGAATAGTACCACCCTCATTTCTTACCGAGGTGTCGTAAAAGGCGACTAAGGTAAGTCGACCCGCCGTGTGGTATCCGGCTGAGTAGAATAGACCAACATCATTTCTTACCGAGGTGTCGTAACAGGCGACTAAGGTAAGTCGACCCGCCGTGTGGTATCCGGCTGAGTAGAATAGACCAACCTCATTTCTTACCGAGGTGTCATAAAAGGCGACTAAGGTAAGTTGACCCACCGTGTGGTATCCGGTTCAGTAGAATAGACCACCCTCTTTTTTACCGAGGTGTCGTTAAAGGGTGACTAAGGTAAGTTGACCTACCGTGTGGTATCCGTTTTAGTAGAATAGACCACCCTCTGTCTTACTGAGTTGTCGTAAAATGTGACAGAGGTAAGTTGACGTTAGGCAGGCGGCCGGTCATAAAAAAAGTCAAATCATGTGACAGCATGTTTATACATGTTGTGCCGACCCCACTTAGATGATGTCCTCCTTGACGTATCTCGTCAACGGCGAACCTTGCTAACTACGGAGATGTGCGCGACTATTACTGGCAAAACCAAATTTTGTTTTAAAAGACCTATTGCAAGGTGCACAGTATAGTGGGATAAGGGCAGGAAGATGATGACATACAAGATTAACTCATTTAAATATTAAAGATGAAGTTCCGTAACAAATAAATTTAAAAATGAAGGAATAAAATATTCCTAAAGCCTGATTTTCCGCAAGAGCGCTCACTTAGGCGTAAATTCTTTCCAACGATGGTCGCTGCAGGCGACAGCGTAATGACTAGAAAATAAAATAAAGTAGAAATGTTTTCCGCAAACGCAAATTATATTGAAATTAAGTTGCAAGAAGTGTAACAATTTTGATTGAAATTAATACAAAAGCTTATTATATAAATACTAGTTATACCCGCGACTTCTTTAGCATCAACTTTAGTGTTAAAATAATCTCAATTATGTACCATATCTTCCTTTTCATTCCATAAGGAAAACTGGTAATTTTTTCTATCCTATATTATTAACCCGATATAATATAACCTTTGATTCTAATAATTTTCCCTGATCATCATCCTCATGCTCAATCTCACTCTAAGTGGGCTCGGCACAACATGCTATAAACATGTCAAATGATTTGGCTACGTATTTTACGACCGGCCGCCTGCCTGACGTCAATTTATCTTAGTCGTACTTTACGACACCTCGATAAGAAAGAGGGTGGTCTATTCTACTTAACCTTCTACACTGTGGGTCAACTTAACTTAGTCGCCTTTTACGACACCTCGGTAAGAAATGAGGGTGGTCTATTCTACTCAACCTTCTACACGGTGGGTCAACTTAACTTAGTCGCCTTTTACGACACCTCGGTAAGAAATAAGTATGGTCTATTGTACTCAACCGGATACCGTCGCATAAGAAAGAATACTTATATATCTATTCTATTCTTATATAGTATATTTGCGTATCAAGAAAAGCAATGTTATACAGTATATATCATTCATCATTCGTCTAACGAGGGAACAATTGTGTCTTAATCCGACCACAGCCGTAGATCTGGGAAAGCCATTTCTCTTCCTTACTGTATCCACATTTATCTTTTTCAATATAAATACACCCTTCCTTGTTACTCGTAAACAAACTGTAATGCTTTTTTTTTTTTTTTTTTTTTCCCAGTTTTGAGTGAGACACGGGGTTGATTAAGTGACTCACTGGTGAGAAACGCCTCACTCGGCCAAACTCATCCAGGTCAAGGGTGGCGACTTCCGCTATTGGATACGTCCACCGCCACCCTGCCTGTGAAGCAATGAAGTTAACACAGTCTTTACTAAAAATATTACATAAATTACAATATAAAAGTTTGAATGAGCCGCTTAATGAATAAATACAAATTATTCCTTATTTCGTTAAGTGTATAGTTTAAAAAGAAGTGAAATACAATTTAGTAAAAAAAGAAAGATAGTATATAAATAATAAAGAATGCAAAATCAGTCAAGATAATTAATACTTATACTAATTTATTACTATATATATTTATTAACTTAATATTAACTTAAAACGTAATTAACTTAAAACTTAAAACTGTAATGCTTGGGCTACATTAGTGGGCGAACGCGAATATTCGCGCTATGTAAAATGTATGTGGCCAGGTACATCGTTGCATTGTGGTGTATTCGGGCGCAGACGATTTAGCATCGGGGCACTGTCAGTAAACTGGCGCAGAACAAAGGGATTTGTCGCGACGATATTCGTTTGAGTGGCCACATCTATGTCACTTCGGTATAGTCCAGACTTTGACATTCGGTTTCTGTGAATAGTAGCCATCCGCTCCACATTTTCATATTATTCCGTAACGAATCTTCCAGCATAATACTGGAGTTACATCTGCGGGTGAAGTATGAAAATGAGACGAAAAAAGATATGGCGGATGACTATTATTCACAGAAACCGAACATCAAAGCCTGGACAACACTGAAGTGACATAAGTGTGGCCACTCATATGAATATTGTCGCGATAAATCCCCTTGATGTGCGCCAGGTTACTGACAGTGCCCCGAAACTACATCGCCTGCGCTCGAAAACACCGCGTTGCAACGATGTACCCGGCCACATACATTGCCGTAGCACGAATATTCGCCGTAGCTCGTTAATGTAACCCCAGCATTAGGGAACTGGTCATTTCTTCTTATTAGAAAAAAAAGGACGCGACAAAGTTTTTTTCCTATATAAAGCTAAATATATAAAAAAAAACCCTGTTAATAATATATTGTATTCTAGCGTTCCGGCCTTAGTCTAGTTTTGATTCGAACTAAAAATATTCCGGTATCATTAAACTTTACAGAATTATCCGCTGAGTTAACCTAAAGATTATCTAAAAATTTCATTAAAATGGATACAGCCGTATTATTTTTTAACGGCGAATCCGCCAAACCAATATCGATGAAATTTGGCACAATTACTAGTAATATCCCTCAGTTTCACCCGCGTAATTTTTATTTTTTTTACACCTTATTACATTTTTATAATCCCTGTTTTTTTTTGGAAAATTTCATTGCCTATGTTGCTGAGTAAAAATGCAGCTTTCCAATAGTGAAAGAAGTTTTGAAATAGGTCCAGTAGTTATTGTGTGAAAACATTACAAACATACATACAAAATAGCATATAGGCTATAGAAATCGTGTTAATTCTACAGGAATTGGTTGACACTAAAAAGCGCCATCTATTATCACCCTATCACGCGACAACAGTCCACGCAAACGAAGTCGCTGGTAAAAGCTAGTTAGATATAAATCGAACATCTCACGAGCTCAGTCTTATTAGATCGGAAATAATATACAATCTCGGTAATGGAGATAACGTCGATACCGCAATTTAATAACGTTATCTCGCAGCGAGTCGATCCTCGCACCTTAATCGGGTTCCAAGAATTTGTTTCGCATTAGACACAAATTGAAGTTTTAGTGGATTGATTATCATTTAATAGTGGGCCTCCGTGACTCAACTTTTATAGGTTTAGACTTATATTCTTTAATTATATTACCTTGTTGACGAACATACCTAAAAAAAATAACTGGGTAGGTGGGACTCGATCTTAGGTATTTTCATTTCTAAAGACCACCCGTTCCCTGAATAAGCTACGCTGATTTGACAGTTTAAAAATAACACTATTTTTCCCGAAAACTTATATATATTCAATGTAAATTTTTGTATTAAAACCGATAAACCGATCTAAATCGCTTTTTACCCTCAAAACCTCCTGCATGCACATTTCAGGAAAATCGTTGGAGTCGTTTCCGAGATTCCGAATTAATTCCAAGATTAACTCATTTAAATATTAAAGATTACGTGTGGTATCCGGCGGTGTAGAATAGACCACCCTCTTTCTTACCGAGGTGTCGTAAAAGGTGACTAAGGTAAGTAAGAATGATGACTAGGTACCCGCCCTTCGTGATATATTTTATACAACAGGTATCGCACGGGGGGTATATTATATCAATTATCAAAAAGGAGGAGCAAAAGTTGTAGCATAAAGACGCGAAGAAAGCTGTGGCGAGGTATGTTGACGGGCGGAGAGGTGCGGTGCGGCGTGGAGAGGAGAGTGTAACGCCATTTGAAGGTATCGTGATTTGTTGAGTTGACAAGTTGTTAATAAAAATTATTGTAAGTAAGTAAGTAACGGCCTGTTACTATCCCACTGCTGGGCATAGGCCTCCTCTCTCCATTTTTGGAGAAAAGGGTTGGAGCTAAGACTGCGGTTTGGTAGGTTACACATATCCCTAGGATTCTCTAGAGATATGCAGGTTTCCTCACGATGTTTTCCTTCACCGAAAAGCGTGTGATAAATTGCAATTATCAATTGAAAAATTATTGACTTTGAGAAAATCCTTTCTTATTTATTAAATATATTAAAAATATCGTTGTTTTAAAATCGTATTCATGAAGTTTTAAAGTAACTAACGGAGGTACATATTTAATCAATTTATAATATTAGGGAATACTAAAGGAATGGTATTAATTTAGATTAAAGTAAAATAACATTATCATTACTTTGTGTACCTAATATTTTTTTTTTTTTGGAAACTCACTTTTTTCGTAATAATTACGAAAAATGGTCATATCCTCTAGTGCCTATTGTTTCAGAGTTCATAATTATCTTTTGGTACATAATGGAAATTCAGTAATAAGGGAAAAAGCCGCTATAATGAACGGCGCAACGAACTCTATCGATCGCAAGGTGCGAGAGCGAACAACTGCGAGATAACATCATTAAGCCTCGGCACCAAAGTTTCCTCCATCTCTGTGGTTTTATATCATTTCCGATTTAATAAATAATGAGTATCGCTGGTTTATTAGGGTGTCTAACATCGCGATATTTCTTGCTTGCTTAAAAGGTTTAGTACCTGGGTAATGGAGGTACTAAAGGTTGCGGCTTGGAGTCACTCATGAAAAAGTGTAACGCCTGCTCACGTCTGTTACGATGAGTCACCGAACGAAAGAGAGGCCCGCCGGACTGGCGAATGCCTTGCGTCTCTCTCCCACTCCAATCCATCACATTTAAAAAGACGTTGTCACGTAAAATCTTTGCCCGTAAAACTGACTTTACAGGCAACCGTTTTTTATTTTATCTTTATTTTTTAGAAACTTTAATATCTGCCATCTACAAGCCGTGTGGTATCCGGCTGAATAGAATAGTACCAACCTCAATTCTTACTGAGGTGTAAAAGGCGACTAAGGTAAGTCGACCCGCCGTATGGTATGCGGCTGAGTAGAATAGACCAACCTCATTTCTTACCGAGGTGTCGTAAAAGGCGACTAAGGTAAGTTGACCCATTGTGTGGTATCCGGTTTAGTAGAATAGACCACCCTCTTTCTTACCTAGGTGTCGTAAAATACGACTAAGGTAAGTTGTCGTCAGGCAGGCGGCCGGTCGTAAATACGCAGCCAAATCATGTGACAGCATGTTTATAACATGGTGTGCCGACCCCACTTAGAGTGGGATAAGGGTAGGAGGATGATGAGTATTTGCCACCTACCTTATCCACCTACCTTATCCTAAATTTAATGTCTCTAGCCCAAAAGATGCCTTGAAGAAATCTCTAGTTAGCGATAATGCCGCCTAATTGAATCTGCATTAAGTTTATATCGGTTTCTTTACAATGTATGTTGTTATTTTAAGTGGTGCAATAAAGAATGTTCTATTCTATTCTATTCTATCTGTAGATACGTGCAAGCCCCATCATAACCTAAATACATTGGACTTAAATTTAACATCAAAACATATAATAAAATATCTAAATATTATGGTTTATTTTTGAGAGAAGCACTAACTAATAAACTCATAAATTTTAATGGCTAATAATCGAGGCTTAATTGGTAATTTTTTTTAAATACTTTCTATGCCAGCAGCTTTGCCAAGTGGATATAAAATTGTCACAAATTTTTTCCCGATTTGAAACTTTGACCAGAAAAGTAGTTATCATGAGTTAATTATAAAAGATTTCTTTAATTTAATGAAGGTGGTCTATTCTACTCAGCCGGAAACCACACGGCGGGTCGACTTACCTTAGTCGCCTAATACGACACCTCGTTGAGAAATGAGGGTGGTCTATTCTACTCAGCCGGATACCACACGGTAGGTCGACTTACCTTAGTCGCCTTATACGACACCTCGGTGATAAATGAGGGTGGTCTATTCTACTCAGCCGGATACCACACAGCGGGTCGACTTACCTTAGTCGCCTTATACGACACCTCGGTGAGAAATGAGGGTGGTCTATTCTACTCAGCCAGATACCACAAAGTAGGTCGACTTATCTTATGATACCTCTGTACCTATTATGATACCAAGGTAAGAAATGACTGTGGTCTATTCTATTTAGACAGATATACGGAAAAAGTTAAAAATTCAATTGAAGTCAGTAAAAGTTTACGGGAAAACTTTTATAATATCTTACACGTGCACATGTGGAGCGAGTAAGGAGTTCTTATATCACTTTAGAGCACGCTCGCAATTTAAAATTACCTACTCGATACTAGCTTTTACCCGCGGCTTCGGTCGGGTGGAATTGTATAGTTTCTAAATCATCATCCACTTGCCCTTATCCCACTCTAAGTGGGGTCAGGACAACATGTTATAATCATGTTGTCACATGATTTGGCTACGTATTTTACGACCGCCTGCCTAACGTCAACTTACCTTAGTTGTATTTTACGACACCTCGGTAAGAAAGAGGTTGGTCTATTCTACTCAACCCGATATTACACGGTGGGTCAACTTACCTTAGTCGCCTTTTACAAACCTCGGTATGAAATTAGGGCGGTCTATTCAGCCGGATCTCACACAGCGTAATTTTATAGTGTGTAAAATAGTATCTCATTTAATTAAATTTATAGTTTACAGTTTTGGTCATAGTGGCTTCCACATAAAAGGCAGATATATGCTATCGCGGACTTTTATTTAAAACTATTCAAGATAAATAATCCTGCGGTACATCATCTTTGTGTAACTTCAATGGTTTAGACAGCGTACGCCAAGATAACTCTCAGAGGCCAGATTTTTTCTCGACTTAATTGACATGTATCGTTATATTACTTACTGTCTTCAGATTCGGTTCATAACGATTAATCCTGGGAAATAATTATACTTACCCTGTGACAAGGATATATAACTTAACGGTCTTTATAATAATAATAATAAAAAAAAATATAATTTAAATTAGACTTAAAATATGTTATAAGCTGTGGTAGTCCAGCGGTAACACTAGTCTAGGGTTCAAACCCCGGGCAGGCACCAATGAGTTTTCTAGTATAAAACTTATGTGTCTAATTGATAATTGCAATTTATCACACGCTTTTCGGTGAAGGAAAACATCGTGAGGAAACCTGCATATCTCTAGAGAATTCTGGGGATATGCGTAACCTACCAACCCGCATTGGAGCAGCGTGGTAGGTCTTAGCTCCAATCCTTCTCTCCAAAAAAAAAAAACGGAGAGAAGAGGCCTATGCCCAGCAGTGGGATAATAACAGGCCGTTACTTACTTAAAAAATGTTAGTAATATAAAAAAAAACAATTAAAAAACTTCAGGACTGCCACACAAGCACCTTCGTAAAATGATGCATGATAGGCGAGTCCATCTTACATATTAACGTTTTCAGAATACTATTGGAGCTGGACAGCAGTCTTGTTAGTGAAGATGCGGTCTTCTTCCTTATGACGGCTTGAAAACAATTTGTTTGCGTATAAGCGAACATATTTGACGCGGAACAAAACCGCGGCAACCCCAACAGTATTCTGCAGCCGTTATTATACTGCACCCTTAGGGTATCTAGAGCTTTCTGCGAATATCTTGTCCACAGGTTCCCCGTGTACATTGTTTGGCAATATGCTTTGAACAAATGTATTTATGTATGTCAGTTGCTCCGTTTAAAAACTGGTGAGTGTTACAAGTTAAGCAGCCGAAGTTGGCTAAGTAAATAGAATACGCTTGAAGTTAACTCTTATCTTTAAAGCGTTACATTCTTAGCAAGGATTAATGGTTTGCTAAAATCGGGTTGAAAGAGAAAATGTTTCTTGATGCTACAAACCCATTGCGGAAAGTTCGGATTGTTTCTAAAAACATTCCAAGAATTATCGTAATGCGACCATTTAAATGTCTACAGTAATACAGATAGTTTCCTTGGCTTTATTTGCGTATAATGTGCATAATGACCTACCGTGCGGTATCCGGTTAAGTAGAATAGACCACCCTCTTTCTTACCGAGGTGTCGTAAAATACGACTGAGGTAATTTGACGTCAGGTAGGCGGCCGGTCGTAAAAACGCAGCCAAATCACGTGACAGCAAATTTATAACATGTTGTGCCGACCCCATTTAAAGCGGGATAAGGGCAGGAAGATGATGAGACATATCTTCTATATACGCTGGATAATATTCAACAAAAACACCTAATCTTGGCTGAATAAGAAAAATTAACTAAATTTTAACCCTTATATCGTCCGAAAACAATATACACATGATGTTTACAACAAATGAATGATCTCAAAAACAAGTAAGGTCGAATCGCTTTATTATTCTCCTAATGATGACTGCGCCCCCAAATTAATGAACGTTTTGCTTTTCGAAATTTAAAAAATCCTTAACTTTACTAGTGATTTTTATTATTTACAAAAGTAGCAATATCACATCGCAGCCTGTAATATTCAACAGATTTTCTTCTAAAATATTCTCAACGAAGAAGAAAATTTTATATTACGTCTTTCATTAGAATAATTACTAAAATAGCCTCTAATTGCGGGAAATCTCACAATATTTTATCATAAATTGTTGTAGAAATAACTCTGTAATTAGCCGGCAGTACTGCCAAACTTGGTTGGTATTTCTATTCATTATTGCTATATACCAAAAGTATATGATATAAAATTCCTTTAACACAAACCTCTTAAATGTGTTTGTTGGTTTTCTATCCCTTCATGAAAGGAGAAACTGATTTTGCAGTTTTAGGTATAGATAAATTTATTTAATTTTAGTTGTGAAATTTACTCAAAAACTTGCAATATTTGTATGATAAAACTTTAACTCTATTACAATCTAAGAAACGGTAAAAAAGTAAAAAAGTAAGTAACAGCCTGTTACTATCCCACTGCTGGGCATAGGCCTCTTCTCTCCGTTTTTTTTTTTTGGAGAGAAGGATGGGAGCTAAGACCTACCACGCTGCTCCAATGCGGATTGGTAGGTTACACACATCACCAGAATTCTCTAGAGATATGCAGGTTTCCTCACGATGTTTTCCTTCACCGAAAAGCGTGTGATAAATTGCAATTATCAATTAGACACATAAGTTTTACTAGAAAACTCATTGGTGCCTGCCCCGGGTTTGAACTCTAGAGACGCACGGTGACGCACGGTCTAACTCGAAAGAGGCGCACGGTGTTACCGCTGGGCTACCACAGCTAAGAAACGGTATCGTGTATGAATATATTTTTTTTTATACTTAATTTGATAAATAATGCTCACTATAGTAAGTCTATACAAATATTTAACTAATTACCAGACCTTCAAAGATTATCTACAAATGTTTTAAAGAAAAAAATTAAAATGTGACTGCTATAAAGTGCTAGTGGCTCGGATAACCGAGCCTTGCTCTGTAATTTTTTATAAAAAAAATAGCAAATTCAAAAAAAAAGAAAAAAATAATAGGATAGGTGGGGCGGGGCTCGTTTCTAGGTATTTTCATTTCTCGTGAACACCCGTTCCCCGAGTAAGCTACGCTGATTTGACTTGACTTTTAGTATTTTTAATGCCCAAAAACAAGGATAAAACGATTTTTTTTTCAAAAGTTCAAATAAAACCTTCTCCATTTTACTCCCCCTTCTGCATACTGAATTTTAGAAAAATTGTTGGAGCTGTTTCCGAGATTCCGAAAATATATTAAGCATATAGGAACATACATTTAAATATTAAAGAAATATGTATTTCTTTTCTGCATGTATAATAATTCCGACATTTACTAATAGATATATGACATTATCAATTTAACTTTAGTTAAATAGATTTAATTACTGCACGACATATATTGTTTTATAAATTTTGCATACTATTATTATAATTGAATGGAAAGACTAACACAAATCATGTTTGTAACCAAGAAAATAATTATCAACCCACCATATTTTGCGATACCTACTTGAATCTATATCTGTTGTTTGTGGATGTTGTACAAAAGATTCCGATCAAACAAGAACATAAATTTGAAACAAACAAAAATTCCTTACGCAATCTGAGCTTCTACGATAAGCCCGGATGGGTGGAGTAAAGTATACTTCACGGGTCATCAGTTAACGTCTCACGTACAACGGAAAACGTGCAGAAACAAGCCTGATGCAAAAAAAATAAGTACTAGTTTTCTAAGAAAATATTTTTTTGTAACTTGAAACTTCATAATAAAGGTAATTTTTTTTTAATATAAAAAATTATTAAATAAAAATAAAAAAAAATTATCGGGCAGGTGGGGCTCGAGTATTTTAAACTGTCTAAACCACCCGTTCTCCAAATGAGCTACCATGACATGACGCTTAACAGCAAAAATTGTTTTTATACGCAACTTAAATTAAAAAAAAATTTGAAAAAAAATGACAAAAAACAGGGATAAAATGTCATTTTTTTAAATAAAACTTAGCTAGATATATTTTTCTCCCCCAAAACCCCCTACACGCTGAATTTCAACAAAATCTTTAGAGCCGTTTCCGAAATTTAGAAAATATATTTATATATATACATTCAAGATAACCGAGCCTTGTTCAGTATTTTTTTTTTGAATATAAATAAAAATAAATCAAAATAGTTGAGGCGGTGAGGCTCGAACCTAAGTATTTTCACTTAGAGACCGCCCGTACCCAAATGAGCTATCGTGACTTCACGTTTGATAGCGAAAATAATCTATTGAATTGAACATAAATTTTAGCAATTCCCCGAAAACAGGGATAAAATGTCATTTTTTTTAAAATGAATCCTAGCTAGATCGATTTTTATCCCCCAAAATCTCCTACATGCTGAATTCCAAGAAAATCGGTAGAACCGTTTCCGAGATTCAGAAAATATAGTTATATGTCGGTTGCCAGTAATAGATAATGCATTAGTCTATGGAATGTAACAGATAATGCGTTATTGTAACAACGAGCCGCAAGCGTTATCTGTGCAATATAACGTTTTGACAAAGTCTGGACATGTTTGAGCAGACCGCTGGCAAGTGGCAACACACTTCACTTCGCTGCCAGCCGCCGAGCGAGTAACACGTCCGGGAATTGTTTTACGACTCGTTGCTCTGATTGTGTTAAATTTAATTATTAAATCGTTTATTGTTATACTGTACTGCCCGTTTATTACCACACGCCTTATATTGCCCACACGATATGTCCGACGCACGCCGTGTGGTATCCGGCTGAATAGGATAGTACCACCCTCATTTCTTACCGAGGTGTTGTAAAAGGCGACTAAGGTAAGTTGACCCACCGTGTGTTATCCGGTTGAGTAGAATAGACCACCCTCATTTCTTGCTGAGGTGTCGTAAAAGGCGACTAAGGTAAGTCGACCCGCCGTGTGGTATCCGGCTGAGCAGAAAGACCACACTCATTTCTTACTGAGGTGTCGTAAAAGACGACTAAGGTAAGTCGACCCACCGTGTGGTATCCTGTTAAGTATAATAGACTACCCTCTTTCTTACCGAGGTGTTGTAAAAGGCGACTAAGGTAAGTTGACCCGTGTGTTATCCGGTTGAGTAGAATAGACCACCCTCATTTCTTACTGAGGTGCCGTAAAAGGCGACTAAGGTAAGTTGACCCGCCGTGTGGTATCCGATTTATTAGAATAGACCACCCTCTTTCTTACCGAGGTGTCGTAAAATACGACTAAGGTAAGTTGACATCGAAAAGGCAAATTATGGGACAGCGTGTTATAACATGTTGTGCCGACCCCACTTAGAGTGGGATAAGGGCAGGAGAATGATGATATGTCCGACGCAGAGGATTCTGATCTCAATAGGCCCCCTGATCCAACATATGTATATATACATACATACAGAATTAACTCATTTAAATATTCAATAAATATTAAAGATATCCAATAAAATTAGACAGATGCTCGTACATCTGGTTCATGAATATATTCATTTTCAGGTGCATCAGGCAGGCAATGCGGCGTGGGTGCTATTAGCAAAGCATTAGGCAAATCAGGGGAAATAGGAAGATTCACAGAATACTCATCGATAATACAGCGAGGCGTTTGTGGGAATAAATAAAGGGAATGTTTAATCTCTTATTTAGTCTGATCAGCAAAGTAAAATAAAATAAGACGAATATTGAACAATAACGCACACAAAGAAATATATAAAAAAGATGAAAATAAAATAACGATTCGCCGTATGGTAATCGGCAGAGTAGAATAGACCACCCTTATTTCTTACCGAGGTGTCGTAAAAGACGACTAAGGTAAGTTGACCCACCGTGTGGTATCCTGTTAAGTAGAATAGACCACCCTCTTTCTTACCGAGGTGTCGTAAAATACGAATAAGGTAAGTTGACGTCAGGCAGGTGGTCGGTCGCAAAAATACGTAGCCAAATCGTGTGATAACATTTTTATAACGTGTTGTGCCGACCCCACTTAGAGTGGGATAAGGGCAGGAGGAGGATATACATACAAATATGAAATAAATATAGCTTTACTCATTTAAATATTAAATAACTATTAAAGATATCCAATTAAATTAGACAGATGCTCGTATATCTGGTTCATGAATATATTCATTTTCAGGTGCATCAGGCAGGCAATGCGGCGTGGGTGCTATTAGCAAAGCATTAGGCAAATCAGGGGAAATAGGAAGATTCACAGAATACTCGTCGACAATACAGCGAGGCGTTTGTGGGAATAAATAAAGGGAATGTTTAATCTCTTATTTAGTCTGATCAGCAAAGTAAAATAAAATAAGACGAATATTTAACAATAACGCACACAAAGAAATATATAAAAAAGATGAAAATAAAATAACGATACGCCGTATGGTATTGGCAGAGTAGAATATACCTCAATCAATTCTTACCAAGGTGTCGCAAAAGTTAAGTTGACCCGCCGTGTGGTATCCGGATGAGTGGAATAGACCACCCTCATTGCTTACCGAAGTGTTGTAAAAGACGACTAAGGTAAGTTTACCTGTTGCGTAGAATTCGGCCGAGTAGTATAGACCGCTTTCATTGCTTATCGAGGTGCGTAAAAGGTGACTAAGGTAAGTGGACGTGCCGTGTTGTATCCGGATGAGTAGAATAGACCACCCTCATTTCTTATCGAGGTATCGTAAAAGGCGGTTAGGGTAAGTGAACCCGCCGTATGGTATCCAGATGAGTAGCATACACAACCCTTATTTCTTACCGAGGTTTCATAAAAGGCGACTAAGGTAAATTGACGTCACGAACATTAAGCGTCAAAAAATGACAGACAGACTTTCGCATTCATAATATTATGGATATCGTATTATATTATAATGAATGCGAGGTAACTTTGTCACCCACTAATCCAACAAAATTTCCAAAAAACTATTTGAATAAAACATTTGATTTAACCGACGCCGCCTCACCGCGCATTGCGAGGCTTGCATGTACAAAATATTTGCATTACCAAAGTAAACGTTCAAAAAGCCGCGCTCATTTTGTTTATATAAATGTATTTTTAATGGCTTAAAGTGTGCTTTAATTGCTTACACTATATTACAGTGTGTGGAAAATTATTTCCACGCTTTGTGGGAGCCGCCGCATTCTGTTTCACATGCACGTTGTTCTTTTAATTTTATTTTTTTATCGCACGTATTAGAACAGAGCGGCAAATTGCTTGTCATTTCACAGCAAATGGTTCTAAAGTTAAGTACTCTGTTTAGGATTACAGAAGAATGAAATATTTATGTGAAATATTTTTTTCTATTTTCAACTGTTCAATGTCGGATATAGGTCTTTTAATATCTCTAGTCTTCTGCCGAAACTCGAGCGATTATTAAATGCTAATAATGACATCTACGTAGAATATATTTAATATGTAAATGAGTGATCTTTAAAATTGAAATCTTGGAAACGACTGAATCGATTTTCATGAAATTATGATTTTAATTATGATTTTTATGATCTAGGTAGGTTTCATTAAAAAAAATGTATCTTTTTTATTTTTTATATCTTTAAAAAAATTACAGAGCAAGACTGGAGGTCACGTAGGTACTATTTTCTTTATACAGAATATTAATAATAATATAATTTAATATTATATATGTACATATTCAAATTCAAATTCAAAATATTCTTTATTCAAATAAACTTGTAAACAAGTGCTTTTGAATCGTCAACTCTACTGCTGGTTCGGAAAGCTGTTCCTACCGAGAAGAGCCAGCAAGAAACTCGGCGGTTGCTCTTTTTTAAAAAAATATAATTCTTAATATTATTTACATTAAGTCGTTACTGTCTTGTACAGGTTCAAAGAGAGCTATATCCACACATTCTTATCTTCCAAATAATCCTCAAGAGTATAGTAGGCTTTCTGTATCAGCCTCTTTTTAACAGTGTTTTTAAACTGCTGTAATGGCAGTGCTGAAATTGATTGCGGAATTTTATTATAGAATCTTATACCAAAACCCACAAACGAGTTACGCACTTTTGCAAGGCGCAAAGCAGGAACCGCAAGCTTATGTCGGTTCCTGCTTTGTCTATTGTATACATCACCTATCGTTTTATAATTCTTTATATTTTTATGTACATAAATTAAATTGCTTAAAATATACTGTGAAGCAAATGTAAGAATACCTGTTTCCTTAAACCTCTCTCGCAGGGAATCACGCGGTCTTAAATTATAAATGCCACGTATAGCCCTTTTTTGTAAAACAAAAATTTTTTCACTATCCGCGCATTTACCCCATAGCAATATTCCATAAGACATAATGCTATGGAAGTAGGCAAAATAAACAAGTTTTGCTGTTTCGACGTCTGTGAATTGTCTTATCTTTCGAACAGCGTAGGCCGCTGAACTCAGTTTCCCTGCAAGAGTTGTTATGTGTGTGCTCCATTGGAGTTTTGTATCCAAGGATACTCCCAAAAATACAGTTAAAGTTTTTAGTGGTACATTATTTAAAGAGAGTCTATTTGCTGTTTTTGCAGCATTAGGTAATGCAAATTCAATACATTTAGTTTTATTTGAGTTCAGTACCAAGTTATTTAGCCTGAACCAATGAGCTACTTGCGATAAACCCCTGTTTACTTCGTCAATATTATTGTCATTTCTATTTACTTTAAAAAGTAATGATGTATCATCCGCAAACAGTACAATATCGCAAATATTATGAATAAAATATGGCAAATCATTTATATAAACTAAAAACAGAAACGGACCAAGGATTGATCCTTGAGGCACACCCATAACTAAGGCCGTTCCGGATGACTGCACATCATTAATGCACACTCTTTGAATCCGGCTGTGAAGATACGATGCAACGAGACGAAGTGCATTGTCTTTAATGCCATAATAGCCAAGCTTTAGCAATAAAATTTCGTGTTTAACGCAATCAAATGCTTTGGACAAGTCACAAAATACCCCTATGGCATTTTGTGAGTTCTCCCACGCATCGTAGACATGCTTCAACAACTTCACACCCGCATCCGTTGTAGACCGACCCTTAGTAAACCCATACTGCTCAGGATGAAGTAAATTATTTAAATTAAAATGCTGAAGCAGCTGCTTTAAAATGATTTTCTCAAAAATCTTGCTTAGAGTTGGCAAGACCGAAATGGGTCTATAGTTCTGAGGGTCGCTCTTATCACCGGACTTAAAAAGTGGGATCAATTTACTATGTTTCATTAAATTGGGAAATATCCCTGTGTCTACAGATTTGTTAAAGATCTTGGCCATAATCGGGGCGATAATATCAATAATATTATTAATTAATTTTACGGACATTCCCCACAGATCAGTTGTTTTTTTAATATTTAATGTTTTAAAAGTTTTGACGATATCGTATGGGGAAATGTGTTCAAAGTTAAAATTAACACTGCACTCCGTGACGCTGTCCTTCAAAACATTAAAAGCTTCCATTGGGGATGAATTTATTGAGCCAGTGGTAGAAATGGGTATATTCTGAAAGAAATGCTCAAATGCACTAGCTACTGCTGTATCAGAATTAATAAGTTCATTCCCAATTTTAAGCTCTATGGAAGAATTTTGCATTTTACGTCTACCTGTTTCATTTCCAATAACATTCCAGGTTGTTTTTATTTTATTTTTGGAATTAATTATTTTACTTTTAATATGAAGAGATTTGGCCTGTGTGCAGACACTTCTAAACGTTTTTGAATATTTTTTTACATATTCAAGAAAAGTGGGGGACTGATTATATTGTTTTTCTGCATACAGATCAAATAACTTATTCCTACTCTTATAGATGCCATTAGTGGCCCATTCGCTAAACCTAAGATTTTTGAACACTTTTTTTTCTATAATATTAAAAGTCTTATTAAACTCACAACCAATAATTCCAAAGAGGGCATTAAAAAGTTCATCTGAGCTACCGCGACTTTTGTCGAATTGCAATATCTTTGATGATATTTTTTATTGAAATCGCTATATATCATCTGTATACATTTGTAAATATACTAACTGTAAAAACCCATTCAAAAAACAATCCTGAATTTGAAATGAAAGAGTAAGGAGCTGTCCGGTGAAATTAATCCTTTTTTTTTAAATTCAACAAAATTTTTAAAGCAAACGAAGGCGAAATTGTTATTTATCGCCCTTCAAAGGTCACTTAACTTTGTGTAATAAATCACTGTGATTAAGCCCTTCTCGCGACAAAAGTTCCCAACTGGTTAGGCTACGACCAAACGACGTTTTAGTGCATATATCTTTAGTATTTAAATGAGTTGTTAATCTCGTATATATATATATATATATATATATATATATATATATATATATATATATATATATATATATATATATATATATATATATATATATATATATATATATATATATATATATATATATATATATATATATATATATATATATATATATATATATATATAAAGATAAAGATCGATCTAGATAAGTTTTATTTTTAAATAATGTGGTTTTATGGGCTGTTTTAGGGCTCTAAATTTTTTTGAAATTTACGTTGAATACAATCATAATTTTTGCTATCAAACGTAAAGTCATGTTGGTTCATTTGGGGAACGGGCGGTTTAGATAGTGAATTTTTTTTTTTTTTGTTTTACAAAAAAGAGCTATACGTGGCATTTATAATTTAAGACCGCGTGATTCCCTGCGAGAGAAGTTTAAGGAAACAGGTATTCTTACATTTGCTTCACAATATATTTTAAGCAATTTAATTTATGTACATAAAAATATAAAGAATTATAAAACGATAGGTGATGTATACAATAGACAAAGCAGGAACCGACATAAGCTTGCGACTCCTGCTTTGCGCCTTGCAAAAGTACGTAATTCGTTTGTGGGTTTTGTATAAGATTCTATAATAAAATTCCGCAATCAATTTCAGCTTTGCCATTACAGCAGTTTAAAAACACTGTTAAAAAGAGGCTGATACAGAAAGCCTTCTATACTCTTGAAGATTATTTAGAAGATAAGAATGTGTGGATAAATACAATGATTTCCGTCCTAGCGAAGCTGTTGGCACAGCTAGTTTCATATAATATAAAAAAAGCTTGCAAAAAATTTATGCCCAATAATATTGCACTTTCGCAAAACGCGACCTAACACTCGCCTAGCTAAGAATACAGCCGGCCTCGTATTGATTCTCTGAAACAACAGCGTATAACTGTAGAAAATGTAGCGTATACAGGATTCTGTGAACGAATTTTATGATTTTCATTTCATTTTTTTAAACGTTATTAGCAATTTGGATTACAAATTACTATAAAGTAATTATTAGTATTCTAAGTAGTAATTATAACTGTCTCTATTTAAACTCTTGTTAACTTAATAAGTTTCAATAGGCTTTGAAAAAATGTATATTATTAGAAATAGATATAGAAAAATAATGCGAATTCCACACCTTTATATAAACCCTGCGTGGTTTTTGAAAGGTGTGTTTATATATGTTTATATTATGTCTCATTATATTGGATAATAATAAAAATTTAAAAAAAATTATACATAGTAAACTTGTTAACCCCTCCAGCTAAGCTCAATACTTGTGTTAAGAGAGGGTTCACGTTAGTATAATGGCCGCGATTCGAAACCACGACCTCTCCTATCGCAAGTCCGTCAATCTAGCCATTCCACTACCGCCGCTTTAGTCCTCGGCGGGGAATCGAACCCCGGTCTACCGCGTGACAGACGAGCATACATACCACTATACTACCAATAAAATTTTCATATCTAAAGACTACGGCTAAGTAGACCTATAACTTAATTAATCTTCGGAGAAAGGGATTTGGTATAGGACACTGCAGTGTGAGCCTCCTCATATACCGTGGTGGTATAAGAGTCAAATTAGTAGGAAATTGTTAGTATTTGCTCACCGTGTCAGGTCGGGACACATTGCTAGCAACAAATTTAAGTTTTTGATGGGAAAAACTACTTCCCCCTTGTGCGATGTCACATGCGACATTGCGACATCATTGGCTGATGGAATGTTCCCGATTTGACTCGGCTAGGAATTCTATTTTAAATTCAGTGAGCTTGAACAAATTGCAAGTTGGTGCCTTCCATAGTATATTGTCAAAACCTGATTCGGAGGAAGCATGCAATTTGTTCAAGCTCTTTTTGATAAGCTCCTTACAATAGTGTGATTAGTCTAGTTTTAGGGTATAATAGGGCTGACATACACATGTTGTGTAAAAGCCCTTTAATTACAGAATAAAAAAAAAAAAAAAAAAACTTATGTTTAAAGTTGGGCGGTTTTACATACAATCAATTGAGTACACGGCCATTCTATACCACTATACTAGCATCCAAAGCAAACCAAAAAGTTAAACCAATTCACTAAACTAATAAAAGATCGTTTAGTTAGATAATGTAACCGCACCTTGTAAACATAAATTTTCCCAATCTATATTGACTTATCGCAATAGATAATAGGATCTCAAACATTAGAACTAAGCTAAATTGCCAAACTTAAAGGTTTGTGGTGGTCGTCCTACACACATCAACCCCTCCTTTAATTACTATAGACAGTTAATTGCGTAATATGTAAATCGAGAGTCTATTTTGTGCACGAGCATCTTACAAACATCATGCCCTTATGTTATAAAAATGTTGACACATGATTCGGCTAGGTATTTTACTACCTGACATCAATTTACTTTTGTCTCGTTTCACGACACCTCAGTAATAAAGGTGGTCTATTCTACTCAGCCGGATAACACACAACGGTTCAACTTACCTTAGTCGCCTTTTACACCTTAATCTTACAAACATAGCAACATTAAATCAAAATAAACTTTATTAAAGTAAGCTTTTGCAAGCACTTTTGTGTTTCGTCAAGCTATCGTCAAAATCAATCAATTAGATTTAATAAAGCTACAACTGGTTGGGAATTTTGCTCTTACCGAAAAGAACCATCAAGAAACACCGCGGTCAATCTTTAAACATGTTTAATTTACATTATTATTATTTATAGAATTAGGCGTTACTTTGCGGAGGTCCATAATACAAAAGTAATGAGAATATTATTTTGCTATAATCCGCGATAAAAGAAAATATGTGTAATGCTAAATGTAGAGTGCACTATTCGTTCTCATACCTGATACATTCAGAATTTGTAAGAACTCATGCACTACCCGACACCGATGGCACAACAATACACAAGCACTGCACACATACACCATCACAATCTCAACAATTGTTTCGCCTCGTATCCCGTAATCCAAGTTTTCTCGATACAATCTCTAGGACTTATTTTCTCGATACAATCTCTAGTAAATTTTAGCTTATCACAGTTGTTGGATAAAAAGTATATCCAACAACTGTGATATTTAAGTATATTACGTAACCATGTTACTGTAAAATTAAGCAGTTAGGAGATAAAAAGTGAAATGGTATATATAATATCATCAATAAATTCGCCTGCCTTTTTCCTACTCTTTGTGTCCGGCACAACATGTTTTTTACTTCCATGCTTGCCTATTACACCGTTAACTCTGGCGCTACTCGTTTTGTATATATATCAGTATGAAATAAGTATAAAAGGAGTGTGATATTTCACACAATCTAACCATCTCTTTTCTCTGGTTACGTATCAAAGAACATTCATATTTAACATTTGTTTCGTCACATCAGTTTCATCCCGCCTTATTATGCCCATTCCATCCATTAATCATATCCATACCATCGTGATTTTGCACTTCTTCTCATTTCTTTTCTCGTATTTTACCCAGTCTTGTCACACCAGACCTTGTCTTCTTTTTTTTTTTGTCTTGTAACCTCGAGTTACCTTTGTATTAGGTTCGACGTTTCAGCAGAGTTGCATCCACCGTGGTCACGAACTGACCCTAGACTAGAACTATCAATTCGTGACCACGGTGGATGCAACTCTGCCGAAACGTCTAACCTTATACAAAGGTAACTCGAGGTTATCATGATGTGACTCGTTTGTTTCTATATTAATTAGTATGAATCGTAAAAGTTTAAAATCTGCCATTCTCATCTCATATGCATGCACTCTCCACATCTTATCGTATCACCAATACTGTATTCTGAATACACTACTTTCCTATAAATTCAGTATGTTACGTTTCATTTGTATAACTTGGACAATTCGCAATAAAGTTACGCTGGCATCGCAAAACTCCTGCTTCAAACTGCGTTGGAAACATAGCACAAAACAAATACGCGAAGTTCAAATCTGTTCGAGCATATTTAAGATGCGAAGTTTATGATTGTTGTTAATTTGTCAAACGATACGTTACGATACGGTTATTCTAGCAATTAACCAAAGACTTTGTTACATTAGTTACATTAGCCATGAAGAATAACTTGTGTTTTTGTGAATAACTTTATTGAACAAGCAATACCTAAAGTATTTTTTGTTCATAGGCTGAACAAACCCTTCATGACACAGGCTAAAATTTTACATTTTATAAGTAATATAAATCTGTTACGAAGATAGGATTCAAGGATATAAATTTCACACAACAGTTATTAATTCATAAAATGGCATCGTTTGAAAGCTATAAAGGGTTTATGCTCGTAATTTCCATACCAGACCCGAGCACTTTTATTGCACTACAACGTGACGTATATCCGAGATAAAATGTTGTAAGTTACATTAAATACAAATAAGTTAAAGTTTTGTTAATATTTCAATACTTATCAGTTCATAAAATAAAAGATGAAGAAGACTGCCGTGTGGTATCCGGCTGAGTAGAATGGAGCATCCTCTTTCTTAACTAGGTGTCGTAAAAAACGGCTTAGGTGAGTTAACCCTCTGTGTGGCTATTTATGAGGTCTGCACAGAGAGTTAGAGTCTGGGTAGAGAGTTAGAGTGGGTTAAGGGCAGGAGAATGATGAAAAGGCGAAGAACAATAAAAATAAATTATATTTTGTTCGCAGTAGAACCGCATTAGATATTATTTTGTTATTAATTTCATTTAAATAAACAAAAATAATCAAGAGCAAAGTAAAAATAATTTATAGAATTAGGCGTTACTTTGCGACGATTCATAATACAAAAGTAATAATAAAATTACTTTGTTATAATCCGCGATAAGGTATTCGAGACGTGTTTTGTTTGGGGGCAAAATGTAATTCGGAGGGGCTATCGATTACTATGCTTGCTTGCATGTAATTTTTATCTCCTATGTCCTGATGATGCTTTGGTTACGGGGCGAAACGATTGTTGAGTTTGTGATAGTGAACGTGTGTATTGCTTGTGTTATGTGGTGGCGGTGGTGTCGTTTTATAGTGCATGTGTTTTTACGAATCTTGCATGTATCGGATATGTAAACGGATAGTTCACTCTACATTTAGCATTACTATATTTATTTACTTCAGTACACAGTTATATTTTTTCTTAATCTGTGATAGCCCAGCAGTGACACTATGTGACTCTTTCCAGAAGGTCACCGGTTCAAACCCCGGATAGGCACTAATGAGTTTTCTATTAAAACTTTTGTCTCTAATTGATAATTGCAATTTATCACGCGCTTTTCGGTCAAGGTAAACATCGTGAGGAAACCTGCATATCTCTAGAGAATTCAAAGGAGATGTGTAACCTACCACCCTCATTGGAGCAGCGTAGGTCTTAGTACCAAATCCCTCTCCAAAAGGGTAGATAGAGACTTTTATATTTGCTATTTACCATATAATTTTTAATAATTTTATTATTACTTTCGCAAAGTAAAACAAAAACCAATTTTAATTAGCAAATGAACATTATAGAATCAACAACCGCTCAATTTGTTTGTAGTGGAGGCTTCGCCGTTCGGGTATCAATTATAATAAAATGGAAAATTTATTATTCCATTTTATTTAAATAAGCGGAAATAAAATACCAGCAATTTAAAAGATCACTGAAATTGAATTTCCTTTTATACAAAGTTGTAAAAAGTTAGTTTGAAATGGAAAGAAACAGATATGAATATCTCGATGCGAATTCTGTTTCCGATTCAAGCATCACTTGCTAAACTTTAAAGTAATCCTGAAAACAGTGAGCAAAAATATTGTTCAATAAATAAAAAGTATAAAAGAATCCATAACAATATAATCAAATCAAATTAGAATAATCTTTGTTCAAATAAGCTCTTTCAAGCGCTTTTGTCAAGGATCAATATGAGTAATGAAGCGAATATGAATAAGTATGTGGATATAGCTACTCTTCGACCCTGTACAAGACAGTAATGACTAAATGTAACTAGTAATAGGAATTCTATTTTTAACAGAGCAACCGCCGAGTTTCTTGCTAGCTCTTATCGGTAAGAACAGCTTTCCGAACCAGCAGTAGAGTTGACGACCCAAAAGCACTTGTTTACAAGTTTATTTGAATTAAGAATTACCTACTTTTTATTTTTTTACATTACAATTAAATTTTCCCCGTGAAACAATAATTATAGAGAATATTCTGCTGCAGATATGTCATAATATGCCATAATTCAGTTACAGACAGCAATGTGCGATCCATTATTCATACGTTGGCTTAATGCGCTAATAACCTTAGGCAATCTCTGGTTTAACTGTGGTAATATATTCTAAATTCAAATTGTCGTTTCATTACAGAATTATACAGTGCAAAGTAATAAAGTCACAATGATTACTTCATTGGATGACTTTTAAACAATGTAGTTTTTATCTTGTTGCCAGACGAAAAATTATTATATCAAACTTTATCTGTCATCTGAATTATAATTTTTCCAATCATTTATTTAACTTTTGAAAGCTTAAATAGTGATGTCCAAATTACATGTCTGAGTCGATATCTAAAAACAATCGATATTTTACATAGAAATTTTAATTGATATACCTTTTTACAAAATGTTTTGTATTGTTTTATAGACATAAATAGACGATTTATAGAAGCAGGCGTTACTAGGCGTTACTCTCCATAGTACAGAAGTTACAATAAAATTGTATTGCTATAATCCGCGTTTGTTAAGAGAATCTATGTAATGCTAAGTGTATGAAGCAGACAACATTCACATACTTTACACATGTAAGGCAAGTCACCACACGTATTGATAAACGCCGCCAACACGCAAAATATTCCTTTAGTCAGGGTTTCTTATTATCATCCTACTGTGGTTGGAGCTAAAACTCACCACGCTACTCTAATGCGGATTGGTAAGTTACCCAAAATTCTCAAGGATATGCAGGTTTCCTAACGACGTTTGCCTTCACCGAAAAGCGTATGATAAATCGTAATTATTAATTTGACAAATTAGTTTTAACAAAAAACTCATTGTCTACTTAGGGTTCGAACTTCTTACACCCTGAAAACAGTCGCACAGTCTCACCGCAAGACTATCACAGCTTTTATTATTTAGCTTTTCCAAAGTAAGTTATGATAGTATAGATAGATAAAAGTCACGGTATGTCCTTAGTGATAATTGGACCATTCCACCAATTGTGGAGGTCAGTGAACACAAAGAGCTGAATTTAATTGCAATACATTTTATTGTTTGCCAATATTAACCGCTATCCCTTTATAATATTCTGAATATTTTGTAAATTGCTTCAATAAAATTGATTTCGGAAAACCGCAAATGGTATAACAATGGGGTGATTTTAATTGATTTAACTTCAATTCTGTTTATTCCCTTTAGGGTATTATTTTTTTTTGATATTACTTTTTTACGTCAATTAAGTTTGTTGACAAATTTTTACTATTAAATTCATTATATCCTTTGCGTTTTCTCTGAAATATTCATCTAGGTACAGGTTTTTACGTTATTTTTCTGTTGCCTTTGCCTTCTGTTACTTAAAAAAAGGTTGACTAGAAAAGATCCCTTTTAGGAATACGTCCGTCTTTGTACTTGAGCTATTTTTTTCTCTTTTCTAACAGTATGTATGTAGAGTAAATAAATACTTTTACGATTTTATACGTCAATAAGTAAGCAAACTTCTAATAAAATCATTAAATTTTACGAAGATACAAAATTCATTTGGCACAAAATAATAAAAGTTTTTTTGTATTTATTTATATCTTTTAATGATCTCAGAACATTAAATCTTTATTTCTATTGAATCTTATTAGAATAAAGCTCATTATACTGATTATAATTTGTAATTAATTTATATATATAGATTTTAAAATATATATGAGAAACAAATAATATTTCAGTAGCATTCAGGTGATAAACTATGAGATAGAGCGTAATTACTTTTTTTTAACTCTCAATTTTGTGACATTATACAGTATGGTATCGACCTTACGAAATTGATTTTCATTCCAGGTACCTACACACCTTAGCAGCCTACATAAAAAATTGCAGTTAATTTAGTAAATTATTTATTTATTTATTTATTTATTTATTTATTTATTTATTTATGTACCATAAAAAATGTTGGAAAAAAAACATAATTGGTAAAAAAAGTGTACAAAGGTCAACTTATCCCTATGACAGAGATCTCTGCCAGCTAACCTACGAGGTGAGACAATTTATATTAAAGAAAAAGGAACGCAAATATCAAACATTATGAATTAGAATTACCTACTAATAGTTTCCTAATTTAACAATAAAAATAAAATAAATATATAATATATTTATATATAAATAAATATATATACATACACACTATATTTATACTTTAGCCACAGGAATTATTTTACGTTTTGAATAAAATATACAGAGGGGTGAATGACCGTACCCCATATCATTCCGTTTGCTATGTGATGCATAACCTTGACCGAGATACTAAAGTTTTGTTACAACAAATTTGAAGAGGACTATAATGATATCGTTTCCTCCTGTTTTTTGAACAAGCGCGCCGCGCCAGATAAGTCAGCCATTACTAAAAAAGCCAGATCTCAATTAAACTATTTAATTAGTTATTTTGTTCGTAAATACATTTTTTTGTGAACAATATTTAAGAAGATTGAATTATGTCAAATTTATTTTTACGTTTAAGTGATCAGTGGATTCATTTATATTCGTTAATTAATTAATTATTTATTAATCAATTAACGACAGTTTTACGTAACCGAAGATAGCTTTAATTAAATGCACGACTCGTAATATATCAGCCAGACATGTAAGAAACAAGTTTTTAACGATAAAAATACTTTTTATACTAATTATTTACAAAACTTAACTTAATGTATTATTATTTAAAAAATATATTTTTATTTCTGGGAACAAATAAGAAAGCCTTAATAGCCCAGCGGTGAGAACATGCGACTCTTCCGACTGGTCACGGGTTCAAACCCGGGCAGGCAACAATAAGTTTTTCTGTTAAGACGCATGTGTCTAATTGATAATTGCAATTTATCACACGCTTTTCGGTGAAGGAAAACATTATGAGGAAACCTGTATATCTGTAGAAAATTCTGGGGTTATGTGTAACCTACAAATCCGCATTGGAACAGCGTGGTAGGCCTATATCCAGTAGTGGTATAGTAATAAGCCGTTACTTTTATAAGAAAGCTTAATATGAAAGTGTAAATCTTATCAGTACAATAAATTAGCGCGCTATCAAAGGGTTTTTCTCTCTGACAGCTTTCTAACGAGGTTGATATACAAAGGTAATGAAACGAACTTGGATCAAATGAAAACAGCGAGTGATTTAAACTTAATTAAAAGTTTATAAACTTCGTTCACGTAAAAGTAAATGTTAAAATACTCTAATTATGTTCTATATGTTGTTTCCCATTGTCAAAAGATAAGAGCTAGTTTTGTTTATCCTGTATATTTGTATACATCGCACACTTAGTATTAAAGTGACCTAATTCAAAATTAGACTTTATTCAGTTAGATACATTGTAATTCTTAATTTAATGCAATCTGTGACATCTTCTCTTTTGAAATCTCTTTTTGTAGGCGGTACGCTAGGCTTCATGGCAATTTGCCACAAAATTATATACATTCAAAATAGTAAATATATAGTAAGTAAGTAAGTAAGTAAGTAACAGCCTGTTACTATCCCACTGCTGGGCATAGGCCTCTTATCTCCGTTTTTGGAGAGAAGGATTGGAGCTTAGACCTACCACGCTGCTCCAATGCGGATTGGTAGGTTACACATATCTCCAGAATTCTCTAGAGATATGCAGGTTTCCTCACGATGTTTTCCTTCACCGAAAAGCGTGTGATAAATTGCAACTATCAATTAGACACATAAGTTTTATACTAGAAAACTCATTGGTGCCTGCCCGGGGTTTGAACCCTAGACCTCCTTGAAAGAGGCGCACGGTGTTACCGCTGGACTACCACAGTATTATTATGTACTCAGATATAAATACAACTTCAGCAAATAAACAAATTCATTAACTATAAATAAAAATTTGTCGTGGAGTCTACTTCCTGATGATACTTCGGCGAATATCTTGTTTAGTTTGTGAAAGTGAACGTGTGCAGTGCTTGTGTATTGTGGCGGTGGAGGAGATTTGCAAATCCTGCATTTATCAGGCATGAAAACTTATAATTCTCTACATTTAACTTTATATCTGCCCCTATCCCACTCTAAGTGGAGTCGGCATAACATGTTATTATATGATTTGGCTATGTATTTATGAGCACCCGCCTGCCTGACGTCAACTTACCTTAGTCGTATTTAACGACACCTCGGTGAGAGAGAAGGTGGTCTATTCTATTCAACTTGATACTACACGATGGGTCAACTTACCTTAGTCACCTTTTACATCTCGGTAAGAAATGAATATTGTCTGTTTTACTCAGTCGGATATCACACGGGGGGTTGGCTTACCTTAGTCGCCCTTTACGACACCTCGGTAAGAAATGAGGGTGGTTTATTCTACTCAGCCAGATATGACACGGTATACATTCAAAATGTATATTTTCTATTTACTTTATCAAAGCAAATTTTATTATAACTTTTGTATTATGGATCTTCGCAAATTAACGCCTAACTCTAACTAATAAATTCTTTAATAAATTGTTACGACACAAATTAACGCGTAAAATAACTGACGCGTTTTTAACAGCCTTTTTTTCATAAAACCTAAAGCGTGAAAGCAACGAAATGCTGTTACGAACGTTTGCAGAAAACGTTACGCCGCTAGCAAAAAGGAATTTCTAAGTAGGTCAAACCACTCTTCCGTTCCCAACTTGAACAGTGTACCTAGACAGGTATTAGCTAAGCAAACATTTGTATAGGATGGCGGGGATCCGAAACATCCATCTTTCATATAATGGTTATTACTTATTAGTACGTGATTCGTCATTTGGAAGCGATAAACAGATCACTCAAAGTTATTTTTATTCTATTTCTAACCGTATTTAATGTTTTGTTCGCGTGAAAATCAGTGTCACAAAGTTTTCCCGCGTAAATCGTACTAATTTCTCGGCGTATTCTCTGAACCAATAATTTATTTATTTATTTATTTATGTACCATAAAAAATGTTGGAAAAAAAACATAATTGGTAAAAAAAAGTGTACAAAGGCCAACTTATTCCTATGACAGAGATCTCTGCCTGCTAACTTACGAAGTGAGACAATTTATATTAATGAAAAAGGTACGCAAATATCAAACATTATGAATTAGAATTACCTACTAATAATTTCCTAAATTAACAATAAAAATAAAATAAATATATAATATATTTATATATAAATAAATATATATACATACACTCTATATATAATACAAAGTATAATATATAAATGTCAAGAATTACATTATGATGGTAGAGATGTGTAATATTAATAATATGATAATATTATCTGAACGAATAAATTTGACACAATTATTCTTTATCCACCGGAGTAACATATAGGCTATAGATATCCTTTCAACTTCATACAGGACTGCGGTTTAATAATGTATAATTGAAAATGTTTAAAAGATTGACCGCCGAATTTCTTCTTGGGTCTTCTCGGTAAGAGCAACATTCCGAACCAGTTGTAGCTTCATTAATCATATTGATCCTTGACGATTCAAAAGTGCTTGAAAAAGCTTATTTGAATGAAGATTATTTTAATTTGATTTAATTAGAAACCCTGTTAATTCTTCAGGAATAGGATGAAATTGAAAAGCGCTATATAGATTAAAATACACCCACGAGATATAACAATCATCTTGTATTGCGAATTATCTATAATACAAAAAAAACAACAAAAACATACAATAACCTAATATTAGGTTCCTCATTTTGCTTTATATGTCATTAATTTGGAAAAAAAGGGAAATATTTATTTGAAAACTGTATAAATATCACTAAATCTAAATTTATACAGCCTTAGAAAGGCATCACATCTCAGCATAAACTGGGCGTCATTAGCTAATGACACTCAGCACTGATTCAGCTGAAGCATGAATTTGACGTAGCTTTTAACCAACATCAAGTTATGTAACTAAGGATAAATACTAAAAGACAAAAGACAAGACGCCGTGTGGTATCCGGCTGAACAGAATAGTACCCTCATTTCTTACCGAGGAGTCGTAAAAGTCGTTATAATTGATAGCAAGTTACAAGGAGTACAATGCGTAGCGTTGAATGCATATGACAATATGACAATTAAATTTATAACGATCGTAGTTGGCGTATGGTTGCAGCAGACATTTCGCCCACACGTCAATGATTGGCCAATATCATTCGTATGGCCACTGATGATTATGGCCGCAACATCGACTAAGGTAAGTTGACGTCAGGTAGGCAGCCAGTCGTAAAATACGTAGCCAAATCATGTGACAATATGTTTGAAACATGTTATGCCGACCACACTCGGAGTGAGATAAGGACAGAAGGATGATGAGATACTAAAAGATTCTACTAGCATAGATAATAAAAGGCGCGTTAAACTGGAGACTTTTTTCTCCTCCCCTTACAGAGATAAGGGTTGGAGCTTCGATCCACCACACTGCGCGGTAAATAATCTTGTATGTATAAGGACTGAGAACGGTTTTGTTTCCTACACTTAGCATAATTTTAAACGCAAATTATAGCAAAATAATTCTGTCATAACTTTTGTTAATATCAATTAGACCTATAATTACCATAGTATACGGCTGAGTAACTTAGATCACCCTGTTCGTTACTAAGATGTCGTAAAAGGCGACTAAAGACAGTTGTCATCAGCCCGGTAGTAAAATTCCTAGCCGAATCATTAGACAAGATGTTAATAACATCTTTTACCGATCCCGTTTAGAGTGGGATTTGGTCAGAAGGACAATGGGAGGCTGATAAGAGACAAGACAAGAGGCTGATACAGAAAGCCTACCATACTCTTGAAGATTACTTAGAAAATAAGAATGTGTGGATATAGCTCTCTTTGAACCTGTACAAGACAGTAACGACTTAACGTAAATAGTATTAAGAATTATATTTTTAAAAGAGCAACCGCCGAGTTTCTTGCTGGCTCTTCTCGGTAGGAACAGCTTTCCGAACCTGCAGTAGATTCGACGATTCAAAAGCACTTGTTTACAAGTTTATTTGAATAAAGAATATTTCGAATTTGAAATTGAATAATAATCAATTAGACCCACAAGTCTTTATAGAAAAACTCATTAGTGCCTTCCCAGGGTTTACACGAAAAACGAAAAAGTATCGAAGCCTACTTTTTTGTCCATATACGCTTGGAGGCTACATTGTTCAACCGAGACCGCCCGCGCAAATTCACTGCTAAATCTATTTCGATTGTTCCGATTGCTGAATACGAAAATATAGCTTCATTCCGTTTCGCCTGTTACGTAACTGACGTGTAAAAATAAAAAGCTTAAACAACTGGTGACTTGGATATCTAAACGTTGCTTTCGTTTTTAAGTTCATCCGAGTTAATCTCTTAACGCATTGCCTACTTTATTTAAACTCAATGCTTCTGAAGCTGATGCCCCTGTTATACATTAATGAAATCTATACATATATTTTGTTCGTGGAGCCTATCCTCCTGGTGATGCTTCGGTTTCGGGACGAAACGATTGTAGAGGTTGTGATAATGTGTGGAGTGTTGGTGTTGGCGGCGTTTTGTGGTACATATGATGACTTGTCCTGCATGTGTAAGGTGTGTGATTGTTGCCTGCTAGCATTGCATATATTCTCATAACAAATGCAACAAAATCATTTTATTGTATAATAACTTCTGCCAAATCCATACTTATTATAAAACAAAGTCCCCCAGATACTATCTGTCTGTATATCTCCGATTTATTCAAAATTTCGCGGAGGGAAAGCTAGTGCAATTCTTTCAAAAGGTATCGCTTAATAGAACATTACGGTTTTATGTAAATTGTGTTTAAGAGATCACCCGATTGTAAAAAAAAATTGCCTATTGTCTCCCACCAGGCTTGGTTGCGTGCGCCGCGTAAACCAATAGGGATACACTAGAGTAAAGTCTTAGATCCTCTAGGGTAATCCTATTGTAGATCTACAAAAAAACTACAGAAAGTCCGTGACAGCATATCTCTATATCTCATTATTAACTTACTGACTACTTTTATGTTCTATCCAATATACAAAGTTGTCCAATATAACTTTTCAACAATGTATCATTTGATTACTGTTATAAATAGTCCATACAACCCACATTCATATTGCACCATATACAGGTTATGAATTAACGACCACGCAATTATCATTCTAGCGAAACCCTTTGACGCGTGCCAATTTACTGACACCGCTGTAAATGGCATTTGAGTCCGCCTAAACATGGCGAATTGATGAAATACTTGATCAGGGCTACGGTAGGTATGTTTTTGACGAATTAACGAGATATAAGACCATAGAAAACTGTTACACTTCCATACAATTTTAGGCCCAAAACGTAAAATATCAAAATCAGGCCAATTTATAGCTTTTTACGTGTGAACTAAGCTTGTGATAGCCCAGCGGTGCGGCCGTGTGAATCTCTAGAGACGATCACGGATTCAAACCCGGGCAGACACCAATGAGTCTTCCTATTAAAATTTTTGTGAATAATTGATAATCACAATTTATCACACGCTTTTGGGTGAAGGAAAACATCGTGAGGAAACCTTCATATCTCTAGATCCTAGGGAACCTACCAATCCGCAATGGAGCAGCGTGGTAGGTTTTAGCTCCAATCCTTCTCTCCAAAAACGGAGAGAGGAGGCCTATGCTCAGCAGTGGAATACTAACAGGCCGTTACTTATGTGTAAACTATTATCAAAATTTGGCTAAATTTGTGAAACTAACAGAGTTATAAAAGATTTAGTTAAAGTGAGGTTACTAACTTATTATATGTTAAACAGCTGATTTTTAAGAGCATATTTTTACCATAGGGTACCATGAGTTGTCGCCGTGTGCTATCCGGCTGAATAGAATAGACAACCCTCATTTCTTACCGAGGTGTCGGAAAAGGCAAACAAGGTAAATTGACCCGCCGTGTGGTATCCGGTTGTGTAGAATAGACCCCCTCTTTCTTACCAAGGTGTCATGAAATACGACTAAAGTAAGTTGAAGTTAGGTAGGCGGCCGGTCGTAAAATACTAAGCCAAATAATGTTACGACATGTTTCTGACATGTTGCGCCGACCCCACTTAGAGTAGCATTTATCCTGCCTTTAGGCAGGAGGATGATGAGGGTAGTACATGAGATTCTATGACTTCTGCATGTATCAGTTATGAGAACTGATAGGACACTCTACATTTAGCATTACATATGTTTTCTTTTAGAAGGACTTTTAGATTTACATTCTGACACACAGGTGGTATTTGTTACACAATAAAACAATTTAAATTGTAAAGCAATTTGTTAGTAAACCTAAATAAATAAATAAAAAAATAAAATAGCAAATCGTATTTCATTACTTTTGGCAATAAAAATTCTTTTTAATAGCGGTATATTCCGATTAATTTATATTAAGCATAAATCGCGAAAGCTTAAAATCCGAAAGCCGAGACTTACAAAAAATAGCTCATCCCTTACCCCATTGTGGATCTCCACAAAAGTAAGATATATTCAACATTAAAACGTTCTAAATCCCCTTCTAATTCAGGGATAAATAAAATGTATACACGACGGATCACAGAGGCGTAATGAAGTGAAATAATTGATCAATTACGCGTGAACGTTACAGGGCGAATAATGATGTCTGTTTGCGTTAGTGTAACAAATTATTGACACTCCCGTTGATGTATTGGAAATACATTAGGCTTATTTTACATATGGTTAGTTTTGACGTGTCTGTGGAATTACCAAATGAGGGTGCAAATTTTGTGATGTAGAATATTTTTATTAAAGACCTGATTAGTTTTTGGCCTATAGTAATTATTATCGGATTATTTATAATGCTGTTTGTATAATAAATAAGTACTTGAGCAAGGCTCGGCCACCCAGGTACGTATTTTTTTTTAAATATAAAAAATGCAAAAAAAAATAACCAAAAAGGGGAGTAATAACGGGGACTTGACCCCAGTAATTTCAATTCTTTAGTACGCCCTTTATCCACTGAATAATCACAACTTTACAAATTATTGCTTGAATATCATATTCGATAGATATTATATTCGATTTAACATTTTAGCATTATTTCAATGGTCAAAAATAGTTATAAAACTACATTTTTTTTTACCTAAACCTAGCTAGATCGATTTTTCTTGCTCAAAATCCTATAACAACGTCATCATACAAATTTCTTTTTCACTGAAACAAAACAAAAATTTAAATGTAACTATTACTCTCTATAAAATAGCAAAATAACATTCTCGTATCTAATATTTCTCTAACAGGATTACAAATTATCATAAAATACACGCAAATACCAAGTGTATCATAGAGTGAAACCTATTAAGCATTATTTAAGTTATAATAAACTTTCATACACATTTATCACAATGTTTTCTTAAGCCCTCGAGGCAACGTGTGAACAATATTCATAGAAGTTACACCTGAGCGGCGTGAAAATACATAAAGCTGCAATGTTTAGCGCCAGAGGCGGCTAATACACAAATGTTTTCCAGTTCAATTCATAAGAGCGATTATCATTGCAGATTAAAGCAAAAAAATGTCTTTACTACTAAAATACTTTGCCCTCTCATCATTCTCCGGTCATTATCCCACTCTAAACACAACATGTTATAAACATGTCACATGATTTGGCTATGTATTTTACGACCGCCTGACGTCAACTTACCTTAGTCGCCTTCAACAACACCTTGGTAAGAAATTAGGGTCTTTTAGAATAGACTCCACGGCTTTGCAATTTTGTCGTGGTGTCTATCTCCTGACGATGCTTCGCTTACGAGGCGAAACAATTGTTGAGATTGTAGTGAATGTGTGCAGTGCTTGTGTATTGTTGTGTTATTGGTGGCTGGTAGTGCATGAGTTTTTACAAATTCTGCACATATCAGGTATGAGAACGAATAGTACACTCTACATTTAGCATTGCATATATTTGCTTTTAATGCGGATTATAGCAAAATAATATATTCATTAATTTTGTATTATGCACCTCCGCAAAGTAGCCCCTAATTCTATAAATTATTTACTTGTTCTACTAAAAAGTCGTAGCAAAAGTAAATATGTGATGTATTGATACAGCTTCTAAATAGAAACCTCTACGGAGAGCTTAACCGCAAAATGCTGCTATTGAAAGCTCATCCGTTTACGTGGTTTATTTCTTTTACAAACTAGCGGCTTGAGTTGCCTTATTTGAAGGTAAGCGTAATCTTTTGCTAGTGATGTTATTTCTAAAGGAAAATATAAATTCACTCTTAATATAGATGAAGCATTTTACAGTTAGAATTTTTCATAGATTAAAGTCATCGTCCGCCTGCTCTTATTCCACCGTAAGTGGGGCCGGCACAGTATGTTATAAACATGTTGTCACATGATTTGGCCACGTATTTTACGACTGCCGTGAATTAATGTATAGGACCGGCTATACTCACGTCTTATTTTACCGACTAGTTTCAAGCCCATACGGGGCTCTTATTCATGAGCTATTTACGCGGGGTTATAAAATAAGACGTGAGGATAGCCGGTTTCTTTACATTAATTATGAATAACACTCGCGATAGTTTAAATTTAAAAAAAGACTGGCGTGAACTTACGTTAGACGTATTTTACAACACCTCGGTAAGAAAGAGGGTGGTCTATTCTACTCAGTCAGATACCACACGGCGGGTCGGCTTACCTTTATCGCCTTATATATACTATACCTCGGTAAGAAATGAGGGTGGTCTTTTCTACTCAGACCATGTCAATAACATTTTACCACTGCCAGTACAATTGCTTTAATCCACTCAGTATTTCGCACCCTCGACGATACTTGTGCCCCTATCCCATCCCGTAAGAATATAAAAGCTTTTAGGACTAATAGTATATTATACGTTCGAATAAAAAAAGGTTCAAACTAAAGGATGGCAATATATTATGTAATTCGAGGGAAAATTAAGCGAGTTATAAGCGTGTCGGCCGAAAGTAATAAATTACGTGCCGCGGAGTAATATTTTTAACGCTGCCTGCATTTATTTTGATTTATCATTGAACCGTTACGTACTAGCATATAATACGACGAAATAAACTGAACATGTTGTCGCCATTGACTTCCGCGCCCTTTTTGATTAAAATGGTGGCAACACTATGACGTGTTGTTTCCGGTTGAGTCTTCCTATTGATAAAACGTTAAAATAAAATCCTATTGATAAGTCAGTGACATGCAGTCTTTGTTCATCATTCAAGTCGACTGGCCCGTTTGAGTAGTGGGTAGTGACCCTGCCTTCAGCTCTGCGGGTCTCGGGTCGCCGAGGGCCAACATTTTCTATAAATAAATTTGTTGGTCTTTGAGCCTGGGTGTATATTTGTATTTAAGTATGTATTTAAAAAATATATAAGTATATATTCACCAGTTGTCTGTCACCCATAACACAAGTATTAAGTTACTTACTTTGGGGACGGACGACCGTGTGTGTAAGTGTCCCATATATTTATTTATATATTTATTTATTTATTTATTTATAAGAGAAGTGCATCTCGGAACGGGAATTGTGGTATTCCTATTATATCGTGTTATTGTAAATAGTGTGCGTTAACAAACACTAGCTGCACCCGTGACAATTTTTGTGTTAACTTATTAGGCTCTCAATTATTTTATTCTGTTCCAGAATTAAAATCGTGTTTTTATGCCGTGTGGTATTCGGCTGTGTAGAATAGATCTCCCTCATTTTTTTACTGATATGTCGTAAAAGGCTACTGAGATAAGTCGACCCGCTGTATGGTATCTGGCTAAGTAGAAGTGACTACCCTCATTTCTTACCGAGATGTCGTAAAAAGCAACTAAGGTAAATGAAAATTTCAACTTATTTCCTTCAACTCATGATAATTTTCATCATCATCATTCTCTTGCTCACTCAATCTAAGTGGGGTCGGCACAACATTTTTTAAACAAGGTATTACATGTTTTGGCTAGTTATTTTACAACCGGTCTGCTTAAGGGCACTTACTTTAGTCGCCTCTTATGACACCCTAGTAGGAAATGAGGGTAGTGTATTCTACTCAGGGTCAACTTACTTTAGTCGCTCTTCACGAAACCTCGATAAGAAATGAGGCAGGTCTATTCTAATCAGCAGGATACCACACAGCGGGACAAATTACTTTAGTCTCCTTTTAGACATGAGAGTGGTATATGTACATTTCTTTAAAAAAAAAATTCGTTCATTAAAAATTAATCGCCAAACTTTAAATTTATTGTTTTAAAATTATCATAATTAAGGTAAATTTTGTTTTAAAAGCGCATCTATGTGTTTGCTGCAACCTCATATATCCGTTTAAACTGACAGACCCGACAAGTTGTTTCAGAATGTCCGAAACTGTATGAAACCGTCATGTTGAGGTAAGTAATTCAACTCATTAATTAATTATATAGCTGGAATAAGAGGAATATGTTATGAAGCTTTATGAATAAGACCTTCTACTTCATTTTGGACAACTTGCGACATCAGTCGCAATCGATAGTCAAACGTGCTTTGTTGTTTAAGTTCTTAATTGTGAAAGGCCAATCTTTAATATTTAATTAAATGAGTTAATCTTGTGTAAATTTATTTTCTGAATCTCGAAAACGGTCCCAACGATTTTGATAAAATTCAGCATGTAGAGGTTTTTGGGGGGGATACATTGATCTAGATAGGTTTTATTTTTTAAATTATTATCGCTGTTTCCTAGCACTGAAAAACTGCTTAAATATTGAATAGAAAGTAAATTTTATCTGTAATTATAGTATTGTCAAATGTAATGCTGTGATAGCCCAATGGTAAATGGGCGGACTAAAGAAGTTACCGGGATCACGTCCCTTTTATTACCAACCGATTTTTTGCGATTTTGTTTTTTATTTTTCATTTTTTTTAATTAAATTTTTAAATACGTAAGTTAAGTTCTCTCCAAAAACGGATAGAGGAGGCCTATGCTCAGCAGTAGGATAATAACAGGCCGTTACTTTACTACTTTTACTCGTAATTTTGTTATAGAAACGTATACCGAAAGTCCGAAACCCATAACCGATTATCAGACGGAAAATTTTTGAATATTTTACAAAGACTTAGGCTGAATAGTAGAATACATTCTTGATAGCTGTCGCAAGAACCTTTCGACTTAAAGAGTGACAAAGGCATTATTGAAGTGTCTTATATTTTATTAGTTTTCCTTTTGAGAAGAACGACTCTTTACGCAGACCGGAAATTTGCTTTGGGAAATTTGCTTCATTATGTATCACTCTTATTGTATCGCTGTTTAAAAGTTACTTTGGAATTTTACTTAACAGTATAACTCTACTTGACAAATTTTATTGCTTGAGCTTTTATAGCGGAGGTCGTTAGTAATTTAATATTAAAGCTCGATTCATCAAATTTTAACATTTCAATAGGTCATTTCATATGGCTTGTAAGAACTATTTTTTGTTTTGTTTTATTAAGAAATACCTCTTTAGTAGTTAACGCCGTGTAGTATCTGGCTGAGAAGAATAGACCACCGTCATAACTTACCGAGGTGTCGTAAAAGGCGACTAAGGTAAGTCGAACCGCTGTGTGGTGTCCGGCTGTATCATGCATGTGTGTGTGGTCTATTCAGTAGAATAGACCACCCTTATTTCTAACCGAGTTGTCGTAAAAGGTAACTAAGGTGACCTGCCGTATGGTATCCGGTTGAGTAGAATAGACCATTCTCATTTTTAACCGAGGTGTCATGAAAGGCGACGAAGATAATTTGACTTGACGTTTAGTGTCCGGTTGAGCAGAATAGATCACCCTCATTCCTTACCGAGGTGTCGTAAAAAGCGACTAAGGTAATTTGTCGTCAGGCAAGCGGCCGGTCCTAAAAACGCAGCCAAATCATGTGACAGCATGTTTATAACATGTTGTGCCGACCCCACTTAGAGTGGGTTAAGGGCAATAGGATGATAACATCTTTAATATTTACTAGCTGTGCTTGCGCCTTCACCCGCGTGAAAATCAGTGTATTTAATTTAAATTTAGGACATTGAAAAGTAGTTAACTAACTAATTCTAAGTTAACTATAAGAGTTAGAGACATGCTATCGCGGACTTTTTTGTAGTATTTTTGTAGATCTAGCGACCGGTCATAAATAACTAGCCTAATCAATTAACAACATGTTATGCCAACTCCACTTAGAGTTGGATAAGAGCAGGAGAACGATGAATCTCTATTTGTAATTTATATCCATACTTTTAAAACATAGGTATACATGCTAATTAATGTATAGATTCCGGCTATACTCACCTCTTATTTTATCGGATGAGCCCGATTAGTTTCCGATAAAATATGACGTGATTATAGCCGAAATCTATACATTAATTATGAATAACACTCACGATAGTTTAAATTCAAAAATATACATGCTACTTTACCGTTACAGTAACTACTTAAATATAGAACTTTCTAGAATATGTTAAACATACTTCGTCACATTCTGTTGTACAGCGACTTGAATATCGATTAATTCGACAACTAAAAGCAATAGTAAACTAGTCTGCGATGACGTGTCACAGATTGGCGTGATGCCAAGACATGAGTTGGGTAAAGTTTGACTGTAAGTTAATAAAGAAGGTGGGGTATTGAGGGAACGAGCTACCCCTTAAGCAGTCTCACCTAATGCAGTTTCAAATAATAAATTTATAGTATACCCTTTTATATATAAGCTGTGGTATATAAGCTGTGGTAGCCCAGCGGTAGCATCGTGGGACTCTTTCGAGGAGGTCACGGGTTCAAACCCGGGCAGACACCAATGAGTTTTTCTGTAAAAACTTATGTGTCTAATTGATTAATAATTGCAATTTATCACACGCTTTTCGGTGAAGGAAAACATCGCGAGGAAACCTGCATATCTCAAGAGATATCTGGAGATATGTGTAACCTAGATGTATGTCTGTGTTTGACGAACGCCTAAGCAGACTTGAAAATAGCGCTAAAATTGCTACAATTAAAACTAAAAAATGAATAATACGCTTAAAATCATGGCATGGAATTGTAATGGACTGATGCAACACAAAAATGAATTGCAAGTAGTCCTTGATACTGAAAAAATTGACTTTTGTCTAATTTCTGAAACTCACTTTACTAAACAATCGTTTATTAAATTCAAGGGTTATAAAATTTATCATGCATTACATCCTAATAACAAAGCTCGAGGAGGAAGTGCTGTTTTAATAAAAGAATATATTAATCACTTTGAAGAAAGGAAATATGAAGAGCAAGAAATACAATCTGTAGCGGTAAATATCCAAACTGCTAGATACCGCGTCTCCATAGCGTCGATTTATTGTCCACCAAAACATTCCATAACCAAAGATTACTATGTAAATTTTTTACAAAAATTTGGAAATACGTTTATTATTGGAGGAGACTTCAACGCCAAAAATATTTATTGGGGGTCTAGATTAACTACAACCAAAGGTAAAGAACTGTTTAAAGCTATTCAAGACGAAAAATGTGATGCCTTAAGTACAGGCAAGCCTACTTATTGGCCGACTGACCCGAAAAAAATTCCAGACCTCGTCGATTTTTTCATTTATAAAAATATATCGTCGAAATATTTGAGCATAGACGATGCATGTGACTTGAGCTCAGATCATTCACCAATATTATTAACTCTAAGTGAAAAGATTATATATAAGAATTCTACTAATACTTTAGCTCATAAATATACAGATTGGGAGAGTTTCAAAATAGATTTGGATGTCAATATTAACTTAAAGGTTCCTCTAAAAACAACCGAGCAGCTTGAAATCGAAACTAGCAAGTTTATACGAGATATTCAACAATCAGCTTGGAAAAATACTCCAGAATTTAAAAAAAAGGTTAAAGGAGCAACATATCCAATACAGATTCTTAACCTTATTGCCGAAAAAAGGAGACAGCGTAGAAAATGGCACCAATCTAGATATCCAGAAGATAAAAGGCTATTTAATAACCTGAGCAAAAAAGTAAGAACCGAAATTAAAATGTATAATGAAGTGACATTAAACACTTATCTCCAAAAACTTACAAATAAACATAACTCTGATTATTCAATATGGAGAGCAACAAAAAACATCAAAAGACCTCAAACACATATTCCGCCCATTAGGGATAAAGACGGAAAATGGGCCGTTAATAATGAACAAAAAGCAAAAAGATTTGCACAACACTTGGAAAATACATTTTTGCCATATGAAGATGATAGTGATTTCTCCACAAACGTTACGAAACAAGACGATTCATCCATCAAACCAGTAACGGCAAAAGAATTATATAATGGAATAATTTTAAAGCTTAAGCCAAAAAAATCTCCTGGATATGATCTAATTACCGTTGAAATCTTGCGTAATCTTCCAAGGAAAGCAATAGTTAAATTAACGACATTGATAAACGCAGCTTTCAGATTAAGGCACGTTCCCGACTTGTGGAAAGTTGCCGAAGTAATAATGATCCCTAAACCAGGGAAATCACCACATGATGTTGCATCGTATAGACCTATATCACTTTTGCCTATAATTTCAAAAATTTTTGAGAAATTATTACTCATAAGACTAAAACCTATTTTAGATAGACACAACTTGATTCCAGAGTATCAATTTGGATTTAGAGAAAAACACTCTACAATTGATCAAGTTCATAGGATAACGAATTTAATCGAAAAAGCTTTAGAAGAAAAGAAAGTTTGTACAGCTGTCTTTCTTGACGTAGCACAAGCTTTTGATAAAGTCTGGCATAAAGGCCTTGTACATAAACTTAAAGTCATGCTGCCTAAATCATACTCCGAAATATTGGAAAGCTATATAAATAATAGAGCGTTTAGAATAAGACAAGAGGAGAGTTATTCAGAACTGAAACCAATCAAAGCTGGGGTGCCACAAGGAAGTGTTCTGGGGCCTGTCCTGTACCTCATATACACTTGTGATATGCCAGTAATGGAAAACAGTACGATAGCAACTTTTGCTGATGATACTGCTATTTTAGCGGTAGGAAATACTCATCAGGAAGCCGTGGAAAAGGTGCAAAAATCTGTAAATAAGCTTTACGAATGGACTAAAAAATGGCGAATAAAACTTAATGAGTCTAAGTCTATTCATATTGACTTTACCAACAAAAGACCACAGTTTTATCCTGTTTTTATAAGTAATCATAGGATACCCTATGGTAACACAGCTAAATATCTTGGAATGTCTCTTGACGCTAAGCTGCGCTGGAAAGCCCATGTCAAGAAAAAAAGAGAAGAACTAGACATAAGATATAAAAAAATGTATTGGCTTATCGGCAGACATTCTACGTTATCAACTGAAAATAAGGTTCTCTTATACAAACAAGTCCTTAGGCCAATATGGACTTATGGTGTTCAGTTATGGGGCTGTGCTAAAAAATCAAACATTAATATAATACAAAGATTCCAAAATAAAGTACTGAGGGCTATTGTTAACGCACCCTGGTATGTAAAGAATGAACACATTCATCAACATCTTCAGGTTGAGTTTGTTAATAAAGTAATAAAAAAGTACGCTGAAGCCCACGAGCAAAGGCTTCATCATCACGTGAACATCGAGGCCATCCAGCTTGTCGATAACACTGGACTCGTAAGAAGACTTAAAAGGACAAAACCTTTTGAGTTAGTTTAATATAGTGATTGTGTAGTGTAGTGCTAGTGCTACTTGAAAGAACACAAGAACAAAGTGTCTCGCATAGCAAGAAAGACTAAGATAAGTCACTGGACCTATTCTTAGATATAAGTTAATTTATAAGTTTAGGTAATCTTTAAGTTGCTTATTAGCCTCTCGGCTAGATCGCAACATCAATAAAGTACTTCCTTTTGGTTGTTCTTTATAATAGCAAAAAAAAAAAAAAAAAATGTGTAACCTACCAATCCGCATTGGAGCAGCATGGTAGTTCTTAGCTCCAAACCTTCTCTCCAAAAACGGAGAGAAGAGGCCTATTCTCAGCAGTGGGATAGTAACAGGCCACTACTTACTTACTTATACCCTTTTACAAACATCTGGCCGAAATAAATCTAATGAAATTGCATTCCCTTTCTCTCCAGATAAGAGTTTTATACCTCTATAATACAGCATTAATTGAACGACTCAACAAGAATTGTGACGGATGAATTTAGAGGAAATAAATTACGGAATATTATCGGTATCTTTTATTTTCTTTTTATCTTCAATCAGAAACATTTAAATATCATAAAAAAATGTTTTTTACACATTGATGTGTTTAAGAATCAATATGCTCATCAGTAATATATCACTACAAAAATTATAAGCTTTACTTTTGCCGACATTTTGAACAATTATTAAATCATAATGAAGTATTAGAATAGACCCTCATTTCTTACCGAGGTGACGTAAAAGGCGACTAAAGTAAGTGGACCCGTCGTGTGCTATCTGGTTGAATAGACCACCTCATTTCTTACCGAGGTGTCGTAAAATACGACTAAGTTAATTTGATGTCAGGCAGGCGGTCGGTCGTAAGATACGAAGTCAAATGATGTGACAATATGTTTATAGCGTGTTGTGGCGATTCCACTTAGAGTGGGATAAGGACAGAAAGATGATGATGATTATAAATCATAATGAAATTTTATCTGAACCTTACCCATGAATTATTGTAAGTTGATAAAAACCACATGAAAATCAATTCAGTAATGTCGGGTGTTAAAACAGAACGACAGGCCGAAAAACAGACGTTAATATAGCAGAGAATAGGGCTCGTTTTTTGCTTAAAGAACTGAAAAAATACAGTTTATTATTTGATGGTATTTTAACACTAAATTTGACGCGAACTTAGTCACGAAAACGACTAGTAAACAAGAAGTGTATGCTTTCATGTAGTCAAGTTTAGAAGCGACAATCAGTTCAACTATAAAAATCAAGAGAACTTTTTAACGTAATACACGTGTCGTTCAATTTGGCGCAATGCCAGAACTATGGACAAACTTGTTTAAACCTAGCGTGAAACATTTTGTACTTATTTCAGGAACTGTTATATAAAAAATTTGAATCGTAGTTAGCAGTCTATCTGCCTTATCTATATCTATATATATAAAAGAAAGTTGGTCTTAATTACACTATTTATAACTCAAGAACGGATGAACCAATTCGGCTGAAAATTGGTGAAGAGGTTGCTTAGAACCAGGAGACGGACATAGGATACTTTTCATCCCGTTCGACCGCATTTATTTTATCGACGGGATAAACGACTATGACATGGAATAACAAAACGCAAATGACAGTTAAATAACAAAACATAAATGACAACTAAACGTAATTTTGTCTTTGGTTGAGTATGGTAAAAAATTTGACAATTATCAAAATAATAGCTATACGTCACCACACACTGTCTGTCCCTAAAAATGTAGTATATAAATTTAGATATTCGAAAGATAGCAGGGAATCTTCATGGTATAGGGAAAAGGGAATTGTTACTGCAAATTTAACGCGTGCGAGCCACGGGCAATAATGAATAATACGAAACTACTGGTTCGATTTTAATCATTTTTTTCACTGAGTGACATAGGCTATATATTTTAAACCCGTGCGAAGCCGGAGCGGGCCACTAGTATATAATATATAAGGCAGAAGAGTTTGCTTCTTTGTTTCTTTGATCTTTGAAAGCGCTAATCTTAGGAACTACTGGACTGATTTGAAAAATTGTTAGATAGTGTTAGATAGTCCATAGTAGTAATGTAGTAAGTAGACATTGTAGTCATAGTAGTAAAGTATGAAGATGAATAGGAGAGGAGCAGAAATAAAAAATATTACGAGAACGGCAAAATTTAAAGCTTTCCTTGCATGCGCTAAGCAAAGGTGAAAGTTATTCAAAAATCACGTATTAGAAAATTGTTCTCCTCTAAAGTTATAAATAAAAGATATATTGGCTAATTTATTATATCTAGAAACCAAAGTACATTCAGAAAAAAGTCATTTTTATATCAAATCTATTAAATTTATTATCTATTAAAAACTTAACATTTTTCAATTAAACTCGCAAGCTTTTGTATGGATTTTGTGTGGTGATATGTTTATTCGACATAAAAAATGGAATTTTATAGCAGTAGCTGTCAGTAAATTCGGGTGTCTGATTCTTTGAGCCCGACAATGACAAGTCGGAACAAGTTACGACCTATTCGTTGAAAGAAGCAGAAATGTTGAATACACAACGCATCTGCCAGAATATAATTTTGTTTTAAATATTGAAATAGAGTTAAGAAACCCATAAGTATTGGTCCTTAAATTCTGAATGCACCACATGTATGTGGCATAGCCCAGTGGTGGGATTTCCTCGAGATAGTCTCAGGTTCAAAACCCAGGCAAGGATCAATGAGTTTGTCTGTTAAAACTTGTGTCTAATTGATATTTGCAATTTATCAGACGCTTTTTGGTGAAAGACAACGTGAGAAAATTTGCATATCTCCGAATCCCGAGATATATGTAACCTACAAATCCGCATTGGAGCAGTGTGGTGAGTTTTAGCTTAAAGTCTTTGGTACAAAAACAGAAAGAGCAGAGAAGGAGGCCTATAGGCCTATGCTTGGCAGTGGAATATAATAGGCCATTATTTTACTATACTTTTTTAGGCGTAATTCAAGGGTAAAAATTTTGCAGGTTTGTGTTAGAGGAGTGGGGGGAGGGGGTATCGATTGTTAGTTCAACCCTAAAATCAGGAAGGACCTAGTTCGAAAGATATGTCATACGGACTGGCTAAACGCCAAGCCACAACTTAGCGAAGTTAAACTAGGAAGTAATGGCGTCTTCTTCTGGACATTATTATCACTAAATTCGTAACTATCATTACTTGTATTTATTTGATCGACGACACCTCGACAAGAAATAAGTGTGGTCTTTGTAATCAGCCGGATACCACACCGCGGGTCAACTTACCTTAGCCACCCTTTACGACACCTCGATAACAAATGAGTGTGGTTTATTGTACTCAGCTGGATACCACATGCCATCATTTAATCACTTTATTATCAAGTATTATAATTTTTATATTAGTTTTATAGTTTATCGCCACTTATATTTTGCGATACTTTGAGGTTTATCAGTTAATTATGACTTGGCATAATAGTCCCGTGATTTTCTCCATAGGTAACTTAAATAATGTGAGATTGGTGCAGAAGGTAGCATAACAATTTTATTTATTTATTTATTTATTACTATGGCTATATGTCTTAACTTAATATATGACTATCTGTAACCGAAACTAGTTAAAACTATATCACTGTACACTGTTTTACTTCTATAAATTAACGCGAATAGGTATTTGAATACACGTGTAAAATGATTAAATCCGAAGTAATTAGGTACATCCTTGGGAACGACTTTAGAAAATAATATTGCATTGTGTAGAAACATAATAATTACGAAGTAATTGTTTGTTTCCCGTGGATTAGTGGTGTGTATTTATCAGAATATTAACAACTGCTATAAAAAATTAAATATGATAATACTCATGCCCTATGCCGTGTGGTATTCGGCTGAATAAAATGGACCACCCTCATTTCTAATCGAGGTGTCGTAAAAGGCGACTAAGGTAAGACGACCCGCTGTGTGGTATCCGGCTGAGTAGATTAAACCCCCTTATTTCTTACCGAGGTGTCGTTAAAGGCGACTAAGTTAAGGCGTCAGGCGGCTTTTGTAAAATAAATAGCAAATTATCTAACAACACGCTTATAACATGTTGTGCCGACCCTAATTAAATTGGGAGAAGGGCAGGAGTATGATAATCTTTCTTTCCTCCAGCCTTTATCTCACTCGAAGTGGAGTCGGCACAACACGCCATAAACATGTTGTCAAATTTGCCTAGTTATTTTACGACCGACCGCCTGCTTTACACAAATTTACCTTAGTCGTATTTTGCGACACCTCAGTAAGAAAGAAGGGTAGTCTATTCTAGACAGCCGGATACCACACGGCATAAACAAATGTAGTTTGTGTTTAGAAATTAACGGTTAACGTGAACTCAAACAATTTAGGTAATAACAGTTTGAATTCACGTCGATTTTCCACGCCGTGTCGGATTACACCGATTTCACCTTGATTCCACTTATCAGTGATTCGCTTTTGATACCGTGCTTCAATGTCAAAGGGGAACGGTTTAACTGCGGCGTAAATTGCAGGCTGATATCGATTTTTCTTATCAGCGCCTAGATCGTGGCGTGTACATGTTTGAATATGTTGTTTCAAATAAATTCAACAGAAACATTCTTATTTCTTATTACTCACATGTTATTATTTGTCTAATCACAAGCAATAACGTCGTGTGGTATCCGGCTTAATAGAATAGATCACCCTCTTTCTTACTGAGGTGTCGTAAGTGGCGACTAAGATAAATTATCTCGCCGTGTAGTATCCAGCTGAGTAGAATAAACCACCCTTATTTCTTACCGAGGTGTCGTAAAAGGCGACTAAGGTAAGCTGACCCGTCGTGTGGTATCCGGCTGAGTAAAATTGACCATCCTCATTAGTTACCGAGGTGTCGTAAAAGGCGACTAAGGTAAGTTATCTCGCCGTGTGGTATCCGGCTGAGTAGAATAGACCACCCTCATTACTTACCGAGGTGTCGCAAAATACGGATACGGTAAGTTGAAGTCAGGCAGGCGGCCAGTCGTAAAAAACCTAGCCGAATCACGTGACAACATGTTAATAACATGTTGTGCCGACCGCACCTAGAGTGGAGTTATATAAATGCAGGAGGATCATGATGAATAAAGCCGATTAGTTTTAGTGGTATTTACCAAGCATTCTTGTTCAGTTAAGAACCCAGGGCTTATTGACGATAAAAACAATATTATTGTATTGCACTTATCAAACAACACAAACCCACTTAAATAACTGAACGCAACAACTTTCTTATTTGTGAGTTAAGAATGTATACAATAGATTTTCTATAGAGTAAGTTTTCTTCACAAACTTGCAGATGTATAAATTCTCACAAGTTTCTAAGAATAGATTCCAGGGTATTCTGTTTCTTTTTTCGTTTAGAAATGTTTGAATGTGACTTCATAACCTTTTACAATTGAACATATCACATGCATGAAGTTATAAACGTCCTAACATTATGCAACTGAATTTAGTCGTTCTATATTATAATTCTTTTATAGCAGCACATCACATTACAAATAAAAGCTTGTTTAAGAGATGATTTTACAATTTGATATACACCTATTGTATATAAAGGTACAGTTATTTTGCCATAATTCGATTAAAAATTTGTCATAGTCGTGTTTAGGTGACAACAAGGCATGCAGAAAAGCGACGGAGCGAGATATTTCAGAAATATATCTACTTAATGAAATCGAAATTGAGAAAATATAGATTAACTACAAAATTACTAACATAGCTTATCACATAACAAAAGCAAATTTGACGGGTTGCAATACAGTACAAAGAAATAATGTTGGAGTTGAATAATTGTTGTGGTATTTGGCTGAGTAGAATAGACCACCCTCATTGCTTAATGATGTGTCGTAAAAGGCGACTAAGGTAAGTTGAGCCACCATGTAGTATCCGGCTGAGTAGAATAGACCACCCTTATTGCTTACCCATGTGTCGTAAAAGGTGACTAAGGTAAATTGAGTCACCACGTGGTATCCGGTTGAGTAAAATAGACCGACCTTATTTCTTATCGAGGTGTCGTAAAAGGTAACTAAGGTGAGTTAGCCTGCCGTGTGGTATCCGGCTAAGTAGAATAGACCACTCTCATTGCCCATTTAGATTGGGATAAGGGCAGGAGAATGACTTATTATATTCCATACTTAATATTATAAATGTGAATATATATTTATGTGTAATATGTATGATATATCGGTTACGTAATCACAACGAATCTGTTGAAGCAATATTGATAAATTTACCATAATTTAAGCTGATATATACGACAAAAACAACTGCTTTTCTTTGGGAAAATGAAAAGACATGTAATTGTGAAAAACACAGTACATAAACGAAGATATTTGGACTAAGGTTGACGCAACGAAGTTTCAAGCAGAACGTATGTAACATATGTGTGATATATTCGGATGAATTTTTCTTTTTCGCATTCTCGAAGAAACACCTGCTTCTGACATTCATTATTTCTCACAAAGACCGCTTAATCTTAAATCTCTCAGAGTAGAATGTCAAATGGCGCCACTTTGAAGAGATAGTGGTTTCTTTGTGAGTGTCTGTTCTCTGAGCTTTAAGTAGGCACTCGTTAATAGTGCATTTCAATTAATTGTTGCTGAATCGGAGATGGTTTTGAGTGGGGTTAAATTTTTGTTGTTTTATTTGACGTCTAAGGTTTGATTTAACGTCTACTTCTATAAATTATTTAGCAGAAACCTCAATAAATTATTTGTTAAACTATGTAACATTATGTTCTGCCAAATTAACTTGGTAATTGTGTCAAGGATGTATCGCTTTAACGAAGGCACTGCAGTTTGCATCAAAGTCAAGATAATTAAAAGTATTTGAAAACTCTATTATTTCTCTTCAAAGTCGATAACACATTTTGGCGTTCGGCCAACGTTTAGCATCTGGGTCGTTCGATCTGTGCATATTTTTAAGAGATTTTTCAATTTTATTGTATCGCATCGTGAAATATGATACTTCGGGATTCCTGTGGATTGTTTTGTGGTTTGAAATATTGGATAACGAAATTTTATACTGAACGTTTATGTAATGTTAATACTTTTTCCCAATAGTAAGAGAGCAAGTTACTTTACCGCATTTTTGTTTCATAAAATTCTCGTGTCACAATATACCTTATCCTAAACGGCTTGACTGATTTTTATGAAATTTTATATGCATATTCAATTGGTCTGAGAATCGCCTACTATCTATTTTTCATACTTTTAAGTGATAACAGTTGTCCACCCCTTTGTTTAATTTTTTTATAATGTACACTAAAATTCCCTAGAAATAATTTATATAGCGCTCTCCGGGGTATATATGGCACGACGTTTGCCCGGTCAGCTAATATACATATATAATTAATTCCTGACGACCAGAGTTCTTTGACTGACCCGGTGGCGCAGTTGGTAGTGACCCTGAGTGGTTCTATCGGACGCTCGCTGGAATTATGTTCCAGAGGCGATCGATGCATCTGGTGCTCCCGATGCATCGATTAGCGGAGGAAGGGGCCCCGATCCAGAGGTGGCGTTCTCCATGGTAAAGAGCGTCTGCTAGCGGGAATGATGGCTATGTGTACAACGTTACCCTGTCCCCGCCACTAGCATCGTGGTGGAGCACTGTCAGGTTTTTTGTCGGTGCAAGTCTGATATACCTCCGTCCACGTCGGGCGGTGATGACCCATAATGGGTTTTCAAATACAGATTGTGGAATTTGATCATAAAAGTTTCTCTAACTAAATACGGAATTTGATACTGTTTGCCATTTAAACTGCATAAAATACCATAGCAGTTTATACCATACGTGACGTTTATGTAAGCTATGCTGTACTAAGTGCTGAAAACGCTGATATACTATTGATTTGTTGGAATGTTGGCGTTTGGCCAACATTACTCTATTGCCAATAATTACTCAAATACATGCTAGTTGTACTCGCGGCTGAGCGAAAATTTGTCCTAAAATTCATAATCATCATTCTATTGCCATTGTTCCACTCTAAGTAGGGTCGGCACAACATGTTTTGGCTAGGTATTTTACGACCGGCTACCTACCTGAGGTCAACTAACTTTAGTTGCTTTTTATGTAACCTCGGTAAGACATGAGGATGGTCTATTTTATTCAGCCTGATACCACACTGCAGGTCTACTTACCTTAGTCACCTTATACGACACCTCAGTAAGAAATGAGGGTGGTCTATTCTTCTAAGCCGAATACCACACCCCGTAGTAAAAATGAAATGATTTTGCTATAATCCGCGATCAAGTAAATAGAAGATATCATCATGCTCCTGCCCTTATCCTACTCATGTGGGGTCGGCACAATATGGCTCAAACATGTTTTAGCTAGTTATTTGTGAAGTGACGTTTCTCATTAATGAGAAATTATGTGAAGTGTGAGATTTTAACACACTTTATTTAAAACAAGATTAATTAGAAAGGTTCCTACTCCGTAATATAAATAATTTATAAGTATTATTGAGTATTTAATAACAAAAAAGAAGTAATTAAAACTGTATCAAATCTATTATACTGAATATAACATTTAATCTGTTCACTCAACTTTTATTCTGTACTTTTTAATAAAGTGCTGGAAAAGATTATTATTTTGTTTTTGATATATATATATATATATATATATATATATATATATATATATATATATATATATATATATATATATATATATATATATATATATATATATATATATATATATATATATATATATATATATATATATATAAATAGCTTATAACTATAAAATGAAAAGAAATACTCCCCGGGTTTTAGTCCGTTGAGATATGAATTCCAACCGGTGACTCCTGACAGCTGTTTGTTTAGTTACTGTATTAAGAACTATAGCAATATTTATAACACAAAACTTTCAGTAATTATTAGTTCAACATTAACTTAAATTAAAAACGTAAATAAACTAAATTAAACTTAAAATAAATAATTTAAATTAGGAGCAACTTAATTTATGACTCGTCACTTTGACAGCCAACCACAGACCCCAACGACTGTCTGACGTCGACTTACTTCAGTCGCCGTTTACGACACCGCGGTATGAAATGATGATGGTCGGTCGGCCAGGTATGACTGAAGGATGTTTAATATTAACGGGCCGTTACTATACAAGCATTGTTATATACTAATTAGTTCAACCCCCACCTCCTTCGAATTACAATTTGACGATTACAGAAGACGAATTTCGATTCGATGCGATACTAGGAGTACAAAAAATACGTTTGTAGTAAAGCATTTTCGTTTTACATTCTAAATGTTACACTTAACTAGATATAGAGGAAGAAAATGTTAAATATTTATATAACTCTGGCAGCGTTGAATATTAATGGGCCGTGAAGTAAGCAACTGGTGCATTACAGCCGCCGTGCTCCGAGTCATGCAAATGTCTGCTCAGATAAGATAATGTCAATTAACAGAATTTCAGGACCCAAATTCAAGTAAAATTTCTCCTCTCATTTGCATGTATTTCGTATAACTGATATCAACATTTGATTTTAATGGAAACAAACATTTTCTCCGCCGCGTCGTATCCGGCTGAATTCATTCCATCATTTCATGCAGGGGTGTCGTAAAATGAGACTAAGGTAAGTTGACCCGCCGTTTATCGGACGCTCATTTAAAAATGTCCCCGAGGCGGTCGATGCATTTGGTGCTCCCGATGCATCGATTAGGGGAGGGAGGGGCCACTTTTGGAGAGGCCCAGACCCACAGGTGGCACACTCTGGGGTTAGAGATACTGCTGACGGGGATGGGGGTAATGTGTACAACGGTACCCTATCCCTGCCACCAGCAGAGTGGTGGAGTACTGTCAAGTTTTTAGTAGGTGCGAGTCCGACATACCCGCCGCTCGTGTCGGGCGGTGACGACCCATAATGGGTTTTCCTGACCTAAAAAAAAGGTGACCCGCCACGTGGTATCAAGCTGAGTAGAATAGACCACTCTAATTTCTTACTGAGGTGTCGTTAAGAGGACTAAGTTAAGTTGAAACGCCGTGTGCTATCCGGCTGAGTAGAATAGACCATCCTGATTTCTTACCGAGGTGTCGTTAAAGGCGACTATGGTATGTTGACCCGCCGTGTGGTATCCGGCTAATGTCGTAAAAGGCGACTAGAGTAAGTTGACTCGCCGTATCCGGCTCAGTAGAGTAGACTTCCTTTCTTACCAAGGTATCATAAGAGGTACGATTGGCCGACCCTTCTGACGTCAGGAAGGCGGCCGATCGGCCTCGTTACTGTACAAGACAGTTATGAGATGTAACTAGTATTTCATCCTCCTGCCCTTATCCCACTCTAAGTGGGGTCGGCACAATATGTTTTCTTGCTTGCACTTCTCGGTAGGAACAGCTTTCCGAGCCAGCAGTAAAGTTGACGATGCAAATGCAAGTTTACAAGTTTCCTTGAATTAAGAATACTTTGAATTTTAATACTTTAAATGAACGTGACAAGAAGCATGTCAATATTAGACAATATTTGACTAGCCCGTTGGAGCAATGGGTAGTGTCTCTGCCTTCAGCTCCGTGAGTCGCGGGTTCGATTCCCGCAGAGGGTCAACATTTTCTATAAATTAATTGTTGGTCTTAGAGTCTGGGTGTATATTTGTATTTAAGTATGTATTTAAAAAATATATAAGTATATATTCACCAGTTGTCTGTCACCCATAACACAAGTATTAAGTTACTTACTTTGGGGACGGACGACCGTGTGTGTAAGTGTCCCATTTATTTATTTATTTATATTTATTTGTTTTTTTTTTTATTTTTTGCTGGCTCTTCTCGGTAGGAACAGCTTTCAGAACCAGCAAAGTTGACGATGAATGAATTATACAAGTTTCCTTGAATAAAGAATACCTCGAATTTTAATACTTTAAATGAACGTGACAAGAAGCATGTCAATATTAGCATGCAGTATATACGAGTACGATCCACTGTTACATTTAGCCAACACCGACAAATATACGAAACGTAACATACAACCCCTAAATATTTATCACGGGTGAAACGATAAACGTATTGGAGCGACCCTCGGAACGACCAGCGCAGTTGCCAATTTTTTTTATTCATCATCCACAGTTGTTTCCAACACAGTGTTAGTAATAAAATATGACGTTTCAATTCAGAAAATGAAATTTCGTGGAACACCAGCTTTCACCTACTGTTCAATATTACAAGCTACCCGCGCTTCGTGCAAGCAGAGTATATTAAGTCTTGAGTGAGACCATCATTCCAACCAAACCACAGCTTACCCAATTATATAATTTATATTTTAACTAGCAATTAATCATCTTCCTGCCTTTATCCCACTCTAAGTGGGGTCGGCACAACATGTTATAGACATGTTGTCATATGATTTGGCTACGTATTTTACGACCGGCCGCCTGCCTGACATCAACTTACCTTAGTCGTATTTCACGACACCTCGGTAAGAAAGAGGGTGGTCTATTATGCTTAACCGGATACCACACGGTTGATCAACTTAACTTAGTCGTCTTTTACGACACCTCGGTAAGAAAAGAGGGTGGTCTATTCTACTAAGCGATAGACACGGCGGTAGAAGTTTATATTAAATTTACATCAATATGCGTAGTTTGAATATACTGCAATTTATATGTAATAAAGGAAAATGAGGAGGACGCTGTCTCTAACGATGGCAATTTATCTTAAGGGCGTAACTGCAAATTAAGTCAACTCCACAGAGCGTGTCATTATTGTATCATTTAAGGGGTTAATGTGGATATAAATGACATAAAAAGATTACAGAAAAAAATTGTAACCGCGGAGCTGAACTGTCAAATATTCGGTATATATATTTATTATTTGTTATACATTTTTATGATAAAATTCCACAATCTATTCTGGACCTTCTTATTCTTGACCTCTTGCCTTCACACAATTTAAAAAAGCAATTAAAAAGACACTTATTCATAAAGCTTATTATACTATTGAGGACTATGTTTATGATAAGAAAGCTTGGATTTCAATTGCGACCAGCTACGCACTAGATTATATTGTAATTTTTTTTATTTGTTATAAGCATACCTTAGTCATATTTTACGACATATCGGTAACAAATGAGGGTGGTCTTTTCCATTCAAACAGATACCACACGGCTGGTCAACATACCTTAGTCACCTTTTACGACACCTCGGTAAGAAATGAGTTTGGTCTATTCTACTCAACCGGATAGCAAACGGCGGGTCAATTTACCTTAGTTACCTTTTACGACACCTCGGTAAGAAATAGGGTGGTCTATTCAACTCAGGCAGATAGCAAACGGCGGGTCAACATACCTTAGTCACCTTTTACGACACCTCGGTAAGAAATAGGGTGGTCTATTCTACTCAGGCAGATAGCAAACGACGTGTCAACATACCTTAGTCACCTTTTACGACACCTTGGTAAGAAATAGGGTGGTCTATTCTACTCAGGCAGATAGCAAACGGCGTGTCAACATACCTTAGTCACCTTTTACGACACCTCGGTAAGAAATAGGGTGGTCTATTCTACTCAGGCAGATAGCAAACGACGTGTCAACATACCTTAGTCACCTTTTACGACACCTCAGCAAGAAAGAGAGTGATCTATTCTTCTCAACCGGATAGCACACGGCGGGTCAATTTACCTTAGTTACCTTTTACGACACCTCGCTAAGTAATAAGGGTGATCTATTCTATTCAGCCGGATACCACACGGCTTATTTTATCACGTAATAATACACAAAATTCTACAACCTCGTAGTCAACGTAATTACAGTAGATAACAAGGGCGTTTCTAAGGGTTGAATGCGATAAGACTAAATAGGTCTCGGCAATCTATGAATAGAAAAAGCAGAAATAGAATGGCGTCGTCGAGGATAATTATTTTGGGGCGCGTCGGTGAATCATACTCCACTTTAATCGTTAATTACTCGTACAATCAATTTCTTAGTGTGATTTTTTAACTATTTTTAGAGTGTCAAACTTAATTAACACATAAACATAAGGTTATACAAAGGTATAAGAACCTTATACAAAGGTAATCGATTATAACGCGATGTGACCCGTATGTTTATATAATAATCAGTATGAATCGCGAAAGTTTAAAATCTACTATCAAGCTTAAACCAAAAATTCGTCTTAAATATTTAAGTGGGTGGCGCTAAGTGGGGTCGGCACAACATGTTATAAACATGTTATCACATGATTTGGGTGCGTTTTTACGACCGGCCGCCTACCTGACGTCAATTTACCTCAGTCGTATTTTACGACACCTCGGTAAGAAAGAGAGTGGTCTTTTCTACTAAACCGAATACCACAAGGTGGGTCAATTTACCTTAGATAAATTGTAATCATCAATTATAGAATAAGTTGGAACAGAAAGACTCATAGGTGCCTGGGGTTTGAACCCGTGACCCCACAAAAGAGTCGTACGGTTTCACCGCTGGGCTATCACAGCTTATAGTTCAAAAATTTATATTTAATATTACATGTATGCTGTCTAAAATTTTATTCGAGCCCAAATAACTTCGCAATGCAAATTTGATCATACGATTAATAGGAACAATAAAAATGATTGGTCCCATATAAACTGTTCATTAACCTTTATATGGCCAATATCATTTGAATATGTATAGGTTTCATTAATTTATTCATTAGCTCTGTACCACTTTGACTTATTAAGGGATGATTTTAGAATGCGTTTATCGTAAACGATTTTAACACAAACATTTGAGTATCCAATGTCCAATAAAGTTGGTCTGTCTGTTACACTCTCTCATGTAAAACCAATAACCAACATCATTAAAATTTAGTACAACTGAAACTTATACGTAACAGCTATTAGAAACCATTAAAAATTCGAAAAAATCATATACACAGTTCTGAAGCTGTGCCTTTAAGCGTGCGATATTCTAATTTCATATTTTAATGTATTACTTACATTAATTTTACATTCTATTCGCCCAGTAAAATTTAAAAACAGATACTAAAATATATAAAAACTTTTATAAAATGTCTCATTCAGCGTAAGCCAAACAGCTTGGTATAAAACATACTTTAAATTACAGATTTGACTTGATTTTGACACGTCAATAATAGGTATACTGATCTTAGATGGAGTTTCTCAATATCATCCTAATTCTGTTGAATTGATAGGATTTTTATAGCCTATATATTGCCTCAATGTATAAGCATTAATCGTAGCAAATTTCATCGATATTGCTTCAATGGATTCACCGTGAAAACGTAAGAGGCTTTCACAATTACATATTTTTTTTTTTTACTTAAAAAGGCTTCTAGCAATTTGGGTTACAAACTACTAGTATCGATAAGATTATAACGATATAAGATAGATTATAACGATTTTCCAAATTTAAATCAGAAATGTTTCAGAAATTGAATAGAAAACACATAATCTTATTTTGATTTAAATCATAAATATTTCATTGCGTTTTGGTAGTTCACTTAATTTCGAATCGTCAATTTAGCTCACACTCGACGTTGCACGGGTGAGTAGAGAAGTTTTTCCGATGCAATTTGTCGGGTCATAAACTTTGATATATGATTTTTATATGGAAGTAAAAATGTATATATTTTAACTTCATTTTTCTATGTGGATTATATTCGATATCTTTTTGAAATCGTAACAAGATGGCATGCCGTGTGGTATCCGGCTGAGTAGAATAGACCATCCTCATTTCTTACCAAGGTGTCGTAAAAGACGGCTAAGGTCAGTTGACCCATCGTGTGGTATCCGGTTGAGTAGAATTGAAAACAACTTTCTCACCGAGTTGTCTTAAATATGAATAAGATAAGATAACGTTAGGCAGGTGGCCGGTCGTAATACCTAGCCGAATCATTTGACAACATGTTTATAACATATTATGCCGATCCCACCTAGAGTGAGATAAGGGCAGTAGGATGGTTATAAGGTTTTTTTCACACTTACACCGCATTCTGCTAAATCTGAATCTCGTGCGCGCCATTTAATTAAAATTACAAAGATTTGTCTTAAAATATTTATATATAAGAAAATATACGCTGCCAGTATTTTAGGAACTCTACCCCATTGCAATGGAATGGATGGTTTTGATTTAGTGTAAATATATATATATATATATATATATATATATATATATATATATATATATATATATATATATATATATATATTTATTAATTTTTATTTTTATTCTTTAGTTATTATTTAAGTAGTTTTAATTTGTTTTTTTTTAATGCTTGTTTTTTAAAATAGTTTAGTTTAGTAAATAGTATACTCAGTATATATTCAATATTTATTTAATTTATAATTTGTATTACACTATATTTGTATCGTAGAAAATAAAGCAACATACGTTATGTAAAATACCCGTGTTCGCATGCACACAAATACGTCATTCATAAAAGTATCTTAAGCATACTATAACGACTGACCTTTACCTTTCAGCGCAATTTTCCTTTCATTCTTGAAGAAAATTCTCATCGAACAATACCTTTCTCGGAAATAAGAGTCCTTGGCCTCGGATATAAAGAGACAAAACATAAAAGACTTTAAATTTATGAAAAAAATGTGAAGATGACAATATGCCTTACGTATCAAATTTATGTAATATAATGATGTACCTACTATTGATGTAAACGCGATGTTTTTTGTATCACTTTCGATGTGATTGATCATCCATCATCATCAGTGATCATTTCTTTCCGAGGTGTCGTAAAAGGCGACTAAGGTAAGTCGACCCGCCGTGTGGTATCCGGTTTAATAGAATAGACCACCCTCTTTCTTACCGAGGTGTCGTAAAATAGGATTGAGGTAAGTTGACGTCAGGCAGGCGGCCGGTCGTATGTTTATAACATGTTGATTTACTATTAAAATTCCAAATTTGAAATTTCGTAATATATGTAGTATTTTGATAACCATAAAAATGGTAAAAGTCGATTAACCTTAAAAGCTAGACATATGCTATCGCGGACTTTTATTTAGAACTTTTAGACGGAAAAGATTTTTGAACTACTTAACTTTACCAATATTTAACTTTTCCATTTACTTCGCAAGAAAAACTTTAAATTTGGCCGTTTTCGTAATATTTTTTTGCTGCTCCTCTCCTATTCATCTTAGCGTAATATTATAGCCTATATATAGCATTCCTCGATAAATGAACTGTCTAACACTCAAGGAATTCTTCAAATCGGTCTAGTAGTTCCTGAGATTAGCACGTTCAAACAATGAAACAAACAAACAAACTCTTCAGCTTTACATATTAGTATAGATAAATAACTGCTGCGTAAACAGCACAAGATATTTGCTCATTTAAATTGGTATACTACAAATAGAGTGTTTACATTTAATTTACGTGAATCAGACTTAACAAATTAATGATTAAATAAATAGAGATCTTCAAAGAGACAAATGCACAACTCGAAACCCTCCTATATATTCTTGTACATAACGTCTCCGGAAATACATTCTCAGCGGTTTGGAATCTACTTTGCGGTGTGACCCCTGGTACAATAGTTCAAAGCTCAGTGCTAATATAAAATATGTAAACGAATTTTAACTTTAAATCAAAGTGATAAAGTATAATTCTGTATAACAAATAGTTATGTAGATACGTACTGGACCGAAGCTATGTATTACAAAACAGAACTGTATACATGTATATGTTACAGAACACAGTTAAACTCAAACAGCGAGTTCTAATTTTGAATATGGATTCGGTGTTTATATATTCCCATAAAAATATGTAATTTTTTTATCTTTAAATGACCTAACCTTACATATATACATGATTTTTCATATATACATGAAGTAAGGTTCATGAAATTCAGTATGTAGGGGGTTTAGGGCGCGATAAATCTATCAAGCTAGGTTTTTGTAAAATGTCGTTTTAACCCTATTTTCAGGCTTTGAAAAACTGCTAAAATATTAATAGAATACAAAGGTTAATTTTGCTAGCATTTGTAAAGTTGTGGACGGACTAAAGAAGTGAAAATACCCTGCACCAAATCCAAATATCACAAACGGTTTTTTTTCTATTTTTTTATTCCTTAAAACACATCCACAAACCTCCACCACCGCCACAACAATACACAAGCAATACACACGTTCAAAAACACTACTACACACGTTCAAACTCAACAATCGTTTTACCCCACAACCGATGCATCATCAGGAGATTGACTCCACGACAAAATCGCAGTGACGTATTACCTTTTTTTCGAAAAATGACAACTTGCTATTAGCCAGAGTGGCTTTTACAGCGCCACCGGGAGATAGGGGCGAGCGCAGAAGAATCGCCGGAGGTAAAGTGGAGCGAGCCTCGGAAAAGGCCCGTGACATCTTAGGAACGTCGCCTTAAGGGTGCCTCCTGTGAGGCCGAACCTCGACGTGTGGTGGAGGACTATGAACGGACTTACGGAAAGTCTAAGTGTCATAACGGTCGGGAACGTATTACCCAAGCAAGCATAGTTATATACTAATTAGTTGAACGTCCACCATTTATTTTGCCTCTAAACACGTGTAACAAGCTTGAACTAGAAACATTTATCTGATCGTTGATGAAATCTCATTGTCCCTAGTAAAGGTCGTTCAGCTATCACGCCCTTTTAACACGTGTTACAATATGAGTTGCTATTAAAGAGAAAAATAACACAAAAAATACTTATGACCTCAATATCAGAAATATTTTCCATGTACGAAAATTCAATTAGGTCACGGGTCATGTTATAGAAAACAACAGTGTTTCTTGGCAACATCCCAATGTATTACAGGTAAAAGGGAAACGGTTTATACCGTCAGGGGGAAATGTTCTTTCACTACTTGTGTTGTCCTACATTTAAGGTATTTGTATGTGAACTATCAAAATATGTCGGTGTAACTAAACAAAAATGCATGTGATGTTAACAAAGCTTGTCAGCTACAAACACTGACCAAATTAGTATTTGAATATGGCTTTTCTTCACCTATAGTTGAAAATGTGAAGAGTTATAGAAGTAACTTAAGCATACTTATATAGTAATTGCTCCCCTACCATTTATTTTGCCTCTGAACACGTGTAACAAGCTTGAACTAGAAACATTTATCTGATCGTTAATGAAATCTCATTGTCCCTAGTAAAGGTCGTTCAGCTATCACGCCCTTTTAACACGTGTTACAATATGAGTTGCTATTAAAGAGAAAAATAACACAAAAAATACTTATGGCCTCAATATCAGAAAATTTTATTACTACCGAAATGTTTTCCATGTACGAAAATTCAATTAGGTCACGGGTCATGTTATAGAAAACAACAGTGTTTCTTGGCAACATCCCAATGTATTACAGGTAAAAGGGAAACGGTTTATACCGTCAGGGGGAAATGTTCATTCACTACTTACGTTGTCCTACATTTAAGACTTAATATTTGACAAGGTATTTGTTAGCCGTGTGGTATCCGGCTGAATAGAATAGTACCTCATTTCTTACCGAGGTGTCGTAAAAGGCGACTAAGGTAAGTCGACACGGCGTGTGGCATCCAGCTGAGTAGAATAGACCACCCTATTTCTTACCGAGGTGTGGTAATTTACGACTAAAGTAAGTTGATGTCAGGCAGGCGGCCGTTCGTAAAATATATTGCCAAATCATGTGACAACATGTTTACAAGATGTTGTTCCGACCCCACTTAGAGTGGGATAAGGGCAGGAAGATGATGAATATATGGCTTACTTATAAATTGATATTAAAATCCATCCAGATGAATTGTGTGCAGAAGTTAGTGATAAAGTCAATAGAAAGGAGTAAATCAATATTGTAAAGTCAATATTCTGGTGATCCCAATAAAAAGAAAGTTAAGCTCGGAAATAAATTCGTATAGGAAGGAATTCAATTATAAGTCCCTTTTTGACATAAAAGGGAAACATTGAAAAGGTTCCGCCTGTCACGCGCTTATAATACGAATTTTGTGACTTATAGAAACTTCGTAACAAATTCATAACGAAAATGTTAAAATATACATTAAGGATTTCAAAGGCAATATACAAATGTAATGATAAGATTATATTTGTTACAATCTGCCATATAGCAATCCCGTGGGGTATCCGGCTGAGTAGAATAGGCCGCTCACTTTCTTACCGAGATGTCGTAAAAGGCGACTGAGGTAAGTGAACGCACCGTGTGGTATCCGATTGAGTAGAATAGACATTCGGTTATAATATAAGTAGTCAAATCATGTGACAACATGTTTGTAACATGTTGTGCCGACCCCACTTAGAGTGGCATAAGGGCAGGAGAATGAAGCTCTTTTCGTTTCATAAAATTCTGCAGAAACATATTCTAAATATTTTTAAAATATTCATAGATAAAAAACTTTTTTGGAAACTTTAGCTATTATGATGACGAGAGAAAATTTATAGAATTAGGGGTTACTTTGCGGAGATCCATAATACAAAAGTAATAATAAAATTATTTTGCTATAATCCGCGGTGAAGTAAAATAGAAAAAATATATAATGCTAAATGTAGAGTGGACAATCGGTTATCATACCTGATACATGCAGGATTCGTAAAAAACACATGCACAAACCTCCACCACCGCCACCACAATACACAAGCACTATATACGTTCACTATCACAAACTCAGCAATCGTTTCGCGTATTGTGGTGGCGGTGGTGGAGGTTTGTGCATGTGTTTTTTTTATATGTATATATGGTTTTAATTAATCTATGGGACAGGCCAAACGACGCTTGAACGACGCAGACGTGTACAATTTAATACTTTTATTTCATAGTGTTTAATCAAGTGCATCTCAAAATAACATTAATAAAATACTAGACCGATTAACGACTTTTTAATAATCTCACATAAATAGATGGAAATCCCAAGCCGTGTGGTATCAGGCTGAATAGAATAGTACCACCCTCATTTCTTACCGAGGTGTCGTAAAAGGCGACCAAGGTAAGTCGACCCGCCGTGTGATATCCGGCTGAGTAGAATAGACCACTCTCATTTCTTACCGAGGTATCGTAAAATACGACTGAGGTAAGTTGACACACCGTGTGGTATCCGGTTAAGTAGAATAGACCACCCTCTTTCTTACCTAGGTATCGTAAAATACGACTGAGGTAAGTTGACGTCAGGCAGGCGGCCGGTTGTAAAAACGTAGCCAAATCATGTGACAGCATGTTTATAGCATGTTGTGCCGACCCCACTTAGAGTGGGATAAGGGCAGGAAGATGAAATAGATAGAAATCCCCTACTTATAATAACGAATTACTCCGTACTCCTCTTATTATTCCATTTATGGTGGATATCAATTTGCATAAATTAAACGTCCTACCATCTGATCCTTTACGAAACTTGTTTCAAACGAATGATCCAAAATCTGCCTTACTAGCAGGGTATAGGGTATACGCTCCCTATATCCCAAGTCTGGTCGCCGTGGGGCTTTGGATTGAGAGAGTAATTGATTATTCACATCTCGATGGTTGCCTATTCGACGTTCTCTTCATTCGTATTAAAATCAGATTTGAATCGTCTTTTTCCGTCTAATCATCTATTAAAAAACGAAGAACTATATATATTCTACATAAATAAAAATAAATAATATAAATAAATAAATATATGGAACACTTACACACACAGTCGTCCGTACCCAAAGTAAGTAACTTAATACTTGTGTTATGGGACGCAGACTACTGGTAAATATATACATATGGTAAATATATAGAGGCTATATTACATTTTCAAAAAAATAAAAATTATGAGGGTGAAACCGCGGGATATTACTAGATGTTTAAATGTGCAACTCGTAAAGGTGGTAAAGCGTATAACTCACGTGTGGTTGGCGGAGGAGAGCCTCCGGTGTAGGCTGCGCAGCGACATGGCGTACCCCTAGCAGGGCGGGCTGCCGCTGCCCTTGCCGCGCGGCCGGCGCAGCGCGCGCGCCCCGAAGAAAGCAGCTTCCTCGTTGCACGACTGCGATCGCTGCGAGGCCAACATGCCGGCCGCGCGGCCCAGCGCGTGCAGTGGACGCACGCGCGCGCGCCTGCCCCACCCGCGCCCGGCCACCACCTCAATCTTGACTGGCACCACTAGTGAAATACCCGACACGACTCACGCCACAGTCAAACTCCACTTTGAATAACTACGCACGCCGCTACGTTCGCAACCTCACGTCTCACGCCACAGTCAAACTCCACTTTGAATAACTACGCTCGCCGCTACGATACGCTACGATCGCGACCTCGCGCCTCACGTCACAGTCTAACCCCACGTTGAATTGCTACGCTCACCGCTACGATCACCTCACGTTTCTCACCGCAAACAATCTCTTCTACGCGCACCGTTTTGTTCGTGTCCACATATATTCACTATAAACAAAGTCACTGTCATAGAAAACAGGTGTGATTTGGTGTTCTCCGTTTCACTTGGCACTTGTTAACTTATAAATATTTTTTTTAGGCTAACTAAATTCATATATAAAGGCGCTTTATGAGTTACTTAGTTGATTTATATTCGTGACGTCGTGCTAACCTTCGTTATCTGGAACAAAAAAAAATTTGTTAGATTTTATTATTACAGATTAATTTTAACTTTTCTGTAGATAACTCTAATATGGATTGCGGAATTTGTAGAAGCAAGTACCGACACCAACGGATGAGTTGCTAACTCTGCTGAGTCGCGACACGAATCACAAACTTATTCTAATCTCTCGCAAGTCTATGATATGATTTAATGTATATTAAGTAGAATGTTTTTTTATATCCCATGGACAGGTTACACTAAATTCAATCAAACAAAATCTCAGACAAATCTCACCTCGAAGCTACTTAGCAAGTTAAGAAAGACTAGCCTAAGACAGATTATTAGAATTTAGAGAAAAATCTAAAGTTACTGGATCGTAATTATTCATCATTATGACTTTCATTTGGTTGCTGAGTTTTTTCGTTTGAACTCTACACAGAACAAAGGCTGATAATGGAAAGGTCAATGTAAGGTCGAGCCCAGTAAATCTCATTAAAAGCTTTATGTGACTTTGATATTTCTATACATTTCAATGGCTTTATATAAGTTCCTTGTAAATGAAGATTTATTGAAATTAAAAATTATTAAGTCGGATTACCTCAATATCTAAGAGTATTTAAAACCACGCAGATAGGAATATGAACAAGCAGACTATTTAGCAGAGACTGGGGTTTTTTTTTAACTTATTGTTTTATTTTTGCAACTAAGGTTACATTCTCTATTGATTTCTAGGTTTATTTGAATTATATTCAAATTTAAAATTTCCTTTATTCAACTTGTAAACAAGTGTTTTTTTCAATCGTCATATCTACTGCTAGTTAGAAATAATTTTTGTACCAAGAACCAATGACCCTCGAGAAAAGCATGCGGTGTTATCGCCGGGCTAATACAGCTCTTATTTTAAAGCTAAGCTATTTATGCTTAAACCTTTACAGGTTTTTATAACGAGTCTTATGTAAACAAAATTAGATTGTTAAATTTATATTGAATAAATAAATTTAAAAAAAAATGTTTAGTTAATTTATATAATAGTTTAACTTAACGTTTTTAATACCTATGTTACATCATCATTCTCCTACCCTTATCCCACTCTAAGTGGGGTCGGCACAATATGTCTTCTTTTTCCATTCTCCTCTAACATTCGTCAACTCTGGTACCACTCCTCTAACATGCATATCATTTTTCACACAATCCAACCATCTTTTTTTCGGCCTTCCTCTAGCCATACATCCATCCACATTCATATTTAAAACTCTTAATACCTATGTTACATAACAATTAATATTTTAAAGTAAGATTGATATCGCTTTCAACACTGTTATGTATTCTTCCCATCATTTTATATTTTAATTACTGTAAGCCGTCCAACCTTCAATTAATTAGAGCCTACTTGAAATGGAAGGCACTGTTTCCTGTAATACAATTTCCATTAGCGCGGTTTACTCCGTTACATTGTTCCATATAGTAATCACATCATAATAATTACTAAATCTATATCTTACAATGTAAACGTCATGTATATGTCGGAATAACAATTCAATCTTGCTTTGAGTGTTTGATAGAGTTTGAGTAGAGTTTATTAATAAATACTTTGTGCACCTGCCTATGTACTCCTAGTTTTAGTATCTCTTAAGTAAGATTGCCTGTAAGAGATCACTATTGTGATAAGGCCGCTTTGCATTATTTATAAGTTATAAGACTATTTATATTTGTTTGTTTTCTTGTAATTGAGCAATAACGTGTTTTTATTATTGTTGAATTCGTATGGTTTTATTTTTCAATCGTTAAAATTTACACTCCCCACCGTGTGGTATCTGTCTGAGTACCAGACCACCCTCGTTTCTTACCGAAGTGTCGTAAATTGCGACTAAGGTAATTTGACCCGCCGTGTGGTATCAGGCTGAATAGAATAGACCACCTTCATTTCTTATCGAGGTTTCGTAACAGGCGACTAAGGAAAGTTGACGTCAGGCGGCGGCCGGTTGGAAAACCCTAGCCAAAACGTGTAATATTTTCATAACATGTTGCGCCGACCCTGGTTAAAGTGAAATAAGGTCAGAAGAATGGTGAAAATATTGTGCCGACTCCACCTAGAGTGGGATAAGGGTAAGAGAATAATGATGAAGTTAGTTATTTTAGCTTTACCATTACATAAGCTTAAAAAACTATTAAAAGGAGACTAATACAGAAAACCTAATATATTGTTGAGGATGACATAGATGATAAGAATGCGTGAATATCGACCCTGTGCAAATGTAATTATAACAATTATATTTTAAAACAATTAACCGCCAAAATTCTTGATGGCTTTTCCCAGTAAGAACACCTTTCCGAACCAGTAAAGTAGATTCAAAAGCACTTGTTAACAGTTTTATTTGAATAAAGAAAGATTTGAATTAAATAGGAGATGATAAAATACATTGCCGACCCCACTTAGAGTGGGATAAGGGTAGGAGAATGATGGTTAATTAAGCAAAAGATTTCCGTTCAAAGCGCCAAAGCATTTTTGACCGGAAGAACATTTTAAATCTCAATCAAATTAAATCTTTTTTCTAACAGAGACGTTAGAATTAAGGATTAATTATAAACGTCTCTTGAGACGCTTGAGTGGAGATTTAAATGTACTTCATAATTATCACATAATCACCACTTAACACTTATCACTTAAATATAATTATCACTTAAGATAATTATCGCTAACTTTTATAATTTATCATGCTTTTTTGAAAAGAATTCATCGCGCGGAAACTACATCGCACGATTAGCATTAAAATAAAAGTAAAGTAGCGACTGTTACTATCCCAGTGCTGGGAATAGGCCTCTTCTCTCCGTTTTTGGAGAGGCTAAGACCTACCACCTCCTATGTGGATTGGTAGGTTACACATATCTCCAGAATTCTCTAGAGATATACAGGTTTCCTCACGATGTTTTCCTTTAACGAAAAGCGTGTGATAAATTGCAATTATGAAATAGACACAAGTTTTAACAGTAAAAGTCATTGGTGTCTGCCCGGGATTTGAACCTGTGACTTCCTCGAAAGAGTCGTGCGATGTTACCGCTGGGCTATCACAGCTTTTTTCGCTTCGTATTAAAGTGACCTAATTCAAAAGTTGTTTTGTGGCAAATAGCAAAAAAATATAGCCCACAAAACTCGCGAGTGTGACACATAACTTGGAAGAGCAAGAAAACTCTTAATTTTAGTTTTTTTAATAGTTTGTAGTGTGATTTCATAGATGGCATTATGAGTACAATGTATCTAACTCAATTAAGGCTTATTTTGAATTAGGTCAATTTAATATTAAGCGTGCGACATATCTCTGACTGGTCCGTTGGCGCAGGTGGTAGTGACCCTACCTTCAGCTACTTAGGCCACGGGTTTATTCCTCGTCGATGATCAACCATTTTCTAAAAACAATTTCTTGGTTCCTCGAATATAGATGTAACTATTTAAAAATTATTTAAGTTTATATTTGAAGGGTATCTGTCACCCATAACAATAGTTTTAAGTAGGTAACTTACTTTGGGAGAAACGACCGACGATGTAAGTGTTCCATTTATTTTTTTATATCAGAATATCAAAAAATTAAAAAGTCATAAAATCGACGACATTTTTTGATGGTGCAAAATAGGTTTATTTTGGTTACAATTTAGTACTGATTCACTGTTGTGTCCAATAATATTTTAATTTTTTATTAAAATCTCAATCTTATATTTCGCTGATCATTATAATTTAAGAATAATATTTGTCGATTGTTGGATCCTTAATAGATGACAAATTGGCAACTGAAAAGACGAACCGAGACGACATTCTCCCTTACACCCCGAAATATAATACCAACATCACATCTAATATCGTTGTTAATAAAACTCAATCGTATATTTAACAAGTACAAAACAACCTTTACCTGAGACCTCGTTATACGAACTACATGTATTTTAATTAGTGAAAGACAAAAGCACTATAATAAAACCTAGAATACTATCTCGATGAAACAATGTTAGGTTATAAGATACAAGATCTTGTATTGTATAATAAATAATATTGTACGATACCATAGATCAGATTCATTCAGACGCGATAAAGTAATTTGTTTTATAAAATACTAGCTGTGAAATCAGTGTCACAATTTTTTTCCCAAATTGAAATTTTGAATATAAAAGTAGTTATCGTGAGTTAATTTGCATTATTTTCACCGTTTACTTAGCGCACGCAACGAAAGCTTTACATTTGGACGTTTTCACAATATTTTTTATTGCTGCTCCTCTCCTATTCATCTTAGTGTCATATAAATACATTTAGCCTATAGCTTTCCTCGATAAATGGACTTTCAAACACTAAAAGAATTATTAAATCGGTCCAGTAGTTCTTCTCCTATTCATCTTAGCTTGATGTTATATAGAAATACTGTAATTTTTGAGGTTTTAATGTGATGTCGTAAATAATTACATTTTTTCCACGTACATTGCAAACGCAGGCTGAACCCTACGAGATTTATCAAAATAATGTACACCTTGAAAACGTCTACAGATAACTCCGCGATGGTATGTCTATCTCTTATGGATAACCCACAATAGAATTTTTTGACATTTTGTTTTTACGAAAAATAATGACGTATGTTCGAAGCAATTTTTATACAATACAGCATTAATCCTTATCCAATTAAGTACCTTAAATACATTGTTGATTTAATGTAGATCAATATGGCCGTTTACAGCATGTAATTTATTTACATTTTCGAAGATATTACAGATTTAAAATGCCGCAAGGAGGACATCGAGTGACTGAGTTCACTGAGTGACGTGGGCTTTTTATTTTATACCCCTGCGAAGCCGGAGCGGTCCGCTAGTATAGTGATAAACTACAATAGTAGCTAGTCATTTGAAATAATTCCACAGCCTGCAGCTCATAAGTGAAATATGTACAATTGTACGGCGACTCGAAATTAAAAGTTACCATGTTGGGGTAATATTAAAACAGTTGCCCCAAAAGCGGGAACGTTGTAACCATTCTAACCAATTTACCGGGAACCTTAACATCGACGAAGCTGAGCATTTAGTCTGCTAATTTTAATCTCAAAAAGTCAGATTAAACTGGTTGAAATACAACGGCATTACGACGTATGCGACAAAATGTTACGCTGCATGTCAACTTATGACTTATTTATATTTTTTAAATATTATTGTTTATAAATTTTATACTATTAATATGCCATGTGGAATCCGGCTGAGTAAAATACCACCCTCATTTCTTACCCAGGTTTCGTAAAAGGCGACTAAGGAAAAGTTGACGCCAGGGAGGCGACCATCACGATGACTTTTTATAAAACAATTAGCATCGCTTATGTTTAAAATAAATAAAACTGCGCTTCCAGTTTGAGAAACATTTTTTTACTAACTATTAGTTTATAAAACGACTAAATTTAAATTTAATTTAATATATACTAATATTATAAATAGGAAAAATTTGTATGTATGTTTGTCATATTTCACACTTTTCAAAAATTCTTTTACCATCGGAAAGCTGCATCTTTACTGAGCAACATAGGCTATATTACATTAAAAAAAATAGGGTAATGAGTGTAATAATAATAAAAATATAATAGGGTGTAAAAAATTAGTCATAAATATCTGTCATCGCATGCGGAAACTACTGATATATATTTCACAAAAATAAATCAATAGTCCGACTTAGTAAACTTTCCACTGCCATGAGATCGGTATGTACGCGGGTGAAACCGCGGAATATTACTAGTAAAATAATTTAAAAAAATCGGTTGCCCGTAAAGTCGGTTTTACGGGCAAAGATTTACGTGACAACGTCTTTTCAAATGTGATGAATTGGAGTGGGAGAGAGACGCAAGGCATTCGCCCGTCCGGCGGGCCTCTCTTTCATTCGGTGACTCATCGTAACAGACGTGAGCGGGCGTTACACTTTTTCATGAGTGACTCCAAGCCGCAACCTAATTTAAGACGTTGTCACGTCAAAATGTTAATTATTTTGTAGTTGTAATGAGAATTAATTTAAGAAATGTCACATCGAATAAATCTTCTGAATAACCTAATAACCTTAGCTGAGAAACATCTTACGGGAGTAGGTAGTATTAGGTAAGGACTGTCTACCTTCGAGGAAACGCTGTATCAGGCCACATTATTACATTTTTAATCTGCAATTGTTCAGTATTAATATCGAACTTCACCGTTCTCTTGTTATTTTTATACTTATGTTTTATTTTCCTCTTCTTATCTTTATATTTATGTTTAACTTACATCATGTTAGGTCTTAAATGTTGGTAAACATGTTATTGTTTATAATTATAGTTTGTGGCCTCAAAACAAAGTTCTGTATGTTGGTATTAATAAAAAAAACACAATGGCAGAAGGAGAAGAAGTGTTTAGATGACGGATGATTTCTAATTTACCAGCGAACAAGAGTAATTGTCAATAAGTATTCCAATAAAAATGTAACATAAAGAGAGTTTCATTACAATCATTCATTCATTTTCCTGTCCTTATCCCACTCTAAGTGAGGTCGGCACAACATGTTATAAACATGTCACATGATTTGGCTACATATTTTCCGACCGGCCTCCCGCCTGACGTCAACTTATCTTAGTCGTATTTTAAAACACCTCAGTAAGAAAGTCGGTCTATTCTACTCAACCGGATACTACACGGTGGGTCAACTTACCTTAGTCACCTTTTACGACACCTCGGTAAGAAATGAGGGTGGTCTATACTACTCAGCCGGATACCTCTCGGCGTTAGTAATTGTAAACTTATTGGTGTTCTAACTATAATTTTTACATTTGTGATTACAACACCTTTATACAAAATAGATATTTATAACTTACTTTATGAGAGTGGTACTATCATAAAGTATATTATATTTTATGAGAGTGGTACTATTCTATTCAGTCGGATACCACATGGCGTTTTTTATGTTTAACTTTACATTATTATGCATTATTTGTTGCATTTCTAACGGTTATTTAATGTTACTAATGCTAAGAGCTGTGGTAGCCCAGCGGTAACACCGTGCGCCTCTTTCGAGGAGGTCTAGGGTTCAAACCCCCGGCAGGCACCAATGAGTTTTCTAGTAAAACTTATGTGCCTAATTGATAATTGCAATTTATCACACGCTTTTCGCTGAAGGAAAACATCGTGAGGAAACCTGCATATCTCTAGAGAATTCTGGGAATATGTGTAACCTACCATTCCGCATTGGAGCAGCGTGGTAGGTCTTAGCTCCAATCCTTCTCTCCAAATACGGAGAGAAGAGGCCTATGCCCAGCAGTGGGATAGTAACAGGTCGTTACAATAATAAAAATTTGTATTATTGATGATTGAAAAGGTATAAGCTTCGCCAAGAACGTATCTTTGTATATACCTACTACTACGTAGTATATACAAAATTCCTACTAACATACTTTTTTGATATTAATCACAATTTTTTGTAAAAAAAATCTGTGGTTTTGGTTGCTTCAAGTTTAAATATTTGTTGAAGACATTCCATTTTAAAGTTTTCCGAGCTGCATCATATCGGAAAATTGCATCGCGATATTCTAAAGTTAAGATTAAACATTTAAGTTTTTGGCGACGTATATGAATGTTTGTATGCATATTTTTAAAAGAGCAACCGCTTAGTTTTCGCTGGCTCGTCTCGGTAGGAACAGCTTTCCGAATCAGCAGTATAGTTGACGGTTCAAAAGCACTTGTTTACTAGTTTATTTGGATAAAGAATATTTTGAATTTGAATTTATGCAAAAATAGTTTGATCTGTCGCCAGTACAAGTGACCGGACAAATCAGGATCATGACATAGGGTTTTAAGGATGTTTTTATTATTTAATAATAATATTCTTTATCGTACACTAAAAATAATACACAAAAATACACAAAGAAGTTTGGTATAATAGGCAGTCTTATCGCCAAAGAGCGATCTCTTCCAAGCAACCTTAAATGTTTTCAATTGTAACTATCGTTAAATATTTAAGCTTTAAAATAACTTCAGTTACATATTATGACTTTTCGCGATCTCGATAGAAAAACGGGATTATTATATTCTAGCCTGGTATATAAAAATAATGTACTAAATTTAATTTATATTGATTCAGGGGATAAGGCTTCACAGATATACAGATAACTTCCAACGTATAATCTTTGTATGAATAATTAATAAACGATATGACGAGGATAACAGAAGTGAAGTCCCCTAGAGGAGATAATCGGCTAAACAGACTCGCCCAAGCTGTCTCTAGACACACGGATAAGCGAATTAACTAACCAGTTAACTAGAACCTAGCCAGAATATTAGTTTATTCCTGAGTTAAGAGCATTTAGCAAACTAAGTCTAATTTATATTTTGTTCATTTCATTTACCACTTTATAAAAATAAAACTATAAAAATAATTTATATATTAAATAAACTTTTTATTTGACATAAAGCATTAATACATAAATAATATTCACTTATAAAACATTTCTTTAATTTTTAATTGCGCTTACAAATAACTTCTTACCGAGGTGTCGTGAAATACGACAGAGATAAGTTGACGTCAGGCAGGCGGCCGGTCGTAAAAACGCAGCCAAATCATGTGACATCATGTTTATAACATGTGGTGCCGACCCCACTTAGAGTGGGATCAGGGCAGGAAGATGATGATTTACATGCCATACGTTATGTATGTATGTATGGAAGAGTTGTGTATGTGTGTCTTTGTGAGTGCCTGTCAATATGAGAGTATGTGCGAACGAGAGATGGTCTTAGTTAATATACATTTCAGTATCATAATAGTCAAGTGACAACAGCCAGGACTTTGTATGAATATCTTTTTAAATATATTATAATAATAAATAAATCAAATGTCTAGTAACAATTATTTTTTATTTTATATTAGTTTTTAAACCAACTAATCGCTTGTTAATAATATCTTTTCATTCTTTCAATTCTTCTTTACAGATAAAGTTTTATAAATTACTAGCGGCCTGCCCCTGCTTCACACGGGTATAAAATATATAGCCCATGTCACTCAGTGAAAAAAAATATTAAAATCGATCCAGTAGTTTTGATTTATTCATTACTGCCCGTGGCCCGCAAGCGTTAAATTTGAAAAAAAAAACAATTCCTATTCTCCCTATACCAAGAAGGTTTCCTGCTATCTTAATTATATCTAAATTCATATACTACATATTTAATTGTTATATATTTTCCTGTATATTTTATTTTTAAAATTAATTACAGAATGTCTTTATGTTCAACATTCAAAGCTTTCAACATTCAGAGCGACATAAAGCTGCTAAATTCGAAGTGCTATGGGGCGAAGCGCGGCCTCCTCACTTTTTAAATCTGTAATATCTTTGAAAATGTTCACTTAAATTACATGCTGTAAACGGCCATATTGATCTATGTTAAATCAACAATGTATTTAAGGTACTTAATTAGATAAGGATTAATGCTGTATTGTACAAAAATTGCTTCGAAAATAAGGCATTATTTTTTTCGTAAAAAGTAAATGCCAAAAAATGCTATTGTGGGTTAACCATAAGAGATAGGCATATACTATCGCGGAGTTTTCTGTAGACCTTTTCAAGGTGCACACATACTTCATTGGTTCAGCTTGCGTTTGCAATGTACTACTAATTCTACTAATAATCAAAAATGTAATCTCTTTACCCTTGAAGTAAAATATCACGTTATTTTCCCATAGACTATCGAAATACCTAACCGTGACTTCCCACCGTTCCAGAGAGCAGACATTCGAGTAATGTATTTTCTAGTAAGTCTATTCAATATCGCCCCGGGGGACAAATTAAGTACCAAATCGATTTCACTTATGGAATAATGGATTTAGTCGATGCCAGCAACTTTATCAATAGCAGCTGATAAGTTATTTGATAACTAGTAGATAGTTAGTTCATAACTAAATTAAAATTAAGATGGAAGTGCATCGCGAGTTCAATTCCCGCCGAGGGCAAACATTTTCTTTTAACAATTTATTGGTTCTTTGAGTCTGAGTATATGTTTGTAGTTAAGTATGTATTTAAAATTCTATGTATATATTTACCTGTTGTCTGTCAACCATAACACTATTTTTGAGTTACCTTGTGGATAAATGGCCGTGTGTGTATTTGTTCCATTTATTTATTTATCTAAATGTGGTTTTAATCTATACTCCTACAACGTACGCTTAGCATTAAAGTAAACGAATTTTATTGAAATTATTACATATTTTATTTTTCCCATCACTTTGGAGAGAACTGTTGTTAAATATATGTGTATGTAAAAATAAGGTGTATGTTTTTTTGAAATTTGCATCCATGTGCTTTTAGTATAAATATTACCTAAAAACCGATCAATTAACTTGGATTTTCAAGTCTTGGAGATTCAACTTAATATCATTTAATGAAACGATTATATCACCATTTAATAAAGAATGCTTCGTAATCACTCAATAATTACACTGAAATAAGAATATATTAAAGCAGAAGTAATAATAATATTATTATAATAATATTACTATAATCGGCGATGCAGTAAAATAGAAAATATATATAATACTAAATGCAGGGTGGACAATCCGTTTTCATTTCTGATACATGCAGGATTCGTGAAATCTCATGTACAAAACTTAACACGTTCACTATCACAAACTCAACAATCGTTTCGCCCCGCAACCGAAGCATCATCAGGAGATAGACTCTAAGACGAAATTGCAAAGCATTGCGATTTGATCGAAACGATTGTTGAGTTTGTGATAGTGAATGTGTGAAGTGCTTGTGTATTGTGGTGGCGGTGGTGGTTTGTGCATGTGTTTTTACGAATCCTGCATGTATCAGGTATGAAAACGAATTGTCCACTCTACATTTAGCATTATATATATTTCCTATTTTACTACATCGCGGATTACAGTAAAAATGATTTTATTATTACTTTTGTATTATGGATCTCCGCAAAGTAAAGCCTAATTCTATAAATTAATATTTTAAGGAAAAGGCACTACCTACATAATTGGGACTCTATACTGCCCTAATTGTAGTACTTTTTTGGAACAGTTTTTGCTTCTTTCACATACGTTACGTCTTTATATTTCATTGTAAGTATCATGTACGTTCATTTAAACACGTACTTACTAACAATATTTCTAATTAATATAGTTTTTAGTTTTATTAATATTTTTATGTAACTGTCAAATCCACGGCACAGGTTTTACCTTAGTGTGGATTAAATTTATTATTTTTGTATTTAGGTCGTAAAATTTGTATTCTGTGTGTGTCTTGAATATATTTGGTCCAGGAAATGGCTGGAAAAGCGTACAGAATCGTGTCCTCGTGATATACTGATACAACTTTGAAATCACTCGTTATTGTGTTGACTCAGCAATGCAGTAGGTTTAACTTGCTTTCTGCTGGCGTTCGCTCAATTCATAGAACACCCGCATCTCAAGCTTCTTTACTTTGCTGAGTTTCAGTAACTTATTTTCCATTTTTGTTGAAACCTTGTTCTTTTTTTAAAGCTTTTATTAAACTTTGTATGGGAAGGTGGAATCTTGCAAGTTAAATTTGGCCCACTATCCGGTGTCAGATAGAATTGAAATTTTACATATTGATTCAGTCTCGATGGCAATGCATGTAAGATAACCGTGGTCTAATACCAGGATTGGCTCAAGACGAGGGAGCTACTACCGTAATGACTTACGGATCTGAAACGTATAGTCCTCATAAGAAGGCTCAGAGTCGCTCAGCGGGCGTGGAGCGAGCTATGCTCGGAGTATCTCTACGTGATCAAATCAGAAATGAGGAGATCCGTAGAAGAACCAGAGTTACCGACGTAGCTCAGCGTGTCGCGAAGCAGAAGTGTTGTTGGGCGGGGGGCACATAGTGCGTAGAACCTATGGACGTTGGGGTCTTAAGTTGTTGGAATGGCGAGCCCGCACCGGAAAACGCAATGTCGGTAGACCTCCACTAGATGGACTGACGATCTCAAAAAGGTCGTGAGGAGCCGCTGGGTCCAAGCGGCACAAGATCATGTGATATGGAGATCCCATGAAGAGACTTATGTCCAGCAGTGGACGTCCATCGGTTGACAAAGAAGAAGAAGAAGACTACTCGATTGTTAAGAGTGGGGACATGAGCTTTTTTAAAAGCTATTTAAACTTGATTTGCTTGAAATGAGTTCTCTTCCAGTACTGCACAAGTTAATTATTGCTTTTAAACTCTTACGGACGGAAGTGGTCAGAATGTTGTAGCGCATTACTACGGCGTTACCATAATGTACCGTAATATCGAATCCGTTCATGAAAATATCTGAACACAGAAGTATAATAAATAAATAAATATAAATATATGGGACACTTACACACACGGTAGTCCATCCCAAATCCCAAAGTAAGTAACTTAGTAACTTGTGTCATAGGTGACAGACAAATGGTGAATACATACATATATAATTTTTAAATACATACTTAAATACAAACATACACGCAGGCTCAAAGACCAACTCATTTATAGAAAATGTTGGCCCTCGGCGGGAATCGAACCCGCGACACGCGGAGCAGAAGGCAGGGTCACTACCCAATGCGCCAACGGGCCAGTTAAATAATATAAAAATAAACATTAAATAAATAATAGAATCAGGCGTCATTCTGCGCAATTGCATAGTAGTCCGCGAAATAAAGCAAATTCATTCTTTCATTAAATTTATAAGAAACATTAATTTTGTTATAGTTCTTATAGTGAATTTAAAACAAATAATAGCTATTTCGAATTTGACAAGTTATTTTCTAGCTTATATAGATCTTTTATTGCTCGAATTTAGCGACTTCTGGCCATCTGTACCATCTGGTTTTCGATTTGTTTGCGTGTAATTCTTTACGTACCTTCTTTATAAAGATTTCTCGTCTCTTATTCAAGAAATGGTTGTTTAAGGACATGGCATATAAAATTAAATTATGACACGGTTATTTTATTATTTACACATTCTTTGAAAAAGTTGAGCAAAATTAAGTACGTGGATTAAGGTAATAAAGTATAAGTCGAGGACAGTAATTTTATTTCATCAATATCTCGTCTGTTGTACATGAGATATGAAAATTTGCAAAAGCAATATGACGCACATAACATTACGCACATAAAATCGATCTGTCTTGCGACTTTTACGTGTTAAACTTCGAGCGAGTACAAAATGCGAATGTGAATGTCAGCTTTGATATAAAAAGAAAATAATTATATGTCAATGATTAAGCCGTGTGGTATACGGCTGAGAAAATAGACCACCCTCATTTGTTACCGAGGTGTCTTAAAAAGACTACTAAGGTAAGTCGACCCGCTGTGTGGTATCCAGCTAAGTAGAGTAGACCACCCTCATTTCTTACCAAGGTAGGACACGTTGGTAAGAAATGAGGGTAAGGGGAAAAGGCGACTAAGGTAAGTTGACCGGCTCTGTGGTATCCAGCTAAAAAGAATAGACCACCCTCATTTCTTACCGAGGTGTCGTAAAAGACGACTAAGCTATGTCGACCCGCTGTGTGGTATCCGGCTGAGTAGAATAGACCACCCTCATTTTCACCAAGCAGTCTTAAGAGGCGACTAAGGTAAGTTGACCGGCCATACGGTATCCGGCTGAGTAGAATAACCATAGACCCCACGACAAAATCGCAAAGCATCGCAAAGCTTTGCGATTTTGTCGTGGAGTCTATCTCCTGACGATGCGAAACGATGCGAAGCGAATTACGGGGCGAAACAATTGTTGAGATTGTGGTGGTGAATGTGTGCTGTGCTTGTGTATTGTTGTGTCGTCGGTGTCGGGTAGTGCATGAGTTCTTATAAATTCTGCATGTATCAGGTATGAGAACGAATAGTACACTCTACATTTAGCATTACATATATTTTCTTTTATCGCGGATTATAGCAAAATTATATTCTCATTACTTTTTTTTACATATAAGTTCGTTTATTTTAAGTAGCTTCAATTTTTTTCCATAAATTCAAGCGTAACCCCATCGCCCTTCAACAATATTAGAATAGAGTCGTGGCCTTTGATAGCTTTGTGGATTCACTCTAGCACTGCACTTCGCAAAATTGATTTACATTGTGTTTGTATGCATCTTAGAGCGACTCCAGTACTGTTATTTGTTTGACGGCACGTACATTTGTATTGTAAAATGGAAGGCAATTGAATTTGTTACCCAATTGTAGACAGGAGGTTTACTTTACGAACGAAGAATATGTTGATTAAAATAAATATAACACGCTTAAATATGTCATACAAAGTAAACTATGTATCGGCTTTAAACTATTTCATAGCTAAACTAAGGAGTTCTTAGTAACATTCTCATCAATTCACAATTATTTAAAAAATGACGTATTACCCTTTATTTCCTATTTATTTTGTTTATCCCTGTTTTTAGGTATTGAAAAACTGCTAAAATATAAATAGAATACAAAGGTTAATTTTGCTGTCATTTGTAAAGTCGTAATAGCTCAGTTGAGGACTGACGAACTAAAAAAGTAAAAATACCCGGGATCGTGTATCAGATATCACTAGCCCACCTTTCTTTTTTTAATTTGTATTTTTTATAGATTACTAAAAAAATTCTGAGCAAGGCCAGGTACTACATATTATTATGCCAATTATTATAATTGTTATTATTGCTATCATAATTATTATTATCTTGCTTTATGGCCTGTACATGGCAAATTGGGCGCAAATCATTCTGCCAGTGTCACGTAAAATAAAGAATATTACAAACGAAAACCTAAGTCATCACTCCATATTTATTTTAACATTAAGATGCCAAAGTTATCTAATACGTTTAAGTAAAAAGTGGAGCTTTTTAATATAATCAGTACTACAATGTATAAATGGACGAAGCCTGTACAGTTACAATGATGTTAACAGCCTTGTAACGGTACGCAATGTATTTTATGTGCCAAAAATAATGTTGACCCTGTTTACGTCACTAGGGTTCGTTGCACTACACAAATATTTTGGGTACATCGTCCTGACATGACATTAAGGCGCATAACTTCCGTAAAAAGAATACTAAAACAATAAAATTATTATATGACAAAGCGAGAATAGAGAAAGAGATATTTTTCATCATCGTACAGTTTACCAATTGTTAGCTTTTGTATAATTAAATAAAGAGGGTAAGACTAAGATCTTTTTGTACGGGCATTCGGAACGCTGCGGGCGCTCGAGGTGGACGAATTGTAGTATCTGGGAGTATTTCAATAAACTAGTTCCAAGTCTTATGAGTGTTTATTATAGTTCAGAAGACGGGATAGTAAAACTATATTACATTCCACGCCGCCACAAATCGGTCTATAAGTACGCATAATCGCAAATAAGGTAAAGTTGATAGTGGTAACGTTAACCCAGGTGAGTGTTTAATTCAATATTTATAATAAATAATAAAGTATTATATTCAATATATATAATAAATAATAAAGTAATCAGAAAAGTATAGTTGAGTGAAGATAATTCAAATTTAACAATTAGAATCTTGGCTTTTATACGTGATCTATTGTAAATATGAATGTTTACTGATATATTAAAGTACCCTCCTTGTACATTATTTTCGCCTGCAATCTCGATGCGTAAAAAAGTTATAGCGATAAGGTACAGCATATTTTTGTAAGTTTCAGTGTGACCCAAGTTGTCAAATAGCATGTGTCGAGAACCGACGCCATGTACGCCTCAGCGTCGGCCCGGCAAGGCCGGCGATACCGTTCGCTACGCGATGGGCGGTCCCGATCGCCACGCGGTCGGCTGTCCCGATCGACTAGCGGTCGGCTGTCCCGATCGCCACGCGGTCGGCTGTCCCGATCGACTAGCGGTCGGCTGTCCCGAGCGCCACGCGGTCGGCTGTCCCGATCGCCACGCGGTCGGCTGTCCCGATCGACTAGCGGTCGGCTGTCCCGAGCGCCACGCGGTCGGCTGTCCCGAGCGCCACGCGGTCAGCTGTCCCGATCGCCACGCGGTCGGCTGTCCCGATCGACTAGCGGTCGGCTGTCCCGATCGCCACGCGGTCGGCTGTCCCGATCGCCACGCGGTCGGCTGTCCCGAGCGCCACGCGGTCGGCTTTCCCGAGCGCCACGCGGTCGGCTGTCCCGATCGCCACGCGGTCGGCGGTCCCGATCGCCACGCGGTCGGCGGTCCCGATCGCCACGCGGTCAACGGTCCCGTTCGCTACGCAGTCGGCGGCAGCGATCAGGGAGTGCGGAAACTTTGCGGTCACCGCAACACCATTCGGGCGTCAGCGGTTACTACGAGGACATCGACCGGACTTAAGACGAGATAAGCGACAACATTATTCTCTAGTAAGTCGTAATGTGTCCGTTGAAAGTAAATCTAAGCACAGTCAATATATCTAGCTATAGGTATAGGAAGCTTATAAGAATGAAGTCCCCTTTTCAGCTCATGATTTAAATTTGATTCTTGATGAACGTAGTATGCGTCTAAGTGCTCAAGTTGCAAAATATTTAGAACCGGTAGATTTACTTATTTACTTTAAATCGATAAAATTTGATGACATAAAAAAAAAGCGTTCAGTTACTTGTTTTAACTGCGGAGAATTAGGACATCTGAGCTTTTACACGATTTAATTAAGCAATGAAATTACTGGTGTAGTTATGGATGTACACGATGCATTGTAAACATAACTATGTAATTATTGTTAATGATGATTTGTTATGAGTTGGTAATTTATGTTTTTGAAATATAACTTGATTAGACTGAAAATGAATTGATTGATGTGTTAGATCTAACGTTAGTTAATTTATATTAAGTTTATAAGACATGAATGAATTTGGATTACCACACATGAGGCCGATAAGCCAACTAATGAGTGTGGTAGTCAGGAGTGATGATAGATGGACGTGTTAGTGCACATGAGGCCGATAAGCCAACTAATGAGTGTGCTAACCGTCTCGGAGAGAATGATAACGCACGTGAGGCCGTTCGGCCAATATGGAGTGTGTTATTTGACAGGGTTAAAAGTGCACATGAGGCCGATAAGCCAAATTATGAGTGCACATACCCGTTGATGATAATGATGATATTGATAATGATGTTGATGATATTGATGATAATGATAATGATGATATTGATAATGATAATGATGATATTGATAATGATGTTAATGATAATGATTATAATAATAATGATGATGATGTTAATGATAATGATGATATTGATAATGATGTTGATGATATTGATGATAATAATAATGATGATATTGATAATGATGTTGATGATATTGATGATAATGATAATGATGATATTGATAATGATGTTAATGATAATGATGATATTGATAATAATGATATTGATAATGATGATGTTGAAAATGATGTTAATGATAATGATGATGTTGAAAATGATGTTAATGATAATGATGATATTGATAATGATGTTGATGATATTGCTAATGATGATAATGATAATGATGAACTTGATATTGATTTGATGATATTGATAATGATAATAAAGATAATGATGATATTGATAATGATGTTGGTGATATTGATAATGATGTTATTGATAATGATGATAGTGATAATGATGTTACTGATGATGATGTTACAAAGGGTTATTTTTTTGTTTTTTCTTAATTGTAATTACTACATATATAAATTATTTACATAAAATAATTTTTACTTTTATTGTTATATAATTGGTGGAACAATTTGAATTGTTAGATGGCCGAAACAAATAAGTCTTAAGGTCACGTTTGTGAGTTTGTAAAATAAATGTTTTTCTGCGATAAATATGTATACCCTTTGCTTGACAACTAGTCTTGATGCGAGTAGTTATGATGAGTCTTCAGATTTACGCTTGTAAACTAAATGTAATTTGCGAGAGGGCTCGCAATGTTCAGAATGACCGAATGTTAGCTTTTGTATAATTAAATAAAGAGGGTAAGACTAAGATCTTTTTGTACAGGCATTCGGAACGCTGCGGGCGCTCGAGGTGGACGAATTGTAGTATCTGGGAGTATTTCAATAAACTAGTTCCAAGTCTTATGAGTGTTTATTATACAATATTATGGTGAAGTAAATAATGTCATGTGATACTCCTGAAAGGAATAAATCTGTAAGGTTAACGGATTTTGAACGAATAATTACCAATTATTTAATATATTTTGTGTCAGCAACACTGATAGAGGATAGAAAGAAAGATGGCGGTTTGCGGAGGAAGTCATTCTATATGCAGTAAGGGAGTAGTCTCTTGGCTTTTCTGGGTGCGTTAGTGAACTGTGAACTGGAGGAAATTTATTATTGATAGCGGAATTGGAGTTACTTACAAATCCAAGAATTGATAAAGATTATTATTAGCGCAAATTTTATATTCGCATATGTTTGTGGAAATGCTGAGCCCAATTACAATGAAAACAAAAGGATATACGTGTTTGTGACTGCATAAAAATAGGTGTACGTACCAATTATCGTCCTTGATACTGCCCCTAGGATTTATCGAAATGTTTTGGGTTTAGGGGGTATCCACTACAATGATCATGTTATTCACTTGTTTTAAACTACGCAAGTCACAGTTAGTCGGTCAAACACGTTAAGGGACTGCCGAAAGAATGAAATAAAAATGGACCAATCAAAACTTAGTTCGGCCATAGAGCAATAAAAAAAAATAGATTAGGTTTTGACAACAGGTAATGAACAGCATACATAGAGAGTGACACTTTCATCTGTTCATGTCAAAGTTAAATTAAATATTCCTATCATAAGTTACTTTTTACTTTTTATTGTATTTTACTTATAAAAGCTTATATATACTGTATGTTTTCAAAATATTTAAATAAATAAATATGTAGTGGAGTTCTTGTTTGTTTGTAATCTCTTTATTGCATTAATTCATATGAAAATAATGATAAAAAACATAATAAAGTGCAATGGCGGGCTTATTCTGGAGTCGGAATCTCTCCCTGCCTCCCTGCAACTAAAATTAAAAAAGAGGTAAATATTAATACAGTGAATTAAAATAAAAATTAAACTTAACCAATATTAACAAACAGAAAATGGACCTTTTAGTGATGTGAAATAATGAAATAATATTGTAATAAATACAATAGAATATATTTATAGAAATAAATGTAATAAAGTAATTTAATAAATTTATACTTTATCACTAATTATCTAAGTATTTTTTTAATATTGTGTTTAGACGAAGATATTGTTGTAGATTTACGAATGGAAACGGGCAGTTTATTCCACAGTTAAACAGCCTGTGTAGTGAATGAACTGGATATGTTTGAGTAAAACATACTGGGGAGGCAAGGGAGAGATTATTTGTAGAACCTTAGAAGCTTCTGATAAAAATCGAAAGCGTTCATGTAGATATTTTGACGTACAGGGATTAAAAAGTATATTAAAGAGTATTGATAAGATATGACTGTTGTTGCTCCTGAGGAATATTTCGGTTGCTTTGTTGGCAAAACCATTTGAGATTGTCGTAGAGAATTTGTGTAGTGCTTGTTTAGAGTGCTGTTGGTGGTGTTGTCTTGTAATACGTGTGGTAACATGTATGTATAAAGTATGAGAACGGTTTCGCTTCCTACAGTTAGCATTACATAGATTTTCTTAACGAACGCGAACTAAAGTATTTTACAAAGACAAGGATTAAAAAAAACTTAAATTAAAACTAACTAAAGAATAACTAAAGAATAAAAAATAAACATTAATAATTATATATATGTTTACAATAAAGGATCGATTATAGGATATAGATTATAGGATACTTTTGTAAAATAGTACAGCATATATTATAGCACGTATAGCATCGATTTTTTATCACACATCGTTCTTCATCATTATTTCTTTTAATATTATTACGGTTCAAATAACTTCCGTGTTTACCGCACGAGTAATCACTAAGTATGCTTACCGGCAATGTTTTATTTAAATCATAAACCACTAAGCATCAATTACTATGAGAGACCAAGTTACGCTGGAGTAGATTTTAACGATGCAAACTTCTAACCACTCTTCGCGATACTTTTTATTTTTCCTCGTTATACTAATTATAAAATAAAGCCTTGTGGTATCCGGCTGAGTTAAATAGACCATCCTCATTTATTACCGAGGTGTCGTAAAAGGCGACGAAGGTAAGTCGAGCGTGTGGATCCGACTGAGTAATATAGGCCACCCTCATTTCTTACCGAGTTGTCGTAAAAACGACAAAGGTAAGTTAAGGAATAGTTAAGGAAGTTAAGGAATAACATATAGGACATTATTTAGAGTAATTTTTGTCGTTGTAATTTTAGTCGCCTTTTACGACACCTCGGTAAGAAATGAGGGAGGTCTATTCTACTCAGCCGGATACCACACGGTGGATCGACTTACCTTAGTCGACTAACCTTGTGTTGGAGCTTATGGATGTGTGTAGTGTGTGTGAATGTGGTGTGTGACTGAAGTGTTTGCGAGTGTAGTGTCTGTGAGTCCGTGCGGCTGTTGAGTATGATTACGTGTGTGAGTGTGTGTATGCATGTGTGTGTATGGAAATGGGTGAATGGGTGAATGAGTTTTATATTAATGCTGCTGTCTCATCATAATTTAAATCAAGTAGCCATTTTGACAAGAGTTCTTTACAGTTGTAGTAGCTTATGGTATATATTTAATATTTGTTAACGGCGTGAACAATAGCAATGATCTCTTGTAATGTTCGTTTACACTACACACTGGGCCAACATATAAAATAAAAATGAACATTTTTCCTTGGAGAACAGGAATAAAATATAGGACATTATTAAGGATAATTTTATACTAAAGTTTACGCGAGCCACTAGTAAACGATATATATTTATCACATGTTAGTAATATTAACCTAGTTGATCAAGTTACCAATACTTTCGAAAGGAAATAGAAGATATTATTGATATTATTAAAGTTCGTGACCAACTCGGGCAAACGGGGATTACTGAGGACGTCTCATCATTTCTGACACGTACAATGAAAGAATGGAACCGCCTACGTGTTTATATTTGGATACTTTCAAGCTATATTCTATTACATCTTTACTAATATTATAAACGAGAAAGTCTGTTTGTCAGACACCAATGAGTTTTCTGTTAAAACTTATGTGTCTAATTGATAATTGCAATTTATCACACGCTTTTCGGTCAAGGAAAACATCGTGAGGAAACCTGTATATCTCTAGAGAATTCTGGAGATATGTGTAACCTACCAATCCGCATTGAAGCAGCGTGGAATGTCTTAGCTCCAAACCTTCTCTCCAAAAAACGGAGAGAAAAGGCCTATTCTCAGCAGTGGGATTGTAACAGGCCGCTTTTTACTTTTTTTAAGCCTACCCAACCAACATATTACACAAATATCGAACACGTCTGTCAGTTCAGTAAGGACCCAAGTAGATTGTACTTAATTGTCTAAGCAAGACCAACTTAAACATGACCGTTAGTTATTATTAGTTAGTTAGTTAGTCAAATTAGTTACTTAATGAGTCAAAGTTCGGTAAGAGATTGACAATATAGAAGGCTCCATAAGGCATCGGAAACACTTATTTGTAAACTCCACTTCTGATATTGATCATATGCGAACCCGAATTGCGATCAAAAAACGACATTTGAATATTTAAGATTCGGACATATTTTTGGGATGTTCGTATACATATTACATAAGGCCGTGATGATATCAGCCTTTCAAGCAAACAAATGTATTATGTATATACTATACATACATTTTCACTTACGACATGTGTATTTTTGAAAAAATATATTTCCTCTACCTAAGGAAACATAAGAGTATAGAGCTTTTTAGTAGTTTTGTTTGGGAATGTAGAAAGTTTTAATCTTAAGATATACCAAGGCGACTAAAGTAAGTTGACCCACCGTGTGGTATCCGCTTGAGCAGGGTAGACCCTTTCTTACCGAGGTGTTGTAATATACGACTTTTTTTTTTTTTTTTTTTTTTTCTTTTCGAGGGGAAACTCCTTACGAGTACACACGCCGCCAAGGGAGGCAGCGACGTGGTTATGTGGGGTTCGCACCCACTAAAACCCCCCGATGTCCAAACACAAGCTTTATGCGGGGGCTACGGTATCATTGTACATGTTATCCGCAACCCCGCAGCATTGCCGCCCTAGCGGCCCTCCATCGGACAGGGAAACCAACAAGTCTCCCACCACCTCTGGAATGCACCCAGGACACTAGATGCACCCCAGTCTCGACCCAAAGTTGGGCGCCAGGTCTCCCATCACCCGACGTCCAGGGTCTCCATCTCGTCGTTAACTGACGGTTGAAGATTGACCGTAGCCACAACTGCAGGACCTTTAGGGGAACCAATAGGACCCTTCCAAAACCCGCCGCTACTCTTAATGGGGGTACAGTATCTGCCCCCCATTCTGTGTGTTGCCGAGCGGCCAGCCCTAGCACATGGTCCACACAATGGATCACGTGAACATCGCGAAGCAATGTGGCCGGTCTCTCCACATCGGTAACACTCGTTACTACGGTCAACATTCGAGGTGCAATGACCCCGAAAGTGACCCACCTCTAAGCAGCGATAACATCGCTGTATGCGCTTTTGGAGTAGCTCAACGCGTGCCGTACAAAAACCCACGCGGAGCTTTCCAATTCCCTCCAGCTTCAGCGCTGCTGCAACAGGGCATCGGACCCATACCGTGCAGTAACCCGCAGCATTGTATCTTGCATCCCCGACTTTCACTTGTTCGGAGACGCATCCACCAGTTTCGGCCACAGCCTTGGCCACTTCAGCTCCCGGAACGAGATCTTCCACGCCCACGAGGCGCAGCTCCGCACACTTGATGGGTCTGGAAACCTTCACCACATTATGGCCTATAGACTGTTTAAGCTTCTCAGCAAAAAGGTCTGCCTTGCCCTCATTCTCACTTCCAGTCAACTCGAAAATACGCGCTCCAGTGGCTGACCGTCTAATCGTGAGGGAAGGGATCCCCAAGGCCACGGGATCAACCTTATCTTTGGCCTGCGTAATAACATCCCTATAGGACATTCCGCACTTCACAGCAGTTTCAGTGAGAGTGACTAAAACCGCGGAGGAGTCCGGCAATCGTGGTTTACGCTTTCTCCTCTTTTTCTTCTTCCAGTTTCCACCTTGCACAGAAGACTCCTTAACTGAAGTCTTCGCCACCTTTTTTGGAGCCGGATTCACCATCTTTGGCGTGTCCTTCCCCCTTTTATTCCTCTTTTCCACCATGATCCACTCATCGGACGTATACCCAACGGTAGGAACTCCACATGTGTCACTTCTAGGGTTCTGCGCCGGATTAGGCGCTACCGAAGATTTCTCGTGAGTCACTATGCAACTCGAATCCACCATGGTAGATGCATCCTTTTTTTGAGGCCTTGCTGCAAAAACAGCAAGACGCTTTAATTCCCTTTCCTGAGATAAATCTGAAACACGCCTCTTTAGTTTCTCGACCTCTTTTCGCAGATCCTTAATCTCTGCACGAAGATCATGGTTTTCAACCTCATAACGTTTGATCATTTTCTTCCGCCTATCAGATTTTTCCACCAGCCCACAAATATCACTCCATAAATTTTCGCTGTACAAATCAGCTAGGGTCACCAAATTATGAACATGTTTTCTACTCAATTTGGGATCGTCAATGCTTTTTATCGTCTCATCCATGAGATCAATATTAGCTAGAAATCGATTGCCACTCTCTTTCCTTGTCCGAGCTTCAAGTGCTTTTTCTACAAAAGCATCAGTTTCTGCCTGAGTCATTCCAAATCGGAATTCTGGTTCGACCAGTTCCTCCACAATCTCCTCGCATTCCATATCCATACCCCTATCAGCGCTATGCCGCTTGTGTTCTTGGCTTTGAGCTGGACTCACCAAAATCTCCTCCGCTTCCTTATCAGAAACCTCCTTCGACGTCGAAACAGAAGGTGCCCCCCCAGATACGATGGGGCGACTACGTCGAGAAGACGGCTGCCGGTGTTCCGATTGCCGTTCTCTCGACGCAGCAAGGGATTCCCCAGTTGAACTGGGACCCTCCTGGGTAGTCAGAGATCTGCGCGTATTAACCATTCTGTTGTTTTCCCCACAAAAACCCCCCCAGTTGTGGAGCCCTAACGACCGGATTCCCCCCGGCCATTCATCCCATCGGCGGGCTCCGAACCTTAGGATTGGGGTAATTTTTTATAGAGGTTGTCTTCCTCGCGGCCCCTCTCCACAGATATGAAGTGCGGCCCCCGGTTCCGCATTAAGTTGCGGATTACGGATTGCCCGACGCGACTCCCGAGTTGAGAGCCAAAAGCCTACCGGCCATGAAAAACACAGCCGGAACGGCTCGCCGCGCATAATGGGCGTTTCCGCCCCCACCGGGTAATTTTTTATAGAGGTTTTCTTCCTCGCAACCCGTAGGTCCCCGTTCCCATTGCTGGGCTTCCGGGCTTGACCGACGGTGGCCGTAACCATGTCCAGCCAGACTTAGAGTAAGCCCAACTGAACCCGTCGCCCATTAGGGACTTCACCCCAACCCCCCCCGGAGTCCCCAGCCCGTCCAGATTGCCCTCTGCTAATCAGAGGGACAACTGGATTGGCTACTCCACAGTGGTCCGTTCGCCAAGACTAAGCTTGCCCAGGGTGCGCCACGAGGAGGCCGACCACTTTGGCACCCCGTAATATACGACTAGGATAAGTTGACGTTAGGCAAGCCAACGTTACGTAGCCAAATCAAGTGACAAACATGTTTATAACGTGTTGCGCCGACCACACTTAGAATGAGATAGGGGCAGGCGGATGATGGTTCTTTTACATTACCAATATTATAAATGCGAAAGTCTGTCTGACTGTTACGTTTTCACGGTGAATCCGTTCAACCAATTTCGATGAAATTTGGCACAATTATTCCTTATACACCGAGGTAACATATAGGCTATAGAAATTATGGTAATTCTAGAGGAATAGAATGACATTGAAAAGCGCCATCTATTATTAAACTATCACGCGACAACAGTCCACACGAACGAAAATGCGGGTAAAAGCTAGTATTATACAATTATAGTACCCCTTTTTTATAATCCGTGATAAGGAGTATAATTATATTATATAAGCTGTGATAGCCCAGCGGTGCGACCGTGTGAATCTATAGAGACGATCATGGGTTCAAACCCGGGCAGACACCAATGAGTTTTTCTATTAAAACTTATGTCTTATTGATAATTGCAATTTATCACACGCTTTTCGGTGAAGGAAAACGTCCTGAGGAAACCTGCATTTCTCTAGAGAATCCTAGGGGTATGTGAAACCTCCAATCTTTTTCTCCAAAAACCGAGAGAGGAGGCCTATGCCTAGCGTGATAGTAACAGGTCATTACTTTATTTTTTTTTAATATACACACCAACATTCTGGATAGAAGTGTCCGGGTTATAATCATACTTTAACTGAAGAGACAAATGTTATGACATCATTAATCTCCAAGAATCATGGCGCAGTTGATAAAGTTTAAGCCGTCTTCTTAAATGTCGATTTCAGATGTATAAATTTCATTGCGCTGTAAAGTCTGCCTGCCTGTTCTTCGGTTTTAGAGCATCGTAAAGTAGATACGATTTGTACTCAATCATCATTCCTACTGTGCTTTGGAGATTTACACGCAAAAAGGGTTTGATTGCTGTTTAATCGAAGAAAAGCTTTGTAGTTCTTTGGTACTTCTTGTAGTTCTAAATATGTAAATGTTTCCAATCAGCAAACCCCCTAAAAGAATAACGCATACATTCCAATCGCCTAAATATATAAATACGCACATATTCTATCCTACTAAAATTATAAATGCGAAATCTTATATTATGGAGGTATGTTACTTTTTCACGGCGAATCCGCTGAACCAGTATCGTCGAAATTTGGCACAATTATTCCTTATACACCGGGATAACATATAGGCTATAGATATCCTGTTAATTCTAGAGTAATAGGATAACATTGAAAAGTTCAATCTATTATCAACCTATAATGGCGACAACAGTCCACGTAAACAAAGTTGCGGGTAAAAGCTAGCAATATTATAAATGCAAAATTTTGGGAGTATGGATGTATGTTTGTTACTTTTTCAAGGCAAATCCGCTGAACAAATATTGATAAAATTTGACACAATTATTCATTATACACCGGGGTACATATAGGCTATAGAAATCATGTTAATTCTACAGAAAAAGGATGACATTGAAAATCTCCATCTATAATGAACCTAACAATCGATAGCAGCCATGCCATTTTTAAATAAAATGAAATATCCCCCTCAGGCTCAGCCATTGGCCAGAGCCTAGGCCAACAGGCCTAAACAAACAACCAGGCTTTCAGGCCTGCGAGGAATGGCCCGGGTAAGGAGGTACGCCTCGAAGCCCGTACCACACCCGTCTTCGGGCGAGTGAGAAGACCCCTGCTTTAAATAAATGCTTAAAAAAGTGTTAAGCGCAAGTAATCGTTTCTAAAGCTCGTCTGACATCTCTTGTCAAGTTACACCAAAATTTTCCACTACGTTATTCAAAAAGAAATTTGACAGAAACGTCAACTCAATGAATGATAATATCCCATGTCTGCAAGCCTTTTGTAAGAGCGCCTTTGTATACAAATGCTTCTCCATTTGCCAAACATTTCCACAATGATGTGCTTCGACACGATATGATTTATTACGATACAATAAAATAGCACGCACAGTTTTGTAGTGAAAAATATAAACTAAAATTGAAAAGTTATAGTTCGATAAAATAAAATTGAAGAGTAGACTTCGCATCTTTTGCTCTTTCAACAATTTTCCACCGTGTGATATGCGGCTGAATGAATAGACCACCATCATTTTTTACGGAGGTGTCGTAAAAAGCCACTAACGTAAGTTGACGTCAGGCAGGCGCCCGATCGTAAAATAACCAGCCAAATTAACTAAAACTCTGTTTAAAACAAATCCCACACATTGGGACAAGGGCAGGAAAATGATGAGGCTTTTTCAAAAATCTTATTAGCTTGTTTATTATAGCTTTCTGTTAATATAATATCAAAATATTTAATAATAATAAATAATTTAAATATATGGTCGGTTAAATATATGGTTTTTTTGTCGTGATTTTATTTTTAGAATCATAATTTATAGAATTAGGCGTTACTTTGCGGAGATCCATAATACAAAAGTAATAATAAAATTATTTTGCTACAATCTGCGGATTCGCGCTTCTTCGCGGATTATAGCAAAATAATTTTATTATTACTTTTGTTTTAGAATCATATTTGATAAATTCTTTTAGGGCGGCTTTATTTTTGGTAGGCCAATCTTAATAGAACATTAGATTTGGATATAATATAATATATCGGCTATTATTATTAACAGACCTTGACAGGCTTCAAAGAAGAAAAGCTTTAATGGGAAAGTCGAAATTAATTATAATATCAAATATTTTAATTACCTTTGTAAAAAATTTAATTTACTTTGTAAAGTTTTGTTATCTATAATTTTCAGATAAACGTTTTGTTGTACATATCTTATTTATTTAAATAATTGGCACCAATATAATTGCTCACTTTTACTTTTGGATTGCCTACAGCAATAATTGTACATTTTGTGCGTTGTATAATTTTACTTTATAATAATTTTGTGTATTCAGTGTACAATAAAGTATTTAAATAAACTTCTTATTTTTCCTTTATTTAAGAATCCCCAATAAACTCGCAATCCTACGAGCGATGTCGTTTATCTCCAGAGAATAGACAAGAGTTCGGATGTGTTGAAGCCATATTATTGTCGAGATCCTCTACAATATCTATGAATTCGATACCGTGATAAACTTTCAATGGAACATTGCCAGTGGGTGTCGTAAAGTTGCAATGAATTCTGTTTATTGAACTAGAATAGCTTGCTAGCACCTAATAGATCTTATTTTGGCTTTAACTGTGACAAAATAAAGTTTTTATATAATTTTACAACCATTCTCTTTTAAAAAGGTACGCCATGTGGTATCCGGCTGAACAGAATAGTACCACCCTCATTTCTTACCGAGTTATCGTAAAAGGCGACTAAGGTAAGTTGATCCGCCGTGTGGTATCGGTTTAGTAGAATAGACCACCCTCTTTCTTACCGAAGTGTCGTAAAATACAACTAAGGTAAGTTGACGTCAGGCAGGTGGCCGGTCGTAAAAACGAGGCTAAATTATGTGACAGCATGTTTATAACATGGTGTGCCGACCCCACTTAGAGTGGGATAAGGGCAGGAAGATGATGATGCCTTTTAAAAAGCTTTTATATATAGATTTACTAAACACAGCGCTCACCAAAGTCTAGAGAGTTTTCAGCGTATGCAAACATCTAAGTTGTAGTATTAAAGCTTTTAAAAATTAGCCCAGTAAAGCGTCAATTGCAATAAATTTCATCAATGTTGATACAGCCGATTAGTCGTAATTCAAATTCAAAATTTTCTTTGTTCAAATAGAAAAGTAATTGTTTACTTTTGAATCGTCAATTCTACTGCTGGTTCGGAAAGCTGTTACCGAGAACATCCAGCAAGAAACTCGGCGGATGCTCTTTTCAATAAATAATCCTTGTGACTAGTTGCATTAATACATAACAGATTGTCAGACATTCATAATAGATTGATTATATTGTATGATAGTGGTATGTTTTACAGTTATAATAAGTCAATCGTAGAAATCGTCTTTCAAAATATTGCTGGTTAATATCGACAATGAAGTGCCGTAGTTTTCTTAATAAACAGCTCTTATATAGCAATTTTGTTAGATACTTTGTTTCTTTTTACATACTAATTTTTGGGTACTTTAATTTTTGCATATAGAATGTGGGAGCCGGAGTCGGAACAAATAATAAAAGAGGAAAAATGAAACTCATATTATCTTTGTCTAACCACACGTAAAAAAGAAAGACATCTCATATTCTTTACTTTATTGTTGGTGGATACATTTTTTAGGCTGGCACCCCTACATACATTATACAAGATATAATAACTCTATGATTTTTTGAGATTGGCAAAAGCGACAACGTCGCGTACGACACAGACAAATGAAACACGAATGCTCTTGTGCTACGCCAGTGGTGAGTACAGATAATATTAATGTTTAAAAAACGCATGATATTTAAAAGTAGGAAACGCGAAACCGTAGGTAAATTATTAATTAAAATAATTTAAAAACCATCGATTAGACAGATAGACTTTCGCATTTGTAATATTAGTATGGATTTTTTCATAGATTAAAAACTAGATATTATAAGCTTGTTTAAAATATTCCATTCGCCTTACGTGAAATGTCACGGACTTCAAAGCTTAGGAACACGAAACGTGTCTTGCAGGTTCTTCATACTTGTACCATAATAAGTAGAATATATTAATCCTATCTATCAATTTCAAAATATATCCTTTGTCAATTCAATCACGATTAAAAAATGAGACATTAAAATCAATCATAAATGCAATTTAAATAATTCATAGAAGTGCTATGCGGAATTCTAAAGTACAAAGTAAAGATTGATAATTATTTTGCTTTTAACAGCGTCTTTTCTGGGGAAAGCCTCTCGGTATTGACATCGCTATCTTCTGAAGATGTTACGGTCACGGCGCGAAACTTTAGTTGAGATTGTTATAGTGAATGTGTGTGCAGTGCTTGACCAGTGGTGGTAGTGGTTTGTGGAACGTTCGTTTATAAATCTTGCATGTATAAGGTATGAGAACAGATTGCTTAAACTAAACATTCATAGATTAAAGCAAGATAATATATGGTACAAATATATAGGGGACATTTACACACACCCATTCCGACTGCCAGTACCATCGACATGGCACTAATCCAAAATATTACCCTTCAGCTACATAGCATACAAGTTATTCATGACCTAGACTCGGACCACCGCCCAGTCTTACTTCAGCTAGGACCCCCTCCAACCGCGGTTTCTCGAAACAAAACCATTATCGAATGGAAAAAACTTAGCGAGCGTCTCCAATCTCTTGATTCAGACCACCTCAAAAAGATTCCTGACCGTATAGATTCAGTGGAAACTGCAAAAACAGCGACCACTCATCTCACAGCTCACTTATCTGATACTCTTAAGGATTGTTCTAGGGAAATTCCCGATAACTTTCGTTGTCGAGAACTACCAGCTGATCTGCGAGAATTAATTGCTAAAAAACGTGCTGCCACTAGGGCACGCGACAGATATCCGACCTGAGAAAACCGGAGTGCGCTCAATAGATTACAGAAAGAGGTTAAAGAAAAATTAACCTGTTTCCACAACGATTCCTGGAATAGAAAGCTCTCGGAGATCAAGCCAGGACATCAGGCCTACTGGTGCTTGGCGAAATCTCTAAAAGCCGATGGGTACGCAGCCACCCCACCATTACTTCGTCCGAATCTCCCACCTGCGTTTGACGACGCTGAAAAGGCCGAATGCTTGGCAGACAGTCTGGAAAACCAATGCTCTCCCAACCCCAGTGTACCCGAATTCACCGAATTCCACTCCAGAGTGGAAAAGGTGGCAAACAATCTTTCCGCAACGACTCCCGAAAGCGAGCCGTTACTTCCCACTACAGGAGAAGAAGTCCGAACCATAATTAAAAACCTCCGCTCCAAAAAAGCTCCCGGTCCTGATTCCATCTCCAACAGGGCACTGAAGTGCCTTCCCGACCAAATCATCCACCTACTGGTACTGATTTTTAATGCCCTCCTTGCCGGATGCTCCTTTCCTGACGAGTGGAAAGATGCTACAGTGATAAGTATTCCCAAACCGGGAAAGCCTCGAAATCTCCCGATTAGCTATCGTCCCATTAGTTTGTTAAATAGCTTAGGAAAAATATACGAGCGAATTATCCTTGCCCGATTAAAATCCGTAGTCGATACTTATAATCTCCTTCCCAACGAACAGTTCGGATTTCGTCCAAAACACACCTGTGTTCAACAAGTGCACCGCCTCACGGAGCACATATTGCAAGGTTTACAAACCAAGCAGTTTACAGGTGTCATATTCTTCGATGTCGCCAAAGCCTTCGATAAGGTCTGGCATGCAGGCTTAATCCACAAGTTGCTCCTATTAAATATACCTGACAGACTCGTACTTATCATACGAAACTACCTTACCAATCGTACCTTTCGGTACCGCGTAGACGGCACTCTATCATCTCGCCGCCCTATCCGTGCCGGTGTCCCTCAAGGATCTGTGCTGGCACCCTTATTGTACTCGCTCTACACGAGTGACATTCCACGGGCGCCTATTAAAGAACGCACTCATCTTGCCCTTTTCGCGGATGATACCGCTGTATTTACCACATCTCGCCAACCTCAAGTTATCACTAGACGTCTCCAGAAAGCGGTAGACAGCCTCGGACGCTGGTTCCGCCGATGGAGAATCGAAATAAACCCTGATAAAAGTGCAGCTATGCACTTTATCGGTAATCGTTTCCGATCTCACACAGACACACCTACGGAAATTTCCCTTTACGATACACCAATTCACTGGCAACAGAAAGTCAAGTACCTAGGTGTCACCTTCCAACCTTCCATGACCTTCCACGAGCACATACGCATAGTCTGCAATAAGGCTGCGTATGTCATGGGACGACTTTATCCGATGTTATGCAAGAAAAGTAAAATGTCACTCCGCAACAAAGTGACACTCTACAAAACTTGCATAAGACCAATAATGTCCTATGCGAGCGTTGCGTTCGCGCACGTTTCAAAGGTCAGATTGCTTACGCTTCAAAGAATGCAAAACCGATTTATGCGGACAGCCACTGGTTGTCCGTGGTTCATGCGGAACGTTGACCTCCATAGAGACCTCGACCTCCCTACCATTACTCACCTCTTTAAACGTTTTTCGAAGTCTTACTTCGAGAAATCCGAGGTACACCCGAACCCTCTCATTTCAGTTGCTGCCACTTACATCCCAGTTAGGTCTGACCACCGAAAATATAGGCGTCCAAAAAGCGTCCTATATGACCCTGACGATCAAATAACGATCGCAAACACAGAAACACGTAATACATACACACAGCGTCTTCGCCGGCGAAGACGAGGTCCCAGATTTCTGACATCGGTTGGTCGTGGCTTCTTGCCACCCTTCCGTCGTCGTATTGACTAATCAAAGTCATACCATCAGCCCTCCACTACACGTCGCCCTAAGCCGTGGTCCGGCCTCACAGGAGGCACCCTTAGGACGACGTTCCCCGACGCTAGTAGAGCTTCTGCGCTCTACTCTACGCATTTCGCAACCTCGGCGATGCTTCTGCGCTCGCCCGTCCCGCCCGGTGACGCTGTAAAAGCCGTTAGGGCTAACAGCATATTGTCAAATCGAAAAAAAAAAAAAAAAAAAAAAAAAATTTACACACACTGTTTTAACTTAATATTTATGTTATGGCTGACAGACAACTGGTAAACATATAGATATATATTTTTAATAACAAACTTAAATATAAATATACACACAGGCTCAAAGAACAAGGCCAACAAATTGTTTATTAAAAATGTTGGCTCTCGGCGGGAATCGAACCCGCGACCCACGAAATAGTAGGCAGGGTCACAGCGCCAAAGGGCCTGTCTATAATAAGATAATTACTTTTAAACAACAATTTCATTAAATAAATAGCAATACAAAGCATAAAATCAAAGCAATCACGTCTCTTAAAATGCCAATAACTGATACGACATCACGCTCCATAATAAGATAATTACTTTTAAACAACAATTTCATTAAATAAATAGCAATACAAAACATAAAACCAAAGCAATCACGTCTCTTAAAATGCCAATAACCGACACGACATCACGCTCCATAATAAGATAATTACTATTAAACAACAATTTCATTAAATAAATAGCAATACAAAGAACAAAATCAAAGCAATCACGTCTCTTAAAATGCCAATAACCGACACGACATCACGCTCCATAATAAGATAATTACTTTTAAACAAAAATTTCATTAAATAAATAGCAATACAAAGCATATAATCAAAGCAATCACGTCTCTTAAAATGCCAATAACCGAGACGACATCACGCTCCATAATAAGATAATTTTATTGGAATAACTTTTAAACAACAATTTCATTAAATAAATAGCAATACAAAACATAAAATCAAAGCAATCACGTCTCTTAAAATGCCAATAACCCACACGACATTACGCTCCATAATAAGATAATTACTTTTAAACAACAATTTCATTAAATAAATAGCAATATAAAGCATAAAATCAAAGCAATCACGTCTCTTAAAATGCCAATAACCGACACAACATCACGCTCTTTGTATCGACCAGACAGCTCCCGGCAAATTGACTTTGCAGCGTGTGATTTATAGCTATGACTCGAGATGTTTGTTTCTTACAACGTATAAAAGAGAAATCCATAAAGTTTTACATTTATTGAGCCTCTTTTAATGACGACTCAACTCTTGACTTCTAACATGGAGTTATAGTATATCTTTTAATAGTTTCTACATGTCTATACTAATATATAAAGTTGAAAAGATATCAGGAACTACTGGACCAATTAGAAAAATTATTTCAGTGTAAGATAGTCCATTTATTGAGGAAGGCATATATCATGCTAAGATGAATAGGAGAGGAGCAGCAATAAAAAAATAACGAAAACGACAAAATATAAAGCTTTCCTTTCGTGCGCTGCGTAAACGGTGATAGTTATTCAAAAATCATGAAATTTTTACAAAATCATGAAATTTTTACATATCAATACAAATTTTTTTCCTTCTAAAAGTTCTAAATAAAAGTCCGCGACAGCATATGTCTAGCTTTTAAGGCTAATCCATTTTAACCATTTTTATGGTTTTCAAAATACTATATCACGGTTTTAATCTCTCCACGTGGACGGAGCCGCTGGCGATTGCTAGTCATACGAGTATCTCGAATCGAATGTACATTCGAGTCGAGTCTACTCATCCGGATACCACAAAGCGGGTCAACTTACCTTTGTCGCCTTTTGCGACACCTCAGTAAGAAAGAGGGTGGTCTATTCTATTCAGCTGGATGCCAAACAATTATAGCAAAATATTTTATCATTAATCTCTAATATATATGTGCAAAATTAAGTCTGTCTATAAAATATGAAAGAAGCCACAGCAAACCGAAGCACCATCAGGAGGATATTACGATCAAAATCGTAGTACAGAGTAACACCTGCTTCTATAAATAATATAAAATATGACGTCCATTTCATAAACTAATAACCCAATGTTCCCCTTTTGTATTCCCTGTTGAAGCACCACGTTACATTTAACCCTTACATACATGGTATATGGCAAAAGCGTAGTCCCTAAACGGGTAAATCAATCCCTGTCAGACGGTTTCCTGGGGTTGCCGTTAAATGGCTTAATTCCCTGTTCTTGGGCAGCTTTTGAGACGTCCCAAACCCTTCACCATAATTAGCTTAGCAGATATTTGCAAATATATCCTAATCTCTTATGAGTTTACGTTTGCGCCAACACTATGTAAACTTGAACTTTTTTGTGAAATAAATAAATAAAAAATAAATTAATATCTATTATTGTTTTGTAAACCATGTATACTAATTTATAAAGCTGAAGGGTTTGTTTGTTTGATTGATTGTTTAAACGCGCTAACTTCAGGAACTACTGGGCTGATTTCAAAAATTATTTCAGTATAAGATAGTCCATTTATTAAGGAAGGCTATAGGCTATAAGTTCATGCTAAAATGAATTGAATGGGAAAAATCCGTATATCCGTTTGTCTTTAACACTTTTACGGTTTTCACGGTAAATAATATTGATCACATTTAGTGCAATCGAAGTTTATATACAGGACTAAATATAGGAAAATAGAAATTTCGATCGTCGTTCATAATTAAGTTTAATAATAATTAAGTAATTGAGGGTATTTTAACACTAAAGTTAACGCGAACAAAGTCACGGGTTTAACTAGTTGTTGGTTTAATAAACGCTGTATTGGTGACCGTTGACCGTGAGTCACAAGTCGTTAACTTTTCGACGTACAATGCCTTATTTCGCGTCCATTTTTTATTATAATTTAACTTTATCAAGTACCTGTACACAGGATTCTTGCATTTTAATTACATTTCAAAACTTATACATGCAATGTTGTTATTCAAACATGCATTACATAGAAACAATGTTTTTCTTTAACATTCATTTGTCTTATTTTTTATTCTTTAGTTATTATTTAGTTAGTTTAAATTTCTTTTAAGGTTTTTTAATGCTTTTTTGTAAAATAGTTTAGTTTAGTAAATAGTTTAAATAGCATATTTGTCTTACGATTTTGCCCTTGACTTTGAATTCATACACTTTTTTTTAATATATTGGACAATCATACACACGACCGTGTGTCTGTGTGATGTACGACCGGCCATCCCCAAAATCATTATCATCCACCTTCCTTATCCCACTATAAGTGGGGCCGGCACAACATGTTATAAAAATGTTGTCACATGATTTAGCTTCGTATTTTTACAACCGGCCACCTACGTGACATCGACTTACCTTACTCGTATTTAAAGACACCTCGAATATTTAATCTATTTTGCAAAAAATTACAAAAAATACAAGGACATTGACCTCTTAATACATTTAAGCGACATAACTTGCATCGCCTTATTGATTGAACCGGCACTTGTTAAACAGCGTCGAGTAGTTTTTTTTTCAGAAATTTTACCATCTATATACGTACTAATAAAAGTGCCATGCGGTATCCAGCTGAGTAGAATAGACCACTCTCATTTCTTAGCGCGGTTACGTAAAAGGCGACTAAGGTAAGTTCACCCGCCGAGAGGTACCCGGCAGAGTAGAATAGACCACCCGTAAGATTTGCATAATTGCGTGTACGCAAAAAAAAATCTTCGTTTTATATAACTTCCTAAACCAATAGCACTATTATAAAGTAAAAAATATAGTGGTAATTTTGAATAAACGCTTATCTCTCTTCATTAAATAAAAGATTATTATGCAAAACCACACAATTTTCCCGTAAAATATAGCGGAGAATGTTCCCATGCATTCCCGGCATAATTTACACTTCGGAGTACAGCACAAAAACCAGTTAGCCTACTGTTATTTGAAGACGCCATTATGGAAGTAAATTTGCTATCATATTTTTCCACTATAATAAATAAATAATAAATAAATATATGGGACACTTACACACACGGTCGTCCGTCCCCAAAGTAAGTAACTTAATACTTGTGTTATGGTAGACAGACAACTGGTGAATATATACTTATATATTTTTAAATACATACTTAAATACAAATATACACCCAGGCTCAAGGACCAACAAATACATTTAAAGAAAATGTTGGTCCTCGGCGGGAATCGAACCCGCGACTCGTGGAGCTGAAGGCAGGGTCACTACCCACTGCTCCAACGAGCCAGTCAAAACTATAACTATAACATGCAATTTTCAATGCAAGGGTTTCTTAATTATAATGATATACTACGTTTATTTTAAATAAATCACTAAATTTATTCAAATTTAGAATTTCAGTTAACAATTTATTAACGCTTTTGGAAGGTTAGGAACGTAGATTTTCTAAATTTAAATTGTATTCGATTTCCAAACGCATCTATACTTATTTATTCTAAATAAGAATCTGAAAGAACAATGTTTTAAACAAGGGTAATGATTTAATGCAAAAAAATTCTAAATTTAATATGTATATGTTATTTTCAATATATTTATAGATGGAATTATAATACTGGTTCAATTAGAACATAGATTTATTAAATAATTAGATTAGAGGAGTCAAAAAATTAAAATAATTAGATTAGAGGAGTCATAGGCAGTCCTGTAAGTTAGTGTTGCTATAAATAATCAGACACACGAAATACCTTTGTCTAATCACACATAAAAATACACAGATAATCTTCTTATTTACGTTCTCTGTATTGTCCATGGACACATTTTAAGCTTGTTCCTCTATTCTAGGATAATAAATCTATGGATTAGAATCAGTTAATTTTTAAAACATAGTCTCTAAAAACAAAAATTTAAAGAATAAATACGAAAAACTGTCCTTACTTAAGCTACCATTACACACACACAAAATGCATTGATCTACAACGAATTACCCCTAAATAGAAGTTTAAACATTCGTTTACAATTTTATTTGCACAAAACAGTTTCACCGTAAAAGCTAGCTAGTTACCGCTTTAATGCCTCTGTGGTCGCCTTTAGTACGAATGTTGCCATACAAATTATTTCACTTGAGAAGGACTTAACGTACGTTTTTGCTGTTTTGCTTATGTGAATAAAACTTTAATATTATTGTAAGATATAGTTCCAATAAAAGAGTAAAAACTATGTATCAATATATTTGTCTCAAGTAATTATATATTAGTAGCGTCTGTATTCATTCGGCGTGTGGTATCCGGCTGAATAGAATAGTAGCACACTCATTTCTTGACGAGGTGTCGTAAAAGGCGACTAAGGTAATTTGCCCTACCGTGTGGTATCCGGTTGAGTAAAATAGACCACCCTCTTTCTTACAGAGGTGTAGTAAAAAATGTAGCCAAATCATCTGAATAGATGTTCGTAACATGATGTGCCGCCCCACTTAGAGTGGGATAACGGTAGGAGTATGATGAGAGCTTTTTTTATTCATTTAGTTATTCAACAAAAAATAATTTATAAATTAAATAGTTAAATTTACTATTATCTATATTTCATGATTTGTATTATTATTTTATCCTTTGTGTTATCTCTACATATTCATTAACATACATATAAACATAGTATATAATTTGAAATATATATTTTTTAAATTTTGGCTCTTGGCAGGCATCAAACCCGCGACCCGCGGAACTGAAGGCCCTACCTGCGCCAATACTAGTAAATTGATAAGAAATTATAAAATTCATTAATTTAGTAATAGCAAGCAAATCTGCATATCTCTAAAGGATTCTGGTGATACTTGTAACCTATCAATTCACATTGGTACAGCGCTGTAGGTCTTGGTTCCAACCCTTCCTGCCAAAATAACAAAGATAGGAGGCTAATACTTGCAGATTTAATAATTAAAAAATGTATCAAATTAAATAAAAATACATATAAATTCAAAGGGCACGAAAGAGATTATGTAACGAAAAGTACAAAGCTAAAAGCTATAAGCTTGAATGAAGGACACGGTCTTAATGGGCCTCGATCGATAGGCAATGGCGTGATATAGACAAAAATATGGTCTTTTAAATAAAAAAATGAAAAAAACACTTTTCGAATTGACTATATGCTGTTAGCCGTAATAGCTTTTACATCGTCACTGGGCGAGACGGGCGAGCGCAGAAGCATCTCTACTAGCTATGGGGAACGTCGTCCTAAGGGTGCCTCCTGTGAGGCCGGACCACGGCTTAGTGCGACGTGTAGTGGAGGGCTGGTGGTATGACTTTAATTAGTCATTACGACGACGGAAGGGTGGCAACAAGCCACGACCAACCGATGTCAGAAATCTGGGACCTCGTCTTCGCTGGCGAAGCCGCTGTGTGTATGTATTATGTGTTTCTGTGTTTGCGATCGTTATTCGAGCGTCAGGTTCCTATGACATGGCCGTATGACATCCGGCTGAGTAGAATAGACCTTACCTTCTTATCGAGGTGTCATAAAACGCGACTAAGTTAAGTTGACTCACCGTGTGGTATTCGGTTTAATAGACTAGACCCTCTTTCTTACCGAGGTGTCGAATAAGGCCACTAAAGTAAGTCGACCCGGCGTGTGGTATTCGGCTGAGTAGGATAGACCACCCTCTTTCTTACCTAGGTTGTTAAATAAGCCAAAACATGTAACAAAATGTTTTTAAACATGTACCGACGAAACTTTGAGTGGGATAAGGGGAGGTGAATGATGTTCTACATAATTAATTTTCTTTTTTATTAATTCTTTCTTTCTTTTAACGATTACATAAAATTACTATAGTTAAATTATATCTCTCAGTTGTCGTAACTTAATTAGAAAGTTGTTATTACCTTTAATTAAAATACTACTTAATTTAAGTTGTTCAATGTATAATTTTAATGTGAAGTTTGTATTTTGTTGATGATCTATAAATAAATAAATAATATCGTTAAATAATATAAAAAACGAGTCAATTTAATCATAATTATACTCATACACCATTTGCACCGTTAGGGTACAAGAACTGAACGCAAACGTATCTAGTGTACCGTATATGAATCACTAGTTTATTACATTTACTAGCGGCCTGCCCATGCTTCGCACGGGTATAAAATATATATCCCATGTCACTCCGTGTAAAAAAATGATTAAAATCGATCCAGTAGTTTTGATTTATTCATTACTGCCCGTGGCCCGAAAGCGTTAAATTTGGAGAAAAACAATTTCCTCTCCCTATACCAAGAAGATTTCCTGCTATCTTTGGAATATCTAAACTCATATAGTACATTTTTACTTATTTACTTTTACATTTTACCTATGTATTTTATTTTTACAATTAATTACAGAATGTCTTTAAACAAACTCTTAAAAGATTCGAAGTGCTATAGGGTGAAGCGCGGCGTCCTCACGGCATTTTAAATCTGTAATATCTCCGAAAATGTTCACTTAAATTACATACTGTAAACGGCCACATTGACCTATATTAAATCAACAATTTATTTAAGGTACTTAATTGCATAAGGATTAATGTTGTATTGTATAAAAATGGCTTTGAACATAAGGCATTATTTTTCGTAAAAAGTATATGACAAAAAATGCTTTTGTGGGTTATCCATAAGAGATAGACATATACCATCGCGGACTTTTCTGTAGACCTTTTCAAGGCGTACAAATACTTAGTACATCATTTTGATAAATCTCGTAGGGTTTAGCCTGCGTTTGCAATGTAAGCGGACAAAAATGTAATTATTTACAGAAACCTCAAAAATTACAGTATTTCTCTACTTCGTATTGAATGTTATTATACGTACAAACCTTCCTTTTGAATCACTCTATCTATTAAAAAAAACCGCATCAAAATCGGTTGCGTAGTTTTAAAGTTTTATGCGTACATACGGAAATATGGACTTTGTTTTATAATATGTAGTGATGGTACACATTGTTCTTACGCGTATGTTATAATACTATCAATCCAGGTGTTGCTGTTTCTATTATATAGGTTCGCCTTACTCTATACTTTGCCGGAAATACCGCAACATGGGATCTTTAAGAACAAAACTGAGAATGGTAAAATATCCTTTTTCTATCTATTTTTTTAAATTTACGTTGAATACAATCACAATTTTTCGCTATCAAACGTAAAGTCATGGTGGTTCATTTGGGGAATGGGCGGTCTAGAGAGGTGCAAGTACCTAGGATCGAGCCCCACCTGCCCTATATTATTTTTAAATTTTTCTTTTAATATTTTTTAAATTTTTTTTTTTTACATCATTTCAAAAATTACCGCGCAAGGCTCGGTCACCCAGGTACTTTTAATTATCTGAGATGTTATATACAATTAAATATCTTAGACACACGATTTATAATAAAAATTATAGTTATTTTAGTACTTTTTGTTGGATTTCATACTTTGGAGATATTAATTATAATTATAGGTATGAGGGGATCGAATTAGGTGCCTACCCGTTTTTGTTGTTTCCAACACTTTCTTGCTATCCGCTTATTAAGATAAACGATTTCTTTGTAAAGCTGCGAATTGGTGATTATCTTTTTGTGATTAATTTAATAAGTCTGCCGTGTGATAACCGACCGAGTACAGAATAGTCGTAAAAAGTGAACAGAATAGTTGTAAAATACTTAGCCAAATCATGTAACAACATGTTTATAATATGGCCGGATACCACACTAGGATATTATATAGTTAGTGTTATTTATAAAGAGATCTTTTAGAATACGAGAAATTATACCTTGAATAACAAACTGTAACTTTAATATTAGTTTTAAAATAAATACAATTATTAAACAAACGCACGCTATTTAATTTCATTGATTTCAAATAACATCTCTCTGCCCCATTTAATTAATAGTTCGATTCAAATAATCGTATCATTTGTTTATAATGCTTTCATGCTAATATACTCATGTGAACTAATGGAAATAAATGGAGCTAATGGAAAAGCAATTAAAGCTGTCCTGAGCATAAATAACACACAAGAGCAAATTTAAACAATTATTACGAGCTATTGAGCATTTCAACGATGTTTCAAGACCTTATACTGCGTCCATCATATTATCAGTCTTTTGACAGCTCACGCTCATTAAGTTTTGTATTGCTTACGTACAAATATCATACAAATAATATTTGTACTTTATGGATGGGTACCGCCCACTTAGTGATGTCACACATAATGGTTTCTACGATTATGCCACAGATTAAAAATAATCGGTAGAAATCGATGTTACGAGTATTAAAAGACATTTAATAACATTATATAAAGTTTTACTTTCTTCTTAGTTAATACATGAATACAAATAAAACAATCAGGATATTTTAATTTATTTTATTAGCACGAGTCGTCGGAATGATAATCAACACTAGACTCCTCCGATGAGGAGTCTTCAGTAGCAGTTATTATTAGCACTTGTGTAGATAATATATTATCAAACGCAATATCACGTTCCCAATCAGAGAATATTACTCTTTTAGTTCTTTCCACCACACTTGCCCAGTTCTCGGCCGTTACGTGGGTGCAAGCATTTTTTAGCAATTGCAACATTTTATTCGCTGTGAATGGGGGGCTTGTATTGCATCTCGCAGCATGCCCTTTTACTTGTGCCCATATAAGTTCTATTGCGTTGTACTGGCAGTGGTATGGAGGAATCCGAAGAACAGTATGGCCATATTCTGCTGCCATTTCATTGATTACATAGCGTTTTGCTCTCTTTTTGGTTTTTAATATTTTTATTAATTCAACTTTTAACATTGAGTCGTCCACATTTTCTCCATTGTCCCGAAGCCAATTAATTATTTCATGCTTTTTATTAGCCTGTGTTGGCATTTTGTCAATTTGACGGGAGTGGTAGGGCGCATTATCAATAAAAATTATTGATGGTTCTTCCAATGAAATGAGCATTTTTTTGAACCACTCTTCATACACATTTGCATTCATCTCGTCGTGGTAGTCATTTGATTTCTTCGATTTAAATGCCAACAGTGCGTCTTGTACAAATCCTTTTGCTGTACCTGCATGGCAAATGATTAGGCGCTCACCTTTTCCCATTGGTACTGAGGAAGTGGAATCAGCAGTATCATCAGTCCAGAAACGAGATAGTGTGTGGTTAGCGTTGAGCCATGTTTCATCCGTGAAAACAATATTTGCCCAATCTTGTATTTTCTTTGCCTCTCTTAAAAAATCACAACGTGCTATAGCTATATCTGTGCGTTCCATTAATAATTTTCTTTTATTTAACTTTTTATATGAAAAGCCAATTGTGTTCAAAACTTTGACCAAAGAAGATTTTTCACCATGAAATAGACCACTTCTTTTTTTTTAAAGAAACAATAAGTTTTCTCAAAGTTGGAATTTCTTTTCTCAAGTAGTAATCTAGTTTACGTAGGTTATCATTAATCGAATTACTTAGGTACGTAATTCGATTAATGATAGTAGGTACTATAATCGGAATGGTATCGCATACGAGAATCTTTAGGACATCACTATCGTCAATCTGTCAAAAGATGGTTAATATAATGGACAGTGTATAGACCATTTTAAAATTGCATATAAACAAGACGCAAATGTGTTATCGTTCCAACCGACCATAGTTGAAAACTCTGCACTTACAAATAAACTCGTTCAAGCAATTTTGAATCGTCAAGCATCAATATGAGTAATGAAGCTACAACTGGTTCGGAATGTTGCTATTACCGAGAAGAACCAGAAAGAAACTCGGCGGTCAATCTTTTAAACATCAATTTACATTATTAAACAGCGATTTTGTATGAAGCTGAAAGAATTTTCAAATCCACGGACTATTGTTATATGTTGTACGTATAAGCATATTGTATATAATTAATTTAAACCTATTCTATTCTATTGTCATATACCTGTGATATGCGACATTCAATTTTGAGAAAGAGTTCACTCGCCGACACCGAAAACTGTTTTATTTGACAGATTTCGATATTTCTAAGCGCCTGAACAACAAAGGCTTCCTACAGTGCGAGATTTAAAAATGATAATATAATAAACTAGTAAAATGTAATAACCTTTTATTTATATCTTTGTCTAATCACACATAAAAAAGAGAGACAGATAATAAGTCTCATTTGCGTTCCCGTATAATATACTCTATAGGCTGAAGACCAAAGACTGTTAGTGATGACTTAATAAATGTTTATTGCCATCATCGTTTATTATTTATCTGTGAAACTGCATGTGTCATTGACACACTATGTTTATGCTATTTGCTTTCTGTGTCATAGATATTAAAAGAATTAACAAAGATAATAATTTATGTTAATTTAAGTAAACACTAGAAAAGAATTTGCATTAGATAATAAATTTTATAATAATTATAAAAGTTAGATGTAATACACACCTTTAATGTATGTTAGTTCGATATTTACTAATTAAATCGATGTTTTATAGCAGTTCACTATGTTACATTGGTAATAAAGTAGTAGAAAAAACAATGTAGTCATGCAAAATCGTACTGACAAAAAAATCAAAACTTTCAATAAATTCATTATTCGATTATGGAAATTCAGTGATAATTATTATAAAGAGTGAAATATATTGTTTTTATTTAAATATAAAACAAATATGAATGCACTACCGATTTCTAATTTTAATTAATTTCTGAACGAGTAGGACGTTGTAATGAAAATCAATTCATTGATTGAAAGAAATTCTAAACTGATATGACTATTTTTATAATATAGATTATAGCATGAAATATTCAGCTGTTTTAATAAATGTATCAGATTGTTCTGAAAACGCGAAAGAAATTTACGCGACACAATTTTTAAACAGTATAATAAAACTTCAGTTAAAATTGAATGGGTTTTTGAACGAAGAAAACAAAGAAGCATAGAAATTGTGGTGTAGCGTTCAACAAAACAATCCAACGTTCTGTTATTATTCATAATTCATTTTTTGCTAACAAAAAAAATTGCAAATTCATCCCGTCCTCCACGGACGAACGAATACGACTTCGATCCTCCAATTATATATTGTTAACGACCTTTCTTTTGAATATTACATAACCTTTTAAGGACATTCCATTATTGGTAGCCAGTGAACCGATACAAAGATGTTCTATAAATAAATTCTGATCACGTACGATTTTTACACATATCACAAGCGGGACTTCTGATATCACGATTTTGACGGTTTTTACGAGAATTAAACTGTTCTACACCTTCAACAGCACATGTCCCGTTATATAACACACAGAATTTTGGATCACTCACCAAACACCGGTGCTTACTGCATCGATTATGTCACCTCTCAGCTGATTATTGCACAACGTGATGATCGGTTAAGTTTATCGATGCGAGTCGGCCGGTTCCGCGAGCGTTCGCGTTTCGCGGCGGTGTGGATTAGCGCGTGGGTCGTCTCGCGGGGTTGGAGGGAAGGGGCTCGGAGGCTGCGGATCCACCGTGCGGATGGTTATATAAGTCGCGAGCGGGAGCGAGGACACATGTAGCCCCTCTGGGGCGTGAGTCGCGACTGACGGAGGCTCGGGCGCCGCCCCGCGCCATTGACCAGATATACAGTCACCACGTGACCGGTATTCCTGAGACATACACTTAAAGATCTCAGTTAATCCCTTACTTAATGCCAACGTTCAACTAAATCTAAGGTATTACATTCACATTAGCCCATTCTAATATTAGTATATGGGTGACCGAGGTAATTTTTTTTAAGATATCAAAAATGCACTTAAAAAAAGAAAGAAAGGACTGGTGATATCTGGGACTTAAACCCCGGTATTTCTACTTCTTTAGTCCGCGTGTTCCCAACTGAATAATTACAACTTTACAAATGATAGCAAAATTAACCTTTGTTTTCTATTCATATTTTAGTACTTTTTCAAATCCCCTGGACTTGTTCAATCCTTATCCCTGGGCTAATCTCCTGAAGTTAAATAAGATTAAAGTTTATGTACCAGCCAATGGGATTCAAAAATATATTTTTTTGATTTGTTTTAATCCGTTATTAAAAAATTTAGTTTTTCATTAGAGAACATAAAAACAACGTGGTACTTTATTGAAAGTATTATAACAGAAGTAATTTTAAAGTTCAACGCAATCTCAGCCTCAGCAATCTTATGAGAACTAGGCCTCATAATTTGTTAAGTCACAGTATGTTTGAAATTATTGAAACATTTTCAATAAGGTTTTTGTTGTAATATAAATAAAGTGAGGTATATCTATCGTAAAAGAGTATCGACCCGAGACACTGTTTTGTCTCTCTACAACACAAATACTCTGCTATCTGTGATAAACAAAACTAATAATTGCACAACACAAATTGATGAAAAGCGAGTACTGTGTGAAAACTGCACGCGAACTGTCAAAGTAAAGAATAATCTATAGTTTGTTAATACATTTTACAAAGGATCCTCTTAGAGATGAATTATTAGCATTTCGCAGTTTAGTTAGTTGATATTAACGCCACAACAATTAAAGTTTTTAGTCTTATACGTCTATTGACACAATTTAAAGTTTGAATGAAACATTCAAAGTCAAAATATTTAATCAAGTAAATCATTCTCCTGCCCTTATCCCACTCTAAGTGGGGTTGGCACTATATGTTATAAACATGTTGTCACACGATTTGGCTAGGTATTTTTACCAGAGCAGCCGCATGTCTGATGTCAACTTACCTTAGTCGTAGTTTTCGATCCTCGGTAAGAAAGAGGGTGGTCTATTCTACTCAGCCGGATACCACATTTCAAGTAAAGTGTAACAAAAATTTAATCTGTTTTAACACCTCGTTTAATTGTCTCTTCAGGTGACAAGAGGGCTGGGGCGCGGAAACGCTGCCAGAATTCTTGGGACTATTCCACGTGGGCATGATTTTTATAGTAGTATAAAAATCAAGCATGTAGCTATAACTTGTATATTTTTATTGCAAATAAAAAAAATCAGTTGGTACTTTTGAAGTTTCGCTGCTAGCTTTAGCTGCGTTGAACAAGCACCTTTATATTATTTACCAGCGCCTATAAATATCTTATAATAGAAAATATAAACAAACAAAAGTAATTAAAAATATAATTCATGGTAACCCCAGTTCTACCATCGGACTATTAAATAGCCTTCACACGTTGGAATGCATTGCGGGACTAATACACCATAGACGGCGCCCATTCATGGTGTAACATGCCTTATAAAAGTGACTTATAAGGGTCTCATTATTGGTCATAGCTTATTATGCCTTTTGATTATTATAAAAATATCCGTTTTAACACCCTGGGTAATTGGCTCTTTAGGTGACAAGAGGGCTGGTTCCTTTTTCGCACAAAGAATCAGCTTAGCGATTCAGCGCGGAAACGCTGCCAGTATTCTTGGGACCATTCCACGTGGGCATGATTTGTATAGTCCTAGCGTGTAAGTTTAAGATAGATATAACTTGTACATTTTTTTTTGTAAATAAAAAATATTCTTACTAAATAAATAAAAATAAAGTGTTTTTCATCATCCCGCTGAGTAGAATAAACCACCCTTATTTCTTACCGAGGTGTGCTAAACGGTGACTAAGGTAAGTTCAACCGCCATGTGGTATCCGGCTGAGTAGAATTTACCACCCTCATTATTTACCCAGGTGTCGTAAAAAGCGACTAAGATAAGTTAACCCGCCGTGTGGTATCCGGTTGAGTAGAATAGGTCACCCTCATTTCTTATCGAGGTGTCGTAAAGGCGACTAAGATAAGTTGAGGTCAGATAAGCGGCCGGTCGTGAAATACATAGCCAAATCATGTAAAAACATGATAAACATACACGTCGTGCTGACCCCACTTAGAGTGGGATAAGGGCAGGAAATTGCGGATTTTGACGGATACCATACGGTGGATCAACTTACTTTAGTTTCCATTTACGACACCTCAGTAAGAAATGAGGATCGTCTTTTCTACTCAGTCGGATACCACACGGTAGGTCAACTAACCTTAGTAGCCTTTTAAGACACATCGGTTAGAAATGAGGGTCGTCTATTCTACTAAGCCTATTCTACCCTACGGCTTTCAAAATAATCTTAAGCAAATGTCATAATTGGTCAAACCCGTTTCAATGGTACGTGAGAACCCCTCCCCCCTCCTACGTGAAAAGCCCCTTCTTCTCCAAGTTTTAAAAGTTGAAAGTTTAAAGCTTAGGGGCAATCATCAAAGCAATTTTTGTAACTAACTGTTTTCTATTTTACAAAATATCACATTGAAGTCAGAATATAAAGTTTTTTTTTACTAAGTTGGTAAAACGGTAGCTTAGCCGCCGGCGACTAAATACCCTTCCTGTTATCCGATTTAAGGATCAACCTTTTCCATAAGTTTAGCAGGAGCAGTAATTCTGCCGTGTGATATCCGGTCGAGTAGAATAGTAGTACACAGTAATTTCTTACCCAGGTGTTTTATTAAAAAAAAATCATTACTTTATTTTTTTAAACTGTTAAAAAATAATAGAAATAGAATGCGAAATTTAATTTTTGTCGTTAAGTTTTTGTTTTAAGTTGTCATAGCTCAATGAGCAACGAGCGGACAAAAAAAGTGAAAATACCCGGTATCAAGTCCCACTTAGCCCTTTCTTCCTTTTCATTTTTTAATTGCATTTTTTATAAAATTACGGTTACCCAGGTACTTCGTTTTAATTATAATGTAGCAAACTTGCATATTGTTGTCAATTTCGGTCCCCGATTTACCAAATCCACATTGATAGAATTGAACGTGTTCAAAAGAGGCTAGTTAAACATTTGATATTTCGATAAAAAAAAGCCCAGTCGTACAGAGACAAACTTATAAATTTAAAAATGAAGTCACTTGTTTTTCGAAGATCTCTACTAGATATGTAATTTCTCTATAAAATTTTCAATGGATAAATTGATAACCATGAACTGTTGAATAGATTTAATATAAATGTACCTCATAAATCTCCTCGTATTCCATGTCCGTTCTTTAAGACAAAGTTTGCTACGAAACTGGGAAAGAAAACCCCCAATATCACGTATCTCGCGCTTATATAATAGCTACACAATGGACGAATTATCGCCGGATATTGGCTGCGATGGCTTTCATCATTTATAAAAAAATGTACTGAAATTTTAAACGCAAAGTTTGATCTCTTTTTTGCTGTCTTTTTATGTTTTCATTATTCTCTTTGTATTTTTTTGTTTTTCTGTTTATTTTTAGGTTTGTATTTGTAAAATTGTTACTAAGAATGATGTGATTTCCTGTAATTGGTACTACATAATTAATTTAAGACTATTTGGATATTTTTTGGGTTAAATAATGTGTTATGCTGTTATATATCCGTATAAATAAATAAATAAATTAATTAATTAATATACGCTGGGAATCAATAACTCAGTGTGACCTCTATCTTGATCTTGAAAACCGGATCAGCGAAAGTAAATTTGGCACGCGTAATCTCTAGACCTTATGAGCCCGGATCTGTACGGGTTACGAGCCCCGATATACATCTGGAAGGGATTTGGGGCTTAGACAAACTAGCGGACTACAAATTGGGCGAAAATTTCACCTGACATTCGTAAGGTTGTAATTAAAGCCTTTAACTACATTTTGGGCTTCGATTGAATGATTTCAAACAATTTCGATATACACTAGAATCTCGATAAGTTAAAATCCAAGGGATGCACAAAATATTTTAAGTCATATTAAGGTAAGTTGAACCACCCTGTGGTATCCGGTTAAGTAGAATAGGCCACCCCCTTTCTTACCGAGGTGTCGCAAGATACGATTAAGGTAAGCTGATGTCAGGCAGGCGGCCGGTACTAAAATACGTAGCCAAATCGTGTGACAACATGTTTATAACATTTTGTGCCGACCCTACTGAGAGTGGGATAAGGACAGGAAGATGATGATGATGATAGTGTTTAACTTATCAAGGGTTTTAGAGTTAAGGGTTAGAGGGAATACGGGGAGGGGGGTGTTGCTGTTGAGTTTATACTTTTTGTACCCGAATGCGTCCGGAGTTGAAAATAATACATACACGTGTTATGTAAAAATAGGAGTTTCTTAAAAGTTAGTCTACAGTAAAAAGTTAATTAATATTATTTTGTTTTAAAGAGTGTATAGTGGGAACAGGCATAAAACAGATTGTACATATTTGAGGATATTTTAATAGTGGCGTTGACTTGACTGAAGTCGCGGATACAGCTTGTACAATATAAGTAAAAATCTTTTTATTTTAGCGCCATCTATTAACGAGTAGCTGTAAAGCAATAAAAAAGCTTTATTTTACCTAAAAAATTGTTCAGAAAATCGTCAGACAGGCGGTTCAAAATATTAATATCTGGAAAACTTTAAAGAGACCTATGTGCAGCAATGAATATCTATTAATAAAATAGTCTTCTATTCTGAGAGAGAGTGATTATATTCGTACTAGGTGTGAATATTTTGATAAGTCGACTTACATCCTTCTATATTGTTACATGTTTCAAACACAACCTGCTCCAAATAATTAGGTAAATAATACAAAAAACATTATCACCGTCAATGTGACATTTATACGTATTTTTACGTGTCATTTATTCTGTGCTAAAAAATACACGGTTGCATCAACTGACCTTTTCCATCCACGCTTTTCAGTAGGTTGTCACAGAGACAGTCTGTTGCATAGGTAATACAGTCTGTTGCCGAGACTCAAGCGACTATTAGTTCCTTATATCTAGGTCGTGAGCTAAGCTAACGTGTTATGGGCTGGGCTAATGGGTGGTGTGGTGATAGCTGTATCTTGCCGAGCCAAAATAGATGCCGCAAATTGTTTCGTTCGTTACAATATTTGAATCATAATAGGCATTAGGATTAGCTAATTTATATCGTGAATATTTCATTTATATAATATTTAGTGATAAGTCTTTTATATCGCACATATAAACTTGTAAATATTTAAATAACTCTCCTAAACGTATACTAAATGTAAACCTATTGCATGGCTGCCCTGAAAAGGGTGCGTTTTGAATTTGTTAAGTTATTCACGCCTGGTACGAATATATTTTCCAATTATTCACACTTTATACGTTTCTGTATTCAATTATCATTATGACATTAATAATATATTTCATACTAACACTATAAATACGTTTCTTAGTCTGTCTGTCACTACACTTAATTGATGGACCAATATTGATGAAATTAAATACAACTGAAACATATTTACCGGTCCAAAGAATAAGATAAAAAAGTCCAGTTTTGCCATTGGATACAAGAAAATACCTATAGTACATAAAAACATAAAATAGGGTATTTTAAACTGAACAACGCAAACGAAATCACGTATATGAGTATTTCCTGATACTTATATTTCAAAAAATGACCAATGAAACAAAACTCATCATCATTCTCCTACCATTATCCCACTCTAAGTGGGGTCGACACAATATGTCTCCTTTTTCCATTCTCCTCTATCATTCGTCAACTCTGGTGCCACTCCTCTAACATGCATATCATTTTTCACACAATCCATCCATCTTTTTTCCGGCCTTCTCCTAGCCATACATCCAGTGAAACAAAACTATTTTTCCATAATTTATTATTGAAACAACACATTTCATATTATTTTTACAGATATTCAGAAAACATTTTACATAGTGTATAAAGCATAGGTAAAGGACATAAAAATATAGTATTAATACATATCAATAATACATTTGGTAATTTAAATTTCGGTTGAATCAGACTTTTGATTAATACAAATTGGCTTAACTAAATTTAAATTATTCCGTTTAAACAGCTTAAGTTATTCATTTAATTGCTTCCTATTGTTTCGTCCAAAAACGATGAAACTTTGCGATTCTTTTGACAGGGTCACGGGTTCCAATCCTGGGCAGGCATCAATGAGTTTTTCTATTAAAAGTTATGTGGCTAATGATAATTGCAATTTATAACACGCTGTTCGGTGAAGGAAAACATCATGAGGAAACCTGCATACCTCCAGAGAATCTGGGGATATATGTAAACTACCAATCCGGATTGGAACATCGTGAAATGGTAGCTCCAACCCTTTTCTCCAAAAACGGCGAGAGGAGACTTATAATAATAATAATATTTTTTTATTGAAAGGCATTAAAAACCCAATACACAAGCAAATGAAATAACTTTCACAATGGAATAAAATATCTAATGTTGCTATCTGCTGAGGAACTATTCCCAAGCGTATTAACAATTATAACGATGGACAGATAGCCAATATTTTACAAAAGCACTAGGCATCCCATAGTTTACTCTTTGTAGAATAGAGTTTGATGAAGTTCTATGTCGGTCCCAAAAAGATGCAACTCGAGCTCTAATAATTGAATTAAAATCAGGAACTCCCGTCCCGGCGAACATACCGGATGCGCTACAGTATCTCGGTAACCCCATTAATATCCGAAAAGCATTATAATACTGGACGCGTATTGCAGTATATGATTTCTTAGGCAAATATGCCCAGCAGTGTGAAATTAAGAGGTCGTAACTTATTTTTTGTCTCGCTTAGATGGAATCTGATGCTATATATAATCGCTTACATTATAGTCTTTAAATGTAATAAAAAAAAATGCTATATTTAATTATAATTGACAAATAGTTACGTAGTCTGTTTTATTTGGAACTTAATAAGTCTATAATTAAATACAATAATACGCAAATAAAATATAATTTTAATGCAACAATTTCGGATAATCTTGCGATCTAATGCATTCCCGCTTAATGCAATTAAATTAATTTAAATTAAAATTAAGTTTTAATGATCAAAAGATATATATTTAAAGGTAAAACATTGTTCAATTTTGGAATATTATTAATAACTGTAAACCATACTGCTAAATATATTTTTAATATAGTTTTACTTTAACTACATATATATAGTTATGTAATTCAGTTACCTGATCTAAAAATATATTATATTTCATTTTAACTACGGAGCATTGGCACACATATTTACACATTAAAAAAAACGTTAAAGTCATTTTCTACAGTACTACAACAACTACATGGAAGATAAAAGTCAAACTTTTTTTACATATATTTAAAATTATCTATTTATTTTTTATGCGTGATTCAAACTTATCGTCTGTGTTTTAAAAAACCACAGAATAACTAACAACTTTATCACTACTAACAATAAAGTTTAATATATTATCTCTAAATTAATATATTATCTATGAGTAACTCGGTTCTTATAAGAAACTATCTGAAAATAAAATTGTCCTAAATAGATTTCTTGACCCTTAGAAGGTTAGCCTGTAATTTTCTCCAAAACTTAAAATCCATATCTAATATAGAATAAATTTACATAAAATAAGTAATTTTAAATAGATTATATTTAATACTTGTATTAACTAATTAAGATAAATTAAAATTAGTAAGAAACAAATTTGCGATTTTATTAAAAGCTTCACAGTATTTGAAACATAAAGTTATGATATTAGAGTAGTAAATACTCGATGCCTATTATATTGGCCATAATAATTATTTTCCAATGATTTTTTGTAATCATCAAATGCTCACAAAAATAAATTACATTGAATGAGTTCATAATCTGTCCTAAAATATAGACATGCACTGATACGGGGCGAAACAATTGTTGAGATTGTGGTGGTGAATGTGTGCAGTGCTTGTGTATTGTTGTGCCATCGGTGTCGGATAGTGCATGAGTTCTTACAAATTCTGCATGTATCAGGTATGAGAACGAATAGTACACTCTACATTTAGCATTACACATATTTTCTTTTATCGCGGATTGTAGCAAAATAATATTCTCATTATTTTGTATTATGGACCTCCGCAAAGTAACGCCTAATTCTATAAATTATTTAAAGTGCCAATAAATGCCAGCAATAGGTCGTGATACCCTAATTCCTGCTAAAATACGTTTGTTACCAGAAGATCAAATTAATGTTGTATGTGTAATGTTTTACCATCTTGTACAACGTTTTTTTCAAGAATTTCCTTACATAATCAGTGAAAAAGGGATAGCATATAACATTTTTAACGCTTAAGACAGAAACAGCAACATATTTTCCAAAATAAACGTTTGATTATATTGGTTTTATTAGAACCGGGGTTTGGGACTCTTTTGTATCTGGCCGACTGGACAGGTATTACCAGTTCTAAAACAGAACCGTCCTCCTCTTCATCAGATGCTGTGAGTTCTACTTCGGAGAGTGGGGGAGAGGCTTGATTGGGACTCTCAGGTCTTAGGTTAATCGGTGGATTGATCTCTGGCACCGGATACGGAAAGAACATCAGTGGCAACAAAACCTCCCGTACAAGTCTCTTCGCGTCCAAACTATTCTGAAATTTATAAGAAATAATTGAATTTCAAAATACCGCCGTGTTGTATCCGGCTGAATAGAATAGTACGACCATCTTTTCTTACCGAGGTGTCGTAAAAGGCGACTAAGGTAAATCGACCCGCCGTGTGGTATCCAACTAAAGAAGAATAGACCACCCTCTTTTCTTACCGAGGTGTCGTAAAAAGCGACTAAGGTAAGTTGTCTCACAGTGTGGTATCCGGTTAAGTAGAAAAGACCACCCTCTTTCTTATAGAGGTGTTGTAAAATACGACTAAGATAAGTTGACGTCAGGCATACGGCTGGTCGTAAAATACGTAGCGAAATCATGTGACAACATGTTTATAACATGGTGTGCCGACCCCACTTAGAGTGGGATAAGGGCAGGAAGATGATGAATGGAATTTCAAAATAATTTATACAATTAGGCGTCACTTCACCGAGGTAAATAAAATTATTTTGCTGTAATCCGCGATAAAGTAAAATAGAAAATATATATAATGCTAAATGTAGAATAGACTATCCGTTTTAATACCTTATACGTTCAGGATTCGTAAAAATACATGAAGAAACCTTCATCATCGCCACAATACACACGCACTACAATCGTTCACTATCACAAACTCAACACTCGTTTCGCCCCACCGTATCTCCTGACGATGCTTCGGTTGCGGCAATAAAATGGGATGGGATAAAGACATTTTTTTAATGAAACCTATCTAAATAGATTATAGCATATATATTTATTAAAGCAAATGGGGTGTATCTACCTCTCCCTCTTTTTTATGTGTGATTAGATAAAGATGAAGTATACTATTTTAATCTTTCCTCTAGTTATTATGACAATCCCACTAACAGGTCTGCTCTCTATGCCATTACAGCAGTTTAAAAACACTATTAAGGAGAGGCTGATACAGAAAGCCTACTATACTGTTGAGGATTATTTAGACGATAGGAATGCGTGGATATAAATATTGTTCGACCCTGTACAAGATAGAAACATTAAATGTAACTAGTATTAAGAATTGTATTTTTTAAAAAGAGCAACCGCCGAGTTTCTTGCTGGCTCTTCTCGGTAGGAACAGCTTTCCGAACCAGCAGTAGAGTTGACGATTCAAAAGCAGTTGTTTACAAGTTTATTTGAATAAAGAATATTTTGAATTTGAATCTGAATTTATGTTGTAAACTTCTGCAATCATCATCCTCCTGCCCTTATCCCACTCTAAGTGGGGTCGGCACAACATGTTATAAACATGCTGTCACATGATTTGGCTGCGTTTTATCGACCGGCTGCCCGACGTCAACTTACCTTAGTCGTATTTTACGACACCTCGGTAGAAAGAGGGTGGTCTATTGCACTAAACCGGATACCACACGGTGGGTCAACTTATCTTAGTCGCCTTTTACGATACCTCGGTAAGAAATGAGGTTGGTCAATTCTACTCAGCCGGATACCACACGGCGGGTCGGCTTACCTTAGTCGCCTTTTACGAGTCCTCAGTAAGAAATGAGGGTGGTACTATTCTATTCAGCCGGATACCACACGAATTCAGAATACTAGGATCAATCTTAAATAAAATATTTTTTTTCATTTTCATTTCACGGGGGTATTCTGAAATTTTTACAAATTTTTACAATTTTTAAAAATACATTTTAATTAATTGAATTTAAATATATAAATAAAGGGTACAATTACAGACACGTCCTTCCATTCGAAAATTATTTATAATACTTGTGTTATAGGTACCCAACAACTGGGAAATCTTAAATATTTAAATGAGCTCATCTTGGACATATATACGAGTATGACCAGCTCCAACGATTTTCATGAAACTTAGCATGTGGGAGGTTTCAGTGGCGACAAATCGATCTAGCTCTCTCTTTTTTATGTGTGATTAGACGAGGATGAAGTATGTGAATTTCATCTTCCCTCTCATTATTTCTTGTGACACTCTCACTAACAGGTGTGCCTATAGCTCTCTATGTTGTAAAGTTCTGCAATGGCAACGCTAAAATCGATTGTGGAATTTTAGAATAGAATCGTTTGCCATTCACAAGCGACTGACAATCCTGAATTTAAAAAAAGGTAAGGTATGTAAAATACAAAAATTAAATACCGCTTGGTCATCACATTTCCTTCTTCTCGGCCACTGCGGTCTTTCCACAGGTTCTTCATCACTGCTGTCCCCTCCATTTAGCTGTAAGAACATTTCGCATACTTAGAGCCTGTTTCACAAGTTACTGATAAACTGTCGGACAGTTAACCGACAAATAAACTAAGTAGCAGATAAATGTATCCAAAAAGAGACTCTAAAAAGTGAAAAATTAAAAAAAAATCGCGGACATTTTGCAATAAGTATTTTCTATCCAGCAGATAAACAAAATAACAGCCACATGATCTACCTGTTAACTTATTAGGGACTTTAAGTGCTAAATAAGCCTATCAGAGGGCTGAGAAACGCAAAATTCCGAGATATGTGTCAGATATGTTCCGAATAGGCTAACTGACAGTTTATTGGTAACTTGTGAAATAGGCCCTTAGTATTAAGGTGACCTAATTCATAAAAGTTGTTTTGTGGCAAATTATAATAAAACGGAGCGTCTACGAAACTCTCTAGTGTTAAAGAGACCCAACGGAAAAGCAAGAAAACATTAGCATTATCAGTAGTTTATAGCGTGATGTCATAGATGGAATTGAAATTATCATAATTTCGGAATCTCGGAAACGGCTCCAACGATTTTTTTGAAATTCAGCATGTAGGAGGTTTTGGGAGAGAAAAATCGATCTAGCTAGGTTTTATTTAAAAAAAAATAGTTTTATCCCTGTTCTTGGGAATTAAAAAAATACTAAAATTTACATTGAATATATAAAACTATTTTTGCCGTTGATTGTCAAGTCAGCGTAGCTTATTCGGGGAACGGTCGCGAGAAATGAAAATACCTGGGATCGAGCCCCTCCTACCCTATTATTTTTTAATTTTTTTTTGAAGTTTCTTTTATTTATTTTGTAAAAAATGACCACTGCCAATTGCCACTCTAAGTGGGGTCGGCACAACATGATTTGGCTGCGTTTTTACGACCGGCCGGCCTGACATCAACTTACCTCAGTCGTATTTTACGACACCTCGGTAAGAAAGAGGGTGGTCTATTCTACTAAACCGGATACCACACGGTGGGTCAACCTACCTTAGTCGCCTTTTACGACACCTCGGTAAGAAATGAGGGTGACACTATTCTACTTAGCCGGATACCACACGGCTAATAATTACTTGAGACAAATGTATTAATACATAGTTTTTACTCTTTTATTCGAACTTTACCTTACAAAAAATTTTAAAGTTTTAAACACATACGTAAAAACATACGTTTTTCAAGTGAAATATTTATATGGCAACATTTGTACCAAAGGTGACCACAGAGGCATTAAAGCAGTAACTAGCTAGCTTAACACCTCGCTTAGCTAGACACCTCGGTAAGAAATGAGGTTGGTATTCTATTCAGCCGGATGCCACACGGCATAAAGAAAGCACTTCTTATTCTTCTGAATATTAACATACCAGCACACCACCTCGTGGGTTCGCCCTGGCTCTTTCACGCTCCGCTTCATCGCTGTCGATTCCGCTGTCATTCGGCTCATGCAAGAGCGGCACTCCATCACGGTAATCTTCCTCACCCGCCATCTTGACGTCTTTATATCACCACAGCCACAAGCTGAAAAATATATAGTAAGTAAGTTGCGACCTGTTACTATCCCACTGCTGAGAATAGGCCTCTTCTCTCCGTTTTTTGGAGCTAAGAACTACCACGCTGCTCCAATGCGGATTGGTAGGTTACACATATCTCAAGAATTCTTTAGAGATATGCAGGTTTCCTCACGACTTTTCCTTCACCGAACAGCGTGTGATAAATTGCAATTATCATAAGCCACATAACTTTTAACTTTTTAATAAAATCCCGCAATCAATATCAATTTCAATTTCAGCTTTGCCATTACAGCAGTTTAAAAGCACTGTTAAAAAGAGGCTGATACAGAAAGCCTACTATACTCTTGAAAATTATTTGGAAGATAAGAATGTGTGGATATAGCTCTCTTTGAACCTGTACAAGACAGTAACGACTTTTTAAAAGAGCAACCGCCGAGTTTCTTGCTGTCTCTTCTCGGTAGGAACGGCTTTCCGAACCAGCAGTGGAGTTGACGATACAAAAGCACTTGTTTACAAGGTTATTTGAATAAAAAATATTTTGAATTTGAATATAGGTTCGTGTGTGACCCTAAAAGAGAGTGTGAGAGAAATTGGCCGGGATCTCATGTTTATTAATAACTTAGTACCTGGGTGACCTTCCTTGCTCGGTAATTTTTTTAAAGATATAAAAAAAGCAAATGAAGTAAAATAAAAAAGAAAGAAGGCACCGGTGATATGTGAGACTCGAACCCGGGATTTGAACTATTCTGGTCCGCCCGTTAACATAAAGCTATCATAGCATTACGTTTGACAGCCAAAAATATTATTTGGATTCAAATATAAATTTTAGCATTTTTTGAATGCTCGAAACGTTTAATATATGTTATGGCGTAGTTGTGGCGTTTTTAAATAATAATAATAATCTTTATTGGTGCATAAAAACAAAGTGAACACATATTGGAACCCTGGCCCCTAAACTAGAATAAACTGTATTTCAGGAGCCAGTGCCCTCCCTTAATAATAGATCAATATACAGTAGTTTTAGTTAAGTTAGTGACAGTAATTTTAAAGTAGGTTAGTATCTGTTAATTTTTATTTTTATTTTTGGTACATTATTGTATGTGTATATATCTATTTATGGTGTGTGTGTGCGTGTGTGTGTGTGTGTGTGTGTGTGGGTGTCGATAATCCTTCAACTCTGTGTGAGTTGGAGGATCATCGATTCATAGCATTCATAGCAGTATCTAGTGCAAAAGCGGTTCTGCGCGGAACCTGGGACCTTGATCTGGTTCAGACAAAAACTTTCATGTCATAAGATCTTGAACCATATAATTTCAATCGCAATTCATATTGAAGACAACATCTTAACCTACTAACAAGTATAAAAATGATCCGGTGATTGTATTTTACATATTAACAAGTCAAGTTAAAAATGATTTTAAAATGCTTTTAACAAAATTTCATGTCCCTATTGTTTTAACCGTTGTAGTAGTTCTCTCGTCTAGAGCTAATCCTGGCACCAGCATCATGTTATACATAAAGTTGCATTGTCATCGGGACTGGACCTATATGTTAAATTTCAGCTCAATCGGACACCGGGAAGTGGGTCAAATTTAATTTGCAAAATTTCACCTTCACATACATACACAGCAAATTGAATAAAATAACAGTATTAAAATTCATTTATTTATTAATTCACTCGCATGCATATTGAAAAATTCGCGTTTAAAAAGAAATCATTTTTAAAATTCGAATTACACTTAAAGAACACAAAATTCTTAACATTACTGATGTATTTATTAAAATATTAAGTAGCCACAATACCCATTAGCTCATAAAAACTTAAATTAGAATGCATTTTTGCAAACTTATCACCTGCGCAGTAATACTACCGTCATATAATGTCTAACTGCTTAAAAAAAGCATAATTGCAATGATATAAGTACTGATTGCATATAAATTAATCAAAAATGGCGTTATAATAACATAATATATATTATACGTACCAAATTACACAATTTAAGTTGTATTACACTGAAATATGGTAATAAAATTAACCGGCAGAGCAACGCACACACGCTAAATAATACCTTTGCGAAATTACTGGCAATCAACAGGGAAAAGTGGAATGAGTAGTCTTCCCCGGGTTGCCATGGTAACTGAAAACTGCGCGCGCATCGCAAATATTCAAATCAAGTCAGACATTCGTCAATGTATATAACAGAAACTTAAATAACAATTACAGAATTGTAAGAAATAACGAAATGTTAGCTTAGTATGGCACCAAAGAAGGTAAGAATCGTTTTTATTAATCATTCACACCGACATAGAAACTCTTAACAAAAACAACTGTAATATTCTTTATTCACATTAATACATTACTTTCACACTTTTCATTATTTTAATATCACTATATATGTACTTGTAGATAAACGTACCATTTTTTAGTATTACGCAATATTCCGTATCTATTGACTAAACACGGTCGCTACTCTACAGAGCTTAAGTATAACAGTTGTAATACATACAATAGAAACATTTAAGCTAACTTATTGCACATTTATACAATTTAAATAAATATAAACGCTAACTGAACACAACTGCACAAACCGAAACCGTACGTTATAATAAATTACCAAGTAGTTTATGTATAGAAACAAGCGACTTCAACCGAGTCCAACCCGGGCCCTTAATCATGAGCTCTTTATACTGCGAGGTAAGGAACTGCGGGCTGACCCGATAGAATGAAGCGTGAGCCGGTTTCTCTGCTTAAACTATGAATACTAGTCACGATAGTTAAAATTTAAATATTACCTATCACATAATAATATTATTCTTAAACATTATTCTCGGACAAGCGAAGAACATCTCAATCAACTCTCACTAGATGTATGACATGAAATACTGCTCCCTGTTAAAGCTAAAACACCATCAGTAGCACTGATACTCGCGTATACTAAAATCAAGGTAAGAAAAAATAAACAAATCACTAAATCGCATACAAAAACTCTTGTTGACATGTAACAACCAACAGTTAATCTTTCAATAAAAAGCAACAAATGCGAAACATATCAAAATTAGTAAGATAATAATGACTTTGATACCCCGTTTAGATACCTAGTCCCCAAGGGACTAGTAAGCAAGTTAAGTTGCCTTTGCTCTGGCGCAGCAAATCCACGGAGAAATCTTTAGGATTGCTTCTAAAACGTCTGCGAGTGAGTAGAACTATCGCGGTAATGTTCACGCAACTGTAAATATGGAAATGGTGTTTGTGTTTTCAGCTTTTTGCACAATCATATCTCATATACCTTAAAATTCGAATTTTCCTTAACAATTTTAAACTCTCCATGTTCTAATATCTTGGATTTGAAGGCAAAACATTTCAATTGACCCCTTCTTTTTATAGGGCGTTAATAACAATGCCATTTACCTTGTTTCAAATTCAAATTGACAATAATAATATTGTTGTCTATACATTTTTGAACTTACAAGGATATGATTAAGCCATAAAGCGAAATTGTTTTTGCGTAGCCCGAAAGTTCAGCACTTAAATGTAAAAATAAATAATGTGTTCAAATTATGGATTTCTTCCTGGTTTTCTTCCTTGCACTGTCTTTTTGCGAAATGCACTTGTGAGTATGTTTGTGCATAATCTGCTTGTGTCCACGATGAAACCCTTTATATAATATTTTCCGCAACTTAAAATTTAACAGCGGTATCACTTTTGTTATTTACTTAGACAATTTTTTGTCAGATCTTATCACCATATATAAATTATAATATATTTATTACAAGCACTAAGTTTTTTTTTTCGGTTTTAAGTGCTACTCTGAATGGGAGTTTGTACGGCACCGATGAGAAACGCCCAACTTGTGGCATAAGTCAAAGGTCAGGGGTGACGGCTTCCGCTATTTGATACGTACACCACCGCTAACAAGCACCTAGTTATATTGCCATCTAATCATTCGTCACCATGCGATTAACAGCGATGCGCTTAAAAATCCTTAGATTGTTAATAATTGGATAACGAAATGTCATATTAAATATTATTTTCATATATAAACTGCTATGCTTACGTTAAAAAACCGTTGCGGTTCAGCCGTTTTCTCTTAAGCAACCTCAAATGTCATCTATGTATAAAAATGTAAATCAAGTGTAACAAGCAATCAAAACATTTAAAATTTAAATAATTTAATATCAAATTTGTAGACTGAAGGTCTACAAAACATCAACAAAAAAATTCTCGGTACTTATAACAGGATAAGCTGCAGGCAATGCTATAGAGGAAGTTGAAACACGGAAAGCTGTTATCGATGTTTACGATCATGATAATGGATATCAGAACAATAATATTGACATCAAACATTCAGTCGTATTCATCACGCAACTATACAACTAACCTAGTTGTATAGTAAGCAACCATAAAAAGCATTTTATTACATATAAATTCTGTGTTCGTTAACATTTATGGCAGTAAACGGATAGAAAAAAGATCTATTTAAAATACGTTGATCAATATAATTGGATCGGTTCTTTCGTAAGCATTTAGATTGTAACTGATTCTTTCAGAAGAGCTACGTCGCTCGTCGTTTGATATCTTTTGTTAATGTTACATAAGTTTTTTTAATTGAAATACTAAATGAGCATCGATTAATATTCATAATGCCGAACTCAAGTGAGATGAAGGAACCAAATCTATTTTTGCGAAAGGCAACCAATCTGTTATTATTGAATACCGTTAAGGTAACGTTGAGTACCTAGTAAAAATCAAATAAACCTGTTTGATTTATTTGTTAGCGCAAGTGTAAATGCAAATCCAACTTGTTAGCTAGTGTAGTTCTAGTTTGAAAGTGAAATTTGTCTTACCCAATGAACGTGGACTTGATATTACTATAAGATGCACTGACATCTAGATTGTATGTTACGGTGATATTTGTTTAGCTGTTATGTTGTGTTCACACTTATTTGATCTTTTTATAGATTAGCACACTATCCTTCTTGGAATGTTGTTATTCATAATGTTTGTTACATCAAGTGTTAAGTGTTATCAATTTTGAGAGTTTTAAGTGAGGTTTATGTATCTTAGAAATGTTATAAATGGAACATCTGCATTGAGTGGTTTGTGATAGTAGATTCTTTTCACTGTAAATATTATTGCCAAAAGAGCATCCAGTGAGATTCTTGCTATTTTGTTCTCAGTAGCTGAAAGCATTCCAAACTATTTAAGGATCGTTTTAGCTAAATTCATTCTAAATAAACTACTAATTCTTCCAATTCTTTTAAAATAACTAAAAAAAATATAAGGGTCTATTACTTATTGTTCTTTGGACTTCTTTTGCATCTATATTATTGCTTTTCGTCCTTTTTCAATTGGTTCTTAACTAATTAAAGTGTTGGACAGAAATCTTCAGTGGGATAGTAACAGGCCGTTACTTTACTTTACTTTTTCGTTGAATGTTTATTATGACTTACGTAATAGAAAAAATATGACAGAATTTTTAATGTACCTGTATTTAAAGGTATTTGTACCTGTATTTAAGTGTCCAGTAAAAACTGTTTAAAATCTTTACTTACCGAAATGAAACATTTTGTGTAGTAATTGTTTACTTTACTTTGAATATCTATATTTATCTCTATAAGGCGCAATTTTGATTTTTTTTTTCGCTAAGAAGATAGATACGCTTTTCTCAAACGCAACAAAAAGACTAATGCAAATTCGACTCAGGCTAAACGTAAAAGCTTTAAATTGGCATGAAAGCTGTTAATGTTGTATAGGGTTACCACAAAGACAATTACAGTTATTATTCTCAGTTTATTTATGATGTCGTGGTAGTTTCTTTAACAACATTTGACGATTCAAAGTACCGAAAAGTCTATTTTAATAAAGAGTATTTAGTTTGTAATTTGTTGCCATTTCTCCGGCCAGATTTAGATTAGAGTCTACAGTTAAACCATCCACTGGATGAAGCCGATTAAAGCATTCGGCTCTAAATTAAATGCAATTATACATTTAATCTTTTCAAAATATCGTTTTAAAAAAGGTATTTTTAAAGAAAAAAATATAATCTAATTGAGATCTGGTTTAGTTAATGTGGAATGGCGCGCTTGTTCAAAGACCAGAAGAAAACATTAACATTATAGTTTTGTCTGCATCGCATATATTGTCACACACTTTAGTCTCTTGGTCAAGGTTAGGCTTAATAGGTTGATTGCATACGAAATGGAATGGAATTTGCGGTACGGTCATTCACCTTTCTATATCATTTATTGTTTATTATTAAAAACGTAACATAATTCTTAAATTAACTACTTTATTTTTTATTATTAAAAACATAACATAATTCTTAAATTAACTGAAATGTTTTATGTTAAGGTGTGTAGGTCGGTAGGTAGGTGTGTATCTGGAAATAAAATTCATGTCGTATGTGCCGTGCGACGCTGTAAACATATTATTTTAATTTTTAGTTAATAATTTATTATTACCTTTTGACAACCCTAAAAGTTAAGTTTGTGCTATGTTGCCGTACTGACTTGTGCTAGCTAACGCCAGACACGGGGACTAATTAGAATTTGGTGACACGACCCGCGAGGCAAAGTAATTTGTAAATTTTGTACAGCTTGCAAATTTATTTCTTAAGTTGGAACAATATTAAAATATAAGTTTATAGCATCAACTTAAGCGTATAAATATAAATCAACGTGTGATTTGTTACCCTGTTCCCTGTAAGGGAAAATAGATTTTTTTATTCGTATATGCAACCACTCTATATAAGTTTTAATTGTGTCACTATTAGTTAAGGCGGTTATAATATTGGTATAGATACATATATAGAAAACCAAAGTTTTGGAAAGATTTATATTGTATGTCCTTTTATATTATATGTGATGACCTCCGCAAAACTTGGTACATACTACCTATGAGGCTTATAACAAGCTCATTGCCACCCTCAAGGTGGTGGAAAAAAACTTATAGGCAACCTTATATTAACTTATAAATATATTAGATGATAGGGCTTTTTACATAAAGCGACATTTGGTGGAAACCAAAAGATTCTTAACAAACAGTGCTCGTTCATTGTTTGAAAGGATTAATAAATTATCACATAGATAACTACAAATCATCATATAACTACAAATATTCTTAATAAATAAAAAACAAAAATTCTACGTAATTTTTCTTTAATCTTTTTTGTTGTCCGTATTTGTATCTGCACTAATGCGACTAAATGAATGCAATGCAGTTTACACCTTAGTTTCTACCTAGAAATAGGCTTTGGCGATGAAACACTGCAGATAAATACTATCATGTAAGCTGCACTTTAAGTTCATATAGAAAGTGTTTTTAATTATTTAAATGATTGAATGAAGAAAATTCCATCATAAAAGCATATATTAAACGAAATGTCTGAGGAAGAGGACGATGTAAGTATCACCGAAAATAGCGCACTTGCGTGCCGATCGTCTGAGCACAGATTAAAAATGTATAAACTGGAAACGTTTGCACGCTAACCGAATGTTAATCATTTGTTTACGCTTACTTCGCTTAAATAAAATGTCCATAATATTTATAGCCTTATTACATGATCGTGCCTAGTAAAGACCTGTCATAAAACAATATGCAAATATCATCATAAACAAAAGTCCGTTAACACAAGTAGTTCTTGATTTGGCACGGTCTAGTTAACTTGTGTGAATTGTGAAAGTAATTGAGAATCAGTGGAAAATGTTTAAAGCTATGATAGAAAGGGCTATGAAGAAGGATAAAGAAACAGACCTTATAACTAAAACATTACTGCATCTCAATGTAAGCTCATTTTATCATGGCTTTGCTTTCGCATGTGATGAAAGTTATTTTTTTTACTCTTGTTTAGCAAAAGGATACAACTAACAAGTCACGTGGAAATCTTGTTGAAGATGAAGCATTGGATTGGTTGAAACCAAGGGCCCTCTTGAAACCTGACGATCAAGAAGATGTCCCGGATGCCGTGAGTTAATATTATAATCATTGAAGTTGTTTACTACTAAATAGATGTAAGCTTAGAAGTAATTTTTACCGTGTTGTATATGTTCTCGCTGCTAAGATGATATGAGCTGTGAATGAAGTTAATAACCTAATAAACAAACGCTTCAAGGATATCATTAGTTTTTTAAAGATACTAGCAGCTTAAATAAAGCAAGTGATAATGTCGGGATAATAGTAAAACCCATGTTCCAACAAGGAGAAATGAATGTAATAGTCCGTAATATGAATTTACCATCACAAGACATGTATTAACAACTAGGTTATCCATACTTTTTACATTTATGGTTTTTAAGGAACTCGAAGAAGAAGTTGGTCGCGTTTTAACAACAATTAATCCGCAATGGGTCGCAGATGAAGTTGCATATCACTATGGACTGGGGAAATTTGTCGTAAAACCACGACCTAGTTATGGGAAAGCATACCCTTTATACATTTATCAAGGAACAGCTATAAGAAAGGATTCAGACGAAGCGAAAGCGCAAATTGCGGCAGGCTATGGTAATATTTTATATTCCTAAATAGCCATATATCAACGAAAAAGAATCACATCCTGCCTTTGAAAAACGAATTAGCATTTGTAAACACTGTAAAGTATTTATGCCTAGCTTTATATTGAAGTAGAATAAGACAAAAAGTCTGAAGATGATAGTAAGCCTAGTTATTTGAATCCATATAAAGACAACTGATTTATTAGGCTGTATCAAATATACAAAAGTTTTCCGTGCAAGTTATCTGTTTTTTATCTTTTAAAAATTTATAGCAATGAAAATTTAATTTAACATAGTTAACTGCATTATTTCGTCGTCCAATCGAGAGTTGCATCTTATGATACGGCTGTTCTAGGGAAATTTATCATGATTGTTATCGATTTAAAGTATGTAAGTAATTTGGTATTTTGCCAAACCTTTCTTTAGTAACATGCAGAGTAGACTTGTAAGACTGAAAATTGAAAAAATATACAGGAAACCTAAATGTAGCATCAATTGCATAGATCAGAATCAATGACATATTTGTTATTCCAAATAAAAATTTAAACTGAACCTTACGACTAAATTTCTTGATTATATCTCACAAAGAATGAATCTCCCTTCAATGGTGAATAGACATAAGACACGTTATAGTTAAAAGAAACGTTATTTCAGTAGTTCATCACACAACTTTATTAACTTTATGTGAGAAACTTTATGATTAATGAAGCTTGTGCTATATTAAATAAAACGAAACACTAAAATTACTATACACACGTTTTTTATTCTCGTCTGGTATGGCGCCACCAACGGCACAACATACGTGATTGGTTATAAAAAAGTAAAGTAAAGGCCTGTTACTATCCCACTGCTGGGTATAGGCCTTCTCACACAATTTTTGGAGAGAATAATTGGAGCTAAGACCACGTTGCTCCAATGCGGATTGGTAGGTTACACATATCCCTAGAATGCTCTTGATATATGCAGGTTTCCTCACGATATTTTCCTTCACCGAAATGGTGAGTTAAATCTTTATAAAAATTTAAATTTCTACCTACGATGTAATCTTACTGACTATCCATTGAGATTAAGCATTTTCTAAATAGTTTTAATTACTGAACTTACCACTTAATACATGCATAAAAGTAATGGTCTAAATACACCAGGAAAGGTTGGATTCGATGATGCTGGACCTAAAAAAGTCAAAGTCAAAAAATCGACGGCTGAATTGGAAGAGGAAGAAGAACCTGAGGCTGAAGCTCCACCACCAGAAGAAACTAAGGGTGAAGGTATACGTAATTGCATATTGTGAATTATTAATTATTAAAAGTCTTTATAAATTAATTGTAATATTCATAAAGGTGAAACTATCATAAAAATTAGGAATGGTTTTAATTATAAAAACATAAACCTTACTAAATTTATATTTAAAAGAGGATGTTCGTGATGAAGAAAGAGATAAAGAAGAAGGCGGTGAAGAACAAGAAGTTGTACAAGTGGAAGCAGTGGATGAAGAAGCAGAAGGTGTTGCTGACGAAGGTGCAGAAGAAGCTGCTCCAGAAGAAGGTAATATGCAATCCAGCTGTTTTGTAATTATAAAAAATTTAACATGCATCTATATAGGTTTTTATTAAGGATACTAGAATTTTTTAATAAATTTATCTATGTTTTGTATAAATGTTTACAATAACTTTTCAATAGCACTATAATTTTAAGTTGTGTTTAAAATCACGATTCATCTATGTTACTTAAGAAGATTTTGGTATTAGATCATTTTCCATTTATAACCGTTTTTCCATAGTTGAAGGAGGGGAAGCACCTGTAGAAGAAGTTATAGAAATAAAACCGCGTGTTAAAAAGCTTGCTAATCAATTTAACTTCTGTGAAAGGGCTGCATTAACCTATAATTTTCCTAGACGTGTACGTATGGCTTATGTTTTTAATTTGTATTCTGTTGCCTTTATGAATAAATATCTATATTTTTAAATTTATTGTTTAGTCTGTCGACACGCAAACAATTCCTCCACCTCGAGCTAATTATGGAGCAACCGGTCTTCAAAGCATAATATTTGATTACTATCAAGAAGATTATGCTAGAAAGCAGCGCGAAAAAGAAGAAGAAAAACCAAAAAGGGTGATTATATTGATACTAGTCTATTATTCTACAATATATTTGCAGCTGTTACTTTTGTGATACTGCTATAATATTTAAAGACAACATTGACTGACTATTTTTGATTGCATTCACATTTCAGTTACGGAAAAAAGCGGCAAAACATGCCAAATCAGCTCAACAAATACACGATGAACAACTAGCTCAACGCATCCGTGAAGCTTGGACAATTTTAGAAAGATTAGTCAATCAAAATATTTACGATGATATTGGTAAGATTGCCGTACTTTAACGAAGTATGTAGATCTATTGGCATCGAAGATGTATAGCGTAAAGCTCTTAGATTACCTCTAAAGCTATAGCTTAACCCTTTGGTATTTGATAAAATGCAATCAAAAACAAAAGGTAACCTTCAACAAATTTTCAAACGAATAATTATGTGACAAGAGTGGATAAATCAGTCATCATCCTCCTGCCCTTATCCCACTCTAAGTGGGGTCTGCACAACATGATTTGGCTAGGCATTTTACGACCGATCGCCTGCTTGACGTCAATTTACCTTAGTCAGCTTTTGCGACACCTCAGTAAGAAAGAGGGTGGCATATTCTGCCCAATCGAATACCCTACGGTGGGTCACCTTATCTTAGTCGGCTTTTACGATACCTCGGTAAGGAAAGAGGGTGGTCTATTCTAGCCAGTGCGATACGGAAATCATACTCATATAAAGGTAGTAAAGTTTAAAATTTAGAGAGTTTTCCGCAAAATTTTTAGCAATTTTTAGAGTCATCCGCAGGTTTCTTGTTACTTTTCTAGCTCAAGATTATAGATATTGGGACGATCCATCCGATGAGTTTCGTGAGGGCATGGGTTCTCTATTACCATTGTGGAAGTTCCAGTTCGAACCGATGCGAAGCCATGCAGTATGCGACGTGCAATGGAATCCACATTATCAGGACTTATTTGCTGTGGCTTACGGATCGTGTGAGTTTTAAATTCACTTATAATAATAAAATAAATAGTTTTATATGTTGAAAAATGTCGTTGAGACTTAGAAATAACAGTATTAATCAAATAACTGCATTGGTTAACCGACCAACTCCAAAAGAATTGCAAACATGTCACACTGTACAATTTTATCAATTATTAAATATTAAACTTACGCCGTGTGGTATCCGGCTGAATAGAATAGTACCACCCTCGTTTCTTACCGAGGTGTCGTAAAAGGCGACTAAGGTAAATCGACCTGCCGTGTGGTATCCGGCTGAATAAAATAGACCACCCCCTCTAGACTCAGAAATAACAGTATTAATCAAATAACTGCATTGGTTAACACGTTAGCTGCGACACCAATTTTTGCATACTTTCCATTCCTGCGGCACGAGGTATAATCGGCCCGTACCGTGACCAGACGTTAGGGCGACACGCGGTCTATTAGACCCCACCTCCTTTTACAGACTAAAATCCATTTTCTGGCGCGAAATCAAAGATAAATGAGAATTTTGGTCCTTATTGATATAGACAGTGAATTGATGAACCCTAATCTACCGTCGCCCCGGGATCTGATGGCTAGTTTAGGAATTATTAGCAAAACAAAATATGGGATCTTATACACCTCGTAACGCACTGAAATAGGGCAAATTTTCGCTGAGATTAGTGATGGGAAAAATAATATCGACGTTTTTAAACTGTCTTAACTACGCAACGACTTGACCGATTTTGATCAATTATATCTCATTAGATCGTTTTAAGGGCAAAACCTGGAAAAACAACACAAAGCTATCAAAGGATACATTTTTTTTATAATCTAAATTGTGCTTGAATGCGCCAAAAAGAAAAAAAAACCGGCCAAGTGCGAGTCGAACTCGCGCACGAAGCGTTCCATTCTATACCATTAAGAGGCACCTATTACAGACTTATTATTGGAAAATAATGGATCACGGTTTATGCATAAGGTTTATCTATCTATTTGTATATGAAAATCTTAATGCGGTTCACAGAATAGAAAAAAAAGGCAACCAGAAGTAGAAAAGAAATTGTCCTATTTATTCTGCCTCGGGCTTTAAAAATATACTTATTAGAACTTGAATTAACATTAAAAAATCAGTATCAATATACTTTTTTTTATAAAAATCTCAATATATATGTTGTACTTATTTATGAGTGTTTTTCATTGAAACAGGGTAGACAATAAAATTTTTTGCACTGAGTGCACTGAGTCAAAATCTTTTTGGATTTTTTATCAGCTTCACGAGATGGTAAAAGTGTGCGTAGTTTTTGGTAACAACCAACACATCTTCTCCTTTTTTAAGACGTCACACAATCGACGTGATGCACAACAATGGTCGCGGGAAGCTCGCGTTGGGTGCGGTACGAGGTCAGGGGGGATATGGGACGTTTTAGCCTCGTTCCGCACTGCATTAAAATTATATTAATTCAGTGCGGCACGAGGCCTAAGACATCCGGTACCAAGGTAGGTACACCACCGAGTACGGAACCATTAGCGCATCTCAATTTATATTTATCTCTTTCCTACACTGGACCAAACCAAAGCTATGCCATTCGCACGACAGAGAAACTCACGTTTTTCCTTGCCGCACCACAGGGAAGTTGCATCAAGGGTCATTTAGGCCTCGCTTCGCACTGAACGTGTTAACCGACCAACTCCAAAAGAATTGCAAACATGTTAAATTGTACAATTTTATCAATTTATAAAAAAAATTAACTTGAGAATTAGACAATGTATTAATTTAAAAAAATCAGTGTTGGCAATTTAAAAAAATATTTTCAAAAAATGACGTGAATAAACAATAGTTTGAAATTTATGTAGATAAAAATTGTTTCAAATTGTTGACTAATATTTGTTTTTACAGTGGATTTCACTCAACAACAGAAACAAGGATGCCTTTGTCTGTACAGCATTAAGAATCCAGCATTTCCTGAATATTCTGTTATCACAGAGTCCCCTGTTATATGTCTCGATGTCTATAAAGAAACACCATATCTTATTTGTGTCGGTAAGGATTCTTGTATAGTTCGGCATATCCATGTTCAATATGCTCTAATCAATCATTCAAATCAAAATAATCTTTATTAAAATATCTTTCAAGCACTTTTGAATCATTAAGGATCTATATGATTAATGAAGCTACAACTTATTCGGAATGTTGCTCTTACCGAGAAGAACCAGCAAGAAACTCGGCGGTCGATCTTTCAAACATTTTCAATTTTACATTATTAAACCGCAGTCTTATATGAAGCTAAAAGGATTTTTAAATCCAGGCATTTTTGCGTTTTTTCATATTTTTCTTGGTCTCTGCCAGCCAAACTACAGAATGAGACAATTAGTAAAGCAATTTCGGTACTCAAATATCAAAATCATCATCATCTTTCTGCCCTTATCCCACTCCAAGTGGGGTCGGCACAACATGTTATAAACATGCTGTCACATGATTTGGCTGCGTTTTTACGACCGGCTGCCTGCCTGACATCAACTTACCTCAGTCTTATTTTATGACACCTAGGTAAGAAAGAGGGTAGTCTATTCTACTAAACCGGATACCACACGGTGGGTCAACTTACCTTAGTCGCCTTCTACGACACCTCGGTAAGAAATGAGGGTGGTCTATTCTACTCAGCCAGATACCACACGGCGGGTCGACTTACCTTAGTCGCCTTTTATGACACCTCGGAGTCAAGGTAAGAAATGAGGGTGGTACTGTTCTATTCAGCCGGATATCACACGGCTTTGGTACTCAAATATTAAACATTATTAATTATTGTTTATTACAGGTCGTTATGACGGTAATGTATGCGTGTATAACGCACAGTTAACTTTGGAATCCTCTTACCAGTATAAATCAGACTCTGTAAGGGATAAACACAGCAATATTGTTTGGGAAGTAAGTATTGTCTATCTATCTATACTTATAATAAATCTGTAGAGAGGTCAATTCTGTAACTGGAATATATTTCCAAAATAACTATCAGGGGGTGATTAGGGATCGATACTGATGCCAAAAATGCAATCAGTAAAAATTTTGTCTGTCTGTCTGTCTGTCTGTCTGTCTGTCTGTCTGTCTGTCTGTCTGTCTGTATAACCGTTATAGAAACAAAAACTACTCGACGGATTTTAACGAAACTCGGTACAATTTTTTTTCATACTCCTGGGCTGGTTATAGTATACTTTTCATCACGCTACAATCAATAGGAGCAGAGCAGTGAAGGGAAATGTCGGGAAAACGGGAGAAGTTACTCCATTTTTTAAGCTTCCGTCGCGTGTGCAACCTTGATGGTTAAAGCTACGCAGAAATCATGTATGACGGAAATGTTTTCCTTAAAATTATATAAAAAATATCCCACGACAGCATATGTCTATCTTTTATGGTTGACTCACAATAAGACGTGTAACTCCCGATAGCTTAGCAGTTCGAAGCTTTCTGGTTATATTTGTCTACTCCTACGTTTATATCACTCTCAATCATCCCTAAATAAAAAAGTGAATAGTATTAACCATTGTATAAAAAAAGAATAATTGAAATCGGTATAGAAACACCAAAGTTATACATGAAATACGCTAATAATAAGCCATCGCGCGTGAATACTGAATCATGCTATAGGGATTATCACTACATAGTATAAAACAAAGTCACATTCTTTGTTTGTCCCTATATCCCTATGACTATTTAAATCTTTAAAACTACGCAACAGATTTTGATGCGGTTTTTTTTAATAGATAGAGTGATTCAAGAGGAATGTATAATAACATTCAATATGGAGTAGAGAAATACTGTAATGTTTCTAATGTGATGTCGTAAATAATTACTTTTTTTTCTTTATAATTAATAATTACTTTGATGTTAGATATAGCTGGAAATCTTCTTGGTATAGGGAGAGTGGAATTGTTTTTCTTCAAATTTAATGCGTGCGGGCCACGGTCAGTATTGAATAAATAACTACTGGATCGATTTTAATATTTTTTTTCACTGAGTGACATAGGCTATATATTTTATACCCGTGCGAAGCAGGGTAGGCCGCTAGTATCTAATAATTATATAATTGCACAAAATTATGGAGTATAGCATGTATATATTATTTTTATTTTTTAATATTTCCCCCATATTTTAATTGTTAAAGTAGATAATTTATAGAATTAGGCGTTACTTTGCGGAGATCCATAATACAAAAGTAATAATAAAATTATTTTGCTATAATCCGCGAAGAAGTAAAATAGAAAATATATATAATGCTAAGTGTAAGTGGACAATCGGTTATCATACCTGATACATGCAGGATTCGTAAAAACACATGCACAAACCTCCACCACCGCCACCACAATACACAAGCACTATATACGTTCACTATCACAAACTCAGCAATCGTTTCGCCCCGCAACCGAAGCATCGTCAGGAGATAGACTCCACGACCAAAATTGCAAAGCTTTGCGATTTGATCGAAACGATTGTTGAGTTTGTGATAGTGAATGTGTGAAGTGCTTGTGTATTGTGGTGGCGGTGGTGGAGGTTTGTGCATGTGTTTTTACGAATCCTGCATGTATCAGGTATGATAACCGATTGTCCACTTACACTTAGCATTATATATATTTTCTATTTTACTTCTTCGCGGATTATAGCAAAATAATTTTATTATTGTTAAAGTAGACTAGTTTGTTTTTTTATTTTATTTATTGTAATAACTCTTTTTTTCTTCTTTCTTTTACTATTTTTTTTTGTATTTAGTGTGAGCAGAACGTTATTTAGCTTTTTGTTTAATTATGCATGCTGAGTTAGCCTTTAAGTGGGATATATAATAGAAAACTATAGGTAATTTAGAAATTTATATAAGTTTAAATAAACCATATTGTATATCACGTTGGCTTCCTAATAAATAAATATATACTTTGAGTATGGACGACCGTGTGTGTGAGTGTAACATATAATATTATTGTTTCAAAAAAAAAATATGCCGATAACTGTGGCTTCTTTGTTGGCTTACGTGTATTTTCGTACTATATTGATTTACATGGAGCGATTGCTGTGCGGTATCCGGTTGAGTAGAATAGACCAGTCTCATTTTTTACCGAGGTGTAGTAAAAGGCGACTAAGGTAAGTTGACCTACCGTATGGTATCCGTTTGAGTAGAATAAACCACCCTTTTACTTATCCAGATGTCGTAAAATACGGCTAAGGTAAGATAACGTCAGGCAAGCGGCCGGTCATAAAATACGTAGCCAAATCATGTGAAAACATTATAACATGTTGTGCCGACCCCACTTAGAGTGGGGTCCTTATCCCACTCTAAGTAGGGTCGGCACGGACACGTCAGGAAGATGATGATGATGAAAAGTACTGTAAACAGTCCACTTGAATAAAGAATATTTTGAATTTGAATGTTGAATTTTATATTTTTTGAATTAAATATCGGTTGATTGACTGAATGACTTATATATATATAAATGGTTATATATAAATAATTGGTGTGTCTTATATATAAATAAGTAAAATAAATGACGTCACGATTGTCGATATAACGCGGGTTAGATTCAGCTTGCGGAGGCATTTAAAGTAACATACCACTTCAGATCCGTTGGGGTGCCCGTATGATAGACGGCGAGGCGTCTTTCTTCTCCATTTCCGGTGACGGCCGTGTGGTCCAGTGGGCTGTGATGCCTGGAGAGTTGCAAGCGACGACTATCATCACGTTACAGTCCAACATACCGCCCATACCAGGGCCGGATGGCACTATGCTGACTGTCAATAGTAATTTTATATATTTATTTTTTTTAATCCCTAATAAAATACATACTAATATTGGCTCGTTGGCGCAGTTAGCAGTGACCTGCTGGTGATACCTGGTGTCGCAGCTGAGGGCAACATTTGTTGGTAAATCGAGGTTGGGTGTATTTGTGTATTTAAAATTATAAATGTACTGAATTTTTATATTGATATGTTGATAGTAATTGGTGCTTTTCAATGTCATCCTATTTCTGTTGAATTTACAGAATTTCTATAGCCTGTATGTTAAAACTGTGGTATAAGAAATAATCATGCTAAATTTCATCGATATTAGTTCAGCGTTCACTGAAAGAGTAACAAACATACATCCATACTCACAAACTTTCGCATTTATAAAAGATTTATTTACTACTTGTCTTTGAGACAGAACGACTATGTAATGCGTGTAATGTTTTAATGTCCCATATATTATTATTGATATAAAAGTCTTTCTGTCTTTCTGTTCTGTTTTCTTTGTCTTTAATACTTATGTTCGCCATTTGACGTGACACTATCAGAAGAATTTGCGCTGTACAGGTCATAAAGGAAGATATTATCAATAATAATTGTATTCTTACAAGGTTGCGGCAGCTGCATCTGTTTCCATCCAGAAAAAGCGGATATTTTCATGGTTGGTACTGAAGACGGGATGATCCACACGTGCTCGCTGAAGTACAACCGGAACTATGTTCGCTCGGTCCAGGGCCATCACATGCCAGTCTACAGGATCCATTACAATTACTTCAATAACAGCATCTACGCATCGTGCTCGGGAGATTGGCGGGTGAAGATATGGGAGGATGGCCGCGAGTGAGTTATATGTAAACTAGTTTTTAATTGCAACTTCGTTCGCATGGACTGTTGTTGCGTGATAGATTGATACTTGATAATAGATGGCGCATTTCAATTACATCCTATTCCTGTAGAATTAACTGGATTTCTATAGCCTGTATGTTACTTCGTTGTATAAGGAATAAATGTGCCAAATTTCATCGACATTGAATCGATTCGCCTACTCTCTATACTAATTAAATTTATGCGAAGCTCTGTTTGTCTATGCTTCGCTTTCGCTGTAAAATTGCTTAATTGAATGAGATTAAATAACGAGTTAGCATATACGAAATAAATCACTTTATTTACTCGTGATTAAGTACAATATAGATGGTAACTTATGTAAAATTTATAAAATATTTTATTACTTTTATTTTATTATTTTTTGTCCTTTCAATTATTTGTATAAGTAAAAAATTAAATTATTGGCAAACGTACCACATGTACTAAAAAAAGCGAAGCGCATATTTAATATAAGCATTTGTGTGTGGTATCCGGCTGAGTAGAATAGACCACCCTCATTTCTTACCGAGGTGTCGTAAAAGGCGACTAAGGTAAGTTGATGTAAAGCAGGCGGCTGGTCGTTAAATACGTAGCCAAATCATGTGACTACATGTTTATAACATGTTGTACCAACCCCAATTAGAGTAGTTATCCCACTCGGACAGGAAGATGAATGAAGCTTTTGTTAGGCCAACTGATGTTGTATTACTTAAAAGCGACTTATGCGTCCTTAGATTTTCGTCCCTGATATATTCCTGAAATACTCGTCAGATGACCCTGTCAAGGACATTGAATGACCAATGACAAAAAAAAAGAAGTAATAGCAAAGAGTGAATAGTAGTTATCGCAGACCAATAACATATTTAACCTGTGATTCTAGCGAACCTCTTTTTATGTTCGAACTGGGCTCGCCAGTGGGGGACGTGAAATGGGCGCCATACTCCAGCACCGTGTTCGCTGCTTGCACTGCTGATGGAAAGGTATCTCTCCAAACTATTGGCATTTACTAATGGTGGTCATATTTATTTCTCATACATTTTTCCGCTTTAAGTGTCAATCCATTTGGTTTTTAAAAGAGATTTTGTCTCTAAGCTCTTCGCCGTTCAAAGGAGAGCAGAGATAATAGTAACAGATTTAACTTCGATTTTCGGATGTTTTCCTTGATTTATTTAGTATACCTATGTGTATGTCTATTAAAACGCTGGCGTATGATATCCGGCGGAGTAGAATAAACCACCCTAATTTTAACCGGTGCCGGAAAAGGAAACTAAGGTAAATTGACATCAGGTAGGCGGTCGTTCGAAATAGCTAATAGGTAAAATAGCTAGCCAACTCATTGAACAAAATGTTTATAACATGTTGTTCCGACTTTACTTAAAGTGAAAGGCAGGAGAATGATGATGATGTATATTGTAATGCACGAAAAATTTTGTGGCCACGGCGGAATTTATTTTGGCTCGGAAAAGCACACGCTATCACCACACCACCCATTAGCGTAGCCGATACGTTAGCTTAGCTCACGACCTAGATATCAGAATCTAATAGTTGCTCGAGTCTCGCCCACAGACTGGCTTTGTGACAGCTTACTGAAAAGCGAAGTGCAAGTGAAGTAAAGGTCACTCAATGCAACCATGCATTCGTTAGCACAGAATATTCCAGAGAGCCTTAAAACGCACAAATGTCAAATTGACGCCAACAATGTTGACTATGTTATTGACCTAATGATTTGAAGCAGGTTGTATTTGAAACATATCGTAAAAATATATAACAAGAAGTGAGAACTAAGGAATTGCAGTATAGATTTATTATGCATGACATGAACTATGTAGATATCAAAGAGCTTTTACGGCTTTTGCGAGCAATTGCCTATTGAACTGCAAAAGCCTGTACAACAACCATTGCATTCTATAATCTTATAGTTAGTTGTTACGTTTGCGAAGCCGAGCGATTCTCTTACATGAAACAGAAAGCAGGTACCCTTTGAATGGAAGGTGAATTAATTTATAATAGAAAATATTAAACTTAGATCACGGATGTGCTAAAAATTATACAAATATGTATATATATTTTGTGTGTATTTATAGCGCTTTAATGCTCTCCGAAAGTTTATATTAACGTATGTATGTACATATGATGTAATATATTTACATACAGAGAGATCTAAACCGGACAAATACTTAAACATATTTTTGTTTCGTAAATTGCAATCACTTTTATTACAAAAATTTAATATATCTTACTAATATTATAAATGCGAAAGTTTATGATAATGGATTTTTGTTTGTAACCTTTTCACGGCTAATCTGCAGAACCAATATCGCTGAAATTTGGCACAGTTGTTCCTTATACACCGGATTAACATATAGAACATATAGGCTATAGAAATCCTGTTAATTGTACAGGAATGGAATGACATCGAAAAGCGCCATCTATTACAGACCTATCACGACAACAGTCCACGCGAACGATGTCGCGGGAAATAGCTAGTTTTTAATATTACAACTTGCATAATATTATAATTTTATAATTATGACAGTATCCAAATTCTTAAAATATTGATTCGTCGATTATTAAACTTAGATCGAAGATGGAAATATCTTTTCTCTTACATAAGCTTATTCAATTTGTTTTACATCGCAGGTGTATGTTTTCGATTTAAACGTGAACAAATATCGACCCATATGTGTCCAAGCTGTTGTCTCGAAGAAAACGAAAAAACTGACAAGAATTGACTTCAACCAAAAACTGCCAGTCGTTGTTTGCGGTGACACTAAGTAAGATCAATGTTTGACTTGTATTATCTACTTATCGCACGCTTAGTATTGAAGTGACCTAATTCAAAATTGAAGTGACCTAATTGAAAAATGACTGACCCGTTGGTGCAGTGGGTAGTGACCCTACCTTCAGCTCCGCGGGTCGCGGGTTCGATTCCCGCCGAGGGCAAACAGATTCTATAAATGAATTTGTTTGTCTTTGAGCCTGGGTGTATATTTGTATTTAAGTATGTATTTAAAAATATATAAGTATATATTCACCAGTTGTCTACCTACCATAACACAAGTATTAAGTTACTTACTTTGGGGACGGACGACCGTGTGTGTAAGTGTCCATATATTTATATTTATTTATTTAAAATTAAGCTTTATTCAGTTATATACATTCTTGTGCCCTACTTTCTGTCCTTCTCCGACTCTAAGTGGGGTCGGCACGATATGTTTTAAATATGTTGTCACATGATTTGTCTACGTATATTACGGCCGGCCGCCTTTAGATACATTGTCTATTACAATGCCATCTATGACATTACGCTGCGAACTATTAAAAAACTAGTGTTTTTTTCCTCTTCTAAGATATAGGTTTAACGAGTTTTGTAGGCGCTACGTTACGCTTTATTGCATCATAATTCTTTTACCACTCTAAGTGGAGTCGGCACGACATGTTTTAAACATGTTATATGTTTGCTAGTTATTTTGCGACCGGCTGCCTGCCTGACGTCAACTTACATTAGTTGCTTTTTACGACGGTAAGAAGTGAGAGTGGTCTATTCTACTCAGCCCGATACCACACGGCGCGCTACGCTATATTGCAATTTGCCACATAATAACTTTTTTTTAATTAAGACACTTTAATTCTAAGCGAGCGATATATATAAAAGATAAAGTATGAATGCATGTTCCTTACCAGCTTCAAAACGGATGGACAGATTTTAATAAAATTTTAAGACAATATTTAAATTGACGCAGTGGATAAACATGCATGTATCAGGTATGAAAACGGATAGGTCTCTCTACATTGAGCATTATATATATTTTTTATTTGCTTTATCGCGAATTATAGCAAAATAATTTTATTATTACTTTTTTAAATTAATTTTACTTGTATCATATAGTTACCAGCTATCAAGTATTCGTTAATTTCTAAGTGTAATTATCTATATTCGGATATAAATAATACTGTTTAAATTTACAATAATAAAAAATTTTGTTATTTTCAAATTGTCACAATTTTCCTGATATATTATATAGAGTATTTTAATAGACTTCGAAAAACGATCCAATTTTATTTATATTGTGTATAAATTATATTTAAATTTAAAGTTAATAACTGTCGGTGTATATTAGTATTCAATAATTACTTTGATAAGTAATCGACGATTTTTAACTGTCCGAAACTGTAAAAATTATATATACTGGTATTTCGAACAACTATTTGTCGCCTCCATAGCTCAGGGGTTAGAGCACTGGTCTTGTAAACCAGGGGTCGAGAGTTCAAATCTCTCTGGGGGCAATGATTATTAACACTTATTTTTTTCTTTTTTATTACAAATAATTAATAATTAACGTATTTTACAGGGGAACATGTCACGTTGTTAAATTGTCGCCTAACTTAAGAGTTATGTGTAAACCACCTAAGAAGGCGCTTATAGTTGACCAAAGGATGTTACAGGTAATTCTAACTTTTTTTTCATTTAAACAAAAATTTTGAACGAATTTTTTTTTTAATTTTAGATTTCGTAAATTTCAATAATTTAATTATTTTCAAAATTATCATAAATTTCTAATAACTGAATGAAATTAATACTAGCAGGCTCTACTTTGCGGATATTCATGTTAAATTGTTATTTATTAACGCACCGAATGAAAATCTATGAATTACGAAATAGCAAATAGATACGCTTCCTTATCATTCCTGTAGAATAAGATAAGCGAAGCAAAACTTGCTTTCAAAGTGTAGTTATATAGTAGTGTCAGATGTTATTTTTATACATTATACAAATACAAGAAAACTGGCAACACACAAATTTGTAGGTACCTTCCGTACGGACTTCCTGAATACATCAAAATGGCGTCGCGAATAAATTGTTGCCCTATCCGAAGAATAAAGTCACGTTTCCTATGCTTATACATGGGACATGTGACATTATTCTTCGGATAGTGATTGGTTTTTTTATGTTACTTCGTTCAAAACAGCCATAACCTTGCTTTTTATACTATACCTACTAATAAATAATACATTATAGTTTAAGAACCACTAATATACTTATCGGTATTTGTTTGTTTGTTGTTATCGAAGTTTTAGCTTGATAAAAGCAACTTAAAGTGTATGACGCATTTTAAATTATCGCACTAATCTTGGTTTAATTGTTACTCATTCCTTTTGAAAATATTGGCCTTGCGCAATTTCTAAATGTATGCAGCAGATATAATAAACGATAAAACTATTTAGAAACTTTGTGAAATAATCAAATCGAATAATTTTTCTTGTTTAATATTATTGCATAACTCACTCAATTTCACGATGACTGCTATTAAAATACTTATAAAAGATTTCCAAAATATATCAAAACAATTCTTGAACACTTTATTACTCTTAATTACTTTAATAACAATTATTTTTCATCAGAACAGAATGTCGCCAAAATGAATTCCTCTTCCATTTTTAAAAATCCTCTTAAGTTGAGACTAATGCCAATATTTATACTTCCTAATATACTAAATACAATAATTAAAATCTTATAATAGAAATGTTAAAATTGCTAACACTGCTTTACTAGTTTATTAAGAAAGTTGCATAAAAAGTTCTAATAATGCCGTGCTGTTGTATTTGTACATTGTGCATTATTTTTACACTAAAAAGCTAAAAATAACCATAAATAAAAACTTCTGCGACTGTTCTCGTGGACAATTTAAATCTATTTTACCATATACATATTTCTAGAAATAAATCGAATCCACGCTTTAACAATACTTTGAGGAAAATAATTCATTCGTTTTAAGTAACTTTTGGCTTTATATTCTTTATTTATTGACGAATATATAACAATTATACTATAGTACAATACCAAAAATCTTTTTTTCATCATAGCATGAAACATTGCACGTCCATATAACAGGAAAATATACTAACACGAAGTTTCCTTTACAGATAATGAAATTGGACAAACTTCTCAGTCTAGTCAGAGACCCACCATACCAAACGGGCGTAGTGGATGAGAAATTTGAAGACGACTAATAAATAGTTGTTATTATATAATTAATGTATTAATAAATAAAACAAGATTACTCAATTTGTAGCATTTTATTTTTAAAGCTTTTAAATAATAAATAAATAGCATTACATTTGTAGTATCTTATGTAAATAGTTTATATAAAGGCATGTAGTAACGAACTATATTTAATTTTTAGGCAGAATATTTGCGTCAATTATCTCTTTACATAATTATTATTATCCAAATGAGTGGAATCGACCACCCTCATTACTTACCAAGATGTAAAAAGCGACTAAGGTAAGTCGACCCGCCGCGTGGTATCCAGCTAAGTAGAATAGACCACCCTCATTTTAAGAAAAGTCGCCTTTTTAAGCCGTAAAAAGCGACTAAAATAAGTTGATGTACGGCAGGAGACCGGTTGTAAAATACCTAGCCAAATCATGTAACAACATGTTTTTAATATATTGTGCCGACCCCACTTAGAGTGTGGATAAGGGCAAGAAAATGATGATGGTGTTATGTTATATGTGCGGTGAATGTGCTGTAAAATTTGTTTTTTTTTTAATTTAAAACGGCTTATGGTGTTAATAAACTTTGTATTAAGCGAATTTTTAGTCAGCGGATCGAAAATATAAAAATCATGCTTGGTTTAGTTCAACAATACACAACCATATTCTGCCTAAAAAGGTGATAAACTCTTAAAAAACAAAACGACTCCATTCAAAATGGACCTTACATTTAAATTTCTTTAACAATATCGACTAGAATTCAGAGATCTTTCAAAATACATTATATTCTTATATTACACAATTTTCAATTCAATAAGCTTGGTTACAAATTGCTTTAACAATTATTATTACAAATTAATTAAAATGAGAAATTATGTTGTTATGTTGGTAATATTAAAATGTTTTTTTTATTACCTTAGTAGGCAATGGAAAATATAGTTTAAGTCTATTTATTTTATTCAAACACATTTAAAAATAACTTAAAAAACCTTAAATATCTTGTAAAAAAATCTTTCTTATATTATGTCTAAGTAATAATTTTTCTTATTAATTAATAATATTATATTATTTTAAACAAACGAGCCGAAATGGCGAATGGCAGGAATATAAATATAGTTTTCTTTATTATTATTGTTTTTGTGCAAGCAGCCACTTAAGGTGAACATAACTTACATAACGCACGCTTAAAATTAAAGTGACCGAATCCAAAATCGGGCTTCATTGATTTGTAAACATTGTAATCCTTATTTCAATGCTATAGATGACATCAAGCTACAAACTATTAAAAAGCTAGTGTTTTATTTCCAAGTTATGGGTCTCTTCAACACTCGCGAGTTACGTAGCGTTTATTTTTATTACATTGTTTGTAAAAATGCGCAAGCTTGAAATTAGAATTTATTTCTATTAAATCCCCCCATCCGAAAAATAAACAGAAATGTAACTTTATTTTTCAGATGGGGCAAAATCACTACATATTATAAAACAAAGTCGCATTCTTTGTCCATATATCCCTATGTACGCATAAAACTTTAAAACTACGCAAAAGATTTTACAAAATGATGTACTTGTAGTATTTGTACACCTTGAAAAGGTCTACAGAAAAGTCCGCGATGGCATATGTCTATCTCTTATGGATAACCCACTATAGCATTTTTTGTCATTTACTTTTACGAAAAATAATGCCTTATTTTTGAAGCAATTTTAATACAATACAGCATTAATCCTTATCCAATTAAGTACCTTAAATAAATTGTTGATTTAATATAGATCAATATGGCCGTTTACAGCATGTAATTTAAGTGAACATTTTCGGAGATATTACAGATTTAAAATGCCGTGAGGACGCCGCGCTTCGCCCTATAACACTTCGACTTTAGCAGCGATGTCGCTCTTCAAGAGTTTGTTTAAAGACATTCTGTAATTAATTGTAAAAATAAAATACATAGGGAAAATGTAAAAGTAAATAAGTAAAAATGTACTATATGAATTTAGATATTCCAAAGATAGCAGGAAATTTTCTTGGTATAGGGAAAGGACTCCAAATTTAACGCTTGCGGGCCACGGGCAGTAATAAATAAATCAAAACTACTGGATCGATTTTAATCTTTTTTTTTACACTGACTGACATGGGATATATATTTTATACCCGTGCGAAGCAGGGGCAGGCCGCTAGTATTCTATAAAAAAACGTGGCATTTCGAAAATATCGTTCTTTTTACGTTTTATATAAGTAACGCACAATCTTGAAATTATAATTTATTTCTATTAGATTTTCTAGATAAACGCACGATCGTGAATTTAGCGTTTATTTCTATTACATTGTTTTTATTTCTTTTGTTCGTTGTGTATCAGGGAATACATAAGAACGCTACATATAATTTAAATTATAATTAAAATTTTATATATCTAAATGCAATTTCATCACATTAAAATTACTACAATAAATATTTGAATAATATTAATAACAAATCGATTTCAAATTAATCGACATATAAATCGATAATTTGAATTGACATAAGGAACTGTCACTTTTCTGAAGAAAAAGAACATATGTTGAATATGAAAATACTACCATCTCATCATAATCTACCATAACACGCGTTATGGCTAGTGCCTATGTAAATCCACCAATTCCCTGTGACCCCTAACTCTTTCGTATGGCCTCCAAGTAAGAGATCTACTAATACTGGGTAAGCTAGCAAGGAGTCACCATTTCAAAACCCTATCAACCCAATGTAGCCGGTCCATCACAATTTTAACTCGGTGCCTTATTCACTTAACAACACTCTCCTAGCTTTTTATATTACAACTCTTTATATTTGAAGACCGTTTTATTATTTTTAAATAATAATAATCGTTTAAAAATAATAGAGAAAATTATTTGTCCTCAAAGAAAACCGTTCTTTAAGTTCTTCTATATTTAATTTAAAGAGCTTAGTCTATGACGCTCCGTGTGATTATTACCTAATGTCAATTAAAATTACAGAAATATTCATATTCTAAAAAAATATTTCTATTAATAGGAACTTAAATGAAGCAATACATATTATGCCAAAATCAATATTTCCTTTGTTTTATTTTATATATATATATATATATCACACACTGAGGATGAAGCGACCTAACTACACCGTTTTTAGAGTTGGATTGAACAGCTGTGATCACATCATAAGACCCGGTTTGTACGAGTAGTTTTAATTCAGAAATCACAGACAAATAACAAAAAATTACATATAATTGTTTATGACAATATGCTATCTATAGTCTATCTGTAAAATTTGCACTCGGAAATAGCCGAACCGGTTTTAATGAAATTATAAGAGAATCTTTAGATTGATCCAGTGGATAAATCTTGGTGACAATTGAAGAATCTTATTGAAGCGTAGTCAATAACAGTTTTATTTCAATAGGAACTCTAAAGCAAACACGTAAAGCAACGAATGGCCTTAGCAATAGTTACTAATATATCGCTCACGGGCTGCAATAGTGCCATAACTTTAAAATATTCAAAATTGGCATTTAAAAGCTGAATTTAAAAAAATATTATACACATTATTAAATGACCATTTAGATAAGTATTTTTTATTAACTTGAAGATTATCTCAAAAAATGTTTTTTTTTTACTTATGTCGCCTTTGCAGCCTAACTTGAAGATTATCTTCGTTTAAGCAAACTAAAGCAGTTTTTTTCATAACAATGAAAACATTAAATCCATTTATCTCAGCATTAAAGTATTTTCCTTAGCAATGAACACTTTAAATCTATTTATCTCAAAAATGGTTTTTTTTTTTACTATAATTGCAAACGACGAGCGCTATATAGAATTTATTTTCATATAGTTGAAAATGTATTATCATTAGTAATAGTGAAATTAACTTTAAGTCAATTAAGCTAAGGATATAGAAGCCTGGGTCCAAGTTTGACAGACTTCTCAACAGCACCAGATCCTAGCTTGAGATCTAGAAATACTCGAGCGTCGTTGGGTGCTGGAGCTTGTCGACCGACGAACTCTATCTGTAGAGAAACATCGCATTAAGTCTTGCCTGCGACTTTGTTTGTACTTGTATCCTATCACTTTCGAGTTCATAACTTTTTCTATACCAAAAATATCTCTATATCTGTTCTCCTTTTAGACGTTATAGAAGGAAAACAATTTGGCACACTCTTGCATTTATATTTTAACTCATATACGTTGATATCTTTAGGCACATAGTTATTATACATAGGGAAGGGGAGCCATAGTGATTGCGAGTGCCTAATGTATAATAAGAGACCAAAGATAAAAGACCCATACACATCGCTGTTTAAAATAAAAAAGAAAAAGTCGTAAAAAAGAGAGATAGAGGGCCTCATTTGCTCTCTTTTTTTTCGTTAGACGCATTGTAACCTGGTTGATTGTTAAATATGAATGTAGATAAAAAATGACTACAGAGAGTCCTAAAAAAGGATAGTTGGATTTTGTGAAGGGCAGGAGACTAATAAACATATTTTAAGCTGGCTCCTGAGCTATAATGTGATATAATATCGTCATGCAAGAAACGGGTCTCAATCGTATTACAAAATTCGTAAACACGAAAACCTTTACATAGCCTTTTAGTTAAAAGTATAGCGCCTATTAAACTTTTCGAATTCTGTTATTGTCCCGATAAAACTCGTCGGATGATTTGTGGATTCTAGGACTCTGTCTTTAGGTGACAGAAATGCATCCATGTTTGGTCATATTTTACCATCACTGGATCACTAGTGAGTATTAATAAGCTGATGCTAACCTGAGCTAGTGGATGCAGGTGTCGTTCGGGGAAGTCGCGCTGGTGTGCCAGCACCCAGTCAGCCGGCCACATGGTGCCGTTCTTCGCCGTGAATGGTAGTATCAGCGCGTACACTCTATTAGTGGCGGAATATGCCACGCTGTAGTAATGACCCTTAGTAGCTCTCTTCCAAACAAAGCCATCATTGTCCGCCCCACCACGCTGAAGCCACGAAACACGAGTCAGGTCTTCTGTGTGAATGCCAATTTCGGCATATTCAATCCAAGGGAGTAAATCACCCCTGCAATTAGCACTTGTTAATTAGAAACACTACAATAGAAACTGCTGTATGAGAAATTCTATTTGTTTTACTAATTTACTGTATGCTGTTAGCTGTAATGGCTTTTAAACCGTCACCCGTCAAAACAAGAGAGCGCAGAAGCTTCTACCAGGGTAACCGTAGTCCCAGGTCAATTGTGAAGTGCAAATACAATAAAGGTGCCAGAATCGATCCTTGAGGTACTCCTACATGGATGGAGTGACGAGACGATAATGCCATCTTTGCGAATTGAAAGGTGCAATAGACACATAGTTTTGTATAACAAAAAGTGCGTATATCTGGTATATTCAATTGGCAGAGCTTATAAATTAGGCTTGCATGCTAGACCTTGTCGAAAGCTTTGGCGACGTCTAATATAACGTGTCAAACGTTGAACTGCATGGTTAACAAGCCTTGCCAAAAGTAAGGCGGTGCACTGCCCGTACACAGATGTTTTGAGCAGGAGATAAATTATATCATTACTTATGTAATATGGAACTACTGGCGCCTGCAAGAAATAACGCTCCGAATGAACAAGAATGGAAATCTGTAAAGTAACACCTATTTGTATAAATTGTTAATTACCAACATCTTAAGACCTAAACATCCATTGTCCATGTTTACATTCATCATTATCAGGTCACTTGTGTTGTTTGACAAAGTTAAAGCCTGTAGAAAGACATCTCAAAAGGTTTAAGGTTATTACTCACTGTAAAACAGCCCCCAAAAGGGATGTGGTCTCCAGCCAACACCGAGCCCCAGCTTGCTGCAACGCTCGTAGCACGTGAGCAACAGTCCGGCGGATATTACGACGGCAGCATGGTGGCGTGTTGCGACCTGCCAGCAAGTAGGATGGCGTTCTTTGCACTGGTGGAAAACATCTCTGGAAATACCAAATTTATGTAGTTAAATTCAAAATAATTTATTATTCAAATAAGCTTGTAAGCAGGTGCTTTTGAATCATCAACTCTACTGCTGGTTCTGAAAATTTCTCCTGCTGGGAATAGCCTGCAAGAATCTAACGGATAACTAATAACTCTCTTCAAAATAAAATTTTAACGACTAGTAACATTTTACAAAAGTAATGATAAAATTATTTTGCTATAATCTGCGATGAAGTAAAATAGAAACGACCAACGACGTGGAGTCTCCTGATGATGCTTGGGTTGCGGGGCGAAACGATTGTTGAGTTTGTGATAGTGAACGTATATAGTGCTTGTGTATCGTGGTGGCGGTGGTGGAGGTTTTGTGCATGTGTTTTTTACGACTCCTGCATGTATCAGGTATGAGAACCGATTGTCCACTCTACATTTAGCATTATATATATTTTCTATTTTACTTCATCACGGATTATAGCAAAATAATTTTATTATTACTTTTGTATTATGGATCTCCGCAAAGTAACGCCTAATTCTATAAATTATTAAGTAACATTTTGTGAAAGGGTTAGTAAAATTATCAATTCAGAAAACAAATTTTGATTATTTTGCCTCCTTGACCTTAAATAAATAAACATATATTTCAATAAACAGGAAGGTGACTTTTTAAATAAATGCAGATAAATTAACTAAAAAGACTAGTAATAGTGACATATTAATCAATTTAATACCTGAGTTTCTCTCTTACAACCAAACCACTGGACCCTGCCATCTTCTTTGATAACAGCCTTAACACCAAGTTCCTTATACAGGGCTACTCGATTATCTCTGATCTGTCTAGTTGCTTTTTGTTTTGAAGCTGGAGTTTTTAATACACTTCGACCAGCACCAAACTTACTATCCAAAATCTGTATCTGTAAATACAAGAAAAATATAAGAAAAGTATAAAATATAAGAAGTCTAAACAGCTTATGTCTCAGAGCAGGGAAAATGTGGCAATTGTAACAGGCATTACAACTGGCCACTGCCTGTTAAACAGACACCTGTCAATAATGAGAATAACAGAAGATGCTGCGTGCCCAGAATATGGAGAGGAAGAAATGAGTCTTCACCTTATGGCTGAGTGCACTATGTATTCGCTGGTAAGATGGGAGATACTAGGTAAGGATGAAAATGAAGTTGAGGATCTGACAAATATCCCCTTCAGGGATTTATCAGGTTTGTAAGAGCTACAGGTAGATTAGAGCAGGTGACACTATTGGGACAGCAGTGAAACCATTGTCCCAACATGGGGAAATGGGTGGAATAGTCCGGAATAGGAGCTGACCATCCGTCCTGCACAGACAGGTGTCCTCGAAATTGGATAGATTAGATAGATATGTTCAAAAAAAGTCTTAAATTGTAATTCATATTACAAGATTTGATACATCAAATGTATCAAAACTAGGTTAAGGGTAAGGTATCTTTATTATTAAAAGAGTTAATCTTATATATATATATATATATATATATATATATATATATATATATATTTTTTTTTTTTTTTTTTTTTTTTTTTTTCTTTTTTTTTTTTTTTTTTCTTTTTGTAACCAGCTCCAACTATTTTCATGAAATTCAGCATGAATAAACCCTCCTTGGTTTTGGAGAGAAGAAATTGATCTACCTCAGTTTTATTTAAAAAAATGTTTCATCCCTGTTTTTTGCCACTGAAAAAGCTATTAATTTATGAGAAAGCAAAGGATGATTACGCTGTCAATTTCAAGCCCTCTTATATAAGACAATTCACCCACTACTACAACCTGTGTCTTTTACTAGACTTTTGACTATATAACACTTAACCAAAATATATTTTGTATAATAAAATACTGTTATAGAGTAAATGACAATAATAAATTAAATACTAGAACAAAAAAAAAACCACATATAAAATTTCACAATTCTCATTTTATAAAATAAATAAAACTAATTCAGCTGAATTGAAAGTAATTAATGTTTTCTTAAATTAAGAGCTTAAAAGAATGGAACATCTATATGGAGTAATTGATTTTTCTCTATAGATGAACATAACTGGAATATAAATAAAAACTATTACAAATACAATACCTTTAAGTTTTTCACTGCAGTCTGCAAGTACAAGGACTCCGGAAATGGAAACACAAATGGCTTTGGTAGAACGTGTAGTATAGAAGTCTTTATCATCAGTGCGTGTTGACCCTGGACAGTATCACACAGCTTCTTTGGAGATTCCTTGACATATTTCAAAGTCCATTCAGCGTATGCCCATCTCAATTGCTGGCAGGATACACGAGCATTACCAATTGCAACTGCAACGGCTTGACTTGGATACGTGGTTGCAGCCACCGCCATCTGCTGGAATACTCGCCGCGAAACTCGCGTGGAATCAGGTACAAATAGAACATATTCAGTTGATATATATGACAGTGGGTTTAGGTCTTGTGAAGTTTTATCTAGCCTAAATTCTAAGGACAGTATCCTCACATTACGTAATGTCTCGTTCGTGGCGGAAAACTGAAATGGTGGATACTGACTCCTTTGGCATAACACCAGGACTGGTATATTAGGATACGCCGAGACAAAAGACTGTACACTTTCAGCGACATCATTTTCAAAATCCTCGAATTGACGAAATACAACTGTCACTAGTTTGGATAAATGTCTTGTAGAATGAACGGGAGCCGAGCTTGAAGTTGTTACCGGAGCTATGGGATATATTTTATACTGAGGAATCAAATATCCGCATACAATTATTGCTATTATTCCTATAAGACAATACACTTTGAATGTCAAGCGACCACGCAATACTCGATGGAGCATTATTATTATTCATTAGTGTAATCATTTCATTCATAATATAAAAATATTAAACAAAATATTTTAAGATACTTAATTTTTAAAAATCGATTCTTTGTATTATCACCATAGACAAATAACAAAAACCATAGAATACTAATTAAAATAAAAACACATATCTCAAATCTCAAATCAATTATGCAAATATATACGTGACATTTTAGTTAGTAATCTATGACACTAATATAGCAGTCTATTATCATTGATCATAACTACTTGTAAATACTTTTTTATAATAATATTTTAACTTTACATTTTTAGTACATACCTTCTACCATGAAAGGATATACTTATATATCCTTTTAGTTAGTAATCTATGGTTGTAACACATAAACGATCATATAAACGATCTTCAGGTAACAAGAGAGCTTATTACTTTTTCGCACAAAGAATCAGCTTAACCATTTATAACCGAATTCAATACAGAAAAATAATATGGTACTAGCATCTAAGAATATTATGTAGAGATACTTATGAAGTAAAATGAGTGAATAAGAGTTATATATTAATTAAAAGTGAACTTTTACTACTACGTTTAGTAACATCTAGACATACTAATTGTCTACATTACTAAGTTTATAATGCTAAAAAAATTACATTGTTTATTCTTTTTTCGTGATCTTAACTTTAGAAGTCTATAGTCTTAACATTGTCTGTAATTTGTTTATATTTTTCGTCTGTGCCACTGTGGTGCGATTTGTGTCATTTTACGTGTATTTAATAATCATCATTTCGACTAACAAATTTTCTTATAACCTGAATTTATCTGGGAATATGATGGAAGAAAATAGTGAACTTGAACCTCTAGAACCATCGTTAAGAAATGTGATAGAACAAAAGTCTTTACGTTGGATATTTGTAGGAGGGAAAGGTGGAGTAGGCAAAACTACATGCAGGTAATTTCAACAAGTCAATTAAATCAATTTAATAGATAGTTCATAGGTTTTTCAAGATACCTAATTTTAATTTTTACAGTTGCAGCCTCGCTATCCAGCTCTCCAAAGTTAGGGAATCAGTACTAATTATTTCAACTGACCCAGCACATAATATCTCTGACGCATTCGACCAGAAATTTTCTAAAGTGAGTAATTTATATTTGTCGTCTGTCAGGAATCGTAATTGTTTAACATAATTCTGACAAAAACAATAATTCCGGGGTAAAAACATTATTTTGCATTATAAGGGTTTTGTTTGGATTGTTATAAATAAGTTATCTTAAATTTGCCTTATGTTTCTCTCTGGCTTCTATTGTGTAGTATATAATTCCGTAAAAAGTATATAATTTATTCTTTAGTATATAATTCCGTAAAAAAGTATATAATTCTGACAAAAACAATAATTCCAGGATAAAAACATTAATTTGCAAAATAAGGGTTTTGTTTTGATTGTTATAACGTAAATTATTTTAAATTTACATAACAATTCTCTCTGGCCTTTATGGCTTAGTAGTAATTATCAGTTATTCTTTTTAATTATCAACATAATTCATTGATACTAATAACACCATGTGGTATCGGCTGAATAGAATAGTACCACCCTCATTTCTTACCGAGGTGTCGTAAAAGGTGACTAAGGTGAGTTGACCCACCGTGTGGTATCCGGTTTAGTAGAATAGACCACCCTCTTTCTTACCGAGGGGTCGTACGACTGAGGTAAGTTGACGTCAGACAGGCGGCCTGTTGTAAAAACGCAGCCAAATAATGTGACAGCATGTATATAACATGTTGTGCCGACCCCACTTGGAGTTGGATAAGGGCAGGAAGATGATGATTAATAATAAATTTAGGTACCAACAAAAGTGAAAGGGTTTGACAATCTGTTTGCAATGGAAATTGATCCCAATGTGGGTCTAACAGAGTTACCTGAAGAGTATTTTGAGGGAGAAACTGAGGCTATGAGACTAGGTAAAGGAGTTATGCAGGAGATAGTTGGTGCGTTCCCTGGTATTGATGAAGCAATGAGTTATGCGGAGGTATGCATTTTTACATAATTTTTTGTAACAATTTGATATATACAATAAAAAGTCCTCTAAAAAGAATAGAGAAAATCTTATGATATGTATCATAAGATTTATTATTACTTTTTATTATTGCTTTTGTTAATAAATTTCGGACAAATTATGAAAAAATATATATAGCGATGATAGGGAAATTATATAAACGATAGCCTCTGTCAAGAGAGTTGTGGTTTCAAACCTCAGATGGGCACCAATGAGTTTTTCTGTTAAAACTTGTGTCTATGTCTATTTGGTATTGCAACATCGTGAAGAAAACCTGTATATCACTTGAGAATTCTGGCAATATGGTTAACTTACCAATGTGCTTGGAGCAACATGGTGGATCTTAACCCCTAACCTTTCTAGCCAAGCTCTAGAGGTAGCTGATGTCCAGCTATGGGATAGTAACTTTACTTTTTTTTTTTAATGAAAATATATGATGAATGAAAAGGCCCATGTCCAGCTATGGGTTAGTAACTTTTCTGTTTTAACATTAATGATGAATCATATATTTTAGGTGATGAAATTAGTAAAAGGTATGAACTTCAGTGCAGTTGTGTTTGACACAGCCCCAACGGGTCACACTCTACGTTTGCTTTCATTCCCACAAGTTGTTGAAAAGGGTCTTGGGAAATTGATGCGTTTAAAATCAAAGGTATAGTTATAGCTTTTATTTTTCTTATTTCTTACTTCTTTTATAATTTCTTAGTTTTACAACTACTGCAAACATGTTTCTAAATTAAACATTCTCTCATCTACAATATTAACAGTTTTCTGTTTTTGCTTAATTATATTATTTACTTAGTTTTACCTGACTAGAAAAAAATTACCATTTTATTATTGTCTTGCTTCATTTTCCATATCTACAAAATTTATTATGATTTTTATTTATTATAACTTTTATTGTGTAACTGTGTGCTAATTTGTTTATTTTTTTTTTCATAAATATTTGCCTATATTGAAAGAATATTAGTGTTAATAACAATCTCAATTTTGTTATTTCATTTTTTATAGTACAAATATTGTAGCTATCCAGTGTTATATATTTTTAATAATTTGATCTAAGTATTCTAGAACAATTATTAAATTTATTAGATATAAATGCTTATTAATTCAATTTGCAGGTTGCACCTTTCATTAATCAAGTTGCAACACTCTTTGGTCTTGCCGAATTCAACTCTGACATGTTCAGCAACAAAATGGACGAAATGCTGTCAGTAATAACACAAGTCAACACACAGTTCAAAGATCCAAACCAGACAACATTTGTGTGTGTGTGCATAGCTGAGTTCCTCTCTCTGTATGAAACAGAGAGGCTAGTACAAGAACTCACAAGATGTGGAATCGACACACACAACATTATAGTCAACCAACTTCTCTTGCGAGCGTCTGCTCCCTGTGAACTCTGTGCAGCAAGACATAAAGTACAAGAGAAATATTTGGAACAAATAGCAGACTTATACGAAGACTTCCATGTGACGAAATTGCCACTATTGGATAAGGAAGTTCGTGGAGCAGCAGCTGTGAAATCCTTTTCAGAATTTTTACTTAAACCGTATGTACCACCCACATCTACATAACATTATTTTTCGTTTAAAAAAAATTGTGTGGTTGGTGTATGAAATCACAATAGTTTATGTAAAAAAAAGTTTATTTGAGACATATTAGATGAACCAAATATTTTCTGTGACTTGTTTCATGAAAATTGTTTTACATTACAAGGTGAAGTTGCAATTTGCATTTACATAGGAATGTAGATTAATAAATTTACACTATATTTTTGGTCTGTGGTTAATAAAACTATATTTATTTCACTGTATTATTAAACTATTATAATAGTTAGAGAAGGTTATAACAGATTGACAAGGGTCTTTTTAAATGGGTTATTTGATTGTTATATAACTGGTATAAAGGTGGTTAACATTGAGCTATGATTTTATTCAATGTGGGAGAAAAAAATATTTTGGTTTTTAATTTTTAACTTGAAATTCTACCTATTTCTACTATGTTTAATTAAACCGACCGATAATGGAAAGAATTATAATATACAAATGTTATCAATAACTGTTTAAAACTTATTTCATATCCTATTTAACAAATTGCATATCAAAAGTAATAATAAAATTATTTTGCTATAATCCGCGAAGAAGTAAAATAGAAAATACATATAATGCTAAATGTAAGTGGACAATCGGTTATCATACCTGATACATGTAGGATTCGTAGAAACACATGCACAAACCCCCACCACCGCCACCACAATACACAAGCGCTATATACGTTCACTATCACAAACTCAACAATCGTTTCGCCCCGCAACCGAAGCATCATCAGGAGATAGACTCCACGACCAAAATCGCAAAGTCTTTGCGTGCGATTGTCTACTTACATTTAGCATTATATATATTTTCTATTTTACTTCATCGCGGATTATAGCAAAATAATTTTATTATTACTTTTGTATTATGGATCTCCGCAAAGTAACGCCTAATTCTATAAATTATTTAAATTGCATATCCTTAATTCTACTAATAATATAAAGGCAAAAGTGATTTGATATGGTGTTTTTGCTGATTCAATGTTGGATCTTGAATGTTTTGAACTTCATGGGTTGGTGTGAAATTATTCATACAGGTTCTCATTGAAACGAGATTGTGTTAGTTGCCATTTATCAGCTAGTTCGATTGTGAATCTAGTACTTTCAGGAATCACTTAAAATTCCTGAAACGGTTTCAAATCAAATCAAAATAATCTTTATTCAAATAAGCTCTTACAAGCACTTTTGAATCGTCAAGGATCAATATGATTAATGAAGCTACAACTGGTTTGGAATTTTGCTCTTACCGAGAAGAACCAGAAAGAAACTCTGCGGTCAATCTTTTAAACAATTTCAATTTTACCTCTTTACTTTTTCTACTAGGTAAGAAGGAAAATATTGACAATTAATAACCCCAAATGATCAAAAAAATAATCTTTATTTTATTGAAACCTGAATATTTGAAGTTTCAAATATAATTGAAGTTGAAGTATTGATCAACTTCAATTATATTTTAAATCCTTGCGAAGTGTTCAATAAAAACCATGCAAAAACCATGCAGTGACGTTACATTGGTACTAAATCTATTTTTTAATTTATACTTTTAACAAATAGTCAAGGTCCTTGTCAAACTGAATCATCGAAAAGTGTATAGTGTTGCAAGATTGTTAATATATTTTATCTTTCTTAAAATATATCAAATTATTCCAAATAAACACTTATTCTATGTAATTGGATATTTTATTTTGTGCAGTCACGATTTAGCGGTCTTCTCGTTATAGTAACGGTCTCTTATCCCACTGCTGGGCCTTTGCCTCACCGTTATTGGAGAAAAATGTTGTAGCTTAGATTCACCACGCTGCTCTAATGTGGACTGGTAGGTTACACCTATCCCTAGAATTCTCTAGAGATATGCAGGTTTCCTCACGATGTTTTCGTTCGAAAATCGTTTTGGTAAATTGCAAATATCAACTAGGTACATAAGTTTTAACAGAAACACTCATTGGTGCCTGCCCGGGATTTGAGTTCATTAAGTTAATTCAATTAAGTATTTAATTATATATACTTAATAAATATATGTAAGTGCCGTAGAAGGCGACTAAGGTAAGTGCCGCGTGGTATCCGGCGAAGAGACCATCATTTCTTACCGAGATGTCGTAAAAAGCGAATTAGGTAAATTGACGTCGGGCAGGCCGTCGGTCGTAAAATAATTAGATAAAACATGCGCCGACCCCGTTTAGGGTAGGATAAGGGCCGGAAAATTATGATACTAAATATATGGCACACTTACCTATACGTCCGTCCCCAAAGTAACTAGCACTTTTGTTATGGGAAACAGACAACCGGTAAATAAATACCTATATAATTTTAAATACTAAAAAATACACCCAGGCTCGAAGAATCAACAAATTGATTATAGAAAATGTTAGCCCTCGGTGGGAATCGAACCCACGAACCGCAAAGCTAAGGCAGGGCCACAACCAACTCCGCCAACGGTTCAGTCAATGAGTTAAGTATTACTTATATTTAGAAATTAAAAAACTACCAATTGATGGACATTCTCTTTATTTAATCAGTAATTAAATTATAATATCTAATGAATTTATATTATAACAACTTTATAAATATTTAAAACTATAAAATAACAACTGTATAATACTGTTGCAAGGCTCAAGCATGGCAGTGTCGATCTTACTTTTATAACGTCTATTCATATATACATTGTCTAAAATTACAAGCTATTATATAAAGGATAATTAATTGTAAAAAGTCAAACGTTATTATGCTAAATTTCATAATAACAAAGTAATAATACAATTAATTCACAAGTACAGTGCTTGTGTATTGTTGTGTTGTCGGTGTCGGGTAGTGCATGAGTTCTTACAAATTCTGCATGTATCAGGTATGAGAACGAATATTACACTCTACATTTAGCATTACATTTATTTTCTTTTATCGTGGATTATATCGAAATAATATTCTCATTACTTTTGTATTATGGACATCCGCAAAGTAACGCCTAATTCTATAAATTAAGCGTAATGTTTCTAAGTAAATTAAGCCTAATTTTGAATAAGATCAGTTTAATATTAAAGGTGCGATATCTAATTATTAAAACATCGGATAAGAAATTTTGAGGTGTCAAGTATAACTATAACGCAAATATACTGGGAACTTCAAACCATAGACCACCGTTGTATTTTGTTCATTCCCTCATGCGTCGCTATGACTAAATGTAAATAGTAATAAGAATTATATTTTGAAAAAAGCAACCGCCAAGTTTCTTGCTGGCTCTTCTCGATAGGAACAGCTTTCCGAAACAGCAGTAGAGTTGACGATTCAAAAGCATTCGTTTACAAGTTTACTTGAATAAAGAATAATTTGAATTCGAATATGGTTTAAAGCTCGCATTGCAACTCACTCGCATACTTAAAAATACTATAATACAAAAGTAATAATAAAATTCGTGAAAGCCTCTTAATATGAAATATTCTTTATATTTTCGAAACGTTATTTATATTGGTTACTAAGATCTTTCGAAGAATCTTCCAATTGGTAAGGAGTAATAAATTATGTACACCAGACACTAATTAACATCAAGTAAATATCTTACTTTACTTAAATTAATATTACTTACATTGTTTTCGTCAAACACCCGAAAGTACTAATGACTTCTGCGATAAAGTAAAATAGCTAAGTAAATCTACATTTAGCATTATACCTATATATTTTCTATTTTACTTCATCGCGGATTATAGCAAAATAATTTTATTATTACTTTTGTATTATGGATCTCCGCAAAGTAACGCCTAATTCTATAAATTATATAATTTATGGAGTCTATCTCCTGATGATGCTTCGGTTGCGGGGCGAAACGATTGTTGAGTTTGTGATAGTGAACGTATATAGTGCTTGTGTATCGTGGTGGCGGTGGTGGAGGTTTGTGCATGTGTTTATTACGAATCCTGCATGTATTATGTTAACCGATTGTCCACTCTACATTTTATATATATTTAGCATTTTTATATATATATAGCATTATATATATTTTCTGTTTTACTTCATCGCGGATTATAGCTATAAATTATTTAAAAATACCATCATATAAACATATAAAATACGTCAATAACAACCCATTTAACCAAACTAAACCGCCTAAACTAAATGTCACGTGGTATGTATAAAATCACTTGTGTCAACTCGTCCGTTGTTGATTCGGTATGTGCCATACGGTCAACATAGCTCCTATGAGGGAACCGAGCAAAGCCGCGGTACACGATCCCACCTCGAACAACAGTTTGGGTGTGAACACGCCCCATATCATGAGGTGGCGGCAGTGGATTGTAGCTGACAACGCACTAGCGAATACCTAAGAGTATTATGTTATGTTATTATTCAGTTAGCATTAGGAATATATAAGTAATCTTAGAATAGACTATTCTATTCTTCTATTAATTTACTTAGTAACAAATGTGACAGTCCAATTAAGTACAACCGTTCGGTATTAGAATAAAATATAATAGAAATATACTTTATTGTACACTATAATCCTAATATACAAAAGAAAAATAGTTAGAACATAAAACATATATATATTTTTTAAATATTTTATTGTCCTTTCGTGGCATTCCCCGCTTATAGCATTGTTATTTTGTCCATTCAGAGCTCAAAGGTTGGCTGGAAGAGATCACTTATTGGGATAAGTCCGCCTTTGTACAATTTTTATTTAATATATATTTCTGTGTGTAAAATCTTTTGTACAATAAAGAAATTAAACATAAACAAACAAACATTTTTATATACATGATTAGGACATAGAATGGGCGGCCTTATCGCTAAAGAGCGATTTCTTCCAGGCAACCCAAGATTCAAGGACAAGGTAGAAATCACAAAAATGGGGTGTACATGTAAAAAATAAATAACAATAAGCTGTAAAAAATAATTAAATAATATTGAGTACATATAGTCAGTAGAATATACAAAAATAGCTGCTAACTCGTTAAATATTGTCTTTTCAAATTTTCTTTAAATACTTAAAGAAAGCAGTAGTGAATTCCATAGCAGGACACATTTTACAGAAAAAGAATTACCATAGAAACACGATGAATGTAATGAATCTTATGTGTAGATATAAGTTAGATAGTGTAAGTTACCTTCCAACAGGTGGGATGGCGATGGACGTATAGTCCACGTAGCGGAAGGCGCCAACCGAACCATAGCTGAGTTTGCGAACTTAGTTTGACGTTTTTCAGTAGTGTTTTAAAGTTATACGAGTCAGGACACTCAAAATCACTCAAAAAAAAAAGATTACCTACTTGTACTTTGCGCACTTATCAAGAACCAGTGACAATATAATAAATAAATAAATTTGTCTTTTATTTGAGTCGTATTCATCAATTCTATTGCAATGGGATAAAGTTCTTAAAATACAGGCAGCATTGCCCCTTTGTATGGCCAAACTTATTAGTTGAATTGTTATTTATTTGAATTGTTTTTTAAACTATATTCATTTAAATATACTTACTCTAATAGCGAAGCATAACGCGAACTTTAAGCACAGCGAGAAGACTGCGGCCAGTTGCGTTCTTGGGCCGAGAGCGGACGCGCCGTTGCGGCCCCACAGCGCCAGCAGCGGCACCGTTACACCGAACATCAGAGGCAACCCTGACAGAACATACCAGGGATCATAAACCTTTATTTATTTATTTATATACCATAAAAAATGTTGGAGAAAACATTATTGGTAAAAAAGTGTACAAAGGTCAACTTATCCCTAAGACAGAGATCTTTGCCAGCTAACCTACGAAATGAGAAAAATATTATTTATTATTATATTATTATTTTTTTTGAAGAATTTAAATGGCGATAATCTTCAAAACCCAACCACAAAAATATGTTATAACAATAAAAACGAAGTCATATAATGATTTATGAATCCAAAGTAATAATAAAATTATTTTACTATAGGATTATAGTAAAATAATTCTTCGCGGATGCGAAGAAGTTCTTCGCGGATTATAGCAAAATAATATTATTATTACTTTTGTATTATGGATCTCCGCAAAGTAACGCCTAATTCTATAAATTATATATAAATGATTTATTAATCAGTAATTGTTACCATCTCGAACAGGTAAGCTCAGTAACATACCTCGGTATAATATTTGAACAGAAGCCTAATTGAAAGGAACATATTATCAAACTGAGCAATCGTTAAAGAAAATTTATCTTAATACATATTTAATATACATATTTAAAATACTTAGGAAACATTTGTACGAATCAGTTTTTATTTAATGTTTATTCTGCAATATGTCAATGTTAATAAATGTGGACAAACTAGTGTGTGTGATTTCATTATTAATATCGCGCACCACCATATCAACCACAACTACACAGTAAATATGACATGTGGTATTCGGCTGAGTAGAATAGACCACCCTCTTTCTTACCGAGGTGTCCTAAAGGCGACTAAGGTAAGTCGTGGGGTATCCGGCTGAATAGAATAGTACCACATTCATTTCTTGCAGAAATGTCGTAAAAGGCGACTAAGGTAAGTTGACCCGCCGTGTTGTATCCGGTTTAGTAGAATAGACCACCTTCTTTCTTACCGAGGTGTCGTAAAATACGACTAAGGTAAGTTGACAGGCAGGCAACCGGTCGTAAAAAACGTAGCCAAATAATGTAACAATACCTATGTTTATAACATGTTGTGCCGACCCCACTTAAAGTGGGATAAGGGCGGCAGAATGATGATAATCTTACATTCATATCGATCCCAACACTTTCGTAATAAATAGTTAAAGCCGTCTTTTAATAAAAAAAAAGGAAAAAAAAATTAAAGATTCGAACCCAAAACAACGCAAACTCGAAATCTAAAGACGCTTAATAAAAATTAGTACTAATTTAAGATCGACGCAACTTCGAAGAATAAATAATAAATAAATATATGGGATGAAACGAAACGGCGCAAAGCGAGGTATTGTTGTATATGAATTGTTAGACATGTTAAATAGGAACTCACCAAACAAATAAATATACATGAGGGCAACGGATATGGGAGTCGAGAACGATGTATAATTAGGGTCACCGGCGTGGAACACGGCGGCCCACTTCACGTGGCTCAGGGTCGCGTGGTGGCCGGTGCCATAAAAGTGGTATGAGGCCAGCAAAGCCCACAAACAGGCCATGCTCGAATTGCATCTCGTGGATAGAGCTGAAAATTTGAATGAATGTAACAGCTATCTTCACATTTCATATTCGCAATTCCCAAAAAAAAAATTTTGAGTTTTAAAACGTTCATAGACAAATAATTATTAATATTTTATTTTGGCTCTAATACCGCAAATTAATGTAACGCATTACTTCTACATATTATTTTAAAAAATGATAATTTTTCGGGTCACAAACAATCGTTTCGTCAATCAAATTTTCTATACGTGTTACGACATGAAAAATACATACAAATCCTTGCATAAATCCAAATACATAAAGGAATTCTGGTGTATTAAACGCAGGCTGAATTTATCGGCACTTTATCAAATCTAGTACCAGAAGTAGTGACTTTTTAGCAAAGTGATACTAAAGCCATCTTAAGTTATACAGAAATATTTTCAACTTACAAAATTTTGTCGATCCTTCAGTCTTTAACATAGCGACGACATTGAGCACAATAAATCCAGACAGAAGCGCCAATCCAGCGGTTGGCGCGAACGCCGCTCCCAAAACCAAAGTGTTTGCCAAATAGAACAACAAACCAGAGACAACTAGAGGCATCGTCGCACCTCTGCCATCTTTCTTCCACAAAAGGAAAAACATACTAATAATAACCAACCACGCTCCTCTCGCTAACATCCTAGATCTACTCGGTGAACCCAACGATCCCCATCCAACAGCCCAATGAGCACAAGCAAAAATACCCCCTATTACTACTCCGTATCCCCTCCATTCAACATGGCGTCTGGCAATCGCTATCACGCCCGCTACAGAGCCTAAAGCGAGAACCAAAGCGGCCCTTGACGCATGCCCTGTTGAAGATCCTTCCCCATTCGTCCAACAATCTCCTTGCTCCTCCCTACATCCTCTATAGGACCTCGTTAAAGCCATAGTTATACCAAACGCAGTCCATAACACTAAGGATTTCAATGTCCCAACATTCCATGCCATCAAACCCAGTACAGTCAACGTGAGATATGACAATGTCGCACCTTCTTCTATTATATAACTATTAGATACTAAAACGGCCGCTGATGCGAATAATGCAACTCGAGCGAATCTCTCGTAAAATTGCGAACGACTTTCATACCACCGTTGAGTGATACCATCCCAATGCATAATAACTAACGCGCAAGTAATCGCTCCCGACACTAAACCCGTACTTAAAATTATAGCATGCCCTAAATCTTCTAAAATCTCTAAATAATACGCTGTATAACAAATTCCTACACACACAGCCATAGATATTAGTCCGCTGGGAACGAAAGAACTGCTGAACACATGCGGAATACCTTCAATTGGAATGCCTTCAGCAATTATCCAATTAAAGAAGACTGCAAGAAGCAGTAGTAAAAGAGCCCTAAGCATTGACAAAGAGTCAAATTCGACCCATACTTCGCGGAATGCGCTTCGAATGTTGTCGATTAGATTCCTAAAACAAGTAAGCAATATTAAACAATAATATATTTCTACACAACAAAATTCAGTACTAAAATTTAATTTGATCCTTACCTAACATCAGAAATATATATTTGCAGTTCAGCATCATTTTCGACTTCGACAGCTTTCTCTATTTGAGTCCTGGTAGAATTTATCAACTGTGCCAATCTATCTGATGATATTTGTTGTGATTCCTCCCCATATCTTACTAGATACTGGCCTACCTAAAACAAAATACTTTGTCTTACATAATCTCATTTAATCTGATATTACTTACAAAGTTAACTTAAAGGAATCACAATGTCAATGAAAACTTATAGTTCAAAGTCATAGTTTGAATTATATCAAGCTAAGAACATTAAATACATACAGGGTAGTGACCCTGCATTTAGCTCCGCGGGTCGCGGGTTCGATTCCCACCGAGGGCCAATATTTTCAATAAATGAATTTGTTGGTCTTCCTGGTTGGTTTGGAGCCTGGGTCTATATTTGTATTTAAGTATGTATTTAAAAATTATATAAGTATGTATTCACCAGTTGTCTGTCTACCATAACATAAGTAAAAAAGATACTTAATTTGGGGACAGACGACCGTGTGTGTAAGTGTCCCATATATTTATTTATTTATATACTCGGCAACATATTGGATTAAAAAAAAATCATCGAAACTAAATTTCACCTAATAAAGAGTAAATAATAGGGAGTATTTCAACATTTAAAATGACGAGAAAAAATTTAGAGGCGCAGTTGTAATTAATAAAATAAAAATATGTCACATATATTACATAGGAAATTCAATTGAATATAACAAAATAAAAATTACTTACTTGTTTTAGATTATTAGTGAGATGTAATAATGTGTGAGTGATAGGCATAGCTGGCAACACTGGCAAGAGCAAATTGCCTAGAGATGGCGCCGGCGGCGGTCTGCCGAGCGCCGCACTAACTGTTGGCGCCAAATCTGTCTGTTGCACTTCTCTACCGATTTGCTTATCAGAGTCGCCACCAGCAAATCCCGAGCCGAAATAAGCGAAAAATGCAGCTGTTCTTTCAGCTTTACTCTCACCACCGTGATCACCTATATGACAAAATAAATCAAATCATCATCCTCCTGCCCTTATCCCACTCCAAGTGGTCGGCACCACATGTTATAAACATGCCGTCACATGATTTGGCTGCGTTTTAACGACACGCATTCCTGGCGTGTCGTAAAAACAATGACAAATATAGAACAAGTCATCATCATTCTCCTACATACATTTTTGCAGTAAATACAAAAAAAAACTTATACATTCTATATTTATTTAACACATGCTGAGCCCCGTGGTTACATCCACAGTACAAAGTTTATGTAAAAGTAAGCATGTATAAGTAACTAGCTATAGACGAAAATCTACTTCCTTTATCTGGGATTTTCGTGATATAAAACTATTTGATAGTATTCCAAATTCCAACAAGAAACAAACAAACCAAAGCAAACAATCTAGTAAATTAGTCTGTACAAATTAGGATCATAAAAGAGAAGCAATATTTACAATAATAATTAAATATAACAATAAGCACGCAACTAAATTTAAATGACTGATAATATTTTACAGTAGTCGCCCATCAGTCTAATACCCTATCTATACAAAAGTAAAAATGAAATTATTTAGATATAGTGCGCGATTGAGTAAATAGATACAATGCTAAATGCAGAGTAGAATTTCCCCTTTTCATACCTGATACATACAGGATTTGTAAAGACATGCACAAACCTCTACCACCGCAACCACTACACATGTTCACTATTACAAACTGAACAATCATTTCAAACTGTAACCAAAGTATCATCAGGAGACTTCACGGATAGTCTAGACGAGAGCTTCTTAAACTTTTTTATATAGCGACCCCCTTCAAGCTTAGGAAATTTTAAACGACCCCCTCCTCCATATAATGAAATATATATTAACCGTAGATGTAGATGTAATATCGCAATATTTTACAATGTAAATAACAGTTTTGCATTGCCACTTTTTTCAAAAAATAGTTATAATAAAACTACAATAGTATTTTGTATGATTTTTATTTGTATTTATATTTGTACGTAGTGTGTATACTAATTTTAAAATTTTATTTATAATTGTTGTAAAATAACCAATCATAAATTTAATAAAATCTATTTAATTAAATGCAATGAAAAGGGGTAATGAAGGAACTTAGAAGGAGAAATATCAATAAATCTTTGTTAGAAAAGTTCTTTAAAGGAGAGCTGCAGCCATGTAGTTGTATCAATAATGATTGAAAAGTATCAGATCTTTGCGACGCCCCTTTCAGTAGTCTCGAGACCCCCCTGGGGGTCGCGACCCACAGTTTAAGAAGCCCTGGTCTATAGTCCACTCTCCATTTAACTTCATATATATTTTCTATTTACCTAATCGTGAATTATAGCAAAATAATTTAATATTACTTTTGTATTATGGATCTCAAATTAATGCCTACTTCTATAAATTATCCTAACTATACAATATGTTATAAAATGTAGCAAAACAAAGCAGCACAGACAATAAAGTAGCGAAACTAAATATATTAATATGCTTTAGAATCACACACACTTATCTATAAATCAAAACCTAATTAACATACACTAATTTATAAGCAATCAATCAAATCATAACACCTACCCTCTGAATTTTTCCATTCTTGTGAGTCTAAAACAGTATGAAATTAAAATTAATTTCACTTTGTACTACACAACACAACTATTTTGTATCTAGTATGCATTTATGTACTTTAATTAAGAAAATTAAATTATCTACTAGTAAGATGGCAATGTTTGTTTGATTTTGGCAATCATGAAATGTAAATGTCGTTTTATCTTTTATTTCGGGCTCTAAATTTTTTTTTAATTTATATTGAATACAATCACAACTTTTCGCTATCAAATGTAAAGTTATGGTAGTTTATTTGGTGAACGGGCGGTCTTTTTTGTTTATGTATGCTGTTAGCCCTAACGGCTTTTACAGCGTCACCGGGCGGGACGGTCGAGCGCAGAAGCATCGCCGAGTCGGGCGGTCTATAGAGGTGAAAATACTTAGGATCGAGCCCCTTATTATTTTTTAATTTTTCTTTTTAATTTTTTTTACATCATTTTAAAAATTACTGAGCAAGACTCGGTAACTTGTATTTATACAGCAAAAATTAGTTTAATCAACATCCCAGCACCTATTATTAAAACCTTTTTTATGTGTTATAAGATTAGCATCTATAATGTTAGTTCACCTGTTTCAGTCATTCCATGATCCCCTATAACATACAGTATAACATCAGAAGGCAACATTTCAATAAATTTCTCCAACCTAACATTTGTCTCTTCTAATTTTCTGGCCATTTCTGGATGATTCGGTCCATATCTATGTCCTGCGTGATCAACTCCTAGATAATGTGCAACAAGTATGTCCCAATCATTCTTCTTTAATTCATCATAAATTTTAGAATCCACTTCTATAAGAAAGAGACAAAGTATATTAGGAAAATAAGTACCATAAGCTTGTTTAATATTGGTATTAAATGGCTGAAAGCAGCATATTTTACCCCAATTATATATCAAATTCTATAGCATATATTAATGTATTAGTACAGATAACTAAAAAAATTGTTTCTGAAACTAATAAAAACTAAAAAAGGTTAATTCTGTGGTATCTTGAAATTTTATATTGATATACAGTTGCTACTTACAAGATACAAAATGTCAAATAAATTTTTTTTTTCATCATTTATTAAAATACTGTTACATTCAAACCTACAAAAAACAGTAACCTGTAAATGTTTTATCAATAAAAAAGTTTCTTAATAATACATATTTATAAATCAAGGTTTCATAGACTGAAGAGTAGGTTGCTAGATCAAAAAATTTAATTGTCCTGTAGTAAAAGACTGTGCGACAAATCACAGATGCGATGGACAGACCAAATGAAGGCTGCCTTAGACTGCCTTTTTCACAAATGTACCAGGAAGGCAGCCGTCCGAAAAGAATGGCATTGAATTGTAAAGCATGTCACCAATCCTGAACTCATGACAACTACCACTCTGCCAAGAGTGATCAAGATCAGTGGTCAACACTAAAAACCAGCATTAAGGAACACTGCAACATAACCTGAGTGTTGTACCAATTTTGTAACATCACATTTCTGTACATTATTGTATCTTCTGTGTGGTATCTGGCTGAGTAGAATAGTCCAACCTCATTTCTTACCGAGGTGTCGTAAAAGGCGACTAAGGTAAATTGACCCACCTTGTGGTATCCGGTTTAGTAGAATAGACCACCCTCTTTCTTGTCGAGGTATCTAAAAATACGACTAAGGTAAGTTGACGTTAGGCAGGCGGCCGGTCGTAAAAACGCAGCCAAATCATGTGACAGCATGTTTATAACATGTTGTGCCGACCCCACTTATAGTGGGATAAGGGCAGGCGAATGATAATATTTTATCTTTATTTCACAAATGTGGTATACTAATAAAAAGTTTAATTTAATTTTATATAGTTTCTTGGAAAATACCTGGCCTTTCTTCTAAAACTTTTACCTAGTGGACAGTATAGTCTAGTGCAGTGATTTTCAACCACTGGGCCGCAGCACTTTTGTGTGCCACCAAATTTCAAAAGTGTGCTGCCAAATTTTGCAAATATATAGTAATGTTAATAATATTAAAATTATATCATTTAAAAAGAAAAATATTTTTATTATTAACTTGTAATTAATCCCTTAATAAATGTTAAGTTATTATTGTTGTACATATTAGTTTATTTCCTATATTTAAAATTTTTGTCATAAAATATTTATGCAGTGTGTTGTAGTAAGTAAATAATTTTTATCTTTTATTTTGTGTGCCACCAAATTTTGAAATCATTAAATATGTGCATAGTCTAGTGTATAGTGGACTGGTGTAATTCATATCACTTAAATTTCTTAATATCTATTTTTCTATGTAGACTTTATTTTTACATTGAAACATACCATAATCCACAGTATCAAGATCCCAGGTGTGGAATGAATATAGTGAATGGGATCTCTTCCATCTTCCTGGTATTAGTCTAGCCCAAGTGTCATCACCCAACAGCACTGCCTCATGACCTCCTTTCACTATCTATTAGAAAATAGCATAAGTCGTTAAAACAATCCATCATATTTGAAGTAAATAACTACTTTCAAATTAAAAATATTATTTATTCAAGTAATCTTGTGCATTTATCAAGAGATTTGTCATCATCAAATCTACTAAAAGTTTTGAAAATTGACTCTACTGAGAAGAGTCAGCAAGAAAATCAGCAGTTGCTCTTTTTTAACTCAAAACTAGTTACATTTCGTCATAACTATCTTATACCATCGTACCATCGTAAATAGTATCCATAGCTAATGTATAGAACTGGATATACTCACGTTTTATTATATCGGGTTAGCCCGACTACTTTCGAACCCATCCAGGGCACTTATTCATGAGCTCTTTACGCGACATTATAACGTCTAACTATCGAACGAACGACGAAACTAGTCGGGCTAACCCGATAGAATAAGACATGAGTATAGCCGGTTCTATACATTAACTAAGGTATCCTTTTTTGTTGGTTGGCAAAATTTGATGAAACGAATCATTGCTCACCTGATCAATCACGTTATCTTCTTGAATTTCCATAGCAGCAAAGTTGGAGCTCATATCAATAAAAGTTGGCAAAGATCCGGTCACCAGTGCCTTTACACGTTGCAGGGTTGTAGTTGGTGGATCGGCCATGAATCGAAAAACTCGCGCACGATCAGGCCACTTGTTTACAGTTTGCCAGATAACTGGCAGACGGTTTTGATAGTACAAAGGGCTTTCAATACTTTCATCATATTCAGTGAAATCATATCTTAACGCATCCACTAACACCAATGCGAGTCTGTTCTTTTTAGGAGCGCAAACAATAGGCGATCCTGAGTTCGCAAAGATTCGCCGTATTTTAACTTCTTCCCTGCATGTCGCCTTCTCAGTAGAATTCTCATGCCCATCACATCCAAAACTCAGCAGAGAAACACATTCCGATACATCGCTTAAAGTTTTACGAGATAGCAAAAATCCCTGGCCGAACATAAGAATTGCAGACAGAATAAGATATGAAAACCAAAGAAGATATAGAATAAAATTCCATTTTTCTTTCATTATAAAATACCTTCAGATCACTTTATCATAGCAATCATTGAGATTAAATAGATTTAAGAAAACGAAATAAAATTTGAAAAGAAAACCTAACCCATATAACCATCTGTCACGGCATTTTACCACAGACTACTTACAAGGAAACCTTAACATTTAACAATTCTTGTCTGGTAGATAATTTTACTTCTAGTAGAAAATAGTCTGTACTCTATAGACATAAAGTCAGGGCGGTTTTACTACAGGCGCCAACACATGTTATCTCGCATCCCTCTTGCACATGTACGTATTTATGAATGAATCGTATGAAAATAGTCTCAGCTGCATCTCGCTCCACTCCTACATACATATTTTTACGCACTCATTCTCATTTTGACTGTCTATCATATAACAAGACAACAAGTTGATTTTATAATGAATGGGCGGTGTATAAAATTTTTAAATTTCCCGTTGTAAAGTTCTAGTACTTTAATTTTTACTAAAATGTATAATTTTGTTTTAATTTAGTTAGCAAAATTCTTGAAACAAATATCACTAGAAGCAAATTAAATGTATCAAGTCTTATTTCACCAGTAGCTGTTGAGATATTTCTTAAAATGAGAAATATAACAACGAAGAAACGTGCAGTTATAAAACAATAAGAAGAGGATTTACTTAATCATTATATAAATGTAAGTGTTGAGTTTTAATGAATTTTGTGCATCTCAATAATAGTAAGAGCTTTCTTAAAATTTACATTCTCACATCTAAATATAATAACCTAACCTTGCATGGATAGCCTAAAACCTTTAACATGCAGTATAATTTTTATTTCATATTTGACTTAGTTATCGTTATATAAAAATTATGATATATAATTTCGATTGATGAATAAGCTATATTCATTATTATATTAAGGATATGTCTTGCGATTTTATATAGCTTCTAGTGTCTTGTAGTGCAATAAATGATTAATAATGGAACATTAAAGTGAAAGTTTTTTAGAAGTTGTTCTAATTGATCATAAGTGTGTATCTATCTTAGTTATGAATAATTTGGACATAACTTAAATGGTCTACTTAATATTTTTTTTTAGAAGTATTTTTTAATTGAAGTTGTATACTTCATTGTATTATATTAGAACTTTAAAAATGATTGTCAAGTTTTTTATAATGAGACTCTGATGAAAAGGGAGTAAATAGCAAAAGAGAGCAAGTTTATTCTGTATAAAGCAATATAGGGTATATTGCTTTATATAACACTATTGTTAATTTTTAATTAAAAAGCAAAAGCAAAATTTAAATTTACGATTGATTAAACGATTGATTGATTAATTGCAGATTCAAGAATCCTCAGATCCAAGATTAAGAGTAATTTTTTATTTTAATATGATTGTCACATGATGTTATTTATAGTTATGATTTGAGATATCTTTACATTTACAGTGCTAATAAAAGATATAATAGTATGTGTAATGAATGAAAGAATAACAGCAATATTAAAAGACTGTTCTATAAAACTGAAAGTAAATATTTATGTAATTTATAAATCACTTAAAATGTGCAACTGTTTATATCTAACAGAAATTAAATAACAAACAATATTTCTCCTTCATACTTATGCAATAATAAAAAGCAATTTTTCTAAAAGTGAACCCATTTACTCTTTCTTAACAAATCAATGCATAATGACACAGACAACATTTTTTTTATATTATAGAACAACTATTCATATAGATTCAAATACAACCTTGTTCATAAGAGGTTCTATTTGAATAGTAACAATTTTTAATTTTTTTAAATTATTTTCAGAGATGGAATAGCACTAGACTAAGTGCAACTAAAGGAAGGTAACTAATACTCAAGTGAAGCCTGAATTTATGAAGCTAAGTTAGATTCCCGTAATTTCAGCCACAGATGTAAGCGTGCACTCAAACATCAGTAGCCAAAAGCGACTGGGAAAAGAATTAAGGTTTTACATGTATTGCAGGTGCCAAATACCGGCTCTTTGCCAACCGCAACACATAACCATTACAAAAAAAAATGTAAAAATTAATGGATTGAATGAAATTAATGGATTAATTTTACAGGAGGGCAGTCCGACAGCTGGCCTCGTGACTCCACGAGCTACGCTGGTCTGGCCTCGCTACTGCCAATGGAGACGTGCCGCCGCCCCTCATCCCAGGCCGGCCCGTCCGGCTATGCCGCAGCTGCTGTCACTCCGCCGTCGCCTCGAGCGCTCGAACAGCGCCAGGCCGAACAGTAGCGTCAACCACCAGGACCTCTGTAATTTGAGAAAATGCATTTGAGGTAACTAATACTCAAGTGAAGTCTGAATTTATGAAGCTAAGTTAGATTCCCGTAATTTCAGCCACAGATGTAAGCGTGCACTCAAACATCAGTAGCCAAAAGCGACTGGGAAAAGAATTAAGGTTTTACATGTATTGCAGGTGCCAAATACCGGCTCTTTGCCAACCGCAACACATAACCATTACAAAAAAAAAATGTAAAAATTTATGGATTGAATGAAATTAATGGATTAATTTTACAGGAGGGCAGTCCGACAGCTGGCCTCGTGACTCCACGAGCTACGCTGGTCTGGCCTAGCTGCTGCCAATGGAGACGTGCCGCCGCCCCTCACCCCAGGCCGGCCCGTCCGGCTATGCCGCAGCTGCTGTCGCTCCGCCGTCGCCTCGAGCGCTCGAACAGCGCCAGGCCGAACAGTAGCGTCAACCACCAGGACCTCTGTAATTTGAGAAAATGCATTTGAGGTAACTAATACTCAAGTGAAGTCTGAATTTATGAAGCTAAGTTAGATTCCCGTAATTTCAGCCACAGATGTAAGCGTGCACTCAAACATCAGTAGCCAAAAGCGACTGGGAAAAGAATTAAGGTTTTACATGTATTGCAGGTGCCAAATACCGGCTCTTTGCCAACCGCAACACATAACCATTACAAAAAAAATTGTAAAAATTAATGGATTGAATGAAATTAATGGATTAATTTTACAGGAGGGCAGTCCGACAGCTGGCCTCGTGACTCCACGAGCTACGCTGGTCTGGCCTCGCTGCTGCCAATTGAGACGTGCCGCCGCCCCTCACCCCAGGCCGGCCCGTCCGGCTATGCCGCAGCTGCTGTTGCTCCGCCGTCGCCTCGAGCGCTCGAACAGCGCCAGGCCGAACAGTAGCGTCAACCACCAGGACCTCTGTAATTTGAGAAAATGCATTTGAGGTAACTAATACTCAAGTGAAGTCTGAATTTATGAAGCTAAGTTAGATTCCCGTAATTTCAGCCACAGATGTAAGCGTGCACTCAAACATCAGTAGCCAAAAGCGACTGGGAAAAGAATTAAGGTTTTACATGTATTGCAGGTGCCAAATACCGGCTCTTTGCCAACCGCAACACATAACCATTACAAAAAAAAAATGTAAAAATTTATGGATTGAATGAAATTAATGGATTAATTTTACAGGAGGGTAGTCCGACAGCTGGCCTCGTGACTCCACGAGCTACGCTGGTCTGGCCTAGCTGCTGCCAATGGAGACGTGCCGCCGCCCCTCACCCCAGGCCGGCCCGTCCGGCTATGCCGCAGCTGCTGTCGCTCCGCCGTCGCCTCGAGCGCTCGAACAGCGCCAGGCCGAACAGTAGCGTCAACCACCAGGACCTCTGTAATTTGAGAAAATGCATTTGAGGTAACTAATACTCAAGTGAAGTCTGAATTTATGAAGCTAAGTTAGATTCCCGTAATTTCAGCCACAGATGTAAGCGTGCACTCAAACATCAGTAGCCAAAAGCGACTGGGAAAAGAATTAAGGTTTTACATGTATTGCAGGTGCCAAATACCGGCTCTTTGCCAACCGCAACACATAACCATTACAAAAAAAAAATGTAAAAATTTATGGATTGAATGAAATTAATGGATTAATTTTACAGGAGGGTAGTCCGACAGCTGGCCTCGTGACTCCACGAGCTACGCTGGTCTGGCCTAGCTGCTGCCAATGGAGACGTGCCGCCGCCCCTCACCCCAGGCCGGCCCGTCCGGCTATGCCGCAGCTGCTGTCGCTCCGCCGTCGCCTCGAGCGCTCGAACAGCGCCAGGCCGAACAGTAGCGTCAACCACCAGGACCTCTGTAATTTGAGAAAATGCATTTGAGGTAACTAATACTCAAGTGAAGTCTGAATTTATGAAGCTAAGTTAGATTCCCGTAATTTCAGCCACAGATGTAAGCGTGCACTCAAACATCAGTAGCCAAAAGCGACTGGGAAAAGAATTAAGGTTTTACATGTATTGCAGGTGCCAAATACCGGCTCTTTGCCAACCGCAACACATAACCATTACAAAAAAAAAAATGAAAAAATTAATAGATTGAATGAAATTAATGGATTAATTTTACAGGAGGGCAGTCCGACAGCTGGCCTCGTGACTCCACGAGCTACGCTGGTCTGGCCTCGCTGCCGCCAATGGAGACGTGCCGCCGCCCCTCACCCCAGGCCGGCCCGTCCGGCTATGCCGCAGCAGCTGTCGCTCCGCCGTCGCCTCGAGCGCTCGAACAGCGCCAGGCCGAACAGTAGCGTCAACCACCAGGACCTCTGTAATTTGAGAAAATGCATTTGAGGTAACTAATACTCAAGTGAAGTCTGAATTTATGAAGCTAAGTTAGATTCCCGTAATTTCAGCCACAGATGTAAGCGTGCACTCAAACATCAGTAGCCAAAAGCGACTGGGAAAAGAATTAAGGTTTTACATGTATTGCAGGTGCCAAATACCGGCTCTTTGCCAACCGCAACACATAACCATTACAAAAAAAAAATGTAAAAATTAATAGATTGAATGAAATTAATGGATTAATTTTACAGGAGGGCAGTCCGACAGCTGGCCTCGTGACTCCACGAGCTACGCTGGTCTGGCCTCGCTGCCGCCAATGGAGACGTGCCGCCGCCCCTCACCCCAGGCCGGCCCGTCCGGCTATGCCGCAGCTGCTGTCGCTCCGCCGTCGCCTCGAGCGCTCGAACAGCGCCAGGCCGAACAGTAGCGTCAACCACCAGGACCTCTGTAATTTGAGAAAATGCATTTGAGGTAACTAATACTCAAGTGAAGTCTGAATGTATGAAGCTAAGTTAGATTCCCGTAATTTCAGCCACAGATGTAAGCGTGCACTCAAACATCAGTAGCCAAAAGCGACTGGGAAAAAAATTAAGGTTTTACATGTATTGCAGGTGCCAAATACCGGCTCTTTGCCAACCGCAACACATAACCATTACAAAAAAAAATGTAAAAATTAATGGATTGAATGAAATTAATGGATTAATTTTACAGGAGGGCAGTCCGACAGCTGGCCTCGTGACTCCACGAGCTACGCTGGTCTGGCCTCGCTGCTGCCAATTGAGACGTGCCGCCGCCCCTCACCCCAGGCCGGCCCGTCCGGCTATGCCGCAGCTGCTGTTGCTCCGCCGTCGCCTCGAGCGCTCGAACAGCGCCAGGCCGAACAGTAGCGTCAACCACCAGGACCTCTGTAATTTGAGAAAATGCATTTGAGGTAACTAATACTAAGTGAAGTCTGAATTTATGAAGCTAAGTTAGATTCCCGTAATTTCAGCCACAGATGTAAGCGTGCACTCAAACATCAGTAGCCAAAAGCGACTGGGAAAAGAATTAAGGTTTTACATGTATTGCAGGTGCCAAATACCGGCTCTTTGCCAACCGCAACACATAACCATTACAAAAAAAAAATGTAAAAATTAATGGATTGAATGAAATTAATGGATTAATTTTACAGGAGGGCAGTCCGACAGCTGGCCTCGTGACTCCACGAGCTGACGCTGGTCTGGCCTCGCTGCTGCCAATGGAGACGTGCCGCCGCCCCTCACCCCAGGCCGGCCCGTCCGGCTATGCCGCAGCTGCTGTCGCTCCGCCGTCGCCTCGAGCGCTCGAACAGCGCCAGGCCGAACAGTAGCGTCAACCACCAGGACCTCTGTAATTTGAGAAAATGCATTTGAGGTAACTAATACTCAAGTGAAGTCTGAATGTATGAAGCTAAGTTAGATTCCCGTAATTTCAGCCACAGATGTAAGCGTGCACTCAAACATCAGTAGCCAAAAGCGACTGGGAAAAGAATTAAGGTTTTACATGTATTGCAGGTGCCAAATACCGGCTCTTTGCCAACCGCAACACATAACCATTAAAAAAAAATGTAAAAATTAATGACGTACGAATTACTAAAACTGCGCAATTTCAGAAATCAGTACGACACCTTTATAATGGCTAGCCCGTTAATAAAACGTCTTACAAAGTAGCGCGCTTTTGAAGCTAATGTTCGACGATACAGAAAACGAACATTACCAACAAAACGCCTACACAGTATGGGAAAAAACAACACTGCAGTGTCCACCTCAACCATACTGTTAAATGAGAAGAAAAAGCCCTGCAGCTTTTACAGGAGGGCAGTCAGACGCTGCTAGTCATTAAATATTAAAGATTACAATGTCTATATTTACCTAAGCTATGATTAAAACAGAGTAATTATGCAAAAGTAATAATAAAATTATTTTGCTATAATCGGCGATGAAGTAAAATAGAAAATGTATATAATGCTAAATGTAGAGTGGACAATTGGTTATCATACCTGATACATGCAGGATTCGTAAAAAACACATGCACAAACCTCCACCACCATACACAAGCACTATATACATTCACTATCACAAACTCAACAACTCAAATGTTTGAATTTCAACAAACATTCTCGGATAAAATGTGAGTAGTTATCCAAAACTTAATAACAAATAAACTATACTTTTGCACTATTTAATACGAAGAAAATTGAAACGTACTGACTCACCTGAAACGTTCGTTATACGTAATATATAACTGTAATCACTTTTTACTTACGCAAAAATATATAAACCAACAAATGATTTTTAATTAAAATTAGACAATTCCATAAACTTCTTGTTAACGCACACTATATACAATAACACGATATAATAGGAATACCACAATTCCCGTTCCGAGATGCACTTCTCTTGAATGACGAACAAGGACTGAATGTCACTAAAACGTTTTATCAAATGGAAGACTCCCCACTCCAGTCCCCACCGAAAACAATAACGGCACAGTGTTGCCCCTATTTAATCAAAAATGGCGCGATTAGGGTTGCCACCTTTTTTTTGAAGAAAAATACTATTTTTCTTTTTAAATCAAAAAAATATAGTACTTTTAGGAAATTCAGGAAAAAAAATAGGACACATCTATTTTCAATCATTATTTATTTTTCCATGATTATTTTTTATTACTTTTCGCTTGATAATGACACGGAGTTAGAGCTACTAACTAACTAAGCCCCGTAAATACATGAATGAGTTTCGTTCCTACATTCCCTATGCAGGGCTGCGGGTGCGTTCCATTCACAGTTAATTAAAAAAAGCACGACAATTGCAATTAGCGATAAAAATATAGTATTTTTCGTGCTATATTCTTTTTCTATAATATATAGTACAATTTAAGCTAGTGTTTTTCAATTTATATATACATTTATTAAAGCAGGGACCTCGAAGCATATAGCATTATAGTATATCCTTAGTGTTTTTATTGAACTGTAATAATATTGGGAAGTTTTATTTTTTAATTTTAATATATAAGTAAAAATAAAACTAAAATAATAAAAATAAAACTTTTCCTTCTATAGTAATATTTATTGTGTATGCTTTATTGAAGTGTTGTATATCATATGTCATACCCAATATCAGTTATATTCTATGTTTTAGGTGGTTATTTCTGAATAGTTTTTATTCTTTCTGCGACAGACAATATGGATTACAGACATACTTTAATTATTTAACAGAAAGTTATTTGTTCAAGATACTTTAACATACTATCCCATTTAGTTATGCACATTTCAACTAGATTTTTTGTCTGAGTAACTGTGTCTGGTCAAAGCACTGCTACTGTTGTTGCAATGAATTCATTAATATCTGATACAATGGCTGATATTCTTCAAGTGAGTTAAAATGTTTCAAATATAAATCATTTTTGTTTGTAAACACAAAAATTGGCATGTGTATGTTTAAAGTAACGGCCTGTTATCCACCCCAGCAGTGGGAACCATAAGCTTCCTCTATCCGTTTTTTGGAGAGAAGTGTTGTAGCTAAGACCTACCATCGCGTTGCTCCAATGCGGATTGGTAGGTTACGCATATCCCTAGAATTCGCTAGAAGTATGCGGATTTCCTTACCATATTTTCCTTCACCGAAAAGCGTGTCATAAATTGCAATTGTCAATTAGACATGTGCCTGCGCGGGGTATAAACCCATGATCCATAGCTTGTTCCATATTTATTAAAATGTATTTGCAATAATTTTCAGATGAACCTGGTCATTGCCAAAGAGAGTACTCATTGGGATGACGTCTAAGGGCTATATGCTGTTGATGCTTTATGGGATGAAGCACATGATTAGGTCAATTGATTTGACTAGATGAAGGCAAGTAAATATTTGATGTAAAGTATGTCAGTCTGTCCATTTCACTTTCTATTAAAACTGAAGCTTATATGTCTAATGGGCTAACTGCCTAATCCAGTGTTTCCCGACCTTTTTGGTCCATGCCCCACGTTAAAAATTATTTTGCCCCCCTAAGTAACATACAAAAATTTTAATATTAAAAATTGGATAGTCCACTTAAAGAACATAAATATTAGGTTTTAGGAAGAAAAAATTGCTTTTTTTTGTTTAATTTGGCACTGAAATCTAGCATTGCACTTAAATGGCCCAGAGCGAAAGGCTAAAGGCTAAAGGGAAACACTTGTCGAGTTGCCCCCCCTTAACCATCAAATTGCCCCCCTGCGGGTCGTGGGCCCCACGTTGGGAAACACTGGCCTAATCCATTTGAGATATAACAAAAAATGTTTGGTACAATTTTTCCTCTATTATAGTGATGCAAAAAAGTGTGTGATATAAGAATAGCTTAAAAGACATATTAGTGATGATCATTGGAACTTTGTCACATACAATACAGTATTTGGAAAGCATAATATTTTAGCCTGGTACTGCTAACACTACAAAATCAAAGATATTTAACATAACACAAAGATTGTCACAGATACCCCTTATATTTTATTATTAAAAAAAAATATTATTTATAATTATAGTCTCTATTCTATACTTAAAATATAACTGTAGACAAAGTTATAGACACGAAAAAAATATTTTCCAGACACTATTTAAGACCAGTAGAAGCTAAAAATATATTTTTAAAATTTAAAATCTCTGTTATTTGTCAATGCATCATTCTCCTACCCTTATCCCACTCTAAATGGGGTAGGCACAACATGTTTTAAACATGTTATCACATGATTTGGTATCTTACGACCGGTCGCCTGCCCGACGTCAACTTACCTTAATCGGTTTTCGCGACACCTCGGTAAGAAATGAGGGTGGTCTATTCTACTCAGGGGATATCAATGCCAAGATTGTCTGTAAGACTACCTTTGCAAACTAATGTTCTATCTATACATTATTAAAGAATAACTTATTTATTACAGGTTAAATATGCTGCGAACTCTTCCGCCGGGAAGTGTCCACGAGCCCGATGATGCAGATGAACATATATGAAGAGCTTCAGTCGAATCATAATTATTTAGCCTCATTTATTGACATTAGTAATAACATTTTCACAGCGCGAATGCTTTTATTCACTAACAATTTATTTTGCCGCCTGAACCATTCGGAATTTTGGAATAAGGCTGTAAAAGTCCGCTTAAATGCTAGAGACTCAAGAGAAGGTTGTGTCTTCAAAATAGTATTCATATTAGTATAATTGACAAACATTATGAAGTTTGAAACTTCTTAACTAGGACCCAATGGATTTTTTCTCAAATCCGTGGATAAGGGGGCTCTAGCACACTAGAACGGATCATAATTTGGTTTCATTATTTAAAACATGATTGGTTAATATTATTGTTTGATAGTTATAGTATAGTACCCAAGCCATATCATATTACCGGTTCAGTATATTGATATATCGATCATGTGCAGCAATAGCGGTACAACTCAAAAACTTATATTTTGAGATGAATGGGTTTTATAATTTTCATTACTCAGGAAAATGAATAACAATTGCTTAGTTGCTAGTTTAATTGTTAGTTTGCTTAAACGACGGGCTTATAATGAATTATGAGTTCTGCCTGTATTGCTGCTAAAAATTGTGTATTTTAACATTAACACCATTTATTCCTATTCAAAACACGTGTTTTTACTTGTGTAGCAAAACTAAAAACCTGAGCAATCCTGGGAGTAATATATTTTCAAAACAGGATTATTTAAATTGTGAAATTTTTATAATTACGCTATTGTCTAATAAAACTGAAAGATTTGATCTAGTTAAAATTATATTATCCATCACAAAAACTTATATCTTTGGAATGGCATTATATGGCATGTAAAGTGTTAATTAGTCAAAAATGTATATAACTTAAAAAACTATAATTCCTGGTTAACTTGCATTAATCATAAATATGATTTGTTAAAAGTTTTTTGCATAATCGTAATCATAATGCGAGTTAGACAACGGTGTATCAATTAAGGAGAATTCACAGTACTGCAGATACTTGGAAAACGATAATGGAAATGGAAAATTTTATCGCAAGTTATAGAACTATGATACATGAGGCAAAAGTAACTAACTAATATTACTATTATTAACATTTAAAAATTGATTCAAAATTTTTATTATTTTACTATATATACTCCATAAGTATAGAAACATAACAAGATGTAAACAAACAAAACCATGTGATTCGGGAGTGACTAATATGTCATAACAATAATATTATTAACAAATGAAAAAATTGGGATTCAACTGCAGTTGTCAAAAGAATATCTCTAATATTTATAAATGTAATTTTCATAAATTGATTGGTATTTTCTAAAATTAAATATTTATACCTTTAGTATAGCAAAACAGCAATATATAATTTAATAAAATTCAGCAGATACAAATTAGCCAAGTAAACTACCTAAAATAATAATTGCATTAGATTAACCGACGTAACATAATATCAATATTTTACGAGCTTCATTCTGTGATACTTAAATGTGTTGTATTTTAGTGTATTTAATATTGTCCATCGTTTTCTTTAAAAATTTTATAATTCTTATTTATTGTTTCAAAGTTTGTAAAAATTATTGATAGCAATCACGCCATAATAAAGTGGTGCGAATACTATCAATAATTTTAAATTCTTTAAAAGAATTAAAAATTATATTAAATGTTAGTTTAATGTGTTGTAATAAAAAAGGTACTTTATAGTAGGCATTATCTGCCTACTATAAACTACCTGTTTTGACATGTTTACATTTAGTTAAATACTTAACTCATGGAGTATAGTTCCTCATGATGTTTTCTTTCATCGAAAAGCTTGGTATCAATTGGCACATTAATTATGGCAAAATTTCACAATTTAATTCTTACTTTATATGTATAAATCCGAAGTGTTAACTGGTTTGATGGAAAATATTATACTTAGAGATAAAAACCACTAATATTCTATAAAACTACTACCAATATATCTAAAAAAGACTTATATTTATAATTTACCATCAAGTATACTCCTTTTAAGTATAATGTTTTTTCCTAAATACTAAAACGGTAAAAACGAAAGCATCTATTGTTTCAAATACTAATCTTGTAAATTTGTTTTCGAGTGAATACTTATAATTAATAATATTTAATAATAATTTAAATTAAATTCCTATATTTTCAAGATACATGATCGCCGATTCTGTTTCCTATTTAAAAATAGTAATCATTTTTGAAGTTGCACTTTTAGCGTGTTTAGGAAAAAACTTTTTTTTTAAGAAGCATGCACATAGAAATGTAAAACGGCTGTTGAATATAAATTTTTTTATTACAGTAAAAGTCTATTAAAGAATTTCCTTAAATATTTTGTTTTATTAAAATCTAAAAATCATTATTAATATGTTACAGGAAAACCGGTTATCCAAATAACCGGTAAGAGTAAAATGCGAATCGATAAAACTTTGACATCACTAGTTACGGTTTTAGCGCACCAAGTACATCACTAATTTTACTACGATTTTACGTCATACGTTATATATATTACTACTCCATATGTGAGAAAGAGTCAGAGCTGAGACTGAATCCGTTTTTATGAATGAAACGGGTGAGAGGCAGATAGTTTTTTATGAATGAGAATGTAAGTAGCTATAGTGCTACTCTGCACCCCCCCCATACCACCGAAAATAGGCTCGCGCCAATGTATGAATCTCAACCATCTATTTTATAGTTAATAATCTATGCATAAAGTAACTAGGTGTTGCTAGCACATTTTAATGAGGGTGCACCACACCATATTAAAATGAATTCATCAATTTAAATTAATTTATTTAAAAAAAATACAACTCGTAATTGTTAAGATTATTATAAGCTTTATACGATAATTCTGTTATTATATTATATCTAAGTATAAATATATTTATTCAAATTAATATTATGAGCAGTCTTAAATAACTTGATTCCAGGACTAATAAATGATTGAAGAAATATTTATTGTCATTTTATTGTTTTTCTCTCCCTTTCTAATGGTTTTGCAAAATATTTTAGCAAAAAGTTAATCGTCCAAAAATCAAAATTTAATCGGTAGACATATCTAGTTGTGATTTACAATTATTGGAGTCTAATTCGAATTCAAAGGCTCACTACTCGGTTTTTTTAGTTATCTTTATTCGATAATAACTAAATTTATTAATCTTTGTTTTGCTTCTGTAATGTTATCATGGTTATCATGCAATAATTATGAGCACATAACCTTTATCGTGGATTGGAAGTGATTGTTTGTTACATATCTAATATACAAAAACATGTACAACATTAAATCTATAAATTGCGCGTGGATAATTGTTGGAAACAGATTTAAAAATAATTAAATGTGAGAGGAATGTTAATGATTTTGCAACAATGTCTTTACCATCGAAAACTAGAGAGCAAAGTAGACTCTTGGATTTATCTAGTGACGAGGAGTCTGACTTGCAGCTAGAAATAATCCCAAACAGAAAAAGAAAGATTACCAGGTATGTATCTCAAGGTTTTCATATATATCTATAAATAGACGGAAAAATATATTTATCATCTTGTGCAGTTACTCAGCGACTCCCTGTGACCCTTTTGATATCAGCGTTACACTACTAAGTAAGTAGCGGCCTGTTACTATCACACTGCTGAGAATAGGCATCTTTTCTCTGTTTCTGGACAGAAGGTTTGGAGCTAGGACCTACCACGCTGCTCCAGTGCGATTGGTAGGTAACACATATCTCCAGAATTCTCAAGAGATATGCAGGTTTCCTCAAGATGTTTTTTCTTTACCAGAAAGCGTGTGATAAATTGCAAGTATCAATTAGACACATAAATATATAATACACTCATTGGTGTCTGCCTGGGCTTGAACTCGTGACCTTCTCGAAAGAGTCGCACTGTGTTACCGCTGGGCTACCACAGCTCAGGTTGCACTACTAGATTCTCTTAATTAATTTTATCTATCAATACGTAATTTTAATATTATTATAAAGGTTAATTTGGGTTTCTCCTTTATAATAGAAAAGAACGCAATAGGAATATAGCACCTAAAGTGGTAGAACCTACCTTAGGACAAGAAGTGCAATGTGCACTATGCTGGGCAGTCCGTGGTACCTTGCTCCTGTGGCTGTTGATGTTGACTTGGATCTGTGCTGCTCTCTACGACCAAGTCACTACCATGAAACTAGATGTCAATAAAGGTAATGTTTTTTTTAATACTCATTAAAAGAAATGTTAAGGTGTTGTGGTGTGACAAAACTTGATAGAATATGCAATGAGTATATTAGGGGAAGCCTGAAAGTTATTTACATAAAAGATGAGAAGTACTAGACTAAATTGGTATGGTCATGTAATGAGGAGGGATGAAAATCATGTGACCAAAAGAGTTTTAAATATGAATGTGGATGGGTGTATGGCTAGGGGGAGGCCGAAAAAACGATGGATAGATTGTGTGAAAAATGATATGCATGTTAAAGGAGTGGCGCCAGAGTTGACGAATGATAGAGCAGAATGGAAGAAGACATATTGTGCTGACCCCACTTAGAGTGGGATAAGGGTAAGAGATTGGTGACTTATTAAAAGAAACAACACAAGAGTACTGAGTTTGACTGGCCCGTTGGCACAGTGGGGACCCTGCCTTCAGATCTGCAGGTTGTGAGTTCGATTCCCACCGAGGGCCAACATTTTCTATAAATGAATTTGTTGGTCTTCGAGCCTGGGTGTATATTTATATTTAAGTATGTATTTAAAATATATTAGTATATATTCACCAGTTGTCTGTCTACCATAACACAAGTATTAAGTTACTTTGGGGATGGACGACCGTGTGTGTAAGTATCCCATATATTTATTATTTATTATTATTATTACTGAGTTTGGGCCCTCTTCTTTAAACTGCTGGATGATGAGGGAAATCACAACATGCTTAATTTAAAAAATTGATACTTAATGGTTGAAAGTTATTTCATGCAAAGGTAAAGACATAGACTATAAGGATATAGACATTTAGAATATGAAATGTATTTAGGTATTGAAACACAACAAAAATCATATTAGTTTATTGTGAAAATCATTAATTACTATTTGTTGCTGACATTAAAGTGAGCGTTAACAGACTTTTCTTTTAGGTGTAATTTAGCTTTAACTATTTTAGGAGTACATAATTTACTAAGTTAACACTGTGTGGTATCCGGCTGAATAGAATAGTACCACCCTCATTTCTTACCGAGGTGTCGTAAAATGCGACTAAGGTAAGTCAACCCGTCGTGTGGTATCCGGTTGAGTAGAATAAACCAACCTCATTTCTGACCGAGGTGTCGTAAAATACGACTAAGGTAAGTTGACGTCAGGCAGGCGGCCGGTCGTAAAATACGTAGCCAAATCATATAACAACATGTTTGTAATATGTTGTGTCTACCCCACTTAGAGTGGGATAAGGGCAGGAGCATGATGATCATTGGGTTAATGTTAATGCATTTAGGCAATGCATTTAATGTTAATGCATTCAGGCAAAATAAGACTGGGCGTTATATGATAGGCAAAGATTATATTAAGGATATTCTTATTTGAAAACTACACAAACTATTAATATAGTCATTTACTTATTTGAGGAAACACAAATATTATATTAATGGGTATTTAAACATGTAACTTATATTAAATTTTATGCTAATCAGTCACAAAAATGGATCTATCATGACTTTTAACTTTGAGTTTACTTGCTTACTAATTTTTATTTATTTTGTTTTATGTGTCACGAAAAATGTTACAAAAACACTATGAATTGAAAAAGTGTGTAAAGTATGTTTTACGTAGCAAAATAATTTTTACGTTTGATTTTGAAGACATATAATGTCTCCACTCTACATTTAGCATTATATATATTTTCTATTTTACTTCATCGCGGATTATAGCAAAATAATTTTATTATTACTTTTACATATAATGTATTCAATCATCATTCTTCTGCCCTTATCCCACTCTAAGTGGGATCGGCACAACATGTTATGAACATGTTGGCACATTGTATGTGTTGTAAAATACATAGCCGAATCACAGCTATGTATTTTATGATTGGCTGCCTGCCTGACGTCAACTTATCTTAGTCGCCTTTTGCGTCACCTCGGTAAGAAAGAGGGTGGTCTATTCAACTCAGCGGGATACCAGGCGGCTTATATAACCTATTCAACTTTGAAGCTAAATGCAAGATCACCTTCCATTTATTACAAGAAGTACTTGGATGACCGAGCCTTGCTCGGTAATTTTTAAAATGATGTAAAAAAAATAAAAAAATAATAAAAAAGAAAAATGAAAAAATAATACCGCAGGTGGAGCATGTACCTAGGTATTTTCACCTCTCTAGACCGCCCATATGAACTACCATGACTTTACGTTTGACAGCGAAAAATTGTGATTGTATTCAACGTAAATTTCAAAAAATTTTAGAGCCCTTATCTATCTATTTTTTTTCCCCTAAAACCCCCTACATGCTAAATTTCAGTAAAATCATTGGAGCCGTTTCCGAGATTCTGAAAATATACATATACATACAAGATTAACTCATTTAATTATTAAAGATTAAATGTTACAAATTTTGGCTGTTGATATTTGTACCTGTTTAAATCTCACCTACCTTAGAAAAACCTTTCCTATTTAAATGAAATTTTATATTATAATTATTATGTATATAACTGATAAAATTAATTGAAACATGTAGATTTTATCTTCTACTAAAACTTTAGGATAAGATAAATACATACATTAGCTGTCTATATTAATGTTAATATCTGGGTGACCGATTTTTTACAAAATAAAAAAAAGAAACTTAAAAAAAATTAAATATAATAGGGAAGGTGGGGCTCGATCCTTGGTATTTTCATTTCTGGCGACCCGTTCCCAGAATAAGCTTCGCTGACTTGACACTTAATAGCAAAAATTCAATTCAATATAAACTTAAGTAATTTTTCATGCCCAAAAACAGGGATAAAATGATTTAAAAAAAAACTAGCTGTCATAGAGAGCGACTATTATTATCTTCCTGCCCTTATCCCACTCTAAGTGGGGTCGGCACAACATGTTGTGAACATGCTGTCACATGGCTACGTTTTTACGACCGGCCGCCTGCCTGACGTCAACTTACCTTAGTCCCCTTTTACGACACCTCGGTAAGAAATAAGGTTGGTCTATTCTACTCAGCCGGATACCACACGGCGGGTCGACTTACCTTAATCGCCTTTTACGACACCTCGGTAACAAATGAGGGTGGTACTATTCTATTCGGCCAGATACCACACGGCGTTAATTTACGCGACTATATGCTATTCAGAAAATCTGTAATAATTTTCTAGTCTAAAATATATCGTACTAATGATTATTTTTCACTGTGATGACGTAGAGATGTTACTTTAAAAGTTTCTATATCTATTAAAAATTCGTTAAAGAATCACGCAAGTAATGGAAAAAATAAACAAATATGATAATAATCCTTCTAAACTAATGCACATGTATTTTATAAACAAAAATTTAGATATATATATGTCAAAGTGTTATAAAACCTTAGCTTAATTTAATAAAATTAACATTCAAGAGAAAACTAATTAAATTTATATTAACAGTAATTGGGACGGTTCTATTAATTTCGCTTTAAAGTTTTATCTACACAGTTAATATTCTTTAATTAATTTTTCTCTCGAAAATTCTTGGACTAATTTATAGAATTAGGCGTTACTTTGCGGAGATCCATATTACAAAAGTAATAATAAAATTATTTTGTTATAATCCGCGATGAAGTAAAATAGAAAATATATATAATGCTAAATGTAGAGTGGACAATCCGTTTTCATACCTGATACAAACCTCGGTTGAATGGGAAAAACAGGAAGATTACAAAGAAAGAAAGAAGGAAGAATACAAAAATTAACGAATAATTTACATACTTGAGAAGTTTTTCTAGTTACTTAATTAAGCATTAATAACACAATTGATACTGTAAGATAAAACAAAGTTATTAAAAAAATCAAATTAAATACTGTTAAAAGAAATAAAATAGTCAAAATATCTATTTTTCACAAATAGGCCGCTCCACTTATTTAGTCTATATTCTATATTTTGTTAACTGTGTCAGGTATATATCAAAACATTACTTCAAAGGTGGGTGCCATTATATTGTGAAAAGGATTCTTAAGGATTTCTTTTTCCTTTGTTTTGCTCTTTCTTTGAACATATACATTGGTAGAGGCGTACAAGTATATAAAGGGAACCGTAGATATGTGGAATTCCCGCCTATTGTTCGTATCGGCCTGATGGGAACAAAGATAAGAGCACTTCTCCTATCTTTCATCTCGAGCTTTTATAATTTTCCGCTATAAAGTCGTAGTTATACAATGTGAACGAGTCTATAGTACGCATGCGCGTGGCCGCTCCTTCGTGACGTCACTCAGTTCTTTCTCGCACCTCCTCGTGAGCTCTAGTTCAGTCGAAAGTAATTAGTGAAGTAAAACCTATTTGTTTTTAAATAAAACTACTTTCGTGTTTCAACTGCGTAGTTGGTATTAATTAGTGTAATGAAGTGTAGTGATTTCGTTTGATTACTCTGTGTTGACTCGGTTATTGTGTCTGATGTTTTATTAATCTGTGTGCTATTTCATGAAATACAAAAGGCGTTGTCGTATTAAATATCGATCTTTAATACGTGTTCGTTAATTTATTATATCAAATTGTGTATTGGGGTGTTTATTTATTAAATACATGTCGCAAAACAAAACACGCATGCGCTGTATTCATTCAATGCGTCTCTTAGCGTCGTGTGCTGAGGTCGATATCACGACTGTTATCTCGTGTAGTGGTTAATCTTATCGCGCCTTTTTCCGTTGTATGGTAATATATATTACGAAATGAAAATTTCACGGGTTAATCTCTGGTTTTAATGTTTAATTTTAAACAAATTTGTGACGCATTTCAAACATATTGCGCGCGTCTTATTATAGTAATTTGAGATAAGTTGGAACTGATAAGAGAGGAAAATTTCTGAGTGACATACGATATAGTAATAGTACTAATATATTATTAGTCTCATGTCAATACAAAGGTTTTAATTCCAGTAATGTTTGTGTAAATTAAGTAAATAACAGTAAATTTGTGTATTGTTGTAAAATAAATAAATAATACTAGACCAGACCAAGACCAGTGTCCACGCTGTCTGGTTGCCAGGGATTCTAGGATTCAAATCTCGAGTTTATTATTGTTGAGACCCATAGTTGCGTTTTATATATGAATTCTAGTTTTCATGGTTGCAATTCGACTTGTGTTTGCGGTGGTGGATAACATCGTTATATACATATATAATGTTAAATGTAGAATGTACTATCCGTTTGCATGAGGTATGCATGCTACAAACCTTAGCTACCACAATACACAAGCACTGCACACGTTCACTATCACAAACTCAACGATCGTTACGCACCGCATCCGAAGCATCATCAGGATATTGCACGACAAAATCGTAAAATCTTTGCAAAATCTTTGCAATTTGGTGAGCATAGCTTTCTTTGCAATGTTTATGATTACTTTTGTAATATTGATCTCCGCCTCAAAGTAACGCATAATTCTATAAACAAACATGAATAAACTACATATTGAAAAAAAATATATATATTTTATTAAAAATTAAAAAAATATATATTAAAAATATAATTATAATTTCTTTCAAATACTTTTTGATAGAGCTTCGATGTATTGTATATAAAAAATAAGCCAAGATCAAGGCCGCGACCAAAGTAACTCCCGCGGCGGCTATGTAACCTTGTAGTTAAATAATTTATTAACGGTAAAGTATTTCCGAGGTAAATTAAATCACGTTATATAGTGGTTCACCTTAGGGAACGTGTTATTATGTTTTGAATTAATTATTAAAAAATGTCAAAATCTTTCATACCCTGCCCTATCTATCTATATAAAAGAAAGTCCCCGAAAGCAGTCTGTCTGTATATGATTAATTTTCTCAAAGTTTACAGAATACATTTTTATACGGTTCTTACTAAGTGTTAGTGTAATTATTCCGGAAGGATTTGGGTTAATAGTAAATAACGATTTTATATACATTGTGTTAAAAAGATCGCGCAGTTGTAATATAACTCACGTGCTGGGAGTTTTAGTCGCACGCGCCGCATAAACTAATAGGGATACGAAAAAGTAATGTTCTAAAGTATTGTAGATCTATAATAATACAAAAAAAATAAGTCCGTGACAGCATGTCTCTATCTCTTATAGTTAACTCACAATAACTACTTTTATGTTCAAAATTTAAATAAAAAATACCAGGCTATTTTCGAGACTGGTGTTCTTCTTGTCAATCAATCCTTATCTAAATAAATGCGTTCGTTAGCTTCGCAATTTAATATAGATCGAAATTGTTCTGTATACCATATAAATCAAATAAACGCTTTAGAAGATATTATAAATTAAAATTATTATACGCCGGCGTAATTCGACTTTGGTAGCGAGTGGACATATTACGCATATCGACTTACTGAACGCTCAATGTATGTAGTCTTTTTGTCTATGTTTTCTTAGATAAGTATTTTTCTTTCTTTTATTGCATTTTGATGTAATGTATTTCTAACTCAGAATAAAATAAACGGATTTAAGCGGGAAGAACATTGTGAAACACTGATTTCAAAACAGGTTCAGTTAGTTTACTATAAAATACCTTAATCTTTCAACTATCGATATTAACTACATATCGCCACTTCAGGTTACGTGAATAAGCTATATTGGTCATTTAAAAATAATCATTTAAGGTATAATGAAACCTTACGTCCTTGTTACATCCGCTAGCGTGTCAATTAAGCCAAACGAGTGATGAATTAATAACTTGTTTACAAAAGAGGAACCTTTAAGAATTAAATTGGTTATTAAAACGTAATTATTCGCGATTTTGCCCTTGTAGAAAGTTGTCAGCATTGCAAATGTTTACTGTACTCTCAAAAATGGATTTCGCGAGCTCCTGGCATTAAAATAAAATAAAGTCCAAAAACGACCATATTCAGCTTTTCCGCCATAGCATAAAATAATAACCAAGCCACTTTATTTCTGCTTATTTTTACTTTTTATTTCGGAAAACACGAGTCGAGAGACAAAAATAAAAAAAACCATTCGCCAAACTTTATATTAATTAGGAATTATTTTGGTTTTAATTTTGCTTTCATCGTAATTCCCATTATTAAAGCCAAGTCGATAACCATTCTAATATACTTATATTTAATTTTCAAAGTTCTTTATATCTTAATTTCTTGTATAAACGAGGCCCAATATATGTAGTACTCAAATCGTATTTACGATGTTATATCGAATAAATTATACGAATCGAGTCACGTTTATAGCAAGTTAAAATATCTAAACCGGTTACACGTGAAAAATACAACAACAAGGACATTCATTGAGATCGAACACTTTCTGATCTATTATAGGCGCGATACGTTTTAAGAAAAAACGCAGACAGATTAAAAAGCAGACACAATATATTAAATACAGGAGTATCGTGATTCGGAGTGACCTTAAATGAGTTAACACAAAGACCCTTGTCACTTGATAGTATTTGTTTACATTGATTTTACAATTTACGCCTTTACGGTCATTTGGTAAACAAAAGTCGCGCTGTGTAGACGTTTGTGTATTGTGCGGATGTGTGTACGGTAGCGATATAGTGCAATATGGAGAGCGCGGTCCACGCGGCCGTGCCGTTGCGTGTCGGGAAGAAGATGCGTAAGAGACGGGAGTTGGACGCTCTTGTGGGTGGTGGGGGTTGTCGTGGGGGGAGGCTGTTGTCCGCATCGAGTGATGAAGGGGAGCCGTGGGGCAGGAGAGCCTCTCGCAGGCGGCGTTCCCGTCCTTTCCTCCGCATCGCAGCCGCCCTGGCTCTGTGCGTGTGCGTTGTGTCTGCCGCTACTGTGCTCTGGCTCTTTGTTGATGTGCGGCGACAGATCGTCTCCTTACGGATAGAGATGGATCGAGGTTGGTTTCTATTAAATCGAGTCAATATATTATTTAAATAAGCTTTAAGCACTGCTGTGTCGTAGATTAGTACCACCCTCATTTCTTACCGAGGTGTCGTAAAAGGCGACTGAGGTAAGTTGATGTCAGGCAGGCGACCGGTAGTAAGGATACGTAACCAAATCATGGGCCAACATATTTATAACATGTTGTTACCCCACTTAAAGTGGGATAAAGGCAGGAAGAAGTAGAAGCTTTTTTCAAACATCTTTGTATCGTTAACTATGAATATGATTAATGAAGCTACCACTGGTTTAGAATGTTGCTCTAAACGAGAGGAACCAGCAAGAAACTCGGCAGTCAGTTTTTTGATCATTTTTAGTTACCTAACATTCGTTTACATTTTGCGTACTTACTTCGTTTACGTTCGAACTTACGTAAAGTTACATACATAAAGATGGATGGATGGATAAAGATGGACATGATTCCTAGCTAGTATTTACACTTATCACACAGTTTTCGAACCTGAAACTTTAATCCAATCCATATTGTATTGACAGGTATATGTCTGTCTATCGACAACTTTTCAAGTTTTGCGAAAACGGAAGCTGAATCTTGAAAATGTAAAAAAAATATATAATGACTTTATTTTTAAAATAATCGATGATTGTATTAAATCGATATTTAATGCATATGTATTAAAAACAATTATCGATATCACGATACACATAGAAAAAGTAAAATTCATTATATTTCCTTTACTTATCTTTTTACTGCCAGTAATAAAGATCTGTATATTACATACTAGCAATCGCCAGCGGCTCCGCCCGTGTCGAAAGATTAAAACCGTAATATAGTCTTTAGATAACCATAAAAATGGTTAAAGTGGACTAACATCATAAGCTAGACATATGCTGTCGCGGACTTTTATTTACAACTTTTAGCGGGGAACAATTTTATAATACATACATAGGTAGTCTTTGAATAACTATTACCGTTTACTCAGCGCACGCAAGGGAAGCTTTAAATTTTGCCGTTCTCGTACTATTTTTATTTCTGCTCCTCTTCTATTCATCTCATCCTATTATCTTACATTGAAAGAATTTTTTAAATCGATCCAGTCAATCAAACAAACAGCTTTCAGATTTCTATTCATATATAAATTTTTCATATTTATATTTTCTCAACCGGATACCACACGGTGGGTCAACTTACCTTAGACGCCTTCTACGACACCTCGGTAATAAATGAGGGTGGTCTATTCTACTCAGCCGGATACCACACGGCGGGATATATTAGTATAGATATACCTTGCATAATTACCGTCACATATACCGTAATCTAAGTATATTATTATCTATATCAAAATATGTTTACTACCGACGCATTTGTGAAATATCATATAGAGATCAAGAAATAAACCCAGCATCTTAATTTTGAAAGTTAATTCTTCTTTTAAATTTCTTTTAAATAAATTTCTTCAAGGACACACTGCAACCTTAAATGTCGAACGAACAGCCACGTGAGAGCTACCGTGCCACGTGAAAACGAATATCGCAATTTTCATTACGAAAATTTTGAAATCTAACGGCACGTGGTTTCTAAAGTTGTTTGATTACTTTTAACAGGTTTTCATCATCTTCCTGCCCTTTTCCCACTCTAGTGGGGTCGGCACAACATGTAATAAACATGCTGTCACATGATTTGGCTGCGTTTTTACGACCGGCCGCCTGCCTGACGTCAACTTACCTCTGTCGTATTTTACGACACCTCGGTAAGAAAGAGGGTGGTCTATTCTACTAAACCGGATACCACACGGTGGGTCAACTTACCTTAGTCGCCTTTTACGACACTTCGGTAAGAAATGAGGTTGGTCTATTCTACTCAGCCGGATACCACACGGCGGGTCGACTTACCTTAGTCGCCTCTTACGACACCTCGGTAAGAAATGAGGGTGGTAAAATCAAATGCGTATGATGATTTTCATACAAATGTTTAGTACTAATATACTACACTAATCTCCGAAAGTTGACAACAGATTAAAAAATATAGTATCGTTCTTAACTTGAGAAATAGGACACTTTTAGACCCGATTGAAAGCATTGCTGCTAACATCTGATTGTTCTAACTTTACCTGTAAGTTGGTTTGTGGCATGACGCCGTTTTATTTGTTCAACCAGTTTTATATATAACTAGTAATATCCCGCGGTTTCACCCGGGTACATATCGATCTCATGGCGGTGGAAAGTCCACTAAAAGTAGTTATATTGGCATGACTATAGTAGTCGGATATATGGGATCGCGGACTTTTTTTTTGTTGATATTGATACGTTCTATAATACTGCCAACCTTTTGAGTCGGAAGAGTAAAGAATTAAGATATACAAAAATTACAATTTTTAAGAAGCCATCCCGAATTAAAGCCTACAAAGCGTTACGTGGCAGGGATGCGGTAAAAAACAAGTACAAGTAGCTAGAGATAGATAAGGTGTTTAATCCTTGTTAATCATTTGAAGATAGAATAGACCACCCTCATGTCTAACCGAGGTGTCGTAAAAGGCGAAAGGTAAGTTGACCCACCGTGTGGTATCCGGTTAAGTACAATAAACCACCATCTTTCTTATCGAAATGTCGTAAAATACGACTAAGACAAGATGACGTCAAGCAGGCGGCCGGTCGTAAAATACGTAGCCAAATCATGTGACAGCATGTTTATAACAGGTTGTGCCGACCCCATTTAGAGTGGGATAAGGGCAAGAATGATGATTCGTTTGAAAACGATCTTCAACTTCTTGCCCTTATAATAATATTTGCATATAGAACTAAAGAGCCGCAGCATCACATCTTAAGAACCGCAGGTTGCCGACCCCTAGTTTAGGTAATATAATAATATTCCATGATAAACATGTGCTAAACACTATTCAAACATTTTAGCATGTCAAATAATAGGAAAACAATTAATTTTTAAATTTATTCACAAAGTTTTCCTTCGCCGTAAACGCGTAATGAATTTTGAAAGGTGAACTTGAATTTTATGTTATTAGCATTGGCCATCAGATTCAACCGCGCGGTAAGAGAAAAAGAAGTTTTTCTTCTGTTGTCCCATTATCCAGATTATAAACTATGGATGTAAAAAGTAAAAGTAAATTAACTATTACTATCCCATTGCTGGGCATAGGCCTCTTCTCTCCGTTTTTGGATTGAAGATAAGACCTACCACGCTGCTCCAATGCGTATTGGTAGGTTACACATATCCCTAGAATAGATACAGATATGCAGGATTCCTTACGATGTTTTCCCTCAGCGAAAAGCGTGTGATAAATTACAATTGTCAATTAGACACATAAGACAAAAGTAATAATAAAATTATTTTGCTATAATCCGCGATGAAGTAAAATAGAAAATATATATAATGCTAAATGTAGAGTGGACAATCGGTTATCATACCTGATACATGCAGGAGTCGTAAAAAACACATGCACAAACCTCCACCACCGCCACCGTGATACACAAGCACTATATACGTTCACTATCACAAACTCAACAATCGTTTCGCCCCGCAACCGAAGCATCATCAGGAGATAGACTCCACGACCAAAATCGCAAAGCGAAGCAATACTTTTTTTTTTTTTTTTTTTTTTTTTTTTTTCGAATATGACTAATGCTGTTAGCCCTAATGGCTTTGACAGCGTCACCGATAAGACGGGCGAGCGCTGAAGCATCGCCGAGGAGAAATGGGTGATACATGCGGGTGCATTACAAGCACCCGCGCTACAGGGGGCGTCGCCTTAAGGGTGTCTCCTGCGAGACCGAACCTCGGCTTAAGGCGGCGCGTTTTGGAGGGCTGCATCTAATAAATGACTTGGAAGAAGTCTGCGTCACGGCGGCCGCGGCAGAGGGCTGCGGCCGCTTGACACAAGCAAGCGGGGACCTCGTCTTCGCCGGCGAAGACGCTGTTTGTGTAGATGTAATGTGTGTATCTTGTTGGATGCCGTGATAGCATCGTCGGGGTCGTTAAGGACGCTCTTCGGGCGCCTGTGAATCTTATTGGGGTGCCTGAACACCTTATAGTTGGACGCGGCCACTATAAGGGGGTTTGGGTGGATGGACGCTTTCTCGAAGTAAGTCGTCGAGAATCGTCTGAAAAGATCGGCTATCGTGGGTAGGTCGAGATCTCTATGGAGGTTCACGTTGCGCACGAACCACGGACAGCCAGTGGCTGTACGCATGAATCGATTTTGAAGTGTCTGCAACGGACACAGTCGTGATTTCGGGACGTGCGCGAACGTGACGCTCGCATACGTCATGATGGGTCTGATGCAAGTTTTGTAAAGTGTCACTTTGTTGCGAAGTGACAGTTTACTTGCCTTGCACAGTATCGGGTTGAGGCGTCCCATGGCGAACGCTGCCCGGTTACGGACAACGCGGATGTGTCGGATAAAGGATAGGGTAGGTTCGAGGATGACACCTAAGTATTTGACTTCCTTTTGCCAATCTATGTATTTGTTGTAAATAGAGACTCTAGGAGGCTTCCGGATAAAGTCCATGGCTCTCCTAGATCTCGCAAAGAACATTGCTGCGCTTTTATCGGGATTTATTTCGATTCTCCACCGGCGGAACCAGCTTCCGAGCTGGTTGGTTGCTCTTTGGAGCCTATCATTAATAGTTATGGGATCTCTACAAGTGTTATAGATTGCGGTATCGTCCGCGAACATGGCTAAGTGGGTGACTGCACTAGTTTTAGTGGAGAATCGTGGGATGTCACTCGTATAGAGCGAGTAGAGGAACGGTGCGAGTACCGAACCTTGGGGGACTCCGGCGCGTAAGGTACGTCTTGAGGAGAGCGCACCATCAATACGATATCTAAATGAGCGATTTGTAAGATAATCGCGAATGATAAGAACGAGTCTATCGGGGATTCCTAGGTTTGCGAGTTTGTATATTAAACCCGCATGCCATACCTTATCGAAGGCTTTGGCGACATCGAAGAAGACAGTACCGGTGTACCGTTTTTTGGCGAAGCCATTTAGGATGGCTTCGGTAAGTCGGTGTACTTGTTGTACCGCGGTGTGTTTGGCGCGGAAGCCGAATTGCTCATCCGGTATGAGCTTCATCGACTCCATGAACGTTTTGAGTCTAGCGAGGATTACTCGCTCGTAGACTTTCCCTAAGCTGTTGAGCAGACTGATGGGTCGATAGCTGCTCGGGAGATTACTGGGTTTTCCCGGTTTACGAATACCTATTACTATTGCTTCCTTCCATTCGTCGGGGAAGGAGCAACCTAACAGGAGGGCATTGAAAATCAATACTAATAGGTTTATGAGTTGGTCGGGGAGGCACTTGAGTGCTTTGTTGGATATGGAGTCGGGGCCTGGGGACTTGCGGGTCTTCAGGTTTTGGATAATGGAACGGACTTCCTCTCCGGTAGTGGGAGTGAGCGGCTCGCTTTCGGGAGCCTTCGCGGATATCCTAGCCGCCGCCATTTCCACTTCCGAGTGGAATTCGGCGTGTTCGGGATGACTGGGGTTATTTGAACATTGTCCCTCAAGACTGTCAGCCAAGCATTCGGCCTTATCGATGTCGTCAAAAGCGACCGGACGGTTTGAACGTATTAATGGAGGTGTAGCTGCACACTGATCTCCTCTCAGGGATTTCGCCAGTTTCCAGAAAGCCAGGTGACTCGGCGAGATCTCTGAGAGTTTGTTGTCCCAGGCGGACTGACGGTTGAGGCTGAGTTTTTCTCTAACCTCTCTTTGAAGTCGCCGGAGTGTTCTCCGGTTATCGTCTGTCGGGTAGAAGCAATACCCAAATAAGTTTAGTTATATACTAATCGGTTCAACCCCACCCTTTATTTTATTTTGCCTGCAAACAAGTGTAACAAGCTTGAACTAGAAACATTTGTTTGCTCGTTAATGAGAGTGCCATTGTTATGTTTAATAATCTCAAGGTTTTCCAATAGGCTCAGCTTAAGTCCTTTGTTAGAACACGTGTGCAATACTTCGAAACTATGGTCATTAGGAACTCTATGACCGCTTTCTATCAAATGTTTGGCGAAATGTGAATTTTGTGGTTTATTATTCCTGAAAGCTGCCATATGTTCTTTAAAACGGGTTTCAAAATTACGACCAGTCTGACCTACATATGTATCATTGCATTCAGGACATTTTATTTTATAAACACCACACTTTTTCGCGCTTTCTAATTTATCTTTATTATTGCAAAGAATCTTCTTTAAAGAGTTACTACTTTTAAAACCTAATTTTATATTTGATTTTGATTTAAATATAGTTGAAATTCGTTCTGACAATGCTCCAAAATAGGTCAGACTGGCTTTGTACTTATTATCTTTGTAATGTGGCACCGCGTACAAATGTTTTGTCAATTGCAATTTCTGTTTATTTTTTAATATATTATGTACTAATTGCTTATCATAGCCATTTATATAGCCATATCATAGCCATTTATTATTACTTTTGTATTATGGATCTCCGCAAAGTAACGCCTAATTCTATAAATTATTTAGACACATAAGTTTTAATTTAAAAACTTATTGGTGCCTACCTGGGATGTGAACCTGCTACCTCCTTGAAAGATTCTCTCTGGGTCACAGTTATCACACCTATACTATATAAGCTCTCACCGAATTGTTTCATCATTTTTTGCATGTGTAATAATATATACAAATTTTCATATTTCTAATATTATTAGTTGTACTCGCGAATTTTTTCGCATCACCATACATTTTAAGATATACAACTATATATTTAAAAGTCATAACTTAAAACATGTTTTATCCCATTACCTAAGTAAAACCGGGAATTAATCTTATATGTTAACATGATATATAAGCTTGTGAAGTTTAACAGGCAGACAGACATTTTTTATATTAATCTTCGATGGCCAGAAGGTATCATTGTGTGATCCTTACTAGTAACGGGGTGACGACTTCAAATCCCGGGCAGTCTATATTTTTTCTATAAAAACTCTGTTTTGCACAAAATATCATACTTTATACGTTTTAATAAATGTCCACTATTCAAGTTACAATTTTATTTTTTCACATAGACTTACAACTTTGGATTCGTAAAACATTTATAAAAAGGTAATTTAAATATATAAAGCCGTAACCGGTTTGGATGGGTCGTATAATATATTAGCAAGCCTTACATATCGATACTTATAATAAAACAAAGTCCCAAGAGCTGTCTGTATGTGATCGATTTTCTCAAAATCTGAATGCATTTTGGTACGGTTTTTATAGTACAAATAAGATACGACAAATAGTATAGTACGATAGTGCAAATCTTCAGGAAGGCTTAACTTTAGGCTAATATATTACTGTTTTAATAAAATTATGGTAAAAGAGGTCGCCCGGTAGTTAAAAACAATATCCTGTTGGGAGTTTTTAACTAGGGTGCTTCTCGTAAACCAGTAGATATACACCATAGTAATTATTAGGGAATTGTAGATCTACAAAAATACTACAGAAATATCTGCAACAGCATGTCTCTTATCTACAGTAAATAAAATAATAAATAAATAAATTGTTTATTTCCATTACATTTTGTAGGTTTTGAAACAGGTGGTCGAGATCTTCTGGTAAGTATAAAAATACTTGTGTTAGAAGACCTCGCTATTCTATAAGTAACTAGTTTTATGTTCAATTCGGGAAAAATATTGTAACATACTGATTTCCATGCAGGCGAAGACGCTTGCACAGCTAGTAGTATTATAATGTGTATTACCTAGTTTGCGATATATGCATTAAAAACTGAAAGTATTTTTATGCTTGTTTTTACAATCGACCGAGTGATTCATAGAGAAGTTTGATTTGTATAATTTGCTAAGATTTTGTGTAAATTGAAACATGACGATAGTTCTTGACAATGTCAAAAAAAGTCAACACGTCTCAAGGTCCACCGAAATCGCTACCTAATCGCTTTAAGATAAAATAAAAGTGTATGTTTCAAAAACGTCCGCTATAGTAAATTTTATAAAGGTCTATATAAAAATTGATTATATTTAAAGTCTATATGTGCCTAAGAACCGTTCTATATCACTAAAAATCAAACAAAAGAACAGCGTATTTTAAGGCGAATACGAGGTCCTAATCTTCTACGATCGGTCATTATTGTCGTTTATTATATCCAACGACATTTTGGCGAACCACAGTAATGCCTCTTATCTTCCACTACACGTCATCATAGGCAGTATTCCAGTCTCACAGAAGGCTCCCTTGGAAAGGCATTCCCCGAACTAGTAGAGCTTCTGCGTTCTTCTGCTACTACTCAACATTTCGCAATCTCGACAAAGCGCTCACCCGTCCCGCTTGATGACGCTGTAAAAGTTCTAAAAGCTTACAGCATAATATAGTCATTTGAAAAAAGAACTAATATTTTAATATCTTCTTTACAGTATCTACAAGCAGCGAAGGCGTCGCGGACGCAATACAATTATGTCACACCGCGGCAAAACAACTACGAACGAACGCGAGCGAGCTGAGCGCAAGGTTGACGAAATTGGAGTTGTATTACAAGGATTTAACGAAGAAAATGGAGCAGGCAGCTGGCGATTTGGCGTCTGTGTCTGAACAGCTGTCCTCGGCTCCAAATCTAGCAGACACACCTAGACGCATAGCGGAGCTGCAGCGGACCGTCGCTGATTTTGGTTCGCAGGTTAGATTTTTCACTAATTAACGATTAAATAAGTCATCGATATATCTAACCTACTGCTAGACTTCTTTCAAATGTTCGAGAGAGGGATTGGAGTTTCCTTTCACCAACCTTGCTATTCTAATGTGGATTGCTTTAGAGATATAAAGATGCCAATCAAAAATATGTTGAGTAAGCTAAAAGAGAACTACGGTTTATTTCAATGTTACCTTAACTATTAATAATAGCATTAACTAATACTCTCATCTACTAAAAATAAATTTGAGACATAGATTTCATTGCTTGATATCATTATTATGGAACTCTCGTTTGTATACAAATAAGTTACACAATTTATTTGTATACAAATAAGATTCTTTTTTCTTTCACCTCAATTTGGACTCGGAATAAATCGAGAAATAGAACTTTCTGGATTGATTTGATTACTATATAAGCGGCTGTATCCAGACGCCTTGGGTATTCAGTTTTCGACGTTTCTTTGAAAAACCAGAATTTCTTGAAGTCTCGGAACGAGCCACCAGGTTTTGTTCCAAATCCAAGAGCTTTATGCGTAACAATATTATATTTTTTCTGTACTCATTTCGCTCAATTCGAAGAATAAAGTTACATTTCATTTCATGACATGTGTCTTTATTCTTCGGATAGGGCAATTTATTCCATACTGGTATTTTTAATTTCAGATTAACGGTTTCGAGAGTTCACTTACGTCGGCCCGCAAGCAGGCGACCACGGCCACGTCAGGGATTGAAGAGTTGAAAACTTTAATCTCGCAGCTTGAAGGCAAAACGAACGAGACTATAGCGAACTTGACGATATGCTCCAAGAAAGGGGATGAACTAAAGGACCAAATAACTGTTTTGAACACAACGCTCGCTACCAGGATGGACAGTCTACAGACAAAAATTGAGGAGTTCAAAGTGAGTTTTTGACCATATTCTGCGTTACTAGCGAATCTTTCCACAATAGTGTGAGGTTCATGTTAGAACTTCGTTTAATTTTGCCTGTAAAAGTAATGGCCTCTTAATATCGCTATGCTGGCCATATGCCTCAACCCCTCCGATTTTTGAAAGAAGGGTTACTGGGAGCTCAGACGCAACAAATTGCTTCAATGCGGATTAGCAGCTTACACATATCTCCAGAATTCTCTAGAGATTTTATTTAAAGAGTTTATCGGATGGATTGTTTAGAACAATGCTGGGAAACGCCGCACTGCAGTCCAAACTCAGCCCTGATGGTCAGCAGTGATGGCTTCCGCTATTGGATACGTCCACCACCACCCCGCCTTTTTGAAAAAAATTAGCGCACTGCAGCGCAAATTTTTTAAGTCTTTTAAGTTTTTTTATTAAGTCCACATCTTATGTCATTTATTTACTGCGAAAGTTTCTGTCTGTCTTTCACGACAACTCCGCTCAACAAATATTGATAAAATTTGTTACAATTGAAGCTTATATACCGTTTGTCGGTATATCCCTTAATCTTTTGACTCACCCGGTGGATGTTCTTCTAAAGTTTGGTGGTGATCGGACCATTTTTTTTATATCTAATTCATATATCTTTATCTTTTTAATTAAACCCTGCTTGGCTGGACAAACTATTCTTACTTGTGAATATTATAAATGCGAAAGTTTGTGAGTATGGATGTATGTTTGTTACTCTTTCACGGCGAATCCGCTGAACCAATATTGATGAAATTTGGCACAATTATTCCTTGAAACACCGGAATAACGTGCAACATATAGGCTATAGAAATCCTATTAATTCTACAGCAATGACATTGAAAAGCCCCATCTATTATCGACCTATCTCACGACAATAGTCCACGCGAAGTCGCGGGTAAAAACTAGTAAAATATAAAAGATAGAAAGTGTTAAAACCTTACAATTTGTTGGTGTTTCGACAGAATCCAGTAAGTACCGCAGCATCAGTTACATCGTCATCAGTAGCACCCAGTGCTGCACCGCCCGCCCCAATGACAATCAACGCTACCTTAGCACCTGGTAAGTTAAGTTTTACAAAAAAAAAATTTTTTCTTTTTATACACTATTAGAAAAGAGAAGAAAAATTAAAAAAAACCCTCATGTATAAAGGCGGACTTATCCCTAAAAGGGATCTCTTCCAGTTAACCTTTGAGTAATAGAAGGAAAAGGACAAGAGTTGAAGAAGAAGGAGAGTATCTATATGATATAGAGAAAAAGAAAAAGTTTATATAAATTTCACTATTTAATCTATTAAATAATTTTCTAATTTTTAATGAGGTACAAAATTAAAAGCGACACTGGGCCTGTAGTTTTGAGGGAGAAAGTTATGGAAAGCAGTGTATGGTATGCAGCCAGAGACGGCTATTAGATGCTTGACATTTAGGTAATGTGCTAACCTAACGTGTGCTAAGCTAATGTGTAGTGTGGTAATTGTGTACACAACAACAAATAACACTTTTTTCGTGCATTACAAAAAAAATCTTTTTCTAATTTGAAGATATCTGAAAAGATCATGTTTTGCAGAATAATCCAATATTGGCAATATTGTAATTTGTTTTAAATCATCCATACTAAAATTATAAATGCGAACACTACGATACAATACAATACGACAGGTCTTATGATCTTTTTTATAAATTTTAAATTTTAAGAAACATTCGAGGGTCACATATTGTCCCTGAGACCTGCCGCCATTTCATCCATCCTGCATTTTTTTCTATAATTGACGCAACTTTCAGACTTCCCCTTATATATTTTTTGTTATCGCACAAAAACAGGAATCAAGACATTAAAGTCAGTAAACATCGAGCAATTTAAATATAGATTGAAGTCAATTATCTCGGAAATGATAAATGTAATAAAATTGGTATGTCTGTCATCGTCTTGACGTGGACAAAGGGCGACCTCGCGATGAGGTCAACGGTAGATTCCGTGTTCACTTATTATATTTACCTCATGTATTTATGTTAAGGTTACATATAAATTACCTTTAACTGCCTTGTGGGAAAAATTGGTGTTTTTTTTATTATCCTTAACATTTTAACATACGCCGAGAAATATAGAATCTTTTTTTTGGAGGTTTTTTATAATTTGCTGATGTAATCTCTGCCTTCTTTTTTGCTGGACCTCAGTAAGGAGGCAAATAGTATTTTTTACTTTTTCTATACTTATATTTTATCCAATGCCAATACCCAATGCAAAGTTACCCAATGCCCTTTTATACTCTGTCCGATCAATTTTCGTAATAAGCATTATAAGTTTTTGCTTATTAATATAAAGATGGACTTGTCTATGGTTACAGGTCCAGCCAAACCGTTCGTGCTGCAATGAAGACTTCTAGAATAGACAACGAGCCAAAATTTAGGGTTGCTCATAAACCTGACAACGTCCACACGACAAATATTATTTTCCCAAAAAAAATATGTCAAAAGAAACCATCCAGATTGTAAAGTAAGAGTATAGTAAAGTAATGATATTTTTTTGCAACCGTATTCTAAAGTAGTGGAGTCCAAAATTGGGTGAGAAAATCCTAGTAATAAATTAAAACTATTATAATTTCAAAATATAGTGAACGAAAACTCTCGTTAATAATTTAATTTTAAAATAATTATTGTATAAAAGTATAATAATATTCATCGATTTCCAGTATTTTTGTACAGTTCTTGCCATATAACTTTATTCTGTTAAGGCCGGTTCACATCAGACGAACAACTAGTCATTCTATTCCCACTGTGAAATTCGGTTACTGTAAACATACCGAGCATTCCTTGGATCTTCTTTCTGCGTTCGCAAAGATTCTATGGCATAATCTAAAGCTGCGTAGCAGATATCTCAAGGCGTGCCTCGCGAATAGTTCGTTACGCAAGACTAAACCTGAGACATACGACGGTACATTTATACATGCGTCCCGAATGACATGTTCAAGCTGAACAAACAAACAACCGCGCATGGTATTCGCCTGTAGAAAAACGGCAGGTAGTAGATTGCAGCCGCGTACCTAATTCATAAAATATTAAAGAAAGAGAAAAGAAGAAAAGACGCTATAGGACAAAACGATTTTTATGAACCGATTTACACTATGGGAATACATTGGCTCCATGACTCATGAGCGTGCAATGCAAACAAAACGTCTGTCTACACGGAAGTGAAGAAATAATAGATTTATAAAATAATCGATTTTTAATAATCGATTATTTTTTCAATAAAAAATCGATTTTTTTAAAATCGATTGTTTTAGGTATCCCTTTTTCTTTTTTTACGTTTTTTCTTGATTTCTAAAATTAGATATGCATTGTTGGATGAAACCAATTTAGCCAAACTACACATTTTAATCCAATTTCACAAACAGCGAATCTGATATTATTTCTGGGTAGTTGTCCACTTTAATTAGCCTTTATTGTAATTATTTATTAATATTAAAAAGACAACTTTTGCGATCGTCAGAAAAAAATCGATTAAAAAACACTATTATTTCGTAATAAATATCGATTTTTTAAAAACCGATTATTTTTAAAGGGATAAAAATCGATTACTTATTAATCGATTTTTTCTACTCCAAGTCATATCCCTAGTAGCGTCCGCAACGATCGTATGACGCGAATTCTCACTGCACGTACTCTCGTCCACACAGCTCGAGGCATGCGCGACGAACCATTCGCAACGCACGCCTCGTGATGTCTGTACGTACCTTAAGATTATATCGTATGCGCATAAATAGCTCATGAATAAGAGCCCCATATAGGCTTAAGTCAGGCTCAAAATAAGACGTGGGTATAACCGGTTTCTATACATTAATTATGAATACCACTCACGATAGTTTAAATTCAAACATTTTTAAATATCGTATAATATTGATTCTGTACAGAAAAAATGCTGTGAGTAAAATTATGTTAAAATTGATGCGGTTTCAAAGAAATATACAATCGTATAAATATTGAGAATATATTGAGTATTAGAGAAGACACCTATTTTATATTTTGTCAATTTTTATTATTTTATGATCGCAGTTGTTTTTGAGTATTCAGAACTTTTTAATTAAATGAATGAATAAAAAATCCCTGTTCTTCTTTGGGAATAGATTTTTTCTACATTACTGTACTTTTCTTTTGGTTGAGTAGAATAGACCATCCTTTTACTAACCAAAGTATCGTAAAATACGACTAAGGTAAGTTGATGTCAGGCAGGCATAATATATCGCCGCCGTAAAACATCGTGTGACAACATGTTTAAACATGTTGTGCCGACCCCACTTGGAGTGGGGTCGGCACTTTTTACTAAGAGCAGGAGGATGATGATGATAATACTGTACTTTTCTTTTGAAAGACGCGTGCAAAAGAGTGTCTTTTTAATACGCAATATTATGTAATTTATAGAATTAGCCGTTACTTTGCGGAGATCCATAATACAAAACTAATAATAAAATTATTTTACTATAATCCGCGATAAAGTAAATAGAAAATATATAGATTATATATTTTCTGTTTATTTTATAGCAAAGTAATTGTATTATTATTTTTGTACGCACTATCTCCTAAAATATGGTCGAATAGGATTTTAAAAATTCTGTTTGCATTTAGTTTGAGTGTTATTAACTGTTTGATAGTATAAGCCTTGGATCAAGAAATAGGAAACGGAATAAAGAAATAAAGGAATTTTGCTTTCCTTAGCTCAATACCGTCTATGGCATAATGCTGCGAACTATTAAAAAAGTTAAATTTTTTTCCAGCTCTTCCGAATTATGTGCCTCTTTAGCATTCACTAGTTTTGTAGGCACTACGTTACCCTTTATTGTAATTTTCCACAAACAACTTTTTTTAATTAGGTCACTTTAATACTAAGGGTGCGCTATACCCCCTAATCAATTCAAATTCAAAATATTCTTTATTCAAATAAACTTGTAATAAACAAGTTAAGTGCTCTTAAATCGTCAAATCTACTGCTGGTTCGGAAAGCTGTTCCTACCGAGAAGAGCCAGCAAGAAACTCGGCGGTTGCTCTTTTTAAAAATATAATTTTTAATACTATTTATATTAAGTCGTTACTATCTTGTACAGGTTCAAAGAGAGCTATATCCACACATTCCTATCTTCTAAGTAATCTTCAAGAGTATAGTAGGCTTTCTGTATCAGCCTTTTTTCAACAGTGTTTTTAAACTGCTGTAATGGCAAAGCTAAAATTGATTGCGGAATTTTATTATAGAATCTTATACCCACACCCACAAACTACTTACGTACTTTTGCAAGGCACAAAGCAGGAGCCGCAAGCTTATATCGGTTCCTACTTTGTCTATTATATACATCGCCAATCTTTTTATAATTCTTAATATTTTTATGTACATAAATTAAATTTACTGTGCTTATTCAAGATTCGCCGTTTTCTTTTTCTTGATCTGAGATATAAGGTCTTTTAACGAATGCAAAGATCTCAAGAAGGCGTAATGTCCCAAACTCGCCAAAATATCCTTGTATATATAAAAGATAGAACCACATAAACGAAAAATGCGTTTAAACCGTACAACGTAATTTTTTTAGATCTATACCATTAGTTAATATATTATTTAATTAATTTCTGAGATTTAATATTTTTCCTTCATTTTTTTCAAATTTTACCTGCTCAGTAATGTTATATCGCATTTATATAACTAAAATGGGATATCCTAAAAATTGAAGTTTTTTAGTACGAGTGCTAATTAATTAATTAAATATCTGGGTGACCGAGCTTCGCTCGGTAATTTTTTGCAAAAAAAAACTTTAAAAAAAGAAAAAAACAATTATTTAGTTGGGATCGATCCTTGGCACTCACATTTCTCGAGGCTGCCCGCTAACCGAATAAGCTACGTCGACTTGACAGTTAATGGCGAAAATTCAATTCAATATAAATGTTAGTGTTTTTAATGCCCAAAAATAGGGATAAAACAATATTATTTTTACATAAAACCTAGCTAGATCAATTTTTCTCCCCCAAAACCTCCTACATGCTGAATTTCAGGAAAATCGTTGGAGCCGTTTCCGAGATTCGGAAAATATATATATATACAAGATTAACTCATTTAAATATTAAGATAATAACACATTTTATTAGTAGTCTTTTTGTTTTTCTGTTTGTAATATTCGTGTAAAGAAATGTATTGTTTTATTTTTTGTTATGGACATAGTTAAAAATCTATTATGTTGGCTTTTTTTTATTTCGAAAGTGAAAACTAAAACAAACGGAGTTGCGGTGACAATTGCCTTATAAAGGTAATGTAACATACTCAAAAGATAAACTTACGATTATTATCTGTAACCCAATTTATCCAAATAAAATGGTTACTTTTGAAAGAAATCAACGTTTTCTTTTTCTTAGAAATTAGAAATTAAATAATTCTTTTTAATTACATACTACTAAAGTGATAATAGAAATGTTTTGGTATATTTTTTTCATGCGCGGATTATAGCACCATAGTTCTATGATTACTGTTTAAAACATTTAAAAATAACTTTTGTATCTGATTTCTATAAAATGAATATTAACGGATGGTATAATGTACAAAAAAGACATTTCATATATTTTGCTGATAATTTTGATTTAGGTCACTTTTGTTGTAAGATGCGGTATATGAGCTTGACCATATCGACCTTTCCGAAGAATAAAGTCACATGTCCTATGTATAACATAGGACATGTGACTTAATTCTTCGGATAGGTCAATTTGACATTTGACCGTTACTTTATATTGATTGAGGGATTAAATAAATAAAACTGCCAAATTGTCTATAGTTGGCTGAGATCAAAAAATAAGGAAGATGGAACTAAAAAATTAAGCATTAAATTAGCAATTATTAGCTCAGTGTTTGACAAAATCACCGCTACCGCTTTATAGGATTACAGTTAGTATTTATCCTAAATTAACATGAATATAGAGATGAACTACGATAAAATGGCGCGTCCCTCTAAAATTCAAACCGTTTGAAATTAGTTTTGAAAGTATTTACAAAGCGACCAAGATTCCCTACGCATGTGTACATGCTGAAACAGCCGTCAAAAAAAACAAATCATAAATCTGTTGCTCGACTATTTGCACGACTAGCGTCGACAATAATTGCTCATTATTATAGTATTTCGCTGCACTGATATGCTCTATGAAAAGGACACGTGCGTTGTCTTGCGCGATGTGGTTAGTTATGATTAGTTGACCAACAAATCTGGTAACAAGTTGCATTATAGATATTATAATTACTGATTGCACAAAAACTGACTATATACAAAATCTTTCGTAAGGATGTGACTACACTCATTGAAACAGTAATTTGGAGGTTCGTCTCTACAAGTCGATGGCCATCATAAGCGAATACTTGCACGTAACCGTTTACAAGTATATATTTAAAAATGCTTTACTTGGTTAAACTGGTTGGCTCCGTCTTTCTTTTTATTTGATCTATGTTAACTAGACATATAACATGAAACTGACTGAAACAATTGCCTTCAGATTATTATATAAGCCATCACTAGTTTTAAACTTAAGGAACTAACGTTAAATCTGAACACCTTTTTCGCTATAATCAAAAATAACCGTACCGTACGGCCTTTTTGGCGCGTGATTTATTAGAATCTGTACTCTTTATTGAGATAAAATATCGTAAAATGTGAAAAACACTGACCAAAATCACACTCTAGTGATACTATAACTCAATTCCCTCTCTTTTTCTCGAGTTGTACCCTCATGACAGGATCATGATCATTCATATGACTGTTGAAAATCTTGATTCTTTGGCCATTGGCGTCATTACGAGCTCCTGTGGGTGAATGGACTTGAAATATTTTTTAATCTACTTTTTATTTCGTATACTTTTTTATAATACCAACGTAGATATGACATTTGTTGTAACTTTAACGCCTTTAGTGTGGTGACCGGAAGATGTTTCAGCCATGATTTGTTACCTACCAGCGAGACCCTACCACCAAACATAATTGAATCTTTGGTACGGTTCTGTCTAAAAATTACTAAGATATGAGATTTGTATTTTCCAAATTATCGTCTTTAGTGTAGTGGCTGAAAGTTACTTCAGCCACGATTTGATACGTACCAACGAGACCCTACCACCAAAAATAATTTAGTCTTTTGTACAGTTCTGTCTAAAAATTACTGAGATATGAGATTTGTATTTTCCAAATTATCGTCTTTAGTGTAGTGGCTGGAAGTTACTTCAGCCACGATTTGATACGTACCAACGAGACCCTACCACCAAAAATAATTTAGTCTTTTGTACGGTTCTGTCTAAAAAATACTAAGATATGAGATTTGTATTTTCCAAATTATCGTCTTTAGTGTAGTGGCTGGAAGTTACTTCAGCCACGATTTGTTACGTACCAATGAGACCCTACCACCAAAAATAATTTAGTCTTTTGTACGGTTCTGTCTAAAAATTGGTAAGATATGATATTTGTATTTTCCAAATTATCAGTTAGTTTAGCTGCTGGCGTAGTGGCTGGAAGTTGCTTCAGCCATGATTTGTGACCTACTGGTTTTTACTGGGTTTTGACCAACTGGTGGGACCCTACCACCAAACGTAATTTAATGTTTTCTTACAGTTATGTCTAAATATTCACCCAAAAATATTGCGTTAAGTTCTAAATTCTATTTCTTCATGATTATTTTTATGACTGATTTAGCATTTAGTTGGATTCGTCCGTCCAACTAGAATGCAGTAATAAGGGTAAATCTTTCGATACCATTGTAAATAATTTATTATAATTATAGTGTAATCATAATTTTACGCGTAGAGAGATTTAAGCACACCGTGTGTTACGAAGTTGTCAATGAAAGTGTGAGTTTTATTGTAATAAATTATTGTTAATAGATCAATTATTATTACCGGTGTTGGTTTTATTTTAATCCTTATAGTCATTGGTAAAGTAGCGGCTTTTTACTAATCTACTGCTGGGCATAGGCCTCCCCTCTCCATTTTTAGATAGAAGGGAGCTAATACCCTCCACGTTGCTCTAATACAGATTGGTAGGTTACATATATAACCAGAATTCTTTAGAGATATACAGGTTTAAAAGCTGTGATGGCCTAGCGGTGCGACCGTGTGAATCTCTAGAGACGATCATGGGTTCAAACCCGGGCAGACACCAATGAGTTTTTCTATTAAAACTTATGTGTCTAATTGATAATTGCAATTTATCACACGCTTTTCGGTGAAGGAAAACATCGTGAGGAAACCTGCATATCTCTAGAGAATTTTGGAGATATGTGTAACCTACCAATCCGCATTGGAGCAGCGTGGTAGGTCTTAGCTCCAATCCTTCTCTCCAATAACGGAGAGAAGAGGCCTATGCCCAGCAGTGGGATAGTAACAGGCCGCTACTTATTTTTTTTTTATACAGGTTTACTCACGATGTTTTCCTTCACCGAAAAGCGTTAGGTAAACCTCAATTATCAATTAGATACAAGCATTAACTGAAATTAGTGCCTGCTCGGGGTTAGAACCCGTGACCCTCTCAAAAGAGTCGCATGGTCTCTGGTCACCGCTGGGCTATCATAGTTATGACAGATAATCTCATTACTTGATAGTAAGGCCTTTAAAAACGATTATAACAAGTGACGTTTAAGCCTTGGTTAATTTAGTATTTGAAAAATAAGTTTTTTATCTTTACTAACTAGTAAAAGTAAGTTAAATGTAAAAAAAATCGAAATTCCATTAAATTGTCTAAACCCTGTCGACATTATTAAAATAAGGAAAAATAACAAGAAATACAATAAAATATCATTTATTACATCAGTCTACCAGTACCAGAAAAAAATACAATATATTTACAAAAAAGATAATTAATATATATTTTCTTTACAAAACTTTAAGAATGTAAAAGTACATGAATAAATATTACTTTGATGTGATTTGATATTATTAAGCATAACGCAATTAAACACAATTCTGTTTTGATCATTTGTGGGATGAATTCTAAAGGAATACACGTCGTACTTGAGTAGGATTTGAGTGCATATTGTCACGTAAAAAAAAGCGTTATGCTAAAACATCTCTTAAGTTTTTTTCCCATGAAATAACAGTTATTTCTGGCTCGTTAATTTCAATACGTGTGGGTGCGTGCGAGATTCGAGCGAAAAAAATATCATGTGCGGCCGGTTGTATAATGAGAAATAGAGATGTAAAAATATGATTTTTATAATTGATTATTTTATTATTATAATCGATTTTTTTTATTCGTACTTATCTACTTTAATTAGTTTGTTTGTAATCTCTTTATTGCATTCATAAAAATAAAAATAAAATCAACATAATTTGCAATGGCGGGGTTAGTTATTGATTTAAAAAAGGAACTTGAAATATTCAGGCAAAATCGATTATTAGTCATCGATTTCTTCAATTAGAGTAAATTGATTTTTTACAAATCGTTTTTTTAAGGCACATTATTAAGTAATCGATTTCTTTCCACTCCTAGTGAAATCCGTAATGAGAAATTGTGAATGCAAAATTCGAGAAAATGAGCATCCGGTTGTAGATTAAATCTATTTTTTCTAATCAAAAATATATGTTTAATGACACGAGTTTAAATCGCGCGACAGAGTTAACGTTATATTAGGTTCGAAAATTCAACAGAATTGCATCCGCCGTGGTTACTTACAGACTGCAGCGCCGTGTCTTCGTTCTAGAGTTAAAATTTTCTTTTCCTACCCTCACTTAACCGTATTCACGTTAGGTGAAAAAGTTCTACGTTCTGGCCGCAACCGCACATGTTTGTATGTTTATTTTTGATTCACGATTTAACAAGTCCGATAGATCTGGCGACTTCACCGAAGGCGTGTACCGCGCGCTGTACTTCATCAGGCGTGTGCGCTGCGCTCAATTGGACACGCACTCGCGCTTGGCCCTTTGGTACTACGGGATAGCTGAAAGCTACTACGTATATACCACGCTCTGAAAATATAACATACTAGTTGTATTGCATGAATATAGCACAACCTCAAACTCGCACTAGCAGTATGTCAATACACGTCCACTCTCGCCCAGGGTTCTGTTGTTACTGACGTAGTGCGCTAGAGACAGTAAGTTTCCTTTGTACATTAGTATGTATGTGTGATTCTAACCTTGTATATTTAAATACCTTGTATATAAAAGCAAAGTTCGTTCAATTGCCGGCTAAGCGATTCTGAGCATTTCTATTAGGCGCATACTTAGCGAAAAAGTTTCGGATCCACAAGAAATCTTTGGATAGGAAATTTAGAAAACTTTGGTCTGTTGGTAAAGCCTTGATAGCCGGACCATCGTGACCTAGTGAATATAACTAAGTGGTCGTGGGGTCATACACATTTTTTATACACTATTACGAGTGTCGTCGACATGACGAATAGAGCCTTCAAGTTTTGGCTATTTCTATCCCTAATATTCTGCATGCCAATGCTTTCTGACACCAATCTCTTTCACACTTATTTGTTATTTTATAAACATTTATTAATGTAACATTCACGAAGGGAAACTTCAAGCATAGCTGAGTATTGAAGCTGACGTTTGCTTGGCGCCTTGAGGTTTTGTTACTACTGGCGTTGTATAACCTAGCTCCGCACTCACCTAGCATATTGGCCGCTAGTTCGACGGCTAAAGGAGCTTCGCCCACCATTACAGGACAGATCGGGTGGTCGTCGCCTGCCACGGTTAGTCCAGCCGCCTTCAAGCCATCGCGGAAAGCGCGCGTGTTATCACGTAGCCGCTGACGCAGTACGCCACTGTTTTCTACTATATCTAGAGACTGAAGATATTAATTTATAAGATAAGTTTCTTTACTGATTCGTTTCGATAAGAGCAATATTCGATTTATACTTAACATTCCTATTATTTTCATTAATATATCTTTGAACAATCCAAGTATTAGAGTGCTTCGTTATGCCAAATTAACCAGGGTAGGTACGATAACAGACAGTGTCTGTCCGTTATACACTTACCAAAGCCAAATTAAGGTCATACCTTTGCAGATCCCTAGAATACCCTAAGATACCCTCTGGAGATATATGAGTCAATAAGCCAGTCTAATCCAGCTTACCTTCAATGAGGCGGCAACAACCGGAGGCGGCGGTGCGTTAGAGAACAGGTAAGGTCTGGACACGTTCCTCAGCAGCGTGACCAGTTCTGTTGGGCCCGTGGTGTACCCGCCCGCGGCGCCGCTCACCGCCTTGCCCAGCGTGGAGCAGATAATGTCTGCGGCGCCGGGCAAGCCACAGTACTCCTCAGTACCCCTACGGAAAGTTTAGCACGTTAAGCACCACGTCAACGATCGGTGGCTGACATTAGACTTTCCCTTTTAGGCCCCTCAGCCATCGCTGACTGACAGCGGGTAGGTAACACGAGAACTATATAATTTACACTTTTTTGCGGATTGACAAAAAATTTCGGGATTCGTTGAAACATGTCAAACAAAAAATGCTACTCCTTCACAAGTATTGTAAAATGTTACAGCATTCTTGGTCTTTTTTCTTGTTATCTCTCACTCTCTTCACTCTACCATCTTTTCTTCGATTATTGTCATAACATAATTTACAGAACTTTTAAACTTCAGAGAATTTTCCGGATTTTCGTTGGAGTTTGTGTTTTTTTTTTTGGATCTTTTTGCAATTCTGCTCGGTGGAATGTATTCTTTGTTACAACAATTTTTTTTTGCTAATTTCTCTACACCTCACGAGCTGTTACAGCTTTTCCCTAGAAACCTCACCTACCATACCAACCTTACCAACCTCAACCAACTAACCAACCTCATCAACCATAGAAGAAATACGAAACCTCATAATACGTATATCCAGATCCACTAACTTGAACAACAGGTTCTTAGAGTAAAAAGTGCATAATTGTTTGTATACCTATTAGCCCGATTGGATTGTTTTATGACTGACCCGTTAGCGTAATGGATAGTGACCATGCCTTCAGCTCCGCGGGTCGCGCGTTCGATTCACGCCGAGGGCCAACATTTTCTATAAATGAATTTGTTGGTCTTTGAGCCTGGGTATATATATGTATTTAGGTATGTATTTTAAATTATATAAGTATCTACCAAAACACAAGTATTAAGTTACTTACTTTGGGGATCGTGTGTGTAAGTATCCCCTATATTTATATATTTAGGTATTTATTTATATTTTATACCTTCCCGTTTCGCCGAAGAAGCCGGTAGCATGGCTATCGTCAACTGCTAGCAGTGCCCTGTACTTGTCGGCCAGGTCTCTCAGACCTCTGATGGGAGCCACGTTTCCGTCCATAGAGAACACTCCATCCGTCACTATCAGTTTGAGCCGAGCTTCGCTGTGAGCTAACAGGTGTTCTAGCTCTGGAATCAAAAGAGTCATACTTCAGTTACTTATCACAAATCTATACTTCCATATACTAATACTAACAATCCTGGTGGCTCCGCCCGCGTGGAACGATTAAAACCGTAACATAGTCTTTTGATAACCATAAAAATGGTTAAAGTGGGTCAACCTTAAAAGCTAGAAATACGCTGTCGCGGACTTTTATTTAGAACTTTTAGGGGAACAATTTTGTAATACATAATTTTTGAATAACTATTACCGTTTACTCTGCGCACGCAAGGAAAGCTTTAAATTTTGCCGTTTTCGTACTATTTTTATTGCTGCTTCCTTGCCTTGCCAGCCTTCCTTGATAAATGGACTATCTCACGTTGAAAGAATTTTTCAAATCGGTTCAGTAGTTTCTGAGATTAGCGCGTTCAAAAAATCAAACAAACAAACTCTTCATCTTTATATATTAGTTAATATTATATTCCGAAGAAACAACAAATAATATTATAGCCTATGTTAGCTCAACACATAAACTTTGATTGACCGAATTTCTTTTCCGAAAACCGAGCGGATTAGCACACAGACAAACATGCACTAACTTCAATAACTAAAAAAAACTCAAAAATTATCAATTGTCTGTTCTGTCATACTCAAAATGCGCGATTTTGTATCAGTTACGAAAACGGATTGTCCACTCCACATTTAGCATAATATATATTCAATTTTACTTTATCGTGGATTATAGCAAAAGAATTTTATTATTACTTTTGTATTATGGATCTCCGCAAAGTAACGCCTAATTCTATAAATTATTTGACATGATCCTTTTACCGTTAAGGTCTCTATGGGGATACCGGAACTTCTGCGCCTTGCATAAACGTATCCCGTCTATAATAGAGGCGTGGTTGAGTGCGTCCGAGAACACAGCATCTTCCGGTGTCAGCATAGACTCGAAGAGTCCAGCGTTTGCGTCGAAACACGACCCATAGAGGATCGCATCTTCACGTCCATGGAACTGAGCGATACGATTTTCTAGTTCCTAAAAAAAATATATAACAACTACAAACATAAAAAAGTATTGAATTGAATAGAATTCATCATTCTTCTTCCCTTATCCCACCATAAGTGAGGTTGACCTAACATGTTATAAAAATGTTAAAAACATGATTTGGCTACGTATTTTACGACCAGCCGCCTGCTTGACGTCAACTTACCTTAGTAGCCTATTGCGACAGAAATGAGAAGAATGAATCAGTCAGAAATGAGGGTGGTCTATTCTATTTAGACGGATACCACACGGATGAATTACTTTATGAATGTTACAATTTTATATTAGAATTAATAATCTTTATATACGAGTATATTGATATATAAATCAATGTATATGGACCATCACCAAGGAGTGTGAGAATTGACAAAAATAAAGTTAATACAGAGAAAAAAATTATATTCTGCGCGAATCTCTCTTATGATTAGGTTTTTTTTTAAATATTTTAACCTATATTTTATTTAATATTTTAGTACAAAAATAATAAAACTCAACTTGTTTAAGTAAAAGCCTTCAGCTTTAGAAAATAATATTATTTTTTGAAATTTGCTCATTCAATGACCACTGAAAAATCAATCGTATAAAGAAAATAACTTATGATACATACATTATCGCTAAGCACAAGAAGCTAATATAATATACCTTATGTATAGTCTGTGTTCCACAAATAAAACGAACAGAACTAAGTCCAGCTCCATAATTCTTTAACCCTTCTCTGGCCGCTTCCACCACCTCTGGATGATTCTGTAAATTGTTATAAAATTAAATATTCATTCTTTAATACATATATTTTTTATATTTAAGGTCGATTTATTCAGTTTAATTAATTAGTCCAAAGAAATAAATGCTTTTGTATGTATCTTTGGTTCCATTTAAAATAAAATAAAAAGATATTCCATTTAACCATAGACAAATGTAGGTACGTTTAAATACGGTAATACAATTTTGTATTGAGAGATCACGTGATATTTTCTAATCTATACTTATAATAAATCTGTAGAAAGGTCAATTCTGTAACTGGAATATATTTCCAAAATAACTATCAGGGGGTGATTAGGGATCGATACTGATGCCAAAAATGCAATCAGTTAAATTTTTGTCTGTCTGTCTGTCTGTCTGTCTGTCTGTCTGTCTGTCTGTATAACCGTTATAGAAACAAAAACTACTCGACGGATTTTAACGAAACTCGGTACAATTTTTTTTCATACTCCTGGGCTGGTTATAGTATACTTTTTATCACGCTGCAATCAATAGGAGCAGAGCAGTGAAGGGAAATGTTGGGAAAACGGGAGAAGTTACTCCATTTTTTAAGCTTCCGTCGCGTGTGCAGCCTTGATGGTTAAAGCTACACAGAAATCATGTATGACGGAAATGTTCTCCTTAAAATTATATAAAAACTATCCCACGACAGCATATGTCTATCTTTTATTGTTGACTCACAATAACACGTGTAACTCCCGATAGCTTAGCAGTTCGAAGTTTTCTGGTTATATTTGTCTACTCCTACATTTATATCACTCTCAGTCATCCGTGAATAAAAAAGTGAATAGTATTAACCATTGTATAAAAAAAGAATCATTGAAATCGGTATAGAAACACCAAAGTTATACATGAAATACGCTAATAATAAGCCATCGCGCGTGAATACTGAATCATGCTATAAGGATTATCACTACATAGTATAAAACAAAGTCACATTCTTTGTTTGTCCCTTATATCCCAGATTTTGATGCGGTTTTAATATATAGAGTGATTCAAGGGGAAGGTTTATATGTATAATAACATTCAATATGGAGTAGAAAAATACTGTTATTTTTGAGGTTTCTAATGTGATGTCGTAAATAATTACTTTTTTGCCGCTTACATTGCAAACACAGGCTACCTAAAACCCTACGAGATTTATCAAAATGATGTACTAAGTATTTGTACACATTGAAAAGGTCTACAGAAAAGTCCGCGATGGTATATGTCTATCTCTTATGGATAACCCACAATAGCATTTTTTGTCATTAACTTTTACGAAAAATAATGCCTTATTTTCGAAGCAATTTTTATACAATATAGCCATTAATCCTTATCCAATTAAGTACCTTAAATACATTGTTGATTTAATATAGATCAATATGACCGTTTACAGCATGTAATTTAAATGAACATTTCGAAGATATCACTGATTTAAAATTCCGCGAGGAGGCCGCGCTTCGCCCTATAGCACTTTGAATTTAGCAGCGATCGGACGCGCAACTAAATGTCGCTCTTTTAAGAGTAACCTCTAAAGAAAACATTTTTGTATTGTCTAATGATAACAAAGCTATAAATGTTGTATATAAAGACATTCTGTAATTAATTTTAAACATAAAATATATAGGGAAAAATGTAAATATGTAGTATATGAATTTAGATATTAGATATAGCAGGAAATCTTCTTGGTATAGGGAAAGGGGAATTGTTTTTCTTCAAATTTAACGCGTGCGGGGCACGGGCAGTAATGAATACCTAAATTAAAACTACTGGATCGATTTTAATCATTTTTTTCACTGGGTGACATAGGCTATATATTTTATACCCGTGCGAAGCAGGGTAGGCCGCTAGTAATTTAATGATTTACGAAATATTGATAAAATATATTAAAAAATAAAAAGGAAATTTGATTTTTAATTACTTACCGCCAGGCCAAGATAATTGTTAGCGCAGAAATTGAGGAACTCTCCTTGAGCTCCCTGCACTCGGACCTAAAAAAAAGTTTTTGGATATCAAAATTATCACTCTGTAAAATATAAAAGAGTTTCTAGACAATCGAAAATGCACATGCAATGATTTGCAATAACTTTAAGCCCTATAAGTATTTATTTTTTAGAATTAGGAGTTACTTAGCGGAGATCCATAATACAAAATCATAATTCTAATGCCCTTATCCCACTCTAGGTGGGGTCGACACAACTTGTATTAACCATTTTGTTATATGATTTGGTCATGTAGAATACGACCGGCCGCTTGCCTGACATCAACTTACCTTAGACGTATTTTTAACACCTAGGTAAGAAAGTGGGTGGCCTATTCTACTCAACCGGATATCACACAGTGGGTCAACTTACCTTAGTCGCCTTTTACGACACCTCGATAAGAAATGACACCCTCATTATTTACTGAGGAGTCGTCTCGTCTATTCTACTCAACCGGATACCACATGGCGGGTTAATTTATCTTAATCTCCTTTTACGATACCTCGGTAAGAAATGAGGGTGGTACTATTCTATTCAGCCGGATACCACACGGCGTCGACTATACAAATTATAGTACATCTCTATCAAATTACTATCGAACTCTCTGTTTCCAGTTTGGCAGCGTTCCATGTAGGTGTTTAATATAAATTTTTTGTGCACGGTTTTTATATCATTACCATAATTTGTATTGTGAGCGAATTTGAATTCTAATATATTGTGATAAGGTTCGTTTTTACTCGACGTTCAATCTGCAATCGTTGATTGAAAATATCTATACTGGAATAGTGATAAGAATAGATGTTTATTGCGGAATGGTGTTATGATAGATCTAGTAACCTAGCTTTAAAGATTTTTTTAAAGAATTCAATACTTTTAGGTTTTATATAACCACCAGTGGTACTGGTAACTAGGTTCACGTCGACTTTAGTGTTAAAAGTAATGGCCCATTACTATCCCACTGCTGGGCATAGGATTCCTCTCCCCATTTTTGGAGAGACGGATTGGAGCTGCTTACCACGCTGCTCCAATGCGGATTGGTAGGTTACACAAATCTCAAGAATTCTCTAGAGATATACAGGTTTTCTCACGACGTTTTCCTTCACCGAAAAGCGTGTGATAAATTGCAACCGGATACCACACGGTGGGTCGACTTACCGTAGTCGCCTTTTACAACACCTAGGTAAAGAATGAGGTTGGTCTATTCTACTCAGCCGGATACCACATGGTGGGTCGTATTACGTTAGTCACCTTTTACGACTCCTTGGTAAGAAATAAGGGTGGTCTATTCTACTCAGCCGGATACCACACGGCTAGGCTTTCCTACACTAATATACCCTGTAATAACTCTATGATAATTTTGCATAAGCATTTAAGTCCGTATAATTATTGTAATCTAGATATAAATAAATTTTGTATCCAACGATGGTAATCTAACCTATGATAACCTAAAGTCGATTGCAATGAAGTAATGCGTTATTCAAGATAAGAATTAGTTTATAGAAGGCAAACATAATTCACTTAGCACTTAGCAGCTGAATAGGCTGCTACTATACAAACCTTAGTGTCCTGTGGTGAAGTGAGAACGCGTTCATGTTTCCATGTCTTAGCCCGCTTTATTTCTTGCAATCTGTCCTCCAGAACCTCACGGAGTTTAACCACGCCCTGCCTCTCTTTCTTCCTTAGTTCATGGAGTTGCCGAGTTTGTGATCCATTGAATACTGTGACGAGAAAAATTATTGACTCAATCTTAGTTTAGAATTAAAAAAAAAGTATTTACTTAGTTAAGTTAGTACTAAGTATAAGACGAATATAATACAAAAAAAGATAGGATTTCTCTACAGAACCCTATTCTAGGTTATTTTTAACGGGTATAATATAACTGCGAAGGATAAAATCCGTTTAAATTATTTAACAATGAAAAGCTCAGATCAATACTTATATTAGAATTGCGAAAGTGTGTGTGTTTTCTTTAGGGATCGATATTTTAAATTGAGTGGGATAAAGGCAGGAGAATGTATGTAATCGATATTTTAAATCTCAGTACTGAGGCATTATAAATTCAAACAACGTATAAACAAATATATAAATTCAAATTGGGAAAGTTTTTTTCGGTGCAAGAAAATACATTCGAATTCTTAGTTAGCTAAGAAAAAACACGGGCAGCCATTTTTGTTACAAGACTCCGATACAGAAAAAACAAATCATTGATTTCCGAACGAAAATAGCTGTCTACCTAGTTATACTAGAAACGAGGTTTTATCCTAAGTTTTTGTACCTAGTCGTTATATCGCGTTGTGATTATAATGCTAATATACGTTACGTGCCACAGATAGCGTATGTAAACAAACTCAATTATTTGTCGTATGTAAATTACTATCATCTGGGTGTTTTCAAGGACGTTTAGACGGTTTACGACTAATTTTACATAATTTTAACGTAATTTTTGTTAATCAGAGGTAGAGCAATTATTTTTGGTTCTAAGTTATGTCCAGTTTGCAAAGTCTGATTTAAGATTACCTATGTAGTGAGTTTCGCCAGAATATTAAATATTATTTAATGTTTTGAAGTAGTATTATACCTTTTCTTTTTACAAACAAATATTTTTTATAATTCTTTTATTATTTACAACATAATAAATTATATACTTAGTAAATTATAGCAAAGTATTTCTAATATAAAGGATAAACAAATAAGATTTTTTTGTAATTTTAAACATAATAGTGTAATAAAGGAAAATAAAGACAGCTTTATATTCCTTTATTACACTCTGTGGATCATAGACAACACTAAATTAAAGAATGTTTATTTTTAACATATTTACTTTAAATTGAAACCACCGAAGTCACTGTAACGATGTAATGTTAAATGTTGTCAAAACACTGGCAACGTTACCTCACTTCTTACATTTTTATTGTCAATATGAATTGAGCACATAAGGTTTTAGAGAAAACTGATAGTTAAGCCTATCCAGTATTAGAACACGTGAACCTTTGATAATGGTTTAATACTCGCTGTTTAGGCATCACGACGTATTGAACGCCAATTTTAGTTTGTACTTAATTTTTGTTTGTCATCATCCTCCTGCCCTTATCCCACTCTAAATGGGGTCGGCACAACATGTTATAAACATGCTGATTTGGCTGCGTTTTTACGACCGGCCGCCTGCCTGACGTCAACTTACCTTAGTCGTATTTTACGATACCTCGGTAAGAAAGAGGGTGGTCTATTCTACTAAACCGGATACCACACGGTGGGTCAACTTACCTTTGTGGCCTTTACGATACCTCGGTAAGAAAAGAGCTTGGTCTATTCTACTCAGCCGGATACCACACGGCGGGTCGACTTACCTTAGACGCCTTTTACGACACTTCGATAAGAAATGAGAGTGGTACTATTCTACTCAGCCGGATACCACACGGCTAGTACCTCATTTTTGTTTGTATCTGTATTTATAGTTAAACACTTGTGCTAATAAGACAAAACTAAAAATATGTAACGATGGAATACATAACTCTCAGTTCTTCAGTCAGTTCAGTCTTCGTTTACGCATAAAATTGGAAAGGATCATTGTATTGACATATCAATGGGTTGCAATAATGGTACAACTCAAAAAATACGTGTTTTGGACTAGGAATTGTAAATGTTAAACAACCTTTTTAGCAACAATACTGACAGAACTCATAATCTATACTAATATATAAAGCTGAAGAGTTTGTTTGTTTGTTTGTGTGATTGTTTGAACGCGATAATCTCACGAACTACTTGGCCGATTTGAAACATTGAGTGTAAGATAGTCCATTTATCGGGGAAGGCTATATATATATAGGCTATATAACATCACGCTAAGATGAATAGGAGAGGAATGGTAATAAAAAAAATTGCGAAAACGGCAAAATTTTAAGCTTTCCTTACGCTAAGTAAACGGTGAAAGTTATTCAAAATCGTGTATTACAAAATTATCCTCCTCTAAAAGTTCTAAATAAAAGTCAGGGACAGCAGCAGTCTAGCTTTTAAGATTAACCCACTTTACACATTTTTATGGTTATCAAAATATATACTATATTACGGTTATATTACTGTATTACGGTTTTAATTTTTCCATCAATATTACGACTATACAGACTATACAGAAGGCAAAAGACCTAGAGGCCGCTCACCAACTAGGTGGTCAGACCAACTGCGCCAGTCCTGCACGTCCGCCAAATTTTATGAGATAGCAACAATGGCCACCAACAGAAGCAGGTGGAAACGAATTATCCACTCGAGGATAGTATCTAGCCAGGACCACGATCTTCAGTAATGAAGTACGACTAGAGAGAGAGAGATTACGACTATATGGCCTTCGTTTAAAGTTGTTTAAGCAAACTAAAGCATTTCTTATGCATTCCCCTTAGCAATGAAAACTTTAAACCTATTTATCCCTAAACATGATTATTTAGTCTTGCCACTATTGCAGCCCGTTATTATACATTGCTGTTTTTTTTTGCATAGAGGCCTAATGTTTAATCTGTTGCGCATTCGAACAGCAAATAAATAAAGCAGACAGACAAACTGACAAATACACTTTCGTATTTTTAATTTTAATATGGATATAAAAAAAATCAAAAATACTTGATGAAAATATTTATAACTTGAATTTGAATCACGATAAGTTTAGATAAAGTAAGCAACTTTACTTCAAATTAAACATAACTTTTTGTTAAAACTTTAAATCACTTGCTAGTTGGCATACCAAACAACCTTATTATTTACATAAAAAGAAACTCGTTCTTTCGATATTTCCATTATTTCGCGAAACACTATAGCCTATTTGATATCTTAAGAGGCAGTCGGCCTTAACACAAAAACCGGTGGATCGCAAAACCGTGTCAGCAAACATAAGAACCACGTATAGTCTAAATTGACTGACTTAAAAATAAATTTCATTGCACAGATGTAATTTAATAAATACAAAAGAAATGTTTAATGTAGTTTTATAGTAAATATTACTTACATATGCGCAGGAGTTGAGAGCGGAGCGCCATCGCGTCGACTAAAGGCGCGCGGGCGCGGCGGCAACGGCCGGCATTTTAGCAAACCAGTCACGCAACATCTCTGCTAGCTATATGTCCCTGATTTGGGTCTAAATTATTTAATTTATTTGCTTGTTCTCAATATATATGTTGTTATCGAAATTATGGAAAATATTCTAACATATGCTAGGGAAAATATTCTAACATATGTTATACCAATTATAAAGTTACTAGCGGTCCACTCCGGCTTCGCTCGGCTATAAAATATTCCTAAAGCCTATATCGCTCAGTAAAAAATGATTAAATCGATCCAGTAGTTTTGATTTTATTCATTACTGTCCGTGACCCGCACGCGTTAAATTTGGAGTAAAACAAAAACCGCTATGCTCCTGCATTTTAAATCAGTAATACCTTCGAAAATATTCATTTAAATTACATTCTGTAAACGGTCATATTAAATCAATAATATATTTAAGGTACTTGATTGAATAAGGATTAATGATGTATTGTTTAAAGTTGCGGGTTATCCATAAGAGATAGACATATACCATCGCGGACTTTTCTGTAGACCTTTTCAAGATGTAAAAATACTTAGTACAATTACACAAAAATTACAGTATTTCTCTACTCCGTATTGAATGTTATTATACATATAAATCATCCTCTTTAATCACTCTATCTATTAAAAAAAACCGCATCAAAATCTGTTACGTAGTTTTAAAGATTTAAGCGTACATAGGGATATAGGGACATGGGGACACAGACACAGATAACGACTTTGTTTTATACCATGTATTGATAATAACTCTATGATACCTATTCATAAAGTTTTATGTACAGATAGATATATTTATGTAAGTAAATACTTACAAATGACGTTAATTTTGTTTGTTATTTTCTTTATTTTCGTGAATACGCAAAGGTTGACTAGGTGAGTGCTTAAGTGCATCAAGTCGGTTGAATATTTTATTTTAACTGTATAAATGAAAAAAAAGAGTATTGTTGATTACTACTTGCTAAACCAGATTACTTAAAGGTCCATCGCATATTGAATATTTTTTTAATTAATCCATTATTTTTTTAAACAATTTTTTTTATATACAAGTACCCGAATTACTTCCTGGTAATTCTAATATGTAATCATAACATTTTATATTCAAGTTTTATTTACATTATTTAGGAAACTTTTAGCATGGTAAATATATATGGTATAAGTGATTAAAAGATAATAAATGCTTGATCATTTATTAACAATAAAAACAATTTTAAATGTCATTTAAGTATAAATCATGGGTATATAATTTTACTCGATTTTCCATACATCATATTAAATTAAATCACGAGCTGTAGGTTTTAAAGACGACTCTGAAAAAGAAAACATTAATTATATTATGTAGCATATTAACTTAATGTGTTTATCTTCGTGTTTATCGTCTTATTTTAACTGGCTCGTTGGTGTAGTGGGTAGTGACCCTGCCTTCGGCTCCACGGGTCGTGGGTTCGAATCCCGCCGAGGGCCAACATTTTCTTTAAATGAATTTGTTGGTCTTTGAGCCTGGGTAAAGTAACGGCCTGTTACTATCCCACTGCTGGGCATAGGCCTCCTCTCTCCATTTTTGGAGAGAAGGGTTGGAGCTAAGACCTACCACGCTGCTCCAATGCGGATTGGTAGGTTACACATATTTCCAGAATTCTCTAGAGATATGCAGGTTTCCTCACGATGTTTTCCTTCACCGAAAAGCGTGTGATAAATTGCAATTATCAATTAGACACATAAGTTTTAATAGAAAAACTCATTGGTGTCTGCCCGGGTTTGAACCCATGATCATCTCTAGAGATTCACACGGTCGCACCGCTAGGCCATCACAGCTTTTTTGAGCCTGGGTGTATATTTGTATTTAAGTATGTATTTATAAAAATATATATGTATATATTCACCAGTTGTCTGTCACTCATAACACAAGTATTAAAGTTACTTTTTGGGGACGGACGACCGTGTGTGTAAGTGTCCCATATATTTATATTATATTTATATTTATCCATGGAGGTACATGCCAGTAATAACAGGATGATCGCAGTGCTGACCATTTCGTACCGACAGCGCTGCCACTCGCTGTCGGTCTGTAGCATTTAGATCAGCAAAAGAATGGTAATACCGCCATTAGCCATTTGCCAGAACATTTTCGGTTCATATACAGGGTGTATATGAACCGACAGCAGTTGAGGTTGGCAATTGAGGAAACTGATTGGGACTAGCTTCCTACTTACACTCGAACGACCTCAAAAGGTCGCAAGGAGCCGCTGAATCCACTTGGCACAAGATCTTGTTGCGTATAAGTACTTTGAAGAGATCTCCAATTTTAGACCTCTATTAGTTGATAAGAGAGATAGCGGACATATCAACTGTTATATCAACTACATATGTATATTTTTTATGACCTTGATTTCAATGCGAACTTGCGGAAGTTTTTTCTACCCACGTACATGCTATCAATTGAATATCCTAATTGACATTTGTACTTAAATAATATTTCGTGCGAACTTCGTTTGAACGAACACGCGATCATACATAGCGGTTGGTAAAAAACGACTTCACTGATATTAGGTCTATGAATGTCCTAAAGAGTATAATGTACGTTCCAATGTTACGTACAGCGCGGCTAATCAATACTTATAATAAATAACGTGTCACAAAGTTTTTGCCGCGTAAGTCCCTACCCCACGGAAATTCTAGGATAAAAACCTATACGTTTCTTCACAACCTCCATGGTCCAGTAAAAATTGCATTATCTTGTAGTAAAAACTGTACAAAAATCTGTTTAGTAGATTTAACAAAATTGACCACATACAGACTTCTAAGGACTTTGATTTATAATGTGTATAGATGCTGTGGTATTGTGGTTCATTAAAACAACTAAATGTGACCTCCATAAGAAAGCTCAAAGTCACTAAGCAGGCGATGAACGGAGCTTGCTCTTAGCGTTCAAATGAGGAATGGAGATTTTCCATTTCGCGAAGCTGAAATGGCAAAGGGCGGAGCATGTAGTACGCAGAACCGATGGACGTTGGGGTCTAAAGGTACTGAAACGGAGCGTTGGTAGACCCACTAAGAGGTGCACTGAGGACCTTAAAAATGTCAAGTGGACCTGCTGGGTCCAAACGGCTTAAGATCGTGTGATGTGGAGATCGCTTGAAGACACTCATGTACACCAATGATAGAATAATGACAAAAATGATAGAATGGTAGACAGATTGATTGAGAAGAAGAAAACAATTTAATCTTACCTCAGGTCCGATGTGAATGGCTAACATTAAATCGTACTCGTGGGCGCCAACGTATATTTGTGCTCTGCCATCATTGCCCACAGTCACCGTTTTTCCTTGACAAGAGTTGTTTACTTTATCACCTGATATAACATCACAATATCTTCCAGCCGGAAGGCAGGTCTGTAATAAAATTTGGATTATAGTATATGTAACGCGATTTATTTCATTTTTCCTCTGGTATATGAAAAAACATCCTTTTTTCTACAATACTTCTATGACTTCTTTTGAATCCATCTACCATTCCTTGGAAACGGCACTCCTAGTTGAAGATGTATCGATGAATCAAGACTTCGGATTTTATTCTAAAAGTTAACTAATGCTCAAATACTTCAACTAACTGCTTTAATTAAGGAAAAAGTTCTGAAATTAGGGGCTTGATTTTAAGAGATAAAATGTAGAGATTACCTGTAAATTTTGATTTAGGTCCCAGTTGTTGTTATTAAAGGCAATGAACGCGTTATTTCCGCGACAGAAGGCGATTTGATTGCTTCCATTGTCCCACCAGTTACGTACATCGCTGGTGCCAGCCGCGTTACGGAAACCGACCATAGCGTAGATCTGTCGCCAGCGATGTTGGCACACCCAGCCGTTACCGCAAGTACCATCCTGTAATACCATAACCCATAACCCATGGCTTTTTTATCATTCGGAGCTATGGGAGGAATAAAAATCATGAGACCAATAGAGTTTTTAATATGAATGTGGTATGGAGTAGAGGGGGGGGGGGAGAAATAAAGTGGTATAATATGATGTCCCGACGGATGGGGGAAAGAATACGCGCAGGTGACAGGTACAAGAGTTTAATCGTCACATATACATAGAATATCGCGGACGGGTCCTTCACAGCATTCCTAGTATGGATGTACCGGAAGATGCACCGTTTACAGTTGCGCTAGGCGTAGTGTTCCAGTAGGATGCACTGTGTAAGCTTAGGAACTGATAGGCGATGTTGATTTTAATCTCATTAAACATAAGGTATGGGGACTTCTTATATTACTATGAAAGCACTTCGATAGCGCGGAGCAAACGACGAGTGGCGCCATCTAGTTTTGAGTGCGGAATCAGGTGTTCCTAGTACGTTGTGTTACAAACTCCCCCTCTGTCCACGAAGGCGTCCCGACGAGTAGGACAGGATAAAAATTGTTTTCCTCGGATGCCTCGGCCACTTCGTATCGATGGTATTGAGTAGTTTCGTTCTGGCTTGGTCTGGTAGTGAACTCCGTTGGATATTCATTCCGTCCCTTCTTCTGGACAAAACTGCAGAAGCCGCCATGGTGACATAAGGTTGAATGATGCCTCTCAACCATTTCGTTAAGCGATGCAGTGGAACAGATATAGGCGTATGTATTGTCTTTCGTAACAGTATATCGCTGAAGTTGATATGTTTGCCAATGTGTTCTATTGATTTAGGTTTCTTCACAATACTCGGCATTTCTTCGGTTCATAGAATTTTCTTTGAGCCACTCTTCGAATGCGCGTTGGTCGCTAGTTGGTAATACGACGAAGTGCGAAACACTTTCGTACAGATGTAGTGTTATTCTTGTTTCTAATAGAAACAGTGTCCCGGATGAGTCCTTCACGATATTCCTGGTAAGGATGTATTAGAAGATGCTCCGTTTGTAGTTCGCTGAACTGTTGTGTTCCAGTTTGGATGCACTATAACTGCGATGCTTGGGATCGATAGCTAACTCCAGCGGATGTTTCTCTTCTCCCTCCCCCTGGACAAGAACTGCATTCAGGGTCACTCTTCGACGTAGAGTTGTGCGTCAGATTGTATGATGAAGTCAGGGCCTCTCTTCAGCTGCGAGTTGGTCGTCAGATGGAAACGATTTACTCAAGGTCGCTTTTCGGGCTGCGAGTTTGTCGTCAGACTGTACTCAGGGTCGCTTTTCGGCCACTAGTTGGGCGCCATTTATAATATGATGTCCCGACGGATGGGGGAAAGAATACGCGCAGGTGACAGGTACAAGAGTTTAATCGTCACATATACATAGAATATCGCGGACGGGTCCTTCACAGCATTCCTAGTATGGATGTACCGGAAGATGCACCGTTTACAGTTGCGCTAGGCGTAGTGTTCCAGTAGGATGCACTGTGTAAGCTTAGGAACTGATAGGCGATGTTGATTTTAATCTCATTAAACATAAGGTATGGGGACTTCTTATATTACTATGAAAGCACTTCGATAGCGCGGAGCAAACGACGAGTGGCGCCATCTAGTTTTGAGTGCGGAATCAGGTGTTCCTAGTACGTTGTGTTACAGTGGTTATAAAAGAGCAGCGCCAGATTTGACGAATGATAGAAGAGAATGGAAGATCAAACATATTGTGTTGACCACACTTAGATTAGGATTAGGGTGGCAGAATTATGATTAGTGGAAGTTAAATTAAAGACTTTCATATACATGGAGGGAAAACTACTAAGCGGTCAAAATCCAAATCTATGTTTCACAAGGATTTGAATTTTGACCGCTTACTGTGAAGTTTATTTCAGTGTTGCTGAGCAGACGCTGAAAAAAGCTGTTCTTAGATAAAACCTTTTGACTTGACCAAAACAGAAATTACAGGATCTATAGAAAAACCTAAGGAATTGGTATAGCTTAACAGGTAACGAAGTTAAAATAACGATTCGCGAGTCGTTAGAGAGATGCTGAATACAACACAAGATCATGTGGGGTGCTCAATACAACACATTTCGTGAAGGCACTTATTTATATCCAGAAGTGCTTATAAATCGCTTTGAAAAGAACAAGTTCGTAGGTGTAATTTTTCGCCTATCATCTCTCATTATTTAATTCATTTTGACAATTTCAATATAGCATTATCTTAGAATTGATCAAATTTTCTCGAATGCACCGATTTTTAATACTATAAAAAAGCGCCTAAGTTAAACAAATGAGAACTTACCGAATTAATAGATGGAGAAATAATATTCTCGTTCCTGTCCATAGGCGGTCCAACTTCAGAATCCAAGAAAGCAAAACTGCTCATAATTTGCGGTTCACCATATGGATGGGCTAATAGAAAAGCTATGGCTGCTTTGTAGGGACGCGATTGTTTGTATGTCAAAACACCTCCTCCACCACCATGCCCTCTTTCGTTGTCATGATTGTCAATAAAGGTTAGAGCGTCTTCGGAGGCGAGGAGATTCCATTGCGGTCCCCAAGAGACTAGCCATCTCAAGGCATTATTTCCTCTGAACGCATTACTAAGCTCGAGTCCGACTTTGAACTCTGTCACAGCAGCTAGTGGTGTGTATTCGTCTCTGCTTATAGCTTCACCTCCAAAATCGATTACTTCTTGGTATATATAAGGTCGAGCGTTACGCGGGAAACCATGATCGGTGTTCAGATTATTTAATCTATTGTAAATAACTTGCAAGTCTTCGGGCCACATGTGCTTGGCAGCGTCGATCCTGATACACATTAAACATTTTCTCGATTATTTACAGATTGAGTTTCTACTTATTTTAACTGTTATTCATAGATGACATTTAAATTTAAATAATTTTATAAAAATTCAATATAATAGGCGGCCGTTCGTAAAATACGTAGCCAAATTCATGTGACAACATGTTTATAAAATGTTGTGGCGACTCCACTTAGTGTGATAATAAAAGTGGGATAATGTGTATACCTGAAACCAGCAACACCTAAATCAATGAGGGCATTCATGTAGTTAACAATCATCCGCCTTACGTGCTCGTTTCGTTGATTCAAGTCCTTTAGTCCGACTAGCTCGCAGTTACGTACCTGCAATTTCATTTCCTTAGAATTACACTTAATTTTTTATTCAGAAAATCAGGTGTTACATTACGGAGTTACCATATACAAAAAATATTCATTTTTATTCTGTATTACAATCTTTGTATTTAGATTACACAATAGGCAATAAAACAAATTTTTGAAAATGTGTTTCAAATTGCGTAATAACGTGTTCAGTGTAATAGTCTACAATTACACTTTTTTGCATTTTGCTACTGATAAAAGATAATGAGGTACGTTTGTTATAATGACGATGCGAATTTTTGTGCACTATAATTATTCTATTATAAGGTATAATAGAGTAATTATAGTGCACAAAAATGTGCAATATTACGTCTACGTAAAACAGTACTGTTTACTACAAACAGGAAAAAACGTAGGTACACCTTACATTTGTATTACAAACCAATGGAGCTATTGAACATTTTAGAACATTATGTAATGTAATCCTACGATATAAGCAAGGACCTTTTTGATAATAAAGAGCTCCATTTTTTTTTCCAAATGGAATAATTCAATTACATTTTGTATTCACGTCACGAAAATCAAACTTATAAGATAAGAAAGCAAACTAAAAGATAAACCTTAGAAAAACTAAACTTGCGCGCCTGCTTTAAGTTTAAGTAATAGTTTTTACGAAAATTTCCTGTAAGTATAAGTTAATTTGTCTCCTTTTATGAATATAAATAATTTTGTACCTTACTACCTACGATAACGCTGTACTCGCCTTAAAAAGTGTTTTACCTAGAACTTGCCATATGAAAAAGTGTATTAATAAATATGTGTAAAATGCTATTGGCTTTTCATAATAAATAAATAAAAAACCTTTACAATAAATATAATAATTTACATTATATATAATCATGTGCATGCTGTGGCACCTAAATGCAGTGCATTTAATGCCTTTTGTGGCGTATTTAGTTTATTCTAATGTTTTAATGTAACTGCCACTGGTTGATCCGAATAAATAAAATAAAAATAAATATTACCTATGATACGATAAAAAATTGGGACTTAATAAGAACTTACCCGCCAAGCATTATTAACGTAGTCAGAACCATCAATAACACAATGGGGCCAGTTGAAATGCTCCCTGGTGTACGGCACTGCGGGGTAATACCACTGGTTGAATATCGCAGTGTTGCCAGCTGTGCCCACGTTTTCTGGGGGCTCCCCTGTCATATGATTGATCACAGCATCTACGTAAATCCTAAAAAAAATGTTGCTTATCTCTAAATTTGCCCCATTACATCATAGAGTTTATAATAATAGAATAAGAGAGTCAGTCTAAAATGTGTCTATCATAATAAAAAAAAAGCAAATTAGGATAATAATTTGTCTCTCTTTTTTACGCACGCGTTGCGAGCAAACGTTATTTTTACTGAAATGCTGAAAGCTTATCTTAAATTTGAACGTATGAGGTCAATATTCAAATTTATTAATTTGATAATATACCTATATAAAATATTCTTTACTCAAGTAAACAAGTGCTTTTGAATAGTCAACTCCACTGCTGGTTCGGAAAACAGTACCTAACGAGTAGAGCTAGCAAGCAACTTGGCGGTTGCTCTTTTCAAAATAATTCTTATAACTAGTTTCCTCCTCCTTTAACCGTTCGCTCACTGCTGAGCATCGTGATCTCCTGCCTCAGTTTTTTCAAAAACAAGTTCTCGCCACCTGGTTCGGTCATCGGCGCAGTGCAATGCGTGGCTGAAGTTTGTGTCCAGGTGTTCGGACACCTGATCCAACCATCTCTTTGGACTCCGCCCCCTGGGTCTCTTGCCTTCTACTTTGCCCGTTATCAACAGTTTCTCCAGGTTATTTGCGGGCTTACGTGCTATGTGTCCAAAGTAAAATAGGATTCGCTGGAGGCAGATGGTGGAAAGCCTTTTTTTGACCTGTACCTCGTTTAGACCAGAGATGTTGGTCCTAAACGCTGTCCAGGGAATAACTAGTTTAGCAATTATTATTTTGTACAGGGTCGAACAGTAGCTATATCCACATATTTTTATCATCTAAATAATCCTCAACAGTATAGTAGGATTTCTATTCTAATTTCAGGAAAATCGTTGGAGCCGTTTCCGAGATTCCGAAAATATATAAATATATATATATACAAGATTTACTCATTTAAATATTAAAGATACATATATCTCACCTCACGCCCGCGTTATTACAACGGCGTACCATATTAGCGAATTGGCTCTCATCGCCAGACCTCGTCACCAAATAATACGACATCGATTGGTATCTCTCCCACCATGGTCGATTGTATGTTCGCAAAATCACGTTCTCGTTAGGCGGAGAGACCTATACAAATTAATATGTAAGTACCTGTATAAAAGCGCCTGTGAAATGTGGGACTCGGTCCCTGGTTTTGAAATTTTTTGGTCTGCCCGTTAACCATTAGGCTATCACGACATTACGTTTGACAGCTCAAATATAATTTCCATTTTAACATTTTTTCAATGCCCAGAAACAGGGAGAAAACAATTTTTATGAAATCCCTAGATGATGAATTTAATGAAAATCCATTATAAAGCCATTTCCGAGATTAGGAAAATATATGGAGTATATATACCAGATTTACTCATTTAAATATTAAAGCTAAAAGATATCGGTTAATTGCAATGTATTCAAATTGCATTTTTAAGTGCTGATTGTATTTCGTAACAGATAAGACCGCCAAGTTCGTACCTACTATCATAAAAAAATAGTAGGAGGGGGACAGAATTTTTACTGAATAGCCCGTTGGTGCAGTTGTCAATAACCATGTCTTCAGCTCTGGGAGTCGTGGGTTCAATTTCCGTCTAGGCCCAATTATTTTTGTGCAACTTGAGTATGTAACTGTTCCATCATCTTTTTTAATATTTTCTAAAGAAAAAAATACTGAGTAAAAATCAATCAATGTAGTACAGCGCCATCTAGTGGATTAGTAGGGTAACGTTACAGTAACATCTCTGAGACGAGATGTAAAACAGTTTCCTCTCATTACTTAAATAAAATGATGGGAGTTTCTCATCTATATCCTATCTGTATTAGGATCCTAAGTGTATTATCCATGAAACAACATATGACATCTCTATGATTAATTAACTGACTGATTCCGAAATATACATATAAAACGAGCTGTGATAGCCAAGCGGTAACACCGGGCGACTCTTTAGAGGAGATCATATGTTCAAACCCGGGCAGACACCAATGAGTTTTTCTGTTATGTGTCTAATTGATAATTGCAATTTATCACACGCTTTTCGGCGAAGGAAAACATCGTGAGAAAACCTGCATATCTCTAGAGAATTCTAGAGATATGTGTAACCTTCCAATCCGCATTGCAGTAGCGTGATAGGTCTTAGCTCCAATCCTTCTCTCCAAAAACGGAGAGAAGAGGCCTATTCTCAGCATCGGGTAACAGCCGCTACTTACTTACATATAAAAATCTTAAATAACAAGAATAACTGTATGTATTATATTGCTTAGTTTACCTGTATACCTCCATAACCTCTGGGTCCCAAAAACCGTTCACACTCGGCAGCTATGTCGTCCCATTTCCACTCAAACAGATGAACATTAACTGATCTATTTGGTGCATAGTGCGGATTTTTAAACGCATCAATCGTATTTAATAAGGTTATAATACCTAGTAAGGTGCCTAAAACTCCCTATAATAAAATTCAAAAATTAAGTATATAACTTTTAAATAATTTATAGAATAAGGCGTTACTTTGCGGAGGTCCATAATACAAAACTAATGAGAATATTATTTTGCTATAATCCGTGATAAAAGAAAATATATGTATTGCTAAATGTAGAGTGTACTATTCGTTCTCATACCTGATACTTTGCGTTTTTGTCGTGGAGTCTATCTATCTCCTGACGATGCTTCGGTTACGGGGCGAAACAAAAGTTGAGATTGTGGCGGTGAATGTGTGCAGTGCTTGTTGTGTTATCGGTGTTGGGTAGCGCATGAATTCTTACAAATTCTGCATGTATCAGGTATGAGAACGAATAGTACACTCAACATTTAGCATTACGTATATTTTCTTTTATCACGGATTATAGCAAAATAATATTCTCATTAGTTTTGTATATAACTTTTTTGGTTTAAAGTTTATATTCCAGTTCATAAACTGCCTTGTAACTATTATATTATAGAGCTACATAACTCACCGAATGTGCTGACATTTTGACTTTGAATATACTAATTAAGTAATCCGAAAATTACTTTTGATTTTTGTCTAATCAACGTATTCGTATCACGATCTCAATCTTAATGATAATAATAATGACGTAAGCAATATTTTTGTTTTCGTTAATATTGGTATGTGGTGTGCTAGTAATCAAAATAGATAGGTATGCAATTTATTTAATTCTTTTTGTTTTGGTTTTTTTTTCTTAATTTTAGTTCAATTTAGCTCGTATTTTGTTTATTATTTAGCAATTACTTAAACCTTATCTTTCATATAAAATTGCACAAACAACGTGAGCATTACGTACTAATAAAAAAACGAATGTTTTTTTTTATTTCATTTATTATCCTACCAATTTTTCCTTATTTAATATTCAAAACGAAATTGAATATTAGTCTAAGTATGAAAAATTCTTTGTTACAGTGGACATTATGGAAAACTGGAAATTGGCTTTTAAGAACATAGACGCAATTGCTCAGAGAAAATGATAAGGCGCTTTACCTTTATGGTTATTTTGTCGATATTCAAAATTAAGAAAGAAGAATCAAGTCGTATGGTATCCGGTTGACTAGAATAGACCTCCCTATTTCTTACCGAGGTGTCGTAAAAGGCGACTAAGGTAAGTTGACGTTAGACAGGCGGCCGGTCGTAAAATACCATGTTACAATATGTTTATAATATCTTGTGCCGACCCCACTTGGAGTGGGATGAGGGCAACAGAATGATGATTCATAATTAAGGAAATTTTTCTAGTTAACATTTTAGATAATAATAAATTTCATATCATGTAAATATGTAATATCACAAAGTTTTATCTCCTCAGAGCTATGCACCGCTCGAAGAACAGTTTCTGAACTTTTCCGAAGAAAGTTATTTGGCGGTGAATTACCATCGAACCGGAAGCGGATTCTTCATACCGTCGACAATGTATAGGTACGTTAACTTGCTTTCTCATCTTTGCCGATTATTAGTAAATACTAAGCAAATGCGATTTCAAAATTATAAAGCATGTAGTTATCTAAATATTTTCGTATATAATAAAGAGTAGACCGAAATTGAATGAGTACTTTTGTATTTCATTGAATGTCTACCATTTCGCCATAAGAATATTATATTAACAAATAGACAAACTATAATAAATATGCAATTGCATTGGATTTTAAATGTCATAAAAATGTAATCCAGTAAGTTAATAATGAAATTAAATTATTTGAAGTATGTAATACTGTACGGATATGAATTTACAGTCTCTTGATTTATATTGTTAACTTTTACCATTACCTTATGGTTCTTTTCAAAAAACGTTTTGTATTTAAATCGTCCATATAACGTATCCATTCTCTTTTATAATATTATGTTACATGGATTTTTAAAAACCAATAAAAACAAATTGTAATTTTTTAGTTGCATTACAAGTAAAATGAGTCGATTAATTTATTTCTTACTTCGAAATACCAACATAACTTCTAGCCAGTGATGTTGGCAAAACTGCTTATTCGTTCGGTTCATAACTTCATTCCAATCTGTAGAAATATTATTCCATTACACTCTGTTCATTCATCTTAGTTTACTGAATGGAACATAGGAATGGATTACGTTACAAATAATCACGCCACAAAACTCACAAACACAATTCACAGTTCACAGATTAGCTGCAAATTTCACAACAGTTGTGTCGTCTTGAGTGGACAGTGATTTCGTTTGTTTTTATTAGCATGCTGTTTCTTCAGTTGTTCTTACATTTGTTTGTTATCTAATAAATAGTGCGTTTAATCTCAAATGAATATTATGCATCCGTATTACACATTCAAGTCATAAAAGATCTCTAAGTTACTGCAAAATTAACTTTTGTGTTAATATTAAATAAACTTAAAGGAGTTAATAACTATTCAAAATGCATAGGAATTTTCTTGTTGTATTATGCTTTTTAAGTGCAGCGTCAATAGTATATGCTTGTAATGAAGCTATTTGTGCCAGTGTTGTGTCTAAATGTATGCTGATACAGTCTTGCAAGTGTGATCTGAAGGACTGTTCTTGTTGTAAAGACTGTTTTAACTGTCTCAGTTACTTGTATAGTGAATGTTGCAGTTGTGTTGGTAAGTACAGGTTCAAAAACATGTAATTAAGTTTTTTTTCTCTTTGTTATTGATATATATAGGATATATAATTCTTGATCAAGTCACAAAGTACCAAAATCAAAAGTTTTAGAGTATTTTTTTTTATTGACACAAATTCAAAGTAAAACACAAAAATCATTAACTGCTTCAGCTTTCAAACTTAATTATATTTAGTTAACAGAAATATTATGTTATTGCATGTTTTTTTTATGGTGTATAATTTGCCTTGCAAGATTGGGTTACTGTAAAACCTTTGTTAGTGAAGTTTTTATTAAATACTTTTTGAAATATTAAGTTGCATATTTATTTAGCTTGCTAAGTGAAGCTGTTGAAGATACCTTGATTGACAAAATAAAAGAAAATAATAATATTGAACATAAACTTTATATTCTAATATCCATATGTGATATTTTATACAGATAGTGTCCACAATGCATAATTACTTATTATACTATATGATTACTGTTATGATGTCTAATGCTACCCTCTATATAAAATTGTACAGGGATTTTTTTTAATTTTTAGTTTCTCGAATTACCAACAATGGTTACAATATAGTTACTGTCTCTTATTAAACTGAACAATATAGAATGCAGTATTTCTTGCTTGACATTTTGAAATTTAAAATGAATTTAAAATTAAATTATAGGATGAATGATGAAAAAAAATTATGAATAAAACTTTCAAATACCTATAAAAACTTACAATATTCTTAATAGCGTTGTTCTATGTTTTGAGCTATAAACAACCAATACTATTATCTTATATTGTAGATATGTGCCCAAAACCCAATGACACTCAAACCGAACTATCAAAGTCGTCCTATGTGGAAGAGCTGACAGATAATGTGCCAGGACTATTTGCTGCGTTGACAAGCGATCCAGACCCTCAGCAGAGATGGCTTTCCATCACATACCCTGTGGATATAGATCTGTCTGCATATAGACCAACTCCTGAGAGACAACTCGTGTACCATTTACGTAAGTCATTTTCACATACTTATTATTTAACTTTACTAACATCAAAAACTCTGCCCACTGTGCTATAAAATATAAATTATCAAATTTAAAATATAATTCGAACACTTGAAGTAAATAAGGCACTAAGTACCTAAAAATTAAAATTCAAACTAAGTGTGCAATTTGGTTCTAAAAGCCAAATTGCATACTTAGTTTGAATTTTAATTTTTAGGTACTTAGTGCCTTATTTACATCAAGTGTTCATTTATTCAAGTGGACTGTTTTCAGTACTTTGAATTATCAAATGTTTTATCATGTATCATTTTGTGTATCACAAAGAACCAGCAAGAAACTCTGTGGATAATCTTTTAGACAACAAAAAAATTACAATTAGATTGATGGTTACAAGTTAATCATTGCAGCTTGGTGGCTAGCTGACTGCAGTTAAGATATGCTACTATCACTCAAATACACCTGTATTGTATAGTAAGCTTTTATGTAGCAACATTGTTTTAAGATAATTTCTAAACTTGTGTAAAGGCAAGTTTAGATAATGTTCGCTTATCGGAAAAGGTCCCTGAGGCGGTCGATGCATCTGGTGCTCCCGATGCATCGATTAGCGGAAAAGGGGCCACTTTCAGAGAGGCCCCGACCCAGAGGTGGCGCACTCTGGGGTTCAGAGTTGATGCTGGCGGGGATGGGGGCAAAGTGTACAACGGTACCCTGTCCCCGTCACCAGCAGCATGGTGGAGCACTGTCAGGTTTTTATTCGGTGCGAGTCCTACATACCTGCTGCTCGTCCCCATCGGGCGGTGACGACCAATAATGGGTTTTCCTGACAATAAAAGTCTAGATAATGTTGAGAAATTTAGGTTTAAAAACGTGTGCCGAGACTGACAAATGTTTTTAGGTGCTTTAGGAAAAGTCGCATGTGGTGCACTTATCAACTTTGTATCAAAATCCAATCAGTAGTTTTTGAGTTTGTTGCAAACTGGCAGACAGATGTGACAGTGGATTTTGTTCTACATGTCACTAAGTATATTAATCTGTGATAACACAGCGGTGAGACCGTGTGACTCTTTCGAAAGGGTCGCGCGTTCAAACACTTGCAGGCACTAATGAGTTTTTCTGATAAAACTTAAGTGTCTTATTGATAATTGTAATTTATATCACGCTTTTCGGTGAAGGAAAACATCGTGAGGAAACCTGTATATTTCTAGAGAATTCTGGGTATATGTGAATTAGCATTTGAGCAGCTTAGTAGGTCGTAGCTCTGACCCTTCTCTTCAAAATCGGCGTAAGGAGGCCTATGCCTAATAGTATGTTAGTAACAGGCCATTAACTTGAGTATATCAGTTTGAATATTATTTATCGGTCCCACCTGACGAAATGATAGAAACCCCGTAGAGTTATATCTAGGTTTATTATAACTCTATGACTCATCGTACATGGAATGTTCTACCTGTTTGCACGTGTACCTGTTTGTTTTGCATTCAGATCTGTCCTTTGATGACTTATTCGAAACTTTGAATACTATCGACGTGTTCTCAGAAAGACAATTAATGAGATAACTGTACGCCATTATACTGTATAATCTATGTTCGCTTTACAATTGCCGAAATCTTCTTTTACTCTTTTAATAAAGAATGAAAAGTATACTGTATTCTTTTTGTAGTACACTAATCTTATTGTCGTTTATAGTTACATTGGATACTTACCGGTATTTAATATTACAAAAGTAATGGTACTAAAATTTGGCAAACCACTTCAAAAGGGTTGTCGAAAGGCGATCTGTTCGGGTGAAAATTTCTTAAAAAGACCAAACCTGTTTGAGTTTATTTCGTCATCCTCCTGCCCTAGAGTGGGATACCCACTCTAAGAGGGGTCGGCACAACATGTTATAAACACGTTGTCACGTGATTTGGCTATGTATTATACGACCGCCCACCTGGTTGACGTTAACTTACCTGAGTCGTATTTTACAACACCGATAAGAAAGAGGGTGGTTTATTCTACTCCGCCGTATACCACGCGGCGGATCGACTTACCCTATACACTGTCCATTATATTAACCATCTTTTGACAGATTGACGATAGTGATGTCCTAAAGATTCTCGTATGCGATACCATTCCGATTATAGTACCTACTATCATTAATCGAATTACGTACCTAAGTAATTCGATTAATGATAACCTACGTAAACTAGATTACTACTTGAGAAAAGAAATTCCAACTTTGAGAAAACTTATTGTTTCTTTGAAAAGAAGTGGTCTATTTCATGGTGAAAAATCTTCTTTGGTCAAAGTTTTGAACACAATTGGCTTTTCATATAAAAAGTTAAATAAAAGAAAATTATTAATGGAACGCACAGATATAGCTATAGCACGTTGTGATTTTTTAAGAGAGGCAAAGAAAATACAAGATTGGGCAAATATTGTTTTCACGGATGAAACATGCCTCAACGCTAACCACACACTATCTCGTTTCTGGACTGATGATACTGCTGATTCCACTTCCTCAGTACCAATGGGAAAAGGTGAGCGCCTAATCATTTGCCATGCAGGTACAGCAAAAGGATTTGTACAAGACGCACTGTTGGCATTTAAATCGAAGAAATCAAATGACTACCACGAAGAGATGAATGCAAATGTGTATGAAGAGTGGTTCAAAAAAATGCTCATTTCATTGGAAGAACCATCAATAATTTTTATTGATAATGCGCCCTACCACTCCCGTCAAATTGACAAAATGCCAACACAGGCTAATAAAAAGCATGAAATAATTAATTGGCTTCGGGACAATGGAGAAAATGTGGACGACTCAATGTTAAAAGTTGAATTAATAAAAATATTAAAAACCAAAAAGAGAGCAAAACGCTATGTAATCAATGAAATGGCAGCAGAATATGGCCATACTGTTCTTCGGATTCCTCCATACCACTGCCAGTACAACGCAATAGAACTTATATGGGCACAAGTAAAAGGGCATGCTGCGAGATGCAATACAAGCCCCCCATTCACAGCGAATAAAATGTTGCAATTGCTAAAAAATGCTTGCACCCACGTAACGGCCGAGAACTGGGCAAGTGTGGTGGAAAGAACTAAAAGAGTAATATTCTCTGATTGGGAACGTGATATTGCGTTTGATAATATATTATCTACACAAGAGCTAATAATAACTGCTACTGAAGACTCCTCATCGGAGGAGTCTAGTGTTGATTATCATTCCGACGACTCGTGCTAATAAAATAAATTAAAATATCCTGATTGTTTTATTTGTATTCATGTATTAACTAAGAAGAAAGTAAAACTTTATATAATGTTATTAAATGTCTTTTAATACTCGTAACATCGATTTCTACCGATTATTTTTAATCTGTGGCATAATCGTAGTAACCCATTATGTGTGACATCACTAAGTGGGCGGTACCCATCCATAAAGTACAAATATTATTTGTATGATATTTGTACGTAAGCAATACAAAACTTAATGAGCGTGAGCTGTCAAAAGACTGATAATATGATGGACGCAGTATAGTCGCCTTTTATGGCACCTCGGTAAGAAATGAGGTAGTTTATTCTACTTAGCCGGATACCACACGGCGTAAGCTGATTGAGTTTATTTATTTATTTAAATAAAATTTCGTTTTATTAAAAAATTACTGTGTTCATTTGCTGTCCTTGTATGTATTGTATTTAAGCGAAAATTTGTGGAAATTTCTTATTAAGGCATTCGTCCAAGCAGTTAATGGTAATTGCAATTGTAATTAAATAATTGCCACCGTATTTAAGAGGAAGGTCGTGAATTTTTAAAAAGACCTCCGTCGAAGCTGTTTATGTTCTTCTTTGAAAGAAAAAATAGATATCGAGGCGTAAGGGAGTTCATAAAGTATTGACATTTGCAGAAAGCGTGGAGCAAGAATCAGAGCCGATAAGCCGCGATGTCATCACCCTTAACTGCACTGTAGCTTATATGTCGCAGTGCATGTCTAGTGACAAGTGTCGCATGTCTTGTCGGTCCATGGGCTCCAACAGTTTCAGGTATGACCATATTTTTTATTTTATTTCATACTAGCAATCGCTAGCCTCTCTTTCCGCGTGGAAAGATTAAAACCATAATATAGTTTTTTGATAACCATAAAAATGGTTAAAGTTGGTTAACCTTAAAAGCTAGGCATATGCTGTCGCGGACTTTTATTTAGAACTTTTAGAGGGGAACAATTTTGTAACACATGATTTTTATCACCGTTTTTATCACTATCACCGTTTACTCAGCTCATTCTAAAGGAAAGCTTTAAATTTTGCTGTTTTCGTACTATTTTTTATTGCTGCTCCTCTCCCATTCATCTTAGCATGATGATATATAGCCTATATATAGCCTTCCTCAAAAAAATAGACTATCTTACACTGAAATAATTTTTCAAATCGGTCCAGTAGTTCCAGAGATTAGCGCGTTCAAACAAACAAACTGTTCAGCTTTATATATTAGTATAGATTTATTTTATATTGATATGAAATAAAAAAAATACTTTATACTGATAAGCCGTCTGGTATCCGGCTGAGTGGAATAGACCACATTCATTTCTTACCGAGGTGTCGTAAAAGGCGACTAATGTAAGTTGACCCGCCGTGTGGTACACGGCTGATTAGAATAGACCACCCTCATTTCTTACCGACGTTTCGTAAAAAGCCACTAATGTTAATTGACCCGCCGTGTGGTATCCGGCTGAGTAGAATAGACCACCCTCATTTCTATAGGTAAAGTTAAATATGTCTGTATTAATTTCCAGATGGTTCCACGACGGATGCTGCGAGTGCGTCGGCGATAAGTGTCTGTACTATGGGATCAACGAGAGCAGGTAACTTAAATTCAAATTCAAAAAATTATTTCAAATTCAAAATATTATTTATTCAAATAAACTTGTAAACGAGTGCTTTTGAATCGTCAACTCTGCTGGTTCTTAAAGCTGTGTCTACCGAGAAGAGCCAGCAGGAAACTCGGCAAACAACCATAACTATGTAAAAACCTTTTTAACTGTCAATACTCTAAAGTAATAATAAAATAATTTTTCTAAAATCCGCGATGAAGTAAAATAGAAAATATATATATAATGCTAAATGTAGAGTGGACAATCCGTTTTCATACCTGATATATGCATCGCAATCGCAAAGCTTTGCGATTTAGTCGTGGAGTCTATCTCCTGATGATGTTTCGGTTGCGGTGCGAAATTATTGTTGAGTTTGTGATAGTGAACGTATGTAGTGCTTGTGTATCGTGGTGGCGGTAGTGGAGGTTTGTGCATGTGTTTATACGAATGTGTCAGGTCTGAAAACAGATTGTCCACTCTACATTTAGCATTATATATATTTTCTATTTTACTTCATCGCGGATTATAGCAAAATAATTTTATTATTACTTTTGTATTATGGATCTCCGCAAAGTAACGACTAAGGTAAGTCGACCCGCCGTGTAGTATGCGGTTGAGTAGAATAGACCACCCTCTTTCTTACTGAGGTTTCGTAAAATACGACTAAGATAAGTTGATATTAGGCTGGCGGCCGGTCGTAGAATTCGTCCCCACTTAGAGTAGAATAAGGGCAGAAACAATGTTATTTTCTATTCGCGTATTATATTTACATAATTTTACTTTTGTTTAAACATCGCACGTGCAATATTACTATGGATTTCCGCCAAATGTAAATATGGTGTACATATGTGATGATTTTCCATAACACCGGCGCAAATTCATGTTTACTCTATACGTTCACCACTCAACACGCTGTTCTATTTTAAAACCGATTGTTTATGGTTTTAACTTCCCAAGGTGGAATCGTACTTGCTCACGTCAACATTAAAGTAATTATAGAGTAATGTTATACATCCATAATAATACTATAAAAAGAGGCAAATTTTGTATATATGTTTGTAATGTTTTCACACAAAAACTACTGGACCGATTTCAAACATTCTTTCACCATAGTGATTTACTGAGCAACATAGGCTATATTACATTAAAAAAATCGGGATCCGTTATAAAAATGTGAAGGTGTAAAAAAAATTTACGCGGGTGAAACCGCGAGAAGTTACTAGTACTAATATAAAGTGACCACGCGTCCCGATTTTTGACCAGAAAGTCCCGCGTTTTTTGTGGGCTATTCCGGTGTTAAAAAATCGCCGCTTTTTCTATTTCTTTTTTAAAGAAAATAGATATCTACATTTATTATTTTAATTTAAGATAAAAAAAAATCATCATATTTTAAATGAATAATTTAATTAAGAATCATGTTCAAATTATAATTTCTTACAAATATTTTTATACTTCCTAATAATTAATAATACAATACATTTTGTATTATTATTACAAGTTGACCCATCGTATGGTATTCGTCTGAGTAGAATAGAGCACCCTCATTTCTTACCGAGGTGTCGTAAAAGGCGATTAAGGTAAGTTAAACTGCTGTGTGGTATCCGGTTGAGTAGAATAGACACCCTGTATCTTACCGAGGTGTCTCAAAAGGCGATTAAGGTAAGTTGACGTCAGGTAGGCGGCCGATCGTAAAATAACAAGCCAAAACATATAATAACATGTTTAAATCATATTTTGCCGACCCCACTTAGAGAGGGATAATGCGCAGGTGAATGATGATGACTAATATAAAGTGTGACATTTCCCGATTTTTGTAAGACAGTCCCGCGTTTATAATAAAAAAATTCAGTATTTTTTATAAATATTATTGCATAATTAAAGGTATTTAAAAGTTTAAATTGGCGCGAATAAAGTCGCGGGTGCAACTTATCATCCATTACTTATACGATGTTCTTTTGATACAAATCAATTTCCATTTGAAGATGCGATATAAATGTTTAAGATTGAATTAATGTGAAACACCTGTGATTTCTAAGAAGGCCGTGATTACCATATATATGTGTGCTGACGCAAAACACGTATCGAATATCATACAGGTGTTGCCAATTAGTTGAATAAATTATGTGCTTTAGTGGTTTTAAACGATTCATTATTAATTTATAAAAAACATGTTGTACTCACTATTTCGTTTAAGTAAATTTTAATGATAAAATCATTATCATTCTCCTTCCTGAGTCGAATAGACCACCCTCATTTCTTACCAAGGTGTCTTAAAAGGCGACTAAGGTAAGTCAACCCGCCGTATGATATCCGGCTGAGTAAAAAGACCACTCTCAATTTTTACCAAGGTGTCGTAAAAGACGACTAAAGTAAAACGACCCACCGTCTGGTATCCGGCTGACTAGAATAGACCATTTCGTACCGAGGTGTGTTAAAAGGCGACTAAGGTAAGTTGACTACAGGCAGGCGGCCGATCGTAAAATACGTAGCCAAGTCGTGTGACTACATTTATAACACGTGCCGACCCCACTTAGAGTGGGATAATGGCAAGAGGATCATGATGACACCGAGATTTGAAGAACTAATAAGTTGTTGTAATAATGTTGGCCCATGGCGGAAATCGAACTCGCGACTCGCAGAGCAGATGGCGAGGTCACTGCAAGCGGGACACTTCAGTTATAACTTATTTATATCTTTAATGGTTAAATGAGTTAATATTATATGTATGTATGTATATTCGGAATCTCGAAAACAGCTTCAACAATTTTCCTGAAATTCAACATGCAGGAGGTTTTGGTGGGGAAAAATCAATCTAGCTAAGTTTTATTTTTAAAGAAATCGTTTTATTCCTGTTTTTGGGCATTAAAAAAATACAAAAATTTACATTGAATATATAAAACACTATTTATGCCGAAAACTGTCAAGTTAGCGTAGCTTCTTAGTCTCTGCCCGTGTCTTTTTCACTGCATCTCTATGTGAGGGTTGCATGGAAGATTTATGGACATTACTCATTAGTAATAAGGCCGCCCTTTGTACGCATTATTGACGCCTTTGTACTACTATAAGCTAGATTTTTTTTTTGTGTGTAATCTTGTGTACAATAAAGTTTCTATCTATCTTATTCGGGAAACGGGTAGGATAGGATGACTGGCTCGTTGGAGCAGTGGGTAGTGACCCTGCCTTCGGCTCCACGGGTCGCGGGTTCGATTCCCGCCGAGGACCAACATTTTCTTTAAAATGAATTTGTGGGTCTTTGAGCCTGGGTGTATATTTGTATTTAAGTATGTATTTAAAAATATATAAGTATATATTCACCAGTTGTCTGTCTACCATAACACAAGTATTAAGTTACTTACTTTGTGGACGGATGACCGTGTGTGTAAGTGTCCCATATATTTATATTTATTTATTTATTTATTCTACAAGTGATAATACCTAGGATCGATCCCACCTACCCAATTATTTTTTTCTTTTTTTTTTAAAGTTATATTTATTTAAAAAAATACAGTTATGTAAAAAATTACCGAGCAAGGCTCGGTCAACCATGTACTATCAATTTATGCGTTATTTTAATTTCAGATGTCTGGCGTGTCCTGAAAGAAAGGAGACACCAGAAAGTGCAATAACGGACGATTTGTCGTATGATGACCTTGATTATGGCGAAGAAGTAGACGCTCAGGCTGTTTAATCAAATCTTTTATTCTACTCCATTGACTAAGGTAGATCGAATTTAAAAAGTAACAGATTAGCTCATACCCTTAACAAATAATGAACAAGTTTACTATCTCCTACAGCAAATAAATCTATACTAGTATTATAAAGAGGAAAAATTTGTATATATCTTTGTAATGTTTTTACACAAAAACTACTGGACCGATTTCAAAAATTCTTTCACCATTGGAATGCTTTACTGAGCAACATAGGCTATATTATATTTTAAAAAAATGGTTGTTAATAAAAATGAAATAAAGTGTAAAAAATTAGTCCTAAAAATCTGTCATCGCATGCGCTGCAGAAACTATTGATGATATATTTAACAAAAATAAATCTATAGTCTTACTTAGTAGACTTTCCACCGCCATGAGATCGGTATGTAACCGGTGAAACCGCGGCTAGTAATTTATAAAATACTAGCAATCGCCATCGGCTCCGCCCTCGTGGAAAGAATTAAAACCGTAATATAGTATTTTGATAAACATAAAAATGGTTAAAGTGGGTTAACCTTAAAAGCTAGACATATACTGCCGCGGACTTTTATTTACAACTTTTAGAGCGAAACAATTTTGTAATATATTATTTTTGAATAACTATTACCGTTTACACAGCGCTACGCAAGGAAAGCTTTAAAGTTTCTGTTTTCGTAATATTTTTTAATGCTCCTCTCCTATTTATCTTAGCGTGATGTTATATATATAGCCTATATAGATTTCCTCAATAAATGTACTATCTTACAATCAAAGAATTTTTCATATCGGTCCTGTAGTTCCTTAAGACTAGCGCGTTTAAACAATCAAACAAACTCTTCGGCTTTATATATTAGTATAGATAGATACGATTATATTGTAAGACTGATGGACAAAAGGATTGTTCATGTAAATTGTATACTATCATACACATAACCCGAAAAACAGACAACTCGGATTTTTTTTTGATAATGGTGAAATGTATTAAGTCCCATATGCTGAGAGATACTGAGAGAGTTTATTTGTGTGATTGTTTGAACTCGCTAATCTCAGGAACTATTGGACCGATATGAAAAATTCCCCCAGTGTAAGATAGTCCATTTATCGAGGAAAGCTATAGGCTATATAACATCATGCTGAGATGAATAGGAGAGGAGCAGCTATAAAAAATAGTACGAAAACGGCAAAATTTAACGGTAATAGTTATTCAAAGGTACAAGCTGTGATGCCCTAGCGGTGCGACCGTGTGAATCTCTAGAGACGATCATGGGTTCAAACCCGGGCAGACACCAATGAGTTTTTCTAATAAAACTTATGTGTCTAATTGATAATTGCAATTTATCACACGCTTTTCGGTGAAGGAAAAAAGGGAAAAGGAAAGCAGCGTGGTAGGTCTTAGTTCCAACCCTTCTCTCCAAAAATGGAGAGAGGAGGCCTATGCCCAGCAGTGGGATAGTAACAGGCCGTTACTTACTTTACTTACTAGTTATTCAAAAATCATGTATTACAAAATTGTTCGTTTTATGATTAAATTGTATGTTATGACTTAATGATGCCAATATCATGATAGAAGAATAATTCTTTAAACTTAACATAACAATTCCCATATCTAGAGAAATATTCCTTGTTATATGATATTTCTGTTACTTACGATATCTTTAATATTTTATACATATATTTTACTTCTTGTCCGTCCTATAATAAAGAGTTGTTGTCATATCATAATATGTACATGACATTTATAAGACTTATTGCAAATTAATATATATAGAAATTATATAATTAATTTTTTTTTATTTAGAAATCAAATAGGTATAAAAGAAATTTTTGCTGCTTAATTCCACATTATTAATTTTACATGCATAATATTTTTTGTAGGTTCGGTTTATCAAAATATTTTTTTTATTAATTAATTTTATTAACTAATTTCTATATAATTATAACATTTTTTACATCTCTTGTCATTTATGCCATGTACAGTAAATATTTTGGTTTTGTAAACACCAGTGTAGTGTTTCAGTAGTAAATAATTGTGAATTCAAGGTTATTTATAGATAACTAATTTTTGTCTTTATTACTAACCATAGATAATTTAGGGATAAATAACAAAATAGTTGAATAATAATTAACATATTTGAAATAAACCTCTTTAAATAATGAAACGAATATTATATGAACTTGGAATTTGTCGAATAATTTCTTGATTAAAATTATTAAATAATTATACAGTTAATTTATATGCAGGTTCGTGAATGTTATAAATATAATTATCTATTGTTTCGTTCAATCTCACGAGTGCCAAACGCGTTGCTTGTACAAATACATGCTTTTTAAGAGACGGCTACTTCATTTCCTATGAACCGAATACAAACAGAGTCTCAAAAAAACTAATTGACTTGTGTAAAAAAAGAAGGAAAAGCGAGGTCCAATACTAAACACTAGCTCGGTTTAACCTCAGGAACAAAACTCCCTCAGACATGTTGTAACATGACTTAGACACGTGGGTATTTTATTAATCGTACAATGACAACACGATCCAGCAGTGTAACAGTATAATAACCGTTCTAGTTAAACTTTACAGCAAGACTCTCTCTAACCGTGCTGTAACACTTGATTCTATTCGATTCCAGCTAAAAAAAAATTATATTCATATTCCAAATATTCTTTATTCAAGTAAACTTGTAAAGAAGTGCTATTGAATCGCCAACTCTACTGCTGGTTTGGAAAGCTGTTCCTACCGAGAAGAGCTAGCAAGAAACTCGGAAAAAAAATATAATTTTTAATACTATTTACATTAAGTCGTTACTGTCTTGTACAGGTTCAAAGAGAGCTATATCCACACATTCTTATCTTCTAAGTAATCTTCAAGAGTAGGCTTTCTGTAACAGCTTCTTTTTAACAGTGTTTTTAAACTGGTAATGGCAAAGCTGAAATTGATTGCGCAATTTTATTATAGAATCTTATACCCAAACCCACAAAACGACTTACGTACTTTTGCAAGGCGCAAAGCAGGAGCCGCAAGCTAATGTCGATACATAAATTAAATTGCTTAAAATATACTGTGAAGCAAATGTAAGAATACCTGTTTCCTTTAAACTTCTCTCGCAGGGAATCACGCGGATTTAAATTATAAATGTCACGTATGAACCATACGTGACATTTTTTGTAATACAAAATTTTTTTCACTATCTGCGCATTTATTAACAATCATGTAACTAGTATTAAGAATTGTATTTTTTTTAAAAGAGCAACCGCCGAGTTTCTTGCTGGCTCTTCTCGGTAGGAACAGCTTTCCGAACCAGCAGTAGAGTTGACGATTCAAAAGCACTTGTTTACAAGTTTATTTGAATAAAGCATATTTTGAATTTGAATCAATGCTATGTCAAATAGTAATTAAAACTTATTTAGTGCGTATTCCGATTATTCGAAATGTTCTAGCCGTCTCTTGGTCTAATATTAAGATATGCCATTTATTCTAGGTCTGACTAAGTTAATTTAGTGTTAGTTTTCTATTATGTCGCCATATTCATGTATACTGTAAGTGCCTTAAAATAAATTAAGTATTTTTCGATCATTTTTATTACTTTTGTAAACATTTTTTTTATATTAACGTATTAAATAAATGACTTTATTTATGCTATCTATTTGTTTTATTGCAATACGCTTTATGTGTAATATATCTGAACATTAAAATAATCGATGCTCATCTATTCGTCTAACTTTTTTAAGGCGTTTGACGTATTTAAGAGGAACAATATTTTTATTTTTCTAAAATATTTTTTATATAGTACAATAGATATTTTAGGACATCTCGGTAAGAAAGAGGGTAGTCTATTCTACTCTGCCGGATACCGCACGGCGAGTCAACTTACCTTAATTGCCTTTTACGATATCTCGGTAAGAAATGAGGATGGTCTATTCTACTCAGCCGGATACCGCACGGCGAGTCAACTTGCCTTAGTCGCCTTTTACGTCACGTCGGTAAGAAATAAGGGTTGTCTATTCTACTCAGCCGGATACCGCACGGCGTGTCAACTTACCTTAATCGCCATTTACGACATCTCGGTAAGAAATGAGGTTGGTCTATTCTACTCAGCCGGATACTACACGGTGAGTCAACTTACCTTAATCGCCTTTTGCGACAACTCGGTAAGAAATAAGGATGGTCTATTCTACTCAGCCGGATACTACACGGCGAGTCAACTTACCTTAGTCGCCTTTTACGACACCTCGGTAAGAAATGAGGATGGTCTAATCTACTCAGCCGGATACTACACGGCGAGTCAACTTACCTTAGTCGTATTTTACGAGCCCTCCGTAAGAAAGAGGGTGATCTATTTATTCTTCTCAACCGGATACCACACGGCGAGTCAACTTACCTTAGTCGCTTTTTACGACACCTCTGTAAGAAATGAGGATGGTCTATTCTACTCAGCCGAATACCACACGGTATTTAATAGAACAATAATAAATAAAGTCAAACTAGGCTTTAACTTTGAGACAAACTTAGTTATACATTTTCCATAAAATCAATTTGAGACAAATGTAGTATTTTATAGTAATTATACATTTTCCAAAAATCAATTTTAATAAAAATTATCCAGCAATTTTTTGTTTATTTTAGCGGACCTTTTGGCGCCCTTTAGTTAGTATCGCCGGGGGATGATGTCCCTTGCCCCCCCTTTCCTCCTCACTTCGCCACTGGCCCAACCCATGTCACCGAAAATCAATAAACACATCCGTCCGTCATTATTAAAGTAATAGATTGCGCCAAGATAAATTATGTAGATAATTTTTTTTACCAATTCTTATCTAAGCGCGCCCACATTTTTGTAGCTCGTCCTTGTTTTGATAAAAATAAAATTCATAATTTATCAAGAAGGCATGCTTCTATCAAATGACTGATAAAAATATATCGTTTCCTCAATAATTTCATTCCGCTTTTACTTAATGCTAATAAAGGATAAATATGACGGCCAGACGTCATAAAAGTAATATAATTGTTATTTATAATTCATTATTGCTTCACGGTAGAGGACTCTAGTTATCAGTACCTGTGTATATATATCCTCCTGCCCTTATCCCACTCTAAGTGGGGTCGGCACAACATGTTATAAACATGATTTGGCAGCGTTTTTACGACCGGCCACCTGCCTGACATCAACTTACCTTAGTCGTATTTTACGACACCCCGGTAAGAAGGAGGGTGGTCTATTCTACTAAACCGGATACCACACGGTGGGTCAACTTACCTTAGTCGCCTTTTACGATACCTCGGTAAGAAATGAGGGTGATCTATTCTACTCAGTCGGATACCACACGGCGGGTCGACTTACCTTAGTCGCCTTTTACGACACCTCGGTAAGAAATTAGGGTGGTACTATTCTACTTAGCCGGATACCACACGGCTTATATTTTTTTGAGATATATAAAAAATATTTAAAAAAGACAGCGCCGATGATATACATATGTGATTCGCATCCGGTAATAACAAATTTATTTTTTATTACCTACAACAAATAAAACGCTTATTATTTAACATTTCATACAAAATGGTCAAGTACTAGTGCATGTTCAATTACTAGTGCAATTACCTAGATGTTCTTAGTTTTTAGAGACCATGAAGAATAATAATATATGATGCCATGCATGGATTCACCGCAACGACGGCATCGCGGCGTGACGATCGCGTAGAAGAAAAAACCCAACACTATATTAATGTTGTAATAATACACTGCCAAAATTGTTTACTTTGTTGTTTGTTTAATTAATTGTCCATCATCTTCCTGCCCTTATTCCACTCTAAGTGGGGTCGGCACAACATGTTATAAACATTTCACATAATTTCCTTAATTTCCTTAATTGACCGGCCGCCTGCTTGACTTCAACTTATCTAAGTCGTGTTTTACGACACCTCTGTAAGAAAGAGGGTGGTCTATTCTACTTAATCAGATACCTCACGGTGGGTCAACTTACCTTAGTCACCTTTTACGACCTCGGTAAGAAATGAGGGTGGTCTATTCTACTCAGCAGGATACCACACGGCGTTTCGGCTTAACTTAGTCGCCGTTACCTTAATTGTTGTTTTCATTAATTAATTAGCATCGAATCCGAGTTTGAGTGTATCAGAAATTACGATTAATATTATAAAGAAAATAATCACCTATATATTGTCTATTAAGTTTTCTTTTTTTTAAATTATATTATTTAATTAATAATCCTGCTAAAAATGATAAGTAAATAATAATATAAGAGTTTTTCCATTAAAACTTATGTGTCTAATTGATATTTGAAATTCGTTACACGGTGAAGTAAAACATCATGAGGTAACCTTCATACCTCTAGAAAATTCTGCGAATGTGTAACCTAGCAATCCATTTTAGAGTAGCGTGGTGGGTTTTACCTCCAACCCTTCTCTCCATAAACGAAAAGAGTTCTTTAACGGTTTATAAACCAATGAGTATTATGTCAAGGCAATAAATCACATAACATTACGAAATGCTATTCATGTTCATTATTGAGGTTGACTAAAATAACCGGGGACCACGTGGTAACATTTCTTTCATCGAAACTCGCGGTAACCGTGTCCGAACGTGCAGTTAAATGCATGCAAATTTAGTATTATTTATAGTTAACGAATCAGCTGACGGCTCGCGACTTTAGTTTGAGCAGTAGTAACAGGTCGAGCGTCGCGGCGCCCGTGCAATCTACGTTATCATTTGGAATAAACGTTAATCGACTCGGTAACTGGCTTGTTTACGTCGTCGCATAATTATACGACACGCCAAACCGGACTCAGTATGTACACGCGATATACGTACAATATAGGAAACTCTGGAGAATAATATATTCATTTCTTAGCGTCAGTGATATTATTTATAAATACGACTAGTGTCAGTGTTTCCGAAAATGTATTCGCTTTGAAAATTGTGTTTGGAAATTGTACTATTTTGTGTATTAAGGTGCTAAAATGAGGAGCGATTTGATGGTGCCTAGCGAGTTGGAGGGGACTGACTACCTCCTCTCCTCCACCATGAGGCTGGAGGACAGTTTTTTGCAAATTCTTGGTAAGCGTTTTTGGTATTATACTATCCCTTACTTTTAAATAGTATAGGCAAAACTGTTCAGTTAATAAATTTATTTTGATGTCTTAAATAAATATATATTTTACTACACTCGTGTTGATATCTTAACTATATAAAATGGTCGGAAACTTTTAATTATTAATTGCATAATTTCAATGCCAAGTTATGTAACAATAAAAAAAACAGTATAGAAAAAGTGTTGATATTAGTACATGAGTTACATTATATACAATCGTTTAACCTATTCCATTTGAATTTGATTGCGATATAATATTTTTTTTATATTCATTGGTCCAGTCATAGTTATTGAAAATATTACTTGTTCTCATATAAATAGAGTCTAATAGCTTCGTGTCTAGTATATAAAATGCTAGTTGTTCTGAGATTTAGTATTTACTTTTATACCTAGACATAGCCAATTTATATACTACTTACTTCTGCATACGAATTCCGCCTCTTAACTGTGATAAAAAGTATCACAGTTAGGAGGCGGAATTGTTTACAGATTTATTTTTATTCAAATAAATCTGTAAACAAGTGCTTTTGAATCGTCAATTATATTGCTGATTCGGAAAGCTGTTCCTACTGAGAAGAGCCAGCAATAAACTCGGCGGTTGCTCTTTTCAACATAATATTTATAACAAGTTACATTAAGTCATTACTATCTTGTAAAGGGTCGGACGCTGTATCCACGCATTCTTATCGTCTAATCCTTTATCACTCTCTCTTTAACTATATCCATTTAAAAATCATATAAAATTTCCGTTGGACGTATGACGCACAATAAGAACTGAAATATATTTTCTTTATAATATTTATTGAATCATTATTACAATATGTTAATTAGTAAATATGAGCGACTTGGTTCGCTTCAATTTAGCTATTAAGTAATCCCAATAATACGATATATGTGATTTCAATTTTGAAAATTAGTTTTTTAAAATTCTGTATGTTCCGGTGTATGAACTTTATGGGTGGTTTAATGGTTTAATTTTTCAGTATTGGTCAAGTGGGTTAGCCGTTAAACAGACACAGACTTTCGCATTTGTAATCTATAAGTACTAATATATAAAGCTGAAGAGTTTGTTTGTTAGAACTCGCTAATTTCAGGAACTACTGGACCGATTTGAAAAATTCTTACAGTATAAGATCATTCATTTATCGAGGAAGGCTATAGGCATCTAACATCACGCTAAGGTTAATAGGAGAGGAGCAGAAATAAAAAATATTACGTAAAAGAGCAAAATTTAAAGATTTCCTTGTGTGCACTGAGTAAACGGTGATAGTTATTCAACAATCATGTACTACAAAATTGTTCCCCCCTAAGAGTTCTAAATTAAATGTCCGCGACAGCATATGTCTAGCTTCTAAGGTTAACCCACTTTAACCATTTCTTATGGTTATCAAAAGACTATATTACGGTTTTAATGTTTCCACGCGGGCGGAGCCGCAGCGATTGCTAGTATTAATATAATTAGCAAATATTTATAAGTTTTCTTTTAATATTGTGTTTTTAATTGATATTTATAGTTGATGAGAGTTATATTTATATGCATTTTGATGACCTCCAAATCTCTAAGGAAGTCCTCATATTTGTGACCTGATATGTACCTAATACGTATTGGAAGTTGGAACGCGCGCATTTATCCCACTTTGCAAAAATAAAGGAGGTCTTGGCCCTGTTGTGGAGTACCAACAGGCTTCTACTTTCATATTTTAAAGAGAACTAACTACGAGTATAAACCAGTTATTGGGTAGTATTTACACTGTGTACAATTAGTACACATTGGCTGTTGTTTTTGGAACCACTGTTTTACAAAACTGGCTTCTGTTAACGTAATGTCCTTTTTTAAGTTAAAAATTTTAATTAAAATATATTAATTACTGCTATTTTATATTGAAATAATAAATCTATACTAATGTATAAAGCTGAAGAGTGTATTTGTTTGTTTGAACGCGCTAATCTCAGGAACTACTGGACCGATTTGAAAAATTCTTTCAGTGTAAAATACTCCATTTATCGATGAAGGCTATAGACTATATAACATCACGCTAAGAAAAGTAGGAGGGGAGCAGCAATAAAAAATAGTACGAAAACGGCAAAATTTAAAGCTTTCCTTGAGTAAACGGTGATAGTTATTCAAAAATTATATACTAATAAATTGTTCCCCTCTAAATGTTCTAAATAAAAGTCCGTGACAGCATATTTCTAGCTTTTAAGGTTATTCCACTTTAACCATTTTTATAGTTATCAAAAGACTATATTACGGTTTCAATCTTTCCACGTAAACAGAGCCGCTGGCGATTGCTTATTATCTATATTCATAAAGTTTATAATTGTATATTATTACGTCCAAACTGGTCCTGTGCGTGAAGTTTTCTTTACAAAGATCACCGTTTTTCTTTAGAAAGAATTTTAGGTCAACTGAACTTGATAAGGCAATGTACTTTTTAAGGTGTTAAGCGTCACATCCTCGATCTCTATCTTCATAAATCGCAGGCAGCAACTTAAATAAATTAAATACTAATCTATAATAAAGTAAGTAAATTAAAAATAAGATATAATATAAATTGAGAGGCCGAATAATGGGCTGTTCGTATTGATTGAGTGATATTATATCTTCATATCTTATTTTGCAAAAATATACATACCTTCTAAGCTGCGAAACAGTTTAAATAGATTTGCGATAATATGTGATATATCAATAATTATCTTTATGATATAATACTATACAATACGATATATACCTTACGTATACTCGAGTGACATTTTTACTGCTGTACATTAATATTTAGGATCTTATAATTATTACAGAAGTTTATAAAGTTTCATTTAATGTAGGGACCATTAAACTAAACTTTTTTACTTTTTTACTTTTCTAAAAAAAGATAATTGTATTGTTAAATATAGGCTATGCGGTTTTGTCATGGAGTCTATCTGATGACGATGCTTCGGTTACGGGGCGAAACAATTGTTGAGATTGTGGTGGTGAATGTGTGCAGTGCTTGTGTATTGTTGTGCCATCGGTGTCGGGTAGTGCATGAGTTCTTACAAATTCTGCATGTATCAGTATAATAATAAGGAGAACGAATAGTACACTCTACATTTAGCATTACATATATTTTCTCTTATCGCGGATTATAGCAAAATAATATTCTCATTACTTTATATTATGGACTTTCGAAAAGTAACGCCTAATTCTATACCTAATTGTATTGTTGTTAATAATTACAATTTAATAGCTTAGTAAAGTTACTTGTAGCAACACAAAAACGTGTTTAAACGTTTACGATTGAGCCGTCGTTTGTATTGTCAGGATAAAAAATTAAAACTTGAGAATAAACAAAGACAATATACATATATTTTATACAATATATTTTTTTATAAATCAACCTGTTTACTTTACCGTCCGTTGGCCCCGCATTTATGTAGGTACTCGTGTGGGTCGAAAAAACTGTAATTTCAAAAATTTGCATTTCATTATTTAAAATTATGCGTCTGAATGCTCGAGCATGACAATGGAGTAAAATAGTACCTTGTTAGCAGTCAATACATACTGGCTGGTTGATATTTTATTACTATTTTTTTTCTTATTTCTTAACTTAACTTCTCGATTTGTTGTAGTTCACATATTTAGTAGTAAGTTGCGCCTGCGTCTTTGCACGCGAGGAAATCAGTGTATTTAATTGAAATTTTTATTTATTTATTTTATTTTATTTTATTTTTAGGAGAAAAAAACAATTATGAAAATACTTAAATATCTAACTTATGTTGTAAACAGAAATCAACTAAGTTTCCACTGATACAAAAAAATTACATCTATATTCAATGAGAAAAATAAAATAAAATAAAGCACAAAATGAATCTTAAATTAAATTAAAACTAAATATAAATATCGGCTATTGAACACTAAAAATCAAAATTAACAAATTGTAATTTTTTCTTGAATGTAAACATTTTGACACATAAAACTAGTTATTTTTGTATGTAACGTTTGTTTTTGTTTTGTTTGTATTTTTATTTGTAAAGTTTGTAACGGAGGAGGGCGTTGATAACTGCAACACAGTTTATACTTCTGCAGGTATTGTTCTCAATAAAACTTATTATTATTATAAAAAAAAGTTATTGTGAGTTAACTATAAGAGATAGAGACGCTATCGTGGACTTTGTTCATCTCCTGCCCTTATCCCACACTAAATGGGATCGGCACAGCATGTTATAAATATATTGTCACATGATTTGGCTACGTATTTTACGACCGGCCGCCTGCCTGACGTCAAATTAACTTAGTCGTATTTTACGAAACCTCGAAATAAATGTAAGAAGCAGTAAGAAATGAGGGTGGTCTGTTCTACTTAGCCGGATACTACACGGCGGGTCGACTTAACTTAGTTGCCTTTTATGACACCTTGGTAACTACTCTACTCAACCGGATCAAATCAAAATAGTCTCTATTCAAAAAAGCTTTTTTCAGAACTTTGAATCAAATGATTAATGAAGCTACCACTGGTTCGAAGAACCAACAGGAATCTCGGTTGACACTCTTCTAAACATATTTAATTTATATAATTAACTTGGAGATATGTATGAAGATGGAAGGTTTTTTGAAACCAAGAATTTTTATCATTTATACAATCCGTCAGGTAAGCGGCCGGCGGCGGTAAAATACTAGGCAAATCATGTAGCATAGTTAATATATATTGTGTCGACCCTGCTTAGAGTGGGATAATGGCCGGAAAATGATGACAATCTATACTAATATATAAACCTGAAAAGTTTGTTTGTTTGAACGCGCTAATCATAGGAACTACTGGATCGATTCTAAAAATTCTTTCAGCTAAAATAGTCCATACGTACAAGCATTTCTTAAACTAAGCAAGTCTTATAAGTGTTGCGAAATTATATTACTTATAAGTACGGTTATATAATTATTCTAAAAATATTTTACATTTATGCCAACGATTTGACCTTACAAACTTAATAGTTTTGTGGTACTGCTGGTTTGAAAGTATAAACCAATATTTGAATATTAATGATGCATTTTGAAATCATAGTCAATTAAACTTTAATCTTGTTCAATAGGTTATTCGTAGTTATATTTTCAAGTAAGGGAGAGAAGCACGTCCTACTCTATCTACTAAAAATCAATTGCACGCTGTTACACACAGTGTACAGGTATTCTCCTGCCCTTATCCCACTCTAAGTGGGGTCGGCACAACATATTTTAAGCTTCCATTCTCTCGTATCAGTAGGCTATTCCTTTTATAGTAGACGCTATTCCTTTTATATATACACACTTTATTATTCACACTGTAAACAATACATCCATCTCTTTTTCGGCCAGTAAGCCACTAGGTACTGCCCACCACGCGTGGTAAGTTACTGTTTTCTATGTAAGTGGTGCGAGTAAGTTTTTTTAACCTACTCGATTGCGTTAGCGTAACGCAATTTATAATATGAATAGCAATCACTAGATGTCGCTGTTGCGACGTCATACAAATTGGCGTAACGCTAACGCGATCGAGTAGATTGAAAAAACTCGCACTACGCACACAGTATTTTTGAATCGTCAAATGTTTTAAAAAAAGCTACCACTCATTCGGAAGTTTGCTCCTACCGAGAAGAACCAGCAAGAAATTCGGCGGACAATCTATTAAAAAAAGAATACAATTTGATTCATAGTTAAAATTTCATCGTTTATTTAATTTTTTTATTTACATTTAAGTTTTAATTATTATATACCTTTTACAATTCACAATAGACAATATAGAGGAAGTCATTAATAATATCTTTTAACTTCAGGCCCGTATTGACCCATTGTGCAAAGGGTGTAATGAACAGGGCACCACGAGTTGAGGGACGCCAAAGCATTTCTTGCATCAGCTGTGCATAAGATGGGCTTATTTAACTTAGCCAGAGTCGTATAAAAAGTTTTTAAAGACAAAACGCTTTATTATTGTCATATAAAAACTTAGCCAGAGTCATATAAAAAGTTGTTAAAGACAAAACGCTTTATTATTGTCATATAAAAACTTAGCCAGAGTCATATAAAAAGTTGTTAAAGACAAAACGCTTTATTATTGTCATATAAAAACTTAGCCAGAGTCATATAAAAAGTTGTTAAAGACAAAACGCTTTATTATTGTCTTATAAAAACTTAGCCAGAGTCATATAAAAAGTTGTTAAAGACAAAACGCCTTATTATTGTCATATAAAAACTTAGCCAGAGTCATATAAAAAGTTGTTAAAGACAAAACGCTTTATTATTGTCATATAAAAACTTAGCCAGAGTCATATAAAAAGTTGTTAAAGACAAAACGCTTTATTATTGTCATATAAAAACTTAGCCAGAGTCATATAAAAAGTTGTTAAAGACAAAACGCTTTATTGTCATGTAACATAATCAAATCCGGGTCAATGCGCGCTCAAGAACTCTTATCACGTCAATATGTGTCATAAGTTACTAACGATTAACGTCACGTTGGACACATCGATAATAAGTAATTAGATAAATAATTCGCGAACATTTAGTAATCTACCTGAAAACAAAAGTAATGGAAATAGTTTTTTCGACCCACACGAGTACCTACATGCATAAATGCGGGGCCAACGGACGGTAAAGTAAACAGGTTGAATTATAAAAAAATATATATATTGTCTTTGTTTATTCTCAAGTTTTAATTTTTTATCCTGACAATACAAACGACGGCTCAATCGTAAACGTTTAAACACGTTTTTGTGTTGCTACAAGTAACTTTACTAAGCTATTAAATTGTAATTTTTTACAACAATACAATTAGGTATAGAATTAGGCGTTACTTTTCGAAGGTCCATAATATAAAAGTAATGAGAATATTATTTTGCTATAATCCGCGATAAAAGAGAATATACGTAATGCTAAATGTAGAGTTTCGTTCTCATACCTGATACATGCAGAATTTGTAAGAACTCATGCACTACCCTACACCGATGACACAACAATACACAAGCACTGCACACATTCACCACCACAATCTCAACAATTGTTTCGCCCCGTAACCGAAGCATCGTCAGAAGATAGACTCCACGACAAAATCGCAAAGCTTTGCGATTTTGCTTTTTTAGAGTATATTTATGGTGCAAAGCATAGTCGCGGGCTGAAGCTAGTACTCATCGGCACGACATGTTATAAACATGCTGTCACATGATTTGGCTGCGTTTTACGACCGGCCGCCTGCCTGACGTCAACTTACCTCTGTCGTATTTTACGACACCTCGCTAAGAAAGAGGGTGGTCTATTCTACTAAACAGGATACCACACGGCGGGTCAACTTACCTTAGTCGCCTTTTACGACACCTCCGTAAAAAACGAGGTTGTTCTATTCTACTCAGCCGGATACCACACGGCGGGTCGACTTATCTTAGTCGCCTTTTACGACACCGGTAAGAAATGGGTACTATTCTATTCAGCCGGATACCACACGGCGTGGTCTGAAGCTAATATTATCTATACAAATTGTATAGATCCGCCATTCTGTCTGTCCGTCCGTCCATATTTTGTTCTTTCACGGCTAAATTGGAAGAATATTCTTAAAATTTGGTTCAATTGAACACTAGCAAACTTTGTCGACGAAAACAGGATTTATTTTACTTGAAATTGTTCAATTCAGTATATTCAAACACTTATTCAAATTCATTCATTAAATATAATTGTAATTTGAATATAAATATAATTATAAAGAAACTTGAAATAGTAATTTTCTAGATATGACGTGAGATAATACTTATCAGTGTTTAAAGTACTAAACAATTTTAGTATTATGTATTACAATAACAGCGAAGGTCAAGTGGATGTATGTTTTATATATTCACACATATTATAGATGGTAATTGTTAATATTTAACAGGTTTAACGAGTGTTCACACTGTTTCGGTAAATAAAGTAACTGCCTGTTATTATCCCGTAGGCTTAGTCTCTTCCTTTAGAGAGAAATATCGGAGCTTAGAAACATCAAGCCACTATTTGGATTTCTTTAAAAATTTGACGATTCGAAAGTACTGGAAAGAGTTTACTTGAATAAAGTATATTTTAATAACATTTATATAAACTATTTACATTACTCGTAGCGATGGCAAGAGACCTGATGGTATGACTCTCATACCTTGGAAACTGGGGAGGTCACTTGTTTGGGATGCTACATGTGTAGACACTTTAGCTGCATCACACATACAAGGGACCTCTACTATGGCGGGAGCAGCAGCTACCAATGCAGAACATGCCAAGAGGCGCAAATATGAAGACATAAATAGAAGCTTCATTTTTGTGCCTTTTGGTGTAGAGACCTTAGGTCCATGGGGCCCGGACGCTCATACGTTCTTCAACGAGCTCGTTAGAAGGCTCGTAGAGCGTACCGGGGACCCGAGAGCTAGCAGCTACCTTGGACAACGAATAAGTTTGGCCATACAAAGGGGCAACGCTGCCAGTATTTTAGGAACTCTACCCCATTGCAATGGAATGGATGGTTTTGATTTAGTGTAAATATATATATATTTATTAATTTTTATTTTTATTCTTTAGTTATTATTTAAGTAGTTTTAATTTGTTTTTTTAATGCTTGTTTTTGTAAAATAGTTTAGTTTAGTAAATAGTATACTTAGATTAACTCATCTAAATAATAAAGTAAAAAAGGATTTTAATTTGGTGTAGATAAAATTTACATTACTTACTTAATTACATTTATAAAAAACAAAAATGTACAAGTTATATCTATTTTAAATTACTTACACGCTAGGACTATAGAAATCATGCCCACGTGGAATGGTCCCAAGAATGCTGGCAGCGTTTCCGCGCTGAATCGCTGAGCTGACTCTTTGTGCGAAAAAGGATTCAGCCCTCTTGTCACCTGAAGAGGCAATTAACCATCGTGTTAAAACGGATACGGAAACGGACGGTGCAAACGGATTTTTTGCATTTTGACATCATGGCCCTCGGGTCTCAATTGCAAACGGGACAAATATATAACTCTCTATGAGAGATGCATACTTCGGATTTGCCGGATTCGGCTATTTCCACCGCAGTTCCAGGTCTTGACGCTGTTTCCCTGATATGGGACGAGGCTAACTCATCCTAGGAATTCTCCAGCGATATACAGGTTTCCTGATGATCTTTTTCTTTACTGAAAAGCGTGCGATGTCTAAACATATTATAAAATAAAAAGCTGTCTGTCTGTATGTGATCGAATTTCTCATAATAGATAGATAAATTTGATCACGAGTAGATGAATTTGCGTACGGTTTCACTAAAAGACTACTAATAAATTCTTCGGAACGGCTTAACCGATTTTGATGGGAAATTTCAATGGAAGAAAGAAATGGAGCTACTTTACTTACTTTGTAAAGTACTTATATTCACGCAGACGAAGTCGTGGGATACAGCTAGTATGACATAAAGTACATGAGTTTAAATAGAAAACCTTATTGGTGTCTGTCCGGGTTTTAAACTCGTGACCCACTGGTAAGGTCTTACGGTTCCACTATCACAATTTGTTGATTCATCATTCATTCTCCTGGCCTTATCTCACCATCAACATGCTTTAAACATGTTTTGGATAGTTATATTATGAGTGGTCGCCTGCCTCACGTCAACTTATTATAGTCGCCTTTTACGACACCTTAGTAAAAAATGAGGATGGTCTATTCTACTCAACCGGACACCACACGGCAGTTTAACATTTTGTATAATAAAATATTTATACATATAAATTCTTATATCGTGAAAAAGTTTGTTTTATTATTACTTATACTCGTAGTTCATGACGTCGTAGCTGCAGCAGCAAAAAAATCGACAGTCATTGTTTTATAAAAACCATAGAATTATTGAGCGTCGCGTGTTGCCAGTTATGAGATCCGAAACGTGGTCGCTGACTATGGGCCTCATAAGAAAACTCAGAGTCACTCAGCGGGTGATAGAGCCAGCTATGCTTGGAGTATCGCTACGTGATCAAATCAGAAATGAGGAGATACGTAGAAGAACCAGTCACTGATATATCTCAGCGTCAACTCAAAAAATGGAAAGAGGAGGCCTACGCTCAACAGTGGGATAGTTACAGACCGTTACTTTCCTTTTTAACTTTGAATAAATTGACTTGACTTGAAATAGCAATAGTCTTTTTTGGTATTTTAAATATCTAGTTTCAACTTTATTTGTAGGTTTTTGTAGATGAAGAATATCATAGTGGGAAAACCTGCATATTTCTAGAATTATGGGGATATCTGTAAAGTGCTAATTCGTATTGGCGCAGCTAGAGGCACTCGACTCAGTAGAACGACGCACCAAAAGAATTATAGGCGAAAGTAAGCTGGCTCAAAAGACGGCTCGCGAAACTAAAACACAGGCGTACAGTTGCATCACTTTCTGTTTTTTACAGAATATATTTCGGAGAATATTTATCTGGCAAACTGCCACAGATTTTTTTTTCTCTGATCCCTCCCTCACCATTCTACTACCGGACAAGCAGACGCCACGAGGGACTCCATTGCTAAACAATTGATATCCCCGAAATACGCACGAAACGCTTTGGCTCATCATTTCTCATGCGCACGGCCAAAATGTGGAATTCCCTTCCTGCATCTATCTTTCCGGACTGTTACGATCTTCAAAATTTCAAAAAATGAGTGTATAGGCACTACAGTGGCAAGCGCAGTGCACCTTAGGTTGCATCTTTCGCTTTCCATTAGGCGAGATCTTGGTAAGAAAAAAGCTTGGTAGATCTTAACTCCAACCCTATGCTCCCTATGCCAAGCAGTAGGTTATATTAGCCTGTTACTTACTGTTAGATAAATTATTGTTAGTCTGTGCCGGATGTCACTTGGGTAAACGACTATCCAACCCACGTGACATCCGTCAGAGAATTGTAGACGATAAAACTTCAATTTGAGGGGGCTAGCGCCATCTTTTTGAATCGGGCAACGGGCTTGGTATTATATCATATAACCGTGCTGTTGTGTTTAAGGATATATGGTAAAAAGGGTATTCGGAGTTTTATTTGTGGCATATCCTAAACAGTTATCCTTACAATTAGTTAATTGATTTATTACAACTGTTATACACGCAAGTCACCTGATTTCCCAAGGGATCCCCCTCTATGGGTCTGTTACGAAATGTCGGTAATTTTCTTATTGTGCGTACCGCGGCGTCCCGTTATACGCAGAGTTTAATTATTAAATTAGTCAAAAGGTTGGGAAAATTTTATACATATCCTAAAAGAATGCGTGCTAACTATAGTAAGTTGACGTCAGGCAGGCGGCCGTTCGTAAAATATGTAGCCAAATCATGTGACAATATGTTTGTAACATATCCCACTTAGAGTGAGATAAGGGCAGGAGGATGATGATTGTTTTTATTAATAATTATAAAAACATAATTTTGCTATCAATAATGCAAGGGATTAAATTGTATAAATTTATATATTTTTTTTAAATTATCAGATGCTTTTTCTGCCGTAGGTCAAGCTTTGTGAACATTATTGTTATTACATCGCTAATTAAGCGACGTTTATCTGCTAATAGACAAGGCGTACAAAAAATACTATATTAATATTTAAATGAGTTAATCTTGTATGTATATATAGAAATATATTTTCCGAATCTTGGAAACGGCTGCAACGATTTTCTTGAAATTCAGCGTGTAGGGAGTTTTGGGGAGAAAAATTCGATCTAGCTAAGTTTGATATAAAAAAGATCTTTTTATCCGTGTTTTCGGGAAAATACTTAAATTTACGTTGAATTCAAAAAACAAACAAACAAAAAGCTCATTTGGGGAACGGACGGTCTAGAGAGGTGAAAATACCTAGATTCGGGCCCCATTGCCCAACTATTTATTTTTCTATTTTTTTCAAATCATCATCTTCCTACCCTTATCCCACTAAGTGGGGTCGGCACAACATGTTATAAACATGCTATCACATGATTTGGCTGCGTTTAATTCCGGCCGCCTGGCTGACGTCAACTTAACTTAGTCGGTAAGAAAGAGAATGGTCTATTCTACTAAACCGGATACCACACGGCGGGTCAACGTACCTTAGTCGCCTTTTTACGACACCTCGGTAAGAAATGAGGTTGGTCTATTCTACTCAGCCGGATACCGCACGGCGGGTCGACTTACCTTAGTCGCCTTTTACGACACCTCGGTAAAAAATGAGGTTGGTCTATTATATTTAGTCGGATACCACACGGAGTTGTTTTTTTTTTTTAAATTACCGAGCAAGGCAAATTATAAGTACTTACTTAGTTTAAAACACGTGACTGTCGAGTTAAATTATACAGTCAGGTTATCACCTTTATTGTTGTATGTTATAACGCAAGTCGTTTTGATTGCATTGAGAACGATGGCCGACGCTTCTTTAAGTTTAATGTCTGGATGACCTAGCTTTACCTTTTGGTCTTATTTGTACTTTTTAGGCTTTTAATTGAAAAGCGACGACACGATAAACTCGCAAAACTTTGCGATTATGTCGTGGAGTGATATATTCTTTAGAATAAGACCTTTTCTCAAGTACCTAATAATTATTTTTTTTGCTTTAATTCGCGATTAAGTAAATAGAAAATATATATAATGCTAAATGTAGAGTGGACTATCCGTTTTCATAAAGACGAAAAAAGCGCAAAGCTTTGCGATTTTGGAGTCTATAGATAATGCTTCGGTTGCGGGGCGAAACGATTGTTGAGTTTGTGTTAGTGAACGTGTGTTCGGTCGATGGCCCTGTACGGCGCTCCCATATGGGCGGGGCGGCTGACTGCTAGATCCCTGCCCCTGCTGCGCAGGGCGCAGAGGGTCATGGCGGTCAGACTTGTGCGGGGCTACCGGACCATCTCCGGCGAGGCGGCCTGCGCCTTGGCCGGGTCCCCTCCATGGGACCTGGAGGCCAAGGTGCTAGCTCAGGCTTACCGCCGTAGAGTCGAAACCCGTTCACTGGGGGGAGACTCAGCGGCGGTAGAGGTGGACTGGCGGAGGGCAGCTCAGGAAGAGCTCCTCCGCCAATGGAGGCGGCGGCTGGAATCGCCCAGTGCAGGAGCCTGGACGATTTCGGCCATCCAGCCCATTCTCCAGGGCTGGGTCGCCAGGAGGCATGGGGTTCTCACCTTCCGCCTGACACAGGTGCTTTCCGGACATGGTTGTTTCGGGTGGTATCTGTGGAGGGTGGCCCAGCGCGAAGCGACTGGTGAGTGCCACGAGTGCGGCGCCGACTTTGACACGGCGCTGCACACGCTCGCAGACTGTCCAGCTTGGGCGGTTCAGCGGGCAGAACTCGTGGCACAGGTGGGGCACGATCTCTCCCTGCCCACTGTGGTTCGCGCCATGGTGGACAGGGAGCGATCGTGGGCAGCGATGGGCTCCTTCTGCGAGGACGTTATCTCGCGGAAGGAGGCGGCGGGGCGGATCCGGGAAGTCGAGTCCTTGGATCCAATCCGCCGCAGGCGAGCGGGGCGCAGGCGACTCGCCGAAGTCCGTCGCATGCCGCCCTAACGGGGACCTCCGAGCGATCCGAATGGGGTTTATCGGACGCTCGCTGGAGTTAGGTCCCCGAGGCGTTCGATGCATCTGGTGCTCCCGATGCATCGTCCAGCGGAGGGAGGGGCCACTTTTAGAGAGGCCCCGACCCAGAGGTGGCGCACTCTGGGGTACAGACTTGCTGCTGGCGGGGATGGGGGGTAATGTCTTTATAGGTACCCTATCCCCGCCACCAGCAGCGTAGTGGAGCACACAGGTTATTTTAGTCGGTGCGAGTCCGACATAACCGCCGCCTGTCCCCATCGGGCGGCGGTACCCATAAGGGGTTTTTTCCTGTCAAAAAAAAAAAAAAAAAAAAAAGTGAACGTGTGTAGTGCTTGTGATTGTGGCGATGGTGGAGGTATGTGCATGTGTTTTTACGAATCCTGCATGTATCAGATATTAAAACGTCTGCGATAAAGTACGATTACGATAGGTTGACGTCATGCAGGCGGCCAGTTGTAAAATACTTAGCCAATTCATATGACAACATGTTCATAACATGTTGTGCCGACCCCACTTAGAGTGGGATAAGGGCAGGAGGATGATGGTAAGAAATGTGGGTGGTCTATTCCACTCAGCCGGATACCAACCGACTCGAAATATCTGTAATTAAAATAAATGAATGAGATGTACACGAAACTATTTGATAAAGAAGAAAAGAACTTAAGTTTAAAATAACCATAAAGTCCTCATATGAGACGTGTATTTATTTATAAAACCGGTTTTCATATTATATCTAAGTGGCCTTTATTACATAAAAGATATTTTGAATCTCTGCCAATAATATTGCATCAAGCATGAAATTTCTACATTTAGCGAATCAAGTAGATAAGATGTTATAGCTTAATCTGTTTTCACTTAAGATTCACGGAAACAAAATTCGCTCAGACTCTACCTTTTGTTTAAAAAAAAACAAATGTCATCACCCTGTTTAATTTTTTCTTTAAATTCCGTCCTTTAAGAGAAAACCCTTTTTGAAAGCCTGAATTAACAGTCCCGTGTAAGTACCTTAATACTTTTTTTATGGGTGGTACAACTAATGAATATATACATATACAATTTTAAATAAATAGTTGAACACAAATATACACGCAGGCTCGAACAAACAACAAAATATAGAAAATATTGACCCTCGGCGGGAATTGAACCCGTGACCCGCAGAGCTTAAAGTAGATTCACTACCCACTGCGCTAAAGGGCCAGTCAATGTATTATTAATATAGTTTATATAGTTTATATAGGCAAGTGACAATATAGTAAAAGAGCCACAGGCAGGCCTGTAAGTGAGAGTGTTACAATAAATAATAACAAGGAAGATGTAACTTTTATACTTATCTTTATCTAATCACACATAAAAAAGTGAGACAGATACACTCTTATTTGCTCTCTCTATTGTAATAGGCATAGGCTGGCTTCACTCTAAGTATAAAAACTCTATGGTCATAGACAGGCAAGTGACAATGACAGGTCGTTGTGAGAGTGTCACTTAAATAATGAAAAGGGAGAGTAAAATCGTAAACTTCACCTTTGTCTAATTACACATAAAAAAGAGAAATAGATACACTCTCTTTATTTCTCGTTATTTTGGTAGGCCACATTTTAGGCTGGCTTTCCTACACTCAGTATAAAAACTCTATGGCCTGTAAATGACATTGACATTTCGTTAAATGAGAGTGTGACATTAAATAATGAAAAGGAAGATGAAACTCATATCCTTATCTTACTTTTATCTCACATAAAAATAAGACACATAGATACACTCTTATTTTCTTTGGCTTTATAATAATAGGGCACTTTTAAGGCTGGCTTCTCTAGTCTCTACTCTATAATAACTCTATAATCCATTTCATATCTATGTATATCTGTAAAAAACTGGTTATCGGTACTAATAATTTATATTCAAATTGAATATTACGGTAATACATCAGTCGAAAATTTAATATGGTAGGCGTATTTATTAATAACCTTTTGACGGATGCAGGCATGCACTGCTGTTGCCAGTGGCTTCACAACCTATGCCAACTACAGATATAACAAGATGCTGTAGCATAACTATATTAGTTATGCCTAAAAAAAAAGAAAAGCACATAAAGACATAGGTAGTTTAAGAGGATCTACCAATCAATTCTGGCAATATGTTGTGGAGTAAAGCGTTCTGAATTTAAATTTCGCCTTCGGTCGCCATGATCCCATAATGGATAATGTTAGATATAGATGCGTAATTTTTTACAAAAAAAAAAAAATTGGGTAGGTGAGGCTCGTTCTTAGGTATTTTCATTTCTAGAGACCACCCACTCCCCCGAATAAGCTATGCTGACTTGATAGTTTTCAGCAAAAATAGTGTTTCATATATTCAATTTTAATATATTAAAATCCTCTAGAACCTCCTGCTTGCTGAATTTTAGGAAGATCGTTGGAGTCGTTGCCGAGATTCCGAGATCATCACTACATATTATAAAACAAAGTCGCATTCTTTGTTTGTCCATATATCCCTATGTATGTATAAAACTTTAAAACTACGCAACAGATTTTGATGATTTGATCAGATGCGATTTTTTTTAATAGATAGAGTGATTCAAGAGGAAGGTTTGTATGTATAATAAATAACATTCAATACGGAGTAGAGAAATACTGTAATTTTTGAGGTTTCTGTAAATAATTACATTTTTTTCCGCTTACATTGCAAGCGCAGGCTAAACCCAACGAGATTTATCAAAATGCTGTACTAAGTATTTGTACACCTTGAAAAGGTCTACAGAAAAGTCCGCGATGGTATATCTCTTATGGATGTGGATATGGTATGTCTATCTCTTATGGATAATCCAATAGCATTTTTTGTCAGTTACTTTTTACGAAAAATAATGCCTTATTTTTGAAGCAATTTTTATACAATACAGCATTAATCCTTATCCAATTAAATACCTTAAATAAATTGTTGATTTAATATAGATCAATATGGCCTTTTACAGCATGTAATTTAAATGAACATTTTCGGAGATATCACAGATTTAAAATCCAGCGAGGGGGCCGCGCTTCGCCCTAGAGCACTTCGAATTTAGCAGCGATCGAACGCGGAACTGTCGCTCTTTCAAGAGTAACCTCCAAAGATAACATGTTTGTATTGTCTAATAATGATAAGAAAGCTATAAATGTTGTATATAAAGACATTCTGTAATTAATTTTAAAAATAAAATACATAGGGAAAAATGTAAAAATAAGTATGTAGTATATGAATTTAGATATTAGATATAGCAGGAAATCTTCTTGGTATAGGGAGAGGGGAATTGCTTTTCTCCAAATTTAACGCGCGCGGGCCACGGGCAGTAATGAATAAATCAAAACTACTAGATCGATTTTATTAATTTTTTTCACTGAGTGACTAACTATATATTTTATATAGCCCGTGCGAAGCAGGGACAGGCCGCTAGTCCATATATATGTATACGCTTGGTCACCCACTACTGTCTTTAATATTTAAATGAGTTAATCTTGTATGTATATATATACTCATTGGTGCCTTTCCGAGATTTGAACTCGTGACCCCGCACAAAATTAATTCGCTTCAAAATAAATACAGGCATCCAAATCAAAACTGACCTTTACGACGCCGCAGGTATGAATGGATCGCGTCAGCGCGCGTCACTTTTGATCTAAATGATACGTGTCATTGAGTGACCGAGTGCATTCGGGTTGCGCTGCCAATTTGTGGTCGGTATATTGCCAAGAGACACGTCAGAGTCATTAAAGGTCTCCCTACATATTTCCATTAACATCAAATTCAAATTCAAATAATTCTTTATTCAAATTGGCCTTTACAAGCACTTTCGAATCGTCAAATTACAATGAAGCTACCACTGGTTCGGAAAGGTGGTCTTACCGAAAAGAACCAGCAAGAAACTCGGCATCATCATCATCCTCATCATCCTCCTGCCCTTATCCCGCTCTTAAGTGGGGTCGGCACAACATGCCATAAACATGCTGTCACATGATTTGGCTGCGTTTTTAAAACCGGCCGCCTGCCTGACGTCAACTTACCTGTGTCGTATTTTACGACACCTCGGTAAGAAAGGCGGTGGTCTATTTTACTCAACCGGATACCACATGGCGGGTCGACTTACCTTAGTCGTCTTTTACGACACCTCGGTAAGAAATGAGATTGGTCTATCTACTCAGCCGGATACCACACGGCGGGTCGACTTACCTTAGTCGCCTTTTACGACAGCTCGGTAAGAAATGAGGTTGGTCTATCTACTCAGCCGGATACCACACACACATATTTCCATTAACATGCTCTCCATATAGCGGCGGCACAAGATCGTGTAGCATGGCATTCCTTGAAAGAGACCTATGTCTAACAATGGAGGTATATTGGTACTCTGTCTTTATTTCTGAGTTTCTTGCTGATTTCGCTGGTCGCTGAGTTTAATGCTGTTCATATCGAGCTAGTAAGTAGCAGCCTGTTACTATCCCAATGCTGAGAATAGGCCTCCATTTTTGGACAGAAGGATTGGAGCTAAGAACTACGACGCTGCTCGAAGTGCGGATTGGTAGGTTAAACATATCTCCGGAATTCTCTAGAGGTAAACAGGTTTCCTCACGTTGTTTTCCTTCACCGAAAAGCGTGTGATAAATTGCAATTATCGATTTGACAAATAAGTTTTAACAGAAAAACTCATTGATGCCTGCTCAGGTTTGAACCCTAGACCTCCTCGAAAGAGTTACACGGTGTTATCCAGTGCTACCATAGCTTATATCGATTATCGAGCCAGTATATGATGGTAATTACTATTCAACAATTCGAAAGTGCTTGTAAAAACATCTCGAACAAAGAATATTTTGAATTTGATACTTATCTTCCACTCCAGGCAGAAACAGTTGAACGCTTTGCACTTGAAATTGTAGGCGAGTATACTTAAAAGCAAAGATTATAATTGGCCACTTTTAACATGTCAAAACATAGCCTGTGTTAAGGTCGCTCAAAAGATTATCATTTATCCTATTATCGATTATCAGAATATTCAATTGTGATGTACTTGATACTATGATAAAAACTAGAATGACTTACGAATTCCAGACAAATTCAAATTTAAAATATTCTTTATTCAAGTAAACTTATAAACAAGTGCTTTAAATCGTCAACTGTCAATTGGTTCGGCAAGTTGCCTCTACCGAGAAGAGCCAGTAAGTAACTCTTATCAAAATATAATTCTTATAAATTAAAACATTTCTTCATTTCTGTCTTGTACAAGATTGAAGCGTAGCTAAATCCACTGACTCTTATGTAATCCTCTTTATAATAGTTGTATGTAAAATTTTATTATAGAATCGTATGCCAAAGCTCATAAACTTACCTTCTTTTGGAAACCGCAAGCTTATGTCGTTTCCTTCTTTATTTCCATACACACATCGCCAATATTTTTATAATCTATGCACAAAAAGTATATTGCTAAAAATAGGGCATAGCCCTCCTCTCTCCGTTCCTAGAGAGAAGGGTTGGAGCTAAAACCTACCACGCTGCTCCAATGCGGATTGGTAGGTTACACATATCCCCAGATTTCTCTAGAGATATGCAGGGTTCCTCACAATGTTTTCCTTCACCAAAAAGCGTGTGATAACTTGCAATTATCAATTAGACACATAAGTTTTAATAGAAAAATTCATTGGTGCCTGTCGTGGTTTGAACTCGTGACCCTTTCGAAAGAGTCGCACGGTCACACCGCTGGGCTATCACAGCTTGCTAAATATATACTGTGAATTTATTGTAAGCATTCGTATTTATTTAAACTTCTCTTGCGGGGAATTTTGGCTACTTAAATTGTGAATACAACGTATGGCTATTTTTTGCAATACAATATTTTTCTGATCACTGCGCTTTTACCCCATAACAGTATTTCATAAGACATACATAATAATAATATTTCATAAGACAAGGAAGCAAGCAATATAAACAAATGTTGCTGTTTCGATGTCTATAAAGAATTAACATTTCTGTCTGTGAATTGTCTTACCTGAAAGATAAGACAGTTTACAGACAGATTTGGTAATTCCTTTAAGATAACGTTCAACAGTGGATATCCATTGTTTGTAATCGAAGAATAACTTTTTGGCTGGGTGTGTGATATCCGGCTGAATAGAATAGTACCACCCTCGTTTCTTACCGAGGTGTCGTAAAACGCGACTAAGGTAAGTCGATCCGCCGTGTGGTATCCGGCTGAGTAGAATAGACCAACCTCATTTGTTACTGAGGTGTCGTAAAAGGCGACTAAGGTAAGTTGACCCACTGTGTGGTATCCGGTTTAGTAGAATAGACCACCCTCTTTCTTACCAAGGTGTCGTGAAATACGACTAAGGTAAGTTGACGTCAGGCAGGCAGCCGGTCGTAAAAACGCAGCCAAATCATGTGACAGCATGTTTATAACATGTTGTGCCGACCCCACTTAGAATGGGGTAAGGGCAGGAGTATGTAAAATGTGAGTATGATAAAAATTTTACCGGAAAGAAAATAGTATAAAAAACAGATTATTTTATTTCCAGTCTGAATACAACGCGTGAATAATGAACTTGACACACTTAAAACTATCTAAAAATGTAACAAACGTGCAATACGATCGCTCATCTTATTAATCTCACAATATAAAAGTCGCGCTGCGTGATTTGACCTTCTCGAAATAATCAAAATACTTTTATCTATAATATTTTTAAAACATAACATTTATGTGCTATTCAATTCCGCGACAATAGCTCAATGGAATTAATTCAAGAGAAACAACTGGTTTGTTGTAAAAATATAAAACGCTAATGATATTGCAATGGATTTCTCTGTAGACCGATAGAAAAGACATATCTTTTCACATCGTTTCTTCATATCTCAAAGGAATTAATCATTAAAACATAGAGTTATCCAAACCTAACGTTGCTATACAATTATCAGAAAGCAAATATAGTTTATCATCTATCTCTTTAATGCCCTTGTGTATTGAGCATACGTTATTTTGCATATGTACTAATAATTATGTAATTATTTTTAAATTAAGAACGCGCCATAAATATTTTTCTGCTTATTTATGAATAGACATAGATAAGTATACGAATCAATTATTCCACTAATAAATAATTTATTGTGACACTCTCACTTACTAATTCTATAACGCTATAGATTGAAAAGCGTTTCAATGAAAACAATAGAATAATAGTGTTTGATCATTGTGTAAGATTAAAATGGATAAAAAATAATTACTTTACGTCTCACTTCAGGAGCTCTTGAATCATATCTACCTTAAATATATAGTATATTTAATAATTTTTTATATAGATTTGCTAAAATTTTATTAAATTTTATTAATTTTTTTATTTGAGCAGAATTTATGTTAAAAAAAATGGTTCAATATATTTAAACATGCAAATTAGATATATTTATTAGACGCAGAGTGCCTCTATTTTTTAATATGTACTAATTCCAGTATAAATAAACCAATAAGAATAACATTGTAATAGTCCTTTAATTTCTACAAGAATTCACAAAAAATCAATAGGTATTTTGTTGACACTCGTTTTAAATCTCTTTTAGGTACCTCAGAAATAGGTAACAAAAGTTAATTAATGCCCATTAATTTTGTATTATATAGCCATATTTGCATAAATGAAGGTTATACAACATTTAAAAGCATACTACTGTAACTGTTTATGCAGCATAAACTGGAATAATCATATTATACACAATACAAATTTATTTATTTTTCAAATGCCTATTTATAATATTCACTTTATAAATTTATTTATGCAATAACAAAATTTTATTTTCTTACGCATTTATATAGGCGCCATCTAGCTTTAACCTTTACTTATAAATTAATTCTGTATTCAGTCACTAGATGTCAGTAATAAATTCTTATCAATTCAAATTTAAAATGGAACTAGTGCATATATATATATATATATATATCCATTACTGTTTTTTATTTGGATATAACATTTTGATATTCACAGCAGTTATTTTTAGATATCTATTTTTTATCGCAACTTAGCAGTGCATTCATAATAACATTCGTTCACCTTTGTTAAAATGTCAGTAACACACAAATGTCAAATATTTCAAATCAGTTGTCAATGTCAATTTGTAATCACTATTCGCTAATTTGTAACTCGAGTTTTTATTATATCTAAGTTTTATTAGTAAATATTGAGTTTTGAAACTTAATCAGTAAGTTAAGTAGAAATTAAATCAGTAGCTTTGAACATGGGACTATGCGACGAAGGTGAGTACACAGTATCTTTTACATTTACATTGTGAAACCAATTTAACTGGACTCAATTAAGCTTCGCGTTTCATCTCAGTACATATTCGATGTAATGGAAAATTTTTGCTTTTGTCTGTTTAACCTACAATGGATACATGGATTTTATACATGGATTAGTTAGAATTATATAAACGCTTTAAAATACTTCTTACGACATACTATATCATTGCACGTTTTAATAAACAATAAGCCCTTTTTCCGTTCCAGTTCCGGAACTAGGTGGCTATGACCTCCAATTTGTGAGAAATATTTATTTATCTGATCTCATACTTGTTACATATCCAGCATATGTTGCAGTAAATTGATTCTTATGAACGCTACATAATATTTTAACTATCTCTGGCCATAATTATGTTTACTATTTACCTTATTTAGTAATTATGAAACATTTAGATTATTAATTACGATATTCAACTAAATGTATTCATATCATAAAATAAAGTACACAATCTTTTTGTCTTGTGTGAAAATGTGATTGATTTCTCAAAATGTACTGAACATATTTTCAATTCTACTGATACATATTTTGGCGCACGTTATTTGTTATCATGCGATAACCGTATGGCAGTAAGTAACCTAATAAATAACACTAAGTAACCTGACCACCAGAACTGTAACAACAAGCCCCAAACATTATAAGTTTAGTAGATTTACGCACAACCAGACAAACTCAGTGGTTGACTTTGTTTCATGATATATTATGTATATATACATTGTATTGAAGTATACCTATTTGATTATTACTACTTTATTTTATCTAATTAATCACAAAATATAAAACTTACGCTGCTTGTGATCAAACTTTCTACAAATAATCAAAATACTACTAATATTATAAGAGGAAAAATTTATATGTATGTTTGTAATGTTTTCACACAAAAACTACTTGAAATTGGACCATTCTTTCAAATTGGGAAGCTGCATCTTTACTGAGCAACATAGGCTACATAACATAAAAAAAAATAGGGATCAATACTAAAAATGTAATAAAGTGTAAAAAATTAGTCATAAAAATCTGTCAACACATGCGCTGTGGAAACTATTGTTGATATATTTAACAAAAATAAACCAATAGTCCAATTTAATAGACTTTCCACTGCCATAAGATCTGTATGTATGTGGGTGGAACCGAGGGATATTAATCTATACTAATATATAAAGCTGAAGAGTTTGTTTGTTTGATTGTTTGTACACGCTAATCTGAGGAACCACTAGACCAATTAGAAAAATTCTATCAGTGTAAAATAGTCTATTTATCGAGGAAGGCAATAGGCAATATATATAAGATGAATAGGAGAGTAGCAGCAATAAAAAATAGTATGAAAATGGCAAAATTTAAAGCTTTCCTTGCATGTGCTGAGTAAACAGTGAAAGTTATTCAAAAATCATGTATTACAATATTGTTCACCTATAAAAGTTCTAAATAAAAGTCCTCAACAGCATATCTCTAGCTGTTAAGGTTAACCAACTTTAACCATTTTTATGGTTATCAAAATACTATTGTTTATTATGGTTTTAATCTTTCTACAAGCAGAGCCGCAGGCGATTGCTATAAGTCTATAATATTCTTAAAACACAACATTTATTTGCTATTCAATTCCAATATACATTGTACTGTAAATATACCTATTTCATTATTAGTCTTTATTGAGTTCAGAAATAGTTAAGGACACAATGATTAGCATCAATTGTAAGTGGGTGAAACTAGACCTAGCTATTGATCACTGCACATTAATGAATGCAGTATATTGCTGCATCATGTTTTTACTGCATCGCGTTAACTACGTTGTGCCTACAGCTTGATAATGCTTCTGTGCCAATATAAAAAGTAATATATGACTAGAGATAGTCATTAAATATTCTGCGTATCCAAATATTAACTTATCTGTTACTGTGTTCAAATATGAAAAAGCTAATAATAGTTTATCATCCTCCTGCCTTTATCCTACTCAAGTGGGGTCGGCACGACGTGTTATAAACATGCTGTCTCACATGGTTTGGCTGCGTTTTTACGACCGGCCGCTGCCTGACGTCAACTTACCTTAATCACATTTTACGACACCTCGGTAAGAAATAAGGGTGGTCTATTCTACTGAGCCGGATACCACACGGCTATTAAAAAAGCTAAAAATAGTTATAAATAAATAAATATATGAGATACTTACATACTGTTGTCTGTCCCTCAAGTAAGTATTTTAATACTTATGCTATAGGTGATATGATGGTAAATAAAATTTAAAAAATAAATACCTAGATACATATATACACCCAGAATCAAAGAATCAACAAATTGGCTCTCAGTGGGAATCAAACTCGGGACCCATAGAAGGGTCACTGCCAAATGCGCCAACAGGCCAGCCTGGTTATTCAGTATGGTTTGTTCATTATAGCAGCTAAGTATTAATAAATATATATCACACGTTTAGTATTAAGCTTTTACAGCTAATCCGCTGGCGCAATGTAGATAATTTTTTGTACATATGTAGCTTACATATTGGGTTAATATCTATACATATAAAACAATGTCGCTAAAAGCTGTCTGTCTGTATGTGATCGATTTTCTCAAAATCTACTGGATGGATTTTTGAACGGTTTTTACCAAAGGATAGTCCAATTTTAGGCAGGTTTCGATCAATAGTACATTACGGTTTTATTAAATTAAAATAAGCAAAACTTTTTGAAAAACTGAGCACATACGGGCCCGTGGTTTTAGCTAGTATATAATAAAATAATTTTCGTTTATCTTTCGGGAATAGGAACAAACACTAAACTACACGCGAACGAATTCGCGGCTACCACTAGTATATAATTTTAGCATATTTTCATCACATGCCTTGTATAATATAAACATCAGAATGACGCATTAATTTTTTGAGATTACAAAATTATCTGTTTACATATTTCTTTGTTCGAAGTGCCTGGACACATTATGAGTAATTAGGTGCTACACAAGGTAATGTTTGATTCATGCAATACCTAATACTATGCTTAAAATTTTAATATTATACCTAAATGTCACCCCTCACATTGTGTTTATCACATCTACAATCTATATATGTGATCGTCGAGTTATCGTCAAATGGCCAAATATGAACTTTTTTTTCACCCAAACTGATTTTAGATAACACTCTACCCGCGGCTTTGTCCGCGTGGAAATCAGTGTCTCAAATAATTTTACCAGTATTTTAAATCAACAATTTTAAATCTGGACCTTGCGAGAGTTCTAGGATAAAGTATATGGTGTTCCACAATTTCCTCTATCTTCCTGTGAAAGTCCCAATCCAGTTGAATCCAGTGCTTGACTACCACGCTAAACAGTGAACACGTATTGTTTTATTTGTAGGATTCTATTGGTACAGATGCGACAGCTTTTAATGATTGGAATAATGTAAACGATATAATCCAGTCCAGCACTGGACTGGATTGACTCGCTGGATTATTGGACTGGAATAATGTGAACTGGGCATTATACGTAAAGCATATTACAAATTGAAGATTATTTGGATGATAAAATGCCTGGATTAGAAAATCCTTTCAGCTTCAAACAAAACCGCGGTTTAATAATGTAAAATTCTAACTGTTTACAAGAATGACTGTTAGTTTCTTTCTAGTTCTTCTCGGTAAGAGCAACATTCTGAACCAGTTGTAGCTTCATTTATCATATTGATCCTCGACGATTAAAAAGTGATTGTGATTTAATTTGATTTGACTACTCGATCGCGTAACGCCGATTTGCTGATGACACCTGAACAGCGGTCACTAGATGTCGCTGTTGAAGCGTCATACAAATTGGCATTACGCTAACCCGATCAAGTACTCGTAGGTTTAAAAAACCCCTACACAAATTTACAAATACGAGATGCGGTTTGAAATAGAATTTGAAATTGGTATTATGAGATTCCGGAAAGCATGAGTTCCGCAAATTATACTCAAAGTTATTATTAATGGGCTAAAATTATTTATGTCGACGATTTTCTTATAAAACAATATTAGAATATTTCTCGCAACACATCTGGTTTCCTTGTAAGCATATCGTAAAATTCGCTTTATTCATTATTGAATAATTAGTATTATTAACAGTATATGAATCAGCATACAAAGTTCTATTTAATCTTTTCACACATTGTATTCATTTATATATTAGTTTAGTTACGCTGTTTTTTTCTTATAGCAAAACGCATGTACAAATTGAAATTCCTTCCATATAAGTCCATCTGCCCACTAAGTGAAGAAATCTGCTTAATCTCTCATCAAAGATAGATACGTCAAGATAAGGATTTTAAAATTTGGATGTAGTGTAGGAGTTTACTTGTATTGTATGAGCTTAGCACAGGCTCAAACAAGTACTTATAGTATGTCACTACACGTCCACTTTCGCCCGCGGCTCCGGTGCTACTAACGTGGTGCGCTAGAGACTGTGCTCGGATATTGATATATGTATGATATGTTTGTGTTTATATAAATATACATCACAACCCACACACACTAACCTGGATGTTGGATATAAAGTTTGTTGAGACTGCCTTATTAAAAATCTTACTTGACCGGTGTATCTAGAAACCAATTTTCCTATGCCTAATTCTCTTTGAAGTGAAGCCCTAATGACTTCCTTTATATTCTTCTCATACACTGCTTTCTCCCTTGGCTCACCTGGATAATCTACCCTTATCTACTATTCTACTTTCCGCTCTGGTAGATAGCCAGACTATAATCACAATACAATCATTCTTTAATACAGCAATATAATCACAGCAAATCTTTTCACAGCAATATAATCATTCTTTATTGAATAATTCTGACCGGTAGAAAATTTTGCCGTTGCTATAGAATCAACACTGCAATCCTCACCTGCATTAAAACATATTTTTCAAAGTAAATTCACCATATTAAAGCAAGCAAAATATATCCAGTTCCTCATTTCATACTTTAAAATATAACTCGTGGATATAAAGATACCTAGTTCTCTAGAGATATATTGAATGTTGAATTGTTGAATGTAGTACATGTGACAGTGTGAAACGCGTTTAATGGATGGACTTTGGACCGTCAGTATCTCGATAACAATTGAGCAGTGCGAGTGACACGTTCCGAGCCAGTGTATGGACCAAAACAAGATGAATTGTATGTATGTAACTTAAATTCCAAATATCGCTAGACTTGTTGTTTACTACCTGAAAATATAAAGAAAGTTATTATAATATATTAAGGGGTACCCATAAGTAATCAATTATTTTCACAAGATACAATTTCCCATTAGTCCTGCGACAACCAAGACAAGTGTAAGCATAATTTTTTTTTGTGTTATTCTTCAACCAGTGTGTTAGTAATTTATTCCCAACAATATATATATTTTTTGTAGCCCTGTAACAAAATGGCGGTCTTTTTACCTTCTGAGAGCCGTATTCATAATTGGGTACTTTTCTATTTTATCGCCAGTTTAAGTGCCACGGAAACAACAAGCAAAATTTGTGAATTATATAGAGATGTGTTGAAGGTCAACGAGTGTCGAAGTCGGTTCAGAAGATTTCCTGCAAGTGATTAAGACCTATCAGATAAGCATCAAACTTGACGCCCAGGTCAATTCGATGATGACGCCCTAAAATCTCTAGAGTAGTCTGATCCAAGGTTAACTATACAGGAACTATGAAGAAGCTTTGGGTCTACCTGGTCCACCGTACAAAGACATTTAAAAGAAATTGGCAAGGTACATAGACAAGGTAAATGGATTGCACACCTGTTATCTGAGGTCAATAACGATCTTTGGCGAACAATTTGTAATTCCATGCTCATCAGACTAAGCAGAGATCCATTTATGGCTTGGATCGTAACTGGAGATGAAAAATGGTTCCTTTATTATAACATAACGCGATCGAAACAATGGCTGTCCGCAAACTAGATACCTCTTCCACCCACTAAACCAACCTTATCCCTGATTAAGGTGTTATTGTGTATTTGTTGGGATTGTTTAGGTATTGTGTATTAAAAATTATTGAAACCAAGGGGACAGTTACTGCTGACCTGTATTGTCAACAATAACAACGGTTACAGGGCGCACTCATAGAAAAAAGACCAGCTTTAGTCAATAGAAAAGGTGTGATACTCTAACAAGATAATGCCCGTCCTCATGCCGCAAAGATTACTCACTTAAAAAACTAAGTAGGTAGCATGGGAACTTCTACCGCGCTCTCCATACTCTCCAGACCTAGCACTGTCTGACTACCACCAGGTACAGGTCACTGGAGCATTCGTTTCGAAAAAAAAATTGAATTTCCTATCCGATGTCCAAACGCACCTTGCGTTATATTTTGAGTCACGTCCTCCCCACTTGTTCAAGAGGGGGGTTGAACTTTTGCAGGAACGATGGCAACAAGTCATCGCAAATTATGGTTATTACATAAACGATTAGAAAATAAAAATGCCATTTCAAAAAAACATTTTATCTATGAACGCAAAATAATTGATTACTTATGGGTCCCCCTAATATATTGTAACACAAAATATATGTAGTATATTATTTTTGTTTAGGCAGACAATTAAGTTTAAGTTTAAGAAGTTCATATATTTTCGCATTTGCAGTTTATTTTTGACATTTGTGGTATTTTTATAACCTATATAAGGCATGACTAAAACCAAGGGTTGATTACGATATATTGTCTAAATAAAGTCTGAAAGAATTCATTGTATGTATTTATACTTCAGTTAAAGCGAGTGACGTTGAAGACAAATAAATCGTTCAACCATTCATCTGAACCAAGATTTGATTGTGATATTGTTCTTTTAATACGTGTTTGGACTTAAGACATTCAATCATTCACTAAGTCACGGGTGGATTTTGATATGCTAATAATGAGAGCATAGCAAGTGTGAAAGAAACAATTATTTTTAAAAAAGCTTAAGCAAATGATACAAGAGATATTTTACATTAAGATATACTTCATTCCTTGTACTGAGAGTCTAAAGGAATCCATATATCGGAGATTAATTTTAAGTACCTACACACACCTCAGCACCCTTCGTAAAAAACTTTTAATTCAGTAAAGTATTTTACCCACAGGAATTATTTTATGTTAAAAAAAATAAACCCGATTTGTAGACATTAATGACCGTACCCTATTACCACGCATGAAACTATAAATAATCTTGACCTAAAAAATAAACACCTTTGAGGTGAGAGGGACGGAAAATTTTCTTATGTATTATGCAGGCCAGTCAACCATTACTAACAAAGCCAGATCTCAATTAAATGATATTTATTTTGTACGAAAATATATTTTATATTTTTTATTTTTAAAAATTGAATTATGCCAAAATTATGTCATACGTTTAAGTGATAAGAGAATTCATTTAAAAATAATAATTTATACAAATTTAAAGACATTGTGTTAATAGACATTTAAAATATATATATGAACCTATAGACTGTTAGTGTTAGAATTAGAATAAAAATAAATTATAGCATATTAATGTCGTATTGTCGAAACCATTCTGTACATTCGGAATTAACTAAAAGTAACGTCAGAAATAAATTATTCACTCATTTAACTAAGAAGAGGATTGAATGTGTGATTTTTTTACATCAAAAATGAAGTTATGATAAAAGTGAATATTCATTTAAACTATGACCTTTACAATTTTTTCGTCAGTGTGAAGTTGCTTTAATAGATGTACTTTGTACTGTGCTATCGATTACAATTGAGGACGACAACTGGTGTGTTGTGAACTTGTGACGGAATCAGCATTGAACAAATTGATATATACTTTACTAGTAATATACCGCGGTTTCACCCGCGTACATATCGCTCTCATGGCAGTGAAAAGTCTACTAAGTCGGACTATTGATTTATTTTTGTTAAATATATCATCAATAGTTTCCGTAGCGCATACGATGACAGATTTTTATGACTAATTTTTAGGCCTCATTGCATTTTTATTAAGGATTTTTTTTTACTTTTATTGTATATAGCCTTTGTTGCTCCCTTTCCAATGGTGTAAGAATTTTTAAAATCAATCCAGTATTTTTTGTCTGAAAACATTACACACATACATAAAAAAATTCTCTAAAATATTAGGTAGTATAGATCAATAAACGACGTACCTATACGTCGTAGTTTAACCTGAATTTATAACGCAAACTGTATTCGATTTTATATAACTTAAAAATATCGATCAACGATGATTGATTTTTTTCTGAAATCTTCTGCTTATACCTAAAACTCAGTAAGAGCTATTATTCATAGATTAGACAGATCACATTCATATACATCTTTGGAAATAGGAAGTACAAGGAAAAAGATCCTTCCATTAGCGACACTGTGGTAAGCTGCGGTAACACTAGGTCTAGGGTTTAAACCCCTGGCAGGCACCAATGAGTTTTACTATTAAAACTTATGTGTCTAATTGATAATTGCAATTTATCACACGCTTTTCGGTGAAGGAAACCAGCATATCTCTAGAGAATTCTAGGGATATGTGTAACCTACCAATCCGCATTGGAGCAGCGTGGTAGGTCTTAGCTCCAATCCTTCTTTCCAAAAACGGAGAGAGGAGGCCTAAGCCAAGCAGTGAGATAGTAACAGGCCGTTACTTAACTTAACTTTTATTAGCGACACAGGTCTCTAGTGCGTCACTCATATCCCAGATTTTTGAAAGAATCGAGTAAAGAAAGAAAAGAAAATGAGGCCACTAAAGCTAAAAGTCGCTGGCAAGGCGACGGCGATAAAAGTCGCTGCGTGGCGACCCGGCATTAGAATACAACCAAAACTGCCAACAAAAAAAAAATATTCGTGTTATGTACAAATATTTATTTATTTATTTATTTATTTATGTACCATAAAAGATGTTGGAAAAAACATTATTGGTAAAAAAGTGTACAAAGGTCAATTTATCCCTATGACAGAGATCTCTGCCAGCTAACCTACGAAATGAAACAATTTATAGTTAAGAAAAAGTTGGTACGCAAATATCAAACATTATGATTACTTTTTCTTCTCTTACGAAGCTGCATTTCCACTCTTATTTATCTTATATTAGGTAATCATCATAACGTATTAGTGATTGCATTTGCGTAGCAACCTAACAGATTACCTGACAAGGCTTATCAGCTAAAACACCTGTCAGTGATAACTGACCGGTCGCAGTTTAGATAGCATGTCTAATTTTTGAGCACTGACGCAGAATTGTATCTTATTTTTTTTCTGTAATACAATCACACCAATATTCTAAATGATAATTTATTTGTTTACAATCAATAACTAAAAACGACTAAATTGATTTGAACTATTTTAATAACGTGTATAAACACAGAATGTCATTTGTACTGGTACTGTGTCTTCGCAGATGTGATTGCAAGCAATACCTAGTAAAAATAATAAAACATTATCGGATTCATCTTTCTGCCCTTCTCCCACTTTAAGTGGGGTTGGCACGATGTTATAAACATGTTGTAACATGATTTGGGTACGTATTTTACGACCGGCTGCCTGCCTGTACAATTTACCTTAGTCGCCTTGTACGACACCTCGGTTAGAAATGAGGACGGTCTATTCTACTCAGCCGGATACCACACGGCGTAATAAAACATTATATTCATTGAGTTTTAAATATATATATTTTTAGTACTTAAAGGGCTAAATTTGTATGTATTAAAGTATTTTTTAAATTATATATCATCATTCTTTTCCTGTCTTTATTCTACTTCAATTGGGGTCGGCACAACATATTTTAAACAAATTGCTAGATGTACGACACCAACGGTAAGAAATGAGGATGGTCTATTCTACTCAGCCGGATACCACACGGCGGGACAATTTACCTTAGTCGCCTTTTATCACACCCTCTGTGTACAGTCTGTGTAATTCTCTCATATATTTGTTTATTAGGCGTAGCAGTGTAGAGCGGCTTTAACAAATGGACTTTGATCCATAATATCTATCTATAATTATAATCGTGGACAACTATAATATTAAAAGCCTATAAATGAGCAATCTGCGCATTGCGTTTTGCAAGTCACTATGATAAAAAACGCGTGTCTCATATTTACGTATATATTAATTAATAATGCATATATTTAAAAATCTCTAAATTAAAAGATGTTAACATTGGTATTTCCAATATGAATAGCAGTGTAAAGCGACTTTAACAAATGGACTTTGGTCCCTAATATCTCTATAATTAATACGGTGGACAACCGTCGTATTGCAAGCCTGCAAATGAGCGAATATTCTACGGATTGCGTTTTGCAAGTCACTATGATAAAAGAAAAAAGCTTTTGTCTCATATTTGTGTATTATTAGTAATACTTACAAAATTAATAATAAAATTATTTTGCTATAATCCGCGAAGAAGTATAATAGAAAATATATATAATGCTAAATGTAGAGTGGACAATCGGTTATCACACCTGATACATGCAGGATTCGTAAAAACACATGCACGAACCTCTACCACCGCCACCACAATACACAAGCACTATATACGTTCACTATCACAAACTCAACAATTCAACCGAAGCATCATCAAGAGATAATCTCCTGATGACGCTTAATGTTTCGTATGTGAAAGAAGAACGAACAAACACACTTTCGCATTTATAATATTTAGCATGCACAAATAAATTCATTCGCCGACGCACTCTAATTTCCTCATACACATAAAATCCGGTGATTTAGTTGTTATTGTAAAATGCGCATTAGTATATTTTTAGGAATGATTACGCTCAAAATCTAATCTTTTTATCTTCATAGTAACGAATATAACAGATTATGTGTCACCATTACAATTTTTTTTACGATTAAATCCACTTAATCGGTTTATGTAAGGAAAGATTGACCGTGTGGTATCAGGTTGAGTAAAATACACCACCCTCTTTCTTACCGAGGAGTCGTAAAATACGACTAAGGTAAGTTGACGTCAAGCAAGCGGCCGGTCGTAAAATACGTAGCCAAATCATGTGACAACATGTTTGTAACATGTTGTGCCGACCCCACTTAGAGTGGGATAAGGGCAGGAGGATGATGATGATGATGTAAGGAAAGATTGAATAGAATAACGTAGTTTATTTTTTTATATCTTGAGGGAACTGAAGGGTTAGTTGAAGTTAAGCTAGAACTTTCAGATTTTACTGTCAGCCATTTTAGGCTCGCCGTGTGGTATCCGGCTGACCACCCTCAATTCTTACAAAGGTACCGAGGCGTCGTAAAAGCCGACTAAGGTAAGCCGACCCGCCGTGTGGTATCCGGTTGAGTAAAATAGGCCACCTTTATTTCTTACCGAGGTGTTGTAATATATGACTATTCTGGAGAGAAGGATTTTAGCTAAGTCCTATCACGCTGCTCCAATGTTGATTGGTAGGTTACATGGTTACATATCATCATCCTCCTGCCCTTATCCCACTCTTAAGTGGGGTCGGCTCAACATGTTACAAACATGTTGTCATATGATTTGGCTACATATTTTACGACCGGCGGCCTGCCTGACGTCAACTTACCTTAGTCGTATTATACGACTCCTCGGTAAGAAAGGGGGTGGTCTATTTTTCTCAACCGGATACCACACGGTGGGTCAACTTACCTTAGTCGCCTTTTACGACACCTCGGTAAGAAATGAGGTTGGTCTATTCTACTCAGCCGGATACCACACGGCAGGCGAATTGGTAGGTTACACATATCCCTAGAATTATCTAGAAATATGCAGGTTTCCTCACGATGTTTTCCTTCACTGAAAAGTGTGTGATAAATTGCATTTATCAATTAGACACATAATAATTTAATAGTAAATCTCATTGGTGCCCGCCCAAGGTTCGAACTCATGATCGTCTCAAAAGATTCGCACGGTCTCACCGCTGGGCTACCACAGCTTACAATATAGTCTAAATGAAATCAAGTTATTAGTGATTTGTATCTTAAACCGTTTATATTTCCATGTGTTAGTGTCAAGGTTGAGGTCAATCATACGTCACTGAATACTGTAGTCATATTACGTCATTCGTCATGGTAGACTGCTCGAGGCAATTAATTTACCACAATACGTATATTACTTTGTATTGTGTTTCGTTCAACCCTTCACTACACGTCGCCCTTAGCCGTGGTCCGGCCTCACAGGAGGCACCCTTAGGACGACGTTCCCCGACGCTAGTAGAGCTTCTGCGCTTTTCTTCTCCGCATTTCGCAACCTCGGCGATGCTTCTGCTCTCGCCCGTCCCGTCCGGTGACGCTGTAAAAGTCGTTTGGGCTAACAGCATACAGTCAATTCAAGAAAAAAAATTAAAATATTATTACAAGATGTAATCTACACCTTTAAACGCCTTATTCTTATATTCTATTCTAAATATCACTATCACTACATATTATAAAACAAAGTCACATATACCGTATGTACGCATAAAACTTTAAAACTACGCAACCGATTTTGATGCGGTTTTTTTTAATAGATAGAGTGATTCCAGAGGAAGGTTTGTACGTATAGTAACATTTAATATGAAGTAGAGAAACACTGTAATTTTTGAGGTTTCTGTAAATAATTACATTTTTTCCGCTTACATTGCAAACGCAGGCTAAACCCTACGAGATTTATCAAAATGATGTACTAAGTATTTGTAAACCTTGAAAAGGTCTACAGAAAAGTCTGCGATGGTATATATCTATCTCTTATGGATAACCCACAATAGCAGTTTTTTTCATTTACTTTTTACGAAAAATGATGCCTTATGTTCAAAGCTATTTTTATACAATACAACATTAATCCTTATCCAATTAAGACCCTTAAATAAATTGTTTATTTAATATTGATCAATATGACTGGTGATGTAAATAAGGTTAACTTTTTCCACTACTTAAAATGATCGACAAGGAATTTAATAACAGACGTGTTTCTATATTCAATGTTTAATTGCGACTGACTTAGTATATGGACTGACTTAACACAACATACCGCCCACCAAAGGACCATAGAGGTCCTTTAAAACAACTAAATACAGAATTTCATCTAATACATAATCACATCAAAATAAGAAAGAATATTCCAATAATTACATCATGTAAATAGTTGTGGGCTTCACTACATATTATAAAACAAAGTCCCTATATCCCTATGTACGCATAAAACTTTAAAACTACGCAACAGATTTTGATGCGGTTTTTTTAATAGATAGAGTGATTCCAGAGAAAGGTTTGTACGTATAATAACATTCAATACGGAGTAGAGAAATACTGTAATTTTTGAGTTTATTTCTGTAAATAATAACATTTTTTCCGCTTACAATGCAAATGCAGGCTAAACTCTACGAGATTTATCAAAATTATGTACTAAGTATTTGTACATCTTGAAAAGGTCTACCGAAAAGTCCGCGATGGTGTATGTCTATCTCTTATGGATAACCCACTATAGCATTTTTTGTCAGTTACTTTTTACGAAAAATAATGCCATATTTTTGAAGCAATTTTTATACAATACAGCATTAATCCTTATCCAATTAAGTACCTTAAATAAATAGTTGATTTAATATAGATCAATATGGCCCGTGCATGTAATTTAAGTGAACATTTTCGTAGATATTACAGTTTTAAAATGCCGTGAGGACGCCGCGCTTCGAATCCAACAGCTATACCGTTCTTTCAAGAGTTTGTTTAAAGACATTCTGTAATTAATTGTAAAAATAAAATACATAGGGAAAATGTAAAAGTAAATAAGTAAAAATATACTATATGAATTTAGATATTCCAAAGATAGCAGGAAATCTTCTTGGTATAGGGAAAGGAAATTGTTTTTCTCCAAATTTAACGCGTGCGGGCCACGGGCAGTATGAGAAGTGTTATATGAATAAATCAAACCTACTGGATCGATTTTAATCATTTTTTTTACACTGACTGACATGGGATATATATTTTATACCCGTGCGAAGCAGGGGCAGGCCGCTAGTTTGTATATAATCTGAATTTCGGAAAACAAAAAAAGTGCTCAAAAGCTGTCTGTCTGTATGAGATAGATTTTCTTATAATTTACAGAACTGGTGTTTTTACGGTTTTTTTTCTAAAAGGTAGTGCAATTCTTCCGGTAGATTTAGGTTAACTGCACATTACGATTTTATGTAAATTGTGTTAAAGAGGTCGCGCAATAAGTAAAACAACTCGCCTAAGTCTAGCTTAAGTCGGCGGTGCGTAAATAAACAGAGATACACTTAAGTAATGTACTAGAGTTCTACAAAATACTACAAAAGAGTCCGCGATAGCATGTCTCTATCTCTTATGGTTAACTCACAATAACTGTCATTATCCTCATCCTTCTGTCCTTATCTCACTCTAAGTGGGGTCGGCTAAATATATTATAAACATGCTGTCACATGATTTGGCTATGTATGTTACGACCGGCCGCCTGCCTGACGTCAACTTACCTTAGTCGTCTTTTACGACACCTCGGTAAGAAAGGGGATAGTCTATTATATTCAACCAGATACTGCGGGTCAACTTACCTTAGTCATCTTTTACGACACCTCAGTAAGAAATAAGAGTGGTCTATTCTAATCAGCCGGATACCACACAGCGGGAAGACATACCTTAGTCGCCTGTTACGACACCTCGGTATGAATTGAAAATGTTCTATTCTATTCTGTCGTATACCACACGGAATTAACTGACAATAACTACTTTACTTTTAATTAATAAACTGATTTCCATGCGAGCAAAGTCGCAAGAAGAGCAACTAATATTATAATTGCGAAAATTTGTATGTATGGATTTATGTTTTTTACTCTTTCACGGCGAATCCGCTTAACCAATATCGATGAAATTTGGTACAATTCCTTATACGCCGGCGTAACACATTGGCTATAGAAATCCTGTTAATTCTACAGGAAATATATATATCCTCCTGCCCTTATCCCACTCTTAGTGGGGTCGGCACAACATGTTATAAACATGTTGTAACATGATTTGGCTGCGTTTTTACGACCGGCCGCCTGCCTGACGTCAACTTACCTTAGTCATATTTTAGGACACCTCGGTAAGAAGGAGGGTGGTCTATTCTACTAAACCGGATACCACACGGTGGGTCAACTTACCTTAGTCGCCTTTTACGACACCTCGGTAAGAAATGAGGTTGGTCTATTCTACTCAGCCGGATACCACACGGCGGGTCGACTTACCTTAGTCGCCTTTTACGACACCTCGGTAAGAAATGAGGGTGGTACTATTCTATTCAGCCGGATACCACACGGCGTGTTAATTCTACAGGAAAAGGATGGCATTAAACAGCGCCATCTATTATCAAACTATCACGCGACAACAGTCCACGCGAACAAAGTTGCGGGTAAAAGCTAGTATTATATAAACGCTGATGAATGTACGTATTGAAAAGTAAGACCTATGTCTATTTAAAAACAAAACCACTCTATCAATCTATGACCTCGTACTAATTAAATGGCCCCCTACTGTGTTATGTCACGTTTTGATTTCCGTATATTTATATAACGTTTGTATATAAGGGCCTTATTTATACCTCCACCTTGTTGTCCTTAACTCAAATACCTGAATTTACTTTAAATAATTTATTACTAATATCATTTAAAAACAAATAAATGATTCCCAAAGTCATTGCATACATAAAGAGTAACTCGATATTCTTATATTTTTTCTTATTAATCGACCTCTACTGCTAGATATTAGGTCCCAAGGATTTTCCACGCTACACAATCTGTGCCTATTTGCAATAATATTTGCCAATTTTCATCGAATTTGGCATATACGAATTGGGGATCGAGAATACCGCCATTAGCCGGTCGCCAGACCTTTGGCAGTTAAGAGCAATATGCACCGTGCGGTTGGCACTAAAGAATCTGACTGGGACAAGATTTCTTCTTGTCCCAGTCAGAGAACCCCAACATTGAATTGTAACACTATAAATTCTATAGACATGGGTTCAAAAACCGGGCAGGCACCAATGAGTTTTTCTTTTAAAAACGTCTTAAATGTGTCTAAGTGATAATTGCAATTTATCACACGCTTTTCGGTGAAGCAAAACATCGTGAGGAAACCTGTATATCTCTAGAGGATTTTAGGAATGTTTAACCTACCAATTCATTAAAGCAGCATGGTACCTCCATGATCTCTCCAATAAAGGAGAGAAGAGACCTATGCCCAGCTGTGGGATAGTAATAGGCCGTTACTCTACTCTCTTTCCACGCGATGGGACCATTCATATAGATTCATGAATTGAAAACATAAATGATTATACTTACTTATCACCTTATGAATGATTATACTTACTTATCACCTTTTAGGGTCAAATTTTTATACTAATTTTGTAAGCCATGGTGTTTTAATTCTTTTTTTCATAAATCACCATAAATGTTTATTTAAATATTATATAATCAGTGGCATTATTTACAGCGCTGATACGCAGCAAGTAAACACTCGTATCGGACGAGGGCAGGTCGGGGTCAGCATATCTTGATATCAGACGGGTGTCTGTCCCCTTTCCACGCAATACCCTCGATTCCAAGCAACGGTTTCAAATCAGTGTCTCGATCTAGAAATAAATAGGCTCTAATACCTAAATGCTAAAGTTTTCAAGCTGCCTGGTTTGCTACTGAGAACCCGTGTTTGCTAAGTCTAGTCGCTAACTATGAAATTTGTAAAACTAAGTTATTAAGCGGACGCTGGAAATAGCTATGTTTGATTTGTCGTTACGGTAATCAAATTAAAAAAAAAGGAGATCGTTACAAAATTGGAGTATATAAAGATCAAAAAGATAAAATCGTTACAAATCTTTAAAAATATGATAAATTTAGAACACATCTAATCTGCAACCTAATACTCAATTTGCTATCATGACTAGGGGCAGATTAAAAGACAAAAAACAGATATTCCGAAAAGGTATGCTTTCCATAAACCAACATAATGTTGTTGTTGTTAATGAGGAGACAAAATTTAACCGACTCCCACCAAAGTGTATCTAAAAACTACAAAACCATCAGCACAGTTAAAGTAATAAAAATCGTCAGCTATTCATTGGCGCACAGATCTAAAAAAAAAGCATTTGACAAGTGTCGAAAACTGATAGAATCTTTCTCCTTTCCTTAGTCTAGGTATGGTTTTAGAACACCAGGTTAAAAAACACCCTTCAGTTAAAAACAAAACAATTCCGCTAAACTTGTTCACAGTACAGTCATTGTTTATAAATCCTGTTTACTATTATAGTTATTAACTAGCGGCCTACCCAGCTTCGCACGGGTATAAAATATATAGCCTATGTCACTCAGTGAAAAAAATGATTAAAATCGATCCAGTAGTTTTGACTTATTCATTACTACCCGTGGCCCGCAAGCGTTAAATTTGGATAAAAACAATTCCCTCTCCCTATACCAAGAGGATTTCCTGCTATCTTTGGAATGTCTAAATTCATATACTACATATTTACATTTTACATTTTTCCCTATATATTTTATGTTTAAAATTAATTACAGAATGTCTTTATATACAACATTCATAGCTTTGTTATCATTAGACAATACAAACATGTTTTCTTTAGAAGTTACTCTTAAAAGAGCGACATTTAGTAGCGCGTCCGATCGCTGCTAAATTCGAAGTGCTATAGGGCGAAGCGCGGCCTCCTCGCGGGATTTTAAATCTGTGATATCTTCGAAAATGTTCATTTAAATTACATGCTGTAAACGCCCATATTGATCTATATTAAATCAACAATGTATTTAAGGTACTTAATTGGATAAGGATTAATGCATAAAATGTATAAAAATTGCTTCAAAAATAAGGCATTATTTTTCGTAAAAAGTAAATGACAAAAAATGCTTTAGTGGGTTATCCATAAGAGATAGACATATACCATCGCGGACTTCTCTGTAGACCTTTTCAAAGTGTACAAATACTTAGTACATTATTTTGATAAATCTCGTAGGGTTTAGCCTGCGTTTGCAATGTAAGTGGAAAAAAATGTAATTATTTACAGAAACCTCAAAAATTACAGTATTTCTCTACTCCGTATTGAATGTTATTATGCGTACAAACCTTCCTCTGGAATCACTTTATCTATTAAAAAAAACCGCATCAAAATCTGTTGCGTAGTTTTAAAGATTTAAGCAGTCATAGGGATATAGGGACAAACAAAGAATGTGACTTTGTTTTATACTATGTAGTGATAATCCCTAAAGCATGATTCAGTATTCACGCATGATGGCTTATTATTAGCGTATTTCATGTATAACTTTGGTGTTTCTATACCGATTTCAATGATTCTTTTTCTATACAATGGTTAATACTATTCACTTTTTTATTTAGGGATGACTGAGAGTGATATAAACGTAGGAGTAGACAAATATAACCAGAAAGCTTCGAACTGCTAAGCTATCGGGAGTTACACGTGTTATTGTGAGTCAACCATAAAAGAGAGACATATGCTGTCGTGGGATATTTTTTATATAATTTTAAGGAGAACATTTCCGTCATACATGATTTCTGTGTAGCTTTAACCATCAAGGTTGCACACGCGACGGAAGCTTAAAAAATGGAGTAACTTCTCCCGTTTTCCCGACATTTCCCTTCACTGCTCTGCTCCTATTGATTGTAGCGTGATGAAAAGTATACTATAACCAGCCCAGGAGTATGAAAAACAATTGTACCGAGTTTCGTTAAAATCCGTCGAGTAGTTTTTGTTTCTATAACGGTTATACAGACAGACAGACAGACAGACAGACAGACAGACAGACAGACAGACAGACAGACAGACAGACAGACAGACAGACAGACAAAATTTTTACTGATTGCACTTTTGGCATCAGTATCGATCCCTAATCACCCCCTCATAGTTATTTTGGAAATATATTCCAGTTACAGAATTGACCTCTCTACAGATTTATTATAAGTATAGAAGATAGATGTGGTGATTAAGATAAATTTTATCAGTTCAGTGTAGAGAGGTTAAAGAAATAAGTTTAAATAGAGGGAGACAATTTAATGAGAATCGGCTTTCAGGGGAATGCCCACTTATTTAAAAAGCCATGTGTTTAGAACCGTATTTCCAATATTTCTTATCAAGGGATTGTTAAAAAATTTGGAAATCGAACTTCCTCATATGCTATTCAGCATTACATAGTTATTCTTTAACACAAATTGTAGCTATATAATTGAATAAATAAATTTCAAATGTACACATCTTGTAAGTAATTGAACAAAATCGTTTATAATTCCTATTTTGAAAATTTAATTGACTCTTTGTTAATGCAATAAGCTATTTAGAAACGATTGAAACCTAAATATACAAAATGACGAAATGAATTGTCAAATATAATATTTCCTATCCTGTAGTCTCGTTCATTAAAATCGGGTATATCTTCTATATTCACGTATTACTTAATTTATTTATTGATAAATTTATTTTATTAATGAATAAATAAATTTATTCATACCCTAATCTATTTAATTACGATTGAAACTTAAATATTTATAACCAATGACTTAGCAATTTCTTAATAGTCAAATATTATATTACCGATACTGTTGTCTCTCTGCTGAGACTCTTAAATTATTGATCACAATTGGATATATTCTTTGTTCGCTTGTTTATTAGTTTATTTATTGATAAATTTATATTGTAATAAATAAATATTTATTGATACACTAATCGATTTAGCGTATCTAAATCGAATGTTAAATATTTATACTCAATAACTTAACAATTAAGTTGTCGTATATTATATTACCGATACTAATGTCAATCGTTGATCAAATTCGGATATATTATTTTTTTTTCACGTTTTTATCAGTTTGTTTATTGATAAATTTATTTTATTAATGAATAAATAAATTTATTAATACACTAAGCTATTTAGATACGATTGAAATCTGAATATTTGTAACCAATGACTTAGCAATATCTAAATAGTCAAATATATTTTATTTATTCTTAAAAAAATTTAAAATTGTTATTTGATAGTCGTTAATAATTAATTATTTTAATTTAATCAACGGAACGTTTTATTAATTTTAATTTAACAAATATTTACAGAGTGCATGTGTTTGTCATGTGGACGTTCATTTAAATTTGTTTTGAGATTAGGAACGTGGAAAAAGTTGCGTTTGTGATAACTAATGGCTAGTAGCTATTTATAGAAGAGACCATGTTTAAAAGAATATAATGTTATGTGATGTATATGGAAACGCGAGATAGAGTTATACATGTTTGTGCCATACATATGTTTATGTATTTACCTAGTTTTTTTCTAGATAGATACCGTATTAAATACGAGTATCAACTGAAATAAGCTAAGTATCTTAAACATTTAATGTGTAAAATAATTTATAGAATTAGGCGTTACTTTGCAAGGTTCTTTCGAGAGAATACAAAAGTAATAATAAAATTAATAAATTTATTTTGCTATAATCAGCGGATTGTAACAAATAATTTTATTATTATTTTTGTATTTAATGTGTGACCAAACATATGACCAAAGGGATTTTAAATTGAATGTGGATGAATATATGACTAGAGAGAGGTTGAAACAAAGATTTATGAATAGTGTGAAGAATAATCCTTATCCAATTCAGTATGTACCTTAAATAAATTGTTGATTTAATATAGATCAGTATGGCCGTTTACAGCATGTAATTTAAGTGAACATTTTCGGAGATATTACAGATTTAAAATGCCGTGAGGACGCCGCGCTTCGCCCTATAACACTTCGACTTTAGCAGCTATGTCGCTCTTTCAAGAGAATGTTTAAAGACATTCTGTTATTAATTGTAAAAATAAAATACATAGGGAAAATGTAAAATTAAATAAGTAAAAATGTACTATATGAATTTAGATATTCCAAAGATAGCAGGAAATCTTCTTGGTATAGGAAAAGGAAATTGTGTTTCTCCAAATTTAACGCTTGCGGGCCACGGGCAGTAATTAATAAATCAAAACTACTGGATCGATTTTAATCATTTTTTTACGCTGACTGACATGGGATATATATTTTATGCCCGTGCGAAGCAGGGGCAGGCCGCTAGTATGCATATAAAGGGAGAAGCACTGGAGTTGACGAATGATAGAGGAGAGTGGAATATACTGTCTCGCCCCTACTTAGAGTGGGATAAGGGTAAGAAAATGTTATAATCTTAAACATTTGGTGCAATATTAGCATACTTTACACCATATAATTTCAATCATGAATTATCACAAAAATAACTAACATACGCTAAAATTCAAGCGCCAGACTCGCTCGAGGCTATTTATGGTCTGTCACCCGTGCAAAGCCGGGGTGGATCACTATCCTTACTAATATTATAAATGCGAAAGGCTGTATGTGTTATAATTTCGAGCCTAAGCCGCTAAGACCAACATTTAAATCAACAATTAAATCTTATACACGGGCTTAACACAGGATAAGAATATCTCGTTATTCTTTTCGGAACAGGCAAAACATACCACTATAGGGGGTGTTTAAACGGAAGAAACGAAGTGCCAGGAGTAAACGCTACTTTAAAATCTTTGTTGCGCATATAAGTTTTTGTAAAAAAAAACCCTAAGTCAGTGTTTCGCAACCTTTTTTGGTCCATGCCCCACTTTAAAAATTATTTTGCCCATAAGTAAGATACATAAATTTTAATATTAAAAATTGAATTATCCACTTAAGAAACATAAATAATTAAGGTTTTAAGAAGAAGAAATTTCTTTTTTTTTTTTGTTAAATTTGGCACCGAAATCTAGCATTCCAATTAAATGGCTCAGAGCGAAATGCTTAAACTCGTGTCGAGTTGCCCCCCCTTAACCATCAAATTGCTCCCCTGTGGGTTGTGGGCCCCACGTTGGAGGCCCCAAGGTATTCGAAGGTAAGGTATCCAGTGTTTGAACCTATCTTTGATAAGGGGTGCTATAAACGCTTTACTTTGATTTTTATGCATCCATTATAGCAAAGGGGATACAAAATAAATAACATGTTCGATGCCGTATAAAAATGACAAAGGGACAAAGCGAATGCGCGACAATCAATTAGTCATCCGGTTGGTAACGTTCTCTGTACAGTTGCAACTGTCCATCAGCTGTGACTCCTCGCCGTATATTCGACTCCACATCCGCTGCATTTCCGATAACGAGTGACTCACGCACGCTGACCAGACTTTTGGTGACCGGACAGAACGCAATGTCAGCAGATTTGCGCTCATTTATACCGGACTTAGGCGACGGAACGACGGATAATTGTATATTAGTTGTCGCTTAGTTGCGGTCAAGTTAGGTCGTGTCACGTGTGTCATACACGACACGACGAGCTCGCGTGACCTACGTTAACACGTCGGCAATTACGAAAACAAAACAGTGATAGAGAAAAAACAACAAAGGACTAGTTGTTTTTTTCTTCAGTTGTACTCTTGTTGCGGATAAATTGTTCTGCTCTATTAAAACAATTAGTGAAATTAACAGCAGAAGTGTAAATTAGAATGCATGCAGATTACCTGACTCGGATTGTTTATCGGCTATTATCAATTGTCGAATGACTGTTGCGTTCAGTTGTTGATAACAATTGGATGTGGTGACAACTTTTTTTATTGTGTTGTTGGAAAATGCCAGTTCTCGGTTGCGAGATGGCGGCATCCCAAGATATCTGCGGAGTGAGGTACTACCCGGGGCCAGATTATATGCTACAGGGATCGTGCGTGTGGGAGAAACATCCAAATCTATACTCTATGGCCGCGCATAGGACTAGTGAAGAGAACGGACGATATACCAATCCAATTCCTTCATACAATACAGGTTTGTCGTTTTCAGCCATTAAAGCCAGCCAGAATGTTCAACACTTATAACATTCGTGTACTCTATATATGTTACAATTTGATTTACATACAAACAATAAATTTAAGTGATAAGATAAAACTTATTAGTTACTACGAGAAATATACCGTATATTTATTCTATCAAATAGTCTAAAATCAACTTAAGTGTACATCAATCTTATACCATTGGGGCGTCTATTTATTTATGAAAAAACCACTACGAAAATATTATAAATGAAATTATTTGTTAAAAGAAGATTTTCTTGTATTTAAAAACAATAAAATTTCAGAAATGATGCCTTGCAATATCCTACTAATATGAAAATTATAATTTTTTTCTAAATGTAAACTATGTAAACTAAATTTGTAGAGCGCATCAATTTCTGAATGAAGTTTAAGAAAAATCGATATGTGAGAAAATAGCCATTTTTAGAAAGAATTCCTATTAAGAATAAATAACGCCTAACTTCCGGGAGAAAAGTAGGCAGTAGTTCATTATTAAATAAAACTGCGAAGTTCGAACCAGTAAATATTTATATTATTAATTTAATTTAAGTATTGCGTCGGTTAATCGATAACTTTAATCAAATAATCTAATCAGGTATTATAAGCTGACGTAATTTAATGTTAGAATTCCCTTGTAGGTTCACAATATTAAATAATCTCCGTTACGAAATTTACTTGCATTTTATTTAGAAAACGTTTCAAAGATATTTCAAATCCGCTCCAAATATCTTGAAATAAGATGGAAATTTCATTTTGGCATAAACAAATTCTTCGCTAAATTAATTCTAAAATATAATTAAACAACACTTGTTAGTGGTACGATGTCCTTATCTGACCGATAAAACGACAAGAAAAAAAGTCAAGATTATATTTTACAATTTTTATTTATGAAATTACTTGCTTTTACCCGCAACTTTATTTGCAAGGACTATTGTCGCGTGGTAGGTTGGTGCTTTTCAATGTCATCCTATTCCTGTAGAATAGACAGGATTTCTACAGCCTCGGTGTAGAAGGAATAATTGTGCCAAATATCATCGATATTGGTTCAGCGGATTCGCCGTGAAAGAGTAACAAATATATATCCATAATCACACACTTTCGCATTATAAATGCGAAAATTTGTTTAGGTTGTTTAATTAGTAAGATTTAGGTGCCGACAAAGGTATGGTTGGATTGTGTGAAGTAGTGTGTGAAGAGTTTATGAGAGTTGATGAAGAGAGAGACGGGATTGAAGCGAAAAACATGTGCCGACCCCACTTAGAGTGGGATAAGGGCAGGAGAATGACGACTCTTAGGGGTTGATTATAGACTAAACAATAATCGTTTAGCCATTTATCTTCTAGTTATTACCTACCTACGCTTTATTTCGCGTCAACATTATTGCTATGATACCCTCAATAATGAACTATTTTTTAACAGTACTTGAAAGAAAACTCGACTTTTTTTATCCTATATGTTAACCTGATATAAAAGCTTTAATTTTACTAAATTTCATCAATATTTTCCAGCGGATAAGCCATTGACACGTTACAAACAGACTGACATATGTCGTATGTTATACTGTTGTATGAGTTTTGTTATATATTGCAAAGTTGTCAGTCAAAATATATAAAATCAATAAGAAAATTGAAAATCGACAATAGTGTTAATAAATAGTATTAATTTGGTTTTTTTAAAGTGTATTAGTGTGTATAAAATTGTTTCCTGACCATGTGATGTGAACATACAAACTACCTATCCGTATAGGAGCATGGTGGGTGGGTCTATATTACAACCATTTCACCAAAAAAAAGGTCCTATCAAAGTAGTAGAACAGGTTGATAAATGCAAATTGGTGTCAAACCTTAAAATAATCCCCTTAAATTTTAGTAACCGATAATAGATTTGGGGACCTTTTGAGCGTTGCGAACGGGTTTTATCGGACGCTCATCTAAAAAGGTCCCCAGGTGGTCGATGCATCTGGTGCTCCCAATGCATCGATTAGCGGACGGAGGGGCCACTTTAAGAGGGGCCCCGACCCAGAGGTGGCGCACTCTGGGGTTCAGAGTTGCTGCTGGCGGGGATGGGGGCAATGTGTCCAACGGTACCCTGTCCCCGCCACCGGCAGCGTGGTGGAACACTGTCAGGTGTTTAGTCGGTGAGAGTTCGACATACCCGCCGCTCGTGGTGCCCGACGACCCATAATGGGTTTTTCTGACAAAAAAAATCGGTCTCAAACCTTTATAATCCCCTTAAATTTGATTAACCGAGTGTATAGATTTCAAATTAGCAATCAATCAATTTACTTGAAATATATTGACGTAAGCTAATGTAATGGGGTTTTCCGTTATGTTGATATATAATTATTACCTAGTATTATAGGTATGTAGGAAATATATGCATGGCAGTATCTGTAATTATTAAATTTGACGTAATATTGCATTGGGTATTTATTGTATTCAAGTTCTTGGATCCGGTGTTTATCATATTCTCAGTATTTATGCAAATTTTAACTAATATGTAAGCTGTGATAGCCAAGCGGTAGCGCCTTACGACTCTTTCGGAGAGTTTACGGGTTTAAACCCCGGGCAGGCACCAATGTGTTTTTCTATTAAGACTTATGTGTTTCATTGATAATTGCAATTTATCACACTCTTTTCTTTGAAGGAAAATATCGTGAGGAAACCAACATATCTCTAGAGATATTCTAGGTATACGCGTAACCTACCAATCCGCATTGGTGCAGCGTGGTATGTCTTAGCTCCAATCCTTCTCTCCAAAAACGCCCTACCACACTACCGCGCCCTATACCCAGCAGTGGGATGGTAACAGGCCGTTACTTTACTTTTTGCTTTATGCAAGTTTTGTTATTATTTTAATATCTGCAAACAAATAAGATGTAAACTGACAATAACAAGGGCTAGATTATCATTTTCTTACTCTTATCCTACTCTCAGTGGGGTTGGCACAATATGTCCTCAACTTCAACTCTCCTGTATCATTCGTTAACTCTGGTGCTACTCCTTTAATATGCATATCATTCTTTTCAGATCATCCTCCTGCCCTTATCTCACTCTAAGTGGGGTCGGCACAACATGTTATATACATTCATGTTATATACGTTCATAGCTGATACATGTAGGATTCGTAAAAAAAAATCACAAATCTCCATCATCGCAACCACAATACACAAGCACTACCCACGCTCACTATCACAAACTCAACAATCGTTTCGCAAAGCTTTGCGATTTAGTCGCGGATGTTTCGGTTGCAGGGATGTGAGAAAGTACGGGAAATGTGTTGGATTATGTAAAGAATGATATGCGCGTGTTATCCGGCTGAGTAGAATAGCCCACCCTCTTTCTTACAGAGTTGTCGTAAAGGGCAACTAAGATAAGCTGACCCACCATGTGGTATCCGGTTGAGTAGAATAGACCACCCTCTTTTTTCTTTTCGTAAAATACGTAGCCAAATCATGTTACAAAATGTTTATGTCTCCCCCACTAAAAGTGGAATAAGGGCAGGAGGAAGTAAGATATTTTTAACTACCATAACCAAAATTATACCCTGTGTAAAATAAAATATAAATATATTTCATCGTTGTTGTAACATTAGGTTTCGTACAGTAATACTGTTTGACACAGTTATTTTTTAGTAAGTGCATAAACGATTTAAAATTTTGCTAAAGCACTTGAAAGATCTCAAATTACGTTGTTGCTATCAAAACATGTACGTCAATCTGATACCACGATACTTGCGTAATGCGTTTGCGCAATAAAATAATACCTGCCTTAATTACCTAAATGATAAGGGTATTTGTTTATAACAAATTATGTTATACCTGTGAAATAAGATGTGCTCGCGATAAACTTAACATCATATTGTAAGTTATTTATTTATAAATAAATATATGGGACTCTTACACACACGGTCGCTCGTCCCCAAAGTAAGTAACCTAATACTTGTGTTAAGGGTGACAGACAACTGGTGAATATATGCTTATATAATTTTTAAATACATACTTAAATACAAATATACACCCAGGCTCAAAGACCAACAAATTAATTTATAGAAAATGTTGGCCCTCGGCGGGAATCAAATCCACGACCCGCGGAGTTGAAAGCAGGGTCACTACCCACTGCACCAACGGGCCAGTCAGATATTTCTTCTAGATTAATATTTGCACTCAAGATACATACATATATATATGCAGCAGATAGAGATGCATGCAGGATTCGTAAAAAATACATGCACAAACCTCCACCAAAGCCATCACAATACACAAGCACTGCACACGTTTACTATCACAAACTCAACAATCGTTTCGCCCCGCAATCGAAGCATCATTCAGATTAATCATCATCGTCGTGAAGTCTATGTCCTGATGACGCTTCGGCTGTGGGGTGAAACGATTGTTGAGTTTGTGATAGTGAACGTGTGTAGTGCTTGTGTATTGTGGTGGCGGTTGTGGAGTTTTGGTCATGTGCATTTTACGAATCCTGGTGAAAACAGATTGTCCAATCTACATTTAGCAATATATATATTTTCTATTTTACTTCATCGAGGATTATAGCAAAACAATTTTATTATTACTTTTGTAACTTGTATTACATTTTTTTTTCAACTTTTAGAATACGATTAGCAATTACATTATTATTCCGTTAGACAAATGAAAAAAACCATCATAATTACGTTATCCGTTATCAGCTTTTAATTATCGTTTATTTACATATTTGCTTATGAAATCGGTAATGACCTTAAATTAAACAAGGCCGGTATGTATAGCAAAGGGATTTTACAACCGCGGAAGTGTCTATGCCGATAGATGAAGGACGGCGGTAACGCGTTTTTATATTATTACGTAAGAAATCACTGTTATTTATTTACTATTTGTTATTTATCTAATGTAATATGCATTAGGTGTAATTAATTCGGATATAATGCTTCTGGTTGATATAAGTTAATTGTTATGTAATTAATTTGTTTAGAACATATATGCTAACATGGCGCAATTATTAAACACTAGTGATAGCATTAGTGTTCCGTGACTTCGTTTGCGTTAACTTAATCGTTACCCCGTGGTATAAACTTTAACTGTACCAAATTTGATCAATATTGATCAAGTGGTTTAGCCGGGATTACGTAACGTACACGACTTTCATATTTATATACATTATCTTTAATATTTGAGTTAATTTTGTTTATATATACATTCGAAATCTCGGAAATGGCACCAACGATTTTCCTGAAATTCAGAATGTAGGCGGTTTTGGGGGAGAAAGATTGATCTAGCTAGGCTCATGGTTTTAGGGCAATTAAAAAATACTAACATTTATGTATAATATAAGACACTATTTTTGCCTTGAATCGTCAAGTCAGCGTAGCTTATTCGGGGAACGGGCGGTCTCGAGAAATGAAATTCATTTCATTCATGTTTTATAGGTTGCCTGTTTTTTGGCTGGCTGTTTTTTACATCCTTCAAAAAATTATCGAGCAAGGCTCTCTCACCACTCATATATAATGCTAAATGTAGACTGGACTGTCCATTTTCATACACGATAAATGCAGACACACACAAAGAACACATGCACAAACCTCGACCTAATCACGGCCTTATGAACTTTGACCTACAGATGCTAATATTACGTTTTGTTGCAGACAGTGATATGCAGCTGGAAACCAGCAGTAGTGAGGCGAGTGCAGCTAGCTCTACCACTCTATCCCAGCACTGTGCTATCTGCGGGGATAGGGCTACCGGAAAACACTACGGAGCGTCTTCTTGTGACGGCTGCAAAGGCTTCTTTAGGCGAAGCGTTAGGAAGAATCATCTGTACACGTGCAGGTGGGTGTCGAATGCATTACTAAGGATATAATTTTTATCTTATACTAGCAATCGTCAGCGACTCCGCTCGCGTGTCTTTAATATTAAATGAGTTAATCTTGTATGTATATATCATCTTCCTGCCCTTATCCCACTCTAAGTGGGGTCGGCACAACATGTTATAAACATGTTGTCGCATGATTTGGCTACGCATTTTACGACCGGCCGCCGGCCTGACGTCAACTTATCTTAGCCGTATTTTACGACACCTCGATAAGAAAGAGGGTGGTCTATTCTACTTAACCGGATACCACACGGTGAGTCAACTTACTTTAGTCGATTTTTACGACATCTCGGTAAGAAATGAGTGTGGTACTATTCTATTCAGCCGGATACCACACGGCGTAATCTTGTATGTGTGTATATATATATATTTGAAATCTCTGAAACGGCTCCAACAATTTTCCTGAAATTCAGCATGTAGGGTGTTTTGGTGGAAAAAAATTGATCTAGATATGTTTTATTTAAAAAAAATGTAGTTTTATCCCTGTTTTTAGGCTCTAAATTTTTTTTGAAATTTACGTTGCATACAATCACAATTTTTTGCTGTCAAATGTAAAGTTATGGTAGTTCATTTGGGGAACGGGCGGTCTAGAGAGGTGAAAATACCTAGGATCGAGCCCCATCTGCCGTATTATTTTTTCATTTCTCTTTTCAATTTGTTTTATTTTAAATTTTTTTACATCATTTTAAAAAGGAATAATTGTGCCAAATGTCATCGATATTGGTCCAGTGGATTAAGTTGGTATGGTCATGTAATGAGGAGGAATGACAATCATGTGACCAAAAGAGTTTTAAATATGAATGTGGATGGATGTATGGCTAGGGGGAGGCCGAAAAAAAGATGGATGGATTGTGTGAAAAAATGATATGCATGTTAAAGGAGCGGCACCAGAGTTGACGAATGATAGAGGATAATGGAAGAAGAAGACCCCACTTAGAGTGGGATAAGGGTAAAGAGAATGATGATTGGTTCAGTGGATTCGCCGTGGAAGAGTTACAATACATGCCTACTCCCAAACTTTAGCATTTATAGTATTGAGTAAGATAGTAGGATACTCGCGTTATCTTGATTTAATACAACTTTAGAAGTTTATGTAATTGGTACTGTGATACCTTTCTTAATAACAATTAATTCATTTCAGATTCAGCAGAAATTGCGTTGTAGATAAAGACAAAAGAAACCAATGCAGATATTGTAGGCTAAGGAAATGTTTCAAGGCTGGCATGAAGAAGGAAGGTGAGCATTATATACAGTTACTATAAATATCTATTAAACTCTTTTTTTGATGTTGCCAATATCGTTTCAGGTTTTTATTTCAGAATTGTATCATCATCTCGCTATAATCATATAAACATATGTCATATTAATATATCCATCTACATTTATATTTAAAATTCTTTTGGTCACATAATTTTTATCTTTTAATATTTAAATTAGTTAATCTTGTATGTATATATTTTCGGAATCTCGGAAACGGCTCCAACGATTTTCCTGAAATTCAGCATGTAGGGGGTTTTGGGGGAGAAAAATCGATCTAGTAAGTAAGTAACGGCCTGTTACTATCCCAATCCTACTGCTGGGCATAGGCCTCTTCTCTGTTTTTTTTTTTGGAGAGAAGGATTGGAGCTAAGACCTACCACGCTGCTCCAATGCGGATTGGTAGGTTACACATATCCCCAGAATTCTCTATAGATATGCAGGTTTCCTGACGATGTTTTCCTTCACCGAAAAGCGTGTGATAAATTGCAATTATCAATTAGACACTTAAGTTTTACTAGAAAACTCATTGGTGCCTGCCCGGGCTTTTGAACCCTAGACCTTCTTGAAAGAGGCGCACGGTGATACCGCTGGCTACCACAGTTTTATTTAAAAAAAAATGTCGTTTTATCCATGTTTTCGGGCTTTAAATTTTTTTTAAAATTTACGTTGAATACAAACACAATTTTTCGCAGTCAAATGAACGGGCGGTCTAGAGATTTGAAAATACCTAGGATCGAGCCCCACCTGCCTTATTATTTTTTTCACTTTTCTTTTCAATTAAAAAAAAAAAAAATTTTTACATCATTTTAGAAATTACCGAGATAATTATTCAGAAAGGCTCGTTCACCCAAGTACTCTCTCATTATATGATCATATCAAATTAATCTCGCACTTCAATTTTTTTTCTATAATGACAGCAATTTTACTTCCCCTAATATACTAATTTCGTATTACTGTCTATGAATAAAATAAAATTGCAATTACGTTGTAATATTTTTATGAGTCAGTCCTTTTGTAATTATATGCAGTATTATAGTTATGTAAATATACCTAAATGTGACTAATTCATTCAATAACTGCAATGCGCAAGACATTAAAGCGTTTGTAATTTCTGTCTGTATGTCATCGATTTTCTCAAAATCTACTGCATGGATTTTTGATTGGTTTTTACTAAAAGGTAATGCAATTCTTCTGAAAGTATTAGGTAGCAAATAGTGTTCAAAATTTAAATTATAGTAGATTATGATGCTGTTGCATAATAAGGATTTATAGTATCACACGAGTGTTATAAGACCAAGTTATGTACAGTGTCATACACTACTTTATCTACTCTCATACTATAATACGTAAAACAATATTAATAAAAACCAAACTTTGTTTAAATATTGAAAAGATTTTTTAAATGTCAAATGTTAGCGCCAAGGCGCAAACATCGATTGCGCATGCGTGTTGCGTCGCCGCGGACTCGTTCATTGAAAGCTCTTTTTTTAAGGTAGATGTTCAACCTCCTAGGTCCAGCTGGAGGTTGTACAGGTGTATCGTTATGATTAAAAAGTTATATTATGATACAGGTGTCCATACGCGACCTGTATCGTAATAAAACTTTTTATTTTTTTATTTTTGGCCTGTACGTAATGTTTGTCATAATAATTTTAGTTTCAGTTTTATAATCTTTGTATTATAGTATCAGAGTAGATAAAAAATATTAGGTACGATATTTTCGAGACTGTTTTCTTCTGTTCAGAATCAATCCCTATCTAAATAAATGCGTTTATTAGCTCGGCCACTTATCAGAAATCAAAATTATTTTTTAATCCATATGAATTAAATAAATGCGATTAGAAGTTATTATAGATTAAATTATACGTCACTAAAATATTACATTACGCAGATGATGCTGTGCACATAGCTAGTGTTTTTATAATTACATCTCAAACTTAATTAATTGCCCACTATCGTAAATGAGTGTTTTTCCCTGTGCCTTTACTGCGCAAATAACAAATATATGTATATCTTAATTATATTATTCTAATTAAAATAAGATAATATTAATCACCCATTTTAACAAGAGCCGCCCACAGTAGTTTATTTTACGAAATATCCATAACCATTTTCGTCATATACATGAAATTTCGCTTAAATATTACTGTTTACTGCATAAAATGTTATCCTTAAGACATGTGTACATGTTTTTCTCAATAGCATATATACAATACTAGCGGCCTGCCCCTGCTTCGCACGGGTATAAAATATATATCCCATGTCAGTCAGTGTAAAAAAAATGATTAAAATAGATCGAGTAGTTTTGATTTATTCATTACTTACTGCCCGTGGCCCGCACGCGTTAAATTTGGAGAAAAACAATTTCCTTTCCCTATACCAAGAAGATTTCCTGCTATCTTTGGAATATCTAAATTCATATAGTACATTTTTACTTATTTACTTTTACATTTTCCCTATGTATTTAATTTTTACAATTAATTACAGAATGTCTTTATATACAACATTCACAGCTTCCTTGTCGTTAAACAAACTCTGGAAAGAACGATATAGCTGCTGGATTCGAAGTGCTATAGGGTGAAGCGCGGCCTCCGCATGACATTTTAAATCTGTAATATCTCCGAAAATATTCACTTAAATTACATGCTGTAAACGGCGATATTGATCTATATTAAATCAACAATTTATTTAAGGTACTTAATTGGATAAGGATTAATGCTGTAGTGTATAAAAATTGCTTCAAAAATAAGGCATTATTTTTCGTAAAAAGTAAATGACAAAAAATGCTATAGTGGGTTATCCATAAGAGATAGACATATACCATCGCGGACTTTTCTGTAGACCTTTTCAAGGTGTACAAATACTTAATACATTATTTTGATAAATCTCGTAGGGTTTAGCCTGCGTTTGCAATGTAAGCGGAAAAAATGTAATTATTTACAGAAACCTCAAAAATTACAGTATTTCTCTACTTCGTATTGAATGTTATTATACGTACAAACCTTCCTTTTGAATCACTCTATCTATTAAAAAAAACCGCATCAAAATCGGTTGCGTAGTTTTAAAGTTTTATGCGTACATACGGAAATATGGACTTTGTTTTATAATATGTAGTGATACATATACTATTTGGCAAGTATGATCTATCCCAAAAGTTTAAAAGGTAAAAGACGACTAAGGTAAATTTAACCGCCGTGAAGTATCCGGTTGAGTAGAATAGACCACCCTTTTTCTTACCAAGGTGTTGTAAAAGGCGACTAAGGTAAATAATAGTAATGTGTAGTAAAGCTGTGGTAGTCCAGCGGTAACACCGTGCGACTCTTTCGAGGAGGTCACGGGTTCAAACCCGGGCAGGCATCAATGAGTTTTTCTGTTAATACTTGTGTCTATTTGATAATTGCAATTTATCACACGCTTTTCGGCGAAGGAAAACATCGTGAGGGGAAACCTACATATCTCTAGAGAATTCTGGAGATATGTGTAACCTACCAATCCGCACTGGAGCAGCGTGGTAGGTCTTAGCTCCAAACCTTCTTTCCAAAAACGGAGAAAAGAGGCCTATTCTCAGCAGCGGGATAGTAACAGGCCGCTGGTTTTTTTATAGTAATATAGTTGTATACAAGAACAGTATTTGAGCGTTAGGGTTTGGTTACTAGGCCAATCAAGTATGCTGCTTATTAGCTTTACTATTATCGAAGACCCATGAGAAAACTATTCAATATGTATGCCCATAGGCCAAGTCATTGTGTGTTTTTTCTGGTCATAATATCTTATTACAATTTAGATTTAAATATTATGTTTCTAAAGAGTTTATATCGAGGTTATTATTGTGTATTTCGTTTTTGTGCCCCGCTTGCGACCTTGTTTAAATACATACCTACTATTAATTGGTAAACAACTTTATGTATATTCAGTTTTGAATACAACGCATTACGTGTAGTTTAAGTAATAGATTTTTATGTTAAAATTAACATAAATGTACATATCGCACGCTTAGTATTAAAATGGGCTAAATAAAGCGTAACGCCTTAAAAACTCGTGAGTATTAAAGACCCATAACTTGGAAGAATAAGAAAACACTAGCTTTTATAATAGATCCTAGAGTGGTATCGTAGATGGCATTGAAATATGGATTACAATGTATCTAATTCAATTAATCCTAAATTTAAATTAAGTCCGTTTAATACTAAAAATGCGATGTGTATATTTTTGCCGACTGCTCGTTTGGGTGATGCATCGTTTTGCAAATATGTCATGGAGTCTATCTCCTAACAATACATCGGTTACGGGGTGAAACAATTGTCAAGATTGTTGTAGGATAGTGTTACGAATCCTGCATGTAAAAGGTATTAGATCCATCCATCAGCCTATCGCAGTCTACTGCTGGACATAGGCCTCCCCATGTCTGCGCCAGACATCCCGGTTCTCGGCAATGCGCATCCACCTGGCCCCAACAACCTTCCGGAATCGGGAATAGTGAGGCTGCCGGGAACTGAGGCCTGGAACTTTCTGGAAACTTCCATATGGGGGTTGCTGCCATAGTCACCACGCTGGGCAAGCGGGTTGGTGACCGCAGAGCTGACTCATTCGACAACTAGAGGCGCTGCTGCCCACCTCTGGTCTGGGACTTTAAGTCAGCTTAATTGGACGGTTATACCGCCACAATCGGTCGCCATAGCCTCGTCTGTTATTCAGCAGAGGGCACCGCGTGTAGGTGAGGTTGGCATTTGGGAGCACTAGTTGTTATGCGTAGTCCCCTTGCCCCCCTAAAGGTATTAGAACGGATAGTAAACTCTACATTTAGTATTACATTTATTTTGTTTTATCGCGGATTATATCAAAACTATTTATATTACTTATGTATTATTATATAAAACATCGTGAGGAAACCTGCATATCTCTAGAGAATCCTAGGGATATGTGAAACGAACCCATCATTGGAGCAGCGTAGTAAGTCTTAGCTCCAATCCTTTTCTACAAAATGAAGAGAGGAGGCCTATGCCCAGCAGTGGGATAGTAACAATAGTAGGATAAAGGTCTAAAACAGTGTAACTATTGCAGCCGTGCAAAACGAACGGGACCGAATAAACTGCAGGCGGCCGTCTTATGAGGAGCCCACCCAAGCCAAAGGTCTGTCCGTGGCGTCGTTGCTCAACGCAGAGCTCCTTAGCAGAAAGGTCATAGATGAAGTGAGTATGACATTCATATCCAACATTAAATAAGCAGATAGCTCAACACTTTACTGGACATAGGGGTTTCGCAATCCGAGGTACACCCGAACCCTCTCATTTCAGTTGCTTCCACCTACATCCCAGTTAGGTCTGACCACCGAAAATATAGGCGTCCAAAAAGCTTCCTATATGACCTTGACGATCAAATAACGATCGCAAACACAGAAACACGTACTACACACACACAGCGTCTTCGCCGGCGAAGACGAGGTCCCAGATTTCTGACATCGGTTGGTCGTGGCTTCTTGCCACCCTTACGTCGTCGTATTAACTAATCAAAGTTATACCATCAGCCCTCCACTACACGTCGCCCTAAGCCGTGGTCCTTCCTCACAGGAGGCACCCTTAGGACGACGTTCCCCGACGCTAGTAGAGCTTCTGCGCTCTACTCTCCACATTTCGCAACTTCGGTGATGCTTCTGCGCTCGCCCGTCCCGCCCGGTGACGCTGTAAAAGCCGTTTTCGCACACTATCTACATAAATACAAACTGACAACGGATCCGAATTTAGACTGAGACGGAGAAACTTTAAAACCATGGTACATGTCTTTTGTAAATGCTCAAAGTTTAATTGCCAAAAATGGGATAGGTGATGGGGATTTCAGTAACAGAAGATAGCATAATATACATTATAAATAATAGAAGTTGTTGAAAAAATAAATCACACGCACACAATAACACATAACAATCAAGCTAATCGCGATTACAAACCAGAGACCGTTGTTGGCGTTTTGTTCAAACTTATAGTTTACAAATCTCACAATCCCCCCTTTTTTTCTCTAAAACCCTCCATTCAATTGTTCGGTAAAGAATTTTCCCCTTATTTATTAAATTAAGCATAGAAGAAATGATTCATTATATATGTACTATCCTGATATACCACGGTGAGATCTTGTGACTCTTTGGTTATGGGTTAAAAACCCCATGTCGGCACCGATGAGATTTTCTATTAAAACTTATGTCTGAATGATTTTTGCAATTTATTACACGCTTTTGGGTGAAAAACGTCTTAAGGAAAGCTGGATAACTCTAGAGTCATTCTGGGATGTGACCACAAACCTTTATCTCAAATATATACCCAGCTGTGACATAATAAGAGGCCACTTTTATACGTGGTATCTTTAAAAAAACTCGTATACCATATTGATAATTGCATGACATTATTATATAGGTAAAGGAGAAGAAAAGACTACAAACAAATGTTTAAAGTAGTTATTTTTGTTCCAACAGACCAATAATGTGACAGATGCAGAAATAAATAATCGCAAACTAGCAAAAATAAACGACGTTTGCGACTCGATCAAACAACAACTTTTAATCCTAGTGGAGTGGGCCAAATTTATACCCGCGTTTACCGAGTTACATCTGGACGATCAGGTACTTTTATCAAAATTTTACACTCTTCTTTCATCCTTTTTTTTACTGTCTAACATTCTGATCTATACATAGTAACAAGTTTTATAAATTTGCCCCTTAAATTCATTTGTTCATTAAAAATCTATTACTGGGTGTATTTAAATCTGGGGCTATTTTAGTTAAAGAAAGCTATAAGAAGAGTCTAGTAGTGTAAAGCGAATTTAAAATCTATGTCATAAACACTTTGCATGTACATAACACTAAGGACTTGATAGTTTCTTAGCTCAACAGTTAAATTGATTCGTTTAAAAAATACATCATCATTATCTTCCTGCCCTTATCCCACTCTAAGTGTGGTCGGCACAACATGCCATAAACATGCTGTCACATGATTTGGCTGCGGTTTTACGACCGGCCGCCTGCCTGACGTCAACTTACCTCTGTCGTATTTTATGACACCTCTATAAGAACGTGGGTGGTCTATTCTACTCAGCCGGATACCACACGGCGGGTCGACTTACCTTAGTCGCCTTTTACGACACCTCGGTAAGAAAAGAGGGTGGTACTATTTTATTCCGCCGCATGCCACACGGCGTATAATTCTATAAATTAAAGTGAATAGGTATTTGAATACACGTGTAAAACTATTAAATCCGAAGTAATTAGGTACATCCTTGGGAACGACTTACGACGACTCGTTTAGAAAATACATGTTACTATTTAAAATTAGAGTTTTTAATATTTAAAACTAAACATGTTTGGTAAAGGTGGCCTTACTGCGCGCCCATGCAGGCGAGCACCTGTTGCTAGGCTGTGCGCGTCGCTCGCTGCATCTCTCCGACGTACTGCTGCTTGGAAACAACTGTATCATCACCAAACATAATATAGGTAACTGATCTTCACGACCAGATGCCCCTTATTTTCTAAAATACTCTCCCCATACACCAAGTTGTGACGATGTGCATATGTGAATATAAAACGAAGAATGCAAAAATCATTGCCTACTCGAAACAAAAAGTATAGTAACAGGAAATCAGAGCATTTACAAGTTTCTTCAAGTTTTTATTTGTGATATAACTCCTTTTACTGACTTCAGTACAATAAATATAGTTAATTTTAAGATGTCGCTGTTTAAACAAGTGATGGGCATAGTACGGCTCGCGAAAGTATGTAATCCGCCATGCCGAGAGTCTATCGACACGGAAACATCAATGGATATATATTTTCTGATTCTGATCATTCTGACCCTCCTCTAGAATTTCTTAAACTATGTAAACCTCATTAAAAAGTTTGCCCACCACTGGTCAAAAACCATCAAAACTTTAAATTGTTTAATTACTCGCGTTGGATATTGGCTAGTTCACTTTTTTACCGACGATATATCCTCGCGTTAAGAATTGATTGGTTAATTTATTAATTGATTGTTATTACAAGTAACATTGGTTGTGCTTCTTAAAATATTATATGCCTACATAGGTATAGTCAAGCCAACATTTTAGTTCTTCACTATCGATATAAAAGCAGATAAATCCTCGTGAACACCCATTTTTTTTGTCGTGGACTCATAGGGATTTATCTGGGACTTTGGGATTTAAAAAATAAACGACACGCTCAACAAAATTTGAATGCACCGTTGCCCTAGTATTACAACGTCAGCTCGCGTTAACTTTAATGATACCTACTTATTTTTATTGATAACTTAAATAACTTTGATAAACTAATAATTTACTTATTTTAAATATATAGTATATAATTTTTTAATATTAATTATGTTCTTTTAATAATTTTGACTGTGAGGATGGCATATGCACACAGTTTTATACTATCGCAATGCCATCCTCGCAAATGTTGCATATATGTATATATAAATAAATCTATACTAATATATGTATATATATATAAACAATTCCGTACTTATCTGCGTGCATTTGCCAACTCGTGGATAATTATACAAAAGATCCTGTCTCTCAAAGGGTTGTCTGGAAAAGATCACAACAGTGTGATAAGACAGTCCTTTGGACATTCAACTAATGCTTGCACAACAACTATTATCTAAGTCTCTTATTCTTTTCACTTTGTATATTTATTTGTGCAATAAAGTTATTATTCCTCCGTGTATTGGAACAGATGGCAGGATGGACATAGACATCAGTATGATCGGCATCCGGGTGATGGACGAGATCGTGAAGCCGCTGCGAGAGATCGACATCGACGACACGGAGTTCGCGTGTCTCAAGGCGATCGTGTTCTTTGACCCTAGTGAGTATCACGAGGATTAAAAAAACTGTGCCCAAATGACACTATTTTTTGAAAATTTTACCACTATACTAAAATACTCGATATTTGGTTGGTGGACAGATAACGCAAGACCGAACGCTAAATGTGTTCGTTGATTTGAAAAAAAGTTAACAATTTATACCTTAAAATAAGGAATACTTAAATTTTATTTTATATTCAGGTAAGCCTTTAAACAAGTGCTTTTGAATCGCCAACTCTACTGCTGGTTCAGAAAGCTGTTTCTACTGAGAAGGGTCAGCAAGAAACTCGGCGGTTACTCTTTTCAAAATATTCTTATTACTAATTACTATTCATAGTAGTAATTACTGTCTTATACAGGGTCGAAGAGTAGCTATGTCCACGCATTTTTATCATCTTAGTACACTAGGCTTTTTGTATCAGCCTCTCTTTAACAGTGTTTTTAATTGCTCTAATGGCAAAGCTAAAATTTTATTGCGGAATTTTACTATATTACCTTAAAGCCACGTATGGCACTTTTTGAATACAATTTTTTTTAAATATCCGTGCAGTTACTCCAATAAAATAAATGGAAAGAATACTTTCTTCATTTTTATCATCTTTACTAATATTATAAAGAGCAAAAATTTGTATGTATATTTGTAATGTTTTCCCACAAAATCTACTGGACCGATTTTAAAAAATTTTTCACCATTGCGCTTTTATTGAGCAACATACATTTTCAAAAAAAATTAGGGATTCGATTACTTACTTTGGGGACGGACGACCGTGTGTGTAAGTGTCCCATATATTTATTTATTCATTTATTGAATCCAGACGCGAAGGGCCTCTCGCAGCCGCAGAAGATCAAGCAGCTGCGCTACCAGATCCAGATCAACCTGGAGGACTACATCAGCGACCGGCAGTACGACGGGCGCGGCCGCTTCGGCGAGCTGCTGCTGTGCCTGCCGCCGCTGCAGAGCATCACGTGGCAGATGATCGAGCAGATCCAGTTCGCCAAGCTGTTCGGCGTGGCGCACGTGGACAGCCTGCTGCAGGAGATGCTGCTCGGGGGTGAGCGACGCTGGCCGTACTGTCGTTTATTCGAGTACTAGCAGTGTCTACGTCTAAAGCTTTGGTAGCCCAGCGGTAACACCGTGCGACTCTTTTGATAAGGTCAAGGGTTCAAACCCGGGCAGACACCAATGAGTTTTTCTGTTAAAACTTATGTGTCTAATTGATAATTGCAATTTATCACACGCTTTTCGGTGAAGGAAAACATCGTGAGGAAACCTGCATGTCTCTAGAGAATTCTGGAGATATGTGTAACCTACCAATACCGCATTGGAGCAGCGTGGTAGGTCTTAGCTCCAAACCTTCTCTCCAAAAACGTGAGAAGAGGCCTATTCCCAGCAGTGGGAGAGTAATAGGCCGCTACAACATAATAATCTTACATTTATATCTTCCTGTCCTTGTCCCACTTTAAGTGGGGTCGGCAGAACATGTTTTTGTCTTACATTCTGTCCTATCATTCGTCAACTCTGGCGTCACTCCTTTTATATGCATGTCATACTTCACACAATCCAACCATCTCTTTTTAGGCCTCCCTCTAGGCACATATCCATCCACATTCAAATTTAACACTCGTTTGGTCACATGATTTTCATCCCTCTTCCTTACATGTCCATACCATCTCAATCTTAATATATAATAATGTTAATATTATTAAATTATATCATTTAAAAAGATAAATATTTTTATTATTAGCTTGTAATCAGTCAAATATTAGTTTATTTGGTATATTTAAAAAATTAGTCATAAACTATTTATACAGTGTGTAAGTATATAATTTTTATCTTTTTTTTTTGTGAGTCGCCAAATTTAGAAATCGTTAAATATGTGCCGCAACAAAAAAAAGGTTGAGAATCACTGCGCTAAACTATATAACTGACTGACTATATAACAGCTTATAACAATTCTTATTAGTTACATTTCGTCTTTTTTTTTCGTATAGTTTCATTCAAATTCATAATATTGTTTATTCAAGTGGACTGTTTTCAGTATTTTTGAATCGTCAAATGTTTTTAAAGAAGCTACTACTACATTAATCTTATTGATTGATAATTCAAATGGGTAAAAAAAGCTTATTTGCTAAAGTTATTTTAGTTTTATTTGTATCGTGCTTGAGTGTTGTAATGAAACAAAACTTGTTTGAGATTGCCCCAAAATCTAATCAACCGAGTAGCTTAGCTGTTTGGCAAGGAAAAATCTTTAAGCAAAACATTATTTAAAAATAAAGAGACGAATAAATAAATAAAGATTTAGTGTTATGGTGTGAATTAAGTAGAATTAAATGATACCGCCGCCCGACGGGGACAGGCGGCGGTTATGTCGGACTCGCACCGACTAAAACGACCTGTGCGCTCCACCACGCTGCCGATGGCAAGGACAGGGTATCATTGTACATATTGCCCCCATCCCGCCGACAGCTCTGATCCCAGAGAACAAACACCTCCGGGTAGGGGCCCCTCGAAAGAGAAGCCCCCCTCCGCTAACCGGTGCATCGGGAGCACCAGATAGACAGACCGCCTCGGGGACCTGTAAGCCAGGCGTCCGATACCGACCCCGTTCGGAACACCTGAAGGTCCCCAGTTAGGGCGGCAGACGATGGGCTTGGGCGAGTCACTAACACCTGGACTCACCAGCAGCAGATTGGATCCAGAACAACAGTTCGTGGAACCGCTCCGCCGCCTCCCTCCGCCCCCCTCCGCAGAGCAAAGGGAGGCCATCGCTGCCCACGATCGCTCCCTGCCCACCGTGTTTGCTATGTCACGGTCGACAGGGAGAGACCGCGCCCCAAGTAGGGGCCCCAACGCCTTGGTGGGCGTTTCCGCCCCCACCGGGTAATTTTTTATAGAGATTTTCTTCCTCGCCATAGGTGCGTCAACAGAGGCGACCCTGAATAATACATATCAGGGGTTCACTTATATTAAAATTTAAAAACAATAAAGAAGGGATGGCCTAAAGGTTCTCGTTAGGGGAGTGTCAATGTTGGTGGTAGAACGGTAGAATGGTACGGTCTAACGGACTAAGGCCATAGGTGCGTCAACAGAGGCGACCCTGGAGGAGGCGACGGCCGAGGTGCCCGCGGCCTCCCCGCCGCTGGTGCCGCAGCTGCCCGCGCAAGACTCCGCGCTCTTCGGCCCCGCGCCCTTCAAGCAGGAGCCCAACATGTGAGCGACAATATTTTAAATCTATACTAATATATAACCCTAAAGAGTTTGTTTGTTAGAACGCGCTAATCTCAGCAACTGGATTTGAAAAATTATTTTAGTGTAAGATAGTCCATTTATCGAGAAAGGCTATAATATCTAGCTAAGCTATAATATCTAGCTAAGCTATAATATCTAGCTAAGTTATAATATCTAGATAAGCTATATCTTCACTCTAAGATGAATAGGAGAGGGGCAGCAATAAAAAATAGTACGAAAACGGCAATTAAAAGCTTTCCTTGCGTGAGCTGAGTAAAGAATAATAGTTATTCAAAAATCATCTATTACAAAATTGTTCCCCTCTAAAAGTTTTAAATAAAAGTCCGCGACAGCATATGTCTAGCTTTTATGGTTGACCAACTTTAACCATTTTTATGGTTAGTAAAATACTATATTATGGTTTTAATCTTTTTTAAATACATACTTAAATACAAACTTGGATGAACGAGCAAGGCTCGGTCAAGATTTTAGTTTTAAAGATATTATTTTCAATAATAGTTCATAACGAGCATACGAGAGCGTGCGCACGCACATGCACACGCACACACACAAAAAAAGGATTACGTTTCGTATATTAATGTAGCGGCAAGAGAGACCATCGCTTCATGCTTTGAAGTAAGAAATTAAGAGAGAGATATAAGTTAGTGAAGAAAGAAAGAGTTACATTTCCTATATTGATGTAGGGGAAAAACAGAGCAGTGCGCGCGCATATTTTCTTTCTCTCATACCGCTTGAAATATACATACATATATGAATATATATCTTAGTAATTACTTTTACTTCACAAATAACATGTGTTCACAGGACATGAAAATGTTAAAATTATTTTAAAATCGCTAAAATAAAATATATCACCTAATAATACGTGTAAATAAGTATACTCAACCATATATTTTACTTTAATTACTTTATTAAAAATATATATTTTGCCCTTAACAGGAGTCCTGAACATCCATCACGAGTTATCAAGACGTCTGATATCACGCTGTTATAGTCGAACGAAAATGTTATAATAATATTAAGGATGCGCAAAATTGTTACCTATAGACTATGTATACTTTTTCTGCTCTAAATGGAAATATTGAGGCAGCTTTCCAAGAATTACAAATATTTCGTTATACAATAGGTGGATATGGTTGGACTCCGATGAGCGCCATCTATCAGCTAAAGTAAGAACTGAATTATTGATTATTTACGAATGCTGTCTATGGGCAGTATTCAAAATTAAAGCGTGTGATTCTTAATTTGAAACTAGAATGTTATTTCTTATAAGTTTCACGTCAGTCATGTCATGTCTCGATTTATACAAAGTGGCCCTAAAATTAGAAATTAGGTAATGTGTAAGAATTACCATTACAAACATTTATTATATAATAGCAGCCTTGGTTTGTGCACGGCTCTGATTAGCGCCCTTTATGTACTAAACATTGGTCTATTGGTTACATACAACGCCATCTGTGGACGAATGTTAGAATTAAAGCGTCTAATTCTTATTTTGAAAATGAAATCTTATTTCTAATGAGTTTCATATTGTCTCGATTTATATATTAAACCTTTTAAGGCCATTTACTTTTTAACTTTAATATTGATGTTTTTTTTATAAAGTCAATAAAAACTTTATAAATCTTTTACATTTGTAAATTATTACAATCGTAATATATTTATGCATTTTTATTGCACAAAATAAAAATATTTTTAAATGCTTTTAAAGAATATTTAAAATTGCACTGTTGAATGTTGAAAGAAATTTATATACTTGTTATATATATTAAATATGCTCTAAATATAAATATTTTATTCTTAAAGTAGTTTGGTGGTTGAATTTGTATTTTATAGTGAACTTTACATGTTAATAAATTTGAAAACAAATCAATTCTGCCTTAAATGAATATATTCTTCGAAAATTTAATTAAGGAACTATTTTCCCTCGTTTTAGTAGAATTTCAATGAGAATTTATTCTTAAAATTAAAAATAATAGATACATCTAAATAAGACATAACATTTAACCTGAAAATTTTAATAAAAAGATATTTCTAGGTTTTCTCTAATAGTTTGCCTTCTTGCCGTTTTAGAAAAACGCGTTACTTTAAAAACTAACATATAAATTATAAAACTAATTAAGAATATAGCTGAGCTTTTATTTCCCATGACATTTTAAAACTGTACTTATGTACTCTTTTAAGATAAACAACTCAACTCATCAATTCAAGTGGGCTTTGGAATACAAATTTTAAATAACTTTTAGAAGTAGGCGTTACTTTGGGGAGATCCATAATACAAAAGTAATAATAGAATTATTTTGCTAATGAAATAATTTGCGATAAATAGCATAACGATGTAATCGCGATGCGATTAATCGCGGGTTATGATAAAATAATTCTATTATCACTTTAATACAAATTATACTAAAACTCTAAAAATTTTAGTCATAAAAGCGAAATGGCGAACATATCATGAAGCTAAATGTTAACTTTAATTCCGTACCTAAGAAACATAAGGGCTAAATAATAATTTTGTATGTAACTATAAAAACATGTGATTTTCTATCTAGTTAACATATAATTATGTTTTGGAAGATATAGTGATGTATGAATTCACATAATAAATTCATGTATTCGAAGAGGTATATATATAAAAAATTTGGGTCACGAAAATTTAAATAATCAACTTATGCCCTTATGTTTTTCAAGATTTATGCTTTGAAACTCTAGTAATAAAATAACTAGAAATAATTGTAATATTTTAACAGAAATGTGCCGGTTACAGACAGCATAGAAACGAAAGGTACGCAATATTGCTAATTATTTATACGGTTATCATATTTAGGACATTGGAATAATTATGTACTCGAACTAAGAATTGGCATTTCTTTAAGACAAATTAAGATAGTGTTGTCCAAGCACCATGTTTAAACGCTGGATCAATTTTAGTGATATTCAGTACAGTTAAGCCTTATTTTATTCTTAATTCTTAGCAACTAAGTTCTTTAATGATTTCGAGTTGTTCCGGGAAATCTCCACATATTAATTGACAAAACAGGGCAATTTATATAATAATTTGAAAGAATTTTACTGAGTTCCTAATTTTTTTTTCAATTTAAAATACAGTATATGTAATTAAAACTTTATTAAATAGTTCAATTCTTTAATCTTGTATTGCGATTAAAAATTATATAAAGTTTTAATAACTAAAGTTATATTTTGTAGCCGGCGCAGTTCTAAAATTGGTTTACGGTCTCTGCTTGTCTTATAACATAGTTCGTGTCTTATAACATTTATATTTAGTTACCAATATTGATAAAACGTAGGTGATGGTTACGAAAATTCAATTTAGGAATTATTGTTTAAATGACTTTTTTATGAATGATGGATTATTTGGCGCTACTGTTTGCGGTTTTTTATTGAACAAGATTGATTTGAGTTATTCTTATTTTATCTGTATTATTTAGATTTAAATATTGCTATAATAGATTAAAGTATCGATGGTAATTTTTCGCAATAGTGGAACATTTAATTTTTCAAGGCTACGGTAAAATGAGTTAATTTTCAAAAATTTTTGGTATATATGATTTGCTCGTGCAAAATCAGTCTCACGACTTTCTTTAGATGGGTATGAATTTCGTTATCACAGCTTTCTGTATTTCCTTTTTTGAATTGCTTAAACACTACCTTCAAAATCGTTACTCTAATGCTCCGTAGCTCTAACTTTTTAAGTTCTTCGTCATTTCTGTATATACAGTATATTCTAATTCAAAATATTTATTTAAATAGACTGTTTTCAGTACTTTTGAATAGTCAAAAGTTTAAAAAGAAGCTACCACTGAATCGGGAGTTTGCTCCTTCCAAGACAACCAGCAAGAAATTTGGCGGATAATCATTTAAAAAAATTATATAATCGATTAATGGATTTCACGATAATCGTTGCCGTCTTTTGCGTAGCTGACTAAAGTTAAATTATGCTTCTATCAATCAAATAATGTTTACGTAGCAGCATCATTTTAATTTATTTTCTTAACTTGTGTAAAGGATTTGAGCCGAAATTTTAAATAATAGTCTAGTCCCGATGACAACGCATGTTTATGATAAGCATGACCTGATGCTGCTACCAGGATTGTCTCCAGACGAGAGAAGTCCTCAACGGTTAACATTAGGGACAAGAAATTTTGTTAAAAGCTTTTTTAAAGGCTAATTTTTCGTCTTGTTTTTCTTATATAATTGACGAAATGTACACTGAAATCTAATAATTTAAAGTGTGTTGATACCTTATTTCTCAGCAGCGTCAAATCATATCCCGATGGCTAAATAATGAAAGAATGAAAATAGATTTAAGTACCTCGTACGCTATGTAGTAATAGATATAGTTTTTTACCTACTAATATAAATGTAGACTGAATACAAGATGGCAGTGTTTAGTGTTAGCTTACTATTTTTGTACCATTTTTAATGCTCAATATATTGTTATCGGATAGGGTGTATTGTGAAACGGTGTAAGTTGTTTTATTAAATATATGGGTTTGTCTGTAGACTTATGTAATTGGTGCCTTATTTCCTAGAGGTGTATTGTTTGTACATACCATGTTATGAATTGTTGTAGATTATATTCGAAAAAATAAATAAACTGTTACAAATAACTGAGTTTTCATGTGACCTACAGTTTTAAATATGAAATTTGTATGGCATTGCAAAAGCGACATCTAGTAACCGGTGCGCGTCATACAAATTGCGTTGAGATCGAGTGAGTTAAAAAACTCGCAATAAGGGTAGAAAATTTCCTAAAAAAATAACGGCCTATTAGTATCCCACTGCTGGGCATAGACCTTCTCTTTCCGCTTTTGTAACATCCTTTGAATTCTCTAGAAATTCACTACAATTTTAGTAGAATATTAATAATCAATTGTAGAAAAGACGAGAAGTGCAAGATTAAGATGGTATGGATAAATGACAAGGAGGGATTAAAATCATGTGACCAAACGAGTGTTCAATATGAATGTGGATGTGGACTAGAGGGAGGCCTAAAAAGAGATGTTTGGATTGTATGAACTATGACATTAATGTGAATAGTAGTAATGAATGATAGGACAGAATGGAAAAGAAAAACATGTTGTGACGACCTCAGAGGCGGATAAGGATAGGAGAATGACGACACTAAACTATACTTTATTAAAGATAGCAAGTTAAAATCTAAAGTAACATTGCAAGTAATATTTATGGCTTTTCCTTTACGTCCATGTATCCTTTTCTTCTGTCGGATCTACTCTTGCAATACAAGAATAAAACTGATATCGCTGAAACTGCAGTCATCGCCAGAAGTGGAAAGTACATAGATAACATATTGATCTCGTAATTTGAACTTTATTTATATATTTAATTTTTAATATTCAATAAACAACTCAAGACTACAAAATCTATATATAAAAAGGAATTGTTTACTTTCAAATTCATACAGAAAAAAAAGGTATATTCTGAAAAATTACGATCTTTGATTGACATATATCAAAAGGTCAAAAATATATTCCTTTATTTTATACCAAGGAGGTTGTAATTATAAGACGATATAATTAATTCTCCACCATCTTAAACTTGCGGATGGAGTTAAATTATTTATCCGTTTTGAATGTGGACAACCGTAAAATACTCAGAGCCTATAAAAATAAGAATAATTTAAAATCCATAGACAGTACGCAACGAAACCAAAGGTTAAGTGTATTCTGTTTTTGTTTATGGCACGGCGTAAGATCAATAATTTAATTATTAAAAGGTGGAACTAAAACCATAGAGTGAATACTTTTTTTTATACGGGAAAAAACCTCTTCTGGGTACCGCCATCCGACGGGGACAGGTGGCGTTTATGTCGGACTCGCACGCACCGACCAAAACGACCTGTGTGCTCCACCACGCTGCCCTGTCCTTGCCATGAACAGGGTATTTTTTTTATTTATGAAAACTTTATTATTGACAATTCTAAATTACATAATGTTTTGTTAAAACTAAATATTAACAAAGGGCGGCCTTATCACTTAAAGTGATCTCTTCCAGGCATCGTTGTACACATTGCCCCCATCCCCGCCAACATCTCTAATCCCAGAGAACACCTCCTTTGGGTAGGGGCCCCTCGAAAGAGAAGCCCCCTCCGCTAACCGGTGCATCGGGAGCACCAGATGTACCGACCGCCTCGGGGACCTGTAAGCTAGACGTCCGATATACCCCGTTCGGACGATGGGCTTAGGCAAGTCGCTACCACCTGGACTCGCCAGCAGCAGATTGGATACAGAACAAAAGTTCCCGGAACCGCTCCACCGCCCTCCTCCACCCCAGAGTGAATACTAGAGTAGAGAAATCACCCTCAAATGTGCCATATTACAATAAATAAAAATCGAATGAAGCTACATATTAGTAACTCATTCATATCTGAGATTAGACGAAGATAAGTATACAAATATTTCTTCACTTCTTTCACAGACTAATTACATTTAAATTTTTTAATAATTATTTATTAATATGACAGTATTTTGGTTTAAACTGCTTCTTAAATTCTCATTAGAGGGTTTACATGTAAAAAATCTTACTTATAAAATAAAACAATTTTAATAACAAAAGTATATTGCTTGTTTTTTAAACATGCTTATTGCTAGTAATTATACGTACATAATTCTCACTCTTATTATTAAAGTGACCTTATTCAAAATTGGGTATAATTAAGTTGTATTCTTTATTGTAATACCATCTATGACATGACGCTACGAACTTAAAAACAACTTTAAAATAACTAGTATTTTCTTGCTCGTCCAAGTTATACGTCTTTTACGGTTTATTGTAATTTGACACAAAACCACTTTTTTGAATAAGATCACTTTACATATAATACGTATTAGTTACAATATTTGTATTTTAAAAATAAACTTTTAAAAAGACATTTTATTACCCCTTATGTGTTTAATATAATAAGTCATGTACTTTAAGGTAAGTTTAAAAGTCTTAAATAACTTTTGGCTTGTATTAAGCCGTAACAAACTAAGATTAAAACAAGATGAATAAAATAATTTTTTACGTAACTATCACAAGTAAAGAGACATAGTTGCGTTCAGAAGTGGAACTAGGACAAACGGATATCTTCAAATCTTATTAAAGATTTTGCCAAATCACCATGATCTACTCATCATCAGATTCCTAACACATGATTTGATTTACTCATTATCGGACCCTCCCTGTCATATGCTGTTATCTAGTCGCTGTAAAAATCCCATCAGATGTCGTGATCCACTCTTCATCAGACTCCAATAACATATGCCGTAATCTACTCATCATCAGACTCCCCCTAACATGTCATGATCTACTAGTCACGAGGTTCCTCCTATCATATTCCGTGATCTACGTGTCATCAGACTTTTATCGCATGTCGTGATCTACTCTTCATCAGACTCCGATAACATATGCCGTAATCTACTCATCATCAGACTCCACCTAACATGTCATGATCTACTAGTCACGAGGTTCCTCCTATCATACTCCGTGATCTACGTGTCATCAGACTTTTATCGCATGTCGTGATCTACTCTTTATCAGACTCCAATAACATATGCCGTAATCTACTCATCATCGACTCCACCTAACATGTCATGATCTACTAATCACAAGGTTTCCTATCATATTCCATGATCTACTCGTCATCAGACTTTTATCGCATGTTCCATGATATTCCATGATCTACACTTCATCAGACTCCGATAACATATGCCGTAATCTACTCATCATCAGACTCCTCCTAACATGTCATGATCTACTAGTCACGAGGTTCCTTCTATCATACTCCGTGATCTAGTCGTCATCAGACTTTTATCACGTGCAATATTCTACCCATTACCAGACTCCCCCTAACACAACAAGATCGATTCACCATTACTTTTCCTATCACATTTCGTAATCTTCTCATCATCAGACACCAATGATATGCCGTGATGTGCTCTCTAAATCTCATTAAGATTTCTCATAACATATGCCCTTATAAGATACCTCCCATTATATCTGTAACCTACTCATCACAAGATTCCTCCTATCACATGCCGGTACCTACTCATCAGACTCTTTCATTAATAAGCTGTAACTTAAATATCATTAGACACCTCCTAACATGTTCTATGACATATTTATTATAAGATTCCTCTTATTATATTCTGTAACCTACTCATCACGAGATTCCTCCTATCATATACCGTGACCTACTCATTAGACTTTCTATAATAAGCTGTAACTTAATTATCATTAGACACTTCCTAAGACATTATGCCTGTAACCTACTCATCACTAGGTTCCTCTCATCATATGCCGGGACCTACTCATCATCAGACTCCTCACAGTTCCTGGAGCGGGCTCGCATCGTATTGACGCCGATGTAACAGAACTCTACATTGATTCCACATTGTTTCATGTAGTGCATCCACTGATTTTGTTTCATACTCGGCTTGTCTGAATCAGTCTTCACCTCTACGAAAGTTATCTGAAAGATGGTATTTAAAAGATTTTATCTACTCTGATACTGTAATACAAAGATTATAAAACTGAAACCAAAATTCTTATGACAAACATTACGTACAGGCCAAAAATAAAAAAATTTAAAAGTTTTATTACGATACAGGTCTTGTATGGACATTGTATCGTAATATAACTTTTTAATCATAACGATACACCTATACAACCTACAGCTGGACCAAGGAGGTTGAACCTCTACCTTAAGAAACAAAGGTTTCAATGAACGAGTCCGCGGCGACGCAACACGCATGCGCAATCGTTGCGCCTTGGCGCTAACATTTGATATTTAAAAAATCTTTTCAATATTTAAACAAAGTTTAGTTTTTATTAATATTGTTTTACGTATTATAGTATGAGAGTAGATAAAGTAGTGTATGACACTGTACATAACTTGGTCTCATAACACGAGTGTGATACTATAAAAAAATTCACCTGCGGCTCGTTTTTTTAAAACATACTCGTGTTATAAGGACCATTATTATGCAACAGTATCATAATCTACTATTATTTAACAATTGTATGTGAAGGTGGAATCTAGCAAGTTAAATTTGACCTAATTCCCGGTGTCCGAGTGAACTAAAATTTTACATACTGATCTAGTCCCGGTGACAATGTATGTTTATGATAAGCGTGACCTGATGATACTGCCAGTATTGGTTCCAGACTAGGGAACTGTTTAACGGAAACCAGCTACATCCCAGTTAGGTCTGACCACCGAAAATATAGGCGTCCAAAAAGCGTCCTATATGACCCTAACGATCAAATAACGATCGCAATCGAAGACGAGTTCCCAGATATCTGACGTCGGTTGGTCAAGGCTTCTTGCCACCCTTCCGTCGTCGTATTGACTAATCAAAGTCATACCATCAGCCCTCCACTACACGTCGCCCTAAGCCGTGGTCCGGCCTCACAGGCACCCTTAGGACGACGTTCCCCATAGCTAGTAGAGCTTCTGCGCTCTACTCTCCGCATTTCGCAACTTCGGCGATGCTTCTGCGCTCGCCCGTCCCACGCGTAAAAAGTCGCCGTAAAAGTCCTTAGGGCTAACAGCCCTAACGGTTTTTACAGCCAAATCGAAAAAAAAACCAGTCACATCGCAAAAAAAAACAGTAGGGATATGAAATTTTGTTAATAGCTTTTTTTTTACTTCACTTGTTTATAAAGTATACTTTCATTAATTTAGATTCCCGAGTCCAACCACAAGTAATAATAATAATAACTTTATTTGACCAAAAAGCCTAATAAATGGGTTTCTAAGCTTATTTAAATATATTCTATAATTTTTGGCTTATTATTAACATCTGTTAACAAATAGTGACCCTGACTTTCAAGCTAGGATAAACCTGTGTTTTGAAAGTCAGTGGTTTGGCTAGTAACTTGAAAAAAATGGTAACGGCATTGGTAACGGCAAGTAAGGTAGGACAGTTCTATTTATATCTTATATGTTTGTTACACGTTGTGCCGACCGCACTTAGAGTGGGATAAGGGCAGGAGGATGATGATAAATTGAAATTTCTTTAAAAGGTACCTTTTTAGTGTCTATGTGCCACAGCGTAAGGTCTGGGAAGCCGCTGTGCGCGTGATGGTAGTTGGTCGCCAGCCGTTGGCACAGAGCTGCTGCGTGCTCAGTCCCCAAACATGTTCCTACGTCTTTTATATTCTGCCATCCAATGTCTCGATGTATACCTGACAATTCACCTGGAGAGAAAAACGTTGAAAAATAAAATATGTTAACACACAGATACACTGTGTGGTATCCGGCTGAATAGAATAGACCAACCTCATTTCTTACCGAGGTGTCGTAAAAAGCGACTAAGGTAAGTTGACCCACCGTGTGATATCCCGTTTAGTAGAGTAGACCACCCTTTTCTTACCGAGGTGTCGTAAAATACGACTAAGGTAAGTTGAGCCACCGTGTGGTGTCCTGTTAAGTAAAATAGACCACCATCTTTCTTACCGAGGTGTCGTAAAATACGACTAAGGTAAGTTGAGCCACCGTGTGGTGTCCTGTTAAGTAAAATAGACCACCATCTTTCTTACCGAGGTGTCGTAAAATACGACTAAGGTAGGTTGACGTCAGGCAGGCCGCCGGTCGTAAAAACACAGCCAAATCATCTGACAGCATGTTTATAACATGTGCCGACCCTACTTAGAGTGGTATTAGGGCGGGTCAACTTACCTTAGTCATATTTTACATCTTGGTAAGGAAGAGGGTGGTCTATTCTACTCAGCCGGATACCACATGGTTAACATGTACTATGAATGTACAATAAGAAAATAACAGATATGTACTGACCTTCCCGTCTACTGTCCCACGTATCGTACATCATGGCTATCATCTCTTCAGTCGTGGAATGTTTAATTTCCGTCAATCTCTCATCAATCAGCAACTGCCTGTTGGTATAGAAACTGTTGCTGAACAGATCCAGGGGGAAAATCTGGTACCGGGATAGGAACACTCCACGTAGATGGCGAACCGGAGCGTAGATTATATCCCAGAATAGTAAGAAAAATATCGTTGTCACTATTTTACCTTCCCAATGTTGGCCTGGAATAAGTTTTAAGCCATAAATTGTTTATTTCGATTTGAAATTAATTATTAAATACAGGGTGGTTAATCACAAACTTGTGAAATTTTCTCATGAAATCAACAACAAACAAATTGATTTAATTATTACTTTGGTATTATGAAATTGAGCATAATAAGGCTTTAAATCATATCAAACTAATCTATATTATTAATTATTCAAATAAGCTCTTTCAAGAACTTTGAATTGTCAAGGACCAATATTATTAATGAAGTTATAAATAGTAAAGAATGTTGCTGTAACTGAGAAGAACCAACAAGAAACTCGGCGGTCAATCTTTTAAACATTTTTAATTTTAGTTATATCGGATATATAATCGCGTGATAATTAAATCAATTTGTGACAAATTATTCGATAAACATTTCCAAAATTAAAAAATGCGACATTTCATTAATTAGTTATTAGTACGAGTATCAAAGAAGTAAGATATTTGTTATTAATTTTGTATTAATTTATTTATTTTTTAATTTTGTATTTACCGCCGTCTCCGAATATATATATATATATATATATATAACTCATTTAAATATTAAGGATATTGTTGGTGTACTTATTAAATAAATAAAATAAACCCCTACCATGAGTATATTCGGATCTGTTAGTGATGTACTCATACAGGCACTGCTCTTCGGCGTCGCGGACTGTTTTTGCCCCCAGTGTGAACGTCTGGAACTTTATCTTTCCCTTTCCACCGTTTCTGTAGAATAATCAAATAAATATAATTCTTAATACTATTTACATTCAGACGTTCCTGTCTTGTACAGGTTCAAAAAGAGCTATATCCACACATTCTTATCTTCTAAATAATCTTTAATAGTATAGTAGGCTTTCTGTATCAGCCTATTTTTAACAGTGTTTTTAAACTGCTGCAATGGCAAAGCTGAAATTGATTGATTGATACTAGTATAGTAACATATAGTTCAAAATAAAGTAAAAAGTACTTCAAAAGTAATGAAAATATTCTTTCTTTATTCAAGTAAAATTCGAAACAAGTATGCTTGTCAACCCACAATTTGTTTTTTTTCTTTATATAGGACACTTACACACACGGTCGTTTGTCCCCAAAGTAAGTAAATTAATACTTGTGTTATGGGTGACAGACAACTGGTGAATATATACTTATATATATTTAAATATCTACTTAAATACAAATATACACCAAGACTCGAAGACCAACAAATACATTTATAGAAAATGTTGGCCCTCAGCGGGAATCGAACCCGCGACCCGCGGAGCTGAAGGCAGGGTCACTACCCACTGCGCCAACGGGCCAGTCGTTATTTTGTTATAATCCGCGATAAAAGAAAATATACGTAATGCTGAATGTAGTGTACTATCCGTTCTCATATCTGACACATGCAGAATTTGTAAAAACTCATGCACTAACCGCGACCAATAAAACAATAACACACAAGCACTGAACACATTCAATCACACATTTCACGAGAAAGCTCGTGGAGTCTATATCCTGACGATGCTTCCGTTACAGGACGAAACAATTGTTGACATTGTGGTGGTGAATACATGCAGTGCTTATGTATTGCTGTGTTATTGGTTACATTTTTTTATCGCGCATATAGCAAAATATTATTTTCCTTACTTTTGTATTATGGACCTCCGCAGTAATACCTTATTCTATGAATTATTTAAAAGTACTTACTCCATAGGTACTTTGTATATGTGCGTTGCTTTTATATTTCTCTCTAGTATATCATGTGCGCTCGTTGCCTCTAATATCTGTTGCTGTAATAACTCACTGATTTGGTTTGTCTTTCGATTTGCTAACTTAATTGCACGTGGATACAAAACTATTTTGTATTCAACCGGTAGATCCGAGTTAAAACCTTCGATCAATACTTTCGCAGCCTGAAAAAGAATAACATTCAAAAAGATGAATGAATGAATGAAATATACTTTATTGTACACCAAAATATAAAAATAACAATAGACATAGTATAACTTAGATGTACATTGGGCGGCCTTATCGCTACGCAGCGATCTCTTCCAGGCAACCCTTGGGTAGAGGACTCATAGCATTAGAGATGGCATATGGGCGTACGTAAAAATAAATATATTATAAATATTAAATTTATAAAGATACATAAACTAAGAATATAAATGTACAATTAGACCATTTGATAATGTTTTTTTAACAAATCTTTGAAAACAAGAAGGGACTTTGCACATCTTACTGAAGCCGGTAGAGAATTCCAGAGAAGGACAGTTTTAACAGAAAAGGAATTACCATAAAAAGAGGAAGAATGAGAAGGTATTTTTAGGGTGAGCATTTCACGAGTGCGAAGTGAGCGCTGATGAGACTCACAACGGAAATGAAACCGCTCCTTTAGGTAAGAAGGTGTATTAGGATTGTAAAGAATGGAATAAAGAAGAGAAAGTATATGAGTATTCCCGCGAAGTCGGATTGGGAGCCACTTGATTTTATTGCGAAATTGGGAAACATGGTCATATTTGCGAAGTCCAAATATAAACCGAATACAAAAATTTTGGAGATACTCAAGTGTATTTAATTGCTCCTCAGTTATGTCAAGATAGCAAACATCAGCATAAGATTCAAAATTCAAAATAATTTTTATTCAAATAAACTTGTAAACAACCTGTGCTATATCATGCAACATTGGTTTATATTTGACTGGCCCGTTGGCGTAGTGGGTAGTGACCCTGCCTTCAGCTCCGCGGATCGCGAGTTCGATTCCCGTAGAGGGCCAATATTTTCTATAAATGAATTTGTTGGTCTTTGAGCCTGGGTGTATATTTGTATTTAAGTATGTATTATAAAAATATATAAGTATATATTCACCAGTTGTCTGTCTACCATAACACAAGTATTAAGTTTCTTTGGGGACAGACAACCGTGTGTAAGTGTCACATATATTTATTTATTATTTATTTATATACACTACAGGTATGAATCATAAAGCATGTTTTTACCTCTTCCTGTAAATTCAATTTTTCCAAAATAAGGGCCTTCTCTGCAAACCACTCTGCCTTCTTATGCTGCCTGAAGATATCTTGTTTAATGAAGGTAGATAAGATTTCAACAGCGAGATTGATATCTGATTTGTCTTTCTTCAAATCCTTAATACATTCTTCTAATATCAACTCGTAGATGTGAGGTCTTGTGTATTGGCGCAACCATACAGGCAGTGTGGTGTAACTGTAAAATATATATAAATGAAACTCATCATCCTCCTGTCCTTATCCCACTCTAAGTGGGGTCGGCACATGTTACAAACATGTTGCCATATGATTTGGCTACGCATTTTACGACCGGCCGCCTGCCTGACGTCAAATTACCTTAGTCTTATTTTACGACTGCTTGGTAAGAAAGAGGGTGGTCTATTTTACTCAATCGGATACCACACGGTGGGTCAACTTACCTTAGTCGCGTTTTACGACACCTCGGTAAGAAATGAGGGTGGTACTATTCTATTCCGCTGGATACCACACGGCGTATATATAAATGAAACTAATATAATAAATTCAAAAGTCAGTCCATCTGTTTCACTTTCACAGATTTATATAAGGTAATGGCACTAGTAATTGACCATGCACTACTAGTTGACCGTTTTGTATGAAATTTTAAATAATAAGAGTTAAGGAATATATTATACATATATAATTTTAAATAAATACTTAAAATACATACTTAATGTTGGCCCACAGCGGGAATCGAACTCGCGACCCGCAGAGCTGAAAGCAGGGTTTCTTTCACCTGCGCCAACGGACCAGTCAAGTCATCATCTTCCTGCCCTTATCCCACTCTAAGTTGAGTCGGCACAATATGTTATAAACATGTTGTCACATGATTTGGCTGCGTTTTTACGACCGGCCACCTGCCTGAGGTCAACTTACCTTAGTCGCCTTTTACGCCACCTCGGTAAGAAATGAGGTTGGTCTATCTACTCAGCCGGATACCACACGGCGGCAACGGACCAGTCAAGTATAGGCTAATAAATAATAATAGTTCTTACCTTAACATTTCTTGCTCGCTAACTTCTTTGTACAAATTGTAAACCACTTTACAGAGCTCACATCTATCTGCTGAGTTAGTCATAGTCAAGAAATCTTCATATATATAAAATGCATTTAGATAACTGAAAAAAAAACTAATGTTAATATCTTACTAGTCTTCTAAATATACAGCATTAGTAGCTCTGGAATAAGGAAAAATTCTTCTCTAGATTGAGACTTTTTTTTGTAGAGTTGCCAAACCAAAAGCTCTGTGCTGAAAATAAATTTCGACTTCAAACTAAACTTTTTGAAATAGTTCGGATTTAAGTGCCATTTTTGGGCTGTGGTTCATTTATGTTAGTTCTGAATGATGAAGAAATTTTCGCAAGTTCTATTTATGGTTTGTAAATCAGAGTCAATGGGCACATAGTGCGGAGAACCGGTGGTCGTAGGTGTCTTAAGGTCATCATCTTCCTGCCCTTATCCCACTCTAAGTGGAGTCGGCACAACATGTTATACACATGTTGCCATATGATTTGGCTACGTATTTTACGATCGGCTGCCTGCCTGACGTCAACTTATCTTAGTCGTATTTCACGACACCTTGGTAAGAAATGAGGGTGGTCTATTCTACTCAGCTGAATACCACACGGCGGGTAGATTTACCTTAGTCGCCTTTTACGACACCTCGGAAAGATATGAGGGCAGGAAGATGATCTCCGCACTATATGCCCATTGACTGATTTACAAACCATAAATAGAACTTGCGAGGTGTCGTAAAATCAACTAAAGCAAGTTGATGTCAGGCCGGTCGTGTCGTAAAATACGTAGCCAAATCATGTGACATGTATATAACATGTTGTGCCGACCCCACTTAGAGTGGGATAGGGGCGGAAGAAGTTTAAAGAAAGACATAATTTTGCCTGCCTGTATAAACATCTTTATATTTAAATGAGTTAAACTTGTATGTATATACATTATATACATATTTAGAATCTCGGAAACGGCTCCAACGATTTTACTGAAATTCAGCATGTAGGGGGTTTTGAGAGAGAAAAATCAATCTAGATAAGTTTTATCCCTGTTTTCGGGGTCTAAAATATTTTTTTGAAATTTACGTTGAATACAATCACAATTTTTCGCTGTCAAACGTAAAGTCATGGTAGTTCGTTTGGGGAACGGGCCTTATAGAGAGGTGAAAATACCTAGGATCGAGCCCCATCAGCCCTATTATTTTTTCATTTCTCATTTCAATTATTTTCTTTTAATTTTTTTTTTACATCATTTTAAAAATTAACGAGCCCATTCGGTCACCCAGTTACTAAACATTGTGTTAATTAACGTTTATCAAATTTGACGTGTAATAACGTTGTTCCGTTCAGTGTTAAGTGAAAAAAAAACATTGAATGTCAAAAAATACTTACCGCTCAAATTCCTGTCTATTGCCAAAAACAACGCTGGCATTATCCAGGGGTATATTGTCTATTGGATAAGTCTCCTGACCTATTTTTTCATTCAAGAGTGTTATTTCTAATTTCTTCTCTCTTATTATGCTATAATTCATTCCAAGATACATCAGTATGTACAATTCCTTGAGGGTGTTTCGAACTTGATCAGATAGTTTGTAACATGTTCCCACTTTTGCACCTAATCTATAATTTAACATAGCAATTACAAAAAAATTCATAGAATTAGTCGTTACTTTACAGAGATCCATAATACAAAAGTAATAATAAAATTATTTTGCTATGATCCACGACAAGTAAATAGAAAATATATATATATTTGACTGGCCCGTTGGCGCAGTGGGTAGTGATCCTGCCTTCAGCTCCACAGGTCGCGGGTTTGATTTCCGCCGAGGGCCAACATTTTCTATAAATTAATTTGTTGGTCTTTGAGCCTGGGTGTATATTTGTATTTAAGTATATATTTAAAAAATATATAAGTATATATTCACCAGTTGTCCGTCTCTCATAACACAAGTATTAAGTTGCTTTGGGGACGGATGACCGTGTGTTTAAGTGTCCCATATATTTATTTATTTATTTATTTATATAACTAGCAATCGCCAGCGGCTCCGCCCGCATGGAAAGATTAGAATCGTAGTATAGTATTTGTTAACCACAAAAATGTTTAAAATGGGTTAACCTTAAAAGATAGACATATGTTGTCGCGGAATTTTATTTAGAACTTTTAGAGGGGAATAATTTTGTAATACATGAACTTTTACCGTTCACTTAGCGCACGCAAGGAAATCTTTTAATATTGCCGTTTTCGTAATATTTTTTATTGCTGCTCCTCTCCTATTCATCTTAGCGTAATGTTATATATATGAATTTGAATATATGAATTATAGCCTACAGCCTTTTTCGAATTATTTTACACTCAAAGAATTCTTCAAATCGGCCCAGTAGATTATTACCGATTACCGATTACCAGTATTAGCGCATTCAAACAAACAAACATAATATCCATAATACAAAAGTAATAATAAAATTATTTTGCAATAATCCGCGATACAGTAAATAGAAAATATACAATTTGCATTTATGCAATTTGCCACAAAACAATTTTTTGAATTGAGTCACTTTAATACTAAGCATGCGTAAGTTAAATTCTCAAGAATTTCACTTGCCACTAACAAACATTTTATTTAGTACCATCATCACCCTTGTCCCACTCTAAGTGGGATAAGTACATGTCTTCATCTTACATTCTACATTCGTCAATTCTGATGCTACAACTTTTATATGAATTTCATTCTTCATAATCCATCTTTTTTCGGCCACCCTCTAGTACTGTATTTAACAGTACCAACATCTTAGGGCCCTTACGCACTAGCGGTTGGCCGCTAGGCGGTAGACTCGAGCGGTCCAACCGCTTAACGCGGTTTCTTCGCGGTTGGCCGCCATAGCGGTCAGCCGCGATGAAACCGCGTTAAGCGGTTGGACCGCTCGAAGGCGCGTGGCCCATAAATAAAATGGACGCCGTCGAGATAGCTTGTGTTATTTATTTTTACTCCCGAAAACAACGAAAGAAATATAAAAAAAGATACTGGATTCATCCTTTACTAGAAACACGCAACGAATTCGGCCAGTTCGCAAGTTGTTTTCAAGAACTGAAGAAGCACCAAGATAAATTTTTCGGCTATGTTAGAATGAGTGTTTCGTCATTTGAAGAACTACAAACAGTTTTATATGACACCATCAAAGGACAAGATACTAAATTTCGTGATTGTATCCAACCCGAAGAGAAATTAGTAATAACATTAAGGTAAGTATGATAAAAATAAAAAAAGTTTTAGTAGTTATTATGTTTTAATTTTAATCGCAATGTGGGTTTATAATTGAATAAAAAAAGTAGTAAACTATAACTATTACTGAGAATTATTATCATTAAAAAGATCTAGATAATCAGATTCTTGAGATATCTGTGAATATGTTGATTCAGGAGACATTACAGATTGTTCTTGATTACATGTTCCACGGTGTGTAGGTGGAACTGAGGGCGGTGGTGGTGGGTTATTATTTCTAGCAAATGATGGTGTCTGATATCCTTGGGATGGCCCTTGGTTGTAGTTAAATGGTCGTACGTAATCCCAAGTAGAGTTACAGTAGTTGTATCCAGACGTTTGGGCTTCAGTAATGACTTGCATTATTTGAGATTTTGTACGTAGGCGTATATGTTCAGGCACTTTTTTTATTTCACTAACCAACGACAAAAAGAAAAGTCTATCTTCATCTTCTTCCGCCTTTTTCAACTCTACATTCTTATTTAAGACGTTAATCAATTCAACTCCTATATCATCTTCTTTATTTTTCTTTTTTTTTCGTTTTGGCGGTGGTACTACGACTGGGTCAGCTACGTTTTCTGTTTCATTTCTTTCATTTTCTTGCCTTTGCATGCTTGAATCAGTTTCATTGATAGATACTGTGTCCTTCAAAAACATTAAATTATTGTAAAATATGTATTGAGTCTTTTTCTTAGCCGCTGACCCACTCCTGGTAACATTGTCCTTTAGAGCTTTCACGAAATTATCCCTAATGTTCTTCCATTTCTTTTGTAATTCTTTTCCTAGAACAATACAACAAACAAGTTAATGATTTAGTCATAAAGTAATAGATTTGTTGTAATTCGTGTGACATGTGCAATAAAGAATATACATAGGTCATTGAATTCAATAAAACATGTAATAATAATAAAATGTTTGTTTCAGATATTTTGCAACAGGTTGTACATTCACGGAACTACATTATACATTCAAAATTGGAGTAAGCACTGTAGCAGAAATCGTACGAGAAGTTTGTTTTGCAATTTGGTTTTGTCTGAAAGATATTTGTTTGCCTGAACCAAACAAAGACGCTTGGAAAAAAATTGCCAATGATTTTTTTCAAAGAGCAAATTTTCCTAACTGCTTAGGTGCTGTTGACGGCAAGCACATACGATGCATTGCACCTAATAACAGTGGCTCGATGTGTTTTAATTATAAAAGTTTTTTCTCTTTGGTTTTATTAGCAATATGCGACAGTAATTATAAATTTGTTATGGTTGATATTGGAGCTTTTGGTAAATTCAGTGACTCGTCAATATTTCAAAATTCGGTTTTCTATGAAAAAATGCAAAAAAACCAATTGGATATTCCAGAGCCACAACCGATTTCACAAAGCAGCGAGACATGTATCCCATACGTATTTGTAGGCGACGAGGCATTTGCGTTATCTACGAATTTAATGCGCCCATACGCAAAAAAAGATTTGGATGAAACCAAAAGAACGTTCAATTACAGGCTTTCTAGAGCAAGAAGATATGTAGAATGCAGTTTTGGAATTTATGCAAACAAGTGGCGTATATTTCATAGACCTCTAAATGTTCAATTCACTCTAGCAAAAGATATCATAAAAGCTACTTGTGTCTTACATAATTTTGTAAGAGATCGAGATGGCTATTGTTTCGACGACTCACTCAGTTGCCCTTTGCCAGAAAATGTAACACAGGAAGGGTTAAGAAGGAACAATAAAACTGCGTTGAGATACAGAGAATTGTTTGCCGAATATTTTATGACTGATGGGAAATTAGAATGGCAAAGAAATATGATTTAACTGAAAATAGACCTATTTATTATGTTCTAAGATGTTTAAAGTATGTTTAGTTTCGTTTAAAAATATGTAACAATAATAATAAATACTTACCAAGACTTTTTTTTGCCTCTGTTGTCATCTCTTCTTTTCCAAAAATATCTACTAATTCTTCCCACTGTTTCCGTTTTAAATCTCTATTCTTATAAACTGCTCCTTCACAATTCCAAATAGCTTCTCGTTGTTGAATTTCAACAATGAATTTCTCTGTGTCGAAGTTCATGGCTGCGCAACTCAAAACACGTGCATACTTCACCGGCGGCTCGCCGCAAACTAACCGCCAGTGCGTATACACAAGATGGCGGCTAGCCGCGAAGCGGGCCGCGGCCCTCCATTCAACCGCCGCGGTTGAAATTTTGTGGCGGTTTAGTGCGTACGATCATAAGCGGTTGCATATTAAACTGGAAAAGCGGCTAGCCGCGCGGTTAGCCGCCCCCGCGGTTAGCCGCTAGTGCGTAAACGATTTTACTAATCCTATCATACTAATATTATAAATGCGAGAATTTGTGAGTATGAATATATGTTTCTAACTCTTCCACGGCTAATCCACTGAACTAATATAGTTCAAATTTGGCACAATTATTCCTTACACACCGAGGTAGCATAAAGACTATAGAAATCCTGTTAATTCTACATCAATAGGATGACATTGAAAAGCGCCATCTATTACCTATTACTGGTCCGTTGGCGCAGTGGGTAGTGATCCTGCCTTCAGCTCTGCGGGTCACGGGTTCGATTCCCGCCTAGGGCCAACATGTTCTATAAATGAATTTGTTGGCCTTTGAGCCTGGGTGTATATTTGTATTTAAGTATTTAAAAAATTTATAAGTATACATATTTATAAAAAATATATATATTCACCAGTTTTCTGCCTACCATAACACAAGTATTAAGTTACTGACTTTGGGGACGGACGACCGTGTGTGTAAGTGTCTTATTTATTTATTATCAACCTGCCACACGACAACAGTCCACGCCAACAAAGTCTCTGGTAAAAGCTAGTCCATAACCAAATATTTACTTACTTTGTAAGAGTTCTAGACTGATTGCTACTTTGAGCGCCTATCAAGTATGCAGTGATATTTATCTGCCGAGACATGTACTTCCTTAGAGCTTCTATGGCCTCCTCTTTTGTTTTCACCTTCAATAGAAGTTCCTTGCAGATGTCTAAAATATCTTTCACTTTCAAAACTTGGACCATTTCATCAAACTCCAATACATGGTTTTCTCCTATTAAATAAAAAAAAGTGCCTGAGTTTTTTTAATATTTATGAGTAATTCGTTAATGAGTTAATCTTATGTGTGTGTGCGCGCGTGTGTGTGTGTATTTCTGTTTTAATTTATAATATTTAACAGTAATCTTTATCATTAATATTTAAATGAGTTAATCTTGTATGTGTGTGTGTGTGTGTGTGTGTATTTCTGTTTTAATTTATAATATTTAACAGTAATCTTTATCTTTCATATTTAAATGAGTTAATATTGTATGTGTGTATGTGTGTGTGTGCGCGCGTGCGTCTGTGTGTGTGTGTGTGTGTGTGTGTGTATTTCTGTTTTAATTTATAAAAATCGATCTAGATTTCATTAAAAAAAATGTCGTTTTATTTTTTTACAGTTTCCAGGCACAAAAAAAAATGCTATAATTTTATGACAAAGCAAAGGTTCATTCAAACTCAATTTTGAATTAGGTCTCTTTAATACTAAGCATGCTATATATCAAGAACATACCATTAAATTGTGCAACTGTTAAAAGTTCTCTTTCAGCAAGGGAGTTTACCGCCTCCAGTGCAGCTGAATCATCTATATCATATTTTTTTCCTCCTGCACTCTTTTTAATTTTTTCGAATGTACACCACTGTTCTTTTTGCCAATACAATCTGCACACAATTTTCATTCCATGCTTATTAACTTGCATTAATTTATTCAACAGTTCTACAGAGATTACGCTCAGAAGTTTCTTTAAATTTTCATCATGTAAGAATTGATAAACAATTCTGATAAAGAAAATAGCTGAAACATAAAAAATCAATTATTATCATACACCAACAAGTCAAATTGAATCAAAATAAATTTTTATGCAAATAAGCTCTTTCAAACACTTTTGAATTCAAAACTAATGAGACTATTATTTTGCTATAATCTGCAATAAAAGAAAATATATGTAATGCTAAATGTAGAGTGTGCTATTTGTTCTCATACCTGATACATGCAGAATTTGTAAGAACTCATGCACTACCTGACACCGATAACACAACAATAAATAAATATAAATAAATAAATAAATATATGGGACACTTTCACACACGGTCGTCCGTCCCCAAAGTAAGTAACTTAATACTTGTGTTATGGGTGACAGACAACTGGTGAATATATATTTTTAAATACATACTTAAATACAAATATACACCCAGGCTCAAAGACCAACAAATTCATTTATTGAAAATGTTGGCGGGAATCGAACCCGCGACCCGTGGTGCCGAAGGCAGCGTCACTACCCACTGCGCCAACGAGCCACAATACTTTTGCGCTGTTAAAGCCATTAGTCGAATTGAAAAAATTCATGATGTTTTCCTTCACCATACAAGCCATAAGGAATGTTAAACATTAATCAAAATGAGATTCTATAGAAAAGTTAGGCACCTAACCTACATTTGTACAACCCACATACACCCAAAATGTATAGTAATAACATTTTTGTGATTAGGTATTAGTAACAGCATCTATCTAGACTCAACACTTACTACTATCATCTAAGCCTCTGGTTATTTTAAGAAACTCATCATCAGTCTCATTTTGTGGTTCTTGTGACAGTGTCAACTTTCGCTTGATCTTTGATGGACTTCTTATTTTAAACACTCTCTTTTTATTTGGAGAATAATACACACTTCTCTTTGAAGGACTATTAGATTTTGTAGGGGTTGATTGAGATGTATTCAAAGATTTATCTGTGTATATTATTGTGGTATCTGAGGAAATTGATGTTGCTGAACAATTTAATTCACTCTCTTGATTCTCTTCATCGTCACTGATCAGATTAATTATTCCTGGTACGTTTAGACTTTCTGGAGTCAATTTTGGTGACTTCGTTGGTGTTTTTGTTAACGATAAATTAAATTTCTTCTTCCGTTCCAAATTCATACCGGTCCCATTACTCTTACCTTTGTAAATGTTGTGTAATTTTAACTGTTGTTGATTCATTTCTAGGTATCAATAATTGATGATAACACTGAACTTTAACTTATAGCTGTACCCCGAATATACTGACCAAATGATACGATAACGAATTTAAAGTAAATAGTTAATTTAACAGATGCATATTACCAAATTGATAACATAAGTATAGTTAAAGTAGTTAATTAGTAAAACTTTCAAATAAGCTATAGTTCTGCGGGAAACTTGTAAGACAACAAATTACGAAGCAATACGCACATGAAATGTTAACTAAAAAAAGAAACTAAAATTAACTGTAAAAACAAAAGACTACAAAATTGCAATTACAGAGAATATAATTGGAATACAAAAAAAATTGTACTATTTTCTTGAATTTTCACAATGTAAAAAGGCGGGAACACAAATGACAAAATAAACCGGAACACAAATGTCAAAGTACATATGTACATAAATAAATCATAGATTTTTTTTTCTTCCATTCGCCCGTTTCTAAACGAGCAGGCTAAGGTCGTTGACCATACCGCCTTGTCAATTGATAAATCATAGATTACTAACTAAAAATAAAATAAAATAAATGTAGCATCTGTCATCATCTGTTTTTTTTAGCTTATTAATGGCCTGGAATCTAGTATTTTATTGCCTATAAGTCATCATATGTCACTGCAAAACAGATAGACAAATAGCTCGTCTGTGATCGGTGATCACTCCTATTATGGACTATTCCACCCATTTCCCCATGTTGGGACCAGGGTGTTAGTTGCTCTAACCTACCTGTTTCTATTACAGACCTGATAATATCTCTAAAGAGGATATTTGTTAAGCCCTCAGCTACAATTTCATCTTTATTGTCTCTTATCTTACCAGTGAATACGTAGGACACTCAGTCATAAGATGTAGACTCTTTTCTATCTCACCACCCTGTGGGCACGCAGAATCTTTTTTATTCTCATTATTGACGGGCGTCTGTTTAACAGGCAGTGTAGGACTGAAAGTTAACTGCATGTCCTTTTTTATCAATATACATCACTAAATATATTCTTTTGATCTCTACACTTCAAATGACTAATAATAAAAAAACATACATAGCCGTACCTACACACTCAAGTGAAGAACTCGTTAATCATACTTTACTTTAAATTTCCTTTAAGAGCGATAGTCTAACACATTTTTAGAACTTTGTGTCCAAAGTGAAAAGATATTAAGCGATAATGACGTATATCATCATAATTTGTTCATACGATTTCGCATTAGGTCAAGCAAAAATGTCATTAGACGAACAATTCAAACGTAACGAAATTCACGTAGGTTGAGAGGATTTTTTTGCATATTAGTCATTTTACTAACTACAGTGACGAATGTAATATATAGTATTAATATTAAATCCACACGATAACAATGTCAAAAGAATATCTTCCCGTAAAATCAGTGGGCTTAATATGAACCGCCGCGGAAGTAACAAACAGAAAATGGTATACAACAATAGCTAACATTAGATATTTTAAAGATTATTTTTTATGTAATTTTATATATATCTCATAGTTCGGTGTTTAATTACGAAGTAAGCTAAAGAAAAGCGAAGTAAGAAAGTAGTTAAAACTTAATTCTATAATCATTGCGGTTATATATTTTTTCTTGAATCATGTAATGATTACTATTAACTGTCATAATATATTTAAAAGCTGCATATTACAGTTACATTCAATAGTTTCTAAATTAAATATAGACATAAGGTAACATACTGAAAAATATTACCCGATTTACGTTTATCGTAAAAAACTACATAGAAACGTTTAAAGGGTATCTGTCACCTTTAACGATCATTGCAATGTAAAGAGCTTTGTCATCGATAAAGCTAACTTCACCTACGCAACGCAATTATAAAAAATTTAATACGATTTAAGTAATTTGTCCCCCAAATTCTTGTTTGAATTTTAGCAAATAATATATAGAATCGGAGAGCATTTATTATTTATTTAGAACTTATTATTGTCTTTTTGACTTGAAATTAAAAAAATATTTTTTTTTTATTAACTATGCATAGGATTATTGATCAAACAACTAGGTCCGTAAGCAAATCTTTTTTAAAACAGATGCGAACTTTCCAACCCACATATCAATTAAATTCAAGAAAACGTTTCAACTCTGAGATCGTGGAAAAAACTCTCGAAAGAATTGTGAAATCAGAATTGGAAGAGGTCGAATATAGTGAAAAAACTATACCGGATCTGTGCCTCAGTTTGACAGAAAATATCAAGGCAGCTGTAAAAGAAGAAAACTATGACAGGTAACATAAATAAATGATAATGCATGAAGAAAAAGAATGAAGAATTTTCGAACTGTAAAAAGTCCAAAATTATTAATGTAACAGAATACTGTTTATTTTGATTCAATAAAAATGATGTACATACTGCCTATGATAGCTGGTGTATCGATTTTTTCGTGCTTTTATTGTTTGTGCTGTAGGAAAAAGTGTTGCAGATGAGGATATCAGCCCTTATTGATCATCTAAATTTGTAGGTAAATCTGTAGTGTTGTTTTAACCCAATTTATTCTCATGAATTTATTATTTTTCGCTGATTGTGCCCTATATTGTGGTAACAAAAATAGTGGATCATAAAAAAAGACGAGGCTTACCTAACAATCCACTCAATTACCAAGTAAAAGTATGCCCTAAAATAGGAATATAAATTAGACAATTATAATTATCTTATTTATACTTCTGTTAATTATTATTAAATGAAAATATTTTGTATGTACGAGTTATGTGTATGTAACTGATTATTTTATTTTTCAATAATTTTTTGTTCTTTATTAAGTTTCAAATTTTTATTAGAGATATATTGACTTTTATAGCAAAGATCAACGGACGTAAAGCAATAGTAATAACGTTTTATTCTGCATATTAACTTTGGACTTCAGTTGAACTGAATTTCGGAGTTGAGTGAAGCATTTTTAAATATCTAGTACCTACTCATTTAAAAATGTGTTTATCTTAGTAGGAGGGATAATGAGCTTTATAAATTAAAAATTTGTGAAATAGGGCCGATTCGTTTATTTATGGCAGTCGGCCTTAAAAATATTGGCTTGTCATGTTGCGAAAACGGGTTTTTTAGTTATTTTTGTTTAATTTTATTTATCTGTACTCTGTAGTGTGAAATAGGGCACTCCCAATAAGCAAGCTATTAACAGGCAGATATTATTTTTATTTTACAGGTATAGAATAATTGTCGTCGTCAGTATAGGCCAGAGGAGGCAGCAAAGCGTTCATGTATTTCACTCATTCTTGTGGGACCACGAGCGGGACGGCTTCGCGTCGTACAACTTTGAAAACTGTCAGATTTATGCAAATGTTGTTGTCTATGGTGTTTATTTTGATTAAAATCTTGCATCATTTTCGTTATTACTTTTGTTTTAATTATTATAACAAAAATTTAATAAGTAATATAATATAAAAATAATATTTTAGAGGAAAGGCTCAAAATTTAAATTTAGAATATTGTAAAACTGCTGAAGCTTGATAGAACCAAAATCTTTTATACGTCAACAAAATAGTAAGGCTACATTCACTTGTTAGGTGATACCTATCTTACCGAAACATAGAGTGAAGCCTACGCTTTAAGTAAGTTTTAAATGTTGTACCCACAACTCATCCGCGTCGTTCATAGGATGTTTTGTTTTAAGTATTAAAATAATCTGAATTATGAACTGTTTTTCTTATTCTTGAAAGAAAACAGGATTTTTTAAATCTATATGTTAGCTTGGTATAAGCTCATTGTAACAAATTTTATCTACATATATCCGTGGATTAGCCGTGACGAAGCCGTCAAATGTTACATACTTTAATTTTTAAAATTTAGTATGGACAACGGACAATGACAGGCCGTAAGTTCTTTTTTTATAAACAGGTTCTTATATTCAATGTTGTATCCGGCTGAGTAGAATGGACCACCCTCATTTCTTACAGAGGTTTATAACAGGTTGAGCCCCCACTTATAGTGGGCCAGAAGGATGATGAAACAGATTAGTACTTATGACGTATGCTAATCCGATTTTTTTATTTGTGCTCTATTTTTTTATCTGAGTTTAATAAGGAACAGAGGTGGAATGGAATGGTAAATAAATAAAAGACTTAACTAAGCATTTTTACAGATCATACATATTTATTTATCCATTTCATAGTATAGATATCACACTGGCCCGCCCTTACAAAAATAAATGTGTAATACATTAACGACTCAGGTAATGCATGGCTGGGGCGACAGCGCTAGTCCTGCCAACAATGGCACCCTCCGCAATAAATATTGGCATCATATTCGATACTAACCTACAACAATTTGGACACAATCACGAACGGCGCGGTCGCACCAGCCAACGCTATCGCTATTGAATCAGTTAACCTTATAGAAGAGAATTCAGATAAATCTAAACCATTATACAGGTCGATATACAAGAGAATTTTTAATTAATATAATATGTTAACATTAAGAAATTCGCACATATTTTGACACATAAAGCGACAAAGATTACTGGTAAGAAGACTAAAGCATTAAGATATTGGTCCGTGACACTGGATCAGTAACCGCGAACTATACGAAACTAGCACCAAGCCACCGTACGAGAAGCGCGAAGGCGACGCGCGCCGCCCCACTTTACGATTACACAAAAGCTAATTTCAATCCAGGATACAGTCTGACTTTCCGGCGCTCACGAGCTCACAACCAACGGCCTACGGTGACAATGGACTAAACACTCAGTGACAAAGGTTGGACTAAACACTCTCAGTGACAAAAGTTGGACTAAACATTCTCAGTGACAAAGTTTTGGACTAAATACTCTGTGACGCAGTGGCGTAGCTAGATGAGCAAGGGGCCTGAGAGAAAAATTAACTAGGACCCTAACTAAACTGGTTCAAATCGTTGTATCCATGTAATATAGTCGACTTCATAAAATAACAATTAAATACACATAATACGTTACAATTTATTAATCAATTTTTTTTTTATAAATAGGGGAAGGTTCCTCAATTCGACCTTTTGTATTTATTTATTTGTGTACCATAAAAAACGTAACAAAAACAATATTAATAAAAAAAGTGTTCAAAAGCCAACTTCTCTCTATGACAGAGATTTCTACCAGCTAACCTACAACTAACTGAGACAATTTATAGTAAAGTAAATGTTAAAAAGTTTGTATGTTTCAAATAAAGACGTTCGAGACTTGTTGGGAATCTCCCTATATTTATTCAAATACAACTGCTATTATAAGTTGCATTTCTGGAATCTGGTTTATTTATATTCCGAAATTAGGAGAAATTTAGACTAGTTCAATTTATTGTTTGTAAGTCGGGAGTCCGAGAGGCCCCTTGTATTTAGGGGCCCCGGGGCACTGCCCAATCTAGCCGCTAGCTACACCACTGCAGTAACATTAAAGTAGGAATAAACATTATCAGTGACGTTCAAGTCACTAAAAACTAATCTTGCGCTCACGCAAGTTATGTTCGCGCTAAAAATGGTCGAAAAGAGTAAAACTTTATAAAAAATCCTACAAGTCTGTTTACGGCTTTAGTCGAACATAGGTTGCGTCAACGCTGGCAGGTAAGTTATTGAGCAGTATGCAGGATTTCCGAACTAATTATATAGCCTCATTTTATTCCGGAATCACCGGACTACCTCAGCCTTTCAGATACGAATTTTACATGTCTTTGATATGTTATATAGATAAGTTACTGGATACATCTATAAGTTATAACTGTACATTAAACGGCAGTTACATCCTCACGAAACTCACTAGTAATTTAAGTATATGCTAGATATAAAAAAAAGAAATGCAGTGAATATTGTTATCAAAACATTATGTCTAATATACATTGTGTTTTAAGTGTATTTACGTTTAGATATGTGATATTTGTGTAAAGATACATAAAAAGCTTTAGATTTTTATAAGAGATCTCATCCACATTTAATCTATAAAAATATCTTATATAAGACATCGTTAATCATGTTTGCAATTTGTTTTTTAAACACCACAATAAATGATCGCTGTCTGAGCTCGTTCTAGAAACGTCGATCAACCAATCTTGCCAGATTGTCTTGTAAATACCACAAAAGAAATTTAAATAATTTTTGATATTTTCTCCCTTAACTAGAAAATAATTTACAAAATTTCGAAGTATAAAAAATATTTAAAACACTCATAAATTGTATTTTAAGTTGAACTAAAATAAACGATTTTTGTATAGGCAGCATAAAAATACCGCAAAATATCTAGCATACCTATTACCAAAATATCACACGTAAAGCGCTGTCTCCACGAGCGAGAGAATCGCGACAAATCCGCGCTTGTATCGTCGGGTAATCTCTATGAACGAACGATTATTCCGCCAGCGTATCGTCATAACTCGCAACGGAATCGCCGCGTTGTGCTAATATTTCTTGAAAGAGTTCAGTTAGGTTAGGTTCGTTTCATTTGTTGGCACCTACCGCCATCAGTAGCGACGATACCACGGCGATACAATGACGTCACGCGCACATTATCACTAGTCTCATTGCCGTGATAACATCACCGTGTGGAGATGCGTTCAGTAATAGAGGAACTAGATGATATAAATGCTCTTTTAAATTCACAATGGGACATGGCAAGACAATGATATCGCTTCGATTATCTCACTCGTGGAGACAGCCCCTAAGATTTCATTCGTCCGAAATGCAGCGAGTGAGTGAATGAGTGAGTGGAACCCGCAGCACGAGGGCGGGGCTGGGTCTCCAGGGCCAAACATTAAACATTTACTAATAAAATATTAAAGCTTAACATATATAAAGATTAAGCATCTCTGCACCTTAAGATATACAATAGCCGTTCAAAATAACTGCAGACTAAAATATCTCATCCTAAAATATAGTCTTAAACATTAAACTATAAGACGCGAAGTTCGGAAAGAACTTAGGCCAAATAAAATTAATAAAATGGAATAAAATTTAAATTCATTGCATGTTCGCTGTTTGAATGTCGAATTTAAAAATTGTATACAAAAAATTAAAAAATAATATGTGATGATATTGTAAAACTAAACTTAATCGAAAGAAGGTACGAGAACGTCCGAATCTGTTAGAACGTGAACAGGTATCGGACAATTTCGTACTCAGACTTATGCATTATTTTTATTTATTTAAACATAAACATGAGGCAACACAGAGAGACGCCGGTGAAAGCTCAAGGCGGCTGTCAAAACGAGCAGCTTCAACTCTAAAATAATAATCAATTGGCGGTGGTTTGTCTGGTCCTGTCCTCTGGCGAGACAATTCAGCTAGATTCTTTTTCTTTCTCCTTCTCCTTCTCTTTAGATTCTGAAAATTTGCGTTCATAACAAATTTAAAAAAAAACTTATTTTAACTTTCTTGTCTGCGGCATATTTTATTGTCTATGGGCAAATGATTAAATTAAAAGATCACTACTGCGCTTTTTATATCTAAAGTATATAGTGTTTACTAACTAGGTACTAATTTAATTGATGAAGAAAAATATCCTAAATATCCAAGCTAAAGCTTTTGTGAATTAAAAAATATTTTAGCCTTTAAAATATATACTCAACCCTTATAGCATCCACAGGCAGATTTTTTTATAATTGAAGGCGAAATGCGCATAGAATTCATATCATAACAGGCATTAATTATTTTTCTTGTGCTTTAAATTTATATCGATATAAATTGCTTTAAATGCTTATTATATTGCTTGTATGCATAAATAAATATAGCGACGAATGTCAGTAAAAAGCGCACAACTATCGCCAAATTTTATATTGAATATACGCTCAATGGAAAGCATGATAGGCATTAAACTTATAATTTCATCAAAATAAACCTATCCTCGACATCTTATGACCAAGCTCACTAAACGGAATAATTAGAAACAGCCTTTAGACATACTCTTGATTATTGTATATTAAAATTAACTGTTCGACTTGATAGTTCAATTCTGAAATGAAAATAAATTATAAAAAAGTCATTTAATAATATAAATAAGTTAATCAAACAAATCTGTTTAATTTATAATCTAAGTAACTTTAATTTGGTGCTAAAAATGTGTACGCCCAAAAATCATATAAAAAATAATAAGTAAATAATTCTATGAACGTGTACTCAACTATTAGTTGCTTCGTCAATCTGTATATAACTTGATAGAATTTTATAATGTTTTTTAAATTTAAGAATGATACAGATAATATTTACTAAGACAGTAAGATTTTCAGATAAAATAAAAAATTGTATGAAATAATAAATTTGGGCTATAAAAATAAATGGAATATGGGCTTCCTTTATTAATAGGTGCTAAAATTCAATCCAGAATTGAACTATATTTAATAGAATTAAGCGTAAAAAATCGCTCAATGTATGCAGTAAGCGGTAATTAAAGCGTCGATATAAAAGCGGATTGTGTAAGCGAGTCTAAAGGCTTTAAGATCGCATATCAAAAGGGCTTCGTTGAAGCCACCCATGTGCGTTTAGCTTGTGCGTAGTAAATATAAGCCAAAATAAAAGACCTCTCAAGTTTTGGCAACTTAACGTAATACATGCTCGCTAAAATCTCAACATTAAATTTTTCTTTGTAGTTTTTTAATGTAAAAATAGTTAAAATAATTATTTATAACCTTAATTTAAATTAAAAAACTATATATTTATTTTTTTGTTATTTAAAATTAATAATACAATACTATTTATGAAAATTAAAATAATATTGTTAAATTGGCACAGTGATATTGATTATTTTTTAAATTATATTCAAAGTCATTAAAAACTTTCATAAAATGGCCGCTTTATCCTATCCTATTAACATTATAAATGCGAAAGAGTGTGAGTATGTTTGTTACTCTTTCACCAAAAAACTATTGGGCGGATTTGGATGAAAAATTACAATAATATAGGTTATACATCGGAATAACATATAGGCTACAATTTGTAATGATTTTATGTAATTTTGGTCGTAATATTATGATACAGGGAAACCTAGTTCAGTTACAGAGGTCTAAATTATGGAAAAATAAATTGTATAGATAATAATATTTTTCTGTTCATTTATACTAATGTAAGAATGTTGTTTTTTTATATAATATAGATTTGTATTTTAAAAATTAAGTCATAAAATAATCTGGCCTCAGGTGCTTTTTTGGTAGCAGACCAAATTCCACGCGAAGCCGCGGGCAAAAGCTAGTTTCTTATAAATAAGTCGCCAACGCCCAAGAGGTCTTAAATGAACGTACGATGTGAAGCGTCTACGCTACGCATGCCTGGTCACAGATGGAGACTGACCTTCGTCGCTACCGTTAGTGCACTCCTCACCATTCTTCTCCCCATTCTCCGCCTTCTTCTCATCCTCTTTAGTCTCTTTCTCCTTCTTTTCCTCGGAGCTCTCTTTAGCCGGCTTCTTCTCTTTGCCAGCTTTGCCCTTAGCCGGTGTTGCGGGCTTAGGCTTAGGCTCCAAGGATGGATCGAGAACGAGTTTGCCAATGTTTTTGCGATCGTGCATCTTTTGCATAGCCTCTCCAACCTGACGGGTTATAAGAATAGACATATAGTACTATCAAAGTAGGTACCAGTGCTAGCATCTAACGCAACAATTAATTTCAACAATTTAATTAATTTACATGTGAATTGTAATCTGAATGATTTTTTTGATTATGTTGAAATAAAATCTGAGTGGATTTATATTTTGTTTCAATGATAATGATATAATGACAAAATTGTTCGGCATTCTGCAATCGGCATTTTATAAAAGATGAGAACGATGTTACTAAAATGCACCTACTTCTATTGATTATTATTAGGCAATTCTTAGCAACGATATACGAGGTGTCGTAAAATACGACTAAGGTTGACCTCAGCGGGCGGCCGGTCCTAAAATACGTAGCCAAATCATGTGACGACATGTTTATAATATGATGTGCCGACCCCGATTAGAGTAGGATAAGGGCAACAGAATGTTGATGATGAATTGATATTTTTGTATTATAATGTTTGTCTACTATTATTTAGTACTTATTTAGAATAGGAATATAAGAATAAGAATAAATTTATTTGGTGACACCATTATAGAAGAAACAAGAAAGAAAAAAATAAAATAATAAGATTAATACATAAAAAAAACTATCCTAAATCATTATATAAACAAAAATTAAATATTATGGATGTGACGCAAAAAGGATCACCACTCAGACTATTTTGGGGGGAGTTGCCCCCAAATCTGATTTTCAGTGGCTCCTTGGAATCGTGCGCGCGACAATATTTCGTCTTTATGAGCCACTTAATAAAAAAAAAAGGGATTAAGATACGTACGTCTTCCAGAGCCCATGTAGAGTCCACCAGCGGCTTCACCTTCCCATCATGCCACAGCGCGAACACGCGTTCAACAGCGCGACGGACGGTATCAGCGCGTCCGTGTTGGAACAGCAGATGTCGCAGATTCAATCCAGCCAGGCTCTTGTTCTCGTCGAACAGCTTGATTGGAGACACCTTGTCTACTTGCCACCACTGCAAAAAACGTTAACAGGTTATTAATATGAACTACTTTAGCATAGACATACCTAGACTATACAGTTATGAATGGTGAATGTGTGCAATGCTTGTGTATTGTCGTTATTAGTGGCGGTTAGTGCAAGAGTTTTTTCAAATTCTGCATGTATCAGGTGTGAGAACGAATAGTACACTCTACACTTATTGGACACTTTTGTTGGAGATTATTGCAAAATAAAATTTTCGTTACTTCTGTAAGCGTATCGAAGCCAGCTCTGTGTGCCTGGACTGTGCTCTATTACAATAAAGAGAAAGCAAATGAGACTTATTATCTGTCTCTCCTTTTTATAGAAGTTTCATCTGCATTCATTATTTGCTGTGACACTCACTTACAAACCTGCCTATTGCTTTGGCCCTTTTCTACTACATTAACTAGGTGAATCGAAGGTGTTCTCATGATGTATGCTCACCATGTCAGATCCTTATAATGAAAATATTCACACAACATTAATATTCGTCGTATAAAATACTACAAGAGGTGTCGGGCTTCATTTTTACTAATTTTATTAACATTCCTCATTCCACCGTGTCTTAGCCGGCTGAATAGAATTAACAACCATCATTTCGTACCGTTTTCCTAACTTGAGTTGCGATCGATGCTTTACTGTACTTCATAGTACAGTAAAGCATCGATTTATATTACAATCTAAAAAGGATAGTATTATTAAATAATTTGTAGCTCTCATAAATTCTGCAGTGCCCGCATTCCTATTAAATCAGATTATTAAAATATCATATACTCACAGCACGCGCGGCGCTGAAGAAACTCTTGGTTTCTCCGGTCACGATGTTCGATGATCCTGCGATACACATAATTATTTAGTGCATTCAACTCGCTGCTTTACGTTTTATAATTTTAGATAGAGAAGAACTATAAATATGGTCGATTGGGAAGATGAATTAAAAACTACAGACAACATTTAAAGTTTCAATTTCCACATAACATACATTCTGATATAAAGGCATAGTTTCGTTTATCGAAGATACTCGTAAGTCTTACTTTATTTTTGTCTCGCTACAGACAATTTATGATTCTTACCAAGCCCTTCTACCAAAAGAAAATCATTATCTCATTTGCAAGTCACATACAACTAAATATAATTTATATAAATTAAACATAATCGCGTTTAAATGGGTAAAGTATGTGAAATATTAAAGGCTCATAAATTTAAGGCCGGTTAACTTTTTAACTATATTAACCGTAAATATAATTAAATGTACTTAGAGTCTAGTACTATGCTGCTAGAACGGTTTTATCGGAATTAAAAAAATACCGGAATTAAAATATAATAATTTTTTTATTACCAAGAATCTAATATGTGTCCCCTCCGAAATCCCTAAATACCCAATCCTATTACTAATATTATAAATGCGAATGTTTGTGAGTATGGATGTATGTTTGTAACTCTTTCACGGCGAATCCACTGAATCAATATCGATGAAATTTGACACAATTATTGCTTATGCACCGGAATAACATAAAAGCTTTAGAACTCCTGTTAATTCTACAGGAGTAGGATGACATTAAAAAGCGCCATCTATTATCTGCAATCTGTCACGCGACAGAAATCCACGCAAACGAAACTGCGGATAAATTCTAGTAATTTATAGAAGTAGGCGTTATTTTGAAGAATTCCATAGTACAAAAGTTATGATATAAATATTTTGCTACACTTCTACTACAAACACTTATTATAGCAAAATAATTATATCACAACTTTTCCCTTAAATAAGCGTTTTCATAAATGCGTGACAATTTACGCCATGTGGTATCCGGCTGAATAGAAGAGAGTACCACTCTCATTTCTTACCGAGGTGTCTTAAAATGCGACTAAGGTAAGTCGACCCGCCGTGTGGTATCCGGCTGAACAGAATAGTACCACTCTCATTTCTTACCAAGGCGTCGTAAAAGGCGACTAAGGTAAGTCGACCCGCCGTATGGTATCCGGCTGAGTAGAATAGACCAACCTCATTTCTTACCGAGGTGTCGTAAAAGACGACTAAGGTATTTGACCCACCGTGTGGTGTCCGGTTTGGTAAAATAGACCACCCTCTTTCTTTCCGAGGTGTCGTAAAATACGACTGAGGTAAGTTGACGTCAGGCTGGCGGCCGGTCGTAAAAACGCAGCTAAATCATATGACAGCATGTTTATAACATGTTGTGCCGACCCCACTTAGAGTGGGATAAGGGCAGGAAGATGATGAAATGTTTGACCATTTCTACGATTGAAATCGATTCAACGCGAACAGCTCGTACCAATGCATCGGACGAACATAAACTTTTTATTTTAGTCGCTTTACGACGAAATAAATTTAAATATCGCTTTTGTTAGTGGTAGATATCGGGTTGGTACTGACCTAAATCGATGTTCACCATATTGCCTCCCATCGCTTTTACAAACGCGAACAAATATACATTCGAATCGTAAAAGTTAAAGATATTTACTGCTACTTAAAAGATATAATAAAACTAAGACATAAAATATTAAGCGCTTCTATTAGAATATCCTATAAAAGATATTCCCTTGTGGGTGTACGGAGAAAAAATGGGAATCAACCTGGACCAGATTCAAATAATGTTTTGTTTTTTATTATTTTGTCCAATATCTGACTTATTGGTAAGTGAATTTTAAAATGGTAAATAATGGAAGTTATTATCAGTTAGCAATTGTTCTCACCTTGTTTTCTAAAACTTTCAAGTCACTAGATGAAACTGGCGAATATCTAATCATTGAAAATGGCTAAATAAACTAAAAACGGAGAGTAAATCGTTGAAACTCTTCACGATAGAGATAGTCGTAAAAAATGTTTTTAAACCGGACCTGGATTCAAGCTTATATCTACTCAAGTATTTATGTATAACTGTTCATCTCTTCATATTATCGAGCAAGATGGCTGTGATTGAGACATTGTACCCGAATGTTCTTTTGACGTGATAAGCCTTTTAATGATTATGCCACTTTCCATAGACATACCTAATTACGAATTATACCCAGTGGAAACCTCTGTGTTCCACTATGATGCTCTGAGGCTCTGAGGTTCTGAGGGAATGTTGTAAGAATGTCCCCTTTCGTCAGCAACTCTTTGATCAGGAAATACTCTTATATATAAATATATATATATATATATATATATATATATATATATATATATAGATATATAAATATATAAATCTCTTCATATAAACATTGGATTAATTCAATTTTTTCCACCAAGTTTTTACTTAGCTTTTCACTTTGTCTTTAATAGTTTAAAGCCTACTAGATTAAAAAACCAATGTGTTTCATGAAATAAAACTTACCATAAAGGATGTAGCGTCCCATTGGCTTGAGGAGAGAGTAGCCACGGTTACACTCTTCGCCGCAGAGGCAGTCAAGGACTATGTCAACCCCATCCGGTGATACCCTGTGTAAAACAAAATACAGTAAGTAAAATGGAAAATATTAGTACTAATTTATAGTTAGAATTAGGCGTTACTTAGCAGAGTTATACAATACAAAAATACTGGAAGCATTATTTTGCTATAATTCACGATTTGAGTTTCAAAAATCGGTTCCTTTTCACGGAATAAGAATTTAGGGAGTTTCGGGGACGAAAAATTTTAGATATAGAGAAGAAAATTACAACGTCAATAATCGATATTACATCATAGAGTTATTGTATTTAAAATAGCAGAACCATAGGTAGACCTGTAAATAGAATAGAATAGAAATTTCTTTATTGCACATAAAATTACAATATACATTGTAAAGAAAACTATATAATCTTAATGCAGATACAATAAGGCGGCCTTATCGCTTACTAGCGATTACTTCCAGGCAACCTTTGGGCTAGAGACATTAAATTTAAGGTAATAAGGTAAATTATAGTGACACAATAAATAATGAGATGAGACTCGTATATTTCATCTTTGTTTAATCCCGCATTAAAAAAGGGAAACAGATAGATCGCCCTATCTGAAGAATACAGTTACATGTCCCATGCATAATACGCATAGGAAATGTGACTTTATTCTACGGATAGGGCGAAATATACACCCTCATTTCCTTTCTCTTTACTGTAATACGGCACATTTGATGTTGGCTTTCCTACTCTAAGGGTCTGTTTCACAAGTTACTGATAAAGTGTCGGATAGTTAACCGACAAGTAAACTATGTAGCATATAAATGTCTCTTAAAAGAGACTCCAAAAAATGAAATAAAAAAAAAATCGCGGCCATTTTAAAATAGGTATTTGCTATCCAGCAGATAAACAAAATAACAGCCACATGATCTACTTGTTAACTTATTAGGGACTTTAGGTGCTGAATAAGCCTATCAGAAACCTGAGAAACGCAAAATTCTGAGATATGTGTCACATATGTTCCGAATATGCTAACTGACAGTTTATTGGTAACTTGTGAAACAGGCCCTAAGTTTAGTAACCATGTATTCTATTATACTATTGACAAAGCGTCAGATAATATAAATATAAAACGGATATTTATCGACAATGCTGATGCCACTCACATACTGATTTGTTATTTACATGACCCACTTGGGACCGCTCTTGTTTAGATTGCTTCTGGATCAAGCTACCTTGAAATATCAATTGCTAATTTATATTCAAACGCCATTGGGTACTCCGGAAATCAATTAGATTAGTATAAACAGAAGTTTTAATGAGTTTTGCATGCATTTAGTATCGTTGTATCATAAACTAGTAGAATAATAACATTACAATAATTTACTAAGGGCCTGTTTCACAAGTTACTGATAAAGTGTCGGATAGTTAACCGACAAATAAACTAAGTAGCAGATAAATGTCTCTAAAAAGATACTCTAAAAAGTGAAAAGTTTTAAAACAGAAAAACAACATAACAGCCACATGATTTACCTAATAACTTATTTGAGACTTTAAGTGCTGAATAAGCCCATCAGAAACCTGAGAAACGCAAAATTTCGATATATGCGTCAGATATGTTCCGAATAAGCTAACTGACAGTTTATTGGTAACTTGTGAAACAGGCCCTAAGTAAACTACTTGCTATGGACAGTCTTGTTTCGACCTTACCACGAATCAAAATTGTTACACAGTTCCAAAAAATGCTCCGATCGCCACCAAATTTCAGAGGATTATCCACTGGGCCAATCTGAAGATTGTATGCGGTCCAGACTTTTGCAGTCTTTAAGGTACGTACATGCTTTCTCTTTTATATAATCAAAATACATATTATAGATAATCAAAATATATATTACATAGTTGGATTATCTAAAGGAGAGTCTAGATGATTTATTAATTAAATAATAAGCAAGACTGTCAATATAGTAACGCCTTTGTATCCGCCTAAGTAGAATTGACGACCATTTTTCTTACCGTTGGAGCCGTTTCCGAGATTCAGAAAATATATTTATATATACACATACAAGATTTATTCATTTAAATAATAGAGATAAAGATTACTGTTAAATATTATAAATAAAAACAAAAATAAAATAAATATATGGGACACTAAATGATCTTCCCAATAATGGACGACCGTGTCTATGGTCACACTTTGAAATACAATTGTCTATAGTAGGATTGTGCGACGTGATTTGTTTATGTACAAGAACTTACGTACTTTGGAAATAAAAATGTCTGTCTATTTACAAGAACTAAAAGCCGCTGCTGGTATTAAGCAGCTGCCCTAAGGAGCGAGCTATAAACGGAACAATTAGCGCACTGTTCCCAACATAAATGGACCTTGACTTTACTAGCAGTGTCTTCCCATACACCACTTAATAGGGTTGACGCCTGTTAATCTTCATTAGATAAGAATTCGTGGTATTTTAAATACAGCCATGGTGGTGATTCTTTAGGGATTAAATTACATTAATCCTACTAATATTATAAATGCGGAAGGCTGTCTGGCGGTGGCACTTTTACGAGTAATCCTGCTTGTGCTAAGCTGTGGTAGCCCTGTTATCAATTGTTATGGGTTTGAAATAGAACATTAATATTTACATTTTTAACAGCCAAAAAATTATATCATGATCCTTCAAATGTTATCTTTTAAAATATGTTACTTTGGGCCTTTGATTACGATATTATTCTGCTATAGAAAGCGCAAACTAGAACATTCTTTGGATTACATGATCTGACAACTTGAGTTTCACCATATGATGAAAATTAAGATGAATATTAATCATAAGTTACTAGGCAATTGTTTGCTTAGTAATTATTATAGGTGTATATTTATTATTAGCTGCCATAGCCCAGCGATGACACCGTGCGACTCTTTCGAGGAGGTCACGGGTTCAAACCCAGGCAGACACCAATGAGTTTTTCTGCTAAAACTTATGTGTCTAATTGATAATTCCAATTTGTTGCACGCTTTTCAGTGAAGGAAAAAATCGTGAGGAAATCTGTATATCTCTAGAGAATTCTAGAGATATGTGTAAACTACCAATCCGCACTGGAGCAGCGTGGTAGATCATAGCTCCAAACCTTCTCTCCAAAAACAGAGAGAAGAGGCCTATTCTCAGCAGTGGGGTAGTAATAGGCCGCTACTTAGTTGCGATTGACCCAAAATGGCCGTTGCTTTGATGGCGAAGGATATTGTCTATTGACTTATGGGGGTGTTATTGTTATATAAAAACTTTTTTCATTGTTTTCATGCAAAACGTGATTAAAAAGGGAATATCAATATAATATATCGATTGAAATTTCTATGTAAATAAAATCGATTGTTTTTAGAAATCGGGTCAAGCGAACTCTTTCGTTCGTTCGACTTTGCAATTTGGACATCACTACTTTAGCTGTCAAAAGTTAATATCGCCCTTTCCGAAGAATAAAGTCACATGTCCAGTGTATAAGCATAGGAAATGTGACTCTATTCCTATAGACAGGCCGATATGTTTTATTTCTATGTGACAGCCCTGGTATTAAATTTTCTATTGCAGTAACCATGGATCTTGCTAAACTGGTCACGTTTCAATAACTCGAGTGCGAGCGATATGGGTGGGACAGAAATATGTAGAGCTAATAACTGGCAATTAAAGCATGGGATCTGGAACAATTAAATTCATCAGCTTGTGGAATTTCTGGAAGCCACGTTGAAATGCTCTTACACATTCTTCAAACACGCCACTAATTTTGCGACATTGTTTTGTTCTCTTTACATTTTAATTATGCTAACTGGCAATTAACTATGAACCATATAAAAATTATATAGTTTAATTTAATTTGACTTAAGATTACAAATAGTATTTAATTAAAACTGGCTATGCCCGCTTGAAAATCAGTTCGTCACATATTTTTCCCGCGTAAATCATTGTGGGAAAAAAAGGGTTTAATACGTTGCTCCACAACCTCTTTCTTCTATCTCCCACTGAAAGTAACATCAAAACTGGTTTAGACGTTCTGGGAACAGCATACAAATAACCTAAACGTTCCTCAAGATTGCACTATATAGTAAAAACAGTACAAAAATCCATTCAGTACATTTTGAGAAAATCGATCATGTTTTTGGAGAGTTTGTTATAAATATGTATTATTTTAGTACCTGTAACATGAAATATAATTTTCAAGATAATTTTAATAGTATTAAAAATTCTTAATCTTTTTCAATGACATTCAAAATATATGAATTTAAGTGTACATACTTTATTCTTAGCGTATTATTTTAAAGATTTGTTTCAGTTGGCAATAATTTATTATATAGGTTCTTATATATATCATCTATTTATCTATATAATTCTATATACGAGCATATGTAACTGTTTTATTTTAAATATTTGTATTGTTTACAAATAATTAAACGTCTAAATATGTATTTTATTACAAAAGAAAGCAGAAATTCCAATAAAAGTGGTGTGGAAACAAATGGTAAATAAATGAACGCTTGTTTCTTTAAAACGTCTATTAAATTTTTATGGTCGTCCAATTAAGCAGAGGCGGCTTGGGAAATATTATACCTACACTTCACTATCGTCGATGATCGTTGATTATGTGATCGTCTATAGGCATGATCATCGTGCAAGTGATCGCACGATCATACGTTACATTCATACGTATCACCCGTCGATTCTTTGTGATACGAGTCCGGAAACCGGCAATTGGGTTGTCGATAGGGCGATATAAAAAAGTAAATAAGTAGCGGCCTGTTACCATCCCACTGCTGAGAATAGGCCTCTTCTCCCGTTTTTGGAGAGAAGGATTGGAGCTAAGACCTACCACGCTGCTATGTTTATTGGTAGGTTACACATATCCCCAGAATTCTCTAGAGACATCTGAGAAACGTGTGATAAATTGCAAATATCAATTAGACACATAAGTTTTAAGAGAAAAACTCATTGGAGAAAAACTCATGGCCCCTTCGAAAGAGTCGCATGGTCTCATCGCTGAGCTACCTTTAACACTTTACTAGCTTCATTTATATTGATTATTGTAATCAATTGAAACTTTTCTTCCCCCAGACATCTCTTCCATGCTGTAACGCATCTTAAAGTTATAGCGGGAAAAATGTAAAGCAATTGCTTAAGTGTAAAGTAATTACTTACTTTCTGACTTCGCTCGTATAGTCGCTGCCCCTTTCGAGCAAATGGTCGATGTTGTTGTTGTTTGCTTTCAGGGCTTCATGCTTAGTCTTGGAGCAAACGCCGAACACGATGACCTCGTCGACCGTCTTCGCCAACTGAGCGACTGCTTGGCCCTACAGAAACCAGATTTTTTGGATTAGTTACTATGGTTTATGAATAGACATCGATCCTGGCGTGATCCCGGCCGCCGGTCCCATAGAACGACTATAGGACAGTTACCAACATTAGCAATCTCCAGTCTTTACTTAACACTTGACTGGCTCGTTGGAGCAGTCGGTAGTGACCCTACCTTCAGCTCGCGAGGGCCAACATTTTCTATAAATGAATTTGTTGGTCTTCAAGTCTGGGTGTATATTTGTATTTAAGTATGTATTTAAAAAATATATAAGTATATATTCACCAGTTGTCTGTCTGCCATAACACAAGTATTAAGTTACTTACTTTGGGGACGGACGACCGTGTGTGTAAGTGTCCCATATATTTATTTTATTTACTTCTGCGCTCTCAAGCCTAGACCCAGTATCAACCAAAGCGGGTATTGATGCGTTTAAAACACCAATCAGATATCATCATTTTAACTATCTGATTGGTATTTAAAACGCATCTCCTCCGCTTTGGCATCGCTTTGACATCGGGCCCTACTCGGTGATGCTGTATAGGCCGTTTGCATCACACATTAATTCAATTCCAAAATTCAAAATTTTCAGAGTTATATTTATTCATTGAAAATAGTTGTTGTTGTTTGACTGGGAACCAAATCTTTTTTTTATATATGTAATCCTGTCTATGTAAAAAAACTGAAATTCCAAAAAACTAAATGTCCAAAATATATTATTTCGCCTTATTAAGTGACGACACCTTTCCAGATATTTTACGTTTGTTATCTATTGGTTTGTGGAGATAAGTTACTTGAGACATTATGTGACAATCACGTTTTGATTACTTCCGTTTCCGTTTGATATCGTATTTGACTTAGAGTTCATTTCTGCTTCAGATCATCACATAATTTTTATCTTTAATTTATTGCTTATTCGTGAGTTTATGTAAGATATTTGAATTGAATAATATGATTATAATTAAGTAAATTCCAAATACATGTCAATTTAAAAAATGCATTACGGTAATTTTTTAATTATATAAAGGCACAGGTTGTTATAAAGTGCAAGGAATATGCTTATACGCAATGCATATTAAATAATTGGATATTGTATAAATGATAAGAAACACTTGAAAATCATTTCAGTTCGGTACAAGATTGCAGCTTAATTATTAAAATTGTTTGTAAGCGATTGACACCATAGAGTTATAGAGCAGGACACCAGCCTTAAATGTATACATCGAAAAAAGAGACACAGCACATGAGGCTACCAATTTGACTCTCTATTTAAGTTTAATTAGACAAAGATAAGTATGGGTCTCTCCCTCTTCCCAGTGTTACTATTCGCTGGACATTCACACTCACATACCTGCCTAAAGCTCTCCCACTCTATGTATAACTAATCGGCACACATCATAGACATCAAATAGAGGAGGGTAAAACTTTGACGCATGACCCGTGCCCGGTCTATCAATATGCGGCCAACTTTAAAAAGTAGAGCTCTATCTATGATATGTGAGTATCTTGAATTATAGGTCATTGACTGCGGGTAATGAATGACGTAATGACGGAAGCGAGTACATTCCTGAACGAACGATTTTTCTCACCTAATTCAGCGCAATTAGACAATTCACATTGTTTGCGTTGAGTTACTAAGGTTTTATTGTTCCGATTAGAATATATCTAAGAAATACTTATGAAACGAATATTCTCTTGCACTAATCCTGATCTAAGTGTGGTCGGTACAACATGTTTTAAACACGTTGTCACGTGATTTGGCTCGTTTTTACGTCTGGCTGCCTGTCTGACGTTAACTTACCTTTAGTCACCTTATACGACACCTCTGTAAGAAATGAGGGCAGTCTATTCTACTCAGTCGTATACAACACGGTTTATCAACTTACATTAGTCGTCTTTTACGACACTTCTGTAGAAAATAATGGTTGTCTATTCTACTAAGTCAAATACCACACGGCAAGTCAAGTACCTAGTCGCCTGTTACCTCGGTAAGAAATGGGGGTGGTAAATTCTACTCAGCCGAATACACGGCGGGGCAACTTACCTTAGTCGCCTTTTACGACACTTCGGTAATAAATGAGGGTGGTCTATTCTGTGGCATTTATAAAACATCTTTATACTCTTCAGCTCATGTTCGTCATTGAACTCTATAAAGAATTTCTATGCCCTATAAAAACCCAATAAAGAATTTATCTTTCTTATGTAAAATCCCAATAAACGCCGTGTAGTATCCGGCTGAGTAGAATAGACCAACCTCGTTTCTTACCGAGGTGTCGTATAAGGCGACTAAGGTAAGTTGACCCACCGTGTGGTATCCGGTTTAGTAGAATAGCCACACTCTTTCTTACCGAGGTGTCGTAAAATACGACTAAGGTAAGTTGACGTCAGGCAGGCGGCCGGTCGTAAAAACGCAGCCAAATCATGTGACACCATGTTTATAACATGTTGTGCTGACCCCACTTAGAGTGGGATAAAGGCAGGAAAATGATGATGTAATATCGCAATAACTTACTTAGATTTTAGGAAATACATTTTTTTTTAAATTTGATGGCGTACATATGGCAACCCTATAGTTATAATCTGTAATGGCAACCCTATAGTTATAATCTGTAATGGCAACCCTATAGTTATAATCTGTAGTACAGATTAAAACAGCAGTTCCCAGGGTCAATGGTACGCGATTATATTTAGCGAGGTTCATTTATTTACGCATGTCATACAGAATGTGAATTTTATTTTACACTTATTTGATAAAGTGCGAAGCATTACGCACGACTAAATCGTTTCTTGTTTATTATGTTTGGCTACCGTAAATTGGATTTCTGTAATTTACTTTTACAATCTTTGTTCTTTAGCAATTGAAAGAAATATTATGGTTGTAGTTTTTCAACAAAGATTTACTTTTGATAAAATACGAAATGAGCGTAACTTTCAGCAGCCTGAAAGTTGCGCCCTTTATAGAAAAAGACCAGAACTGCAAGGTTGAAATAGTCATCATTCCCTTTTCCCACTCGTAAGTGGGGTCGGCTCATGTTATAAACATGTTCTCACATGATTTGACTTCGTATTTTACGACCGGCCGCCGACCTGACGTCAACTTACTTTAATCGTATTTAACGACACCTCGGTAAGAAAGAGGTTGATCTATTTTACAAAACCGGATACCACACGATGGGTCAACTTACCTTAGTCGCCTTTTACGACACCTTGGTAAGAAATTAAATATATATATATATATATATATATATATATATATATATATATATATATATATATATATTATATTGGAGGGAAGCAGTAATAAAAAATAGTACGGAAACAGCAAAATTTAAAGCTTTCCTTGCGTGCACTAAGTAAACGGTGAAAGTTATTTAAGTCATGTATTACAAAATGGTTCCCCTCTAAAAGTTCTAAATAAAAGTCCGCGACAGCATATGTCTAGCTTTTAAGGTTAACCTACTTTAACGCTGGCGTTTGTTAGTACAATATAAAGTGAGACTAGTTAATGACTTCAAAAATGTTATATTGAATATGTAATACGCAAAAAATAGATAAAGAAACCGGTCCCGTGTGAGTTGAACTTGGGAAACTAGTGCGGACTAATAAATAAACACGAACAAGATAAAATTCTTGTTTAATTAAAATACCGGCGCAGCTGAACTGACCCAAAGAAGCGTCGCATGGTAGGTTAAAAAAGATAATAATTAATTAGGCGTTACTTTACGGAGATCCATAATACAAAAGTTGTAATAAAATTAAAAAGTTGTAATATATATATATATATATATATATATATATATATATATATATATATATATATAATACAGCCTATATATTAGTATAGATAATCTGTATTTTGTTTTTTTTACTTTGCCGATTGTCTGACCTGTATTTTAACTATTTTAATGTATTTCCTAATTACGTTACGGTTATGTAACGGTTAAATATTTATATGATTGATAATTCTACATATTATACGGACATAAACTTTTTTTTTTGTGTTTTCTGCGTTTTTATTTTTTAAAACAGTTTTCTGTGCAATCTCCGCTACTTGTTAACGGGTTAAATAAAAAATTGACTCTCTCCGTCGAGGAAATCAAGGAAAAACGAACAGAATGAACGAATGAAATTTTTATTAATTAACAGACACACATATTCCGAGTCATCATTTTCCTGCCTTTATCCCACTCTAAGTGGGTCGGCACAACATGTTATAAACATGTTGTCACATGATTTGGCTAGGTATTTTAAGACCGGCTGCGTGAATGACATCAAATGCCTTAGTCGCCTTTTACGACACCTCGACAAGAAAGAGGGTGGTCTATTCTTCTTAGCCGGATACCACAAGGTAGACCGACTAAGTTTAGTCGCCTATAACGATAACTCGGTAAGAAATAAGGGTGGTCTATTCTACTCAGCCCGATATCACACGGCGGGTCGACTTACCTTAGTCGCCCTTTACGACACCTCGGTAAGATATGAAGCCAACGAGTTGGACTGACGAACCGAAAAAGGTCGCGGGGAGCCACTGATTCCAAGCAGCACAAAATCGTGGATTGTGGCGATCCAATGTTCAGCAGTGGATGTCCACCGGTTAAGAAAGAAGAGGAAGAGATCATTCTATTCAGCCGGATACCACACGGCGTTACACGGTGAAATATAGTGTAATACATAAAACTTATCTCAAATAGAAAGATAAAACTTACCACACCACCTCCAGCGGAGTGGACGAGGAGGCTCTTGCCGGGCGTCAGGTTGGCCATTTCAAAGAGCAGCAAGTACGCCACCACGTAGTTGGTGGTGATGGCAACGGCATCCAGAGCGGACATACCCTCGGGCAGGGTGTAGACATACTGGGCGGGCACGGCGACCAACTCAGCCCAGGCCTTATACTCGGGCAGGGCTACCACCTGGTCTCCAACCTACAACAAAATATTAACAATGACTTTAATACGAATTACTAACTTGCACATCCCTATTACCAAAACATACGTAAATTAAGTATTTAAAAGAGGTAATCTTGTATAGACATATATAGAATCTGAATTTGGATATATTTTCATGAAGCTTAGTATGTAGGGAATTTAAGACGAAAAATCGATCTAGATGGCTTTCTATTAAAAAAATTAATATCGTTTTATCCCTGTTTTCTGGAATTATAATTTTATTCAGGCATATAAAATATAAATTAAGTAAAAAGGTTTATAAAGCTGTCATTTGTAAAGACACGGTAGCTAATTTAGGGAACGGGCGGTCTAGAGAAGTGAAAATATCTCGGATCGAGCTAGGGTTGCCACCCGTACTATATTATATAGTATCGTACTATATTATAGTCAATTGTACTATATATTATAGAAAAAATAATATAGGACGAAAAATACTATATTTTTATCGCTAATTCAATTGTCGCGCCTTTTTTAATCAAATGGAACGCACCCGCAGTACTGCATAGGGAATGTTTGAACGAAACTCATTCGTGTTTTTACGGGGCTTAGTTAGTTAGTAACTCTAACTCCTTTGTCATTGTCCAACGAAAAGTAATAATAAATAATCATGGAAAAATAAATAATGATTTAAAATAGATGTGTACTATTTTTTTTCCTGAATTTCCTAAAAGTACTATATTTTTTTGATTTAAAAAGAAAAATACTATTTTTTTTTTCAAAAAAGGTGGCAACCCTAGATCGAGCCCCACCTGCCTAATATTTTTTCCTTTTATTGTCTTCTAAAAAAACCGAGCAAGGCTCGCTCATCCACATACTTTTATATATTTTATGTTTATATTTGGACATAGTTTGAGCAAACATGAAGCAAATTTATTTAAACACTAGCTGTCCGGCCTCGCGTTGCTGTTCCCTTCGAAACAGAACTCAACAGTAAAAAAATGCTCCGATCAGCAGTTTAAAAACACTGTTAAAAAGAGGCTGATACAGAAAGCCTACTATACTCTTGAAGATTATTTAGAAGATAAGAATGTGTGGATATAGCTCTCTTTGAACCTGTACAAGACAGTAACGTCTGTCAGTAACGACATAATGTAAATAGTAGTAAGAATTATATTTTTAAAAGAGCAACCGCCGAGTTTCTTGCTGGCTCTTCTCGGTAGGAACAGCTTTCCGAACCAGCGGTAGAGTTGACGATTCAAAAGCACTTGTTTACAAGTTTATTTGAATAAAGAATATTTTGAATTTGAATTTGATCGCAACCGAAGAGGATCATTCGCTGGTACATTCTAAAGATTAATAATAAAAATGGTTTATAACGTAAATAATGCTGTTAAATCTTATATCATTCTAATAATGAATTATTGCAAATTGTGTTACTAGATTTTATAATGTGCATTATATGCAACACAATCAAGACGTTACTAAGAATCATCCTTTCATAATCTACGCAGAAACGGGGTCAGTGTGCAACGAATTCGCTTTAAAATTTGCTCATTGCATTAATTTTTACTCGTAATATTGTTTTTTTTTACAATTGTAATGTATCAATACACAATATAACTCTAAAGGCAAACAATTAAATAAAAATGGTCAAAGTGGGTTAGCCTTAAAAGCTAGACATATGCTGTCGCGGACTTTTAATTAGAACTTTTTGAGGGGAACAATTTTGTTATGATATTTGTATACATGATTTTTGAATACTTTACCGTTTACTTAGCGCACGCAAGGAAAGCTTGTCGTTGTCGTTTTCTTCCGTTTTATCGTTTAGACTTTATACACGTTAAGGTATCTGACTGAGCAGAATAGACCACCCTCATTTCTCACTAACGTCTAAGGCAGGCTGGTAGTAAAATAACTAGTCAAATCATGTTACAATATGTTTACAACATGTTCTGTCGACCACACTTAGAGTGGGACAAGGGCAGATTCGTCGCCTTTTACGACATCTGGATAAGTAATGAGGGTGGTCTATTCTACTCAGCCCGATCCTCACGGCGTGTCAACTTACCTTAGTCGCCTTTTTCGACACCTCGGTAAGAAATGAGGGTGGTCTATTCTACTTAGCAGGACATGTTAATATGACATGACAATGTTAACATTTCATATTTCTAAGTCATAAGCGTAAGTTACTTGTTTACAAACAATTTTCTTAGCAGATTAGCTGCACTTACTACGTAAAGCCTTTAAGGAGTTAAAGCGATCCTATTTGTAACGTTTACAGAGTATTCAATATTCAAACACCTCTACGGTGATTTCATAACAAGTTTAGTCGAAGATAAAAAATATAACTTGGGCGGGGCTTCTCAATCAAGCAGACAGGTCAATAGAACTTTTGATCCGTCATATTTTATATAAAAACTGTCTCAAGTGGTCTGTGATGTCTATGAACCTCGATAAACATTTGAAATGATACGAAGCTTTTTACGACTGTGAATAAGCTATTTAGAAATATAAATCCTGATAGTGTTAAACATCACTTACGATATAAATGAGTTAATCTATACAAATATATAAAATTGAAGAGTTTGAAAGAGTTAATCTCCGGAACTACTGGAAAGATTTGAAATTTTTTTTCAATGTAAAATAGTCCATTTATCGAGGAAGGCTATAAGGCTATAGACTATATAATATCACGCTTAGATGAATAGAAGAGGAGCAGCAATTAAAATAGCACGGAAACGGAAAAATTTAAGCTTTCCTTGCTGTGCGCTGAGTAAACGGTGATAGTTATTCAAAAATCATGTATTACAAAAGTAAAAAGACTATAATATTTCGGTTTTAATCATTCAACGCGGCCGGAGCCTGGTAGTTTATAATAAGAGAAAAAGAGATATTCAATTATTGTTATTTACATTTTTAGAATTAATTATTTTTTATTTATAAAATTAACATAAAAAAATGCATCTACCATAGACAAAAAATAACTCAAAGAAATGGCGTTGTTACTATTTCATTCAGATTCAATAATCACTGTATTTCAGTTGTTTCATTCTACTATACCTATTAATTATTATAATAATTGTTCCTATTTGAATTATACAACTAATTTTATAAAAAAATAAGTTTGTTTTTTTTTATTTACGGGAAAAATGTACAAGTTATATCTATCTTAAATTACTTACACGCTAGGACTACAAATCATACCCACGTGGAATGGTCTCAATAATGCTGCAGCGTTTCCGCGCTGAATCGCTAAGCTGATTCTTTGTGCAAAATTGATTTGTTCGTTAAATTTGATTGTTTTAAATGCAAAATTCATTAAACTAATTTTCATCATGAGTTGTATTAGTAAATACGCGAAGTATAAGATTTCAGACAGATTTCACCAAACCATTACTGTATTAGTAAATACGCGAAGTATAATATTTCAGACAGATTTCACCAAACCAAAAAAAAATAAACCATTAGGTTTATTTTTTTTTATTACATAGAAAATCTGTATCTTCCCACATTTTTTTGTTATACCTAATTCCGTTTAAATTTCTATTAGAGATTGCGTACAGTAACAAGACCGCCTTAGTACAGTGTAAATTTACTTTTGACGTTTGTTTGCCTACACATTATTTTGTAAAAAAAAGTATTAAATAAAAAAATAAAATAAAGCTTGTAATACCTTAAAGTTGGTGACACCTTCGCCTACTTGCTCGATCTCTCCTGCACACTCAAAGCCGAGGATGAACGGTGTTTTTGGTGGAGAATCGATAGCACCCTGCCGCACGATCAGATCTTGGAAGTTCAGTCCGCTGCAAAAAAAATCTCTTGAATAAAGATGATAATGGAGAAACGAACCTAAACCGAAATGCGTAGCAGCAGATACCATAATAGATTGAGAAACAATCTCAAATAGTTAGCAGGGAACCGATGGCTTCAAGCTGCATAGCCCTTAACGAGACCCATGCGAGCCTAGATGAGTGGAACCAATCTACAATAAATATGTTCATTGAATAAAAAAGAGAGTAAATGAGGCTACCTCATCATTCTCCTTCCCTTATTCCTTTCTAAGTGGGGTCGGCATAACATGTGATCACATGATTTGGTTAGGTATTTTACCACCAGTCGCCTGACATCAACTTATCTTAGTCATCTTGCACGGTAAGAAAGAGGTGTATTCTACTCAGCCGGATACCTCACGGGGGGTAAAAGAAGCTACCTGCCTTTCCTTTTTAATGTGTGATTAGGCAAAGATTAGGTCTCATTCATCTCTTATTGTTTGTAAGACATTCGCACTCATATATCTGCCTATAGCTTCCGCACTATATATAATAACTCTATAGACCCATTTGGACCCAGAAATTATCCAGAATATGCAGTTTTCATTAAGGAACCCTGCATGCCCACGATATCTTACATATCAGTTAAGACGATTAGTTTAAATTGCCGTTATATTATGTTAGAATAACGTGCTCAACTCTTACCCATCAGTTTCTCTTCAGGAAGTCGCATAATATCAATAAATATCGTCACGTATATGTGATATGGATCTCGTTACCATTTAATAAAACGGAGATCCTAATTAATGTAGTGAGGCTAAGGAATGCGGCAGTATGTTATATGCGCCAGACCACGACCGGCATAAAGAAATCATATTTAAATATTAATACATGTCTATCTATCAATCAATCGACGAGTACGCCCTACGACACCTGCCCGTTACAATGCCGTAAGATACAAAATCGATATTTTATATTGCCGTCTGAATACTAATCGAGTAAATATATTTGGTTTATTTGATTCTAACAGCAAGCTTAATCCAATAAAACTCATGTGATTTAAAACAATTTTTTTTAATCATAAATGCATTATCGTTCAGAAGTGACTCAAAGTAAAATGTAAAATATGTTTCCTATATGTCCTTCTTTCACTTTCGAACTTACAACGGATCGATGTTGTTTTTATATGGATATATTTAAAAGACTGAAGTGACATAATCTTCTTTTATCTTGGTGTTGAAGTCAATGAAGGCGCAGGCAAGAAATTGTCATATATAAAGCTATATTTCTTTTTGATAACATACACATACTAGATATACCTATCTATCACAAACCCGTCTTTTAAACTCTGTTATTATTGACGTGAACCTACAATTCACCCTATCCGAAGAATAAAGTCACATGTCCCATGTATAGGCGTAAGTAATGTGACTTTATTCTTCGGATAGGGCGAATTATAGACAACTCTTAGCAAACTGGACTTTCATTTTAGACAAATAACACAAATATTTAATCTGTAAATTTTTTAAGTAAAGAGCAGCGGTGCGTATTAACACACTTTCTTTTTGTTATACATATCTATATTAGTGATATACATATTATAAAGGCACATATATTAGAATGTTAATATTGTGTTCTAAAATTTCGAACACGCGGCGTTCCCGATTTATAAATGCATAATAAACCAATTTAGCAGGTGTTGTTGTATTACGATGTTTAAACTTGCAAATTCGCTATATTCTTGCGCCTCCGGTGCCCAAACATATTGCGTGCTTCGCTTATGATTCATACTGATTGGCTGCATGTAGCATGCGCAAATACGTGTAATTATTGTAGGTGGAACGTGCTTTGCGTTGCAAACCGCTCGCGTCGCGTCGGCTAAAGTAATCGATATTTGCGATTGTCTCGTCCCTATAGTAGGGCTACCGTGCGGAAATATTTTTATGGACACGATTTTCTGATAATTTAAAGAGTTACAAACTTTTTTTTATAAATAAACAATTGCTTATAGTAACACCCTCTTACTATGCCATAGCTGGACATAGACCTCCTCTCTCCGTTTTTGGAGAGAAGGATTAGAGCTATGGCCTACCACGATGCTCCAATGCGGATTGGTAGGTTACACATATTCCTAGATTTCTCTAGAAATATGCAGGTTTCCTCACGATATTTTCTTTCACCGAAAAGCCTGTGATAAATTGCAATTATCAATTAGACATAAGTTTTAATAGAAAACTCATTGGTGCATGCCCATTTGAACCCGTGACCTCCTCGTAAGAGTCGTACGGTGTCATACGGTGTCATCGCTGGGCTATCGCATCTAATAATATATATACACCTATAATAATAACTAAGCAAACAATTGCGTAGTAACTTATGATTAATATGGTGAAAGTCAAGTTGTCAGAACATGTAATCCAAAGAATGTTCTAGTTTGCGCTTTCTATCGCAGAATAATATCGTAATCAAAGGCCCAAAGTAACATATTTTAAAAGATATCATTTGAATGATCATGATATAATTTTTTGGCTGTTAAAAATGTAAATATTAATGTACCATGTTTTTCAAACCTATATTAATTTATAACATATCTATATTTAATTATTGGTATTAAATTTTTAAGTTTTTGATCCTCTAGGAAAGTTCAAAAATCGACTTCAGCTGCAATGAAATTAATGCCTAATTGAACCGAAGAATCCAGCTCGTATATATTTTTTACTGAAAAATTAAAAAAGTAATCGACGGGTTTACTTAATCGAAAATCCCAGAGTTGCAGGGCCTACTGGTGGAAGAAATTTAAAAGATGAACTCATTAAAATAATATTACAACTTAAATAAGTTCTTCTTAAGAAATGACAATTCCATAGTGAATGAATTCAATTAAAACTATGCCAAATAGAATTAAAAAATACAGCTTAAGTTTTATAAAGTAATCTATGTAAGTAAGCATTTGCTTAATTTACAATCCCACAGTTGCAAGACCTACCGGTGAAAGAAATTTAAATGATGAACCCATTAAAATAATCTTACAGCTTAAATAAATTCCGTGTAAATGTCAACTCCATGGTGGCCCTTCCTGTTCGGCATTATAATCATATCGCAATGTTATGCTCCTACACAATGGCTCAGTGACGTCTGCATATTGTTTCCTCGCATTACCATTTGTCTGGTCATCATTTATACCAAGTTATGCAGGTAACGACACATAAAAATGCACATTTCTGATCCAATTGTACTGATTTATGTTGGAAGACGAAAATCTATTTATTTCCAACCAGAACGTTTTAAAAACACCGTGAATTTTATAAATGAATTGTTTTCCCGACGAACTTTGGACCGCCTTAAGTCAGCTACGGGTTTTAATATTCCAGTCCAAGCTTCTCGTATCATTCTTGCTTAATATTTAATTTCGGAACGCACCCTGTTTTACAGCTACGAATAATTTGTATGATAATTACCGAACGCATCCAGTTTGACAGGTACATACCTTTCGTCATCATCATCATCCTCCTTCCCCTTATCCCACTCTAAGTGGGGTCGGCACAACATGTTATAAACATGTTGTTACATGATTTGGCTGCGTTTTTACGACCGGCCGTCTGTCTGACGTCAACTTACCTTAGTCATATTTTACGACACCTCAATCAGAAAGAGGGTGGTCTATTCTACTAAACCGGATATCACACGGTGGGTCAACTTCGTTGTCGACTTTTACGACACCTTGGTAAGAAATGAAGTTGGTCTAGTCTACTCAGCTGGATACCACACGGCGGGCCGTCTTACCTTAGTCGCCTTTTACGACACCTTACATACATGATAAAAATAAAATAAAAAACTTAATCGTATATTTGTTAAGATAAATTGTTACTTCCTTTAATGATAAAAATACCTATATTAAAATTGAAAAAATTAAAACTATACAGATTATGAAGTAAAAAAAAAGCTTTTTACTTCTATCTTACTCAAGCGCGAAATCTATATTTATTATTGAAAGTATGTACACAAATGTCATTTGAGTAATTACATTAACCAAATTTTAAGTCGCTCGTTTAGTTGAAGATCGATAATATAAATAGACTTTAGACAAAAGTGATGCAAACAAGGAAGTGCGGTTGTTCAACGAAAATAGCACTAAATATACCTACATTAAAGTAAGGCAACAAAAAATAAACAAAAGAGTAACTGCATGCCGACGTGCCAACGGAGAATTCGATGGTAAAATATTGAGATACGATACGATCTGAACGGGAGCATTCGTTGTTATAACTCTTCTCAAAATTTCTTAACATACTACATACGTCTCGTAAACTAATAATAGCTTACCAGTATTGGTATGTGATAAATATTTTACGAGAGAAAAGTACACTTTTTGTGTATATTAGGAGTACAAACGACATTCACGCATATAGTAGAACTATCTGTGCCAGCAACTTCGCGCGCGTGGAAATCAGTGTAATGTTATTTAGTCTATAGCCTTCCTCGATAAATGGACTATCTTACACTTAAAGAATATTTCAAATCGGCCCAGTAGGTCCTGAGAATAGCGGGTTTCAAAAATAAAGTAATCAGCTTTATATATTAGTATAGATTCTAGCAGTTTTGACTTTTACGTTTAAAAAATGTATAAATTTTCATTCGCATACAGTTTATTTGCTTAAAAACTTTGTTAAAATATTTTTAACTGATGACAATTACAGATACTCTTTTTAGTTGGATCATTTGTAAAAAATGTTGTGCAAAAATGTTGAGTAATTTACTAACGTGAAATGGTCCGTAAAGTTATTGTTCTGCATTAAAAGAAAGTCTAGAATGAAATGTAGACTAGTCAGTTCATTTAAACACTATCCATTATCAAAATTTATATATTAAGAACGTTTACATGCAAACTTAGTGTGTTATTTCGAATTTCACACTATCCTATGAATTTACAAAGACATTCCCAACGCTTTTGCTCCACGAGCAAAACAACAAAACCAATCGGAAAAAAGAAAAAAGGACTAAAAAAAGATTGACTCATTAACGATTATACCAAGTATACACTGTCCATTATATTAACCATCTTTTGACAGATTGACGATTTACATATTTAGTGATGTCCTAAAGATTCTCGTATGCGATACCATTCCGATTATAGTACCTACTATCATTAATCGAATTACGTACCTAAGTAATTCGATTAATGATAACCTACGTAAACTAATAACAGATATAGAAATCAACATTTTGATTTAATATTGCCTTAGTTTTTTGAAAATAAATGTTAATCCGTGTGTATTTATTATAATCATAAAAAATATATTATACATCAACTGGCAACATCAACAGACCTTCCGCTCGGCCGCCATTTTGACGTGATCTGTCACTCTCAACGAAACGCCCGTGATAGTCACACGCATTTACGTTCGCTGAGTGTTCTCTCGCATCTGTTACACCTTGAGTTAAGTAGCTTTATTCCTCGGAAAAACTTTTGTGAAACTTATATTAATTGATCGTGAAAATGCCGAAAGGACGTGTGTTGAAAGCACAATCGAGACAGTTAGTGTTAAAACTTCATGAGTATTTTGAGCAAGAAAATCAAAATGGCGGACCTCTTATACCTATCACGCAAGTCCGAAACCGTGTTGCAGCCGCGTTGGGGATCAGTCTATCAACTGTGACTAAAATCACTACTGATGCCTACGGCAGGAGCGGCTTGGAGCAAAACAAACCATCTACACCAAAAAGAAAGCGCCGGGCTCATAAGGTGACAGCTGTTGATGACTTTGACGCTGACGCTATTCGTCGTCATGTATATGATTACTACTTGAGAAAAGAAATTCCAACTTTGAGAAAACTTATTGTTTCTTTGAAAAGAAGTGGTCTATTTCATGGTGAAAAATCTTCTTTGGTCAAAGTTTTGAACACAATTGGCTTTTCATATAAAAAGTTAAATAAAAGAAAATTATTAATGGAACGCACAGATATAGCTATAGCACGTTGTGATTTTTTAAGAGAGGCAAAGAAAATACAAGATTGGGCAAATATTGTTTTCACGGATGAAACATGGCTCAACGCTAACCACACACTATCTCGTTTCTGGACTGATGATACTGCTGATTCCACTTCCTCAGTACCAATGGGAAAAGGTGAGCGCCTAATCATTTGCCATGCAGGTACAGCAAAAGGATTTGTACAAGACGCACTGTTGGCATTTAAATCGAAGAAATCAAATGACTACCACGAAGAGATGAATGCAAATGTGTATGAAGAGTGGTTCAAAAAAATGCTCATTTTATTGGAAGAACCATCAATAATTTTTATTGATAATGCGCCCTACCACTCCCGTAAAATTGACAAAATGCCAACACAGGCTAATAAAAAGCATGAAATAATTAATTGGCTTCGGGACAATGGAGAAAATGTGGACGACTCAATGTTAAAAGTTGAATTAATAAAATATTAAAAACCAAAAAGAGAGCAAAACGCTATGTAATCAATGAAATGGCAGCAGAATATGGCCATACTGTTCTTCGGATTCCTCCATACCACTGCCAGTACAACGCAATAGAACTTATATGGGCACAAGTAAAAGGGCATGCTGCGAGATGCAATACAAGCCCCCCATTCACAGCGAATAAAATGTTGCAATTGCTAAAAAATGCTTGCACCCACGTAACGGCCGAGAACTGGGCAAGTGTGGTGGAAAGAACTAAAAGAGTAATATTCTCTGATTGGGAACGTGATATTGCGTTTGATAATATATTATCTACACAAGAGCTAATAATAACTGCTATTGAAGACTCCTCATCGGAGGAGTCTAGTGTTGATTATCATTCCGACGACTCGTGCTAATAAAATAAATTAAAATATCCTGATTGTTTTATTTGTATTCATGTATTAACTAAGAAGAAAGTAAAACTTTATATAATGTTATTAAATGTCTTTTAATACTCGTAACATCGATTTCTACCAATTATTTTTAATCTGTGGCATAATCGTAGTAACCATTATGTGTGACATCACTAAGTGGGCGGTACCCATCCATAAAGTACAAATATTATTTGTATGATATTTGTACGTAAGCAATACAAAACTTAATGAGCGTGAGCTGTCAAAAGACTGATAATATGATGGACGCAGTATAGGTAATTTACTTACAATGCCCATCCGCAGACGAATAACTACAAATTCGCACACAAAAGACGTTCCGATTTACTGAATGAACATGAGTCACACTTGTTACAAAAATTTCGTCTCTCTATTAAAATGACCTTTATCCGTTGCGAATGAATCACGGTGTGCGTCGGCCTTTTTGTTTACTGCCATTTGCTTGATTCATTCGAGGGGACGCGTTATTTGATAGTTCAGGGCGCGGTCTCCTCTTTGGAAGTCGAAATTCCCGCCAATAGGTACTATAGATGGTACTGTTTGGTATCAAAATTTGGAAATATGTATCACTGTACCAAAAACAAACTGATAATTCCAAATACAAAAAAAATATCTAATCATAATTCTTACTAGTTACATTGCTCGTGAACTTTCGTTCTAATATTTCAGATTACTGTTAAGTTCTCTGAAATACAATGTAGGTATAATTAATATGAAGTTATGAATACGTTGTGGATATACTAGCGCGCTAAAAGAGATGGAAAGTGCTGTGAAACGCACGAGTATTTTTTAAAGGCAAATTCCTCGTATCAGTGTCATAGATTTACGAATTTTCATTAAAAAAAAATAATAGTAGTAATAATAGCAGGAAGATGATTTACACATCATCATCTTCCTGCCCTTATCTCACTCTAAGTGGAGTCGGCACAACATGTTATAAACATGCTGTCACATGATTTAACTGCGTTTTTACGATCGGCCGCCTGTTAATGTCAGTCGTACCGGATACCACACGGTGGGTCAACTTACCTTAGTCGCCTTTTACGACACCTCGGTAACAAAAGAGGTTGGTCTATTCTACTCAGCCGGATACCACACGGCGGGCCGACTTACCTTAGTCGCCTTTAACGACAACTCGGTAAGAAATGAGGATGGTACTATTCTATTCAGCCGGATACCACACGGCGAAAAAAAAATAATAGCAAACATTGTTGTGTATTAAAATATTTCTACAATTATAAAAAATGGACTATCATTTATTATCAGGTTTTTTAACAAAAAGCATCTATGACTATTAACTATAATTAAAAACTTATTAGCTAACTTTACATAATATAGCATAAAATAGTACCTTCGCTAAGATCTAAAAAAAAAGTATATTCGTACTCTACATTAGTAAACCTTCCTATAACTAACATCCCGTCCCTTGTTCTGTTCCGTAGCGTCCCGATATATCTGATAAGCGTACTGCGCCCGCATATATTTTATTGGCTAAATTGGATGGGAGGATCTGTATAGTTTAATCTTGGACTAAACGCCTACAGACAAGACTATAGTAGACGATTGTCATAAATACCTAATGTTTCGCGCAAACCAAAGTAATCAAAGGCTACCATGAATGAGACAAGTGACAAGTGAGAACAACGCAGAGACGGCATATGAGTTATGACTTACTAGCTTTTACTCGACTGTTGTCGCGTGATAGGTTGATAATAGATGGCGCTTTTCAATGTCATCATATTCCTGGATTGACAGGATTGATATAACCTATATGTTACCCCGGTGTATAAGGAATAAATGTGCCATATTTCATCGATATTGGTTCAGCGGATTCACCGTGAGAAAGTAACAAACATACATCCTAAATAAACATACTCACAAACTTTCGCATTTAAAATATTAATAGGATAGGATAGGATACGGCGTTTCAAGGAACTCCATAGAAACTTCAACCTCTCCATTTTTTTGTTCGAATTGACTATATGCCCTAACGGCTTTTACACACACACACACACACACACACACACACACATCCACACACACACCCACACACACACCCACACACACACAACACACAAACACACCCACAACACACAAACACAAACACACACACAGCTTAGGGCGACGTGCACAAACCTCTCCCTCTACACTATTATCATCTCTTTAGGCGTTTTTCGAAGTATTAATTTGAGAAAGAAAATTTGAGTAGCTTTCACTAGTAGAGCTTCTGAGATCTACTCTCATACATAGGGAAGAAATAGCATACTAATACTGTAATTCGAAATAACTTATTTTAAATAGTGACATGATTTTATTGAGATATATAATATTTAGATAATATTTTGCAAATTAAAGAAGACAGTAGTCATTGTTACAATTTCTCAAAACTAAAAACTTACTGTTTACGACACAATTTATAAATTCTAAGAAGTTCAAAGCAAATACCTTGAATACCAATGGCTATTTATTTAACGAGCTTTTGTTTTAGCTGGTTATCAGTGCTTTCGTTAAGGTAGGGTGAAACTATCCTTTATTATCAATGATCAGAACTGTGCTTGAATCGCCGCGAGGAATGTTAAGCCGAGATAATCCGGCACCAATACTCGTCGCGCATTGAATTTTCCACGCACGCTACCTGACCGTTTATTCAACAATTCGTATGGCTTCCTTTCACATCAACAGTAATATGCGAGCAGGTAAAAAGATTAGATGCATTTGAACCGTGAAATGGATTAGCTCGTTTTAGTCGTTTTACGACCGTGAACATATTTATTTAATATTTTTAGTAATTTTCCTGCCCTTATCCCACTGTAAATGGGGTCGGTACGACATGTTATAAACATGTCACATGATTCTTATCCTACTATAAGTGGGTTAGGCACAACATGTTGTCACATGATGGTTACATATTTTACGACCGGCCGCCTGCCGTCAACTTACTATTGTCATATTTTACGACACCTCGGCAAGAAAGAGTGTGGTACCTATATTCTACTCAACCGGATATCTCACGGTGGGTCAACTTACCTTTGTCGCCTTTTACGACAACTCGATAAGAAATGAGGGTGGTCTATTCTATTCAGCCGGATACCGCAGCGGATCGACTTACCTTAGTCGCCTTTTACGACACCTCGGTAAGAAATGAGGGCGGTACTATTCTATTCAACCGGATACCACACGGCGACATTACATATATAGCATTAAAAAAATAAAGCATAAAACTACGATTGTTGCTAATAATTAAAGTAACCTAATTTCAGGGCCTTTATTTATTAGGCGCTTATAAAAACTAACGGGGGCAGTTAAGATAACAAACGAGTACATGGTTTTGGAGTAAGTTAATTGTTATTTTTTGGTGACGTCTTATCGGACCTTAAGGCATTAACGAAGGTCCTTGAACACGCGAATGGTTATTATCAACGAATGTTTATCAGAAAAATTTAAATTTCCGACTCCAAATATACAGTTTTTATTTTAATTTGTTCACATAAAGTAAAGGCCTGTCTATCCCACTGCTGGGCCTGCCCACTTTAAATACAAAGTATGTATTCAATAATTATATACCTATGTATATATTCACCAGTTCTCTTTCACCCATAACACAAGTATTAAGTTACTTACTTTGTGGACGACCGTGTGTGTAAGTGTCCCATATATTTATCTATACTAATATATAAAACTCAAGAGTTTGTTTGTTTGTTTGAACGCGCTAATCTGAGGAACTATTGAACCGATTTGAAAAATTCTTTCAGTATAAGATAGTCCATTTATTAAGGAAGGCTATAGGCTATATAACATCACGGTAAGGTGAATAGGAGAGGAACAGCAACAACAAAAAAGTACGAAAACGGCATGATATAAAGATATCCTTGCGTGCGCTGAGTAAACGATAATAGTTATTCAAAAATCATGTATTACAAAATTGTTCCCCTCTTAAAGTACTAAATAAAAGTCCGCGACAGCGTATGTCTAGGTTTTTTAGCCCACTGTAACCATTTTTATGGTTATCAATAATAGGGTTTTAATCTTTCCACGCGGGCGGAGCCGCTGGCAATTGCTAGTTATTTATAATTAAATAATCTATTAATATAAAAATTGATTATTTTGTCCCCAGTGGAAATATTTCTTTTTATCAAAGTACATCAGGGATATCAAACAGTATATAAATAAACGTTATAAACAACCATTACTAACATAATCAAATTATATCTTCACATACTCAACCACACACGGCATCCGCATTAAACAGATTACAACCCTAGCAAAGCGATAATGCGATTAAATGCATCATACAAAATTCCTATTCACGCAATTCAAATAACTTTCCGGTTTATTAAACATTGCCGAAACACAAAGAGTAATAATGAATAAATTATGCTTAGATTCGCGCCACGTTATCACCCTACACGATCCGATATTTCTACAAATGTAGTTGACAAATTAATAAGTGAACACCCCGATTCTAAGTAATTTAAAATTGCATTGGGGTTGATTCGGCGTCATGGCGCGACGTATAGGCGACGGGCGTCGCGACGACGCGTCAGGGCGCCTGAATTTCCTAATGGCCTAAGTATTAACTACACGCAATCGCTATAGCTGTAAATTTGATTTCAGAACTACGAAAAGTTAACGAACCTAGGCGATCGATTTTTGTGGCGCGACTACCTTAATTTACATTTATTTTTAGGTTGAGCCGTATAGGTTTTATATTGTTTTATACCAGGGGTGAGCAACCTTTTTAAAAGACTACAAGACCAATTTAAATTTCAAAATTTTAGTATACCACGCGGACAGATCCGCAAGCACAAATAGTTTCATTAAAAAGCAATATCCAACGTAAAATAATATATTCCAGTAGTTTACCTACATCACAACAATATTAATACGTTAGTGTTATTAATATGCGTTGATATGTTAGCCACGTCCCATATCAGGGAAACAGCGTCAAGACCTGAAATGAAGAAATGGCCGAATCCGGCAAACGGCGGAAGTATGCATCTCTCATCGAGAGTTATATAATTGTGCCGTTTGCAGTTGAGACCCTAGGGCCATGGAGTCAAGTGCAAAAAAAATTATCCACTTTAACACCACGGTTAATTGCCTCTTCAGGTGACAAGAGGGCTGACTCCTTTTTCGCACGAAGAATTAGCTTAGCGATTCAGCGCGGAAACGCTGCCAGCATTCTTGGGACCATTCCAAATGGGCATGATTTGTATAGTTCTAGCGTGTAAGTAATTTAAAGTAGATATAACTTGTACATTTTTGTTTAAAAAAAAAAAAGACAATATACATACTAGTACAAAACAACCCACAGTTTATGACAGAACAAAGCGTGTCACTCCTATTAGTGAGCTGGATATAACGCTTTTGTAACAAAACCCTAAGTATAAAAATATTTCCTACCATATGAAATTTTTATTCAAGTTTTCATTCACTGCAAGTAAGCACTATTAACCAATTGTACCTACTTACATTGAATGAAAACTTTGTAATAACAATGCTTGTTGCTTTTATGATTTTATACTGCATACAGTGCGTAAATATATGCTGTTTAACAATATAATTGTCTTTGTATGTTTAGCTTGATTACTACCTGTGCCAGCTGTTCCAAATTTGATGGATATTGGTTCAGCGGATTCGCCATGAAAGAGTAACAAACATACATCCAATCATACATTAAGAAACAGCATTGAAATAATATTATAACAAAACATGATTTGCACGAAGAAATCGTACGCAATACCAACACAAAAGTTCCTGCCAAAATAACAAGCTGCAAGCGTCGCTAGTAACAAATTCGATCAATAAAGATGTCTGCGTCGCTATATTTATACGTTTGAACCGCCCAACCCTCCCCTTATTAACTTAAGCTTAAATTCGACATGAAAGTCATATCTCTCTATAGCTATGTGCTTATAAGCCTCATAAGCATCATTGTAATGCAAGGTGTGTCTCGGCTATAGAAAATTAAACTGCCCTGTTACTATCCCACTGCTGCGTATAAACCTCCTCTCCACGTTTCTGGAGAGAAGGGTTGGAACTACCTACCACTTCAATGCTGCTCCAATGTGAATTGGTTACACACATCAGAATTATTTAGGGATATAGAATTGTCACGATGTTTTCCTTCACCGAAAAGCATATGATAAATTGCAATTATCAATTAGACACAATTTTTAAGAGTAAAACTTACTAGTGCTTGTCCTGAGTTTGAATCCGTTAACCTTCGAAAGAGTCACACGGTTTCACTAATGGGCTATCACGGCTTCTCATAAATTAGTAAAGGAGGAGAGAGGAGGTCTACGCACTGCTAGACGTAAGCGTGTTTGTTTTAAAAGGTTTGGAGCTTAGACGCAGCACGCTGCTCCCATGCGGATTGGTAGGTTACATGTATCCCCAGAATACTCTAGAGATATGCAGGTTTTCTCAAGATATTTTCCTACACCGAAAAGCGTGTGATGAATTGCAATTATCAATAAGACACAAGTTTCAAGAGAAAACGTCCATTCATTGGTCCAGGGGTTAGAACCGGTGACCCCCTCGAAAGAGTCGCACGGTCTCACCACTAGACTATCATTGTTTTTTTTTTTTTCAAATAATGAATAGAATAAGTAATATATATTTATTATTACTTATATATTTATTATACTTATATAGTAATATTTATACTTATATATTTCTGTTACACTATTTTATTTTATTTAGTTATTATTATTATTATTTTTTTATTTTTTTTTATTTTTTTTTTAATATACAACAGGTACCTATTTTTATTGTAACTTATTTTAAACTATGTTTTCAAACACAAATTATCAGGATGACTTACTCCCATCTTGTACCTCTCCCTCCAATGGATCGAGCAGTACTGATAGTATTGTCAGCATTCCTTCTCTTAGTGAAAATCTTAATTCTCATTTCTCAGATGTACTGAAAAACTTCAATATTATCCATATAAATGCGCAGAGTATCCCAGCACATTACCCGGATATGCTCTCATCTCTTGATAACAATAATGTTCATGCGATTCTGGTGTCAGAATCATGGCTAAAACCCTGTCTGCCCTCTACATCATATTCGCTCCCTGGATATAACTTGATACGAAATGATCGTGAAAACCGCACTGGTGGTGGTGTTGCCATCTACTTACGGTCTCATATCCCGTACTCTATAAAAAGATTGTCAGAACCTTATATTGGAACTGGCCCAGAGTATTTATTTGTAGAAATAATGTTCGGGCAAACTAAGGTTTTATTAGGAGTGTACTATAGTCCTAATCTTACAGTTGACTTTTTTACCTCATTCGAAATCCTACTAGAGCAGCTGACACCGGAATATAGACACACGCTGATCATGGGAGACTTTAACACTTGTCTCCTTAAAGAGGACCATCGTTCAGCTCGTTTAAAATCTATAGTTAATGGAGCTAATATGAACATTCTTCCTCTCGCTGCTACACATAATTTCCCTAATTCTTTACCATCTCTTCTTGATTTAATTCTTGTTTCTTCAGTTGACCATGTTGAGAAATATGGTCAATGCGTTGCGGCAAATTTCTCTTACCACGATCTCTTGTATCTTTCATACAAACTAAAGCCCCCAAAAACTAAATCAAGGATCCTTCTCCAACGTAACTTTGGTGGAATGGATTTGACTAGACTACAAGAAGACGCTGGAAAAATAGATTGGTCTTCAGTCTCGAAAGCCAAAACTGCTGATGAGCAGGTAGCTGTTTTTAATAATTTGCTGATACAGCTTTATGATACCCATGCACCGATTCGCCCAGTCCGAATTAAGCACCTTCCTGCACCTTGGCTTACTGCGGATATTCGAAAACTCCAAGAACTAAGAAACGCTGCTAGAGTTAAGTACCGACGTAATCCCAGTGAGCTCAATAGACAGAAGTATTTGAAAGCCCGTAATCGCTGTAATAGAGAATGTAGAGATAAACAACGACGCCATATTCATAAAGCAGTTGTCGAGGAAAACGACTCATCAAAAGTCTGGAAGTTCCTCAGATCTATAGGAGTTGGTAAGGCGCGTGAAAACATTACGTCAAACAATTTAAATTTAAATCAGCTTAATGATCATTTCTCCTCTGTCCGTCCTATGGATAATAATACTAAATTAAACACATTAAATCATCTTTCAGCCTTATCTACTCCGGATATTTCCCCTTTTTTCATTAGTCAATTTACCTGTTGTGATGTTAAGAAAAACATTTTATCGATCAATTCGAACGCAGTTGGATCCGATAGCATTAGTCGTAAAATGATCATTCCTATCATCGATGTTCTTGCACCTGTGATAACGTCCATTTTTAATTATTCCATCCAGACCAATTCATTCCCATCTGCTTGGAAAGAGGCTCAAATTATTCCTATCCCTAAAAAATCCAATCCTACGGCTTATACTGACTACCGACCTATATCTATACTTCCTTTCCTTTCGAAGGTTTTCGAACGCCTCATCCATCATCAGTTAAGCCATTTCCTTTCGCAGCATAACCTCTTGAATCCATTACAATCCGGGTTTCGTCCAGGTCATAGCACGACTACTGCATTGGTGAAGATAACCGATGATATCAGAACGGGTATGGATAATCGAGAGCTTACAGTTTTGACATTGCTGGACTTCAGCAACGCGTTTAACACTGTAGATTTCGACATTCTACTTGCCATTTTATGTTCACTTAACATATCTCCAAAGGTAATTGACTGGTTTCATTGTTACTTGCACGGACGTCGGCAGCAAATTCGTGTGCAAGATTCCTACTCGAATTGGTCAGTAGTTGCTGCAGGCGTACCGCAAGGTGGCGTGTTGTCTCCTCTCCTGTTTTCAATCTTCATCAATTCTATTTGTGATTCCATTACTTCTCTCTACCATCTCTATGCAGATGACTTACAAATATACTCTTTTTCTAAAATAATGGATTTGCCTTACACCATCGGAGTTGTAAATGATAATCTTAAGCGCATTTCGCAGTGGAGTACATCTTTTGGACTCGAAGTAAATCCTACGAAAACTAAAGTAATCATCATAGGCAGTCCAAAATTGATGTCTCGCGTGGATTTATCACTTCTACCTCCTGTAATTTTTGATGGAGTTCATTTGCCATTTAGCGAAAGTATTAGAAATCTGGGTATTATGTTTGACCGATTTTTATCATGGGTACCGCAATTGAGTGAAGTGAGTCGGAAGATGTTTAGTGCAGTGAGATCTCTTCAAAGATGGCGTAATTTTCTTCCAATTCCTACCAAAGTTGCGCTGGCTCAGTCTCTCCTTTTACCGGTCCTTGATTATGCCGACGTATGTTACCTTGATATCACTAAGGAGCAAATTAATAAACTTGAGCGCCTTCAAAATCTCTGCATAAGGTTCATATTTGGGTTACGAAAATATGACCACGTTTCCGAGTTTCGCAATAAGCTCAAGTGGCTCCCAATTCGCCTTCGCAGGGATACTCATATTCTTCATCTACTTTACTCTGTACTGTTCAATCCTATTACCCCTCCTTACCTAAAAGAACGTTTTGTTTTTTTGTGTGATACTCATGGCCGTTCTCTACGTTCAGATGAGAATCTCCGACTGAAATTTCCCTCCCACAACTCTTCTTTTTTTACTAATTCCTTCACCGTCCAAGCTACTACCTTATGGAACTCCCTCCCTGTACATATAAGAAAGGCTAAATCACTAGCAATTTTCAAAACTAAATTAAAAGATCATCTTCTAAAATTATAATTTGCCCTCTGCTTTTGTTGTTTTTCCTCTTTATATATTTATTAATTTTATTGTTTATTATATGCTGTTGTATACTATTGTGTATGTCATATTATATTATATGTTATTCTATTGTACTGTATTATATTATATTACATTGCTACTAAAATAGTAATAAAAAAGTACACACTGCCTATATAAACTATTAGATGATTCCATTATGAGCAGGTTGCCTGGAAGAGATCGCTGCTTTAGCGATAAGGCCGCCAGTTGTGCAACTGACAATATATAGGTTTTCTTTTAATCATGTCTCTTTAGTACATAATGTATTATTATTAACTTTTTTTTGTTTTTGTTGTACAATAAAGAATATTTGATTTGATTTGAATAAGCTGTTACTTTGCAGACTAACGTAATACAAGAGGAATAACTTTGCTGTAATCTACGTAATTATTACTTTTGTCCAATTTGTTCAATGATTTTTTTCTTACTCACACTTGTAAACCAATTAATCTATGGTAGTGCAATACACAACCAGGCCTTAAAGTATTGTTATAAAGTTCTATCATCTTAACTGTTTTGTATGATCAGCTATCTATTGTATTGGTGGTACGTTTCCCATATACCTAGACAGTTAGGTAATGCAGTACTTAACCGTTAAATAATACCATATGTGTAATATGCACACAATGCAGTTTTTAGTGAGGATAAGTAGATAACTTTACAAATTCAGTTTAAGATAAAATCAGATTAATTCACTAATTCCGTTTAAAGTCAAATCAACCTTATTAAATATTTCTTTTTAAACACGTACATGATATTCGTAGAGATAATCATCATCTTCCTGCCCTTATCCTACTCTAAGTGGGGTCGGCACAACATATTATAAACATTCTGTCACATGATTTGACTGCGTTTCTACGACCGGCCGCCTGCCTGACGTCAACTTACCTCAGTCGTATTTTACGACACCTCGGTAAGGAAGAGCGTGGTCTATTCTACTAAACCGGGTACCACTCGGTGTTTCAACTTATCTTAGTCGCTTTTTACGACATCTCGGTAAGAAATGAGATTGGTCTACTCTACTCAGCCGGATACCACACGGCGGGTCGACTTACCTTAGTCGCATTTTACGACACCTCGGTAAGAAATGAGGGTGATACTATTCTATTCAGCCGGATACCACACGGCGTGATAGTCGTAGAGATAATATGCTCTATAAATTTGATGTTATTTATCTAATTTGTCTTAGTACTTTCATAATGTCGAGAGTTTATGTTTGCTTATTATAAAATGCATGAATGTATGTATTAATAAACTTTGAAGGTTTTTTTTAATCGTATGGCATGTATGCTGCAAGAATATAAGCGTTAATCCATAATAAAAAAAAGACAAATATTATACTCATAATAAAAATGTCAAATATTTTTATATCAAAATTGAGATTAATAAACAAAAAATATTAATTTTTAAATCTTTTATACAATCATTTATAAAATATATTTTTTATAATGAAATAATATTTAAATTAAAGGTCGTTGCCGATTGCAAGGACTTCATCTATTTTAAATGTGTCTTCTTTTTTTACTGATTTTATGCTGTTCCCCCTAATAGCTCATAATACATTGTCACAGATATTCCTGTATTTCAAACCATATATACCACATTTACACAAAAATAACACATTCAATATTTATTATATATAAGAATATTTATGTACTTTAAATGTTAAATATATGTCGTGGAGTCTATCTCCTGACGATGCTTCGGTTACGGGGCGAAACAATTGTTGATATTGTGGTGGTGAATGTGTGCATTGCTTGTGTATTGTTGTGTCATCAGTGTCGGGTAGTGCATGAGTTCTTACAAATTCCGCATGTATCAGGTATGAGAACAAATAGTACATTCTACATTTAGCATTACATATATTTTCTTTTATCGCGGATTATAGCAAAATAATATTCTCATTACTTTAGTATTATAGACCTCCGCAAAGTAACGCCTAATTCTAAAATTAGTTAAATACATTACCAAACTTAATAATAAAGAGCCTCGTAAACCCCGCTCACAGCAGCAATTTTTCTGAATAGACTTTATAATTCGTTTAATTGGATCCAATTTAAAAATCAAACTTAATAGACAGTCTAAAATTGTCACTGGCAAAATAACTTCCCCTCCTAGTCATATACGCGCTGATTAAAAATGCCTACAGAGTTTGTCATCCATAGAAATGGCTGGCAGGATGTCCACTTAACATGGGAACAGATAAAAAATCATACATTTAAAGATTCATATTATTTATATTCAACTTATTACATTGTTTTTTTTTAAGTTTTTATTCAAAATTAGGCTTAAGAGGGATAAATACATTATTATCCTTATTTTAACCGTTGACCTATTAAAAAAACTAGTGTTTTCTTCCTCTTCCAAGTTATTGGTCTCTTTAACATCCACGAGTTTTGGAGGCGATAAGCTACGCTATATTGGAATTTGTGACAAAACGACTTTTTATTATTATTATATTTATTAGGTCACTTTAATACTAAGCGTGCAAAATTAAACATGAAAAAAATTATCGGATTGTATTTTATTCATTAAAATATCTTCAAAAATATAATGTCTAATTCATGAGAATAAACAATCATGCTCAATAAATAAAATATATATTGTACATTAACACGTTCATAGTATTTATTTATAATACATTTCCCCCTTCCTCCTTTCTTTTTTATTGAATTGTTTCAATCTATACTAATATTATTACTCCTTAATGCATTCGATTCCAAATTCAAAAAATTCTTTTTTCAAATAAGTTTCTTACTCAAGCCCTTTCGAATCGACAAATTGAACTACTAAAAGAAGCGTACTCTTAATGCAAGTATCAGCGATATCTCTTTTGATAGCTTCATTTGAGGATTTAAAAATGCTTGTAAAAGCAAATTTGAATAAAGAATAATTAAAATTTATATCAACAGAACAATGGAATTAAAATGGTTCATAATAAATAATGGGACTGATAAAGCTATGCAATTTACTATGAGTCAATATAAAATGCGTCGTAATAGTATTTGTTGACATTATATTTATGAATAAAAATAGCATAGTCTATGGTTCACGTGCAGTTTGTATGTACAACCGGATCGAATGGAATTTCCTCGTTCGCGTGCTTTCCGATTCATTTGTATTCCGTTGGTACGTGTTGTTTGCTTGCGAGTTTGTGTACTGACTGACTTAGACACGTTGTGTTACGTATTATGAGTCGGCTCAGGAAACTGCGGCTTCAATTATCAACGTTTTATATTCTATTAATACGTCATAATATCCTGATGCGTGACATTTATATCTAATGTTGATGAATCATATAAGAAGATGTAATTTTTTTTGTTTATGTTAGGTTGTATTTTAATATTTGCTACTTAATTGAAATAACTGAAAACAATCAGGAATAATTTATAGAATTAGGCGTTTGCGGATATCCATAATACTAATACATAATACAAAAATAATGATTATTTTCCTATAGCAAAAATTCAGATCCGCGATTGAAGAAAATATATGTACATTAAGCATTACATATACTTTCTTTTTGCTTTATGGCGGATTAATGCAAAAACGAATAACGAATTATAGTAATATTTAATACTAAACTGCGATCCGACTTCTGCTTGGAATCTTTAATACTTATAATAAATTTTATTTTATTACTTTAAAAGAACTAATTGGTTGAGATTCCTTTTATATTAAGAAATGGTATACCCTGTAATCACACCACAGCAGATGAAGGGCATTTTCTCTTCTTGGAATGTAATCGGAGTTTCCACCAATACCTAATACTGTATTCTAGAGCAATTAGAGGGTCAGAAGGACATCCCGGAAATTTAATAGAGTTATACGGGTTTCCACCGGCAATCACTTAATTTTCATTCACTGTACAGTGCATGAGGAAATTAATTGAATAAAATTAATATAAACTCACTAGCTTTTACTCGCGACTTCGTTCGCGTGAACTGTTGTTGCGTGATATGTTGATAATAGATGGCGCTTATTACTGTCATCCTATTCCTGTAGAATTTACAGGATTTCTACAGCCTATATGTTATTTCGGTGTATGAGGAATAATTTTGCCAAATTTCGTCGATATTAGTTAAAAGGATTCGCCGTGAAAGAGTAACAAACATACATCCATACTCACAAACTTTCGCATTTATAATGTTAGTAGGATATGTGCCTATTAGAGATTTTAAGTGGCGACCTCATTATCAAGTAACCGTAATATCTAAAAGTCCATTTGAATTCAAATTCAAATTCAAAATATTCTTTATTCAAATAAACTTGTAAACAAGTGCTTTTGAATCGTCAACTCTACTGCTGGTTCGGAAAGCTGTTCCTACCGAGAAGAGCCAGCAAGAAACTCGGCGGTTGCTCTTTTTAAAAAAATATAATTCTTAATATTATTTACATTAAGTCGTTACTGTCTTGTACAGGTTCAAAGAGAGCTATATCCACACATTCTTATCTTCCAAATAATCCTCAAGAGTATAGTAGGCTTTCTGTATCAGCCTCTTTTTAACAGTGTTTTTAAACTGCTGTAATGGCAGTGCTGAAATTGATTGCGGAATTTTATTATAGAATCTTATACCAAAACCCACAAACGAGTAACGCACTTTTGCAAGGCGCAAAGCAGGAACCGCAAGCTTATGTCGGTTCCTGCTTTGTCTATTGTATACATCACCTATCGTTTTATAATTCTTTATATTTTTATGTTATGTTTGAAACAAGGATTTAAAAAATTAAAAATAATGAAAATGGTATTTAGCGTTAGTATTTTTTTTCTGAGTTTCGTGTAAAACAGTATTTATATCGGTAAATGGCCTAAGCAAAAACGCAGGAATGTTAAACAAAATGTGTCGCGTGTTAAATGAAACTGGGTTTGTATGTTCGTTGGGGTGATATCGTGACTCGTATCATAAAATTCTTTTGAAAGTATTCTGGGTACAAAATTAAATGCAATTACAACTGACCACAGACGATATAGCCATCATAGATCCACGAACAACGTAAACGACATTAAAAACTTTCCGGAATAATTTAAAGCTCGAATGAACTATAAGTATTGTTAAAATATGTTACGATTTAATTTTGACTTTTTTAAGGTTTTTTTGCAATAATCCTAAACAAAGTTGAAAGATTTAAAAAATCTTCTATATTATTTTATTATAATATATAATAAAAAATCAAAATTAAATTAAACATAATAGATACATAATTACAATTTAATACTTTTATGTTTAGCCGTGTGGTATCCGGCTGAGTAGAATAGTACCACCCTCTTTTCTTACCGAGGTTTCGTAAAAGGCGACTAAGGTAAGTCGACCCGCCGTGTGGTATCTCAAAAATCTCAAAATATCTCTTAGCGATTTAAGTCTTTTTTTAAAGTCAGATTCTAGAGCAGTTCAAATGCCCAATCCAATCGTCCTAATCGCCATGCCGTTATTAGAGTAAAATACGCTGGTATCCGGCTAGCGGTGTGACACAATGTGGCTTAGACACGTGACCATTGCTTCCGATCTACGACCACTGACCAGAGAGCGTGTGCCATGTATTATTTATATATTTAGTGGTCGCGCCGAGATTGGTCATTTGATAAGCGAGAGTTGGTTGACAGGCTCTCGCCGATCTTGTGGTTTACTCACGTTACATTATGCATATATGCAAACAATACATGCTTATTTAAAAAAAAGTACCTGGTTATGGGACACATAGGATACACACACACGGTCATCCGTAACTTAATACTTGTGTTATGGTAGACAGACAACTGGTGAATATATACTTATATAATTTTTAAATACATATATAAATACACCCCAGACTCGAAGACCAACAAATTCATTTATAGAAAATGTTGGCCTTCGGCGAGAATCGAGCCCACGACCCGCGGAGCTGAATGGTTGACCGAGCCTTGCTGGGTAATTTTTTACAAAAAAAAAAGAAAAAAATAATAGGTAGGTGGGGCTCGATAGATATTTTCATTTCCCAAGTTATATTTGATCCCAAGTATTTCGATTTCTCTGGTCCGACCGTTCCACACTGAGCTATTACAACTTTACAAAAGACAGCCAAATTAGCCTTTGCATTCTATACTATAAAATGTTGTTTTATCGCTACAAAAACAACATTTATTAAAACACAACCTAGCTAGATCAATTTATCGCCCCTGAAACCCTCTACATACTAAGTTTCATGAAAATCGTTGGAGCCATTTCCGAAATTTAGAAAAAAAAAATACTGTGCAGGATGTTATATATTATCGAATTGTACTAAGATTACTAGTTGCATTTCCACGATATTACTAAGCTAATACAGGTAAAATTTATTGCTCTTTAGATTACGATATCTACCTGCAGTCATATAAAAAAAATCAAAAATAACGCGATAAGAAATAATCTTAGAAAACTGAAGCGCTCAATAATCTACCTCGTTTAAATATACAACGATAAAACGGGTATCATTAACATTAATCGTCCTCTCAGGAAATGAGTCTTCATTCCACAGCTGGCTGGACATAACCCAGGGGTGGTCAAACAAGCATAAATGTGAATCAACATAAAAAGTCATCCAGCCGAACCCTCTTTGAAATGTGACAATTTTTCAACTGCTTTCAACCGACTTTCGAAAAGCGAATGATATGTTTGATAGGTTTTGTGATTCTTTACAAGTTAGATATTAATTTCTCTTAAGTAATAAATCCAAATATGTATATTATATATTATTATAAATGTGAACGTCTGGCTGTTACAATTCTACTGCTAATCTAAGCTTGAAAATTTGATTAGTTAAAGCTCATATACCGAGCTAACATATGACATTATAAAATTCGTTTTTCATTTGTGAAATGGAACAAATCAACCTAGTAAATGATATTGAATATTTTTATAAATTGATACGAGGTCGCGGATACTGTTTGTTATAAAAATTAAAAAACAATATGGGTTTGCCATTAAAAATACATTTTAAAAGGAACTCTCAACTAAAGGCTGAAAGTCTTCGTCTTATTAACTCAAGAGTAATTATAGCCCATAGAAAAAGTTTTACGAAGTCAATTTTCGAATTTTACGTTGTTAGACACTAAGGAATAACAGAGTACAGGCTTAGCAGATCTTATTTCATTCCAGTGCGCAAACAATATAATCATATGAGCAATACGCTAATCGGGTTCTTTTGAATGAACAATAAATATTATTCAGCGACGGTTGTACCTCAGACAAGAATTCGCTTGGTAATCAAGCAATTACCGCTCTCAAAATGCAACGGATGCAATTGAGTAATAGCTTTCCGTTCTCCAAGGTTTGGACCTTCGAGTTTGTATACATATTTACGCTTCGGTTGATATAAAAGATAAAGTATAGAAATAAAGATTGATATAAAAGATTCATCATTCTCCTGTTCATATACCACAATAAGTGGGGACCGCGCAACATTTTATAAATATGTTGTCACATGATTTGGCTATATATTTTACGACCGGCCGCCTGCCTGACGTCAACTTACCTTAGTCGCCTATTACGACACCTCGGTAAGAAATTAGTGGTCTATTCTACTCAGCCGGATATCCTTCTACTAAATATATTAATAAGTATATTCTACTAAACCGGATACCACACGCTGGGTCAACTTACCTTAGTCGCCTTTTACGACCTTTCGGTAAGAAATGAGGGTGGTCTATTCTACTCAGCCGGATACCACACGGCGGGTCGACTTACCTTAGTCACCTTTTACGACATCTCGGTAAGAAACGAGGGTGGTACTATTCTACGCCGGATACCACATGGTTAAATCCGCTGTAACAATATCGATGGAATTTAGTAAAATGGATCCTTATATACTGGGATAACATATAGGCTATAGAAATCCTGTTAATTCTACAGGAATAGGATGACATTGAAAAGCGCCATCTACATATCAACAGTCCATGGAAACGAACTTGCGGGTAAAATTTAGTATTCTCTAAAGGTAAAGGTAAAGAAACGATTAACACTTATCATCTGTTTGTAGAATAACATGACATCACAAATAATATTATCGATATCTTACAGTCATTCCCGACATTCCAGCCGTTATCAACGTTCTTGGAACATTTTCAGAGTCATTGATAAGATACTAGTTTCACCGGAGTTAGGTGACGGATTTTTATCGATGACAGGTTAACCTTTTATCGCTTTATTATTAAACTAACAATCGCCAGCAGCTCCGCCCGCGTGGATAGATTAAAACCGTAATATAGTATTTTGATAACCATAAAAATGGTTCAAGTGGGTTAACGTTAAAAGCTAGACATATGCTGTCGCGGACTTAATAACAGGGCGATTAAGGTAAGTTAACCGTCTGCCATTTCTCCATGTCGTGCTGAGGGACAGTGTCACCTAGTCTCACCTACACGCTGCTCTTACGAACATGATAATATCCCTGAAGGGGATATTCGTTAGATACTTAACATCCAATAGTTGCTCGTTTATCCAGCAGGAGACTTTTCCTCTGACAACCTACACCGCTTTTATAAACTACATTTTGCACCCACATTAAAAATTATTATAACAAGTCTCGAAAAAAAAAATAGTTTGAAGTCACAAGATAAAAATAACAGTCCATAAATGCAGGTTCTGCGAAATATCACACGAATTTTAGCTTGAAATTTGCACCAAACGTGACACGTGGTCATAATCACGGAAGCAAGTAAAGTTTATTTTTATCATACCTTATTATTAATGACAGTTCATTTCAGTTATATGATTAAAATAACGCCATAATAAATGAATACAAGAATAAAAATTGATTGATGTAACATTTTCGGATTAGTTCACAAAACACAGACACACTTATTTATAAACACACACATAATACTTTTTTATGATATCATTATTTAAAATAATTCATTTATATTCTTACTAATGATTAAGTATATCATGTTTTTACTAATTCTCGCATTGTATCGCCTAACATGGTTTAAAAAGCAAAAAACGTTTGTCGGATAAATTCAGTTCATATAGATTTCAAATACAAATCTTTATTATATAAATATACATAACATATGTTAAACAAAATTATGTTAAGTAAATAATAATTAAATTAGTAAATAGTCCTACAAGCTGAAGGGTTTAGAATAGCAACATGTTAGTAACAATAACCGGAAACCCAAAACTTTATGGGTTACCCGACGCAAAATATAAAGACCATTGCGCTAATGGAATAAGTTTATCCATTCAAAGTTTAATAGCTATTTTGGTAATTGAATAAAGTTCTGCGATAAATGTTTATACTATATAAATAATAGCTCCTCCATTTTATTCCTTTACAGATAAAATATTATAGGGTTTCGAACTTTCATATTGGCTTCATAAACTAAAACACGAAAAACCGTTTGAAAAAAAATTGAAAATATAAATCCCTACTGGGCGTTAACCAAAGACAAAAGACGTCATCATTCTCCTGCCCTTATCCAACTCTAAGTGGGGCCAGCAAAACATGTTTTACCCATATTATAATGTGATTTGGTTAGATATTTTGCGACCGGCTTATCTGACGTCAACTTACCTTCGTCGCCTTTTTCGACACCTCGGTAAGAAATGCGGGTGGTCTATTTAACTCAGCAGGATACCACACGGCAAAACCAAAGACAACAAAGACACTAATTACACTGTTAGAAATGCAAAAAAAAAATTACAAAATTTTTATCCGCTAAAACAATATCATATAAGGAATAATGGCACAATTATTCCTTATACACCGGAGTAAGATATAGGCTACAGAAATCCTGTTAATTCTACAGGAATAGAATAACATTATAAAGCGCCATCTATTATCAACATATCACTCGACATCATCATAATTAAATATAACGAATCTTTAATCAGATAAATTTTTACATGGGAACAAAAATGAATATTTAATTTCATAATACAATTTAAATAACTCCGACAATTTAATAGATCTAATAATCTACACAAATAAGGGACCCTCGTATACCCATGCGGGTAAAAAAGGGCATCCACACCCAACATGACGCCTGCTGGAGTTACAAATGAAACATCATAATACTGACCGTCCCAGATATCAGGATCGGGAGCAAAAAAGGGAAACGAAAATACATATAAGGGGGCGCGTAACATCGCTTAAGGAAGGGTGCCGTTACTTCTATCCATCTAAAAATAGATACACAATGTCTGCAGGAATTTGTAATGTTGATTGCGGAATTACTTTGACTTAGAATATGACATCTTCAAATCGATTCCGATGTAACATATCTATCAAAACTACTGGATCGATTTGCAAGTGCAAACAGCACAAATAAAAGCCAAATTATGTCATATCACTAACTGTTTTGATTATACTCGTATAACTATAACTTACTATAAATTTTGGGAAACATGGATATTATATTTTTACGTTAGCATTGTGGAGTATAAACATCGTTTAAACTATATTTATTATACGTGGTTCCGATGCTCGTGAAAAGAAATTTCAAGATGGCATTTTCTGCGAACGTTAAATATCTCGTTTAAGATTAGCATTACAGGCGTTGCCAAGCCGTTGTATGTAATCTTTCGTGAACTCCCTAAAAAGGTGCAGCGAGTTACGCACATGTACGTATATTCTCCTCGAATATTCGATGCTACCGAACAAGTTCTGCGTTTTCTTTTTGCTCAAAAATTAGAGTGTGGTAAAAACTCCACCATAGGGTTGCCATTTAAGATATTTTAATATGTTAAAAATAAAATAAAATTATTAAATAGGATATAGTAGACTTTCTATGCAAGCAAAAATTTAATATGCCGTTATTAAAGAAAATAAAATTGCGGAGCATAAGAATAAATCAATCTATATTGTTGACGGTCATGTTACTTATAAAATTGACTGGATTGAATGGCTGCTGTGCCCAAATATTGTAATTTTAAATGGAATAGAGTTCTAAAACTATGTTGGAAGGTTTAAATAAAAACGCAAATTTTACTAACACGCTTACAAAAATATTGATTTATCAGAAAATTGTAGTACTAAGTTTTACCACTATATAAATTCTGGACAGCGCCGCCAGACAATGTGTGTTTCCGCATTATGTGAGGAATAATAATGATATTTTATGATGACCACTTTTTTGAATAACATAATTCGGTTGTCGAGATTGTTTAGTTTAATGAAACAAACATGTTTAGCTTCTGTTTCTGTTGGTTTCTAAGAAACATTTAAAGAGTTAAAGTGTGTATTAATTACTAGTACTACGTTATATTGTTAAGTAGCATATTATTTTATTTAACATCATTTTTTTTCAATTAACGCGACACTCAGCATTACTCCTATTTCCTTGCGTTCTGACATCCATATTAATACAAAAAATGTGAAAGTCGGTCTGCCTGTTTAGATTTCACGGCTGAAACAATTTAGATGAAATTTTGTACAATTGAAGCTTTACATACCGGCTTAACAAATAAGGTAAAAGTCCCATTTTTCGGAAATGGGAAACAAGCAATATAAACGTAGAATTGAGCTTATTTTAACACTAAATCCGAAGCCAAGGTTAAGCCATGTTATAAAGGTTACATATAAAAATCACGTTTCTATTGACTTTTCTGGAACCATGAGCTTCACTTGAGGCAAACTACCCACAAAATCGCCGTTAGAGCATTACAATATAACAAATGTAGAACCGATCGCCTTCATATTAGAAGGATTGCCGTGTAAAATTCGATCCGGACGAACACATGTGAAATGTTTTATAGTTGTTCAAGTATAACTGTGGCATATGGTTGTAGGGTTTGGTGCCAACAGGGCTATTAAGTTCAACTTTGATTGAAGACAAAAAATATCATTTAGCATTAGGGACCGTTGTACACGAGAAGGTTTAAATACGAGTAGAACTGTTACACTAATAGAAATTGATCTCTCAAAAAACTTCTATATAATAGCATTTTAATTCATATTCAAAATATTCTTTTATTAAGCTGTGAGAAAGCCCAGGAGTGAGATAGTGTGGCTCTTCCGAGGAGTCAGGGGTTCAAATTCCGGACAGAAATCAATGAGTTTTTTTGTTAAAACTTATGTGTCTAATTGATATTTGTAATTTATGACACGCTTTTTGTTGAAGAAAAACATTGCGAGGAAACCTGTAGAACCTAGGTAACCTGAGTAGAATAGACCATCCTCTTTCTTACCGAGGTGTCGTAATAGACGACTAAAGTAAGTTGACATCAGGCAGGCGGCCGGTCGTAAAATACGAAGCCAAATCATGTGACAACATGTTTATAACATGTTGTGCTGGATAAGGTTAGAGTTGAATAAGGGCAGGAGGATAATGATGTCAAGTATAAGATTTTGTTTCTAAAACATTTTTCAGGTTAATGCCAAAAATCATTCCACCTTTGCTTTTGTATAATTTTCCGAAGTTCTTTTAAAGTTAACCTAAAACATGTTAAAGAGACTTTGAATAATGTAAATTTTTTGTTTCAAGTTTCGGGCTATAAGATTATATAAATAAGTAAGTAGGGATCGAGACGAAATAAAAAATATTGACGCACTTATATTCAAATAGGGTACGAAATGGCGACCAGATATAAATTATGGAATAGCTATAAAATATACTCGAATTTTAAAAACTATAGTTAAGTTATATAACGCAAATACGTTAGTGTCGCGAATCAAACTAGATGGCGCTGCATCGAAAAAATGCTCGCTAACGTTTGGTTCGCGGAACATTTACGAATATATTATTTCATGAATTTTTTTTCATGAATTTTACTAAATGTCGTGCAAATCATTGTAAAAGAAAATGAAGAAAATGAATGAAAAGAAAAAATTAGAAAATGTAGAAGGTTTCGGGAGCGATAAATCTATCTCGTTAGGTTTGCCTTAAAAATTTTTGACAAATTGGGAATAGCTGGTCTCAAATTTAGGATACCCGGATCGAGTCCACCACTCATTTTATCTTTTTTTTTTATTACTTAAAAAAATACCTAACAAAGCTTGGTCACCTAAGTACTGCACATAAAAGGAGTAGCACCAGAGTTGACGAACGATAGAAGAGAATGGATGGATGGAATTTTGTTCACCCCACTTGGAGTGGGGTAAGGAAAACAAACCTATGAAAATAATATTATCATTACTTTTGTAATAATCATCTCCGTAAAGAAACGCTTAATTCCATAAATTATTAAGTAGATATGAACAATTCGAAAGAAAACTCATGTCGATGGTAACATGATCGAATCAATAGAAATAAGTAGGTACAAAATCCCCGAGTAATTTCCAGTAGACTGAGAGGAAATAAAATGCCAACACTTCTATACATTCGTAGTTAATGGTGGCTGTAATAAAACAAGGATCGGCGTCGAAAGACGTAAGGGCCTGTGGAGCAGGGAACGGGGGTTGGGAACGCGCCGTATTGATCTGCCTTGCCCCTCTCCCGCGACCCGCCGCCCTCCCCCTCCCGCCAGACATTACAGGAGCACTCTCAACCCTCACCCCTGACGCACCGCCGCGCGCCGACACCCCGGCCAAACGCAACCACACCCCTTTTTTCATACGAATGTCGAGTCACGGGATTTTCCAATATAACATACCCAGCAATAGAAAATCAATGATAAAAACGTGGCTAATATTGGTATGAAATATGTGCTATAGCAACACTATAATACATTGATCGTAGGGTTGCCAACTGTTAAAAAGAATATTATACTATTTTTTACTACATTACACTTTTTACTGTTGAACAAATATTCAAAATACTGTTTTCAGAGTTTTTTCATTTATGAGACGGCGCTCAGTGAAGCGTGCATGTTTTTAAAAAGACTAAATTGAAAAATTGTGCGAGGAGCTGTAAAAAATATGTATTTCAAACATGAAATTAAAAAAATACTGTTCATCTTTCTTTCTTGTTAATTATTTGCAAATGTAAGTATTCTTTATTTCTTGCACGAAACGTTAACAGCTCTTTTAGATCGCTAAAATTAAATCGCTTGAAGAGGGATATCGATATTTGTACAGATACGTAGAAAGTTCTAGAAATGCAAAGATTTTGGGACATTCATCGTTAAACATGCCTTGCAAAAAAGGTAGATTAAAAGAATGCGACATGGACTACCATATTGAATAGTGAATTCGATTATGGACACAATAAGAAATAAGACGTTTTCGTAAGTTCATTGACTCCGCAGACAATGTACCGAGAGACAGTAGGGCCTACGCGACCCGCCAGCAGCATCTGGCATACGAGACGATCAGAGATTTATATTTTATAGTCGCGCCACATGTTCCGAACCAAATGCCTAGTCGAAATACACTAATATAGTAACGTAAAATCGCGTGAATAACAAAATTAGACTTACTTAGAAAGACTTAAATGCGATTAGCTTACCAGCTCGCAATATATATGCTAAAACTATGTTGAGAATATAATTAATCTGGAAACCGTAATTACAAATATTTACATTGACTGCACTTTCCTTCGCAAATGAGTCAATATCGATAACTTGACTGCGAATTAGTCATCAGTGCAAGAAAACATACGAAGCGAGAATAAATTCGTGACGCACGGCCCATAGTCATCCTTAAACTTCAGTCTATTGTTTTGCAAATCAAATCAGCAACGTTGCCTACTTCTTTCGGAATAAATTTCCAATCTAAAATATCCGACACGACTATTACAATCTTAGATAACATCATATTGCATACGCTTCAAACTGTTGTGATAAAAGTTTAAAGTAATGCTCTTATCAACGAATAAATGGACGCAAGAAACTGCATAAAGGAGAAATGAAATCTGTGAAAGGAATACAAGTCTATTAAACCAGCGTCTAATATTGTATTAAAGACTGTACTATCATAGATAGAATTACAAAGGCAAGTCCGCCCACACAATATTGCAACTGGAAACTGGCAAGTTACTTCAATCGAGTTAGTTCAAGAGCATGCTTTTTAGTGACTCATAGGAAGAGAGCTATCTCGTGCAGACGCTCTCAATGAGGAAGAGGGTAATAAACAAATTCATTTCACCCATCTTACATGGCTACGCAGCCATTAAAAACACAATGCTGCACTTTATGCCGTAGTCGTCCCCGGTTATCGAAGGGCAGATGTTATTTTTAGGATTTAAATTGATACCAACAAAGGAAAGGATGTACGCAATTAACACTCACTTTCAACGTAACAGAACCGAAGCTGATGACGGTGTGATTGAACTCGTGATAAGATAATATCGCTCATGAGCTGCTATAGTGGCACAACTCAAAAAATCATGTTTTGAGATAAATGGCTTTAATGATTTCATAAGACCGGCTTAAGGCTTAAAGGAACGGCCTAATATTGATTAACGAGTTCTGCCGGTATTGTAACTGAAAAGAACGTTTAATTTAAAATTTACACCTATTCCTAGACAAAACACGTGTTTTTTTGATTTGTGCCACTATTGCAGCCGATGAGCGATATGTTAACGAATTAATATTAAACTTACTAGTCCAACTTAATAAGCGGTGCGTTATTCGGCTGAGTAGAATAGACCACCCTCTTTCTTACCGAGGTGTCGTAAAAGGCGACTAAGGTAATTTGACCCGTCATTTGGTATCCAGCTGAGTAGAATAGACTACCTTCTTTCAGACGTGTCTTAAAAGACGAATATCGTAAGTTGAGGTCAAGCAGGCGGCCGGTCGTAAAATATCTAACCAAATCATGTAACATGTGTTGTGTTACCCTATTTAGAGTGGAATAAGGACAGTAGAATTTTGAGTCCAACTTAATACTATAATCTTCCTAAATAAAAAGCTACACGGAAATCGAGTAAATGAGGATGAGAAACAAACCAACCGAATTCAGGTCAAGATAACAAAAACGAAGACTACATATCCCCCGATCGTTTTTTCATTTAATTAAACACTCTCAGAAAATAGAAAGCCACTTGGACACAAGGGCGTATATCAGATTGTTCTCGGAAGACAGTTCTGACACTCGCTGACCTAATTGAATATAATGGTGTGTTATTCATCTGTCCGATCCCTTCTTGATGTCTTACAAAAACATATTAAGTGAACCGGCATTACTAAAGCATCCGCCATAGACGTACACTCATAGGTTTGATTTTTCATTTTATATCTGCTACATGTCATTAAATCGTGCTATTAAACAAGGGACCCTTATGAGCTATGAATGATTGATCGCTGTTTAGAAAATATTTCACTGTGTTTACTTTATATCTATTTCGAGATAACATTTATGCATAACGCTTACGTAAAACTAATTTCTACAACTGCAGTTTATTCATTAATAGAGAAATTAATATATTCTGCAATATGTACATCTACAATAAAACTATTTTGCTGCAATCCGCTTTTGTTAAAATACATGCAATTCTAAGTGTATGAAGCAGGCAACGCGTATTACAGCAAAATAATTTTATTGTAACTTATGTACTATGGAGTTCCGCAAAGTAACGCCTGCTACTATAACTCATGTACATATTTCTCTTGCCTTCTCCCACTCTAAGTGGGATCGGCACAACATGTTATAAACATATTATAACATGATTTGGCTAGTTATTTTACGACCGGCCGCCTGTCTGGCGTCAACTTACATTAGTCGCTTTTTACAACAGTTCGGTAAAGGTAAGGTAAATCAAGATGGTCTATTCTACTCAACCGGAAACCACACGGCGGTCAACTTACTTAAGTCCTTTTTTACGACCCCTCTGTAAGAAATGAGGGGGGTCTATTCTACTCAGCCGGATGCCACACGGCAGTCAACTTACCTTAGTCACTTTTTACGACAACTTGGCAAGAAATAAGGGTGATCTTTACTACTCAACCGGATACAACACATCGGGTCAACTTAACTTAGTCGTCTTTTACGACACCACGGTAAGAATTGAGGGTGGTCTATTCTACTCAGCCGAATACAACACGGCGGGTCAACTTACCTTAATCGCCTTTTACGAAACCTCGGTAAGAAATGAGTGTAGTCTATTCTACTCAGCCGGATATCCAAGGCATAACATGACATAGCAAATACGGAAATTTTCTATAGTCGTTCAAATTATTAAAACAACAAATATCAAGTGCGAGTAGCGTCCGTAACAATTTCAAATACATAAATTGTATTAGGAAACTTTATTTTAATATTACGTATTTATTTATGGGTCAACATTCTTTAAGGTATGTTGGTTAGTTGTTTTGTTTATGTTACAGTTGAACAGAGCACCGTTTATCCTTGAACTGATCTATATTTAGATTTTAAAGCGATCTTTTGATCCTTCCCACATCCCTACTTAAGTTCCAAGAAATTAGACAGTTAAAAGATTGAACGCATTCCTATGTCGTTGAACAAATGTATATATCTAAAACGACAATGCATTAATTAATATACTGTACCGCGAATGATTGAACATTTTAAGCAGTGTGGTATCTGGCTAAAATGCTGGGCGTATCTTGGACTGAGCACCGGACCAATGTATCAATACTCAAAGATATAGAAGTGACCACCAGGCTCTCAACTACGTGTCTCCGTAGAGTCCTAGAGTTCTTCGGACATATTGCTAGAAAGACTGGAGACAACCTGGAGAGGTTGGTGATCACTGGTTCGGTGGAAGGGAAAAGAGGCAGAGGTCGCAGTCCAACGCGATGGTCCGACCAGGTAACCAAGTCGCTTTCTTTAAAAGTCCACGAAGCCCTACAAGTCGCGGAAGATCGCAAGACTTGGAGATCAATTATCCATGAAAAAGTGATCCGTGGAAAAGGTCACGACCCTCAGCACTGAGGAGAACGACGCAAGGAGGATCTGGCTAAGTAGAATAAACCACCCACACTTCTTACCGAGGTGTCGTAAAAGGCAACTAAGTTAAGTTGACCCGCCGTTTGGTATTCTACTGAGTAGAATAGAACACCCTCATTTCTAACCTCGGTCTCGTAAAAGGCGATTAAGTTAAGTTGACCCGCCGTGTGGTATTCGGCTGAGTAGAATAGAACACGCTCGTTTCTTACCGAGGTGTCGAAAAGGCGACTAAGTTAAGTTAACCCTCCGTGTGGTATTCGGCTGAGTAGAATAGACCACCCTCTTTCTTACCGAGGTGTCGAAAAGGCGACTAAGTTAAGTTGACCCGCCGTGTGGTATCCGGTTGAGTAAATTAGAACACCCTCTCTTACTGAAGTGTCATAAAATAAAAATAAGGTAAATTGACATCAGGCAGGTGGCCAATTATATGACATGTTTGTAACATGTTTTACCGACCCTACTTAGAGTGGAATAAGGGCAGGAGGATGATAAAATGATTGAAAATTTTGCCTATTATAAAAATTTAATGTAATTTTGCAAAACTAATTCCCTTTAAGCGACAGTTTATGTTTTCGCGGCTGATATTGAGTGTGTCGCGGTCATTTACATAGCGTGCGATAAGCGTGCTATATTTAGAGAGCTGGGATGCACTCTGCGCCTCGCACCTCCCTTACACCTACGCATATCCACGACCACTCCCTTAACTTGACAGTTTTCTTCCTTCACAGGACTCCATCATCATCCTCCTGCCCTTATCCCACTCTAAGTGGGGTCGGAAAAACATGTTACAAACATGTCATATGATTTGGCTACGTATTTTACCACCGGCCGCCTGCCTGACGTCAACTTACCTTAGTCGTATTTTACGACTCCTCGGTAAGAAAGAGGGTGGTCTATTTTACTCAACCTGATACCACACGGTGGGTCAACTTACCTTAGTCGCCTTTTACGACACCTCGGTAAGAAATGAGGTTGGTCTATTCTACTCAGCCGGATACCACACGGCGGGTCGACTTACCTTAGTCGCCTTTTACGAACCTCGGTAAGAAATGAGGGTGGTACTATTCTATTCCGCCGGATACCACACGGCGTTTCCTTCTCAAGACAGTCATATCTAATAATCGTCTATTAGACATCAACGCCCTAATGCTTGAAAATTATAAGCCGTGTGGTATCTGGCTGAGTAGAATAAACCACCCTTACTTCTTACCGAGGTGTCGTAAAAGGCGACTAAGATAAGTTAATCCGCCGTGTGGTATCCGGTTGAGTAGAATACAACTCCCCATTTCAGAAATATGCTTATATGTGATCTCAGAGATAGTCATATCTATTAATCCTCTATTAGACATCAACGCTCGAATTAAGTTAGACAAAAAGATTGCCGAAACCATTATAAGCAAAATAACTGTTCTCATGTCGCACATTACATCAGTTAACTGGGTCCTAATTGGTAGTTAGTTAACATAAACGGACTCAGTGACTTCAAGTGCACGCTTTGTTAAGGCTGTTACAGCAGTTAGTATTAACAAGAAAAGTGGCAGATAACTCATGTCTCGTAAGTAGATTGTCGGCTCGTATTATCTGAAGCGCTGGAGCGATAAAAACGAACAAAGAATAATATGTCACTGGAATTGCTTTTCGCATAAACCGCTCGCGACCTCGGGTGTCAGTTTGACTTAAATATTGAAGACATTGTTGGTTATACTACCGTTTATAATATAAAATTCTCGATTCTAAATTTGAGTACGTGACGACATTTTTTTACTAAATTCAGGATACATTAACATATTACTATCATCCCCATACCGGTCGTTAGAATGTAAATCCGCTCAACGTGCGGACGCGGCTCTCGCCGGCGAAGGATACAAGTGTGCGTGCAGAATTTTCAATCGGACATAAGCCGTGCAACACTACGCTGCAGGCAGATGTTAATGAAGCAGGCAAGACGCGGCAAACGGGATCCGGCCGTACAGTACGGCCGAGGCACTAGGTAAGTGGGTACGAGGCAGCGTCCGTGAAATTATATCACGAGCCGAATTCTCGAGACCCGCGACTGCGGCCCTGACGCAGATACCGAAAAGAATTTCCGTTATTTAAAATAATTAGAGCAAACGTAGTATTAATTACAGAAAAAAATTGCCGGTTTTATTTAAATATCGAACGTGTAACGATCGGAAAACGCTAATTACGAATATCGGAAAGCGTTTCATACTTCGTTTCCGGTAATCGATCGATAAATAAAAATTACTTACCATGCTTTGACGCGAATGAGGACCTCCCCTTCGGCTAGTGTGGGCTCCGGCTTCTTCAAAATCTTAACAGTTTTGAGACCCCCGAAGCCGGTAAGGACGACCGCGCGCATCTCTTTGGGCGGCGGTGTCTCCTTTTCTTTCTCTTCGGTGGCTTTTTCTGGGGTCTCTTCGGGCGGGGTCTCGGTGGTGCCGTTTTCGGTCGGGGTCTTCTCGGGCGCTGCTGCCGCGGGGGTTTCCGTGCTTTCCGTCATGTCTAGTGTTTTAGGAACGATCGAGCGGTACGGTAAGCGGGCGCGATGCGAATGAGGCGGAAGCCGGCCGGCGAGATGACGCGTCGCGAAACGAATGAGTGGAGGGAAGGGCTCGCGCGCGCAGCCGGGCCCGGGGTGGCGGACGGGCGCGCGGGTGGCGGGCGGCGGGGAGGGGCGCGGGCGCGGCGAACAGGTGGCCGCCGCCGCCCGGGCCTCCGCCCCGCCACCCGCGGCTCCGACCCCCGCTCGATATTGCACTACACGAAACCTGGATTAACTTTATTACTCCATGCCCAACATAGAACCTGTGGGAGCTGAGTAGAAAACCTCGAACTACGCCCGAAACCTAAGCAAGTAAGCACTGTATAAGTACGTTCTACTAGAACGTGACTTGGCAACGGAATCGATAACACAAGGGTACGGCGTGAAAATCGATATTGTTTGAACAATATACTAAAATGTTTTCACAGCCGTAACGGGCGGGTCGGCGGAAAATCGCAAAATCCCTTATAATTTCAACAATGCCTACCCATATTTGTATAAATGGGTGGATCGCAACTTGTTGAGCATTACAACAGGTTTTGCTATACTAAACTGGGATTACTATTCTTACATATCTATTTTTGCACCTAATCTGCCAATATACAATACAAGCAACAAGTTTTATTCCGAGACGGGTTATAAGAATTTTTATTCTACTAAAATCTTGATCAACATAACATTATACATGTGAAATGTGCACAATTAAAATGATGCTAATCCGTAATTAGAAATCAAGCATTATATTTTTTTAATTAGTTGATTTATTACAATGTTTACATATAAATTGCGTGTCTGGTTTCCAAGCTAGTTAAAAACTGTATTTTTGGAGCTTGTTTGACACTCTTGCTATTCTTTGTAGATGTATAGGTACCTAATATTCATCATCATCCTCTTGCCCTTATCCCACTCTAAGTGGGGACGGCACAATATGTTATAAACATGTTGTCAAATGATTTGGCTACCTATTTTACTGCCTGACGTTAACTTACCTTAGTCGTATTTAAGACATCTCGGTAAGAAATAAGGTGATCTATTCTACTCAGCTGGATACATGGCGGGTCGACTTACCTTAGTCGCCTTTTACGACACCTCGGTAAGAAATGAGGGTGGTCTATTCTACTCAGCCGGATACCACAGGCCGGTTCAACTTACCTTAGTCGCCTTTTACGACACCTCGATAAGAAATGAGGGTGGTCTCTTCTACTCAGCCGGATACCACAGGCCGGGTCAACTTACCTTACCTAGTCGCCTTTTACGACACCTCGGTAAAGAACGAGGGTATTCTATTCTACTCACCCGGATACCACACGACATTCTATGCTTTCGAAACTACGGGTTGTTGAAAAAAGTTGTTATTTGATTTAGGCGACAAGAGGGCCGACTCGTATTTCGCACAAAGGATAAATTTAGCGATTCAATGCGGAAATGCAATCAACATTCTTGGAAACTCCACGTGGCCACGACTTGTATGGTACATTGTAAGTTAAGATTGATTTAAGTTATATTACATACTATAAGTTGTTAAAATATGCTAAAAGATACATAAAAAACATAAATTACCTATATAAGACTACTAATATGATCCTCCTGCCCTAATCCCACTTTAAGTGGGGTCGGCACAACGTGTTATAAATATGTTGTGACATGATTTAGCTTCGTATTTTACGATCGGATGCCTGTCATACGTCAACTTACTAAGTCAACCCTCCACCTAGACACGCATTTCTTACCGAGATGTCGTAAAATACGACTAAGATAGTTTGAAATACAAATCAAATCATGTGACAACATGTTTATAACATGTTGTGCCGACCCCACTTAGATTAGGATAAGTTGAATAGAAGGAGATATAAATAATATAGAAATAACTGCTGTTAAAAACGTGATAACAATTCATAATAAACCAAGTGCAATAATTATGGGCAAAATCCTAATTAAATCCTAAAATAGGGCAAAATCCTAAAATAATTCTAATTTAAATGAAAACAATAAATAATACTATTTTAAATAGAAACGGCGAAGAAAGTTGATAATCTTGAAAGTTGAAAAAGTTTTCTACCATACTAAACTCTGAAATTTGAAATTTACCTAAAATTGAAATTTATATTACGTTGATAATACTATTTTAAATGGAAATGACGAAGAAAGTTGTTAATCTTTATAAATAATAAGATTAGTGTTTATAACTTAATCCGCCTAACTCATATTAATTCCTTTGAATGCAATCATATAGCACGCGTTTAATAAAATAAAGAAGGGAATATGTTTAAAATGCACAGATATTTATTTAATTAAATGCATAGAATTCTTATAGAGCAGAGGAGCTATAGGCACGCCTGTAAGTGAGATTATTGCAATAAATAATGACACAGGGAATATGAAACTCGTATACTTATCTTTTTAATAATAAATATAAATATATGGGACACTTACACACACGGTCGTCCGTCCTCAAAGTAAGTAACTTAACACGTTGAACGCCATGACGGACACCATGTGTCCAACAGCATACTTTCCTCAGGGGCCTCCTTAAAAATCGAAACTGTTCCAAAAAATATTGAAGTTTTTTTTTGCTAATACTGTAATGAAATAACTTTTTAAATGATAGGCAACTTACAAAAACTGTAATATATGAATTATTTTTGAGATAGCGAATAGCAGACACCAGTGTCCGTCGCGGCCCACTATAGTGTAAACACGTCTTTGCTTACGCGGGCGCCGCGCGGGTCACGCTGTCGGGCCCCCCACCTTACGTCGCCCGCGCCGGTAAAGACAGAAACACGTTTTGGCAAAATTTTACGGCCCGTCTAGAAAAACTAGACGAAACTGTGGGGAATGTTACAAGACGAATGTCAAAAACATAGGTCGCCAAGAAGCACGGAACAAGACGAGAAAAGTGAACACATTCTGTAACGTTTGTCCTGAAAAACCTGTTTTATGCCATAGCTGTTTTTTTAAATTACATTCTTAGATTTTTTTTTATACTAAAGGCTAGATTATAAGTACATTTTTATTTTGCTAGGTATTTCAAAAGATTTACAGATTTTTATGAATGTTGTGGTTAGTGGTAGTTTTTATTGACTGATTTTTAAGATTAAGATGAAACTATTGTGATTGTGATTTTGTGATTGTAATACTTTTGATCTCTTTATTTTCAGAATGTCTATATATCTTAAAGATATTTGTTGTGAACAAAATGAAACAGGCCTACATTTGTTCTCATGGCATAGACGTTTACATTTTGTGATACTACCATCATTCTTTATAATATTGTTAAAAACTGGCAATTTTTAAGAAACAAATATATGAAAATATTATGACTATATATTTTTCAGTTACGGTGTTAGTACAAACGTATTTTAATAAATAGGGAGCATTTTATATTTACTTACATTAGACCCTTTTTTGTTTACCTACGACACATTTGGCAACAACTTGGTGAAAAGACCATAATTTCTAAGTCTTTTTGAATTTCTTTGTGCCAAACGGCCAGGCTATACTGTGGGGCCGCGCGGGTCACCTGCCTACGTAAAAATAGTAGAAACGCTGTCCGTCGGCCGTCTAGAGGCTTCTGAAGTGATCGAAGTTACGCGGACACACGGTGTCCGACGCGGCGCCTTGGACCCGACATACTGGCGGGCACATGGTGTCTGCCGCGGCTCACTAGCCTAATCATGATTTTTAATGTGGCGTTCAACGTGTTAATACTTGTGTTATGGGTGACAGACAACTGGTGAATATTTACTTATATATTTTTTAAATACATGCTTAAATACAAATATACACCCAGGCTCAAAAACCAACAAATTCATTTATAGAAAATGTTGGCCCTCGGCGGGAATCGAACCCGCGACCCGCGGAGCTGAAGGCAGGGTCACTACCCACTACTCCAACGGGCCAGTCATAGTCATAGTCTTTGTATAATCTATACTAATATATAAAGCTGAAGAGTTTGTTTGTTTGTTTGATTGTTTTATTGTTTGAACGTGCTAATCTCAGGAACTACTGGACCGATTTTAAAAATTCTTTCAATGTAAGAAGGCTATCTTCTATTATAACATCACGATGGATAGGAGAGAAGCAATAATAAAAAATAGTACGAAATATTTAAAGCTTTCCTTGCGTGCGCTGGCTAAACGGTAATAGTTATTCAAAAGTCATGTATTACAAAATTGTTCCCCTCTAAAAGTTCTAACTTAAATTCCGCGACAGCATATGTCTAGCTTTTAAGGTTCACCCACTTTAACCATTTTTTTTGGTTATCAAAATACTATATTACGGTTTTAATCTTTCCACGTGGGCGGAGCCGCTGGCGATTGTTAGTTTTTATCATTAGATGCAAAATCATCTAATGATCATCATTCTCCTGCTCTTATCTCACTCTAAGGGATCGGCACAACATGTTATAAACATGCTGTCACATGATTTGGCTTGGTATTTTACGGCCAGCCGCCTGCCATACGTCAACTTACCTTAGTTGCCTTCGGTAAGAAAGAGGGTGGTCTATTCTACTCAGCCGGATTACAACACGACAGATCGACTTACCTTAGTCACCTTTTTCGACACCTCGGTAAGAAATGAGAGTGGTCTATTCAACTCAGCCGCATACCACACGGCGAGTCGACTTAACTTAGTCGCCCTTTACGACACCTTGGTAAGAAAAGAGGGTGGTACTATTCTACTCAGCCGGATACCACACGCCGAGTCAATTTACCTTAGTCGCCTTTTATAACACCTCTGTTAGAAATGAGGGTGGTCTATTATACTTAGCTGAATACCACTCGGCGCGTCAACTTAATTTAGCCGCCTTTTAGGACACCTCGGTAAAAAATGAGTGGTCTATTCTACTCAACCGATTACCTCACGGCGGGTCAACTTAGTGACCTGCTACTACTACTAATACTACTCAATAATAACTATGAATACATACTCACGATAGTTTAAATCCTAATGACTGGATTTAAACTATCAAGCCTAACTAAATTTTCTTTCTTTTTCATCATCTTCCTGCCCTTATCCCACTATGAGTGGGGTCGGCACAACATGTTACAAACATGTTGTCACATGATTTGGCTATGTATTTTACGACCGGCCGCCTGCCTGACGTCAACTTACCTTAGTCGTATTTTACGACTCCTCGGTAAGAAAGAGGGTGGTCTATTTTACTGAACCGGATACCACACGGTGGGTCAACTTACCTTAGTCGCCTTTTACGACACCTCGGTAAGAAATGAGGTTGGTCTATTCTACTCAGCCGGATACCACACGGCGGGTCAATTTACCTTAGTCGCCTTTTATAACACCTCTGTTAGAAAGGAGGGTGGTCTATTATACTCAGCCGAATACCACTCGGCGCTTCAACTTAACTTAGCCGCCTTTTAGGACACCTCGGTAAAAAAACTAAATTTTCTTTCTTTTTCGTGTTTTTTTATTTATTTGTTCTTCTATTTTGCGCATGAAATTTTTTGTGTGTATAGTATTATTTTGAAATTCTTATTACTGTCTTATTGTTAGCTTTTATGATTTATAAAAAAGTGGAAATTTTATTGGTCAATGATCTATACATTTTTACTAGCTATTAAGTGTTACTATGTATCGTTGGTTTCCCTTGAAAAATAAATAAATAAATTACCGTTTTATTTATTGCTACGTTTAGAACTCTCTAGCATTTATTTTGCAGACTACCTAACCGTCGAGCCGCTCGTGAAAAAGCGAATCGATTTTCAGTCAATGCGTTCAACGACACTGAGCCCGTATCAGACGGCAATTTGAATTGAATGAGAGGATAATGGCGATCCGGTCAACGTAATCAGGAACAAATTGGGGGAATGTATCTGGGGACATTCAATTATATTTATATTAACTTCATTATCATTGCCTGTGGGCAATAATACAATTAATGAACTATATTTTTTTTTATCTATATCATTAGATGATTTTGCTAACCGTGTGGTATCTGGTTGAGTAGAATAGACCACCCTCTTTCTTACCGACGTATCGTAAAATACAACTTTGGTAACTTAACGTCAGGGAGGCGGCCGGTCGTAAAATACGTATGTGACAGAATATTTATAACATTTTGAGTCTATATTTAGTAAATTTTCAGAAATTTCTAGTAAATTATTAAATACTGACCCGGCTGATGTTCGTAGCTCTTGGAATATCTTGGCTGGACTTACCGGTTGACGCAGATGACATTTTCAGATAACAAAGTACATAAAATCTAAACTAATAACATATAAAGCTGAAGAGTTTGTTTATTTGCTTGATTGATTGTTTGAACGCGCTCTTGAATCACAGGAATTACTGGACTGACTTTAAAAATTCTTTGAGTGTAAATCTATTTATTGAGAAAGGCTATAGCGTATATAACATCTCGCTAAGATGAATAGGAGAGGAGCAGCAATAAAAAATATTACCAGAACGGCAAAATTTAAAGCTTTCATTGCGTGCGCTGAGTAAACGGTGCATTATTCAAAAATCTTTGTACTACAAAATTGTTCCCCTCTAAAAGTTCTAAATAAAAGTGCGTGACAGCATATGTCTAGCTTTTAGGGTTAACCCAATTTAACCACTTTTATGGTTATCAAAATTCTATATTACGGTTTTAATCTTTTCACGCGGGCGGAGCCGCTGGCGAAAGCTACATATGATATTTCTGTTAAATTTTGTGGCGCGTACCAATCGCAATAATGTATTAAAAGCATATATGGGGATGTCGTCATTAAAGGTTTTTTCAACTACCATGAGTCATAGGAAAAGCCTAATCGATACCGATAGACTGAAAACTAATTTCAGTTAATCAAACATGATTTGGCAGTTGCTTAGCACATAATACGTAAATAATAAAAGCAGTTTAATTTTGTATTTCGCCCCTAGTAATACTGTAATTATTTAATAAAGCCGAATTTCTAAAAAAGTAAATAGCGGCCTGTTACTATCCTACTGCTGAGAATAGGCCTCTTTTCTCCGTTTTTGGAGAGGTTTGGAGCTAAGACCTACCACGCTGCTCCAATGCGGATTGGTAGGTTACACATATTTCCAGAATTCTCTGGAGTAATGCAGGTTTTCTCACAATGTTTTCCTTCACCGAAAAGCGTGTGATAAATTGCAATTATCAATTAGACACAAGTTTTAACAGAAAAATTCATTGGTGTCTGCCCGGGTTTGAACGCGTGACATCCTCGAAAGAGTCGCACAGTGTTACCGCATGACTACCACAGCTTGTAGCTTGTTGTGAATTTGGATATCAAAGTCAAATTCAATATATTCTTTATTCAAATAAACTTGTAAACAAGTGCTTTTGAATCGTCAACTCTACTGCTAGTTCAGAAAGCTGTTCCTACCGAGAAGAGCCAGCAAGAAACTCGGCGGTTGCTCTTTTAAAAATATAATTATTACCAGTTACATTTAGTTATTACTGCCTTGTACAGGGTCGAAGTAGCTACGTCCACGCATTCTTATCATCTAAGTAATCCTCAATAGTATAGTAGGCTTTCTGTATTAGCCTTTTATTAATATTGTTTTTAAACTGCTGTAATAGCAAAGCTAAAATTGATAGCGGAATTTTCTTATATAATCTTATACCGAAACTCACAAACGACTTACGTACTTTTGCAAAGCAGGAGCCGCAAGCTTGTGTCGTATCTCAAGTAGTAATTCCTCTGTATGTGGATCTATATGTCTTATATTGTCCTATTGTGTGGTCTGGGTCATTTATCCTTTCGGCTAGCACTCAAGTAATGTCGATTATAGATGGAATAGTAAATTATAGCCATCTTTATTTTTTAACCCTTTATGATATACTTTAAACTAGTGTAAAATTACAAACATTAAATTGATTCCGTTATCATCATCCTCACTGTCCTTATCCCACTCAAAGTGTATGTGTGGTCGGCACATGTTAAACATGTTGTCACATAAATTGGCTAAGTATGTTATGACCGGCCTTACATTAGACGGCTTTTGCGACACCTCGGTAAGTAAGAGTGGTCTATTCTGTACAGCCGGTTACTAGACGGCGGATCAACTTACCTTATTCGTCTTTTACGACACCTCGGTAAGAAATGGGGATGGTCTATTCTACTCAGCCGGATACGACACGGCGTATTCATTGAAAACCTACAAGGAATGCAAATAAATAAAACCAATGAATACAATACATAACTATATTTCAGTACTAATGTTAACTATTAATGATATTCTTATATTTGTTATCTATTATTTTTTTCATTGTCTATGACGCCCTCCTTATCCTCACGGTACAAAGGATCTTCAAATTCTTCATAAGAATCTTCTTCATATATATCTTCATCAATATATTCTTCATCACATATATAGTCGTTCGCTTCTTCAAGACTAATGCGTTCATCGCGAACTTTTTCATGAAGTTTATTTTGTAAGATCTGAAAATTATTCCAAGAATGGTTTATTTTGTATAAAAGTAATGGTCTGTTACTCTCCCACTGCTGGGTATAGGCCTCCCCTCTTCGTTCTTGGAGAGAAGGATTGGAGCTTAGATCTACCACGCTGCTCCAATGCGAATTACAGGTATCCCCAGAATTCTCTAGAGATATGCAGGTTTCCTCACGATGTTTTCCTTCACCAAAATGCGTATCATATATTCTACTCAATCGGATACCACATGGCAGTCGAAATTATTGGATTTGGCGGATACTTTAAGTTATAGAGAGCGTCGAAACATAACTTTAAGTTATTTAAGGTCAAAATTGAAATTATTCATTTGAGATATAGAGGATTTGAACTCTCGAGGGGATCGGAGAAGATTATTTTAGGAAAATACAGCGGTTTCTAAAATATTGTAAAAGCGAAATGCGTATTATGATAGGCATCACGCTGTAACTGTGTTGAATTTAATTCACAAGTTAACTTATCGCTTAAGAACTACATATCGCACACTTATCATTAAAGAGACCTAATTCAAAAGTTGTTATTTTGTGTCGAATTACAATAAAACATAGCATAGCGCCTACAACAATCACGAGTGCTTAATGGACTTCATAGCTTAGAAGAGCAAGAAAACGCTAGATTGTTTACTAGTTCGTAGCGCGATGTCATAGATGGAATTGAAATAAGATTTACAATGTATGTTTAGTGAGCAGGGGTGACTTATCGAAGGATGATTGTTCGGAGAGTAATTAATAAAATAGCAAGTTGCAAGCCTTATCAATGCATATTGCATACTGGTAATGGTATTTCAGGTACTAGGTATATGGTATTTGTTTTTATATGTAATAATAGGTAAATTATTTGTAGCTCCGTCAGGCAGCTACATATGTAACACAATAGAAACTAATTTTAAATTTAGTCACTTAAAAACCAATCGAGCGATATATAGTAATTACTATCATGTATATTTTCCGTTGAAAGATATTTCAAAAACATAGATATTCCTAATTTTAAATAATTTTTCAAATTCAACTTATTATTTTTTCAATAAACTTTGAAAACTTTCGAATAGTCAAATTCGAAAAATTGCTCCTAGGGATAAGAGCTAAAAAGAAAAATCATTGACTGTTATTTCAAAGTACAGTAAACTCCTCGATTTAACGACAAACTCCCTAAAGCATCGATATATAAGCACTTGGCTTTGGTTGGTTTAGCTTGTTTTCCATACAATGATACACTCTATGTAACATTACAACCACTCTAAATAACGACAGCAATTTAATAATATTAAGTACTTTTAAGTTGCCAAAATTAGTAAAAACTACGCCGCTGTGTACGTTCTTTTGTCGTTGTCGGATTTTTTATTATCCTAGCCCGTAATAAACTCGACTGACGACATTACACATACCGAATTTTCTAAAAAATGGTTTACAAAATGGGATTGTTTGCATTTGTTGACTGTTGTTTATAGGAGTCATGGATTATCTATTTTTTCAGCACTGCCATTGCAGCAGTTTAAAAATACTGTATAAAAGAGGCTGATACAGAAAGCCTACTATACTCTTGAAGATTATTTAGAAGATAAGAATGTGTGGATATAGCTCTCTTTGAACCTGTACAAGACAGTAACGACTTAATGTAAATAATATTAAGAATTTATATTTTTAAAAGAGCAACCGCCGAGTTTCTTGCTGGCTCTTCTCGGTAGGAACAGCTTTCCGAACCAGCGGTAGAGTTGACGATTCAAAAGCACTTGTTTACAAGTTTATTTGAATAAAGAATATTTTGAATTTGAATTTGAATATACGTTGTCATATTCTTAGTTGCTCACAAACTTTCAAACTGTAAACATGGAAAGTGAGAAAAAATCTCCGTATATTGTCGAAAAAGTTTTACTGATACATGTTGGCAGACGCTTTGGATTTAGCCTCTCTACAGTCTCTATAGATTTTTCTTCTCTCCATTTAACGACAACTCTCTATAACGTCAAAATATGCACAGTCCCTTGAGGGCCGTTATAATGTTTGCACTGTAGTTCAAATAACTGATATAAATAATGTAGTGTACGAATCGATTAAGCACAAGTTTTAATAGATTTAAATCCGCAAACTCTTAGTAAGGGTCACGAGCGTTCACCGTATAGCCATCACTGTTGTTTATAAATTAAACATTTACCTTGCAACAGTTTAAATCTCACTATCAGCCAGATAACTTGCAGTATTCAATGTAACTTTGTATCGGGTATGTAAACAAACAATGCAATTATGTTCGAGGATAACTTTGGAGCAATAAACTTGATAATGGCATGCTATATGTAAACAATGAAACGATAATATACATATATACGAACAAAAGAAACTGACTCACTGTAATAAGGCCAGTGATAATGTATACGTATTGTTTCATTATGCCAACCTATGGTATTTTGCTAGTCACAGTCATACTAGGAGTCGTCTACTACCCGAGAACCAAAATCGTAATTAGACCTTTCAATGTGTTTACTTTGTATAACACTAGAACAGCGACATCTAGTGCCCATTGTTCTAGCGCCATTCAGATTGCGTTACGCTAACGCGATCGAGTAGGTTGGAAAAACTCGCAATAGAAGAGTTTGCTTGGCTATTCCTTTTTTTCGTAATTTTTTAGTGGCCAAAAACGGCGATAAAACGAGATTTTTTTAAAAATAAAACCTAGCTAGATCGATTTTTCTCCCCCAAAACCCCCTACATGCTGAATTGGAGGAAAAATATTTACATAGCTACTAGCAATAGCCAGCGGCTCCGTCCGCGTTGAAATATTAAAACTGTCTTTTGATAACCATTTAAGCTTAAAAGCTAGACATATGCTGTCGAGTACTTTTATTTAGATTTTTTTAGAGAGAATTTTGTTATAAATGAATTTTAAATAACTATTACCGTTTAATCAGCACACGCAAGGATATCTTTAAAATTTGCCGTTTTATCGTACAATTTTTTATTGCTGCTCCTCATCTTAGCGTGATGTTATATATAGCCTTCGATAAATGGACTATCTTACACTCACATAATTTTTCCAATCGGTCCAGTAGTTCCAGGGATTAGCGCGTTCAAACAAACAAACAAATAAACTCTTCAGCTTTATATATTAGTATAGATATACACACAAGATTAACTCATTTAAATATTAGAGATTACTTTTAAAACAGTAGCAATACCTGTCTTTTTAATAGGAACTCGGCCAGTTCCTTCTTTTGCTTGATGATATCTATCTCTGAACCCTTGACTTGAGACACCCTGTAACTTATAACATTGGCATCAGCATCTATATTGTCCCACGCATCTCTGGTCTTCTTCCTGGCAGCCAGGAGCCTGTTCATGATCTTCGCGTGGTCTAGACCGTAGACATTCTGAGTCATTTCAGGTAACGGCTCCTCATTTATTGGTAGTTCATCTTCAAGTTGTTTTATTTTAGCCTATAAATGTTATGGACATTTTAATATTAAGAACCTCGGTGACTGTGCTGAACTGTGATAGCCCAGCGGTAACACCGTGCGACACTATCGAGGAGGTCACGGGTTCGAACCCGGGCAGACACCAATGAGTTTTTCTGTTAAAACTTATGTGCCTATTGATAATTGCAATTTATCACACCCTTTTCGGTGAAGAAATACATCGTGAGGAAACCTGCATATCTCTAGATAATTCTGGGGATATGTGCAAACTACCAATCCGCATTGGAGCAGCGTGGTAGGTCTTAGCTCCAATCCTTCTCTCCAAAACCCGAGAGAAGAGGCCTATTCTCAGCAGTGGGATAGTAATAGGCTGCTACTTTACTTTACTACCTGGGAGCCCTGCTCCCTATTTTTTTTAAAGATATATAAAAAAAAAAATAATGGGCAGGTGGGGGGATCCTAGGTATTTTCACGTCTCTAGACCGCCCGCTCCCTAAATGAGCTACCATGACTTTACGTTTGACAGCGAAAAATTGTTTTTGTCAACGTAATTTTTTTAAATTTTAGTGCCCGAAAACATGGATAAAACGATTTTTTTTTAAATAAAACTTAGCTAGATTTTTCTCCCACAAAACCTCCTACATTGAATTTCATGAAAATCGTTGGACACTGATTTCCACGCGGGCGAAACCGCTGTCATAGCAACATAGCGGATAAAATAAATTTTCATGTAATACATATTACCTTCATTTCTGGTGATAGTTTAGTGTTGAGCGTAAAGTCAGTCTTCAGTAGATGTCCTAATTCAGTCGGTGTATAATCTTCACCATAGTCAGCCATCGCTAAACGTCGATCGAGATCAACTAATTGTGCTTCAAGCCTGTCTAAAAACATATGTTTTCGTTGACAAAGAAAAAATTGGCTTTTTTGTCCTCTGTGTATGCTACCTTAGGGTTAGCTTTAATTATGCCTTTTTTTATATAGGAAAAAACCCCTTATGGGTAGCGCCGCCCGACGGGGACAGGCGGCGGTTATTTCGGACTCGCACCGTCTAAAACGACCTGTGTGCTCCACCACGCTGCCGATGGCAAGGACAGGGTATCGTTGTACACATTGCCCCCCTTCCCCGTCGACAGCTCTGATCACAGAGAACACCTCCTCCAGGTAGGGACCCCTCAAAGGAGAAGTCCCCCTAATGCATCGGGACGTAACCGGTGCATCGGGAGCACCAGATGCACTGACCGCCTCGGGAGCTTCAATTATGCCTAATTTCATGGTTATTGGTCTACATTATTAGCAGTGAAAGTGTAACAGACAGATTGACTTTCACAGTTACAGTATTAGTATGGATATATCGAACGCTTAGTATTAAAGTGACGTAATTCAAAATTAGGCTTAATTGAGTTACATACATTCTAATCCTTATTTCGAAGTCATCTATGATACACTACTTTTAAAAAAATACTAGTGTTTTCTTATGGGTTTTTAACGCCCCTGAATTTCGCAGGCTCTACGCTACACCTTACTGCAAAACAATTGCCAGTTTTTTAAGTTAGGTCACTTTAATACTAATCGTGCGATATATATTACTATCATAAGATTCTATTAATAAACAATAAGTAAGTAATACTTATATTATGTATAAAATCAGCATAAGATTTTAGTAATAAAAATTCTGTAACTTTTAGTTGTTTTATTTATACTACCAGTAAGAAATTTATAAGACTTTACATAAAATATACACCAATGTTAACATGGGGAAATGGATACAATATATAAATTAATATATGGGACATACACACAGTACCCAGTCCCCAAAGTACTTAATACTTGTGTTATGGGTGACAGACATGGTAAATATATACATATATAGTTTTAAATACATACTTAAATACAAATATACACCCAGGCTTAATAAACCAACAAAATTTATTATAGAAAATGCTGGCCTTCTGCAGCAGCTACAGGCAACAACAGGGCAGTCAATCAAGTCAAAATTATAGTCCGATAAAGGAGGTGTTCTTAACCAATAGTTGTAGATAGATAATTACACCTAATGTGACTGTAGTGGCTCCTACATTAGGTCGAACAACCTGAGCCTCCATCCAGTAAAAAAGCATTCATTAATACATAGATACAAACCTTTAACAAATACTATATATGGCACTTCTCCCATTAACCTCAGTGAGGACAACTCATGCCTCAAAGGTCCTGCTACAGAGCGTAACAAGGTTTCTGTCTGTTCATCTGATATATCTCCTTTACATACCCAAAAAACATTTACTATTCTAAAATCTGATGACACTGTTACCTACAAGAAAATCAAACTTATTAATTTTCTTATAAGGAAAATATCCTACTAATATTATAAATGCAAAAGTTTGTGAATATGGATGTATGTGCACAGTGAATCTCCTGAACCAATATTGATGAAATTTGGTACATTTAATCCTTTATATACTGGGATTACATATAGGCTAAAGAATTCCTGTTAATTCTACAGGAATATGATGACACCAAAAAAGTGCCATCTATTAACCTATCACTCAACAAAAGAGGATAAGACTACATTCAAAATGGTAGCTGATCTCTAATATTTTCTTGATGAAAACACCGATAATAAATTTCAAAAATAAATTCAATATTTATGTATGGTACTTGTAAAAGGCCAAGTTAAAAACGATGTATACCTACATACAATTTAAGTATTTTAAAATATTAAAAAAGTAAGGGAACCACACCAAGAAAGGGACCAAAGAGTTCAATGTATGTTAAAAACACCCACATAATTAAGGGGCACATTAAGAAAATAAACAGCATAAAAGCAAGAATCAGTTAAACCTAAGATATGTGCTTGTTGCTAAATATAAATATAAATAAATTTGAATTAATAAAAGGTGTACAAAGATATGAGTTTATTAAAATAAACTATATTCATATAATACTTATAACTATTTTACCTTCGATATCTCGATCCCTTTGCCTACCACTTGCATTGATATTGTTCCAGTGGACATTAAATCTGTGATATTTTTCATAAACAACTTATTAAGCATAGCCAATCTTCGGATGCCACGCTTTCCGGGCTCATATTTTACTTTGGACAAACTCTTTACACTGGGCATGCTGTTTGTATCTAATGACTGTACTGGATACCATTGCCTAAAATTGATAGTAGTCGTAAAAATATACAGAAGTTCTAGAATATAACCTATAAAAATCGCAGCCATATATAGATGCTTTTGCTTTTGCAGATAAGAAAGAATATACTTACCTTTTACTTCTAGGATTTAGCATTTTACATAGTTTAATACCTTGTTTCTTATTGTACAGCGTACATGAACAGTGGTAAAATCTGCGCAACATTGCAAATAAATTTAATTACAATAAATATACTTATAGGGTTTTGTTGAATACAAATACTAAACTGATAGTCTAAAAGACTTTAAGTTTATAAGACATTTTTTTAAATACTATCTTTACTTTTAAATTATTCCTATTTATCCTATATCAACATTACAAATGTTTTGATAATTTGACCATAGGTAATATTTTGGAAACCAAGAGGCAACCACAGACAAGAGAATTTACCTAAATCGTCAGAAAAAAAGTATAATAACTCTATGCACAATACTATGGGTATTACTCGGTCTACGGGTATTTAAAATGGTGCTGATTCTTTAACACAATAATATTCTTAAAAATTAAATCTGATCGTCCCTATCCTCCATTTCCATTAAATGCAAAGGTTTAAAAGATGTTGTAATGTCCAGTAAACACTCAAGCGAGTAAACATTCACAACATATATTGCGCGATAGGGCTTTTATTATAATTGGTGCCACTGCCACAACTATTTTCAGTTATAAGCATACCATTATCATGTCACTATACCAGAGTCGGGAAGCCATCCTAAGATGTGCCATATTACAAAAAAGAGACAGCAAATGAGAATGTCAATCTGTCTCTTTTTTATGTCTGATTAGACAAAGATAAGTATGCGAATGCCATCTTCCCTCTCTTTATTTATTGTGCCATTATCACTTATAGGCATGCCTATGGCTCACATTACCTACTCAAATTCAAGTAATTTGTTACCAGACTATAAATTATTTTTGTTATTAATAAATATGTCAATGTCAACGTCAAAAGTTCGCGCGTGTGTGGGTGGTGTATTATTCCCGCCAAGGATCTGTCAAAATTAGCCAAAATCGGGATAACTTTAAGTCCATTGTATATATTAGATTAAAATAAAATAAAATCATTTCGAAATATTATTTATCATTATGTCAAAATCGGAAGAAAGCGAAGAAAATTGGATCGCTGCTATGGACAACCTGTGTTCGAAATTAAACGTAGATTCCGTAGCAGCAACAAAATCTAAAGAATCTTTTATGGAAATCAAACGAAATTATACTTTAGATGTAAGTATGAAAAATCATAGTTATTAGCTGTAAATGATAAATATTGAAAACGTCTACTTTCATGGTTGCGTATTCTAAATACGCGATTTATTAAATACAATAAAATAGTTTCGCAAAACAACACTGTCCATGTCATCAAAAGTGATAAAGGGAAACAGAGCGCTGTTTTAAAATATTTTTATATTCTTAGGGAGATGTTTTACATTGGATGTCATGTGCTCTGTATGTTGCGTGTCGTACGTCGATCACCCCTACGGTACAATCCGGTAAAGCTGTGGAGGGAAACTGTGTCAGCCTCACCAGGTTGCTGAGGCTATGTAACATAAGGTATTTTTTATTATAACACATATGTTACGCTATTATATGTCAGGAAATTTCAATTTACTTTCTGTAATTATTAATCACTTAATACTATATAATATAATACTAAATATACTATATAATTTAAATTTCATAACTGTGAAAATAAAGGAATAATTCAACAGATTATGTGTCAGGTATCATTAACACTCCAAAATTAATTACAAGCTAAATATTTTCTTAATTTTTTTTGTATAAATATTTTGTGTAACTTTTACAGCCTTATACAATTTTTTAATAAAATCAAAAACTGGATGGAAATGGCTTTAATGTCAACAGATTTTAAAGACAGAATAACCAGATTAGAACATAAGTTTGCAGTGTCTACTGTGTTGTTCCGAAAATTCCAGCCTATATTTGAAGAGATATTCTCTGGACTAACTAATGAACCTCCTAAGCCTAGTTCTAAAAGCAAGAAACATAAGTAAGTAAATATTTCTAATTGTATAAATAAACTAATATTTGCCTATAACATGAAATAGCAGTCTTTTTCTTACCCAAATCTGGATTTGGGACAATATATGGCTCCTTTCTCATTGAGCACAAGGATTGAACTTTAAGTCTAACTGTCTTAATAAATAGTTAATAGGTTTCCCCACAATGTTATCTTTCACTGTAAAGGTCTAAATAAAAAGTAAATTTTGACTATCAACTTAGTGCTTAAGTTTTTAATTTATAGAGCGAGTTAATGTTCCTTAGCATGACATTTATGTTAAAAAAAGCTATTTATGTTATAACAGATTTAAGCAAAACAATATTTCCATAATTTTTTCTTCAGTTTTTTATATAATAATTGAAAGTATGCTATTCTACAAACTCTTGGTTTATTCATTAAGCAGTTTTTAGGACATCAAAAACTGTTTTTATCTTCTTTAAAATATATTTTACAAATTACAAATATTAATATTCCTACCCTATATACAGTGTGGTATTCGACTGAGTAGAATAGACCACCCTCATTTCTTACCGAGGTGTCGTAAAAGGCGACTAAATTAAGTTGACCCACCGTGTGGTATCCGGTTAAGTAAAATAGACCACCCTCTTACGGAGGAGTCATAAAATATGCCTAAGGTAAGTTGATGTCAGGCAGGCGGCCGGTCGTAAAATACGTAGCCTAATCATGTGACAACATGCTTATAACATGTTGTACTGACCTCACTTATGAGTGGGATAAGGGCAAGAAAATGAATATTCCTACCCTATAACAAAGCTGTGGTAGCCCAGCGGTATCACCGTGCGCCTCTCTCAAGGAGGTTTAGGGTTCAAACCCCGGGCAGGCACCAATGAGTTTTATAGTAAAACTTATGTGTCTAATTGATAATTGCAATTTATCACACGCTTTTCGGTGAAGGAAAACATCGTGAGGAAACCTGCATATCTCTAGAGAATTCTGGGGATATGTGTAACCTACCAATCCGCATTGGAGCAGCGCGGTAGGTCTTAGCTCCAATCCTTCTCTCCAAAAAAAAAAAAACGGAGAGAAGAGGCCTATGCCCAGCAGTGGGATAGTAACAGGCCGGTACTTACTTTTTACTTACTATAACAAATCTAACAAATGATATTGTCTTTACAGATTGCAGCCATGCACAACAAATGCTCTATTTGAATTTACATGGTGTCTGTATGTTTGTGTTAAAGGAGAGTTCCATAACTCAGCTGATGATCTTGTGGATATGTACCATGTGTTATTATCATGTCTTGATTTTGTATTTGCGAATGCATTTATGTCTAAACGTAAAGATTTGATCAACCCTTCTTTTAAAGGTAATGTTTAGTAATTAGTTATTTAAGTTTTATTCAAATATTAAACTTTTAAATAGTTTATAGAATTACTAGCTATACCAGCAGCTTTTGAATTGAGATTTTGAATATAAAAGTTGTTATTGTCAAATAAGAATAAATGATTTATAGAATTAGGCGTTACTTTACCGAGGTCCATAATACAAAAGTAATGAGAATATTTTTTTGCTATAATGCGCGATAAAAGAAAATATATGTAATGCTAAATGTAGAGTACTATTCGTTCTCATACCTGATACATGCAGAATTTGTAAGAACTCATGCACTACCCAACACCGATGGCACAACAATACACAAGCACTGCACAGATTCACCACCACAACAATTGTTTCGCCCCGTAACCGCAGCATCGTCAGGAGATAGACTCCACAACAAAATAGTAAAGTAATCGTAAATCGAAAAAATCGCTTTGCCATCTGTGTCGGGTACTGCATGAGTTCTTACGAATTCTGCATGTATCAGGTATGAGAACGAATAGTACACTCTACATTTAGCATTACATATATTTACTTTTATCGCGGATTATACCAAAATAATATTCTCATTACTTTTGTAAGAATAAATGATAAATACATGCAATCATGGACTCTTTTGTAGCTCTACAATTGTCTAGTACATTACAATAGTGTATCTACTGGTTTACGAGACATGCAAGTAAAGCTCACAACAGACAAGGTTTTAACAAGCATTCAACCTCTTTAATACAATTTACCTAAAATGGTAATGTACTATCAACCTAAACCTTTCAGACGTATTGCACTATATTTTAGTAAAAAGTGGTTCAAATATCTGTTTTGAACCAGATTCTATGTTAAATTTTGAAAAAATCAATCACATGCAGACAGACAGCTTTTCGAGAATTTTTGTTTGTATATTGACTGGCCCGTTGGCGCAGTGGGTAGTGACCCTGCCTTCAGCTCCGCGGGTCGCGGGTTCGATTCCCGCCGAGGGCCAACATTTTCTATAAATGAATATGTTGGCCTTTGAGCCTGGGTGTATATTTGTATTTAAGTATGTATTTAAAAATATATAAGTACATATTCACCAGTTGTATGTCTACCATAACACAAGTATTAAGTTACTTACTTTGGGGACGGACGACCGTGTGTGTAAGTGTCCCATATATTTATTTTTATTTTATTTTATTTTATATTAAAGATGTGTTATTTTGTGAACTTCCATAATACAAATTATATTGAAGTATTTTGCATTTATCTGTAATTTTATTTGCAAGGCTTTTCATGATTTTTAGTATTATGCTTGGGTAAATAATAAATACATTTTGCATATTGCGATGCATATGTCTTATATTCATGTTTAATCTATGGTCAGAGATGGAATGATTTCCATATGGACAGCCTTTTAAAAGCAACTAACCTTATGTACAAACCCCATTTCCAATTTTAAACAAAACCTCATGTGTTTAATCTTACGACTTTCATTATCATCTTCCTGCCCTTACCCCACTCTAAGTGGGGTCGGCACAACATGTAATAAACATGTAATAAATAATATGTTGTCTGTAATAGCTCTCTTTGAACCTGTACAAGACAGTAACGACTTAATGTAAATAGTATTAAGAATTATATTTTTAAAAGAGCAACCGCCGAGTTTCTTGCTGGCTCTTCTCGGTAGGAACAGTTTTCCGAACCAGCAGTAGAGTCGACGATTCAAAAGCACTTGTTTACAAGTTTATTTGAATAAAGAATATTTTGAATTTGTCACATGATTTGGCTGCGTTTTTACGACCGGCCGCCTGCCTAACGTCAACTTACCTCTGTCGTATTTTACAACACCTCGATAAGAATGAGGGTGTTCCATTCTACTAAACCGGATACCACACGGTGGGTCAACTTACCTTAGTCGCCTTTTACGACACCTCGGTAAGAAATGAGGTTGGTCTATTCTACTCAGCTGGATACCACACGGCGGCTAATCTTACGACTTTGTTTATAGTTATTGTATGCTAGTCCCGATAGATACAAACATGTGTTAACATTTACAGGTTTACCAGAAGAATGGCATGAAGATGATTTTGAGTTACCAAAAAAACCACCTTGCATCATATCTGTGTTGTGTGAAATAAAGGAGGGGTTAGCTGTTGAAGCGGCTACAATGAAAGAATACAGCTGGAGGCCTGTTATTAAAACGTTTTTTGAGAAAGGGGTAAGAATATGGAACTCGTTGCCATACAGCGTCATCAATGACTGCTTTAGCCTTTCCTTCAGCACTTTTAAACTAAGACTAAAGAAACATTACACATCTTTACCATCATAATGTAATTGTTGACATTTATATATTATACTTTGTATTATATATAGTGTGTATGTATATATATTTATTTATATGTAAATATATTATATATTTGTTTTATTTTTATTGTTAAGTTAGGAAATTATTAGTAGGTAATTCTAGTTCATAATATTTGATATTTGCGTACCTTTTTCCTTAATATAAATTGTCTCACTTCGTAGGTTAGCTGGCAGAGATCTCTGTTATAGGGATAAGTTGACCTTTGTACACTTTTTTTTCCGACATTTTTTATGGTACATAAATAAATAAATAAATAAATATTTTAATAGAAAAGTAATAATATATTATTTTGCTATAATCTGCGCTCAAAATTTTATTGGGGTTATAGCAATATAATATTTTTATTAATTTTTTTATTATATGCTGCTTATTATATGCTGTATAAATATTTCTGTGGTTTTAGCTGTACCTATACTTTCACATAAGTAAGATGCTTAAAAAAAATTCTTAAATTTTAAATTTTTTTATTTTTTTTATTGTATTTTTATGTTGATAAGTGCAGAAAAACTGATATCTAATTTTCCATAGAAGACCAACATTTTCTTTAAACATTGTTGTTTTTTGGAGTCTTGATATATGTATATAGTATTTAATTATTTTGACTGGCTCGTTGCAGCAGTGGGTAGTGACCCTGTCTTCGGCTCCACGGGTCGCGGGTTCGATTCCCGCCGAGGACCAACATTTTCTTTAAAATGAATTTGTCGGTCTTTGAGCCTGGGTGTATATTTGTATTTAAGTATGTATTTAAAAAATATATAATTATATATTCACCAGTTGTCTGTCACCCATAACACAAGTATTAAGTTACTTACTTTGGGGACGGACGACCGTGTGTGTAAGTGTCCCATATATTTATTTATTTATTTATTTATTAAAAATGATATATGTACATATTTGTGATTTTGAGTAATAACTTACGATTATTATTGATATCTTTTTGTTTAGATTCTAAAAGGCAACAGCGACCACCTAACAGGCCTTCTGGATATCGGAAATTTCGACGTAAATCTTAAATCATTGAATAATCTATATGAAACATACGTATTGAGCGTCGGAGAGTTCGATGAAAGAATATTTTTAGGTAAGATATAATTAAAAATTTAAACTCAGAACAAAATTAAAAAAAAAAAAAAAAAATTGTTTATTTCCATTAAATCTTATGACTATAACACAGGGTTTTGAGATTTTCTTGTAAGTATGATAATACTTATGTTAAAAGATCTCGCTCTCCCATAACACTACTAATAATATATATTTACAAATTTTAAACAAACAATAATAAATAACAGTAACAGTAAAAATATTCAAACAAAAAATATATAAATTAAAATTAGGAAACAAAAAAAAATGATAAAAAGTCTGAATGATTGTGTATGTGAGAGAAGTAGAAGTGAGAACATGAATGGGGAGGGCAGAGTGGGAGGATGTGTGTGTGTGTGTGTGTTTTGTGTGTGTATTTATGAGTTTGTGTCATTATGCATACACAGTAAAATAATATACACAGTACAATAATATTACAAGCTAACTGATAAGTTGAAAAAAAGCTTCCACTTGCTCGTAATTAAAGTTTTTTAGCCATGAAATTAACGCTTTTTTACACTCGTATGATTTCAGAACATATTTGAATACTTGAAGTAAATAAGGCACTAAGTACCTAAAAATTAAAATTCGAACTAAGTGTGCAATTTGATTCTAAAATCGAATTCGAATTTTAATTTTTAGGTACTTAGTGCCTTATTTACTTCAAGTGTTCATTTGTATTTATATTATAAAATAAGTTTTATATGTGGAAACTATTTGCGATTTTCTTTTTTTTAATCACAAATTTTTTGACGCGTCAAAGAGATATTTTTTCTTAACATGTCTCGATTTTATTCTTTGAATGCAATAATATCGTATTTTGAAATTTCCGGTACAGTAACTAATTATTTTTCTATTTCAAATTACTTGTTTAGTGATAAATATTATAATTATAACGCTAGCCGTGTCAGCAGCTTCGCCCGCATGGAAATCAGTATCAGTCACAAATTTTTTCCCGAATCGAAATGTTGAACAAAAAAATATTTATCGTGAGTTAATTATAAGAGATTTTCGAATAATTTTCACCGTTTACTTTACGTAATTTATAGAATTAGGCGTTACTTTGCGGAGATCCATAATACAAAAGTAATAATAAAATTATTTTGCTATAATCCGCGATGAAGTAAAATAGAAAATATATATAATGCTAAATATAGAGTGGAAAATCGGTTATAATACCTGATACATGCAGGATTCGTAAATACACATGCACAAACCTCCACCACCGCCACCACAATACACAACCACTACATACGTTCACTATCACAAACTCAACAATCGTTTCGCCCCACAACCGAAGCATCATCAGGAGATAGACTCCACGACCAAAATCGCAAAGCCATTGCGATTTTGGTTGTGGAGTCTATCTCCTAACCGATGATAACCGATTGTCCACTCTACATTTAGCATATATATTTTCTATTTTACTTCATCGCGGATTATAGCAAAATAATTTTTTTATTACTTTTGTTTACTTTACGTTTAAATTTTGCCGTTTTGACAATATTTTTTATTGTTGCTCCTCTCCTATTCATCTTAGCGTGATGTTATATAGCCTATTGCCTTCCTCAATAAATGGACTATTCTACGATCAAAGAATTTTTCAAATCGGTCTAGTAATTAAACTAGATTGAGATAAGCGCGTTCAAATAATCAAACAAACTCTTCAACTTTATATATTTGTATAGATTTAGCATCGTTTATATCTTAATCTGGTCTGTTTAGTCTATTTTTATATAAAAATTATGTATATGGTATTTAAGTTTCATAAATTTTTAGGTGAACATGCCAACGAACAGATTGGGACGAAAAATAAAGTATCCGGTGATGAAATATCTCAAGTTATTGCATCGTTTGGTCCAGTAAGTATAATCCAATACTATGTAACGGAAAATCTTTCCATGGTGTAGTGCTTGTTTGGAGTGTTTGTGTTGGCAGCAATTTGTGGTGACTTTCAAATTCAAATTCAAAATATTCTTTATTCAAATAAACTTGTAAACAAGTGCTTTTGAATCGTCAACTCTACCACTGGTTCGGAAAGCTGTTCCTACCGAGAAGAGCCAGCAACAAACTCGGCGGTTGCTCTTTTAAACATATAATTCTTAATACTATTTACATTAAGTCGTTACTGTCTTGTACATGTTCAAAGAGAGCTATATCCACACATTCTTATCTTCTTAATAATCTTCAAGAGTATAGTAGGCTTTCTGTATCAGCCTCTTTTTGACAGTGTTTTTAAACTGCTGTAATGGCAGTGCTGAAATTGATTGCGGAATTTTATTATAGAATCTTATACCAAAACCCACAAACGACTTACGGACTTTTGCAAGGCGCAAAGCAGGAGCCGCAAGCTTATGTCGGTTCCTGCTTTGTCTATTGTATACTTATCATGCATGTATAAGGTATGTGGACGTTGCTTGCTTCTTACATTTAAGTAACGGCCTGTTACTATCCCACTGTTGGGCATAGGCCTCCGTTTTTGGAGAGAGGGATTGGCGCTTAGACCTACCACGCTGCTCTAATGCGGATTGGTAGGTTAAACATATCCCTAGGATTCTTTAGAGATATACAGGTTTCCTCACGATGTTTTACTTCACCGGAAATCGTGTGATAAATTGCAATTATCACACGTAGAAACGTTATCCTGGTTGTCTGGAAGATATCGCTATTTGGCGATAAATCCGCCATATTGGGTATCACTAGTTATGTTATATTTTAGATTATTATCAGTTTTTACTTTTACTTTTCTGGTGTTCATTCATTTAATTATCAATTATAGACTTCATACACTTAGCCGTGTGGTATCCGGCTGATTAGAATAGACCACCCTCATTGCTTACCGAGGTGTCGTAAAAGGCGACTAAGGTAAGTTGACCCACCGTGTGATCTTCGGTTGAGTAGAATAGACCACCCTCCTTACCGAGGTGTCGTAAATTACGACTAAGGCAAGTTGACGTCAGGCAGGCGGCCGGTCGTAAAAACGCAGCCAAATCATGTTGCAGCATGTTTATAATATGTTGTGCCGACCCCACTTAGAGTGGGATAAGGGCAGGAGGATATATAGAGACTTCATACACTTAGCATTACATATATTTTTTTAACAAACGCGGATTACAGCAAAATAATTTTATTTTAACTTCTATACTATGGAATTCTATAAGCTGTGATGGCCTAGCGGTGCGGCCGTGTGAATCTCTAGAGACGATCATGGGTTCAAACCCGGGCAGACACCAATGAGTTTTTCTATTAAAACTTATGTGTCTAATTGATGATTGCAATTTATCACACGCTTTTCGGTGAAGGAAAACATTGTGAGGAAACCTGCATATCTCTAGAGAATCCTAGGGATATGTGTAACCTACCAATCCGCATTGGAGCAGCGTGGTAGGTTTTAGCTCCAACACTTCTCTCCAAAAATGGAGAGAGGAGGCCTATGCCCAGCAGTGGGATAGTAACAGGCCGTTACTTACTATACTATGGAATTCCGCAAAGTAACGGCTGCTTCTATAAATCAAATAACTCTGTGGTTGTCCAGAGCGGGCGCGCATGTCCGGACACGCCGCTGACGGGCCGGCGCTACCTGGCGCGGCGCGAGGAGCTGACGCCCGTGTCCGAAGCAACCAACAGCCTGGCGCGGTTGGCCGCCTTCCTGAGACACGCCCGGCCGCAGCCCTCGCCGCATTTACTACGTTTCTTCGGGTGAGTGTAAAAAAAAACCTGACAGTGCTCCACCTCGCTACTAGTGGCGGGGACAGGGTACCTTACATATTGCCTCCATCCACGCCAGCAACAACTTTGAACCACAAAGTGCGCAACCTGTGGGTCGGGGCCTCTCTAAAAGTGGCCCCTCCCTACACTGGACGATGCATCGGGAGCACCAGATGCATCGACCGCCTCGGGGACCTTAAAGGGTGGGCGTCCGATAAACCCCGTTCAGAACGCCCGGAAAGGTCCCCGCTAGGGCGGCACGCGATGTTCTTGAGCGAGTCATCTGCGCCCCGCTCGCCTGCGGCGGATTGGATCCAAGGACTCGACTTCCCGGATCCGCCCCGCCGCCTCCTTCCGCGAGATTACGTCCTCGCAGAAGGAGGCCATCGCTGCCCACGACCTCTCCCTGTCCACCATGGTTCGTTTCGGAGAGATCGTGCTGCGGGTGTGTGTAGCCTGAAAATAAAATGAAACAAAATTTTAATTGACCCGTTGGCGTACTTGGCAGTGACTGTGCCTTCAGCAACAGTTACATTTTCTAACAACAATTTCTTGGTTCATCGAAAGCTGTATGGTATCCGGCTGAATAGACCACCCTCATTTCTTACCAATGTATCGTAAAAGGCGACTAAGGTAAGTTGACCCGCCGAACGGTATCCGGCTGAATGGAATAGACTACCCTCATTTCTTACCGAGGTGTCATAAAATACGACTCATATAGTTGACGTCAGGCAGGCAGGCGGCTAGTCGTAAAATTTGTAGCCAAATCATATGACAACATGTTCATAACATATTGTGCCAACCCCACCTAGAGTGTGATAAGGGCAGGAGGATAAATTTGTTTTTAAATTATATTAGTATATATTTACCAGTTGTCTGTCACACATAACACAAGTATTAAGTTACTCATTTTGTATCCCATATATTTATTTATTTCTTGTTCATGACTCACAAAACAATTCTTATTATTCAACTGATAGACTTCTACTATATCACTTAATATTAAAGTTATCTAATTCAAGAACCTTGTTTTGTGTCAAGTTGTAATAAAGCGTAGCGTAGCGCCTCCAAACTGGTAAATGCTAATAAAACCTGTGGCGTACAACCACAGCTAATTCATAAGCAAAACCATAGCTAAAATTTTCTATTGTTTTAAATAAGTAGTATGTGATTAAAATAATGTACTATGGAATTATAGACCTACGAAAATACTACAAAAAGTCCGCGAAATCATGTCTCTATCTCTTACGTTTAACCACAATAACTACTTTTAGTTCAAAATTTGACATTAAAAAAAATATTACGTTATTTCCGAGTTGTGACGAGATGTGAAACTGGTTAGGTTAGTAGTTTTATCGGTCCAGTAGTTCCTGAGATTAGCGCGTTCAAACAAAACTCTTCAGCTTTATGTATTAGTATCGATTCTTCTAACAATAAAACTTAAATTTAAATCAAACAGACACCAAATAAGATTTATTTAAATAAAATATATCGTAATGGTTTCTAATTTTTTGTCACAGTGATTGCGGAGTCAGCGAGGATGTTATAAACACTAAAGTCATCCAACCCTGCCAAGAGTGGGTCAAGCTGTTCTCGAAGAGTCTACGAGAGTGCAACTGTAGCAACGAAACGATAGCCTTCCGGTGTAACATGGTCACCTGCCTGTACTACAAGGTCTTCGAGCACATCATCAGGGAGGAGCACAGAAAGAAACCACAACTATCCTTGCAGGTAAAAAATAAAATACATAATTTATAGAATTAGGTTTTCATTAGTTTTGTATTTAGGTTTAAATCAAGTGTAGAGAATATGTTTATACGTAAAGTAGCAGCCTGTTACTATCCCACTGCTGAGAATAGGGCTCTTTTCTCTTCTTTTTTGGAAAGAAGGTTTGGAGCTAAGACCTACAACGCTGCTCCAATGCCGATTGGTAGGTTACACGTATCTCCAGAATTCTCTAGAGATATGCGATGTTTTCCTTCACCGAAAAGCGCGTGATAAATTGCAATTATCAATTAGACACATAAGTTTTACTTGAAAACTAATTTGTGCCTGGGTTTGAACCCTAGACCTCCTCGAAAGAGGCGCACGGTGTTACAGCTTCGTATAACTGTTTGTCTTCTTAATAAATAAATAGATTATTCTGATTTGAATTCGTTCCAGATCCTTCTATCGCAGGAGACGTACCAGCTCACAGTGTACGCGTGTTGTACCGAGGTAGTGCTGCACGCTTACGGCGTACACTCGCTGCGGTTCCCGCGCGTGCTCGAGATCTACGGACTGAGTGCTTTCCACTTCTACAAGATCATTGAGCTACTGGTGCAGGCTGTTGTGGAGAAACTGAGCAGGGACGTCATAAAACATCTTAATGCGGTATGTCTAATACTAGGATTTTAAAGTATCTTGAGGCAAAAGTAATAATAAAATTATTTTGCTATAATCCGCGATGAAGTAAAATAGAAAAAAATATATAATACTAAATGTAGAGTGGACAATCCGTTTTCATACCTGAGACATGCAGGATTTGCAAAAATACATGCACATACCTCCACCACAATACACAAGCACTACACAAGTTCACTAATACAAACTCAACAATCGTTTCGCCCCGCAACCGAAGCCGGGAGATAGACTACAAAATCGTAAAGCGTGTGTCACATTACACTCACTACACTCACCCCCACAAGCGCTTGCACACGCACGGACTTACCAACTTATTTTCCATTATGCATGTAATGGAAGAGCGGAGCTTCCCGTCTCAATTACTAGTCGAAATACTAGTTACTAACTTACTAGGACGGTACCAGATTCTGTTTATGATTTTATAAGAATTAGTGAAGGAAATATATATTTTTTTGTTTATGTTACAGGTAGAGGAACAAGTGTTGGAATCGCTAGTGTGGACCTCAGATAGTCCTCTCTGGGAGCAGCTCGTCAAGATTCCGGTGCCCGCCTCCACTGAAGTATATGTACAAGACTCGCCCAATAGCCGGAGGAATATTAGTATGTACTATATTAATTAGTGTTTCTGAGGAATGGAAGTATATCCAACAAATAGCACAGATATATTTATTATATTAGAGGTATAGGAATTAAATAAATAAACTAACTAAGATATAGGAATTAGGATAAATAAACTTACTCATAGCCCCCAAATAAGGTAAAACTGTATTTTGTGAAGCTAGGGTCAGCCTTTAACGTTAAGTAATTAACATTAGCATATCATTGCAATTGCAACTCTTTGCTCACTCATATTTACAACAAACTTCTGTGCTCACTCGTATTCCAACATACGTCTGTGCTAACTCAAATTCTCTTTATAAAGTGTTTACCCAACAGTTGTGGTTCATTGCAGGTGGCCTACAGTCGCCCGTGTCTGCAGTCATCGATAGTTACCTCACACCAATGGCTGACCAGGCGAAGAAGCAGTTGTTCACGGACAATGTGAAACCCGGCCAGTCGCTATTAGGTAAAATCCTAGATAGATAAAACTTTATTGCACAAAAAATAGCGTGACGTGCTTGTGGCGGCGGTGGTGGAGGTTTGTGCATGTGTTTACGAGTCCTGCATGTATAAGGTATGAAGACGGATTGTCCACTCTACATTTAGCATTATATATATTGTCTAATTACTTACGGATTATAACAAAATCATCATCATCATCTTCCTGCCTCACTCTAGGTGGGGTTATAAACATGCTGTCACATGATTTGGCTGCGTTTTTACGAGCGGCCGCCTGCCTGACGTCAACTTACCTTAGTCGTATTTTACGACACCTCGGTAAGACAGAGGGTGGTCTATTCTACTAAACTGGATGCCACACGGTGGGTCAACTTACCTTGGTCGCCTTTTACGACACCTCGGTAAGAAATGAGGGTGGCTTATTTTACTTAGCCGGATACCAAACGGATTTTAGCAAAATAATTTTACTATTACTTTTGTATTATGGATATCCGCATATTAACGCCTACTTCTATAAATTTCTATAAACTCAATTAATTTATGCCGCTAATCATTTTCAGTACAAACAAACAACTTGAAAATAGAGTCGTCTCCGTCCACTTCACCGCAACACCCTTCGAGCGCTGAAAACACCCCGAATACCACCCCTAAGAAGGCGAACAACTCGTTAATATTATTTTTCAGAAAGGCAAGTTAATACCTTTTTTTTAATTTATTTTTAATATAAAACAATGTAAAACCATTGCTTTTTTTATTATTTATATCGCACGCTTAGTATTAAAAAGGTCACTTTGAATGAGTTGATACAAAAAGCATACTATACTGTTGAGGATTATTTAGATGATAAGAATGCGTGGATATAGCTTTGTTCGACCCTGTACAAGATAGTAATGACTTAATGTAACTAGTTTTAAGTATTATGTTGAGAAGAGCATTTGTTTACAAGTTTATTTGAATAAAGAAAATTTTGAATTTGCCGTAGTGAACGTGTACAGTGCTTTGTATATTGTCGTGTTATTGGCGGTGGGTGAGTGAGGAATTCTGCATTTAAGTGGGGCATAACATGTTATAAACATGTTGTCACATGATTCAGCTACGTATTTTACGATTTCATCATTCGTCATTTTTTACTAATCAAATAAAAAAAAAATTCAAAAAAAAAAGAAAAAATTATTGGGTAGGTTGGGCTTGATCCTATGTATTTTTATTTCTCGAAACCGCCTGTTCCTCTGAATAAGCTGACTTTACGGCATTAAAAATGTTTTATATTAAATTTAAATGTTAATAATTTTTTTGGGCCAAAAACAGGGATAAAACGATTTTTTTTTTTAATAAAACCTAGCTAGATCGATTTTTCTACCCCAAAACCTCCTGCAGCATGCTGAATGCTGAATTTAAGGAAAATTTTTGGACCCGTTTCCGCGATTCCTAAAATATATATATATATATATATGTGTGTGTGTGTGTGTGTGCGTGTGCGTGTGTGTGTATAATAGAATAGAACATTCTTTATTGCACCGAAGAAAAATTATAGTATACATTGTTAAGAAAACGATATATATAAATTTTAATATATATATATATATATATTTAAATTTTAAAGATTTTGTTATTTCCCTACAGTTCTACAGTCTGGCTGTAGTTCGGATGAACGATTTGTGCACGAGGCTTCGCTTAACTGATGAGGAGCTGAAGCGAAAGATCTGGACGTGTCTGGAATATTCCATCATGCACCAGACGCAGCTAATGAGGGATCGACATCTGGACCAGATACTGATGTGTGCTGTATACGTTATTTGCAAGGTTTGTAGCAGATTTCGCACTGTAATATTGTAATGTTACATTTAGGCTTGGATATGATTGCTATTTAAAAATAATATTGATTCCAAAAGTAATGAGAATATTATTTTGCTATAATCCGCGATAAAAGAGAATATATGTAATGCTAAATGTAGAGTGTACTGTTCGTTCTTCTTATTATTATACTGATACATGCAGAATTTGTAAGAACTCATGCACTACCAGACAGCGATGGCACAACAATACACAAGCACTGCACACATTCACCACCACAATCTCAACAATTGTTTCGCCCCGTAACCGAAGCATCGTCAGGAGATAGACTCCACGACAAAATCGTAAAGCTTTACGATCTCTTTTATCGCGGATTATAGCAAAATATTATTCTCATTACTTTTGTATTATGGACCTCCTATTATTAGACCTAATATTGATTCCATTATATTATCAATCATGATCACGGATTGAACCCTACACTGTTATTATAAACACATGTAATCCCTTTATTATAGGCATTTAAGAATTACATTTGTTTATAATAACAATCATTTTGCCCAGTAACCGTGATTAGCGAGAACGCTACCCGCTTTTATGTTATTATTTTATATGCGGTTACTGGATGAAGTGATTGCTAGTAGTAAAAATGTAAATATAAAAAAATAATATAAAGTAGAAAAAAAATAATTACTAGTTAAAAAAAGCACAATGGCAGACTTATCCCATAAAGGGATCTCTTCCAGTCATCCTTTGAGAAACTGATAGGAGAGTAAAATTTTATGAGTAGCGGTTGCAGCATAAACAAGAAACAACTGATAAGTGTACCAATGAAAAAAATAAATATATATCATCCTGTCCTTATCCCACTCTAAGTGGGGTCGGCACAACATGTTTTTCTCTTCCATTCTGTCCTATCTTTCGTCAACTCTGGCGCCACTCCTTTTATATGCATGTCATACTTCACACAATCCAACCATCTCTTTTTAGGCCTCCCTCTAGGCACATATCCATCCACATTCAAATTTAACACACGTTTGGTCACATGATTTTCCCTCCTCATTACATGTCCATACCATCTCAATCTTGCACTTCTCGACTTTTCTATAATGGGCGCAACTTTCAGACTTCCCCTTATATACTCGTTTCGTATTTTATCCAGTTTTGTCACACCACACATCCACCTTAACATTCTCATCTCATTTGCATGTACTCTTCTTTCATCCGTCTTTTTCATTGCACAACATTCTGATCCATACAATACGACAGGTCTTATGACTGCTTTATAAATTTTTCCCCCAAAAAAATGAAAAAAATAAATAAATATTTATACTTTGTATATTTGACTGGCCCGTTGGAGCAGTGGGTAGTGACCCTGCCTTCATCTACGCGGGTCGCGGGTTCGATTCCCGCCGAGGGCCAACAATTTCTATAAATTAATTTGTTGGTCTTTGAGCCTAGGTGTATATTTGTATTTAAAAAATATATAAGTATATATTCACCAGTTGTCTGTCTTCCATAATACAAGTATTAAGTTTCTTACTTTGTGGGGACGGACGACCGTGTGTGTAAGTGTCCCATATATCACTACATATTATAAAACAAAGTCCATATTTCCGTATGTACGCATAAAACTTTTAAACTACGCAACCGATTTTGATGCGGTTTTTTTTAATAGATAGAGTGATTCAAAAGGAAGGTTTGTACGTATAATAACATTCAATACGGAGTAGAGAAATACTGTAATTTTTGAGGTTTCTGTAAATAATTACATTTTTGTCCGCTTACATTGCAAACGCAGGCTAAACCCTACGAGATTTATCAAAATGATGTACTAAGTATTTGTACGCCTTGAAAAGGTCTACAGAAAAGTCCGCGATGGTATATGTCTATCTCTTATGGATAACCCACAAAAGCATTTTTTGTCATATACTTTTTACGAAAAATAATGCCTTATGTTCAAAGCAATTTTTATACAATACAACATTAATCCTTATGCAATTAAGTACCTTAAATAAATTGTTGATTTAATATAGGTCAATATCGCCGTTTACAGTATGTAATTTAAGTCAACATTTTCGGAGATATTACAGATTTAAAATGCCGTTAATGTTATCAACATTTCGTACACACTACGTTAAAATAGTGGCGCTATATGAAAGTTTTTCATACAATAATCACAAAGTGATTGGTGATTCTGTCCATATCTAGTTATATTCATTTGTTGTTAAATGATTTCGCCAGGTATATTCGCCGGACGCCTGCCTGACGTCAACTTACTTTAGTCTTAGTTGACGATGTCAATATTTGTGTAAAATAATAAAACAACTTGTCATAATAACTTGGTTTATAACAATATTGAATATTCAATAACTGTTTTAGGTTTATAAGCTGTGATGGCCTAGCGGTGCGACCGTGTGAATCTCTAGAGACGATCATGGGTTCAAACCCGGGCAGACACCAATGAGTTTTTCTATTAAAACTTATGTGTCTAATTGATAATTGCAATTTATCACACGCTTTTCGGTGAAGGAAAACATCGTGAGGAAACCTGCATATTTCTAGACAATCCTAGAGATATGTGTAACCTACCAATCCGCATTGGAGCAGCGTGGTAGGTCTTAGCTCCAACCCTTCTCTCCAAAAATGGAGAGAGGAGGCCTATGCCCAGCAGTTGGATAGTAACAGGCCGTTACTGTTTTAGGTTTTCCAAAAATGCTTTAGGTATTAGAACCTAAAATGTTCTAATTATGAATTTTGCATATTATTTTAGGTATCAAACACAGCGAGTAATCAAGTTGAACGAACGTTCGCGGATATCATGCGATGTTACAGACAGAGGCCTCTAGCGGACAACCATGTTTATAGATCGGTTTTAATCAACAAGGGAAACGATGAAGGTATAATTGTGTTATCACTACATAGTGTAAAGCAAAGTCGCATTCTCTGTCTGTCCTTATATCCCACCACTAGATACCACACGGTGAGTCAACTTACCATAGTCGCCTTTTAAGACACCTCGGTAAGACATGAGGGTGGTCTATTCTACTCAGCCGGATACCACACGGCGTTGTATAGTGTAAATATATATATCACTACATAGTATAAAACAAAGTCACATTCTTTGTTTGTCCATATCATCCCTATGTATGCTTAAATCTTTAAAACTACGCAACAGATTTTGATGCGGTTTTTTTTAAATAGATAGAGTGATTCAAGGGGAAGGTTTTTATGGATAAACATTTGATACGGAGTAGAGAAATACTGTAATTTTTGAGGTTTCTAATATGATGTCGTAAATAATTACACTTTTTTCCGCTTACATTGCAAACGCAATAAATCAAAACTTTTTTTTTTCACTGAGTGACATGGGCTATATATTTTAGACCCGTGCGAAGCAGGGGCAGGCCGCTACTTATTAATAAATTAATACATATATGGGTAGGAAAAAGGGTAATTTATTGAATTAAACAAACAATATTTAGATAAAACAAACATATTACTCAAAATATTACTAAATTACTAAATTTTTTAAACCATTGCCTAAATCTGAAGATAATATGTAACTTATCAAAATGTAAAGTCAAAATTTTTATTTTAAACTGATTTTTATGTTTTTACTTTTTTTATTTCGTCTCTTGAAAACCTATGCCCCTATAACCGTATATTAATTACCATTTTATATTCACGGTTCATGTATTCGGGGCAGCTTCTACTGTATTAGTAGGGTCTTAGGAGACCTAACTCGCCATCTCGTTCGCACCTACCCGTATATATACTTCGTGCTCTTTCCAACCGCAACCTTTTATGCTTGTCTGGCTGGGGTAGGAACTATGGAAAATGTCTGGCTAAAGGGGAAACATCATCTTATTCTTATCCAAATAATATATATTAAAATCAGCTTTTATGCTATGACGTAAATAGAAGTCAAATTTCATGAACTTCAAGGGTTGGCAGGGGGTTTCCACTATGCTAAGTGTCTGGCATTGACTGACGTGATTTTTAATATTATTCTAAAGGTAATATCAAAAGATCAAGCTTTATACTATGACGAAATTAATTCGGAATTTTGCAACCTTGAGTACCTCGTATCTCCCAAAGCCACTATGATCCAAATTCCATAATCTACCATCGTTCTTACCTGTGTTGGGAGTGTGCACTGGCAAAGTTTCAGCTTTTATAAAATGACGAAGGTCTGGCGCTCACGGGATCTTGGGCCATTATAACACTTGACTGATACATCTCGTTGGGTTACTAACTATTACTAATAATAAATTAAAGATTTTTTAACTATGTCCTTTTTTACAGAATCACAGGAGAGAGGAGATTTGATAAATTTCTACAACAAAGTTTATGTTAAATGCATGCAGAGTTTCGCACTGCGGTTTACGGGCAAGCATAAAGATGTAAGTTATATTCTAAGACATTAGTAATAAGTAATAGACACCCTTATTTTCATGATATTATAATTCTATTTACGTTATAGTATAATAGCTGATTTCAAATTGATAATTGCAATTTATTCAAATTCAAAATATTCTTTATTCAAATAAACTTGTAAACAAGTGCTTTTGAATCGTCAACTCTACTCCTGGTTCGGAAAGCTGTTCCTATCGAGAAGAGCCAGCAAGAAACTCGGCGGTTGCACTTATATAATAAATTCTTATGACTAGTTACATTCAGTCATTACTGTCTTGTACAGAGTCTAAGCGCTATATCCACACGTTCTTATCTTCCAAGTAATCCTCAACAGTATAGTAGGCTTATCACACGCTTTTCGGTGAGGAAACCTGCATATCTCTAAAGAAATCTTTGTTAATATGTGTTCAACCCTTCTCTCCAGGTAAAGAGAGAGGAGGCCTAGGCCCAGCAGTGGGATTGTAACATGCCGTCACTTTACTATTTACACTGATTTACAAACACGGCTAGTATTTGAATAAATAAATATATGGGACACTTACACGGTCGTTGGTCCCCAAAGAAAGTAACTTAATACTTGTGTTATGGGTGACAGACAACTGGTGAATATATACTTATATATTTTTAAATACATACTTAAATACAAATATACACCCAGGCTCAAAGACCAACAAATTCATTAATAGAAAATGTTGGCCCTCGGCGGGAATCGAACCCGCGACCCGCGGAGCTAAAGGCAGGGTCACTACCCACTGCTCCAACGGGCCAGTTAAATATACAAAGTATAAATATTTTTAATATAAATATTTATTTATTTTTTTCATTGGTACACTTATCAGTTGTTTCTTGTTTATGCTGCAATCGCTACTCATAAAATTTTACTCTCCTATCAGTTTCTCAAAGGTTGACTGGAAGAGATCTCTTTATGGGATGAGTACGCCATTGTGCTTTTTTATAACTTAAAAAAGCACAATGGCGTACTAGTCAGTAATATTACTAGTCAGTAATATTCTTTTTCTATTTTGTATTAATTTTTTTGTACTAGCAATCACTTCGTCCAGTAACGGTATATAAAATAATGATATAAAAGCGTTCTTGCTAATCACGATTACTGGACAAAATGATTGTTATTATAAACAAATGTAATCGAACCCACTGCACCAACGGGCCAGTGATATATTATTTTCTATTGTTGTGCGCCAGGAGTGCAGCCTGTCGCCGCTGCCGGCGGGGCGCGCGGGGCGGGCGGCGCGCGCGGGCCGCTCGCCGGGCGGGCAGCGCGTGTCGGAGCGGCACCAGCTGTACGTGAAGCCGCTCACCACGCCGCCCAGCCACCAGCACCACCTCACCTACCGCTTCAGCAGGAGCCCCGCCAAGGTTAATAAATATATACTAATATATAAAGCTGAAGAGTTTGTTTGATTATTTGGACTATTACTACTGGACCACATACCACACGGCTGGTCAACTTACCTTAGTCGCCTTTTACGACACCACGGTAAGAGTGAGGGTGATCTATCCTACTCAGCAGGATATCACACGGCGGGTCAAATTACCTTAGTCGGCTTTTAGGACATTTCGGTAAGAAAAGAGGGTGGTATTCAGCCGGATACCACACGGCGTGATTTGCGTTACCGAGGTGTCGTAAATGGCGATTAAGGTAAGTTGACTCACCGTGTGGTATCCGGTTGAGTAGAATAGAAACCTCTCTTTCTTACCGAGGTGTCGTAAAATGCGACTAAGGTAAGTTGATGTCAGGCAGGCGGCCGGTCTAAAATACATAGCCAAATTATCTGACAGCATTATTATAACATGTTGTGCCGACCCCACTTAGAGTGGGATAAGGGGAGGAAGATGGTGATGTGTAACGCATGTCGTGTACCAGGACCTGCACGCCATCAACACGATGGTGTCGTGCGAGGTGGGCGGCGTGAAGCGCGCGGCGGACGGCGCGGACGTGGTGAAGCGGCCCCGGTACGCGGCGGCGGGCGTGGCGCGCAAGCTGCAGGGGCTGGTGAGCGACCGGCAGGCGGTCTGACCGCGCACGCACCCGGTAAGCACGCACAGGTCTATTTAGCTCGCATGGACACAGTAAACTCGTACAGACCGATAAACTTGCACAGACCCAGTCAGCTCGCACAGACCCGGTAAACACACACAGACCCGGTAAGCTCGCAAAGGCCCGGTAAGCTCGCAAAGGCCCGGTAAGCTCGCATAGATCCGGTAAGCTCGCACAGACCCAGTAAGCTGGCACAGACCCAGTAAACACACACAGATCCAGTAAGCTCGCACAGATCCGGTAAGCTCGCACAGGCGCAGTAAACTCGCACAGACCCAGTAAGCTCGCAAAGATTCGGTAACTTCGCACAGACCCGGTAATCTAGCAGAGACCCGGTGAGCTCGCACAGATTCGGCAAGCTCGCACAGACCCGGTAAGCTCGCACAGACCCGGCAAGCTCGCACAGACCCGATAAGCTCGCGCAGACCCGGTAAGTTGACACGACCTGGCGATAGCTACATCAATATATTTTTAGCTAGACTAGGTTTTACTCGCAACTTCGTTTGCGTGGACTGCCGTTGCATGATAGGTTAATAATAGATTGCGCTTTTCAATACCATCCTATTCCTGTAGAATTAACACGATTTCTATAGCCTATATTTTACCCCGGTGTATAAGGAATAATTGTGGCAAATTTCATTGATATGGTTCAGCGGATTTGCCATCTCCATGACAGGCCACCCTATTGCGGTTTACGCATGTGCTCAGAAAGTTCATTATTTTTTAAAAAGACAACTGAGTACTTAACTCTCTATTACCAGAGTATCGTTATATTGCAAAGTTATCTCTATTTTTTAAGATCGCAAGATATTCAGATTCGGATAAATATCTTAATATTTAATTAACATAATATACAAAAAGTAATATTGTATTTTTCTCATTTCCAGATAATATATTACCCGCCATATTTACACGAGACATCCAAATGAAGTTCAGTCATATTTATTGTAGTACCAAAAATATTGCTTTTAGCTCTCTAGGTGTATCCTTTATTATCTATTTGACTAAAACGAAAACGTTCAAAATCAATTAAACGTACGAATTTTTTATCTATGTCAATATGGGCCTACATCGGCCATTTTTGTTATAATTGGTGCTAATTAAGTTTCTTTACACTGTATTGTTTCTTTTGCTCTGTTATCTTTATTTATATCAGAGAGATTGTTAAAGGAATTTTAAGGCAGTTCTCTAACATAGTGGTTATACTAGAGTAAGGAAGCCTAAAATGTGCCCTATTATAATAAGAGAAAGCAAATGAGACTGTATCTCTCTCTTTTTAACATGAGATTAGATAAAGATAACTATACGAGTCTCTTACCGCTCAATATTTATTGTGACACTTTCACTATCGCTCCCCTACTCTACTATAACTCTAGTCTCTTAAATTTTCTAAGAACATTAATATAAAAGATAAATGATTACATACACACATTCTTTTGCTCTGTTTGATACTCTAGGCCTAAGGTTTTGTACCATACCCCACCTTAGCCTTTCTAAAATTCTTATACCACCCTTATATGACATAAGGGAAGAAACTTAAATCATGGGTTTTAGAAAGAAAATTTGGTTTTTTCCTTAAATTTGAAATCTAGCATTGCATTTAAATGGATGAGCGAAAGGGTTTAAGTTAAGTTAAGCTCATTTTAGAATGGTCCCCCTTAACGACAAATTGCCCACGTCCCACATTTGACTGCTTCAGTTAAAATCGGAAAAAATGTCTAATTCAATATTTAGTGTAAAAGTTTATCAATTTGTCTCAAAGAAAACAGTTAACTTAAACAAAAGCGTTGACACGAATTACTAAAAGTTTGTAGCGAACCAATGATTTTTTAAGATGTTTGACTTAGTGTTAAGTTGAACCTTCTGTCACAATAAACTTATGTTATATAGGAGCAGAAGAAGAGTTACAGCAGTATAAGATAACTACAATAAAAGTGTTTCATTAAATGAAAGTGTATTAGAGATTGCACTTACAAACACAAATTAACTATATTGATCTCATTTCTTATTTATGTGGACGTGTATGTATTGTGTTAATATGCCATATTATCTAAAGTTGCTCATTGCTGCGTAGTAAGTAAGTTTAAATGAGTTTGTAATGGCTGTGTAAAAGTTCTTACAACCAATTTTAATGGTTTTCGAAACCCTTATATTTACCTATTTGATATAGGTAGTGTTTAACAATTTTTGTTTACCAATGTAGTCATTTTTTGTATATAATGAAAGGCTCCATACTTTATAGAATTGGAGTTTTCACAATCTTTATTATAAAGGAGTGTTTAATGCGCGGTTCACGATCGAACGATATTTTATTGCTTTAAGTCCGGTACGAAGGACCAAAAGTATGTGAAGATGTAAATCTTCAGCTAATAATATATATTCATTATATTATGAAAAAGGGTAAATTTTAATCAAGTTTCCTTCAATCCGGCTTAAAGGACCAAGTTTTCAGAATTGAATATATTTGTATTGGATCACTAAAAAGGTTTTATTTAATTTTTTTAATAAATTTGCACCTTTTTTATCGCTTCGACAATATGTAACTTAAATATTCGTCCAGTCGTGATCTGTTCAAAAAATTTTAAATATTTATCATAGGTATCTGCTACCTACAAGTGAGTTCCTTTTTATTTTCATCTGACTGTACTTATTTCAGTCTATATATATTTTTTATTTGCTTCCATTAATGTTATATTTTACTCTTAGTTTATAAGTGATGATCGGAAAAGTTTAAATCATATTTGTTTTAACCCGCAATCGAAATTATATGACTGTATATTTCGGACATAACCATTTATCATGTAGTATTTAATATTCATAGTACATAATCTTTGAAAAATTTAAGATTGTTTTATTTTAAATTTTTTTTCAGATTCTCAGTGTATGGGAAAGCTTGTGTACAATGTTATTGATTCTTAAACATTACATTATCTGAAACTTCTACAATATATACTACTATATATTGTAGAAGTTTTAGATAATGTAATAATATAATATATATACAACTTATTATAATTTAGAAAATAACTTGTAACGGAAGAAAAACAAGACTGGGCAAGTTGTAGTACAGAGACTTGAGGATAGCTGTCCGGCCTCACAGGAGGCACCCTTAGGACGACGTTCCCCATAGCTAGTAGAGCTTCTGCGCTCTACTCTCCGCATTTCGCAACCTTGGCGATGCTTCTGCGCTCGCCCGTCCCGCCCGGTGACGCTGTAAAAGCCGTTAGGACTAACAGCATACAGTCAATTCGAAAAAAAAGGATAGCTGTCTCTGGCGCCTTTTGACGTAGTTCTGATTTGTGCGAAGAGTTGAGTTGTTCAGAAAGAATAAAGTTGAGATGAATCCCACTTCTGAATATAAAAACAACGATATTTTTCCTTTATACTTATGCAATAATGAAAAGCAAGTGTCCCAAAGTCAACGCATTTAATCTCTTTCAACAACTCAATGATACATAATGACGGCGACGTTTTTTTTATAGTATCGACCAACTATTTGAAGGAGATAGTATTTAACATATATAGTTTATAATTTAACATAGATTTATATATTTAACATATATAGATAATATTTAACATAGATAGTATGTAACAATAAATTGCCTGACTTTCGGAAAAATCCGAATTTTTCCTATTTATTGGATAAATATATAGGAAAAATAAGTCAATCAATTTATTTTTACAAATCACGACTGCGTCAAATGGCGTTAGTATTCTCCTCTCCGCGCCGCACCCCACCTCACCATAGCTAACTTCACATCTCTAAGCTACAACTTCCGCTCCCCTCCTTTACCTTCCTTTACACTATACACTGTCCATTATATTAACCATCTTTTGACAGATTGACGATTTACATATTTAGTGATGTCCTAAAGATTCTCGTATGCGATACCATTCCGATTATAGTACCTACTATCATTAATCGAATTACGTACCTAAGTAATTCGATTAATGATAACCTACGTAAACTAATAACAGATATAGAAATCAACATTTTGATTTAATATTGCCTTAGTTTTTTGAAAATAAATGTTAATCCGTGTGTATTTATTATAATCATAAAAAATATATTATACATCAACTGGCAACATCAACAGACCTTCCGCTCGGCCGCCATTTTGACGTGATCTGTCACTCTCAACGAAACGCCCGTGATAGTCACACGCATTTACGTTCGCTGAGTGTTCTCTCGCATCTGTTACACCTTGAGTTAAGTAGCTTTATTCCTCGGAAAAACTTTTGTGAAACTTATATTAATTGATCGTGAAAATGCCGAAAGGACGTGTGTTGAAAGCACAATCGAGACAGTTAGTGTTAAAACTTCATGAGTATTTTGAGCAAGAAAATCAAAATGGCGGACCTCTTATACCTATCACGCAAGTCCGAAACCGTGTTGCTGCCGCGTTGGGGATCAGTCTATCAACTGTGACTAAAATCACTACTGATGCCTACGGCAGGAGCGGCTTGGAGCAAAACAAACCATCTACACCAAAAAGAAAGCGCCGGGCTCATAAGGTGACAGCTGTTGATGACTTTGACGCTGACGCTATTCGTCGTCATGTATATGATTACTACTTGAGAAAAGAAATTCCAACTTTGAGAAAACTTATTGTTTCTTTGAAAAGAAGTGGTCTATTTCATGGTGAAAAATCTTCTTTGGTCAAAGTTTTGAACACAATTGGCTTTTCATATAAAAAGTTAAATAAAAGAAAATTATTAATGGAACGCACAGATATAGCTATAGCACGTTGTGATTTTTTAAGAGAGGCAAAGAAAATACAAGATTGGGCAAATATTGTTTTCACGGATGAAACATGGCTCAACGCTAACCACACACTATCTCGTTTCTGGACTGATGATACTGCTGATTCCACTTCCTCAGTACCAATGGGAAAAGGTGAGCGCCTAATCATTTGCCATGCAGGTACAGCAAAAGGATTTGTACAAGACGCACTGTTGGCATTTAAATCGAAGAAATCAAATGACTACCACGAAGAGATGAATGCAAATGTGTATGAAGAGTGGTTCAAAAAAATGCTCATTTCATTGGAAGAACCATCAATAATTTTTATTGATAATGCGCCCTACCACTCCCGTCAAATTGACAAAATGCCAACACAGGCTAATAAAAAGCATGAAATAATTAATTGGCTTCGGGACAATGGAGAAAATGTGGACGACTCAATGTTAAAAGTTGAATTAATAAAAATATTAAAAACCAAAAAGAGAGCAAAACGCTATGTAATCAATGAAATGGCAGCAGAATATGGCCATACTGTTCTTCGGATTCCTCCATACCACTGCCAGTACAACGCAATAGAACTTATATGGGCACAAGTAAAAGGGCATGCTGCGAGATGCAATACAAGCCCCCCATTCACAGCGAATAAAATGTTGCAATTGCTAAAAAATGCTTGCACCCACGTAACGGCCGAGAACTGGGCAAGTGTGGTGGAAAGAACTAAAAGAGTAATATTCTCTGATTGGGAACGTGATATTGCGTTTGATAATATATTATCTACACAAGAGCTAATAATAACTGCTACTGAAGACTCCTCATCGGAGGAGTCTAGTGTTGATTATCATTCCGACGACTCGTGCTAATAAAATAAATTAAAATATCCTGATTGTTTTATTTGTATTCATGTATTAACTAAGAAGAAAGTAAAACTTTATATAATGTTATTAAATGTCTTTTAATATTCGTAACATCGATTTCTACCGATTATTTTTAATCTGTGGCATAATCGTAGTAACCATTATGTGTGACATCACTAAGTGGGCGGTACCCATCCATAAAGTACAAATATTATTTGTATGATATTTGTACGTAAGCAATACAAAACTTAATGAGCGTGAGCTGTCAAAAGACTGATAATATGATGGACGCAGTATACAATACTATAATTGAGAAATTACGGTAATATGTTTAATTCTTCGGATCGATGCTTAATTTCTCCTTATAGGTTTAGAATAAAATTTAATTTTTTTTTTAAATTATTTATGTAATTCATATTACGATATGCTCTTCATTAGCCTTGCAAACAATATGAATTTGTTGATATGTCAAAAAAGCTTAAGGAAAAGCTTAACCTAATAAATAAAACACACGATAATGTTTAATTACAGATATTTATTTCTAACATACAGATATTTGAGAAAAGTTAATACAGTTTTTTAAAAGTATGTATATTATAATTTCAAAAATGTACTTAGAAGTATTCATTGAAATCTAAAACTATCATTAAACAATCCATGCGCCTCATCATTTTATATCATCTCAAGTTTTACAATTTAATTTAACTAAACCTTGACGTATTCTTTTACTAATATCAGTACCAGACGTGAATATGTTGATAAGTCGACTTACTTCCTTTTATATGTTTAACTGGCATTAGCATTACTTGATTTATATTGAGAATATTTCAGTATAGTCGATCGTAAAAGCTTTACGTGGCACATACAAACTTATGTATGTTTAAACAACTCTCTAAAACGTAAACCTATTTATTTCTGCTCTGAAAAGTGTGCGTTTTGGACTCGTTAAGTTATTCACGCCTGGTACGGATTTAACAATAGTTAAAACATACCAAAGAATAAATTAACTTAACAATAGTAAAAAAATAACTAAAATTTATAATTATATTAATTTAAACTTATGTTATCGGAAATTATATCATCGTCTCCTAAAAAGTATGATTGAGAAAAAAATGTCTTTTTATTAAATACTTTGGAAACGTGTAATAAATTTCTATGAAAATAAATTGATACAGGTTTTCGATTTGCGGACATCAAAGAAAACAACTTAATAGATTTAAATGAATTCTTATATGTTATAGATACTTCTCAAACACTTAGGCCTTATACATACTAATACTATAAATGCAAAAGTTTGTCTGTCTATCTGTTTCGCTTTCCCTGATGACCCGATACGCCAATATTAGCGAAATTTGGCACAAATAAAGCTTATACATCGGCCTAACAGATAGTATGAAAATTCTGTTTTTCTATCGTGAACAATTTTGAATTATTGAGTGTACTTATAGACTTGGCCCGAGCGAAGTATAACCCATAGAGTAGCGTATGTGTCTAACGAAATAATTTTTACTTTTATATGATGTTACAAAAACAACCTGATTCAAATCTGTAGGATAATGATATAGACAAAATTGTCGCAGCCAATGTGACACTTGTGCGTTTTTTAGGCTCTCCATTATTCTGTGCTAACGAATGCACGGTTGCATCAAGTGTCCTTTTATTCACTTGTACCCTATACGCTTTTCAGTAGGTCGTTACAGAGCCAGCCTATTGTAGAGACTAGCGACTGCTATCTAGCGATTAGCTGCTGATATCTAGGTCGTGAGATAAGCTAACTTGTGCTGGGCTAATGGATGGTGTGATGATGGCGTGGGTCTTGTCGAGCCAAAGATTGCGCCATACCCACAAAATTTTAAAGTGTTACTGTTGTCGCCGAGCATTTCAGCTTTGTATTTTATAGCAACACAGTCATGAAACAAGAGTATCGCGCCCTTTTTTATTAGAACGGTGGCAACACTGTGACGTTGTTTACGGTTGAATCTTCCTATTGTTAAAACGTTTCAGTGACAGCAGTCTTTCAAAAGTAATAATAAAATTATTTTGCTATAATCCGCGATGACTTTGACTTTTGGTCGTGGAGTCTATCTCCTGATGATGCTTCGGTTGCGGGCCGAAACAATTGTTGAGTTTGTGATAGTGAACGTATATAGTGTTTGTGTATCGTGGTGGCGGTGGTGGAGGTTTGTGCATGTTTTTTACGAATCCTGCATGTATCAGGTATGATAACCGATTGTCCACTCTACATTTAGCATTATATATATTTTCTATTTTACTTCATCGCGGATTATAGCAAAATAATTTTATTATTACTTTTGTATTATGGATCTCCACAAAGTAACGCCTAATTCTATAAATTATTTGACAGCAGTCTTTGTTCGTCTTTCAAGAGAAGAGCGTCTCGGAACGGGAATTTTAGTATTTCTATTATATCGTGTTGTTGTATATAGTGTGCTCTAAACATTACAATAACTTGCACCGCGGTCTAAACCGAATCAAAGCTAGTTTATACAAGCTGATATTTCAAGAAAACTAATGGGATGTTAAGATAAAACTATATCGTCAAATTTCATTTTGAACAGTATTATTACAAAGCTATAATTATTATTATAAATGAATATAAACTAATATAAAACTAAATTAATCTTAACAGTCAATACTTTTAAAAATAATTTTATATACAATTTCATATATGTGCAAAGCAACTATCAATGTTTCTAAAAAATAATGATTAGCCAAACCATGCGCTTCATTATTTTTACTAATTATTTCAAGTCATTTCTCAACTTCAACCATTAGATTATTTATTAATTATACTATATTTCGTAAACTTATAACTTAGAATCCCTTATACCAGGGTAGACGAACTTTTATGTATCAATTTATGGATTTTGATTTAGAGACACTAATTAAGATCAGGGGGGTGAAACTCTCTAAGAATCACTTTTCATGCCGCTGCGAGCGCCATCTCTAAGTAGGTCTAAAACAAAATGAGTTCTAATATTATTAGAAAACAAAGTCTATTTATCAATGATTAGAAAATTCAAATCAACTAAAAACTCTTTAATAGTATTAAAAGGCAAAATAAAAAAAATCACTTAAAAAATATCTATTACACTTTTTTATCTTAATGCATTATGAGATTAGTGATCGATGACCGAAAATATTATGTGGCGTGCCATAGGTTCGCCATCCCTGGCCTATACAATATGTATAATGAAATCCTCTACAGATCCTACAAACCACTATTGGATTAACTACTATAAATACTAGACACATAGAAATACAATTCAAACAAATTATTAACTGTAAAAAGGATCCAACGTAATATATTTTACAAACATATCTAATATCTTTATATCTATTATATTTAATATCTAAACAGATGAAAGAGTGCATGCAAATGAGATGAGAATGTTAAGGATGTATGGTGTGACAAGAATGGATAAAATACGAAAAGAGTATATAAGGGCAAGTCCGAAAGTTGCGTCCATTTTAGACAAGTGCAAGATTAACATGGTATGGACATATAAGGAGGGACGAATATCACGTGACCAAACGAGTGTTAAATATGAATGAATATTTTGCGCTATCCGAAGAATAAAGTAACATATCCCATGTATAAGCATAGGAAATGTGACTTTAATCTTCGGATAAGGCGATTTGACTACAGGGAAGCCGAAAAAGAGAATCTTGGATTGTATGAAATATGACAGGCATATAATAGGAGTAGCGCCAGAGTTGACGAATGTTCAGGAGAGAATAGAAGAGAAAAACATGTGCCGACCCCACATAGAATGGGATAAGGGCAGGAGAATGATGAACTTTAACATTTATAAACCAAAAGACAAAGATATATTCATGTTTTTTATCAATATTAAAAATAAAATATACACAGAAAACTAAACTCATAGAATAATTATATAATTACTGAAATAAGTAATTAATAAGCGAAATTCCATAATAAATTACAGCAAAATAATTCAAAAGTTACAATAGACTTAGTTACTTAGTTTTATTGTAACTTATGTGCTTTGGAATTCCGTAAAGTAACGCCTGCTTCTATAAATTAGCAAAATAATTATTAATAAATTAATTTTGAACTTATTATTAACTAACCTAAAAAAAACAAGTTTCGAATACCTAAGATTACCCCTTATAATGTTGAAATTTTTTTGTTGCTGGCAACATTAAAATAAAAGTCAACCTAGTTTTAAGCAATACTGTAGAAATACAATCATTTAATAACGTATATATAGAGCATCCTTAAATAGTACAATATATCGATATAAAATAAATCGATACCATTAGTATTTAGTGTTATACAAGCAACACTGTTAATAGTCGAAATATTTTGCAATTTCCAATATCAAATGCCAAAGTTGTTTTTCATCGATGACGTATCCAAGTAGGGTTGCCAAACTAGTTTTTACATGAAATAAAGCATATTTTATCTGAGAAGAGTATTGAACAATATTTAAAAACGACGAAAAGTATTTTATTTAAATGTTTAAATATATATCCCGCACCAAGTATTGATTTAGTCTTTTTTATTTATCCGACTCGCCAATGATAACTTACAAAATTAAGTTTCATTGATAAAATAAAAACAAACTGTGGTAGCGTCAGATAAAAAGCAGTATTTTGTATACTTTATATCTGTTCAACAATAAAAAGTATTATGTGGTTAATGTATAGAAACTGGCTATACTAACATCTTATACTACGGGTGAGCTAGACTAGTTTTAAGCACATTCGAGGCTTCTATTTATTAGCTCTTTATAAAACGTTGTCGTGCCGAGAACCGTCGGGCTGACCCGATAACATAAGACGTGGGTATAACCGACTTCTATACATAAACTATAAGTACTTTCGATAGTTTAAATTTAAAAACGAAACAGTATAGTTGGCTACTAAGCTCTTTAAATGAGAATTAAAAAAAGTATAGTTGGCAACCCTATATCCAGTTTAGTGCAGAGAGTTCGTCGAGAGAGGCGATGAACGCGCGGAGGGCGGGGCCGAGCGCGAATGTCAGGTGCCTCGGCCCTATAATACACACAGAAATACCTTTAAAATGTTAAAATAATGCATTTTATATACATTATTCACAATGAATTAATACAAAATCAATCAAATCACCAATTTTATAATTTATTCAAACATAATGGTTTTTTCTAAAATAATACAAACATATCACAATAAATAAAAGCCATAGAGACGAATAAGTAAAAATGCAAATTATAAGCGGTCTGAATGAATAAGCTGTGATGGCCTAGCGGTGCGACCGTGTTAATCTCTAGAGACGATCATGGGTTCAAACCCGGGCAGACACCAATGAGTTTTTCTATTAAAACTTATGTGTCTAATTGATAATTGCAATTTATCACACGCTTTTCGGTGAAGGAAAACATCGTGAGGAAACCTGCATATCTGTAGAGAATCCTAGGGATATGTGTAACCTACCAATCCGCATTGGAGCAGCGTGGTAGGTCTTAGCTCCAACACTTCTCTCCAAAAATGGAGAGAGGAGGCCTATGCCCAGCAGTGGGATAGTAACAGGCCGTTACTTACTACTGAATGAATGGCAAGAATGGCATTATATTTTAATAACCATGCAAATATCCTTTAAGTAGATTTCGAGAAAATCAATTACATACAAACAGTCATCTTTTAGGGATTTTGTTATATAACATGTATAGATTTCAGAGGATAGAGAAGATGCAATAATTTTATGGGAATTAATGGCAAAATGTTACCCACCTTGCCTTCCTTTATAGCAATCACGTAACGCTGCGCCACTCGCTCGGCCGGCGAGTACCCGTCCGCGTAAGAGGAATCCTGTGAACACAAAATCTTTAGTTAAATCGTATACAAAAAACCATAGTAAGTAAAAGTAAGTAACGGCCTGTTACTATCCCACTGCTGGGCATAGGCCTCCTCTCTCCATTTTTGGAGAGAAGGGTTGGAGCTAAGACCTACCACGCTGCTCCAATGCGGATTGGTAGGTTACACATATCCCTAGGATTCTCTAGAGATATGCAGGTTTCCTCACGATGTTTTCCTTCACCGAAAAGCGTGTGATAAATTGCAATTATCAATTAGACACATAAGTTTTAATAGAAAAACTCATTGGTGTCTGCCCGGGTTTGAACCCATGATCGTCTCTAGAGATTCACACGGTCGCACCGCTAGGCCATCACAAAAACCATGAGTTGTGTTAAATAAAACTCAACTTTAATACAACTTTTTAACGGAATTTTATTACAGCATCTCATACCCAAATCCACAAACAACTTATGTCAATTTGCAAGGCGCAAAGCAGGAGTCGCAAGCTTATGTCGGTTTCTACTTTGTCTATTACATCATCTATCGTTGTATAATTCTTTATATTTTTATGTACGTAAATTAAATTACTTTAAATATATTGTGAAACAAATGTAAGAATTTTCCCTTAAACTTAACCTATTTCCTTAAACTTCTCTCCCAGGAAATTATGACTTATATCATAAATCAATTGTCAAAAACATATATAGGACAAAACTCCTCCTTAAATTGACTTATGCGTCAATATAATAAGTTATCTAAAGGTAATATGTTCCATATAATGTACGATTCCGAATCAATGTTTAGAAAATCCCTATTAAACTTTTTCTGATACCTATCTCACGTATTTATGTTTTTGCTTTTTTGTATTTATATATTGATTTTGCTTCTAGTATCTGAATCTGGATGTTTGTTATTATTGTACATGAATCTTTAATTAATATAGCATTTAGTTTAAATTATTTAATGTATAATGTAACTTGTGAACACGTATTTAATGTATATATTGTTGATGGCCTCATAAAAAATTTGTCACTTATCTCTTTTTTTTTAGCTGTGCTAGCCTAGCGATGAGACCGTGCGACTCTTTTGAGAGGATCACTAGTTCAAACCCCGGCAGACACCAGTTTTTCTTTTAAAACTTATGTATCTAATTGGTAATTGCAATTTATCACACGCTTTCCGGTGAAGGAAAACATCGTAAGGAAACCTGCATATATCTAGAGAAATCTGGGGATATGTGTAACCTACCAATTCATATGGGAGCCGCATGGCATAGGTCTTAGCTCCAAACCTTCAATCCAGGAACGGAGAGACAAAAGCGTGTGATAAATTGCAATTATCAATTAGACACATAAGTTTTAATAGAAAAATTCATTGGTGTCTACCCGGGGTTTGAACTAGTGACCTCCTCAAGGGCTATTACAGTATCTTTATTTGGCATAACATATATTTTCTATTTACTTTGGTAAAATAGTTTTATTATCACTTTTGATGCCGTGTGGTGGCTGAATAGAATAGACCACCTACATTTTTTACTGAGGTGTCGTAAAAGGCGATTAATGTAAATCGACCCGATGTGTTGTATCCATCTGAGTAGAATAGACCACCTTAAGGTAGGTCGTAGGTAAAATACGTAGCCAAATCATGTGACATGTTTGTAACATGTTGTGCCGACCCCATTTAGAAGGGCAGGATGATGACGAGGTATATTATTACTTTTGCCTATGCCCAGCAGTGAGATTGTAACAGGCCGTTACTTTATACTTTTATGGCTCTTTTTTGTAATATGGATTTTTTTTTATCCGCGCATTTACCCCATAGCAATATTCCATAAGACATAACTACCTCGAAGAGCACCTCGTAGGGGTCGGCGGCGCAGGCCGGCAGCCGGTTGACCACCGCGCGGTAGAAGCACGTGGTCTGCGGGTACAGCGCCATCACCACGGCGCCCTTGGGGAACAGCGCGGGCTCGTCCGTGCGCGGGTCGGCGCGCATCAGCGGCAGCGCCACCACGCGCCGCTTGCTCAGCACGTGCCGGTTCTTCTGCTCCTCGTCTATGTCGTCCACCTCGTACTTGCCCTGGGCCGGCAGCCAGCTGACCACCTTGTAAATTATAACAACATCGTCCTCCTGCCCTTTTTCCCACTCTAAGTGGGGTCGGCACAACATGTTATAAACATGCTGTCACATGATTTGGCTGCGTTTTTACGACCGGCCGCCTGCCTGACGTCAACTTACCTTAGTTGTATTTTACGACACCTCGGTAAGAAAGAGGGTGGTCTATTCTACTAAAACGGATACCACACGGTGAGTCAACTTACCTTAGTCGCCTTTTATGACACCTCGGTAACAAATGAGGTTGGTCTATTCTACTCAGCCGGATACCTCACGGCGTTACCACACCTTGTAAATTATAACAACATTGGTAGTAAATAATAAGTAACGGCCTGTTACTATCCCACAGCTGGGCATAAGCCTCCTTTCTCCGTTTTTGGAGAAAAGGATTGGAGCTAAGACCTACCACGCTGCACCAATGCGGATTGGTAGGTTACACGTATCTCCCGAATTCTCTAGAGATATGCAGTTTCCTCACGATGTTTTCCTTCACCGAAAAGCGTGTTATAAATTTCAATTATCAATTAGACACAAGTTTTAATAGAAACTCATTTACCGAGGTCCATTTGGAGACCTGTTTGACCTTCCTTCTCCCTTCATCAATTGGTTGGAAAATTTGGACATTGATTTGTAAAATGAAATATAAAAGAAAAAATGTTTAATAATAATCTCAATTTTCATATAAAAATATTTGTCATTTTTATTATCATATTATTTGACATTTTTTATAATATATTATTTGACATTTTTTATTATTAATAATTAACACTTATAGAGTATAAGTCAAGCAAAATTGCCATATGATTAAAAAAAAAAAGAAACTCATTGGTGCCTGCCTGGGGTTTGAACCAGTGATCTTCTTGAAATAGTCGCACGGTGTACCGCTGGGCTATCACAGCTTTTATGTGTTACCTCTGCCAATATCCAGTTCTCCTCCTTCTCGGAGACCCTGACGAGGGCGGCCACGGCGTCCCCCGGGCGCGCTATGTGCCCGCCGTCGGCCGGCACCGCGCCGCACAGCGGGGGCGCGCGCTCGCCCACGCGGCCCACGTGCAGCGGCAGGGTCTGCGCCGCGCTCAGCAGCATCTTCATCAGAGCGCCGCAGCCTATCGTTTCTTTGTTGCCCGCATGACGAGCCTGACCACAAATACAGTACCAACTCGATAAATTAAAACCCAATAATAATAATAATAATCTTTATTTGCTATAATGTGGTGAATAACAATTATTAGGTTCCTGACATTAAACTAGCTTAATAGTATGCAAATTATTTTTTTACATTAACAAGGTCAAATTAATAAAGTTTTTAAAACATTAAGCATTAATTTTTAAATTTTAGAATACTATAAAAATTTATGTTACTACGATAAAATGTCAAAAAATATACAGTTATAAGAACGTCAGAAGGTAATTTTAGTCAATATCAATTTTAAATGTCTAGTAATAGTACAAAATATGTAATTAGCACACCGATATTGTCAATTAATCTTACTTAAAATATTCCGAAATATCATAATAACATTTATCTTGCAGTAAATCATTTAAACTCGTCCTAAACATTTTAAACGGCAATGTTTTAATATGAGATGGAAGTTTGTTGTAAATATTAATGGCCATATAAAAAATGTTTTTCTGATATAGTGACAGTGTAGCTTTAGGTATACATATATTTGTCTGGAAACCTCCTTGATCTATCACTGCAATAACGTTTAAAATAGTTAGAATACTTTTTAACGAATAAACACACTTCAACGAAACCATAATGTACGGGTTGCTACTTTACAATCTTTGGTTGATAGATTGATAAACTGCGATGCTTAATTGATAGATTCTTTGACTATAATGATTTGATAGTTATATGACATATGATAATGACTTTAAATAATAAATAAATTGTTAAATTAGGAAATTATTAGTAGGTAATTCTAATTCATAATGTTTGATATTTGCGTACCAACTTTTTCTTTAATATAAATTGTCTCACTTCGTAGGTTAGCTGGCAGAGATCTCTGTCATAGGGATAAGTTGACCTTTGTACACTTTTTTTTCCAATCATGGTTTTTTTCCAACATTTTTTATGGTAAATAGATAAATAAATATATGGGACAATTACACACACGGTCGTCCGTCCCCAAAGTAAGTAACTTAATACTTGTGTTATGGGTGACTGACAACTGGTGAATATATACATATATAATTTTAAATACATACTTAAATACAAATATACACCCAGACTAGAAGACCAAGAAATTCATTTATTGAAAACGTTGGCCGTCGGCGGGAATCGAACCCGCGACCTGCGGAGCTGAAGGCAGGATCACTACCCACTGCGCCAACGGACCAGTCATTTTGATATAAATTTGATTGGCGGAATAAGTTCCAATAGATACAATATTAAAAATATGGCGAAAATGCTGATGTTGCAAATATAAGTGTTAGCCCGTACACAAAATATTCTTTTTTCTATATAATATCTCGGAATAAGCCCGCCATTGCAAATTATGTTGTTTTGTATTTTTATTAATGCAATAAAGACATTACAAACAAACTGTATGTAAGAGTTGGGGGAGGGGAAATCGTGAGTTAAACTTAGCTATTGTACCCGCATGCGCTAAAATGTTTTCTAATCTGTGATTAAATATTAAGAAATCCTAAAATGACATCCTAACTGACGCCACAAGTACAGTTCTAAAGAACCGTAGCAAGCATTAAATACTGGTTTTTTTTTTGCATGTATCATTCGAAATTACTGGAATTGGAACTAAACGGATTTTTGTACGGTTTAGGTTAATGGAACATTACGGTTTTTTTTTTAAATTGTATTGAAGACGTCGCGCTGTTGTAAGTAAACTCGCCTGCTTGGAGTTTTAGTCGCGCGTAAACCAGTAGCGATACATTAAAGTAAAGTACTACGAAATTGTAGATCTACAAAAGTACTTAAAAAAAAGTCCACGATAGCATATCTCTTATGGTTAACTAGCTTTTACCGGCGACTTCGTTCGCATGGACTGTTATCGTGTGGCAGTTTTAAATATCATATTCCTGTAGAATTAACAGGATTTCTATAGCCTATATGATATTCCGGTGTATAAGGAATAATTGTGCCAAATTTCATCGATATTGGCTCAGCGAATTCGCAGTAAAAGAGTAGCAAACATACATCCATACTCACAAACTTTCGCTTTGCGCGCGTGTTAGTTATTGTTAAAATCTAAAATGTTTATAAAACATTACACAAGGCATTATAGGTTTTTGTAAGAAACTGACCTGAATCCTTCTTTCATTCTTGATGGCACGAATTTCATAGATCCTTGACAGAGCAGCGCGGAGCACCCTCTCTTCCTGTTCAGCCGCAGTAAGTCCCGCCTTGTATAAGCTTTTCAATTGCATCTGCTTACAAAAATATTTTACATGTATCTGTATATGTAAATTACTCTTTTAACCTGAATTCTGAACATCATCATCATCATTCTCTTACCCTTATCCCACTCTAAGTGGGGTCGGCACAATATGTTTTTTTCTTCATTCTCCTCTATCAACGTCAACTCTGGTGCCACTCCTTTAAAATGCATATCATTTTTCATCCAATCCATCCATCTTTTTTTCGGCCTCCCCCTAGCCATACATCCATCCACATTTACATTTAAAACTCTTATGGTCACATGATTTTCATCCCTCCTCATTACATGACCATACCAACTTAGTCTCGCACTTCTCATCTTTTCTGTAATGGGCGCAACTTTCAGACTTCCTGTAGTATACTCATTGCGTATTCTATCAAGTTTTGTCACACCACACATCCACCTTAACATTTTCATCTCATTTGCATGCACATTTCTTTCATCCTTTTCTTTTATTGCCCAACATTCTGATCCATACATTACGACAGGTCTAATGACCGTTTATAATACGGTTTTTCCCCTTAAGTTTAAGGGGCATTCGGCATTCTGAACAATTTAAATAATTAATCATTTATTTTTATTTTATTTTTATTTATTACTTTTATTTTAAGATATACCAACAGCAATTATAACAATAAAGAACTAATTTAGATAACGAGGGACAGCTACAATCACTTATTACAGGTATATACAGCATTAAAAACAATTTTATACATATAAAAAGTTTATAGAATTAGGCGTTACTTTGCGGAGATCCATAATACAAAAGTAATGAGAATATTATTTTGCTATAATCCGCGATAAAAGAAAATATACGTAATGCTAAATGTAGAGTGTACTATTCGTTCTCATACCTGATACATGCAGAATTTGTAAGAACTCATGCACTACCCGACACCGATACACAAGCACTGCACACATTCACCACCACAATCTCAACAAATGTTTCGCCCCGTAACCGAAGCATCGTCAGGAGATAGACTCCACGACAAAATCGTAAAGCTTTACGATTTTGTCGTGTACGATTTTGATTATTTTAAATTAATTTACAATATAATTGTAAACGTTATTAAAATCAAACCTACTGTTCACACAACCAATAGCTAGCAAACAAAACCAACAAATGAATTCGAAGTATGCAAAAGTAGTTGGAGAAAATATCAAACTATAAATCAATTAAAATTGTTTAAAGTATTTATCAGATATGGTGTTACAAACAGATATTTAAAACTAATATAAACCTGTCTGTTACACCATACTGAATGGGTGAACTGCACAACATATGTTTCTAAAGCTTGGCGCTGATTTTCAGCTTTGACCCGCAATAACATATTGTACGATAATGTGGTACTGCATCAGTGTGAGATACATATAAAATAAATAGTAAACTTTGAACAGAAATATTAAACGCAAATTTATTAACTCATGACTTTTTTAAACCATACAAAACTATTGTTGAGATTGTAGTAGTGAATGTGTGCAGTGCTAGTGTATGTCGTCATGGTGGTCAAGATTTTGAATTGCATATGTTTTAACGAATTCTGCATGTGTTAAGTTATTTTTGGTATATAGAAGTTATACTGCATATATTTAGTAAAATTAGAATTGAGATTATATTGCCTAGTTAAATTTATAGCAACTGCATGTTATGAAGGAGATTATACCATATCTTTGCAATGCATATTAAAAATGATAAAACAAGATGCTTTAATACACACTCAATGAATGTTAATCACATGTATATAAATTGAATACTAGATTTAGTGTCTGTGGTTTATCATAAATTACATCTATGCAATAACATTAGAAAATATTAACTTAGTGTGATTAATTTTTCTTCTACAATACTATAAAACTAGGAGGCTTAAATTAAGAAATATATCTCAAGGTTTTATTAGACCACTGATCCGCATAAGTACAGTATTATCACACACACACACACACACACTGGGTGACCGAGACTTGCTCTGTGATTTTTCAAGACACAAAAAAAAGAAACAAAAAAAGCACCAGGTGTGGGAATCGAACCTAGGTTTCGAACCTTCTTTGGTCCACTCGTTACTATTAGGCTGTCATAGCTTTAGATCTGACAGCTCAAATTATGACTTGCTACCTATATCTATTTTCGTAGTTTTTTTCACTGCCCAAAAACAGAGATATTTTTTTAATACAACCTAGCCAGATCGATTTTTCTTCCCCAAAATCCCTACATACTGAATTTTAGGAAAATTGTTGGAGCTGTTTCTGAGATTCAGAAAATATATTTATACAAACAAGATTAAATCATTTAAATATTAAAGATGTATCAGGACATGAACATAGCATGATTGACATGGCATCACAATGATTGACAAGTACAGCTATATGCCCACCAGACAATCAAGATCTCACTTAATTGTTTGTAATCACCATTTATGAAAAAGAGCTATTAAATGAAAAAGTTTAAATACCTGTTGTGAAGAACTTGATGAATCATCAGCAGATGATGAAGATTCAGTAGATTTCTCAGCTTTCAATATAGAATCTATACATTGCTCATTGCGGTTTCTTTCATTTTCTATTTCATATATCAACCTATGTAGAGATCTTAAACGCTCCTGCAAACAATATGTTAAAATTAAGTAAACACTGACACATTTTACCAATATTTTAAGCATTAGTTAATTACCAACTCTTAAATATGATATATGTATACAAAAACAACAGATTTTTGCTACTATTCCACTGTTCATTGGGTTCTTAAATTGTTGGAATGGCAACCAGCACCGAAAAAAGCATCATCTGTGGACCACCTACAAGAGTGAACTGACCACCTCAAAAAGACAACCTTTTTGAAGTGAGAGCCCATGGATAAATGGCACAGATTGTATGGTATTAAGATATTGTAAAAAGACCTATGAACAGCAGTGAATGTCAATCAGTTAAAGAAGAATTGAAAAATTGAAGTATTAGTTTTTTTATTTATTCTTCTTACACATCCGAGAAGGCCAACAAAGCGATGTAATTTTTGGTATGAAGATACATGGTTGACAGCCTAGAAACTGATGTAGGCTATATCTGTACAGAAGTCCATAAATATGAGAATGCAAGAGCTAATTCAAATTATACATTACCTGTACTTGTTGAGCGGCTACGTCAGCAGTGAGCGGCATCTTTATAATTCTTGTTGCGCTTGAGATAGAGACCAACTTAAGTAAATTACGTGAAACCAATTGATGCACGAAATCACCTGAAAAAAGATGACGATGCTTCGGTTACGGGGCGAAACAATTGTTGAGATTGTGGTGGTGAATGTGTGCAGTGCTTGTGTATAGTTGTCATCGGTGTCAGGTAGTGCATGAGTTCTTAGAAATTCTGCATGTATCAGAATAATACTCTACATTTATCATTACATATATTTTCTTTTATCGCGGATTATAGCAAAATAATATTCTCATTACTTTTGTATTAACGCTAAGACAAAAATATAATCAACAATAAATTCAAACTTACAATTAGAAAAGCATTGAGCCAAATATTTTTACGAGGCATATCAACTAGCGAAAACACTAATTATTATTGATCAAAACTATTATCTTACAAATTTCTGGTCCTAAGGCCAAAAATATTGCAAATTGAAAAATCGATGCAAAACTGATTATATAGTGATTGTTATTGATTTTTTCCACAGAGTATATTAGCAGTTATAGCACAGTATATTCTATGGTTCATTGTAAATATGAGATTCTATGATGAGACGTAGATTAATGAAAATGCTTAAATTTATGAACACAATAAAGATATTATTTTGTAATTGATTAAGTGGTGCCAATTAATTGAATTATCAAGATTTATCACAAATGACATTTCCCCGAAGCTAAATTATGAGTTCGTCGAAGCAGTTAGTATTATTCTCTAAAAGTAATTTAATAATCATGTTTCATATATGTAAAGAAAACAGATTTAAGGAAGCTTTTTTTTGTAAGCGTACAGAACCAGATGATGTTCGTTAAAAAAACAATTAGGAATTAAAATAATTGTGAAATAATTTCATTTTGTAGTTACGTCTTCGAAGGAGTTATTATTTCATATGATTTTTAGTAGTATGCGTCACTAACGCTCTATACGATAAAAGTAAGTTGCATAATTAAGTACAACTTTTATTTTTGATTTAATTTTTAATATTAATATTGGTTGTTAAAATATTTTAATGAATTGAATATATATTGCATTTAATAAATAAAAAATTCCTTACTCATAACTGACTGGAATAGGGTTCATTAGCTTTATTTCGCAGTTCGAAATGTCTTTTTTTAGTTAATTAGTTAAATAACTGTAAAAGACCATTTATTGTAAAAGGTATTAAATATTTAAATATTGCTATATTTTTTACAACTTTATATGTAACCATAATGATTAACATAATTTTTAATTTTGTACAGATAAACTACACGGTATAAATTATAGTTTTAATTTTTAATATGTCACTTGTGTCATCGCTTGTCAAACCGTTGTTTTAGCCCGAATACAATATATTTGTTATAAAACAAATCTGTAAATATTACATGTAAAGCAATTTCTTTACGAAGTATAAATATTTGGTGTGATGTGAAATACCTTAAAGTAGATCGTGCTAATAATATTTTTAAACTAGGTCACTCTGACACTTTGGTTACCGGTACGTCAGATAGCATCCTTAGGACATTGGATAATTTGAACAAATTAAGTTATATTTCATAGAAAGTATGTTGTTTGCAGGTGTTTCGTGTAAAGTGTTTGGTTTGAAGATTTGATAATAATTTATTACTGTGACAGTGGGTTGATATGGCAGATAATGACGATTATTTAGACTCGATTGACAACAATCATTTGGACGGAGCCAACGGTTCAGTAAATATGACCGACAACAGCTTGGGCGTAAGTGTATTTCTTTAGGAATTCCCTTTATATTTCATAAAATCAATTTAACCACATATAACTGAATATTACAGTTATATCTTTGCACGTTTCATTGCCTTCAGTTACGAAAGCTTCGGTTGGGACGCTATAAACCATGAGAATAATTTGGAACAAAATGCCTAATGTAAATTATCCCTTCTTATTCCTTTATACCCCCATCGATTTGTTAAATTGTTTTCGTATAAAATAGTGTTTGAATACTATATTTCAAATCGTATATAAAGATTAACAATTTTCAAATATTGCATATTATCGCCAGACTTGTAGTAAGTAATTCTCTATTGTCGTATTAAATCTTATATTGAAATAAATATCTCATATATGTATGCTAAACTAACCAATACTGTTCGCACTTACTAAATGACCAAGTATCATTTATCAGTAGTTTGTATATAAGGAATCAATTATTGTATATAATTGAAATGAAACAGTGAAGCAAGATAAATTTTAATATGTGGAACTATAACAATACATAGTATTGTTAAATATAGATTTTATTGAGTAATAAATATAGATTTATTGAACTGTTGTAGAGTAATTGATTTGTAAAACTTTAATTTAGGTCAATTTAATTTTCATAATTCTTTTTATAAGGTGCTGCCAAAATATATAAAAGACCAGAAATGATTGAAATGACTAGAGATTTTTAATTTGTCGGATGTATGTCTTAAACATACAAACTTGTTAAGATTCTAAAATGATTTGTATTTAAGTAGGCTTGCTTTAAATTGTGAATTTTTTTGTACATTATAATTTTGCACATTTATTAAATTGAAATCAAACATGATTGCACTTTTTAAATAGCAATAACCTCCGGGGTTATGAATACTTTGTGTTGCAAGGTAAGTTTAATAATCATTTTTAATACATTCATCTCTAAATACACAAGGAGTAATGGAAATATATAATTTTATGCTAATTTTAGAAATAAAAAATAAAATCAACAACAAAGTCACTATTTTTGTCTCCTAAGTAGAAAATGAACAATCGTTGATACTTTAATGATGCTTTCTACGTAAAGTAAACGTATATAGCTGATTTAGGCCTATGCCAATGAACTATGAGTGGTGCCAGATTAATGGGTACATTTTTATAAGAGGGAAACAAATGCAATAATGTGTTTGAAAGAATAATAAAATAAAAAAAATTCAAATTCAGATACTTTTTACACATCACTTAGTTGTGAAGCTCTATAAAAGACAAAATGAATCATTTAATTCAACTAAATTGTTCCTTATGTATTTATTGATAGCTTATAATTTTTGTGCTATATTTTCATTTGCATATTTCGAAAAACAATTTAAATTCATGAGAATTAATAAAAAAAAATTGCTGTAAGGTTATTAATATTTAACAAGTATGTCTGGAGTCTTAATTAATATAGGTTTTATAAAAAATTATGAAAGTCATGTTATTGGATTATTGGAGCTATATTTACAATTGTAAACCGAAGGGGGAAAAATGCAATAGAGTAAATAGCTGGATCCTCTCCTTGTGCTCAGACAACAGCCTTGTGTACTTGTTATTGTATTATGTTGTGATATCAATAGAGTGATTTTACAGAATGCATTAAAGATGTCAATCATAATTGGTGTTTAGATAATAATAGATCCCCTACTGCCCATACATCTATATAATCTTCAAGTAATAAATTGTTAGTAATATAGTTTATATACTGCAAAAAATTACTATATATTATAGCTCTGGCCAAAACAGCTAATCCAGTTGTAATTTTTTCATTAGAGATATAATCCAGCAGAAGGTACCATTTCTTATACTATTGAAATCAAAATCTAGAACCTTTTCATTTTAGTACCACATGCCATAATGTGCCACATGGGCACATTGTTTGAACCTGAAAGTTAGTGATTTGTTATTGACAGAATCAAGTTTCCTATTTACATTTTTTCCATGAATCTCTAAATACTGATTTTATAGAATTAGGTGTTATTTTTCAGAGGTCCTTAATAAAAAAGTAATGATATATTATTATGCTATAATCTGCAATTAGAGAAAACCAATGTAATGCTAAGAGTAGTTTGTGCTATCTGTGGTCATACCTTATGCATGAAAGATTCGTAAATCGCATGCACTTTAAACTACCACACTACATTAATAGCACTGCACACATTCCCTACTAAAATCTCAGAAATAATTTTGGCCATAACTGAAGTATTAAGGATTGAATGTGGCAATTGATTGATATGTTTAGTCTGTCGTTTGCACAAGCTGCTTTCAATGTGTAGAGTATATACGTTTTTATGGATAAAAGATATCAAGATATAAATGTATTATTGCATGTATGTTGTCACACTAATTCGATGTTTCGTATGATTATTATTAAGATTTGAATACACTAATTAAGGTAAGGTCACTAGTAATTGATCATGTACTAGAAGTTGTACGTCTTGTATTAAATTTTAAATAATAAGCGTTTTGTTTGTTGTAGCTAATAAAAAATAAATTTGTAATTACCTTTTGCCATCTATTAACAACTAAAACCTCAAAACTATAACCCATTGTTTAATATTATTTTTAATATTATAAAATGAATATTTTTTATTAGCTACAACAAACAAAATGCTTATTATTTAAAATTTTGTACAAAACAGTCAACTACTCATACATAGTCAATTACTGGTGCACTTACCTTATATCAAAAACTCAACTAAGAGTAAATAGAGTTTATAACATTCTTTTATATTTGTAGCTGTTTGTTAAAATTTTATTTAATTTAAAATTGTTTTAGGATGAAGCATCAGGCACAGAGGTTCCTGACCTCGCTGCGATCAAGGCCAGGGTGAGGGAGATGGAAGAAGAGGCTGAAAAATTAAAACAGATGCACACAGAAGTTGACAAACAGATGAGCATGGGTAGTCCACCTGGACTTAGTGAGTATCTATTTATTAATGTGTGAACTAAAGATGTCTGTCCCAGTAATTTTTATAAAATTATGAAGTGTTTTTTCTAAAATTACTTAGACTCGGGATGAGGGAATTTGGTATAACTACAGTTTATATATTTTTTAGTTTATTTTATATAGTTTTATATATATACATATATATAGAATATTATATTATTTTATTTATATATATAAAAAGTGCTGAATGCCATTATGTATAGAAGATAATGCTTAAAAATACAGGTCATTATCCTCTTGGCCTTTTTCCACTCTTAAGTGGGGTCAGTACAACATGTTATAAACATGTAGTCACATGATTTGGCTACGTATTTTACGACTGGCCGCCTGCCTGACGTCTACTTACCTTAGTCGTATTTTACACCTCGTTAAGATTTGAGGGTGGTCTGTTCTACTCAACCAGATACCACACGGTGGGTCAACTTACCTTAGTCGCCTTTTACGACACCTCGGTAAGAAATGAGGGTGGTCTTTTCTACTCACTCTCTGAATACCACACTGCATTTTTGCAAGTTATTGTTTCTCACTATTATTTATAATTTATTGTTATTGTTTCCCCCTTATTATTTATAATTTATTTTTATTGTCCCTTTTAAGAGCCACCATTAGCTTGTCAGTTGTTATTTACAGCTATGCTATGCAATTTGCTTTAATTAACTTTTCATTAGTTTATCAAACTTGAATATCCCAGCTTCATGATTAGAACAGATTCATATGTAGTATGGAATTATTAAATAATTATACAAATTAGTATAATAATTATTATGCTAATTCTTTTTTTTGAAATATGTAAAAACAGGTTTATGTGCTTTTACACAGCAAGTCCACTAAACATGTCAATAGAGGAGAAAATAGAAGCTGACAATAGATCGGTTTATGTTGGCAACGTGGACTATGGGGCCACTGCAGAGGAGTTGGAACAGCACTTCCATGGCTGTGGTTCCATAAATAGGTATGGCTTATTTTTATGATATCATTATATTATTTAAGTTCTACCATTGTCAAAAAGGTAGTTAATAGGGGCGAAGCAAGGAATAGCGAGTCCTTCATTCATAAGAACCTTCTGACAATATTTAACAAAACAAAGTAGAGAAATTTTAGTCTGTTTATGGATGATGTTATGACCAAGGGAAATTGAGATCCATTTATATATTTTTTTAAATATATATATGGGACACTTACACACACGGTCGTCCGTCCCCAAAGTAACTAAATACTTGTGTTATGGGAGAGACAATTGGTGAATATATACTTATATCATTTTTAAATACATACTTAAAAACAAATATACATCCAGGCTCAAAGACCAACAAATTCATTTATAGAAAATGTTGGCCCTCAGCAAGAATCGAACCCGCGACCCGCGGTGCTGAAGGCAAGATCACTACCCACTGCGCCAACGGGCCAGTCAAATGTTTAAATGTGGTAAATAAAAATCACTGTTATAAATATTTAATAATTCCAGGGTAACGATATTATGCAATAGGTTTGACGGACATCCAAAAGGTTTCGCCTACATAGAGTTTGGAGACAAAGATAGTGTTCAGACAGCGATGGCTATGGACGAGTCTTTATTTAGAGGACGCCAAATCAAGGTCAGTAGCATGAAGCTTTCACACATTAATATATATACTAATACTAATATATAAAGTTGAAGAGTTTGTTTGTTGGAACGCGCTAATCTCAGAAAATACTGGACTGATTTGAAAACTTCTTTGAATATAAGATAGTCCATTTATCGAAGAAGGCTATAGGCTATAGTACACGCTAAGAATAGGAGAGGAGCAGCGATAAAAAAAAGTTTTCCTTGCGCTAAGTAAACGGTGAAAGTTATTCAAAAATCATGTATTACAAATAATTTATATGGCAATAATTTATATAAGCTGTGGTAGCCCAGCGGTAACACCGTGCGCCTCTTTCGAGGAGGTCTAGGGTTCAACCCCGGGCAGGCACCAATGAGTTTTCTAGTAAAACTTATATGTCTAATTGATAATTGCAATTTATCACACGCTTTTCGGTGAAGGAAAACATCGTGAGGAAACCTGCATATCTCTAGAGAATTCTGGGGATATGTGTAACCTACCAATCCGCATTGGAGCAGCGTGGTAGGTCTTAGCTCCAATCCTTCCCTCCAAAAAAAAAAAAACGGAGAGATGAGGCCTATGCCCAGCAGTGGGATAGTAACAGGCCGTTACATTACATTACATTTATATGGCAAAACAATGTTTGACCAGTCAGCTAGTAATAAATATATCTGTTATCTGTCTCCAAAGTAAGTAATTTAATGCTTGTGTTATAGGTAATAGGTAAATATATAATAAATGCATAAATAAAAAAAATACACCTAGACTTGAAGAATAAAAAAAATATTTTAAGAAAATATTGGCCCTTGGCGGGAATTGAACCCGCGACCCATGCAGCTGAAGGGAGAGTAACAGCGACCTGACCTGAGCGCACCGAGATTCCAGTATATAATATATATTCCGTATATAAATCTAGTTACATTTATCCGTAGATCTATCAAACTCAAATTAAATGCAATGCATGGCAATCCAGTACAGTGTATTACTCAACTAATTTCCTTCCGCTTACAACCAAGAGATACAAAAGTAATGAGAATATTATTTTGCTATAATCCGCGATAAAAGAAAATATGTGTTATGCTAAATGTAGTGTACTATTCGATCTCATACCTGATACATGCAGAATTTGTAAGAACTCATGCACTACCCGACACCGATGGCACAACAATACACAAGCACTGCAGACATTCACCACCACAATCTCAACAATTGTTTCGCCCCGTAACCGAAGCATCGTCAGGAGATAGACTCTAAATCGCACGCTTTACGATTTTGTCTTACAAATTCTGCATGTATCAGGTATGAGAACGAATAGTACACTACATTTAGCATTACACATATTTTCTTTTATCGCGGATTATAGCAAAATAATATTCTCGTTACTTTTGTATTATGGACCTCCGCAAAGTAACGCCTAATTCTATAAATTAACCAAGAGATAAAAAAAACTTTTTTTTGGATTCACTGGATAATGTTTCTAGACCGATACGACGCGAGAGTCTGGTAACGCTCGTTTGCCCAGCAACACAAAAAAAAAATATTTTAAGTTGTAACGTAGTAGAGGTCAAGGTTTATTTCAGTTCCGAGTTTTTTACTGGTTGCTATTCGAAAACTTTTAAATCTTTTATTTATCAAATTTGTAAATAAATAAATAGTTAGTTAAAATATGTGTAGCATAGCTTATGAGTCGGTTAAACTATAAGTGATGTATTATTCCGAATAAATATCTTTCTTTCTTATGACAGTTGTAGGGATACTTTTTGCTAACTACAGAAACGGCCAGAGGCGTTATTAAATTTGGTTTATTGTGAATTTGAACTCTGTATCTTTAGTATTACGAATCATTTTTGCATGTCCGTAACATTTACGGACATAAATGACGTAATGTAAAAAGGTTGTCACGTAGTAGAGGCCGGTCGTAACGTATAAGATTCTATAATAAAATTCCGCAATCAATTTTAGCTTTGCCATTACATCAGTTTAAAAACATTGTTAAAAAAAAGGTTGATCCAGAAGGCCTACTATACTGTTGAGGGTTACTTAGAAGATAAGAATGTGTGGATATAGCTCTCTTTGAACTTGTACCAAGACCAGAACCAAGACAGTAACGTCTGAATGTAAATAGTATTAAGAATTATATGTTTAAAAGAGCAACCGCCGAGTTTCTTGCTGGCTCTTCTCGGTAGGAACAGCTTTCCGAACCAGCGGTAGAGTTGACGATTCAAAAGCACTTGTTTACAAGTTTATTTGAATAAAGAATATTTTGAATTTGAATTTGAATTTGTTATATCGCAGGTGATGCCGAAGCGCACAAACAAGCCGGGCCTGTCGACGACCAACCGGCCGCCGCGGGGGTCGCGCGGTCGCGGCCGCCCGCCCCGCTACTCGCCCTACTTCGCCGGCTACCGGCCCAATCGCCGCGGCAGGTACATGCCATACTAACTCACTACTGGCCACTGGCGTAGCTAGATCGAGGTAGACCGGTATAAACTACTAACATTGATATACAAGGCGACGCACAAAAATATATCGTCTGTAATCAGCACGATCTTTCATATCTGGTGACTCACAGTCACTAAACTGTCTAATAACAAAGCCGAGATCACTATTAATTCACTTTTATTTTCACTCCGTAATTCGCTCTTGATTGCTATTTGCAAACTATGCCAAGACGCGCGATACGACTGCTTATATAGTGAACGAATAGACTCTAGAATGTTCGCGCCTGTTCGCAAGTCGTAGCGGGGATACGGAACACGATTTGTAAACAACGTGAATGTTACATGTAATTATCGTCAAGCGAATATGAACTCTATGGCACATGGTTTACGAACTCATTTTGCATGTTCGTAAACTGCCTTTTGATTTGAATTCTTTTCACTTTTTCGTAACAATACAAACGTATCACCCCAGCGACTCCTTGATAGGTGTCCGAAAACCTACAAATTGTTACGCCTACCCCTAAATTGTTTGTAATTGCCGATTATGAATAAAAGCCATTACATTTTCCCGGCGACGCTTCTGCGCTCCTCTCTCTGGTGACGCTATCAAAGCCATTGGGAATAACTTTTTCAGTTTCGACTCTGTCCATTGCATACATAGCTAGTTTTATTATAATAATCTATAATTTAAATATAAGGTTGTAAAAACCTTGAATTTTGGTTTACAACTCGCAATTAACTTTACAAGTTATTCATTGCGCCAGAGATTACTTATTCATAGAAATTGTATCGAAGAGGCTGATTCTACCAAAAATAACTTTAAACAGCAGAAAGATTAATAAAATTCAGTGAAACGGTTTAAATTATTTTACAAGTCGTACGTCGTATTCAAATAGCACACTTTTGAGTTTCTATCGATTAAAAAAAAAAGATGCAAACCGATTTAAATGCATTGACTACTTTAACCTCTACAAATACTAAAGCAAAAAAGCAATCAAGCAATAAAATAATTAAGTCCAATAAATTTATATACGAAACAATAAATCAAATGAAAATATTTTTATAATAATAATAATATTAATCGAGTCATCTTTCAAGTCAATCTTTTAAACATTTTAAATTTACATTATTTAACCACAGTCTTGTCTGAGGCTTGATGATTTTCAAATTCATGCATTTTTATCATTCAATTCATCTACAATTGTGTAATATGCTCTATGTATAAGCATATTTCTTACACTTAATTTAAACTTTTTTTGTTGAAAAGTCAGAAAAGTCTTTTTTGTTTATATGGATTGCGGAATTTTATTGTAGAAGCGAGTACCAAAACCAACGAATGAGTTGCTAACTCTGCTGAGTCGCGACGCAGTAAACACAAGCTTTTTGTTACCTCTAGTAGGTATATCTATGATATACATTAATTTAGGAAGCATTTAAGAATTTACAAGCCTCGCATTTTTATATTCAAGCGTATTAAGTATTTATTCGGCGTTTAGGATTTAAAATATCGTAAGCATAAACAATTCTGAAAGGATCGAATTCTTCCTATATTTTAATAATGTTGTATGGGATTTAATATAAAAGTTACCAATGTTAGCTTCAATTATGTGATTTTATTCGTAATATTCCGCGCGTAATCCTAATGTTTAAACGTGATTTTTATGTATGTAGGTAAATAGCTTTCAGCGAATATATTGCTGTCAGCGAATGTCACAGGGGATTACAATCTAATGGTCTATATGGTTAATGTAAATGCAAAGGCAGATGCGACTGACTGATTTTTAAATATATATTATACATAGTATTTCAAAAGTCAAAACATTAAGAGTTCTTTATCGTAGTCCCAAAACCCCTAAACGTCAATCACCCCGTTAGTTTCGGTTTACCTATATATCGAAATTAACTCAAAAACTATACGGACAAAACCACACCAAACCAAATACAAAAACCTTTAATAGACCAATACGTAATGAAAAACGTATAATTTGCGTTTGTTAAGAAATATATATTATGCTAAGTGTATGAAGCAGACAACGTTCACATACCTTACACATGCAGGACAAGTCACCAATCGTATCACAAAACGCCTCTACCAACTACACACTACACAAATTCACAATATCTATAGTCATTTCGCACCGTAACCGAATCGTAACAAACGCGGATTAAATCAAAATAATTCTATCATAATTTCTATACTATGGAATTCCGCAAAGTAACGCCTTCTTCTATAAATTATAAATTATTTGATACTATTAACATCTATCTATACTTACTATAAAACAAACTCCCCAAAAGCTGTCTGTCTGTATGTGATCGATTTTCTCAAAATCTACTAAACGGATTTTTGTACGGTTTTTACAAAAAGATAGTATAATTCTTTCGGAACGATTAGGTTATTAGTACATTAGTGTTTTATGTAAATTGTGTTGAAGAGGTCGTACGGTAATAAAGAATCGCTTGGGAGCTTTATTCTCCGTGCAGTGCGTAAACCAACAGAGATAAACTTAAATAATGTAGCAGAGAATTGCAGATCTACAAAAATACTACAAAAAAGTCCGCAACGGCATATCTCTATCTCTTATGGTTAACTCACAATAACTACTTTTATGTTCAAAATTACAATTCTAGACAAAATTTTGTGACGTATTCATGTCCACGCGGGCGAAGCCGTTGGAACTAGTTAATTATAATAGAAAGCGGTAGATAAACTTTCGCGATTCATACTGATTATTATATAAATATACGGGTCACATCGCGTTATAACCGAATTACCTTTATACTATAACGCTTTGGCTACATTAGCGGGCTACGGCAATATATGTGGCCGGGTACATCGTTACATCGCGATGTATTCGGACGCAGTCGATGTAGCATCGGGCCACTGTCGGTAAACTGGCGCGCATCATAGAGATTTGTCGCGACAACATTCGCTTGAGTGGCCACACTTACGACACTTTATTGTCGTCCATACTTTGAAGTGGGACGACAGACACACAAAACTCAACGACGAATATTCGCCGTAGGCCGCTTTCCGAATCTTCGCCCGCTAATGTAGATAAGAACATCGTGTGTCGCCGACACACAATGTTTTGCGCGCCAACGCGACACGAATCTTCGGGCGCTAATGTAGCCCCGGCGTAATAGAAACATACTACCTTTATACTATAATAGAAAGCGTTTGGCCTACCTCGGTAAACTAGCTACGCTCAGTCTTGAATTGTGCTCACATTTATTCACCGCTCCACGCCAATGCTGTATAGGATTGTAAATGAATTTACATACTTTATACTTATACAGTCACGTCCATATCAATATATAAGTGTATTTTGAATTATTGCTCAAACTGGTCTATTTTGTCCAATTTTTATACTTAATAAAGTTTTTAAGTTCCTATTTGTGTTGCAAAGGACTCGAGAATTTGAGTCCGTTGTTATTGAATTCAAATAATGAAGTATAAGGCTCATAACGAGACAATATTATATCGCTCATGGGCTGCGATAATGGCACAACTCAAAAAACCATGTTCTAAGATAAATGGGTTTAAAGTTTTCATTGCTAAGAAAAATGAATAAAAAGTTATTCCAATTTGCTTAAACGATTAGCCTAATATTGAATATTGAGTTCTGCCTGAATAGCTGCTGAAAAATTGTGTATTTTTACATTTACCTACCTATTCCTAGTCTAAAACACGTGTATTTTTGAGTTAGGCCACTATTGCAGTCCATGAGAGATATAGTCTAAGAATACAAATAACTATGAGTTGTTTTTATGCATCGAGTCACGTTATGTGATTGATTAAAAATGTCTCGTGCTCTTAAAAAATTTAAGACGGGTCTATAAGGGACTCAAGTCTCTATTCAATGATTAAAATTTAGATAGATAGATAGATAGATAGATAGAAATTCTTTATTGCACACACATTACATACCACAAGGTACAAAAAGAAAGAAACTTAACTAAAGAAGCAAAAAGGCGTGCAAAGGCGGTCTTATTGCTAAAAGCAATCTCTACCAGACAACCTTTGGTGAATAAAAGAAATCTTAACATAAAAATAAGATAGGTGCATCAACAATAACAATCGACATGAACAAGTATAATAACTATGAATTTAAAATAAAATTTTAAAATTTAAAATTTAGCTTTAAACTTCGAATTTTTTACCGCAATGAATCTATGAGACTCTGTAGTAATTGTGTAGAGTTTTCTAAAATACAGACTTGAATACTCGAATGCTTCGCGACACTAGCTTCTGTTATATATTTAAAATATAATATTCGTCTATGGAACGTTAGGTCAACATTTTCTATTATTTATGCCTGTGTCATAGATAATGTAAGCATACAATTATTGTATTTATATTATAAGATAGTGAAATGTTTTTTAAGCACTGATTGCAACGCTTGCAATGATGCATGATTGAGCATTTTTTTTATGTTTCTTCGCAAGCTTTTTATGTATGGTGTATTCTTTTTTATATAAAACTTATGGTGTTGGTATGGAGCGGGTACGTAGGGTATTTTATGCTGTTGTGATCACTATAAATGAAATATTGTTTATTATTTTGTAGTATCTGTTGTAGTTTATTGAGAATGTTAATGTTGTGCCTTAAGAGATGACATAATATTTTTTATATGTATAACTGGTCGGCATGTGTAACTTTGTAACTTTAAATATTCACAAATTAAAATTGGATTCTTACGACCTTTTAATTTTGTGACTATGTGACATCTCTTACCTCTATAGGTAGTATTTCGTTTTTTTTTATCATTATGTTGGCTGTCTAGCACGATGTATCCGTACTAGGCGTGAATAACTTAACAAGTCCAAAAGGCACGCTTTCAGGGAAGCAATAAATAGGTTTTCGTTTAGTATACGTCTAAGACAGTGGTCGGCAAAGTGCGGCTCTGGAGCCCCATATGACTCTTTGGCTCCTTAAGTGCCGCTCTGGCACAAAAATATCTACGGAAGGCCCAATAATATTTTCAAATAAAAAAACTTACTCAAACTTTCCATAGAGATGCGAGGCCATTGTTCGCATTAATAAATATTTATTAAGTATGAAATTTAGTTTTATTTAGTATACTACTTATTTAGTATAATAAACTTTTAATAAACAAGCAGATTTTGCTCCCAATTTTTTTCATTTTATTTTTGCTATGTTCATATTTGGCTTGTTGGCTAATAAGTTTGCCGACTACTGGTCTAAGAGATTTATTTAAATATTCACAAGTATTTATGTGCGATATGAGACTTATCGACGTCACTGATATATTTACTATATAATTAAGGCACTCCTAATGTCTGTAATGTTTAAAGACATAAAAAGGACATAACTCGACTTATCAACATATTCAAGCCTGGTACGGTTATATGTCAAAAAATACTGAAACAATAAAATAAAGTTTGTGATTGACACATATATGTTTTTTTCAATACTATATTCCTACCTCTTCCTTCGGGCTTTGCATGGTAGCATTTATCAAATCGTAGATTTAATTGTTAGAGATTCTAGGTTTTATATACTTTTAGGCCTTTTATACCCAAAACCACATAATTAGTACCATAATTGCATTATACTGATGTGAAAAACATTTCTTTGATAACATCTGCTATTATTATATATAGCATAACAAAACTGATTCATTTCATTCAGTGTATTTGTATATAATAGTAGAAAGGTTATTAAATTCAATCAATTTGAATAAAGAATTATTATAATTTGAACCATGACTATTAATCATTTTTGGTGAAAAAGAAAGTTGTTTTTCTGAACTCTTGAAAATAATAAAAATAGTAAGCTTAGTTACTCATCATTTTTGAGGTTATAAGATTGGATTAGCTCATTTTTGTACTGGTGATAATTTTTATTTACAGACAAAGAATTGATATGCAATTTGGTACTAAGATTGTGGCGAGATATATTGGCGACTAAATGTATATCTAGTATATGTATGTCGGTTTAAAGTGACTTTTCTGCACGAGACTCCATCACTAATTGCGTTGCCTTGTTCGCAGAGGGTTCAGGCGCGGCTCGTATTACTCTCCGTACTGAGTACGGTAAAAGGGGGCTACAGCCCCCGTTCGCGGCCCGCGAATCTTTGAGTGGAAGTGTGTGTGGTTTAATTAAGTCTAGTGCGAAAATCGACTTTACCTCGGAACACGCTTTGTGCGGTTAGAACGCGTCGATATGCCGCGTTTAACATTAAATATAGTGTGGTGTGCCGGTTGATCCCACTTCTGAATGTGTGTTAAGCAAATTTTTAAACAGCAAGCAACGAATTGCACATTTATCATTTCGCAAATTAACGTTTCATATTACTATTATAGTTCACGAATCTTATATTTAGTAAGGAAATCTTTTATCGATTGTACTTTTTTCAACAGATATGTTTGAACATAACCGCCAAAATCTGTCAAAAATTTCGAATATATACAGTACTAGCAATTTAATATAATTAATAGACGGATTGATTATGTTTTTTCTATAACTTAATTATAATGAAATTTCGCGAAAATACAAATGTTAAATTTACGAAGTTCTATTTATTAGTATTTCTTACCATTGACGATAAAATGATATTATGTACGGAAGTATATTTAATAAAGAATTCGCCTACAATGTTAAAAATATAGCGTTCGTTGACATGTAACAGCATTTAATAATCTGACATCAGTAATAAGCTGATTTATAAACATTTATGTTGCCGACAATACTTTACTGCTTGAACGAGAAGAAAAATATAATTGACGGTTTAACTTTTAAAAATAAAATTAAGTGCTATAATTTGAAAATTATTGCTTTTTAATTAGAATTTTCATTTCAATGTTTTTCTAAAGCGATATTTTGTGAAATGGAACGTTGGTGTTGCTTGCGGAATGGAAATTTGAATAAATATCTGATACTTCAATTATCACTAGACGAGACATGAGTTTTGCGTTTATGCAAAGAGACAGAATGATCATCTTCCTCATTAACAAAGTGTTTGTCAGTGAATATTATAAGCGAGTTTTAGAGGCGCATTATTTTTTACTACGAAAAATAAAATATACTACTATATATAATTCGTATATGTAAATAACCTCATATGAAAATCAGTGCAGAGATTTCCGTAGAAGAAACTAACGTGTGCATATGCTGATTTCATTATAAAGTCTTTTTAAATATCATATAACTTGCATTACAAAATTTTTAATTAAAAATACTTTTCAAAGAATTCCGTCTGTTATCAGCATCATAGGCTTCCATCGAGCTTTTTAGATGTCCCTGGCTTTCATGTCTTTTTGGATATCAGTGGCGTAGCTATCTGAAGCCTAGACCGGCCAAGGCCCCTTAGCTTGGCCCCCCCTTGAAAGCGTCAAATTTTGAACACGAAGAACACGGAAGAATTTTTTGTAAATAATTTAGTTTGGTACCTTGTTTTTTTGGCCCAGGGCCTTTAACTCAGTTTCCTGGCTACGTCATTGTCCTATATAATTCTAATGGTTGCGAATGTGGAATTGGGAAAATTTGTAGTTCAAAAAACAATTCGACATGCATTTTGGTCTTGATTTAGCAGAAATATGCTCTATGGTGTACTAAAGGAGACTTATGGTATTGCATTGAGTATTTATTGTTTGATGTCTATTAATAGTAGTTAATAACTTTAACAATATATATTGGTAATTACGAATAAGTAACACGCAAGAAACGCAAAGCTCATGTTTTGATATAGCTTCATTGCCGTGCATCAAAGTCGCGTTTATCTGATACCTAGTCTAAGGTTTTATTAATATAAAGTCCTCACTTGTAAATAGGGCATTAACTGTTAAGGCAAGAACACACCGGATGCAAGATTATATATATTAATACAAGGTTTACTAATAATATCGAATGCCTTGCAGTAAATGCGACCGAGAAATATTTGTAATTTTTACTTTAAATTTTAGCGGTTTGTACTGTCTGGACTAGTAATAAAAAATGGTGAATGGTCTGTAACGCAGAATATACGTTAACATTTTCATTGAGTTATATTACACGTATTATATCACAATAGTGACATTTTATATTTCGTCGAATTGGGCTTTTAAAACGTCTAAAAGCCAATCCAATTGGTTTTGAATTTTTCGAATTCCGACATAGACAATTGTTTGATATTTACATTACGGTTTTATATAGGATATGTTGTCCAAACCTTATAACGTTATTGTTGGATCACTTTATTACTTAACTACTGTACAAGCTTTTATTTAAGAAGAGTTAATTGGGCTATAATTTTAAGGTTAAATGATTTTGAGTAAGCACATCAAACTGAAATTACTTAAAAATAGACTATGATGGAGCCACTACATGTCATAAGTAAGAAGTGTGGATAGTCCAACTATTGTATCAGAATCTAAAGAAAAAGCAGTGAAATATATTCAAGTTAAAATTTTCAAACAAATTCTTTATGGAAGTCCATTTCGTTATAACCGTTTAATTTATGATGAATTCACTTTTGTTATTATCGTCTTAATTTCTTCTAATGTATTATTATAGATAAAGAAGTAAAATATAATGAAAGATGTAGTAGCTATTTTTATTACCTAAGTAAATAAGTAAGCGTTAAGGTTTAAATTAGGTCATTCTTATCGACATTTGTTGATGAGAATTACTTTTTATTACAAGGTAATAATTAAGAATAAATGTTTAAAAGTGTTTTTAAGCAATGTGCACACTAAAGCGGACCGCATCGCAGCTAACTATAACCCACGTGTTAATTTTAATACGAGACATTAACGTAGTGTTAACATTGAGACTGGTAAATACATTTGAATGTTGCGATGCGTAACGCATATGTACATGCAAGCCTTAAGTCATAAAATCGCATTTAGATAGACCTTAGAATAAAAAAATACAAATTAGTAAAACGTTGTAGCTAGCTTCTGATAGTTTAAAATATCTGTATGTAATATGTATTGCATTTGACTGGCAATCCAGAGACTGGCCTAGAATTTGTGAAAGGAAGAAACCTATGGGACTTGGATTTTAAACTGTTCAAATTTTGTGTTACGATTAATATTATCTCATTTAAAATAATGCAATTTTCAGTATTTTTAAATGAAAGTTATTAATTTACCACCTTTATGTAAATTTATGTCATCAAATGCGTATTGACGTTTGCTTCTTGAAATAAGTATTATGATTTTTTTTTAATATTTGATGAATTCATTTATAATGTTTTATTATATTTGTTTGTTTAAAATTTAAAAAAAAGATTGATGTGTACACGTAAAGTGTATAAGCTATGATATCGAAATGTAAAGTAAAATGTAATTTAATTATAAATTTTAATTTTTACTATTTACAATTATCTTAAAATGTTACAAATACAGAGTGGTAACACGATACGACATTAAATTGATCCACTGATCACTTTGATAACTTTAAGATAACTTTGGCATAATTCAATCTACTTAAATATCGTTTAAAAATGTAATTTCTAACAAATTTGTATTTAAGTATGTATTTAAAAAATATATAAGTATATATTCACCAGTTGTGTGTCACCCAAACCACAAGTATTAAGTTAGGTACTTACTTTGGGGACGGACGACCGTGTGTGTAAGTGTTCCATATATTTATTTATATTAAAATAAATATAATTTAATTGAGATCTTGGTTTTTCAAAATACAGTAGAAAACAATAACATCGTTTTGTCTCCTTCGTTCTTGTTGTCACAACACTTTTGTCCCTCGGTCAATGTTATGCATTACATACGAAATGGAATGGAATGGGGTACGGTCATTATATATCATGTATCTTTTATTCAAAACGTAAAATAATTCTTGTGTCTCATTAAATTCACTTATATAATATTTTTATATAGGCTGCTATGCTGTGAATCTGGATTTAAATTAATGTCGTATGATCGGTACCACCCTGTATATCGATTTGAAATCTTACGATTGTCTTGAACGATTATTTCGAATAATTTTATATTGAATTAATGAATATATTATTTAACATCTATAAATTTAACTTTAAATAAGAATATCGGTTTCTTTTTCAATTGCTTGACTGACTTGACTGGAGTGTAGTGAATCGACATTGTAAGTTGTTGATATTTCAACAATCAGATATTAAGAATTTAAAAAAATATTGTTTTAATTTAAAAAAACAGAATACTGTACGCAATACACACCCAGATCAATAAAAAAGAAAGATTCTTGACGAACAATGGAGGTAAATATAGATAAATAGATAGATAAAAAACTTTATTGTACACAAGATTACACATAAAAAAAATAACATGTTTATAGTAGTAGTATTTACTTTATATAGAGAATATATATAATTTATATAGAGAAAACTGATTTCGTGTCAAAAACTTGGTCTAATAATACTTATTTTTTTCTTACTATACCATCTTTCTTTATTTTGATCTGAGATATAAAAACATAAAAAAAAATTAAAATATTGCAACATTTTACTAAGAAATATTTTAAATGTTTCTTTATGTCGGTTATAAACGTTCAAAGTATCATCAGTCGCCTATAATAATAAATTAACACTACATATCGCAAGTACCCACAGAATAAAATTTAACTATTTTTAGGCTGCGGCTACATTAGACGGCGACACGTAAATTGCTGCTTAGTGTAGCAGCAGCCTTAGCTCGGAAAAATATTCTTTTGTATTTTGTATAGATTTGAAACCATGTGTTATTATAATTAGAGTTGGAGAGCCAGGCAAACCTGGACACCCGTGTACTTTATTTATGTGTTTAATCACATAAAATGAGACAGATAGATCACTCTCATTTGCTTTCTCTTGTTAGTCACATTTTAGGCTGGCTTCCCTACTTTTAGTATAATAACTCAATGTTTGAAACACATAAACCTTTCGTTGTGTATTACTACACAATTATAAAAAAACCAGGTCTTTAAGTTAAGTCAATTATTTTTTTATTATAAAATGTGTTCTCTACTCCTAACAAAAAAAAAATTATTTCCCTGTAATAATTTAAGTATAATACATTATTATCTTTGAAATTTCGATAAAAAATGCAAAATATAAAGAATTGGTAAAATAAGAAAAGGTGTGCTGGATAAGAATAATTTTAAGAACCAATCTAGTGTTTTATTTCATACCCATTAATTTTTTTTAACTTATCTATAAAAAAGGCTAACATAGACGATGTGAATATACCTCTTCTCTATTTCTAAGTTTTACAAGAAGGTTAAAAATCTTTTTAAATCAACCAATTTGCAAAACCACAATATAAAATTATAAATGTCTGGTTTCGTTATGTGGGTGGAATTTTGAAAAAAAACGGAATTAGTTTTTTACAAGCCATATACTACTGAGAACACAGTTGAAGTCGCTTGAACCCCTTACATCCATTCAACAGATTCATTACGTCCAATAGAAAGTAATTATTTGCAACAGGCATCTCTGTTATTACAGTTTTTTAAAAAAAGATGGCATTTATCAATTAAACTTAGAAATGAAAGTATGGCTTGTGTCTCTATCAGCGTGAATTTGAATTTTAATGGGTGGAATATAAAATGATGTTTCCATTTGGAAGTCATCAACGGCAGTCGGCAAAGAATAATAATTTAATTAATCGTGCAAAGTGTATGATGCTAATTTATTCTGATTCTGTATTATAACCACAGAGTAAATCATGGACGAAGGAATATACATACATAGTGTCAAACCATTTACTTCTTATATTACTATTCTATGATTACCTATGATGATTACTGTTATTTGTCTGTGATGTGAAAATCAAAATAAATGTTTTCAATAACTACTGGCATATTTTAACTGAGCGATATACTTTTAATAGGCAACTAAACCTAGACCTAAAATGTCGGTGATAGGTCCTGAGTTTTTAAGTTTCATCAAAAAGTTAGAAGACCACGGCGACAAGCTTATTCCAGGCTCTCCAATAGAACAACCGCTCGAGTATGAATTTAACGTATGTTCTTAATTTATATTATTTATAAGTTGTTTTAAATGTTTTGTCCGTGATCAATGTCTCAAAAATAACAATGTTTTACAAATTTAAAATCGCCGTATTATTTGCGGCTAAGGTTAACAGCCTGGCTTGGAAGTTAAAATAAATTCTGCAAATGTTTATAACATATTGTGCCGACCCCACTTAGAGTGGGATAAGGGTAGGAGAATGATGAGTAATAAATATCTTTAATTTTTTTCTAGAATTCAAGTTGCTATATATGCAATGGTTACTATGGCCCAAGTTTTGGAGAACCAGTTTGTGTGACATGCCACACTTTCCTTTTCCCTGATTTCCCATCCTACCTGCCTAGTTCATACTTTAGCAGTGAAAAGACTGATGATGGGGATTCTGGCAATGATGAACCTTCAGACTTGAACTACAGCGCAGAGAGGAAAGTGAACAAAGCATGCCCCTTACCAGCATGGTGGTACTACAGAGTAAGTATATTTAATTTTATAACAATTACTTATTTTTCAAACATTCTTACAAACAATGAAAGAATGTCTGTGTGAAAGAAACTTCATTATAATTTCTAATACCTATATTAATTTTGAAACTATTAGTTTGACCTTTATATACTCATTTGCAGGTGTATATATATATATATATATATATATATATACACATACCCAATTCTAAAAATTTGACCTACCACTATGTATTAATTAGGGTGTTTTATTTATGGCTTCAACCTATGCTTTAAATATATATTACTAAGCATATTACTAATAAACTACACAATATTATTTGGTATCTAAAAATCATGATGACTTGACTTTTTTTTAAATATGAAGGTATCTAAATTATGCAGAAACTTAAATATGATTTATTTAAATTCCTTACAAATAATCACTATGACTTTTACTGTCCTTAAAGGCATAATTTTACAGATATTATAATTTTTTTTTAGTAAATAAATAAATTATTATTAATAATTTAATGTTACTAAACCTAGTTTTCAGCAAATTGCTATTTTTCAAAGTAGCTACTTTCAATAATAAATTTTGCCCAAACTTTCAAAGATGTGGGAATATTTGTGTATATCTATATGCCTAAGTGTTTATGTAAGCATGTGTGTGTGGTTGTTAGTGTGTGTGTAGTTTTCTGTGGTTGTGTATGTGTAAAGCTTGGGGCTCATGTAGAAATCTCATATAAATTACTTATTATTCTGTTAAACTCCACAAAAAGAAAATACCAAAAATATATATTATTGAATACAACTGGAAAGGTTTTATCTAGGTATCTCAGTTTATAAATATAAAATATTTTTAACATAATTATGATGTCTTATATTATCTTATCTTATATAATCTCATAACATCATTCCTCGTATTCAAATATAATTGCATAGACTATAAATATATCACTTCATGTAACTTATCCAATTATTTTCTAATGCAATTTGTTTTAGATATTAATTGTTATGCAATAGGATTACAAACTTATAGTTTGATCTGTGATAGCTCAGAGGTGAGACTATGTGACACTTTTCAGCAGGTTGCAGGTTTGAACCCTGATTAAGTACCAATGAGTTTACATGTTAAACTTTAGTGTTTAATCTATATTTTTAATTAATCACAATCATTTACAATTTAAGGGGAAATGTGTAACCTACCTACCTAACCTAACCTAACCTAACAATCCATATTGGAGCAGGGTGGCGAGTCTTAGCTCCGACCCTTGTCTCTGAAAAACAGTTAAAAAATGTGTACTACTGTGTAAAATGTGTAAAAATGAATACTACTCACGATAGTTCAAATTTAAATAGTTTAATGTAATGGAAGAAATGATTATTGCAGAACTCACTTGACAGCGAAACAAGCCCTGAAGATGAAACAAGTCGTACTAGCAACTCAGGGCCTGGAGCCAGTGGAAGTGTTAGTGGTGGGAGTGGGTCTGGACCGTCTTCAGCTCCCAGGGAGAGCATTGATGACCTCGTGGGCCAAGGACCTCCGCCGCAGCCTCCAAGTCTCGCCCGGTCACTGCAGGCTCTGTCCACACCACGTCCGCCAGATAATCTAGCGCCAGGGCTAGTGGAACAATTACCTTCTGAAGGTACAGTTTATCTTATCATCCACCTGCCCTTATTCCACTGTAAGTGGGGTCGGCACAATGTTATAAATATGTTGTCATATTATTTGGCTACGTATTTTACAATCAGCCGCCTGCCGTCAATTTATCTTAGTCGTATTTTACAACACTTCGGTAAGAAAGAGTAGAATAGACCACCCGGTCTATTCTACTCAGCTGGATACCATACGGCGGATCGACGTACCTTAGTCGCTTTTTACGACACCTCGGTAAGAAATTATAGTGGTCTATTCTACTTAGCGGATTCCACACGGCTTTCTGAAGGTAGAGTTGAATAAATATTTTTTTTTTTTCTGTTAAAGCTGCGACTTTGTTCGCGTCAACTTAGTGTTAAATTACCCCGATTTACTTACTATGTGCTGTTTCTTGTTCATTATAGCAAAACGGTTTTTTTCTATCCTATATTCATCCAGTATATATGTTTCACTTGTTTCCAATTTCATCTATAAAATTTCCGAATTTGCCGTGAAAGATATATGTGCACGTGTGTGTGTGTGTATACCACACAGCCACATGTTCATTTACATATAAAGTAAGTAAGTAAGTAACGGCCTGTTACTATCCCACTGCTGGGCATAGGCCTCCTCTCTCCATTTTTTGGAGAAAAGGGTTGGAGCTAAGACCTACCACGCTGCTCCAATGCGGATTGGTAGGTTACACATATCCCTAGAATTTTCTAAAGATATGCAGGTTTCCTCACGATGTTTTCCTTCACCGAAAAGCGTGTGATAAATTGCAATTATCAATTAGACACATAAGTTTTAATAGAAAAACTCATTGGTGTCTGCCCGGGTTTGAACCCATGATCGTCTCTAGAGATTCACACGGTCGCACCGCTAGGCCATCACAGCTTTTTACATATGTACAAGATTAACTCATTTAAATATTAAAGATCGTTTGAATTGTCTAGTGTTGCTGTGCATATTCCGCTACCTGGACGACCTGTCGCTGTGCGCGTGCGCGTGCGTGTGCGTCCGCTGGCGGCGGCTGGTGACGGCGCGCGTGCCGCCGCCGCGCTGGGCCGCCTTCGCCGCGAGGCGCTGGCCGCTGTTCCGCCCGCTGCTCGCCAACATCGACTGGCACAAGGTACGTTCCAATTTTAAATTCGAAATATTCTTTATCTATATACTAACAATTCGCCCGCCATTATTTGGAAGATAAGAATGTGTGGATATAGCTCTCTTTGAACCTGTACAAGACAGTAACGACATAATGTAAATAGTTTTAAGAATTATATTTTTAAAAAGAGCAACCGCCGAGTTTCTTGCTGGCTCTTCTCGGTAGGAACAGCTTTCCGAACCAGCAGTAGAGTTGACGATTCAAAAGCACTTGTTTACAAGTTTATTTGAATAAAGAATATTTTGAATTTGAATTTTGAAAAATTTTGAATTAAAACCGGAATATAATATTTTGGGAACCATAAAAATGATTAAAGTGGGTTAACCTTAAAAGCTAGACATATGCTGTCGCGGACTTTTATTTAGAACTTTTAGAGGGGAACAATTTTGTAATACATGATATTTGAATAACTTTCACCGTTTACTTACCGCGTGCAAGAAAAGCTTTAAATTTGGCCGTTTTCGTAATATTTTTATTGGTGCTCCTGTCCTTTTCATCTTAGCTTGATGTTATATAGTCGATAGCCTTCCTCGATAAATGGACTGTCTTAAGCTCAAAGAATTTTTGAAATTGGTCCAGTAGTTCCTGAGATTAGCGCGTTCAAACAATCAATTCAAATTAAAAATATTCTTTATTCAAGTGGACTGTTTACAGTACTTAAGACGCGTTAATTTTTTTACGAAGCTACCACTGATTCGGAAATATGCTCCTACCGAGAAGAACCAGCAAGAAACTCGGCGGCTAATCTTTTCATCAAAAAATAATTACAATTTGATGGTCACAAGTTAATCCATAATCGAATCAAACAAATAAACAAACTATTCAGCTTTAAATATAAGTATAGATTAACCATAGAGTTACATAGATTAGGGAGCCATAGGTAGGCCTATGAGTGCGAATGTCCAACAGATAATTAGTGAGAGACGATAAGAGACTCATATTTAACTTTGTCTAATCACACATAAAAAGAGAGATAGACTGCCTCATTTGCTTTCTTTTTTTTTTGATGCACACATTTTAAACAAGACATTTTTTTAGGCTGGCTCCCGTATTAGTAAGTGCATGAGTTTAACGAATCCTACATACATGATGTATGAACACGCAGACACCAATGAGTTTTTCTATTAAAACTTATGTGTCTAATTGATAATTGCAATTTATCACACACTTTTCGGTAAAGGTAAACATCGTGAGGAAATCTGCATATCTCTAGGGAATTCTGGAGATATGTGTAAGCTACCAATCCGCATTGGAACAGCGTGGTAGGTCTTAGCTCTAATCCTTCTCTGCAAAAACGGAGAGAAGAGGCCTATGCTCAACAGTGGGATAGTAACAGGCTACTTTATTTTTTTATGTTGTAGAAATACCAGTCGCTGGTCGAGTCGTGTTTCTGCCGGAACTGCCTGGTCCAGATGTGTGTGCAGGCGCAGCCCGCGGGAGATGAAAATGCCTGGCGACGGAACCGACTCAAAATGGAGCTCAAGGTATGTAATTCATAAAATCAGGCGTTACTTTGCGGAGATCCATAATACAAAAGTAATAATAAAATTATTTTGCTATAATCCGCGAGAATTTGCTATAAATCGTGAATTATTGCAAAATATTTTGATTATTACTTAGCTCAAGGTATTAAAAAACAATCTTTATAGACCCTTTATATTAGTGTCTTTAGAACTCAATTTAAAGCCATTTTGCGCTGCACGTTTTAAAAAATAATTAGAAATAACAATCGTGCTAACAAGTGGAAAATAAATGTTTTAAATGTAAAAAAATATAACTTCGTAGTAACAAATTTCGAAAGCTTTGTTTATACTTTTTCGAACTATTTATTGTGATTTCTTAATTCATGATTCCTTGGACTTTGTAATCTTTTTGTGGAATCATTTCTGCAACTGACTTAATGGACATTACTAATGTAAAATAAAAAGTAAAGTAACAGCATGTTGCTATCTCACTGCTAGGTATAGTCCTCTTCTCTTCGTTTTTGGAGTGAAGGATTGGAGCTAAAACGTGCCGCTATGGCTGTTGCAATGTGGATTGATAGGTTACACATGTGCCCAGAAATTTCTAAAGGTATCCAGGTTTCCTCACGGTGGTTTGGTTTCTTTGATCTCAGTAAAAAAAATGTGTCTTTGAACTAACTTAATATCTTCAAAAGGAAAATATACTAGACCACGTTTTGTTAATAACTCAAGGGAAGTAACGTTGCAGTAGGTACCTTTGTCTTTGGTTCTTCCGGCTGTTGATCCAGGAGTTGTCGTAATAAGACTTTTGTCTTTGGCTCTTCCGGCTGTTGATCCAGGGGTTGTCGTAATGGGGCCTTGGAGCCTTTGTCTCTGGTTCTTCCTTCTGCTGATCCAGGGGTTGTCGTAATAAGACTTTTGTCTTTGGTTCTTCCGGCTGTTGATCCAGGAGTTGTCGTAATGGAGCCTTTGTCTCTGGTTCTTCCTTCTGTTGACCCAGGGGTTGTCGTAATAAGACTTTTGTCTTTGGCTTTCCGGCTGTTGATCCAGAAGTTGTCGTAATGGGGCCTTTGTCTCTGGTACTTCCTTCTGTTGATCCAGGAGTTGTCATAATGAGACCTTTGTATCTCGTTCTTCCGGCTGTTGATCCAGGGGTTGTCGTAATGAGACCTTTGTCTCTCGATCTTCCGGTCGTTGAACCAGGGGTTGTCGTATTAAGACCTTTGTCTCGGGTTCTTCCGGCTGTTGATCCAGGGGTTGTCGTAATAAAACTTTTTTCTTTGGTTCTTCCGGCTTTTGATCCAGGAGTTGCCGTAATCGGGCCTTTGTCCCTGGTTCTTCCTTCTGTTGATCCAGGGCTTGTCGTAATAAGACTTTTGTCTTTGGTTCTACCTTCTGTTGATCCAGTGGTTTTCGTAATCCGGGGGGATGTCGTACTATCCGTATTGAACTTAGTATGTTTGGTACAGATGTTACGGAACGACCCGCCGGAGGGCATCGCGGCGACCCCGTTGGACGCCAAGTGCTGCCACTGGCAGGCCAGCGTCACGGGGCCCGTTGGCTCGCCGTACGAGGGCGGAGTATTCTATCTCTATATACAGGTGCCCTACTCGTGAGTATAACCATCATACACAGATCGGTCGCAGGGCGAAACGATTGTTGAGTTTGAGATAGTGAACGTATATAGTGCTTGTGTATTGTGGTGGCGGTGGTGGAGGTTTGTGCATGTGTATTTACGAATCCTGCATGTATCTGGTATGATAACCAATTGTCCACTCTACATTTAGCATTATATATATTCTCTATTTTATTTCTTCGCGGATTATAGCAAAATAATATTATAATTACTTTTGTATTAGTATTAAAAATTGAATTGTCCACTTACAGAACATAAATAATAGTTTTTAGAGACCTGGCCTCTGCTAAAAATAATGTATTATTAATCAATAAATTAAAAAATGACAATATAATCTAGTGCATAGCTGGTCGAAATTTAAATCCAAGCTTTCTTGTCATGACCATAGTCCTCAAAAGTATAGTGGTGTGTTTGCTCACACATATACCGTAAATATTATACAGGGTGTTTGGAAGGTCGATGCAAAGCTGCAAACAGGAGCTAGTATAGACTATTTAGAACCATTTAAACTGAACTTATGTTAGGCGAAGTGCGACTATTTTTTTTTATAAAATTTTAAAGATTTTTGAAGAAAAATCCGAAGTTATGTCATTATTTGCTAATAATCGGCCATTTTGAAGCCAAAGTCAATTATTTTTTATTTTATTTTATTAAACTAATGTGTAAACAGTGTAATAAAACATGATTAAGGTATCTGTGTTAAGAGATATTTTTTTTACAGATATTTGAAGTGAATCATTTCTTTTAAGATCAGAGAAAGCTGATTTTTGATGGCATTTAAAAAAAAATAGATTGTGCTTTTTTAGTTCAAACATTTTATTAAATATGCCTGGTCATTGTTCTTTATTTTGAGGTATCAACTATGCGGATAGCCCGCAAATTATTGAAATTAAGATCTACAAACTAAATTGCGAGAGAAAATTAAAATTTATAGGCGAAGTAATTAAAACAAAATTTTAATGAAAATCATTTATTTTTCGTGTTCAAAATGTTCGCCGCGGTTTCTAACACAAGCACGGGCCCGACTTCTCACTTCTGTTGTCGTTATCTTTAACTTCATTTCCACTTTCATCGTCGCGAACGCTGAATTAATTCTGTCAATTAATTCTTCTTTTGTGTTTATTTCCACATTTGTGTATACTAGCTCCTTAGCCCGACCCCACACGTAAAAGTCAAGCGGAGTCAGGTCAGGTGAACGGGCGGGCCAAGGGATGGGCCCATCTCTGCCGATCCAGCTATTGGGGAAACAATTGTTTAAGTGCTCCCGTACATTTAATGTCCAATGCGCTGGACAACCATCTTGTTGAAAAATGAGCTCTCGGTCGCTAACGAATATCAAGGCCCCAGACTCCTCTACAAGCTCTGGAAGATCATTTTGCAGGAATTCTAAATAATTATTTCCATTTAAATTATCTGGTAAGAAATGAGGCCCAATCAAAATTTTGCCAATAACTCCGGCCCACACATTGACCGAGAATTTCTTTTGGAATGATTTTTGCGTTTTCCAATGTGGATTATTATGTTTTTCAGCCCATAGATGAAAGTTATGGAAATTAATAATGCCTTCCCTTGAAAATTTACTTTCATCTGTCCACAAGATTGACTTCAGGAACCATGCATCTTCAATGTCTGAGTTGAGAAGAAAACGACAAAACTGAATCCTACTCTGAGGATCTCGCTCTTCAAGGCCTTGAACACCCGTACCATGAAACGGGTACTTGTTGTTTTTGTGCATTGTATTCCACACCTTCCAATGACAAATGTTTAAATTTCGTGCTACTTTTCTCGTGCTAGTATGTGGATCAGCTTGAAACGCCGCCAAAATATCATCCTCAATATCAGTACTATGTCTACCTGCATTGACTCCAGGTTCCACACGGTGTATCCCATCTTCAGCAAGCCGACTGTCGGGCTAAGGAGCTAGTATACACAAATGTGGAAATAAACACAAAAGAAGAATTAATTGACAGAATTAATTCAGCGTTCGCGACGATGAAAGTGGAAATGAAGTTAAAGATAACGACAACAGAAGTGAGAAGTCGGGCCCGTGCTTGTGTTAGAAACCGCGGCGAACATTTTGAACACGAAAAATAAATGATTTTCATTAAAATTTTGTTTTAATTACTTCGCCTATAAATTTTAATTTTCTCTCGCAATTTAGTTTGTAGATCTTAATTTCAATAATTTGCGGGCTATCCGCATAGTTGATACCTCAAAATAAAGAACAATGACCAGGCATATTTAATAAAATGTTTGAACTAAAAAAGCACAATCTATTTTTTTTTTAAATGCCATCAAAAATCAGCTTTCTCTGATCTTAAAAGAAATGATTGACTTCAAATATCTGTAAAAAAAATATCTCTTAACACAGATACCTTAATCATGTTTTATTACACTGTTTACACATTAGTTTAATAAAATAAAATAAAAAATAATTGACTTTTGGCTTCAAAATGGCCGATTATTAGCAAATAATGACATAACTTCGGATTTTTCTTCAAAAATCTTTAAAATTTTATAAAAAAAAAATAGTCGCACTTCGCCTAACATAAGTTCAGTTTAAATGGTTCTAAATAGTCTATACTAGCTCCTGTTTGCAGCTTTGCATCGACCTTCCAAACACCCTGTATATTCAATGTTATTATAAAATTTAAACGTCATGTATATTAAATATATTTCCCACTGTGTGGTATCGGGTTTAGTAGAATAGACCACCCTCTTTCTTACCGAGGTATCGTAAAATACGACTGAGGTAAGTTGACGTCAGGCAGGCGGTCGGTCGTAAAAACGCACCCAAATCATGTGACAACACGTTTATAACATGTTGTGCCGACCCCACTTAGAATGGGATAAGGGCAGAAGATGATGTATATTAAATATATTTATTTCATGTTATTACCTTTTTGTAATAATTTGGAAATGCATTGACTTCTGGACGACCATTGGTTGATCCAAGTGGTCCAGGATCGTGTTGTGTAGATCCCCTCCCCTCCGGGACCTCTCTGTCTACTAGTGGTAGGAGACCTATTCCCCCCTCCGAGACCTGTTGTCTACTAGTGGTAGGAGACCTATTCCCCCCCCTCCGGGACCTGCTGTCTATTAGTGGTAGGAGACCTATTCCCCCCCCCTTTGCTGTCTACTAGTGGTAGGAGACCTATTCCCCCCCCCCTCCGGGACCTGCTGTCTACTAGTGGTAGGAGGCCTAATCCCCCCTCCGGGACCTGCTGTCTATTAGTGGTAGGAGGCCTAATCCCCCCTCCGGGACCTGCTGTCTATTAGTGGTAGGAGACCTATTCCCCCCCCCCTTTGCTGTCTACTAGTGGTAGGAGACCTATTTCCCCCCCCCTCCGGGACCTGCTGTCTACTAGTGGTAGGAGGCCTAATCCCCCCCCCTTTGCTGTCTACTAGTGGTAGGAGACCTATTCCCCCCCCCCTCCGGGACCTGCTGTCTACTAGTGGTAGGAGGCCTAATCCCCCCTCCGGGACCTGCTGTCTATTAGTGGTAGGAGGCCTAATCCCCCCTCCGGGACCTGCTGTCTATTAGTGGTAGGAGACCTATTCCCCCCCCCTTTGCTGTCTACTAGTGGTAGGAGACCTATTCCCCCCCCTCCGGGACCTGCTGTCTATTAGTGGTAGGAGACCTATTCCCCCCCCCCTTTGCTGTCTACTAGTGGTAGGAGACCTATTTCCCCCCCCCTCCGGGACCTGCTGTCTATTAGTGGTAGGAGACCTATTCCCCCCCCCCCTTTGCTGTCTACTAGTGGTAGGAGACCTATTCCCCCCCCCCCTCCGGGACCTGCTGTCTACTAGTGGTAGGAGGCCTAATCCCCCCTCCGGGACCTGCTGTCTATTAGTGGTAGGAGGCCTAATCCCCCCTCCGGGACCTGCTGTCTATTAGTGGTAGGAGACCTATTCCCCCCCCCTTTGCTGTCTACTAGTGGTAGGAGACCTATTCCCCCCCCTCCGGGACCTGCTGTCTATTAGTGGTAGGAGACCTATTCCCCCCCCCCTTTGCTGTCTACTAGTGGTAGGAGACCTATTCCCCCCCCCCTCCGGGACCTGCTGTCTACTAGTGGTAGGAGGCCTAATCCCCCCTCCGGGACCTGCTGTCTATTAGTGGTAGGAGGCCTAATCCCCCCTCCGGGACCTGCTGTCTATTAGTGGTAGGAGACCTATTCCCCCCCCCCTTTGCTGTCTACTAGTGGTAGGAGACCTATTCCCCCCCCCCCGGGACGTGCAGTCTACTAGCGGTGTGTTCGTCGTGACCAGGTACCCGATGAGCCCGCCCGTGGTCCGCTTCCTGACGCGCGTGCTGCACCCCAACGTGTCCCGGCACGGCGACGTGGGCATCGACTCCGTGCACCACAACTGGTCGCTGGCGCTGACCATCTCCAAGGTGCTCATCTCCATACAGAGCCTGCTCACCGACCCCTACACGACGGTGAGTGCGCGCATAATATATATACAATACACATAATATACAATATCTGGGTAATTTTTTGCAAAAAAAAAATTAAAAAAAAGAAAAAAACAATTATATAGATTGGGATCGATCCCTGGCATTCACATTTCTCGAGGCTGCCCGTTACCCGAATAAGCCACGTCGACTTGACAGCTAATGGCGAAAATTCAATTCAATATACATGTTAGTGTTTTTTAATGTCCAAAAACAGGGATAAAGCAATATTTTTTTTACATAAAACCTAGCTAGATCAATTTTTCTCCCCCAAAACCTCCTACATGCTGAATTTCAGGAAAATCGTTGGAGCCGTTTTCGAGATTCAGAATATATATATATATATATATATATATATATATACACAAGATTAACTCATTTAAATATAACAATACATTTTATCCGTAACTTCGTACAGCAGGGTCGTCTAGCTTACTCACCGGGTGGGTAAGCGAGTTACGGGCCTCGAGGCAAATCTTCTTGCCTGGGCTTGTGCTCGTAGGCATTCTGCCTGGTCTGAGTTCCAGCCGTAGGCCCAGGTCACCTAGGTGACCTAAAGGATGTCTGGTTCGGTGGGGAAGTCTGGGAATGGTAGCTCCCAGACCTAAAAGTCGTCATCAGGTGGTGTCGCCCTCTCGCCCGTCGCGTCGTCCGCTTCGGGTCATTCGGGTGGTCCTGCGTGGAGTGGCGGGATAACTTCGTTGGCGTGGACGGTGTCGCGTGATAGTTTAATAATAGATGGCGCTTTTCAATGTTATCATATTACTGTAGAAGTAACAGGATTACTGCAGCCTTTATGTTACTCCGGTGTAAAAGGAATAATTGCCAAATTTTATCGATCAAATTTCAACGATCTGCGATTTTTTCTTTGGCTATGAGATTTTCTCGTGGAGTCTATCTCCTGCTTTATTTTGCAAACGATTGTGATAGTGAATGTGTGCAGTGCCTATGTATTGTGTTAATGGTGGGTAGTGCATGAGTGGTTGCAAATTCAGCATATATCAGATACTTCAACGGATAGTGCACTCTACATTTAGCATTACATGTATTTACTCGCGGATTATAGCAAAATAATAATTTTGCATACTGGATCTCCGCAAAATAACGCCTAATTTTATAAATTATAATTGTGTTTGACTCCGTGTATCATTCACCAGGTGTGCATGGAGCCGGAGTTGGGTGACATGTATGTGAGAGAACGCGCGCGCTTCGAAGCGCTGGCCCGCCGCTGGACATGGCGATACGCCATGCACGACATAATGCCCTATTAAATAGACCGATACAATATAATATATTGAAGTAATATTTGACTGTAGTGAATCGTACTAATAATAAACACATACAATGCCACCATTCCCTCTGACCTCAAATCTTCTCAAATCTCACATGTGCCCGAACAATTTATTTTATTTATTGATATTATGAAATGGAATAGAAATATTTAATTACTGGATAAACTTTGGCTCCACTACACGTCGCCCTAAGCCGTGGTCCGGCCTCACAGGAGGCAACCCTTAGGACGACGTTCCCCATAGCTTCTTGTTGTTTTTTGTTTCTTCTTCGCATTTAATTCCCATGATGGCTATATCATGGGAATTAAATGCGTTATAAGTGTTCATAAGCCGGTATATATATAAACTTAATAATAACGTAATTTCTACGTTAAAATCGCGAACAAACAGAGCTTAGATCGCTTTATTGTAAACGCTTGTATCTAAATTTAATTTAGTAAAGCATGTAAAAGTAATTATATATACTTATTATTAGAAAGTCCCCAAAAGATGTATGTCTGTATGTAATCGATTTTCTCATAAACTACTCATTGGATATTTGTACCGTTTTCACTAAAAAGTATTGTTATTCTGGAGGAAGGTTTGAGTTAAGTACTGTTTTATGTAAATTGAAGAGGTACCGCGTGGTTATTAAAAAACCTATGGGGAGATTTATTCGCACGTAAACCAGCAGAGACACACTAAAGTAATGAATATGTATATAAGTATTTTATATTGCTGTATGTATTGTAAATATTATGTACACATCATTCATATAATTAAATAAAGTAATATAAACATTACACAGGCATTTTTATTAATTTCCTTGCACACAATCTTATCTTTGACGCCCACCTTGTGTGTTTTGTGATACGTGCGGTAACTTTAAATCTAATTGATCCTTGACGATTCAAAAGTAATTTAAAAAGCTTATTTGAATAAGGAATTATTTTGATTTCGTTTTTAATTTGAAAGACCTTAATTAAGATCTTAATAAAGACCTTGATTAAAAAACCGGTTATCGATGATCATCAAAATTTAAGCGGCTAGACCAGGGTCTGTAGATATTTAAGATTAGACTTCCGAATTATGAGATTTAGTATAATGTATATTGTACCTAAATTACAATATTTTTCTTTTTAAAAAAAAAAGGTTACTAGCAATTTAGAAATTAAAAGTTACAAATTACTAGTAACTTGTTAGTACTCCAGTAGTACTCCAGCTAAGCTGAATGCTTGTGTTAGGAGTGCGTTCACGTCGTTAGTATAATGGCCGGGATTCGAACCCACGACCTCTCGATCGCAAGTCCGATACTCTAACTATTCCGCTGCCGCCGCTTCATTCGTTTAGTTTTATAATTAAATTAAAAATAACTTTAAAATAGTAAAAAAAAATGTTTTATCTTGTATCATAAATAAAATATAATTTATCATACAACGTATTTACCAGGAGTTAAATGAAACAAAAAATCCAATATTTATATACGTTTATTTGATTATATAATAATTAACTATAAACTTTTCTTTCTTTCATTTTCTTCCAAATTGCAAACAACTTTTTACAGTTGCACAAGACTGGTGAACATTTGCCACTCCCAGGTGCTCTGCAATAACCAGGATATGGCGCTTCTCCTCTTTGCAACCACCTTCTAGTGGTATATAACCACGATTCATAAAGAAAATCTTCTATTATCTTTTGCAAATCCTCCAAAGCTATGCTATGTGTAATGTAACGACTTCTCATACTCTCTGGAGTAAAGAATGCCGCCATCCAAAGAAATTCCTGGAATTATTACATAATATTACACTATGAGATAATAAAAAAGTTAAACATTAAAACTACATACATTCAAATCAATTATTTCTACGTGAATAGGGTAAATAATCATTGTTCGTGAAGTATAAACTAAGCAATCTAGTAATTTTACGCTTAAGGACAAAATGAAATTGTTAGATATTGAAATACTGATAACATTATGAAATTACACTATAAGTTGATGTACAGAATTTTCTCTGATTTTATGATTTACAATAATATTTTTTGTATTATTTTTTTATTACTTTTTTTTACTTTTAATATATTTTTTCCATGCCTCTGTTGATGACCATGTATATATTCCATGTTTATAGTTAGATATTCATTCAAGGTCGATCGTTTGATCTGTGATAGTATTGGATCTCTCATTTCGATTTTGGCAAACACCTGTTGATCCTTCCACTTGGTTACTTGCTAGGTGGTTCGGTCCATTTTGATGGTGATTATTTTGACAAAATGCGCTATGGTTTTGTCGTGTTTCCCTTCGTTTTTCCTTTCTTCCTTTTAAAGAATGGCATGTACAACGATGTCTAGCGCTTTCCCTTGAATTACCTCTGGAGTTTTCCCTTGAATGTCCACGAGACCTCCCTCTCGAATAACTGCGATCTCTTGAATGTCCTGAATGACTGCTCGAGCTTCCTCTTGAATGCCCTCGGGATTTCCCTCTGGAATGACCGCGGGACCTTCCTCTTGAATGTCCTCGAGATTTCCCTCTCGAGTGACCGCGGTATCTGCCTCTAGAGTGCCCCCGAGATTTCCCTTTTGAATGGCTGCGGGATCTGCCTCTTGAATGTCCTCGAGATTTCCCTTTCGAATGACTGCGGGACCTTCCTCTTGAATGCCCTCGAGATTTCCCTCTAGAATGCCCGCGAGATCTGCCTCTAGAATGACCATGACATCTTCCACTTAACTTTCCTCTCGATCTTCCCCAAGATCTACATCTATGTCTTTTCCTTGACTTGTCTTGTAATTGTCTAGAATCTTCTCGGTTTTGGACATTAACTTCTAGAAGTCCATCCGTTGGCTGAGTGTTCAAAGATTGCGTATTATTTTGAGTCTCTTGATTATTAAGTGCTGTTAAATCCACTGTAAAAAACCGTTCTTGTGTATTCTCACCTCGTTGCTGCAGAAAGTCCTTACGGAGCTTGAGAGCTATGGTGACGGACATATTTCTTGCAATACAATCTTTAAACTTCTTTGAACTATAACACACGAAGCCGTTGTTTGATATGAAAGAAAAATACCACGCCGCTTTATATAGTTACCCGATTGCATATTATTGCGCAATAACGATTGCAAAACATTATGAAATGTTTGTTTCTAACAAAAATCCACTAATAACGAAGTTCATTTGTCTGTCAGTATGTTTGATTTAGAGAACAGTAAAAAAATTTGGTGTGCTGATATATTTTGATGTCGATTGTATTTTTAAATATTTCTTGATATGGCTTCTACTGAGTTTTATAGCTTCTTAAATAAAAGCTTATCTGCAAGTCAATTTTTACACAGTAATACGTGAAAATATAAATTGTGGACAATTGTTAACGATTAACAACAATTACAATTATTTTGTGCGAAGTAGGTAGTTTGTTAAAACTTCACACCGACACCAACACTTTAACCTACGTTGGTTATTTTAAGCCGTGGTCCGGCCTCACAGAAGCAACCCTTAGCCTCAAGTTCCACGACATCATTTCATCAGTTCACGACTCTCAGCATTTCGCAAATTGACGATAGGTATGCTACAGCACTAGACCGCCTCGCCTGGAGTAACTGTAAAAGCCATTGGGGGCACTTTCAATTCCAAAATAAGAATTAGAATATTTTTAAATACAATAAATATTCGGTAATGAATCCATTGCAATTCTTTTTTTCTGTCTATTTATCAATCAATCGTCGTAGTGAGTCGACCAGCCAGTAGTCATCGATCTGTTCGATTTGGTTGTTGGTAAACAAATTAATTGAAGGGCTGCAGAGAAACAAACACAACACTTCTCGCAAACAATAACGCGGGCAGAAATAAGTATATATAAGCATTTTCAAGTACATATGTATATGAGGTTTACCCTCGATTGATAAGTACAGAATTAGTCATAGTATTTCACAATATTACGTCATAGTATTCAAAAAAATAGTGTTCAAGTTTTTTGGTGTCAAATAGATGATATGTTTTTATTAGTGAAGACTAACAAAGGTCGGTATTCCGATGGAGGCGCCGGCTGGAATCGCCTAGCGAAGGATTCTAGACGATTTCAGGAATCTAGCCCATTCTCCAGGGCCGGTAAACCACGACATATCCTCACTTTTTGCTGGACACAGGTATTTTTCGGACATGATTTTTTCTGTCCATATCTGTGGGAGGTGGCTCGGTATAGTCAAATAGTCCGGTAAGTGCTATTGATACGGCGCTGATGTTGACACGGCGCTTCACATGCTTGCGGCATGTCAGGCTTGAGTGGTTCCGCAGGAGGAGCTTATGGCGTATGTGGGCCACGATCTATCCTTGGACTGGCCTATTCTGGCTCTTGGACTCGCTGAATTTCATCGTTTGCTACCTTATTGGTAACCTCCGGGCGTTTCAAACGGGGATTACTGGACGCCCGCCTGAAGGTCGCTGCATCTGGTGCTTCTGATGCATAGATTAGCAATGAGAGGGGCCACTTTAAGAGAGGCCTTGAACCAGATGGTGCAATCTAGGGTTCAGAGTTACTGCTGGCGGGGCAATGTGTACAACGGGACCTCTACGGTCTAAAGGTCTTTCAAAATTTGCTATTTACTGGCAATCTGTTAATATTTGACAAGTAACTGGCAATCTGTTGTTGTGAACCCTTGTTTCTAATTGACACTTCTCATAGCCTAAAATTAATGATAAGTACCTAAGATGACATTGGTGTGGTATCAAGCTGAGTAGAATAGACCACCCTCATTTCTTACTGCGGTGTCGAAAAGAAGACGAAGGTAAGTGGAGGCGGTCAACCAGGCGGCCGGTCCTAAAATACCTAGCCGAATCATGTTACATGTTGTGCCGACCCCATCTAGAGTGGTATATGGGCTGGAGGATGAAGACGATGAAGATCAAATTGTTGTAAAAAAAGTACAAAATTATAATAGTTTCATTTGAAGTAGGTATATTAATTTGAGCTAATTAAATAACGGTAATTAAATTGTGTGTAAAAAACGCCTATACGTATCGAAGGAGTCCAGTGCATTTAGGTATGTTTAACGTTGTTTGGATGGATTGATGTAGAAAAAAATTATTAAAGTAATTATAGTTTTTAAATAACTATCGCCACACTTAGGATAAATAAATGTTTCTTCCTATTCAATAAAACAACCAATTTGATTCTTGTTATTTATTTATTACTCTTAACCTAGTTACCAATTTTTAAATTTACTACTAAAACGCACGATGGATGAAATCACAAAGTAAAACATAAGGACAGTGTAAAAAAATCTAAATACAACAAATTTCATTAAAAATAATGTCCCTCTTTATATATAAAAATACGCACTTTAAGGCGAATTTGAAATGTCCATGTTATCTGGAGAATTTTTATCATCAGCTAAGTCAATGGGTTTATTGTCTATTACTGAATTGTTTTTTTCTACCGTGACGATGGGCAAGGTCGGCGTGCGGTCACGTGACTTCCTTTCGTGTGGGGTTTTAGAGTCTCTATGGGAACGACTCTTCGATCTTCGTGGAGAACGAGAACGCTTGCGATCGCGTGAACGCGTCCGTTTCCTGTCTCTCGAACGCGTCCGTTTCCTATCTCTAGATCTGGACCTCTTTCGATCTCTCGAACGGGATCGTTTCCTATCCCTCGACCTAGACCTTTTCCTATCCCTCGAACGCGATCTCTTCCTATTCGAGCGAGATCTCCTTCGCGACCTCGACCGTTTCCTTCTAGATCTAGAACGAGATCTGCGCTTGGAACGCGAACGATCACGTTTGCGGTCTCTAGACCGCGATCTGTCCTTTTTCTTTGACGGCGACTTTTCTTTCTCTTTATCCTTCTTATCTTTTTCCTTTTCCTTGTCCCTTTCCTTGTCCTTCTCCTTTTCTTTTTCTATTTCATTCTTCTCTTTATCGTCAGGCGGTGTAGACGCTTTGGACTTGTTCTCTGTAGTCATCCCGTTAATCTCTGTTTCAGCGCTTTCAATTTTCACCTCTTCTTTGTGTTCTTTCTCTATCTCTTTCGGAGGTGTTTTCGACTTTTCAATCTCTTTCTCCTTTTCCTTATCCTTGTCCTTGTCTTTGTCTTTCTCTCGCTTATCCTTATCGTTCGTTTCTTTTTTATCCTTTCTATCACGAGACCGGTCTCGTTTGGAGCGCGAACTGCGATGACGTGATCGAGAGCGAGATCTACGGGAGCTACGGTGCCTTGAACGGGATCTGCAAATTAGACCATTATCATAAATACAAAAGTAATCTTTATTAATACATATTCAAGAATCACTTATTTAACATGTAGTCATAGTATGTTTAACTATGCCCTTTATTATATCAAACATCTTTCAACAGTTAGGTCCAGACACATTAAAAACATTAAAAAAACTTGATCTTAAATGATTTCCTGCGAAATCCAAGGCTTAATCTTCCACAGTGATAAACGGAAACGGCATCTATAATTTATTTTTTGTATTGTTAGTTAAGAATCCTGTGTTTTTGTACATTGCATGTTATATGCATTTTAAGAGAAGGAAAATATGAGGAAACTTGCATAAATCTAGATTATTCCAGGGATATGTGTATCTATCCGCATCGGTGCGGCGTTGTGTCTTACCACAGAGTAACGAGCTTACTTTTTACTAACTTTACTATTACATATTGGCAAGTCACATGTGCAATAAACATAGGAAATGTGATACTCTGTGGTAATTTGTATGTCTAACTTAAGTTGATTAGTCTGTGACACTTCCCTTCTCTTCCTGTATCTTGTAAAGCAATGCTGCATTTTGTAAAGCTCTCAAAAATTATACGAAATACTAGCGACTTTCTATTCTCTATTCGACAAAAAGTTATTTTGTTCTTCGGATAGGGCGATATGTGTTTACAAGACATGTTTCTTATATTCCTGAGTGAGAAATATTTACTTTTTGCACCTCTACATTCTAGCGATAACAGGATCATAATCACGTTACCTGGTGCGATGTCTATGACGCGAGCGAGAGCGGCGTGAGCGATGACGCGAGCGCGACCGCGACCGCTTGCTGCGGTGCCGGGAGCGCGAGCGTCGCGATCGGGAACGGGACCTCCGTCGGGAGCGGGAACGCGAACGGGTTCTGGGAACAAAGAAAATTTAATTAAACATGGGCCGACTCAATCACCAATGGTACATTTCTAACAAATGGTATATTTTACAAAAGTAATAATATAAATGTTTTCATATAATCAGCGATAAAGTAAATAGAAAATAATGCAAAATGTAGAGTGGACTATTCTTTTTCATACCCGAGACATGCAGGATTCGTAAGTAAGGTAACTTGATTAGTAAGGTAACACAACTAAGCTAAGCTGATGACAGGCAGGCGGCCGGTCGTAAAATACGTAGCCAAATCATTTGATGACATTTATATAACATGTTGTGCCGACCCCACTTAGAGTGGGATAAGGGCAGGAAGAGTATATATATATATATATATATATATATATATATATATATATATATATATATATATATATATATATATATATATATATACTCTTCCTATATATATATATATATATATATATATATATATATATATATATATATATATATATATATATACATGCAGGATTCTTAGAAACACATGCATAACCCTGCACCACAATACACAAGCACTACACACGTTCACTATACTAAAAAAATCAATTTTAACGAATAAATCACACAAAGGAGATGTTAGGATTAAATTTAAAAAATCAACTTTAAATTTGAATTTAATTAAATCAAAATAGTCCAATTGTGCCAAAATTTCGATATCTTGTATGACTCAAGACCCGAGAAGAATTCGGAGAATCGATTTTTAAAATGTTACATAATTACAATATGGTTTCTACCAGATTATTTGTCAGTAGAAACGACTGTCTGAATCGATGCAAGCGTCACTATACAGATACAGCCAGACATTTTATGATTCATAAGCGTTTGAAAAATCAATTTGAATACAAAAAAATGTTTGTGGGTCATGCAAAATTATCATAATAGCATTTGACTTTCAAAATATTACATACACTTGTTTGTTGCAGGGGAATTCTAGATTTGTGTAGAATTATTTTCCACAGCGACTCACTTTTTGAAAAATTTGTACATATGTTTGTAATGTTTTCACATAAAAACTACTGGACCAATTTCAAAAATTCTTTCACCATTGGAAAGCTGCATCATTACTGAGCAACATACGCTATATTATATTTTTTAAAACATTGGGATTCATTATAAAAATGTAATAAGGTGTAAAAAATAAAAATAATGCGGGATATTAAGTTCTTAATAAGCTACATACAGTTTAATTTTACCCATACTCAAATCCATTGCATAGTTTCTAGGCATTTATAATATTCTTATAGATTAAAGAAATTTTTCTTTGAGTTAAATTATACTAAAACACATATACACATTATAATAAAATTTTAAAGATTGGTATAAGCAATATATAGAGGAGAAGCTGTGATAACCCAGTAATGAGACCATGCAATTCTCTTGCAACTATCATGGGTTCAAACCCCAGGCAGGCACCCATGAATTTTCTGGTAAAAGTACTGTCTAATTGACAATTGAAATTTATCAGAAGCTTTTTGTTCAAGAAAAACATCCTGAAAAAATCTGCATATCTCTAGAGATTTCTAGTGATTGTATAATATACCAGTGTGAGCAGCATGGTATGTCTTCAATCCTAACCATGTTTCCAAAAACAGGGAGAGGAGGCTTATGCCCAGCAGTGGGATAGTCTTCTTCTTCTTCAAATGATGGATGTCCACTACTGGACATAGGTCTCTTATTGGGATCTCCACAACACACGATTTTGTGTTGATTTTATCCAGGAGGATAGTAACAGGCCATTACTTTACTTTTTTATAAAATATATAGACATAGTTGCAATTCAATTATTTAAGTAATCAATTCATTATTCAACGAAACTTATTCATTCATAATATAGTAAATATGTATTTGTACCTTCTCTTATCCTTAGACAGCAATCCAATAACGGGATCAATGGCAGCCGAGATGAGATTTTGTGCTTCTTTAACTCTGCACATGGCCTCCTCTATCTCCCTTTGGGCTGCTTCATTGCTCTTTGTTTGAGGCTTAGAAATTGCTTGAGTAGCATGGTGAACCTGCGTCGAAATTGGTATTTGAAAACTTTATAACATCAAAGATAGACATTAGTGAATAACTTTTATATTATATTGTTTTCTTGGCTAAATAAGAACCATGTTAAGACAATATGTATGCTTCTTTTAATATTTTCATAGCTATGAAATATAAATTTGTCTTTAATAATATAAAACCTCAAATACAACACATGTTATCATGACATGGTTCTATAGTGAACTTTCTACAGAGATATCTTTTTATAACAGAGAGAAAAGTAACATTGTGTATTTTATATCAGTATGCTTCTAAAATTATATATTTACCTATGTTCATTAACATATTTTGTGTGTGAATTGTGTAATAAAAGCAGTAGCTGATAGATGTTGCAACATTTCTATATCTGCTACTATATATTAAGTTTCTATCAAAATATTAGTGGGCCTACTTTATATGAAATGACAATTATAAAGATGTTGTTTTTCGTAAGAAAATTTAATTCAAACTTTTCCCCACTATTCTCAGATAAAAATTAGTTATTCCCAATTTTCATTTTTTAAGTAAAAATTGTTTTAAAGTACAAATAGGTAAATAATTACTAATAAATGCACAAATTTACAAACATGTATGTAAGGCAAAGGTAATATGTAATCAACATTTAGAATCAAATCTGTTAAGTTCACACACCCTTAACATCTGATGTATCTACATGTTGGTCTGGACTTTGTTGACTGCAGCCTGCTTTCACAATTGGATGAACGTTCAAGTTACTACTTACACAATATATTAGCTCTGCAACTGTTTATACAAATGCAGATGCAGATGTTGCCCTTACAAACGGGAGTCTCTGGGATGCAGACGTCTGTAACATTCTAGATTCCTACTTATGTAGACATGTGCTTAAAGACATACTTAAAATATGCATATAACTAATGAAATTGAGAGATAAATAGTTTATAAAATGTTGATATTGGGATAATTTCAGTGCAAATAAACAGGTTAAGTATAATTAAAGTCTCCGTCATATTTCTACAACAGAATGCACTGAAACATTGGTTATTATATAATCATTAAACTCGTTGCAGAATAGATGGAATGTAGACACCTCAATTATTCGAGAATATTAATGGCGACACATTTGTGGTCCTGTGCAGGCAGTCGCAGCAAATGGCATGAGTAGATTCATAAGAAAGCTTGAAAAAACAAGAAAACATTACACATGTTCGTTATGTACAATGTCAGTATCAACCACATTATGAAGTGTGACTCCAAACAATTGTTTTTAATTGTAATTTCTTAATAATCAGGCATAATTACCATTATTGTCTGTCCAGCTACAGTGGATCCATTGAGCTGTAGAGCTTTAAGAACGCTTTCTTGATCGGACATTTCAATCAGCGCATACTTCAGTTGGTCTACATCTCTGTCACAGAAACGCAAATAGTTCACCTCACCAGCTTGGCAAAAGTGATCGATAATTTGCTGGCAGGTCAACGCACCCACATCGATGAGTAGCAGTGTCCGTCTAATTTCTTCTATTTTCCGGGAGTCGTATGCGGCCGGCAAAGGCGGGTACGGCGGTAGCCCCGCGGCTACCATCTTCGGATCGTACGTCTGGATGACTTGACTCGGCGGAGCGCCCTCCAGAGAGTTGACGACGTGAGCCGGGAGACGCGGCTCTACTGTACTGAGACCGGGCACTAGCGTCCCATTACTTGACATTTCTATTGCTTTATGTTCGTCAGGTATCTCACCTGACTGCATGGGAATGACAATAAGGGCGCGATCGATGAACACAGTGTTCGTCATGTGCTGAGCGACGTTCACCGTTGCAGAATCGTAGTACTTCACGTAACATATCCGAGATTGCACGGGACATGACACATCTCGAATTGTAGGATATAACCTTATGTCATCTATTTTCCCCAAATAACCAAAGAGCGTTTGCATTTGGTCCTTAGTCGCTTGAGGGGCGATGTTGGTGACTTGAATCACCCTAGTGCTGCTTGACACCATTTTTGATATTTGGCACATGAAGGCTTGTTTTCATATGCCTAATAAATCTTTATACTTGTTTTCACTGTTTATTATTACACTATTATCACATTTTGTTGGTATTAGAATAACGAGAAGCTAAGAAAAAGAACATTCTTGAAGAAACACGCAGCACGCGTACAAAGCCGCAATAAAATTGACAGTTTATTTGTCTGTGAATGACAGCTCAACAATTTATCACAGATTACGTATAAATATTTAATTATATTAAGCGTTGTTTAAGCGTCCAGTAGGCATTTAAATGCTGGTACTATTTTCGATTGTAAAACTTTATACCACAATAATCTGCTTATTTAAATCCAATAAGAAATATAGCATATATGTACACGCAAAAATATCAAAGTTATATTTATTTGGGTAACCGGTATGTTATTAATCTTTAATAGGTTTCTTCATATATAATACACTATATACAAATGGTTTCTTAATCACAAATGATTGATGCTTAGAGTATAACGGTATTTAAAATTAGCCGGTATAAGAATTTTTTGTCTGTCCTTGAATTTTGAATTTTATCATTCTTTACTCATTATCCTGCTCATAGATTACTAAATAAAACTTCTGTTTTTTGCAATATAATTCACCGCCATTTCCAATTTATTTGTATGTTTTAAAAATAGTTAGCATACACTTTTTTCCTCATATTAATTTAAAGATGTCTTCTCATAAAGAAAAAATAAATAATTTAAAATTAAAACTTCAGTCAGGTTAGTACTATATACATAATAAAAATAAAAATATGCATACAATGATCTTATTACAAAATACAGCTTACATAAACGCTTGCTTGACTGCGATATACATATTTTGTTTTTGGTATCGCGTAATATTAGCTAGATAGCAGCCAGTTTTCACTTTTAATAGGTATTACATCTATTTCAACTCTTAAATTTCGATTCGAGATCAATATATAAACACAATAACATTGTCAGTCAATATGTAGGATCTTTTAAAATAGAGACGTCGTTCTACCTGTTAATTTACATTTTCATTACATTATTTGTTATTTATCATTAAGCTGTCTTTTGTTATTAAAACCGTAGCGACTAGACACAACCTCAGAAACAAAAGCGTAGAAGACGCTTTACGCAATTCAGAACGTACTTTGGTTGAAAATATTTCACTTATCGAATTAGACTGCGACTTTATGTTGCAACAGATGCAGGTATAATAGTTGTTATTAATTCTTATTTGTTATTGGTTTCATTATTTAAATACATTATTCGTTTTAAAAACATAGTATCTAGTCATCGACGCACATCTTGATACACACACACGCATGCACGCACGCACGCACGTACGCTGGCCAGCACGCACGCACGCACGCACGCCCGCACGCACTCACGCACACTAGTCAATAACACACTTTCGTCAAGGGAAACAAGCCTATAGTTTGCCATATTACAATAAGCAGAATGCAAAATTAGGATACATCTATCTGTCTCTCTTTTTTATGTGTAATCAGACAAAGATGAAGTATACTAGTTTCTCCCTCTCACTAACGCCCTACTCTAGTATTATTAAATCTATGTTAATATTACTACAATCCTTCGAATGATTTCAGTCTAGAACTGCTATCAAAACTAATATCAATCTCTTTATTACTAACTAGTAATATCCCGCGGTTTCACCCGCGTACATACCGATCTAATGGCAGTGGAAAGTCTACTAAGTCGGTCTATCAATTTATTTTTGTTAACATATTTTAAAAAAAATGTTATATAGCTTGTGTTGCTCAGTAAAGATGCAGCTTTCCAATGGTGAAAGAATTTTTGAAATCGATCCAGTAGTTTTTGTGTGAAAAAATTACAAACATACATATAAATTTTTCCTCTTTATAATATTAGTATAGACAATGTTTAATAAAAATAACTTTATACAGGGCTTGAAACGACAGATCTCTCAAGCGATTCACCAAATAACAGTTATAAATATATGCAGCGCCACAGAAAAAATCAAAATCGAAAATCATTTATTAACTATGAGTGCTCACAAAGAGGCATTTAATATTTTATTCGCTAAAGGTATTAATAACTTGCTATTAACCTAAGTTCTTTTGCTTAGTGCGAGTTTTTTTAACCTACTCGACCGCGTTAGCGTAACGCCAATTTGTACAGCGCTGGAATAGCGGTCACTAGATGTCGCTGTTGCAGCAGAAAACTCGCACTAAGCCCACAGTGTGCTTAGTGAGAGCGAGTTTTTCTAACCTATTCGATCGCGTTAGCATAATGCCCGGTTCACATTAATCCAGTCGACCATTCCAGTCCAGCGCTGGAACGCTACTGGAATAATGTGAACCTGCACTGGAATGTACCAATCCAGTCCAGTCGACTGGATTGGCGTTCTATTTTTCATTCCAACTCACCCATTCTAGTTCCACTGGAATAGTGTGAACGGCCAATCCAGTTGAATCCGGTGGTTGACTACCACGTTAAACAGTGAACACGTATTGTTTTATTTGTGGAATTATATTGGTACAGATGCGTCATCTTTTAATGAATGGACTAATGTAAACGATATAATCAAGTCCAGCACTGGACTGGATTGACTCGTTGGATTATTGTACTGGAAAAATGTGGCATAATGCCAATTTGTATGCTGGAACAGCGGTCACTAGATGTCGCTGTTGCAGCGTCATACAAATTGGTGTTACGCTAACGCGTTCGAGTAAGTTAAAAAAATTCGCACTGAGCACATAGTTTTATTGATAGAACGTGAGCAATCAGAGCTGCGTAGGAAAGAGCTTAAAGATAAAGAAGCACAAGAAGAGGAGGAATTGCAGAAATTAGCGGAAGATTTTGAAAAGAACGAACTAAAAGCTCAAGAGGCTATAGCTGTAGAGCAAGAATGCGAGGCCTTGGAACGGGAATGCAGTTTTTTAATGGTATTTTACGATCCTGTTATAGTAGCCTAGAGTGTAATTTTTTTCTTATATTTTTACTATTATGTATAGAAAAGTACAATAGTAGCTTATTACCACACTGTAACCCAAAAGTTTTCTTCTCTTCTTTTTAGAGAAGGTTAGAGTTTAGAACCACCACGCTGCTCCTATACGGATTGGTAGGTTACACATCCCAGCAATTCTCTAGTGTTAAACGAAGTTTTCTGTCACTTACAAGCGCGTGATAAATTTTAAATATCATTGGTAACTTATAGAATACATAAATAATATTTATGTGGCATCCGGTTGAATGACATAGAACACCCTCATTTCTTACCGAGGGGACGTAAAAGGCGGCTATGGTAAGTAAGTTGACCCACCCTGTGGATTCGGCTGAGTAGAAAAGACCGCTCTCATTTCTTACCGCGGTGTCATAAAAGGCGACTAAGTTAACTTGACTTCAGGCAGGCGGCTGGTCATAAAAACTAGCCAAATCACGGAAAAACGTGTTTACAACATGTTGTGCCGACCCACTTAGAGTGGGATAAAGGCAGGAGAATGATTATGAAAAAATATATATATTTCACAGAAAAGAAATAAAGATATAATGTTAAAATTACGTCGCAAGTTAGTAGAAGCCAAAAATACCAGAAGCGAGCTCATGAGAGAACATGGTTTACTACCTTTTGAGAATAAAAAATTGTCGTAAAAAAAATAACAGCTGTCTAAGGAACATATTCCTAATAAATAGTTGTAGAAATTTACGTGTTTTAATTTCACCATACCAACCAAAATTTATTTGTTAATTGGAAAAAGTAAATAAAATCGAATTTGAAAAAAAAGGAGGCCAAGTTTATCACGTGGCCCCTTCAATAGTTGAAAATAATCGACGATGCATTTAAGATAAAAACCCGTTCTCAAAACCTGCAGTTCAAATATTACTTATATAATTTTAAATTTCTGGTAACAACAAACAAAGAATCGCAACCATGCTTAAAGGGATCGAACTCGAGTGAATTTTATGTTCACTTGAGATACAAAAAGGCTAACCATAAAAATATTCCAGGATTTAAAAAAATGTAATAAATAAAATTAAAGTTTGATTAATTAATGTTTGCATTCCGAAGATTTTGTTTTTCTTTAAATCTTGATCTGAAACTAAATATATGTCTTTGTTTTTTTTTACATAGTGAACTTTTAAACGATGAGAAACACAACTAATAGATTTTAGTTTTTTTTGTCTATTACTTAATCATTATATATGAAACTCAAAATAAAATAGTATATCATCATTCTCCTCTCTAATCCCACTTTATGTTGGGTCTAACGACATGTTTTTCTCTTCCAGTCTCCTCTTCTTTCTTCTTTTTTTTTATTTTTCTCTTCTTTATATGCATGTCATACTTCACATAGCCCAACCATTGTTTTTAGGTCTTCCTCTAGTGACGTATTCATCCACATTTATATTTAATGTTTTTTTGGTTACATGATTTAGGAATTAAAAAGAAGAAAATTGAAAACAAAAAAAACCCTCTTGAAACAATCTTTAACACCTTTATTGTATTCATAAGGGTATTTCACAATGTATTTTACAAAACACATTTATTTTCGTGCATTAAATGCAAAACAAAACATGAAAAGGCACGATATTACATATGTTCTATATTATTAATAATATCACGCTAAAGAAATATTTTGCAACTTATTTATATCTTAATATCAAAATAATATTGAAGACAATAATCACTGACGCCTGAAATCAAAACCTAAGCAATCGTATATTTACTATATATCCGTATAATAATTTTCAGTAAAAATACTAAAATATCGCACTTACAAATATAAAAGGACATGTTATATTGTACCTAATACTTTTCTAACGAGTAAAAGATATTGCCAAAAAAGGCAATCATTACTTTTTTCATATAATAAACATAGAACATGTTCACACATGCTACATAAATTTCCATATATAATCACAGAACATGAAACTATTCTTCCGACAAGGCGATATATGCCCAAAAAAAAAGTCAAACATATCCCGCAGGTAGGGTTGCCAACTTTTTCTACATTAAATAAAGTATATTTAGGTCTGAGACGAATATTAAACAGTGTTTTAGAAAAAAGTATTTTATTTATTTAATATTTTAAATAAATATTTTTTTTAGAGCTCACACAGCTTTTTAATTTACAGTCTTCAAGAACCCCATACGTCTCACCACAGTTTAAAATAAAATTATATCTTATGTGATTTGTCAGCGTGTTGCATTAATCACCATCTGACGTAATAAAGTAAAAAGTCTAACATTCTAACCATTGTAACTAATGTAAGTAACCATGTAAGTAACTAACCGAACTTGACACTACTACCATCGGAATTGACGCTAATAGATAATGACATCGAGTTCTGGGAGTTACCATTCCCAGACCTCCGCACCGAACCAGACATCCCTTAGGTCACCTAGGTGACCTTGGCTCACGGCCCAAATACCGACTCCCTTAAGTCACCCAGGCGACCTCGGCCTATGGCCGAAACACATACTGGGCATAAGTGCCCGCGAGGAATTTCCCGGGCAAAGAGGTTTGCCTTGAGGTGGCCACACGGGGAGTAAGCTAGACGACCCTTTAGCTGTTACTAATCTCAAGAGGAGACATCGCCTCCTTCGTTCAAAGAAAAGAACGATATATCCCCCTCAGGCTCGATCCATTTGGTAAGAGCCTATGCCAACAGGCCTAAACAAACAACCAGGCTTAAGTCCTGCCAGGCCCGGGGAAGGAGGTACGCCTCGAAGCCCGTACCACACCCGTCTTCGGGCGAGTGATAAGACCCCTGCTACGAATAATCTAAAAGTCTAACCATTTTGATGCTGAAAATAGTAATTTTTAAATTTAAACTATCGTGAGTAGTATTCATAGTTAATGTATCAAACAGGATATACTTACGTCTTATTCTATCGGGTTAGCCCAACTAGTTTCCCCATGCATTCTATACATTAACTCGGAAAATAGTATTTTGTAAAGTATACTCGTAATGCAGTGAATAACATGTAATATTGGCAACTCTACCTTGCAGACTAGAACCATTTATTGTATGATATGCTCGTATACACTTTGAACCAACATTATGGCAAATTAAAAATATTTTTTGTCATATCCACACATGATTCGCTAGAAACATTTAATACTGATATTCATTAAAGAGTTTGTAATTCGTAGAATTGTATTTATAGTAAAAAAAAATGTTTTATATTTCTGGCGCTTTATTAAATATTTTCCCAGCCATAGACTAATAACTCGTTTCAATACACAATACTAAAAGTAGTAAAGGAATATTGATTTAATCTAAAAATGGCGTATAACAGTAAAATAACCAGTAAAAATTTATCATAAAGTTTCCTCTTTTAGTAATATTAGGTTTAGATTTCAGGCAACTGAACGATAATTTTTTTGTATAAAACACATATTTTTGACACACTTTTGACTATTTGGCAAAAATTTGAATTTAAAAAATCCTTTATCTACTACCTAATGGAATGGCCGATTTAAAAAGAATCAGTTCATTTTAACAATACAATTACGTTAGAACAAACAAACATCAGGAAGGTACAACAATTTCAATACATGCGACTTTCTCAGTCTTTATTCGATGTTAGTAACAGGTCTATACAAATGGCACTACTAGGATCTAAGTACTTATATCTTAAGGAACGTTATTATAATTTCTTTACAAAACATTAAATATATAAAAAAATATTTTTCATATACCCTACTATATTCAAATATGAAGCGATGGCGCATTTGTACACTTAGAAGAGGAATATAGTTTGGGTTGCCAACTTTTATTAACAAGAAATAAAGTATAGGAGTAGTTAGGTCTGAGAAAAATATTAGACAGTATTTTAGAAAATTAACAGTATTTTATTATTTATTTAACAACATATTTTTCTTCTCGCACAACTTATTAAATTACAGTCATTTTTAAGGTCTAAGACCTATAGTGTTTGTCAAAACCAGCATTTGGCATGATTGATTGATGTAGTGAAAAACAGTAAAGTTGTATAGTTGGCAACCTTGAATATAGAATACCATAAGTGATGAGCAGAAATAGACTTGTAAATATATAATATATAATTTAGTATATGGAACCGATCCGTGTTTTAAAGCCTTTCTTACACGCAATAATAACAAATACGTGGAATTTGTAATTGAGTATTTAAAAAATGTATATACTTCAATGTACAAAGATAATGTTATACATAAAATATATATGGAACGTGTTACGCCATTATATTACACCTTATATTATTATATAGAGAATACTAATGCTGCTTGACGCGATAAAAGTTTATAATTTAGATTTCTAAAAGCTATAATTCGATAACAGATCAATGCATTAATTAATTTTATTTATGGCATTAAATTAGTAGTATTAATTACTATTATTATCTTTCTATATGGCGTGTACACTGCAAATTACGTTTAAACATTTTGCCTGTGTAATGTAAAATGGCGAACAGGTGTTACCAAATTATAAATTTTAGCACAAAATGGAAAATTAACGACATAAATATACACGGAACTGGCAAATGATGCAAAAGAAAGAATATAAAAAACACTTCTTCAGATAAAAATATCTTCTTTAATTGACAAACTAAATAATAATATCATATTGTCTATGGTGATATCTTTTATACGTGACATACAGTAAACAATGATTTGTTATCGATCTATGATATTTATGCGAATTATCGAACATATTCTACCATTTCAGTCTGGCAATTTTTGACACCACAAAATTATTATTCTGCAAATGACACAGACTCCCTATTTTTTATCCTCATATACGAATCTTTATGAATCATGTAGAAAATTTAATACAACTTTCACTACATCAAAGCAGCTTTGTTTAATTATTTACAATTATATTAATTCGCCTCATAAGTTGGATAGCTTCAACAAGATTCAAATAACCTTGTATCGCAAACTAAACAAATATTTACATACATATAATATCATAAAAAATTTATCCTCTACATTAATACTTTTATATTCAATTCCAATTATGTACATACAATTTACTAGTTTTGTATTTAGTGATTCTTATTTAATTCAACAATTTGTTTTCCAGAACTTAGTGATTGATATTAATTTGTTTTCCAGACAACAAACTTAGTGATTGATATTATGTATATTTTTTTAGGTTATCAACTCAGACATAAATACACACCAATACATGAATTAATGGAGGTCCTTAAACTATATGATTGGCGTATTACATGCGAGTTGAGTTCGAAAAAGAGCTATTAAAATAAGTCGAAGCGTAGGTACCTAATTCGGGAATGCAAGTGCCAATAAATAACGTATATTCCTAATAACTAAGTAGAATCAGTAACTGTTCCCGCCACTTCCCGTATCTTGTCTTGCTTGCTTATTATTAGCATCATTGTTTTTCTTAAACTTTTATTCTGTGAAATTTTTAAATATGTATTTTGCGAGAAGTGATTTAAAACAGTTTAACGAGCTTTCATGCTTTCGTTAGCCATCTTTATTAACCCTACATTGTACATGTACCCTATATTGTTTGAACAAGGATGACCTATTATTTTCAAAAATATGTAAAACTGGATATTTAACATAATTAAGTGTGAAGTTCTAATCTATATATCTATCTAATCTTCAGAATGAGACTCAAGTTTTGATACCAACATGTACCTGATACTTGTAGGCTAGACTAGTAAAAAAAACCTAAAATTCAATTCAGAGCTATTCACCCCGTTTGACTGTATATGAGATTATATTTTAGTAAACATGATATATTAATATTTTTGAACGTAACGAAATTCGGCGTCTCTTTGAATATCCCGTTCAGACGCTTGAATAGCAATATTGTGATGGTATTATTTTAAAACCCCCTTTAATAATTTTAATATACAATATTATAAAAGACCTAAGACCAAACACACACAGATTTCGATACTAAAATACCCAATACCTAGGTTATTGATAAAAAAAACTGTTTAAGTAAATACGTTGAATTAAACTAAACCGAATAATGAATAAGAAAAAATATATTGAGACTCTTAAGCTTTCATATTAAAAATAGTCGGAAAATGCCCATTATTAATATTATTTTATAGAATTATTAGAAACACAATCGTGAGTGATGTAATAGTAAAAAGACGGAAACTAGAAATCGATATATATTAATGGATACTCCCAGATCTAAATTCGAATAAAGAAACTAAATACTTTAAAAAAAGAACAAGACATAGAGAAACGTTTTCGTTGCTTAAGGAAAAAGTGACACTTTTGGTGATGAATCTAGATTTAATCTTAAATTAAAGAAGAAGCACTGCACTATTGCTTGTCTATGTTTTATACATAGACATTTTTTTCACGATATATTGCACATAGGCTGCAAGTGGCACCACTCAAAAACAAAATAAAAAATAAATGGGTTTAAGTTTTCATTACTAAGGAAAACGTATAAAAAATGCTTTAGTTTGCTTAAACGAACTGCCTAATTTTGTATTATGAGTTCTGCTGAAAATAATGTGTATTTGAACGTTTATATCTACGAATATTCTTAGTCCAAAACACTTATTTTTTTTATTGTGCCACTATTGCAGCCCATGAGCTAAATGTATTGTTTTCATCAAATACTTTTGTTTACAGTTCATATAGCTTTTGTATAACAACAGCAATAAAATTTCTGCTTTAGGTAATTCAATCATTGGTATTTCGCGTAAATGATTGATGCTTGTGATTGTCGAGCTTTCAATTTACTAGCTATGAACTGCTGCTGATTTATATTTATTTAATAGATTTTATCCAACAAGCGAGGTTAGCTAATTTATAAATGATTTTTACGCGATATATTACGATATTTGTTTTAAATCGTCGTAAATAATATTTAGAACAAAAAATATCTATGGGTATATCAAAAAAATATCTATCTATGCTTGCAATGCATTCAAAATAGTTTTTATTCTTTAATTCAACATAAAAATAACACAAAAAAAACTGAACTTTTGGATATTTTAAAATGTTGTAACGAAAAGACAGATCTATCGACCCCGATCCAATCATAGTGTTGTAATATATATAAATATATATGCTTATAAAAATGAACTATTTTAATAAATCTAATATTTTCAAAAGGTCAAGGTAACGAGACACAATTATTTTTTTTATTGAAAAAATAAATAAATCGTGCCTCGTTGGTACTTACTCGTTTGTACGCGCGACCGACGTCTCAACTTTCAGATTTATATACACCTTAAATATTATCTCGACGTATTGCTTATTAAAGATATGAAAATATATACACATAGCCAATAGTTTATGCCCGTTGCGTGGGCTGAGGGTAGGGTCATACGCTGGCTCCCAGCAGCCGCTCGTCTGCTGAATGCTCCTCATCTTCAGACCCTGATTTCTCTTTCTTTATGGACTGGTAACGCACCTGGAATTGTTATAAAATGGAATAACAGAACAGCTCTCCGATTTGAGAAATACTATAACACAGAAAAATATTAAATTAAAATTAAAATCGTACTTCATAGAAAACCTAAAAGTAATATAGAATTTATATCACACTCAGAGAGATTTATATCACGTAGAGCATAAATGATCTCATATTTGTAATGTTTATTTCTTTATTATTAAAAAGCCGTCGACATAACATACATAATATTACTACATTTATAATACTTAGAATGCTTTTTTTGTACCACACACACACACACACACACACACACACACACGCACGCACGCACGCACGCACGCACGCACGCACGTGATTCTATTTATATTTTCAACATTGATATTTTTACGAAACTTTTTATACTAGATATCATACATAAATGATTTTACAAAAAAAGTCAAATGACTGTTTGACTCGAATGTTTGAATGTAAAGTGGACCGACTAAAGATCAAATCTGTGTATATATATATATATTTATTTATTTATTTTATTCTGTTTTGCAACTTTAATTTAACGCGACAGACATAAATATATTAATTGAAATAAAAAATCTACATAATAACGATTACAGATTTTTTAAATTCAAATTTTCTAATATTCAAAACCCCAAAAATTTTTGTCTAACTATACAAACGTGTTTTGAGTGTTAATGAAGTTTCAGATATTAAAAGCAATGGACCTTCTTAAGAGAAAAATTGCAGTTAAATTCTTAACGCTGCTGCAACGCGGTAGTGGTTTAACGTTTTTTAACTGTGCATAATTTTGAAAAACAATGTACAAAAAGTTATTTAAATTTGAATTCTAATAACGAGTACATAACTAAAATACGAACAATAATACTGAAACATTTGCAATGATTATAATATCACTACTTAAACAACTAACGGAAAAAGTAAGGGACTAACCAAGTAAATTAAACAACACAAATACAACCGTATAAAACCACGTTCGTTAATAGTGTATGTTGCGCTCAGTTAAGCAAGACTCTCATGTACTGAAACCTCATCTCAAGTACTATTATTTAAAGAGAACTTTTATATTTGTGGGAAGTTTATCTGCAGGTGGTTGTACAACTAAAGTTATTTGGCACGAGTGTAGTTCGAGAAGTTTCAAATGTCAACAACTAAGTAAAAACTAGAAAACTCGGGCAATGATTAATATGGGATAGAACAATTTTAAGTCTCGCAGTTGTTCGGAGCGTTAACATCTTAGACATAGTGATATAGTAACTAAAGTATAATATACGAGTAACTTAACTGCCGCAGTTTAGTTTGGATTTATTATATAGCATGACATTATATGATGTATATATTTGATGTATATAATAGACAAAGTAGGAACCGACATAAGCTTGCGGCCCCTGCTTTGCGCCTTGAAAAAGTACGTAAGTCGTTTGTGGGTTTGGGTATAAGATTCTATAATAAATTTGCGCAATCAATTTTACCTTTGCCATTACAGCAATTATCACTATTAAAGAGAGGCTGATACAGAAAGTCTACTATACTGTTGAGGATTATTTAGACGATAAGAATGCGTGGATATAGATATTGTTCGACCCTGTTCAAGATAGAAACGATTAAATGTAACTAGTATTAAGAATTGTATTTTTAAAAGAGCAACCGCCGAGTTTCTTGCTGGCTCTTCTCGGTAGGAACAGCTTTCCGAACCAGCAGTAGAGTTGACGATTCAAAAGCAGTTGTTTACACGTTTATTTGAATAAAGAATATTTTGAATTTGAATTAGATTTTTTTCCTATCGTTATATTATTTAAACATATAGAATTAGCAATACTTCTATTATTAAACTTTCGTCCTTCGAGCCGGATATTACTTTTAGCGATCCCGAATGCCAATACTTAAGACAATATATGGAATACTTAGTTTAAGTATCGCCCCAGTAATCGCTAGATTCAAGCTGCTAAAATAATTTTTAACATCCTAATGACTAGTGATTATGATTATGATATGATATATGACTATATGATTTATTTGTTATGTTAAGTAATCTTAAAATCTCTTTATATTATTAAAATCATGAGTAAATTTTAGCTCAAGGTACAAAGTACAAGTTCGTCGCGGTTGGATCCTAATTGATCATACTTCCTCATGATGATAGATTAGGTTACGGGGCAAAATAATCGTTGAAATTGTGGTAGTAAACGAGTGTAATGCTTGTGTAGTGTGTTGGTAGTGGCGTTTTGTGATGCATAATCCTGCATGTATACAGTATGAGTATGAATTGTGCTTTTTACACTTAACATTAACATAATTTTTTTAGCAAACGCGTATTATAATTTTATCATTACTTTTATTTTATGTAATTCCGTAAGTTACGCCTATCGATATAAATTATTCTAAGATAAATGCAAAACAAGTTACCTACCTTCGTTTTGATTTTGGAGCTCACACCTCTTGGTCGATACATGAGGAAATTATCAGTGACCCAAAATATTAAAATCTGTGGAGTTAAAAAGAAAATAGCATTAAGTACAAACGAGAGAATAGAGTTAGTTAAACGAATTTATCTCCCAAATAATTCTTCTTCATTTAATCTATATGCCGTGTGTTGTCCGGCTGCGTAGAATGGGCTACTTTCACTTCTTACCAAGATGTCGTAAAAGGCGACTAAGGTAAGTTGACCCGCCGTGTGGGATCCGGCTGAGTCGAATAGACCACTCTTTTCTTACTGAGGAGTCGTAAAAAGCGACTAAGGTACTGACTGAAGTCAACTTACCTTAGTCGTATTTTACGACACCTCGGTAAGAAAGAGGGTGGTCTGCATTACTAAACCGGATACCACACGGTGGGTCAACTTACCTTATTCGCCTTTTACGGCACCTCGGTACGAAATGAGGTTAGTCAAATCCACTCAGCCAGACCACACGGCGGGTCGACTTACCTTAGTCGCCCTTTTACCACACGGTAAGAAATTCGGTAAGAAATGAGCGGTGTATTTAAGTATGTACTTAATTAAAATATATATAAGTATATATTCACCAGTTGTCTGTCTACCATAACACAAGTATTAAGTTACTTACTTTGGGGACAGACGACTGTTTGTGTAAGTGTCCCATATATAAATAAATTTATTTAAATACTTACGTTAATAAAGAATGGAATGATGAGCATGACTACGGCTAGTTCGAGACGCGGATCGGAGACCGGCGACAGGCGCAGTGTGGACAGCACGGCGACCACGGGCGGCAGGCGAAGGACCAAAGCTAGCACTGACTTGGCGAACGTGGCCAGCGCTGCGTACAGCACGCACTGGCATATCCACGCGGAGCACATGGGAGGCTTGCCTGGACATTCAACCCACAATGTAATATATACTCGTTTGTTACGTAAATTGGATACAATTTAGTCGCTGAGTTTGCAAATAATTTATAGAATTAGGTGTTACTTTGCGGAGATCTATTATACAAAAGTAATAAAAAAAATATTTTGCTATAATCCGCGAATAAGTAAAATAGAAAATATATATAATGCTAAATGTAGAGTGGACAATCGGTTATCATACCTGATATATGCAGGATTCGTAAAAACACATGCACAAACCTCCACCACCGCCACCACGATACACAAGCACTCTATACGTTCACTATCACAAACTCAACAACTGATGCGGCATTGCATCAGCCGAGGAAAACTTAAATGACACCATCATTATTAGATTTAGCTTCGAGTAGGTTTAGTTTAGTTGTAATGTAATTAAATAAATTATTTCTGAAAATTATTTTTCTTCAGCCTCGTAATTCGTTGATAAACAAGAAGAATACAAAACGAGTAAAAAGCCTGTATTATTCCACTGCTGAGAATAGGCCTCTTCTCTCCGCTTTTGGGGAGAACGATTGGAGCTAAGACCTATCACGCTGCTCCAATGCGGATTGGTAGGTTACACATATCTCCAGAATTCTCTAGAGATATGCAGGTTTCCTCACGATGTTTTCCTTCACCGAAAAGCGTGTGACAAATTGCAATCATCAATTAGACGCAAGTTTTAACAGAAAAACTCATTTGTATCTTCGAGGGTGATATTAATAGTTAATTTACACAAACCGGCTATACTCACGTTGTATTCACGCCGCGATAACGTCGTATAAGGAGTGTGAATGTGTTTGTGGAAGGTCATAGAAGGTTAGAAATATTAGGTAATTTAAATATTATGTTAATAATAAACAAGATAACTGTTATTATCAGAAAAGCAAAGAAAACAGAGTTCATTGTAAATTATATTATAACAAAAATATGTTCAGTCTGCATGTACATATACAAAATGTTAAGCAATTATTTGATTAACAGCTCTAATTCACTTACCATATTCACCAAAATTGATAAGTGGTATATCAAACACTCTAGCACAGTACTGCGCCGAACGGATGCCTGCCCATATTATGAGAAGACCCAGAGTTGAATCCAACATAAAATTGACTATGTACCTTTAAAGAAAAACATAGCTATTAAATAATAAATATCATTATCAGCCCACTCTAGTCCATTGCTGGACATAGGCCTCTCGAGTTATATGCCACAGCCCGATCCTGGGCTTCCATGCATCCACTACCCGCTGTATGTATTTATGTATGTGTTACGTACATCGTCACTCTATGATTGCGAATCGTGCAACTGTTATAGCCAGGTTCAGTTAGGTTTGGTGGCCTGCTGTTGACCGGGGATTCTCCGCACCCCTAACACAGCAAAGTGCGGCTTCAGAGCCGCATGTGGCTTGGCTTTGGCTTGTTAAGTGATGTAAAAAAAAGTACTCAAACTTTGCAAAGAGATGCAAGCCCATTGTTTGCATTAATAAATACATATTTATTAAGTATGAAATTTAGTTTTATTGAGTGTACATTGAAGTAGCAACAAGAACCAGCAAGAAACTCGGTGGATAATCTTTAAAAAATAATTACAATTTGATTGATTGTTACAAGATAATCTTTGCAGCTGGATGTGTAGCTGACTGCAGTTATGCAATGCCCATAAATACAGTAACTTACCAAGTACAAGGGTTTCCTTCAAAGTGAGGTGAAAGCCAAACATTAGCAGCATGAATAATAAATGCTCCAAGACCTTGTTTGGATGTGTCATAGAACCAGATCAGCCATGGTCTCCTTGCATAGCGAGGTTCACAAAAACGTTTGCCTAAAATAATAATAAATAAATAATAACATTTATGGAGAAAAAATATGAACCACACAATAATAACAGTGATCCTTCATAAGTGTAAACTTTGTTGTAGTAATCAACACCCTCCTCCTTTACCAAAAATAAATAATCTTCCTTAAATTTCCAAAATGTATTACTAAAATTTAATATTACTAGGTCTCATAAATATATCATAGTAAGTACTGATAATTACTAAAACCATACTTAATACTAACTTAATTTCATTGCAAATAAAATTCATAACTTTTTTCTTGACAGAGTAAATAAATCAAATAATAAGTTTTATTTACTATTTACAACTCATTAATCATCTATAAGTCACTTTTTATACAAGTTAACTTAGAGTATTCAAAACATACCACATATATTACAGATATTTATTTCATATTATAACAGATATTTTCATTAGAGGCAGAAAATTTTGTCACCACTACTTACTTGATTTTTTATTAAATAATAATAATAATAATCAAATTAAACTCATCAAAAACCCAATATACAAAGAAATAAAATGTCTAAATTCTATAGGTGCTATCTGCTGGGAAAATTCCCAAGCATCAAAAATGTCCTAAAGATTATTTTCCTGTTGTTATTACAGTGAACATAACCCACATTTTAAGATAATATCCCATCTTTTTCTCTTTGTAAAATAGTTTGAGGAAGTTCTGAGTAAGTCCGAAAAAGACACCTCTCAGGTTCTGATTAAAGTATTTGGCAAGTGTTATAGTAAAAGCCTTACTAGTCTCAATTTAATTGTTGATTGCAGAAGAAAAAGGTCCCACATAAACTATAAACCTATGGTAAAGATTAGGCGCTAAGGCTGTAGCTTCACAGATAATACAAAATTTTTATTTCTAAATCTCGTCTTGAAAAGTCTGTTGGTAAAAAGACGACGGTAAAGTCTAGTCAAAACATATTGCAACTTGTCCTACCAATTAGGCAAGTAAATGCCAAAACTGCAAGCAGGAACTGCATAAACCAGCCGTATGTATCTGTAAGTGCATCTTTAGAGCAATGAGGCTCAGACCAATGTATCGTGGAATAGTCAGAAGAATTATTCATTTTTCATTTCTAATAAAGTAACTACATGTACCAATATAGTATGCATCACACTTCTTAACTGTAAATAAATATAAAAACAGCACTCATTTCTACATCTGTAGTTTCTACAATATGAAAATGTTTATAAAAAAATACCCATTAAAAAATTATATAGTTTATTAAATTTACAATCCTACAATCACAATTTGTTGACAATCTTTTGACAGCTGTACCTGCAAACATAGACAACTAACAAAAATTTTATGTCGTCTGCAATTGGGACGAATAAAACGAAGATAATAATTATAACAGATAAATCGGACAAATTCCGTGGTATAATTTTAAGATAAATAATTTTGATGACAAATCAATTTTTGGCAATAATGAAATTACTGAGGTTGTTGTAGATTAATTCATGACAAATGGTAGCATGTAGTCGTAATGTTATTTATATAATACACTTTATATATTAGGCACTAATTATTAATTATGTTTTTTAAATTTCAATCAACAATTTTTGTGTAATAAATGGACAAATTACATTTGAATTATCAAGTACTGTATTAAAATAATTTACCCTAAAAATCAATAAATATTTCACTTGTGTGATGAGTTTGTGAAATTTGGTAAATTATTAAATTTAGTCTACTTGTGTTCTGAAATTAAGATTTCTCTAAAGTTTTTTCTTTTTGGGTTAAGATGATGCACTATATATTTCTCCGTCTTCTTTTTTTTCGTTAAGCAATTGGATTATTGTATAGCATTGGTACATTAGAATTGCCTTATATTAATAAAAATTGATAAATAACAATATTTATAGTGCAAAATTTCTATGTGAGTTATAATGAAACGGCAACATTTAAACGCTACCAAACATCTTTTCTTCCCGTGCTGATGTTGCCGCCATTTTTATTGTTATATGTATTCTCTTTTTATTTGCAATATAAGGAAAATTGTCACTAAATAATTTTGCCAAATAAGTAATAATCCAATTGTACAAAAAAACCCGAGTTTTGTTTGGTAAGTTATACTTTAAAATATTTTTTTATTAGTCATTAATATTACTGTTAAATTACTGTTCACGTCACAGTATCGATTATTTACTCACCGGTTCTTATTTAATTTTCACTGTAATGCATGAAAAAAGGTGTGATTATATTATGGCACTCATGAAAAAAGAATTGTTTGGTTATGTTATATGTACAACGAACAGCTGAAACAGTATTAGCATTTGCCCCGTAGATAGTTAACCTGTCTCACGAAGTAAAACCATTTTTTTCATAAATGTATCTTTCTTTATGCTTATCTGTTAGTTAAAAGTAGGTTGTAGAGTGTATTCTGCATACTGAAATTTTAGATTTTGTTACATTTTTGCGTAACAGTAATTAACATGTCGTAATAATAGTAAAGTTTGGCAGTTATCTTTGCAATATAACAGTAAATACACAAATTGAGCCTTTATACAATGATATGGATCACGTATTTAAGCGCTTACAGTCTGTGTTATAAGATTTGATGAATTCCAATGGTGGCATTGACATGACTATTCAAATTCAACATACTATACTAATCTTTGTTTAGTACAGGGAATATTTTTTTAATGAGTATAATGAACATTTGTGTGGAGAATCTTACCAAGTCTTATATTGCTAATGGTCAAGCATCCTGATTTTTGCCTAAGATGCATTATTTTAGGTTAAACACCTGGAGAAGCCCAAAAGCCATAAATTCTACATCTGTCATATCTCTACAATAAACGGAAATATGTGCTGAACATTAGTAATGTTTTAGTTTGTATTTTTAAATATAAATATATACACTTACACACACGATCCCTGTCCTAAAAGTAAGTAATATTAATACTTGTGTTATGGGTGAGAAACAACTGGTGAATATAGACATATATTATTTTAAATACATACTTAAATACATGTATACACCCAGGCACAAAGAGCCAACAAATTGATTTATAGAAAATGTTCGCCCTCATCAGGAATCAAACCCGCGACCCACAGCGCTGAAGGCAGGATTACTTCCCAGTGCGCCAACGGGTCAGTCATTTTATGTCTCAGTATACCCCACTGACACTTAAAAAGTAAAATAATAGCCTATTACTTACCTATATCTGGGCATAGGCTTCCTCTTTTCTTATTTGAAGTGTTGAGTTGAAACTTAGATGTCCCAATGGATAGTGATACTTTACACATATTTTATAAATTCTCCAGCAATATGCAGATTTCCTCATCATATTTTCTTCATGAAAACCATTTGATAAATTATAATCTTGAAAAACTTGCTTATTAAATACTAATTTAATTTGAATTTCATTCTAGGCCAATGTAAACATTTCCAGAATCTAAGTTTCTTGTAAGATCTTAGTTTATCTATTGAAATCACTAAAGATGAACAAAAAATTTTGATTGGTTTTATTCAAAATACTTTTAAATGTTCATCTGTTTGGTACAAAATTAATGATTTTTAGACAAAATATTGGACAGAATAGAATAGACCACCCTCTTTCTTACCGAGGTGTTGTAAAAGGAGACTTAAGGTAAGTTGAATCGCCATGTGGTATCCAGCTGAGTAGAATAGACCACCCTCATTTCTTACTGAGGTGTCGTAAAGGGCGACTAAGGTAAGTTGACCTGCCATGTGGTATCTGGCTGAGTAGAATGGCCACCCTCATTTCTTACCGAGGTGTCGCTAAAAGCGACTTAGGTAAGTTGACGTCAGGCACAGGTCAGGCGGCCGGTCGTAAAATACGTAGCCAAATCATGTGACATGTTTATAACATGCTGTGCCGACGCCACTGTGGGATAAAGGCAGAAAGACGATGGTCTATTGTACTTAACCGGATACCACACGGCGGGTCAATTTATCTTAATCGCCTTTTACGACATCCTAGTAAGAAAGAGGGTGGTCTATTCTATTCAGCCGGATACCACACGGCGCACTTCAGTGATATTCATATTTGTGTAAAATTCCACACTAATTCTAGCCTTGCTAGCAGTACTTTGAAATAACTATCAAAAGAAAGCTGATAAAAAAGCCTACTGTACTATTAAGGATTATGTTAATGATGAAATGCGTGGATATAGCTACTACGACCTTGAACGAGGCAATGACGTAATGTAACTAGGTACATATTTATTATTAAAAAAAGAAACTGCCTGTAATCATTCTGTCTCTACTCGGTAGGAGCAATTTTCCTAAACACCAGTAGAGTTAACTATTCAACAGCACTTGTTTACAAGTTTACATGAATAAATTAAAAAAAATTGGAATTTGAATCTGAATCTACATGACATCTAGACATGGGTAAACCAGTGCCATTACTCCCCTTTTCTTCTTATTACATTTATTTCTCCCCTGATATAGAACGGTAAAAGACTGTCTTTTTTAGTTGCTTAATTCTTCGTCTTTTAATATCTTAAATTAATTTATAATCACTTGATTATGTATGTATGAGCTATCAAATTGTGTATGTGTTCTGAACGACTTAGTTTACGTCAGGCTATTATCCATGTTATATTACGATCATCGCAACTTATGGATACTTCCCTACATTAACGATAGATATTTTAGCGAAGGATATAATACCAAATTCATCATTCTCTTACCCTTATCCCACTCTAAGTGGGGTCGGCACAATATGTCTTCTTCTTCCATTCTCCTCTATCATTCGTCAACTCTGGTGCCACTCCTTTAACATGCATATAATTTTTCACACAATCCATCCATCTTTTTTTCGGCCTCCTCCAAGCCATACATCCATCTATATTCATATTTAAAACTCTGTACTATATAATACCAAATTGTCTGAGCAAATGTTCGTGGCAAAAGACATAACCTAAAAATTGCTTAAACAGGAATTTTGGGTATTAAACATGTGTTGAAAAACTAATTGAGTAATACATTGTTCAACAACTAACAATTCCACTGCTTGTAGAGAAGATGTCTTTCGTCGCACCCTGTAGAGAAGATTTGATGCTTTGACCCATAGCACTGCTTGAATGCGCTTTACACGGATATCTAGATATCTAGTCAGTATTAGTAGTCAGTAGTCATGTATTGTTTTAATTACGTTACGTTCTTATAAAAGTAGTAGGTATGTAGGCACTTTGTGAAAGCTAAGGTTCACCTTGATTCCACTTATACAGTAGTTCCATCTTCAAGCAATCCGGTTAAGTCGATCCACCTTAAATGTAACTTCAAAACAGCGTTCTATATGACTGACGATCAAATTGAGATTAAAGATTATACCTATAATGCATTCATGCATGTCTTCACTGGAGGAGACGTGTTCTCAGTTTTCTGACCTCGGTTGTTTCTAGTTTTTCGCCGAATTCCTGATTGCTTCTTTCCTTGTCACATTCATACCACCAGCCCTCCACCACCAGCATTATACGTTATCCCAAGACCTGATCCGGTCTCACAGGACCAATTATGATGACGCTCTCCGAAGCTAGTAGAGCTTCTGCGCTCTACTCTCCGCATTTCGCAATCTCAAAGATTCTTTCGCGCTTAGAGCTAACAGCATTTTGTCAATTCGATAAAAAGTTTGAATCTATAATTATATAGTAATAATGTGTTATAAACAGTTTGGGAGTTATGTATTTTTAAAAAGTAGCTTTTGTCAATAAATTAGCTATAGCTTTCGTTGTAAGTCATCATCGTTTTCCTGCACTTGTCCCACTCTAAGTGGGGGCGGCACAATATGTTTTAACCATGTTGTGATGTGATTTGGCTAAGTATTTTACGACTGGCCGCCTGCCTGACGTGATTTACTTTAGTCGCTTTTTACGGTACCTCGGTAAGATATGGGTGGTCTATTCTACTCGCTTAGAGTAAGATAAGGACAGGAGGATAATCAGATGATGACGTATTCTGTCAACGACAAACCTTGTGATGACCTTGAAGATGTACGCGAATATAACTGGTAAAAACATCATTCTCCTGCCCTTATTTAATTCTAAAAATATTGGCCGCCTGCCTGACGTGACTAACCTTAGTCGCCTTTTACAACACCTAGGTAAGAAATGGTGGTCTATTCTACTCAGCCGGATACACACGGCGGGTCAATTTATCTTAGTACCTTGTACGACCACACTGAAATGGTAAATTGAAGTAGTATATGAAATATTTAAAATATCCTTTCATCATCATCTTCATCATCTTCCTGCCCTTATCCCACTCTAAGTGGGGTCGGCACAACATGTTATAAATATGCTGTAACATGATTTGGCTGCGTTTTTACGACCGGCCGCCTGCCTGACGTCAACTTACCTCTGTCGTATTTCACGACACCTCGGTAAGAAAGAGGGTGGTCTATTCTACTAAACCGGATACCACACGGTGGGTCATCTTACCTTAGTCGCCTTTTACGACACCTCGGTAAGAAATGACGTTGGTCTATTCTACTCAGCCGGATACCACACGGCGGGTCGACTTACCTTAGTCGCCTTTTACGACACCTGGGTAAGAAAAGAGGGTGGTACTATTCTACTCAGCCGGATACCACACGGCTAATTTAAAATATCCTTTGTAACGTGAAAACTGTAGAAACTACATTTGAATCGAACAATGATAAAATTGTCTCGTGTTTATCATACTGAATACATTTTTCATCGCACGTAACAATTCGATTCACAGGTCTTTATAAGATCCGAAGATCTAACAAGATTGTGTTTAGAAAACTGATCTTGGTGGCAATATATTCGATATTTCTTAGTACACCGTTCTCTTTATCGAGTAAACTTTTTTGTTATATAATATTTGTCTTCAGTTTTTTGCCATACACTGATATTTGATTTGTATTCTACAGAAGCAGAATTATACTTTATGTTAACCTGGTATATAAGCTTTAATCGTATCAAAGTTCCTATAGAAAATTAGCTTTCAACGCGTAAGAGACAGATAAACTATCTCATTAATAATATTAGTATGAATAATTTTTATTTATTTATTGACTGCTATTGAATATTGATAAAAGATAAAAAAACCAGTTGAAGATATTAATGAAATTATATACAACTACCTTTAACCCGCAACTTCGGTCACTCACCGACCCTGCAAATATCTCCATCATAAAAATCAGATCGATACGGAAAGACTAAAAGAGATTTATCGTGTTCTCGAGAGCATAGTTTGATAATTTTAGTAAATAACTAATATACGTTAAAATAGCTCAGCTTAATTTATTCAATAAACAAATATAGAAATTATATATTTAAGTTTTTGTTTATTCGGTTTTTGGGAATTTTGACGGTTAAATGAACGGAAGCTAAATTGCGGGTACATTTATTATTTTATAAAATCCAATCATAAAGTAAGAAATATCAATGGCTGATATCGAACAAAAGACGGTAGTTCGAAGTTTAAACGTAAAGATAACTTATATACGATCAGTCTAAAATTCGTTGCCATCTTTCGTAATCAATCACGAAGTCAAACATCTGTGAAATCTTGGGAGCCATCTATCTGATGAAGCGTCTGGGAAAAGCTTTTAAAAGCATCGAGCTTTTTTACGATAAAAATGTTTCATATGTTATGTTTTACTTTGCACTAAAAGCTGTTAGATTTTATGATTCTTTAAATTTTCATATTGCGCATATTTCATATATAACTGTCACAAATTATATTTACTAGCATGCACTGAACACTAAAGTCGTACTAAAATTAGATATGTGACTAGAGGAAGGTCGAACAAATAATTGGAGGTAGTTTGTGAAGTATGACATGGATATAAAAGGACTAGCGCCAGAGTTCATATAACTTGTCATAGGAGAGAATGGAAACGTAAAACACGTTGTGCCGATCCCATTCAGAATTGGGATAAGCGCAAAAATTATGATAATAAATATGAAAGTCTATCTGCGTGTTTAGCTTTCATAGCTGATTTGTTGGATCAATATTGATCAAATTTGGCACAATTGAAGCTTATATTTCGGCTTAATATAAAGGATAAAAACATTTATGAATTCTCTTAGAAAACTGCAAAAAAGTAGTAGTAGATAATATATTCAAATTCAATTAATTCTTTATTCAAATTGGCTTTTTACAAGCACTTTCGAATCGTCAAATTTCAATGAAGCTACGACTGGTTCGGAAAGGCGCTCATACCGAGAATAACCAGTAAGAAACTCGGCTGTCACTCTTTCTTTAAACGATATTTTAACACAAAAAGTTATAGGATATTTTAACACAAATTGATATTGAACGAAGTCAATAGTATAACTAGAAGTAGGTATTTCACCACTAAAGTTGACAGGTATAGATTGTGTTAGAATATACATACTCGCATTTGAAGAAAAAAATGTATCTAATTGTCGCCTCATCCCTAACTCGTGGCGGGTGGTAGACAGGGCATTGTCGATAGTTCGTATCGAATGTGGAACGATAATAATTATTGGTGGTGGCAGCCACCACAATGGTATGTTTGTGGGCCAGCGGTGCTTTCCCGCGGCTCGACCGTCAACAAACCGTCGCTCGGGCAACCGCTCATGACATATGCATGAGAGCGGCACCGGCGACGCCGCTTAAATATACAAGGACGGAAAAATTACTAGAGAAGCGTATACATACAAGATGTCTCCGCCCGACTGCTGGTGGCGTGCGTCACGCCCAGTTCCAATTACCCACACGAAATGTCCGACGCGTTTCTTACGAACCGCGGTTATTTTTACCACTCAACCACCATATTCTTCATAAGTCATGAAGCTCGCCGTACAATTGATGCGCCATTTTGTATTCTTTTTCGCTTCTACACGCTCAAGTTAATATTTAATATCTATGCCTCGATAACTCTTTTGTAATTTGCAGAAGCGGCGCATACATGCATGCATACTTTTTATGAATATACTAGCTTTTACCCGCAATTTCGTTCGCGTTATAGGTTGAATAGATGGCGCTTTTCAATGTCATCCTATTCCTGCAAAATTAAGAAGATTTCTATAACCTATATGTAACACTTATGTGTAAGGAAATTTATTAATATCGACTTAACGGATACGGTGTGAAAGTGTCACAAACATACATCCATACTCACATTTCGCATTTATAATATTAGTAGGATAAGTGCTTTTGATTATGAATTACTAGAAAAAGTTTAGTTTACATTGATTTGGATGAATTATGTTTAATGTTGCGGCTCGGTAATTAAAATCTGAATGATAGCCAAATTTGACGAGCTAGGCACAACTGGCTTCCCTCGAGACCGACGACCCCCAGGGTGATAGCCCAGCGGTGACATCGTGTGACTCTTTATAAATGATCATGGGTTCAAATCCCGGGTAGGCACCAATGGGTTTATTAATTAAAACTTGTTTCTCATTAATTGCAATTTATTATTATTATTTATTTAAGCTTTAAAAAAGCCCGGCGTTTAAGTTTCAATTTCAATAAATTTAATCTGTTTTGCTTTAAAATTAGTTGTGAAAGCGTAAGAGACGACGCAATTTTATATATTAGGACGAACTCAACATTAATACAGCTCGCATATAAACGCAAACTTAGCGATGAAGCGAGCGGCCCAAAGAAGTTATGATCGATATGAGCATCAAATATTTACGCGCCGCCGACCCACGAGGAAACTGAATAGATAACTGTTTTGAAAGGCCGCCGGGGAGCGGTCCTCCTCTGCCCTAATTACACTTTTTAATTACATTGTCCGGTACCTAGTTACTAATGGTTTCGTTATTGACGAGATATTTATTAGATTAGATCTCATTTGTAGATAATTGATTATCAATTATGTACCATTACAACATATATACCTAATTCATAGAATTAGGCGTTACTTTCCGGAGGTCCATAATACAAAAGTAATGAGAATATTATTTTGCTATAATCCGCGATAAATTATTATCGCTGATTTATTATTATTTTGTATTATGTGTATCGCGGATTATTAGCAAAATAATATTCTCATTACTTTTGAAGATATATACCATTACATTATAATTTCAACATTGTCCCGAATTCGCTAGGACAAATAAACTAAAGTTTCTTATAATATGCTTTATTTTTTCTAATAAATAAAAATCCTTAATTTTTAATATCGGTAATAAAGAGGGTGGTGTAGTCTACTCAGCCGGATACCCCATGGCGGATCGACTTACCTTGGTCGTCTTTTACGATATCTCGGCAAGAAAGAGGGTGGTTTATTCTACTTAGCCGGACACAGCTCAAATTTTATTTATTTTTATCCTGTATAAAAACGTTACATACAACATGTTTTAAAGATGAATTATGTATTAAAGATTAGCCGGAACGTCTTGTAAGTGAGGCCGTAATGCTTTCACGGATCGTTGGGCATTATACTATCCTAGAGCGAAGGCAGCGGGTGCGGGTGGTACGCTTTCGTGCGTGAAATGAACCCGATTGTTTTGTGTCAAGTGGTGATCACGATTTGAATTTTCACACCAGCATTATGTCCAGTAAATGACATAGACAGTTTGCGAATTTAAACTATTGTGAGTGGTTTTCATAATCATTCATAATTAATGGATAGAAATCGGCTTTACACGCGTTATATTTTATCGGATGAGCTCGACTAGTTTCAAGCCCATACGGGGCTCTTATTCATGAGGTCTTTATGCGACGTAATTGCGGCGGGAACTGCGTGTAGCAGCTTGCTGGGCGTGACTCGTGGGCAGATGTGGCGAGGGAAGGGACGTTAGCGATGGTCGCGCGACTTCTATGAAATTTTGGTCACTGCTCTTGACTTCGTCATCGGATGCACGGAAGAAATTTGTGCATGCGATGCTTACGGTGTCTGGTTGTAATTGGTCTTTATTGGTACAGATATAGCCAAAAAAGATATGTACCCATAAAATAAGACGTGAGTATAGCCGGTTTAATACGTTAGGTATGACCTAGACAGTAATAACACTAACACCTCATTATAGTTCGCCTTATATAGTTTTCGGGCGTCACTGGTGTCTCTGACCTTAGGATAATGTTCTTCGTCACTAGTACAGCCTCTGTGCTCCATGCTTCGCATTTCGCACCTTTCGGTGATACTTTTGTGCTTTCCCAAAGCTGTAGAGCTTAGCTGTACCAATGGCCTGACAGCATGTTGTCTTAAAAGAAATCATATTTTCCATATCTGGCGTCGCTTAACGGGAAGATCATTTCGCGCTATATACAACTAGCACCTATTTCAGAATTTTCATTTAAGGATTCCTTCCAAACAATTCGTCTTTCGACATGTATTTTTTGACCTTTTATATTCTTAACCCGCCCCTCGCAACCTGACTCTCGAGTAATTACTTCGGGGAATACCTTATATTGTTTTGTCACTAAGCGATTTAGAAAAAAAGCAGTTTCTCTAATAAGTTGTATGTGTTTTTAAATAATATTAAAAGCACTTAAAATTGTAGACTAACATCTGTGGTTAGTTTTTAAAAGCTTTTATTCAACTTGAAATGTATGTATGTGAAGGTGGTATCTTTGACCCACTTCCCGTTGTCCGATTGAGCTAAAATTTTACATACTCCAGTCCCGATGACAATGCATGTTTATGTTTAGCATGACCTGATGCTGCCAGGAACGTTAGTCGACTTATCAACATATTCACGCCTGGTACGGATATAATCGATATTTATGAATCGATTATTTAGTGTTACAAACTATTTTTAATTATCGATTTTTTTAAATATATATATTTTTACCAACAATATTGATTACTCTCTTTTTAAATAACTTTTTATACAACTTGCGAAGGTGGAATCTTGCAAATTAAATTTAACTCACTTTCCGGTGTTGGATTGAGATGAAATTTTACATACTGCTCCAGTTCCGATGACAATGCATGTTTATGATAAACATGACCTGATGCTGTTACCAGGATTGGGTCCAGACGAGGGAACTCCTCAACGGTTAACAGTAGGGACATGAAATTTTGTTCAAAGCTTTTTTGATAGCATTTTTTATTTAATTTTTATAGTAGAGTCATCTTCAAGAGTGAGATTTTTGTTCATGTAAACTTATGGTTTAATTTTTCACTTGAACAATTTATAAGGGACATTAAATTTTTTTAAAAGCATTTTCAACTTGTTTATAGTACACACATGCACAAACCTCCACCACCGCCACCACAATACACAAGCACTATATCATCAGGAGATAGACTCCACGACCAAAATCGCAAAACTTTGCGATTGTTTTGCATGTGTTTGTGTTTTTTTTTTAAGAATCCTGCATGTACCAGGTATGATAACCGATTGTCCACTTACATTTCGCATTATATATATTTTCTATTTTACTTCTTCGCGGATTATAGCAAAATAATTTTATTATTACTTTTGTATTATGGATCTCCGCAAAGTAACGCCTAATTCTATAAATTATTTAGAGATATGACATTTTTTGAAAAGCTTTTTTAAAAGCATTTTCAACTTGTTTATAGTGTAGTTATCTTCGAGAGTTGGATTTTTGTTAATCTCCTTGGTTCATGGAAAAAACTTGTGTTATAATTTTCTCGGGAGAAACTGTCTCAAATAGCTCCAATTTCCTTATTCAATCATGAAGTTGGTTCTCACTAATGCATTGTTTGTGAGCTTTAGAGTTACCCTTTGTGTAGTCCTGTTTCGCAATAAGCTTAGTGGCTTGTTGTTTAAGTTGCAATTATGTGCTGAAGCTAGTATGTATGCTTTTGTCTACCTCAGAGGATAAATGTTTGAATGTTTGTTTAGTGCGATCGAAATCACTTTCAATTATGTTTCGCACTGTACGAACTGTTTCGTACCGTACTGTCGTTCTTTAAATTTTATCTACACGACTGTTTACATTATTAGTAGTTCTTACTTTTCTTTATAAAAAATACTGCTGTTAAATAAGATAAGTATCGATGCTAAATATAAATAAACAATAAAGAGGTCATTCAACCAACAATACAGATAACATTTTTTATAATGTTGCATATAAAAAATTTATACGTAATTGTAGTAAATATTACTAGCCTTGTGGTATCTGGCTGAGTAGAATAGACTACAATCATTTCTTACCGAGGTGCCGTAAAAGGCGACTAAGGTGAATTGACCCGCCGTGTGGTATCCGGCTGAGTAGACTAGACCACTCTTTTTTACCGAGGCGACTTAGGTAAGTTGAAGTCACGCAGGCGGCCGGTTGTAAAATACCTAAACAAATCATGTAGACAACTGGTTTATAACATGTTGTGTATTGTGGTGGTGGTGGTGGAGGTTTGTGCATGAGTTTTTACGAATCCTGCATGTATCAGGTATGAAAAAGGATTATACAGTCTACATTTAGCATTATATATATTTTCTATTTTACTTCATCGCGGATTATAGCAAAATAATTTTATTATTACTTTTGTACCTTCTAGAGACTTTCTTTTATAATAAGTATAGATTTATGAATTTGTGGTACACGAATTGTAAAATAAAACATGATGTCAATCAAAGTACGACGGATAATTTTCCAAGACAATTTTCTATAATTTGAATCTACTACAAGTACTTTTGTAGACATCTGCCCATTTCCCACATTGCCGAGTCTTTGTGTAGGTAGGAGCGACGTGACGCGTGTTCTCATAGGCCTGAATATTTCAGCAGCTCGCGAGGAGCAAATTACAGACTGTGTCACTCCTTAATCTTCCACAATTATATATTTAAGTCTGGAAAGAAACGACAATCAGGTCAGCCCTGCATAATTGTCACTACAGACCTTATGTTCTCACGATCGGATGTGACTTACTGCATTGTTCGAGCACCTGCTATTGTCTCACATACCTAATACATCATTAAAATTCATAATATTCTTTGTTCAAGTAAACTTGTAAACAACTGCTAATTCGGAAAGCGCTTTCTACCGAGAAGATTCAACAAGAAACTCGCCGGTTGCTTTTTTTAAAATATAATTCTTATTACTAGTTACATTTAATAATTACTGATTGGTGTAGAGTCGAAGATTAGCTATGTCCACGCATTCTTATCCAAGCAATCCTCAATAGAAGAAGAGTAGGCTTTCTGTATCAGCCTCTTTTAACAGTGTTTTTAAACTGATGTAATGGCAAAGCTAAAATTGATTGCGGAATTTTATTATAGAATCTTATACCCAGACCCACTAACGATTTACGTATTTTTGCAAGGCGCAAAGCAGGAGCCGCAATAAATATTGTCTCACATACCTAATACATCATTGAAACCTATAGATTTAGTTATAAATTCTTGGTTTATAGACATGATAGCTTAATGGCGAGAGCGCTAGTCAAGTGGTCGCACGTTCAAACGTTTGAAAAACTTCTCAAGTATTAAAATGTGCTTTTGGATCGTCAACTCTGCTGAATTTCCCCTGTTTTCCCTGAATTATCCCTGTTTTCAGACACTGAAAAACTGCTTTATCATGTGCAAACAAAGGGTAATTAGACTGTAATTTGTAAAGTCAAGGTAGTGTAAATACCCCGATCCGCACCTATCCAATCATTTTTCCTTTTTTTTTTTACAAGTTTCATCTTTTTATGTCTTTTAATAAAATACTGAGCAAAGCTCGGTTATATAGGTACTTATGGGGGGAAAAATAAATATAGCTAGGTTACATTAAAAAAAATGTTTTACGAGTTTCCCTGTTTTCAGGCACTAAAAAAAACTGGTACAATTTTATCAGAAAGCTAACGTTAATTACGCTGTCCGTTTTAAAGTCTTGATAGTTTATTTGGTAGCCAGACGGTCCCAAATTTTAGAATACAAGGATCAATTCCAAATAACATATTCTTTTAATTGTATTTTTTTTATTTCCTGCCCTTATCCCACTCTTAAGTAACCCATTTAAAAGTGGGATAAGGGTAAGACACTACATGTTATAAACATGTGGTCACATGATTTGGCTACGTATTTTACTACCGCCCGCCTGACATCAACTACCTTAGTCGCCTTTTACGACAACTCGGTAAGAAATGAGGGTGGTGCTATTCTACTCAGCCGGATACCACACGGCGGGTCGACTTAACTTAGCTGCTTTTTACAACTCGGTACGAAATGAGGGTGGTCTATTCTACTCGGTTACCACACGGCATTGTGGAAATAGATGACCATGTAAAAAAATGGATGATATTTACTGTATTTTGTATTGATTCATTAAAACATGTAATAAGTAAGTAAGGGCCTGTTACTGATGGGCCTCTTCTCTTCGTTTTTTTTTTGGAGAAAAGGATTGGAGCTAAAACCTACCACGCTGCTCCAATGCGGATTGGTAGGTTATACATATCACCAGAATTCTCTAGAGATATGCAGGTTTCCTGATGTTTTCCTTCACCGAAAAGCGTGTGATAAATTGCAATTATCAATTAGACAGATAAGTTTTAATAGAAAACTTATTGGTGCCTGCCCGGGGTTTGAACCCTAGACCTCCTCGAAAGAGGCGCACGGTGTTACCGTTGGGCTACCACAGCTTAAACATGTAATAATCATCGACAATACCAGCTTTAGAAAATTATATCAACAAAACTTTTCACTTTGTTGACATCAAGTTGTCATGGCAACGATTGTCTCGACCGCGGCCTCATCGGCCTGCTATTAGCTATTGACAAATAGACCGATATCTACTATTCATATTGGTCATGTACTAATGTTGTGGTCCAAACAGACATGACATGCGTGTTTAATGTATTTGATCGTTATTTGGTTCTATTGATTGATCTTGTAATCGGTCACTAACTCATTAGCGATGACGTTAGTCTGCGATTTGTTTAATGAAACACTTCTGCGAAATGTAACGTGTTTATCATTTCCTCGTTTTATGTAGGAATCCAATAGCCGTTGCTATTTTTTTTAATACGTATTCTATATACTATGTATCTGACTGAGTACAATATGACATCCTCATTTCTTACTCAAGTGTCGTAAAAGGCGACTAAGGTAAGTCGACCCCGTGGTATCCGACTGAGTACAATATGCCACTAATTTCTTACTGAGGTGTCGTGTCATGCGATTTCGGTAATTTGACCCGTCGTGTGGTATCCGGCTGAGTAGAATAGACCACCCTCATTTATTAACGAAGTGTAGTAAAATCCGAGAAATGTAGGTTGATCCACCATGTGATATCTGGTTGAGTAGAATATACCATCCCCTTTCCTACCAAGGTCAACTTACCTTAGTCGCCTTTGACTACACCTCGGAAAGAAATGAGGGTATTCCATTTTACTCAGTCGGATACCACATGCCAGTTTCATCACATGTCATAGACTTGTAAAACTAAAGGGTTCTATCTATTTAAAACTAACGAATGTTAGTGTTTAAATCCACCCTCGTATTGACTAATCAAAGTCATACCATCAGCCCTCCATTACACGTCGTCCTAAGCCGTAGCCCGGCCTCACAGGAGGCACCCTTAGGACGACGTTCCCCGACGCTAGTAGAGCTTCTGCGCTCTATTCTCCGCATTTCGCAACCTCGACGGTGCTTCTGCGCTCGCCCATCCCGCCCGGTGACGCTGTAAAAGCCGTTAGGTCTAACAGCATACAGTCACCTGGAAAAAAATAGTGTTTAAATATACATTTCATTCAACCCTTAATTTTGTATTCATTTGATACATCTTTGTAATTTTGATGGGTGGAATCAATATAACAAGACCATTGAGGTCAATTTAGTAAGTGCTGTCAAATGTTGATATTTTTTGGTTAATGACTCAGTTGCATGTAAGTTTCCTACTTTATTCTTCTATTAATTTTATGTAATATGGGTTGCCACGTTATATAGCTACGTGTCATAGACGTTTTATAGATTGTATTTCGTAAAAATTTCAAAACAATTAATTTTTTCGCCGTGTGGTATCCGGCTGAGCTGAATAGACCATCCTTATTACTTACCGAGGTGTCGCCATTTTCACTTTCCTTCCGCGGAATAACAATCGTGCATTAGGAAGCAATAGCGGCCTGCGATTGCACTTCGGAATAAACGAGGCCTTATATAATGTATTGTTTGGGCGCGAAAGATACAAAGTGAGATTGACTTTTGAAACGGAGAATGTTCTTTGAATATCTTTTGAATTGCCTTTTAAAATGGTTACGTACAAATCTGGTAGATTAAGACTAACTTTTTAGTTAGCAAGTGTTAGCTATTCCAATATTTGTCTATTCCAATGTTTGTATTTTGTCTATAACTACATCCAAAATAATAGAGGAGACTATGGAAAAGCCGGGAGGCGGCCATGCTTGCGCGAGCTGTCAGAAGGAGTAGACTTAAAAGCGATAAAATGTATTAAATTATAGATATTGTATTAAATTAAATTGTATGTATTATTGAGTTGAATAAAATGAATAATACAAAGCTGGACGTATTTCACTATTACTACTTATTATCAAGAGAGAAGATGAACGTTTAACACAAGGGTAAAATTAACTATTAAAAAGGAAAATAACATGTTTATTCAGAATATCCCAGTAAATTTATCCCGTAAATTTGAAAGTAAGTTAAACTATGATAGATAAAACTTACTTTCGTTGATAGTTAACGTGAATTGAAACTTAGTTTTATTTTGTCAAAATTTCAATACTTCATAATGAGATAGGGGACGGATCTACTAATATGTAAAAAAAAGTTAAGGCTTGCCTGTTTAATGTAAGCTGAAAATTACCCTAGTGACGTATGAATTTGGGGTTTATCATTCTGTAGTTAATAATTGAGTTATATGTTGGTAGTTGTTTATCGGCCAACTTGGCTAGTGATGTCCAACGAGTTGTGCGCACATCACAGAGTTAGCTCAACTTACGAACATATTAAACCGGCGTAACTTTGTCATCCCATACACTCAGTAGCTGAGTATATTTGTTGTTTAATAATCTGGGAACTGCTACTTTGAGGTGTTGAATGGGGTTAATATTTATGTCGAGTTATGTGATATTATTCATAGAGCATTCAAATTCAAATATATCTTTATTCAAATTGGCTTTTACAAGCACTTACGAATCGTCAAATTACAATGAAGCTACGACTGGTTCGGAAAGGTGCTCTTTCCGAGTAGAACCAGTAGGAAACTCGGCAGTCACTCTTTTCAAAATTAAGGATTACAATAATGTCTTAAATAATTAAGAACAAATTAAAAATTATAGTAGCTTAGTAAGTCTAAAGGGGCTATCTTTTTTTCGAATTGACTGTATTCTGTTAGCCTGAACGGCTTTTACAGCGTCACCGGGCGGGACGGGCGAGCGCAGAAGCATCGTGGAAGTTGCGAAATGCGGTGAGTAGAGCACAGAAGCTCTACTAGCTTCGGGGAACCTCGTCCTAAGGGTGCCTCCTGTGCGGCCGAACCACGGCTTAGGGCGACGTGTAGTGGAGGGCTAATAGTATGACGATTAGTCATTATGGCGTCGGGAGTATGGCGAGAAGCCAAGGCCGACCGACGTCAGAAAACTAGGACCTCGTCTTCGCCGGCGAAGGGGCTATATTCTTTCAAAAAAATCCTTTGACAGTTGCATAGTTTTAAAATATAACTCCGTGAGCTTTGTTTGAACTGATGATTTAAACTACCAAACTATTCGTTCTATAAGCGATAGATGTTTACCTATGGGAATATATATAAACTTAAATCGTCAACATACATAAACTTAACCTGATAGAATAAGACGTGAGTATAGCCGGTTCTATACATTAACTATGAATACTACTCACGATAGTTTAAATATAAAAATTTATAACAGATCTCTACCTACCTAACTATTTTTGATGCTACATTCGTTTGTTTTTCTCCATTTCCCAGGTGTAATAGCTTAAACGATGTAGTGAGGACGTTAAAATAACATTGTTCAAAGCATACTGTCAGTCCTTCTACACGAGCAGTCTGTGGTGCAGCTACACACGTGCATCGCTGGATGCTCTGCGAGTCCAATATAATAATGGATTTAGAATGCTGTTGGGACTTCCGCGTTTCTGCAGTGCCTCCGGTATGTTTGCAATAGCTCGTACCAACGACTTTTATTGCATCATCTGGAGAAGAATTGCTAGTTTGTTGGAGAGAACGCGGAATAGTGCCAACAGTATTCTAAAAGTATTGTCGGACAAAATGGACACCAAATTGTTTGCTCATTTTGTCCGAACAATTATTAGGTTAGAGTAGTATTAGGTAATAAGTTAAATTTAAATTGTATTTACTAACACTTAGGCTTAAGGTACTTTACTAACAACTGGACTGACTGTGCAGTCTTAAATAAAGATTATTATTATATTATATTATTAAATTGTGCTTCGATATCGTTCCTTCATTCCTAAGGATTGTGACTCTTAGTTAAATTGTCAACTGCTCGCTTCCAGGAGTTGCGATCGGCAGCTCGATGAAATTGTGCTAAATTTCATCTATATTACTCTAGTGGATTAACCGCATTTTTTAGTGTGGACTTAAATTGAAACACGCGCCACATAGACTAAGTAGCGACGTGAATAAATAATCGATATTTATAATAATCGATTATTTATTAATCAATTTTGTTTTTCCTCAAATTACATCCCCACTGCTAAGTAGTTGTCGAGGGCGTGTACGTTAATTCAAGTCGTATCCTCTTGCGGTGTGACTTGTTAAGTCCTAGTTTCCGGGCCACAGCGAGAGGTATGGGTGTAGTCGTTAGGGCTCTGCGCATGTGCCGCGGCGGCGCCCCAGAGTCTCAAAGGGATGTACTAACGCCCGTGCGGAGCCCGAACGATGCCAGTTCCATCGCGCAAGGCCTACAAGCTAGACGCCTCCAGCCCAAACTCACCCTAACATGAAACATCACGCGTTCTTTCACGAACCATGTAGGTTATAATGAAAAGATTTTTTTTACATCCAAATTCAAATTTAAAATATTCTTTATTCAAATAAACTTGTAAACAAGTGCTTTTGAATCGTCAATTCTACTGCTGGTACGGAAAGCTGTTCCTACCGAGAAGAGCCAGCAAGAAACACGGCGGTTGCTCTTTTTAAAAAATATAATTCTTTATGCTACTTACATTTAATCGTTTCTATCTTGTACAGAGTCGAACAATATTTATATCCACGCATTTTTATCGTCTAAATAATCGTCAACAGTATAGTAGGCTTTCTGTATCAGCCTCTCCTTAATAGTGTTTTTAAACTGCTGTAATGGCAAAAGTTAAAATTGATTGTGGAATTTTAGTATAGAATCTTATACCCAAACCCACAAACGACTTACGTACTTTTTCAAGGCGCAAAGCAGGGGCCGCAAGCTTATGTCGGTTCCTACTTTGTCTATTATATACATCGCCTATTGTTTTATAATTCTTTATATTCGTATTATAATTTCAATTTCTTTTGTTCTAGGTATAAATTACCCTCCCTTAAACGCCCCGGTTGAATAATTAGGTAAGTATTTTTACGCGCTCTTTTTTTTATAACACCTTTATATTAATTGTGAGCTGTTGTGTATGTTCATTATTGTGCATATGGAATTGCCTTTAAAAAAATAATATCTTGTTTATGCTTATTTGGGATATGTTTGTAAAGAATTTACAGAAATGTAGGGTATGCGGTGAAATGAAGTTTTTATTTTAAAGTCGGGTGGCTTTATAATTAATTAAATGCTTTTCTTTGCACGTCTATTTCTAGTCATTCATTCTTCTTGCGGCCACTCGTATAAAAATTGCCAAATAATATATTAGAAACATGTGCCAACCCCACTTACGAGTGGAATAAGGGTAAGAGAGTGCCGATTTCTTTTCTTTAATGATGATTTCTTTATATTAATCTGGTTTTTTGATGGTCGCCATTAAAAACTAGCGTCGAGGTACTCGTCAACTTCAGCTGAATGATGTTCCAATTCGTAAAGTCACTTTTCTGTATATCTTTCTCATTATTTTTACTGTTGTGTACTTTACTGTGACGTTATTAATAAAAGGTTTTTGATTTTATTTCTATCCGCGATATACAAGGTTAAGGGCCTGTTTCACAAGTTACTGATAAAGTGTCGGATAGTTAACCGACAAATTAAGTAGCAGATAAATGTCTCTAAAAAGTGAAAAATTAGAAAAAAATCGCGGCCATTTTGAAATAGATATTTGCTATCCAGCAGATAAACAAAATAACAGCCACATGATCTGCCTGTTAACTTATTAGGTACTTTAAGTGCTGAATAAGCCTATAAGAAACCTGAGAAACGCAAAATTCCGAGATATGTGTCAGATATGTTCCGAATAAGCTAACTGACAGTTTATTGCTAACTTGTGAAACAGGCCCTTATTGTAACAAGTTTTATCAATACTAGTCTATCGGTTTAGCCGTGAAAGTGTAAGACTGATACGGATAGGTTACTACGGATAGCTTACGTATTAATTATATTTAGTTCATTCCTCATTTCTTACCGAGGTGTCGTAAAAGGCGACTGAAGTAAGTCGACCCGCCGTGTGGTATCCGGCTGGGTAGAATAGACCACCCTCATTTCTTACTCAGGTGTCGTAAAAGGCGACTAAGATAGGTTGACCCACCGTTGTGGTATCCGGTTAAATAGAATACCACCCTCTTTCTTGCCGAGGTGTTGTAAAATACGACTAAGGTAAATTGACGTCAGGCAGTAGTAAAATACGTAGCCAAATCATGTGACAGCATGTTTATAACATGTTGTGCCGACCCCACTTAGAGTGGGATAAGGGCAGGAGGATTATGAGTAAGGATTTTACAACAAAGCGGCCGTAGTAAGTTCTAAACGGGTGAACGTTCGGAGGTAGGACAGCTGTTAGTGACATTTGGAACGATGTTTTTTTCGCGCAAAAGTCCATAGGTATAAGGCCGTGGGGCGAACACCTGCCGCGGGCTGCATCGGCTGAGCTGCTCTGCCATTCAATTACTCTATACACGTGAATTCTGTAGCGTTGTAAAGAAATTTAAAAATATGTTTAACATGACAAAATTTGCTTCACAAGAATAAGCAATAAGAATAATCAATTACTCTATACACGTGAATTCTGTAGCGTTGTACAGAAATTTAAATAATATGTTTAACATGACAAAATTTGCTTGACAAGAATAAGCAATAAGAATAATCAATTACTCTATTCACGATAATTCTGTAGCGTTGTACAGAAATTTAAAAAGTATGTTTAACATGACAATATTTTCTTAAAAAGAAGATATTGTTTTGTTTTATAACGATGAGCTGTGGTAGCCCAGTATAAGATGCAGTAGCCCGTGCGACTCTTTCAAGTAGGTCACGGGTTCAAACCCGGGCAGACACCAATGAGCTTTCTGTTAAAACTTATGTGTCTAATTGATAATTGCAATTTATCACACGCTTTTCGGTGAAGGAAAACATCGTGAGGAAACCCGCATATCTCTAGATAATTCTGGGGATATGTGTAACCTACCAACCCGCATCCGCGTGGTAGGTCTTAGCTCCAATCCTTCTCTCCAAAGAACGGAAAGAAGAGACCTATTCTCAGCAATGTGATAGTAACAGGCCGCTACTCACTTACTTAAACCGATGAAGTTTTTAGCCAAGATTATAATAGACTAGCTTTTACCCGCGATTTCGTTCGCGTGGACTGTTGTATGATAGGTCGATAATAGGTGGCCCTGTTTAATGTCATCCTATTCTTGTAGAATTAACAGGATTCTATAGCCAATGTTATTCCGATGTATAAGGAATAATTGTGCCAAATATCATCGATAATGGTTCAGCGGATTCGCCGTGAAAGAGTAACAAACATACATCCATACTCACAAACTTTCGCATTTATAATATTAGTAGGATATATAATAGAAGTTTCTAAAGCACTAGTTTACAAGTTTACTTGAATAAAGAATATTTTGCATTTGGACTTAATGCGAATATCTTTTTTAAATATTGTCTCACATCGTCCGTGTGGTATCCGGATGAGTTGAATAGATCACCCTAATTTCTTACCGAGGTGTCGTAAAGGCGACTAAGGTAAGTTTACCCGCCGTGTGGTATTCGGGAGAGTTAGAATAGGCCAATTTCTTTTCTTGCCGGGTTGTCGTAAGAGGCGGTAAGTTGATATCAAGTAGGCTGCCGCTCGTAAAATTACTAGCCAAATGTTGTGCCGACCCCACTTAGAGTGGGATAAGGGCAGGATAATGATGATGTAGACTTTGTTGGTCGTATGTAGATAAGTTTAAGACGCCACCTGTAATGTCAGTGACCGTATCACCTGCTACTCGCATTAATGTATTAAAAACACCTTTAGTTTATCGCTGATTTTATTACAATTACTAGCTTAGCCCTGCAGTTTCAACGTCGGTATAAAGTAATTTATACAATTAGGCGTTACTTTGCGGAGATCCATAATACAAAAGTAATAATTAAATGTTATAATCCGCGATAAAGTAAATAGACAATATATATAATCCTAAATGTAGAGTGGACTTTATAATTGACGCTTTACCTATGCAAGCACAGTTGTATAGTAATTGGTTCAACCTCCACTACTTATTTCTCCTCCAAACACATGTGATATGCTTAAACTAGAAACTTGATTTATCTGATCGTTAAAGAGGATGTCATTGTTATGTTTAATAATATCAAGTAATAAGTCTATATAAAACTTGTTAAAAATGATTACCCACCTATAGCTATCTAGTGTAAGAGACTAACATTCGAATCCAATAACAAAGTGATATTCAGATTTTTTTACCTTTACTTTCTCCTAATTTTATATCTCCTAATTTAGAATCAGTCCGAACTAGATCTAACTTCACAATCTTCATTCTCCTGCCCTTATCCTGCTCTAAGTGGGGTCGGCTCAACATGTTATAGACATGTTATTACATGATTTGGCTAGGTATTTTCCAAACAGCCACCTACCTGACGTCAACTTACCTTAGTCGCCTCTTACGACACCTCGGTAAGAAATGAGGGTGGTACTATTCTATTTAGCCGCATACCTACTATAATACGTCGTAGGAAAAAGCATGTAATTGCTATAAAAGCTATAATTAAATATAGTAATACCATTAAATATAGTAGCGTGTTCTGGTATTCGATGGTATAAAGTTTATTATATTGTTTGTATGATAGTTGACGTCAAAGCAGATAACACTATAATTGTACTAAAACAGTCTTTATTTGACGTCGATCGTCAATGCATCATATGTATGAAAAACTTAGGTTGACGTTTCGTAGTTAGAAGTAAATATACCATTATTTTTTTACATGAAAGTTCCCACAGTAAGTAAAATAATACTTTATGGGTAACAGAACTGCTATATATGTTATCATCATCATCATTTTTTTACCTTTATTCCACTCTAAGTGAGGTCAGCACAATATGTCTTCTTCTTTCTCCTCTATCATTCGTCAACTCTGTTGCCACTCCTTTAACATACATATTAAAACTCTTTTGGTCACATGATTTTCATCCCTCCTCATTACATGACCATACCAACTTAGTCTCGCACTTCTCATCTTTTCTGTAATGGACGCAACTTTCAGACTTTTCCTGATATACTCATTGCTTATTCTATCAAGTTTTGTCACACCACACATTCACTTAACATTCTCATCTGACCTGTCGCCACTTCATCCATCCCGCATTCCTGCTATATATGTATAAAATTTTAATAAATACTTGAATAAAAATAATATCCATCCAAACTCGGAGACTCTTTTTCATAAAAATAAATTGACATTTTCGCCAATGGGCCAGTCAATGCGCCATATGCGTTACAACATGTTATAAACATGTTGTCACATGATTTGGCTACGTATTTTACGACAGGCCGCCTGCCTGACATCAACTTACCTTAGGCGTATTTTACAACACCTCGACAAGAAAGAGATTAGTCTATTCTACTTAAGCGGATACCACACGGTGGGTCAACTTACCTTAGTTGCCTTTTATGACACCTGTAAGAAATGAGGTTGTTCTATTTTACTCAACCGGATACACACGGCGGGTCGACTTACCTTATTCGCTTTTTACGACACCTTGATAAGAAATCAGGGTACTATTCTATTCAGCCAGATACCACACGGCGTGCAAATAACTAGACAAATTTTAATAGAAACAGTCAACCTAATAGTTAACCTAAAAGATAGTTAACCTAATAGAATTGATCATATAATAAAAGGGTCACGTCGTATGTAATCTCGCAAGGCATGTATAATAGAATGAATTCGCCATTGTTAAGGTGGAATTTAATACATATTTTTGCCGCGGCACAGCTATACGCATTGAACGGCGCCATTAGGCTAGACTTTCGTAATTTTCCAAGAAAATATAAAAAGCAACCTCGAGGCTGAAAAAACTCGAAACATGCAACAATTCATTTATAGTCAAAGTAATTTACGGAAGTAGGCTTACTTTGCGGAATTTCGTCATAAAAAATGAATGATTTATTAATTGACTTTAATCCGTGGTTAAGGAGAATCAATGTCACCCTGAATATAGAGTAATTTATAACAAGTAGGCGTTACTTTGTGGAGATCCATAATTCAAATGTAACAATAAAATTAATAATAAAAGTTATAATAAAAATCGATTTGAGATTTTGTCGTCTAGTCTATCTCCTGATGATGCTTCGGTTGCGGGGCGAAACGATTGTTGAGTTTGTTATAGTGAAAATGTGTAGTGCTTGTGTGTTGTGGTGGCGGTGGTGGTTGTGTTTTTACGAAACCTGCGAATGAATCAGGTATGAAAACGGATTGTCCACTCTACATTTAGCATTATATATATTTTCTATTTTGCTTTATCGCGGATTATAGCCAAATAATTTTATTATTACTTCTGAATGTAGAGCACTGAACACAAGCTGTATGATTTTCTTCAATTTGCCACCATGTGGTATCCGGCTAGACAGAATAGACCACCCTCATCTCGAATAAAGTCAGTTTACGTCAGGTGGGTGACCGGCCGTAAAATACCTAGCCAATTCCCTCCACTACACGTCGCCCTAAGCCGTGGTCCGGCCTCATAGGAGGCACCCTTAGGACGACGTTCATTCTGTGCATCTACTCTCCGCATTTCACAACCTTGGCGATGCTTCTGCGCTCGGCCGTCCCTCCCGTTGACGCTGTAAAAGCCGTTAGGGCTAACAGCATACAGTCAATTCGGGAAAAAATAGCCAAATCATTTAACAACATATTTATATATATAACATGTTGTGCCGACCCCACTTAAAGTGGGATAAGATCTGGAGAATGATGATAATTTTCTTAAATTCGATATTTAAAAATATCGTTCCACCAACAATGTTAAATATAAATCATAGATTATTGACGACATCTTTATTTCGCAGCAAGCAGTATGAAACGCGACGCTTACGGAGATGATGGTCCGATGCATAAGCGTCAGCGGCAGACCGATGACGAAGTCACTTTCCTCATACCGAGCAAGGTAATTTATTTAAAAACTTTAATATTTAAATGAGTTAATCTTGTATGTAAGTAAGTAAGTACCGACCTGTTACTATCCCACTGCTGGACATAGGCCTCTTCTCTCCGTTTTTTTTTTGGAGAGAAGGATTGGAGCTAAGACCTACCACGCTGCTCCAATGCGGATTGGTAGGTTACACATATCCCCAGAATTCTCTAGAGATATGCAGGTTTCCTCACGATGTTTTCCTTCACCGAAAAGCGTGTGATAAATTGCAATTATCAATTAGACACATAAGTTTTACTAGAAAACTCATTGGTGCCTGCCTAGACCTCCTCGAAAGAACCGCACGGTGATACCGTTGGGCTACCACAGCTTAATCTTGTATGTATATATATATATTTTCGGAATCTCGGAAACGGCTCCAACGATTTTCCTAAAAATTACCATGTAGGGGGTTGTCGAGGAGAAAAATCCATCTAGTATTAGCATTTATAATTTTAGCGATCTAATGCTGTTAGTTATAATTTATAATTAGTTATAATTTTAGCCCTAATGGCTTTGACAGCGTCACCGATAAGACGGGCGAGCGCAAAAGTAAAGAGTCGTAAAAGGTGACTAAGGTAAGTTGACTCAGCGTGTGGTATCCGGTTGAGTAGAATAGACTACCCTCATTTCTTACCGAGGTGTCGTAAAAGGCGACTAAGGTAAGTTGACTCACTGTGGTATCCGGTTGAGTAGTGTAGACCACCCTCATTTCTTACCGAGGTGTCGTAAAAGGCGACTAAGGTAAGTTGACGTCAGACAGGCGGCCGGTCATAAAATACGAAGCCAAATCATGTCACAGCATGTTTATAACATGTTGTGCCGACCCCACATAGAGTGGGATAAGGACAGCAGGATGATGACTCTCATTTACTGCGTATGGCTTCCTTACTCTAGTATAATAACTGGATGTAAACGTTTTTCAAATTTAATGACTTTCCCAGGTGGCTGGTTCTATTATTGGAAAAGGAGGTTCCAATATATCAAAGCTGAGAAATGAGGTCAGTATTTACAATTTTTAACATTAAAAAATAATTTGGGTAGTTATTTTCTTTTGTTTACGAATCACTGACTATTAGTCTAGAACAACTAATAATTTTATTTATAATGAAATAAAAAAAAAATAACACAATAATTTTTAAAACGTAAAACATCAATTATTTACTTATATATTAGAAAATATTAATTATTTTAGTTTTTGTTAAAGCATTACAGATAGTGTAAGTAGAATATTTTTATATAAATTATAATATATATTGTTATTCAAACTTTATTTTAAAACGGTGCTACATAAAGCTTTCTATACAAATTGAAGATTATTTATTGATTGTAACAATTTTTTTCTTTCCTAGGCACTAGGTCGCATCAGTTAACATTTAATCAATCAATGAATAATAATAATAAAATACATGAAACTTAAAGTTAAACAAAAAGTTGTGCAAAGGCGTCCTTATCACTAATAGCAATCTCTTACAGGCTACCCAACTAAAGTTAAATTAAGCAATTGAAATTTGATGAAATTCTATAAAAAATGTTTTAAGAATTTCCACCGAGTGTCTCGGCAGGACCAAACTTCCAAATGTTTAATCTTTAAAAGCATTTGACGATTCAAAAGTACTGGATACAGTCTACTTCAGTGATTCTCAACCTTTTTTTAGTTGCGGCACATTAACGATTTCAAAATTTGGCGGCACACAAAGAAAAAGATAAAATTTATTTACTTACTACAACACACTGCATACATAGTTTATGACAAAAATTTTAAATAAAATAATATATACTACAATAATAACTGAACGTTTATTAAGGGATTAATTACATGCTACTAATAAAAATCAATAAGAGTTACAAGTTAAGGTTATAGCAGTTGACGGAAAGAATTTTTGTACACCCTTGTGGGGTAGCTTACAGTACTGTGTGCTTATATAAGATACATTTAATACTTTAATGCACAAATAAAATTGATTTGAAAAATATTTTTCTTTTTAAATGATATAATTTAATAATATTAACATTATTATATATTTGCAAAATTTGGCGGCACACTGGTTGAGAATCACTGATCTACTTAAATAAAGGATATTTTGAATTTGATTTACACTAAATAGCATAACATTTTCTCACCACAGGTACCAACGACCAATCTTACTAAAAAGCAATGCTTTAGTCTGGGTAAAGCAATAACCCGTGCCCGCGTCGGCTTTGTTTTAATCTTTAACTGGTAATGTTTTGGATGCTTGGTGGTCTGTTGGACCACCGGGTGACGCGAGCGGCCAGTCCGTAGGCTAGTTAATAACCCCCCGGCAGCCAGTTACAGGTTCTTTCTGCCCCCGAGACGCCTCTGTCAGTAGCGCGACGCACCTCGCGCCTTCGTACACGCCTGCCATTTTCAATTACGTCATACGAAAATTAAAAAAAAATCATATACCCGTCGTATATACACGTCGTTAAGTTGCTCACATTTTACTAGTGATGTCCGGATATATAAGGTCCATCTATAGACTTCTTATCGACGTGAATCTCGATAGGGCACTGGTATTGTAAAAAAAATTTCAGGTACAGTATTATTATTATTGAGGTACAGTAAACATATTTAGCTTTAGCTTACCTAGTTTTTAATAACGTATTCATTTGGATAGAATAAAGGTTAGATAAAGATAAAAAAAATTAGATAAATGTTGTTCGTGACTTGATTACCGATAATACGATCCTTATAATGTCAATTTAAGAAAACATACAACGAGTACATAAAACAAACCAAACTTTTGCGTCTTTGCGGTCTTTTTTTAATTGCCTAGCAATGCCATAAAGAAAAATAAACTATTGATTTACAATAATAAATAAATTATAAACCTGTCGATTTAAGTTCATTCATCTAATAACAAACCCATATAAGGGTATTAATCATATCATGATATTGGAAAAGTAAAATAATAGTTGGCACGCGAAAGTCAAATTGTAAAATTATAAGTCTGAGCTTGAACCAACCCACCATTAAAATACATCAAAATGCCTCCGCATGGTTGGCCTGAATTTCTGGATTTTGAAAATAATATTAAATTAGTGTTATATATAATTATAACGCTCACTGAAATTATTAGAATAACTAGTATATACTCCTAGATTCTATTACTACACACATGGTCCGAAATTAAAAATGAGGGTAGTATATAAATATAATCTTGCGCAGGCGCGTAACAGGGGAAAACCCGACAGATTAAACGATAGTAGTTGCGACGGCCATTCACGGAAGGTCTAGATTTCTAAAACAGTATTAAACGAGGTTATTACATAGTTTTTTACGACTGAACTAGTAAAATGTGAGGGTAGTTGAGAATGGTATCGGCCGCGGTACGGCCGAGTGGTTACGTTGTGCGAGGCGCGTGGTGCGCCGCTACAGCGACTCTTGGTTGCCGATCCCGCCCCGCCGGACGCCGCCGCCCCGCACCCGCCGCCCCGCCGCGCAGTACAAAGCCTCTATAACAGTCCCAGATTGCCCCGGCCCCGAACGGTAAACTATTGCCCACAATATCACATCTTACAGTCCAACGCCTTCTCAACGTCAACAGTCAGGTGGTGAAGCCCGCTCCGCTCTCATCCTATCGCGACACGAGCCTCCATATTTAACATAAGCCCAGCTGTTTTCGAGACCTGAGAGGTCTGCATCCTCAAAGATGGGAGATATCCTATATTTATATTATCATTTGAAAATATGTATGAATTATCAATAAAAGAGCCTCCCTGACCGTTGATTCGTTACACCGTTTTTTTATATATTGTGCTGTGATTTTTTTAGTAGCCGTTTCCTCCCTTTTTTGTGAGCTCACGTTACAAATGTGTTTCAGGGTACTTTCTATAACGGCCTCGGATATCGACACGATTATGGAAATCGTAAAGGACATACTTCCAAATTTGGCTGATGTAAGTACAAATCTATTTGGCAGCCATGATGATGCGCTTTAGTATTTCATCATCCTTGACAGTATTTACACAATGAAATCATTCACTTAAAATTTAATCTACAGAATATCCAGTCAATGTATTAAAAAATGATGAAAATTTAGATTTGGGTTCCTTGTTAATAAATCTTTGCTCAACATCCACTGCTGGACAAAGGTATCTTTAATGAGAATGAGGTCTTTTAATAAATGAATACTAGCGATATATTAAATTTATGAATGAGTTAGGTTAATGGTAAAACAAAAAAAAAATGCAACAAATCTTAATTTGTAAGAATAACGTGATATACTATCACACTAATCACGCTGTATGCGTACTGCCATACCACTGTCAGACCGTGTACTGACATGAATTGAGTCCGTCAACCGCTACGAGACAAAAATAAACTACAAATGTTAAACGAATTTAAAGTTACCTTAAATATTTATTAATATACTGATACAATCACAATTTATTTAATTAAGACCATTGAAAGTGTCATGTATGTATAGACATCTGTTATACTCATAGCGCCAATATCGACTTTACCCGATCGGTTATGAAGGTATTATATTCATCCGTATATCTTACGTTAAAGATCAAACCGATCGGAAACACGCCACTCCTAAGAATCTTCTGTGTAGAAGAAGACACATGGCAGTTTCTAGCCGGGATTACACCAGGATAGAGGTCATGATTATAGACCCAGAATGGGTTCGTTCTTAGGGCAAATATACCGATACTTGTGACGTGATCCAGTTTAAATCTAACAGTCAATTCCTTTTGTTAGGGTGGACCTAAAGGCAATATGAATGACGACCTAGACATACGTCTACTGATCCACCAGAGCCGAGCTGGTTGTGTGATTGGCAAAGCTGGCGCCAAGATCAAGGAGTTGCGAGAGGTAAGTGCACTTAAACCATAAAATACTCTTCTCCTTTGATATTGCGTGCTCCTGGGAACTGCAACATACAACTAATTTTAACCAAAAACTATAAATGATATTTTGCTAGAATTTCAACAAAATTTGTCATTTATTTTGGATTTAAGTATTCTCTTCAGAAGTGGGATCATTCTATTGTTGTATAATGAACGTATCCGTTGTTGTGACGTTGCATTAAAAAGACTTTCTTTGTTGTGTGTGTTTTGACCTTCGGGTTAATTAGTCTTGACAATAATTCAATCGTTTTAAGATAATAATGAAATTAATATAGGGTTTAATTTTAATTAATTCTTATCAAATTCTATTTTAAGTTAAAATCTTTAATATTTAAATGAGTTAATCCTATATATATATTTTGGAATCTCGGTAACGACTCCAACGATTTCCTGAAAATCGAGAAAAATTTTATTTTTTTTATTTTTTTTGAAGTTCCATTTTTTATTTTGTAAAAAATTACTGAGCAAAGTTCGGTCAACCGGGTACTTATAATAAGAAGACATTTATCTCAAAAATTTTAATATCGCTAGAATCTTCGTTGGAATTAATGGTAAGACAAGTCAAATCCTTTTAAAAAAGCTTTTAACTAAATTTCATGGCACTACTGTTAACCGTTGAGCAGTTCCCTCGTCTGGAGCCATTTCTGGCACCACTATCAGGTTATGCTTATTATAAATATATAAATATAAATATAAGGGACACTTACAAGGTCGTCCGGCCCCATAGTAAGTAACTTAATACTTGTGTTATGGGTGACATACAACTGGTAAATATATACTTATATATTTTTTAAAAACATACTTAAATACAAATATACACCCAGGCTCAAAGGCCAACAAATTCGTTTATAAAAAATGTGGGCCCTCGACGGGAATCGAACCCGCGACCCGCGGAGCTGAAGGCAGGGTCACTACCCACTGCGCCAACGAGCCAGTCATAAATATTAGCCAGAATAAAATTATGAAGTGTTACTATCTTTAAATAAGATAGTCTTTTGACATAATTATTATATATATACATATTATATATATATAATATGTGTGTGTGTGTGTGTATATATATATATATATATATATATATATATATATATATATATATATATATAGACTTATCATTGTTTAAATGCCCAGAATATTTGTTTCTTTTTTTACAATAAATGCTAGATTGTTCTGTATCTAGTAAACATTTATAAAGGCGCGTTAGGAATCTGTTTAAGTATAAGCAACACTTGGAGATGTTAAGTAAGGTGTTATTAAAAGTAAGCAACAGCTGTCTTGATTCTCATCTGTCGAGGCGCGAGCAATAACGAAGAGATTTTTTCCTCGCGCGATATTCGGGCGTCTGCGGATGATGGGCAGATGTGAGAGCAGCTGCCGCCCGTATCCCGTCTTATCTCAATCCGACGGATGTTTTAGACAATTTACCTAGTTTTTTATCGTGCCACGTTGATTCCGACGCTAGGTGGGGACAGTTTCGCATCTGCTTTAAATAATTAACATTCAAATTGTTATTTGTTGGTTATTTTTAACTCTTCTAATTATATTTAGTGAACGATTTGATAGTTTTTGAATTTAAAAATAAAATATATGAAAATCGTGACATTTTTCAGTATACATATCGAGTATTCATAAGTTACTAGCTGAGATTAAAGTATTAATTAATTATATTTTTTAAACAATACTCTGCTGTTGTTTAAAGAAATATAACAAACTAGCAATCACCGGCGTCTCCACCCGCGTGGAAAGATTAAAACCATAATATATACTATATTCGATGACCATAAAAATGTTTAAAATGAGTTACACTTAAAAGCTAGATATATGCAGTCGCAGTCTTTTAGTCTTTTATTTAGAACTTTTAGTGGAGAACAATTTTGTAATACATAGCGCACGCAAGAATAGCTTTATATTTTGCTGTTTTCATAATATTTTTTATTGCTTCTCCACTCTTATTCTACTTAGCGTGATGTTATATAGCCGTCCTTGATAAATGGACTATCTTACATTGAAAAAAAAATTCAAATCGGTCCAGTAGTTCCCGAGATTAGCGCGTTCAAACAGTCAATCAAACTCTTCAGCTTTATATATTAGTACAGATTGCTATTTTAGGTGATCTATAAATCTGCGTGTTAGCTTTCCATTCTTGGCTAAAGAAAATCTTGAATTGAAAAATACCGTCTGCGCTTAAATTAAGCATTATGATTCCAAACATGATATTTCTAGGTCTATATTTCTGTCTCGAGGAATTTCCAAGCCACATGATCCTTTTTAAGGTTATTGGTTCACTAAATGGGGGGTCTACTTACAATGCATTGATTGGATCAAATTATATCAAATCAGATCAAATAAATTTACATCAGAAATTTGATGTATCGAAGTGAAATCGGACCACGCAAGCACCTGCTTATAAACAAGTAGTAGTAACATCTACATGTTTGAATAATGAATCGTGTCAGATTTAAATTAATCCAGATATAAGAAATAAATAAAAATATCGACAACTGATAATATACAATTTAGTACAATGTAGTACCTAAGTAAATAATTAAATTTAATTATTATATTATCAAATTATCGCGGTAGGATTTTGATTTGGAACATTTCTCTGGTCAGAGGGTACTTTACTCATACCTTATTTGAAGTGTGTGCGTGATTTTTAAACCTGTTTACGATTTACAAAAATATATAACAACACCAAAAAAACCGTAAAAACTCATTTTTTAAATACAGAATTGACTTGATTTTGAAACATTGTGAAAAAACTTTCATAGGTTGAATATGAATAGATGGAGTTTTTGAATGTGAACAAACATTCCTTTGAATTAACAGGATTTCAGGATTAACAAGAATACCAAATTTCATCGATATTGGTTCAGCGGATTCGCCTTAAAAACGTAACAGACAGACTGACGCATTTATAACATTAGTACTTATAGGTACATGTATAATTTCAAAATCTTATTTCTTTCTTTACATCTTGCTAACCATATGATGTGACTCGAGTGAGGCGTCATATAGCAGCTGGAGTTTTTTGTCGCTAAATAGTTTGCGTTCAAACTTTTTCTTACGGTTTTTTGTCTATGATCAGCTGTTCCCGTATATGGTCTTTGTTCGTGCTTCTTGAGCAAATTCCTTTAAGTCAATGGACTCTACCTGCGGGGACAAAACGAAATCGCGTTATAGAAAAGTATTACATTCCTCGCGTCTGTGTAACAATAGATCCCATCGATTTAAAATTTTTATATGGATACATTTTCCTTTCAGTGTGCTTAGTGGAAGTTTTTTTAACTTACTCGATCACGTTAGCCTAACGCCCATTTGTATGACGCTGCAGCAGCGACATCTAGTGACCGTTGTTCCAGCTCTATACAAATTGCTTTCCCAATTATATTCAATTCGACACCCCATCGCTCAGAAGATACCACGCGAAGAGAAAACCATTTCTCCCCGGATTATACCCGGGTTTTCAATGACCTGCAGAGATCCCTCTCAGAAATTGATATCCCCTAGGCTCAAGCCAATGGGCAGCGCCCTGGCCATAAGGCCTAAACAAAATCCAGGCGCAAGCCTGCGAGGAACAGCCCGGGTAATTGCCTTTGGGCATTGAGAAGACCCTTCGTCCATTCATATATACAGTTTACTGAAACCTTCCGTATAAATCACTCTCTGTATAGAAAAAACCGCATTGAAAAATCATTTAGTTCTCTATGTTAGCCCTTGGTATATAAGCTTCTACTATCTATTCTATTATATTGGACTAAAATTTTATCATTATTTCTTCAGCAGATAAGTAGCAGACAGACTTTTAATAATATTCTCTTCTGAATCGCTCCCTCACTGCTTAGGTCTCACGATCCTTTTTGTCGATTTGACTTTAATCAATTCAATTACCATTTTGTGGGGGCGTAAAAGAAAGACAGTAAGACAGATAGACAATCTCTCGCGTTTATAATACTAGCTGTGCCAGCGAGGCTATGTCAAAAAAATCAGTGTGACAAAAAAAAAATTCCCAAATAGAAATTTTGGACATAAAAATAGTTATTGTAAGTTAACCACAAGAGATAGAGACACGCTGTTGCGGACTTATATGTAGTATTTTTGTTGATATACAATTCAGTTCATGATTGTATTGTATCTCTGCTGGTTTACGCGGCGCACGCGGGTATAACACCCAGCGGGTCTTTTTTAACCCTGCGAGTTCTTCAACACCATTTATAACATTAAAACCGTTACGTACTATTAACCTAAACCTTCCGGAAGGACTGCACTATCTTTTAGTAAAAAGTGTACAAAAATCCGTTAAGTAGATTTTCGCATTTTTAATATTAGTAAGTAAGTATATAAGTGTGGGATATAGTTTTAGTGGTAAGGTAGCATCGGCCCCGTTAGCGGTGCCGCGCGAGCGTCGCCGGCGCGTGCGCGGGCGGCAGCTGCCGCGGCAGGTGGCCGTGCAGCCGCGCCGGAAGGCCGCACAAAAACACGCCTCGCACCTGGGCGACGCACACCGCCTGCCTCTTGCACAATGCCCCGCTCCGACCTCGCTAAATAGAAATTGTGAACACATGCCGCATGCTCCGAGAGCCCATCTTACCGGTACAATCGGGAGCAGGGAGCAGGTACACGGCGCGCACTCGTTTCCTCCCGACGCGCCGTTCCTTTGTTCGTAGTCCTGGATTTCGGAACGGGACGCTATTTCGTTTAAGTAGATCCAACTTACGATTTCGCCTATACCAATTCATTAAAAATCAATGCATAGCTCTATTGATCTGTGACGTATTCATGTCTTATAAATATGTTGGACCAATATTAATGAAATGGTTGAATTTCATGATCCATGTAGTGGCATTTCGATGACGCTCCATTTTTAGGCTATAAGTTGCGCGCTGCCAGTTAGCTTACGTCCGCCTTAAGATAATACAATTTTATTGTTATGTGTAAATTCCGAGAAATATGTTACTAGTTAGTAGGACGCCGTGTGGTATCCGGCTGAATAGAATAGTACCACCCTCATTTTTTACCGAAGTGTAGTAAAAGGCGACTAAGGTAAGTTGACCCACCGTGTAGTATCCGGTTTAGTAGAATAGACCACCCTCTCATACCTAGGTGCCGTAAAATACGACTAATGTAAGTTGATGTCAGGCAGGCGGCCGGTCGTAAAAACGTAGCCAAATTAGGGTGGTATTATTCTATTCAGCCGGATACCACACGGCGTAAATCCAAGCTTTCTTATCATAGAAATAAAAAGGCATAATATTTTCAATAGAGTTCAGATTGTCAACGACTTTGGAACGAGTAATTAATGCATAAGTATGTGAATGTTGCCAGCTTCATACATTTATCAGTACATATATTCTCTTAATAAACGCGGATTACAGCAAAACAATTATATTAACTTCTGCCCTTCCGTCGTTATGTTTAAAGCGCTTTTTCAGCGCTAGATCCTGTCACAAGCAAAGGGTGCTCGAACACGTGTCCGTAGGGTTTCATCCATCCGACGTCGGAAGCTCGGCGCCGCGCTACAGTTACCGCGCACGTGACTCGCGGAAGGTACTTTTTGTACTAACCGCAGGCAGCGCCACATCCGTACGTGTATGGAAACTATACCAACGGATATGTAGAGCACTTCGTAGTTGTTCGTCGCCTTTGTTTTTGTTTCCATGGCCAGAGCTATTGACGGAGTCTACTCTGCAAAGATGACGTATACAATTTTTGTAGGATACACCAGGGTATGTAACCTCAGTTTTGCAAAAACAGGGAAACTGGAGTGCACTGAACTAGAAAGTTTTAGTATTTGTAACGAATTGTTGCGTACAAATCGGCATCATCAAATTATTACTTTGCGCAGTTCCATAATACAAAAAAATTATGTATTGTTTTGTTGTCATTCCCGATTTACGAAAGTCTACCAATATCAGCAATCGTCACGCCCCACAACTGGGGCACCATCAGTTGATGCAGTCGAAACAAAATCGCAAAACTTTGCGATTTTTCCGTGTCGTGTCGTGGTTTGAAGTGCGTACGTTTTACAGCCTTTAGGCCGATTTTTTCCCATAAAAAATAATCGATTATTTCGTATCATTATAATCGATGAATAATAATCAATTTTTCTGTCTATTTGAAAAGTGCCTTTTTAATATTAATAATTAATTTAAAAAATGTAGAGTAGACAATCCATTATCATACCTGATATATGCAGGATTCGTAAAAACCCATGCACAAACCTCCACCACCGCCACCACAATACACAAGCCTTACATACGTTCACTATCACAAACTCAAAATCGTTTCGCCCCGCAACCGAAGCATCAGGAGATAGACTCCACGACAAAATCGCAAAGCATCGTATTACCCAAACTATATAAATTATTTGGGCTTTACATGAAGAAAAATCCCTACCCTACCATTATGGGAGCTGTGATAACCCAGCAGTAACACCGTGCGATTCATTCGAGGAGGTCACGGGTTCGAACCCGGGCAGACACCAATAAGATTTTCTGTTAAAACTTATGTGTCTAATTAATAATTGCAATTTATCACACGCTTTTCGGTAAAGGAAAACATGGTGAAAAAACCTGCATATCTCTAGAGAATTCTGGAGATATGTGTAACCTACCAATCCGCATTGGAGCAGCGTGGTAGGTCTTAGCCAACCCTTCTCTCCAAAAACGGAGAGAAGAGGCCTGTTCCCAGCAATGGGAGAGTAATACGTTACGTTACCATTATGGCACGTAACGTGGACTCTATGTTGTCCTATTACCGTTGTAATAAAATAACATTCGTCGCTAAAGGTGTAATTCGAACCGGTCACACATGTCGCGACGTAATTACGGGCGATGTCGCGGCGACACCGGCAATTAGGCGGGCGCGCACGCGAGCCCGCTTCCGTTTCCTATCGAACCGCCTGCGTAGGGCTTCACCGACATCGACTGCTGAAACCACTATTGGAGTTTCGACCCACTGCATGCTCCTTTACCACCGTACCATCAGTGGACCCAAAATAAACTGTCAAGTTCAGATAGCGCCCCATCCTATGTATATAACGCTAGCAATCGCCAGCTACTCCGCCTGCGTGGACAGACTAAAACCGTAATATAGCGTTGTGATAACCATAAAAATGGTTAAAGTGGGTTACCCTTGAGAGCTAGACATATGCTGTCGCAGACTTTTATTTAGAACTTTTAGAGGGGAACAATTTTTATTTTTGTATGTTTTAATGTAGTTTGTATACATTATGTATGTTTATAATATTTTGCACACAAAAACTACTGGACCTATTTCACAAATTCTTTCACATAGCCTATATTCCATTAAAAGAGGGATCGGTAACAAATATGTAATAAGCTGTAAAAAATTAGTCATAAAAAATCTATCATCGCGTGCGCTGCGAAAACTATTGATGATAGAAGAAAAAAAAGTGTTCTACAGTATGATAGAACGTATCAACATCTACAAAAAAAGTCTGCGATACCATTTATCCAACTATTATAGTTAATGTAACTACTTTTAGTGGGCCACTGCCATGAGATTGTTGAAATAAAATGGTTCATTTTCAGTTCAGTTCTTTTTTTTTCGATCTTAGAGTCGTCACTTTTGAATGTCTGCGAATTGTCTCGATAACGACCCAATGTCGGGTCAAAACAATTAATGGACCGACGAATGGCTTATCTTAGCTTAATCGTTAATAAAGTTTATGACAAATGGTGAGGTTGAAGTGGTGGCACGTCGACGTCGTAGGCGTGGCATGTGTAGGGTGGCGCAGCCCTACAAGTGCAGCCGGCGGGAGGGGAGAGGGGTCAGGTGTGCACGGCAGTCGCCACCGGCGGTACTCCGAGTTATTCAGCCAGCGACCGTCTCCGGGGATGGTCGGTTCGCTCGTTACTTGCAATCCCTCGCGACACTTTGATCGCTCGTCCTAACTTTTCTTTGTTCGCGTTCGTGCGTGTTTGACAGATTAATCTCAAGTGACATGTGTGGGAAAATTATGTACTATCGTTTGCAATCAAAATTAAGGTTAGTCTTATATTTTATATATTAGACCAATATTTATTACGTAAGTTGCCGTGATAGTGCCGTGTTCGGTGTCAGTGCCCGCGACGTCGGTGTTGTTTGTGCGTGTCTGGGCGGGCCACGTGCGCGGGTCGATCCGCCCGCGCATGATCACTCGCCGCCCCTAAACGTCACCGCTCTAGTATACAAAGCTTTCATATCGCCGATTAATAATTATTTATGCATTAACTAGTTACCCTGACGGTGTATGCGTTTATAAAGCAAGTACTAAAAAAGTACGATTTATTCAACTTATCCTCCTCCATTTATATTCTTTCACCCGTCTTTACAGAAATGTAGTCTTCTTGTAGTCTACTATGAGAGTCGCTAAATTTGTCTTAGGAAATTATCAAATTAAAATAATATTAAAAACAGTGCGTCACAAATATTTCAAACAATTTACATACAACCTTAGTGTACTATAAAACTTAGATTAATCCTTCCTCAAAAATTGCAATGAATCTTGAATGTTTTAGTAACAACTGATTCGGTCAGTATATTTTCAGAAAATCAGACAGGCAGCTCGTGGGTTTAATATGTATAGATATTGTATAAAATAAATTCTTTTTGTTGTGTTAGAAGATTCTTATTTAATTAAAATATTGTAAGTTTAGCGGATTATTAGAATATATTTGAAAAATTGAATTTTTGTCTATACTCATGTCTATGTTACTCTGTATGCCTATTAACTTCCTATTCACTATTGATAGAACCGCTGAGCGCTGTTTGATCTGCCCTTATCCCACACTAAGTGGGGTCGGCTAGGTATTTTACGACAGGCCGCCTGCCTGACGTCAACTTACCCTAGTCGCATATTACGACACCTCGCTACGAAATGAAGGTGGTCTATTCTACTTAGCGAGATACCATACGCCGTGGAGCGCAGCTAGTAATACATAAAATAAATATTTATACAAAGCTTTTCCTTGTCGAGATTGGCTTACGTCATGCATTGATTAATTAGATATCGATTAGTGTCTGTAATCGCTGATGAGTGTTATTCGTGGTAAAAAATTTATAGCTCATAAAGTTTTCTAATAAAACGACCGCCGCCGATAGGGGATTTTATATTAAAACACTATAAAATTGCCATTTCTTTACCAAACATTATTCTTTAGATAATAGAACAATTTATTTATTTAACAATGATACTTTTGTAGAATAATGATACTTTTATATAAATACTAGTTATGCCAGCTACGCTCGCATGAAAATCAGTGTGTCACAATTTTTTTCCCAAATTGAAATTTCGAACATATACTTTTATGTTATTGTGAGTTAATTATAAGAGGTACGCAAGGAAATCTTCAAATTTTAAGGTTTTAGCTATAATTTTTATTGCAGCTCCTCTCCTATTCATATTAGCGTGATGTTATATTATCTATAGGCTTCCTCGATAAATGGACTATCTAACACTCAAAGAATTTTTTAAATCGTCCAGTAGTTCTTGAGATTTTTCAAACAAATCAAACTAACAAACTCTTAAGCTTTATTTATTAGTATATTATTATAGATTCGGCGATTATTATTTCTTTCCAACATATATCTTATAAGTAATGTTATTAAAATAATTAATTGATAATTTTTGCTGTGTCAAATTTTTATTGACTAGTTCTTACCCGCAACCTCGATATCGTGGACAATTTTCGCGTAATAGGTTGATAATGGCGCTTTTCAATGTCATCCTATTCCTGTTAGAATTAACAGGATTTCTACAGCCTTTGTTACCCCGGTGTATAAGGAATAATCGTGCCAAATTACATCGATATTATTATTATTATTATTGGTTCAGCGGATTCGCCGTGAAAGAGTAACAAACATACATCCATTCATCCAGGATGTAGTCAAATATAAGTTTAAGGTCCTCAGGTGCTAAGTCCTCAGTACATTTGGAGTACTTTAGAATTAAACTCGTTACCTGTTGTAACAAGCCATAATTTAAAGTAACGCCCTAGCAGCAATACTGAAAAGAGTTACACAATTCCTTTAGTCCGTAGCACTATACTTGTAGGCGAACTTTTCGTCTCAATCAGGCCTCTCCGTTTGTATCCGTTAGAAGCAAAAACGTCTATTCAGGCTTAGATATGTCTGGTATAATATAATCAATAGCTAGAAGAAAATAAGGTGGGTTCCATATCGTTGAGTTATAAACATGACAATGGAAATCTGTAATTATTGTAAAAACAAAGACCCCAAACCCTGTCTGTCTGAATGCGACCGATTTCCTCAAATCTACTAAACGATTTTTGGTTTTTTACTATAATGTAGTGCAACTCTTCCGGAAGGTTTAAATTAACAGTACATTTACGGTTTCATGTATATTTTTGTATAAGAAAAAATTCCAGTTGTAAGAAAATTCCAGCTGGAAGCTTAAGTAGCGTGCTCACACGCATTAAGTAACTTACTTTGGGGACGTGTGTGCAATTGTCCCATGTATTTATTTATCCTGACAAAATTAGCACAACTAAATATATATGTAACGTAAAACAACAGATATACACTAAAGTAATGTACTACGGTCGGTCTCGAATTCAGAATATTAGGATCATCTATCCCAGATAAAATCTTTTTTTTTTAAATTTTTTTTAATTGCATTACCGAGCGAGACTCGGTCACCCATGTGCTTTATTTAAGTAAAGAATGTTTTAATTTGAATATGTAAAATGAATAGTAGAAAGAAAAATACGTAATATACATAAACATAGAATACGTAACATACATAAACATAGAATACGTAACATACATAAACATAGAATATGTAACATACGTAAACACACATAAACATAGAATACGTTTCGATTGTCCAGAAAACTGGCGCCCGGCTGAAGATCTTCTCGAACACCGCGCCGCAGAGTATGGAGCGCGTGGTCCAACTCGTTGGAAAGTCAGACTGCGTAGCGGCCGGCGTCAGGGAGGTCCTGAATCTCATTCGACAGGTGAGAGTTATATTATAGCATCATTCTCAAACATTATTCTAATAAGCCCCTTATAGAGAGAGATCCCGTGAGCGCCAGACCTTCGTCATTTTATAAAAGCTGAACCTCTGTCAGTGCATGCTCCCAACACAGGTAAGAACGATGGTAGATTATGGAATTTGGATCATAGTGGCTTTGGGAGATACGAGGTACTCAAGGTTGCAAAATTCCGAATTAATTACGTCATAGTATAAAGCTTGATATTTTCATATTACCTTTAGAATAATATTAATAATCACGTCAGTCAATGCCAGACACTTAGCATAGTGGAAACCCCCTGCCAGACACCCTTAAAGTTCATGAAATTTGACTTCTATTTACGTCATAGTATAAAAGCTGATTTTATTACTGGGATAAGAATAAGACGATGTTTTCACTTTAACCAGACATTTTCGATAGTTCCTACCCCAGCCAGACAAGCATAAAAGATTGCGGTTGGAAAGAGCGGGAAGTATATATACGGGTAGGTGCGAACGAGATGGCGAGATAGGTCGTTGGGAGCGTGCACTGACAAAGTTTCAGCTTTTATAAAATGACGAAGGTTTGGCGCTCACGGGATCTTGGGCCATTAGTAACATATGTAACACCTCTAATCCTAAAGGTGCGTACAGACATTGCGAGGCGTGCGTTGCGAATGGTTCGTCTCGCATGCCTCGAGCTGTGTAGACGTGTGTGCTAAGCTTGGGTAGAATTGCTATTTAGGAATCATATTCGTTCCACGATATGATCGATTGTGATCACGTGATCATACCTGCTACTGCTATTGTGAATACAAAAAAATGTAATCTTTATGTCGTGTGCAGTGTTTAGAATATAAAAACTACATTTGTTCTTATAAGCAATAATTTAGTCCATTAACGTAAATAATATAATGGCGGATAGCGTTTTTCCTAATCAATGTTGCTAGGCAAAATTATTGTTATTACAAACAAATGTAATTGTTAAATATTATTGAATATGGTCAATATTTCTAGGTTATAGTTTCAGTTGTAATAACGTATAAGTGCGTCATCTTCCCGAAATATCGACCGTATTGTATGAAATATAAGAATCACATTTGTTTGTAAAAATAATTTTGCTCAATATAGTGAATTAGTCTCTGTATTAATATATTAGTAGTAATATCTTATTTTAGCAGTAGCAGTTACGCTATCACTCAATAGCATATGATGTTATATGAAAAGTTTTCATTTCATTGCGTGCGCTCCGTGTAGATGGATATTTTATTTGCGTTGCACGCTCATGAGTCATGGAGCACATGTATTCCCATAATGTAATCGTTTCATATAAAATCGTTTAGCCGCCTATACAGTATTTCATAAAAAAAAAATTATGAATTACTGTATAGGTCGCAGCTGCAATCTGCACGTCGGAACCATTGGAATGTTGGAACCATTTTTCTGCTGACTAATACCATTCGTGGTAGTTTACGTTCAGCTTATGTGTCATGCATGTATTAATGCGTGAATAACTTCGCGACGCCCGCCTCGCGATGTCTGTACGCGGCCTTAACTATACTCCGTATTTTTAAGTACCTAAACCTATGGAGTTAGTTCACTTATCTAAAACTAGCTTTTAACCGCGATTTCTTTCGCGTGCACTGTTGTCGTGTGATGGGTTGATAATAGTTGGCGCTTTTTATTTTCGTCCTATTCCTTTATTAATTAACAGGATTTCAATAGCCTCTATAATTACCCCAGTGTACAAGGAATATAATATCCTGTGGTACGCAGTGGGTAGTGACCCTGCCTTCAGCTCCGCGGGTCGTGGGTTCGATTCCCGCCGAGGGCCAACATTTTCTATAAATTTTCTATATTTGGGTGTATATTTGTATTTAAGTACGTATTTAAAAAATATATAAGTATATATTCACCAGTTGTCTGTCACCCATGACACAAGTATTAACTTACTTTGGGGACTTACGACCGTGTGTGTAAGTGTCCCATATATTTATTTATTTATCGTGTGCCAAATTTCATCGATATTGGATCAGCGGATTCGCCGTAAAAGAGTAACAAACATACATTCATACTCAAAAATTTATATTAGTATGTAAAATAATACACATTATTTATAGTAAAAAGGTTTAATTGCTATGTTTTTTAACTCTGTTAATTTAAGGTAGCTCTTATATAATCGCAACTTTTATGTCTCCATTATGAAAAACAACTTCTAAATGACAGGTGCATATGGTCAGCTGCTTCCCTTCGCAATTAGAATGTCTTATAAATATGTATCGAAAAACACATGCAAGATGTTTTTAGCATCTTTCAATAAATTTTTTTTCTTACCTGTAGCGTGTTAACATATTACGTAGCTACAGTAATAAACTTAACTATTACTTATAAATTATGGGAATTGAAAGTTTATTAAAAGTAGATATCTATTAAATTATACATAAATAAATGAAAAAGGAATATGTAATACGTTTCTTATTTTTACGTCAGGAAACAGACATAACAAAATATGCTCTCATGTAAATATAGTTGATGTAAGACTAGATAAATCATTTTATAAACCATCGTCATCGTCATTCTAACGAGGCCGAATTCTGATAATACATTCTAAATGCTCGGATATACTTAAATAGCAGATTTCTTTACCGCCGTGTGGTATCCGGTTGAGTACAATAGACCACCCTCTTTCTTACCGAGGTGTCGTAAAATACGACTAAGGTAAGTTGACATCAGGCAGGCAGTTGGTCGTAAAAGCGCAGCCAAATCATGTGACTGCATGATTATAACATGTTGTGCCGACCCCACTTAGAGTGGGATAAGGGCAGAAGGATGATAATGTAAACATATAGCAATGTATTTATTTTGAATTCCAGGTGCCAATTAAAGGCGCTATCCAGAACTATGATCCGCACAATTACGACGACTACTACGCCGAGGAGTATGGCGGCTTCGGCAGCGGACAGGGACCACGCAGCGGGCCCCGCGGGGGACCTCCGAGGGGCCCCCCTCGCGGCCCCCCACCGATGGGACCCGGTGGCAGGCCCCCGCCGCCGAGAGGGGGCCCGCCGATGGGACGCAACGGTCCCGGAGGTCCACCCCCCAGAGCCTTCAACGACTTCCCCGGGCCGGGACCGCGTAACAACTTCAACGGGCCCCCACGGGGAGGCTTTGGGGGGAATAACTTTGGTGGTAACTTCGGCGGCGGACGGAACTCGGGCGGTGGTAATTTTAACGGCAGCGGTGGCGGCAATCAGCAGGAAACTACTACACAAGTTACCATTCCTAAAGAAGTAAGTGCTCTTTGACAATCATCTTAGAATTCGATGGCATACTGGCTTTAATCGCACTAGATTATATTATCAATTTTTTTATTTGTTATTAATTAAAAATTAATCATTGTAACACTTAATTTTGAAAAGAGTGACTGCCGAGTTTCTTGCTGGTTCTTCTCGGTAAGCACCTTTCCGAACCGGTCGTAGCTTCTAGTAATTTGACGATTCGAAAGTGCTTGTATTAATATTAACATTTAATAATATTTTAACAATCATATGAATAAAATTTGCTCTTCAAGACGTCAATCACAAGTGATTTTTATTACTTAAATAAGTAATCGTTATGTTTTGGATACTTTTTTCTTCAATTTTTTTTTATTATGGTCACTTTCAAAATCGATTTTTTTGTTTTAGTTCAAATAAATTTTTAATAAATATAAAGTTAATAAATGAATCTTCCTCCCGCTCTCTTTCTATCGTTCTCTCTCGGTCTACCTCCAATATTGTTAACCTTGTTTATTTGTACGTTATACAGCTGGCCGGTGCGATAATAGGCAAGTCGGGCACGCGTATCAGGAAGATCCGCGCGGAGTCGGGCGCAGGCATCGAGATAGCTGAGCCCCTGCCCGGCGCCAACGACCGCATCATCACCATCACAGGCACCCCGCAACGCATACAGAAGGCGCAGTATTTACTGCAACAGAGGTCAGCACTATACACAACTTACATCAGCACTATACGCAATTAACGTCATCACTATATATAACTTACGTCAGACCTATACACAAATAACGACAGCAGTATACGCAACTTACTTCAGCATTATACACAACTAACTTCAGTACTATACACAACTAACGTTAGCACTATACACAACTTACGTCAGTACTATACACAATTTACGTGAGCACTATACATAAGTTACGTCAGTACTATACACAACTTACGTCAGCACTATACACAACTTACATCATTACTATACACAACTTACGTCACAGCTGTACACAACCTACGTAAGAACTATACTCAAATAACGTCAGCACTATACACGACTTACGACAGCAAAAATCGCCCAATCGGAAAAATGAAGTCACATTTCCTATACTTATACCATGGGACATGTTACTTTTTTCGGATAGGGCGAAATAACATTGATCATCAATTAAATGTTCTAAGTAGTAGTAAGTAAAAAGTATAAAACTAAGTCTTAAGTTACAATAAACAAAACGCTTATTTAAAATTTCATAAAAAACTGTCAACTACTAGTGCACTCAGCTTAAATCTAAATTAGTTCTAACGTAAAAATCTAACGTTATCAATATTGCAGTGTTCTGTAGTGATAATCCTATACAACACTACACTTGATTTCCGATACAAATTTCATTAACACATTTTGTACAGTTCATCAACAACACAAGCCATAACTATTATTCAATTATTTCAAAAGAAATTCTGCTTAATGTATGGTACAATATTATATTTCCATGTTAAAATACATCCATACCTCGCTTTACGGCCTAAATAATTTCCACGAAACTTGGCGGCTAATTGAAAAGCCGTATAGAGAATCAATTATTCTAATACAAATTCAATGGAATGGGATCCTAATCTGTTAAATAGCTAACATGGTTTATCACTCAATGTATTTTATCTTCGGAGAGGGTTGTTATACCGATTAGCCGTATAAAGAGCGGCCGTATAGCGAGGTATCAGTATATATATCTCTATATGCAAATTGCGAATTGTTATAACAGTTTGTATTAGAGGTGATGAACTATGAAGCATATAATTATACATTAATACTTAGGTCATTGTTGATTGCTGTAACAAACTATCATGTGAACTTGTATAGTATACTAATCACTTCACTTACTATAATTTATACTGCGAGGATGTCTGTCATCACTATTGCCATATTGTTAAGTTGAACATGTTCACTTGTCAATACAATTTATATTAAAGTTAATGGCAATGTTTTGATTACAAAAAAAATCAATATCAGCTTGCTTTCATATAAATGTGATAATGTATTAATTAATACTGTTTCGTTATTTGCATGCTTTAAAAAATTAAACCCTCTGATCATTTTAATCTAATTTGATACAATGTGATTAAAAAAATTTAGAATAGTCTATGACTGTACTAATATTGCTTGCATGTTCTTAATATAAAAAAGAAATCTTTGAGCATTTTTAATCTGTTTTGATACAATGTGATTAACTAAAAAAAAATTAGAATAGTCTATGACTGTTCTAATATTGCTTGCATGTTCTTAATATAAAAATGAAATCTTTTGAGCATTTTTAATCTGTTATATATGATAGACATTATTACACTAGAGTAGGGAAGACAGTCTAAAATGAGATATCACAATAAAGAGGAAGCAAATGAGGACGTATATATCTGTCTCTCTTTATTCAAATTCAAATAATTCTTTATTCAAATTGGCTTTTAAAAGCACTTTTGAATCGTCAAATTACAATGAAGATTATTATGTGTATTTAGACTAAGATAAATATATAAATACGATAAATACGAGTTTCATATACCCTCTCATAAATTATGGTAGCACTATCACTTACTATGCTCACCTACTCTAGTCTATGATAATAGATGATCACAAAGTTATCCACAGAGTAACAACGTAGCTTATACATTGTTAGAAATAATAATTTATTATCTGTGCAATTCCATGATCATAATATTACTAACACAGCATTGTTTTACAATAGAATGTTTCAAGAGTTCCCTGAGTTGGCTCCAAAAAAAAATAAACTTACGCATAAGTAATATATGAATGGCTCTATGCGAGAGTGTACGGTATTCCCGCCAAGGTAATAAGTGTATATGATTTTAGTAGACTTCCGGTACTTAACATTTTCTACGTTGGGTTATTTATTATGTAGAATTTCAACATATCAATGTATATTCCATGGGTAACTTTTTGAGTATTAGTATTAATGAATATCAGATATATTCCATGGGTAATTTTTTGAGTATTAGTATTAATGAATATCAGATATATTCCATGGGTAATTTTTTGAGTATTAGTATTAATGAATATAAGAATATATTCCATGGGTAATTTTTTGAGTATTAGTATTAATGAATATCAGATATATTCCATGGGTAATTTTTTGAGTATTAGTATTAATGAATATAAGAATATATTCCATGGGTAATTTTTTGAGTATTAGTATTAATGAATATAAGAATATATTCCATGGGTAATTTTTTGAGTATTAGTATTAATGAATATAAGAATATATTCCATGGGTAATTTTTTGAGTATTAGTATTAATGAATATCAGAATATATTCCATGGGTAATTTTTTGAGTATTAGTATTAATGAATATCAGAATATATTCCATGGGTAATTTTTTGAGTATTAGTATTAATGAATATCAGAATATATTCCATGGGTAATTTTTTGAGTATTAGTATTAATGAATATCAGAATATATTCCATGGGTAATTTTTTGAGTATTAGTATTAATGAATATCAGAATATATTCCATGGGTAATTTTTTGAGTATTAGTATTAATGAATATCAGAATATATTCCATGGGTAATTTTTTGAGTATTAGTATTAATGAATATCAGAATATATTCCATGGGTAATTTTTTGAGTATTAGTATTAATGAATATCAGAATATATTCCTTGGGTAATTTTGAGTATTAGTATTAGTGAATATCAGAATATATTCCTTGGGTAATTTTTTGAGTATTAGTATTAATGAATATCAGAATATATTCCATGGGTAATTTTTTGAGTATTAGTATTAATGTATTATGATTTTCATCTGTGTTTGAAATTGTTACTAACATACATTAAATATATAGTTTTGGGTTATATGTATATTTAATATTTAGATTTTAATAGTGTAACTTAGAGAAGTTGAAGAATAGAGAACTTACAGAATCATAAAGAGAAACAGTAATATAATATCGCATCCTTAGTATTAAAGTGACCTAATTCGAAAAAGTTGTTTTCTGTCAAATTACGATAAAACGTAGCGTATTACAAAACTCGTCTGTTGAAGAGACCCATAAATCGGAAGAGCAAGAAAACGCTGGTTTTTTAAAATATTTCTTAGCTATATCGTAGTATGTAGTATATCGTAATTTTGAAATAGGTCACTTTAATACTAAGCGTGCGTTAGCAAACTTTGTAGTGAATATTATATTAGATTATATTTTATTGTCATATCATTTTAAAAAACACTAGTATCTTATTATAGCACTAACCATTTTAGTATTCGCCAAAGTATCAAATATAAATAATATTGTTATTCATATTTAGCTGTAATATTCTTACAAAATACATATATAATTATTTTAATATAAAAGACAACGCAGGTAACTCTGCCTTTGCATATTTACTTAATCATTATTTATACTATAATATAATTATTATTTTTATACTATATTTACTTGATGATGAGCTTAGGTATAGAACTCCTTTATATAAGTACTAATGTAACCAAAATTAAATGCAATCAAAATAAATTCAACACCAATAAACAACATAATAATATCAGACTCATAATATGACGCTCAATTTTTAATTTATTTCATTTTAAAGAAAATATATATAATGAAGAGTATATTTTTACTTTAGGTTTTTACTTGTAAAATCAATCTTTTCTTTCTCAACTGTCTCTATTCTTCAACTTTGGCTGAACGTTGTCGTAATGAAAGCGACCTATTTCGAAAAATTGAATTTTCAAATTAATAACAAATGAAAATGTAAATGATTTATATTCAATATCTATATTAGTGAGTAAATATATTTAAAAATTGTTAGGTTACTTTTTTATCAATTTTATTAAAAGCCTGGAATCGAGTCCTTTTAGAACTGGTTAGGTCGCTTTCATTATAGTGTGCTCAGATAAAAAAGAAAGATGGAGTCTTGCCGAACGAGTGTTTAAACATCTAATTTTTAATTCTCTTGCGTCGTATTATTAGGCCTAATGAAGTAAACATTTTATTTTTAAATCTCTTGCGTCGAATTATCAAGCCTAATGAAGTATTTAAATATATTACACAGGATATATATTAAATACTTTCGAATTTTCATCTGTATAAAGTTTTTTTAATCTGTATAAAGAGAGAGACAGATTAACATTTGCGTATAGATATTATACTAGAGTATGGGAGCCAGTCTAAAATGAGTCCACCCTACTAATATTATAAATGGGAAAGTTTGTGAATATGGATGTATGTTTGTTACTCTTTCAAGGCGAATCCGCTGAACCAATATCGATGAAATGTAGATTGTAAAGAGAACGCAAATGACACTAATATTCGTCTCTCTTCTTATTTATAATTTTATACGTGGACTGTTGTCGCGTGATAGGTTGGCAATAGTCAATGTTAGTCTATTCCTGTATTTTCCTGTAGTTATTTGGGATTTCTTTAGCCTATATTTTACTCCGGTGTATAAGGAATATTTGTGTCAAATTCCATCGATTTTGGTTCAGCGGATTCGCCTTGAAAGAGTAACAAACATACATCCATACTCAAAAACATTAGCATTTATAATATTAGTAGGATATGATTATACAAAGATAAGTACAGAGTTTCATCTTCCATCTAATATTATTGGTTGCAATATTCTCATAGGCCTGCCTATGGCTTTCTACTATAGTATAATTATACAATTATTAATACTAGAGTGGAGGAGCTATAGGCCTGGAAATGATAGTGTTACAATAAATATTGAGAGAAAGATAAAGCTCGTATACATCGTTCTCGTTCATCTTTGTCTAATCACACATAATAAAGAGAGACAGATAGATCACACTCATTTGCTTTCTCTTTATTGTAATATGGCACATTTTAGGATGGTTTCCCTGCTCTAATATAATAACTCTATGACTATTTGACAGAAAAAATGTTCCTTACTTCTTTTAAGCTACTACAATCCATCTACTTTTTTATCTGTGACACGTATAATCTTATGGCGACTGTATACTCTCGCCCGAGACACCGACGTGTACGCTCGGAGTGTCCATAAAATCACTCTCTAGAGTGAACAGCGCATATGGTGATAGTGAGAGGCGCCGCGACCGTTACACTTGAGCACTAAAACTGATACGGGTGCGAAAGTGGGTGAGAGTTACACTCTCTAGAGCAGTGTTTCCCGACCTTTTTTGGTCCACGCCCCACGTTAAAAATAATTTAACCCCCTAAGTAACATATAAATTTTATTATTAAAACTTTAATTTTCCTCTTAAAAAGGATAAATAATAGGTTTTAGGAAGAAAAATTGCTTTATTTTCGTTAAATTTGGCACCGAAATCTAGCATTGCACTTAATAAATATTAATATTAAAAATTGAATTGTCCACTTAAGGTTTTAGGAACGAAAAAATGCCATTTTTTTTTTGTTAAATTTGGCACCGAAATTTAGCATTGTTGAATCCTTAACCATCAAATTACCCCCCTGTGGGTCGTGGGCCCTACTTTGGGAAGCACTGCTGTAGTGTCTCGCAGAGAGCGTACAGCCGCCATTATACATTATGGTATCTAACATCCGTGTGGTGAATAACAGCGTTTTAGGTGTCCGTCCGCATCACTAACGGGAGGCCGCGCGTTGTATGGAAGACTAGTGATTTTGTTGTTTGATTCACTATAACAAGGAATCACTAATCTCCCTACAAAGCGACGGCGCACACTACGCGATGAAGACCATCTCATCACTCGTCCTTCAGTCACTCTGTGTCTATGAACTTGTTTGTGCTAACTCTTGTGTGTTTCTTTATAAATAAGGCGCTATATATATACGAAATCTGTTATATTATCTTTTTTCTCCTTTACTAGTACTTTTTATAGTACCTGGTTGAGGAGCCTTGTTCGGTAATTTTTTACAAAATAAAAAAACCTCACAAGAAAACAATAATTAGTTAGGTGGGGCTCGATCCTAGATATTTTCATACCTAAAGACCAGCTGTTCCCCGAATAAATTACGCTGACTTGACAGTTTACGGTACAAAAAAGTGTTTTATATATTCAATAAATTTTTTGTATATTTTAATGGCCAAAACCAGGGATAAAAGGATTTTTTTAGAATCAGCCGTTTCCGAGATTCCGAAAATTGAAATAGTTTGTAAAACTTAAATTGCTGTAAACTGTCAAGTTGTAATAGCGCAATACAACTCAATAAACGGGCGGATTAAATATGTAAAAATATTTGGGTTCGAATCCCACATATCACCGATCCATTCTTTCTTTTTTATTTCTTTTATTGCATTTTATAAGAACGTTTTGAAAAGCTAAAGGAGGGCATGGCAGAAAAAAGGTTGGAAGATATTAACTTAGACAGAAGACTCAAGCTCAAAAATAGACTCAAAGTTAAAAGTTATAATCGACATCTCTTTATATTCGACTCAATAACTTGAGTCCTTTGCAACACTAGTGCACTCAAAACTATTCGAAATACTAATGAATTATTATTATTATCTTGCTTTATGGCCTGTACAGCGCAAATTAGGCGCAAATCATTCTGCCAGTGTAACGTAAAATAACGAATATCACAAACGAAAACCTAAATATCACTCCCATTTTTATTTTCCCCCCAAAATGTTCAAAATACTAATGAATATAATTTAATGTTTTTTTTATTTCATTTTCCAGCGTACACGAAAGCAACCCAAACCTCGGCCGCGGGAACTTTTAAGTTTTAATAAGTAGGGTATAGTTATCTTAAGTCAGCACGATTCATGTTTTCTCGAGGCTCATGTTTGAACTTGTTGTTGAATCAATTTATAATGGCTATAACCGTTGGTATACGGGTTCTTTACCGGTGAAACTTAAAACGTAAGAGGAATGCATTTATCATTATTAATGAAAGATAAACTAATTTGTTTGATTACATTGATTACTATTGATTAATTACTGGTTTGTTACATCGATGTATTTATATAAACAAATGATAAATAAAAGGTTTATTTTGTGAAGATTTTTGTTTTATTTAAATTTTACCTGACCATCTATTTTAGCAGATTGATTTATAAAAAGATTTCTAATTGATCACTGGAATAAATTATTTTTTTAAACTTCAAAGTAAAATGTAGTAAAGGCCTGTTACTATCCCACTGTTGAGTATAAGCTTCCGCTCTCTAGTTTTTGGGAGTAAGGATTGGAGCTAAGACCTACAACGCTGCTCCAATATGGTAGGTGACACATATCCTCAGAATTCTCTAGAGATATGCAGGTTTCCTCACGATGTTTTCCTTCACCGAAATGTTTGTGATAAATTGCAATTATCAATTAGACACAAGTTTTAATAGAAAACTCATTGGTGCCTGCCTGGGGTTCGAACCCGTGATATCCTCTTAGAGTTATACGGTGTCACTAGTGAGCTATGACAGTTTTTAAACTTTAATTAGCCTTTATTAATTTTAAATGGTTACCACTACTCCAACGACATCTATCTTCGAATTACCCCACATCTAAGCATAGGCTTCCTCTCCGCTTTTTGGATAGAAAGATTGAAGCAAAGACCTACCACGCAGCTCTAATATGGATTGGTAGTTTACACATATCCCCAGAATTCTCTAGAGATATGCAGGTTTTCACACGATGTTTTCCTTTTCCGAAAAGCGTGTGATAAATTGCAATGATCAATAAGAAACAGGTTTTTTAACATACAAATCTATTAGTACTTGCCTGAGGTTTGAACCCGTGACCATCTTAAGACTCGCATGCTCACATCGCTAGTCGCAGCTCATAAACCGGTACTGATAAAACCTTTATTTTTTAGATAATGAAATACCTTGCTTAGATAATGAATGCCTATAATTAAACTTTATTGTCGTTTAATTGATACTAACTGCTAGATAAACTGAGCCTTGGCTTGACTTTTAAATGTACAAGATAATTCCTCAAATATGTGACACACTTACAAGTATTATATTGTGTTGCCGAATTATCAATTCAGACATATTATTTGGAAATTTTTATCATGTTTTAATATAACAATTATATGTTACATTAAGTTCTACTTGGAACCCATCCACAGGGCTTCAATACCGAAATAAATGAATTCTTCAATATAATCTGTTATTAATCTTATTTTAATCTATTCAAATTCCAAATTCACACCGATTTTTCGAACATTAGGTGAAGAACCAATAATTTTCTGCTTTAAAATTTAAAGATTAATATTTCCTTCATTCCCGGACATCAGTTATAAGTACATATTTAAAATATATTAAAGAAGTGTAAGTGTATTTAAAAATCAAATATTCACATTAAAAAATAGGAGTGCATAAAACTCAAGAATTTATAACTTGAAATTTAGATCTAATTTAAATCTTCGAATGACTTCAAGATACGAGTTTGATATAGAAAAAGACGGAAATAAACAACAATTTGTTATACTTACAACAATACTATATTTAAAAATCACATTGTCCCATTAATTTTAATAAAATATACAATATATAAAAATTCGGTATAAATATATCGCTGCAACTTAAACTATTTTATTTAAGCCAGTCAAAAGATCCTAATTGTAAACAACGTACATCAGGAGTGCTCGTGCTTGTCTATGGAAAATAAGATGATAATAATAGGTGTTAAGACACATAATATGAGCACAAAACCCACAAGATGAAACCATTTCAATCCGAAATCTGCTCCTTGTGATGTTAATTGTTTAACGACAACAGCCTCTACAGGGTCCCTTGTATTGTTTGGCAAAAGTCTTGTGTCCTCTGATATAGATTCATTTTGTTCGTTATCTGTGTAAGGAACGACAGATGGAGCGAGAGTACTGTTTAAAATAATAGCATTGCAGTCTATAGAAAAGTCCCTATCTTTTGTATCTGCGCTATTTGGAATTGTGATATCTTTATTGTGAGGTAATCTGTTGTCTGGACTGTGATGCACATTATTAACAGAGAAGCTTGCAGAGTCTGTGCTGGTAGAAGGTATGGGTTCTAGTGTTTGCACTGTGGGTACAATTTCTGTGAGCACTGAGTATGGTGTGACAGGCACCTTTATTGTTCTTCTTGCAAATATTTCATTGTCCTTGTGTATGTGATTGATTCTCTTCAATTCTGAAATCTGACAATATTTTTTAACTATAATCTTGCATTGTTACTCCATATTTATAAAACTTATGTATCAGCTTAATTAAGACAACAAAATTTATATTTTAAAGTAGTTATTTGTTTAAAATTAATATAACATTATGTATTTTATAAATGGCACTTTTCATTGTCATCCTATTCCTGAATAAACAGGATTCTAAATGTTATTCCTGTGCATAAAGAATAATTGTGCCAAATTTCATCAATATTGGTTCAGCGGATTCGGCGCGAAAGAGTAACAAAGATACATCCATACTCCATAAACTTTCGCATTTATCTTAGTAGGATATTTATTTTACAAATCTTATAATACCTAGTTGTGAAAATTCTAGTCCTAAAAATTTTGTTTTATGACTGAAAAACACTTACAGAACAATGAAATCGTAATGCTATAGCTTGTAATGTGTCCCCTTCATGAACTTGTGCTTCAATGAAGTGATCTTGTGGCTTTATCCTGTACAGTTGAATTTCACTGTGAAAACCTTTATCATCCTGTGATGCATTCATGTTGGTGAGCAGATCATCCCCACTGTGCAAGAGCCGCGTCCTGGATAACAACATTCCTATTAACAATAAGTAGACTAAACTGAGGTATAACTACAACTGTTTATTGTGAACCTTACCTTTGTTTCATTTTTAAATACAACGCTAAAACTAATGACTATCATGACCTGATAAATTAATATAATGCTACCTTTATTATTGTATGAATACCACGTATTCAAATGATTAGGAAACAAAAACAGCTGTTGTTTTTAATATCATCTTCTCATTGACAGATATTTGTCGCTTTGCCACATTGTTGTTTTGATTACGTTCCGAAACGATATTCATCAACTCTGCTTAAAAATACTTATATTATAAAACTTAACTTTAAAAATATAGTAGAGTGAGTCATAATTTAGATTTTTTATTTTATTGTAAAACAATCTGTAACTTAGTAAGTCTTAAATTATTCAATGCAACCGTCATAATCGTTGCGACTTGGCAACATTTAGTGGCTTGATTCAAAACGGATCTCTAAGAACTTTTTAATTCAAATTATTTGTCTGCGTATTTTGTATTAATTAAGCATAACATATTAAATATTAATTAAATTTATGTGAATAATTTCCAACGTATTAAACTAAAGCCACCGTATGCACTATTGTTTTAAATGCTTTTTTAAAATTAATTTTATGATATATATATGGTCCGAATTCTAGTCCCTTTGAGCTGAAATACATTCATTTATTTGGTACACAGACAAATAACAAACATCAGGAAAGATAATTACTTGCGCGCCGTAAATTAATTATAGATTGATCTTATCTTTTCATAAGAACTTTGTAATAACGTTTTATGAAGTAACTAATTTATTTTCCCAGTGCATTATATGCTTGTAAAATGTTTTAACTAATATGTAATATAAAAGCGCATTCATATATTTGACTTTGTAACTCTAGTAATGTAAATATTTTTCCTTTTATATGGTCATGCCTTTAAATTACTGATATTTTTATATTTTTAAACAATTTATTGAATCGACCATATTATAATAAAAACCGATAAACTGCATGGAATTTCATATAGAATAAAAAATCGTTTTATATTGTTACAATTTTATTAACTTTAAGTATTTTACACAACAGTTAGGTACATAACATAAATACCTTTGGTACTGCATCTGAGAGGGAGTATAGTTATAATAATTAATTGCACGTCAATAATTTACACTATTTAAACATACAAAAGTACACAAATACAAAACCGTTTTAACCGTTACATATTCAAGAATATTTTAACGGCGTGTGGCATATTATTATTATACATAAATGCAATTAAAATAATCATACAGGGATACTTAGCAAAGTTCATTCGCTGATGTCGACTTTTGCTATTAAAGTATCGAAAAGGAATAAATTTCTGGTTGGCAATAGAGCATTGAGTCATTATAGATTTTTTTTAATTTTGAATAGCTCTTTTCTAGAGTAGATACAAACATATTTTAAAAATGGCGCCCATTGCTTTCCGATCTATTTCACACTTAATCCGCAAGATCTAAATGTGAAAGACAAAGAAATCAAAAATTCATGTTTGTTATTATTTTTATCATCAATTTTAAACAGTAAATATCCCTCGCAAATTTCAATAATGGCTCTTCTTATTTACGCGGCAAACGCGATTTCCTTATAACACTTGAAAAGAGAACTTAACAACAATATATCACAGAACGAAAAACGTCAACACATCTATATAATACTAATTTATAATTACTAGTTTAATCGAGAATTGGTAATTACGTCATATCATAAAACAAATCAGAGTCGGCGCTATTTTCATTGTACCCAAATTTATATTATATTTTATTTTGTCCTATTCTTTTATTTTATCTGTTATAATTTACAATTATTAATTTTGTTGTCCGTTATGTACCCAAAAAAGCAGGCACGCGAATAACCATAGAAATTTTATAATAAAATAGTGAAGCAAAAATGTGGTCTATTACAATAAAGAGAAAGCAAACGAGATTGTATCTATGTGTCTCTCTTTTTTCTCTATGGTTATTCGTATAGTTAATATACCGAATATCACACAAAATTTACACAATATGTTAATATAGGTATAAGAACGTAAGGTAAAAAGCATGTTGACTAAATCGCGTACGTCACAATCAAATGTCTTATTAGGGCCGACACTAATCAATATTTTCCTTTGTGTCAAAATAAATAAACGAATTATAATCTTAGCATTAATTTAAAGTAATGAGCAAAAAAATTATGACATGTTATTATTAGAAACATTTAATTAATTCTATTTTTAAATATAAAAAAGCGAAGTGAAATTTTAAAACCACCCGAATATAAAAATCGGTAAAAGATTCCAAGCAACATAGGGCAATAGACTAAAACAAATTTGAATTCAATAAAAGTACATACAAGTCATTTTTAATATAAAAAAATTAAAATTGTAAAATATAAATAATAAACACGTGTAAAAATTTTATGACCACAGAACAATCAATATTTGTCTAAATCGCAAGTCAATACACAAACACACACAATGTATGTACAACAGTGAAGAAATCACAGAAAATTCATACCAACAAAAACAAACAAAATTTAATTTTTTTCAATCAATTTCATTAAATAAAAGTTTAACTTAGAAAGACGAATACATTTTAAAGTTTCCAATAAAAAGGGATAAAAGCGTAAAATACAATTAAAAACAGGCAACACGTTACAATGATACCATAGTCTGATACTAAGTTTCCTTAGTTCCATATATTTTACAAACGAAAAAAGCCAATATGGCTACCAATGATAAATAGTAAATTTTTAATGAAGCACGACCGATAAAGTTATTTATAATTATTTTTACAGTTATGAATGAACACAAATCAAACTTAAAATTAGTTTATATTTTGCCATATTCAATTATGTGTGCAAAATGTAATACGAAAACTGTTGACATATTATTACATCGAGAACATATCCGTCGTTGACCAAATGACGACCTGGGTATGAATAATAAAAAGAATATTACGCAATTTATTTTATATGTAATTTTAATATATTATTGAAAATCATCATCGATACATCATCAAAATATATTATTAAGAATTTGAGAAAATGAAGGTGGTTATGATAGAAATAGTATAGTATAGTAGAAATAATGGTTAATATTGCAATATTAGCTAAATAATATTTTTCTTCAATTCACTTATTTGTCTTTATTAACTGTTTCATTTTATGAATTTGTTAACAGCCTAAATAATGTAATTAAATAAGATAGTAACGTGTTTTTTTACGTATTTTAACGAACAATTATAAATAACTTTTGAAAATTATAATGGTCAAGAGCGACAAACTGGAAGTAAACTAAGAATTATATCGAATCACTCATACTTAAGCGTACGAAAAATGGGACTTGGCAAAAAAACTTGCTTATAAATAAACAAGCATGGGAGTTGCTTATAAATATCACAGGTCTCTCTAAAGGCATATAAAAACTTGATGAGTTAAATGTCAAAATTTATACAACTTACATCTACAATACTAAAGTATGATTTAAAAGAAATTTTACAAAATATAAACAAGAAACTGTTTATTGAAGTAATTTGTTTAATTGAATACGAAAACTCTATCGAAATCCGTAGTTCTTTTTTATACCATAGACATAGACAAAAGTCTGTTTCTTTAGATAAAGGTTTGTATCTATTTGTTGCCGTTGCTAATAATAAAAGATCTTTATTTTGAAACATTTCATGAGTCAATTAAACAGTTTGTTTTATATTTTGAATTTAAAAAATTCATTTATGTTAGCCATTGTTTACAGTAAAAAAACAGTTTCTTTTATTTTGTAAAACTTCTATTAAATATTATACCACATTAATATTTTACATTTTGTAATAAATATGTCATTAATATCTAGTATATGCGTAATGTAGTGAATAAATTTAAAACATGTATAAATTATATATCGTATTAATATGAGATCCTTACAGTATACCCTATTATTATTAACTTACGGTTGGTAATACAATGGCAATATGTAGCTATGCGTAAATAAAGTGCTAAAAGTAAACGCACATAGGCCCGCAAGAATGTAAAAATGCGAAGGTAAGAAAGTGACAGCAAGAATACGTCAAGTAACGTTTTAATTAAATGATTTTTATTTATATTATGGATTAAGTTAATAAAATTAATTTTATTTATGCATTTCACATCTCCCCGTACAGGTAAGTTTAAATTATTAAAAAAAACATTTCTCAATAAACTGTAATTTTCTACTTACGTAACATAATACACAAGTTCTTTCTTTGAGACTGTTACGTATTTCCTAGCTTTTCGATGTTACGTTTAATGTGATTATGTGGCAATTCATAATTCTGGAAATTAGTATAATCTGAACCTTATAAAATGTCTTGAAATGTAGACAACAATCTCGTAGATGAAACTATAGTTTTGTAGCAATCACCAAATCATTTAAGTAATCACCAAATATCAATATTTTGATTATTCATATAACATAATCAAACAACGAAACTTATATAAAAAATAAATTAAAAAGAAGATCTTTAATCTAGAAACGCTTTGAACGAATTTGTTTACAAGTTCCTCTTTATTATTATATTATACAGATGGATTATTTTTGTTTTGTTATGTTTGATTATTTAGTTTTACTTGCATCTGTGTTTCATTCTTAGTAAGATATTTTATATAGCACAACCTATAGATTTAAATTTATGAAGTAGTGCGATTTTTTTCAAAGTTTACATTGTAATTTACTCTGGATTCTAGTATAAATTAAAAAGCATTTTAAAAATTAAAAAACCTTTAAAAAATTAAAAAGCATTAAAAATATAACGTTGCGGACCGTTATGCGCGCTAATCTTTATAGATAGATATCGATGTAGTTAAATAAATCACAAATATCGATTACATCAGATAAAACGAGTATTTGAAGGCAATATTTCAACTTTCAAGTTCCACAAAATTGATACAAAATCAAACCAAAAACATATCATCAAAGTTAATAAATAAAAATTATATATACAAAGGCAAGCATTCAAGCAAGTATACGAAACATATACGTATTTTTATATGTAATACTTACAAATACTATTCAATCTTGATTCAGATTGAATGTAATTGGACACGAGCCTATAAAAGGTAATATTTAACGTGCCTAGACTGAAACAAAGATATTTCATCAATTTATACTTGCCTAGTGACTGAGGCTGATTGACTAGATCGAGTAAGTGAAATACGAACTTCAGACTGAATTTTTTACTAATTTTATGGAAAACTCAGCGTGTAAGAGTTGTAGTAGCCCAGCGGTAACACCTTGCGACTCTTTCAAGAAGGTCGCAGATTCAAACCCGGGCAGACACCAATGAGTTTTTCTGTTAAAACTTTTGTGTCTAATTAATAATTGCAATTTATCACACGCTTTTCGGTGAAGAAAAACATCATGAGGAAACCTGATTTTGATATTCTGGAGAAATGTGTAGGTTACACATATCACATTTAGGAAAGAAAGTTTGTAGCTAAGACCTACCACGCTGCTCCAATGCGGATTGGTAGTTTACACATATCTCCAAATTCTCTAGATATGCAGGTTTCCTCACGATGTTTTCCTTCACCGAAAAGCGCGTGACAAATTGCAATTATCAATTAGACACATAAGTTTTAACAGAAAAACTAATTGGTGTCTGCCCGGGTTTGAACCCGTGACCTCCTCGCAAGAGTCGCACGGTGTTACCGCTGGGCTACCACAGTTAAATCAAATAGGTGTGACCCTATTAAAAATAAATATATGGGACATTTACACACACGGTCATCCGTCCCCAAAGTAACTTAATACTTGTGTTATGGGTGACAGACAACTGGTGAATATATAATTATATATTTTTTAAATACATACTTAAATACAAATATACACTCAGACTCGAAGACTAATAAATTCATTTATAGAAAATGATGGTCGCGGAGCTGAAGGCAGGGTCACTACCCACTGCGCCAACGGGCCAGTCAATATAATGTGGACTAATAAACAGATAACAATCTTATTGTTTCAGTCTAGGCACCCTTTCTGTTTTAGGCAAACGGGAGTTAGTAACCCCTTGGAAACTTGGAAAGAGTTGTTATCAGTGCAGGGATAAGGGCTCAAGCGTTATCGAACCCCTGGAAGTCCCCGGGCCAGTTCTCCCTGCGTGCGACGCGATCTGACCCAGTGCACGCAAAAAAAGCATCGCCCTCGAACGGATCGGCCTCCCTCGTGAATATATTCACGGAGTCCGATTTCTTTATGTCCCTGTGCTGTTGCGGTTTCGCCCTCAACGGGGGTATGTCACCCTCCTCTTCCTCGGCTATAGATGCAGTACGACCCCTAACAAACAGGGTTATAAGTAAAAAATGTAAAGTAACGGCCTGTTACTCTCCCACTGCTGGAAATAGGCCTCTTCTTCCCGTTTTTGGAGAGAAGGATTGGAGCCAAGACCTAACAATGCGCTCCAATACGGACTGGTAGGTTACACATATCTCCAGAATTCTCTAGAGATATGCAGGTTTCCTCACGATGTTTTCCTTCGCCGAAAAGCGTGTGATAAATTGCAATTATCAATTACACACATAAGTTTTAACATAAAAACTCATTGGTGTCTGTCCGGGTTTGAACCCGTGACCTACTCGAAAGAGTCACACGGTATTACCGCTGGGCTATCACAGCACAGGGTATAACTTATACATTTAAAAAACTAGCGAGATGAGTCAACAAGAAACTCAGCGGTTAATATATTAAATTTAAATTTAAGTAAAATTTGCAGGTTACTTGGCGACAAGGAAAACATTTAATTTCCTTAAACCTTTCACTAAAGTAAAAGACGCAAGACAGACAGACCGACAGACTATCCCATTTATAATATTACTAGATATGCTCGCGGCTTCGTAGAAATCATTATGCGTGTGTGTAAGTTTCGCGTGTAAATTCCGTCCCCGCGCGAAATTGTAGGATAAAAAAACCTATATGTTGCTCCATAACCTGCTCTATCTTCTAGTAAATTATCCAAAACCGGTTTAGCCGTTCTTATCAATGTATTAACATGAACCGTCTTTTATTGAAAACTGTACAAAAATCGGCTTAGCAGATTTTGAAAAAATCGATCCTCCCTTATATCGACACTACTAATACAGACAAGTAGCTTTTGGGGCATTTGTTTTATATTATGTATAGATTATGGATCATTAATAGGTACCTGGGCGTGGATATTGTTGTGAAATCGTCCTCAAACATAGAGCGAGGTGATAGCGAGTCGGAATCGAATCGGAACCGTGTCGCAGGCGAGTCGCCGTCGCGGGCCTTGGCCGAGCTGACCGACAGGGGGGACGCGGTTGTCTCCTCTGCTTCGAAGGCGAATCTAAGCAATTCAAATTCAAATTTAAATTCAAATTCAAAATATTCTTTATTCAAATAAACTTGTAAACAAGTGCTTTTGAATCGTCAACTCTACTGCTGGTTCGGAAAGCTGTTCCTACCGAGAAGAGCCAGCAAGAAACTCGGCGGTTGCTCTTTTTAAAAAATACAATTCCTAATGCTAGTTACATTTAATGTTTCTATATTCAATGGTATTGCAATACTTAATTGTTACATGGTATATACTCAATCAAATTGTAACTCAAATTATTCTTAATGACTTTTACAGTTTCGATTTCGATCAATATTTTCGTCAAATTATAATGAACCTATGACTGGTTCGGAAAGGAGAACCGAGAACAATCAGCAACTAACTAGGAGGTTATTTAAAAAAGAAAAAAATTATAAGTTATATATATAATTATTTATGAAATAAAATTCAAGCTCACAATCTAATCTAGTGCGTAGCTGGTTGCAAGTTATAACCAAGAATCATTTTCATTTGTAAAGTCTTTAAAACCATAAAAATCTTTTGTCAATAAGTGTTTAGTTGCTTTTTGCAACTTGTGTAGTAAAACTCCCTTCACAGTAGGCACCCTTAGGACGACGTTGAAAACGAATAATTTATAATAAATCAAAAGATAAAAGTTTTTTTACAAAGGACGTTGCGTTTAGCATACCTACATTCCGCCATTTTGATTTTTTATTCCAAAATTGGAGCTAGAAGATTTTGATAGTCTAATTATCATCTGAATCATGAATTTGAACACAGTACAATATTTATTCGATTTAATATTTCCACAAATTTAGTTCTAATGGCCTTTGACCAAGAGATTTAAATTTGAAAACTTTCTTATATAACGTTTGATGAAGTAACTAAGATATTTTTTTTGACTGGCCCGTTGGAGCAGTGGGTAGTGACCCTGCCTTAAGCTCCATAATTCGCGGGTTCGATTCCCGCCGAGGGCCAACATTTTCTATAAATGAATTTGTTGGTCTTCGAGCTTGGGTGTATATTTGTATTTAAGTATGTATTTAAAAATTATATAAGTATATATTCACCAGTTGTCTGTGACCCATAACACAAGTATTAAGTTACTTACTTTGGGGACGGACGACCGTGTGTGTAACTGTCCGATATATTTATTTATCACATCCCATGATGTAAATATCTTAATAAAACAATGAATATTTACCTGTTTCCTTCTAGTGCAGAATACGGAGCTCGTTTCTTTGTATTCACTGCGGGCGTGTCTTGAAAGTCATTATCGAATGGCGACGTATGCTCCCTTTCCCGAGGAGAAAAATCGTTAGAAAATCTGTAATCGCGCGGTCTCGTCCTTGGCTCTTCCCTCCGTCTTCGCCTGGGATCCCGTGAGTCCCGAACAGTTTCCCTCGTGTCCCTGGAATCCCGTCCCGAATCGCGCCCGGAGTCCCGCGGGTCGCGAGATTCTCTGCCCGATTCCCGCCCCGAGTCCCGCGGGTCTCGGGAATCGCGACCGGAGTCCCGGCCTGAGTCTCGTCCTTCGCGTGATTCTCTGGACTCTCGTGATTCCCGCTCGGCGTCTCGTCGGGAAGATATAGCTGCAGATCGTCTACTGGGCCAAGCGATGGTAGATCCATATCTATTTATGAAAAAACTGCACACGCAGATTATTAAACAACAATAGAACTCTCTTATACTAATATTCTTACACAATATAAAAAAAAACAAAAATAAATAAATGTATGGGACACTTGCACACACGGTTGTTCATCCCCAAAGTAATTTAATACTTGTGTTATGGGTGATCGACAAATGGTGAATATATACATATATATTTTTTAAATATATACTTAAATACAAATATACACCCAGGCTCGAAATACCAACAAATTATTTTTATAGAAAATGTTGGCCCTCGACGGGAATCGAACCCGCGACCCGCGGAGCCAAAGGCGGGATCACTACCCACTACGCCAACGGGCCAATAAATAAGCAGGTTTTTCATGATTTCGCAAAAAATTCCAAATTATTTATATATTCATTGTTCTCAACCGATGTATATAATAAGAACCGATTTGAAGCGACACTAATATCACATTATATAAGAATCGTTTTATATGAATTGGAATAAATTAAAATAATATTGATAACAGAATTTTGGTCCTTTAGGACCTCAAAAACAACATACATGGGCCAAGACCGAGATGTATATTATTTTTGTAAATTTATAAAATACAAAAAAAGTTAAATTATATCAATAATTATAATTTATATAAAGTAATTATTATTACCTCCTTCCATTAATTTCTTCGTTTTGTCGAACCTCATTTCTTCGTCTAGTTTCTCGCCAACCCAGTGATCCATAATTTCTTTCTGGAAAAGAATATTATATCTAGTCTATAATCGACCAAGTTTAATGTCATCACGGAAAACATTCACTATGCGAAAATTTCGGGCTTTAGGGAATGATGAAGTTTAGACGAAAATATCTTCCGTAACTTCCTCATTAATGTCCATCTGAGTTGAATTCAGCAAATTATATTCTCAAAATATTATCATTTACATAGTCAATAACAAAAATAAGCTGTGATGGCCTAGCGGTGCGACCGTGTGAATCTCTAGAGACGATCATGGGTTCGAACCCGGGCAGACACCAATGAGTTTGTTCTATTAAAACTTATGTGTCTAATTGATAATTTATCACACGCTTTTCGGTGAAGGAAAACATCGTGAGGAAACCTGCATATCTCTAGAGAATCCTAGAGGTATGTGTAACCTACCAATCCGCATTGGAGCAGCCTGGTAGGTCTTAGCTCTAACCCTTCTCTCCAAAAATGGAGAGAGGAGGCCTATGCCCAGCAGTGGGATAGTAACAGGCCGTTACTTACTTACTTATATTCTCAAAATATATTGAGTATATTGGGATATTCTTTTACAATTGTTTATTATGAAAATTTCTTAACAAAATCTCCATTCAAAAAAACTTTTAACAAAAGAATAGTACCACCCTCTTTTCTTACCGAGGTGTCGTAAAAGGCGACTAAGGTAAGTCGACCCGCCGTGTGGTATCCGGCTGAGTAGAATAGACCAACCTCATTTCTTACCGAGGTGTCGTAAAAGGCGACTAAGGTAAGTTGACCCACCGTATGGTATCCGGTTGAGTAAAATAGACCACCCTCTTTCTTACTGAGGAGTCGTAAAATACGACTTACTAAGTTGACGTCAGACAGGCGGCCGGTCGTAAAATACGTAGCCAAATCATATGACAACATGTTTGTATCATGTAACATGACCCCACTTAGAGTGGGATAAGGGCAGGAGGATGATGTCTTTTAAATTCTTATATTTGCAGTTCATATAAAACCTACCATCTCTTCTCCACCGCTGATCCGGCCATCGATCCCGTGGAGATGACCTTCCTGATCCACAACCGTCACTGTAACTGAAAGATAGAGTAGATTATGGTGTGGTGTTTTTTTAAACAGGGTTTTTTTATGGTGATCTGGTATAAGGAGACAACTGTCTCTAGCTAGTCAGTACTTATCTAGATGCGGCTGTATACCTATATACTATTTATTTATTCTTATTGCACTATACAGAGGTACATTGGTTTATATTAAATTAAATTAGGACAAGCGTGCAAAGGCGGTCTTATCGCTAAAGCGATCTCTCACAGACAACCTTTGGTGAGAGGAGAATACTAAGAGATCGGGCATAATCTTATATATATATAATCTTATATAGTGCATAATCTTATATATATATATAAAAAAGAAAGTTGGTCTTAGTTACACTATTTATAAGATCAAGAACGGATCAACCAATTCAACGCAAGTTAAAAATGTAGTATATTAGTTTAGATATTCCAAAGATAGCAGGGAATCTTCATGGTATAAAGTAAGGGGAATTGTTTTACTCGAAATTTAACACGAGCAGGGCACGGGCAGTAATGAATAAAATAAAACTACTGGATAGATTTTAATCATTTTTTTCACTGAGTGACATAGGCTATATATTTTATACCCGTACGAAGCCGGAGCGAGCCACTAGTAAACTATAAAACATACAATTAAATACTAATATTACACAGTTATTTACAATTATATATATTATAATACATATATCATTAATAAATTACATTACACATTCAACGATAGATAATATAGCTTCAAATGATTTTTAAAAATATGTAAAGATTCCGAATGGCGGATGTCAGTTGGAAAAGCATTCCAATCGCGGACACATTGGACCGTAAACGAATTCCCGTAATAATTGGTCCGACTGGAGGGTACCTAGGGTATACTAGTACCTGTATACTAGCAAGCTCTTGTTTTATGCTCTCAAAGTAATGAATTACTTTATATAAATCTAAAAGAATATCGCCTTTTAATTGTTCGTCACAACACGTTTTAAGGATGATTTTTGTGGTCTATGCACGTTTAAAAATATAGCGTAAATATTAAAGTTTAATATAATATAATAATCTGTGGTAGCCCAGCGGTAACATCGTGCGTTTTGAGGAGGTCTAGGGTTCAAACCCCACCACTGAGTTTTCTAGTAAAACTTATGTGTCTAATTGATAATTGCAATTTATCACACGCTTTTCGGTGAAGGAAAACATCGTGAGGAAACCTGCATATCTCTAGAGAATTCTGGGGATATGTGTAACCTACCAATCCGCATTGGAGCAGCGTGGTAGGTTTTAGCTCCAATCCTTCTCTCCAAAAAAAAAACGGAGAGAAGAGGCCTATGCCCAGCAGTGGGATAGTAACAGGCCGTTACTTACTTACTTTTATTAAAATTTATATAAAGGTTGAAGAGTATGCCAATATCGAACAAGAACTGAAGAATTTTGGTTATTTTTTTAATCATCATCATATCCAAGAGGCATAAAATTGCGAGATGTGGAAATCTTCTGAAGAGACCTAAACGCAACAGTGGAAAAATATCGATAAAACAATAGATATACTTACTCTTCTTCGTCGTAAGAATGTCGTGGTTTCCGATGGCGGTCCATATCTCTGTAATCCTTCGATCTGTCTCTGCTCCTTGAATCTCTATAATCTCTTTCTCTACTATAATTCCTATCTCTACTCCACGTGTCTTTATCTCTATCTCTTCTTCTATCTCGTCTATCTCTACTTTCTCTATGGTCCCTATGGTCTCTCTCTTTGCTAACGTCACGCCGATCTCTACCGCTGCCTGAATCTCTCCTATCTCTAGCTGACTCTCTTCCATCTCTATTTAAATCCCTATCTCTACTGCCGCGTTTGTCACGTTTCTTCTCCTTTTCTCTCCCACTGCCTGAGTCGAGGCATTCTCTTGAACCAGATGAGTTTTGTCTGTAAATTTAAGTAAACAAGTTTGGTACAAATTTAATTCACACAATTTTAATAGCAGTATCACGATAGGAATCTTAATATCACTGCGTCATATTTTTAAGGACTGAGGCTTTTAGGACAAAAGAAATAAGAACGTATACACAAAAATCCAAAGTATAAAGTTCATTTATGTCTTTAAGATTCTTATTTAGACTAAACTGGAGCAAAAGATGAGTATTTTTATGTTGTAAATATATGGGACGCTGTGATGGCCTAGCGGTGCGACCGTGTGAATCTCTAGAAACGATCATGGGTTCAAACCCGGGCAGACACCAATGAGTTTTTCTATCAAAACTTATGTGTCTAATTGATAATTGCAATTTATCACACGCTTTTCCGTGACGGAAAACATCGTGAGGAAACCTGCATATCTCTAGAGAATCCTAGGGATATGTGTAACCTACCAATCCGCATTGGAGCAGCGTGGTAGGTCTTAGCTCCAACCCTTCTCTCCAAAAATGGAGAGAGGAGGCCTATGCCCAGCAGTGGGATAGTAACAGGCCGTTACTTACTTATATGGACTCGGACAAAAGCTGACCTATAATATAATATTTACATATTTATATACAGACAAATATTTTTCACAACAGTCTGACCTGTCGTGGGCCCATAGTATAGATTTAAGTTGGTCCAAAATCGTTTAAAAATTATGCTGAAATCGGTTGAGCTTGATTGACTTTGAGAACAAAGATACGCTAAAACGGAGATTATGACACGTAATTCTTTATATGAATTAAAAAAAAACATACCTAGAGTCCCTATCTCGGTGTGATGAAGGTCGAGGCAATCGCGCTAAAGGTGGCTCTTCATCCCATGGTGATGCGTCGCGAGAAGAAGATGATGTTTGCACTGGAAAACCACAATTCCAAGTTAAGTAGATGGCAAAGAACATAAACGAAAATATATGAAGACAATTGGATATGGGAAGTTATATTACAAATGCAAACCTGAGGGCCCTCTGTTGTGCGTGCGTCGACGTCTTTGACGCGGCTCCGATTCTCTAGAGTCAGAGGACCATCCCTCCGTCCAACCAAGCCGCGTCAGTCCACCCACGCCCAACACTGGACCTGAAATATTCCCACATTCAAATCACTATACATTCGGTGCATTCCTCAAATAGTATTTTTTTTTGAGCAAGAACTTACAATATTGTTGTCTTGTAGGCAATATTTCTATGAGACTATGATATTAGTTACAATTCTCTCCACAAAACATAAATAGGAACAAATTATTTATGAAATGGCGTCAGAAAGTACGCATATCAATCTGTTATAAACTATATTTAGAAATATAAGTACGTGATGCGTTCACCTTTAGTGTCTGGAGATGAACCGCTTGGCACATCGCTAATAGAACCCGCAGAAAGTCGCGTCGGAGGCGGTAAATCTCTCACTGGTATTATTTCAGGTGATAACTCTTTTTTCTCCTCCACTTTTTTCTCCTCTTCCTTCTCTTTCACACCTGGACTCTTTCTAAATGCGTCCTCAACGTTAAAAGAGAGTGAACTATTATCTATACAATCAAAAAAATCTGAATTATCAAATCCATCAGACTTTTCGTCAGATTTCTTTCGTTCTTTCGGTACCTCTGGCGGTATCGATTCAAACTCATCTTGGGGAGGTTCTGTAATAGTAATTTCACGTAATGCGGCATATCTATCATTTGTATCGTCTTGTTTCGTCCCGGACACGCCGTTGTCACGTGGTGAAACACTCCGTCTTGCCCTTTCGATTTGTAAATTCTTCATGACAGTTTTAATATCCTCTATTTTAGCATCTATTGGTTTAGGACTGACTGAATTCCGAAACATATTGAATGAATCTATTGTCAATTCATCTAAACTTTTTAAAGGGCTTTTATCTAGTTCTTTTCGCTCCTCTATTTTTTGTTCTTCGGTTTTAATTAGATTCTCTATTATGGTTAATTCGTTGTCATCTTCCTTATTCGTGTCCATGTCTATAGGGTCTAATATTGATTTCGCTTTCAACTCCTGCTCTTGTATTTCTCTAAACGCTGCATATTTATCGAAAGTTGGGTTCGCTTTTTTATCAAAATCATCAAAATTAGCTACAAATGTGTCCGAGATATCCGTTGGGGCGAAATTATCTTCAAACTGAGGCTTAAATTCTGTAGACATCGGTGCAAGTGTAATGGGCTTTTCAGATAATGTAGGCGGAGCGGGTATTATAGGTGTAAGTTTGTCTTTTTCTGGACGCATTGTAGGACCCATGTGTATATGCTACAAATGAAAAACATTAAGGTCTGATATAGTCATTAATTACATGAATAACTAGCGACTCAATGCACGAGAGACCACAAGGCACGAGTCACTTCAAGCACATTCCTTAATAGTAAGGAAAAACGCGCACTTGAATTTCTAATCTCGCGCAATAGTTTTTCTTTTCAAGACATCCTAAGAGCATTGACAAATTTTTTTAGGTAAAAAGCTATCCTTACAAGGACATCTTTTTTGTAGATCTTTAAAAGGGGAATATTACTAACCAAGTCTTTTGTGTTATATCATAGACACTAGACAGTATTTTTCAATGATAACTTTAAAGCGACTTGACTTTTTCGGCATTTTACAATATTTTTCGACATTTTCACATTTCAACCAACCTACTTAAAATCTCTATTGTCTATTGAAAAAATCGCATAAAAATCCGTTCAGTAACGTTTAAGATTATGCGGTAATGATCTGTTGCGTCCTATAATCATCTTTGGGGATGATACGGACCAATCATGGACGTGTGGGTGACACGTCTATGCTGCACTTATACGTCACATAAGCCGTTATACGTTTCAAATCAATTATCATATTCGCATTCAAATTTTGTAACGCAACTATTGTACTCCTTGTAACTTGCAATATAATATAATAAGTTCACAGTATTCTCAAGGCTTTTAATTATAAAACGAAGCCTCCTATAAAGGGTTAACGCAAGCGCAAACAGATCTCTATTTCATAATGTATAAGGATTTCAAAATTAATATTAGCTCCATGCACTTACTGCTCTTTCGTTTTCTGAAGCTACGTAAGACCTAAGGTAGTCGGTTAGCTGAGGTAGAGTCATTGAGGACAGCGTTGCTGCCGGCACTCGGAGTCTGGCAAAGACGAATAATCAAATTAAAATATATTTACGTAACGATTACGTATGATTTTTAGGAAATTTGCTTTAACATAATGGTTATAAAGATTCGCTAGTTCTGTTAAATACTATCTTACCTTGGGTTCAAATCAGAGACACGCATCAATGAGTTTATCTATTTAAACTAATGTATCTAAGGGCACTAGTAATTGACCATGTACTAGTAGTTGACCATTTTGTATGAAATTTTAAATAACAAGCGTTTTGTTTGTTGTAGCTAATAAAAAATAAATTTGTAATTACCTATTGCCTGCCATCTATTAACAACTGCCCAAAACCTCAGAACTGTAGTCAATTGTTTGATATTTAAAATTTAATATTATTAATCAATATATTTTATTAGCTACAACAAACAAAACGCTTATTATTTAAAGTTTCATACAAAACGGTCAACTACTAGTGCATGGTCAATTACAAGTGAAGGGCACCTTAATTTAATTTCCAATTTGTCATACGCTTTTCGGTGAAGGAAAACATCTTGACGAAATATGCATATCGCTGGAGAATTCTGAGGATATGTGTAACCTACTAATTGGAGTTGCGTTGTAGATCTTAAATCTAACCCTTTCCTCATAATAATATAGAGATAATATATATAATATATATATAGAGATAATATTATATAATAATATATAATAAGATAGAGGAGGACTATGTTCAACAGCGAGATAATAATAGGCCTTTTTCTAACCTATTCTAGATAATCACCTGGCAGCGAGTTCGTCCATAGTAAGAGTCAGCAGCTGGCTTAGGGTGATGTCGAATCTCTTGGCTGTGGGAAGGGGAGGCGGGGCGGGGGTAAGGTATTCATCTTCACTGCTGTTAGTCGCTAGAGATGACTGTCGTGGCTTCATACTACGATCCGCCTGCAAAATCATCCATATTAATAAACAATTCAAAGTAATAAAAACCTTTTAAAAATTTCAAGTCTTTACTGCTGATCGTTAAGGAGTTCTCTGGTTTGGAACCAACCCTGGAGAAGGCAGCAATTTCATGTTGGACCGACTAATCACTAACTATCCATATGCCAATGGAAGTGCAAAATTCCATGTCCCCGTCATTGAGGGGTTCCCTCGCCTGTTTATCATAAATATGCACTGTCTCGAGCCTGGAATGGAATGTTACATACTGGATGTAACATTCCAGGTCAATCAGACACCGGGAAGTGGTTCAAATTATCCTTGCAAGATTCAACCTTCACGAAACATTATTTGAAAATCCTTGCAGCGTCATACAGGACTGTAGTTTCATTTAATAATTATTAAAAAAAACACACTTAAAAAAGATGCCGTTTGTCAACAGCACCTTGCTGGTTTCTTCTCGGTACGAGCAAGATTCAGAGTTTTTAGATTTACACATATTAGCTTGCAACTTAAGCTGACGCCATTTTAACTAGAGAAGCATTCAGAATTGTTGCACTCTATTTCCTGAATGGTCACAAAATGGTCTCGACCTTTTAAGTGAAGCACTTTTTCTTTCTGTTATGTCTGAACCTTTGCCAATATATCACATGAAATATATTGTGCTACATTGATAGTGATTTATCATACAATAAACAAATTCCTACCAATACAATAAATGCAAAAAGCTGGCTCTCTGTGCCTATACATAAAGTTTTCACAAATAAAACCTGCTAGAGCAATAACGATGAAATAACGTGCAAGTGAAGCTTAAATACCAGGCTAGCATTTAGGATGAAAAAATCCCCTTTTTCCTTCGGGTAAAAACGTGGCAACTAATAGAATATTTTAACACTATAAGTTCACGCTATCGAAGTTGCAAAAGTTGGGTAAAGCTGGTTTTTATAAGCTTTACCCGATGTTTTAATGATGATTGACGATGTTTTTACGTATTGGCCATCAAATTTTACAAAATTAACTTACTAAAGGTTCCTTTTTCCTCGCAGGCTTAGGAAGTGGTGGAGTTTCAGAGCCTTCTGTCTCTTCGTGATCGTGCGGCGGTCGCGGGGGTGGTATGATGCTCATGTCGCTGATCTTCTTAGGGGGCAGTGGGGGTGGAGGGGATGCGCTTTCGGGGTTTAATTTGGAGCTCGGTTGGGGGCGTTGTCTGATTGTACTCGTGTCAGTGCTCTGGGGGATGGAGGCAATGTTAACTTTCATTTTCACCTCCTTGAAATTTATTGTGTTAAACGTGCAAAAATACTAAATTGATTTCGATATAATAAACCGATTTAAACCACTTGATAATTCGTCCAAGAATAGGTCCTTTACCCAAGCAAAAAGAGAATTATTTCTATTTACTCAACAATTGTTATACATACATGACAACTTATATCAAAATTGTATTTTTTTATAAAATTGTATAAAGCTAACTTAAAATTATCAAGTACTACCACACTACTCTATTACACATTGCACACATTCATCATCATCTCCTGATGATTTCGCATTTAGTGTCTTTTAGCATTACATTAGATTTTCTCTGTCCGCGGATTATAGATAATATTATCATTACATTTGTATTATGGACGTCCACAATTAAAGTATAATTCCATTAATTCACCTCTTACCTGTCTCGCAAGCCTTGGAGATTTGGGAGCCGGCTCCGGAGGCAGCGTGACCTGAAGCGGACCGTTGAACACATTCTTGCCCGTATCTAAGCCTAACTCAGTTTTGTCCTGTATCAATTCCTTACTAAGCTTGCTCTTTAAATCTTCCGTCCTCAACGAGCTAATCTTCGGGAACTCCTGCATACCGGTAAACGGATCGTCCTTGAACGTATCCGAGAAGGGGTCGGTATTGTCGAACGGATCGGTCTCTGCGAACGGATCGGACGTGAAAAAATTGGACGTATAGCTCGGCTGAGCCGGCTTAGCGATAGCGACCGTGCCGCCCGAGTGCCGGGACAGGGAGGTCATAGTGGTGGGCGGGCCGTAGGCTTCGGGCTTGGACGCCTCCGGGGGCACGATATCCGATAGGAGGGAATGCGACGGTACGAGGTCTTTGAGCACTTTCTTTGGTGGATTTTTGAGCTCCTGAAAGAAGAGTTTTTTGTCAACGTAAGGTTTACTCCGGCCGGTGCCGAGCGGGTCTAGGTCCGTGAACACGTCGTAGGAGGCGGGCGCGGCCGCCGGCGGCACCTGCAACAGGCATCATCACAGCTGGCGTGGAACACTTGGGGCGCGATAGGCAATGGCATTTAGGCGCTATTTTAATCTAAACCAGCTTCAGATGAATGCAAAATTTTGCAAAACTTCAAAATGATAACATTTATACAGATAAATGTCTGCCACAAATAATATCAGACACGATAATTTTGTTGCATCTATAGAGTTAATATAGAGAGATAGGTAATGAGAGGTAGACAAAGATAAGTATGAGTCTCTCATCTTCCCTTTTTTTATTTGTTGGACATTCGCACTCACAGTCCTACCTATGGCTGCCCTACTCTACGTATAATAAATCTATGATTGCACAAGTAACCCGTAATGTTCCACATTCTTCTAAAGCTAGATTTAAAGCATTAAACGTTCTACAAAAAATATACATTTAGAGTTGATAGTTTTAGTTAAAGATTAATTTTGAAATTTGAACTGGTCTCATAGGTCTATTTTTGTAGAACGCATATATCACTCTGGGCTGTTATAGTGGCACAACTCAAAAAAATCATGTTCTGAGTTAAAATTTTAAATTTTCATTGCTAAGGAAAATGCATAAAAATGCTTTAGTTTCCTTAAATGAAGAGCCTAATTTTGAATTATGAGTTATGTCGAAATTGCTGATGAAAAAAGGTGTATTATTACATTTAAACATATTACTACTATAAAACACGTGTTTTTTGAGTTGTGCCACTATTGCAGCCGATGAGCGATATAATGATGATTTAATTAGTGTTCATGCTCTCTTAACACCAGTAAGCCTAAATGTTTTGACCCGGAAATGTATTAATGAGACAGATTTGGAAAGTGTTATTTGCCCAATAACTATCATCAAATACAGAATGAATGATAAGGGTTAATGGTAAGAAAAAATAGCGTAAAATGATAGATATGAGACATATTCAAAAATTTCAATTACCTGAGCACTAGATATCCTTATTAGTGTACAATGAGACAAATATTTCAAGTTTCTGTCAACAGATCACATTTAATATTCAATTTATGTGATGATACGCGTATAGTCTCATAAAATGGCAAATTTAACGTATTATCAGAGACCTCGGTTTAAAAGAAATCTTAGGTTGAAAATCTTGAAATTCCTATCACAATGTCATAGTAGAAAAAACATAACATAGTAAGAATTGAGTACTAACTTTCAGTGACGAGTGTTCGACTAATATGCGCATAGAATAAGGACGAGATCAATGATAATAAATTTCTAAATTAAAGAAAAGTAAGTAAAATAAGATTATTCTCTAATCAATAACATTAAGAACGTAGATTTTGTGTTTGTCCTACAAAAAGTGTTTGGCGATTTATATTAATATACTATCTGAAAAGAGAATAGATGATGCAAATAGTATCTAAAATTTTGATATTTTGTGAATTATTAATTTTTTCTAGAGTTTAAGTAAAATGTAAGTAATGACTAGTTTATAATTGTATTCAATACAGATAACTAAAAACTAAGTTAAGTGCTTCTGAATAACTATAAGGTAATCGTTAGAAAATTGACTAAAGAATACAAATTAAAAGACAATTAATTGTACTAAAATTTTGTGTCTCAATTCAAACCATAATATTAGCGCTTCCCATGTGTCTCCAAAATGTGGTCTAAAATTTTAATTTGATCGATCTTTGAAATTGGCACATAAATTATTGAGATTAGGAAAAAACTTTCATGTGAATTTAAATCACTGTTTTTTTCTCATAAAACATAATACTGTATTATAATTACAAGTGCAAGCCCTCTATCAAATATAACTACAATATCTTAAACTATATGATAATTAAATTAGGTTGTTTTGGGTTTGTGTTGGATATATAGTATAATATATATTTATAATACGTACTGGAGGATCAGGCAAATCATCAACGAGTGTGACAGGTTTAGGTTCGTAATCTCCCGCCACCGTTGTAAGGTCGAAGGTCAAAGCGGGTTTGTTGGGGCTAAACGGAGCACGAGGGGGTGCAGTTCGACCTCTAGCCCCCGCAGTGCCAGGGGGCGGTGGGGGTAGTAACCCCTTCTGAGAAAAACATTCATATCTCAGATATCTTCTTAATAAGGGCTAACGGTTGGCTAAACGTTACTATCGCCTAGTTTACAATGATACATCAAGACACATTCTTCTTTTTATCTAAACGCTTTTTCCTACTGAAGTTTGGAGATCATTAGAGTGAGTTCAACTTTAGAGGCTGCTGCTCTAAACAAAGACTCGAATCTCTTTCCATACCATGATATCCTCCATGGACCAGGCCTCTTCCTAATTTTTTACTACACCTTGGTCAGAAATGAGGGTGGTCTATTTTACTCAGCAGGATACCACACTGCATACTTTATTTAACAGAAATTACTACATTCAGGAAAACACTCCTTAAATAATCGACCACTAGTTAAATTAGTTCAATTTTATGAGTCGTTCGAATAACACACCTGCGAAGGTGCAGTGAAGGAATCGCCAAACGGATCAGTGGAAGGCGTGAGGCCTTCGACTTGTGTGAGTCCCCTCCTTAAAGAGTACAGTTCTTGCTCCAGATCTACCAGCTCCGCAACACCACCTTCCGCATTTCCCTCTGTTTTCGTTACGGACGAACTCGTTTCCCCAGCAGTAGGTATGATCTGTAGATAAAATTATTTTAAAGTAAAAAGCAAATTACCGGCATGTCACTATCCTACAGCTGGGCATTAGTCTCCTTGGCGCTAAGACCGACCGCGCTTCTCCAATGCGGATTGGTAGTTTACACATATCCCCAGAATTCTCTAGAGATATGCAGAATCCTCACGCGTTGCGCAAGCATTTCCTAACGATGTTTTCTTTCAGCGAAAAGTGTACGATAAATTGCAATTAACAATTGGACACATAAGTTTTACATTAAAAAACATTGGTGCCTGCCCGGGGTTTGAATTTTGACTCTCTCGAAAGAGATGCACGGTGTCACCCCTGAGCACGGCCTCATCACAGCTTTTTTGCAAAAATATTGAGTACTGAATAATTAAATAGATTTGGGCGTTACTTTGCGGAGATCTATAATACAAAAGTAACGATTTAACGCAAGGAACGAAAAGAGTAATCATTTCACATCTACACACGTGAATTCGCACTTCCGCAATATCTTCCAGAGGGACATATTTTATGTGGCCCACACAAAAACACCGCGTCACACATCTGATCGTTCGACCCGGCATCAGCTATATCTTTGAGCAAACTAACATCGCTTATAATTGCAGAGGCTTTGGAGAGAAGGCGTTTCCTGGACATCGCGATTATCCCCAGTTCCGAATATCTGCGGTATTTCCGACGGGCGGCGAATGTTTATGCTTACGGTATTTGTTTACGTGTACAACGCAAACTGTTTACAATTCGTTCTCTTTTATGGCTTTGGTGTTCGTGTTACATAGTTAATAGATCAACATCACAAGGCATCGGGATGAACCAATTAAGAGCGGTAGTAAATATAAACGAGTGATCGAGAGGTCATTCACTCTCCCAGGGGTAGAGAACAATTTACCAAACACAAAAGCTTAATTAAAAATGCGTTAGGTATGAACTTTTCAAATAGTTATGAAATACTGTCTATTGCGTAAAAACATTCTGCATCTTTCTTTACAAAAAGAGAGAAGACCTTTGCCTGTTAATAGGATAATATCGAGCCGTTCTATATAATCTTATATTAATATTTGAAATGGTAAAATATCACCGTACCATAATTCCTTTTAGAGCTTAGACCTACCACGCTTTTACAATGCACATTGGCAAATTCAATCCTATAGAATATTTAGACATCAATGTAGCTTTTTACAACTATTCCTTCTACCGTGAATATACACATTTTAAAGAAACAAGTCATATTAAAAAGGTTTTTTAAAAAGTTTTTAACAAAATTTAATGTCTCTACTGTTAACAGAGCCGTTCCCTCGTCTGGAGTCAAATTGGCAGCCGTAACAGGTCTTGCTTATCATTAACATGCATTGTCATCGGGACTGGAGCACATAAATAAAATTTTAGCTCAATCGGACACCGAGTAGTGGGTCAAATTTAACTTGCATGACTCCACCTTTACATATTTTGCAGGTTTAAAATCGCAAACTGAGGTTTACTGACTTGAAGGTAAACTGAAGGGCACACGTTGTATTCGTTATTCGTATTTTTGCAATAAAAGTTTTCTATACATGGAGGGGTTAACAACTTTATTATTATAGTATTAAATACATTGCTTTAATGACGGTACTTAAGCGCTTAACGAGGACGAAATATAGGGTAAAACTGTTATTCTATGAATAAAATATATTATGTTTCTTACTTTGGTTGTTTTAGTGTCTGCGACAGTCGTGGCGTGACGAATAAGAGTGCCTGTGATTGTCTTCCCTTCGAGCTGCTGCTTGGCCATTTCGACTTCCTTCTTCTTTAGCTCGAACACTACTTGAAATAGATCTCTCATAGCTATAACCACCTGGAAAGGAATTGTGTACTTTTAGCAAGAAGAAAACTCCTATAAGTTTTATATTATTCCTAACTCGCAAAAATTGACGCTTTATGGTTAATACATAGAGTCCTAATTCGCTAATCCTCCGAAACATTCACGTTTGAAACGAATGAAACATTAATGTTTACAAATCGTGTTCCGTATCCCCGTCACCGTATTAACGACTAGCGAGTAATCGAGAAGTAGAATCTTCTCGAGCCGTTATCTCGGTATATAAGCGGTTGTATCGCTCGTCTTGGGGATTCAGTTTGCGAATAGCGATCTAGAAAGAATTTAGAAAGAAAAATTAAAATAATAGTGAACTCGACTTTGTTATTCGACAAAGGACTGTATAGTGATTGTAAGTACGGAATTTTGTAATGAATGCTGTTCACTATCAAGAGTGTACATAGTCACTCCGAGCTTACACGTTTCAGCAGAGGCGACTCAGTCGAGACACAGCGGGAGCTTTAGAGCGAGATTGTACAGCCGCCATATATTTTAGCAGTAGCTGTAGACATTATAAACTTACTTGACTAGCTGCTTTATCAGTCTTGATGCCAAAGAAGCGGTGTCCGGTGTCAGGGGAGCCGAATATGTAGCCGAACGCGCGCGAGTCCGTCATGTCCTGCGCGATGAACGATATCTTGTGCACGGGGTGATGGTACAGCGAGTCCTGAAATGGGAATGTCCGTACACTTTTCAGATGCTTTGTCATAGATGCTTTGTCATGAACGAAGTGTTCCTCAACCTGTTTGTTACCTTTTCAGCCTAGTTTTAGTGACACCCTTATTAGTATAGTACCTGGTTCACCGAGTCATGTTCGGTAATTTTTTACAAAATAAAAAAAGGAACTTAAAAAAAAAGGAAAAAATAATTATGTACTTAGAGATCCATCGTAGGTATTTACATTTCTCGAGACTGCCCGTTCCTCGAATAAGCTACGCTGACTTTATGGCAAAAATTCACAGTTTATGGCAAAAATTCGATTCATTATACATTTTAGTATTTTTTAATGCAAAAAACAGGGATAAAACGAATTTTTATTTACATAAAACCTAGCTAACCCCCCTACGTGCTGAATTTCAGGAAAATCGTCGTTAAAAAAATCCCAAAAAATTCCGTTCCTTTAATTTTTTCTTAAATTTGATCGAATCAAATAAAAAAGGCACGACACATGAATCGAAACTTTGTGGGCTTTTTGTGAGCTTATTAAACTTTAAAAGGCTCACCTAACATTACTGGTGTTCTCGACATATCCAACTTAGTGCCCCAAACTTCATAAAATAATCCACTAGTGCAGTTTATTTATAAAACATACCCCGGACTTATCATCGCGCAGCCGCAGCCCATCGATTGCCACGTGGACCTGGATCCTCTGCTTGTGCTCGCCAGCCGCCCTGATGGCCATCTTCAGGTCAGCCAGCGCCTCCTGGCACATCCTATCTCCGCGCGCTTCCGGCACTTCGAGCACACCGATCAGTTTCGCCCGAAACGCTACACCCTCGCCGAGAAACCTTCCCGGCTCGTTCTTGTCTGCGAGAGGTTCGTAAATGACTATAGAATAACAAGGTTAGCTTGTTCTCAGGCTAAAAGATGTAAGGCATTGGTAATAATATATATTTACAATAAACAGTGATTATTCAAATTCAAATTCAAGATATTCTTTATTCAAGTGGACTGTTTACAGTACTTGTGAATCGTCAAATGTTTTAAAGAAGCTAAGCTAAGCCTAAGGCGTAACCTAGGCGTCATTAGTTAATGTCTGTCATACCTATCACTATTTTTACTATACTTTTTTTACTAACATTCTTTTAATAGTAAATTTAACTGATTTGTTTTGGTTACATAAACCATTTGACAATTTATATTTTAACATTTACCTTATTTGGCAACTATATCTTAAGTATAATTTTTACTTAATAGAGTTGCTTCAACTATGTTATACATGACATGAGATTTAAATAAGATTTTTTATTTTTTTATGTCTAAAAAGAAGAGTATTATTATATAGTATATGTTATTTAGACGCAGACGATTCAGAAAATAAATATGTTTAAGTTAAACTTTGACTACAAAAGCCTGTTTGAAAATAGATTAGAGTGTAAACTTTTGTTAAATGTAAAATCATCATGGAAAGTACAGAAAAGTTGTGTATTTTATCCTAAAAAATTGCCATTTATACTGTATGTACACAGAATTTAAATATCTTGTTCTTTTGCAGACTTAAAATTGAAAAAAATAAAAGTAAAAAAAAGAAAATAATAATTTGGCAGGTGAGGCTCGATCCTAGGTATTTTTATCCCTCTAGATCGCCCGAGTTCATATTTGACAGCGAAAATTTGTTTTTGTATCCAGCGTAAATTAAAAAAAAATTAGTGCACGAAAACGTTTTTATTTTTTTAAAACGTTTAAAACATTTTTATAAAAAAACATAGCTATATCGATTTGTCTCCCCCAAACTCCCCCTACACGCTAAATTACAGGAAAATCGTTGGAGCCGTTTCCGAGATACAGAGATATATTTATATATATATACAAGATTAACTCATTTAAATATTAAAGGTGAACAATCAGGTAAGCAAAACTACAGCTGAATATTTCATATCTTCTAAAAAATGGTCTCTTAGTGATAATATCTTGGTATTTATATATTTCTGAACATAAAGACATGGTCATTACTGTGACAAAACTACAAGATGACTAACAATGTGACGAATATGTATAAGGGTGAGCGGATGTTATTTGGCAGAACACTCGTCTGCTGGGAAAATAATAAAGGACGTCTGGATCTCCGCAAACTTGTATCAAGAGACTTGGCACCAAATAGTCGTTAAGTTTTATGACTAATTCTTATTTGTTTCAAGGCAATATTATACATATTATCTATCTATATATTATCCGAACCGGAGAGGCATAGAGTAATTATACTACAGCATAGAGCAGCCTAATATGTGCCATTCTCATCCCTCTTTTTTTTAAATAGGAAAAACCCCTTATGGGTACCGCCGCCCGACGGGGACAAACGACGGTTATGTCGGACTCGCACCGTCTAAAACAACCTGTTTGCTCCACAACGCTGCTGGTGCCAGGGATAGGGTACCTATGAAGACATTGCAGCTTCATTAATCATATTGATCCTTGACGATTCAAAAGTGCTTGTAAGAGCTTATTTGAATAAAGATATTTTGATTTGATTTGATTGCCCCCATCCCCGCCAGCAGCAACTCTGTACCCCAGAGTGCGCCACCTCTGAGTCGGGGCCTCTCTAACAGTGGCCACTCCCTCCGCTGGATGATGCATCGGGAGCACCAGATGCATCGATCTCCGCGGGGACCTTATAGGGTGGGCGTCAAATTAAACCATCCCCTTGCCCCCTCCCACTCTAAGTGGGGTCGGCACATGTTTTAAACATGTTCTCATATGATTTGGCTATGTACTTTACGTCCGGCCGCCTGCCTGACGTTAACTTACTTTAGTCATATTTTACACCTCGGCAGGAAAGAGGGTAATCTATTCCACTCGACCGGATACCACAAAGTAGATCCATAACTCTAACAAAAAATATTTGGCTAAATAAATATCTATAAAATAATGTTGTTTCCTAACTGAGTACTGCTGTATCTTTATTAGAGGCGGCAATTGCTAAATTACAATTTCCGTTTTAAGAGACCATTAATTTAAATATAGTGTTTCCGAAATTCATAAAAATTACTATCAAATACATGTACAAATTTCTACCTTAAAAGTATATGGGTCAAAGTCTATTTTTCTAATAATTAAAAAAAGCCAAAACACTTTCCTAAATTCAATATTAATTACCTCTTCGATGTTATCAATTACTTGTAATTTTCGATATTTATACATGACTATAGTTAAACAGGAAGTTTCATTCGAATTTTAAATTGAAAAATACCATAGAGTAAAAGTAAAAACTAGAGTAGGGAGTTCAGCCTACAATTTATATTACAATAATGAGAAAACAAATGAGAATGATCTGTCTCTCTCTTTCATGTGTGTAAAGTACATAGCCAAATCATGTGACATGTTTATAACATGTTGTGCCGACCCCACTGAGAGTGGGATAAGGTTATGGAAAGTATTGAAAAAATATTTAAATATTGACACAGTACCAGATTACATTTAAATAAAATCAAGACATTTATATAAGTAAACCATTGTTTTATTAGTGTGTTTAGCTTGCATTTGATAAGAAGTACATCTTTGCGACTAAGTGCGAAAATCAGCCTAAATAATTAAAAATTAAAATCGTAATTATAACTCACTATAAAATCAAAAAAATTAACTTCTATGAACGAGTATTAAACACAATAACAACGTTGAAGCAGTCAAAATGATAACTTAAATGGAATTGAAATAAATAATACATTTAGAATGCATCCAGTATTCAAAAGAAACGGACTTTCACTTGTACTTAAGCAGCTTACTTTGAACGTAAACTAAAAAAACACTATTAAAACAACAATATTGAACACAAATAAACACAACATTTATGAAACAGAGCACAACAATAATGCACATTCATATAAAGTACAGTACAAAACTTAATTATATACCTCGACTCAGCAAGAATTTCGCGTCAATCTTTTTAAGAGTCATCCTCAGTCAGGATTAAAGTTGAAGGAACGTGAGCTTAGATTGAGCGCGAAATAAAAATGAATCGCGACGTCCTATTTCGGTCCCTTTTACGCCATCACTGGATAGCTAATTGAATTTCCTGCTTATAAATTTAGACGCTCCTCGAACGGGGATAACACCGGAACCTACGTCCTGATCATGATGCCCTGGTAGCTTATCCGCATAAAGTCCTAACTTTGATGTTCTAGATTTCAATACTTAAGAATACACAAGTAAATTTAAAAAAGCTTTTAACAAAATTTCATGTCCCTACTGTTAAACATTGATGGGTGCCCTCATCTGGTTTCAATCCTGATTGCAGCATCAGGTGATACTTATCATAAACATACATTGTCATCAGAATCAGTATGTTAAATTTCAGCTTAATCGGACATGGAGAAGTGGGTCAAATTTTATTTGCAAGATTCCATCTTCACATACATAGACAGCAAAGTTGAGTAAAAGCTTTTAATTATAAATCAAGTTAAAAAAGCTTTTAACTAAGTCGTCTGGAGCGAATTCTGGTAGCAGCATAAGGTCGCGCTTATCATAAACATTTATTCGAGAGTGGACCAGTATATACAATTTCAGCAAAAACGGACAACGGGAAGCGGGTCCAATTTAACTTTCAAAATTCCACCTTCACATACATACACGGCAAGTTCAATAAAAGCTTTAAATAAATGACGTTGATTGCAAACATGAATTCAGTTGTTTGTCCAAATAACTGTACGCTTTTAGCCCTAATGACTTTTACAGTGCCAACGGCTGATACGGGCGAGCGCAGACGCCGCAGGGAAACTCGTAGAGTAGAGCGCAGAAGATTTACTAGTGTCTTCCCAAGGGTTCTTCTTGTGAGGCTGGATCAAGATTTAGGCCGACGTATAGCGGAGGTTTGGTGGTATGACTGTATTTAGTAATCAAGCCGTCATAAGAGTAGTGTTAAGCCACGATCGATTGACGTCAGAAAACTGGGACCTCGTCGTCGCTGGCTAAGATGTTTTTGTACTGGTCTGGTGATATTATTTGGTCGTCAGAGTCTTATCACGTGTAATTGGGATGTAGGTGGAAGCTAAATATAAGTAAGTTCAGGAGTAGCTTAGCTTTCTCAAAGTATGACTTCAGAAAGCGCCTGAAGCGATGACGAGTGGCTTTAGGCATAAACCATAAGTGATTTAAAACCTTTGGTCAGCTTATTTTCGTTTCTGACAGCAGTACTGGCAATGGACGGTCCAACTTGAATGATTGCAAGCCGAAAGTGACATATGGAAGGCTATTTTCGTCTCTTATAGTGATACCGGCTTATCGATTGAACGCCCTATGAATAAATCGTAAGGCCCTAGTTAGTTAGCTTACGAAAATCAATATCTTTTAGATAAGGGCTCCCTAAAATATATTCTGTTCTTTAGACATGCCTTTTAAAACAAAAAAGTATGCAATAAAAATCAGCATAAGCACTTGATACTAAAAAAAATCTACTTTAACTTCAGCGATATTCTAACTCGAAGATTTTTCTGAGCTACGATATCTTTTTAAATTTTATAGGATTCAAATAACCATTGCACTGATTTGATTTACCATTCCCTATCAATCGTATCGTTATATTTCGGATTATAGTATTCTAGAAAATAACTCCCTCATGGTCTGCAATTGTGGAACAACTTAAAATACGTATAAATAAGTATTTTGACTACGAATAGCTGTAAATATTAAAATACACATTGTTTTCAACAGCAATACCTACAAAACTCATTATTCAATTTTGCCGTTGGTTTTAGCGAAATAAAGCATTTTTTAATGTATTTTTTTTAGGAAAAGAAACATAAACCCATTTATCTCAAAACATGATTTTTTGAGTTGTGTCACTTTGCAGCGCATAAGCGGATATATTTACTCTTAACAATTTTTAAAGCAAGTGATAACACTTCCACGCAACAGTCATTATCCAAGTAAGTAAAGGGTAGATTTTAAAGGGTTTCCTAAACGGTGTCGTTTAACACTCATTATCCAAGTATACTTACACGCCCAATATTTTATTACAAACAAGCAACTGTCTGTAGAATAATTAGTTTAATTAATGCAATGTATAATTCATAACAAAATTCCCGGCCATCAGCAGCTCTGTACCCCCAGAGAGCATCATCTCTCTAACAGGACGATGTCTCTCTTAATAGTGGCCTCTCTTTTTGCTAATCGATGCATCGGGAGTACCAGATGCACCGACCGCCTCAGGTAGGTCCCCGAGGCGGTCGGCAGATTTCGAAGGGCGTCCGATAAATGCCGTTAGTTGCTTATGGCGGATCGGATCCAAGGACTCGACTTCTCTGATCCGCACCGTCGTCTCCTTTTGCGAGATAACGTTCTCGCAGAAGGAGGCCATCGCTGTCACTCGTTCCCCACTGCGCTATCATAACTTTACAAATGACAGCTTTTGCATGAGCCGTGTCCAAAATTCAGATTCTATATATGTAGGTATATATGTACAAGATTAACTCATTTAAATATTAAAGCTTCACATGATCCATTGATCACTCCAGCGATAAAACTTTATAAGATATTGATAAATATGACTGATAAGAACTGTGCATGTTGACAACAATAAAAACGTCTTTGTCAACTTCTGATTTATCTTTAAACATGTTTCAGATTATTGCCGATAGCGGTTCTTGTACTAGTTTTAAAATACTTGTTTAAGGACAATGTTGTACCCTTGGTTTGCATCCAGTACAGTCTTTCCTCATCATTATCAGCCCATTTTAGTCCACTGCTGGACATAGGCCTCTCCAATTAATGGGCTATTTATAATTACTGGGCTATTTGCTTCCATCCTCGGCCCGCTGTCCTACGTATATAGTCACTTCATTGAGTCTCAGGTTGTCCTACACTACGATTCCCGATTCGCGGCCTCCACTCCAGTACACGTCTACCCCAACGGTCATCGGTTCTGCGACAGATATGGCAAGTCCATTGCCACTTCAGCTTGCTTATGCGCTGAGCTATTTCGGTGACCCTAGTTCTCTGACGGATTACTTCGTTACGAATACAACCCCTCAGAGAAAACCCAAGCATAGCTCTTTCCATAACACGCTGAGCGACTCAAGCTTGTGGACCGCCTTAACTGTTAGTGTCTACGTTACTGCACCGTAAGTCATGACAGATAGGACACACTGGTTGAATACTTTAGTCTTTAGACTCTGTGGGATGGGTGACGAGAAGACTCGACGTAGTCTTTCTTAAGTCAGTCTATTTTAATCTCTTAACCGCGACAGCTGTTTTTCTGTCAATATGAGTAGCATAGCATGTTCAGTATCTGTGAAAAGTGAGATCGGCTCAACATGTTATAAACATGATTAGACTACGTATTTTACGACCTGCCGCCTGCTTGACGTCAACTCACCGTAGTCGTATTTTACGATATCTCGGTAAGAAAGAGGGTGGTCTATTCTAATGAAACGGATACCACACGGTGGGTAAACTTGTCTTTGTCGCCTTTTACGACACCTCGTTAAGAAAGAGGGTGGTCTATTCTGCTAAACCGGATACAACACAGCGGGTCGACTTACCTTAGTCGCCCTTTACGACACCTCGGTAAGAAAGGAGGTGGTCTATTCTACTCAACCGGATACAACACGGTGAGTCAACTTGCCTTATTCGCCTTTTACGACACCTCGGTAAGAAATAGGTTAGTCTATTCTACTCAACCGGATACCATACGGTGGGTCAACAACTTTGTCGCTTTTTATGACACAGCGTGCAAATGCTAAATAATAAAATCTAAATTTTTACTGGCAAGCCATTACTTACAGTGTAATAATTCGGTTTGGTGTCAATGTTTTACGTATTACTTTCGTTAGTGGAATCATTACAATGTATTTTTGAAATGTAACAAATAAAAATGTTGCCTTGAAGTAACATTTCCAAGTTATACGAAATATTATACGCAATACAGAACTAATTGAATATAGAACTTTAATTAGCAACTACGCATTTTTGAATCATTTTATACCTGGTAATTTTTTTTGCAAAATAAAAAAAAAATTGGGTAGGTGGGGCTCGCTCCTAGGTATTTTCATTTCTCGAGACCACCCGTTCACCGAATAAGCTACGCTGACTTGACAGTGTTGAGGCAAAAAGAGTGTTTTATATATTCAATGTAAATTTTTGTATTTTTTAATACCCAAAAACAGGGATAAATATTTTTTTGAAATATAACCTAGCTAGATCGATTTGCCTCCTCCCCTCCAAAAAAAAACCTACATGCTGGAAATCCTTGGAGTCGTTTCCATACATACAAGATTAACTCATTTAAATATTAAAGATTACAGTATTTAAAAAATTGCTTTAATAAAAAAATTAAGTACTGTTTCAATAACACTCTTGAGATTACATTTTCATACACATTTTCTTAACACTCAATATGTTACTTTCATGCTTAATAAAACCGTTGTATAAAATGAAATCTTATCTTTAATATAAGTCAATTCCATATTGTGTATAAATATATATTTTTTATTATAAATATATAAAAAAAAAATACAATTAGAAAAATTTAAAAAAATATATTTTATATGGAATCGATCCTGGTATTCGTAATTAAAGACCACCCGTTAGCCAATTGAGCTATCATAACTTTACAATTGACAGCGTAATTATCCTTTGCAATCTCATAAAATTATAGCAGTTGTTTAGGGCTTGAACAGGGATAAAACGACATTTTTTTAAATAAAACCTACCTAGATCGTTTTTTCCGCCGAAACTCTCTACATGCTGAATTTCATGAAAATCTTTGGAGCCGCTACATATACAAGATTAACTCATTTAAATATTAAAGATATAATAGCATTTATGTACAAGGTTATAATGGGATTAAATAGGGACCAAAAAAAGGGAATCGCTCTTGATCATTCTATCAAACTACTGTGAAGCGTGATATGCAATATGCAGTACTCACCGAACTGCCGCAGAAGATGCTGGAAATGACACACCTGCATTATTCCGAACAAACCGACAAAAGTTAGTTACTCCCCCCGCCGCACCACCGCTCCACCGCCAGGGCCCACAAAACACCCTCTGTTCAAAACCAGGGTTCACTAATTATGACATGGGACTAGCATAGCATGGGTTAGTGCCGATCCTTGCACACCGGACCATGCATTACAACGGAAAACAAACGCAAAATATACAATCAAGCGAGGGTGCCCTAACGTGCTGATACAGCTCTAACTAAACACCTCATAAACGCAGATATATAAGAAAAAAATTCGTGTAAAAGCGTCACGTATAGAACTCACATTTGCAAGGGCTGGTTTTCTTACGGAGGGTTTGCATTGGAAAATCAGTTGGTAACTTGTGATTGAACATCGGGTACCCGCCTTATCGACCTTTGACCACTGGAAAGCAAGTACACTCCGTATACACTCGCGATATATTCATCACAGTACAGTCACTGGGTCGAATGCAATACTAGTTACACGAGATTTATTGATTTTTATGGTGCCATCGCGGCCGCAACACGAAATATGTCGCGGCAGATATAATTTACATCTCGTTAGGGTCGCGTTAGATTTTTTAATTATTAGATACGTTATATGATATATAGGACATTAGTATTTATGGGGTGTTACGGTCGGCACAGGATCCCGGCTCGCTGGCACATGGACAACACGCACATTACCGCGCACCGCCCCGTCGGTGTTAGGGGTGTGCGCACACACGCGCAATACAACCCTTGATCAATATTCGCCCCCGATCGCCGCTTCGTACAACTAACAGTACAGTCAATGAAACTATTACCATATTTCGACTCCGTATAATTTATCACACGAAAAATATTAAGTAATTTACCTATTATTGATTTATAAACATTTTCTTTCGTATCATTAATGAACGAAAATACATATTACATGCTCAATGAAAGATTTGAAAAATTGACGTAAAAAAATGTAAACCTAACAACAAAAATTAACGGAAATGGGAAACGAATACATATTTAAATATAAACATGTCAGATAAGTGGCTTATCAGTAAATAAGTGTTTATTGTTAGTCTAAAGAGATAACAATATTTACTAATAATTCATTATCTGTCACTTTCTTAATAACATACTCTTTAAATATTTAAATATAGAATATTAACTAAGAGCTGTGGCCGAACTTTGTGATCCTTACCCCTAGGTTTTATGTGTTCAAATACAATACCAATGGCTTTTCTATGAAATCTCATGTTTATGAATCATATTTATAATAAAATAAATAAATATATGGGACACTTACACACACAGTTGTCTATCCCCAAAGTAAGTAACTTAATACTTGTGTTATGGTAGACAGACAACTGGTGAATATATACTTTTATATTTATTAAATACATAATTACATTAATACAAATATATGTAATGCCCTCAGCGGGAATCGAACCCTGATCCGCAGAGCTGAAGGCAGGGTTTCTACCCACTGCACCAACAAATTGTTAAAACAATATTGATAAGATTAATATCACTTGTGAAAAGTAATCTATAAAAATCTTTGTTGCTTATAGATTCAGTAATATTTGTTCTGGTTAACAATATTGATAAAATCTTACTTCATATTTTAATCTAATCTTACAAATTCCAAACAATGATATCCCTAACACAATATTCTTATTCAGATATATGTATGGTATGCAAAAAAAACTACTAATATGAGTAGCGAAATATTGTATGGAGGTGTGAGATTTGACATAATTAAAATTCACGTTAAGACATGCAGAAAAATAAAATTTTCATATGATGTGTCAAATACCTTATGACAAATAAAATAATTATCACTGTCAAAAACGTAAAATATTGATATTAAAGTTTCACTGTCATGCTAATTTCAAACAAGACAATCTTACATGCATTTTGGTATCATAAAATTCAATATAACAGATAACAAAAATATATAAATAAATAAATAATTATTATTATAACAAAATTAAAAAATTCTAGTATTATAATAGTCATATAAGTAAGTATTCTAATATATTATAAGTAGTTAAAGCCTGCACATAATTTAACTTTAATATTTTTAAATTATCAATTCAATTATTTATAAATTTTACCACAGATAAATTTTCTATGCAACGAAAGATATTCTACAGGTCAATATGTATTCTGATAAAAGTTTTGGGTACAATCTAAAGATAAAAATATCATCTATTTTTAAAAATAAATTTATGGCCACCATTTTTTATAAATAATTGTTTAAAATGAGAACAAAACTAAAGATATTTATAGTATAATCTGCCAGCCTTTTAAGTGAAGGAAATATATAAAAACATATACATGTACAAAAAAGAGAATAGAAATATTACTGTATTAACTATCATTAAACAAAAAAGAATGTTACAACATGCATAAATATTACTGTAAAATACTTGTAATAAAAATTCGTTAATATTGCATTGTATGAGATAAAACATATTGTACCTCAAAGAACACTCTATGGCCAAATGAAAATCCAAAAAGGATAAACATGCATGAATAAACAATCATGCACAGTGACTACATGCATTTACCTTGGTAAGATAACACTCAAATAAATGATGCTCTCGAACCAAAGAAGCACAAGGTCTTTCTTTGTAAATAATAGTTCAAAAAACAACGTGACATTGATTTGTTTATTTTTTAAATTTATAATATTATCTGTAGCGTTTAATCTAAATACGAAAACTGAATGTTATTTAAAATACTGAAATGGTCTTAAACTGCCTTCTTAATTATTATGGACTTATTTTGAACAGCGTAATACTGACGAGACTAACATCGCTGTTGCTGAAGTCAAAAACATACAAGTGTGTAAATCATACTTACAAATTTTTACAGCCATGCTAATGAGTCTCAGCGATCCAAACTAACACCAAAAATCATTGTTATTAATAGAAGAATCAGTAAAAAACTGCTTGTATCACTTCAAAAAAAATCGAGTTTTATCGAGAATTATAGGCCACAACTGACTTTGATTTAAAATACAAGTTTAGTTTGCTGTTTACAGTCACACTGAATGTTTCCAATATGTACACAACTTTTAAGTTCATTATAAACTTACGCCGATCATCAACCTTTGAATTCGTCCTTCCCCTTTGACATCAAATCAAAATATGTAAATAATTCACTGACATATCACACACCACTTGGACTTGACAAAAGAAATGATAAGCATAGATTATTAACTATAAAATAGATGGTTGAGATTCATACATTGGCGCGAGCCTATTTTCGGTGGTATGGGGGGGTGCAGAGTAGCACTATAGTTACTTACATTCTCATTCATTAAAAACTATCTGCCTCTCACCCGTTTCATTCATAAAAACGGATTCAGTCTCAGCTCTGACTCTTTCTCACATATGGAGTAGTAATATATATAACGTATGACGTAAAATCGTAGTAAAATTAGTGATGTACTTAGTGCGCTAAAACCGTAACTAGTGATGTCAAAGTTTTATCGATTCGCATTTTACTCTTACCGATTATTTGGATAACCGGTTTTCCTGTAACATATTAATAATGATTTTTAGATTTTAATAAAACAAAATATTTAAGGAAATTCTTTAATAGACTGTAATAAAAAAATTTATATTCAACAGCCGTTTTACATTTCTATGTGCATGCTTCTTAAAAAAAAAAGTTTTTTCCTAAACACGCTAAAAGTGCAACTTCAAAAATGATTACTATTTTTAAATAGGAAACAGAATCGGCGATCATGTATCTTGAAAATATAGGAATTGTTATTTAAATTATTATATATTATTATTAAATATAATTAATTATAAGTATTCACTCGAAAACAAATTTACAAGATTAGTATTTGCAACAATAGATGCTTTCGTTTTTACCGTTTTAGTATTTAGGAAAAAACATTATACTTAAAAGGAGTATACTTGATGGTAAATTATAAATATTAGTCTTTTTTAGATATATTGGTAGTATTTTTTATAGAATATTAGTGGTTTTTGTAATGCCATGAAGGTATTGCCGGTAATCACCACGCTTTACCTACTACCGGGAGGGCGAACAACAGTCCCAAGGTGGTGTCGGGTTTCTCGTCCACAAGTCCCTTGTCAACAACATTGTTCAAGTCGAGAGTGTGTCGAGCAGGGTCGCGTTCCTGATACTCAGAATTACCAAACGGTATTCGCTGAAGGTCATACAGGTCTACGCACCGACATCGGCACATCCGGACGAAGAGGTAGAGGCCATGTATGAGGATTTATCTAGAGCCATGCATGCCTCCAAAACCTTCTACACTGTTGTGATGGGGGATTTCAACGCAAAGCTGGGCAAGCGAAGCGGCACCGAGTTGAGAGTAGGGCAATTTGGATATGGGCAACGGAACCACAGGGGCCAGATGTTGGCCGATTTCTTGGAGAGAGAAGATCTCTATATGATGAACTCTTTCTTCAGGAAACGGCCACATCGAAAATGGACCTGGGTAAGTCCCGACGGTTCCACGAGAAACGAGATTGACTTCATCATGTCGACCAGGCGTCATATATTCAATGATGTCTCTGTGATCAATACCGTGAAAACCGGGAGCGATCACCGTATGGTTAGAGGCACATTGAACATATGCGTACAGCTGGAAAGGTCTAGACTGGTGAAGTCTACGCTCCGACCAACTCGAGCTCATATCCAAAACCCCGAGAACTTCCAACTCGAGCTGATGAATCGTTTTGATTGCCTAGCTGACTGCGCTTCTGTGGACGAGTTAAACAACAGGCTGGTGGAAACTGTCCATACGGTGGGGTCCAAATTTTATAAGACACATCGTAATAGAACCAATAAATTCTCGACCCAGACTCTCAAGCTCATGGACGAGAGAAACGAAATGAGGCTACAGTCTTCAGTAGACGCGAAGCGCTACCGTCTGATCAATAGACAGATTTCTAAGGCGCAGAAATGTGACTTGCGACACTTCAATACCGAATACATTCGAGGTACAATTGAGCGTAACAGGGGCTCAAAAGTGTTCGCAAGAGATCTGTCTATTGGGCAAAGGCAGTTGACGCGCTTGAAGACCGATACTGGTAGTATCATTTCGACTCGACCTGAGATTTTGAGAGAGGTTGAGAGGTTCTATGGGCAGTTATACACCCCAACACAGCAGCCTGTGGTCAGTTTGGCAAAAGACCCAAGAGCCAAGCTGACCCGACACTATACCGAAGATATCCCGGACGTCAGCCTATACGAGATTAGTATGGCTCTCAAACAACTCAAGAACAACAAGGCACCAGGTGATGACGGAATTACAACAGAACTCCTGAAGGCGGGTGGCAAACCGATACTTCAAGTCCTTCAGCAATTATTCAATTCCGTCATTCACGAAGGCACTACGCCGGAAGCCTGGCACAGGAGCGTGGTGGCTCTTTTCTTCAAGAAGGGCGATAACACCTTATTGAAGAATTACAGACCCATCGCGCTGCTGAGTCAGGTTTATAAGTTGTTTTCGAGAGTCGTTACGAATCGTCTCGCTCGTAGGTTCGACGACTTCCAGCCTCCCGAACAAGCCGGTTTCCGAAAAGGCTATAGTACCATAGACCACATATTCACGCTGCGGCAGGTTATACAGAAGACCGAAGAGTATAACCAGCCACTTTGCTTGGCGTTTGTGGACTATGAGAAGGCCTTTGATTCGGTGGAAACATGGGCTGTGTTAAGATCGCTTCAGAGATGCCGAATCGACTATCGGTACGTCCAAGTGTTGAAGTGTTTGTATGAAAACGCCACAATGTCTGTCCGTATCCAAGACAGAACTACGAGACCAATCCAAATGCGGCGAGGTGTGCGACAGGGAGATGTCATCTCCCCCAAGCTGTTTACCGCTGCATTGGAGGACGTCTTTAAGCTTTTGGATTGGACCGGATATGGCATCAACATTAACGGCGAGTACATCACTCACCTTAGATTTGCCGACGACATAGTTGTTATGGCAGAGTCTCTGGAGGATCTTAACACAATGCTCGATGACCTCAGCAGAGTATCTCAACAGGTGGGCCTTAAAATGAACATGAGTAAGACCAAAGTCATGTCAAACTCTTATGTTCCGCTCCACCCGATCATCGTTGAGAACTCTGCACTCGAAATTGTTGACGAGTATATATACCTGGGACATACGGTCCGGCTAGGTAGGTCCAATTTCGAGAAAGAGATCAGTCGCCGAATCCAACTCGGATGGGCAGCGTTTGGGAAGCTACGCGAGATCTTTTCGTCCAATATTCCTCAGTGTCTGAAGACTAAAGTCTTCGAACAGTGCGTGTTGCCAGTGATGACCTATGGCTCTGAATCTTGGTCGCTGACTATGGGCCTCATAAGAAAGCTCAGAGTCGCTCAGCGGGCGATGGAGCGAGCTATGCTCGGAGTTTCTCTACGTGATCAAATCAGAAATGAGGAGATCCGTAGAAGAACCAGAGTCACCGACGTAGCTCAGCGTGTCGCGAGGCTGAAGTGGCGATGGGCGGGGCACATAGTGCGTAGAACCGATGGGCGTTGGGGTCTCAAGGTGCTGGAATGGCGACCCCGCACCGGAAAACGCAGTGTCGGCAGACCCCCCACGAGATGGACTGACGATCTCAAAAAGGTCGCGGGGAGCCGCTGGGTCCAAGCGGCACAAGATCGTGTATGGTGGAGATCCCATGAAGAGACCTATGTCCAGCAGTGGACGTCCATCGGTTGATGAAGAAGAAGAAGAAGAAGATTAGTGGTTTTTATCTCTAAGTATAATATTTTCCATCAAACCAGTTAACACTTCGGATTTATACATATAAAGTAAGAATTAAATTGTGAAATTTTGCCATAATTAATGTGCCAATTGATACCAAGCTTTTCGATGAAAGAAAACATCATGAGGAACTATACTCCATGGGTTAAGTATTTAACTAAATGTAAACATGTCAAAACAGGTAGTTTATAGTAGGCATTATCTGCCTACTATAAAGTACCTTTTTTATTACAACACCTTATACTAACATTTAATATAATTTTTAATTCTTTTAAAGAATTTAAAATTATTGATAGTATTCGCACCACTTTATTATGGCGTGATTGCTATCAATAATTTTTACAAACTTTGAAACAATAAATAAGAATTATAAAATTTTTAAAGAAAACGATGGATAATATTAAATACACTAAATTACTACACATTTAAGTATCACAGAGTGAAGCTCGTAGAATATTGATATTATGTTGCGTTGGTTAATCCAATTACCATTTTAGGTAGTTTACTTGCTGCTGAATTTTATTAAATTATATATTGCTGTTTTGCTATACTAAGGGTATAAATATTTAATTTTAGAAAATACCAATCAATTTATGAAAATTACATTTATAAATATTAGAGATATTCTTTTGACAACTGCAGTTGAATCCCAATTTTTTCATTTGTTAATAATATTATTGTTATGACATATTTGTCACTCCTGAATCACATGGTTTTGTTTGTTTACATCTTGTTATGTTTCTATACTTATGGAGTATATATAGTAAAATAATAAAAATTTTGAATCAATTTTTAAATGTTAATAATAGTAATATTAGTTAGTTACTTTTGCCTCATGTATCATAGTTCTATAACTTTACTTGCGATAAAATTTTCCATTTCCATTATCGTTTTCCAAGTATCTGCAGTACTGTGAATTCTCCTTAATTGATACACCGTTGTCTAACTCGCATTATGATTACGATTATGCAAAAAACTTTTAACAAATCATATTTATGATTAATGCAAGTTAACCAGGAATTATAGTTTTTTAAGTTATATACATTTTTGACTAATTAACACTTTACACTAGAAATAAGGACAACAGATAAGCCTTGTCAAATAAATTTAGTGCACCAGAATTTACAAGGCTTATCTGGCAAAGAATTCGAATTAGAATTGTTTTAAAAAAAATATAATATTGATGTTTTGTGCATAACTGAGCACTGGCTTAATAGTTCGCAATTAATGTTAAATATTAAGGATTATACAGTATCCAGTGCATTTTCAAGAAAGACCGCAACTCGTGGCTCAAATCGTGGGGGTTCTCTTATACTAGTACGGGACAATATACAATATAAAAAAAGGAATGACATTATGGGTCTTTCTGTAGAACACACTGTTGAGCTGTCTAGTGTTGAGCTGGAGCAATATTTAATAGTTTGCGTGTATCGGCCGCCCCCAGGCGATTTTATTGTATTTGAAGAAGTTATGGAGGAAGTACTTAAGAGGTTAAGTAAATCACCTAAAAAGTTATTAATTTGCAGTGATTTCAATGTAGACATTTTAGTAAAGACTTCTAAAAGAGAAAAATTACTTAACCTATTCAAATGTTTTAACCTTGATAATGTTTTTAATGAACCTACTAGAATAACTGCAACCTCAGCTACTTGCCTCGGTAACATATTTTGTAGTTGCAAAATCTTACATAAATCAATTATAAATAGCTTAAGATCAGATCATAGTGGACAGACAATATCAGTTCCTGGTTTAGAACAAAAGTTTAAGAAAATAATCCAATTTAGACCTGTTACTACCAAAAAAATTAATACCTTTAGAAATAACATCTTAGCTAAGATACCTAAAATTAATACAGCTCAGAATGATCCGGATGAACTTTATAATTCTCTCTTTAGCTTGATCAACCTTGAATTTAACCGTATCTTTAAGATTGTGGAAAAAAACTATCACCGAATCTAAAGTTTAGTGATTGGGCAACAGTTGGCATTTACAAAAGCCGGAATAACTTGTTTGACTTGTATGCACAAAAGCAGTTCAATCAAACCCCCACATTCGCCGATTATGTAAAAAAATACTCTAAATTATTTAAAATTGTCTGCGTACAAGCTAAGTCACTATATATAAAAAGGAAGATCGCTACTTCTGAAAACAAAATAAAAGCAACGTGGAATATTTTAAATGATGAAATTGGTAAAAATAAAATTCAAGGCAATAATAATAACAATCTTGAACTTAGCATCAATAACAAAATTATTACTTCCAATTTAGAAGTAGCTCGCACATTTGAAAGTTTTTTTCGAGACATACCAATTACCACTACTAAATCTATCAATTCCTCGCCAACATTAGCACTTAATCTTTTAGAGGAGTGCGTCACTAAATGTAACGTTGTCTTTAATTTTAAACACATTACCCCGTGTGACGTTCTAAAAAGCTTCCAAACAATCCAAATGAAAAAAACGGAAGATTTATGGGGAATGTCAGTGCGTACAATTCAGAATATCATTGATGTTCTTGCGTCTCATTTAGCTCCAATTTTTAATAAAACTGTAGATTTAGGTATATTTCCAGATCTCATGAAACACAGTAAATTAATACCTCTGTTTAAATCTGGAGATAAAAAAGATCCAAATAATTATAGACCAATTTCAATACTACCAGCTTTTAGTAAAATCTTTGAAAAAATCATGCTTAATCAACTGCTCCATCATTTCAATTCTAACAAATTACTTCATTCGGAGCAGTATGGTTTTACAAAGGGTAGGTCCACAACAGATGCGGGTGCAAGATTGATGAAGCATGTCTTTAGTGCTTGGGAGAAGTTCCAGAACGCCTTAGGTGTTTTCTGTGACTTGTCAAAGGCATTCGATTGTGTTCAGCATGAGACTCTCTTGCGAAAACTAAGCCACTATGGGGTAAAAGGTACTGCACTCAAGCTTATTGCCTCATATCTCAGTAATAGAATTCAAAGAGTGTGTGTAAATAATATAAAGTCATCCGGTTCAATCACGAAAATGGGTGTGCCACAAGGCTCTATTCTGGGTCCCTTCTTATTTTTAATATATATAAATGATTTGCCATTTTATGTAAACAATATTTGTGACGTAGTACTTTTCGCAGATGATACATCATTATTATTTAAGATTGACAAAACCAAAACAAAAGTTGACGATGTGAACAGTGCTTTGTCACAGGTATCGCATTGGTTTACAGTAAATAATCTGCTTTTAAATACAAATAAGACTAAGTGCTTAGAATTCACATTGCCTAATGTTGAAAAATTGGTAAATACAGTAAAAATTAATAATGAAATAGTAAAAACAGAAGACTTAGCTGTTTTTCTGGGAGTAACCTTGGATGCAAAGCTGCAATGGGGACCCCACATTACTAATCTTTGTAGTAAACTTAGTTCCGCTGCCTATGCCGTTAGGAAGATTAGGCAATTAGCTGATATTGAAACAGCAAGACTTGTCTATTTTTCTTATTTCCATAGCATTATGGCGTACGGTATCTTGCTGTGGGGTAAGGCAGCTGATATCCAAAAAATATTCGTTTTGCAAAAGCGAGCTGTACGTGCGATTTATAATATGAAACCACGTGACTCGCTCCGTGATAAATTTAAAGAAATAGGTATTCTCACTGTAGCTTCGCAATACATTTATAATAATATAGTGTTTGTGAGACAAAATATACATCTTTTTAATAAAAAAAGTGATATTAGTAATAGGCAAACCAGGAACCAAAATAAATTAATAATACCCAGGATACGGCTTCAGAAAGTTCGTAGACCGTTTGTGGGCCTCGGTATACATTTTTATAATAAAATTCCACAATCTATTTTGGACTTGCCTTTACATAAGTTCAAAATAGCAATTAAAAAGACACTGATTCATAAAGCTTATTATACTGTTGAGGACTATATTGATGATAAGAAAGCTTGGTTTTAAATTGCGTCCAGCTACGCACTAGATTATATTGTAATTTTTTTAATCTGTTCTTAATTAAGCCATTATTGTAAAACTCGATTTTGAAAAGAGTGACCGCCGAGTTTCTTGCTGGTTCTTCTCGGTAAGAGCACCTTTCCGAACCAGTGGTAGCTTCAGCTTCATTGTAATTTGACGATTCGAAAGTGCTTGTAAAGGCCAATTTGAATAAAGAATTATTTGAATTTGAATTTGAATTTGAATTTACATGCCATATAATGCCATTCCAAAGATATAAGTTTTTGTGATGGATAATATAATTTTAACTAGATCAAATCTTTCAGTTTTATTAGACAATAGCGTAATTATAAAAATTTCACAATTTAAATAATCCTGTTTTGAAAATATATTACTCCCAGGATTGCTCAGGTTTTTAGTTTTGCTACACAAGTAAAAACACGTGTTTTGAATAGGAATAAATGGTGTTAATGTTAAAATACACAATTTTTAGCAGCAATACAGGCAGAACTCATAATTCATTATAAGCCCCTCGTTTAAGCAAACTAACAATTAAACTAGCAACTAAGCAATTGTTATTCATTTTCCTGAGTAATGAAAATTTTAAACCCATTCATCTCAAAATATAAGTTTTTGAGTTGTACCGCTATTGCTGCACATGACCGATATATCAATATACTGAACCGGTAATATGATATGGCTTGGGTCTGGAAAATATTTCTGATGGAATACAAGGTACTATAACTATCAAACAATAATATTAACCAATCATGTTTTAAACAATGAAACCAAATTATGATCCGTTCTAGTGTGCTAGAGCCCCCTTATCCACGGATTTGAGAAAAAATCCATTGGGTCCTAGTTAAGAAGTTTCAAACTTCATAATGTTTGTCAATTATACTAATATGAATACTATTTTGAAGACACAACCTTCTCTTGAGTCCTTTAGCATTGAAGCGGACTTTTACAGCCTTATTCCAAAATTCCGAATGGTTCAGGCGGCAAAATAAATTGTTAGTGAATAAAAGCATTCGCGCTGTGAAAATGTTATTACTAATGTCAATAAATGAGGCTAAATAATTATGATTCGACTGAAGCTCTTCATATATGTTCATCTGCATCATCGGGCTCGTGGACACTTCCCGGCGGAAGAGTTCGCAGCATATTTAACCTGTAATAAATAAGTTATTCTTTAATAATGTATAGATAGAACATTAGTTTGCAAAGGTAGTCTTACAGACAATCTTGGCATTGACATCCCCTGAGTAGAATAGACCACCCTCATTTCTTACCGAGGTGTCGCGAAAACCGATTAAGGTAAGTTGACGTCGGGCAGGCGACCGGTCGTAAGATACCAAATCATGTGATAACATGTTTAAAACAAGTTGTGCCTACCCCATTTAGAGTGGGATAAGGGTAGGAGAATGATGCATTGACAAATAACAGAGATTTTAAATTTTAAAAATATATTTTTAGCTTCTACTGGTCTTAAATAGTGTCTGGAAAATATTTTTTTCGTGTCTATAACTTTGTCTACAGTTATATTTTAAGTATAGAATAGAGACTATAATTATAAATTTTGTTTTTTTAATAATAAAATATAAGGGGTATCTGAGACAATCTTTGTGTTATGTTAAATATCTTTGATTTTATACTGTTAGCAGTACCAGGCTAAAAATATTATGCTTTCCAAATACTGTATTGTATGTGACAAAGTTCCAATGATCATCACTAATATGTCTTTTAAGCTATTCTTATATCACACACTTTTTTGCATCACTATAATAGAGGAAAAATTGTACCAAACATTTTTTGTTATATCTCAAACGGATTACGCAGTTAGCCCATTAGACATATAAGCTTCAGTTTTAATAGAAAGTGAAATGGACAGACTGACATACTTTACATCAAATATTTACTTACCTTCATCTAGTCAAATCAATTGACCTAATCATGTGCTTCATCCCATAAAGCATCAACAGCATATAGCCCTTAGACGTCATCCCAATGAGTACTCTCTTTGGCTATGACCAGGTTCATCTGAAAATTATTGCAAATACATTTTAATAAATATGGATCAAGCTATGGATAGCTCAGCGGTGAGGCCGTTCGACTCTGTAAAGACGATCATGGGTTTATACCCCGCGCAGGCACATGTCTAATTGACAATTGCAATTTATGACACGCTTTTCGGTGAAGGAAAATATGGTAAGGATATCCGCATACTTCTAGCGAATTCTAGGGATATGCGTAACCTACCAATCCGCATTGGAGCAACGCGATGGTAGGTCTTTGCTACAATACTTCTCTCCAAAAAACGGATAGAGGAAGCTTATGGTTCCCACTGCTGGGGTGGATAACAGGCCGTTACTTTAAACATACACATGCCAATTTTTGTGTTTACAAACAAAAATGATTTATATTTGAAACATTTTAACTCACTTGAAGAATATCAGCCATTGTATCAGATATTAATGAATTCATTGCAACAACAGTAGCAGTGCCTTGACCAGACACAGTTACTCAGACAAAAAATCTAGTTGAAATGTGCATAACTAAATGGGATAGTATGTTAAAGTATCTTGAACAAATAACTTTCTGTTAAATAATTAAAGTATGTCTGTAATCCATATTGTCTGTCGCAGAAAGAATAAAAACTATTCAGAAATAACCACCTAAAACATAGAATATAACTGATATTGGGTATGACATATGATATACAACACTTCAATAAAGCATACACAATAAATATTACTATAGAAGGAAAAGTTTTATTTTTATTATTTTAGTTTTATTTTTACTTATATTTTAAAATTAAAAAATAAAACTTCCCAATATTATTACAGTTCAATAAAAACACTAAGGATAAAATGCTATATGCTTCGAGGTCCCTGCTTTAATAAATGTATATATAAATTGAAAAACACTAGCTTAAATTGTACTATATATTATAGAAAAAGAATATAGCACGAAAAATACTATATTTTTATCGCTAATTGCAATTGTCGTGCTTTTTTTAATTAACTGTGAATGGAACGCACCCGCAGCCCTGCATAGGGAATGTAGGAACGAAACTCATTCATGTATTTACGGGGCTTAGTTAGTTAGTAGCTCTAACTCCGTGTCATTATCCAGCGAAAAGTAATAAAAAATAATCATGGAAAAATAAATAATGATTGAAAATAGATGTGTCCTATTTTTTTTCCTGAATTTCCTAAAAGTACTATATTTTTTTGATTTAAAAAGAAAAATAGTATTTTTCTTCAAAAAAAAGGTGGCAACCCTAATCGCGCCCTTTTTGATTAAATAGGGGCAACACTGTGCCGTTAAAACCGATAAAACGTTTCAGTGACATTCAGTCCTTGTTCGTCATTCAAGAGAAGTGCATCTCGGAAAGGGAATTGTGGTATTCCTATTATATCGTGTTATTGTATATAGTGTGCGTTAACAAGAAGTTTATGGAATTGTCTAATTTTAATTAAAAATCATTTGTTGGTTTATATATTTTTGCGTAAGTAAAAAGTGATTACAGTTATATATTACGTATAACGAACGTTTCAGGTGAGTCAGTACGTTTCAATTTTCTTCGTATTAAATAGTGCAAAAGTATAGTTTATTTGTTATTAAGTTTTGGATAACTACTCACATTTTATCCGAGAATGTTTGTTGAAATTCAAACATTTGAGTTGTTGAGTTTGTGATAGTGAATGTATATAGTGCTTGTGTATGGTGGCGGTGGTGGAGGTTTGTGCATGTGTTTTTTACGAATCCTGCATGTATCAGGTATGATAACCAATTGTCCACTCTACATTTAGCTTTATATACATTTTCTATTTTACTTCATCGCCGATTATAGCAAAATAATTTTATTATTACTTTTGCATAATTACTCTGTTTTAATCATAGCTTAGGTAAATATAGACATTGTAATCTTTAATATTTAATGATTAGCAGCGTCTGACTGCCCTCCTGTAAAAGCTGCAGGGCTTTTTCTTCTCATTTAACAGTATGGTTGAGGTGGACACTGCAGTGTTCTTTCTTCCCATACTGTGTAGGCGTTTTGTTGGTAATGTTCGTTTTCTGTATCGTCGAACATTAGCTTCAAAAGCGCGCTACTTTGTTAGACGTTTTATTAACGGGCTAGCCATTATAAAGGTGTCGTACTGATTTCTGAAATTGCGCAGTTTTGGTAATTCGTACGTCATTAACTTTTACATTTTTTTTGTTGTAATGGTAATGTGTTGCGGTTGGCAAAGAGCCGGTATTTGGCACCTGCAATACATGTAAAACCTTAATTCTTTTCCCAGTCGCTTTTGGCTACTGATGTTTGAGTGCACGCTTACATCTGTGGCTAAAATTACGGGAATCTAACTTAGCTTCATAAATTCAGACTTCACTTGAGTATTAGTTACCTCAAATGCATTTTCTCAAATTACAGAGGTCCTGGTGGTTGACGCTACTGTTCGGCCTGGCGCTGTTCGAGCGCTCGAGGCGACGGCGGAGCGACAGCAGCTGCGGCATAGCCGGACGGGCCGGCCTGGGGTGAGGGGCGGCGGCACGTCTCCATTGGCAGCAGCGAGGCCAGACCAGCGTAGCTCGTGGAGTCACGAGGCCAGCTGTCGGACTGCCCTCCTGTAAAATTAATCCATTAATTTCATTCAATCCATTAATTTTTACATTTTTTTTTTGTAATGGTAATGTGTTGCGGTTGGCAAAGAGCCGGTATTTGGCACCTGCAATACATGTAAAACCTTAATTCTTTTCCCAGTCGCTTTTGGCTACTGATGTTTGAGTGCACGCTTACATCTGTGGCTGAAATTACGGGAATCTAACTTAGCTTCATAAATTCAGACTTCACTTGAGTATTAGTTACCTCAAATGCATTTTCTCAAATTACAGAGGTCCTGGTGGTTGACGCTACTGTTCGGCCTGGCGCTGTTCGAGCGCTCGAGGCGACGGCGGAGCGACAGCAGCTGCGGCATAGCCGGACGTGCCGGCCTGGGGTGAGGGGCGGCGGCACGTCTCCATTGGCAGCAGCGAGGCCAGACCAGCGTAGCTCGTGGAGTCACGAGGCCAGCTGTCGGACTGCCCTCCTGTAAAATTAATCCATTAATTTTATTCAATCCATTAATTTTTACATTTTTTTTTGTAATGGTAATGTGTTGCGGTTGGCAAAGAGCCGGTATTTGGCACCTGCAATACATGTAAAACCTTAATTCTTTTCCCAGTCGCTTTTGGCTACTGATGTTTGAGTGCACGCTTACATCTGTGGCTAAAATTACGGGAATCTAACTTAGCTTCATAAATTCAGACTTCACTTGAATATTAGTTACCTCAAATGCATTTTCTCAAATTACAGAGGTCCTGGTGGTTGACGCTACTGTTCGGCCTGGCGCTGTTCGAGCGCTCGAGGCGACGGCAGAGCGACAGCAGCTGCGGCATAGCCGGACGGGCCGGCCTGGGGTGAGGGGCGGCGGCACGTCTCCATTGGCAGCAGCGAGGCCAGACCAGCGTAGCTCGTGGAGTCACGAGGCCAGCTGTCGGACTGCCCTCCTGTAAAATTAATCCATTAATTTCATTCAATCCATTAATTTTTACATTTTTTTTTTGTAATGGTAATGTATTGCGGTTGGCAAAGAGCCGGTATTTGGCACCTGCAATACATGTAAAACCTTAATTCTTTTCCCAGTCGCTTTTGGCTACTGATGTTTGAGTGCACGCTTACATCTGTGGCTGAAATTACGGGAATCTAACTTAGCTTCATAAATTCAGACTTCACTTGAGTATTAGTTACCTTCCTTTAGTTGCACTTAGTCTAGTGCTATTCCATCTCTGAAAATAATTTTAAAAAATTAAAAAAATTAAAAATTGTTACTATTCAAATAGAACCTCTTATGAACAAGGTTGTATTTGAATCTATATGAATAGTTGTTCTATAATATAAAAAAAATGTTGTCTGTGTCATTATGCATTGATTTGTTAAGAAAGAGTAAATGGGTTCACTTTTAGAAAAATTGCTTTTTATTATTGCATAAGTATGAAGGAGAAATATTGTTTGTTATTTAATTTCTGTTAGATATAAACAGTTGCACATTTTAAGTGATTTATAAATTACATAAATATTTACTTTCAGTTTTATAGAACAGTCTTTTAATATTGCTGTTATTCTTTCATTCATTACACATACTATTATATCTTTTATTAGCACTGTAAATGTAAAGATATCTCAAATCATAACTATAAATAACATCATGTGACAATCATATTAAAATAAAAAATTACTCTTAATCTTGGATCTGAGGATTCTTGAATCTGCAATTAATCAATCAATCGTTTAATCAATCGTAAATTTAAATTTTGCTTTTGCTTTTTAATTAAAAATCAACAATAGTGTTATATAAAGCAATATACCCTATATTGCTTTATACAGAATAAACTTGCTCTCTTTTGCTATTTACTCCCTTTTCATCCGAGTCTCATTATAAAAAACTTGACAATCATTTTTAAAGTTCTAATATAATACAATGAAGTATACAACTTCAATTAAAAAGTACTTCTAAAAAAAAAAAATTAAGTAGACCATTTAAGTTATGTCCAAATTATTCATAACTAAGATAGATACACACTTATGATCAATTAGAACAACTTCTAAAAAACTTTCACTTTAATGTTCCATTATTAATCATTTATTGCACTACAAGACACTAGAAGCTATATAAAATCGCAAGACATATCCTTAATATAATAATGAATATAGCTAATTCATCAATCGAAATTATATATCATAATTTTTATATAACGATAACTAAGTCAAATATGAAATAAAAATTATACTGCATGTTAAAGGTTTTAGGCTATCCATGCAAGGTTAGGTTATTATATTTAGATGTGAGAATGTAAATTTTAAGAAAGCTCTTACTATTATTGAGATGCACAAAATTCATTAAAACTCAACACTTACATTTATATAATGATTAAGTAAATCCTCTTCCTATTGTTTTATAACTGCACGTTTCTTCGTTGTTATATTTCTCATTTTAAGAAATATCTCAACAGCTACTGGTGAAATAAGACTTGATACATTTAATTTGCTTCTAGTGATATTTGTTTCAAGAATTTTGCTAACTAAATTAAAACAAAATTATACATTTTAGTAAAAATTAAAGTACTAGAACTTTACAACGGGAAATTTAAAAATTTAATACACCGCCCATTCGTTAATAAAATCAACTTGTTGTCTTGTTATATGATAGACAGTCAAAATGAGAATGAGTGCGTAAAAATATGTATGTAGGAGTGGAGCGAGATGCAGCTGAGACTATTTTCATACGATTCATTCATAAATACGTACATGTGCAAGAGTGATGCGAGATAACATGTGTTGGCGCCTGTAATAAAACCGCCCTGATGATAAGCCAAAGAGTCGACAGATGATAATATACTGTCGAAATGTCAATGACTCAAGAATTTTTTACTTATAAAAAACCATGTTATAATTTTTAACTCATAACTTGCTCTGAACTAATTCCTATATTATTCGTTGGAATATTTGTGATTTTTAGCGTTACATATTTAAATTTTTATCGCTACAGCACCTCAGAAACTAACTAAAGAATAACTCTATTTAAAAAAAACAAGAATTTACATCATGCCAAAACTATCGATGACAATAATCATAGATTACTAAACGATATGTTTATGTATTATGCATATCTATTATCTACTACATGTTAATTTATTTTTCAATAATATATCAATCATGAATCAAGTCAAGCCAATAATAATATATCAATAATTTATATTATGTAATTTCTTCAATTTTATAAAGATAGGTAATTTTTTTTTAATTTATGTTGAGTACCTACTACCTACAAGAATAGTTTTATGGTCAAAATTTATCATTGATATTTTTTGGCAAAATTTGTGATTCTAGATTAAAGCTGTAATAAGTAAATAAACCTCAGTCCTCAATTAGAGAGAAAACAATTTAATATGAGTGCTTTATTTAAAGATAATAATGTGTGTTTATTAGATCATAGAGATTTTATTACGAAAATTTACAAAAATATTAAATGTGAACTAGGCGACGAGTGTAATTTAACTATCAATAGGAATTTGTTTTGCATGAAAAGGGCCATTAATAGGATAATTGAAAATAGGAAGAGGTCAAGAGAAAGTAAAGAGATGGTAGAAGTAAGTAAAAACTAGACAAAAATATAAAGTATTGTGTTATAGTGAAAATGAGAGATCAAAATATAACCGAAATGTTGAAAGTTGAAATCATAAAAATATTACTTTTTCACATTTATTTGCTTAATAACATTAAAAAAAAGGGTGTATGATATATAATTAAGAGTATAATTTATATTGTTACTTACCACTTTAGAAATTGTATGTTCTTAAATTTATATTCTGTTTATAGTGGTGATCTTTGTTTCAGACATATAATATAAAGAATGTTTACAATGACTTCATTAAAAAATTACCATCAGACATTGAACTTAATTTAAGTAAAAAGTATGATTTATTAGATACATCAAATGTGAGGGAGTTTGCACAGAAACAATTTGAATCAACAGTATTTGACCACCATGGGTTGAACGGTGGTAATAATTCAGATGTTCCACTAAAATGCAATATCAGAGATCAATGGTTTTTGATACCCAACAATTCCAGGTAAAACTAAAAAATTATCTATATTTTAAATAACCTAGATTAGGTTATTATTGTCATTATTGTTAGGTGTTGAATTATTGAATGGTAAGAGGTATAAAGCCATGGCCAATTGGTCCCTATTAATTAATTATAAGACTTCTATCTATCTATCTAATTTCGGGGACGCCTGTCGGTGCAGGGCGGGTGATCAGCTCCTATTCTGGACTATTCCACCCATTTCCCCATGTTGGGACAAGGGTTTCACTGCTGTCCCGACAGTGTCACCTGCTCTAATCTACCCATAGCTTTTACGAACCTGATAATATCCCTGAAGGAGATATTTGTCAAATCCTCAACTTCAATTTCATCCTTACCTAGTATCTCCCATCTTACCAGCGAGTACATAGGGCACTCAGCCATAAGGTGAAGACTCGTTTCTTCCTCTCCACACTCTGGGCACGCAGCATCTTCTGTTATTCTCATTATTGACAGGTACCAATTATAAGACTTTATTAAGAGTTTATCGGCTAAGCAGGCAACTTTTGTGTTAAGAATCTTGTACTAAATCAATATTTATTGCCTAACCTCTTTGGAACAGATAGCAGTAACCCCTGCCTTTAGCTCTGGAGGTTGCTAGTACAATTCCTCTCATTTCTTACGTAGGTGTTGTAAAAGGAGACTAAGATTAGTCGACCCGCCGTGTGGTATCCAGCTGAGTAGAATAGAACACCCCTCATTTCTCACCGAGGTGTCGTAAAAAGCGACTAAGGTACTTTTGGGACAAACAAACAAATGTGTGTTTTTGTCGTTAAATTTATTATTTATTTATATTTATTGAATTTTTGATGAATTTTCATATTCATTTCTCATAAGATTATTTTTTAAATAAGTGTATTTAAAAAATAATTTAATTGAGCCAAATAATTGCCTCTAAGTGCTATTCTTTGCAATATAACTAAATGATACTATATTCGTTCATACACTAAGAAATATATTTACATGTGTAGTAGTTTTCAGATTCTTCTGCGGTGATGTGGTAGAGCAATGTCAAAAATTGAAAGGCAATAAGTTTGATATAGTGATAGCAGACCCACCTTGGTGGAATAAATACATCAGACGGTTAAAAGGCGCCAATGATAAACTAAGGTATTTTTGTATATTTAAAATGTGTAAATTAAGTCTCTGTTTATATCATAGAGTAATAATTACCAAAGCATGTGTAAATGTATGTGTAATACTCTAATAAGTAAGAGAATAATGTAATAAATAAGAATGTCACACTTTCCTCCTTATTTATATTTCATTACATTCTTTGTAGACATCATTTTTCCCATATATATAACTTATATATAATCATAGTAAAGTATCAGTCTGTTTTTATCCCACTTCTGGTCAAAAGATTCCACTTTCTTTCGAAAGAAGGATCAGAGGTTAGTCTGTAATATTATTGAAGTTAAACATTTTTATTATTAAATGTGGCTGCCTGGGGTTAGTACTTGTGTATAAACATGTTATAAACATGTTGTCACATGATTTGGCTACGTATTTTACGACCATGCGCCTGCCTGACGTCAACTTAGTCGCATTTTACGACATCGGTAAGAAATAGGGTGGTCTATTCTACTCAACCAGATAAGGTAAGCTGATGTTGTTGATACATAGCAAAATCATGTGACAATATATTTATATCATGTTTTTTTTATGTCAGGAAAACCCATTATGGGTCGTCACCGTCTGACGGGACGAGCGGTGGGTATGTTGGACTTTCACCGACTAAAACCAACATTGCTCCACCACGCTGCTGGTGGCGAGGACAGGGTACCGTTTTACACATTGCACCCATCCCCGCCAGCAGCAACTCTGAACCCCACAGTGTGCCACCTCTGGGTTGGGGCCCCTCTAATAGTGGCCACTCTCTCCGCTAATCTATTCTTATAACATGTTGTGCTGACCCCACTTAGAGAAGGATGAGGACGATACACGGTTGGCAAGGAGCGATCGCGGGCAGCGGTGGCCTCCTTCTGCTCTGCGGAGGAGGGCGTTGGAGCGGTTCCGGGAACTTTTGTTCTGGATCCAATCTACTGCTGGCGAGTCCAGGTGGTAGCGACTTGCCTAAGCCCATCGTCGGACCTTCGGACGTTCCGGACGGGGTATATCGGACGTCTGGCTTACAGCGGCCCAAAGCGGTCTGTGCATCTGGTGCTCCCGATGCACCGGTCAGCGGAAGGGGGCTTCTCTTTCGAGGGGTCTCTACTCAGAGGAGGTGTTCTCTGGGATCAGAGCTATCGGCGGGGATGGGGGCAATGTGTGCAACGATACCCTGTCCTTGCTATCGGCAGCGTGGTGGAGCACACAGGTCGTTTTATTTGGTGCGAGTACGACATAACCGCCGCCTGTCCCCATCGGGACACAACCCCATAAGGGGTTTTTTCCTGTATACAATTAATTAATGCTGTTGTGTTTGTCACAGTTACTCCATGATGTACAATGAAGATATAGCATCAATACCATTGACAGATTACCTATCAGATAACTGTATTGTAGCTGTATGGTGTACAAATGCACCAAGTAACATCAGTGCTATCAAAGATCTCATATTCCCAAAGTGGGGTGTCGAATATCTCACAACATGGTATTGGTTAAAGTTGACAATTGATTTCAAACCACTCTGTGAGTTTGGTACTGGGAGTAAAAAGCAGCCGTATGAAAGAATTTTAATAGGCAAAGTTGGTGATATTAAGAATATACCTGAGGAATTATTGGTGACGAGTATACCGAGTGCATTGCATTCCCATAAACCGCCATTGTTAGGTGAGGTTTTAAATAACTTTCTTACAAACTTTCTATTAGTTTACGCCGTGTGGTATCCGGCTGAACAGAATAGTACCACCCTTATTTCTTACTGAAGTATCGCAAAAGGCGACTAAGGTAAGTCGACCCGCCGTGTGGTATTTTACGACACCTCGGTAAGAAATGAGGGTGGTCTCTTATACTTAGCCGGATACGACATGGCGGGTCGACTTACCTTAGTCGCCTTTTACGACACCTCGGTAAGAAATGAGGGTGGTCTATTCTACTCAGCCGGATACCACACGGTAAGTCAACTTACCTTAGTCGCCGTTTACGACACCTCGGTAAGAAAAGAGGGTGGTACTATTCTATTCAGCCGGATACCACACGGCGTGGTCTAGTTAATGATAATAATGTTAAATAAATCATTCTTTCAGATCTCTTGACGCCGTACATCGATGTTGAGAAGCCGCAGATATTAGAATTATTCGCACGCTATCTCCTTCCAAATACAACCAGTTTAGGTTATGAGCCCTTGAAATGGCAACATGTATCTCTATACGAGGAGTTATGACTTGAAATATTGACTTAATTTTGGTATATAAAACACCCCAGTAGATATATTGACGCCAAAATACTACATATGAACATAAGTAGAACATAAAGCACCGATAATAACCCTCTCTCTCTCTCTCGCACTCTCGCTTTAATGCTGTCTCAAAATCCCTTTTACGCTGTCTCTCGCTCTCTACCTCTCACGCTGACTCTCGCTCTATCCCTCTCACGATGTCTCTAGTACCTACTTTCCCTCTCACGCTGTCCCTTTAACTCCCCCTCACGCTGTCTCTTTTACTTCCCACTCACGCTGCATATCGCTCTCCCTCTCACGCTGTTTCTCGCACTCCCTCTCACGCTGTTTCTTGCACTCCCTCTCTTGCAGTCTCTCACGCTGCATCTAGCCCTCCCTCTCACGCTGTCTCTCGCACTCTCTCTCACGCTGCATCTCGCCCTCCCTCTCACGCTGTCTCCCGCACTCCCTCTCACGCTGTCACTTGCACTCCCTGTTATGATGTCTCTCGTACTCCCTCTCACGCTTTCTCGCACTCTCTCTCACACCGTCTCTCGCATTTTAACTAGCATTCGCTCTCTTGCTCTTCAATCAGTTCGATAAATGTTATTAACAAATTTGCAATCCTTGTTTTTGACTGATAATGTACTTTAGTATTAGATATTAACGTTCTAAAAATTATGGCCATTTCTAGGTAAATAAATGTATAAGACTAACTATAGTGTATTATCTATGTCTTAAATGTTAGAAATTGCTATTTTATTTCTCTTTTTTGCATAATTCTATTTTCAATTTATTTTATTATTGTCCTAATTATTTTTTCTATTTTGTTGCAATGTGCAATAAAATTTTATAAATAAATAAAATAAAGTATAAATAAAATATTTAATAATACATGGCTATATTTAGAGAAAAGTTATATCTATGATTTGCGTTAACTCCTTCCGTTTACAACGATGACGGTCGTTTTGTTCTTCTTGGGATACCCGTCTGGATTCATTGTCTGCCATCGCCAGAAGTCTGTGCCTGTAAAAAAACAAGTTAAACCAAATTTTTTTTTTTATCTATGACAAAATTATTTTAGGACTTAGGTAAAGATTTGCGTTGAAACTCAAAAAGACTGCAAAATATAATGAAATAACAAATGTGAAAAACCTGTGATGATCTTACAATTGATTACTTGAGTTAAACGTTAGGCAATTTTTAGTTGAAAGATATACCTAGTTAAAAAACACACTTTTATAGCATATCGAAGTAAACAGTGAAAATAATTCTTAATATAGGTAGAATGAAAATAATGAACGAAAAATATTAGTATAAGTGTAATACAATATGCTATTATGCAAAATAATTGCGCTTAACGTACGTATAACTTAACTAACTTGACTCGTCTCGAGGACGCCATATTGAATTTAGTTTGACGTCACATGTTTTAATGCAATCCCTTGTAAATTAAAATTACAAATTTAAACGACCGACCGAGCGACAAGACTGGACCAGTATGTAAAATTTTAGCTCTATCGGACGGAAGTGGGTCAATTTTTTTTTTTTTTAGGACACACGGGCGTCCGTCCCCAAAGTAAGCAACTTAATACTTGTATTATGGTAGACAGACAAATTGAGAATATATAATTATATAATTTTTAAATACATACTTAAATACTAATATACAGCCAGACTCGAAGACCAATAAATTCATGTATAGAAAACGTTGGCCCTCGGCGGGACTCAAACTCGCGACCTGCGGAGCTATAGGCAGAGTCACCAACTGCCCAAGATTCCACCTTCGCATACATACACGGCTTATTGAATAAAGGCTTTAAAAAAAGTCAAAAACTTACACATCTCTTCCACGGACCGCTTAGTTGTCCATCCCAATTCTTCTTTAGCAAGCGACGCGTCCGCCCACATGGCGGTGATATCACCAATCCGCCTCGCCACGTACTTCACAGGCACCTTGGCGCTGGTCACCCTCTCAAACACCCCCACTAGCTCTTTGACCGAAACTCCTTTTCCCGTGCCCAGATTATATACCTGTAATGTGCTTTATGTCTATAGAATCTTTATGTGTATGGAAACGTTATGTTATGTGTACGGAAATTTATGTGTAGCGCGTGACGCCGAGCACGCCATCGGCTGTGTTCGTAGGACGCCTGGTGACGGAACGCTATAATTGCTTTCTGTTATCGATCAGCTGCACTCATAATACGCACGATAGCAGCATCTTCATCATCTCCCTGCCCTTATCCCACTCTAAGTGGGGTTGGCACAACATGTTATAAACATGTTGTCACATGATTTGGCTACGTATTTTACGACCGGCCGCCTACCTGACATCAACTTACCTTAGTCGTATTTTACGACTCCTCGGTAAGAAAGAGGGTGCTCTATTTTATTCAACCGGTTACCAAACGGTGGGTCAACTTACCTTAGTCTTATTTTACGACACTTCGGTAAGAAAGAGGGTGGTCTATTCTACTTAACCAGATACCACACGGTGGGTCAACTTATCTTAGTCGCCTTTTACGACACCTCGCTAAGAAATGAGGGTGGTACTATTCTATTCAGCCGGATACCACACGATTACGAATTGATTATTGTAATGGTTATAAATAGGTCCATAAAAATTACAAATATATACCGACCTTAAGCCTGACGTGGTTTTCGTTTAGCAAATTTAACGCGGCCACGTGACCGCTCGCCAAATCCATGACATGGATGTAATCTCGGATACCTATTAAGTAACGTTTATTATTAACATTACATTAGTACATTAAGTCCCGTTGTAACCGAGCCTTGGTCGGTAATTTTATTAAAAGATATAAAGAAAATGCAATTAAAAAAGGAAAAGAGAAAGACAAGTCTGGGACTTGATCCTGGGTATTTTCTTTAATCCGCCCGTTACCAACAGGACCTTATAGAGCAAGAGCCCGTGAACCCCAGAACTTCGTCATTTTATAAAAGCTGAAAGTTTGTCAGTGCATTCTCCCAACACAGGTAAGAACGATGGTAGATTATGGAATTGGATCATAGTGGCTTTGGGAGATACGAGGTACTCAAGGTTGCAAAATACCGAATTAATTTTGTCATAGTATAAAGCTTGATCTTTTGGTATTACCTTTAGAATAATATTAAAAATCACGTCAGTTAATGCCAGACACTTAGCATAGTGGAAACCCCACCCTTATAGTTCATGAAATTTGACTTCTATTTAAGTCATAGTATAAAAGCTGATTTTAATATATATTACTTGGATAAAAATAAGATAATGCTTCCCCTCTAGCTAGACATTTTCGATAGTTCCTACCCCAGCCAGACAAGCGCGTAAGTTAGCTATACGAGCAAGCACGAAGTATACAAACAGATAGATGCGAGCGAGATGGCGAGCTAGGTCGTTACTTCGCAGTTTTTTTTTATACTGTGATATACATATGTACTTATGTACAAATGAAACCTAGCTAGATCAAATGAATGACCCCGAAACCTCTTACATACTAAGTTTCATGAAAATCGTCGGAGTCGTTTCCGAAATACAATAAAACGAGTTATTCAAAAAACCTTTCAAGAAAATTTCATGAGTTAACCGTTGAGCAGTTGAGAGTTTCTTTGTCTGGAGCCAATCCTGGCAACAGAATCATCGCCGAATAGCAAGAAATGGGATTAGAGCGTTGAAACTGTTAGATTCAATCGACTGGCCCGTCGGCGCAGTGGGTAGTGATCCTGCCTTCAGCTTCGCGGGTCGCGGGTTCGATTCCCGCCGAGGGCCAACATTTTCTATAAATGGATTTGTTGGTCTTTGAGCCTGGGTGTATATATGTATCTAAGTATGTATTTAAAAAATATATAAGTATATATTCACCAGTTGTCTGTCACCCATAACACAAGTATTAACTTACTTACTTTGGGGACGGACGACCGTATGTGTAAGTGTCCCATATATTTATTTAAAAAAAAAAATCGATGACTACTGACCTGTACCATCCGGAGTATTGTAATCGTTGCCGAAGATAGTTAGAACAGGTTTCTTGCCGAGCGCCACCTGCGCCATGAAGGGCATTAAGTTGGTGAACTCCTTGGTTGGATCTTCGCCGATCAACCCGGAAGGATGTGCGCCAACGGGGTTAAAGTACCGCAGCGATATAATATTCCATTTCTAAAAAAATAAATTTTAGAAAATATATTTAATTTTTTGAACAATTTTTTTTAATAATGCACACTTAAAATTCCCTAAAAATATCTATATACCAATATATAAAGCTGAATAGTTTGTTTAATTGTTTGAGCGCTAATCTCAGGAATTATTGGACCGATTTGAAAATTTTTTGATTTAAACATTTCTTAGAGTGTAAGAAGTCCGTTTATCGAGGAAGGCTATAGGCTAAATACCATCACGCTAAGATGAATAGGGGAGGAGCAGCAATAAAAAATACTTTAAGCATAATTTAAAGCTTTCCTTACATTCGCTAAGTAAACGTATCACAAAATTTTTAAATTTAAACTATCGTGAGTAGTATTCACATTTAATGTATAGAACCCGGCCCGTTTTGAAATTTTTTGACTGGCCCGTTGGGGCAGTGGATGTGTCCCTGCCTTCAGCTCCGCGGGTCGCGGGTTCGATTCCCGTCAAGGACCAACATTTTCTATAAATGAATTTGTTGGTCTTTGAGCCTGGGTGTATATAAGTATTTAAGTATGTATTTAAAAATATATATGTATATATTCACCAGTTGTCTGTCTGCCATAACACAAGTATTAAATTACTTACTTTGGGGACGGACGACCGTGTGTGTAAGTGTCTCATATATTTATTTATTTATAGAACCGGCTATACTCACGTCTTATTTTATCGGGTTAGCCTGTATTATATATATAGCCCGACTAGTTTCGAACCCATCCGGGACACTTATTCATGAACCCGGATGGGTTCGAAACTAGTCGGGCTAACCCGATAAAATAAGACGTGAGTATAGCCGGTTCTATACAATAACTATCACAAAATTGTTCTCCTCTAAAAGTTCTAAATAACAGTCCGCGACAGCATATATCTAGCTTTTAAGGTTAAACCACTTTAACCATTTTTATGGTTATCAAAATTATATTACGGTTTTAACCTATCGACGCGCGCGGAACCGCTGGCGATTGTTAGTAAGTTCTATGGCAAAACAACCTTCGCACGGTCAACTAGTTGGAGATAAACTTTCTTTACCGTTTATCAGAAAAAAATAAATGACGGACACAGAAATTCTAAACGGATGACTACATTTCCTTTGTCAGTCACGTAGCGATACCGCTAAAGGCCTTGAACTTTTTTTTTATTCCGTCTGAATTAGGCGTTTAGTAGGTTAACAGGACCGGTTGTCGTGCTTATTCTCTAAATCACACGTGGCTATAAGCGTTAATATAGATCATTGATTGGATCACATTTAGAACCGTTGTAAGTAATTATAAGCTTTTATAAGAAATATATATATTGTATTTTGTTTTGCTACACTATCTGTCGACTGACTCTGGTGTGCGGTAAAACTTGAATAACTTTATGTTCACACCTATTTATGTATCTTTAATATTGTGTATGAACAAATAAATAAATAAATAAAATAAATAAAATTTAATTTGCCATGTATACGGTCCCGAAACTCAATATCAAGCGGGAACTGGGTAAAGTATCAGGCTATAGCTTCAATAAAAATAAGAAAAAAAATCTACTCTTTTTTAAGGGAGAAAGAGAGAAAGGAAATAAGAAATGTTCTATTACTGAAATTGAGGAATGTTTCAGTACTTCAGGTCACCTTTTACGACACCTCGGCAAGAAAGAAGGGTGGTCTATTGTATTCAGACGGATATCTCACGGCGGGTCAACTTACCTTAGTCACCTTATATGACACCTCGGCAAGAAAGGTGGGTGGTCTATTCTACTCAGCCTAATACCTCACGGCGGGTCAACTTACCTTAGTCGCCCTTAACGACACCTGGGTAAAAAATAGGGTGGTCTTTTTTACTCAGTCGGATACCACACGGTAGTTCAACTTACCTTAGTCGCCTTTTACGACACCGGTAAGCAATGAGAATAGTCTATTCTACTCAGTCGGATACATCACAACGGGTTGACTCACCTTAGTCACCTTATACGACACCTCAGTAAAAGTAAGTAACGCCCTGTTACTATCCCACTGCTGGGCATAGGCCTCCTCTTTCCGTTTTTGGAGAGAAGGATTGGAGCTAAGACCTACCACGCTGCTCCAATGCGGATTGGTAGGTTACACATATCCCTCGGATTCTCTAGAGATATGATGTTTTCCTTCACCGAAAAGCGTGTAATAAATTGCAATTATCAATTAGACACATAAGTTTTAATAGAAAAACTCATTGGTGTCTGCCTGGGTTTGAACCCATGATCGTCTCTAGAGATACACACGGTCGCACCGCTGGGTTATCACAGCTTAAGAAACCTCGGCTACCACACGGCGGTGAGAAGCCTTGACCAAACGACCAAAAAATTGCACCTTGTCTTCATTATTACTATGTACATCTTTTAAACTTACATCGTCTGCAGCGCTCAAGTCTTTAAGCATCTCTTCAATAAAATATTTAGTTCTTCCATACACGTTTGTTATTTTGCCAGTCGGATGAGTCTCCGTAATAGGCAGGTGTTCGGGTTCCCCATAAACCGTGCAAGACGATGAAAACACCATTTGGTAGCAATTATGTGATCGCATTACCTAGAATATAAGAATAAGAACGAAACTAAAGTTGAAACTGTCTTTTATCTTCTGTGATACTATTATACAAAGATTATAAAACTGAAACCAAAATTGTTATGACAAAAAATACAGAAAGGTTTAAGTTAGGTATAAGAGATGTACTTGTGCGTAAAGCATATTACAAAATTGAAGATTATATGGATGATAAAAAAGCCTGGATTTGAAAATCTTTTCAGCTTCATACAGGACTGCGGTTACATTATGTAAAATTGAAAATGTTTAAAAGAATGACCGCCGAGTTTCTTTCTGGTTCTTCTCGGTAAGAGCAACATTCCGAACCAGTTGTAGCTTCATTAATCATATTGATCCTTGACGATTCAAAAGTGCTTGTAAGAGCTTATTTGAATAAAGATTATTTTGATTTGATTTGATTTGATTTGATTTGGAACATTACGTACAGGCCAAAAATAAAAACCTGTATCTTAATATAACTTTTTAATCATAACGATACACTTATACAACCTCCAGCTGGACTGAGGAGGTTGAACCTCTACCTTAAAAAAAAATGGTTTCAATGAACGAGTCCGCGGCGACGCAACACGCATGCGCAATCGTTGCGCCTTGGCGCTAACATTTGACATTAAAAAATCTTTTCAATATTTAAACAAAGTTTGGTTTTTATTAATATTGTTTTACGTATTATAGTATGAGAGTAGATAAAGTAGTGTATGACACTGTACATAATTTGATCTTATAACACTCGTGTGATACTATAAAAAAACCCTTATTATTCAACAGTATCATAATCTATTATTATATTACTAGAATGAATTAGAAAATAACAGAGCACAGTAATGAAAGTCCAAGAAAAGAGTAATGTCATTTATTTATTTCTTTCTTTTTATACATGTAGTTAGAAAACAGAAAGAAATGTAAATAAAAGCACATGTACGAAGGCGGACTTATCCCTTAAAGAGATCTCTTCCAATCAACCTTTGAGTAACAGAAGAAAAAGGACAAGAATTGAAGAAGAAAGAGAATACTGGTAATATGGAGAAAGAGAAAAAGTTATGTCATTTAATCTCTTGACAAAATAATAATTGAAGGAGAATAAGAGTCGTCATTCTCCTGCCCTTATCCCGCTCTAAGTGGGGCGGCACAACATCATATTACAAACATGTTGTCACATGATAATGAATAAAATAAATAAATGATTTGGCAACGTATTTTACGACTGAGCGCCTGCCTGGCATCAACTTACCTTAGTCGTATTTTACGACACCTCTGTAAGAATTCTGTACAGAACAATAAAATATTTTTTTTAAAACACGTTTATTAAGAGAATATACATATGTAATGCTAAGAGTATGAAGCAGGTAACATTTACATACCTTATACATACAGGACAAGTCACCACGCGTTACGCTAACGATCTGGTAGGTTGAAAAAACTAGCACTATGCACACGGGTTTTTTAGTAGGTGCGAGTCCGACATACCCTTTCCCCGTTGGTAGGCTTGACCCATAAGGAGTTATTGTCTTGATATAAAAAAGATACAAACCTCTAGTAAATTGAGCATCCCGAGTAGGTTATTCTGGTAGTAAAGTAAAGGTTGTTGCATTGACTCGCCGACCGCCTTCAAGGCTGCGAAGTGAATGACGCACTCCAGCTTGTGCTGAAATATATGGAATATGCATTTACTAGCAATTATTAGCGGCTCTGCCCGCGTGGAAAGATTAAAACCGTAATATAGTATTTTGATAACCATAAAATTGATTAAAGTAGGTCAACCTTAAAAGCTAGACATATGCTGTCGCAGACTTTTATTTAGTACTTTGAGAGGGGAAAATTTTTGTAATACATGATTTTTGAATAACTATTACTGTTTACGCACGCAAGGAAAGCTTTAAATTTTGCCGTTTTAGTACAATTTTTTATTGCTGCTCCTCTCCTATTTATCTTAGCGTGATGTTCTATAGCCTATAGACTTTCGCGATTAATGGACTATGTTACGAAAGAATTTTTCAAATCGGTCGAGTAGTTCCCGATATTAGCGCGTTCAAACAATCAATCAATCAAACAAAAAACAAAGTCTTCAGCTTTATACTATATTAGTATAGATATACAAAAGTAATAATAAAATTATTTTGTAAGTTAAAAAAAATACTATACTATATAATGCTAAATGTAGAGTGGAAAATCCGTTATCATACCTGATACATGCAGGATTCGTAAAAACACATGCACAAACCTCCACCACCACCACAATACACAAGCACTACACACGTTCACTATCACAAACTCAACGACAAAATCGCAAAGCAAGTATTTATATGGTACTAGAGGTCCGGATACGTGTTGTTGTAGCTGTGTATATTTTCGATTTAACCTCGAAAACCTGTTTAAAATAAGTACTTGCCACTAAATTTTATAGGATCATCCGTTGCGTCAGTCTAAAAAATGTATGAAAATTTTATTAAAATCGGTCCAGCCGTTTAGATCTTTAAGAGACTAGCTTTTGAAACTAGTTATGTAGAATGCTTTTCATCCTGTTCCCGAAGAAAAACTGAAATTTTTTATCCTGTATGATAGTCCAGTATATAATTGTGCCAAATTTCATCAATATTGCTACAGCGGATTAGCCAAAGCGAAGCAGACAGACAGACTTTTGCATTTTTATTGAAATACAAACGGCAGATACAAGTAGGTATGTGTACAATTTAACCGATTTATCTAACGCTTCTAGGCGTATTAAGCTATACGTTTTAACGGTTATTAACACTAAGTTCTTAAAAGTATAAGATCATGGCCTTGATATATACAAACAGTATCGAGTGTGAGGTACATCTCAATATTGATTCCACCTTTAAAAGTTTGTAATTTTCATTTATATCGTAAGTGACCTAAATTAAAAAAGAGAATTATTCTTTAAAAATACTAAAAACCGCTTAATCACATATACTTTTTTTGTAATTTCAGACTTGTTGGCTGGATGAGATTCCGATTTCGAAGTAAATCCGCCATTGCACATTGTAGTTTTTTTGTTTTATCATTTTTATATTAATTTGTGTAATAAAGAGATTACAAGCTAAGAAACTCTTAGCAGAGCTCTTACCTTAAGAATCTCTTAGAAAACTTATAGCACATTGAACTGTAGCAAGTGAAAAATAACGATAAATATTAATATTGTTATGAAATAAGTGTGGGGTGTTCGATATAACGCACCCTTAGTAACCTAATTCAAACTAGGCTTAATTGACATAGAAACATTGTAAGCCTTATTTCAAAATAATCTATGACATCAAGCTACTAACTATTTAAAAAGTTACTGTTTTCCCGCTCTTCCAAGTTATGGGACTTTTAAAAACTCACGAGTTTTCTAGGCGCTACTCTACGCTTTAAAGTAATTTGCCTTTTCAATTAAGTCACTTTGATATTAAGCGTGCGTTATATCCGAAAAAGATTCCATAAAGAGCCCCAATATATGTATTGGTAAAAACCGCTTGAAAATCCGTTCAAAAGTTTTTGAGTCTATTCCAAACAGAAAGATGACATTTTCAGAGAGAAGATGGTCAAAAGAAAGTTTTCTGAACGTTTTTTAACGCAATTCGTTTCCATACTTATCTCTACCTACAAACTATCTAAAAAAACCACAGGGAATTTTAAAGTTTTAGATAACGTTTTATCGTTCACTTTATCTTCCAGCTTAGTACCTTATCAAAAATATCGTTGATTTGTGATTTGTTCAACAAATCTGCTTTGTAGAACGTGATTTTCTTCCCGGTGATTTCTTCGGCCTTTTGTAGAGCTGGTGAGCCGTCCTCATCACCTACTGCGTTTGCGAAGTTGTCGATGGCGACCACTTCGTAGCCAGCTTCTAGTAGATCTACCACACAATGGCTTCCGATGTACCCAGCACCACCAGTGACCAATATTGTCTTGAAACGTGGCATTTTGAGTCTGTTATTATTCTGAAACAATATTTGATTGAATTAAATTAAGCTTATATTAAGTTTATAGGACCCCTCAAGTTTGAGGAGTCCGGTAGCTATGCCTCTGGGTGAAGGTTTCCTCTTTGTTGAAAGAAAGATTAGAGCTTACAATTGTGCCGTATTCCAATATCTATCTATTCAAAATTAACTTAAAAGCACGTTTATTTCTACCCTTTTTTTGGAACTTATCAATTTTTTTTTAATTTAGAGTATCATGAGTTATTAGTAGTTATTGTATAGAAACCATAAAGAAACTTTAATCAGTGTTATCGCGATGAGCACCAAGGAACTCATGAATAAGGACCCTGGATGGGCTTAAAACTAGTTAGCGTCATTCGATACAGTAAGACGTGAGAATAGCCGGTTTTAATACATTAACTATCTTTTTCTTTGACAGACAGAGTGGTTGTCTCTCTGCCGTTGTATGTATTTTGCATGCCACACCATTTACATCAGTTAACTGTTTGTTAAGTTAAGAAATAATTTAAAAATCTCAAAAATCCAAAAAGTTTCATATTTATATTTAACTAAATTAACTTAGATCTTAGCACAAAAAGTTAGTACATCGATTAGGTAAGCGGAAGAACTTGCAGCAAATAATTCACACAATTAATTTGTTCAATACGCAGAATGTTGGCTACAATGTGTCATCAAACTTAGTTTGGTTGCTTAATGCATATTGATATAGTGTATCGATAGTAACGACCTTGAGGTAATTGTGGGGATCCTTATCAAAAGGTTGTGTGTTTAAAGTATTTAAAGCAGGTATTTCTGTTATCGAATGTCTGTTATGTCTTTACACAAGTTCAAAAAGCAATTAAAAATACATTCATTCATAAAGCTTATGATACTGTTAAGGACTATGTTTATGATTAGAAAGTTTGGATTTAAATTCAAACCAGCTAAACATTAGATTATATTGTAATTTTTGACAAAAACATTATTGGAATATTTATTTTTGCAAAGAATATCCGCCGAGTTTCTTGCTGGTTCTTCTCGGTAAGAGCACCTTTCCGAACCAGTCGTAGCTTTATTGTAATTTGACAATTAAAATCTGCTTGTTAAAGCCAATTTGAATAAAGGTTATTTAAATTTAGGGAAGCACGGACTCTCAGACGTTTTAGAAGTCGTCGCGCGACTGAGACGTGCGGCAGATATCTTGGACTTTTTCCAACTACAAACCACGCAAACAACTAAAAACCTGACAGTGCTGCACCACGCTTTTGGTGGCAAAGACAGGGTAAAGTGCATTGCCTCCATTGCCACCAGCAGCATCTCTGTACCATGGAGAGCGCTAACAGTCGCCTCTTCCTCAATTAATCGATGCACCGGAAGAGCAACAAATGCATCGACCGACTCGGGGACCTACTCCAACTGTCCCCCCTATTCCCCGTTGGGAATGCCCGGAGATTTCTGTTAGGGCAGTATGTGACGGACTTCGCCAAATCGCCTGCAGCAGATCGGATATATTTGCACATCACAGACCTAACGCTGAAATGCACAAATGTATTGTAAACGGATATTACAAGAGGTCTGCTATCATGCGTGTTACCAGTCAAGCTGATTGATAGCGAACTCGCCCCGGCTCCCTGTCACCGAGCGTCCTACGAAAACAGCCGAGAGTCCGGTGTGGTGGGCTACACACTATAACAAATGGAGGTGCGATGGCAACGGAATAACAAGCCATCCTGTGAGATGTGACGTTTGGGAGTTGTATTAATTAATTACGTTGAATTATATTTCAGGGTTTAATTAATACTTTAGAAGTTGTATTAATGAAGTTGAATTATAGTTCAAGGTTTAATTAATACTTTGAGAGATGTATTAATTAAGTTGAATTATAGTTCAGGCTTTAATTAATACTTTGAGAGATGTATTAATTAAGTTGAATTATAGTTCAGGCTTTAATTAATACTTTGAGAGATGTATTAATTAAGTTGAATTATAGTTCAGGCTTTAATTAATACTTTGAGAGATGTATTAATTAAGTTGAATTATAGTTCAGGCTTTAATTAATACTTTGAGAGATGTATTAATTAAGTTGAATTATAGTTCAGGCTTTAATTAATACTTTGAGAGATGTATTAATTAAGTTGAATTATAGTTCAGGCTTTAATTAATACTTTGAGAGATGTATTAATTAAGTTGAATTATAGTTCAGGCTTTAATTAATACTTTGAGAGATGTATTAATTAAGTTGAATTATAGTTCAGGCTTTAATTAATACTTTGAGAGATGTATTAATTAAGTTGAATTATAGTTCAGGCTTTAATTAATACTTTGAGAGATGTATTAATTAAGTTGAATTATAGTTCAGGCTTTAATTAATACTTTGAGAGATGTATTAATTAAGTTGAATTATAGTTCAGGCTTTAATTAATACTTTGAGAGATGTATTAATTAAGTTGAATTATAGTTCAGGCTTTAATTAATACTTTGAGAGATGTATTAATTAAGTTGAATTATAGTTCAGGCTTTAATTAATACTTTGAGAGATGTATTAATTAAGTTGAATTATAGTTCAGGCTTTAATTAATACTTTGAGAGATGTATTAATTAAGTTGAATTATAGTTCAGGCTTTAATTAATACTTTGAGAGATGTATTAATTAAGTTGAATTATAGTTCAGGCTTTAATTAATACTTTGAGAGATGTATTAATTAAGTTGAATTATAGTTCAGGCTTTAATTAATACTTTGAGAGATGTATTAATTAAGTTGAATTATAGTTCAGGCTTTAATTAATACTTTGAGAGATGTATTAATTAAGTTGAATTATAGTTCAGGGTTTAATTAATACTCTTTTCTGGACCTTCTTTATTAGTATATAGAATTTCATTTATTAAATTTAATATAATAATGTGAAGAATTAGTGAGGTACGTTAAAACAACTTGTCGAACATAAGATCGTGGATACGCCATCGAGGCAGAGGAAACAACATATGCATATCATTTGCGACTGCACGGTGGCTGACGTACGAACAATAATCTATCTTAGGGTCGCACTTTCAACCCCCAGAGGTAAAAAATCGCTGCCAAAAAAGCCATTCCATATAGGCAGTCCTAATGAAACAGAAATTGTCAAACTCGCTCCTACCCATACCCGCTTACCCGTTTTAAGTTATCGCAAAATTAAAATTAACGCCCGCCAAAATATTAAGAGGCGATGGTAAAAACAGATACCGTAACGTGAGGCCAGACTTGCTAGTGTTAAATATTTACGCACCTTATTGGATGAATATTTGTCCTGGATCCTATAAAAGTGAAATTTAGTAATAGTATTAAGTGGTTATTAATAGAATTGCTTTGCCATAGTCAAAAAATGATTGAAAGAATTACTGCGATTGTATCAACTATGCATTACTAATTGAATGAATAAAATTGTGATGTTAACTTTATCTATGCCATCATAAATACCTACAAAATTATAAGCATGACTCCCGGTACAAAGCGGAAGTGCACCCAGAAGGTTAATAACAGGAAAATTTGTTTTTAAACCGCTCTTGCAGAACAACGGATGTCGTTGATTACTCAAACTAATACAAGCTCGTGGTTCTACCTATAATTTAGTAAAGTTTTGTCTATGGGTGTAGTAAATTGTTAACAATGTACGAAACTGAAAAATACCTAATCTAATAATAAACTTTGTATGAATTATAGAAATACTGAAGAACGACGTTTTTTATATTTTATACCTCTCATATATCTTCATTATTTTTTAAATTTGTACGTGCTCTACACATAGCCTATTTCGCTTCGTAGCAAATAATCTGTGTAGACAATTTTCTTTCTCCGACATATCTGGCCTAACTTCTACTCATACATATTATAAAGCAAAGTCCCCATAGTCTGTCTGTACGGTATAAGGTCGATTTTCTTGAAATCTACTAAACCGATTTTTGTACGGTTTTTAATAATATATTGTGCATTTTTGAAGAAGGTTTTTGTTAATAGTACATTACGGTTTTATATAAAATTAGCAGTCACCAACGGTTCCACCCGCGTCGAAAGATTAAAACCGTAATATTATAGTCTTTAGATAACCATAAAAATGGTTAAAGTTGGTTAACCTTAAAAGCTAGACATATGCTCTCGCAGAATTTTATTTAGAACTTTTAGAGGAGAACTATTTTGTAATACATGATTTTTGAATAACTATCACCGTTTACTCAGCGCACGCAAGGAAAGCTTCAAATTTTGCCGTTTTCGTACTATTTTTTATTGCTGTTCCTCTCCTATTCATCTGATGTTACATAGCCTATAGCCTTCCTCGATAAATGGACTATCTTACACTCAAAGAATTTTTCAAATCGGGTGGTTCCTGAGTATAGCGCGTTCAAACAATCAAGCAAACAAACTATTTTGCTTTATATATTAGTATACATAGGAAAATCTTAGTCATCATCATCTTCCTGCCCTTATCCCACTCTAAGTGGGGTCGGCACAACATGTTATAAACATGCTGTCACATGATTTGGCTGCGTTTTTACGACCAGCCGCCTGCCTGACGTCAACTTACCTTAGTCGTATTTTACGACACCGCGGTAAGAAAGAAGGTGGTCTATTCTACTAAACCGGATACCACACGGTGGGTCGACTTACCTTAGTCGCCTATTACGGTACACCTCGGTAAGAAATGAGGGTGGTACTATTCTATTCAGCCGGATACCACACGGCTAAGATACTGACCAGGCGAAGGCACAGCTGTTCTAGTATATTTACAATCACTCAATTATATCCCCTATTTGTGAACTAACACATTAAAAAAAAAATTAACAGCTTTACTTATCCAATAGAGCGAATGCGGAAGCACTTTAATCTTAGACCTTCACACGGATTCGATGGTTAAATTTGATTAATGAAGATGCGAAACGTGACTGCTGACTTTTCAAACATGAAAAAGGGAGGGAATTAACATCATTCTAGTTGTAAGAGCCGTTAGGGCTGCTCAATTCGAAGACAAAACCTACATGAGTGGTATCCGGCTGAATAGAATAGACCACCCTCATTTCTTACCGAGGTGTCGTAAAAGGCGACTAAAGTAAGTCGACCCGCCGTGTGGTATCCAACTGAGCAGAATAAACCGCCCTTTTTTCTTACTGATGTGTCGTATAAGGCGACTAAGGTAATTTGACCAGCCGTGTGGTATCCGGCTGAGTAGAATAGACCACCCTCATTTCTTACGGAGGTGTCGTAAAATACGATTAAGGTAATTTGACGTCAGGCTGGCGGCCGGTCGTAAAATTCCTAGCCTAATCATGTAACAACATGTTTATAACATGTTGTGCCGACCCCACTTACAGTGTCGCATAAGGTCAAGAGGATGATTAAATTTAAAGATGATGATAAAGATGAATTTAAAGATGAAAATTTAAAGATGATAAGAAAGAATTTAATGATTTAAAGATGTCACGGATAGGTATTTTATATAAAAAAAAACAAAGAATTTGAAGTCTGAATGTTTTACTAAACTTAATTGTGCTAAGTGTCTGTCATGGAGCTCGCTTGCGAAATTATTTCACAATTTAACGGTGGCTTTGTTATATATCTATGAAGGTATCAGTGCATTAAAATCAGGAAATGGAAGGTATGTGTAATAATGAAATTGTTTTGCTATAATCCGTGATTAAGTAAATAAATAAATAAATATATGGGACACTTACACACACGGTCATCCGTCCCCAAAGTAAGTAACTTAATACTTGTGTTATGGTAGACAGACAACTGGTGAATATATACTTATATATTTTTTAAATACATACTTAAATACAAATATACACTCAGGCTCAAAGACCGACAAATTCATTTTAAAGAAAATGTTGGTCCTCGGCGGGAATTGAACCCGCGACCTGTGGAGCCGAAGGCAGGGTCACTAACTCACTACCCACTGCTCCAACGAGCCAGCTAAACAGAAAATATATATAACTAGCTTTTACCCGTGACTTCGTTCGCGTGGACTGTTGTCGTGTGATAGGTCGGTTCAATGTCATCCTATTCTTGTACAATTAACAGGATTCCTATAGCCTATATGTTATTACGGTGTAAAAGGAATAAGTGCGCCAAATTACATCGATATTGTTTCAGTGGATTCACCGTGAAAGAACAACAAACATACATCCATACTCACAAACTTTTGCAATTTATAATATTAGTACGAAGCTAAATGTAAACTACCCGTTTTCATACCTGATACATGCAGGATATGTAAAATAGAGGATATTTTAACAATAAAGTAGACGCTATCGCAGTCGCGGGTACAAAACCGTGACCTAACTTTTAAAGTTACTTAAATTACGAACTTTATTATTTTCCTTATTTTACTTGACCCTAAACCGCTTATGGTCAAGAAAATGAGGATAATCTGTAAAATAAATACCTATTTTTTTATTTTTTTTTATCAATGTTTGGAATCTTAAATCTTGAATTGACTCCAATAAAAATATAGTGAAAAAATTCTCTTTTCTTTTCTGAAATATCTTTGCGATTTTGTTGTGGAGTATATCTAATATCTCCTGACGTTGCCTCGGTTACGGGGCGAAACAATTGTTGAGATTGTGGTGGTGAATGTGTGCAGCGCTTGTGTATTGTTGTGTCATCGGTGTCGGGTAGTGCATGAGTTCTTACAAATTCTGAATGTATCAGGTATAAGAACGAATAGTACATTTAGCATTATATAATATTCTCATTACTTTTGTATTATGGACCTCCGCAAAGTAACGCCTAATTCTATAAATTATCTGAAATATCGATTATTCTGACATAAATATTATATACAAATCAATATTCTACTTGAAATGATTAACTATTTTAAAAAATACACACATTATCTTAAGCTTGTGGTCATTACAGCTAATCGTGAGATGCGTGTTCAATGACATCACCAGTCATTTCCCATTGCCGTATATTAAATGCAGATGTTTGTAAAGAAAAAAAAACATCACGCTTCCGTTAGTCAACTTCAACCTTAGTATTGAAATAAAGTTTAAAGTATATTCTTATTATTAATACAAGCGTGAAATAAAAATATTTATAATTTAATAGTTTCTTTGAACAGTTTATTATTAAACAATTACAATATTAATAAGAGGGAATTTACCAAAATAAGATAAAAGTTATCACAGAGTAGTAAATAAAAATAATATCGAAATGTATTAAAGTAAAAATAAAACGTTCTTAATTTAAATGAGCCCCTTATATGTTGTCTATGGGTGGTTAGTGCTGTCTGTAAAAATAACATAGATTATAATTATATTATAATGCAATATCCTACAATGAATTAGATGATTTTTTAATCATCCTTAACATAATTAGTGCTTATCTATTCATGAAAAAATATGTTTCCTATATTAAGTAGCCTAATACATTTCTTAGAAAAGATAACGATATTTTTTCGGATAACGCGTTATTCTGTTTAATATTTGTTCGATCTAGTATCGATAGAAAAACCCTTTGATTTTCAACCGCTCGATCAATTTAATACATTATGTGTAATATTCAAATCTACTTCTGTGTAATCTCAGCTTAACAAGATATTTATCGTTAATATATTTATTTATTCATATTAAGATTTTTAGAATGATATTAATTAGCGATCTACATTTTTGATAGTAGTCATCAGATATTAGATATTTATAATATGTGATTAAATATTTACTTTTTTTTAATTTAAGACTGGCTGGAAAAGATTTAGATTTTGGAATAACCCCGCCATTGCATATTATATGTTTTTTTATATCCATTTAAATTTAGAATAAAGAAAGCGAAATAAAGAGATTACAAACAAACAAACCAGTAGCGGATTTGCACATTTGTAAAGTATAGTCTATTTAGTTTATGGCACTCATATCTGAAAATAATTGATAGTTTGTAAAAGGTAAATGATTTTTACACTTTGGAAACTTATCAATAAATCTCAGATTCGACTACGCTGAATAAAACTAATCAAATTCTGAATTTGCCAGCTAAAAAATTACTCAGCTTGTAAAATTTGCTACGATCTTCGACAAGACAAAAGTTTGTTTATTAAATATGGTATACTATATATAAACATTAATCGTATAAAAAATTAACTAAAACGTATCACAAAGCTGTAAAAATTTAAGTACATATATTTATGTATCTCAACATCCTAACGGATCGGCCCGCTTTGCTAGCGGTAGCAAAATCTAATGTCGACCGATTAATTCTTATGTGCAGAAACTTGACTTTATGACTGCAAATGTCGCTATAGTATTTCTCAGATATTTATAATTTAGAAACAGTATTAAAATCGAATACTTTTATATATATTCGATTTTTAATTGTACAACACTATATACAAGACATTAGTCTATTCTTTCCATAACGTTCTATAATATTGTTATCCTTATGATCATAAAAATTTATCCTCTATGATTTCATTGGTTTATTCATTGACGATAAAATTCATTATGATAATATTTAAATCCTTAGAAATTCTATAGGTTTATTAAAAAACGAAAACGAAATAATATAATATGGCTTAAAAATAAGCTTTCATTATCAAATGATTGTTTATTATACTAAAATAACGATATTCATTATCCCTTAAGCATTATTCATAATTGCGGTTTCCCTCTCTGATGAGTTCATTAACCCTTGTATATGACATAGGTTTCCCGTTTACGTGGAATAACAACAGCTATATTCTTGAGACTCCTACTTCCAAGAAGAACATGAATTACATTATTCCTACGATCTCATCAATGACAACGCATACATAAATGTTTTAATCTTGTAATTTAATTCATTACTAAAGAATATTACCTTTTATTAAACTATATCAGTAAAACTACAATTCCGAAATCATCCCGCATTATAAACCGAAGAAGTTAACATCGAATATACACAAATCGACAAATTAACTTTCTCAAAGTTCAAATACGAAATAAATAGTTGTTTTTCATATTTATATCGTTAATATTTTTAATAACTTGTATAAAATGTTAACTGGAAACCTATAAAATGTCTTGATAATTAACACGTATCTTCAAACAAAATGCTGTTAATGATGTTCAAGTATCACTTTCAGAGAACCGTTATACAAAGAATACTCACCGTTTTATTATTCAGTATCCCATCAACGGTATATCCACTAACACTATATTATTTAATCGTAAGTTAAATTATTGAGAATGCTCGAGAACGCGCGTCAGAGACGGGTGCGCGCGCGCATCTACTGTCGCCGTGTCCGGTCGACCGTAGGGAAGGCAACTGACTAATTTGCAATCAGAATACAATCACACCGATCGCGACAGCCACGCTCGCGTATACCGCCAGTTGACTATGCAAGATGAATCACTTTGTAAATCACAAATGAACACGTTATAGATGATTGCATTAACATTCAACCTTACAATTCCGACATCGTAATGACTAATCAAAGTCTTACTATCAGCCCTCCACTACAAGTCGTCCTAAGTCGTGGTCCGGTCACAGGAGGACGATGTTGTCCGACGCTAGTAGAACTTCTGCGCTCTACTCTCCGCATTTCGCAACCTCGACGATGCTTTTGCGCTCGCCAGTCCCGCCCGGTGGCGCTGTAAAAGCCGTTAGGGCTAACAGCAATTCGTCAATTCAAACAGTCAATTCGAAAAAAAATATATGAATATTAGGTGCCTCCTGTGAGGCCGGACCACGACTTAGGGCGACGTGTAGTGGAGGGCTGATGGCTGATGACTTTGATTATAGTCATTACGACGACATGGGGTTTTTATGACTACATAACAGACATTAGAAGACAACATCAAATTCAAATTGAAATTCAAATAATTCTTTATTCAAATTGGCTTTTACAAGCACTTTCGTATCATCAAATTTTTTTAATTTGACAATTCGAAAATTTTCAACCAATTTTCCAATTAGGCAATGTGCATTCTAAGAACTTAGTCTAATTTGAATTTAAAAGCAAATTATTTACTGTAAACCAAAGCGATACCTGTGACAAAGCACTGTTCACATCGTCAACTTTTGTTTTGGTTTTGTCAATCTTAATTAATAATTATGTTTTCATCTGCGAACGCCGTGTGGTATCCGTAACTCATTTCTTACCGAGGTGTCGTAAAAGGCGACTAAGGTAAATCGACCCGCCGTGTGTTATCCGGTTTAGTAGAATAGACAACCCTCTTTCTTACCGAGGTGTCGTAAAGTACGATTAAGGTAAGTTGACGTCAGGCACGCGGCCGGTCGTAAAAACGCAGCCAAATCATGTGACAGCATGTTTATAACATGTTGTGTCGACACCACTAAGGGATAAGGGCAGGAGGATGAGGATGATGATGATGTTATCATCTGCGAAAAGTACTACGTCAATATTGTTTACATAAAATGGCAAATCATTTATATATATTAAAAATAGGAAGGGACCCAGAATAGACCCTTGTGGCACACCCATTTTCGTGATTGAACGTGATCGTGTCGGTGTGACAGTGTGCCGCGGGCTCCGACAGTGACCCCGCGCGGTACAGCCTCACGAGAATACCGTAACATCGCATACATCCCGTATTGGAAGCTCGATCGAATCTAAAACGTACGAGAATGAAGCTCCAGACATCAGTGCAATTTTTATTGCTATCGCCTAACAAAATCTGCACTTGTACAACAATTGAACACTTTACGTAAATAAGGCAGTAAGTACCTAAAAATTAAAATTCGAACTAAGTATGCAATTTGGTTCTAAAAGGCTTTTAGAACCAAATTGCATACTTAGTTCGAATTTTAATTTTTAGGTACTTACTGCCTTATTTACGTAAAGTGTTCAATTTATATCGACGCTCTCATGTAATAATCCAGCAATATATATTTTCGTATTGCAAGGTTTAATTATTTTTTTCAATTTTATTTATTTATTCCTTAGAACTACCAACAGAATTACATGTAGGGTTGCCACCCGTACTATATAGTATCGTATTAAATTTTAGTCAATTGTACTATATATTATAGAAAAACAATATAGGACGAAAAATACTATACTTTTATCGCTATTTCAATTCTCGCGCTTTTTTTGAATCATCTGTGAACGGAACGCACCCACAGCATTGCATAGGGAATGTTTGAACAAAACTGGTTCATGTATTTAAGAGGCTTAGTTAGTTAGTAACTCTAACTCCTTTGTCATTGTCCAGCGAAATAATCATGGAAAAATAAATTATGATTGAAAATCGATGTGTACTATTGTTTTTCCTGAATTTCCTAAAAGTACTATATTTTTTGATTTAAAAAGAAAAATACTATTTTTCTTCAAAAAAAAGGTGGCAACCCTAATTACATATGTAACTTAAGTAACATGGTTATATATCTTAGGGTTGCTAATGACATATAAAAACATATAAATCTAATTAAAGGTAGTCACAGCGTGCGTAAAAGGTAATAAACATACAATAACTATTATAACTAACATTAGAAGATAAAAATATGAAGTCTAACAAACATAGGGAAAATATGGAAAATAGCTTTGCATTGAGAATTAATAAATTTAATATAAAAAAGAAGAACCAATGGTAACAAGAACGCTGCCAGCATTCTTGGTACCATTCCACGTGGGCATGATTTGTATAGTTCTAGCGTGTAAGTAATTTAAGATAGATATAACTCGTACATTTTTGCTGTAAATAAAAAAAAGAAGATAGTTATTTTAATGGGTTTTTTAAAATAATAAACAATAATAGAAAAACTTTGGACGATATCGCAAAAAATAGATGACTAGGTAGATAAATGAATAGGTGGAATAATTTGCATTTGGGACGAAAGGAATGTTTTTTAGGAAAAAAAAGTTTGAGGTTGGATATAGTAGGATCATCTAGTTCGGAGAGATTTTTAATAATGTAGGGATGTAACAGAACGTTAAAATTAAAGGAAGATATAGAAAATTATGTAAAGTATAAGTTTCATTTCTACATCGGGTTCGAATGCTGTTACAATAATATTGTAAAACTCCGCAAAGTAACACCTAATTCTATATAATATTAGAATTAAATCACATAAATATGTAAAACTTATGTAAAAATGTTTTGTTGTTGCTGAGTGAATGTAAGGTAGCAAAATGTTTATAGCAAACATTATACCAGTAAACAATCAAAAGTAAGAAGATAAGATATATCTTATCTATGACAAAAAACTTGCTTTAAGTTGAAAGTTATATTACTCATTATGTTACAGTATAAGTAATGTGATATATTTCGTTTTATGGGGCGTTCTCGCTTTTGAGCAACATATCACAATGTCAAGCATTAAAAATGACCCACTTAGGCATAAGTGGAAGAAGTAACAATAAAGATAATGATGCCTGTGGTTAAGTAGCGGCCTGTTACTATCCCTCTGCTGGGAATAGGCCTTTTCTCTCCGTTTTTGTAGAGAAGGATTGGAGTTAAGACCTACCACGCTGCTCCAATGCGGATTGGTAGGTTACACATATCCCCAGAATTCTCTAGAGATATGCAGGTTTCCTCACGATGTTTTCCTTCACCGAAAAGCGTGTGATAAATTGCAATTATCAATCAGACATAAGTTTTTAACAGAAAACTCATTGGTGCCTGCTTGGGTTTGAACCTGTGACCTTTGAAAGAGTCGCACGGTGTTACCGCTGGGCTACCACAGCTTATGTCTGTGGTTATTCCTTAATATTTTTTTATGGATCTTTTCTTCTTGTTCCTGCCTTTAAAAGTCATTATCACGTTTACTACTACGAGTGATTTAAATTTAATATTACAGAGGTTAAAGCACATAGATGTTTTATTTCCAAACATAATTGCTACAATAAGTCGATGCAAAAGATACAATTAAATATTTGAAAATTCCTACTACAAGTACTGCCATTGAGAAGAATAAAATATAAATAATAAAAACGGCATTTCTATTATTATAAATACTTATTAGAAATTTAAAATGTACACATCCTCCGCAAGACAAAAATTATGTCCACGCATAGAATAACGTTACTATAACATCTGCGATTAAAGGAAATCTCCGTAATATTAAATGTATAGTGTTCTGTTTTTAATTAGATACATGTCTGCATAATATTTGTTTTATTCGAACTGATATAGCATTATAAATTTATCTGCAGGTGTGGATTTATAAAAATAAGTGTAATCGTCTCTTACATGTAATGGTGATGTCACGATACCACTATTTTCGTTGCACCTTGAAAAAGATTGTTGCATTTGTGTGGTTTTCAAATTCAAAATATTCTTTATTCAAATAAACTTGTAAACAAGTGCTTTTGAATCGTCAACTCTACTGCTGGTTCGGAAAGCTGTTCCTACCGATAAGTGCCAGCAAGAAACTCGGCGGTTGCTCTTTTAAAAATATAATTCTTAATACTATTTTAAGTTAATATATAGAATAGGTCGAATTATTTCTTGCTCAATAACAATCCGACGCTTTATCACTTGTAAAACAGGCCCTTAGTCAAGTAATAAAAAAAAACCAAGGCTAGGCAGATGGTAAGAACACTGACCTATCTATTTCTAGATCGAGAATAACTGGTTCTGTATTTTCATAACCAGTGTAATACAGCGTAATAAACGTTAAACTTTACAATTAAAGATCCAATTTTATTCCAATATACATACTTATCTATACTATATATATAAAGCTGAAGAGTTTGAACGCGCTAATTTAGGAAACTACAGGACACATTTTTTTCATTCGCATTCGCGCTATTGGATAAGTAAATCTGTTAATTTTTTTTTAATGTGTTAGTTCACAAATAGGGGATATAATAGAGTGATTGTAAATATACTAGAACAGCTGTGCCTTCGCCTGGTTAAAAATCAGTGTGTCACTAAGATTTTCCTAACTATACTAATATATAAAGCTGAAGAGTTTGTTTGATTCATTATTTGAACGCGCTCAGGAACTACCCGATTTGAAATATTCTTTCAGTGTAAGATAGTTCATTTATCAAGGAAGGCTATAGGCTATATAACATCACGCTAAGATGAATTCCTATTTTATTATATATTTTATTAGAGAGGAGCAGCTATAAAATATATTACGAAAACGGCCAAATTTAAAGCTTTCCTTCCGTGCATTGAGTAAACGGTGAAAGTTATTCAAAAATCATGTACCTATTACAAAATTGTTCCCCTCTAAAAGTTCTCCCTCCACTTTAACCATTTCTTATGGTTATCAAAACTATATTATGGTTTCAATCTTTCCATGCGGGCGGAGCCGCTGGCGATTGCTAGTAATGTATATGTAAGGTATAATAATAGTTTTTATTTCCTACACTTACCATTATATTGATTTTCTAAATAAAACGGATTATAACAAAATAATAATATAATTACTTTTGTATTAAATTACATCAATACTGGTCAATTTTTGCATTTGTATTATGAGTATAGATAAATAAATTAAGAAGGGTTAAATCAAACATCAAAACAAATAATAACAATTTATTCTTTCCTTTTAACAATTATAACAGATGTATTATTTTTCATTTTCTTATTAATATCATTATATTTTGAATACATAGTTATTTATTTTATTGCTTTTCGTCCAGATTGTTTGAACAATCGTCATGAATATTCTTGTCTGTGGTCAATGCGTCCATATTTTTTTAATTTCACGAAAAATGTGAACCTCACCGCTAGCACCCATGCGATTCAGCCAGATCTTTCATTAATTATATTTTAAACGTCCATTTAAATATTATCGTCCCGATTAAAAAAATATAAATAAATAGTTTCCCTAAGATGAATAATTATTAAATAAATATTATTTTGTTTTTCATAAAGGAAGTCGTGTAAGTCGAAATTCGTTTCGAATGCTTAAAATTATATTGCAACGCTCGATGTTTAATATTTTCACGCCTAAAATCCCTAAATTATAATATAACACCCATACAATAAAATATAAAACAATTATTTATATAACATGCAAAAAGTTTTTTTTTTTAATAATAGAAATAAGAACACAAAACTACGGACAATAATTCTCGACCTTAGACGCATAAGATCTGATGTGTGTTTTTAAGACGAGAGCGAAAAGAAAATTTATGAACTAATCGGGATAGTATTTTTGTTTTTATGGATAATTCTAAATGAAATATTGTTAATATTTTAGTGAAAGCTTATATCTTTCGATTCTTAACACTATTAATCTTAAATTTACCTAATTAGATTAAAAAAACTAATTTTTTTAAGAAACTGAAGACATTATTCGCCTTTGGTCTTATGTCGATATTCGACCTTATACGCCTGATGTCGAGAATTTCAAGGTTACAAATTATAAAATTTAAATGTCAACATTGTAAAATTAAAAATAATTAACTACTTTGGCAACATCAATCTATCATTTCAATAAGGGTTACCATTTAATAATTTACATAAAATTAAAAATAAAAAGGATTATTTGAGTTTTCTAACATCTAATAACACAATATGCTTAAAATACTAAACAATACTTATTATCGAATGGTAACCCAATGTAAATTATATTTATAGAAACAATTTACCGTCAGACAAATAAAAAACTAAAACATATTGACTAGTCACACTTAAATAACCATCCAAACATTGGTCGTTGTGCCATTTTTTTATATTTATTAGGGTTTTGCTATTTTTTTTATATTTATTTTAAAATTATTTTTTCTCTGGTGATAAAATGTCAGCTACTAAAGGACAACGTCGCAGTTGGTATTGTCGGTGTCAGATGATAAGAGATAAGCCTCTGCGACCTGAAAAAAAAATGCTAAGAAATTAAATATTTTCAAGTTTCAATATTAGTTTCACTTTAGTAAATATTAAATTTAATACATATTAAATCCTTACTAGGTCTTAATAGGTTCTTAGGGTTTTCGCACAAAGTATCAGCTTAGCGATTCAGCGCGGAAACGCATGACTTGTATAGTCCTAGCGTGTAGTAAGTAATTTAAGATAGATATAACTTGTATATTTTTTTGTAAATAAAAAAGGTGTTTATACATATTAATTAGATTAGGGATGTAACATGGAGTAGAAAAAATCGACTAATAAAAAATCAATTTTTTTCCCCTTTAAAATTAATCGATTATTTCGTATCAAAATAATCGATTTTTTAAATATTGAATATTGATATTGAAAGTTGCCTTTTTTAATATTAATCATTACGTAATTACTACCAAGAAATAATAACAGATGCGCTGTTTGTAAAATTCAATCAAAATATGTAATTTGGCTACATTGGTATCATCCAACAATGCATATCTTATCTTAAAAAACAAGAAAAAGAGTAAAAAAGAAAAAGAGAATAGTTAAAAAAACGATATTAAAATAATCGATTATTTTAAAAATCGATTATTTTTTCACATCGCTATATTAGATCAGTTACAGACACTTACGAGAACATCTAGTTAGTTTTCTTAGCATCTTTCGTCTCTTCTTTAGGTTGGCCCTTGCCCAGCAACTTGGCGAGCGAGTCCCAAATGCCGCCCATAAACAGAGCGCAGAATAGATTTTCAAACGGCACGAACGGGTCGTGGATACCAAGCAGGATCGAAGAGAGCTAAACATAATACGATTAATATAACTTTAAAAAGAGTTATTTAACTAGAATAGAACAATTATTCAACCAGTGTGTCCTATCTGTCGTGACTTACGGTGCCGAAACGTGGACACTAACAGTTAAGGCGGTCCATAAGCTTAAAGTCGCTCAGCGGGCTATGGACAGAGCTATGCTCGGGGTTTCTCTGAGGGATCGTATTCGCAACGAAGTAATCCGTCAGAGAACTAGGGTCACCGACATAGCTCTGCGCATAAGCAAGCTGAAGGCAATGGGCCGGCCATACGCAGAACCGATGACCGTTGGGGTAGACGTGTTCTGGAGTGGAGACCGCGAATCGGGAAACGTTGTGTAGGACACCCTGAGACTCGATGGGGTGACGATATACGTAGGACAGCGGGCAGTGGTTGGAAGCAGAAAGCCCAGGATCGGGCTAAGTGGCGTATAATTGGGGAGGCCTATGTCCAGCAGTGGACTAAAGTGGGCTGATAATGATGAACTAGAATAGAAAAGGCAGCCCAATATGTGCCATATTACAATTAAGAGAAAGAAAATGAAGTTTTTCATCTATCTTTTTTGCGCGTGCGTAGTGAGCACACGTCATTTTGAAGGTGTACTGAAAATATACGCAAATCATTGGTACGCAATTTTATAAATATTACAAGGATTAAGGAAGAAGGGTGATTGAGTAATATAATATATTTGGGCAATTTGGCACAATTAGAACTTATATACCGGGGTAACATATAGAATAAGAAATCTGTTTAGGGGCCTGTTTCACAACCCTTTTACCCTGTTACCAATAAATTGTCAGTTAGCTGATCTGACATATATCTCGGAATTTTGCGTTTCTCAGGTTTCTGATAGGCTTATTCAGCACTTAAAGTAGGTACCTAATAAGTTAACAGGTAGATCAAGTGGCTGTTATTTTGTTTATCTGCTGGATAGCAAATACCTATTTCAAAATGGCCGCAATTTTTTTTTAATCTTCACTATTAGAGTATCTTTTTAGAGACATCTATCTGTTACTTAGTTTATTTGTCGGTTACTAATCCGATACTTTATCAGTAACTTGTGAAACAGGCCCTTAATCATCCTTTTCCTGCCCTTATCCCACTCTAAGTGGGGTCAGCACAACATGTTATGAACATGTTGTCAAATGATTTGGCTATGTATTTTACGACCGGCCGCCTGCCTGACGTCAACTTATCTTAGTCGTATTTTACGACACCTCGATAAGAAAGAAGGTGTTCTATTCTACTCAGCCGGATACCACACGGCGGGTCGACCTACCTTAGCCGCCTTTTACGACACCTCGGTAAGAAAAGAGGGTGGTACTATTCTATTCAGCCGGATACCACACGGCGTTGAAACAGGCCCCTAATATCTAAAAAAAAATTAAATTTAAATACCTTGAAATATACGAAGAAGATAACTATGCCAAAATAAACCAGGGCGTGCGGCGCTGATATGATGTCAGTCTTTTTGTCGAGCACGAATATAACGGACGCCACCAGAGATGCCTTCGTGTAGCTGAAAAGATAAAACAGTTTTAAGAACAGAGTCAAATAACGCTATCACTACATAGTATAAAACAAAGTCACATTCTTTGTTTGTCCATATATCCCTATGTATGCTTAAATCTTTAAAACTACGCAATAGATTTTGATGCGGTTTTTTAACAGATAGTGTGATTCAAGAGGAAGGTTTATATGTATAATAACATTCAATATGGAGTAGAGAAATACTGTAATATTCTATAGCTATATGTCACTCTTTCAAGAATTTGTTTAATGACAAGGAAGCTGTGAATGTTGTATATAAAGACATTCTGTAATTAATTGTAAAAATAAAATTCATAGGGAAAAATGTAAAAATAAATAAGTAAATATGTAGTATATGAATTTAGATATTCCAAAGATAGCAGGAAATCTTTTTAGTATAGGGAGAGGGGAATTGTTTTTCTCCAAATTCAACGCTTGCGGGCCACGGGCAGTAATGAATAAATCAAAACTACTAGATTTTAATAATTTTTTTTCATTGAGTGACATGGGCTATTTTATACCCGTGCGAAGCAGGGGCAAGTCGCTAGTATTTAATATTTCAATGAGTTAATCTTGTATATATAGTATATTCCGAGTCTCGGAAACGGCTTCAACAATTTTCCTGAAATTCAGCATGTATGGGGTTTTGGGGGAGAAAGATCGATCTAGCTAGGTTTTATTAAAAAAATCATTTTAACCCTGTTTTTGGGCATAAAAAAAATTCTAAAATGTAGAATTTAAAATATAGGATTTTTTAATTGTCAAACGTAATATTGCGATAGCCAATGGCTAACGGGCTGAAAATGTTTTAAACTCGAGTTCAAATCCCAAATGTCATCGGCGCCTTTTTTTAATATTTTTTTATATCTTAAAAAAAATACTGAGCACGGTCGTTCACCCAGGTACTACAGGTACAGTGAATTGATACAAGTAAACAATATTGACTCATTTATGTTGAGTATAACAATTTTGTTACTACTAGCTGTGGTGGCCCAGTGGTAACACCGTGCGCCTCTTTCGAGGAGGTCTAGGGTTCAAACCCCGGGCAGACACCAATGAGTTTTCTAGTAAAACTTATGTGTCTAATTGATAATTGCAATTTATCTCACGCTTTTCGGTGAAGGAAAACATCGTGAGGAAACCTGCATATCTCTAGACAATTCTGGGGATATGTGTAACCTACCAATCCGCATTGGAGCAGCGTGGTAGGTCTTAGCTCCAATCCTTCTCTCCGAAAAATAAAAAAAAAACGGAGAGAAGAGGCCTATGCCCAGCAGTGGGATAGTAACAGGCCGTTACTTACTTATAACAATTTTATGACAGTACACCTGGTTTTTATCGTTTCTAGATAATATGATGGTCGGCCGCAATCGAATCTGACACACATGAGTGAACATTCAGGGCAGTGTTATTTATAGATAAACAGTTTCTACAGAGGATTAACCAAATACCTATTTGGCGCTCTTACTACAAAGGGACACGCTTAAATAAGTTTTATTCCTAATGTCACGCTTTTTGTTACAAAAATTATTATGTCTTAAAGACTAATACTTCCCCACCCTGAATATGATAAATTTCAATCAACAGTGCTCTTTGAAAATTGAAATTATATTTCATACCGGATATGTGGTATTCGGTATGAAATATAATTTCATACCGGATACCACATATCCGGTATGAAAAAAAAACGATTTTTGATTTTTGATTGATTTTTACCGGCTTCAAAAAAATCTTTTATAGCAAAGAAATAAATAATATTTCTATTAATTTTAAGAATATTATTTAGAAATAAATAATATTCTCTCTGGAACTACTGGATCTGAGATTTTTTTTGAGTTCAAGATAGTCCATTTATCGAGGAAGGATATAACATCATGCTATATCTATATAACATCACGCTAAAATCAACATTAAAAATATTGCGATAATGGCAAAATTTCAAGCTTTCCTTGCGTGCGCTAAGTAAGCGGTAAAAGTTATTAAAAAATCTCTTATAATTAACTCACGATAACTATTTTAATGTTCAAAATTAAATTCGCTAAAAAATTTGTGACCTACTGATTTCCATGCGGGCGAAGTTGCTTGCACAGCTGGTCATACAAAAAGAGTGACGATACAAAGTGGATATATAGAATTTAATAATCTAAATAAATAATAAATTTTTTCAATACATTCTTAAATACAAATATACACCCAGGCTTAAAGACCAACAAATTAATTTATAGAAAATGTTGGCCCTTCGGGAATCAAGTTCGCGAGCCGGGGAGCTCAAGGCAGGGTCACTATCCACTGCGCCAACGGGCCAGTCCTATATGTTATACGGCTCCTGCTTTGTGCCTTGCAAAAGCACGTAAGTCACTTGTGGGTTTGGGTATAAGATTCTATAATAATTCATTTTACAGCCATTATAGAAGTTTAGATATAAGACAACATCGTTTGCGTGGGCTGTAGTCGCGCGATAAGTAATAATATAGCGCTTTTTAATGTCATCCTATTTGTGTACTAACAGCATTTCTTAAACCTATATTTTACCCCGTTGTATAAGGAATAACTGTGCCAAATTTCATTGATATTGCTTCAGCGGATTCGAGAAACAAACATACATCCATACTCACAAACTTTCGGATTCAGCGCCGTACGTATAGGTAATATAAAAAAACAAGTTGACAACGTGTCAACGTTACGTATAAATGTTATTATTAAATTAGTTTTCTTGCACACTTTCGCACTAAAAACTTACAAGCTCGGTTGCATGGTCTCCATAGCTGTTGGCGTCCACGCACCGCGGATGAGCCTCTCCAACAACTTGATAAATCCGGCGCCGTTGCCTTTCAGTGTACCTGAAATGTACCAAACATCCTAATAATACAATGTGACAACTCTGAACTGCCATTTAAATAACCGCAACGCTCTCATAGCAGCTCTTGTGAAATACAAGAAGAAAGACAACTGTTAAGACGTCATCATCGTCTTTATGCCATTTTAGAAATGAAGTTTGGAGTTTAGCAGGGGAAAACTTTTCTGATGTGCCATATTTTTTATTTCATAGTATATAAATCCCCTAAGTATATAAGTAAGCTGTGATAACCCATATGATAGCCCGGTAACAGGAAGCTGTGGTAGCCCAGCGGTAACACCGTGCGACTCTTTAGAGGAGGTCACGGGTTCAAACCCGGGCAGACACCATTGACTTTTCTGTTAAAACTTATGTCTAATTGATAATTGCAATTAATCACACGGTTTTCGGTGAAGGAAAACATCGTGAAACCTGCATATCTGTAGAGAATTCTGGAGATATGTGTAACCTACCAATATGCACTTGAGCAGCGTGGTAGGTCTTAGCTCCAAGCCTTCTCTCCAACAAAGGAGAGAAGAGTCCTGTTCTCAGCAGTGGGATAGTAACAGGCCGCTACTTACTATATAAGTCCCCACATCCTATTATCTAACCATTTAAGATGCTGCCTTTGTAGTGCTTTTTTACTTTACATCTTTCCTTCTAGGATCAACCAAGGAAACTGATACAGGGATCCTCTCTGTAGATGTCCGAAAAAGGCAACCTTTCATTAAAACGGCGTGTTAAGAATCTGCTTGTCATGTGCAATGGCGTAGCCAAGGGTGCTGGACGGGGTTGTGCCCTGGTGCCTTTAAGCTCAGGGCCCCCTGAATGGAGTAGGTACTTTGCCCAGAGCCTTTAGTTAGCCTAGAGCTAGCTACTTTACCACTTCCCTTATCGCCCTGTTAGCCCTATCCTCTCCATTACTTCCGAACCTAAGATAAGCCCTTTCAGAGTTAAATGGTAGTTTCCCTAGTACAAGCGGGGCGGCGATGGACGTCTCAAATAGCGGGAGCCGTCACCCCTGAAGTGTCGATATTGGCTATAGGTAAGGCACTTTCTCGACATTGCTGCACAAAATCTCATGCAGAGACATAAATCTGCACGATGCTCTTCATTTGGTAAAGGCGAGGAACAAATGGCGTGCAACTGTCCAAAAGATCATCACTGGGCACTAGGGATCACGTCCCTCAGTAATGAGTATAAGGATGCGAAGAGGAGAAACTTACCAACAATAATCATTATGATGTAGGCATTCGGATATAACTTGGCGGCGTGGCTGACACCGTCGTACACTTTTTTAGCGCGATATATTTCTTTCATAGCTGCCGCCACAACCTTCACTGGTAGAAACTTCGCCACCTTGTATCCCACGTCGAACGGTGTGTAAAATACCACATACCTTAAAAGAGAAAATGATTAAAGATAACGTGATATATAAATTCCGCACCAGGCGTAACTATATTGATAAGTCCACTTACATGTAGAATGCTATATGTTTTATTATAAGCTTGAGATTGTTTACTTTATATGACGAATATTTCAGTGAAGTCGATAAGTCTTTTATATCACACATACAAACTAGTGAATATTTTAATAACTGTCTTAAAAGTATACCTACTAAACGTAAACCCCTATTTATGGCTAAAAATTGTGCGTTTTGGACTTGTTAAGTTATTTAGAAATTTTTGTCATAGATACGGGAGCCCGAACTGAGATTGCGTATTTCTAGCCAATAATACTCGTAAAAGAAGACAGATGAGAGTCCTATATCATCGTCTTCTTCTTTCTTGTTTTCGGGCCTCTTCACTACTGAATGTTGGTCGTTAGCAAGCTGAATGTCACTCTGTTCTTCGGAAGACGAAGCAATTCCCGTCCACTCTCGTTAAGTATCGCAACCACGATTTTTTCAAATATTTCCTCGATTCGACGATATCTTCATCTAATAACTCATGCAAAAGAGCGACAAATATGTACTTTTATTTGCTTTCTTTTTTTTCGTTGGCAGTCATTTGGCAGGCCCCTACTCTATTATTATTGTACGGAACACCTTTACAGAAAATAATTTTGATGTAAAAAAGCTCAGATAGCCCACCGTGCGACTCTTTCAAGGAGGAAACCAATGAGTTTTTCTGTTAAAACTTATGTCTAATTGATAATCGCAATTTATCACACGCTTTTCGGTAAAGGATAACATCGTGAGAGAACCTGCATGCCTCTAGAGAATTGGAGCATGGTAGGTCTTAGCTCCAATCCTCTCTAAAAACGAAGAGAAGAGGTCTAATCCCAGCAGTAACAGGCGGCTACTTTTAAATAATTTTGCGCTACACTCACCAAGTCACAGTGCCTATAACTAGTTGTGGGGTGTTCTTAAGAGGCGCCAGAATCGGCTCCCCCAGCAGTCCGTTGGCCACCATACCGCCCGCGAAGATCACCAACATCGTGGACAACCAACATGATAAGGGATGTTTCCTGGAGAAAGATTGAGCACCTGGAAATAAAAAATCGAACTGTGGAACGAGGTGTTTACTGTGAAGGAAATAATTACATGGCAATGACTTGGAGAAATCTTGAGCGCCAGAAATAAAAAAAAAACGAACTATCAAGCGAGTTGTTTACTGTTAAGGAATTAATGACGTGGCAATGACCTGGAGAAATCTTGAGCACTAGGAACTAAAAAAAAGAAATAGCTATGGAACGACGTTACTACTGTGCAATTAAAGACATGGAGTTGATTTAAAGAAAGCTTGGGCTTGGATTAGTCTACAATCACTGAATCTGCGCATTTATTTATTAATTTAAGGTAATTTACAAAAAAAAATCCTTTTTCTTCATTCTTTCTCTCATAATTGTTAAATTCTTATTGTAATTATTCATCATCATCTTCCTGCCCTTATCCCACTCTAAGTGGGGTCGGCAAAACATGTTATAAACATGCTGTCACATGATTTGGCTGCGTTTTGACCACCGGCCGCCTAGCCTGGCGTCAACTTACCTCTGTCGTATTTTACGACACCTCGGTAATAAATGAGGGTGGTACTATTCTATTCAGCCGGATACCAAACGGCGTACTTATTGTAATTATTATTGTAGGATTATGTTGTAAATAGGTGAACAATGAGATGTACAAAGTTACATTTCATTGTTTACCGTTAAACTGTCGCTGGCGGTGGTGGCGGATTAGTTCAAATTAGGGTATGGTCGCCACTGAAAACAAGTGTTGGGGGCTACCTCAACTTAGACTGAGTTGTGTTCCTTTTTGCAACGTCACATTTCTCTGCATAGGTAGAATATTTAATTGCATATTGTCTATTCTATAAGTTAAAGTTCTATAAGTTTTCATGTAGGGTAAGTGTGACAACGCCGTGTGGTATTCGGCTGAATAGAATAGTACCACCCTCTTTTCTTACCGAGGTGTCATAAACGGCGACTAAGTTAAGTCGACCCGCCGTGTGGTATCCGGCTGAGTAGAATAGACCACCCTCATGTCTTACTGAGGTGTCGTAAAATACGACTAAGATAAGTTGACGTCAGGCAGGCGGTCGTAAAATACGTAGCCAAATCATGTGACAGCATGTTTATAACATGTTGTGCCGACCCCACTTAGAGCGGGATAAGTGTAGGAAGATGATGATGATGATGATGATGATGTAGGGTAAGTGTGACAGTTGTCAATAAAAGGTTTTTGATTTGATTTGAAAAATCTATGGAACAATATGTTTATTGTGCAATAATTAATGACGTGGCAATGACTTGAAGAAATCTTGAGCACATTGCCATTAAAAATAAGAAATTTGTACTATGGACGTATTAACATGCAATAATTTATGACCTATAGTGACCTATAATTATCGACCGGCAGTTATGCATTTTAGATAACGACTTTTTACTAAGTATTATTATATTATATCCTTACTCACTGTATCCCGCAAATTATATTGTGATTTTGTTACTTAGTACTATTGTAAATTTAGTGGTGTACAATAAAGAGTATTCTATATGTCTATTACACTTTCACAGTTACACGGCTGGGCCAATAATGATGAAATCTCGTTTTTATTTCGGAAAAACTTTTATATAATAGAGGGTAGTTTTACGCTTAAGTTGATACAAATATGCGGATACTACTTTAAATATACTATATCGCTGAACGATTGACATATAACGCTATTATTATCAGTTAGAGTTGTTATATATAATATATAAATAAATAAATAAATAAACATTTTCGAAGATATTACAACAGATTTAAAATGCCGCGAGGAGGGCATTGAGTCACTAAGTTCACTGAGTGACATGGGCTATATATTTTATACCCGTGCGAAGCCGGAGCAAGCCGCTAGTAAATTATATTATTCTTTAATAAGAATACAATTTTTAATTGGATACAATTATAATGTGGCTCGTTGGTCTAGGGGTATGATTCTCGCTTCGGGTGCGAGAGGTCCCGGGTTCAAATCCCGGACGAGCCCGTGGATTAATCTTTTTAAAGAGTAACGTTGGTAAATCAACATTTATCATGATTAATGGTAAAATATTATCTTGATATAATAATTTGACATTAATCTTAGTTGACCTATTTTTTGTTTTGTTGCGCCATCTAGATTTATATTCGTAAATTATATAGGTCTTTGGTTACTGGTTAAAACGACAAGGTTTATTCTTATAAAGTCGAACCGTCTCACTACATCTAACCTGTATTTAAATCTTAATATATACAAAAAGAATACTTGTCTGTATGTCCCTTATAAAGTCCGAAGTGGCGGGATGCGATTTTAATGATTTTTTTTACAATCTTTAGAATGACCCAGCGGATGATTCTGTAAAGTTTATTGAAGATCGTGCCATTATTTTTAAACTGTTGAGTTCTGTTTTAATGGGAATTCGAAATCTTACTAAGTTACAGCAACGCGTGGCCGGACAGCTAGGTATTTATATATTAGAACTTTTGCATTTTACAATAAAAGTAATCCACGTCAGAGAGCGATAAAACTACAGATAATATTTCATATGATGTTGATAATAGTAACTATCAAACACTAATACTATATTTCTAGAATAACTTATGTCAGTATTAAATATAGGTCTAAACATACGGCCACCATAAATTGTATTAATTAATTTTTATTATTGCGAATCGAATACTGAAAACCCAGAGCGGTTTGTCACTAAATGAAAGGAACAGATCTATTTATAAATTTATAGGCTGCTTTATTTTTACACTTTATTTCAGAACGTTATTGAATTGAAAGAAAAAATTTGTTGTTTATAAAAATGATGGAGCGCTATAAATGGCGCTTTATTTTTAAAATTGTTACCTATATATTTATTACATACCAGCCCCTAAGTCTTCCCGCACCGCTAGAGCGCATAGTAGAGAATGCGCTATGTCGAAATACGGGTACATCTTCAGCTTTATGACCTGGTTAGCCAGGTCTAAGAAGGCTTCGGGATCCATGGCGCTGGATTGTTGTGTTCCTTACAATTAATTATATATTTTGTACTAACTTAACACCGACAAAAATTCGTCACGGTGACGTATCCGCGACTGTTCGCGGGCGAAGGAGCCGCGAGACTGGCTCTGAAACGAAAACGGATCGGCTTTTTTCGATTATTTTGGTCAACTCTACGTTCGCGGCGATTGGGATTTTTGCGTGTCTGATGCTGGTTATAAACAACGATTGTCCAATTCTTTTTTTTTTAGTTGTTAATTATTTAATCTGTTTCAATATTGTATTGTATTTTCAACTACTAAATGTAAGTTTCCGTAGTGTAGCGGTTATCACGTGTGCTTCACACGCACAAGGTCCCCGGTTCGATCCCGGGCGGAAACAGTACTTTTGATATTATTTTTCCCCTAGCTATATTTTAGTACACAGCAAACATTTTGAACCATTTTTACTAAGTATTGAATAAATTATTAAATACAAAAGAAATAATAAAATTGTTTTGCTATAATCCGCGAAGAAGTAAAATAGATTCTATTTTACTTCATCGCGGATTATAGCAAAATAATTTTAATTTTACTTTTATCTTATGGATCTCCGCAAAGTAACGCCTACTTCTATAAATTATTAAATCTCATTTATACAATAAAAAACTGTGAATCCGTGTTTCTATTGCCTGAGAAAATATTTACATTTTGATTATTAGCATTAAAGTATCTCATATCTCAAAAGATAAATATTTATCTGTATAATATTTCCATGGTGTGTGATATTAAAAATAAATGATGGAATTGTCTTTTTTGTATATTATTCTATTTAAAACAATCCGACTGAATTACTAATTTTTGTTAACTTTTAAGTTTTTTTTTAATCATAAATCTTATTCATTGCATTTACTTAATTAATAATACATTCATCAATTATCCTGCCTTTATCCCACTCCAAGTGAGGTCGGCACGACGTGTTCTTTGCTTCAGTTCTCTCTTATAACTTGTCAACTCTTGACTCCTTTTATATGTATGTCATACTTCACACAATCGAACCATCTCTTTTTTGGCCGCTCTCTAGTCACATCCATCCACATTCATATTTAATACTCGTTTGATCACATGATTTTCATTATATGTCTATATCATCTTAATCTTGCGCTTTTCGTCGTTTCTATAATAAGCGCAACTTTCAGATAATTAATAGTACATGACGATAGTAGATTACTATGACGAATAATTATAATTATATTCTAAAAGAAACAACCTAGCTTTTCTCGGTTTACAGCTTTCCGAACCAACAATAGAGTTGACGATTCAAAAGCACTACTCTTTACAAGTTTACTTGTAAGGGAATATTTTGACTTACAGATTGAAAAAAAGAAAAATGTTTGATATCTCTAGCGGATATATCATAGAGGGATATTCTTTAATTACTCCATTTTTTGTTAATTCGTTCTGAGCTTGTCAAAAACGAATATTTAGAGTTAGAGATTGAAAAAATGTTTGATGTCTCTAGTAGATATATATCAAAGATTTTTTTTATTTCTCCATTTTTTGTCAACCCGTTTATCGAGACGTTCTTATCTTATTATAGGTCTCTTCAAGTCCATCTAATAAAGATCTATTAAGGCTGCCTTCTTAGGTTTGTAATTGCCATTACAACAGTTCTTTGTACTACAAAAAGATTAACATATTTTGTATACCTATTGAATAACTTATAAGGGGACAAGGTGTTTAATAAAACAATAATTATCATTTATAGTATAAATATAATTGCAATGGTATATACACCAAGTAGTATAAAAAACATAAAAAAGCCTTAAGATATGTATAATTGTACGTAGCTAAGTAGAAAGGACTCAAACCATGGTATTAACGTGAACATGTGATTTTCTATTAACAGCTAGGGATGTTAAAAAAATAATCGAATTTTTTATACATTTTAATCGATTTTTTAAACATTATATTTACCGTCTTGTTTTTTACTCTCTTCTATCTTAAGATATTTGTTTAAGTTAAATTTAACAAACAGCGCATTTATATAATTTTTTCTATATATATCTAATTTTATCTTTATTATTTAAATATGAGACAAATTGGATTCTTCTTGTATTTGTGTGTGGACTTCTGTACTTAAAGTCTAGGTCCATGCCAAATTATCATATCAACAGTTTATATCTCTACAGAGATTGTTTCTGGATATGTCCTTTCTACTTAACTAAGTCCGTTCATGTTATATAATTCGAGAAAAAGCATAATTAGGAACAATTTCAACAATTTTCTCGTCAGTCTTGTTCATTAGTTACACAGCCAAACCTTTGGAAATAATTTTACAGTTAAGGTCATCTTGAGGCGGCAGAGACAATAAAAATTCCCAACTCTATTTCTTTATTAATTCTGAACTGAACCATAAGCAAAAACAAATTTTTATCTAATAGTTCGTAAAAACTACTTTCCACCATATGGAGTAGACAAATAATAAATGGATCATAAACCTTGTAAAATTAAAAATGTAGACATATTTTTTATACGTTTTATTTTTAAATTAGGCACTTTTAGAGTTTTATTATTATATATTTTTTAAATATCTCCAAATTTAGATAGCAATAAAATTATCACGCTATTATGTTATTATCAATATTTAAGTGAATCATTTAATTTCACGTTCATTGCCACTGGTATTGTATAATTTATCGGTTTTTTGATTAATGGTCTAATTTTACGATAGTGCGTGTAAGATCGAGAAAGTATGATAATTTTTTATTTATCTATATTATTTCAGATAATACGTTCAATAATAATTCTAAACAAGTTTACACAACAACAAAAAATAATACGACATCAATACGGAAATATAATTTTGTGAAAAGATGCAGTTACTAATAATTATGTTCTTTTGTGTTATTAATTAGTGTTAAAACTGCTTTTAATTTGTTATAAAAAAGTCTAGCTAAAACCTAAAAAAAACTTTGTATACAAAATATTATTTCAATACCAATTTTATTGTCTCTGTCTAAATCACGTTATCGGAACGCCACCTTAACCATAAATCAATTTTGCTTTTTGTCCCACAGAATAAATAATCGGTTATTATAAAAACACTTGTGAAATATAATTTGTATATAATAAGGCACTTAATTAAATCCGATTGAGTAAAGACTGAAATTTCAAATGAAACTGCGTTCTGTTTACAAAAGTAAAATTATTTTGTTACAATCCGCGATGAAGTAAAATAGAAAATATATATAACGGTAAAAGTAGAGTGGACAATCCGTTTTCATATCTGATACATGCAGGATTTGTAAAAATACAAGCACAAACCTCCACCACCGCCACCACAATACAATACTATAATACAATGTACACTATATATAGATTTTCTATTTAACTTTACCGCGGATTAGGGCAAAATAATTTTATTATTACTTTTGTATTATTGATTTCCGCAAAGTAGCCTAATTCTATATATTATTTAAATTCTGTTTCATAAGACAAGAGAATATAAAATTAGTAATTAAAGCCGTAACTATATCGCTGCAAAGGTTAAAAAGGCCACTGGTAAAATGTTGGAATAATTTGCCTCTATAGATTTGACGTTCTCTGACAACTATAATATAATTTATATAAGACATGTTAATTTATGTTCCATGATCCATTAATATCAGTAATAATAAATAAACAAATCCACAGTTCTCTTATTTACTAATATTTAAGAGCATTAGGAACAAAAGTTTCATTAATAGCTGCTCTAATAAACGTAAAAAACAACTGAAAGATATTTAACACAAAGTTACAAAAGTAAAAAAATAACAAATAATTAAAAATACGGTACAGTTGGTACTAAAAATGATATATAATTTAGATGGCATGCAAAGCAAAGCATGCACTTTTACTTTTAATTTTAACGTTAATTGTTTTTAATAAAAACAGTTATTTTGTTAATTGTCTTTAATAAAGATATTAAAGATATAATTTTAACATTAATTTTCATTAATAAGGGCAATTAATTGTAACATTACTTGCATTTAATAAGGACTAATAATTTAATTCTCTTTACGATAATAAATTCGAATATTAATTGTCTTTAATAAGAACAATTAATTTAAACATTAGTTGCCTTTAATAAAAACAATAGTTTTTAAGGTTGTTTTTAATAAGGACAATTAATTTAAACGTTATTTGTCTTCAATCGGTCAATGTAAGCTGTGGTAGCCCAGCGGTAACACCGTGCGACTCTTTCGAGGAGGTCACAGGTTCAAACCCGGGCAGACACCAATGAGTCTTTCTGTTAAAACTTATGTGTCTAATTGATAATTGCAATTTACCACACGCTTTTCGGTGAAGGAAAACATCGTGAGGAAACCTGCATATCTCTAGAGAATTCTGGAGATATGTGTAACATACCAATCCGCATTGGAGCAGCGTGGTAGGTCTTAGCTCCAAACCTTCTCTCCAAAAACGGAGAGAAGAGGCCTCTTCTCAGCAGTGGGATAGTAACAGGCCACTACTTTTTTTTTACTTTTTGTCTTCAATAAGGAGAATTTTAACGTAATTGCCTTTATATGGATAAATAATTTTAATATTATTTGTAAAGACAAATACCAAAGAGTAAGGACAATTTTAACGTTAATAGTCTTTACTAAGGAAAAATATGACAGACAAATTCAAAGGCAATGTATATTCGAAAGTGCTTGTAAAAGTTAACTTGAATAAAGAATTGTTATTTATAACTATTTAATATAATTAGTTATTCAGAACTGTTAAATATTATGATGTCAATAAATAGGTTAACTAAAAAAAACATAAATTACAGAATAGCTCAAAAATTAAAACAATATAAACCGGAAATTATGAGCTTATAACGAAAAAAGTAAAAAAAATACAAAATTATAAATAAACATTTCACTTTGAAATAATGTAAAAAAAATTCAGCGCTCTCACTACATTCTATGTCATAGACAAATGTTATAATGTATATATTTAACATAAATTTAAAATGATTACATAAAAATGTATAAAAATGCTAATTAAAGTAGCTATATTTTGTTAAAAAAAACCATGAAAATATGTAAAAGTAAAAGTAAAATATAAAACCAAAATATTTTATCCTTTAGGTATGTCCACTGCAACTTTATCTGAAAAAAAAAAAAAAATTAAATCATACATTATTCTTTTAAATTTATAACTAAAAAATAATATCGTAATTAAAATTGAAGTATTAAAAAGACAGGGGAATCGAAAGAAAGAATAATAAGACAGTGAGACGGAAATATAGAGAGAAGTATAGTCGCACGATCTCACCGCTGGGCTATCACAGCTTGTTTTCGAAAGTTTTTTACCCGAAAGTTTAAGTTTTTTTGTATTTCAATTTTTGTCTTTTCCCTTCTGTTCCTCGAACAATGACTGGAAGAGATCCCTTTAAGAGATAAATCTGATTTTGAACATGTGCTTTTTACTAAAAAAAATTATTACAATTGAAATTCAAAAAAAAATTTACAATATCATCATCATCCTCTTGCCCATACTCCACTCTAAGTGAAGTCGGCATAACATGTTACAAACATGCTGTTACATGATTTGGCTGCATTTTTACGACCAGCCGCCTGCCTTACGTCAACTTACCTTAATCGTATTTTACGACACCTCGGTAAGAAAGAGGGTGGTCTATTCTACTAAACCGGATCAACTTACCTTAGTCGCATTTTATGACACCTCGGTAAGAAATGAGGTTAGCCTATTCTACTCAGCCGGATACCACACGGCGGGTCGACTTATTTACAATAAAGAGAATCTATACTTATTATAAAACGAAATTGTCAAAATGTCTGTCTGTGTCCGATTTTATTTAAATCTGTAGGGGTTTTTGTACAGTATTTACTAAAAGATGGTGTTATTCTTGAGGAAGGTTTAGATTAGTACATTACGGTTAAATTCCAGTGGGATCGGGATTACGGCGGGAAAATTTAAAAAATAAATAAATAACAATCGAAATTACTTAAGCAATAAAACTTTATGAGCATTAGTGTTAAACTTAGTGCAAATATATACCTTCCAGTGGTTGAAATGTCTTGTGCCATTCGTCCGTTACCTGAAACAAAAAGACAACGATTAATGATTTAAATCAAATCAAATCAAAATAATCGTTATTCAAATAAGCTCTTTTAAGCACTTTTGAAACGTCAAGGATCAATATGATTAATGAAGCTACAACTGGCTCTTACCGAGAAGAACCAGGAAGAAACTCGGCGGCCAATCTTTAAAACATTTTCAATTTCACACTATTAAACCGCAGTCTTGTATGAAGCTGAAAGGATTTTCGAATCCAGGCTTTTTTATCATTCAAATAATCTTCAATATCAAGTTTATTTGAAAAAAAAAAGAATATTTTGAATTTGAAACTTTCCATAATCGCATTACAAATCGAAAAATAGCTAAATCCACGGATTCTTATCATATATTTTATCCTCAATAGTATGGTCTCTCCCGACGTGTGGTATCCCGTTAAGTAGAATAGACTACCCTTATTTCTTACAGAAGTGTTGTTAAATACGATGAAGGTAAGTCAACGTCAGGCAGGCGGCCGGTCGTAATATACGTAACCAAATCATGTTATACATGTTTATAACATGTTGTGCCGACCCACTCGATTGGGATAAGGCAGAAGGTATTACGCTATTTATATAATAATTTTTTTTAAACTGCTGGAATAAAATAAAATCCATACATACCAATTTTATAATGTTTAAATCCAGCGTCATTCGTATGAATTCTTATCTCATTCTGTATAAAGTCCATTGATACTTCTTTCGTATCGCTGCTTCTTTCTTGCTCTATGGTCGAATCGTTTGGAACGTTATCAATTGATTTGACATTTGTGCTTTTTGTCTGTGGTATTGGAGTCAATATGCTGTTTTCTTTTGTAGATAAATTATCTTCTGTTACTTTATTCTCTTCTTTTACTTCCATTTTATCTTTGGGTGTTGGTTCTTGGTCGGATTCTGTATTATCTGATCTTTCGCTGCGACCACTGGTAATATTTGTGAGCTGGAAATAGTGGAATTCAGGTTTATAGCAAAAAAAGGTTATTTATTTATTTATCACAAGTTAACAGATAAATTATTTAAATACACGTGTACATAGGAAAGCTTTGCGTTGTAAGCGATCTCTTCCAGCAGCACTAAGAGTTTTGGGAAACATATTTGATTTTGGTATAGGTACAAATATGGTAAAGGTATATATAATAAAATTTTAATAATATTAACAAAATTTTACATATTTAAATATATAATACATACAATTAATATATATGCAACACAAAAATTATTAAAGGTTGTTTTGTCCGTAAATCTGGGTTGATCCATAACCAACTATTCTTACAGAACTAAACCGAATATTTTCGAATTTTTTAAATTGTGATATTTTTAGCTATATGTATCCCTTCTTAATTGTATCGATCCTAGTTAATGTATAGAACCGGCTATATTCACGTCTCCTAGCCCGATAGAATAAGAAAGAGATAACCTGGAGAAGTTAAAGATCACTGGTTCGGTGGAAGGAAAAAGAAGCAGAGAGACCGCAGTCCAAAGCGATGGTCGGATCAGATAACCAAGTCTCTTTCCTTCAAAGTCCACGAAGCCTTACAAATCGCAAGGCCTAGAGATGATTTATCCATAACAAAGTGACCCGTGGAAATGGTCACGACCCTCAGCACTGAGGAAAACGACGCAAGGAGGAGGATATATAATAAAACTCACAGTGTAGCTAGAGGACTCGTCGGAGTCCGCATCTATGTCAACCATCATCTTCTCGATGAGACGCTCCATGGTGGTTTCACTGGACGAGGCGATAGGACTCGTTTGTTGTCGTCCGCGTTTGGTACGCTTCACTACCTGAAAATTATTTAATACTAGCGGCCTGCCCCTGCTTCGCACGGGTATAAAATATATATATTCCATGTCAGTCAGTGTAAAAAAAATGATTAAAATCGATCGAGTAGTTTTGATTTATTCATTACTGCCCGTGGCCCGCAAGCGTTAAATTTGGGGAAAAACAATTTACTTTCCCTATACCAAGAAGATCTAAATCTCGTAGGGTTTAGCCTGCGTTTGCAATGTAAGCGGGAAAAAAATGTAATTATTTACAGAAACCACAAAAATTACAGTATTTCTCTACTCCGTATTGAATGTTATTATACGTACAAACCTTCCTCTGGAATCACTCTATCTATTAAAAAAACCGCATCAAAATCTGTTACGTAGTTTTAAAGTTTTATGCGTACATAGGGATATAGGGACTTTGTTTTATAATATGTAGTGATATGTATTTAATAGCCTTTACCCGCGACAAATCTCTAGAGAGACGATCATGGGCTCATATCCGGGCAGATACCAATGAGTTTTTCTATTAAAACTTATGTGTCTAATTGATAATTGCAATTGATCACGTGCTTTTCGGTGAAGGAGAACATCGCGAGGAAACCTGCATATCTCTAGAGAATTGTAGGGATATATGTAACCTACCAATCCGCATTGGAGCAGCGTGGTAGGTCTTAGCTCCAATCCTTCTCTCCAAGAACTGAGAGAGGAGGCCTATGCTCAGCAGTGGGATAGTAACAGGCCGTTACTTACTTTACCCGCGACTTCGTTCGCGTGGACTGTTGTCGTGTGATAGGTCAATAATAGGTGGCGCTTTCCAATGTTATCCTATTCCTATAGAATTAACAGGATTTCTATAGCCTATATGTTATTCCGGTGAATAAGGAATAATTGTGCCAAATTTCATTGTTATTTCATTGTTATTCACACACTTTCGCATATTAGTAGGATTTTTAATTATAATCATTCTTAAATTAATCCCGACTAGTTTCGGAGTCCGCTTTCCTAGTTTAATTAGTATTTATTTTTAAATAAATTATAATTTATTTATTTTAAGTCGTGTGGTATCTGGCTGACTAGAAGAGACCACCCACATTTCTTATCGTCATGACGCAAAAGGCGACTAAGGTTAGTTGGCCCGTCGCGTGGTATCCGGCTGAGTAGAATAGATCACTCCCATTTCTTACCGAGGTTTTGGAAAAGGCTACTAAAGTAAGTTGATGTCAAGCAGTCGGCATTTATTTATGTACCATAAAAATGTTGGAAAAAACATTATTGGTAATAAAAGTGTACAAAGGTCAACTTATCCCTTAAGATAGAGATCTCTGCCAGCTAACCTACAAAATTGTGCTGACCCCACTTAGAGTGGGATAAGGGGAGGAGAATGATACTCACGAACACCTCGTCACCATTGAGTTGCGTATTGTTGTTTCCATAGTGCTGTTGCCTTCGAAAGCACATGGTGAACTCGAAGAGAGACTGCAGGTGGCTGTACCAGGACTCGCGGGCGACGGTTTCGGTGCGCGCGCGCATCAACCTGTTCCCTTGGTACTTGAGCGTTCGGAGGTAGCGGCGCTTGCTTTGTATGTATATTACCTAAAAGTATACATAGACCTAATATACTTAATAGTGCTGGTAGACCTCCCTACAAGATAGACTTCTTCTTCTTCTTTCTCAACCGGTGGACGTCCACTGCTGAACATAGGTCATCTTAAGGGATCGCCACAATCCACGATTTTGTGCCGCTTGGATCCAGCGGCTCCCCGCGACCTTTTTGAGGTCGTCAGTCCACCTCGTTGGGGGTCTACCAACGCTGCGCTTTCCAGTGCGAGGTCGCCATTCCAGCACCTTAGGACCCCAACGCCCATCGGTCCTACGTACTACGTGCCCCGCCCATTGCCACTTCAGATTCGCGATACGATGAGCTATGTCGGTGACTCTGGTTCGTCTACGGATCTCCTCATTTCTGATTTGATCACGTAGAGATACTCCGAGCATAGCCCGTTCCATCGCCCGCTGAGTGACACTGAGCTTTCTTATGAGGCCCGTAGTCAGCGACCACCAAGATAGACTGACGGTCTCAAAAAGGTCGCGGGAGCCGCTGGATACAATTGTGGTGTAGAGAATCCAAGAAGATATCAGCAGTGGACGTCTGTCGATTGACGAAGAAGAACAAATACATAGGACTCATGATTAGTCAACCATTTACTTGATTTGATTCCTGGATTAAGCTCCTAAAAACTGAATATACTTTGGCTCATGATAAAGCTCAATTCGGAGATGGCACTGAACAAATGATCAGCCTACGTACTAAATTTTATGAAAATCATTGGAGCCGTTTCCGAAATTCAGATTAAATATTATGTAAACCAGATTAGCTAATTTAAAGACTATACATTGTTCTTTTTCTGTATGTTACCCGTATTTCATTTCTTGTCCTTTTCCTTCTGTTACTCAAAGGTTGACTGGAAAATATCCCTTTTAGGGACAAGTCCACCTTTATAAAGGTACTTTTTTACTCTATCTTTCTATTTTCTAACTACATGTATAAAAAGAAATAAATAAAGATAAAATGGAAAATATACAGTGGAGTATGTCAAAGAAATAGACCAGAATACTCACCACGTCAGCTGATCTTAGTGGAGGTTTTCCGAGGGCTAAATTGACAAGAGATATGGACTCCCGTATGATCCGTAACACTATGAGAAGAGCAAAGAAGAACACCCATGGCAGTGGCCGAATTAATTCTGGCTGCGGACGTTCGTCTTGATCCACTGGAATCAGTAGATATTAGTCAAACAGGTGATATTAGTTTATAGATTTCCTTTATTAGGTTAACATTTTTGTGCAATGTTTTCAATTTTGTCCACTTTCAATTTTAGAAAGAGCCAGAATTATTCGTATAAATAAATTCCTCTAGTTTGTCATGATATATTGATGAAATTTAATTAAAAAAAATTAAAGAACGTTCTTGCTGCTCCTCTCCTAAGTTTGTTTAAAATAAGACAAATTTCTTTGTTTGTTTCAAATAGGACGAAAACCGCAAAATTTAAAGCTTTCCTTGCGTGCGCTGAGTAAACTGTAATAAGTAATGTAAATGTAATGTAAGTTAATAAAAAAGTTTAAAGTTAATAAAAATCATGTATTACAAAATTGTGCCCTTTAAAATTTCTAAATAAAAGTCCGCGACAGCATAAAATAAAATAAAAAAATAAAATAAAATTTATTAACAGTAACAATTTTTACATTTTGTATGATATATTGTTATAGCATACGTCTAGCTTTTAAGGTTACCCCACTTTAACCATTTTTATGGTTATCGAAAGACTATATTACGCGGGCGGAGCCGCTGGCGATTGCTAGTAATTATATAATCTGAAGAGCAGGTATTGCCAACGAGGTGGTGTGACGACACTGTATCAGAGAATGCAGCGTTGGTAGCCTCAACTATGAGGCTAAATGTCCGGACTTCTACCAGGAATTATGTTTACCAGGGCCTCAATTGGTTCTAGTGAGGATAGGGGCTATAAGCACAACAGTCTCATGTACTTACCACCAGTAGCATTGAGTAATATTAGCTTATAGTCGGTGCGAGTACGACTTAGTCACCCAATATAAAAAAGGACCTTAATTGCTGGCAAAAGAAGATAAAATATGTTTGTTTTGATACTTACAAGGTGGCGGTACGGCCCATCGTGAGGTCTTCTCCACGATCCAGAGCGCCCGGTCCATATACCGGAGCGCCGACTGGCCGAGGCGATAGCTCGCGGCGCGTTCAGCTGCGTTTTGTAACACTTCCTTAACGAATGACACCAGTTCCATTCCTGAAACTAATATTCACAATATTAGTATACACAGATGCAAACAGGTTACTTTAGCGACTCATAAATCTTAGACGATACCAGGTATCGACTGGAGACAAAGAGCTGAAGACCGAGCTCAGTGGCATGCTAACGGAGAGACCTATGTCCAACAGTGGACGGAGACAGGTTCATGATGATGATGAAATTATAGACGTCCTACAAAGGCCTATTAAGTGCTTCGCTTGCACTTAATAGGCCTGCACAGCAAGGTAATTGGTTTTTAAATGATTTATAGAAGCAGGTGTTAAGAAGTTGCATAGAATTATTTAGCTGTAATCCGCGTTTGTTATGATAATATCTTCTTCTTCTTCTTAGTCGATCTCTTCATTACTGAAGGTCGTGTCTAGATGGAATTATTATTGCTGCTCACTTCCTGCACTATTCTATTCCACATTGTTCTATCCTCGGCGGTCTTTAAAGCTTTGGTGATTGGCAGGCCTGTAATCTTCTTTACTTGATCGGACCAACGGGTAGGGGACCGACCGCGTGGTCTTTTCCCGTCGACCTGACCAACCACCGTCAGCTTCTCCAGGCTATCAGGATTTTTACGAGCAACGTGTCCGAAATATTTAAGAATAAGCTGGAAGCAAACAGCGGACAGATATGATAATATATGTAATGCTAAGTGTATGAAGCAGGCAACATTCACATACCTTATAGTAAAGTCACCACACGTATCACAAAATGGTCAAATTGTAATGCATTACGATTTTGTCGTGAAGCCTATCATTGTAATGATGCTTCGGTTTCGGCAAAACGATCGTACAGATTGTGGTAGTGAGTATGTGTCAAACACACACTCACTACTGCAATCTCTATTGTGTGGAGAGTTGGTATTGACAGCATTTTGTGATACGTGTGGTGACTTGTCCTGCATGTATACGATATGTGAATGTTGTCTGCCACAGAAGAATAGGCTCCAGGTCAAAGTCGTAATGATAACTATTGATGATTTTGTCGTGGAGCCAATCCTCCTGATGATGCATCGGTTTTGGGGCGAAACTATCGTAGAGATTGATTTTGTGATGGCCTGTATACAATGTTTCCGCGCTCCACTAAGTAATGCACATATAGCAAAACAACGCGCACCTTATTTACGACGTAATCTAACTCCACTTATTACTCGTCTGAAATATATATACGTATGGTAGATACAGAAGGCCATTACTGAATTTAAATATACGTATAATTGTATAATTTATTAATATATTCCTTATAGTCCTCGATCTGCTGTGTGGTTTCCGGCTGAGTAGAATAGACCATCTTCATTTCTTACCGAGGTATCGTACAAGGCGAGTAAGGTAAGTTGACCCACCGTGTGTTATCAGGTTGAGTAGAATAGACCAACCTCTTTCTTACCCAGGTCGTAAAATACGACTAAGGTAAGTTGACTTCAGGCAGGCGGTCGTAAAATACGTAGCCAAATCATGTGACAACATGTTTATAACATATTGTACCAACCCTACTTAGAGTGGGATAAGGGCAGGAGAATGATGATGATATCTTTATATTCATATACTTTACTTAATCTTCATACTTGAATGAGAATGGAACATAAAACATGTTGTACCGACCCCACATAAAGTAAGATAAGGGTAAGTGAATCATGATGTATATTGGCTAACCGTTTAACTCAAACTTCGCCTAAGAGGTACAAAGGCGCGAAGGTAGGACAAGAACGGGTGCTGCGGAAGGTTTGAGCGGCGAGCGCCTTTAGCGTGATATACAAAAGGTGGTCGCCCACAGGCGAGGTCTGAGTTAAACGATTAGCCTGTACATCCATAAATTACAAATGTGACGACGTTGATAATATTTTAATCTGGCCAAATGAATAAAATAGTAGTTTAAGAAAACGTGTATTATTAAGTATTAATATGATAAAAAAGCCGTAACTTTAACGTGACTGAACGTTCCAGTACATGCCCGCGTTGTAAACTATAATCGTTACTTTTATCTTAACCAAATTAGCATATTCCAAGTAGATCATTTAGATAAATATAAAATATCTAGACATTCTATCTGGAATAACTTCAAGTTAGCAGTTAAGTTTGATATAAAATATGAACCACAATATCTATAAGACACTGATTCATAAAGCTTATTATACTGTTGAGGACTATATTGATGATAAGAAAGCTTGGTTTTAAATTGCGTCCAGCTACGCACTAGATTATATTGTAAATTTTTTAATTTGTTCTTAATTAAGCCATTATTGTAAAACTCAATTTGAAAAGAGTGACCGCCGAGTTTCTTGCTGGTTCTTCTCGGTAAGAGCACCTTTCCGAACCAGTGGTAGCTTCAGCTTCATTGTAATTTGACGATTCGAAAGTGCTTGTAAAGGCCAATTTGAATAAAGAATTATTTGAATATATTTTCTTATTAAATGGACGCCCTTTTTTTTAAATCTCATCGCATTGATACCATACCAGGAGATTTAAATTTAACTCAGTAATATAGAACATCTATAAAAACAAAACTTGATAGAATACGCAATGAGTATATTAGGGGAAGTCTGAAAGTTGCGCCCATTACAGAAAAGATGAGAAGTGCGAGACTAAGTTGGTATGGTCATGTAATGAGGAGGAATCAAAATCATGGGACCAAGAGTTTTAAATATGAATGTGGATGGATGTATGGCTAGGGGGAGGCCGAAAAAAGATGGATAGATTGTGTGAAAAATGATATGCATGTTAAAGGAGTGGCACCAGAGTTGACGCATAATAGAGGAGAATGGAAGAAAACATATTGTGCCGACCCCACTTAGAGTGGGATAAGCGTAAGAGAATAGTGATGATGATGATGATAAAATATTATTTCTATACAAATTTTATTGTCTCTGTCTAAATCACGTTATCGGAACGCTACCTTAACTAAAAATCAATTTTGCTTTTTGTCCCACAGAATAAATAATCAGTTATTATAAAAACACATGCGAAATATAATCTGTACATAATAATGCACTTAATTAAACCCGATCCAGTAAAGAATTAAATGGTTCTAAGTTCTGTTTCATAAGACAAGAGTGTATTAAATTAGCAATTTGGCACCAGAGTTGACGAATGATAGAGGAGAATGGAAGAAGAAGACATTGTGCCGACCCCACTTAGAGTGGGATAAGGGTAATGATGATAATAAGACATTTATAAAATACAAGCTTTTAACTGACGTCGCGTGATAGGTTGATACTTTTATCAACCTAGATGGCACTGTTCAATTTTATCCTATACCTAGAGAATTAACAGGATTTCTATAGCCTATATGTTACCTTGGCGTATAAGGAATAATTGTGTCAAATTTCATTGATACCCTTCAGGAACATCCGCTGGTACAATCTAAAGACTATCTGAATATTTTATTAAAATCGGTGCATCCGTTTCGGAGTACATAAGCGACATACATTTAGTATGAAGCATTTGGGTTTTGAGATAACTACAAATTCACGGTAGCTAATATCTAAGATTTTTTTGTGTATAAAATTATCACAGCAATCTACGTTAACATCGCGTTATACAACAGCAAAATATGTACATTTTGACGTCAATTACTAAAACGTTTCCTGGTTTCATGTAATAATACTTAATAATATTATAAATGCAAAAAGCCTGTTTTTTTTATTTCTGTTGGGCATTCGCGGCTAATGCGGTGGATTTGGCATAATTAAAGACTATGCTGCGTAAAACGGGATTTTTTTATATTTTAAAAGTATAAACAAATAATTATTTTAATTTTTTATTTTTCCATATTCAAATTCAAAATATTCTTTATTCCACTAAACTTGTAAACAAGTGCTTTTGAATCAACTCTACTGCTGGTTCGGAAAGCTGTTCCTACCGAGAAGAGCAAAAAACTCGGCGGTCAATTTCTTAAACATTTTCAATTTTACATTATTAAACCGCAGTCTTGTATGAAGCTGAAAATATTTTCAAATTCAAGCATTTTTATCATTCATTCCGAACCAGTTGTAGCTTCATTAATCATATTGATCCTTGACGATTCAAAAGTGGTTGAAAGAGTGTATTTGAATAAAGTAATCTATAAAAGTATAGTAAAGTATCTTAAGTAATTATATATTAGTAGCATCCTTTTATCTATTTATTTTAACAAAATTATTTAAAAGATTAAATTGTTCAATTTATATAAACTTATTTTTTTCTCTATATGACCCGCACTCTCTTTCTTCTTTCATTCTAGCCCTTATCCTTCTATTACTCAAAGGTTGACTGGAAGAGATCCCTTTTAGGGATAAGTCCGCCTTTATACATGTGTTTTTTTTTTAATTTTTATTTTTTTTTTCTCTTTTCTAAATATATGTGTAAAAAGAAATAAATAAAAAAAAAATAATAAAGATTATTTTGATTTGATTTGAGATAGATAGAAATACAGACTTTCGCATTGGTGATAAAAGTATGTATGTAGTATGTAGTTATCATTAGCGCCGCACCATTGTATACTGTCAACTTGTAAACATTAATTAATTGGACATTCATAATTGCATTAATGAATGATGTTTTATAGACAAATACCTAACAGTATTTTATGATTGAATAACTTTTGTTTGTTGGATTTTGTACATTTATGAAATATTTTGTATATTTTAGGTACATTTCATTAATCATATTGATCCTTGACGATTCAAAAGTGCTTGAAAGAGCTTATTTCAATAAAGATTATTTTGATTTGATTTGATATGTAGTAAGTAAAAGTAAGTAAGTAACGGCCTGTTACTATCCCACTGCTGGGCATAGGCCTCCTCTCTCCATTTTTGGAGAGAAGGGTTGGAGCTAAGACCTACTTCGCTGCTCCAATGCGGATTGGTAGGTTACACATATCCCTAGGATTCTCTAGAGATATGCAGGTTTCCTCACGATGTTTTCCTTCACCGAAAAGCGTGTGATAAATTGCAATTATCAATTAGACACATAAGTTTTAATAGAAAAACTCATTGGTGTCTGCCCGGGTTTGAACCCATGATCATCTCTAGAGATTCACACGGTCGCACCGCTAGGCCATCACAGCTTTTTATGATATGTAGTACTGGGATTATATTAGTATTCTGCCTTAATAAAGATATGTATCAAATCAATGCTAATTTAATAAATACTAAAGTCTATCTGTCCACTGTTAATCCGCTAGAGAAATATTTGTGATATTTTGTACAATCGAAGAATATATATCGAGCTAACATCTATATCTATACTTATTTTAAAACAAAGTCCGCAAAAGCTGACTGAAGCTGTGATCGATTTTACTCAAAATTTGCTGAACGAATTTTTGTACAGTTTTTACTAAAAGATAATGCAAATCTTTAATTACGACTAAGGTAAGTTGACGTCAGGCAAGCGATCGTAAAATACATAGCCAAATAATGTGACAACATGTTTTTCGATGATATTCGCCGGTGAAGGCTTGTTCCTAGTTGCCTGTTACGCTGGTCGGTTGTGGCTTTTTGCTACAGTCCCGACGGCGCGATAACTACTCAGTCATACCACCATCTCTCATCCTGTCCTATCCAACTAATATTGTAAGTGCGAAAGTTTGTGAGTATAGATGTATGTTTGTTACTCTTTCACGGCGAATACGCTGAACCAATATCGATGAAGTTTGGCACAATTATTACTTATACATCGGAATAACATATAGGCTATAGAAATCCTGTTAATTCTACAGGAATAGGATGACATGCAAAAGAAATACAAAGTCTTAAACTAGTAAGGGTAAAAGCTAGTAAATACATACATTAAACTTTTCTTTAGGCAACAACAGTCCACACAAACGAAGTTGGGGGTAAAAGCTCGTAAAGCTATATAACCCACTCTATGTCGCCCTCAGCCATGGTATTACTTCAAAGACAGCACCCTTAGGACGACGTTTTGTGACGTTGAAAGAGTAAGTAAAGTAAGTAACGGCCTGTTACTATCCCACTGCTGGGCATAGGCCTCCTCTCTCCATTTTTGGAGAGAAGGGTTGGAGCTAAGACCTACCACGCTGCTCCAATGCGGATTGGTAGGTTACACATATCCCTAGAATTTTCTAGAGATATGCAGGTTTCCTCACGATGTTTTCCGTCACCGAAAAGCGTGTGATAAATTGCAATTATCAATTAGACACATAAGTTTTAATAGAAAAACTCATTGGTGTCAGCCCGGGTTTGAACCCATGATCGTCTCTAGAGATTCACACGGTCGCACCGCTAGGCCATCACAGCTTTTGAAAGAGTTATTGCGCAATATTCCCCGAATATCTCAAGCTTTTTTTATACCAAGCTCAGCAATGCTTTTCCGCTTCCCTAGTGATGCCGAAAAGCTGTTAGGCCTATCGCCCTATCCGAAGAAAAAGTCTAATGTCCCATGTACAAGCGCTTTACACTTCGGTTAAGGTGATATAGTCAAATTCGAAAAATTGCTTATCGTCCTAGGAAAACTTTGAGAGGTAATTTGTTAAACCATTCTGGGATATTCTAGGATAGCTGTATCATATTGGACTAGCGTTGTGAATCTAAGCTATGGACCTTGTCTCCATGATATGATACGGCCTTTAACAAGCAATAAAAAAGCTACGGTCTCTCCATAATAAAATACAGCATTTACCAAGCAATGGAATTAACCAATAATAGATTTTTGCATAAACAAGCGTTTAATTAATATATTTGACTGCAGATATCGTAATTTATATTTCGAATGTAATAAATATAATTAAAATTAATTATGTGATAAAACAGAACCTAATTTACTTAATTACCTCTGAGATACGATTATCACTTTAGTTTCGCTGGAAACTTCTCTCACCTAGACTTTGCGACCTTACTTAACATATAAATACAACTGTAATAACAAAATAATCCAATAATTTTTTTTTTTTTAAAAACCTACATAAATGATCACTTTAATAATGTGCGTCTATTCTTCAAAATGATTCCGTCGTATGGTATCCGGCTGAATAGAGTAGTACCACCCTCATTTCTTACCGAGGTGTCGTAAAAGACGACTAAGGTAAGTTGACCCGCCGTGTGTTATCCGGCTGAGTAGAATAGATCACCCTCTTTCTTACCGAGGAGTCGTAAAATACAATTAAAGTAAGTTGATATCAGGCGGGCGGCCGGTCGTAAAATACGTAGCCAAATCATGTGACAACATGTTTATAACATGTTGCGCCGACCCCACTTAGAGTGGGTTTTGAAATTGTTATAACCCAGCGAACTGTGAGAACCTACGATTACCTCTAGAGAGTCAAAGGTTCAAAAATGACTATTTCTGTTAAAACTTATTTCTCTAATTGATAATTTAAATTTATCACATGCTTTTCGGTGAAGGAAAATTCTGGATAATTCTGACGATATATATAACTACCAATACGCATTGGAACAGCGTTGGGGTTAGCTCCAATGCTTTTTTCCAAAAAAGGAGAGAGGAGGCTAGTGCTCAGCAGTGTAATAGTAACAAGCCGTTACTTTACGTTTTAACAGGTTTTATGATATCACCAGGCGAGGCTGATGCAAAAGCATTGGTAAGTAATGCAAGAGTCAAAGAGTAGAACGAAGATATCCATACAATAAATGGAACTTAATGGAACTAAGCTTTTATAGGAAAGTAATGCAAGAGTCAAAGTGTAGAGCGAAAATATACAAACAAATGGAAACTTAGCTTTTACAGCTTCAACGGAATATTATTTATTCAAATTTCATCCTGACCTCGCAAATAAGTACAAAACATCTCAATCTTATCAAATGCTATAAAAAAACTATTAAATTATTATTCAATACCGATTACCTTACGCATTTATTATAATCAATAAAAGTATCAACAATGTATTATTGTAGAGATAAATAAAGTCACCTTTCCAATAAAAATAAATGGCACGAAGTATACTGGCCTGAATGTTCAAAACAAGTCACTATTTAAATCAATTAAAAAAAAAATCACAACTTTTACACACTTTTCCCTCTTGCGAGCCGATGTACGGACGGTGTTGGAATAAACACGCCTTCTTCATGCCTTATACACTCATTACTACTAATAAAATGTTCGCAACGTTTGTTATTTCATCCACAAAAAATTATATGGAACTTTGTAGGTCTATACATGATGACGTTCAATCCGTGTGGTATCCGGCTGAGTAAAATAAACCACCCTTATTTCTTACCGAGGTGTCGATATTTTACGATTTTGTCGTGGAGTCTATCTCCTGACGATGCTTCGGTTACGCGACGAAACAATTGTTGAGTTTATGCAGTACTTGTGTATTGTTGTGTTATCGGTGTCGGGTAGTGTATGAGTTCTTACAATTTCTGCATGTATCAGGTATGAGAACGAATAGCACACTCTACATTTAGCATTACATATATTTTCTTTTATCGCGTATCAACGCAAAATAATATTATCATTAGTTTTGTATCGGTAGGTGTCGTAAAAGGCGACTAAGGTAAGTTGACCCACCGTGTGGTATTCGGTTGTGTAAAATAGACCACCCTCTTTCTTACCGAGGTGTCATAATATACGACTAAGGTAAGTTGACGTAAGTATTTCCGGTTATAATAAATAATTATTTATTTCCCTGTCCTTATCCCACTCTAAGTGGGGTCGGCACAACATGTTTTTCTCTTCCATTCTGTCCTATCTTTCGTCAACTCTAGCGCCACTCCTTTTATATGCATATCATACTATATATAACTGAAAGCGCTCCTGGATGGGATGGCATCCCCACTAATCTGTTGAAGGCAGCTAAAGATATATTATCACCTATCCTTACATATTTGTTTAATCTGTGTTTCAGAAAAGGAGTATTTCCTACAATATTAAAAAAGGCGTTAATCCATCCTATATATAAAACCGGAAGTAAAACTGATTTAAATAACTACAGGCCGATTTCAGTACTCACATCTATTTCGAAAGTTTTGGAAAAACTTCTAAATAACAGACTCCATAAATACCTCAAAAGTAACAACATTTTGTCAAAAAATCAATATGGTTTTCAGTCTGGGAAATCAACTGAGGATGCGGTCATAGAACTTACAACGTCTATTACTGAAAATTTAGATAAAAGAAATAAGACCATAGGTATATTTATTGACTTAAGTAAGGCCTTCGATAATGTTTCGATCCCTAATTTATTAACAAAATTAGATAAAATTGGCATTAGGGGCATAGTACTAGATATTTTTAAGGACTACCTAAGCAATCGCAGGCAATGCGTTAAAATTGGTAACTGCACTAGTGATGATGAACTTCTTACAACCGGTGTTCCACAGGGAAGTGTCCTATCACCGACACTTTTCTTAATATATATAAACAACTTGTGTGATATTGTGTTGCCACAATGTAAGGTGATAGCATACGCTGATGACATTGCGGTTCTTGTTCATGGAAAGACCTGGCATGAAACCCAAGTCCGTGCACAAGTCGCTTTCCAGCAAATTATGATCTGGTTGTCGCGTAACTCGCTTATGTTAAATCCAGAGAAAACCAAATACATGTCATTTGCAATTAGACAATCCTCTCAAGATCACACTATATTTCACTTAACAGCACATAAATGCGGATCAATTTCAAGCAATGACTGCGATTGCAAACACATACTGCGCGCGCACAGTGTGAGGTATTTAGGGGTTCTCATAGATAGTTCACTATCATGGTCATTTCACATTGAAATGTTGATAAGTAGACTCAGAAAAATGATATATGTATTTAAAATTTTGCGAACGATTACTGACTTCAAGACCTTAAAAACTGTTTACTTCTCTTTAGTACAATCTATTGCCTCATATTGTATCAACGCTTGGGGAAGCTGTGGGAAAACCCTGTTTCTACGCCTAGAGAGAGCACAACGGGCACTCTTAAAAGTCATGACTTTTCGGCCACTGCTTTATTCAACTAAAAAATTATACAGCGATTGTGACATTCTCTCAATTAGACAAATGTATATTTTGCAAGTCATCCTACGCAAGCATAAACAAATTCCATATAACCCATCGATTTACCAAGAAAAAAGGAGATGGGACAGGGTATGTACTATAGAGAGTTGTCGAACTTCTTTTGCTAGGTACCAATATTATTATGCTAGTGGTATATTATATAATAAAATAAACTATTATTTAAATATATATTCACATACAACTAAAAAATGTAAAAGTCTTGTAACTGAGTGGCTTAAATTACTTTCATACGATGATACGTTAAATTTTTGTAAAATTTTGAATTTGTAAATGTATGACTACTACTGACACATAGACCAACTTCTTTTATATCACACACACACACGCACACACTCGCACACGCTCACACACACACACACGCTCACACACACACACACCACACTCGCACACATACACACACTTATAAAAATATATGTAAACTTATAAAATTAATTTACTCGTAGTATAATAATTTAATGTATTGTACTGGAGGCGGGCGTTATTGGCTGCGACACAGTTTTTAACTAATGCAGCCAATATCGTTTCACTTTAGTTTTTTAGTAAATACTACATTCATTGTAACAATATATAAATAAATAAAAAATAAAAAAAATAAAAAAAAAAATACTTCACACAATCCAAACATCTCTTTTTAGGCCTCCCTCTAGACACATATCCATCCACATTCAAATTTAACACACGTTTGGTCACATGATTTTCATCCCTCCTCATTACATGTCCATACCATCTCAGTCTTGCACTTCTCGTCTTTTCTATAATGGGCGCAACTTTCAGACTTCCCCTTATATACTCGTTTCGTATTTTATCCAGTTTTGTCACTCCACACATCCACCTTAACATTCTCATCTCATTTGCATGTACTCTTCTTTCATCCGTCTTTTTCATTGCCCAACATTCTGATCCATACAATACGACAGGTCTTATGACTGCTTTATAAATTTTTCCCTTAACTTTAAGTGGCATTCGAGGGTCACATATTGTGCCTGAGACCTGCCGCCACTTCATCCATCCTGCATTCATTCTTTTACCCACATCTCGATCTATTTCACCGTCGTTTTGAAAAAGCGAACCAAGGTACCGAAAATCAGAGCAGACTGGCAAAATGTTCCCATCCAAACCGATCGGGGAGAAATTGGAGGTCCCACTAAAGTCGTAGAACATATGTTCAGTTTTAGTACGACTGATTTTTAAACCTACTTTCTCCAACTGGACAAAATAATATATATATAATAAACGCAAAATATTATATATACAATAATATATTAGCAGATAGTCTGTAATTGATCAAATTTTGTACGAAAATATTACGATATTCGCAAGTTAATAAATACAGCGTCTTTCAACACATTCAATTCCATAAATATATCACGTAAAACCGAACCGCTTACATATAGATTGCAATTATAAACAGTGTCAAAGGGTATAGGTTAGTGCAATCACAGCCAGATACTGAGACAGTAAGACAAATATGCAGCCAAACTAATTATTTAATGAATAAGATATAAATTGTAATTTGTTTTATTTTAAGATTTCATTAATTAATTGAAAATTTTCTTGGATATTTTAAAGCGTAATAAGAGACCATTGCCAGAGAGGGCAATCTAAGTAAATTTCCATAACGTCGGTATTTAGAAAATTGCTTCTAGACATATATTGATGCAAACTATTTAGCATCTACAGTCTATTCTCAGCAGCTTGAATGATCTCTTAAAACATGCTGTCGACATCATCATCTCATCTTCCTGTCTTTATCCCACTCTAAGTGGGGTCGGCACAACATGTTATAAACATGTTGTCACATGATTTGGCTACGTATTTTACAACTGGCCGCCTGCCTGACGCCAACTTATCTTAGTCGTCTTTTACGACACCTCGGTAAGAAAAGAGGGTGGTACTGTTCTATTCTGCCGGATACCACACGGCGGTTAAAACATGCTGTCGACAGTGGTACATATTTAGTATGATCAGGTCATTCGACTTCCCCACATTGTCTATTATCCTGGATTTAGTAGTGATGCAAATTATCTCAAGGTTGTCACTACTGCTAGCAATATGCCTAAAACACTCAAGCACTCATTACAGGCAGATGATTCAGAATCTAATTAAAACTGTTGTTCTATGAGTTTTGATAAATTACTTCTTTTTGGAGTCTAGGGGATGCTCAGCACCTCATCTCAAAGGTATCTACAGGTTTACTGTCATTTGCTCTGTGTTTCGACATCATAGAGGAAAATGGAGACTAAGACTGTCAGTGTCAGTGCAAGTTATTGTTTAAAATTATTACTGATATTCCCTTGAGCTAGCTCATGACCCATTTATTGCCCAGTTCTTCTTCAGCTATGTCCATTTCTGCATGAACTGGCGTAAGATATTTTAGACCCAAAGTAAACAAAACGGTCGAGTTTTTCGAATCAGGATAAAAGATATCAAGCTTTTTTTATGAACAAAAAAAAAATTTCAAAGAAAAAATGCACTAAATAATAGATCATTATCCTCCTGTACTTATCAGCACAACATGTTATAACATGTTGTCACTTGATTTGGCTTCGTATTTAACGTCCGGCTGCTGTCTTACGTCAACTTACCGTAGTCGTATTTTATGACTACTCAGTATTCTACCCAACTGTATAATATGGTCTATTCAACTTAACCGTATACTCATATGGTGGGCAACTTACCTTAGTCGCCTTTTACGACATTTCGGTAAGAAATGAGGGTGGTCTATTCTACTCGGCTGGATACCACATAGCGGGTTAACTTGCCTTATTCAACTTTTACGAAACCTCGGTGAGAAATGAGGTGAGATGTCTACACGAAATGCATATAAAGCTCGAAGTTACAAATTAAATAATGTAAATGTAAGCTGTGTTCATTTGACTAATGTAATTTTTTATTAAAGCAGAATTACAACAACACTAAGCAGTGTTAAGTTTTTCATAGTTACTTATTAATAATTCTACACACAAAATTAGCAGTTTTTCTTGACATGATGTAAGCAATTTTAAAGTCGTTTTATACAAACTGTAGCACATTACACAATATTGATTCTTGTGAAACTATAGCCAATATTACATAAGAACCTTCACATATTACAAGTGAAAGTTGTACCAATATAAACAAAAATATGAATTGTTATTTTACCAATATTACTAATAGATGACATTTTTAATAATACTGAAAACTAACTTTTAACTTGAAACATTTATTTTTTGAATTTTATATTCCTACATAAAATCCATACAAAAATACATATGTTGACCATAAAATATAAGTGAGAAAAATTAGGATAGGATTTTTTAATTTTGAAAGTTTTTGTAAAAAATCTGTTATAATTTCAAATATGTGTTCCAAAATACAAATTGATGAGAATACGAATTGAATTTCTTTTCGATATTTGAATTATGATATCGTTTGTCGCCACTTTCACTATAATTTATTCAGTTTATTAAATCATGTTTAACAAAGATAAAAATTGCAAATGTGTGTGTTGTGGATTTTCTCAAACCAAAATATTGAAGTAAAGGAGTGTTATTGGTTCTTCCATTTGTAATAAGAAATCGCAGTATTATAACAACTTTTACGAATGGTATTTACATCAATATTATAAAGTGTCACGATTTCTAATTTTGCTACAACTGTCGTTTATTAGACAAAAAATTCTTGGATAATGAATAGTAAAAAATAATAGGAAGGAAAGAAACGTATTTATAGTCTCATACAAGATGAGAAAATATATGTATACGAAATAATAGTAAAAACTTACTTCATACGCCGATAACCAAAGTCGTTATAAAAGCGGCTTTTTCTATTATATATACACAAAATTAGCGGTTGAGGAATAACTTATTGGAAATGTACGGATTCAAAAATAGCGAAGTATAAAGTTTAGTAGTATTAACTAAAGATGTATCAAAGACATCGCGATAACAATACAAATTGAAGAAATTGACGACCGTAATTTTTTTGACATTGACTTTGTCAATAAGAAAATTATATTCAGATTTCAGAGTCCAGAGACTACATTTAAACAGAGATGTTTTACAGAAAACAAAGAGGTACTCGACAGTTAACTATTTTGTAAAACAATATCCGATGTAATTTATCACATTCAATATATCAATATTACAAATCGAATAGGTATATAAACCAAATTTCCAAAAATTGCAAATAAAGATCTTTATCTTGATCCTGATTTGTGCTGTAAAATTTTGTCATGATGCTTTATTCGCAACTAATGAAAGATTTTAGTAAAATTTTATAATACAACGAAATAAAAATTTTAATTAAATGCTGTTAGAATTTTTTTATCTATTAAATTTATTAGCATGGATATATTATGTAAATGTATCAAGTGTAACTTTAAGCAGGAGGAATTATTGATTTAATAGTTTTACAAATATTGAATGGGAGATAATATAAAAAAATAATAAGTATGTAAAAGTATGCAATGGTTTTTTGCTTTAAAAATAATCTTCTATGTTCTGTAATCCGAATTATATACATTATATACAACCCAAAAACCCAAGAATTGAATTGAATTTCATTATATACGAAAATTGAATTACTGCATTAATTACCCTAAACTAAAACCAATTGAAACTAAAATAACAACAGAATTTGAATGGATTATAAAGGAGGTGAGCCAACAGTTTGTAGTAGATTGTAGTGGAAAAGTGGATTGTAGTGGTGGATTCAAGGATTGTAGTGACAGGAAGTGGATGGAATTTATTAGTGGTCTGTGGTAAAAGGCCGAGATGGGCAAAGGCGATTTTGTAATTAGTCTGTGGTCAAACTCTTTATTTTTAACATACGAAAAAATGTCTACCCATTCAGAAAATTAGCAACAAATCAGAAATACTACGGTTGTGTAGTATTTTTACTGTGAAGAAATGTTTATTTTCATCTTGATCATTTAGTTTGAAGTAGTTTAATTATTTTATAAGTATGGTGTAAGATTCCATAATATTGATGTGTGGCGACGATTGTTTGTCAAGTTAGAATGTAGTAATCGATGGTGGTGATGGAATCTTTCGAAGATTCAAATTGCCCTTCAATGAGCGATAGTCTCTCTTTGTATGATCGTTATATGCGAAGTTTCAATATCGTTAACAATTTCGACGACCATCTGGAGCTCAGTGAGCCGTCGAGTAATTGCGAAAGCTCTAACAGCGGTGAGAACATCGACTTATCTACAGTCATACAATCAAATATAGAAAAACATGAGACAGAATTTAATAAACAATGTAGTCCTCTGAATCCTGTTGGTGATACCGTTGATAAAATAGACAACGATTTAGTTAGAGCCGAATCGCCGTGTATATCATTAGCGGCCTCGCTGTCCGAGACCTCCTCTGCGACAAATCACTGCATAAACGACAAGTCCGAAAACGTCCCTGTATCTTCGGAAGAGTCGAAGTCTGAAGGGTTTAGAACAGTTTTTATAACCTCAACAATGGAAAATAGTAACAATGCGGTAGACAGTGTGCCGATGTTCCGTGACGTGAAGCAAACGGAGAGCGTTTTTAAACTGCCAATAAGAGAACTATCATTTAATGGTACAATACTAAAACATGTACAAAAATTGAAACCTATAGTGGATCCCATTACAGCTTTAAGTACAGCTAGTAGTGTTTTACACTTGACTGAAGAACTGAAGAGTGTTGATTCTATTACAAACAATGTATCAGTATTCAATGCTACAGATGATGTAGACGTACCAAGTGACAGTGATGAAAAAAATACAATGGAATCTTTAAGTAACAAAGTAACTGAAAGCAATGGTACACTTGAGAATGAGGAGCAAAATTCAAAAAAGGAACAGCTGCACGATGACAACTCAAAATGGATATTAGAACAAAGCTATTCCTCTCACGAAGGCTCCTATGATAGTGGTGTGCGTTCACCAGATATGTTTTCTGAAGATGATATGGTGCCTAGTCCACAGGAAGAGCCATTCTGGAATTTTCTTAAGGACTATGAGGCATTTGATAAAAGGAAAGTCAGGAAAATTGAGGTTTGTTGCCTGTTGTATAAATGAGGCAGTGAGAACCAGAGTGGCCTAACTTATTAAACAAAAGGTTACAGTATTAAGGAAAAACAATTAGCCCTGATTTAAAATAATTGGAACTTTAGTAAATTAATATACTTTAGTAAATTAATATACTTTAGTTAATTAATATATTTCATAAATATTTGCTCTATTACTCTGTCATGATATAATATTCTTTATTTTTAAGTGATATGTAACCCTAAAACATCTTATTCATTAATTAAATAAAACTCAGTATTGAAATCTGTTAGTTAAGCCACTCTGGCTCTCATTGCCTCAAATATATTGATAATCTGATTTCTTTATGAATTTGTTAGAGGACTTTCATAAATATACTCTTATAATATTATTATTGTCTTGATTATGTATGATTAAATTGCCTTGGTACTGTAGAAGTGTGATTGATTGCTCCAATGGGATATAGGTTTGATGATTACTTATTAAAAGGTAATAATCTTATGTAGAAATATTAATCTTCATATTGGCTTTCCTACTCTTGTGTCATGAAGTATTTGTATCTACTATATAAATAAATAAATAAAAAGAGCTGTGTTAATCATAGAATTGTTTTGTTATAAGAAAATTAAAGTTGCCAACTATAAAAAAATAATTTATCATTAGTTGTACTATGGAATTTTGAACTGGCTGAACCAGCAAACTTTATATAGCCTATGTCTATGTTTTATATATACATGTATGTTTTATATAAGTCTCTGGACACATAAAATAGGTTTCAATTTGGTCAAACATACCAACAAACATTCATATTTATATATTAAGATGAAGTATGCATAGTATTGTCTGAAGAAATCAAGATTCTCATCTTATGTTCTAATTTCATTGACTTGAAATAATAATTTCATTACTGTTACCTACATATACCAACTTCTTTAACCAACTTTTAGGCTTAGGCTTGTAATTTTTTTTGTAAAATAATATATTTTTGCTTTTCTAAGATTAAATTTATATTTTTCTAATAGGCAACATTACAAGGAGTATTGCCACCGCCTTCAGTAACAACACTTAAAACAGATGTAACACAAATGCTCAAAAAATACTACTGTTTCTTGCCTGCCTTTAATGGAGAAGAAAGACTTAATGCAGAGGAAAACTCGAAAACACCAACGAAAAATGTATCATTTGTACAAATACAAACTGCATCTGAGATAAATGTCTTCCAAGAAAGTACTGATGTATCAGAAAATATGAATAGAAGCTTTAGTAAAGGTACACTGAATACAGAATCTGAAGGGAACACGAGTTTGAATGACAAAAGTATACATTTAAAGATGGGTACAGAGGCTGAGGCATCAGAAGCAGTATGGCCTGAGTTACTTAAGTGCAAGTTTCATGATGTTTAGTAAGTTATTTCACTGTATTATTCTAGTTCAAGTCAGCTTAACCTCACACCTTATGGCTTGCCTAAGAATAATAGAAAGTTCTCAGCATGTAGAACAAATTTTAAGCCATCTACATCTACATCTCATAATTTTGATTTTGAAAATTTTCTTACTTAGGTGAATAAAATGGATAGACATAATATAAAAATATTATTCATGACACTAAAGTAACTGCCTCCCCTCTCTATTTTGAAGAGAAGGATTGGAGCTAAGACCTACCACGCTGCTCCATTGCGGATTGGTCGGTTACACATATCTCTAGAATTCTTTAAGATATGCAGGTTTTTTCGCGATGTTTCCTTAACCAAAAAGTGATACATTGCAATTATTAATTATGCCGGGGCTGCATTAGCGCGCGAAGATTCGTTGCGCGTTGGCGCCCAAACATCGTGTGTCGGCCACACACAATGTTCTTGTCTACATTAGCGGGCAAAGATTCGAAAAGCGGTCTACGGCGAATATTCGTCGTTGAGTTTTGTGCGTCTGAATGAACTCTGAACATTTTTTCGTTGCTCCACTCCATAGTGTACGAAAATAAAAGCACGTCTGTCCCACGCAAAGTCTGGACGACAATGAAGTGTCGTAGGTTTAGCCACTCAGCAAATATTGTCGCCACAAATCCCTTTGAGTCGCGCCAGTTTACCAACAGTGGCCCGATGCTACATCGTTTGCGCCCGAATACATCGCGTTGTAACGATGTACCCGGCCACATATACGAGGTGTGTTCAAAAAGTATCGCGAATTTTGTGTATTTTCAAAAACTATTTATTTATTCGTGAATATTTATTTTGTCCCCTTCAAAGTAGTCCCCCAGGGATATTATACACTTGTGCCAACGTTTTTTCCAATCTTCGAAGCACTTCAAAAAATCATTTTTTTGTATCTTGTTCAGCTCCTCCTTCGATGCTGTCTTTATCTCGTCAGTCGTGGCGTAGCGTCGTCCTTTCATGGGCCTTTTCGATTTCGGGAACAAGAAAAAGTCACAGGGGGCCAGATCTGGGGAATAAGGTGGCTGCGGTATCATTAGTGTGTTGTTTTTGGCCAAGAAGTCGCGTACAAGTAGCGATGTGTGAGCAGGGGCGTTATCGTGGTCCATTTTTTTGAATAAGTAAAAATCGAAGACGAACCAAAACACGTGCAAGCAAAACAGCTGTCAACAATTAACTGAAAATTCAAATAGGCCAAACTTGTCAGCATAAGTGAGGGACAAATGTACCAACATAACGCTACAAAAAAAACAAAATTCAAATATACGTAACCCGAGAAAATTCAAAATTCGCGATACTTTTTGAACACACCTCGTATTGCCGTAACCCGAATATTCGCCATATCCCGCTAATGTAGCCAAAGCGTTAGACATAACTGAAAGACTTTTAACAGAAAAACTCATTGGTAACTCAACCTGTATGAGGTTGTATTCGTGACCCCTCGAAAGAATAGCTCGATCTCACTACTGGGCTATTACTACAGCTATACTAGATCGAGTTCTAAATCCTACTAATATTTTAAATGCGAAATTTTGTGACTATGAATGTATGTTTCTTACTCTTTCACTGCGAATCCCCTGAACCAATATCGAAACGTGGCACGGTTATTCCTTATACACCGGAATAACATATAAGCTATAGAAATCCTGTTAATTCTACAGCAGGGCTTCGTAAACTATTGGCCGCGCTATGGTTCTTAAACTATGATTTGCTACGCGACCTCAAAAGTTCTGTAGTCGCGAGAGAATTTTTTACTTATATTACTTATATTTTACTTTAATACAAACCACGCAATATATTCGACTTGAATATATTCGAGTGAATTAAGACGGTCAGAATCCACTTTTAATTTTGAAACTATAATAAGTATTTATTATAGTTTCAAAATTAAAAGTTTATAATTTTTTGTGTATTTTTTAATTTTTGGTTTTTGAATTCAAAACGAATTCTACAACTATAAATTTTCATACGCATATTGTTATCTAATAAATATTAATTTAATTTTCCTTCATATTTGTATGGGGTCGTCAAGAAACTCGCAACTATAAATGGGGTCGTGAATGACAAAAGTTTAAGAAGCCCTGTTCTACAGCAATAGGATGACATTGAAAAGCGTCATTTATTATCGACCACGACAACAGTCCACGCGAACGAAGTCACGTGTAAAAGCTAGTATAAGGCATAAAAACTTTAAAGACCACTTTATATTAACTGATGCATAGATATAAATAAATTTCAGATTTATTATAGACCTATCACATGACAACAGTCTACGCTAAGTCGCGGGTAAAAGCAAGTATATCGCATGTAAACTTCAAAGACCACTTTATATTAACTGATGCATAGATATACGTATATTTCAGAGCTACATTAGGAAGATATTAAACTAAAAGTATTGACATACTAGCTGTGATGGCCTAGCGGTGCGACCGTGTGAATCTCTAGAGACGATCATGGGTTCAAACCCGGGCAGACACCAATGAGTTTTTCTATTAAAACTTATGTGTCTAATTGATAATTGCAATTTATCACACGCTTTTCTGTGTAGGAAAACATCGTGAGGAAACCTGCATATCTCTAGAGAATCCTAGGGATATGTGTAACCTACCAATCCGCAATGGAGCAGCGTGGTAGGTCTTAGCTCCAACCCTTCTCTCCAAAAACGGAGAGAGGAGGCCTATGCCCAGCATTGGGATAGTAACAGGCCGTTACTATATACTATATTGAAATACAATACACAATTTGTCTTAAACATGTCTTTCTTTTCAGTTACAATGTAACATCACATTCAGAGAAGGTGGAGCTCTTGATGCAACGTTACGGTGAGAGGTTTGTTGGCGCTGAAACTGATACAAGCGTTAATATATATTCTGGTGGATTGCAATCTCCAAGCAGTGCCAGTAAGCGGAAAGCGCTTAGGCTAAAGTAAGTATTGATAGAAATTCTTTAAACCTAAATCGCTATATCCTACTAGGTTTTTTAGGTTTAAATCATTTATTTAAAAAAAAAAAAGCCAATGGCCACTTACATGAGAACATAAACTCTTAACTAAATTAGGTGGTCACCAAAAGACTTGCTTGTTAAACGGTTTCTAATTTTTGTTTGACTGTAAATTATTTTAGTTATACTAGATTTTTCATTATTCTTAAACTTTATTCTGTGTAATTTGAAAATTACACAGAATAAAGTTTAAATATATGTTTTGCGAGAAGTGATTTAAAACAGTTTAACGAGCTTACATTACTAATATTATAAATGCGAAAGTTTGTGAGTATGGAATATATATTTGTTACTCTTTCACGACGAATCCCTAATATACATAGACGAACCAATATAGATGACATTTAGCACAATTATTACTTATACACCGGAATAACATATAGGCTATAGAAATCCTGTTAATTCTACAGGAATAGGATGACATGCAAAAGCGCCATCTATTATCAACCTATCACGTGACAACAGTCCCCGCAAACGAAATTGCGGATAAAAGCTAGTCTTTAATATTTAATTGAGTTAATTATGTATATATTTTTTGAATTTCGGAAAGTGCTCCAACGATTTTCATAAAACTTAGTATGTAAAGGGCGATTTTGGGGGTGATAGATCGATTTAGCAATGTTTCATTTTAAATAATATCAGATGCGCTGTTTGTGGAATTAGATTAAAATGTGTAGTTTGACTGATCTTGGCTAATCTTAAAAAACAAGAAAAAGAGTAAAAAAGAAAAAGGGGAATCTAAATTTATCGGTTTTTGAGGAAAAACTAATCGATTATTAAAAATCGATTATTTTTTCACATCACTACGCTCGAGTAAACAAGAGTCTGGTTCCATGACAGTCTACTGAAAAGCGTATAGGGTACAAGTGAATAAAAGGTCAGTTGATGCAACTGTGCATTCGTTAGCACAGAATAATGGGGAGAGCCCAAAACACGCACAAATGTCACATTGACGGCCACAATATTTTTTTTTATATTATTGACCTAATTATTCCTAATTATTTGAAGCATTCTGTAACAATATTCTAAAGCTACTTAGTAAGTAAGTAAGTAAGTAAGTAGAGGCCTGTTACTTTCCCACTGCTGAGAATAGTGCTCTTCTCTTCTTTTTCGGGGAGAAGGATTAGAGCTAAGACCTACCACGGTACTCCAAAGCGGATTGGTAGGTTACACATATCACAAGAATTTTCTAGAGATATGCAGGTTTCCTCACGATGTTCTCCTTCACCGAAAAGCGTGTGATAAATTGCAATTATCAATTTGACACATAAGTTTTAACAAACTCATTGGTGTCTGCTCGGGTTAGAACCCATGACCTCCTCGAAAGAGTCGCACGGTGTTACCGCTGGGCTATCACAGCTTTTCAAAAGCTACTTACTCTTTGGTTTTTCTTAACTACATTTATTTTCATATGCAATAATTGTTTCAGGATGGCTCAAGTGAAATCTCCAGGGCGAAGACTCTCTCATTTGGCACGAAGGCGACAAGCTTTTTGTAGTGCTGCTACAATCAACGAGAAAGCGCATACCACTAACTCAAAAATGGTGTTAATTGATAAAAAGTAAGTCTTAATTTATTTTCAATATAATATAAATAAATAAATATATGGGACACTTACACACACGGTCATCCGTCCCCAAAGTAAGTAACTTAATACTTGTGTTATGGTAGACTGACAACTGGTGAATATATACTTATATATTTTTTAAATACATACTTAAATACAAATATACACCCAGGCTCAAAGACCGACAAATTCATTTTAAAGAAAATGTTGGTCCTCGGCGGGAATCGAACCCGCGACCCGTGGAGCCGAAGGCAGGGTCACTACCCACTGCTCCAACGAGCCAGTCAAGATTATTAGTAATATTTAAATGATTTATAGAATTAGGCGTTACTTTGCGGAGGTCCATAATACAAAAGTAATGAGAATATTATTTTGCTATAATCCGCGATAAAAGAAAATATATGTAATGCTAAATGTAGAGTGTACTATTCGTTCTCATACCTGATACATGCAGAATTTGTAAGAACTCATGCACTACCCGACACCGATGGCACAACAATACACAAGCACTGCACACATTCACCACCACAATCTCAACAATTGTGTCGCCCCGTAACCGAAGCATCGTCAGGAGATAGACTCCACGACAATATATAGGAGATAGACACACGACGCTTTGCGATTTTGTATGAGAACGAATAGTACACTCTACATTTAGCATTACATATATTTTCTTTTATCGCGGATTATAGCAAAATAATATTCTCATTACTTTTATATTTAAATGAGTTAATCTTGTATATATGTTTCTGAATTTTAAAAACGGCTTCAACGATTTTCATGAAATTCAGTATGTTTGGGAGGTTTAATCTATTTAGCTCTATCTAGTTTTCGGGCACTGAAAAAAACTGCTATAATTTTATGAGAAAACAACGGATAGTTACGCTGTCAATTGTAAAGTCATGATAGCCAATTTGGGTAACTGACGGTCTTAAATTCTGTACTTTAGTATCGATTCCGGATAAAATCATTTTTTTTAAATTTTTAATGCATTTTTTTATATCACAATATTATAGAGTCGGTACTTTGAACTTATGTGACTTCATTTGCAATTAAGCTTTAAATACCAAAAGTAATGAATATATTGTTTTAATAACCCCTCCCGCTAAGCTAGATGTGTTAGGAGTGGTCACGTCGGTAGAATGATAGCCGGGATTCGAACCCCCAGACCTCTCGATCGCAAGTCCGTTACCCTAACCATTCCGCTACCGCCGCTTCAATCTCAGTCTCAAATTATTTTTATTATTTCTACTGCACTAAAGGATTCCACATTCTAATAATTATTTCTGCATTCTATTTTTTATTATTTATTACATATTTATTCTTTATTTTATTTTTATTTCTGTTAGATTAAGTTTACTTATATAATTTTTAATTTCTGAATTTCTCATTACACTTTATTTAGTAGTTTAAATTACATTTACATTTTTTTTTGTTTTTATTAGTAAAAACTTAGAATCGCTTTAATCCTATAAATCATGTCATAATTACCTATAATTAGTGGTTCAATTGTAATAAGAAAATGGAATAATATTAATATTTTAAGTATTGTAAGCATTGTTGGTAATTGAAATAAATAAATTTCTGCATTCTTGTATTAATGACAATGTATCACAGTCTAATAATAACAAATTACTTTAAACCTTAATTCACAAGTCGATTAACAAAGAATGTTTTGAAGTTACTTCCCGCACAGGAAGCTGATCAACTCAGCAGAAAGAAAAAGCCCCCGTACTCGACGAACACCCGGCAAAAAGACGCCCACTCGCAAAACCCCCGGCAAAAAGACCCCCACGAAAACCCCCAAGACTCAAAGCGCGGGTTCTAGTAAGAAGAAAGCCATGAGACGTCTGCTGATGGACTCGGACTCAAGGTCGCAGCCCCCTAGAGAAATCAAGAGAGCCCTATTTATTAGTCCAGAGAATAAGGCAGTACCAGCACATTCTGGACACCAGGTTTTGAAATCAAAACGTGCTTTATTCGGTTCTCCGGTGAGGCAAGCGGAGACTAAAAGTCTTGATGGAACGTCTAGTGATCACTTTTTGAAGAGGAAACGTGATGAATTCGATGATGAGGAGAATGGTAGGAGTAAGATTGCGAAGAGTCTATCGTTTGGTGGTGATACCATTGGCAGTTCGCAGTCTCTTGTGTTGAACCGTCGTGCTTCTGAAATGTCCACTAGGAGTATGGCTGAATTGAATGAAACACATAAAAAGGTACGTAGACTGTATTATTTTTGTTTATTTTTTAATCGCGGCCCTTATCTTGCTCTAAGTGGGGTCGGTACATGTTATAAACATGTTGTGACATGTTTGGCTATATATTTTACGCCTGGAGTTAACTTAAATTAGTCGTTTTTTACGACACCTCGGTAAGAAAGAGGGTGGTCTATTTTATTAAACCGGATACCACACGGTGGGTCAACTTACCTTAGTCGCCTTTTACGACACCTCGGTAAGAAATGAGGGTAGTCTATTCTACTCATTCATATTTTACTCGCGGCTATATGCATAAGTAATTGAATCGCAAAAAACGTACTAAATTAAAATAAACTAATTTAAATTCTTAAAAAAAATTTACTTAAATATTTTTTTTCACTAGGAACTACTTTATTTGTGACTTGTCACAGATCCATAAATAGGTAATCTTTATTCAAATAAACTTGTAAACAAGTGCTTTTGAATCGTCAACTCTACCGCTGGTTCGGAAAGCTGTTCCTACCGAGAAGAGCCAGCAAGAAATTCGGCGGTTGCTCTTTTAAAAATATAATTCTTATAATTAGTTACATTTTTCTCCTTGCTAACTTGAGTAAGGTCGAAGATTGGCTATATCCAAGATGATAACGTATGTAATGTATGTATATCCTCAACAGTATAGTAGGCTTTCTGTATCACTGTTCTTTTAATGGTTTTAAAAACTCCTGTATATCTTATATCTAGAAAGGCGCAAAGTAGTTTACAGAAGTTTCAATAAATTATTTTGCTATAATCCGCGTTTGTTAAGAAAATACTTGCAACGCTAAGTGTATGAAGCAGGCAACAATTATTACACACACTTTAATTATTATTAAATACATTTCGAGGACGTAACGGGTTCAAACCCGGGCAGACATCACTAAGTTTTTCTGTTAAAAATGTGTGTCTAATTGATTATAGCAATTTATCACACGCTTTTCGGTGAAGGAAAACATCGTGAGGAAACCGGCAGTTCTCTACAGAATTCTGGAGATATGTGTAACCTAACAATCCGCATTGGAGCAGCGTGATAGGTCTTAGTTCCAATTCTTCTCTCCAAAAACGGAGAGAAGAGGCCTATTCCCAGCAGTAGGAGAGCAACAGGCCGCTACTTTACTTTACTTTTGGGCAGTGTGATATCAAATAACTCTTGCAGAAGCTACGTTCAATCAAACAATGTTCGATCCAATATCGGGTAGTTATAAAATTACCAAATGTGAAGTGAAAATATAGTTCTGATGTGAAGTGACTTACTTTTTCTTATTCTCTTTCAACTGAATCTTCGTGTATAATAAAAAAATCTAATGATGGGCATGGTGTGATATGAAATAACTCTCGCAGAAGCTACTGTGGGCGGTGACAGAAGCCCTCCGCCTCCACGGCTGGCGGATGTCGTCCCCTGGGTTCAGGGAGAAGGCCTCGGCCCTCGCTCGTCTGACGCGCAAGCTGCTGGCTCTGCCGCTCCACGCGGCCAAACTTGCGGCACCAAAACTGTCCACCTCCGATACTATGTTCAAGTAAGTTATTTTTAATAATAACTTGCTATCCCGGCGTAATTCTTTCCGCATTCTTTTAATAATTTATAGAATTAGGCGTTACTTTGCGGAGGTCCATAATACAAAAGTAATGAGAATATTATTTTGCTATAATCCGCGATAATAGAAAATATATGTAATGCTAAATGTAGAGTGTACTATTCGTTCTCATACCCGATCCATGCAGAATTTGTAAGAACTCACGCACTACCCGACACCGATGACACAACAATACACAAGCACTGCACACATTCACCACCACAATCTCAACAATTACTTGTAACGTTTATCTGTTCGTTAATAAGATAAACGTTACAAGTTCCAGTTTGCTACACGTGTTCAAAGACGAAGTCAACTAAATAGTGGGGGGTTTAACTTGTTACTGTATTACTCTGCTTGCTTGGATAATGCTTCGCTTTGCGATTTTGTCGTGGAGTCTATCTCCTGACGATGCTTCGGTTACGGGGCGAAACAGCAAAATGATATTCTCATTACTTTCACATTCTTTAACAAAAACATTGGTATTTTATGGGCAATAATTAAAGTGTTTTCAAATTTCTCCTCTTCTTCTATATGTTAACTAAAACTTTGTCAAATTTGATATTCCTTCGTCCGTATAATTTTGTACAAAGAGGCAAATCTCGTCTAAGCTAAAATGACGTGCCCATCTCTCGTATCCACCCACTCAATCAAATTTAAAATTGCAAAAGTTACAATAAAATTATTACTAAATTAGCTAAATTATTACTTACTAGAAAAACTAGCTTTTATCTGCAACTTCGTTAGCGTAGACTGTACTCTTGGAATAAACCAGTATATAGAACCGCCTTTAAACTACAGATTTGACTTTTACACATCGTGAATAAAAAAATCTTTCATAGATTGATAATAGATGGCGCTTTTCAGTGTCACCCTAATGCTGTAGATTTAACAAGATTTATATAGCCTGTATGTTACCTCGGTGTATAAGGAATAAATGTGCCAAATTTCGATATTGGTTCGCCGTGAAAGAGTAAGAAACATACATCCATATTCACAAACTTTCGCATTTATAATATTTGTTGGAAATTAAAGTGTTCTCAAATTCTCCTTTCTCCGTTTCTTTTGTATGTAAACTAAAACTTTGTCAAATTTTATACTCCTTCGTCCGTATAATTTCGTAAAAAAAGGGTAGCATAGAGCTCGTGCCAGCTAAAATAACGCTCCCCGCTCTTGTAAATTTAAAATATTTACGAAAAACACATAAAAATACAACCAGTTGATGAGGACGTGGTACTTGCTAAGGAACAGTTGTTCTTAAATTTGTTGTTCTACTAGTTTATTTTTCTCCTAATGCGCGAGAAGGCGGACGTCATGTTTCATACAATAAGCCAGCGCTACTTCATATAGAGAGCGTTGTTAGATTTATCACTCGACTAGTCGTCCAAAACGTTCGCAAACATTTCGTAAACCGTTGATACCCCTAACAGAGACATAATGTCATTTTAAACATTAGCACTCACATATTTATATCAACTAGTTATTTTATGGGATGCGTCATTCCACAAATTTACGACAAAGTTTTGGCTTCACGTATTAATATATATTTTTATCAATATCCAGACTGGCCCGCCAATACGTGTTCGCGATCATCCAAGGGCGTACCGTCGAGGAATGCTTCCAGGACGAGCAAATCAAACTGTCCAACGAAAGCAACAAGATATCTGGATACATATCAGCTACAGCCTACCAGCAGATGAAAGAGAAGCAAACAACATGCACGTTGACCTCCCAAATCAAAGAGAACACTTGCAACGACAGATCATTAAGACTGGATCAACCGAGATCCAGTACAAAGAACATATTGCAGGACAAAATGTTGAATATCGACTCGAATTCTAACAGCAGCAGTGGGATCAGCACGCTGGATAAAATTGGAGTTTTTAAATCAAATTCTATGCCTTCATTCGAAGAGGCAGCCAAAATGAGGGCTCGCAGGCAAATCAGTTTTGACAACGTGGACTTCCCTAAAAGGTGATCGAGCCACGATATTGTTAATTTTTAAATACTTAACAGTTTAGTTGTGAGTTTAGTATTAGTAGCATTATTTATTAAAATTACATAGACGCGTATACTTATGTAATCGCTTCACGAGTTATACTTCCTTGGCGTAGCGCAGCCTTAAAGAAGGCACCCTGGTCTCATATGAGGCAATCCACAGAAGGCACTCTTAGGGCGATGTACCCCGACGCTAGTAGAGCTTCTACGCTCTATTCTCCTTTCGCAACCTCGACAATGCTTCGGCACTCGCCTGTTCCGCCTTGTGATACTGCAAAAGTCGTTAGGGCTAACAGTATATATTCAGTTCGAAAATAATTGGCATAATTTGGAATTTAATATAATATAACGGATACTAATATAATTTTGGTAAAATTACTTCAGTTCTTCTATAGATCTCTTACTTGATTTGATTACGCAGATAAACTCAATACGAATTTATTTATATATTTAATTCAGTCACAAAGGAAGTATAACTGTGATTTTAGTCTTTAACATTCGGTGAATCGATATTACTTTGGCAAGCATTTTATGGACGTAAATTTTTATAGTCATGGAAAAAAATTCCATAAGTGCTTCCTTGCTGTTAAATTATTTTTATATAATAGTTTTATTTTGTTATTTAACGTGTCTTATGTAGACGAATCATCTTATATACTTAACCCGGGTATTTTAACTCAAATTTCCTTTCACTGTTTTCTTCTTTTTTAATTAGTTTTACATAGCAAATATCCCTGTATAGGTTGGTACCTACTATAGGAAATTAATTTTATTTTTAGTTACCTACACACCTCGACACCTTACATAAAAATATATAATATATAAATATTATAGCAACAGGAATTATTTTACGTTTTTTTAAAATAAACACTTTTTTATCAGAGATCAATGACCATACCCTATTACGACACACGAAAAACCTTGGCCTAAAAGTAATAGTACTGGTACGAGGGAGAGAAAACAAAAATGTTATTGTTTTAGAACAATAACACCGCGCTAGGTCAGTCAATCATTACTAATAAAGCCAGATCTCAATTAAATTATATTTATTTTCTTCGAAATTTCTTCGAAAACTCTTATTAACTTAATTATTTGGTTTTTTAATACAAATTTCGTACATAATTAGATGACAGAACTGACAATATTACAAATTAAATACATTAATCCACCTTGTGTGATTTTTGGGGTTTTATTTATATTTACATCTAAGAAACATATCAGACAAAGAAGTATTATTGAAAAATTATTGTTTTTATGACAAGATATAATGAATTTAAAAATAAATTATAATCGATTTTCGATTATTCAAATTAAAATCGATTATAATAATAAATAATCGATTAATATAAAAATCCATTATTGACATCCATAATACTATATTACATTTAAGCTTTTTATAAATAAACTATTTCTTTTATGCTGAAAAGTTTATTTTTATTTTACTGTCATTACTATTTCTGAATGTCACATCGGAACATAGCTGATATGCACCATAGATGTAATGTGGTAAATATCAGAGATATTATACCCCCCTCCCCTCTTTGACATAGGCAGTGCTAATAAAATCGGTCCAGCCGTTTCGTTAGTCTTATCAGGTCCATATATATTTTCTCTTTTCTGTGATTTTTTTTTTATTTGTTCTTAAACACTCGCCTAGATGATACGTGCGTACTGAGTTTTGAACAGGTTTTGCTATAGTTGCTCTGGTCTCATATCAGATGTATTTGTAAGTAATAAAATAGTTAAAAACCGAATACTTTGTTTTATTTTTTTCATTTATATGTAGAATTACGGAGTCGCCATCCATTAATTCATTTAAGAAAACAATTGCGTTTACTTCACTCACCAGAGTCAAGATAAGGATTTAATTAACAATGATTGAGACATTAATCCCACTTCTGAATATAACAAAGATATTTTTTTACACTGATTCAAAAAAGAAACATTTTTCAAAAAATGCGTGGATATAGCTACTCTTTGACTCTGTACAAAATCTGCAGAATTAACGATTCTAAAGTATATACTTGTTTACAAGTTTATTTAAATAAAGAAAAATTTGAATTCAAATTCAAATTCAAAATATTCTTTATTCAAATAAACTTGTAAACAAGTGCTTTTGAATCGTCAACTCTACTGCTGGTTCGGAAAGCTGTTCCTACCGAGAAGAGCCAGCAAGAAACTCAGCGGTTGCTCTTTTAAAAATATAATTCTTAATACTATTTACATTAAGTCGTTACTGTCTTGTACAGGTTCAAAGAGAGCTATATCCACACATTCTTATCTTCCAAATAATCTTCAAGAGTATAGTAGGCTTTCTGTATCAGCCTCTTTTTAACAGTGTTTTTAAACTGATGTAATGGCAAAGCTGAAATTGAAATTGAATTTCAATCTTCATCCTCCTTTATCCCACTCTAATTGGGGTCAGCAAACATGTACAAACATGTGTCACATGATTTGGCTACGTATTTTACGACGTCAACTTACCTTGGTCGCCTTTTACGATGCCTCGGAAAGAAAATGAGGATCGTCTATTCTATTCAGCCGAGTACCACACGGCAAGCCAACTTGCCTTAGTCGCCTTTCATGACAGCTCGGTAAGAAATGAGGGAAAAGCACTTGTTTGCAAGTTTACTTGAATAAAGTAAAGAATAATTTGCGTATACCGATAGCTGATAATCCAAGCTGTGATAACCCAGCGGTGAGACCATGCGACACTTTCGAAGGGTCACGGGTTCAAACCCCGGGCAAGCACCAATGAGTTTTCTGTTAAAACTTGTGTGTAATTGATAATTGCAATTTATCACATGCTTTTTGGTGAACAAAAAAACATCGTAAGGAAACCCACATATCTCAAGAGAATTCTAGGGATATGTGTAACCTACCAATCCTCTTTGTAGCAGCGTGGTAGCCCTTAGCTCCAATCCTCTCCAAAAACGGAGAGAAGAGGCCTATGCCCAGCAGTGGGATAGTAACGTTACTTTATACCAATAACGGCTTTTTAATGCTTAATTATATCAATGAGTAGATATACTAGAAAATATTCATAAAACGATCACGATAAGATAAGATATCTAGTCATTAAATTCTAATCATTTCGCATTGTTTGTATCGAAAGTGGTCGATTTTGATATAATTTTTTTCCGTATTAAACGTGCTAAATGGGTTTGTGGCAAACAAAATATCCTGGATTGACTCAAGATTTGCTGGAGGATTATGCCGCTTTGACGTATTTGAATAAAGGAGAGATCCTATAGTAAGTTAAATTATATAACTTATTTTATAGTTGCCATACATTTTTACATTTATTTATTCAGTGGCGTCGTAAGTTTTTTTTTTTTTAATATATATATATATGGGACACTTACACACACGGTCGTCCGTCCCCAAAGTAAGTAACTTAATACTTGTGTTATGAGTGACAGACAACTGATGAATATATACTTAAATATTTTAAATACATACTTAAATACAAATATCAACGGCACTGGAAAAAAATTTAGATTTTATTGTAATCTTAAGATTACTAACTTATTTGAGGATTAATACTGTATCTATTAATAAGTTTTCCATATTCCACAGTGTGACAATAAAAAAAAGTTACAATGAGTAATAGTAAGTTATTCTTAATTGATCGCATCAACTTAAGTGATAAGTAAAAAAATGTAACTGCCTGTTACTATCCCACTGCTGGGCCTCCACTAGCTACATACATACTCGTATCCCCAGAATTCTCTTAGATAATACAAAAGTAATAATAAAATTATTTTGCTATAATTCGCGATAAATTAAACAGTTTATACATATATATAATGCAAAGATTTTGTCGTGGCGTCCATCTTCATCTATGATGATGCTTTGGTTGCGGGGCGAAAGGATTATTGAGTTTGTGATAGTGAATGTGTGTAGTGCTTGTGTATTGTGGTGGCGGTGGTGGAAGTTTGTGCATATATTTTTACGTATCCTGCGGGTATCTAAGCGGATAGTCCACTCCACTTTTTGCATTATATATATTTACTATGTATTTTTCGCGGGTTATATTAAATTATTTTTATTATACTACTTTAGTACATATAAATTAACAGTTTAATAATAAAATTGACAGTTTAATGAAAAAGTTCTATTCAATCGATCCGGACAAGATAGAAAAGGATTATAACCATCGATTTAAAAAGGAAGATATAATCAACAAATTCCATGTTCTGAAAGTAAGTACTTCAACAAACCTTACATTTTTTAAATTATTAATCTATAAATGAGCTAATCTTGTATGTATATAAGAATTTCGAAAACGGCTCCAACGATTGTCATGAAACTTAGTATGTGGTGGGTTTTGGGGACGACAAATCGATCTAGCTAGATTATATTTAAAAAAAATTAGTTCTATCCCTGTTTTCAGGCATTGAAAACTTCCCAGACCTTGCTTTCTTCTTTTTGCATTTTTTTAAATCTTTTAAATAAATTACGGTCACCTACTTACTTCTTATTATACGCCATTGATTTTTTGTTAACTTGCAACTTTAAATGCATAAGATAATTTTTAAATTAGTTTTTTTCAGTTTTATCTAGGTAAAATAAATTTAAGCGTGCGATGAATATATGTTCGTGGTAAACAATATTTAAGTAAATACAACAAACTATTTTTTGATTTAAAACTGTCGTGGTGTTCATAGTTTATGTATAGAAACCGGCTTTACCTATGTCTCATTCAATTTGGTTAGCCCGAATAGTTTCGAGCTCATCCGGGACCCTTATTTGTGAGCTTTATACGGGAGGAGTTCCCGCCGCAATGATCTAGTCGGGATAACCCGATAGAAGAGATGAGTATAGCCGGTTTCTATACATAATCCTCCTGCCCTCATCCCACTCTAAGTGGGGTCAAATCATGGGACAACATGTTATACCAACATGTCCCATGATTTGGCTATGTATTTTACGATCGGCCGCTTGCCTGGCGGAGGATAAGAGATGAGATTGGTCTATTCTACTCAGCCAGATACCACACAGTATTATTAGCGGTTTCTATACTAAAACAATAAATATTATACTTAAATAGTGGTTAAATAATGATGAATTCTTTCTAGAACAATCCTTTCCAAGACCGTCTCATACAAGTGTTCTCCTCTCAAAACGACAACTGTTTCTCCTTTGAGGATCTTTTAGATTTATGCTCTGCTATGAGCCCTGAGTGTCCACCAGAAGTTAAAGCCGCTTGGGCTTTCCAAGTTTTTGGTAAGAAAAGATTTTAAATTTATAAATCTATCTCACGTGGACTAGTTTCGCGTGATAGGTTGATAATAGATGGCGCTTTTCAATGTTATCCTGTAGAATTTACAGAACTTCTATGGCCTATTTGTTACCCCGTTGTATAAGAAATAATTGTACCAAATTTCATCGATATTGGTTCAGCGGATTGATCGTGAAAGAGTAACAAACATTTATCCTTACTCACATACTTTCGGGTTAATAATATTAGTAGGATGGGATAGAACAGAATTATAACCAAGCGGTAAGACCGTACGACTCTTTAGAAAAGTCACGGGTTCAAACTCTTGGCATGCCAATGAGATTTTTGTCTTGTCTTGTTGATTATTGCAATTTATCACACGCTTATCGGCGAAGAAAATCATCGTGAGGAATAGTACATATCTCTAGAGAATTCGTGAGATATGTGTAACCTACCAATCCTGCACTAGCACTGGAGCAGTGTGGTAGGTCTTAGCTCAAAACCTTCTCTCCAAAAACGGAGAGAAGAGGCCTATTCTCAGCAGTGGGATAGTAACAGGCCGCTATTTACTTTACGTGTACTAACTCAAAATTATTTTAAACAGATATAGACGGAGATAATCAAATATCAACCATGGATATTTGCGATATTTTGGACCGTTTGACATGGGATCCACAAAACCGTTCTAATTTCTTAGATAAGAAATCTAAATTGAAAATTGCTGACGTGGTAAGTTTGAATTTATGTCTCTCTCTTCATTTTCATTATTTTTATCCTTCATAAAAACATATTTTTGTATAAAAAACTAGTTGAAATGCATAGTTGTGTAAAACTTAATGCATTTATTTCTTAACACACATTTTCGCATGCATAAATACCAACGCATTTAAAGTGTATGCCGTTAAAATTCCTAGTAATTCTTAACTCGTTTTGTTGATTGAGGTAGTAGTTTTTCAGAAATTTCTTTTATGTTATTAATTTCAGATTTTGAAAGAAATCAATTTGGACAACAGCGGCAGTATTGGAATCAGCGAATTTAAATTAATTCTTTCAAGGATTCCAGAGTTCTCATCGTCGTTTTATTTTAGATTGTAATAAAAATATAAAATTACAGATAATAAAGTAACAAATTATAATGCTAAGATAAACAAGTCAAGTTAAATGCCTTTAAAAAATCTTTTAACAAAATTTCACGTCCCTTCTGTTAACCGTTTGGGAGTCCCCTTGTCTGGAGCCAATCCTGGCAGCATTAGCAGGTCATGCTAATCATAATTTAAAAAACATGCATTATCATCGGGACTGGACCTATACCTATATAAAAATCCAGCTGAATCGGACCCCGGTCACTTGGACCCCCGAAGTGGGTCAATTTTAACTTGCAAGATTCCACCTTTACATACATTGAAAGTCGATTAAAAAAAATTGAAAAAGCTTTTAAAAAAATGGGATGGGGTGCACAAAAGTAGAAATGAAGCGATTTTCCATTTAGTATTTGCAAATATTAAATTAAATTTCCATAAAAAATAAAATAAATCTCTATGTTAAAAACGCACACACTCACATTAATATTGTTTGCAGCTTAGTATTTGACGAATACAAAACTTATTTTATGTTAAAAACGCACACACTCAGATAAATATCAGCCTACTACTGCATACTAGTATTATAAGTTGTAATTTGTATGTCTATCCATTATTCTATATTAAAATAAAAGCCTGGATGTTTTTATTTGCTTTATTTTAATCACTGAATATTGTATACCATAATATGACCATTATATATTATCTGACGAAAGCCTTGCAAGCTGCTTTATTAAAGCGACCTCCGAGCGTACGGTCAGGAAGAGCGGGAAAGCCGCTCGTGCGACCTGTTGTTACAGGCAACACCACAGGCTGCTTGTATTTCACGTTGTACATCGGAAACGATAGGTAGGTACTGAAAAAACGAATTGGTTGCCATATATAAAAAATCGTCTACTGAAGACTAAAGTTTACGAACAGTGCGTGTTGTTAGTGATAAATGAAATAAAAATAGTGTAGGTCACCGACTACAGCTTACATCAGAAAACTCAGAGCAAGTTATTAAAAAAGAATAAATTGGTTAACTTTTGAGAAAATTGTTACTTATTTATTGAATTAATATAGAGGAAAAATATATTATAATTATATTTATATAACTACAGCAAAAAATAGCTTACGGCGTCATTTCAGCAGGACATTGGTACATGTATTCGGGATCTTTGAAGTAAAGCAAAGGATGATGAGCTTTGGCGTATCCTCTGTAATAGTCCCTGTGTCGCTGGCAAGCCTAAGTATTATTGACATTAATATTATAAATATATTAATATGTATGTATGGAAATTACCTATATATATCAATATTATTATAGCAATTATATATAAAAAAATTGCTCGTTTAAATTTAGGTAAGACAAGGCATTGATAAATTTTACAAGCTATAAATAATTAGAATTGAAGTGCTTATAAAGATAATTTGTTTAGCCACACTTATAAATGCGAAAATCTGTTTCTTACGTTTTCACATATGGATAAAATTTAGTACGATTATTTTAATTATTTATTTACACGGATCTCCAACAGCATTACATATTAAATAATACAACAAATATACGATATAGTTTTAAATTAATTATGTAGTACCAATTATAGGAGATCACATCATGATGTTAACTTATCTACCGGACTAACATATAGGACATAAGAAAATCCGTTTTTTTTTTGTGGAACACCGTACATAATTGAGGTTATTTCAAATCTTAAGTTGGCGTGAATAAAGTGGCGGTTAAAGCTTGTAGAACAGAATTCGTAAACGTTGACTCTAATATATTCAATTTATTATTATCATTAAAGATCGTATTTCAAATTATTTGCTTTAGATGATGTACTAATAAAAAGTTTGAATTGAAAATGATTAATATTTACTTCATAAAATGTTTCAATTTCATCTTGTCTTCCATTATCAACAAAATAAATATCCATCGTAAAGAAAATCAAGTCACTTAAAATTTCGTATTGAGCGGCTAACTTTTTTTTTAATTTATCTTATTCACTGCCTGCCCTGGAATCTTGTTATTATAACCCGTACACGAAATGGAATTATGGACTAATAACTTAGTAATGATATCTGTCACATTATATTGTGCACATCACTAAATTATTGTTTATGACAAATAATTGTTTGTATATTTGAATAATGATTACAATAACTAATAAATAATAATGAAGACATATGAAAATATTTCTGCTTTTCGAGCTGTGACTTCGAAAAGAGATCCCATTGTCAATTTAATGTAAATGACTTTTCTATAAATAAAACAATGATTTAATTATTTGAAATATTTTTGTATACAATATTAGAAAGTTATCTGACAAAAGCTTTGCAAGGATTTTTATTATATCGAGCACCTAAGGAGCGGTTTGGTAATTGTGGAAAGTCTGAAGTCCGCCCGATGCATGAAGGCAAAATTGCTGGCTCCTTATACTTCACGTGGTATGATGGATAGCTTAAATAAATCCTAAAACATAATAATAATTATCATGAATAAATAACAATTATATGCACCGTTGCAAAGGAATTGTTTTCTTTTAGCTATATTATGCTAATAGGGTAAGTTATGATTACACACGATTGATTGATGAGAAATCTACCTACACTTCGTCTCTAGGTGCAGAGTGACCATTTTATGATTTCCATCTCTAATTAATTATTTGTAGTAAGTCCGCCAATCGGCATTTAAATCATGTATGAATTGATTACGTACGAACTGTAAGTATACATTGCTCTATCTTCCGCTGAGAGAAGAAAGCATTCTTACGATCCCTTAGATAGCGTAACAATGTGACACACACAATTATAAATGAAAATTGTATCTTTGTAGCTCTAGTATCAATATTAACACAATAGTGTATGTATTATCTATGAGTAACTCTACGTATGTACTTACTGAGACATTTCAGAAGGGCAGTGAAATTTATATTCGGGTTCCTTAAAGTATGTGAGAGGATGATAGCTTTTAGGATATCCTTTGTAGTATTCTCTATGCTTCTGGCAAGCCTGGATGTAATAATATTTAATAAGTAGATCATATTAAGTAAAAATTTACAGCAAACCAAAAGATCATATTAGGACACAAACATCATAAAACCTTTCAATCTCCTCTTGTCGTAGTGAATCCATAAATAAAATGTATTTAACCATGTTTATATAATTATAAGAATTAAATAATAGATTCAAAGGAAATACTATTTTCAGAATACTAGACTAAAATTAAATATTTAATTTTACTTTAGTTTAAAATAGTTGTCACTTTTTTGCAATTTACTTTATCGAATGTAAATTTTCCGCCAGTTACAAAATATATTAGTGAGCGACCTGTTTTTGGTTTTTTAAAATTATATTATATGTATTACAAAACAAATTAATTATTGAAATTATTATATACAATACGTTACTGAAATTAAGCTATTTTTTATAATTTTAATTACATTTTATACACACAATTAATCGGTTAATTTAAAATATAGTCAAAATATTTACATATAAAGCACTTTAAGCTTGAATCCTTATATTTTAATCATTCATTGTTGTACTTTTTCTAAGTAAATTAAATTCTTTGCAATACAACGCGGGAGTTCCATTTGAAATAAAAATATTATAAAAATAATTATTTATTTTTAAATTATATCGATATTCGATTATGCAATAGACTCGATAAGTCTAGCTAAGCACAAACCTAGATTTTCACTTTATATATTTTGCTGTCGTTTTACGTCTATCTCAGTGAAACGTCAAAACAATATTTTCTCAATTTTGTTTTACCATTTTTTACTATTGCCGATGCAATCAGTTTATTTTTTAAGTTTTACTCGTATTTTAAAATATACTGGAGTGACAAGAATTAAGTTTATAATTGTATGCGGAAACTAGTTCATTCCTCTTTGTTATTTTGGGTAAACTATTTTTGTCCGCTCTAGATTCGGTGATTCGGTGCATTGAAATATATTTTGACATCCAGGAAAGAATGTGTTCCTGCAAGGTGAGCTACTACCTTAATTGCCTGCCATAAAGAGCTAACTACCAATGACACTAATGTTTTTTCTACGCTACATTGGTATTTAACATATATTTACATATTCGGCACATGTTATGTTTTATAGTTATTTAGTCACTTCCTAATGAAACTAGTGATTAAGGATTCTTTGTTTACTGATAAAGTTGTAAGGAATTATATAAAGACAGATGTTAAACAAACAATAAAGTGTTATTTACAATAAATTATTCATACATATTTACTGTATAAGGGAAAGACTGTTGCCAAGTATGTCTATGTCTGTTATAAAACAGTAAATAATATAAGAGAAGTTAACCTTGGTTAGGCAATAGATTTTTGGAAAATCTGCAGTTGTATATATGGCCCCTGTAAACAACATTAGATAAGGTAAGAGCTAAAAGTCAAATTATATTTGTATTTGCTATAGTCATTTAGTACTTATTTTAGTCCCAAAATGTTACATTTTTTGTACATATTATATATATGTATATTTTTTTTAAATGTATTTTCTGTATGCATAAAGGATAAATAAATAAATAAATAAATGTTAAGACACCAAACTAAGGGCAGTGGATATTCAAGTTAGTCTTGTTCTGAATAAGAATGTGCAAATATTTGATGCCATTGCGTCAAGGTAGTATTAATATTCTTTGATAGGTATAGAAGGATGTTATGCTGTGCGGTATCTGGCTGAATAGAATAGACCACCCTCATTTCTTACCAAGGTGTTGTAAAAGGCAACTAAGGTAAGTCAACCCTCCGTGTAGAATCTGGCTGAGTAGAATAGAACACTCTCATTTCTTACCAAGGTGTCATAAAATATGACTAAGGTAAGTTGATGTCAGGCAGGTGGCCGGTCTTACATACATTACCAAATCATGTGACAACATGTTTATAACATGCTGTGCTGACCCCATTTAGAGTGGGATAAGGGCAGGAGTATGATGATGTTGATAACATTTAAAATTATTTGTAATATTTAGTCCAACTTTTTAACATGGAAAGAAGTTTAGAATAAAGTTTTAAGTAGATGATTTTTGTTTGTAACATTGCCCTGAATAATACAGTATTTAAATAATTTATAGAATTAGGTATTATTTTGCGGAGATCCAAAAATAATACAAAAGTAATGAGAATATTATTTTGCTATAATCCGCTTTAAATATATAATCGTTAAAAATTGCGATAAAATCGCAGATTATATCAAAATAATATTCTCATTAGTTTTGTAATCCAGTATTTCGAAACTATAATATCAAAATTCTATCTCAATATTAGGCATATGCAATGTTTTTCATTGCCATTAATTAATACTTTAGAAAGTTTATCAACGTTTTTAAAAGTGTTTTGATTGACCAAACCATCAACAATGATGATGATAATAAAACTATTTTTTATGATTAAAAGTGACATGAATTAACAACTGATAATGATAAATGAACCATTTATATATTATCTGTATGTGTATTTTAATCTATGAATCATGCTCCTTACATAAACATTGTAAATGCTATGAGTCACTTTATATTATCCAGGCAACAGCCTGAGTTTTATCATAGTCTATACTAATCTGCAGATTTCTGTTACCTTATTCATTTATTTATAGCCGTATGTATTTCTATATGGAGGATTTAGTTTGATTGGATTTGAAATCCTTCTGTAGTATGGAATTCCAACAAAGTAATCCCTGCTTCTATAAATTATTTAATCTTTGATATTTAAGTGAGTTAATCTTGTATATATATACATATAAATAAAATCTGAAATTAGGAAAAGGCTTCAACGATTTTCATGAAACTTAGTATGTATGGGGTTTTGAGGGTGTTTAATCGATCTAGCTAGGTTTCAATACAAAAAAGTTGTTATATATATCACTGTTTTCAGGCATTGAAAAACTGCTAAAATATATATAGAATGCATAGGTAACGTTTGCTGTAATTTCTAAACTTGTAAGAGCTCATGGGGAATGAGCGGACTAAATAAGTGAAAATATCCGGATCAGATTTTAACACTTTCTTTTTTTTTATCTTTTAATTTAAGTTAAATTAAATTAAGTTTACAATGTTGTTATAATTGGTATTATATAAATATCTTTTATTTAGTAATAGATTTAAATAATGTATGCATCCATACCTTAAAAGGCGACTAAGGTATATTGACCAAACGTGTGGTATCCTGTTTAGTAGAATAGACCAGCCTCTTTCTTACCAAGATGTCGTAAAATACGACTAAGGTAAGTTGATGTCAGGCAGGCGGCCGGTCGTAAAAACGCAGCTAAATCATGTAACAACATGTTTATAACATTTTGTACCAACCCCACTTAGAGTGGGACACGGGCAGGAGGATGATGATGTATGCATCCCAACTACATGCTGTGGTAACCTATAAATTAGACTATATTTATTTATTTATTTATTTATTTATAAGGCTTACCAACTAGAAATCATATACATATACTTTTGAAGCTAACTTTAACAATACATCATCTTTCCTATATGTTTCTAAATTACAGGTACGCACAGCATTTATTTATGACTTCAAACAATAATTGATGCAAACTAAACTAATATATAAAATATAAAAACTATACTTATATCCTGAAAACTACAAAAATATATAAACTATGATCATTAAAAAATGTAAAAACGATTTATTGAAATAGTTTGTATAATATTTAATAGATTAATAAAGTAAGTCTTGTTGGTGATCCTAATATTATTTATTATTATTTATTAATAAAATAAATAAATAAAATTACCCAGCAAGGCTTGGTCACGCAAGTACTAACATTTACTACTAGTAATCGCCAGCGGCTTTGCCTGCGTGAAAATATTAAAACCGTAAAGTAGTATATTGATAACCATAAAAATGTTTAAAGTGGATTAACTTTAAAAGCTAGACATATGCTGTCGCGAACTTTATTTAGAACTTTTAGAGGGGAACAATTTTGTAATACATGATTTTTTAATAACTTTTACCGTTTACTTAGCGCAAGGAAAGCTTTAAATTTTACTGATTTTATAATATTTTTTATTGCTGCTTCTCTCCTATTCATCATAGTGTGATGTAATATAGGGTATAGCCTCGATAAATGGACTATCTTACAAACAAAGAATGTTGAAAATTGGTAGAGTAGTTCCTGAGATTAGCGCGTTCAAACAATCAAACAAAAAACAAGCTTCAACTTTCAATCTCCAGCTTTATATATTAGTATAGATAAGAAATGTAATAATATTGATTGGTAACAGCGAGTGTTACCTCCTATCAGTTAAATTGGTGTGAGTCATATAAAAGGATATTGTCCTCTTTACGCTCCAATGGCAGACAGCCATTGATATAAACCACACCTCATTTATTTTAAATTCAATGCAGTCTGATAACAAATAATGTGGCTCTTATCATACTACATTGATGTAATAATATTAACGCCGTGTGGTATGCCGTTTTCGCAATATATTTTATTGCTGCTCCTCTCCTATTCATCTTAGCGTGATGTTATATAGCGTATAGCTTTCCTCGATAAAAAATACAGTTAATTTTGCGAAGTATTTATCCACAGGAATTATTTTACGTTTTCTAAAAGATAAACACGATTTATAGAGATCAATGACCTAACCGTATTACAACACAGGAAACTAAAAAAATCTTGACCTAAAACTAATAGTATGGTGCGAGGGAGAGAAAACAACAGTGTTATTGTTTTTTATTCTGTTTTTCGAACAAGCGCGGTGTGCCATATCATTCACCCATTACTGCCAAAGCCAGATCTCAATTAAATTGTATTTATTTTCAGTCAGATCAGTGGATAAATTTGAAGTAGTTTTGTGTTTAATTAAACGGGACTCTACGTGTCGCTTACGAATTTTCACTTAAGGAAGGATAAATCGTTAACATACTTTATCTAACGGCACGGGGGGGGGGGGGAGCTGTTCACTAATTTATCATTTTACTTTTTGTTTTATTGACGCTTACGCCTCTTTAGTCTTAAAATGTTGCCGATCTCTGGTCTACGATTACAGTTACTTTATTTCAACAGTTTAAAAACCTTTTTTTTTCAGATTTCAATCCTCAAAGTTAAAAAACTGTGATGGTTATGTCGTGCGCGGGAATGGGCGACGCAGTACTGCGTGAGAGGCTCCCAGCGCTGTGGCGGCGAATAGAGGACGCCCATTACAGCTACCTAGAAATAGACGACAGCCCTGAAAAACTCCAGCAGAAGAAGAAGCTTGAAGGCAAGTGCTTAGTAGAACCTTCTGTTCACTAAGAACCAGAAGTAGTGATTTATAGAAGTAGGCGTTACTTTGCGGAATTCCATAGTACAGAAGTTACAATAGAATTATTTTGCTATATAATATTATATATAAAATATATGTAATGCTAAGTGTATTAAGCTGGAAATATTCACATACCTTATGCATGCAAGATAAGTATAACACGATACGATTTTGTCGTGTAGCCTATCCTCCTGACGATGCTTCGCTTACGGGCCGCAAAGATCGTTGATATTGTCGTAGTGAATGTGTGTGATGCTTGTGTTCTGTTGGTGGTGGTGTGTGATATGTGTGGTAACTAATCCTGCATATATAAGGTATGAGAACGGTTTTGCTACCTACACTTAGCATTGCATAGATTTTCTTAACAAACGCGAACAGCAAAATAATTCTATTATAACATTTGTACTATGGAATTCCGCAAAGTAACGCCTACTTATATAAATTAAATTACGTCCCCTTAAAGAACTTGATTCTAGGCCGTTAATAAAGTACAGTGTAAACTCCATGTAACGTAACTCGATTTAACGACAAACTCCCTAAATCGTCGATATCACTCAGCTTTGGATGGTTTAGCTTGTTTCCCATACAATGATACACTCTATATAGCATTACACTCACTATCAATAACGACAGCAATTTAATAATATAAAGTACTTTTTAAATTGCCAAAATTAGTAAAAACTGCGCTGCCGTGTACGTTCTTTTGTCGCTTTATTATCCTAGCCCTTTTTAAGAAATCCGTTCTTTTGTTTACAAACTTTTTATTTATGAACTTTACAAACAAAGTACTTTCTTTATCACCAAAATGTCACAATATCGCAAGATATGAATAAATATAAAAAAATACAACAAATTTGCTGGTGCAGCAAAAGACGTCAGACAAAAATAACAGACTATACGCAATAGCGATCAAATAAAAATTGTTTTTATATAATTAGTTACTATACTAGTCTGAAATAAACTTATTCTTTTTATAATATAGATTTTTCTTCTCTCCATTTAACGACGACTCTCTATAACTCTATAACTCTCTATAAAATATGCACAGTCCCTTGAGTGTCGTTATATAAAGTTTGCACTGTAGATTAAAAAATAGCTATAACCAACCACGTTCAACTTTGTTTCCAGGATACATCTTAGAGTATCTCACCTTAGTTCCACACGAGTGCAAATTCGGTTTGGCGGAGACTGGTAAAGTGTTTCAGAGGACTGTGAACGAGTTGTCGGAATTTAGCGCGTACCGAGCCGGAATCGGATGGGCCGCCATTGCAAGGTACGCGGGAAACCTTCTCTCGCAACCCTGGCGGAAGGAATATAGAGTTATACGGGTAACTTTTATGTGTTATTGATTCGAATCTAAAGTTATATTAGTAATGCGAAATGTCTGTCTTTCTGTTATGCCTTAATGGCTAATGCTGGACCAATATTATACCAATTTTATTAAATATTTAAATATTCTTTAACATTAACATAATTTAGTTTAGTTATCATTTGGAACACTGTTTATTATTAAATTTTAAAGAGGTGGAGGAGGAGAATTTTTTTTTAGATTTATTCGTTCATTCGTTTAGTTAATTAATTTAGGTATTTATTTATTGTTCGTCAGCTGTTCTCGGGGTTCTACAAACATGAAGTGGAAGCGAACATGGTGGGCGCGGAGACAATGTTGCACGCTATGGGGTACCGGGCCATTGGGTCCGGTCGATTGTCTCTGGACGGGCCCATCTGCCCAGACATGGCAGCCGCTATATCACGAGACGCAATCATAGCCCATTGTGAATGTCAGGTAACAACAAAGGAAACTTAGACTTTTGGGTCCAATTGTAATAATTTTTTTTTAGTATTCTTGTAGATCTACAATTCTTTAGTACATTACTTTAGTGTATCTCTGCTTGTTTGAAAAGTTGGTTCTAGTTTAGGAATCGATATTTATTTTCATTACTATTATAATTACGTTTATCTATGATGCTTTGTCTATGCTAAAAAATAACCGCATTTTTATTTAAACTTTGATCTTTTTTTAGATTGACCAAATCAGCCAAATTTAGAGTAATAGTTAACTAATAAAAAAGCTGTTTGTTGGACACATTTTCATCTTTTTACATTTTGGACCCAAAAATGTATGAGAGTATGTATTTATTGCTAGTAATATTCCGCGGTTTCACCCGCGTACATACCAGGTTGTTAAATATATTATCAATAGTTTCAGCAGCGCATGTGATTTTTATGACTAATTTTTTACACATTATTAAATTTTTATTACGGATCCCTATTTTGTTAAATGTAATATAGCCTACGTAGCTAAGTAAAGATGCAGTTTTATTAGAAAACTGAAATAAAGAATTGAAGTGAAAGAATTTTTGAAATCGGTCCAGTACTTTGTGTGAAAAAATTACAAACATACATACAAATTTTACCTCTTTATAATATTAGTATAGTACAATTATTTATACTAGAGTAGGAGAACCATATCCATGCATATATGTGTTAGAGTCACAATAAGTAATGAGAAGGCAGATAAAAGTCGTATACTTCATCTTTGTCTAATCACACATAAAAAAGAGAGATAGTTATATCATCCTCACCTGATAGACAGATAGACAATCTCACTTGCTTTCTTTTTATTGTAATATGGCACATTTTGTGTTGGGTCCCTCTCTAGTATAATTGTTCTATGGTTTTTACTGCTAGTAAATCACAGCTGCTGTTATTCTAAGATCGCTGAGGAATTGGTCCGATTGTCTATAGATAATGGCGCAAATTTGGGAAACCGTCTGGGGCAATGGCGTTCGGGTGTCGTGGGCGGAAGTGGCGAGGGAACGGGCAACCCACGTCGCTTCCGTCTCTGCAGCAGCAGCTAGATTGTCCGGATATCCTGAGGGTATGTTATTGGTGTAGTTCTGGAGCCAAAATAGTCTTTTACTACTACCTTCATTTTGTATTAATAACCAAAGAAAAATTTAGTACATTCTTGTATTTTCGAAAAAGCAACCACTAAGTTCTTCTTGGTTTTTCTCGGTAAGAGCACCTTTTCCACCAGTGGTTGCTTGATTAACATTTGACGATCCAAAAGTGATTGTAAAATATAATTAGTACGTTCTTTTGAAGATAACGTTATTAAACCATTTTTTTTGGTAATAATAATCTAATAAAACTCAGTACCTTCTTTTATAATAAAAACGTTATAAAACTGTATTGTATTTCATTAATAAAAATCGAAAAATAATATCTTTGTAATACAAATAATAATGCTATTTATTATAGATGGAGAAATTTATACAAACGTGACAACATCAGACCCACATCGAAGGTTTATCGATAACCAGTACCCAGTGACGTCTCAATGCAATTGTACAGATCAGCCTATAGAAGAACCCACACAACCCGTTGTAAATCCTTACATGATGAATATGGTATCTCCACATATGATGTATCCAATGCAACACATGAATCCAGACATACCCGTGACAGTATCGCAATGCAATCCAGTATCAATGATGACGCCGTATGGGGCTGTACCTTATTATTACCCTGTTCAAGCTCCGTACATGATACCGACCCCTATATACCCGCCGATAAAGCAGGCAACGAATGTTCCAGTAAATGGTTTTCCACCAGTGCCTCAGTACAATAGGTATCCATCTGTACCAACGGCTCAGTTAATAGAATTGGACCCACCGTTTGTATATGAGAATGGCAAATTCGAACGGCATCCAGAGGAAAGGAGTCATAGAAAAAGCAAAGTTGATATTTCAAAGCGACCAAAATCCAGCTTCAGTGATGTTTCCTTGCCGAGTTTACCACGTTCCGATACCCAGCCTACTTTGAGTAAAGCCAAGGAAGACGGCATGGGAACTTACGAAAGTTGGGATTATGTTTTCAGGAATCTATCAAGTAAAGAGCAGGATGGAGATAGCAGGAGTGGTTTCTCACAGTCACTGGATAGAGATTCTAGGACATTAGATAGGTTGGATAGAGAGGAAAGGAGATCAAAGTACCAACCTACCACTCTCGATCTTGAAGACGGTCTCCAAGCCCTAAACCTCGATCGAACTTACGACGAAGATATGTACAGAACGGCGAAAGTGAACGAGAATTTAATGAGGCTAAAACAAGAGCAGGAGTTGAAAAAGGCGAGACAGTTATCGAAAAAACACGTAGAAGAGAAGCGACCTAAAAGGACAATCGAATCTCTTGGCAATCCCAAAGCAGATGGCCTCGTTGTGCCCAAAGTTGCTCCGGACAAGGTAAAATTGTTGACAAAGAGAGATATAAAGGATCGCAAAGATGTTATCAAACAACAGAACACTGTTAACGGGTCCGTGGCAAGTGCCGTTGAGGTGAAGAAAGTGAAAAAGCCAACGAGGTTAGTCGCAGTTGAAGTGGAGAAAGCTAAGAGTAAACCGGTTGAGAATGGAGTCCACAAATCTAGTCATAGTTCGAAGATTGCGGGAGGTATGTAAAATACCACATATTCTTAGTATATAATAATAATACAGCACATATATTACCTAGTTTTCAGCTAATAATGCATCTCAGATATGTGGCGTACATTATTTGTAATCGTAGTAAAATGAGTTGAGAAATCTGAATTATACGTAATGAAGGCAATTGTCAACAAGACAGGGAGACAGTTATCAAACTTATATTATGTAATATATAAAAATGAATGTTTGTCATTTACCAAAACGGCTGGACCGATTTTAATGAACTTTTCAGTATATATTTAGAGTAAAGTTTGATAGCGATCAGAGCATCTTCTTAACTGTCAACGACAGTTGTTTTTACTACTTATTACTTTAAATTAAGCCCAGGAAGCGGGCTGGGTATGCTAATTTATATTTACTTATGTTTTACTGCCAGTTTATTGTAAGGAAACCTGTTTAGAGAATTCTTGAAATATTTAAAGTATAATTATTATATTAAAAGGCCGGTATTATATTTGTTATAATGTCACTTATACAGAGAATATCGCCTCGGTCCTTCACAGTATTCTAGATAAGGATGTGCTGGAAAATGCTCCGTTTACAAGATCTCTTTTTAGTGTTCCAATAACATGTATTCAAAATTTTTAGACATTGATATTGCCCATTGGTGTCCCAATACTAACGGGTGATATCGATGTCTAAAAATGTTCTATGTGGGCTTCTTACACGACTATATAAGTTCAACAATAGCACGACCTAAAGTACATGTGGCGCCACCTTTTATTTAAATGAGGTATCTTCAATACATTTATAAGCTGTGTTACGTTATCATGTTGAAACGCCGTGTGGTATCCGGCTGAATAGAATAGTACCACCCTCATTTCTTACCGAGGTGTCGTAAAATACGACTAAGGTAAGTTGATGTCAGGCAGACGGCCGGTCGTGAAAACGCAGCCCAAACCTTGTGACAGCATTTTTATAACATGTTGTGCCGACCCCACTTAGAGTGGGATAAGAACAGGAAGATGATGATGATGTTACGTTATTATTTTGAAATTTCAGCACCAAGTGGAAGCCAGGCGCATTACGATTTGAAGGCGCAACTAGTCGTCTCGCTCGACGAACCCGATCATAGCCGATCGCCTACGAAGATGAACGGCGAACGCGACCAATCAACGAGCCGCACGAGCGCCGAGAAAGAGAGGCAAGATACTATCAACGAGATGAAAAGGGACAAATGGCAGTGCGGTACGTGCACTTATTTGAATAAAAACACGTTAATGGCGTGCGAAATGTGCGGGAAATCTAAGAAAGGGCCCGAAATAGAGCCGCTTACTTCGGGGGGTAGAGAGTGTCCCGCTTGCACTTTGGTCAATAAGAGGGACGCTAGAGCGTGTGACGCGTGCGGGACGAGTCTGGAACATTGTCCTACGTACATATAGTTTATAGGTTAGATAAGGACGGGTATATTTTATATATTCGTTTGTAAAACTGAAGGGTTTAATATAAACACATAGCTAATATATATTTTTTAATTAAAACTATTATTGACTCATGACGAGTTTTTGTCTTACTTTTCCATCGACGCGTTCATTTTAATTAACCACTTAAAGATGCGATCATAAATATGCTTTTTGTTAATTAAAATAAATATAAATTTTCTAACCTAAATATAAAGTTTCATTATCATAAATATTATTTATTTTCAAAATTAACCATATTATTGACTCATCGCGCGTTTTTGTCTATGTTATATTAATAATGACGCGTTCGTTTCAATTGACCACTTAAAGATGCGATCATAAATATGCTTTTTGTTAATTAAAATAAATATAAATTTTCTAACCTAAATATAAAGTTTCATTATCATAAATATTATTTATTTTCAAAATTAACCATTTTATTAACTCATTGCGAGTTTTGTCTATGTTAGTTTAATAATGACGCGTTCGTTTCAATTGACCACTTAAAGATGCGATCATAGGTATGCTTTTCGTCAATTAAAAAATAATTTATTGATATTTTGTAATCAGTTTCATTATCATAAATATTATTTATTTTCAAAATTAACCATTTCACTGACTCATTGCGAGTTTTTGTCTGTCACTTTAATAATGACGCGTTCGTTTCAATTGACCACTTAAAGATGCGATCATAGATATGATTTTTGGCAATTAAAAAATAATTTATTGATATTTTCTAATCAGTTATACGTACCATAAATATTATTTATTTTTAAAATTAACCATATTATTGACTTTGTCTATGTTAAATTAATAATGACGCGTTCGTTTCAATTGTTCACTTAAAGATGCGATCATAGATATGCTTGATTCAGTTTATTTTAAATTTAATTTTATTTTCTGAACAGTTTTATTACAATTAAAAAAATACTAAGAAGTATTTCATATATTTATTTAGTTGATAACATATGACTTCATGACGCTGTTAAATTTAAGTTTAACGCGAAATTTCTTATTTTCGTTTATTACATACACAAGTTTTTAAACAATACTAAATTCACAACATAAATTTTATATTAAACTCTTCTGATATGAGATTTACTAAAGGCAGACAGAGATGGATATATGCTTGATAGTTGCGAGTGAAATTGTGTTCGTTATTGTTTATATTGGCGTAAGAAAGGGACGGCATGGTTCCAAACACGAGGTGGCTTGAAATTGTATTTCTATTTTTGACTTGCCATACGGCTGTATAAAATGCATATAGGGCCTATATATTCTTTAAAAATATATTCTTTTTAAAATTTAATTAGTCTGAATTTTTTTTTAATTTTTGTTAATTTTTTTAAATAAATGGGACATATATTTTCATTCGATAGTATTATTCGCTATTTATGTGGACGGGCAATAAAAAATATGTACGTAAATTGAATTCAGTTGTGATTTACGTTATTTTGAAAAAAAAAATTGAGAAGTTAAAAATCTTGAATGCGATATGTATTAACGAAAGTGACCTATCCCGAAATTTTCAAATTTGAGCTTCAGCGACAAATTTAATTTAGGTCCCATTTCAGTATTAAGCTATTTGTGACAATTTTTTTTCCAAAAAGTTAAATGGTTCGTCATTGACGAGAATTGAGTTAAATCAGTATAACTGAGAACATTATTGATAACATTATTTTTGGGTTAGGTCACTTTCGATTTTATCGGTTTTTGAATAAGCCTTTAAAATATTTATTATAAGAAATGTAAAATTCCGCCAACAATGTGGTATCCGGCAGAATAGAATAATCCACCCTTATTTCTTACCGAGGTGTCGTAAAAGGCGACTAAGGTGAGTTGACCCGCCGTGTGGTATCCGGCTTAGTAGAATAGACCGCCCTCATTACTTACCGAGGTGTCGTAAAAGGCGACTAAGGTGAGTTGACCCGCCGTGTGGTATCCGGCTTAGTAGAATAGACCACCCTCATTTCTTACCGAGGTGTCGTAAAAGGCGACTAAGGTAAGTTGAGGTTAGGCAGGCGGCCGGTCGTAAAATACGTATCCATACGTATAACATGTTGTGCCGACCCCACTTAAAGTGGGAATAAGGGCATGAGGTTTATGATATAATGTAAAACTACGAAATTTAGTCTAGTATTGAATTTGATTTATATTTTTGCTCAGTCTGTCTTATGTTATGGGATGTGCCAGATATTTATAGATATATTCTAATTTATTTTATTTATAACTCGCTTGGACAGGGTAAGAATGAGTATACAGAGATTAAATGTTATGTTTTTATTTTTAATCATTGATTAGGTACGATTCTCAATTGTATTTTGTCTTATCGGAAGAATAAAGTCACGTTTCCTATGCTTATACATGGGACATAGGTATGTGACTTGGAGTAGAAAAAATCGATTAATAAATAATAAATTTTTATCCCTTTAAAAATAATCGATTTTTTAAAAATCGATTCAAATCTATCTATCTAATCTATTTCAAAAGTTGACTTTTTTAATATTAGTAATTAATTACAATAAAGGCTAATTAAAGTGGATAACTACCAAGAAATAATATCAGATGCGCTGTTAGTGAAATTGGATTAAAAAGTGTAGTTTGCGTAAATTGGTTTCATCCAACAATGCATATATAATCTTAAAAAAACAAGAAAAAGAGTAAAAAATGAAAAAGGGTTACCTAAAATAATGGATTAAAAAAAAATAGATTTTGATTTAAAAAATTTGGTATTAGATGAAAAAATAATCGATTATTTTTTTACATCGCTGATGGGACATGTGACTTTATTCTTCGGAGATTTTATTCTTTATTCGTCATAGTTTTTTTAATAGTTTGTAGCGTGATGTCATTGAAATAAAGATAATATATCCAACAAAATTAATCCTAAAGTTGACTTCGGTCACTTTAATACAAAGCGACCGTTCAAGTATTACGTGAGCACTATGGGGTACGGGGTGGTCTTTGCTTTGCTTATTTTGGATGATAGGGGGGTAGGGGAGCCTAGATTATGATTACGTCATCGGTAGTTATTTACTTTTTACACGAATGGCAACACTCACGTTGTCTTTGCTTAAAAAGAAACGCATTAAAAAACTTAGAATCATGGATTCGGGTTTTATAGACTGAAGACTGTTAATTTGAATTTAATATGTGTAATTTAAAATTGTTTGTTATGTTAGTAAGATATAATATTTTTATCCTTTACTCTATGTTGAATACCGTATAAGTAAAATATAATTTCTATCCTAAATCTTTTTTCTTATTTTTCAAATTATAATTATAATGTTTAAAAAAGCAATACATTGATTGACAAATGTTTACGTAAGCATGGCGGGAGGGGGTAATAGGGGGTAAAGAGGTTGGCTTACTTTTACTGACAAGGGGGGGGGGAGTAAATAATTATAATAAATCTGCTTATGTAAAACTTGAACGGCCCCAAACCTTGCGATATATCATTTCAGTGTAGTATATTAAAATATTAAGAATTTCTTCTACTCGAGTCTTATAATAAAGTTGGATAAAAATTATATTATTTCGAATAAAAATACCATTAAGAATCGTACCTCTTTATAATATTGTTGACAATTTATTTGTTTAATTTGAATTTTGAAACAACATTGACATCACAGTGTTCGGTTAAACGCCTTCAAAAAAATGCTTTAATATTAGTCGATATATAATATATTTAATTTGTTTGTTCATATTATACATAAATCTGTATGTGTATATAGTTGTTAGAAATGTAAATAACTAGTACCTTAACATAGTATTTATACAGACAGGTAATAATACCATTATTAATATATAGAGAACGATGTAAAATTAACTATGTAATAGAAATCATCACGATCGGTGCATTTGTTAAAACGTTAAGTAATTTTATCGACACAATTTACAAAGTAAAAGCACTGTAAGTGTAGAAACACATTGTTAAAACGCTACTCAATGAAAACGCTAGTACCTGAGTGACTGGTAATTTTTAAAAGATATGAAAAAAGAGCAGTTAAAAAAAAATAAAAAAGAAAGCTCCGGAGACATGTGGGAATCGATTTTGATTTTTTTTAGTCCGCCCGTTACCATTTGGCTATCACGGCTTTGCATTTGACAGCTCAAACATCATTTAGATTCAATTCTACATTTTGTCTCTTTTTTATTGTTTTTTCTTTATTTTTTCGTCGAAGCAAATTTATATACAAGTATGTAAAAGATAAAATATGTTTTTACTTTCCTTATAGAATTGGCTGCATCAATTTTGATAAAATGTTGAAATGTTTAGACTAACCCAGCGGATAAAAAGGTAAATTTTGGTGGCGATCGGAGCATTTTGTTTTACCGTCAATGACAGTTTGGTTTTGAGGAGAAATCGAAGCTAGTTTGAGCTATAGCATCGCGTAGCCGCACTTCTAGTGTTTTATAAATTATATGAACAAGTCTTACGTTTTATTTGTGACTGGCAATCGCCAGCGGCTCCGCCCGCTAGGAAAGATTAAAACCGTAATATTATAGTCTTTTGATAATCGTAAAAATTGTTAAAGTGGGTTAACCGTAACAGCTAGACATATGCTGTCGCGGACTTTTATTTAAAACTTATTGAGGGAAACAATTATGTAATATATGATTTTTGAATAACTATCACCGTTTACTCAGCACACGCAAGGAAAACTCTAATTTTTTACTATTTTTTATTGCTGCTACTCTTCTATTCATCTTAGCGTGATGTTATATAGCCTATAGCCTCGATAAATGATTAATAAATAATGAATAACTATCTTACACTGAAAGAATTTTCAATTAAAGTCGGTCCTGAAGTTCCTGAGATTAGCGCGTCCAAACAAATAAACAAGCTTCAGTTTATAATCTTCAGCTTTATATATTATTATAGATATGCTTAGATAAAAAAATGTTACGTGTATTTTTAACAATGTGTTTCTACCCTAAAGTTATATAAACATTAAGCAGAGATAGTGTAGACTAAAGCACTAAGGACGTGTATTTTTCTAAAATAAACCATAGACTTTCGGATGTTTTTATAAATACATTGCTTTATATTGAGTTGCCTTGGTTTAATGTATTTTTAAAACGATTTGTGAAATGATGTCGGATTCTGATTAAAAGATGTGCTAAATGAATAAATTACTATTGTTTTACCAATTTTTTGTTTTGTTTTAATTGTATTACTCCTAGTTTATGAATAGAAGCCCGTGATTGGCCTGCTCATTGGTTACGGCTTCGATTCCCGCCAAGGGCCAACATTTTAACATTAACTTTAAATTTTAACATTAACATCACTTTGTTGGTTCTTCGACGCACACAGTCGTCCGTCCCCAAAGTAAGTAACTTAATATTTGTGTTATAGGTGACAGAAAACTTGGTATAAATACATCACAGGTCACGGGTTCGAACCCGGGCACGCACCAATGAGGATTTCTGTTAAAACTTGTGTTAAATTGATAATTGCAATTTATAACACGCTTTTCGGTGAAGGAAAATATCGTGAGGAAACCTGCATGTTGCTAAAGAATTCTAGGGATTTGTGTTACCTAGATCCGCATGGTAATGCTGGGCCTATGCCCAGCAGTGGGTTAGTAACAGGCCGTTATTTTACTTTACTTAAATACGTATATACAACTCTGACTCAGATTGTTGGCTCTCGCGAGCTTCAAACCCGTGACCAGCAGAGCTAAAGGCGTAATCACAGCCAAATAATATGTTATACATGCAAAACCGGGGGTCGAAACAGTTAGCCTAAAATATATAAATGAATGTTTGTGTGTATGTTCTTTATAGAACATACACACAAACATAAGAAGGAAAAATATATTTTTGTAAAATAATACACAGTTTTGATGTTTACTTAAAACAATTTTTATTGCACAATTTTACCATCAATGTACATATCACAATCCAATAATAGCTAATAATAGCTAGGCGGCACATCAGTGACCATAACCCCCATGGCTGCCCCCATGACCCCCGTGTTCATATCCGCCGTGGCCGCCGTGTTCGAATCCACCGTGGCCACCGTGGTCTCCACCATGACCGCCATGTCCGCCATGTTCATATCCGCCATGTCCACCATGCTCATATCCACCATGTCCACCATGTTCGTATCCGCCACCATGACCGCCGTGTTCGAATCCACCATGGCCGCCGTGTCCCTGGTCGAATCCACCATGACCCCCGTGCTCTCCGCCATGACCACCGCCTGTTGAAAACCATTAATTGACATGTTATAGCAAGTTCCTGGGTGAATGAGCCTTGCTCGGTAATTTTTAAAAGATATAAAACAAATGCAATTAAAAAGAATTAAAAAAAGAAAGAAAGCGCCGGTCACATGTGATATTCGATCACGGGTTTTAAACTTTTCCGTCCGTTACCCATTGGGCTATCACAGCATTACGTTTGTGGCGGGTATGGTTTTCTGAACGCACCCGTCACACGGAGGAAAGTAATCTGTGGCATTCTCGGTTTGTTGACAAGCGAGAGGACGCTTTGGGAGATTGACTGTTTTTATAAGGTGTATTAATATAATCATTGTACTGTACGCACATGTAAACCATAATGCACAAATACAGAAAGTGGAACAAAGAAGACTTTTATTAATCCCGAGGGCTCCAATCCACTTCACGTTTGACAGCTAAAATATAATTTGCTTTGCAGAATACATATACAAGATTAACTCATTTAAATATTAAGTACCTGACCGGTGATCGGTAATTTTTTTCAAATATAAAAAAACTCAAAAAAAAAATAAAAATATTGGGTAAGTGGGTCTCGATCCTAGGTATTTCAATTTCCCGTGCTCTGAATAAGCTACGCCGACTTGACAATTTACGGCAAAAAATATTTTATATTAAATTTAAATGTTAGTAATTTTAATGCCCAAAAACAGAGATAAAACTTTTTTTTTTTAAATAAAACCTAGCTAGATCAACTTTTCTCCCTAAACCCCTACATGCTGAATTTTAGGAAAATACCGTTGGAGCCGTTTCCAAATATCTATACAAGATGTATTTATTCAAATATTAAATATGTATTTAAATATTAAAGAAAGGTATATACAAGATTAACTCATTTCAATATTAAAGATTATATTGTCCTATCTTAATTCTTGTAAAGAGTTAATGCTGTTAAAATATAAATAGAATGCAAAGATTAAATTTGCTGACATTTGTAAAGTTTTATTAGCTCAATGGGGAATGAGCGAACTACAGAAGTAGTTCAGTAGTACAGAAGACATTTCTGTGTATTCACTTCAGTACAGAAGTGATGCTCACTCATCCTTTTTATACTTCTACTCTATTTTTTTAAAATCATTATTAAGTCTCGGTCACCCAAGTGCTACTTTTTAAAACAAAGTCCATAAAAGGTGTCTGTTTTTATGTGATCGATTATCTCAATATCTAATGAACGGATTTCTGTACGGGTTTTACTTAAAGTTAGTGCAATCCTTTTGAATGAATGAATGAATGAATAACTCTTTATTGCACACCAAGTAAATAATAAACATAAACAAGAGAAATAAGAACATATAAGAGTGCAATCCTTCTGGAAGGTATAGGTTAATAGAATATTACGGTTTTCTTGTATATCACGCTACGAGTCCCCACCTATCTAATCTCCTTTCTCGTTCTACCTCCGCGCTCTGTAGTCCGCACGCGAGGACTAAGTTAAACGGTTAGCCTCAAGTTATGTTTACTCACCAAATCCGGGATCGCCCCCGAATCCACCATGGCTACCGCCACCATACCCTGAAAAAGAATTGTTTTTTTTTAAAGTTGAGTTGAAATGACAAGAAACGATACTATAATGTTGCTAAAATACTCTATCAAATAAATAAATGTTACCGCTGCCTGTAGCAAAACATTTTATCTAATAAAATAAATATATGGGACAAACACCGCCAAAATAACCTAATACTTGTTTGCGTGATAGACAACTGGTAAATATATACATATACAATTTAATAATATATGGACATATATATAATATACATATAAATACATACTATACACACCCAGATTCGAATACCAGACAAAATTATTAAAAAAAATGTTAGCCCTCGGCGGGAATCCTAATCGAATTAAGCAGGATAATAAGCAATAGCAGGACTGCGCCAACGAACCAATCAAAGTAGCATAATAATGTTATCATTATTAAATACCTAACTAGTTAAGTAAGTAATTCTTAAGTAAGTACGCTTTATGAGTTATTGGAGTACAAAAACCTCCTTGGTTAATTTGCTTAAGATTTAAACAAAATTATGCGTAAATAAATAATTTTTATTTTCATAATTAAGTAAAATTTTTCTATTTTTCTCTGAATATTTTATAAGACCTATGATTTTATCAATATAAAATTGTGTGTTATAAACCTTTTTTCGTTACATTTAAGTTGTTTTACCAGTTGCCAATAACAAAAAAAAATTACTTAACGTAGAACGTACCCGGTAATGCCGCCGCGAAGGCGACTACAGCTAATACAACGATCTGATGAAAGAAAAAAAAAATGTATTCACAAAGATAACATAAATATAAAAAAAAATTATTTCACTGTAAAAAATTACCAAACGAAAAAGTGACCAAATGTAATACTAAATTTAAAAGATTACAGACTACATCCACGCATTCTTATCGTCTAAATAATCCTCAACAGTATAGTAAGTAGGCTTTCTGTATCAGCCTCTCCTTAATAGTGTTTTTAAACTGCTGTAATGGCAAAGCTAAAATTGATTGTGGAATTTTATTATAGAATTTTATACCCAAACCCACAAACGACTTACGTATTTTTTATTTACGTATATATTTTTATTTTTGTTTAGTTTAGTTATACATATATTTAGACAGTACAATTTATCTAAATATATTTGAGTGATGCAATACAGTATGCATATATTTTCATATTTAGAAGTTTCCAACATTCTTAATTTAAAATTATGATTGAAAACAACATAGTAGTTATATTCTTAATTTATTGCTGTTATATGTTGAACAATGTATTAAATTTATTATGTAATGCATAATATTTAAAAAATCAGATTATTTACTTACCAAAAACTTATACATATTTTATTTTATTTACAAACACAAGCGGTCAGTCTGTTAATCTCGCGAATTGTACCAAATTAACCCTCGCGCGTCGTTTATATGGGCGGGCCGATCGCGAGTCTCGTCCTGAGCTTGACCTCATCCGTTTCGGTCCTGTTGTCAATAACCCTAGCGCTCAATCGTGAAATCCGTCATTTAATAAAACGTCCGTATCTAATTCTGCTTTAAGTACAGATATTTTTTAGATTTATAATTAGATAGATCTATAGTTAGATTTATATATACAGTGTTGATTAAGTAAATCATTTGATGAAAACCAAGCGTAGGCGACAAATGAATTAGGCGTTACTTTGGACTGGCCTATAATAAAAAGTAATAATGAAAGAAAGTTCTAAATAAAAGTCCGCGATAGCATATGTCAAGCATTTAAGGTTAACCCACTTTAACCATATTTATGGTTATCAAAAGACAATACGGGTAAAATATATTACGGTACTCGAGGGCGGAGTCGCTGGCGATTGCTAGTGAATTAATAAAATATTAATAGCTGTTAAGTTTTGGGAAGGTACTGACCCCAAAGATACGGAGAGGAGTATTGTAATTTTTTTTTGGTTTAATAAATCATTATCATTATATATATTTTGTATTTACTTAATCGTGTATTATAGCAAAATAATTTAATTATTATTTTGTGATAATTTAATTATTATTTTATTAAGCAATAATTTAATTATTATTTTGTACGCCGTGTGGTATCCGGCTGGATAGAAAATTACCACCCTCATTTCTTACCGAGGTGTCGTAAAAGGCGACTAAGGTAAGTTGACCCACCGAGTGGTATCCGGTTAAATAGAATAGACCACCCTCTTTCTTACAGAGGTGTCGTAAAATACGTCTAAGGTAAGTTGATGTCGGCAAGCGGTCGTTCGTAAAATACATACCCAAATCGTGTGACATGTTTATAACATGTTGTGCCCCACTTATAGTGGGATAAGGCCAGGAAGATGAAATTAGTTATTATTTTGTATTAATAAAAGAAATTTGTATATCAAGAAACTAAAAGCAATATATATTTAGCAGGGACTTAACGTCGAGTGTATTTACTGAAATCATTAGAAATATCTGAAACATGGGACAGTCAGTAACGTTTAAGAAAGAAGATTTATTACGTAAAGTGTAATAACAGTAAAAACTTATACCTTAAAAGCATATTATGTGATACTTATTACATAATATTTACATTAAATTACATTGTTTAAGTAATTGACATCATAAAAATAATGTTACAATTGAGAATTTATATAATCTGTAATCATTCGATTCTTTTAACTAACTTACGCTTGCAGTTTTAGGGCCTGTTTCACAAGTTACTGATAAAGTATCGGATAGTTAACCGACAAATAAACTAAGTAGCAGATAGAGGTAGAAATAGAGATAGCAGAAATATCTCTAAAAAGAGACTCTATATATCTAGACTCCTAAATATCACACGGCGGAATATTTTAATATCCTATTAAATTAAAAAAGTATATTTGGGATTTAGTTAGGTTTATTTATTAATCGAGTCAATATAAAATTTAGCTATTTTTAATGTTTATTCGCAACATAAACTATTAACTTTAGATGTTTTCATATTTTATAGAACCAGAATTATTCGACATGTTATGTAAATTTTGATAAACAATGTTTTTTGTTACTCTTTTCTAGATAGAGAAACTAGAGGAAATATTCCAGAAAAACGTGATATATATTAAAATTTACTTGTTTCTGTTCGCGACCTCATCTACGCTGATACAGGTAAATAAAATAAACAAGTATAGGTACAAAAGTAATAATAAAATTATTTTGCTATAATTCGCGGATAATAGCAAAATAATTTTATTATTACTTTTGTATTATGGATCTCCGCAAAGTAACGCCTAATTCTATAAATTATTTCAAGTATAGGTAGTTAAAAAAAAGCTTTTATCAAAATGTCATGTCCCACTAAGCACTAAGAAGGACGTGTATTTTTCTAAAATAAACCATAGACTTTCTAATGTTTTTATAAATACATTTGTGCTTTATCTTGAGTTGTCTTGGTTTATTGTATTTTTAAAACGATTTATCAAATGATGTCCGATTCTGATTAAAAGATGTGCTAAATAAATAAATTACTATTGTTTTACCAATTTTTGTTTTGTTTTAATTGTTATTACTCCTAGTTTATGAATAGAAGCCCGTGATTGGCTTGTTGGCACAGTTGGCAGTGACAATACCTTCGGCTTTTCAGGACGCGGGTTTGATTCCCGTCGAGGGCCAACATTTTCTAAAAAAACTGTTGGTTCTTCGATTCTAGGTTTATATATCTGTTCAAGTATATATGTATATATTTACCAGTTGTCTTTTACCGATTACACAAGCAATAAGTTACTTTGAGAACAGAAGACGCGTGTAAGTCTCTTTAAACTGTAAATGACAGTTTTTAACTACGGATATCTTGAAATTAGCCCAGCGAAGCGGCCTGGGTATGCAAGTATATAAACAAGTCAAGTTAAAAAATCTTTTAACAAATTTGTCCTACTGTTAACCGTTGAGGAGTTTCCTCGTCTGGAGCCAATCCTGGCTACAGACAGCCAATTATGAGGCCAATTATAATATATCAAGCTCGCGGCTGCGCCCACGTTGAAATCAGTGTGACACAAAAGTAGTTATTATGACCTGACCGTATCAGATAGAGATATGCTGTCGCGGACTTTTTTGTAGTATTTTTGTAGATCTACAATTCTCTAATACATTACTTTAGTGTATCTCTGTTGGTTTATGCGGCGCACACGATTAAAGTTTTTGTTTTCAACTGCGCGACGTCTTTAACACAATTTACATAAAACTGTAATGTACTATCAATCTAAACAAAACAAATGTTATTGAGAAACATACAAACAGACAGCTTTTGGGGACTTTGTTTTATAATAAGTATAAAGTATAAATAATTATAATGATTTAATAAAAAGTAAAATATTTCGGTAATTTCCCACTGTATTATAATTTTAATTAGTATAGATTAATTATTTGCGACAAGAACGCGATTATTATAAATTTCGTTTATTATTCATTTGTTTTTAGTTTTTTTTTGCCTTATTATATATGGAAAGATTAATTATTTTTAAGAAGAACTTTATTATTATAAATTTCCTTTATTAGTCATATGTTTTTCTTGCCTTCTGGTTTTTAATTGCCGTATGGTACGAATAACAGGTTGATAATTTATTCACGTGGTTTCGGGGAGATACCTATTAATAAAATACGTTTACCTAGATGGAGGTTTTCATAATAGCACTAGCAGACTGTTGTTGGCCCACTGATGGGCAACGGGTTAGTATAGAACGCTATCTCGACGATGCGTTAGCCCGTTCTGCCCGCGGACGCTATAAACGCCATTAGCCCTACCAGCATATCACCAGCATATCAGTTTACCAGTACGTGTTGCCAGTGATGACTTACGGATCTGAAACGTGGTCGCTGACTATGGGCCTCATAAGAAGGCTCAGAGTCGCTCAGCGGACGATGGAGCGAGCTATGCTCGGAGTATCTCTACGTGAACAAATCAGAAATGAGGAGATCCGTAGAAGAACCAGAGTTACCGACATAGCTCAGCGTGTCGCGAAGCTGAAGTGGCGATGGGCAGAGCATATAGTGCGTAGAGCCGATAGGCGTTGGGGTCTCAAGGTGTTGGAATGGCGACCCCGCACCGGATAACGCAGTGTCGGTAGACCCCCCACGAGATGGACTGACGACCTCAAAAAGGTCGTGGGAAACCGCTGGGTCCAAGCACAAGATCGTGTGGTATGGAGATCCCATGAAGAGACCTATGTCCAGAGTGGACGTCCATCGGTTGATAAAGAAGAAGAAGATAGCAAAATATTTTTATTACTTATGTCTTGCTGGCGGCGTATGTTGCGCATCCCCTGGACAGCCTTCAGAACAAATGTCTCCATTCTCAGTGAGCTTAAGGTGAAACAGAGACTCTCAAGCTTATGTCTCCAGAGAATTCTCCAATACTTTGGACATATTGCTAGAAAACCCAGCGATAATCTTGAGAAACTTATGGGCACTGGGAAAGTAGACGGCAAAAGATCCAGGGGGCGGAGCCCAAAAAGATGGACGGATCAGGTGTCTGAACACCTAGATATCAGACTGAGCGTGGCTATACATAGTGCTGCTGACCGGGAAAAGTGGCGCCAGCTTGTGCATAAGAAAAGGAATCGGGACCATCACGACGCTCAGCAGTGAGCACGCGACTAAAGGAGGAGGACTTATTGTTGCATCAAATTACATCAATATTGGTCTAAAAGCCGTACAGACAGACAGATTTTGTAATTTTAGTAGTATGGATTAAATATAAAGGTTTTTGAACTAATTTATTAAAGTAGGCATAAACCACATTGTAACCTTGAATGTCTCAGTTACTGATCGGGTTACTTGCAGTCAGATAAAATACTAGGCGGGTATTACAATGTAATATAACACTTCTCTGTAAAATGAATCAGACATTTCTTTAAATGCCTATTAATTTCCGTCTTAGCTTTTTTTGAAAAATTCGCGGTTAATTAAAAAGTGTCACTGTTTTAGAAAACTACGCCGTGTGGTATCCGGCTGAATAGAATAGTACCACCCTCATTTCTTACCGAGGTGTCGTAAAAGGCGACTAAGGTAAGTCGACCCGCCGTTTGGTATCCGGCTGAGTAGAATAGAACAACCTCATTTCTTACCGAGGTGTCGTAAAAGGCGACTAAGGTAAGTTGACCCACCGTGTGGTATCCGGTTTAGTAGAATAGACCACCCTTATTCTTACCGAGGTGTCGTAAAATACGACAGAGGTAAGTTGACGTCAGGCAGGCGGCCGGTCGTAAAAACGCAGCCTAATCATGTAACAGCGTGTTTATAACATGTTGTGCCGACCCCACTTAGAGTGAGATAAGGGCAGGAGGATGATGATGTAATGTTGCGATAGCCAATGGGTAACGGGCGGGCTAAAATGTTCTAGATCCGCGATCGAATCCCACATTGGCATGTCTTCGCCGATCTTTTTTTGGTAATTTTTTAAATATCTTTTAAAAAATTACTAGTCACCAAGGCACTGTATAGCAAAGAAACAAATAAATAAAATACTAGCAATATCGGGTAAGCACTGAAATCAGGTTTCTTGCGTAGGTCGTTAACATACATTATTTAATTATGATGGTGCTTAGCGCGTGTTATCTTGGACTTGATGAACCGGTCTGGTCTGGCGTCACATCGTTTAATTGGATCTTGGAACAGGATAGTTAATATGACAGGAAAATAGTTCTCACTAAATCGATTCTTTGGAGAGTTTTTTCTTTTTTTAATCCAACGTTGCAGATACTAGATAAAAGCCAGTCTAAAATTAACGTCACCCGGTATCAGATTGAATAGAATAGATCATCCTCAGTTCCTACCCAAGTGTCGTAAAAGGCAACTAAGGTAAGTTATGCCGCCGTGTGATAACTGGTTGATTAGAACAGACCATCATCTTTTGTACCGAGGTGTAATAAAAGGTGACTAAAATAAATTGACCCGCCGTGTGGTATCCAGCTATAAAAGGCGATTTATGTATGTTAACCCGGCGTTAGGTATCCGGTTGAGTAGAATAGAGATGTCGTAAAAGGCGATTGAGGTAAGTTGACGTCAGGCAGGCGGCCGGTCGTAAAAACTAGGGAAATCACATAACGTGTTTAAAACATGTTGACCCCACTTAGAGTGGGATAAGGGCAGGAAGATGATCCTCGGTCATGCACAACATGTTATAAACATGCTGTCACATGATTTCGCTGCGTTATTACGACCGGCCGCCTGCCTGACGTCAACTTACCTCAGTCGTATTTTACAACAACTCGGTAAGAAAGAGGGTGGTCTATTCTACTAAACCGGATACTACACGGTGAGTCAACTTACCTTAGTCGCCTTTTACAACACCTCGGTAAGAATGAGGTTGGTCTATTCTACTCAGCCGGATACCACACGGCAGGTCGACTTACCTTAGTCGCCTTTTACGACACCTCGGTAAGAAATGAGGGTGGTACTATTCTATTCAGCCGGATACCACACGGCGTATACATTTCAAGTTGAATAAAGCTTTTAATAAGATCTATTGTGTTTTGTTTTAATCCGTTTTACAGTTATGACCATCGGTCCGTGTATTTAGTGATAAAATCTTACGGTATTATATATTCATATTCATACTCATAACACATGAAAACAGAGTTATTTTTACGAAAATAATTAGTTTGTTGACTCAACGCGGATATCAGATACAGTTTTTAGTAATGGTTTTTTTTTTTAGTTTCATAATGTTATTCATTCTATTTCATGTTATTCATGTTATTCTTCTAAATTCATTAGATTATTTGACATAGAATTTATAAAGTATTAGCTGACCGGCCACTTTGCTGTGCAGAATGCAGGATCATCTGCTGGGTCATTCTAAAAAATGTCTGAAAATTTCATTAAAAACGGTCCAAACCCATATGCGCCGCTCAAGCTGTTAACTATTAGAATTGTACTGTTATTTGTCACGCCGTTTCGTTACACACAAATGTGTAACGAAAAGACCAAAAAAGGACTAATTTGGGTACGATACCTTAGTAGATAGTAAGCTGTGATGGGCCAGCGGTGCGACCGTGTGAATTGCTAGAGACGATCATGTGTTCAAACCCGGGCAGACACCAATGAATTTTTCTATTAAACATTTGTGTCTAATTGATAACTGCAATTTATCACACGCTTTTCGGTGCAAAAAAACATTGTGAGAAAACCTGGAGATATCAAGAGAATTCTAGGGATATGTGTAACCTACCAATCCGCATTGGAGCAGCGTTGTAGGTCTTAGCTCCAATCTTTCTCTCCAGAAACGGAGAGAGGAGGCCTATGCCTAGCAGTGGGATAGAAATCGGCCGTTACTTTTAACTAGTGTTTAATATAACGTATAATTAAGATATTTTAAAACTAATAACGAAAACTTTACACATAAAGTCTACATAATGATAAAAACTAAAAGTTCTACAATTAAGGCTGTATGTATCTCTTCTAGATGGTAATAAACATAAATCTTTTAGTTTATGACTTTTAATTCGCATAAATACATTAAAGATAACGTATGTACGGAGAATTATTTTAAATAACCAAGTTCAACGTCTGGTAAATCCAATTTTTTGTCCACCGCTTAATCTGAATATTTTTGACGTAAATGCGTACAATATTTATATAGCAAAGGTTTGTTTATTTCGCAAAGTTATTAAACTAGAGTACGGCAGGTATGTAGTGAGAGTGACGCAACAAAATTTTAGAGAGATGATGAATCTTATATAAAAAGTAACTAAGTATCGGCCTGTTACTATCCCACTGCTGGGCATAGGCCTCTTCTCTCCGTTATTGGAGAGAAGGATTGGAGCTAAGACCTACCACGCTGCTCCAATGCGGATTACACATATCCCCAGAATTCTCTAGAGATATGCAGGTTTCCTCACGATGTTTTCCTTCACCGAAAAGCGTGTGATAAATTGCAATTATCAATTAGACACATAAGTTTTAATAGAAAAACTCATTGGTGTCTGCCCGGGTTTGAACCCATGATCGTCTCTAGAGATTCACACGGTCGCACTGCTAGGCCATCACAGCTTTTTTTTTTTTTCTTTCTTCTTATATACTTCATCTTTACTAAAAGTACATGAAAAATACATACATAGCTACCATACTTAAATAATAATAAATAAATATATGGGACACTTACACACACCAAAGTAAGTAACTTGATACTTGTGTTATGGTAGACAGACAACTGGTGAATATATACTTATATATTTTTTTAAATACATTGGACTCGAAGACCAACAAATTCTTTATGAAAAATGATAGCCCACGACGGGAATCGAACCCGCGACCCGAGAAGCTGAAGGGTAGGTCACTACACAATACGCTAACGGGCCAGTCATACTTACCGAGATGTCGTAAAAGGCGACTAAAGTAAGTTGACCCACCGTGTGGTATCCGGCTAAGTAAAATAGATAACCCTCATTTCTAGACAAAGTCTCGTAAAAGGCAACTAAGGTAATCTGTCCCGCAACGCGGAACCCGGCTGAGTAGAATAGACCACCTACATTTCTTACCATCATCCTCCTGCCCTTATCCCACTCTAAATGGGGTCGGCACTGTTAAAAACATGCTGTCACATGATTTGGCTGCGTTTTTACCGGCCGCCTGCTTGACTTCAACTTAGTCGTATTTTACGACACCTCGGTAAGAATGAGGGTGGTCTATTCTACTAAACAAGATATCACACGGTGGGTCAACTTACCTTAGTCACCTTTTACGACACCTCGGTAAGAAATGAGGGTGGTCTCTTCTACTCAGCCGGGTTCCACGCGGCGGATCAACTTACTTAGTCGCATTTTACGACACTTTGTCTAGAAATGAGGGTTATCTATTATGATACGATACGGCTAACCTATATTTCTTACCAAGGCGTCGAAAACGCGATTAAGGTAAGTTGACTTCAGACAGGCGGCCAGTCGTTAAATCCGTAGCCAAATCTTGTGACAACATGTTTATAAAATGTGCCGACCCCACTTAGAGTGGAATAGGGGCAGCAGAATAATGATGATGATATAAAATCAAAATTAAAAAAAACACGCATATCTTTTAATAGGACATTCTCCGGTCCAAGTAAAAAAAACTAGACAGAAGTTAACTTCTGTACTATGGAATTCCGTAAAATACCGCCGGCTCCTATGAATAATTTAAGAATTTGTTAGCTATTGTTTGTTTGAAAAAGTTGGTTTGAGTTTAGTAACGTTTAAAATTATATTGTTACCTTGTAATAATTGTATTGATTAATCTTTTGACATGTATAGAGACTTATTTTTAATGCTGTGTATACCTGTAATAAGTGATTGTTACGGCCCCTGTCCAATTGTTTATCTAAATTAGTAATTTATTGTTATGTAAGTAAAGTAAGTAGCGGCCTGTTACTATCCCACTGCTGGGCATAGGCCTCTTCTCTCCGTTATTGGAGAGACGGATTGGAGCTAAGACCTACCACGCTGCTCCAATGCGGATTGGTAGGTTACACATATCTCCAGAATTCTCTAGAGATATGCAGGTTTCCTCACGATGTTTTCCTTCACCGAAAAGCGTGTGATAAATTGCAATTATCAATTAGACACATAAGTTTTATTAGAAAAACTCATTGGTGTCTGCCCGGGTTTGAACCCATGATCGTCTCTAGAGATTCACACGGTCGCACCACTAGGCCATCACAGCTTTTATTGTTATGATATCTTTAAAATAAAAAATAAGAAGAACTAGCTTGTGCTTTGAATCATAAGTTAGTTTTTACTATGTTAAAAAAAAAATTATAACAGCAATCGAGATAAGTTGAAGGTTTTAAATTGTTCATCCGTACAAAATCAAACACTCGGTTCGAGACTTGTTTTTAATAGTTTTCCGTGTGTTTGAAATATACAATATTATTTTTTGTTGTTTTTTGAGAATTATTCAAAACTTGTGGTTTATTTAAAAGTTGTAGTAATTAAGTAGATTGTGGTGTTTATACAAATAATCGAGAGTTCGATTTTTAAATCGTGTCCGACTAAAGGACGTATGTTTTCCTCTTTGAGTCATAATACATAGACAAGTTTATAATTCTTTTAATTTTTTATTTTAATGATTGAAAAAACAAACCATAAAATTGACCGCTTAAAATACTTAAACGTTTCTACTAAGGTAGTAAGTAAGTAAGGACTATTACTATCCCACTGCTAGGCATAGGCCTCCTCTCTCCGTTTTTTGGAGAGAACGATTGAAGCTAAGACCTACCACGCTGCTCCAATGCGGATTGGTAGGTTTATATCCCTATATATACATATCCTTAGGATTCTCTAGATATATGCAGGTTTTCTCACGATGTTTTCCTTTACCGAAAAGCGTGTTATAAATTGCAATTATCAATTAGACACATAAGTTTTAACAGAAAAACTCATTGGTGCCTGCCGGGGTTTGAACTCGTGACCCTCTCGAAAGAGTCGCAAGGTCACACCGCTGGACTATCACAGCTTTTTTTATCAGTGTTTATCAAATTTGACGTGCGAAACGTGTAAATTCGAAGAAGAAAAGTAAATACATTGATATAATATAAGTAAATAGATTGTATTCTTATAAATTCAATTCGTTTGGCGTGACACAACTTTAAATCGTGCTTGTTACATACGATATATTGTTATTTCTAAATTTTATTATGGTTTTTTCTATATTGTCTTAAGTGATTTATTTAAAATTCGTATTTATGTCTTTCTTAAAGCTAGAGCATTAGAATAACGTCTTTAACAGCGCATATTTAACGTAATCTGGAAATTAGTTTTAGCTGGCCTCCACGATACAGGCTAGACCTAGTGTGGAGACCACAATTACTTGTTTTTTAAATCATAGTTAAGGTAAATATAAACATTGTAACTTTAATTAAGATGTCAATTCAGTTTCAGTTAATAAACATTTCTTATTTCTTATCTAAACTAAAAAACTAATAAGCAATAATTTTTTCATCTTATATTTATATTTTTTAATGAGACATGGTAAAGTAAACATTTAAATTATACACTGGTTTGATTTTAAGCATTTTACACAATATTTAAAACATTTGATTGTGCGTTCCAATATCGCCTTTAAGTTATTTATAAAGTCAGTTTAATTTTTATTTAACCGTTACAATTAATTCTTAATTAAATAATTAATCCTTCCATTGATGTGATTTGTGTCCCATTCTTTTCACGTTGTTATCTCCAGGAAATTTGAAATACGGGTAGTAAGCGCCCGTTTTTCTATTGAACACTAAATATGGCGGCATGTTTTTGTAGACTTCTGGGTTACTTGATTTCAGAGGCCAATTTCTTCTGTGTATGGATCTGTCGGGATATTTTTTGTCGGTTTTCGTTATGGTATTGTAGGCCTCGACGTTCTTGATGATGATGTTCAGTACAATTGCAGAGAGTATTATCTGTGAACAAAAACATCTACACTTATTATAAAAAAAGTCACTTAAAGCTGTGTGATCGATTTTCTCAAAATGTACTGGACGAAATTTTCTACGGTTTTTATTATAACTTAGTACATGTTTAGGGAAAGTTTAGGTTAATAATACATAATTTATAGAATTAGGCGTTACTTTGCGGAGGCCCATAATACAAAAGTAATGAGAATATTATTTTGCTATAATCCGCGATAAAAGAAAATATATGTAATGCTAAATGTAGAGTGTACTATTCGTTCTCATACCTGATACATGCAGAATTTGTAAGAACTCATGCACTACCCGACACCGATGGCACAACAATACACAAGCACTGCACACATTCACCACCACAATCTCAACAATTGTTTCGCCCCGTAACCGAAGCAGCTTCAGGAGATAGACTCCACGACAAAATCGCAAAGCTTTGCGATGTTAATAATACATAAAAGTTTCATATAAATTGTGTTTTTTTTTCCCGAATTGACTGTATTCTGTTAGCCCTAATGACTTTTACAGTTTTATCTTAAGTCCTTATAAGATCTTTCATTTTTAGAATTTAATTTTTTTAAAAATATCTCATAAAAGACAAAAAGCAACCTTTGGTCACCCCGAGCGTTAACTTTAACGGTAACTAATTTTTACTTAAATCAAATTCTATTTAAAGAGATGTTCTATCTTATAGTTGTATAAAAAGTGACGGCCATGCAAAAGAGTTCAACGCCTGAAGATACAAAAAGTGTAACGCCCAAGCGAATTGCTTGCTAGGGTATGACTCACGTATTTTATAAACAAATTATAGGTATAGACTACTTGATTATGGACAGAGGTTTAATTTATTTAACTCAAATTAAAAATTCAAATAAACCTCATGAGAATGGTATATTATTCGACTTAGGTAAGTTGACCCATCGTGTGGTATCCGGTTGAGTAGAATAAAAGAAAACGAAGTAGAACCACCCTCTTTTTTACCGAGGTGTCGTTAAATACGACTAAGGCTAGTTAATAAAAATACTTAGCAAATCATGTGACAACATGTTTATAACATCTTGTGCAGACCCCACTTAGAGTGGGATAAGGGCAGGAGGATGTATGTATTACTAATTATTTACTTGTGCTCGCCCAGATTTCACACCAAATTATAAATAGTGTACATTTCTTTCACTCACTGTGACTTTAGATCCAAAAATATAATATAGTTTTTTTAAAACACATGGTATGTATTTATCAATTAATTTATCAATATTTTATTTACAATAATTCTACTATTTTGTTATTTACATATTCATCAATATATACATTAAATAAATAAATAAATAAATAAATATATGGGACACTTACACACACGGTCGTCCGTCCCCAAGTTAAGTAACTTAATACTTGTGTTATGGGTGACAGACAACTGGTGAATATATACTTATATATTTTTTAAATACATACTTAAATACAAATATACACCCAGGCTCAAAGACCAACAAATTCATTTATAGAAAATGTTGGCCCTCGGCGGGAATCGAACCCGCGACCCGTGGAGCTGAAGGCAGGGTCACTACCCACTGCGCCACTATGTTTAGGGTCTGTTTCACAAGCTACTGATAAAGTGTGGGATAGTTAACCGAAAAATAAACTAACAGATAAATGTCTCCAAAAAGATACTCTAAAAAGTATAAAATTAAAAAGCGGCTATTTTGAAGTAGGTATTTGCTATCCCGCAGATAAACAAAACAGCCACATGATCTACCTGTTAACTTATTAGGGACTTTAAGTGCTGAATAAGCCTATCAGAAACCTGAGAAAAATTCCGAGATATGTGACAGATATGTTCCGAATAAGCTGACAGTTTATTGGTAACTTGTGAAACACGCCCTTAGAAAACCATTGAAATATCTTACCTTCAATAAAAAGAGTCTAATACCCTCCATATTTGTAATTAAATTAATATTATGAAATTTTTCTAACACACATTAAAAAAGAAAGGCACTTATTTGCGAGTGCGTTCAAAACGTTCTAGTGAGAGTCCCTTGAACTTGGCACTCGCTTTATACTAACCATTTTCGATATGACCTAGATTTTTTAGAACATAGAACAATAGAGTCGACTTGTTTTAATATTTATTGACGTAAAAAAAGTGACAATATACGCGGCCTGTTAGCATCCCACTGCTGAGCAAATTCTTTCTCCTTGCAAGGCAAGTATTTGAGTTATTTAACCTTTTTTTTTAGTACCTATATGTAATGATAGTGATATATCATGTAATATGCAGTACCTGGTTGACTTAGCATTGCTCGGAATTTTTTTACAAAAAAAAAGAAACTTAAAAAAAATACAAAAATAATAGGGTAGTTGGGGGGGCTCAATCCTAGGCATTTTCATGTCTCACAATCACCCGGTTCCCGAATAAGCTACGCTGACTTGACAATTATCGGCAAAAATAGTGTTTTGTATATGCAAAATAAATTTTGTTATTTTTTAATGCCCAGACGCCGTGTGGTATCCGTGTGGTATGGTATAAATAGAATAGTACCACCCTCTTTTCTTACCGAGGTGTCGTAAAAGGCGACTAAGGTTAGTTGACCCACCGTGTGGTATCCGGTTTAGTAGAATAGACCACCCTCTTTCTTACTGAGGTGTCGTAAAATACGACTGAGGTAAATTGACGTCAGGCAGGCGGCCAGTCGTAAAAACGCAGCCAAATCATGTGCAGCATGTTTATAACATGTTGTGCCGACCCCACTTAGAGTGGGATAAGGGCAGGAAGATGAATGAATGACGTAGAAAAAGTGAGTAAGTGAATAGCCCGTTACCATCTCACTGCTGAGCAAATATTTCCTGTTTTCTTACGAGCTGAAGGATTGGAGATTAGACAACCCAAGTTTTACATACAGATTTTTTTTGTTATAAAAACTAAAAAGCGTATGAATTTTTTTTAATATTATGTAGATACATAAGTTTTTATAAAATACTAGCTTACCTACTACTTCACCCGCATGGAAAGCAGTGTATTTAATTGAAATTTGAGCATTAAAGTAGTTATTGTGAGTTAACCATAAGAGAGAGAGACATTCTGTCGCGGACTTTTTGTAGTTCTACATTTCTATAATACTTTACTTTAGTGTATCTCTGTTGGTTAACGCGGCGCACGCGACTAAAGTTCCCAGCAGGCGATGTTTTTTTACAACTATGCAACATTTCTTCCCGAGGTGTCGTAAATACGACTAAGGCAAGTTGACGTCAGGCAGGCGGCCGGTCGTAAATACCTGGCCTAATCATGTTACAACTTTTTTTACCTTGTTGTGCCGACCCCACTTAGAATGGGATAAGCGTAGGAGAATGAATGTTTTGTGCCACGAAACTGTCAGATATCGAAAGTTTTTTTTTGCATGACCTTTTTGACACAATTTACATAAAACCGTAATGTACTGTTAACCATAGTTAAAGAACGTAGACGGAAGTATTGCACTACCATTTAGTAAAACCCGTACAAAAATCGGTTCAGTATATTTTGAGAAAATCGATCACATATAGACAGACAGCTTATAGGGACTTTGTTTTGTAATATAGATAGACTACTAAATTGGCAATGATGGGAATCTATCAATATTCAACACAAACATTCATTTACAAGTAATTAAACATAATAACTACACGTGTCTGCAATAAAGACCATTAACGCTTCTATTACAAAATTCTGTGCTACAATACTGGACAATTAAAAACAGCATTAATTGATTAAAGGGAATTGTCTATACCAGTTGAGGTCAGAGATTAAATAGCTCAAAACTTTGACTTTGCTTTCCAACGTTACACCTAACGTTGCACCACTACATATAATAAACACTAATTGACAACACTTCGGCAAAAATAGGTCTTTATTTAAAAAACGTCCATATATTCCACTTCAAAACGCAGCGTCAGTAGAACAAAATGGCCTGACGAAGAAGTCCATAAGTGCTTTATGTGATCTTTTCTACACTAATATATAAAGCTGAAGAGTTTGTTTGTTTGATTATTTGAACAGGCTAATTTCAGGAACTACTGGACCGATTTCAAATAATCTTTGAGCGTAGGATAGTCCGAGGAGGGCTATAGACTTTATAGTCGTAACATCACGCTAAGATAAATAGGAGAGGAGCACCAATAAAAAATATTGAAAAACGGCAAAATTTAAAGCTATCCTCGCGTGCGCTAAGTAAACGGTGAAAGTTATACAAAAATCTCCTTATGATAAGCACTTTTATGTTCAAAATTGAAAGTTAAAATTTGTGACACTGACTTCCGGCGGTTGCGGGCGAAGCTGCCGGCACAGCTAGTATCTTTTATCCAAAAATATCTTTATATTTCAACATTTCAATTTTTAAACCATATATAAAAATTGTCAAAACGAAAACAAAGAAGCAATTAGGTACAGTAAGTCAAATTAATTAAATGAGAAGTAGTAGTTAATATTTATTGCAAAAGATTTTAATCTTAAAAATTGTCAGTCGGTTTATCATCGGGTAATTTTAAATACAAATTATTATCTCTTCATTAGCATTTTATACTTAACCAGGAACTGTTTGGTTTAATTTAACCGGTGAGGAATTTTTGCACGCGTACTTATGAATATTTTCTGATAAACTTTACGAACGATGAGGAAAATCTTTGATTATTACATTTTTGATCATCTTGTGAGTATTTTGATTTTTCATCATTGAATATTTAATGGGGGGGACGCGTTTGTCATTAAAAATCATAAAAAATATATATGTATTGACTTATTAGGTGATAAAAGATTAGGACAAAGGAAAGCTTTCCAAACAAAAGCATTAGTTTCGTTTTTAATTGTTTTTTCTGTTTGCCTATTCATATTATGCTATTTAAATTATTTAAAAAAAAATGTCTTTGCATCCCTGTTTTTAGAAATTGAAAAACTGCTAAAAGATAAATAGAATACAAAGGTTAATTTTGTCATTTGTAAAGTTGTAATAGCCCAGTTGGGTATAGGCGGACTAAAAGTAAAATACCCGGGATCAAGTCCCAGATTGCACCAGCACTTTTTATTTTTTATTTTCTTGATTTCATTGTTTTATATTTAAAAACAATTACCGAGCAAGGGTCGGCCACCCGGGTACTATTAATAAATATGTAAAATAATTTATTTTAAGTTATTTCTTTCTAAAGGTAAACGTACTATTTCGTAAACCGTCTTTAATATATATTTTTTACTATAATAGATATAAGAATACCCTTTTCAAAACAACAATCAAGTTTTAATTTTTCGATTAATGACACAAGATTTAGTCTTAGGGCCTGTTTCACAAGTTACCAATAAACTGTCAGTTAGCTTATTCGAAACATATCTGACACATATCTCGGAATTTTGCGTTTCTCAGGTTTCTGATTGGCTTATTCAGCACTTAAAGCCTCTAATAAGTTAACAGGTAGATCATGTGGCTGTTATTTTGTTTATCTGCTGGATAGCAAATACCTATTTCAAAATGGCCGCGATTTTTTTAAAATTTTTAGAGTCTCTTTTTAGACATTTATCTGCTACTTAGTTTATTTGTCAGTTAACTATCCGAGACTGTATCCGTAACTTGTGAAACAGGCCATTAGTATATTATAATCCTCTTTGTATATAATAGTATTGATTATAGGCTAAGGTAGATCGACTACAGTTACAATGCACTTGTCAATAATTTACATTAAAATTTTATTGGAAAAATAATCTTTACACAAATAATTAAACACATAATTATAATACATCAATTACTATGCAAATCATCATCTTCCTGCCCTTATCCCACTCTAAGTGGGGTCGGCCCAACATTATATAAACATGTTGTCATATGATTTGGCTACGTATTTTACGACCGGCCGCCTGCCTGACGTCAACTTATCTGAGTCGTATTTTACGACACCTCGATAAGAAAAAGGGTGGCCTATTCTACATAACCGGATACCACACGGTGGAGTCAACTAACCTTAGTCGCCTTTTACGACACCTCGGCTAGAAAAGAGGGTGTTACTATTCTATTCAGCCGGATACCACACGGTGTTCAATTACTATGCAAATATAATAACAATATTTATTTCGTTAACATATTCGGTAATTAATTTTATTTACCACCAATACATCACATTTCTCTAAAACTTGGCACAAATATCTCCTTGTTTATTCTGCATACAACTTATAACCGATGCAGCGGATAATAAACTTTTCAAACACGCGACTCTACAGCTTCCATTATCTTGAATGAAGGTCAACGCAATTATCGTACATTCGAGTATTGGTCAGAGTAACAGTGACATCGTTGTGATATTTTGCTGGTTTTGTTAAACGATTCTATACCAAAATTTCACAAACAATTTCAACTTTGCTATTGAAACGGTTTAAAATAATTAAATAATAACCAGTCAAGTTAAAAAAATCATTTAAAAAAGATTTTAACATGTCCCTACTATTAACCATTAAAGAATTCCCTCGTCTGGAGCCGATTCTGGCAGCAGAATGAGGTCATGCTTATATGTATTATATACAGGCATTGTCATGGGACTGGACCAGTATGTAAAATTTCAGCTCAATTGGATTTCTTTTTATAAGCTAGGCATTTAATCCTAAATAATGAAATAAGTAACGCCTGATAAAATATAATAGCAATTATATCTCCTTAACATCTATCATATAGCATATCGTAATTATAGAATAATGTTTTTTACTAAATAAAAACCTTTATAATTTTAAAAGAGAAGTTTTTGATATATAATCTTATATTTTTTTTATAATTTAGATTATTCGAATAACCAATAACGTTTAATAATGTATGTCAAATCTATTTTTATAAGCTAGACGTTTCATTCTGAATAAAATAAGTAACGCCTGATAAAATATAATAGCAATTACATCTTCCTAACATTTTTGATATAACATTTTCTTATTACCGAATAATGAATTTTACTAAATGAAAACCTTTATAGTTTTCAAAACAGAAGTTTTTTATGTCATCTAATCTTATGAAACTTATGGAATTTCTTGCAGTTATATTTAGTTTTTTATAGACTTGTTGTTTTATAGTTTATTCACTCAAAGAAAAATTAAATAATCGTATATACTACAAGCTGCATTCGGGATTTTATTGACGTAATCTTAACAAATTAAAAGCAAAATCAAACATCAAATTGAAATTTTAAATATTCTTTATTCAAATAAACTTGGAAACAATTGCTTTTGAATCGTCAACTCTGTTGTTGGTATTCGGAAAATTACCTCTACTGAGAAGCTCCAGCAAGAAACACGGCGGTTATTGTTTTCAAAAAAGTATAATTCTTATTACTACAATTTAGATTCCGTCATTGCTATGTCGTGCTAGATCAAAGAGTAGATAAATCCATACTTTCGTATCTTACTTTTGTCAGCTTTCTGTATAGGACTCAATTTATTATTAAAGCATTTATTTAACTTGCAGTTTGTGTATGTACATATGTGTGGTATCTTGCAAGTTAAATCCTGGTGTCTTATTGCTCTTTTTAAAATAATACTTATAACTAGTTACATTAAATCATTACTATCTTGTACAGGGTCGAACAGTAGCTATATCCACGCTTTCTTATCATCTAAATAATCCTCAACAGTATAGTAGGCTTTTGTATCAGCCTCCCTTTAACAGTTTTTTTTAAACTGATGTCATTTCAAAGCTAAAATTAAGAATAAGCGGTATAATAGAATCTTATACCCAAACCCACAAACGACTTACGTACCTTTGCAAGAAGCAGGAGCCGCAAGCTTATGTCTGTTCCGACTTTGTCTTTAATATACATCACCTATCTATACTTACTTACTAATATATAAAGCTGAAGAGTTTGTTTGTTTCATTGTTTGAACACGCACATCTCAGGAACTGCTGGACCGATTTGAATAATTCTTTCAGTGTGAGATAGTCCATTTATTAAGGAAGGCTCTAGGCACCGGCTAAGATGAATAAGAGAGGAGCAGCAATAAAAAATAAATCAAAAAGGCAAAATTTAATGCTTTCCTTGCGTGCGGTGAGTAATAGTCATTCAAAAATCATGTATTATAAAATTGTTACCCTCTTAAAGTTCTAAATAAAAGTCCGCGACAGCATATGTCTAGCTTTTATAATTCTTTATATTCGTATTTACAAAATTTAAATTACTTAACATATATATTTTATAATAAAATTGATTGTCTTAGAATGAGTCTCAGTTACTAAAAAAAAAAATTGTTGTCTATGATTTTATTTATACAGGCTGATCAAGTTTAACACTCATTAACTTTAAATACATTAAAAATACCATTAATCGTATGTTTGTGGTGTCGTTACGCAAAATAATGACCTAATAGAAAATAAATATTTATTCGGCAATGTGAAATTCTTGATATTTTCATGTTGTCATTATGTAATGAAGTTCTAATTGCAAATTTTTAATGTAATTGTACAATTTCTCAATTGTAAATAGTTTAGTATAAAACTGGCGACCTTAACATTCAGGTTATCATTTCAGTGCAACGCCAAATTAGCAATGGATATGAAAATTGTGTTATTATCGGTGAGTAATTTTTTTTATTGAGACTATTTACTAGAATTTTGTATAGAAACTGGCTATATTTATGTCCTATTATATCAACTATTTTAATGGGGTTATTGCGGCAGTGCCATATAAAGCATGAATAAGTTGAAATAGTCCAGCTGTGAGACCGTGCGACTCTGCCGAGAGGGTCACGGGTTCGAACCCCCGGCACCAATGAGTTTTTCTGTTAAAACTTATATACCTTATTGATATTTGCAATTCATCACGCATTTTGTGGTGAAGAAAAAACATCAAATTCTGGTGAAATGTACAACCCAGCAATCAGCATTGGAACAGTATAGTGGGTCTTAGCTACACCTTTCTCCAAAAATGTAAAGAAGCCGTTGGCCAGCAATGGGATAGTAACAGGCTGTTACTTTTATGAGCTTAAAACTAGTCGGGGTCAATCAAAGAGAATAAAAAAAAGTTTAGGCGGTTTCTATAAATTAACTAAGTTAATTATTTGTAGTTGTATTTTTACGAAACTTTGTATTAACAAGAGTATATTTTTAACCAGTAATGACCACAACTTCCTTCGCGCCAACTTAGCGTTTAAATACCCTATATAATGCAATATGCGTATTGTCCCTGTTCCCAAAAGAAAATGAGTTTTTTTTATTTTATATGTTACTCGTTTGTATAAGCTTTCGTTGCGCCAAATTTCAACAATATTGACCTGATGGATTAACCTTTAAGGAATTAACCTTTACCCATAAGTTTGAGGGTAAATAAATAGTTAAAGTAACCCAGTTTTACTAATAAAATAAATATCGGAATATATGCAGGAAGTAATATAACAACTTACATCTACATTACAGTTTTACTTTTTATTCCAGATTGTGAGTTTCTCACTTGTGACACCGCCAGCATTAGGCTCTTTGAGCTTAGCACAAGCTCTTGTAGATACAGCTTTTGATGGATTTGAAGCTGTTGGGGACAAAATGGCTGATTTCGCTGAGAATATAGTCGACGCTAAAACAAGTGCTATACAATCATTTGTAGGTGCTAAAGGTATGGCTAATATTCAGTTATCATGTAAGCTGTGGTAGAAAAGCTATAACACCGTGCGACTCTTTCGAGGAGATCACCCGGGCAGACACCAATGAGTTTTTCTGTTAAAAACTTATGTGGCTAATTGATAATTGCAATTTATCAAACGCATTTCGGTGAAGGAAAACATGGTAAGGAAACCTGCATATCTCTAGAGAATTCTGGAGATATGTGTAACCTACCAATCCGCACTGGAGCAGCGTGGTAGGTCTTAGCTCCAAACCTTCTCTCCAAAAACGGAGATTCCAAACCATTAGTAGCTCTATTTAAAGAAACTAATACTTTTAGACCATTTTGGGTCCAAGATGTGAAAAGGTGAAAATTATTTAGTTATTTTATTTATTTATTCACTTTATTGTACACCACAACGAATAAATTGGAAAGAGAAAAACAGCAATAAAAACAAAAAAACAATAATTGTAACGTACAAAAGGCGGCCTTATCGCTTAGTAGCGATCTCTTCCAGGCGACCCTTGGGTTAAGGAGAACTGTAACGACGGTGTGGGTGGTGCACTATTCTATAGTTAAATACATACTAATAATACATACGAATACAAAATGGGGTTACTTAATAGTTTATTAGTTAACTATAACTCAAAATTTGGCTTATTTCGTAAATCTAATAGCAGAGTTTTAAAAGACTAACTGTCCCAGCAGCTTTGTCCTCAAATCAGTGTGTCACAAATTATTTCCCGAATTGAAATTTTGAACATAAATGTAGTTATCGTGTGTTAATTATAAGTTAGTTTTATATAACTTTCACCGTTTACTTAGCGTACGCAAGGAAAGCTTTAAATTTTGTCTGGTTTCGCTATATTTTTTATTGCTGCTCCTCTCCTATTCATCTTAGCGTGATGTTATATAGTCTATAGCCTTCCTGGATAAATGGACTATCTTACATTCAAATCGGCCCTATAGTAGTTTAGCGCGTTCAAACAATCATCATATCATCTTCCTGCCCTTATCCCACTCTAAGTGGGGTCGGCACAACATGTTATAAACATGCTGTCACATGATTTGGCTGCGTTTTTACGACCGGCCGCCTGCCTGACGTCAACTTACCTTAGTCGTATTTTTACTCCTCGGTAAGAAAGGGGGTGGTCAATTCTACTAAACCGGATACCACACGGTGGGGCAACTTACCTTAGTCGCCTTTTACGACACCTCGGTAAGAAATGAGGGTGGTACTATTCTATTCAGCCGGATACCACACGGCGTAGCGCGTTCAAACAAACAAATTCTTCAGCTTTATATACGAGTATTAGTATAGATTTAGGAAATTCAAATTAAGAATTCAAAATATTCTTTATTCAAATAAACTCGTAAACAAGTGCTTTTGAATCGTCAACTCTACCGCTGGTTCGGAAAGCTGTTCCTACCGAGAAGAGCCAGCAAAAAACTCGGCGGTTGCTCTTTTAAACATATGATTCTTAATACTATTTACATTCAGACGTTACTGTCTTGTACAGGTTCAAAGAGAGAGAGAGAGAGAGAGAGAGAAATAAATAACTTAGGTATTACTTGAATATGGTTCATTAACAAATATTCAATATTCTTTTCAGGTGATTTGGCGAACTCGTTCGTAAATCTTTTTAGAAAAAACAAAGGGAGCTATGTTCCAGATGTATCTATGGAAGATTTAAAAGATGTCCAAATTGCCTATGACCCGCACGATGTAAGTATTTTCTTCCATCAATAGACGTCTGGCGTTCGACAAAGGTCCCGTTAATGATTTTTCCAAGTTACATACATAATCCTCGGTTTCCTAGGACCTATTTGTAGTGGCTTGTTCACCTGGAGACATGCTATATATAAAGTAAATAAAAATAAGTAATAGGACAATGGACGTATTTATGTATTTGTTTATTTATTTATTTATTTGGCTTACCAACTAGAAATCATATACATATACTTTTGGACCTAATTTTAACAATACATCATCTTTCCTATATGTTTCTAAATTACAGGTACGCACAGCATTTATTTATGACTTCGAACAATAATTGATGCAAACTATACTAACATATAAAATATAAAAACTATACTTATATCCTGAAAACTACAAAAATATATAAACTATGATCATTAAAAAATATAAAAACGTAAAAAAAAAAGAGTTAAATTGTTATCCATATATTTGTCTGTCACCTATAAAACAGATATAAAGTTACTTTGGAGACGGACGAGTACGCCGTGTGGTATTCGGCTGAATGGAATAGTACCACTCTCATTTCTTACCGAGGTGTCGTAAAAGGCGACTAAGGTAAGTCGACCCGCCGTGTGGTATCCGGCTGAGTAGAATAGACCAACCTCAAATCTTACCGAGGTGTCGTAAAAGGCGACTATTGTAAGTTGATCCGCCGTGTGGTATCCGGCTGAATAGAATAGACCACCCTCATTTCTTACCGAGGTCTCTTAAAAGGCGACTAAGGTAAGTTGACTCACCGTGTGGTATCTGGTTGAGTTGAATAAACCATTCTTATTTCTTATCAAGGTCTTTTAAAAGGCAACTAAGGTAAGTCAATTTGCCGTGTAGTATCCGGCTTAGTAGACTAGACCATCCTCATTTCCTACCGAAGTCTCGTAAAAGGAGACTAAGGTATGTTGACCCACCATATGGTATCCGGTTTAGTAGAATAGACCACCCTCTTTCATACCGAGGTGTCGTAAAATACGACAAAGGTAAGTTGACGTCAGGCAGGCGGCCGGTCGTACAAAAGCTACCAAATCATGTGACAGCATGTCTATAACATGTTGTGCACGTGTGGTACTTGGTTGAATATAATAGATCACCCTCTTTCTTACCGTTGACGTCAGTCAGGCGGCCAACATGTACATTGTTACACTTACTATTGCACTTAACTTAAACTATGTTAATTGTTTTTGCACTTTTTCAGAACACAGTACGAGTAGTTAGTTCCCTGAGGACTCCACGTATCAGCAGCTTGGTGCCAAGATTCTGGAGTAATTTACGGAGATCTGTGCGGAGGGGTTTGAGCAGGAGTTCCCTAAGGAGTTTGCACAGGAACATTCAAAATAATAGAAGACTGGTGCATGCAGTTCGGCAAGATATCAATGAGAACAGAATGGTAGTGTCGCCGGTTGTCTATGAGTAAGTCGATTTTTTTTACTATTATGATAGTGACTATGCCGTGTGGTATCCGGCTGAGTAGAATAGACCACTCTCATTTTCTACCGAGGACTAAGCTAAGTTGACTCGCCGTGTGGTATCCGGCTGAGTAGAATAAACCATCCTAATTTCTTTACGAGGTGTCGTAAAAGTCGACTACGCTAAGTTGACCCACCGTGTGGTATCTGGTTTAGTAGAATAGACCACCGTTATTTCTTACCGATGTCTCTTAAAGGCGACTATGGTAAGTCAGGGTAGGTCCGGCTGAGTAGAGATCACCCTCATTTCTTTACGAGATGTCGTAAAAGGCGACTAAGGTAAGTTGACCCACTGTGTGGTATTTGGTTGGGTAGAATAGACCACCCTCTTTCTTACCAAGGTGTCGTAAAAGGCGACTAAGGTAAGTTGACCCACCGTGTGGTATCTGGTTGAGTAGAATAGACCACCCTTATTTCTTACCGAGGTCTCTTAAAAGGCGACTAAGGTAAATTCATCCGCCGTGTGGTATCCGGTTTATTAGAATAGACCACCGTCTTTCTTACCAAGGTGTTTTAAAATACGACTAAGGTAATTTGACGTCAGGCAGGCGGCCAGTCGTAAGATACTCGCACATAACCAAATCGTGTGACAACATGTTTATAACATGTTGTGCCGATCACACTTAGAGTGGGATAAGGGCAGGAGGATGATGAGTGACTTCTATTTATAGATTTGCGCTTCTTTGTATTTGTATGTTTATATTACATTAGTTTAAATTACAAGTTATTTTCTTTTGCAAAATGACAGCTATTTTCATAAAGATGATAAAAAATGTCGTCCGATGGTAAGGAATGATGATATTTTAAGTTCACTAAGAAATTGTAATATTTCTGTAATCGTAATAACTTACGTAATCTTATGTTTATTATTTTCTCTTATTTTCAGGTATGTCGCAGCACCTAGGTTTCATTGAGAGTTTGCAAATCCATTGATAATTTAAGATACACTGAAAAATTTAAATAAATATTTGTTAATAATATTGATTTTTAATACATGTAATGTAAGGCGATTGGTAAAGATTTGATAGCTCAGTGATGAGACCGTGCGAACTTCAAGGGTTCACGGGTTCAAACCCCAGGCAGGCACCAATTTTTCTATTTTAACAAATGCTTTTTGGTGAAGGAAAAGATCGTGAGGAAATCTGCATAAAGTAACGGCCTGTTACTATCCCGCTGTTGGGAATAGGCTTCCTCTCTGTCTTTGGAGAGAAGGATTGTAGCTAAAACCTACCACGCTGCTCCAATGCGGATGGTAGGTTACACATATCCCTAGAATTCTTTAGAGATATAAAGGTTTCTTTACGATGTTATCCTTGACCGAAAAGTGTGTGATAAATTGCAATTATAAATTAGACACATAAGTTTTACTATAAAAACTCGTTGATGCCTGCCCGGGGTTTGAACCCGCGACCCCTCGAAAGAGTCGCACGGTTTCACCACTGGGCTGAGGTTTTCAGTGAAGAAAAACATCGTGAGGAAACCTGCATATCTCTAGAATTCTGGGGATATGTGTAACCTACCAAACCGCATTGGAGCAGCGTCGAAGGTCTTAGCTCCAAACCTATCTTCCAAAAACCCGAAAGAGGATACTAATGTCCAGCAGTGGGATAGTAACCGTTACTTTACTTTAAGACTATTGATTTTGGTAATCATTTTATAAATGGCTGTAAAATTCTTCGAAACTCGAGTGTTTTACGTAAAAATATTTATACGGAGCGTCATTGACAGGTATACGCAAGGTAATGGTTCAATTATTATTCGCTGACCTAATTTGAATGGAAATATTAATAAGTAATGAGTTGAAAATGTTTATTGCTTAAGTCCGACAAGGTATTGAATACCAATGACACGCAATTTGTCTGTTTCTAATTGCGTGTCATTGATATGCCAAGTCCTTGCCTTTATATTACAAACACATGTGTTATTTGCAGTTGAATGATAGTATCTTCACTATATAGTATAAAACAAAGTCACATTCTTTGTGTGTCCATATATCCCTATGTATGCTTAAATCTTTAGAACTACGATTTTGATGCGGTTTTTTTAATAGACAGAGTGATTCAAGAGGAAGGTTTATGTGTATAATAACATTCAATATGGAGTAGAGAAATACTGTAATTTTTGAGGTTTCTTATAAATATCGTAAATAATTCCTTTTTTTTTCCGCTTACATTGCATACGCAGGCACTTTTTTGTAGACCTTAAAAAGGTCTACAGAAAATTCTGCGATGGTATATGTCTATCTCTTATGGATAACCCACAATAGCAGTTTTTTTCATTTACTTTTTACGAAAAATGATGCCTTATGTTCAAAGCAATTTTTATACAATACAGCATTAATCCTTATCCAATTAAGTACCTTAAATAAATTGTTGATTTAATATAGATCAATATGGCCGCTTACAGCATGTAATTTAAGTGAACATTTTCGGAGATATTACAGATTTAGAATGCCGTGAGGAGGCCGCGCTTCGTTCAGCACACTTCGAATTTAGCAGCTATATGTCGCTCCTTCAAGAGTTTGTTTAATGACAAGGAAGCTGTGAATATTGTATATAAAGACATTCTGTAATTCATTGTAAAAATAAAATTCATAGGGAAAAATGTAAAAATAAATAAGTAAATATGTAGTATTATGAATTTAAATATTCCAAAGATAGCAGGAAATCTTCTTAGTATAGGGAGAGGGGAATTGTTTTTCTCCAAATTTAACGCTTGTTGGCCACGGGCAGTAATGAATAAATCCAAACTACTGGAACGATTTTAATAATTTTTTAACTGACTGACATGGGCTATATATTTAATACCCGTGCGAAGCAGGGGCAGGCCGCTAGTTTAATATATGTTGTAAGCTCTAACTGCTTTAGTCATGACCGGAAGAGGTAACTGAGATTTGAGATAGAGAGAGATTTGGCTACTTGGTTGGTTTCCTTTTTAGTATACGCTGGTTGCGTTGCACGTGTATTTATAGTAATTTGCTCGATATCTATACTAATATATAAAGCTGAAGAGTTTGTTTGTTTGAACGTGCTTATCTCAGGAACTACTGGACCGAATTTAAAAATTCTTTATATAACACCACGCTAAGATGAATAGGAGAGGAGCAGTAACAAAAATTGTACGAAAACGGTGTAATTTAAAGCTTCCCTTGCGTGCGCTGAGTAATGTTCTCCTCTAAAAGTTCTAAATAAAATTCCGCGACAGCATTCGGCAAACGGCGGAAGTATGTATATCTCATCGAGAGTTATATTTTTGTGCCGTTAGCCTCGTCACATATCAGGGAAACAGCGTCAAGACCTGGATCTGCGGCGGAAATGGCCGAATCCGGCAAACGGTGGAAGTATGCATCTCTCATCGAGAGTTACTCGTATATATTTGTGCCGTTAGCCTCTTCAAATATCAGGGAAACAGCGTCAAGACCTGGACCTGCGGCGGAAATGGCCGAACCCGGCAAACAGCGGAAGTATGCATCTTTCATCGAGAGTTATATATTTGTGCCGTTTGCAGAGAGCCTAGGGCCAGGGAGACCATGTGTAATTTTTTTTAACCGTTTTAGCACCTCGGTTAATTGCCTCTTCAGGTGACAAGAGGGCTGGCTCCTTTTTCGCACCAAGAATCAGCTTAGCGATTCAGAGCGGAAACGCTGCCAGCATTCTTCGGACCATTCCACGTGGGCATGATTTGTATAGTCCTAGCGTGTAAATAATTTAAGATAGATTTAACTTTTACATTTTTGTTCTAATTAATTATTTAGGTAAACTTATATCTAAAGATTGCTGGATTCCTTCATGCTGCACACATACGATGAAAGACTAGAATTAATTGTTATTATAAATTTTTATTGGATTTTTTAGTTTAGACTAGTTTTATTATTTTATTCTACATAGTTTTATTATTTTTATATGTTGTTTTTATTTGATCGATACCATTTTTTTTTATCGAAATGATATATGTTGTAAGCCCAAATAGCGAAATTACCATCTCATTGTCGGGCAACCATCTGCTATCTTCCCCTCTTTTTCAGACAAAGGGAGCTTAGAGCTGTCACGCTGCATCAAGTTTTATTTATTTATTGAACAAAATTACAAAATATTGTTTTTACAATATGCGATTTAGTAGGTCACCCAAATTCTTTTTTCCTGAGATATGCAGGTTTCCTCACGATGTTTTCATCACCAAAAGGTGATAAATTGTGCAATTGAATTACATGCATTTTATAAAAAAACTTACTGTTTGCTAACCCGATATTAGATACTGGGGCCCATTGTTATAGGTCACACGGGGACAATATTCGGGTTTTAATTAGAAAAATCCTCCAGCTCTTCTTAATAATGCATATATATTTATTTTAGCCACATATAACGCGTACCTATTGATTAAAAAGCTTACCGGACAGACAAATATGGCCCAATTTGTTTAACTTTTTGTTGATCACACAATTTTCATATGTTGACATTTTCATTGAATGATAATTAATTAATTCCTTGTATTTTGTCAAAAGTATAGAAGAAGAAGAAGACTGCAAGCACATGTCACCCGTCACCAAAACTTCCACACATTGTTTTTTTAAATCTAAGTCTTTAAAATCCTTCGAGTACTGTAATATAGCTACTCCACTCTGTGTTTTAAAACAGATCTCTACGCACTGACTGTGTTTACATCTAAAGTGGCATTGCATGCAGTAATTTATTTAATAATGTTCTTGAAACTACCAGTTAATTTGCTACGTTAATTTTTGTTTATTATGTTATTTCCTAGCATACAAATATAGTATGGTACTTACCGATTGAAGGAAACTACTGGCAAGGGATGCAGTCAATTTCTGATTGTTAAGTCCAACTCAATGAACTAGATACTCGTGCGTAATACATTTTCAGTTTTTCCTTTGATTTTTTTTCTTCTGCTCATAACCTTAGAGTCTATATTGTGTTTTTGTTTTTTATCACTACACACTAAGTTGCGTGGTCATCCGTATCATTGCAGTACAGGTTTAGCGATCGCTTTTTGTGGAAGCGGGTAATGATATTCAAATAGGGCGGCACTGTATTTAGCATTGTTAATTTATTGTTAGCAATTTTTGGCGTAGTATATAAAGTGCGAGCGATTTGTTGGAATCATCATAATTTGTTATTAATCAGTGTGATTCAGTTGTATATTGTAGCGGACTAAAGATTGTGATGTCTCGACTGACGGTGAGTTGATTCCGTAAAATATATGGAATAAAATTAGAATTAAGGGTACATTGAAATAGTTTCATTAACTCACAAATTCCTCTTTCCAGATTCTCTTTATCATCGCTGCGGCGTATGAAGTGTGCGGAGGAGGTAAAGAAATTTGAAAGCAACCATTAGTTTTAATTATGCGTTGAAAAAGGTTCTCATAAGTATTTTTCTATTGCAGCTGTGAGTAAAGACAACCCCGCTACAGATTCCCGAGCCGATCAAAGTGCAGCAATTGGTGTAGGTTTAGGTAACATAGGTCTTGCTGGTGGACACGGAGGTTGGGGCTTGGGTGCCCCCGCTGCTGGTGTAGTTGTTGGATCAGGCCACGGACTCATTGGATCAGGACTTTTGGGAGCAGGACTAGTTGCAACGGGGCCTGGGAACCTCATAGGCGGCGGCAACAATCTAAACAACGCCGCTGCTGCTGGTGTAGCACAACTCAGCGCTATACAAAATGCTCAAGCAGTGGAAGCGGCTAAAATTGCCAACGCGGCCGCTAATGCTATTCAAGGAGCTCGTCTAACTGAAGCTGCTGCCAGAGCGGGACAGGCAAATGCAATTCAGAACGCGCGAGCATATGACGCCGCACGTCTCGCTAATATACAGAGAGCAGAAGCTGCCGCTTTTGAGAACGCCCGTGCCGCGGAGGCTGCTAGAAGAGCGTCAGCCGCAGCTGCTGCTGAAGTTGGCCGCGCTGCTGAAGCAGAACGTATTGCTAACGCTGCTCGTGTGCAAGCTGCCGCTATTGCGAACGCGCGCGCTTTAGAAGCTGCGCGTATTGCTAATGCTGCTCGAGCACAAGCTGCTGCTGTCGCTAACAGCGCCGCTCAGGCTCAAGCTGTTGCGGATACGGTTGCAAGGAACGCTGGCGGCGGTGGTTTGCTGCTTGGCGGTGGAGCAGGCCTTATTAATGGTGGAGCAGTGATTGCCGCCGCGCCTGTTGCTGTCGGTGAAGTTGTAGGTCTCGTGGGCGGATATGGCCTTGGTCTTGGTAACGCTGGTGGCTACGGAGGTGGTTACGCAGGTGGCTATGGGGGCGGCTACGGAGGCGGCTACGCGGGCGGCTACGGGGGCGGCTACGGTGGCGGTCACGGAGGTTGGGGCAAAGGCCACTGAACTTAGTATTAATGATGACACCAAAAATATTATTAGATAGAATATAGATTATCTACATCCATTTCATGACATTCCAAGGAAATGGTTAGCGGCATTATTAATAAGTACTGGTCATGTAAATATAACAATAAAGGGCATACTATTGTATCAGATATATTTTTTACTTTATTATTTTATTTCCTTTTTCCTGGTTTTCGTATGTATTCGTACTCGGGGTTACATTTTAATTGATTAACTACAGAAATTATTTTTGTTTTTATTGAAAAATAAATACTCAATATTTATATTATCGGTGTCAATAATTAGCGAAAAGGATTATGACTGAAAATATACTTAATCTAAAATTTATCTTCATGCAACTTTCTCATCCGTAACTAAAATAAAATTCATAAAACAAACCTCGTACTTTAACGCACGTTCAAACATTTTATTAGTAACAATTATATAATGTCTCATATAAAATTCATACTAATATTATAAACTCAAAACTGTCTATCTGTCGAGACGACCGCCTGCGTGACATCAACTTACTTTAGTCGTATTTTTCGACACCTTAGTAAGAAAAAGGCTCTATTATATTCAACCGGATAACACAGTTCGGGTCGACCTACCTTAGTCGCCATTTACGACACCTCGGTACGAAATGAGGGTGGACTATTCTACTCAGCCGGATACCATACGACATATTCGTCTAAAGCAATAATAATAAATTAAAGTACACCAGGTTAAGATATAGGATAAAGAAATATTGTTTTTTCTTAGAATACAGATCATTAAATGAGGGTATTTTAACACTAAAGTGGGAGCGTAAAAAACCGCTGGTACAGCTTAAAAATGAATTATCAAGCCCATAGCCTTTACGTGTTTCATGAGAAACAGCTGAAATAATCGATTTAAACTCGGTTCGGTGGATATCAAGGCATTCAGTTCAAAGTTTTTACATAAATGATGAATATTTATAGTATATTACTGGGCCGTTTGGGCAAGTGGTGGTATCACTGGCTTCAGCTCCGCAGGTCGCGGATTCGATTCCGGTCGAGGGTCAACATTTTTTATAAATAATTTGTTTTACAAGCCTGGGTGTAATTATTTCAAATTTCATATGTACATATTTACCATTTATTTTCCTTGGAATGGAGGCGGATGTTCGTGTGTCATCATTCTCCTACCCTTATCCCACTCTGAATGGGGTCTGCACAACATGCTATAAACATGTTGTCATATGATTTGGCTACGTATTTTAAGACATGCCGTCGGCCTAAGGTCAACTTTAGTCGTATTTTATGACACCTCGGTAAGAAAAAGGGTGATCTATTCTATTCAACCGGATATCATACGGTGGGTCAACTTACCTCAGTCATCTTTTATGACACCTCGGTAAGAAATCTCGGCGGCCTATTGAATGCGATGGTATACAACCAAAAATAATGCAGTAAGGCTTTATAATATGGTTATTATATTAATTTGTTAATAAGAATCAGCTTAGCGATTCAGCGCGGAAACGCTGCCAGCATTCATGGTACCATTCCACGTGGGCATGATTTGTATAGTCCTAGCGTGTAAGTAATTTAAGATAGATATGACTTGTACATTTTTACTGTAAACAAAAAAAAATGTTAATCAAAAAGCAAAATTGATTGCTAGGAAGGACCCAATGATGGCTTACTAATGTACAGTCTATAGGTGGCTGAATAGACGAATAAACAAGGTTAAGCGACAGAATCTCAAATTGAGGATCAATACGGTTAATAAAGCTAACTGGTTCGGGATGTTGCTCTTACCGAGAAGAACCAGAAAGAAACTCGGCGGTCAATCCTTAAACATTTTCATTTTTACATTATTAAACCGCAGTCTTGTATGAAGCTGAAAGGATTTTCAATTCTAGTTTTTTGTATCATCCAAATATGCTTTATACTTATCTGGCTTGGACTATCTAAGATATCTCCAGATCCATCTTTAGAGGAGATATCAACTCCCAAGTGTAGTAAATAAAAAAGACAACGTCATGATTGTTTTTACAAGTAAAACATTTTGAACATTTTATCATGTGATATAACAACCTGTTGATAAATATCTGAACAAAAACTTTGTCTTCTCTGCGAGAGAAGGGGACGAATGTTTTTCAACATTTTTCCAATATAGATTGGCAGGTTATCGCGGAAATGCTCTAGGAAATTACAGGTAAGTAACGGCCTGTTACTATCCCACTGCTGGGCATAGGCCTCCTCTCTCCATTTTTGGAGAGAAGGGTTGGAGCTAAGACCTACCACGCTGCTCCAATGCGGATTGGTAGGTTACACATATCCCCGGAATTCTCTAGAGATATGCAGGTTTCCTCACGATGTTTTCCTTCACCGAAAAGCGTGTGATAAATTGCAATTATCAATTAGACACATAAGTTTTAATAGAAAAACTCATTGGTGTCTGCCCGGGTTTGAACCCATGATCGTCTCTAGAGATTCACACGGTCGCACCGCTAGGCCATCACAAATTACAGGTAGTTTCATAATATTACTAAACAGTCAATCAGCTCTTATAACGTATTTAAAACTAGCCATTGTCGCACCAATGTTGCATATTACTTATGTCTAAATCGCATTTGTCGTCAATATAACTTCCTAAATAATAAAAACCGTAATATTAATATATTTAATTCTAAAATAAACTGCTTCCGTCGTGACGCTCTGGAGTTTTTACGCAAAATTAAAAGTAATTTAAAAAGTAATAACAGTTAGTAATTAGTAACAACAAAGATGATTATTTTAATGTATTGATTATTATTTTAATGTATCTTTTCTTCTTCTCCTTTTCTTTTTAACACTTTCGATTTTAAATAGATCATTTTTTTATATTTTGGTTTGTTGTGTTTTGTGTTAAACTGCTTCATTATTTGACATATTTGTATCTAAATTAATTGTACACGCCTATTATGATGTTTATGCTGTGTCTTATTTTATAAGTGTTTCTTTTGTTTTTATTTACCTTAATGCATAAATGTTGTTGGCTTGTCAAATAAAATAAAATAATTCTGTCAGATGAATTCATAATTTCCTAAAATTGGCAAGGCACAGAAGTTGCAGAGTGAACTAGTCAGTGTCTGCAAGTTTGTTTTTGATATGCACGGGTAATTTTACTATTACTTTTTGGGATAAATCATACATTTATAGATACATAAAACTTTATTGCACAAATACACAAAACACATAAAAATACATGCGAACTTAAAGTAATACAAAAAAATACTATTTGAGTTTTTTTGTGCTCATTTATTAAAGCAAACGTAAACGTTTGCTAAACGTTTTGATTTTCGGCCGATGCCTACAATTGCTTCGGCTTCTTGCCGAAAAAATATAATATTCTGCAAACCATCTCCAAACCATAAATCAAATCGATTCGTTGCACCGTTATCCTCAAAAAAAAGGAAAACTAAACAAAGAAAAGAACAAAATAAAAAATCGATCGTTAATAGTTTGGTTCTAAAGATTATCTAACAACGCCTATAAACGCAAAGTATTACTTATTGTGATGTTAGAGAGACTGTAATCGATTATGAAGTTGCCACTGTGCGTAGTGAGGCGTGACATTTCTCGTATGTGCAGGCTCGTTTTGGTTTTTTTTTTCATCTACAGACACGTAATATTATACAAATAGAACAGAATCGTATCTATTAGGAATGGTTAACCACCCACCGTATATATAAAGTGAATGCGCTATGTTGAAAGCATTATTTTCTTTAATTAACTCGAACGCAGCGGGTTTCGAAATGTCTCTACTTACGGTAAGCGTTCAGAAGAATGCGATTTAAATTTAATCTTCTATTTAATAAGAAAATTATAAGTGAGGTTATAATTAAAAAGAATGTAAATTAAAAATAATACTGGACGTTAAACTGTGTAATTACCCGTTCATATCTTTAAAATTCTACGGCATTCAAGAGCAATATTTTAAAAATATATTGACTATTCTTGTGTTATTCAATTAACAGATTTTATAAACATCTATCAAGCAGTTTTAATTGACTTTAATGTAGAACTTGAGAGTTTTGTTTGTGGCAATTTGGAATGCAAGACAACTGTATATTTGATACATATATATAACAATTTTCTTTCAGTTATCTGGTTAATTGGATTCCTTGTTCTGGAATAAACATCCATTTATCCGTTGATTTCAGTGTTATAATTGATTTCATAAATTTTCTTTTGGGCGTAATACAAGAGGTATCAGTATCAGTATAATTTGAATTATCAAATAATGATAAGGGTTCGAAGGGAAAGTTTCAAGTAACTGAATATTTTTTATCAAAACGTACTTAGAATTTGGAAAACAGAATCTAAAACTTTGTTTTCTCTTCTAGATCCTCTTTGTAATCACGGCAGCTTGTGATGTGCTTGGAGAAGGTTAGTTTTATAATTTAATTAAAATAAACAAGTGGGGTTTTTATGTTATATTGTATATCATTATTTTTTTTTTACTAATGCACATTCATTGCTGAAAATATGATAAAGGATCGCGTCTTACAAATGTTGTTGGTTGTATGCAACGCTCTCTTCTTTTATTTGTTACAAATCTTTGAAGGTTTTATAATGAAAAAAAATATTCGTCTAGAGCGGAAAAATGACTCCGATGAGCGGATTAATAAATGTTGTCTTCCTCTTAGGTTGCAAGGAATTAGGAAAACAGTTAACGTGAGCAAGATCACAAATATTTATAACAATAAATAAAGGTCTACTGAATTGATCCTTTAGTTTCAGTATCTTCGCGCTAATTATGATTATCGATTACTGGGTTAAGCTATGTCACTTGCTAATTAATTAAATGCAATGGTTAATGTGAAATGTATTGTTGTAATAATTTATTGTAATTTCAGGGAGAAGTAGGCGAATTTCTGCTGCAGACTCGAAATCTGCACAAAGCCGTGTCGCTGCATCAGTAATATCTGTATCTGGCCCGGGTAATGGATATGATCTCGGACCAGCCGCTGCTGCAATTTCTGGGAGTTCCGGAGTGTCTGTTTCTGTTAACGAACCATCTTACGTTGCTGCCCCCGTCCTCAGCAACGTTGCCGGCAGTAGCGCTCCGTTAAACAATGCTGCTGCAATAGGTGCTGCTCAACTCAGTGCTATTCAAAACGCACAGGCAGTGCAAGTTGCGCAAATAGCGAACGCAGCAGCAGCTGCAATACAAGGGGCGCGTGTAGCCGAAGTTGCCGCTAGAGCCGGACAAGCTAACGCTCTTCAGAATGCTAGAGCCTTAGACGCTACTAGAATCGCGAACGTACAGAGAGCTCGTGCTGCAGCATATGAGAACGCTCGTGCTGCTGAAGCTGCGAAACGAGCTGCTGCAGGGGCAGCAGCAGAAGTCGCACGTGCTATGGAAGCTGAACGTATTGCCAATGCTGCTCGTGTGCAAGCGGTTGCAATTGCAAATGCGCGCGCTATAGAGGCGTCTCGTATTGCTAATGCCGCGAGAGCGCAAGCTGCTGCTGTCGCTACAAGTGCTTCCCAAGCTGAAGCTATTGCTGATGCAGTAGCGAGAAATACTCAAGACGGCACGCTATTACTTAACGCTGGTGGAGCTGCTTTAGCTAATAGCGCCGTAATTTCTCATATTGCTGTCGGTGGACATGGAAATAGTGGTGGATACGCAAACGGTGTTGGTTATACCACCGGTGGTGGATATGGGACTAGTGGTCTTTCAGGATGGAATAATTACAATGGAAAGGGTCGCTAGATGATACATAGATATAGACAAATTAGATTTGGGGGAATATGTTTATGAAAAATCATCATTTTCGTACATTACGCAATTATCAAATAAAAATGGCGTGCGGTGTAGTCAAAACATACTTTGTAAATATTTATTATAATTTAAGATAATAAATAGAATTATGTCACGTTTTGTACATTCGTTTTACTTATAAGCTAACTCTTATCCTTCTAAAACTAGTTTATATTAAATATTTCCGCAAATAGCTGAAAACCGTGTCTATGCAAAATGCATAGATAATGGAGGATATAGATGAATAAATGGAGGATATAGATGATAAAATTCCTTAATTTTATTCGAGTGGATTCTTGATTTTATTTATGAGAGGAAACTGTTATTCCTGTCGTCTCAGAGATTTATTTATTTATTTCATTTATTTGCATTCAAATATGTTACATATTTGCCCGGTTAGGGCGTTGCAAAATATTGTACACACGTCTAACATTATACAAATAACTAATTTTAACATGTCAATATTTAAATAATCAATAATTTCAATTTAGTAAGAGAATAGTGTTTAATTATATTAATAATGTCGTAATTTTAAATATGTCAAATTGAAATTATTATTATTATTATTATATGTCAATTTATTTATACGTCTTATTATCTATGTATTATATTTAATTATTAAAAAATTCCGATAAATTATAAAAACTATTTTGTGCCAGCCATTCTTTTAATTTTGTTTTGAAAGTCTTAATATTGTTTTCGTCTTTTATAATATTCGGCAATCTGTTATATATTTTAACTGATCTATAATATGGTCCATTTCTGGCTATTTCCATATTATATTTAGGGACCAGTAATTGTCCACGTCGCGTGTCACGCTTGTAGGGTCGTACGAGTTCCTTATAGTATTTCCGAAAGTATTTTCTTACAAAAAGCGCTGTTTCTAATATATATATAGATGTGAGGGTCAAAATTTTTTTCTCTTTAAAGAAAGATCTGCAGCTTTCTCTTCGTTTTATATTAGCGAGTATACGAATACACTTTTTTTGTTTTATAAATAGGTCCTCTATATTTGTACTGTGGCCCCAAAGTATTATTCCGTATCGGAGCCATGCATAAGCATATGCGTAGTACGCGGATAGTGCCGTTTCATAGTTTGTATGTACTTTAAGTATGCTTAAAGCATATACAAACCGTGAAAGCCTAGTAACGATATCTTGTACATGTGTTTTCCAGTTCATATGCGTATCGATCGTTATTCCTAACAATTTAAAATCTGTTACTTCTTTAATGTTTATTTGTTCTATTAATGTTTTTAATTCCAGTGGTTGTTTTTGGTAAGGTCTAAACTGTATTAGTTTTGTTTTTTTAAGGTTTATTTCCAGATTATGTTCTTTTAGCCAGTTTTTAGTTACATGTAAGTTTTTTATAATTTTGTATTTGCACTCATTAATATCGGAGCACCGGGATAAAATAGAAATGTCATCTGCAAACATGACGCAGTGAGAGGTATTTACTTTGGGTAAGTCGTTTATGTATAAAAGGAATAGAATACATCCGAGGACACTACCTTGCGGGATGGACCAGTTAGTGTTGTAGGTTTTTGACTCAACTGTTTGAATTTTATGTGCCGTCTTATCATAGTAATTTATTTGTACATATTGACTTCTATCGCGCAGATATGATTCTAGCCATTTATATGCAGATGTCACTGTACTGTACCATAATAATCCACTAGATGGCGCTGTAGTACATGTGTATAGTGACCCATTTGATTCAATGATAATTTTCGAAAAAAAAAGTTAGGGAGCCAGTTAGCGACCTTTTGAGACTCGAGTAAAGTAAAGTAATAAGTAGCGGCCTGTTACTATCCCACTGCTGAGAATAGGCCTCTTCTCACCGTTTTTTTGGAGAGAAGGGTTGGAGCTAAGACCTACCACGCTGCTCCAATGCGGATTGGTAGGTTACACATATCTCCAGAATTCTCTAGAGACATGCAGGTTTCCTCACGATGTTTTTCTTCACTGAAAAGCGTGTGATAAATTACAATTATCAATTAGACACATAAGTTTTAAAACTCATTGGTGTCTGCCCGGGTTTGAACCGTGGCCTTCCTCGAAAGAGTCTCACGGTGTTACCGCTGGGCTACCACAGCTTATTACATGTCTTTATATGTAGGTCGTGTGCTAAGCTGATGTTCTATAAGTTTTTAGTGCGTTACGTTACATTGTTATATTAGAATACAATATGTTTTAAATATGTTTTTACACGATTTCCTGGCTCCTGGCTGACGTCAACTTACCTTAGCCACCATTCGCGACGCCTTGGTCAATTCTACTGAGCCGTGATTCTAGTGATCAAATTATCTTAGCCGCACCTCTTTAAGAAATCAGAGTCGTCTAGACTACTGAGTCGATTATCATAGGGTGGGTTAACTTACCGTAGTCGCCTTTTAAGAAATCAGGGTGGTCGTTTCTGTTGAGCCGGATACCATACAACGCATATATCAGAAGACTATAAAAATTACAACAAAGATATAATTGTTATATTAAAAAAACACTATTAATATAATAACATAAATTCCTGTAACTGATAATATTGTTTTGAGATTGCTTCAGTTTCTGCTTAAGATAAATGTGGTTCACGTTAGGTAAATACTTAATTGTATTTACATAACATTTTTTTTTATAGGTCAAAGTATATTATATTTATATTGTATCTAATTTATATCGCGTAGTGATTATATATCTAAATAATATGAACCGTTACCATTTATCAAAGTAACTGATTTATGAGTAGAACAAAAGTAATAGTTAAATTATTTTGCTATTATACGCGATAAAGAAAAATAGGAAATATATATAATGTTAAGTAGAGTGGACTATCCGTTTTCACACCTGACACATGCACAAACTCCACCGCCCCTACCACAATACATAAGCACTACACGCGTTCACTATCACAAACTCAACCGTTTCGCCCCGCAACCAAAGCCATATCAGAAGATAAACTCGTAAATATCATTATAGTTCTGTCTCCCTCGCACTTACACTAGTAGTCTCTCGTTTAAGGTTATGCATTACATACGAAATGGAATGAAATGAGGACGGTCATTCACCCTTCTATATCATGTATCTTTTTTTGAAAACGTAAAATAGTTCCTGTGACTAAATTACTTCAATAAATATCCCAAAATTTTTTAGGTAGACTGCTAAGGCGTGTAGGTATCTGGAATTAGAATTAATATCGGATGATCGGTATCACCCTGTATATAGCCTTACAGTCTCAATGCTGGGCTATCATAGCTCATCCGTCCGTCTAATAACTTTCTAAATACCATTCTTCATTGGCGAAGACTGCATGAACATCCGTTTTTTTGAGTTTATGGAGTACAGACAGACACGGAGTTGGAGCTTGTATAATATGTTGATGTTAACAATTCAAGGAAGAACTAAGTTTGGCCACACAATAATTTTAGAGGAAATATCATATCTGTTGACCTTTAGCAACTTATTATCAAATATTTGGTTAACGGACACTTTATAAGACATGTCTTGTACGTCATTTGTGTACTATTGAGCGAAATATTCAACATGAAAGCCGTATGTATTCTTATTACAAATCATTGGCGGCCATATTTGATTTTTCCCGTCAAAACTTCGAGATCAGAATTTATTAATTAATTATTCTAATTTAATTTAAAATACACAGGAATTTTTTATCATGTTATGTTTAATATTCAAACTTATGTAAATTACTTTTTTTTTCAGACTATTTGCCTCCTTCTGCTGGTAGCTGTGGTCGTCCACGGTAAGAATTTAGAATGTATTAACTTTTCATTTGTAATTTGTAAATTTTTTGGGTACTAGTTACAAATATTGTTTATATCTTAATTAATTAACTTAAAACTAAATTTTTAATTTAGTTAGAAATTTAATTTAGTTAGTTTAGTTAAAATTGTTTTAGAAATCAAGAAACTTTATACTTATCTTTAATACATAAATATAAACATAAATATAATAAAATAAATACTATATAATTTATTCCTTTACATAAAACAAGTTTCAATATGTTATCTTCACAATTTAATATTATTAGCGATAAATATGAAAGAAATCATAATTTTTTAAGGTGAATATGTAAAAATAAATTTGATTAAAATAATAAAATAAATCGTAATTTATTTTTAATTTATTACGTCAATTTTTAGTTGATGCTTATTTTACAATAAAAAGGACGAGAAAATATCAATCAAAAAATAGTCAATACGCTTAGTGCTGTTTTCTTAAAATAACATATGTAAGACATGGATATTGGGAAAATGCGCTGAAAATGGTTGACGCTGAAATTGTATAATATTGGTTATTAATGACAGCTCGAATAAAACCTGTTCTCTCATTTCTTAGCTATCCCACAGCACATTGTTGATGACCCTGGTTTTGGAAACGGACACGGCCAAGGGGGCTTCCCCAGCCAAGGTAAAATTTTTTATAAAAAATTAAAAATTTAGTATAAAATAGTATGAATTTATTTAATTTATAATAATAAATAGTATAAATTTAGTATAAAATTTAATATAAAAATTTTAACTTTAATTTTTTGTCTAACACTTTGGTGGTGAAGAGAAAAAGAAAGACATTTGACTATTCGCTTATTCTATGAGAATGTGGGGTTTTGGGGTAGAAAAATTGATCTAGCTAGGTTTTATTTAAAAAAATCCCTGTTTTTGGGAAAATGCTAAAATTGATATTGAATTCAAAAGATAATTTTTGCTATCAAATGTAAAGTCATGATAGCTTATTTGGTGAACGGGCGGTCTAGAGAGGTGAAAATACCTAGGTTCGAGCCCCACCTCCTCAACTCATTTAAATTTAATTTTTTTTTGTATTTAAAAAAAATTACCGATTAAGGCACGGTCACCTAGGTACCTATTTATTCTTAATAGAATATCGAATATAGTTAAGATTATAGCAGCAAGAATTTTGTTTCAACTTTGAAACTCAGTTCTAAAAAAAACAAAAGTAATAATAAAATTATTTAGCTATAATCCGCGAAGAAGTAAAATAGAAAATATATATATAATGCTAAATTCAGAGTGGACAATCGGTTATCATACCTGATACATGCAGGATTCGTAAAAAACACATGCACAAACCCTGCAATGAATCCTGCATGTATCAGGTATGATAACCGATTGTCCACTTACATTTAGCATTATATATATTTTCTATCGGATTATAGCAAAATAATTTTATTATTACTTTTGTATTATGGATCTTCGCAAAGTAACGCCTAATTCTATAAATTACTCAGTACTATGAAAATTTAAAGCTTATTGATGAAGTTTATAGTATGAATGATAATTAATTTACTTTATCGTTTATTTTTAGGAAATATTTCACCTGATCCCGGTTTTGGCGGCCAGGGCGGCGGTGGACTAGGCCACGGTAAGTAAGAATATTCACAGGAACATGTGATTAAGGTAAGTGCACTAGTAATTGACCATGCACTAGTAGTTGACCGTTTTGTATGAAATTTTATAAAATAAGCGTTTGTTTGTTGTAGATAATAAATAAAAAATGGGGCTGGAAACCCTCTGCTGTTTGCGAATGCGGCGAGGAAGATCAAACTATGGAACATATAATCCAGCGTTGTCCCATAAATGCGTATCGAGGTCCATTTGGAGACCTGTTTGATCTTCCTTCTCCCTTCATCAATTGGTTGGAAAATTTGGACATTGATTTGTAAAATGAAATATAAAAAAAAATATGTTTAATAATAATCTCTATTTTCATATCAAAATATTTGACATTTTTATTATCATATTATTCTTGACATTTTTATTATTATATTATTCGACATTTTTTATTATTATATTATTTGACATTTTTTATTAATAATTAACGCTTATACTATTCGAGCAAAATTGCCATACGATTAAAAAAAATAAATAAATAAAATTAATTAATAATATTAAACAATGGGCTAAAGTTCTGAGATTTTGGGCAGTTGTTAATAGATGACAACAGGTAATAACAATTTTTTTTTTATTAGCTACAACAAACAAAACGCTTATTATTTAGTATTTCATACAAAACGGTCAACTACTAGTACATGGTCAATTACTGGTGCACTTACCTTAATTTTCTTATCGAGTGCGAATGCTTGAATTTCTTACACAAAGGAGATGGGCAAATAGCTCATACAATTTTGGCTTCAATGGACAGAAATAAAATAATATTTAATACAAAGATCTAAAGTTACTCTTAAAGTATGTACAAGTTATTTGAAGATAGAACTTGGGAATAAGAAGAAATAAATTAATGACCAGGACAGATTTACATAGAGTATTTTTTTACATTATTGCTCTATTACAGATATCTCTCCTGATCCCGGTTTTGGCGGGCAAGGTGGTGGAGGTCTCGGCCATGGTAATATTTTATACATTTATAATATCCACACATGTTGCTACATGCTAGCATTTAATTAATTTTTATCTGCTTTTAACTATTCTACTGATGGGCATAAAAATCATCTGTTTTCTTATTGGCGAGGTGGGTCCAAATTCAATTTATGTCATAACAAAATGCGCGCATACACTGCAAGGCCGCGTGCAAATTTACGTATAACGCGTGTTTACTAGTTGAAGGCTAAGGTCGGTTTCATTAATTACCCGAGTATTCTGGAAGTTTTCAAATACTTGCGTGCGTACAATAATATAAAAAGCATGCCTTATAATAGGCTTATACAATAGAAAGGAAACTATTCGATGAACAACGTCATTTTTGATTTGGACAAAGATACACAACATATGTTTCATTAGTATGAGTGTCTAATTCCCCCTTTGGTATGAATAAAATTTAAATATTCCTTATTTAAGTAAGCTTTTGCATGTACTTTTGAATCTTCAAGGTTCAGTTAAATCGAATGAACCTCCCACTGGTTCGGAATTTTGCTCTTACCGGGAAGAACGAACAATAAACTTGGCGGTTTTCATCAATCTTTAACACATTTTAAATTTACATAATTAAATTGTGGTCCATTATGAAGTTGGAATGATTATCAAATCCAAACATTTTTATCATTTATATAATCTTCAATTGTGTAGAACACTTTACGTATAAGCATATTCCTTACACTTAAACATATTCCTTATTTATTATTAATTTAAACCTAAAAACAAGTTTAATATAGTTTGTTGAATGACTGAATAAAAAATAATTTTTGGTTAATGTATAGAACCGGCTATACTCACCTATTTCCGATAACGCCGTGTGAAGAGCTCATGAATAAGGACTCGGTATGGGCTTTAAACTAGTCGGGATCATACGATAGTATCCGTGAGAATAGCCGGTTTCTATACATTAACTATGAATACCACTCACGATAGTTTAAAATTTATTATTCCAATTTCAATATTATAAATTATTATTATTATTTCACAGATGTAGATCCAGGGTTCTACGTGGATGGAAAATGAAAGCCTAATTAAAAAATACAATTAGTATGTTTTATATAACAAAGCTGTAATACAGGTATACTTTAAGTAATAATAAAATGAAAAACTCTCATTTTGAATCTTTTATTTATAATCCTTTGTAATTATATGAATAAGATAGAATAGTGACATATGATTGTTTAAATTTATTTTTTATTTGGTTATGTAATCTCAATTTAACTCAATTTTTAAATCATTGTCAATGACGAATTGATCCGTGGAGGGGATCACGACCCTCAGCATTGAGGACACCGAAGTTTTTACAGAAAGCCTCATTGATACCTTCCAGGGGTTGAAATAACCCTTTTGAAAGAGTCGCTCGGTCTCACCGCTGGGCTATCACATCTTGCTAATACGCGCTGAACTAGAAGATAATCCAGATCTATACTAATATATAAAGCTGAAGAGTTTCTTTTTTTGAACGCGCTATTCCAGGAACTACAGGATCAATTTGAAACATTTATTGAGTGTAAGATAGTCCATTTAACGAGGAAGGCTATACGCCATATAACATCACCCTAAGATGAATAGGAGAGGAGCAGCAATAGAGAATATAGAGAAAACGGTGAAAGTTATTCAAAAAACATGTATTACAAATAATTTATATGGCAAAACAAAGTTGGACTGGTCAGCTAGTTGTAAAATAGTTTAAAGCTTCTCAGTAAACTGAGGACACCTTCAGCCAATAGTGGGGAAAATTGGTTTTAAACTTATTTTTTTTACTAAAAAAGGCGGAGGATTTTGCCCGTATGTGGGGGAAATGATTACCTTACGACATTGCGTGGTACTGGGATGACTAAACTGTTTAAAATAAGCCCTAGTTTTTAGCCTCGGCGCAAGCTTAGTAGAGTGAAGTAAATAATATAATAATTTTAGTTCATCTTCTAATTTCTCGTAGATAGATGAAATAGTCCTTGTTAACCTTCCATCCAATCCATCAATCTTCATCCCTTATCCTACTCGAAGTGGGGGTCGACACAACATGCTATAAACAAAAGTAATAATAAAATTATTTTGCTATAATCCGCGAAGAAATATTCTTCGCAGATTATAGCAAAATAATTTTATTATTACTTTTGTATTATGGATCTCCGCAAAGTAACGCCTAATTCTATAAATTATGTTATAAACATATTGTCTTATGATTTGGCTACGTATTTTACGACCAGCCGCCTGCCTGACGTCAACCTGCTTTAACAAGACAAGCATGCTTTAACAAGACCTCGGTAAGAAAGAGGGTTGTCTATTCTACTCAGCCAGATACCACACGGTGAGTTAACTTACCTTAGTCGCTTTTTACGACACCTCGGTGAGAAATGAGTGTGGTCTGTTCTACTCATCCGGATAACACAAAGCTAATTTAACATAATCATTCCCATTGAATATAGAGCTGTGATAGCCCAGCGGTGACGAACTGTGACTGCTTTGAGACGGCCACGTGTTCAAGTCTTGGCAGGAACCTATAATTTTCTGTTAAAACGTATGTGTCTTATTGATAAATTGGGCATGCCGTTGCCATCTATAATTAATATAGCACTTAGCTTAAAATAATTTCACAATTTGTATTTGTAGCTCTACATGGTGTGTATATTGTTGATGGCCTTTTAAAATAAATAAATAAATAATTGCAATTTATTACACACTTTTCAGTCATAGAAATATCGTGTCGAAGCCTGAATATTTCTAAAGAATTGTGGGGATATGTGTAACCTAGCAATATTAATTGGAATAGTTCTTAGCTCCAACCCCTATCTTCAAAATCGGGGAGGGAGGGAGGAGGCCTATGACTCGCAGTGAAATAATAAACAGACCGTCACATTATTTTAAGTATTGTGTAATTAAATTTCTGTTTTGCACTGTTGCTGTAATATTACATCATTATTAGAACATGTTATGGGTAACGGATTCTTAAGGCTGGTTCAAACCAAACGAGCATAGAGCCAGAGCTAGAATAAGATTGTTTCTTTTAATGTATCAAGCATTTACGCCAAAGTATCAACGAGCAAGAATGATAACCAAGAAATAGAATTCTTGCACGAGATATACCGAACGAATGCTTTGAAGAGGCCGCTCCGGGCAGCGAGCGCGTCCGAACACGCAAGAACGTTCCAAACATTAGTGTGCTTAGTGCGAGTTTTTTTACCTCCTCGTTCGCGTTAGCGTAACGCCAATTTATAAGGCGCCGGAACAGCGATCACTAGGTCTCGCTGTTGCAGCATCATACAAATCGGACTAACGTATGTTAAAAAACTCTCACTAAGTACAGTAAGTTCTTAAAGTTTTCTTATCTACTCACCGGAACAGGATGAATATCAGGACGACGCGAACCAGGACATCGCCCCCCTGGATCAGGACAATATCACGGATTGCCTCTCCACGAATTTGACACCCCACCGCTCAGAAGATACCACGCGAAGAGAACACCATTTGTCCCCGGATTATACCGGGTTTTCAATGACCTGGAGAGGCCCCACTCATAAATTGATAATCCCTAGGGTCAAGCCAAAGGCGAGGGCCCTGGCCATAAGGCCTTAAAAAAAATCCAGGCGCAAGCCTGCGAGAAGCCCGGGTAAGGAGGTTCGCCTCGAGGACTGTACCCCAATTGCCTTCGGGCATTGAGAAGACCATACGTCGCCTTACCTATTCGATAGCGTTAGCATAACGCATTGGACTAACGTAGGTTAAAAAACTCGCACTAAGCACATTGTTCGTGGGCTCTAGTATTGTTCTTTAATCATTTATGTTCTTAATTCATCAATTCTACTTCAGCAGAGCATTCTTAGAATCAACAGAATCTTTGCGAACGTAGAAAAAATTTAGTATGTCTGTTTACAGTAAACGAATTTCATACAGTGGGCGTGGAATGAACATTCGCTCGTCTGATGTCAATTAGCTTTATATTTGGTCTGATTTTATCGGAAAAGTTTTGATATTATAATGAGAACTTACTAAATAATGCATATCTGTTGACAAAACTAATCTCAGCCGGGTCAAAGGATCATATTATTCTGATAATTATTGTATATAAATCTATGGTCGATTGTTTACTTAAAACAGTCTTAATATATCAGTGTGACAGAGCTGCTAAAATGGCCATGAAAGTATGTATTTATAAATAAATTATACATTATATTTATTTCATTTCATTAATAAAATAGAACTTACATCATCGAATTGGTGAACAGAAAATCAAAATAACATTTATATATACGTATATATGTTATATTTATCATTTAATATTGTGTTTAATATAGATATTTTCAAATACAAGACTATTCGAAATTTGATGTATTTATTTCTAAGAATCAAAATATTTCTATTTAATTGCACATTTGCACATCATCATCCTCCTGCCCCTATCCCACTCTAAGTGGGGTCGGCATGACATGTTTTAAACATGTTATATTTTTTACTAGTTTTTTACTAATTACCATAGTCGCCTTTTACACCTCGGTAAGAAATGAGGATGGTCTATTCTACTCAGCCGGATTCTTACCGAGGTGCCGTAAAAGACGACTAAGTTAAGTTGACTTCAGGCCGGCGTCGTAAAACACGTCGCCAAATCATGTGGCAAAATGTCTATAACATGTTGTACCGATCCCACTTAGAGTGGGATAATGGTAGGAGGATAATGCTGATGAAATGTGTTTGTATTCTGTGTATAAATTCTCAGAATTATTTGGTTTGTTTTAGCTGCTAATATATGAATTACTGTACCTATATGTTAAAAACTATTAACATATACCTACAAAATTCACAAAAAAAACGGTATATATAGAGTGATATTGACTAACAACGCCTCAGTACTAATTTATCAATTCAAAATAAGTGAAGTCGGCTTTGAAATAACTCGAGGCACAAATAAATATGAAGTTTCAAGTAAAGTGCAAACATTTACATCCAAATTTACTAATTTTTTTAAAAGTTATATTATTAGTTATTAAGTTTTTTTTAAATTTGGTTTTCACATTTACATTTACAAATTGGTTTTAAAATTATGTATTCTATTTCAGATCTTTTGCTTTCTTCTTGTGTTGGCGGCCGTAGCTTATGGTGAGATTTTTAAAATTTATATATATTTTACTTTACTGAGAATAGCAAAGCTTATTAATTCTATTATTAGGTAATTCTATTATTCTAATAATCAGTGACCGAGCCTTGCTCGGTAATTTTTTATAAAAAAAAAAACAAAAAATAATTGGGTATTATTATAGTATATAGGTATATAGTATATAGGTATTTTCATTACTAGAGACCACCCGTTCCCCGAATAAGCTACGCTAGCTTGACAGCTTTCGGCAAAAATAGTGATTTTATATATTCAATGTAAATTTTTGTATTTTTTTTAATGTTTAAAAAAAAGGGATATTACGATCTCTTTAATTGGATCAAGCTAGATTTTTCCCCCCAAAACCTCCTGCATGCTGATTTTCAGGAAAATCGTTGGAGCCGTTTCTAAGATTTCAAAAATATACACAGATGTTGAAATTTTTAGCGTTATTTAAACAATACATTCTTTTCAGGGTCGCCATATTACCACGGGGAAGACCGTGGTGGGCAAGGTATGTAAAATATTTGAATAAATACATATAAGCTATTTTTTGGAACATAACAAAACCAAATAAAAACATTTTAAATACATAAAATACATAATTTATAGAATTAGGCGTTACTTTGCAAATAGATGGAAAATAGATATAATGCTAAATGTAGATGGACAATCCGTTTCCTTACCTGATACATGCAGGATTCGTAAAAAACATGCACAAACCTCCACCACCGTCATCACAATACACAAGCACTATATACGTTCACTATTACAAACTCAACAATCGTTTCGCCCCGCAACCAAAGCATCATCAGGAGATAGACTACGACAAAATCGCAAAGGGGGTTATGAAAGTGGGTTATGAAAACAGATTGTCCACTCTATATTTAGCATTATATATATTTTCTATTTTACTTCATCGCGGACTATAGCATAATAATTTTATTATTACTTTTGTACTAGGAACTTGGTCATATTTAAGTTGCAAGATTCAAACAAAAAAATCTAGTTTTTCCTTTGGGAACATGAAAAAACATAGTACGTAATTATTCAGTAAGTTAGTGCTATAAGAAATGTAAAAGTGGTTGTTACTAATTCCTATTGCAGGTTTTGGCTCCGATCCAGGTTTCGGTAACCAGGGACAAGGCGGATTTGGAAGTCAAGGTATTAAACTTATTAGTGACCTTAGTTTAAATCGCACTGAATTTCTTGAAAACTATTATCATCTATTATGGACGTTCCACAGTGTATAAAGACTAAAATATTGAACCAGTTTGTCCTATCTGTCATGACTAACGGTGCCGAAACGTGGACACGAGGCAGTTAAGGCGGTCCACAAGGTTGAGTCGCTCAGCGGGCTATGGAAAGAGCCTATGCTCGGGGTTTCTCTGAGGAATCGTATTCGTAACGAAGTAATCAGAGAACTAGGGTCACTGACCTACTCGTAGCTCAGCGCATATGCAAGCTGAAGTGGCAATGGGCTGGTCATATCTGTTGCAGAACTGATGACCCCTAGGATAGACGTGTTCTGGAGTGGAGACCGCGAATCGGAAAATTTAGTGTAGGACACCCTGAGACTCGATGGAGCGAAGGCAATGGATGGAAGCAGAAAGCCCAGGATCGGGCTAAGTAGCGTATAATTGGACTAGAGTGGGCTGATAATGATGATTATGGACGTCCCTCGGCCAAATAGATGGATGGGGCGAGTAAACTATAGATGAATGTTAAATGTCTTAAATAAGAATGTAATAAACTATAATTTGTAGGGTTTGGATCTGACCCAGGTTTCGGTCAAAACGGACAGGGCGGTTTCGGTCAAGGCGGTCACGGTGGACAAGGGGGTTTCGGTCAAGGTGGACAGGGTGGTTTCGGTCGGCCAGGACATGGAGGCCAAGGTGGATGGGGAGGTAATAATCAGCAACGAGATTACGACGACCTCAAATATTAAGTTTGGCTAAATAAATAGTTGTAAACGGTGCTGTTTGTTTTTCTTAATTATGTATAGCGCAAGAGTAAATAAGTTTTATATACGATTTCCATCGTATATTTGCTTAGGGGACAAATTTGCCTACAAAAGACGGGTCAAGTTTGATTCATTTTGGTTGAACATTATTTCCTTAAGTCATTACTTTCTACTTTGCACTTGAAGTATGTGAAATATATAAAGCTCCATTACCTAATTGACTATAGGTATATTTATTTCATTATTCTACATTTTAGACAAATAATAACAATACCAGAATCAAGTTATCTATATTAATTTACCTTAAGTATTTAAATTTTAAGTTGACGATTCAAAAGCACTTGTTTACAAGTTTATTTGAATAAAGAATATTTTGAATTTTAATTTGGATAAGAAATTAATAACCGTTGTAGCATGTATCTTATGATTTCTCTGGTCGCAGTCAAAATAGATACAGATTAAAAAACTCATGAAATATCACTATAATTCAAAATGGCGTAATAATAAAATCTTTTAAAATTGTCCTTCATACAAGAAATGAATTCCTTGTATGTTGTGGCGCTAAACTTCATTAAATATTTGTAAGAGGATTCAAGGTTTATAACTTTTGTTATTTAAAAAAAGATTCTTGCTTTGTCTGAAAATTAGAAGATATCTGGACGCTCTTCTAAAATTTTCTTTACCTTTATGAAGGCTGTAAGGTCCATTTTTTAAGACACGAAAGTAATAAATGCTTAAGTTAACATTTGGTATGTCGGATAGTTTAGGATTCCTCGGGTTAAAGACATTTATTTTCTCAAAAGAACTTGCACTGTTCATATGAACGAGAATTAAAATTAAACAATTTTATTTGCTTTAGACGCATGCACCACTTAACATTTCGTAAAATCTTAAACAAGTAATTCACTGATATAAAAAGAAATAATACTTAGAAGATAAATAAATAATTCCTCTTAAAAATATATATGAGTAGATATCGCCATTGAACTATATGTTCACAGTTCTACATGTTCACACGTGTTATGCATAATGTTCACAGGATCCGACCCGGGTTTCGGTCAAGGCGGACAGGGCGGTTTCGGTCAAGGCGGACAGGGTGGTTTTGGTAGACATCGAGGAGGCTATCAGGAATTCGGATATTAAATTTGACTAAATAAATATTTTTAAACACTGTTTTTTTAAATATTACTTTACCGTAAAAGTAAATCAACATATGCTCTTTATTAAATTTTAAAGAAATAAATATAATTTATTTATATATTAGATTTTATATATTAATTAAATACAACCTAATTTAAATTAATAAATGTTTTCATTTTTCTTTTACAATAGTCCATTGTGGCGATCATATTCTTCTTTTGTGTTATATCGTATTTTATGTCATAATACTTTGTTTTGCCAAAGATATATTATATATGACATATTATGAATAAATTTATACATTTATAATATTTTTATTTTATTCAATAATATTTTTTTTTAAATAGTTAAATTTATATAAACATTTTCTTTTTCTCTATATGATCCGTACTCTCTTTCTTCTTTACTTCTTGCCTCTTTCCTTCTGTTACTCAAAGGTTGCCTGGCAGAGATCCCTTTTAGGGATTAGTCCGCCTTTATACATAAGCTTTTTTACTTTTTCTTTCTCTTTTCTAAATATATGTATAAAAAAATAAAAAATACTAATTAGCGCTCCTTTTACATGAACATTGCTAGTCTCCTTTTTATTATGTAACGGGTGATTATCATTCTCCTTTATGCCATACTTAAGTGTGGTCGGAATACTACGATCTATTAAAAAAGCTTGTATTTTCTGGGTTTTCCCAGTTATAGGTCGCTTTACCACTCAAGAGTTTTGTACGCCACGCTTTATTGCAATTTGCCACAAAATGACTTTTCGATTTCGGTCACTTTAATACTAAGTATAAGTAAGTTTAGGGGGATAAGGGGGAGAAAGTCAATAACATCTAGACGTCCTCAAATGTCAACCTCACCTGCTCGTGGTGTCCCCTGCTGGATAACGGACGAGGCTCTGGCGACCGACCAATGGCGGTATATCCATTCACCTAATCAGGCAACTGATTAGAAGAGGTTTCAGTAACCTTGGGCCTAATCAACCCTAAAAGTCTGGTGCAGAAGGCAAGGGGAAACCACTGCACTATTTTCCCAAGAGAGAAATGGCAGATAAAAAATCGATGGTAAATTTGTTGGACGATCCGGCTAACGCCCGGCGCCATCTTACCGGGAAAGGTGGTGTGAAATGTGCTACCGGCCACGTGTATGTGACTCACCAGGCATTGCGTGGAAACTATGCATCTGGTGCATGCAACTTTGAGAAGATCTTGGCGAGGCATCCTCAGCGTATCGGATCATGGAACGTTCGCGGTCTTAATCAAGACGGCAAGTTACATGTCGTGGAAAAAGAAATGCTGAGGAAGAACATTCATTTGATGGGTTTAAGCGAAACAAAATGGCGAAAATCTGGCCATTTTGTATCGGAACTCGGAAATAAAATTTACTTTTCGGGTCCTGAAAAAGAAAGTAGCAAAGGAGTAGCGTTTATAGTTCCACCACAGCTCGATAAATGCGTAATTGGATATAACCCAGTAAGTGACCGAATAATCACTTTGAGGCTGAATGCGTCACCATGTCGCATCAACATCGTGCAGATATATGCCCCAACAGCCCAATCTACCGAGGAAGACATTGACTCATTTTATAGCATATTGTCTCAGACCTTGGAAGAGCTACCGAAAAGGGAAGTCACTTTGCTTATCGGAGATTTCAACGCAAAGGTCGGCGCGACATTGAACGATGATCACCTAAGACATATAGTCGGTAAATATGGTTTAGGTGAAAGAAACGAAAGGGGGGAACGTTTACTACAATTTTGTGGTGAACAGAACCTCGTAATTACAAACACATGTTTCAAACACCATGCTCGGCGACTATATACATGGGTTTCACCAGGAGATAGATGTAGGAACCAGATTGATTTTATTATGATATCAGAACGCTGGCGATCATCTATAACGAACACCATTACTCTCCCAGGAGCGGACTGTGGAAGCGACCATCAACTTTTAGTAACAACCCTAAGACTACGTTTCAAGATGTTACTAAAGTCGAGACGAACAACAGATCTCCGCAGAGTTGATATATGTGGCTTCAAAAAAGCAATAAACAGCAACATCAAGAATATATCGCAGGTTGACCCCCATGACCCGAACATTGCATGGATTAGTCTAAAACAACTCATCGAACAAGCTGCAAAAGACAATGCTAAGCCCAGAGTAGCAATGAAAGACTTTATAACACCAGAGACAGCAAATGTCATCCTTGAGAGACGACAATTGAAGGAGAGTGGTTTGAATACACCAGAAGTTCGCCAGCGGTATTCGGAACTCAGCGCAGATGTGCAGCGTCGTTGCCGTAAGGACAGAACGGATCAGATCATTAAAGTTTGTGAAGATCTAGAACGACACTCGGCAAAAAACGAAACCAAAGATCTATTTCGTAAAGTTAAAGACCTTACAAAAACTCGCTCTATTAAGACCTGTTCGATCAAGGATGAAAGAGGGACCTTGATTACTGAAACCAACGAAATTCTAGAGCGATGGAAACGATATTGCGGGACTTTGTACGATAATCACACTCCAGATATAACACCAATAAGTTTGAGCATTGGAGAACGGGAACCTGACATCCTTCCGTCAGAGGTGGATAGAGCGACGAAATCTTTAAAACTGGATAAATCCCCGGGAAAGGATGCCATACCAGCGGAACTCCTACAGAATCTTGGGTCAGAAGGCATTAAAATAATGACGAGAATCTGTAACTCGGTTTGGAATACGGGAAGTTGGCCAGTAGATTGGACTGAATCAGTTCTTATCCCCTTACATAAAAAAGGTTCCACCACTGAATGCGGCAACTATAGAACCATCTCCCTGATTTCACACGCCAGTAAAATCCTTCTGCACGTGCTCAACCAACGCTTAAAAAGTTTTCTTGATCGCCAGATACCTGATGAACAGGCAGGATTCGTAAAAGGCAAAGGAACAAGGGAACAGATTCTCAATATCAGGCAGATAATAGAAAAGAGCAGAGAATTTAATAATCCTGTTGCGTTGTGCTTCATAGATTATAACAAGGCTTTTGACTGTGTAGAGTGGAGTAGCCTGTGGATAGTGCTAAAAGAAATGGGAGTGCCTCAACACCTTATTTGTCTGATCCGGAATTTATATTGCAACAACCGATCTTACGTAAAAATTGAATCAGAATGTTCCAAAATGTTCCAAATAAAGAAAGGTGTACGCCAAGGTTGCATTCTCTCCCCGATATTATTCAATATCTACAGCGAGTACATCATTCGCAAAACAACAGAGAATTGGGAGAAAGGATTTCCGTTGGGTGGGAGACGGATTTGCAACCTTCGGTATGCTGATGACACAGTTCTACTTACCACCTCAATGGAAGACATGAAGGAGCTTCTGCAAAAATTAGAGGCAGCTAGTATGGATCTGGGACTGACAATCAATAAGACCAAGACCAAGTTGATGATAGTTGACCGCGCTGCAAAGTTAGCTAATACTAACATAATACCCTCTATTGAAGTTGTGGATAGTTACGTGTACCTCGGTTCCCAAATTTGTAATGACGGCAGTTGTGTTCCGGAAATTAAGAGGCGTATCGCAATGGCAAAAAGTGCCATGACTCGATTGACAAGATTGTGGAAGAATAGAGGCATTTCACTTAAAACAAAGAGTCGGCTTGTGCGTGCCCTAGTCTTCCCAATCTTCATGTATGGAGTGGAGACATGGACTATTAAAGCGAGAGAAAGGCAGAGAATAGATGCATTCGAAATGTGGTGCTGGAGGCGAATGATGCGGATCCCGTGGACTGCCAAGCGCACAAATGCATCTATTCTTTCGAAGCTCAAAATAGAAACGCGCCTCTCCTCCATATGTTACAAGCGCCTACTCGAGTACTTCGGACACATCATGCGGCGTGGCGATGACTCCTTGGAGAGATTAATAGTTACTGGCAATACAGAAGGCAAAAGACCTAGAGGCCGCTCACCAACTAGGTGGTCAGACCAACTGCGCCAGTCCTGCACGTCCGCCAAATTTTATGAGATAGCAACAATGGCCACCAACAGAAGCAGATGGAAACGAATTATCCACTCGAGGATAGTATCTAGCCAGGACCACGATCTTCAGTAATGAAGTACGACTAGAGAGAGAGAAATACTAAGTATGCGAAATAGATGTTTTGTAACAGGCGATATATCTTGACAAGGGCCGAAATATTGAGTCTCTGCGTGATAACCTGTGATAACAGCTGCACGAAACTCTCGATTATGTATGATCGATTAATTCATTGCCTCACGCTTCCAATGAATCGTTTCCATTAGTGATGTGAATTTACGATCCAATGATCAATTATCGCTGTATTATGTACTAGTTAACAAGTACTCACGCAATTACGAGTATGTCCATTTTTTAATACGGCTACCACATATTTTAAGTAGTCAGGACAATTTTGATAACACCACGTCTGTATTTTCAAACATATGACCTTCTATTTTTATTAGTAAAAGTAACAGCCTGATCCCACTGCTGGGCATTGGCCTAATCTCTCCGTTTTTGGAGAAAAGGTTTGGACCTACCACGCTGTCCCATTGTGGATTAGTAAGTTACACATATCCCCCCAGATTTCTCCAAAGATATGCAGGTTTCCTCATTATGTTTTTCTATACCGAAAAGCGTGTAATAAAACGCAGTTATCAATTAGTATTAATAAGCTATTCTAGTAAAAAAAAAACAAAAAAAAAAAAAAAATCTATTCTAGTATACTAAAGAATTTTTTAAAAATATTTTTGAAAAGAGTTACCGCCGAGTTTCTTGCTGGTTTTTATCAGTAAAAGATTCTTTCTAAGCCAGAGTTTGGCTTCATTATAATATGACGATTCGAAAGTACTCGTAAAAGCCAACTTTAATAAATAATAATTAAAATTTAAAAAACGTTAGTATCAATTATGATGTACAAAATTATATGCACTTCAACTATGTTACATTGTAATTTTATTATAACAGTACAAATAGGCGAGTAATTGTGTTGTTTATATTTATTATTAGGTAATAGTTTGTTAATCCTTCTAATATTATAAATGCGAAAGTTTGTGAGTATGGATGTATGTTTGTTACTCTTTCACGACAAATTCGCTAAACCAATATAGATGAAATTTGGCACAATTCCTTATACGGGGTAACATACGGGCTATAGAAATCCTGTTATTACCACAGGAATAGGATGACATTGAAAAGTGCCATCTATTGTCAACGATAACACCACGCGCGGACGAAGTTGCGGGTAAAAGCTATTATATTTAAATTGCTATATTAAAAGAAGCAGCGCAAGAGTTGATGAATTGGAGAGAATTGTAGAGAAAAACATGTTTTGGAAATTGATGATTCGACAGCGACAAAAAAAACTTGTCTTTTTTCGCCTTATAATTCCATAAAACAATAAAAATATTTAGAAAACTACGGCCTGTAAATGTAAATAGGCAAGTTATGAATATTCCTTAAATTTTCAGGACTTATGCAGATTTCCTGACAGTGTTATTCTTCAATGTACCCAAAATCACCGTAAAAATCTATGCTTTGACGGTTTCACGCTAACGAGAAGCATTTTCTGAAGATCTCTTGCTCTAATCTAAATCTAATGCTCTATTTCTTACTCTAACTTAATTCTAATGCTCTAGCTTAAAAAAATTAAAAAAAAACCTTTAAGGTATCACAGCCTCTACAAGTTACATCATTCATGCCTTCATTCCTTATCCCACTTCAATGGGATCGGCACGACATATTTTTAACATTCTTACGTGTTTAAGTTACTCAATTTACGACCAGCCGCCTGCTTGACTGCTTGACGTCAACTTACTTTAGTCGCCTTTTAATAATAATAAAAAGAAATATGTAAGATGTCTTTTTATTATTATTCTAATCAGTGAATCTTAAGCTCAAGAAATTCCTAAGTCAATTTAATTGAAATGTGAATTAATTTAAAAATATTTGGTCTCTAAGGAGAAAAAATAATATAGTAATCAGTTGCAACTGAATTTATTATGCTTCATATTCCATTCGCTGTAATTACATACATTCATTTTCCAAGTATAAAGAGTCATTGTCAATTTTATCATTGCGTCGCCGTTTTGTTATCGATACACTAATCCAGTTCTGAAATTTACTAAATATATAATACATAATTAATCTTTTAATTCCTAAATATCGTACTGGCTCGATAAGTCCACAGTGATAATGTATTTGTATGAAACAAATAAATACATTAACAGAATAGTAATAATGCTTTTCCGGTATTTCAACGATTGTTCCTTTACCACTCTAACCAAGCGTTAAATTACGTCTTTATTAATGATGAAACTAACTATACGTATAAACAAAGTATCAAAATTTTTCTGTATGTATGTAATCGATTTTCTCAAAATCTACAAAACGGATTTTAGTACGGTTTTTACTAAATGATAGTGCAGTTCTTGAGGAAGGTTTAAATTATATATTACATAACGTAAGAGTTTCACCTGGTAGGTATTTACGCGTTAAAAACTTTGTGAAACAGTGATTTCCACGCAAGCGAGACTGCATGCACAACCAGGAAAAAGTAAAGCAAAGGTTAAAAATAATTTTTATCTTTGCTTTTTATCTCTTGTGAAAATTAATTAGGTAATAAAGTAATATCTCAAAAATTTCTTTATATTTAACTTGTCATCTAACCTTACCCTTTATCCCCCTTATCCCACTCGAAGTGGGATTGGCACAATATGTTTAACTTGCATTTTAGTAAATACTAAATAATATTGCTCATAATCTAAATTTTATATCGATATAAAAATATATAATTTGATTAACCGTTTCCATTTTTTTCAGTAATAAAATAATCAAATACAAATTTCAAGAACTAGACAGTTTTATAATATGCTAATTAGGGTTGTGATTAGGTATTTTAGGTTTGTTGTCTGGTAATTTTGGCAGTTCGGCCATTTTGTGATGTTGTTCGGTAGAGTTCATGAAGCCTGTTTGCTTTGGGTGTTCTGGTTTTAAGTGGTCACTCGGTGGTTTTGAACTTGATGCATCTTCGCAGAGAACTGCGTTCGCTATCACCAAGATGCACAGGAAAATCTGCAATATGAAAATGAAAATGTAACTACAATGGCTCACGATCAGACAAAGAAGAAATCTTCACATTCTTTCCTTACTATACAACGTTCTTTTTAATCCCCTAACACCCTCGTACCTTAAGGATAGTTTTGAGTATAGGTCTCAATTTAGTGGGGATCGATTGAGATCTGCTAATAACCTCATGCTAGCAGTACCGACAAGTTCTTCTCGTACTTTTCAAGATCATTTAGAGTAAAAGGAGTCATTTTATGGAATGCTCTGAACATTTCTGTTAGGAAATCGCCTTCACTTAACGCTTTTAAAGCTGAAGTTATAAAATACTATGAGCAGGATACTCACTAAAAATGCTGACTAACCGAGTATATGTCTTAAGTAATATATATATATATATTTTATCATTATTTTTTGTTGTGCTTTCGTGGCATTCTCCGCCTATCGCATTGTTATTTTGTCCTTTCAGTGCTCAAAGGTTGGCTGGAAGAGATTCCTTATTGGGATAAGTCCGCCTTTGTACAATTTTTATTTTGTATATATTTCTGTGTCATGTATGTTTTTTTTAATCTTTTGTACAATAAAGAAATTAAACAACAAACAACATGTATATCGGTAACTTATAGACTCCAAAATGGCGACCGATTTAAACGAAACCGATTTTTCACACAGTCTCTCGATTGCTCGTAAAATTTGTTTGCAATCCGTATTAGACTAATCTACTAATGTTATATTAAGTGTACGATCTATGCTTATACGTAAAGCGTATTATAAAATGTAACATTATTTGAATAATAAAAATCGTTAATCTATAATAACATATAAAACTGAAGTTTGTTTGATTGTTTGAACGCGCTAATCTCAAGAACTAGTACATTTATCGAGGAAGGCTTTATAGCATCACACTAAGATGAGTAAGAGGAGCAGCAATATAAACTATTACGAAAACGGCAAAATTTAGAGATTTCCTTACGTGCGCTAAGTGATACGTGATAAGTGATCGGTGATAGTTGTTCAAAAATGATTACAAAATTACTTCAAAAATTTTCAAAAATGATTATAAAATTAGTATTACAAAATTGTTCCCCTCTAAAAGTTCAAAATAAAAGTCCGCGACAGCATATGTTTAGCTTCTATGTGTCTAGCGAGGGTGTTACAGAAAGCCTACTATTGTTGAGGATTACTGTTGAGGATTATTTAGACGATAAGAATGTGTGGATATAGATATAGTTCAACCTAATACAAGATAGAAAATAAATAGATAGAAACGATTAAATGTAACTAGTATTAAGAATTGTATTTTTAAAAGAGCAAACGCCGAGTTTTTTGCTGGCTCTTCTCGGTAGGAACAGCTTTCCGAACCAGCAGTAAAGTTGACGATTCAAAAGCACTTGCTTACAAGTTTATTTGAATAAAGAATATTTTGAATTTGAATTTAAAGTTAACCCACTTTAACCATTTTTATGGTTATCAAAATAAGTTTTTACGGTTTAAATCTTTTCACGCGGGCGGAGCCGCTGGCGATTGCTAGTAATACATATTTCTGTAAATTGTATTATAGGGGTTGCGCGGTTGTTAAAAACTCGCCTGCTGGGAGCTTAACTGGCGTTTGGCGCGTTAACTAGCAGAGATACACTAAAATAATGTACTAGGAAATTGTATATCTCCAAAAATACTACAAAAAAGTCCGGAACAGCATGTCTCTATATATTGGCGAACCTACAGTAACTACTTTTATCATCATCTTCCTGCCCTTATCCCACTCGTAGTGGGTTCGGCACAACATGTTATAAACATACTGTCACATGATTTGGCTGCGTTTTTACGACCGGCCGCCTGAAGTCAACTTATCTCTGTCGTATTTTACGACATCTAGGTAAGAAAGAGGGTGGGCTATTCTACTAAACCGGATACCACACGATGGGTCAATTTACCTTAGTCGTCTTTTACGACACCTCGGTAAGAAATGAGGTTGGTCTATTCTACTCAGCCAGATACCACAGGGCGGGTTGACTTACCTGAGTCGCCTTTTACGACACTTCGCTAAGAAATGAGGGTGATACTATTCTATTCAACCGGATACCACACGGCGGCTACAATAACTACTTTTATGTTCAAGAGTTTAATTCGTGAAAATTTTGTGCCACTTATAAAAGCTTGTAGTTTAATTCGTGAAAATTTTGTGAGTTAGTAAGTAAGTTAGTTTATAATATTAGTAAATAAATATTTACCGTAATTCGAGACATATTTAATGCTTCAGTACACCCTTAACTGAGAACATGCTTTTGAAAAGAATCTTTTATATCAACTTTCTTAGATCCTTTAACACACGTTTTTACATGTATTAAAAAAGAACAATAGAGTAATTATAAATTGCCTAGTATTCCAAGCGGATTACCTGAGATTATAGTAAATTATATCATAAGCTGTGGTAGCCCAGCGGTAACACTGTGTGCCTCTTTCGAGGAGGTCTAGGGTTCAAACCCCGGGCAGACACCAATGAGTTTTCTAGTAAAACTTATGTGTCAAATTGATAATTGCAATTTATCACACGCTTTTCGGTGAAGGAAAACATCGTGAGGAAACCTGCATATCTCTAGAGAATTCCGGGGATATGTGTAACCTACCAATCCGCATTGGAGCAGCGTGGTAGGTCTCAGCTCCAATCCTTCTCTCTAAAAACGGAGAGAAGAGGCCTATGCCCAGCCGTGGGATAGTAACAGGCCGTTACTTACTTTACTTTTATATCATTAACGATTGCTAAAGGAGGATCTATGTAGACTTTATGAATAAATAAGATGGCCCCATCGGTGAGACCGTGTGACGCTTTTAAGGGGTATCACGGATTCAAACCCCGGGGGCAGGGCAATAAGTTTTTCTATTAAAACTTATGAGTCTAATTGATAATTTCGGTAAGTCGGAGTCGTGTGTCATCCGGTTGAGTAGAATAGACCACCCTCATTACTCGGTAAGTAATGAGGGTGGTCTATTCTACTCAACCGGATGACACACGACTTACCTTACCTTACCTATCTACCACTACCTACCACTTACCTTAGTCGCCTTTTACGACACCTCGGTAAGGTGTCGTAAAAGGCGACTAAGGTAAGTGGACCCACCGTATGGTATCCGGTTGAGTAGAAGAGACTACTCTCTTTCTTACTAAGGTGTCGTAAAATACGACTAAGGTAAGTTGCCGTCAGCCAGGCGGTCGGTCGTAAAATACGTAGCCAAATCATATGACAACATATTTGTAACATGTGCCGACCCCACTTAGAGTGGGATAAGGGTAGGAAGATGATGATGATGATGATGATGAAAGGCGACTAAGGTAAGTCGACCCGCCGTATGGTATCTGGCTGAGTAGAATAGACCAACCTCATTTCTTACCGAAGTGTCGTAAAAGGCGACTAAGGTTCACGTCAGGCAGGCGGCCGGTCGTAAAATACGTAGCCAAATCGTATGACAACATGTTTGTAACATGTGCTGACCCCACTTAGAGTGGGATAAGGGCAGGAGGATGTTGATTGGATATAAAACTACGTCACACACGTTTGTTACAAATATTTGTCTATCGTAAAGGTCGTAGGTTATAGACGAATTACAGGAAGGTATACGATTTAAAATGAAAAATACTTTTAATTATATTCGCTTCATAAACAAATCATTGTTTTTATCAAGTTATGACAAAGTATTATCTTAATTGGTAAAAACAATGATAATGTCTCACAATGTTATTAAAATAATATGAGACGATTACAATGTCAAGGCTAGCAGTTATAATACTAAATAATTAATGGCGTTAACGCACCTCTTAGGCCGCGTACAGACATTTATTTATTTACTCCAACAGGGGTACACAGAAAGTAAAATAATGAAGATTGAACATGAGCTAAGTATAATTATAAATTATTAGTTTCGGGTACATACCACGGTAATTTGTTTTGATTCGCCGATATTTCGACCCAGTTGAAATTAAGAAATATACAAATTTCAATCGCAAAGACGGTTTTAGATTAGCGAACACGTGGAATCCAGTAGTAGAACTGTGTAAAACTCAGAAACGGCGCCAAAATTCAAAATTTAAAAGTGACGTTGTAAGTGTAGTATGCCGAACAATCCGTGACGCGCCGATAAAAAGAACGAGACGGAGGGTAGTTAGATGCTGCCCCTAACATCTCAGCTTGAAGTACCGCCTACCTGCAGTTCCGTCGTGACCACGATCCATGCAACTGGGTCGAAATATCGGCGAATCAAAACAAATTACCGTGGTATGTACCCGAAACTAGTAATTTATAATTATGTCTTCAAACCACGAATATTAAATTCAAATTCAAATTCAAAATATTCTTTATTCAAATAAACTTGTAAACAAGTGCTTTTGAATCGTCAACTCTACTGCTGGTTCGGAAAGCTGTTCCTACCGAGAAGAGCCAGCAAGAAACTCGGCGGTTGCTCTTTTAAAAATATAATTCTTAATACTATTTACATTATGTCGTTACTGTCTTGTACAGGTTCAAAGAGAGCTATATCCACACATTCTTATCTTCTAAATAATCATCAAGAGTATAGTAGGCCTTCTGTATCAGCCTCTTTTTAACAGTGTTTTTAAACTGCTGTAATGGCAGTGCTGAAATTGATTGCGGAATTTTATTATAGAATCTTATACCAAAACCCACAAACGAGTTACGCACTTTTGCAAGACGCAAAGCAGGAACCGCAAGCTTATGTCGGTTCCTGCTTTGTCTATTGTATATTAAAGTATAAAATCATTAATGAGCTAAGTATCCCCAATTATAGGAGAACACAACATGCGTAATGTGCAGTGTTACAAAAATAATAATAACGAAAAAACTAATCAAAGAACATATAAACTTAAACCTATAAGTCTAGAAAAATACGGTATTTGCGGTTTTCGTTAAGTAAATTAAACAAAAAATTAATAAATGAAATTTAATTAGATATCTCTTTACAATATATGTGTGAATAAGATGTATGAAAAATATATTTTATCAAGCAGGTCTTTTTTAACGGCCCCCACGCAACATGGGATCGTCGTCTGAAACAAAAAAAATATCTGTTCATATCTATATATATAAAAGAAAGTTGGTCTTAGTTACACTATTTATAACTCAAGAACGGGTGAACCAATGCGGCTGAAAATTAGTGGAGAGGTTGCTTAGAACCAGGAGACGGACATAGGATATCTTTTATCCCGTTCGACTGCATTTATTTTATCCCGTCAAGTCACTATAAATCGTAGTATAACAAAAACGACTATGGAACATAGAGACATAGGCTATATGTTTTATACCCGTGCGAAGCCGGAACGGGCCACTAGTAATTTATAAAATTAGGCGTTACTTTGCGGAGATCCATAATACAAAAGTAGTAATAAAAATTATTTTGCTATAATCCGCGATGAAGTAAAATAGAAAATATATATAATGCTAAATGTAGAGTGGACAATCGGTTATCATACCTGATACATGCAGGATTCGTAAAAAACACATGCACAAACCTCCACCACCGCCACCACAATACACAAGCACTATATACATTCACTATCACAAACTCAACAATCGTTGCGGGGCGAAACCCGAGAACCGATTGTCCACTCTACATTTAGCATTATATATATTTTCTATTTTACTTCATCGCAGATTATAGCAAAATAGTTTTTATTATTACTTTTGTATCTGTTCATATGTTTAATATCTATCCTTTTCTTATAAAATCTTTACCTTTTCGAGTAATTTTCTACACGATTTTTATATTGCCTCACGTTTGCTGTCATAAAATAGCCGTGTGCTATCCGGCTGAGTAGAATAGACTACCCCAAAGCTTTCGGAAGAATTGCGCTACCTTTTTTAATGAAAACCGTACAAATTCCGTTCAGTAGATTTTAAGAAAATCACATACAGACAGACAGCTTTTATGGACGTTGTTTTATAATAAGAGTAGATAAATATATATTTAGTAACATGAAAAACTAATAGTTATCATTTAACTTACATATTTTTGGTGGATATTGATGAACACTTTCGGGTCCAGTGCCTGTTGAATTACAAAAAAAAAAGATTAGCTGGTTCACTTTTTACCAAAATAACCTAAAGTATTGTCGTGTCTACCCGACTTAGTAGAATAGACCACCCTCTTTCTTACCGAGGTGTCGTAAAATTCGACTTAGGTAAGTCGACGTCAGGTTGGCCCCGGTCGTGAAATACGTACCCAAATCATATAACAAAATGTTTATAACATGTTGTGCCGACCCCACTGAGAGTGGGATACGGGCAGCAAGATGATTTTCGCAAAGTAACGCCTAATTCTTTAAATTATTCTACTGCCATAATTATATGATCTATTAATCACAAAATCTGTACACAAAGGTTTGTATATACTTACTAATTGGCTCGATATACTGGTTTGCTGTGAAAAAAAGGAAATATTTTGAAAAATGTAAAATGATAAACTTATCTCTTATTAGCAATTGACAGCGGCTCCGCCCGCGTGCAAAGATTAAACCCGTAATATATAATAGTATTTAGTAACCAATAAACTAAAATAAGTGGCACGCCGTGTGGTATCCGGCTGAATAGAATAGTACCACCCTCTTTTCTTACCGAGGTATCGTAAAAGGCGACTAAGGTAAGTCGACCCGCCGTGTGGTATCCGGCTGAGTAGAATTGACCAACCTCATTTCTTACCGAGGTGTCGTAAAAGGCGACTAAGGAAAGTTGACCCACCGTGTGGTATCCGGTTTAGTAAAATAGACCACCCTCTTTCTTACCGAGGTGTCGTAAAATACGACAAAGATAAGTTGACGTCAGGCAGGCGGCCGGTCGTAAAAACGCAGCCAAATCATGTGACAGCATGTTTATAACATGTTGTGCCGACCCCACTCAGAGTGGGATAAGGGCAGGAGGATGATGAAACTAAAATAAGTGGCCTAATCTTAAAAGCTAGTCGTATTTTTACTAGCTAGTAGCTAATATACAAAATATATAAAAAATACACTGTCACGCACTTTTGTTTAGGACTTTTACATGGAACAATGATTTTACATACAAATACATGATTTTTGAATAACTTTCACCGTTTGCTTAGGGCACGCAGGGAAACCTTTTAATTTTGCCGTTTTCATAATTTTTTTTACTACTCTCTACTATTTATCTTCACGTGATGTTATACAGCGTATAGCCTTCCTCGATAAATGGACTATCTTAAGTTCAAAGAATTTTTCAAATCGTGGTCCCTGAAATTAGCGCGTTCAAACAATCGATCAAACAAACTCTTCAGCTATATATATTAGTATAGATTTATAATGATAACACGTTTATTAAAAAGGACTACTTACGGGCTGACGGCATGTTGAAGCCTTCATCAATTACAACTGCAACAAATAATAAAGTTATTATACTGTTTTGTAAAAGCCTCTTGATCCCCCCATTATGGGTGGTCTCCGCCCGACGGGGACGAGCGGCGGGTATGACTCGCACCGACACCGGATATATATATATATATATATATATATATATATATATATATATATATATATGTGATAACCAAGCTATGATAGCCCAGCGAGCTCTGATAGCTCAGCGGTAACACGTGCGACTCTTTCGAGAAGGTCACGGATTCAAACTTAACAACGGATGCAGACACCAATGAGTTATTCTGTTAAACCTTATGTGTCTGTTGTCCTGTTATGTGTCTAATTGATAATTGCATTTAATCACATGCATTTCGGTGAAGCACATCGTGAGGAATTCTAAAGAAATCTGTGAATAAAGATGAAAAATAATAAAATTCGCTTTTTAGGTAATAGTGGCAAGCAAAAGTTTATAGATATTCATTACTTACAGTCTGGAGGGTTGTCGGGAAAAGGATCTGGAAATGAAAACAAAAATATATACTCATACATTAATATATACATAACTACTTAATTAAATACCTAAATATAAAGTAGCTATTAAACTACAAATTAAAACCAATGGTTGCTCGGTTCGGAAATGAAAGAAGAACAAACACAGTCATACTACAATAAAATTAGTATGAATATGGATTATAATATTCTATTAATATCCAATGAACGTATAAATACCGTACGTTTTCCGGTTGAGTAATATGGACCACCCTCTTTCTTAGCAGGTTGAGTAGAATGATCACCCTCATTTTATACTGAGGTGTCATAAAAGGTGACTAAGGCAAGTTGACCCACCGTACGTTTTCCGGTTGAGTAATATGGACCACCCTCTTTCTTAGCAAGGTGTCGTAAAATACGACTAAGATAAGTTGACTTAGGTCAGGCGGCCGGTCGTTAAATACGTAGAAAAATCATGTGACATCATGTTTATAACATGTTGTGCCGACACCACTTAGAAAGGGATAAGGGACGATGATCCGATGAACGTATAAAGGCGTATAAAACGTTTATACTTACTACTCTGATCTACGTCATTGACGCTACCTGAAAAAAAAACCGATCATATATCAATAAAGAGGATAAAGGATAAAAATTATTTATTATAAATCTTTATTCTTGTACATACCACAACACAATAATATATAAAAATAAAAAAGAAATAACATAAACAACCCGTCATAAAATAAGTAACATAAAATATGAACTTTCACTGTGTACACTGTAATCTTTCAATTCAATTCAATTCAAAATATTCTTTATTCAAATAAACTTGTAAACAAGTGCTTTTGAATCGGCAACTCTACTGCTGGTTCGGAAAGCTGTTCCTACCGAGAAGAGCCAGCAAGAAACTCGGCGATTGCTCTTTTAAAAATATAATTCTTAATACTATTTACATTAAGTCGTTACTGTCTTGTAGAGGTTCAAAGAGAGCTATATCCACACATTCTTATCTTCCAAATAATCTTCAAGAGTATAGTAGGCTTTCTGTATGTGTCTTTGATATGAATATACAATTATATAAGATATGTCGGCGGGTAGCCGTACTTTGAATATCAACATCACGCCATTTGATTTAGATTGTTACTTTGATGTTTAATTTGTCGATAAATACCTTCATTACTAAAATAAAAACACGTGGTTAATATTTTTACCACGTGTTCAGAGTTCAGAATTAATATTTACAAGTTACATTGTAATAAATTTAAACATTTCATTTTAAAATTAAGAACATTTCTTTGTATGTAAAGAATAGTTTTAGTTGAAAAGGTGGGTAGTTTGTTCAATCGAATGACACACCCAGTTTTTCTATAAAAGCCGAGCGCGCGTCAGCTCGTGAGATTATTCTGTCTCGGACCGCCGCAGTGAACAGAGCTCTTGACAAATAAAAGTTTATAAATTAACTACGGTGTTTATTGATCACCCATTATGGGGGATACCGCTGCTCGTGACGTCAGCAATACTGACTTCACACTTTTTAAAAATAATCACGGCGAGCCTCTTTCGTCAGATATGAACTCAACCTAATAGAAAAAAAGATATTGCTGGCTCTTATTGGAAAGATTATATATCCAGAACAAACCACATATATATTATAATTGAGAAATAAAGCCGTAGCAGGGCTGTAAGTCATACTGACAAAATAAATCTTGAGAAGGAAGATGAAAGTTGCATACTTCATTTTTGTCTAATCACACAACAAAAAAAGAGAGACAGATTCGACACCCTAATTCGTTTCCTTTTTATTGTAATATGGCACATTTTAGGCTTACTTTCCTGCTCTAAGCATAACAACTGAAAAAGGTTAAATCACTAGGTCTATTCGTTAGATTATCTGGAACTGTATTCTGTTTTATTTTGCATCAATTATCCCAAGTCACAAATAGTTCAGAAGCCAGATTAACCGACTAAGGCCACTTTTGGAATACAATTGTATTATTGTATAAGTTACAACACTTACAATAATACACTTATACGTATTACAATATTACATGCATGTATTATTGTCTACTTGTATAAGTATACAATAATACACTTGTATTATTGTATACCTGTATAAGTTAAAGATGTTTTTAACAAAATTTCATGGTCCTACTGCTGAGGACTTCCCTCGTCTGGAGCCGATCCTGGCAGCAGCATCATGCATTGTCACCAGGACTGGACCAGTTTGTATTTAAGCTCAATCAGACAATGGAAAGTGGGTTAAATTTAACTTGCAAGATTCCACCTTCAAAACCGGATCTAAATTCAAGATATCATATCATTCGTTAGACATAAATATTTCATTTAATTGTGTCACCCAGCAATTTTGACCAAACAATGTTCTAGATCATGATTAATGTGTGTTTAAGATTAAAATATTACAAAAAACGATTTGAAACTTCATGCTTTTTTATTTTTGTAATCTAAGAAAAAAAAAGATAGAGAAAAAAAGAATCGATCTAGCTAGGTTTCATTAAAATGATATCGTTTTATGTTTTCGGGCATTAAAAAATGCTTAATTTTAAAATTAAATGCAAATGATATTGGAGCCATCAAACTTAAAGCTGTGATAGCCTAATGGTAACAGACGGCCCTCAAAAGTTCAAAATGTGGAATCGATTCCCACATGTCACCCGGCGCTTATTTTTTATATATATATATATATATATATATATATATAAAAAAAGGCAAAAATCTTTAAGCATTTTTTATATCTTAAAAAAATTATCGAGCAAGGCTTGGTCATGCAGGTAATCTATGTACATTAAGTAACAAATGTCATGTCAAATTGAGTTTCTGCCATAGAGTTGTTATACTAGAGAGGAAGTCATAGACAGGTGAGAGTGTCACAAATATTTTAATATAGTGACTTTATGAAAAATACGCATAATACATAAAAGAGGGTGTTTTCGGTTTGAAATTGACGAAAACGATCGTTGCAGGTTGCCAGTAATACATAAATACATTATGAAATATCTATTAAAGTTGTTTTAATTTTCAGTTTCCTTTAATGCGAGGTAATTTGCATATAATTACTTAATTTCTGCAATAAGTTGCAACTTACAATACGTACGGGCAACGTATTCCAAATGCCAGCATTGGGTACATGTTTTTTTAAAGTAATATTTATCACTAGGTATCTTGAAAATAATTTAGAAAAAAGTGGATGAATCAAGGAATATCATCACAGATTATTAATGTTGAGCTTTTGTAGATTTTGATACTATAAATATAAAAGTTTCGATAATATAAAAATAAAAACAGCATTTTACTATCACTGCATAGGCCTTTTCTCTCCGTTTTTAGAGAGAAGGATTGGAGCTAAGACCTACTATGCTACTCCAATGCGGATTGGTAGGTTACACATATCTCCAGAATTCTCTAAAGATATTCACACGATGTTATTCTTCACCGAAAAGTGTGTAATAAATTGCAATTATCAATTAGACACATAAGTGTTCTATAAGTGTCTATGTAAATATATCGCATCGAAATTTGGTAAAATACGATTTATGCGATACATCTAAAGATAAATGTCTTTCAAAATTAAAGCATGGTGAAATTATTTCAGTCTTTCTAAAATTGTTTACGTTTGTATAGACATATGTTGTATTAGTTTTTTATGTTTCTTGCTGGTTCTTCTCGATAAGAGCATCTTTCCGAACCAGTCGTAGTTTCATTGTTATTTGACGATACAAAAGTTCTTGTAATATCAACTTGAATAAAGAATTAGTTACCTGGGTGACCGAGCCTTGCGAGCTAATTTGATTAAATATACAAAAAATGCAATTAGAAAAAAAAGAAAATGTTATCTGGAATCCATCCTGGCATTCTGAATTTCATACAGCCCTTTACCCAAATAATCTATCGTGACTTTGGAATTGACAACGCAATTAACCTTCTCATAGTATTGTACCAGTTTTTTCAGTGCCCGATAACGGGATAAAACAACATTTTTTTTAATAAACTCTAGCTAGATCCATTTTTCTCCCCCAAAAACCACTACATGCCGAATTTCAGGAAAATCATTGGAGCCGTTTCCGAGATTCCGAAAATACATATACATACAAGATTAAGGCATTTAAAAATAAATATTAAAAATTTGAATTTGAATTTGAATTCACTTATTCTTCTCTATGAAAGTAAAAGGATGATTTTTTCAAAGAACATACCTTCTCCCTGGGAAACGGTCATCGCCTCCAAAGCAAAAAGGCAAACTAGAAAAACTAGTAATCTCTTCATTTTTAAAGAAATATCAACACCACCTTACTGCACAATATAAGCTGTATTAATAACAATTGTTTTTATAACATTTTTTTTATCTAATCACAATTTATCTCTTGGATAAGATTAAACAACAGTTTAATATAATCTTTAAATTGCGTGGTACGCCTGAGCTGTTATGAAGCTAAAGTAATTTATATATTTAGCATAACATAGTTTTTCTGTATTCCCGAAATAAATGGTCCTACTAATATTAAAAATGCGCAAGTTTGTGCGTATCGATGTATGCTTGTTACTCTTTCACGGCGTATCTGGTGAACCAATATCGATGAAATATGGCACAATTATTCCTTATACAACGGATTAACATATAGACTATATAAATCCTGTTAATTCTATAGAAAAAGGATGACATTGAAAAGCGCAAAATGTGTAAAAAGTAAAATTATCAACCTGCACAGTCCACGCGAACGAAATTGCGGGTAAAAGCTAGTATAATATAAAAGATTAAAGCGATATCTATTCTTATTATAAAATAAAGTCCCCAAATGTAGATGTAGATAGTAATATAATATGTAAAATATATAAAAATCTACTGAACCGATTTTGTAAGGTTTTTCTAAAATATGGAAGTGCAATTGTTCCGAAAGGTTTAGGTTTCTAGTACATTACGGTAAAATGTAAATTGTGTTGAAGAGGTTGCGCAGTTGCAAAAAAACTCGCATACTGGAAGCTTATAACCAACATACGAGTATATACTCTAAAGTAATGTACTAGGGAATTATAGATCTACAAAATCACTACAAAAAAACCCGCACCAGCTTGTCTCTATCTCAATTCATAAGACGCTTATTCATAAAGCTTATGTTGTCGCCATTGACTTCCGCTTTGTAGTTTTATAGCAACACAGTCATGAATATTTTGAATTTGAAATTGAATTTTTCGTTTTTCAGACATGTTGTTGTTGTATCTCTTTATTATACACAATTTTACAAAAAAAAAATTATAACAAAGTAAAAAGTAAAAAAAAAATGTTTTTTACTTTTTACAATTGTTTTGTTAAATAATTATTTTTCAAAAGAGTGACAACCAAAAAAAAACATGTCTTAACAATTATTCATTGCAGCAATTTCAACTTGAAATTGATATTTAACATTATTTTATTTTCACAATTTCATTCGCTCCGCATTTGTTCATCTATGTTGATTGCATACGGGGCCATCGCGAACAGTACGACTAGGGCGCACAGAGCAATCTAGACAAAGAAAATTATTGTAAATTAAAATAATGATTACAGATTATATCTCACGTTGAATCAATTGATCAGTGATTATCTTTATTTACATAGTTTGTAATTATTGTTATTTAACCTTCTAGATATAAAAGAAACGATGTATTTATTTGCTATAATCATCGATTAAAAGCTGAATTTGATTTTTTATTAATTTTTCAAGGCTTTATTGAAAATCTGGCAGTGATCGATGTAGATTTACCAAACTGATATCTTCTATATCAACTCTATTTAAATACAGATAAGATTTTAATTCATTAATAATTAGATAACAATTAATAAAAAATTTTTTTTTTAAAATAATTCTTTAATTTATGAAATTTGAAATTAACGTTCTTAATTTGAAAAAAAAATACTCACTACAAAAAACACTGTCATAGTTGGTCTGTAATCCGATTTGAATTGTTTGAATTTCGAATGTCTATGTGATGCACAATTACAGAATTCCATTTATAAAGCCACAGGTGTGTTTATATTTTCTTAATATTTACACTGTACATAATAATTTGGCTATTGTTTGGTAACAATTGTTATGTGTTTTTCACTGAAAGATTTTTCCAGAACAATACTATTAATATAAAATATTTATTTTAGATATTTTATTTGTTTACATTGCAATATTCATAAAAGGTGAAATTTTATTTCGTTTGTCTTCACAAATATTATATTCTAAATATATTTTCTGTTTTTTTAGCCGGGTATTCCAGTCTTTTAGGTAAGCCATTACCACTCTCGCCACTCTAAGTGAGGTCGGCACAACATGTTACTAACATGTTGTCACATGATTTCGCTACGTACTTTACGACCGGCCGCCTGCCTGACGTCAACTTACCTTAGTCGGCTTTTACGACACCTCGGTAAGAAATGAGGGTGGTCTATTCCACTCAGCCGGATACTACACGGCGTAGGAAAGCCATTACCATTTAATGATAATATGAATGATGATAAGATGGTATTATAATAACGCTATACCGATTTAATGCCAAGGAAAATCGTTAAGTGTATTTCTAATGAGATTACCAGGTCAAGAAGTACTTAGTATAAAAGGAAACATAGATTTTTCATATTTTTTTATTGAAATTTACAATCGTATAATATATTCTACAAATACAAATAGCGCAATGTTGTAGATGTTAACTATTATCTACATCATTTTTGGCCGCCACGGAGGTAGGGGTCATCATCTGAAAAACAAGTATAAGAATCAATATAAAACACATTTTAATTTAATGTATTTCGTTGTTAAAATACGTGTGACCCGCCATTTTGTTGGGCGGCCATTTTGGTTTTAAGATTTAGAACGTTGTATTTTGATTATATTTTGAATATTATTCTATCAACAAAAGGAATTATGTACTACAAAATAAATAAACTTAAATAAATTAATTTACCTAGGGGATGTTGATTAAATCTTTTTAAGGTTTTTTAGAAAAGCCGTAAATATACGACCTTAATTAAAACTATTAGAAAAGTATGTCTACGTTAATATATAATTATGAAATAATATAAAATTATGAAAATCAATAAAACCGTGAATTTAATAATTAAAAAAAAAAAATTGGATCTATCCTTAACTTTACTCGTTATTGCTCACTTTAGTATTATTGATGATTAGATATGGTCGGAATGAACGCCTTTCATTCCTTTGGGAACTTTGGACTCTTTGTGAAGATATAAAGTAACGGCCTTTTACTATCCTACTGCTGGGCATAGGCCCCTTCTCTCTGTTTTAGGAGAGAAGGGTTGGGATGCGGATTTGCAGGTTACACCTAGAATTCTCTAGAGATTATATACAGGTTTCCTCACGATGTTTTTCTTCACCGAAAAGCGTTCTATAAATAGCAAATATCAATTAGACACATAAGTTTTAATAGAAAATTGATTCGTCCGGGGTTTGAACTGGGGTTTCTGTGAAGGTATCAATAAATATAAATTCCTCTAATCAGTGAGAGCCAGTCCCACCTGTTATATCATTTAAAAGATTACATTTAACACGCCGAATGTCATACAAATAAAAATGTTATCACATTTATATCATAGATGTATTCTTGAGACGGTGTTGTAATTTAAAAATCACAGATAGACGCTTGAGTTTTTATCTATTGGATGTTCAGTTACACAAATACTTACATTTCTTAGGTGGGTAGTCGACAAAAGCGGGATCAGCATCTGATAAAAACATAAAATACATTGATTTTGCGTTACCTATATAATTAGTATCTGGGTGACCTTGCTTGGTAATTTTTTTGAAAGAATAAAATATTGCAATTAAAAAAAAAAGGCGTGGTAATATCTGGAATTTGATTCGGGGTATTTTCATTTTATTAGACCGCTCGTTCCCAACTGAGCTGTTACAAGTTTGTATTGACAGCAAAAATAGTTTTACAGTGTCTAAAAACAGGAATAAAGCATTTTTATTATGATAAAACCTAGCTAGACAGAATTATTGCACCCTAAACCCCCCTAGCATTGCAAACATTGACTTGGGTATAAATAAAAGTAAGAAAAAAGGTAACTTTTCGGAAGAATTGCACTGCTTTTGAGTAAAAATCGTATAAAACTGAACGGATCAGCAGTTTTTGAAAAAAATGATTAGATACAGATAGAGATAGCTTTTGGGGACTTCATTTAACAATAAGTATAGAAATTAAATGAAGGATTAAGTTTTTTTTTAGGTATACATCAGCGCGTATGCGAACAAATATTGACAGTGTTTATATAAATCCACTGATCTCATAGGATCTTTCTTTAGTATTTATTTTCTTATTCGGTTTGCCTGAGTCACCCAGAATCTTATCAATAAGCGATAAAATGTACAAGGCATTTTGTTGGAATGATTTTTTATTACTTTCTTTGACATTTGAGGTATCTTTGACGTCTGATATAATTTATATGATTTGAATGGAGAATGGAAGAAAAAAATCAACTGAAATCTTAGATTACATAAAAGATAGCAGTCACGTCTAATGTACAAGTGAAGCATATACGTAGTTACTCTTAGATATGTCTTATGGAATACCGTTATAGGGTAAATGTGAGGATAGTGATTTTTTTAAATTTGCATTGAAATTACTGTGGATTTCACTATTCTTCGTCTTTGTAGAAGATAACAATGACGAAATGTCTATTTTTAAGACTGTTAAAAGAATATTTAGAAAAGCTAATTTCGAGTTTAGCGAATAATATTAATTTCGATCATTTATGTTTTTTAGACTCCATCTGTCTTTTATATCTGTATCCGTAATTTTTATTTTTATAATTCACTTTTCTACATTAATCGTTGTATTAAATTGTTACACTTCTTGTAGTATTTTCGATTTTTGAATTACCAAGTATTTAAAATATTTTGTGTTGGACACACTTTCGAAGGAGAGGAAATTTATTAAGTTAAAATAAAAGAAATTAAATTTAAAAATATTTTTTTTAATATCAAAGAATAGTTTATTAGTAGTGTAATAATTAGAATAGTTTAAAAAAATATAATTTTGGAGATTATTGATAAAGAAAATCTTTTTCTTTGAAGTTTTCTTATTTTTGATTTACAAGACCACCATTTTTATTAAATTATAAAAACAACATGGCGGTTTGCATGGTACGTTAGCCTATAAAAATGACGGTCGCAGGAGAGGAGTCTCTTGGGTATTATTATGGGAATTAAACGGTGTATAAGGAGGCTTAATATATTGTTTGATAACGTAGTCGGGGTTTCCTACACATTATTAGGTAATTGCGAAATATTTCGTGTCCTAATACAAGTGTTTACACGGACGCGGCAATGTCATATAGACAATGATTTCTCGCTAATATTTTCACACGATACCTAAGTGTTTAGCAAATATTATATATGTTTTGAATATTTTGTTTCCAGCTAAATTATTATGAGTACTTAAAAGTCAAGGATATGAATAGTTTAGAATAATGAGGCGTTACTGTGGGGAAGTCCAGTATAGAGAAGAAAGTATGTAATATTACGTGCTGTGTACTATAAACTACAAGCTTATAGTAAGTACGCTTATCCTGACCCCGCAGGAATTCTAGGATAGTAGTTATAGCCTACATGTTGATCTACAACCTCCTCTATCTTCCAGTCAAAGTTCTATCAAAATCCGTTTAGCCAAAAGTTCCTCAAAAATTGCACTCGAGTGTTAGTAGAATATCTAACATGCCTTATATCCTAAGTAGAAATCAGGTATACTTACTGACTGGTTCGTATTGATGGTTTGCTGGAAATAAAAAACAAAAAATTAGTACATATTAAGAGTCTAAGGTCTTGGGGATTAGGGTTTTAAACGCTGTGTAAGGCATTTATGAGTTTTTCATAAAAACCTATGTGCTTAACAATTTATCATGCGTTTTGCGGTGAGCGAAAATATTGTGAAACCTGCATATCTCTGAGAATTCGATTAAAATGTGTATTCTACTAATCTGCATTGGCGGATCCTTCCGTTCAATAAAGTAGACCTTAGAGAAGTAGAGAAGTAGAGAAGAGTATCAAGTCGCGGCTTTATTTATTGAAATTTACTTATAAAATAAAATAAAAAAACCCAAAAAATATACTATTGAATTGTTAGTATTGGATTTTAAATTCAGTTGTAGTACCACAGTATAGTGGTGCTACAGCCCTGAAAAGCCAAAACATAAGAAAGTTTCAAATATTAAAGGTTAACATGATTCAAATAAAAACAATTTTTTACTCCTATGAAAATGGCTTTTCTCTTAAACTTGAAGAGGTTTAAATTAAGTGTAAGCGATTTACTCGATATTCATAAAGCATATTACAAAATTGAAGATTATTTGGACGATAAAAATGCTTGGATTAGAAAATCCTTTCAGCTTTATACAATATTGCTGTTTAATAATGTAAAATTAAAAATGTTTAAAAGATTGACCGCCGAGTTTCTTGCTGGTTCTTCTTGGTAAGAGCAACATTCCGAACCAATTGTAGCTTTATTAATCATATTGATCGCTGACGATTCAAAAGAGCTTGAAAAAGATTATTTGAATTATTTCGATTTGATTTGTTTTGAAAATCCTGTTTCTTCTAATTCTTTTAAATAACATAAATGTGGATTGATATATGATTAGATAGAGGCTAAAAAGACATGGATAGATTGTGTGAAGAATGATGCATATAAAAGGAGTAGCGAATAACAGGAGAATGGAAGAGAAGACATCGTGTCAACCACACTCAGAGTGGGATAAGTGGGTGGGTAAGAGAATGATGAATATGGCTTTTCTCTTGCTTTTTCTTTCTCAACCACTGCTAGACTAGCTAGATTTAGACATCAACTAGGCTAGGTCTCTGCAATCAATCGGTTTTGGCATGACACTTTGTTGTGTCCTCTTAAACTGAAGGGGAAAATTTATAAAAAAGTCATTAGAACTATCGTAATGTATGGATCAGAATGTTGGGCAATAAAAGAAAAGGATGAAAGAAATGTGCATGCGAATGAGATGAGAATGTTAAGGTGGATGTGTGGTGTGACAAAACTTGATAGAATACGCAATGAGTATATTAGGGGAAGTCTGAAAGTTGCGGCCATTACAGAAAAGATGAGAAGTGCGATACTATGTTGGTATGGTCATGTAATTAGGAGGGATGAAAATCATGTGACCAAAAGAGTTTTAAATATGAATGTGGATGGATGTATGGCTAGGGGGAGGCCGAAAAAAAGATGGATGGATTGTGTGAAAAATGATATGGATGTTAGAGGAGTGGCACCAGAGTTGACGAATGATAGAGGAGAATGGAAAAGAAGACATATTGTGCCGACCCCACTTAGAGTGGGATAAGGGTAGGGGAATGATGACTTTGTTGTATCACTTGATCCAGCGTCCTCTTAAGGGCCTCAGTCCTCGTAAGAGGTCTACCAACGCTGCGTTTATAAATTTGGCGTTATACTTACGGTCGGGTAGTTGGATAGTGTCATCGATCCCAACTGGAAAAAAATACGCAACTTTCAATTTAATATATGCAATTTATAGAATTTTGCTGGAGTATGGACCTCTGCAAAGGTCCATAATATAAAAAGAATGAAAATATTATTTTGCTTTACCATCATACTCCTGCCCTTATCCCACTCTAAGTGGGGTTCGTACAACATGTTTTCAACATGGTTTGATGCGATTTGGCCAGGTTTTTGACGGCCGGCCGCCTACCTGACGTCAACTTACCTTAGTCGTCTTTTACAACATCTCGGTAAAAAATGTGGGTCGTTTGTTCTACTCAGCCAGATAACTTTTTGCTATAATCTGCGATAAAAGAAAATATATGTAATGCTAAATGTAGAATGTAATATCCGTGCTTATACCTGATACATGCAGAATTCGTAAAAACTCATCCACTACATACCACCAATGATAAAAAAATACACAAAAATACACTCATCACCACAATCTCAACAACTGTTTCGCCACGTAACCGAAGCATCGTCAGGCGATAGAGTCCACGACAAAATATATGTATAATTAATTAAATAAAAACTTTTGTAATAAAAAAAATATCACTTACACCCGCCATCTGGATTAGGGTGGTATTCTGGAAATAAAATGCTTAGAATTATTATCTGAGTATAGTATCGCACATTTAGTACTAAAGTGACTTAATTCAAAATTAAGGCTTAATTTAGCCGTGTGGTATACGGCTAAGTAGAATAGATCACTTTCATTTCTTATGATAAGAAAGCTTGGTTTTAAATTGCGACCAGCTACGCACTAGATTATATTGTAAATTTTTTAATTTGTTCTTAATTAAGCCATTATTGTAAAACTCAATTTTGAAAAGAGTGACCGCCGAGTTTCTTGCTGGTTCTTCTCGGTGAGAGCACCTTTCCGAACCAGCGGTAGCTTCATTGTAATTTGACGATTCGAAAGTGCTTGCTTGTGCCAATTTGAATAAAGAATTATTTGAATTTGAATTTGAATATGGTTGGTATGGTATCCGGTTTAGTAGAATAGACCCCCCTCTTTCTTACCGAGTTGTTACTCACTCACTCAATTACGCCTAAATTTTGAATTGGGTCACTTTAATACTAACCCTGCGATTTTTGTCTGCGCATGTGACAAATGACTGAATGAGTTATTCTACTTGAGTAGGGGGACCAGCCTTAAATGTGTATGTGGATTTTTTTTTAAAGTAAATGAAGCTACCCATTTGTTTTTTTATGAGTTACGAGTATTAGACTATATGTAGTAATAGATGGTATTGAAAAAGTACACCGTATGGCTGCGTTTTTAGGACCGGCAGTCTGCCTGACGTTAACTTACCTTTGTCGTATTTTACGACACTTCAGTAAGAAAGGGGGTGGTCTATTCTACTCAATCGGAAACCACACTGTGGGTCACCTTACCTTAGTGACTTTAACGACACCTCGGTAAGTAATGAAGGTTCTATTCTACTCTGCCGGAAATCACACGGTGGGTCAACTTACCTTAGTCGACTTTTACGACACCTCGGTAAGTAATGAAGGTGGTCTATTCTACTCTGTCGGAAATCACACGGTGGGTCAACTTACCTTAGTCGACTTTCACGACACCTTGGTATGACATGAAAGTGGTCTATTCTACTCAGCCGGATAATCCACGGCTAATCAACGTGATTTGTTACTAGATTATAATATTTCTTTGAATTAAAGCAACTTGTATATTTTCATAAGCTGTGATGGCCTAGCGGTGCGACCGTGTGAATCTCAAGAGACGATCATGGGTTCAAACCCGGGCAGACACCAATGAGTTTTTCTATTAAAACATATGTGTCTAATTGATAATTACAATTTATCACACGCTTTTCGGTGAAGGAAAACATCGTGAGGAAACCTGCATGTCTCTAGAGAATCCTAGGGATATGTGTAACCTACCAATCCGCATTGGAGCAGCGTGGTAGGTCTTAGCTCCAACCCTTCTCTCCAAAAATGGAGAGAGGAGGCCTATGCCCAGCAGTGGGATAGTAACAGGCCGTTACTTACTTTTTTTACTGTATATTTTCATTATAAATAAAAATAAGGTAAGTATAAATTATAACTTACTCCCATCGTTGAATTCGACGACGTTAACTGTAAATAAATGATTGCATTGAAGCATATATAACCTAATTTCTTGCAACGCAATAAACTACGTTTTATTGTCATAAAAAAACTATTTTCTTTTAATTGTTTCTTTCCTCCTGCCCTTATCCCACTCTAAATGGGGTCGGCACAACATGTTTCAAACATGTTGTCATATGATTTGGCTTACGTATTTTACCTTACCTGCCTGACGTCAACTTACCTTAGTTTTATTTTAAGACACCTCGGTAAAAAAGAGGGTGGTCTATTTCACTCAACCTAGACACCTATCTAGATCGATTTTTCTCCCCCAAAACCCTTACATGCTGAATTTCATGAAAATCGTTGGAGCTGTTTCCGAAATTCGGAATATATATATACAAGATTACATTTACAGTTAAATGTTAAAGATAATAAGCAGAGTCTGGAGAAATACAGGTAATAAGCTAAATACAAAAAGAGGAAGTCACGTACCTCCTTGTGAAACCACCATTACCACCAGAGCCATGAAAATAATCTGAAAAATATCCAACTTTATCGGATGCGTAATAAATAAATATATGGGACAATTACACTCATGGAAGTTTTTTCCTAAAGTAAGTGGAAGGATTAAAACCGTAATATAGTATTTTGATGTGAAAGCCATTAAAAACCAACCATAAAAACCATAAAAATGGTTAAAGTAGTTTAACCATAAAAGCTAGACACATGCTGTCGCGGACTTTTATTTAGAACTTTAAGAGGGGAACAAATCTGTAATACATGATTTTTGAATAACTATTACCGTTTACTCAGCGCACGCAAGGAAAGCTTCAAATTTTGCCGTTTTCGTACTATTTTTGATTGCTGCTCCTTTCCTATTCATATTAGCGTGATATTATTTATCTTTCTTCCGAGTCTTCATCGATAAATGGACTATCTTAGACTGACAGAATTTTTCAAATCGGTTCAGTAGTTAGTATTAGCGCGTTCAAACAAACAAACTCTTCAGCTTTATATATTAGTATAGATATGTAATGATGTTGAAGATCGGAATAAATAATTAAATACATCTAGATTCGAAAAACCAAGAAATTGTTTAAAAAAATGTAGGCCTTCGGCGGGAGTCGAACCCCGAACCACGGAGCTGAATCAGTCTCATTACCACTTGCGCCGACGGTCAATCTTTATAGTATTACTAATGGCAGTAGCGACTTTATTTCCGTCAACTTTAGCGTTAACTCAATAATGCAATACGAGTTACAACATGTTTCAACGATATCCCCCTTCATATAGTTGGTCAATTGTTAAAAAAAAACATCGCCAATACCAAGGGCACAATGATTTTGCCAATTATAGACGATCACATCAACGATCATCGCTGATAGTGAAAATCAAGCATTATACTGACACCCTACAGACGAAGTCGCGAACAGAAGTAAGTTATAAAATAAACATTCTATCAATTTTGTTTATATTACAAAGTGTGATAAGATTGCATGTCACTCTCAGCCAAAATGTTCAGATTATGTTATCTATGAGTAACATTCAGGATTTGATATATATTTTACATAGCTATATGTTTGCGTTAAAACAACAACATAGAGTTATTACTTAGAGTTTGAGTTATAGGCTTTCCGAGACGGTCGATGCATCTGGTGCTAATGATGCATCGTTTAGCGGAGGGAGGAGCCACTTTTAAAAAGACCCCGACCCAGAGGGGCGCACTCTGGGGTTCACAGTTGCTGCTGGCGGGGATGGGAGCAATGTGTATAACGGTACCCTGTCCCCGCCACCAGCAGCGTGGTGGAGCACAAAGGTATTTTTAGTCGGTGCGAGTCCGACATAACCGTTGTCCCCGCCAGGCGGCGGTGCCTATAAGGGATTTTTTCCTATATGGAAAAAGGGGAACCATAGGCGGGTATATAAGTCAGAGTGGTACAATAAATAATGAAGATGATACTCGTATACGTATTGTAAACGGATATTACAAGAGGTCGCTGCTATCGTGCTTATTACCAGTGTAGCTGATGGATAGCGAGCTCGACGCGGCTCTCTGTCTTCAAGCGTCCTACGAACACACCCGAGTGCCGACTTAATGCGCAATACCAAATGGAGGTTGCGATGGCAACGGAATAACAAAACCATCTTGTGTGATGTGACGTTTGCTTTGGGATATGTTATTAATTACGAGTGCGGTAGGAGTTGAATTATAGTTCAGGGTTTAATTAATATTCAATTCTGGACCTTCTTTAACAGTATATTTGTCTGATTAGAGACATAAAAAAGAGAGATAAAATGATTTAAATTTAATAATTCTTTATTTTAATAGGGAAATTTTTACTGGCTTTCTTACTCTAATAACATTATGACCGTAGTGCGAAATCGTACAAAGGAGTTTAATAAATTATCATAAACTTTAAGTACAAAAATGTACACAATTAATTAAATATAAACAAATATACATACCGCTAATTTCATATTGAAGGAGGTACAGACAAAATATTAACACAAGAAACGACGATAAAATAACGATCAATAAAATTGTCACATCACTTATAAAGTATGCGATAACCTCCGGGTCAATATTCGGTAAGCGTCTTTGCAAACAATATTTTTTCCCGTACTAATTCGGCGTGGACAAATATATAATTAAACAAGAATAGTAAATATTTCAAGACTAAAGTATAATTATTCTGAGAAACTATATAAAGTATATTCAGTTTGTAGAAACAAGTTTTCCTCTACGATTTCTTGTAATTATAGATAATGAATACGTGACCGTTGTATTATGTTTTTTTTAGTGTATTATCCAATATAATAAGACATAATATATAAACACACTTTTCGAAAACCACGCAGGGTTTATATGAAGGTGTGGAATTCGCATTATTTTTCTATAACTGTCTATTAATATACATTTTGTTTTTTCAATAGCTTTTGAAACTTATTAAATAATTAATTAAATATAATTAAAGTTAACATGCAAGTTAACAAGAGTTTAAATAGAAAATTATTTGTATTAAAACTCTTGCACACCTGCATGTTACCCCCAAATTTATACAATCAAACAATATGGTTTATATAATTAGTTTAAAGCAAATATCTTTTAAACTTCTTAATAAATACATTCTTTTTTAAAGATTTATCGTATTAAAGTATGCATTTAAAAATTATATATGTATATATTCACCAGTTGTCTCTCACCCATAACACAAGTATTAAATTAGTTACTTTGGGGACGGACAACCGTGTGTGTAAGTAAAATTGACCTCTCTCCGTTTTTGGAGAGAAGGATTGGAGCCAGGACCTACTACGCTACTCCAATACGGATTGGTAGGTTACACATATCCCTAGAATACACTAGAGATATGCAGGTTTCCTCACGATGTTTTCCTTCATCGAAAAGCATGTGACAAATAGCAATTATCAATTACACACATAAGTTTTCATAGAAAAACTCGTTGCTGCCTGCACAGTGTTTGAAACTGTGACCTGTTTGAACATGTTGAGATAGTGTAAAGAAATGTAAATTTATTTTAAAAGTTAATCTGGTTAAATTTAAACTTATTACTGCAATAACGCCGTATTCGCGGGCTCTAACTCCGCCATTTTATTTAGTTATCTGTAAAATCCCATAAGCTTACATGATTAAGAGTTTCAAACCCTAAGAAGACACCAATATTAAAACTTACGTGTCTAATTTATGTGATATTTGTAATTTATCACACGCTTTTCTTTGAAATAGAACATTGTAAGGAAACCTGCATATCTTATGTTCAACCTATCAATTCGCATTGGAGCAGCGTTAATCGTGGATTATATCAATATAATCCTAAACATTACCGATTATTAAGACGTTAATATTACGCAAACAAAACCTGTCAATTATTTCCACGTTTACTAAATGATTGTTGTTTGAAATGTTATTTTAACGCCTAATTTGCGGGCTCTACTCCGCCATTTTGTTTAGTTATCTGTAAAATCCCGTAAGCTTACATGATTAAGAGTTTCAAACCCTAAGAAGACACCAATATTAAAACTTACGTGTCTTATTTATGTGATACCTTTTTGTAATTTATCACACGCTTTTCGTTGAAATAAAACATTGTAAGGAAACCTGCATATCTTATGTATATGTCTATCTCTTATGGATAACCCACTATAGCATTTTTTGTCATTTACTTTTTACGAAAAATAATGCCATATTTTTGAAGCAATTTTTATACAATACAGCATTAATCCTTATCCAATTAAGTACCTTAAATAAATAGTTGATTTAATATAGATCAATATGGCCGTTTACAGCATGTAATTTAAGTGAACATTTTCGGAGATATTACAGATTTAAAATGCCGTGAGGACGCCGCGCTTCGCCCTATAACACTTCGACTTTAGCAGCTATGTCCCTCTTTCAAGAGTTTGTGTAAAGACATTCTGTAATTAATTGTAAAAATAAAATACGTAGGGAAAATGTAAAAGTAAATAAGTAAAAATGTACTATATGAATTTAGATATTCCAAAGATAGCAGGAAATCTTCTTGGTATAGGGAAAGGAAATTGTTTTTCTCCAAATTGAACGCGTGCGGGCCACGGGCATTAATGAATAAATCAAAACTACTGGATCGATTTTAATCATTTTTTTTATACTGACTGACATGGGATATATATTTTAAACCCGTGCGAAGCAGGGGCAGGCCGCTAGTATTATTATAAAACAAAGTCTCCAAAAGCTGTCTGTCTCTATGTGATCGATTTTCTCAAAATCTATTTAACGGATTTTTGGACAGTTTTACTAAAATATTATGCAATTCTTCTGTATGGTTTAAGCTAATAGTACACTATCGTTTTATGTAAATTGTCGGTTGTAAAAAAACTCGCCCCCTTGTGAGCTTAAATTGCCTACGCTGCGTAAATCAGCAGATATATACTAAAATGATGTACTAGATAATTGTAGGTCTAAAACAACTCTACGAAAAAATTCGTGACAGTGTGTCTCTATTCTTTATGGTTCACATACTGTCTCATTGTTGTCATGTTCAAAATTTTAGATAAAAATATTACGTCATATTCACAACTGTGTGGTATCCGGCTGAGTAGAATAGACCACCCTCATTCCTTACCGAGGTGTCGTAAGAGGTGGCTAAGGTAATCAAATCAAATCAAAATAATCTTTATTCAAATAAGCTCTTTCAAGGATCAATATGATTAATGAAGCTACAACTGGTTTGGAATGTTGCTCTTACCGAGAAGAACTAGAAAGAAACTCGGCGGTCAATCTTTAAACATTTTCAATTTTACATTATTAAACCGTAGTCCTGTATGGACCTGAAAGGATTTTCAAATCGAGGCTTTTTTATCATCCAAATAATCCTCAATTTTGTAATATGCTTTACGTATAAGTACATCTCTTATACTTAACCCGCCGTGTGGTATCAGGCTGAGTAGAATAGACCATCCTCATTCCTTACCGAGGTGTCGTAAAAGGCGACTAAGTTAAGTTGACGTCAGGCAGGCGGCCGGTCTTAAAATACGAAACCAAAACATGTGAAAAAATCAATCAACATGTTTATAACATGTTGAACCGCTCTAGGTAGGGTACCTAGAGCGGGATAAGGGCAGGAGAATGATGATATTCTTAGGTATATATATTTTTCTTTCTTTTATAAATTTTGATCTAATTTGTATTTTTTTTTATAAAATAATAGGATTCCGGGGAATATACTTAGTCACACGCTGACTTCCCCGCGGGCGAAACCGCAGGCACAACATATAATTATAATTGAAATTAATTGAATATTAATTGAAAATAATTGAATACTTCCATAGAATAAGTAAATGTAAATAAAACCTCATTTTATAAAATTATTTATTCTATAAATTTAAGAGTATTGAGAAATATATTTCTAGTCAACTGTTGCTATATTTTGTTAAATCTTAAATATTCCTAAATATATCTTAATTCCATAATTTTTAGACTAATTAGATAATATATTCTGTTATTTCTTCGATTCTGCCAATTGTTTTTGCCTAATGAGGATTATTCAGGGCCTGAAACATTATTAATATCATATAACATCTATTCTAATCTATAATGTTACCTAAGCAAATAAAAATAAATAAATTAAAAATAAATGTAAAATCAATAAATAAATAAATAGATAGAGAAATAGATTGCGGTAGTGAGCGTGTGTAGTGCTTGTGCGAAGTGTTGGTGGTGGCAGCGTTTAGTGATACGTGTGGTGACTTGTCGTGCATGTACAAGGTATGTGAATGTTGCCTGCTTCATACAATCAGCATTACATAGATTCTCTTAACTACAAACTACTTAAAACGCGGATTACAGTAAAATAATTGTATTATAACTTCTGTTCTATTCGTCAGCTCTGACACTACTACTATAAAATTAAAAAGTAAGTAACGGCCTGTTACTATTCCACTGCTGGGCATATAGGCCTCTTCTCTCCGTTTTTAGAGAGAAGGATTGGAGCTAAGACCTACCACGCTCCAATGCGGATTGGTAGGTTACACATATCTCCAGAATTCTCTAGAGATATGCAGGTTTACTCACGATGTTTTCCTTCACCGAAAAGCGCGTGATAAATTGCAATTATCAATTATACACATAGTTTTAATAGAAAGACTCATTGGTGTTTTCCTGGATTTGAACCCGTGATCTCGAAAGAGTCGCACGGTGTTACCGCTGGGCTATCACATCGATGTGATGTTTAAAAATACCTAGGAATGTGACTTGGAGTAGAAAAAAATCGATTAATAAATAATCGATTTTTATCCCTTAAAAAAATAATCGATTTAAAAGAACGTTTTTTTAAAAATCGTTTTTTTTCTGACTATTTTAAAAGTTAAATTTATTTACAGCAAAAATGTACAAGTTATATCTATCTTAAATTACTTACACGCTAGGACTATACAAATCATGCCCACGTGGAATGGTCCCAAGAATGCTGGCAGCGTTTTAAAAGTTGTATTTTTTAATATTAATAATTAATTACAATAAAGGCTAATTAAAGTGGTCAATCACCTAGAAATAATAACAGATGTGCTGTTTGTGAAATTGGATTAAAATGTGTAGTTTGGCTAAATTGGTTTCATCGAACAATGCATATCTAATCTCAAATATCAAAAATCTCAAATATCTATCTTTTAAAAATGGATTATTTTGAAAAAATAATCGATTTTTTTTTAAATCGCTAAAAATACCTAATTTAATACTTACTTCTAAGCAGATCATCTCCGTTGCCTGTAAATAAATAAAATTTAAATTAATGTCCTATTAGACAGGAAAATTAAAAAAAAATTACTTGTATCACGATTTTCCTATACTTGTTGACCAGAGGTTGAATTACGTAGGAAGAGTCTAGTAAGCCGGCATCATTAAGTAGACTACACAATTTTATATCAAATAATAATAACAAAAAACATAAAATAATCATAAAACTAACCACGTAAGTCGACCCACCGTGTGATATCCGGTTACGTACAATAGACCATCCTCTTTCTTATCGAGGTGTCGTAAAATACGACTAATGTAATGTTACAACATGTTTTTAATACAACCTCCTTCATAGAGTTGGCGATTAATATGAAAAAGCATTGTGGCTGTCATATTTTTATGTGTCATTCATTGAGTTTTTGAGAAAGAGTAAATGGGTTGACTTCGGGAAAATTGCATTTTATTTATTGAATACGAATAAAGGAGAAATATCGTCGCTTTATTATAGTAAGTTGATGTGAGGCAAGCGGCCGGTCGTAAATTACGTAGCCAAATCATGTGACAACATGTTTGTAGCATGTTGTGCCGACCCCACTTGGAGTGGGATAAGGTCAGGAGGATAAATAATAAAAATAAAATATGTAATAAAGGATTATTGAATATGTTATTGGATAATTAGGATTTATTTAAAAACTTTAATATATTACATAATCAGGGGTTTTCACTATTTATGTAGTTTAACAGAAATATACTAACTTATAGGGGGCCTGGAAAAACCAGGATCGATTACTGTGAAAGGAAAAAAAACATTTGGATTAAAATAAAATTAAACATCTCTAAATATAACAAGAACAAAATCTGCTTACCTATAGGGGGCCTGAAAAATCCAGCATCAATTACTGTGAAGTAAACAAATTAAATGATATTATATTATGGGATAGAATCAATAAAACATTAGTCCAGTGAGACTCGCCTACTACATCAACAATAGGTAAAGTTATCTAAACATTAATGTCTATCATTTTTCCTAGTAACGCAAAAATATAATTACCAATAGGGGGCCTGAAGAAGCCAGAATTGATTACTGTGAAATCGAAATTAAATCGAAATATAAATAAATCGAATTATAATAAATCGAAAATAATAAATAAATCGAATTATAATATATTCTAGAGTTCGATGCAAACGCATAAGTTTTCTATAGTTGTCCTACACTGAAGATGATATAAAACAGAACTTTTAAGTATATTAAATAAAATAAAAAAAGTTTACCTATAGGGGGCCTTGAGAATGAAGGATCGACTACTGTAAATAAATAAAATATTTACTACTTTATGGGTACAAAAAGCCGAGTTAGTATAATTTTTGAAAGAAAATTAACTAATAGTTTAATTGATTTCTGTTCTCAAAGAACCAGGTTAAAAAAAGAAAAACTTAGATTAAACTTATCATATTTTTACTACAAAACGAAGCAAAAATAAACTTCATTCTCTTGTAGGAGAAGGCTTTAATATATTTTAAATTTTTTGTGGATTAATCGAAAGAAACTTTATATTCACTTTCAGGAATGTTATTTTTATATCAATATGACTAGTATATTGATGAAATAAACATAAAAATATTATTTATTACCTATAGGGGGCCTGGAGAAACCGGGATCGATCTCTGGAAAATTGAATATTTATATAAATAAATAATTAACGAAAATCTTAGGATATTTTTAAAATTTTATCAATTATTGGAAAATGTTTTGGATTTAACTTTTTGGTAAAAATGCTTGATTGAATGCTCGCTAAAATAAATGATAGGAGAGAAAAATGGAATGGAAGAGAAAACATGTCGTGCTGACTATACCTGAGTGGATAAGAGCAGGAGAATTATGAAAACTCAATTGTATAACAAAGCTAAAATTACATTCGTTTTGTTTATTTTTTAATTTATTCATAATCACATCAGTTGCTCCGTTTGGATGATTAAGAATGACATAGAAACAAACCTTCACATTTATAAAATTAGTAATAGTATGTTAATACATACCATCATGGTGATCATTTCCAGGCCACGGGTTGATATCGACTACGTTAACTGAAATTCCATTGAAACAATTAATTAAATTATGTAATTTTATTAATTAATTAAACCAATTAATTGAATATAACTAGTTTCAGAATAATCTTAATTTTTTGTTTTTAGTCGCGTTATTTTCAAATTAATTATATGTAAACGTTGTTATGTAAGAATTACCAATTAATACATATAATAATGTAAGCTGGTCGGGTACAGCTTGTACCTGCTTGTAGCTGCCTTCGTTCGCAACTTAAATGATAAAATATCCTTATTATGTACATTTTTCTCTCCGAAGAAATTTTTTTTGCCTATATGTTATCTTGTTATATAGGCTTCAATTGTAATAAATTTCATCATATTGCCCTTGTTTGTGAGCCAAATCAGGCATACAGACAGACTTTTTATAATAATATTTATCTAAGACTATTATGCAATAGTCATAGATATTCCCGATCTTTTTCCTGGAATCCTCTTCCTATTGTAAGGATTTGCACGTTCTAACTAAAAGAACTAAACTATAAAGAATGACGATAAAGCAAATCAATTTATTAAACTTACCTCCGTTTTGGCTATTGTCAACCACTTGCACTGAAAATAAAACAATAAATTTATCATGTTAATAATAATATACAAATAATAAGTACTACAATTTCTTCGAGCTATTTACATCGTTGTACTTTAAGTTTTAAATTAATATCGTTGCTCCATGTTAGTTTTTTGGACACGTGCATTAAAAGCAGGTCATTAATCGTAATTTATTTTGTGGAAAATATATATATCGCGTTCAAAGTGTTAATGATGTTTCTGGCTTTTATAACATTACCAGCTAAAAGAAGAAAGCCGTTATGTCTAAAAGCATATTAAAAGTAGTACGCCAGTCTACTGTCTACAGTGTACTGTTCATCATCATTGCCCTACCCTTATCCCACTCTAAGTGAGGTCGGCACAACATGTTTTAAACATGTTGTCACATGATTTAGCTAGGTATTTTACGACGGGCCGCTACCTGACGACAAATTACCTTAGTCGACATCTCAGTAGGTAAGAGGGTGGTCTATTCCAGTCAGCAGGAACCCAGACGGCGGGTCAATTTACCTTAGTCGCCTTTTACAACATCTCGGTAAGAAAGAGGGTGGTCTATTCTACTCAGCCTGATACCACACGGCGGGTCAACTTACCATACTTGCCTTTTACGTCATCTCGTTATGAAGAAGAAATGAGGGTTGTCTATTCTTGTCTACAGTCTACTGTTATTCTTTTTTTAACCACATTCCGTAATTATTAAGAATGTTTTTACTATTCGTCATTTCTTTTCGAGAAGAATAAAAAGATTTTAGGGCTACCAATATTTTGATATTTACTAATTGTACTTATTAAGATATAATTTAATTCATACAACTTACCAGGCGATGGAGGTGGACTATTGTCGACTACGTTCACTGAAATAAAAACAAAGTTATCAATGTATAATAAAAAAAAATTAAATATATAAAACCACTACACATTCTGCTTCGACAACTTAGTAAACTGCGTTTATATAATGTATATAAGTAGATATTAAATAAGTTTTTTATTTTTTTAATTTAAACTATTGTGAGCTTTATTCATGATTAATGTATAGAAACCGGTTATACTCACGTCTTATTTTATCGGATGAGCCCGACTAGTTTGAAGCCCATACAGGGCTCTTATTCATGAGCTCTTTACGCGGCGTAACCGCGGCGGGAATCAGTTCCCGCTTCGTATGGGCTTGAAACTATTCGGGCTAATCCGATAAAATAAGTCGTGAGTATGGTCGGTTTCTATACATTAATTATAAGTTTTTTATATTTATAAGCCAATTGTCGATTATATAATTATACAAAAAAAAATCATAATTTGCTTTTGAAATTGTAAAATATTAAAAAAAACTAGAACATACCACCATTTTGGCTGTTGTCAACAACTTGAACTGGAATAAAAAAAATGGTATTAGAAGTTATAATTTTTTTTTTTTTTTCAAAATATTCTTTATTCAAATAAACTTGTAAACAAGTGCTTTTGAATCGTCAACTCTACTGCTGGTTCGGAAATCTGTTCCTACCGAGAAGAGCCAGCAAGAAACTCGGCGGTTGCTCTTTTAAAAAAATATAACTCTTAATATTATTTACATTAAGTCGTTACTGTCTTGTACAGGTTCAAAGAGAGCTATATCCACACATTCTTATCTTCCAAATAATCCTCAAGAGTATAGTAGGCTTTCTGTATCAGCCTCTTTTTAACAGTGTTTTTAAACTGCTGTAATGGCAGTGCTGAAATTGATTGCGGAATTTTATTATAGAATCTTATACCAAAACCCACAAACGAGTTACGCACTTTTAATAATTGGATTATAATTAAACAATTAATATTATTTAAAACTTACCTGGAGATGGTGGCGGAATATTATCTACTACGTGCACTGAAATAAATGAAAAAAAGGGTATTAAATACACACCAAATAGTTTAATATACAAGTTATATCTATCTTAAAGTAAACGCTAGGACTATACAAATCATGCCCATGTGGAATGGTCCCAAGAATGCTGGCAGCGTTTCCGCGCTGAATCGCTAAGCTGGTTCTTTGTGCGAAAAAGTTGCCAGACCTCACCCGAAAAAGCAATAAACCGAGGTGTTAAAGCGGATATTTTTTTTTTATTATTATTTAGTTTATTGTATGTAGAGAAATATATATTCTTTTACTTATATATAATTATCTTTATATACTCTGTGGTTTATGTACCAGTTATTTTATTCAGGTCCATAACATTTAAGGTCGCCTGGAAGAAATCGCTGGTTAGCGATAAGGCCGCCTTATTGTACCTGTATTTGTTTATAAATGTCTGTAATATTACTGTTCTGTGTACAATAAAGAGAAGAAGAAGAAGAAGAAATCTTCTTCTTCTTTCTTATTATTATTAATTTTACTATTACAAAGTATCAACGATATACCACCTATTAGTAAGAATTATATGAAAAAAATCCTTTATGAGGTACAAGATTATATGAATTGAAATCTAGGTTTTTTTATGAGTTTAAAGCAATAAAAACATACCCCCGTTGTGACTGTTGTCAACTACTTGAACTGAAAAGAAGAAAAAAGTTAAATAATTAGAGAAAATAATATTGATGTTATATTATGTAGTTTGAAATAAACTACATAATATAACAACGCCGTGTGGTATCCGGCGGAATAGAATAGTACCATCCTCATTTCTTACCGAAATGTCGTAAAATGCCTAAGGTAAGATGACCCACCGTGTGGTATCCGATTTAGTAGAATAGACCACCCTCTTTCTTACCGAGGTGTCGTAAAATACGACTGTAGTAAGTTGACGTCAGGCAGGCGGCCGGTCGTAAAAACGCAGCCAAATCATGTGACAGCATGTTTATAACATGCTGTCCCACTTAGAGTGGGATAAGGGTAGGAAGATGATTATGTACATAAATAAATTGAAAGTTAATTCATAATAATTGGACATTAATTGAACAATTAATAATATTGTGAAGAATTACCTGGAGACGGGGGCGGACTGTCATCGAAAAAGTTCACTGAAATAAGAATAAAATAAATTACGATTAAATCTTCAATAAAAAAACTAAAACAGCGTGTGATTTGTTAAGAATAAACATATTGTCTGAGTTAAAATGTAAAAAAACTACCGACAACTTAAATTCATTGATTTGACTGGCCCGTTGGCGCAGTGGGTAGTGACCCTCTCTGCGGGTCGCGGGTTCGATTCCCGCCGAGGGCCAACATTTTCTAAAATGAAATTGTTGGTCTTTGAGCCTGGGTGTATATTTGTATTTAAGTATGTATTTAAAAAATATATAAGTATGTATTCACCAGTTGTCTGTCTACCATAACACAAGTATTAAGTTACTTACTTTGGGGACGGACGACCGTGTGTGTAAGTGTCCCATATATTTATTTTATTATTTATTTATTTATTGATAAGGAGTTATTGCCCAATAGTAGGATAGTAACAGGCTGTTATTAGTCTTACCTCGATATGAAGCCACCGTTACCACCATCCAGAAAAGAACAATCTGAAAATATACATGAAATAAGAAGTATTGATAATCGTTTTATAACACATAACATTAGTAAAAGAAGTTATATAGACCACCCTTATTTCTTACCGAGGTGTCGTAAAAGGCGACTAAGGTAAGTCGACTCGTCGTGTCGTATGGGGCTGAGTAGAATAAACCATCCCCATTTCTTAAAGAGGTGTCGTAAAAAGCGACTAAAGTAAGTCGACTCGCCGTCTGGTATCCGGCTGAGTAGAATTCACTACCCTCAATTTTTAACAAAGTGTTGTAAAAAGCGACTAAAGTAAGTCGACTCGCAGTGTGGTATGGGGCTGAGTAGAATAGACCATCCTTATTGCTTACAGAGGTGTCGTAAAAGGCGACTAAGGTAAGTCGACTCGCAGTGTGGTATACGGCTGAATGAAATAGACCATCCTTATTTCTTACCGACGTGTCGTAAAAAGTGACTAACGTAAGTCGACTTCTTTAAAAGTGAAGTTCTTTAAAAGTGATTAAGGTAAGTCGAGGTCTTTTGATAACCATAAAAATGTTTAAAGCGGGTCAACCTTAAAAACTGGACATATGCTTTCGTGGACTTTTAATTAAAACTTTTAGAGGCGAAGAATTTTGTAATACATGATTTTTGAATAACTATTACCGTTTACTCAACGCACGCAAGGAAAGCTTTAGATTTTGCCGTTTTTGTACTATTTTTTTATTGCTGCTCCTCGCGTGTTCATCTTAGCGTGATGTTAGCATACAGCCTTTCTCAATAAATGGACTATCTTATGCTGCAAGAATTTTTCAAATCGGTCCAGTAGTTCCTGAGATTAGCGCGTTCAAACAATTAATTAATAAAACAAAAAAAACTCTTCAGCTTTATATGTTTGTCTTAAAATGAATAGAAAATCAAAATTGTGTGTACTATGGTGTGAAAGTGAAATCGTGTGTTTTGGTATGTGATTGTGGAGGTAGTATTACGGGAAATAATAAAACCAGATAGTATACAACTGAGGGTATTTTAAAATTTATGCTGATGCGAACAAAGTATACTTAATTTATTTTATTATGCAAAAACGTCTAAATCACCTTCATTGTCAACATAAGTTTATTAATAGATAAGAAATACTTAAAATATGTATTAACCGTAAATTATTATTATCAAAACACACAGATAAAAGATAATCGGAGGCCACGTCAGTAGACGAATATTATAATCTAGAAATGATTCTAAATATAAAGCTAATTGCATCATCCGATTAAAGTGTCTTTGATATCAGTACATGTATCAGTACATAGCAGTTGGAGTTTTTATTATTCATTCACGGTTAACTATATTTATAAATCCTGTGCCTATTTTTTTTTTTTAACATAAGCTTTAATATTAACAATTCATAATATGCTTTACATAGACGACAAACATTCTACATATATCTAGAAAATACTCCAGGTATTCTGTATTCTCTCTATCTAAGTATACCCTGTAAAACCTATAATCTACGATTTAAAAAAAATATCAAATTATATATATATATATAATTATAGCGAAATAATTTCATTATTAATTTTCTTTATGAATCTCCGCAAAGTAACGCCTAACTCTATAAATTATATTAACATTTTCGAGTAATTTTACCATAGAGTTATCATACTAGGGCAAGGGAGCCAGTTTTATATGTGTCCATCAAAAAAAAAAAAAACTATCTATCTCTCTTTTTTATGTGTGATTAGACAATTTAATCTCTCTATTATATACATTTTGCTGGACACTCGCAGTCACAGGCCTGGCTATAGCTCCCCTATTCTATGATCTATGATTTTTATAACTAAAATATCAAACGAATTTACAATTAAAACTGATTGAGGACCTTTAATAAGATATTTTCCGTAAATGCTTTCTAAAATTTAAATAAGGAAATTAATTTGCTTGTTAAAGTTTATTGTCTTGTGGTTTTATCAAAAATCAAGTTAGGAAACTTATACGTACCATTTCGGCTTTCATGATGTAATCAATAATAACAGAGTATACTACTAATTTAAAAAACGAACAACGAGTAAGGCGGCCATTTTGAACGTTTGACTTATATGTATTCAAACAGTGAGCTAATATTTGATAAGTAATTACTTTACAAGAACAAACAGTAAATTCCACTAACTCAAGGAACGAGCCATTCTACTTTTGAAACTATTTGCTTATAATTACATACCTTACAAAATCCCCCACCGTTGTTTAATCAATGAACTTAGAACTTTTCAGATTTCCGTGTGGTTTTTTCCGATACGGAGCAATTTAACCATTTTATTTTAAAGCGCGCAGCATACACCGGACTTTTTATCAAGAACTTTCAAAAACATATAGGATTCATCCCGTGTTTATTTAAGTACCTTAATTCTTTGGATGAATAAACGGTGGAATAATAACAGGCTGTTTCTTTACTGTAGCATAAAAATTAATATAACAATCAGGCAGAATAATATGAATTAGGCACATTCGTCTTTATAAAAAACTTACAGGATTCGAAGTCCCGTAAATATGATAAGGATCATGTCCTTCAACCATTTATCAAGTCATAACGGTCATAATGACTTCTTTCAATGTCAATAAAGACGAATTCAATATTTTTTTGTAATTTGATTAATAAAAAAAATTAGCAACACTGTGAAAAATAGTGTAAAATTTAAAATTTTTGTTCGCATTGACAAATGGTATCACTAACTCTTCTATATTTAATAGGACCAGTAAGGAAACGAATTTGGAACTTTTTGTTTCATTCATAATGTATGTTTGCTTGTTCAATAGCTCTGTTGCGTGTTTTCGTTTCTTAGTATTTTGTAGTATACTGACTGTTTAATTATGGAAATAATCAATCACATGCAGATATTAATCCGTTGTTTTCCTTTACCGTAAAGAGAATTATAAAAGTACACTAAAACTCATATTCTGCTTGTAGTTTGAAGCCTCTCTCATTTTAATATCAGGATTCAGTTAGTACTTAGTAGTAGTCCCTGCGTCTGTCTGTCTATTCGCAATAAATTCAAAAATTACTATATTGTTTAAAAAAAACAACGTACAACGTCTATCTTGTTATATTCCTGATTCATAGATATGTAAAAAATTCCGTCATGGTATATAGGAAGAAAAAGAAGAATATATCTGGTATATATCTAACTTTTTTTTCAGGATCTTACTCTTTTTCGATTCGAAACACGGATACAGTATTAACTAAATAGTTTTTATATCAAACTTTTTTTTTTGATTTATTATTGAGTCAATTCAATTTAAATTAATATTTTAGGAATTAACAAAATAAAAATTAAGCGATAAAAGATCAAGAACCGGGTCATGCAAATCATTTCCAGGTAATGCCATCTCGGTGTATATTGTACCAAAATTAAATCGATGGTCCTAGTTACGCCATCTGGCGTGTATATAATGAAGCGCTAAGTAAATTGCTATTAACCCATATGTATGTATAATAACCTTCTTCAAGTAAAAGGCGTACTTGAGTGTTTTAAAACATTTATTGCGGATTTGTACAATAGTACAGTAGCGTGACGTTTATACAGTGTTGCAAAAATTTAGCGTATCTGTCAAATTCTGAATTTGAATATTTTAAAAACGTCGGGTTGACGTTCCGTTTTGTCTTAGGTCGCAGAATTGCTTCAACAAACCTACATATACTTTATCTGTTAGTTGTTCCAAAAATGTCACTCAAACTTTTGACAGATGTCCACTTAAATGTTGATCAAAAATATACTGAAAATACTTATTTTGTAAAAGGTTGCTACGAATATTACCATTATTTGTGCGATGGATTTGATGATAGGGTAATAATATACTGTTTTTGTTTAATTACTATGTTTATTTAAGAAAATAACCTTTAAACTATTTGTTTTATTTTGTTACAGGGTTGGGGTTGCGGCTATAGAACATTACAAACAATTTGCTCCTGGATGAAATACAATTATAATTCGACAAATGTTCCAAGTATAAGAGAAATCCAGAATATTTTGGTAGAGTTGGAGGATAAGCCACAATCATTTCTGGGCTCCAGACAGTGGATTGGCAGTTTCGAGGTACGTAATGATAATATTATATAATACGCGATAAATAATTAATATGTAATTTAATTGTTCTATTTGTTCTTTAAGTTTTTTTGTTTCCTGTGAAGACTTTTTGTTTATGTCCTTTTTTGTTTCTCTTATAATTATGTATTGTATAACTGTTTATCTTCTTAATAAAAATAAATAAATAAAAGTAATTAGAAAATATATTAAAAATACAAGTATTTTTTTATTAAATACCTAAAGAAATTGTTACAACATGTTTCTAATACAACCTCCTTCATAGAGTTGGTCATTAGATAATATGAAAAAGCATTGTGGCTGTCATTGTGTCATTGAGTTGTTGAGAAAGAGTAAATGAGTTGACTTTGGGAAAATTGCTTTTTATTTATTGAATAAGTATAAAGGTATAAGAAGAAATATTGATGCTTTGTTATAGAAATAAAAATTATAGAAATTTGTTATAGAATTAAAAAAACAAAACTTACACACATGGTTAATACTTGTATTATTGGTGACAGACAACTGGTAAATATATACATGTATAATTGTTAAATACATACTTAAATACAAATATGCACCCAGGCTCGAAGACCAACAAATTCTTTTCATAGAAAATGTAGCCCTCAGCCGGAATCGAACCTGCAACCCAAGGTACTGAAGGCATGATCACTACCCACTGTGCCAACGGGCCAGTCAATTGTGTTCCTACACATATGCGTCTCGCTGGTACAGAATTAAACATTTTTTGCTTTGATATTAATGTAATTTTCAGGTGTGCCTTGTTCTAGATAAATTGTATGATGTGCCGAGTAAAATTATCCATATAAATAAAGGCGATGAACTTGAAAACATTGTGGAGACTTTGCAGACGCATTTTCAAAGATTTGGCAGCCCAATTATGATGGGAGGTGATGTTGATTGCTCATCAAAAGGCATCATGGGAGTTCATATTGATGGTGTTGACTCTAAATTGTTAGTTGTGGTAAGGAATTTATTATTATTATCATAGGGTATCATGTGGTTATTATTATCATAGGGTAGAAAAGTAATGAGAATATTATTTTGCTATAATCCGCGATAAATTAATTTATTATAAGTAACTGGATGACGGACTTGCTCTGTAATTTTTAAAATGATGTAAAAAAAATAAAATAAAAAAAAATTGAAAAGAAAAATTAAAAAATAATAGAGTAGGTGGGACTCGGGCAAATGGGTGGTGTGATGATGACGTGTCTCTTGCCAAGTCAAAATATGCTAATGTTTCCTGAGGTAGGTGAAAAAATTATACATGTCTGTTACAGGATCCACATTACGTTGGCAGGGAACAATCAAAGGGGTTTCTGCAAAATAAAGGTTGGGTTAAATGGCATCCATTAAAAGATTTCTCGAGTGCATCCTTTTACAATTTGTGTTTACCACAAGTAGTGTCAAAATGTGAAGATAGATAAGAATAAAAAAATAAATGGTGTATGAATTTATCATCATTCCCCTGCCCATATCCCACTCTATGTGACATCCCCGCCAGCAGCAACTCGAAACCCAGAGTGCGCCACCTCTGGGTCGGGGCCTCCCTAAAAGTGGCCCCTCCCTCCGCTAATCGATGCATCGTGAGCACCAGATGCATCGACCGCCTCGGGGACCTTTTCAGATGGGCGTCCTATGAACTCCGTTCGAGACGCCCAGAGGTTCCCGTTAGGGTGGCATACGACGGCTTTCAGCGAGTCGTCTGCGCCCCGCTCGCCTAAGGCGGATCGGATCCAAGGACTCGACTTCCCGGATCCGCCTCGCCTCCTACCGCGAGATTACGCCCTCGCAGAGGAGGCCATCGCTGCCCACGATCTCTCCCTGTCCACCATGGCACGAACCACGATGGGAAAAAAGAGATCGTGCCCCATCTGTGCCACGAGCTCTGCCCGCTGAACTGCCCAAGCCGGGCAGTCTGCGAGCATCTTGTCAAATTCGGCGCCGCAATGTGTCAGGCGGAAGGTGAGGACCTCATGCTTCCTGGCGACCCAGCCCTCGAGAATGGGCTGGATAGCTGAAATCGTCCAGACTTACTCGTACTTTAGTACAAGTACAACTTACTTAGTCGTATTTTACGACATCTCGGTAAGAAATAAGGGTGGTCTATTCTACTCCGGATGCTACACGGCGGGTCAACTTAATTAGTCTCCTTTTTCGACACCTCAGTAAGAAATAAGGGGGGTCTATTGCTATTCTACTCAGCCGGATACCACACGGCGAGTCGACTTACCTTAGTCGCCTTCTACGACACTTTGGTAAGAAATAAGGATGGTTTATACTACTCAGCCGGATACAATACGGTGGGTCAATTTACCTTAGTCGCCTTTTACAACACCTCAGTAAGAAATGAGTGTAGTGGGGTTATACTACTCAACCGGATACCACACGACGCGTCGACTTACCTTAGTCATTTTTATGACGCCTCTGTAACACATAAGGGTGGTATTCTACTCAGTCGGATACCATACAGCGATGTTTTGAATTAATAAAAAACATATTAGTAAATCAGTCTTTATTTATGCAGTAATAATATTATTTAGGCAATATTACTAATATAAAAATCAGTCAGTATTCATCACGAGGCAGACCCCTTGCAGGACCCAGTGGCTGCAATGTTCTGTAGTCCATAGATCCGATTCAAACACCAGACCAACGCCCATAGCGTTTCGACGGGACGAGGTCGTGTATACAGGAGTGCGTAATGTATTCTGGAAATTTTTAATAATATATATTTAGGTGTTTCCTTTAGTCATTATAATAAAATTATATAAAATAAATAAATAAAATAGATATATGGGACAACAATTTTTTTGGAGACAATTTTTTGCCCTCGGCGGGAATCGAACCTGCGACCCATGGAGCTGAAAGCAGGGTCACTACCCACTGCGCCAACGGGCCAGTCGAATATTATATAATTATAGTCATTATTCATCATAATTCTCTTTCCCTTATCCCACTCTAAGTGGTGTCGGCACGTTTAAAATATGTTGTTAGATGAATTAGCTATGTATTTTACGACCGGCCGGCTGCCTGACGTCAACTTACCTAAGTCACCTTTTAACACCTCTTTTTGACACCTCGGCAAGAAATGAGAGTGGTCTATTCTACTCGGCCGGATATCACACGGCTGGTCAACTTACCTTAGTCGCCTTTTACGACACCTCGATAAAAAATGAGGGTGATCTATTCTACTCAGCTGGATACCACATAACGAGTCAATTCACCTTAGTCGCCTTTTACGGCACCTCGGTAAGAAATGAGGGTAGCCTCATTTCTCGGCGTACCTCGTTGTTCAAAAGGTAATTGGAGTAGGTAGTTGGAATAAAGGTAAAGGTAATTGAAGTAAGCATTAGAAACTCACCTGTAGCTTGAGTTTGTGAGCTTCAATAGGAATAATATACATTATTGGCAACTCGGTGATTAGGACCTTAGGGTGTGATCGACGTAAGCATCCGTCTCCTAGATCCCAGCGAGCTCCTTCCAGATAAAGTCCGCGGACATAACATCCCTGGAAATATCCATGATGGTTATAAAAGAAATATGAAACAAAGGTGCATGCAAATGAAATTGGAACGTTAAGGTGGATGTGTGGTGACAATATTTGATAGAATACGAAATAAGTATATTAGAGGAAGTTTGAAAGCTGCGCCCACTTTCGGAAAGATTAGAAGTACAATTTTAAGTTGATAAGGTCATGTTACGGTCAGTAGACACAGGTGGGGCACGATCTCTCCCTGCCCACCGTGGTTCGTGCCATGGTGGACAGGGAGGAATCGTGGGCAGCGATGGCCTCCTTCTGCGAGGACGTTATGTCGCGGAAGGAGGCGGCGGAGCGTATCCGGGAAGTCGAGTCCTTGGATCCGATCCGCCGCAGGCGAGTGGGGCGCAGGCGACTCGCCGAAGTCCGTGGGGTTCATCGGACGCTCGCTGGAGTCAGGTCCCCGAGGCGGTCGATGCATCTGATGCTCCCGATGCATCGTCTAGTGGAGTGAGGGCCTAGCATGGTGGAGCACTGTCAGGTTTTTAGTCGGTGCGAGTCCGACATACCCGCCGCTCGCCCCCGTCGGGCGGTGACGACCCATAATGGGTTTTCCAGACATAAAAAAAAAAAACACGGTCAGTAGAGTTGGAAATCATGTGACCTAAATAGTTAAAAGTATAAATGTAGATGGATTTAGTGTAGAGGCCGAAAGAAATATTGATGGATTTTGTGAAAAATTATGTGCATAGAAAAAGAGTAGCGGCAGAGGTAAGGAATGATGAAGGAGAATGGAAGATGAATACATATTATGCCGATTGATTTTATAATTCTGAGTATGTTTGTCAAACTGTGGGTTAGCATTGCTTTAAATATTAAAAAAAACTTTTAAATCTCTCACAGTCACAAGAAAAAAATAAATGGTAAAGTCCGTCAGACTTTAAAGTTTTCAGGGCTAATCCCTAATATTGATGAAAATTAGCACAATTAAAGCTCATATAGTTGTCTCAAATATTTGATAAAATGTCTTGGTTTTAATATATGTAAAATAAACATAATAATCAGTCATGAGCGTAGAGAGGTATGGGCAGACCCCCCGCCTGGTTGGTGGTTTGTTGTGCTGGTAAACTGACAACTCGCAACAAAGTGACGTTTCATAAAGGTTGTGTATAAAATGAGTGTAAGACCTCAAATATTACCTACAATTTATCTCCATTAATAATGTGAGAAACTCGTATGCTATAAACTCGATCACGCTTTAATAGCGCAACAATTAAAATTAGTTCCTCCTATTAATATATGACATCAGTAAAGGTAAAATCTGCTCACAGTAACTGCCCTTTCTTCGATATCATCCGCTGAGGTGAACTTGGTAACGCGCGTGAACTGCGTTGATCTATCCAAAGGCCAAGTATAGAGTCGACACGCCATTTGTATGTGCGCGATGAGATATGACTCCGGGATGTGGAGGCCTGATAGCCAAATCACTATGGGCTCTTCCATTGTTGCCTGCAGTCATTAATAAAAATTAGTTATTTAACATACAAAAGTAATGAGAATATTATTTTGCTATAATCCGCGATAAAAAATTTTATAGCGATTTTTATCGCGGATTATAGCAAAATAATATTCTCATTACTTTTTTATTATGGACCTCCGCAAAGTAACGCCTATTCTATATTAACATACTTAAAATAATTTTAGCTGTGTAGTATCATTTCTTACCGAGGTGTCGTAAAAGGCAACTAAGGAAGTTGACCCATCGTGTGGTATCCGGTTAAGTAGAATAGACCACCCTCTTTCTTACCGAGGTGTCGTAAAATACGACTGAGATAAGTTGACGTCAGGCAGGCGGCCGGTCGTTAAAACGCAGCCAAATCACGTGACAGCATATTTATAACATGTTGTGCCGAGCCCACTTAGAGTGGGATGAGGGCAGGAAAATGATGATGACTTAAAATAATTTATAGAAGTAGGAATCCCATAGTACAATAGTAATTATAGAATTTTTACAGATTGTTACAGACAGTTAGATTACAGCAAATTGCGTTTTTCTAATGCATCAAGTAATAATTTTATAACTATTACTATTACTCCTGTTACATTCTGAAATAATTGATATGAATAATTTAGCGCGCCCTTTTCATTGCTGGAACCTTCATATACCTGGAGAGTTCAAGGTAAATGTAGGCTAACCTCCTCAATCCACATTCGAGCAGTTAATTGGTCAAAGCACCACAAGAACAAGGTCTAAAAAGAAGAGCCCAGAATTGTGATATCATTAGGCTGTTACTTAGTTTTTTACATAAAGTCTAAGAATTTTTCAACAATCTTCATTGAGTTAAAAGTAGCAAGCAAATTTATGTCGTATATTAGTCATATAGTTATGTGTCTAACTGATTTTTGCAATATATCACACGCTTTTCTTTAAAGTAAAACATCGCGAGGAAACGTGCATATTTCTAGAGAATTCTAACCTAACCTAACCTACCAATCCATATTGGAACAACGTGGTGGATCTTAGCTCGGACATTTCTATTCAAAAACATGATAGAGAATGCTATAGGTTGATACTCATTGTGGGAGAGTAACAAGCCATTACTTTGCTTTTAAAGCAACTCTATAAAGAGCGGAGTCTAAAAGAAGTGGAGTCACATATTAAAATGACTATCATTATTTTACTGATAGTTCTTTTAGTTAAAAAACATATATTGCACAATTATTTGTACTTTAACACATACCCAGTCTGTGTACTGTTTTGTTCTTGCCATAAAGTGGTCTATCCATCCTCCTAGACCTTTCCTTGTGTCTGGGGCGAGACTGCGCCATACATTTGGTATCTGTCCATTAAATAGGCAGTAGGACACGTTGTCTAGTATTGCATCCATCCCGATCTCTCCTGCTAGAGCTTTGCGCAGTTGAGATAGAGTCACGAGCAGCTTGCTTACGAGACGATTGAATCTGTCAGAAATAAATAATAATAAAAGTATTTATGCAACTAGAAAATATCCACAACTTATAAATTATAATAGTACAAGAAAGAAAAGTAAATCTAAAACTGGTAAGCAGAAACAAAAAAAATATTAAAAACAACTTAAATTTTAACTTATGTGTTCTAGTTGAAAGGGTTGCTGCCTCAGCATATTGCTGCGGTATTTAAGAATATAAATACAACCGCAGCGCTGATTTAAAACACGTTTAATATTAAAAAAAGTAAAGTAGCGGCCTATTACTCTCCCACTGCTTGGATTAGGCCTCTTCTCTCCGTTATTGAAGAGAAGGATTGGAGCTGAGACCTAACACGCTGCTCCAATGCGGATTGGTAGGTTACACACCAGATTTCTCTAGAGATATGCAGGTTTCCTCACAATGTTTTACTTTACCGAAAAGTGTGTGATAAATTACAAGTGTTTGTGTATTGTTGTATTATCGGTGTCGGGTAGTGCATGAGTTCTTACAAATTCTGCATGTATCAGGTTTGAGAACGTATAGTACACTCTACATTTAGCATTACATATTTCTTTTATAGCGGATTATATGAAAATAATATTCACATTAGTTTTGTATTATGGATCTCAGTAAAGTAACACCTAATTCTATAAATTATATAATTTCTTAACTTGTGTAAATATAGTATAACAATCAACGATATTTCTTCTTTTATACTTATTCAATTAATAAAAAGCAATTTTCCCAATGTCAACTCAACTCACTCTCGCAAGTACTACATGACACATAATGACTTATAATGATTTCTTATTAATGATCAACTCTATGAAGAAGGTTGTAGTAGAAACATGTTGTAACAATAGTTTTGCATACCTCTCGAGTTCTTGTAACAGCACAACAACACTTGGAGTGATATTCATCTCGAATTGCTTTCGAACGCGCCAAACCTCATAAAGCGGAGGTAGTTTCGAAAGAATATCCACTGCTATCATATCTATGAAGTCTTCTCTGCTCATAGCGCCACCACCTTCACCTATTTCACAAAATAACTTTATGACTTAGTTTTTTTTTTTTATTTAAACTATCAAGAGTGGTCAACATCCTCCTGCCCTTATCCTACTCTAAGTGGGATCGGCACAATATGTTATAAACATTTTACATGAATTGTCTAGGTGTTGAACCTGCCTGACGTCAACATACCTTAATCGTATTTTACGACACCTCGATAAGAAAGAGGGTGGTCTATTCCATTCAACCGCATACCAGACGGCGGGTCAACTTACCTTAGTCGCCTCTTATTATTAAAGAAACCAATTTCAAAATTGAGATACATTACTGCAATCAATTTTAGCTTTGCCATTACAGCAGCTTAAAAACACTGTTAAAGAGAGGCTCATACAGAAAGCCTACTATACTGTTGAGGATTATTTAGATGATAAGAATGTGTGAATATAGCTACTGTCCGACCCTGCACAAGATAGTAATGAGTTAATGTAACTACTTATAAGTATTATTTGAAAAGAGCTACCGCCGAGTTTCCTGCTGGCTCTTCTCGGTAGGAACAGCTTTCCGATCCAGCAGTAGAATTGACGATTCAAAAGTACTTGTTTACAAGTTTATTTGAATGAAAAAAAATTTGAATTTGAATTATAATCCTTATTTCAATGTCATCTATGAAATCATATTAAGAACTATTAAAAAAAACTAGTCTTCACTTGCTCTTCTAAGTTATGAAATTTTTTAACACGAGTTTAGTAGGCGCTACGCTTTACTGCAATTTGTCACAAACAACTTTTTTAAATTCGGTCACTTCAATACTAAGCGTGCGATATGTTATTAGAATAATATATATAAAAGACATTTACCATTCCTTTGTCCTTGTAGCAATAAAAACAAAATTAGATTAGAGAAAGATTATCATGAAGTTATTGCAAATATTAATTTATTTAATTTATGTACTTACTGAATTTGCTGGCTGGGTGCATGAAAATAGTTAAAAATTATGTAATTATTTACATGAATCATTACATGAAAACGTATTTTTATGGCACGAGTAATAGGAGACGAAGGAATAAGATATATCCATTGATCTATAATAATTAAGTGACCGGTAATTTTTTTTAAAGATAATAAAAATGCAATAAAAAAAAGAAAGTAAAAAAAAGGCAATTAAAAGAAGTAAGAAAGCGCCGGTCTCGAACGCGGGGTTTTAAATTAATTTGAATTTGATTTTGGTGCGCTTTTTTTTTTAAACACTTGTATATAATAATAATTTATCTTCACTATTTCAATCTGTATATGTCAGAATCAGATATAGTAAAATGGTATTAAATCTTTTTACTTTTAATTACAAAAAAAATGTTTTTTTTTCATTATAATCAATCTTAATTTTTAAAAGCATCGGAGTGATCATGTTAACTGAGAGTTTTTTGTATTTTATATATATAAAATAATACAGTCAAAATTATTAAAGATTTACAAATGTTTTATTATTATAGATAATTATATACCAAAACTATATTTACATATTATTATCTCATTATTTTATATGTGACAACCCTTGTCTCAAAAAGCCAATGTATGGAAATTTATTAAATTCTGTACCTAAAATTGCCTAGGCGTTCATACGGTGCTGCGTATTTTTTTCGTTATTGCCAATATATTTTTCGGATACTTCGTCTAATAAATACGATTGTGATGTAATAAGTAAAAAAAAATACTATAATATTACGCATTCAAATGGAGTAGGCAAAGTTATGATTTTTATATCCATCTTTGCCTATCGTTAGATCTGCGTATAATTAGCCTTAAATATATAAAAAAGTTATAAAAACAACTACTATCTACAACTCAAGACTCCCTACTTCAATTTATTAGCAATCAGATTAAAATTGGACCATCTATTTTTGAGCTATGACGCTTAATGTCAAAAATCCAGGCAAAGTTGCGGCATTTTACGGTAATAAATGTGCTCTTTGTGAAATTCGAATAAAATGTGCAGTTTTGGCTAAATTGGTTTCATCCAACAATGCATAGCTAATCTTAAAAGACAAGAAAAAAGTTAACCGATTTTTTAAAAATCGATTTTTGATGAAACAATCGGTTATTAAATGGCCGGATATAATAAAGAAATACTTGTTTGCGGCTGCAATTCAATGAGGTGTCCCCACATTTCTCGCACCGCCTGGCTGAAATATCCAATCTCAGCATTCGGATGGAGACCAAATACTTCTGGAGTGTTCGCCAGTGGCAAGGTATCTATGAAATCTAAACAAAAATATCACATAAAAAAAATTGTTGTAATTATTCATAATTATCATGATCATGATAAATAAGGACAGGAGGCCCTTATCTCACTCTAAGTGGGGTCGGACATGTTATTAACATGTTGTCGCGTGATTTGGCTACGTATTTTACGACTGGCCACCTGCCTGACGTCAACTTACTCGTATCTTCGTCATATTTTACGACACCTCGGTAATAAAGACGGTGGTCTATTCTACTCAGCCGGATACCACGCGGCGGGCCGACTAACCTTAGTCGCCTTTTACGACACCTCGGTAAGAAATGAGGTTGGTCTATTTTACTCAGCCGGATACCACACGGCGGGTCGACTTACGTTACTCTCCTTTTACGACACCTCGGTAAGAAATGAGGGTGGTCTATTCTATTCAACCGGTTAGCACACAGCATTGCAATTTATAGCTAGGTATCCATTTTAATTTTTACATAATTTTTTTTGCACCCGCCGTATGGTATCCGGCTGAATAGAATAGACCAACCTCATTTCTTAAAGAGGTGTCGTAAAAGGCGACTAAGGTAAGTCGACCCGCCTTGTGGTTTTTGGCTGAGTAGAATAGACCACCCTCATTTCTTACCGAGGTGTCGTAAAAGGCGACTAAGGTAAGGCGACCCGCCGTGTGGTATCCGGTTAAGTATAATATACCACCCTCTTTCTTATCTCGGTGTCGTTAAATACTAATAAGGTAAGGTGATGTCAGGGAGGCGGCCGATCGTAAAATACGTAGCCAAATCATGTGACAACATGTTAATAACATATTGTGCCGACCCCACTTATAGTGGGATAAGGGCTGGTAGAAGATAATTTTTTTTTGCACCTGTACTGGCACTTTGTTTTATATACAATAATCCACTGTTATATTTACTAGAAAAGCTATACGACTAAATAATGATAATTAATTTAAACTGCAAAAGTCAAAGTGCAAATTTTTTTTTATCCGTTTTAACACCCCTCTTCAGGTGACAAGAGGGCTGGCTCCTTTTTCGCACAAAGAATCAGCTTAGCGATTCAAACGCTGCCAGCATTCTTGGGACCATTCCACGTGGGCATGATTTGTATAGTCCTAGCGTGTAAGTAATTTAAGATAGATATAACTTGTACATTTTTGCTGTAAATAATTTAAACTTAATTTACTAATTACCGACATACTCTTCTCGTTCACCATCAGGCGGTATCACGTAATCAAACGTAGGGTCGTGGTAGAAGTGGAAAGGTTGGAACTTGTCAAACAGGAACTCTCCCAAATATTCGTCCATGTAGGTTTTGACTACTCTCCTATCGAAATCATCTATTACTCGGCCGCCGTACATAACCTGAAAATTTTTCGGTTATTTAGCAGCGCATGCGCTGACAGATTTTTATGACTTATTTTTTACACCTTATTACATTTATATTACGGATCCCTATTTTTTTGAAAATGTAATATAGCCTATGTTGCTCCGTTAAGATGCAGCTTTCCAATGGTGAAAGAATGTTTGAAATCGGTCCAGTAGTTTTTGTGTGAAAACATTACAAACATACTTACAAAATTTCCCCTTTATAATATTAGTATAGATTATTACTAGCTGTGCCCGTAGCTTCGCACGCGCTGCGTAGTGACAAAGGACACAAAAGTAGTTATTGTGAGTTAACCATAAGAGATAGAGACATGCTGTCGCGGACTTTTTTGTAGTATTCTTGTAGGCCTACATTCTCTAGTACATTACTTTAGTGTTATTTTGCTGGTTTATGCGGTGCACGCGACTAAAGTTCCCAGCAGTCGAGTTTTGTACAAAAGCGCGACCTCTTTAGCGCAATTTACATAAACCCTTTAAGTTGAAAGGATACTCACTTCACCAAATAAGTACTTAAGCGTAGACCACGGTACCGGACCCTTAGCTGAATAGCATCTGTCAAGGTAACACTGCAAAATCTGCATACAGACAACAAAGTCTGACTCGCTGAAGTCATATGCTATATTCCAACCGATTTTGTCGTACTTGCGTCTTTCCTGGTGAAATGAAACTTAATTAATTATATAGTCTAAAAAGAATAAAAGTAGCGGCCTGTTACTATCCCACTGCTGGGAATAAGCCTCTTCTCTCCGTTTTCAGAGAGAAGGATTTGAGCTAAGACCTACCACGCTGCTCCAATGCGGATTGGTAGGTTAAGCATATCTTCTGAATTCTCTAGAGTTATGCAGGTTTCCTCACGATGTTTTCCTTCACAGAAAAGCGTGTGATAAATTGCAATTATCAATTAGACACATAGTTTTAACAAAAAACTCATTGGTGACTGCTCGGGTGATTCATGAGGTGTTTTTTTTATCTATTAACTTTTATCAAAATAATATTGAGGCTTGATTTCTTGTAATAAAATTTAGACATTATCTATTACAACTCACTGTCACTAAACTATATAATTATCCACTTTTACGTGTCTAAAGACTATCTATGATATTAATAACCTGCTAATCTTGGAAAAGCTTAGCGAATTTAAGTCCCATATCCTGACAAAGTCGTTTATGGTGTTTTGCTCTGAGCTGAGGCACTGGTAGAAAGCATTTGATGATCGCAGGAGGAGATATTTTCATATTATTAGTACCTGAACGACAGCATGGAAGAATGCCAGTACATAAACCAACTTCTTGAATTGCGGATGGATGCACTCGTCTAGAGCGTGAGCGCGCATTTTGAAGTATGTATTGCGTAAGTTCAGTTTAAGTCCGTTAGGGGGTTCTGTGACCACTGGAAAAAGTTTGCAAAAATATATCTATAATAATACATGTATTTACTAACTCATTACACATATGATTCAAACAATCAAAGACTAGCGGTCCAAATTACTTAGCCATAAAGAACCTAGTGATAGACCTAGTATTGGATGGTGACTATATTTGTAATAGTATTCCACAGAAATAACGTAAAGACTTCCTAAGAGCAATTTTAGTTATTCTGATTATATTCTTGCTACCCTTATCCCACTCTAAATGAGGTCGACACAACATGTTATAAACATGTTGTCAAAAGATTTGGCTACGTTTTTTACGACCAGCCGTCTGTTTGACATCATCTTACCTTAGTCGTATTTTATGACACCTCTGTAAGAAATGACCAACAGAGCACGTTTGTTTGCTAAAACTGTCTGCTACCGTTTTTAATATACGTAATAAGTTGCGTAGAAAATCGTATAACAGTTAAAATGGAGTACAGCAAACATATCATACCTTTTAGAGATCTCTGTAGTATGCCGATAGGAAACGTAGGCGTAGGATCTGTAGTGAGCCATAAACGGTATTCTGGATGTGGTTTTTCCATCATCTCAAGTTGTTTCTCCAACTCTCGCAAAAAAGATACCAGTAAATGGCAATTTTGCAAGATTAACCACTGCCCGTGGGAAATAGCGCCTTCTAATAAAGCTAATGCTGCCTAAAGTAACAAATAAATAAAATTTATAGTTAAGAATACCTTTCACTTAAACGTCTATTGCTCTTAACTAAACTAAAAGAAATGAGGTAAGAGGTTTCCAGAATGCTTTTCATATCCAGTTATGCTCCTTCGGGTTTTGTGTATTAGTAGGCAGTGAAAGATCTACCAAAGCTGCATTTTCCATCGTAACGGATTGGGGCCAAAGCCATCGGTGTCATTGTTCCATATTCTCCAGGAATATTACTGCTCCAGCTTTGCTATATGATAAGTTACTTCAGTTTTTTTGGTTCGTCTACATAAAAGAGACCCCTTCCGAAATCCGACAAGTCACAAAGCTAAAAAAATACTGCGAAGCCTAAGCTATATATTATAATTAAGATCTGCTTTATTAAACTTTAACCTATTAAAATATGCAATATGTTTCTTACAGAATCTCGCAGGTACTATTTTTTTTTTAATTTTATGAAAACAAACTCTTTACGTACCCCTTCTTGTCCTTGACCCAGAGACAAGTATTTAAATTTACCACCTCCAAAGCCACATTTATCTGCTAGCTTCATAAGATCAGCAGTGGGATCAGATCCAGGGCTTAGGATGAAAACTACAGGAGTGAACGGCGTCGTTTGTTCGTAAATCATATCTAGACTGTTGAAATATTATTTCACATTGAGATTCAATTCATCATCATTATTTGGGTCAAAACTTCAAATATCGAGTAGGGACCTACTTGAGTAATTAGAATTTAAAATTCTGTATGTGCTTTTCGGGCAAGGAAAACAAAGAGGAAACTTGTGTATTTCAGAAAATTCTTGGGATATATGTGACCTGCTTAATCTTCATAAGAGCGCCTCGATGAGATTAATTCTTCTCCTCAAAAAGCAACAGTGGGTTACTTTACTGTATCAGTTACCTCATCTTTAGATTTAGAAATGGTTGGCTATTATGTACCTGATCACCGGTGGCGTTATATAATCTTCTCCCATAGTCACGGTTATATAATCTGTCAGTGCTCGGTAGATACGGTCCACGCGAAAGCAGCGAAGCAGCATCAAAATTTCGAACGGATTCAGTTTCTCGCGGTAACCATTTGGAATCTCGGCTGATTCAGGAGTATCGCTGTCAAACCACTGTATTAAAAATTATAATTGCGATTAAAATAATTTGAATGATGAGATGATAATGAAAAAGAACACATGTTTTGCCTTGTCTACTTAAAGCAGGATAAGCTCAGGAGAATGATAATGACAAACAAAAACAATTGTTACAAATCCTGCAGATGACTTTAAAAAAATTGGAATATGTGCCGTTCAGTTTTGGATAGCTATGGTGGTTGTAAGTTAAACCTCTTTGCTTTACGACGGGACAGAACAAGTTATTTTACTTGTTCTAAGCGTTGTTATTTGTCTGGTCAAACGCTAAGCTATTTTTTAATCTTTATCTTCGATATCTTTCCGAATATTTAACTTCATGTACGTGATTATTAAACTTATAGTCGAAGCTCGGTTTTATTTATTTATTTATTTATGAAAACTTTATTGTTAACAATGCAAATTAAGATAATGTTTTGTTAAAACTAAATATAAACAAAGGGCGGCCTTATCACTTAAAGTGATCTCTTCCAGGCAACCATAATATTAAGGAACTTAAAACAAAAAAAAAAAATTGATATGGATAAGTGCAACTTATACCAGATGTAAATACTAATACATATACGAAATATGAAATAAAATAAATAAAGAATATATAAATACTTCAATAGGTTTTATTTATATTTATAATAAAAATTTAATGCAAAGCTGTATAAAAATATTGTTACCTCTTGCCAAACTTCAAGACCGTTAGATATATTGTCAACTAAATCAGCGAAGTTGTCTGGAAAATCTGTACTCAATTTAACGATGTCTTGCCACCCCTGTCAATTTTTATTTTATTTAATTTTATTTCATTATCATTCAACTAATTTATTCATTTAATATTTCATTTTTTTAAATATTACCTGTGCTGGTATCCAAGTCGCTGGACAAGCCCTTGCTGCCTTTTCCAATGAGATGTTGCCCTTGATAAAGAAGTCGAGTTGCATTTGTGTCACATTGCCTTCACTTTGCTCGAGTTTTATGTCCATTTGGAATGAGAACAATAACTTATGCCTTTCGAATATGCCTAAGTATAACAGAAATTAGAATACAATAAATCAAGAGAAAGTTGTAGACTTTCATTTTAACGTGGCAAGCTATATTAATAGTTGTATCAGATAATAGAAGAAATAGGAACCGTCTGAAAGACTGTGCCAATTTTTTCCCTAAATATGCTACGTGCCATCTCAGGTCCTAAATTATTTTACTTTGGGGACTATCTTATCTATTTCACAAACTAAATTTTGATTGTAAATTAGGCTTTGATCGAAGAATAATCAGATTTTTGGGTATGAATTTTGATGGAAGGTATTTATTTGGAATGTTAAAGTTAAGGTGTAGAAGTTAAGTTATATTTAATATATTAACGTTGACATTATCTTTGACATTTTAATGATAATACCTGTGCATCCATAATCGTACACGTTCTTAGTCAACATATCAATTATATTCTTCAACCTCTTTGCAAGTATTACGTTTGGCATAGCTTTACGCAACGAAAACGAGAACACCTAAAAACAAAAACGTTCTTTTACGTTTCTTTAATAAATAGTCAATGATAAAATTTTAATAATTAAATTAGTTACATCGAGATATGAAGATAGTGAGTACTGGTACATTGAGTTGACACTGGCCATATCCGATAAAACGAAGAATAGAATAGATCCACGTTTAGCAACAGGCCGGTAACCATCTCTTAGCTTTTCAATGTCCTTTGTTGTTGCTTCTGCGAGTTCTAGCTTTTCCATTACCTATAAAAAAATAACGATTTAACTTTATTTATTTTCATATCATTCACTGTTTTATTAAGGTACAAAACATCATAACATTTCTTGCTATTGCTATACCTCATTATCGATGAATACTAGCTTTATGAAATCTTATTGATCCTTGACGATTCAAAAGTGCTTGCAAAAAATAAAGATTAATTTGATTTCAAGAATTCAGTAAACTGAACTTTTTTATCATACTCTATGCTGCTTTGAAATGCATTTGGAAACAATCTAGATATGACAATTTTGAAATTTAATAATAAGTAAAACTTACTTCAGCGGCTTTCGATTTAGTGTTCTCCAATGTATTGACTAGTTCGACATTATCCAACATGTTACCAGTAGATGTAGCTAATTCTCTAAGCAAAGAGTCTTCTAATCCTGATAAGAGGCTCTTGTTAGCGCTTGTTTCAATGATAAGGCTTTCACGCTGTTCTTCAAGATCAGCTCGTTCAGCACGTACTACAACACTAAGAAGCTGATCTTCGAGGCCCTAATTAACAAATACCACAACTTCACTAACAATAAAATGATTAAACTAAGGAATAAAATGAAATTATTTACTTTTGTCTATTAAAAATTGAATACTGATGTAAAAAGGCGTTCGATTGCCTTCGTTAGTTATTTATTGTATTAGTATTAGTTAGTTTTACATAGTTTAGTTTTTTTAAAGGTATTTCACGGTAGGGCAAGCATATATATATTTACCTGTACAGTAACAGTATAATTAATGACAACAGCTTTAGCATATGCTGCTGGGTTGAACTGTGGGTTAGCAAGTTTAGTCGTGAGATACATGCGAAAATGTGGATCGTAGTCCACCTCATTACTACCTAACATTACAAACGTTCTGCCGCTTTCCACTGAAAAGAAATATAACTGTAAAGTTTTATATCATAAGAAGACTTTTAAATATTAAAAATGCAAATACTTTTAATATTTTTTTCCAAAACGTTATCCACAACAGGATCAATATATTCATTAACGTCTTGAAACAAAACCGGCATTCCATATTTAATGGCCATTTCCAAATGACGTAAAAATTGCGGATCGTTAAACGATAGTACCTAAAAAAAAGTTATTTAAAATTAATGAATACTTTTAATGAAATCATCTTATAACCTTTGGAAATATAGTTATTGTTAGACACCTTTAAGTTATTTTTAGTTTCTTTTTTTTTGATCCAATTGAGAGCTTGTGTTTGCGGGTCAATGCAAAGTGGAAATCGAGATGCTCTTGTTGTAAGAATACCATTTTGTACTGACAGTTCATCTGGAGGTAAGCCTTCTGAATTCCATCTAAAATATATGGAACATTAATTATGTTATATTGTTTATGTTTGTGATGTTTTTTTAACTCAAGGTTATTAAACTTAAGGATTATTTAATCCATAAATATTTCCACGAAATCTGAAGCTGGCGGTGTCATCAGACATATTTAAAGAGCAATCTAACACACAATGTATCTGTAAAATAACATACCCACTGATTTCCACTTCATTGGTCAAATTTTTTTCTACAGTAAATGGCGTGGTAAGTGGTATGCCTCTTTCAAAAATATCTCCCATCCAATCTTCGTACAGCATTGTTTGACGAAACGAAAATGAAAATGGGCCGGTGTAACTTAAGAATGATGCTGCTAACAAGCAATTGCCAATAAGGCGTGACTGTTCGATATACAACGCTGCTAAATCTTCTGTCCAACGCTTTTGCTCGCTCGATAACCCAGACATGAGCTTATCAGCTGCGATTAATCTTCGCATCATAATATCGGTTTCTTCTTGAAGTTCTTGTCTTCTTAACATGGCAGTTTCATATCTATTATTGAGTCCATCTAATGTTCGTTGCAAGCGGTCAATTTCTCTGTTGAGAGACGCTAAATAATTGCAAGCTTCAGAGTATTCTTTTTCTAAGGCTTCTACCTTATCTTTTTTGGGTTTCACTTCCTTGTATACTGCACAATAACCTAATACAGCAATTACAAATTTTAACAGACCATACCTGAAACAATTTTTTTAGTTTTTTTAAATTTAAACTATCGTGAGTAGTATTCACAGTTGATGTATAGAATATATATATTATTTTTTTAGTATTAATATTCATAGTTTATTTTATTTAGTATATATATATATTTTATTAGTGTTCATAATTTTTTTTAAGTATACGTTCATATCTTACCCAGCCTTACTAATTTGCTGCATTGTATCCAATTTTTTGCTCTTCTTCATATGTGCCTTTACTGCCTTAACTTGTGCTTGTGTAATTAAGTCGCAATTCATTTCTTGTAAATTCCTTAAAAAGTTCGGATCTGCCATCATACCTTTGGCGCCCTTCCAACTGACATCTTTTATGCCCCTTATTATGACTACGCATTCGCAAACAACCTGAGGAGATAAAATATCGAACAGATTACAAAACCATATATTTAAGACCTACACCTACCTACTACCTATCTATATTAATACAATAGCGCCCTATTTATTGGCTTTACTTCTGATTATTTTACTAACTCTCGGTTACAAATTCGATATATTCATAATTGTAATCACCTGCACTGCTTCTGGTGGAGTGGCAAAAGATCTGATTTCTGTAATATCATTCTTATCTAAGTCCGCTAGTGCAAGTCTAGCAGCTTCAAGTGCAGGCAGTGCTGCGGAAAGTGCTTCCTCTGCTTCAGATTTCTCTTCTGCTATCACTACACTTTGTTCTGTGATTTCAACACTTTTTATGGCTGCTACATTTTGTTTAGCAACAGCTGCTTCAGTAGCTAGAATGTTATTACATTAACGGTTATTATATTCTTCAATTTACACCTTATATATAATTATATAGAAATTTAGTTTTTTTAAAACCTGTTGAAATCTCTTTCAGTAAAATTTCGCATTCTTTTGTCTGTTCAGCAACAATGACCTTTTGTACAGCCAACTTAGCATTGAGATCTTCTAATTGAACATTGGCTTCTTCAATCTTCGCTAAGCCACCTATGAGCCGTTCACACTAAGGACAATAAATCGCACTTAAATATAAAGCTCTGAAACATATTCTTTTAATAATCATCATACTTACCTGAGCAACAATGAAAGCATCTTTTTCGTTAAGCAATGAAATGTAATTGGTAATGTAGTCCATGTAGTGTTTAGGAGTCACATAATTGTTACGGCGTAGTCGGAGAAGAAATTCCGCTGAGTAAAAAGCCACAGACATGTGCACGTGTACAACGTGCTCTACTATGATTGGGCGGAATTCGTCAGGAATTTTTTGGACCTGTGTAAAATAATATAAATGCTTATAAACATTCTACTAGCAATTCCCCTTTTATTATATGAGTTCGTTTAAAAGTTAAATACGTATAGCCCTATATAATGTGATGTACAAAAATAACAAAATATATTAAATGAAAGTTGTTACATTTGATATGAAAATTGTTGATAAAGTGAAGAGTGGCTTGGGCTAAATCTTATCTTTATACTGATTCCAAAAAGAAATCATGGTCAAAAGCTAGTACTAGATAGGCTTAAGATAGAAATAGCATCATATAGGTAAAATAATACAACAATTGATATAGAAAACTTACGTCAGCAAGAAAAACATTAGCTACTGCTAGCAAAGCTTGCTTAGGCCATGGGAACTGCCAGTCTATGGTCGTATTATTTACTAATCCGGGAAAACTGCGACATCTGCAAAAATATTTCATTGGTTATAATTTAAAAAAAATCATCAGTACCAAAATTTGAATAAATCATGCAGTGCACTAAATTAAACAGTTGACCTAAGTTTATCAATTATATTTCAATTATATCGTCGGTATTTATTAAGAGTATATTGTTTGATACGTTTCAACTAACCTATTCCTTAAGATATCACCACTGGGCGACATCGATAATACGACATGCAGATTGTCAGCACATTTTGTGCAGAAGTAATTCCAGACTGCGTCCCTGAAATTAATAGATCGTCATTTATATTTAATCCTTATTGCGTCTTTCTTATTAATATCATTATTGACCACGTACTTAGCAATGCCGTATCCAGCTTCCATGCTCTCGTTTCGAATAGAGTTAATGATTGCGTCTTTCTCATCATCACCAAACAACGCCGGTATCATACCAATCATTAGTATATTGTTGATGAATTCTAAGAATCCTTCCTCTAGAATCTAGTTTAAATGGCTTGATTAAGGTAGGAATACGACAAAAAGTTTTAGGAGTCGTAGCACTTTATACTAAAATAGGTCCTAATAGTTTAGTTTAAGGATGAGGTTCTCAAATTGCTAACATCTTCGGACCTCAGTAGCATACTTTTTGTACGTTATTTTTTCTTTTTTCTAATTTTAGAGTTTATTTTAAATTTAATTTTAATATAATTTTTAAATCAAATCAAATCAAAGGAAGCCAGGCCATCAGGGTAACGATCTTACATTGCTCTAATGTCTTAAATGGACGATTCTAGGCTCTAATGTCTTAAAAGTAGTCTTAAGCAGACGATATGTTTGCTTAAGACTACTTTTGAATAGCTTATTTTCTAAATATTAACCTTTCCCATTACATTAAAATATGTACCTGCGCAGCGGTAAACAGAAAAACACTGGGTTTTCCATCCACTCCGAGCTGGTTATACAATCTCTTCATATCATCTTTAAATGTGTTCTCGTTATAGTTGCGCGTAACTGTTATTTCAAACATTTCATAACCTAGATAGGAACATTCAATTCTAAGTCTTTCATAATCAGATATTTCTAGTTCAAAATTTCAGTAATTAGACTAAGATACATGGTTTATATTGTTTCTTAATATCACTGCCATTTGAATATTTAAATATAAATAAGTTTTGGTACCAGTTAACAGAACGAAAGCAAGGTAAACGGAATCAGAAGTATCTATATAATTTACCAGCAGCAAAAGCAGCGAGGCGGCAGATGGACTTCTTGCCAGACCCTCCGACGCCGATGATCATGGCATTGCCGCGGTCCATGCGTAGAATACGGTGTGTTCGTGTTAAATGTTCCAAACAGTCTTCGAATAGTACCACAGACATTTTGCCGCAACGTTCATTGTATTCGTCCAGAATCTTTAAGTAACCAAGTAAATTGTAGTTACCACTTATAAAATTAACTTTCAAAGCAAATTCGGTAACATTTTATCCATTTACTTATAGCTGTTAATAAATTCAAACCTATCCAATTGCAATTTGTGTTAAATTCATAAGAAATATATTTTATACCTCTTGGAATAAGAAATAAACTGCTTCGTAGTCCAACAAGTCCTCGTAATATCGTACCTCCTCTTCATCAAGGGCATTACGATAGTCACCAAATAGAAGAGGATCACGGAGGGCGTACTCTTCAAGCTGTTACCACGGTAGATATTATTCAATTGATTAGCATAAACTTTGTTTAATTAAAGAAAGTGTTACCGTAAGTTCACGTTCAACTTCTACTTCCTGTTCTTCGACAACAGCCTCTAATTCCTCAGTAGGTACTGATTTCGACGGTTTAGCCTCAGCCCCCGTGATTTCTATCATCATATAAAATTGTTTAGCAATTCAACCATCTCAAAATGGTTTTACTTCAATAATAATAATATCGTTATTAGTTTTACCATCTTCTTCTTCACCAACTTTTTCATCCTCTTCAGGGATAACTATTTCTTCTAATACAACTGGTTCTTCTTCAGGAAAATATTTGGCAATATGTTCTTGTATATGACGACGCATAAGTTCATTGTCCTGTATTACCAATTGTAAGACTTCATATAGAAAAGTAGAAAAGAATTCAATCAAGCATTGACATGAGTTTTCAAAAATTGTTAGAATAGGAAAAATAAGGGTCGATAACATGGAAACGGGGAAGACGAAGGAAACAAGAGTTTTCTAGGTGGATATAAAAGGAGCATGTAGTTTGAATATATTTAAAATAAACATGAAAAGTAAATGAGACAAATGAAATAAAACGAAATTAGAAACAAGTTATAGTAACGCAAGTTTATACTTTACATGTAAGTAGATACGTAAATGTACCTAGTAACTAGATAAGAAAATGTAGCTTATGCTAAATTTATTTATCTAGGCTGGAATTAGGGTTGCCACCTTTTTTTTTGAAGAAAAATAGTATTTTTCTTTTTAAATCAAAAAAATATTTTCAATCATTATTTATTTTTCCATAATTATTTATTATTACTTTTCGTTGGACAATGACAAAGGAGTTAGAGTTACTAACTAACTAAGCCACGTAAATTCATGGATGAGTTTCGTTCAAACATTCCCTATGCAGTGCTGCGGGTGCGTTCCATTCACAGTTGATTAAAAAAAGCACGACAATTGAATTAGCAATAAAACATAGTATTTTTCGTCCTATATTATTTTTCTATAATATATAGTACAATTGACTAAAATATAGTACGATACTATATAATATAGTACGAGTGGCAAACCTAGTTGGAATACAGTACCTTACACAATATAACGTCGACATTAGGTTTTACGTAATGCTAGTAAAATGTATTTTTTTTAATTATAAGGATGAGAGATTTTATTACCGCCACACTGATAAGCCTGTCACAAATAACTCTGGTGAATTCATTCCTCCAACATCGCACTACGCTGCGCTTCTCACTGAAGTAATTAGGATGAGTGAGACACATTCCAGCTGCTATCCGAGAGAGATCTCGAAGGTTAAATATATAATGGAACTTTGCAGGCGTTGGTGGTAGATCTACGATAATAATCTGAAATTATGTTCAGAGATATGTATTACAGTATGTACAGATTATTTAACATGTTCTCCTATCATACCATAAGTAAGGCATTCAAAATAAAGGACTAATAAAAAACTAATCCGTATACAAAATACTTTAATGCTTGTTAATATAGATAACACCTCTTGCAAATGTAGCTTGAATGATATCTTTGAAGACACGACTAAATTAAAAATAAAAGAAAATCCTTTGTTGTTTAATCTTAAAGGATTTCACTTTATGTTGACTTTTTAACTAAATGTTACGAAGAATATTAACGATAGCAAATAATTGTTTATTTTCAATTAAGTATATTGAACATAATCTTCGAGTTAATATTAAAGCGTTCTTGTGTGTTATAAATTCGTTGTCGAGGCAAAGAAACAGCGTTTAGTTTTTTCTTTGTTGATAGTATATTAATTAATTTGCGAATTTATGCTGTATCACTGTTCAAGGTAAGAGGTTCCACGTGAAATTATAGTTTTACTTTAACGAAACGTAGCTTTTGTGGAATTTTTGTTTTACTTTAATTCCTTCACCGCTTACATTGGAGTAAGTGCGGATTGAATTTTAAAATATTAGGAGATTGGTTAATAGAGCTAGAGTTATTTATTATTATATAGGTACCCCAGAATGTAGGAAGGTCTAAATTTAGTATCTACTAGGGGTGCTAAATTCGCCTAATATGGTCTTGGCACTAACAGAAAAAGAAGTAACACCAAGTCTTCGCAACTCACCTTATACAAGTCCAAAGTCATTTGAACGATTTTATCGACAATATCCTGTATTTCATTAGGGAATATTGAGAAGTGTCCCTTTAATATAGAAATATATATATGGTTTAACGTTACTTCCGAGGGAAATTGGAGATTATACACGGAGAACATAGAAATGAACCGTGGGTCCACCTAAAACATTGAACATTTTCACATTGAAACCAAAACTTATAGATATTAATGCTCGTCGCAATAATAGTATTTTATACAAACAGTACCTGGGTAACCAAGCCTTGCTCGGTAATTTTTAAAATGATGTAAAAAAAAATTGAAATGAAAAATGAAAAAATAAAGGGCAGGTGGGGCTCGATCCTAGGTCAATTTTCACCTCTAGACCGCCCGTTCCTCAAATGAACTACCATGAATTTAGTTAGACAGCGAAAAATTATGATTGTATTCAACGTAACTTTAAAAAAAATTTTAGAGCCCGAAAACAGGGATAAAACTACATTTTTTAATTAATTTAAATTAATTTTATTAATTTTAATTTAAATTAAATTAATTTAATTAATAATTAATTAATTTTTTTCCTCCAAAACCCCCAACATGCTGAAAATGCCCAAAGCATGACAATAACAATCGATACCTACATAATTCTAAAACCAAACATTTCGTGTTTAACGTAAAGTATATGCTCGACCGAGCCTTGCTCAGTAATTTTAATAAAAGATATAAAAATAATGCAATAAAATAAAATAAAAAGAAAGACAAGGCTGGTTATATATTGAAGTCGATCCCAGATATTTTCACTTCTTTTATCCGCCCATTCCCCACTGAGCTATTACAACTTTACAAATGACTTATTTTACTTATTAAACTTTGTATTCTTTTTCTATTTTAGCAGTTTTTCAATGCCTGAAAAAAGAAGACAACCCGTTGAAAAAAGAACCCGTTATATGCTGAATTTCACGAAAATCGTTGGACCCGTTTCCATAATTCCGATTATATATATACAATATAAACACATTTAAATAGTTAAAAGATATTGATAAAAAGCGATATCCGCGGCTTTGCCCGCTTCAACTTTAATTTTAAAATACCCTCGATAACGTACTATTTCTTTTTCGCTCAGCTGAAGGAAAAATGGGATTTATTTATAGTCCTATATTTTAGCCTGGTAAATTTATTTGTATAAAATTCCATCAAAAGATCTACCGGACCAGCTGTGATAGCCTAAAGACTGACATACAATCAAAAAAATAGACTTTCCGCATATATATCGTAATATTAGTATTGATAAATATCACGGACATACAAAGTAAGACAAAAATAGGTAACAATATTACAGAAACAGAGCTTGCAATCGTAATAAAAAGTCAGCTATGAATTATTCTAGTAATAAAGTTTTCAGTCTTCCTTACGATGCACAAACAGAATATAAATAAGCCTTTGTTTGCGGCGAGTTAAAATTACCGTGAACAAAGCAAGGAAAATGAACTTAAAAAAGCGAACGCATAATTTCTAGACGTAATGTGGCGTGAGTACCGCGTTAGCTCGTGTTACAAAGCAACGCCGAGACAACACTATCGTTATACCTTACAAAGATCGCAATAATAATTACGCTGGAGTGCTTTTATAGCGTTATACGATCATAAACGCTAAAAAGTATCAGTTATCCGTCTGCTCGATCTTTGCCGCTCGTCACCATTAAGCAAAGTACAAATCTATAAAAATACTAGTATATAAAGCTGAAGAGTTTGTTTGTTAGAACGCACTTGTACATTTACCGAGGAAGGCTATTATCACTACATATTATAAAACAAAGTCCATATTTCCGTATGTACGCATAAAACTTTAAAACTACGCAACCGATTTTGATGCGGTTTTTTTTAATAGATAGAGTGATTCCAGAGGAAGGTTTGTACGTATAATAACATTCAATACGGAGTAGAGAAATACTGTAATTTTTGAGGTTTCTGTAAATAATTACATTTTTTTCCGCTTACATTGCAAACGCAGGCTAAACCCTACGAGATTTATCAAAATGATGTACTAAGTATTTGTACACCTTGAAAAGGTCTACAGAAAAGTCCGCGATGGTATATATCTATCTCTTATGGATAACCCACAATAGCAGTTTTTTTCATTTACTTTTTACGAAAAGTGATGCCTTATGTTCAAAGCAATTTTTATACAATACAGCATTAATCCTTATCCAATTGAGTACCTTAAATAAATTGTTGATTTAATATAGATCAATATGGCCGTTTACAGCATGTAATTTAAGTGAACATTTTCGGAGATATTACAGATTTAAAATCCCGCGAGGAGGCCGCGCTTCGACCTATAAGCACTTCGAATTTAGCAGCGACCGGAGGCGCAACTAAATGTCCTTCTTTCAAGTTTATATTGTCTAATGATAAGAAAGCTATGAATGTTGTATGTAAAGACATGGTCTAATCAATTGTAAAAATAAATAATATCACTACATAGTATAAAACAAAGTCGCATTCTCTGTCTGTCCCTATGTCCGTATATCCCTATGTATGCTTCAATCTTTAAAACTATGCAACAGATTTTGATGCGGTTTTTTTTTAATAGAAAGAGTGATTTTAGAGGAAGGTTTACATGTCTAATAACATTCAATATGGAGTAGAGAAATACTGTAATTTTTGAGGTTTCTAATGTGATGTCGTAAATAATTACATTTTTTTCCGCTTACATTGCAAACGCAGGCTAAACCCTACGAGATTTATCAAAATGATGTACTAAGTATTTGTACACCTTAAAAAGGTCTACAGAAAAGTCCGCGATGGTATATGTCTATCTCTTATGGATAACCCACAATAGCAGTTTTTGTCATTTACTTTTTACGAAAAGTGATGCCTTATGTTCAAAGCAATTTTTATACAATACAGCATTAATCCTTATCCAATTAAGAACCTTAAATATATTGTTTATTTAATATTGATCAATATGACCCTTTACAGCATGTAATTTAAATAAACAGTTTCGAAGATATTACAGATTTAAAATACAGGGGCCGCGCCGCGTGCCTATAAATAGCGCGTCGGAGGTCGCGGTTCGATTCTTTTCTTCTCGGCGATGCTTCTGCGCTCGCCCGTCTTATCGGTGACGCTGTCAAAGCCATTAGGGCTAACAGCATTAGTCATATTCGAAAAAAAAAATCGCGGTTCGCCCTTTAACCATTTGAATTTAGCAGCGATCGGACGCATTTATGATCGGAGCTCTCTAGCGAGGAAAATAACAATCACTACATATTATAAAACAAAGTCGAAATTTCCCTATGTACGCATAAAACTTTAAAACTACGCAACAGATTTTGATGCGGTTTTTTTTAATAGATAGAGTGATTCCAGAGAAAGGTTTGTACGTATAATAACATTCAATACGGAGTAGAGAAATACTGTAATTTTTGAGGTTTCTGTAAATAATTACATTTTTTTCCGCTTACATTGCAAACGCAGGCTAAACCCTACGAGATTTATCAAAATGATGTACTAAGTATTTGTACACCTTGAAAAGGTCTACAGAAAAGTCCGCGATGGTATATATCTATCTCTTATGGATAACCCACTATAGCATTTTTTGTCATTTACTTTTTACGAAAAAATAATGCCTTATTTTTGAAGAATTTTTTATACAATACAGCATTAATCCTTATCCAATTGAGTACCTTAAATAAATAGTTGATTTAATATAGAACAATATGGCCGTTTACAGCATGTAATTTAAGTGAACATTTTCGGAGATATTACATATTTAAAATGCCGTGAGGACGCCGCGCTTCGCCCTATAACACTTCGACTTTAGCAGCTATGTCGCTCTTTCAAGAGTTTGTTTAAAGACATTCTGTAATTAATTGTAAAAATAAAATACATTGGAAAAATGTAAAGGTTAATAAGTAATAATGTACTATTGAATTTAGATATTCCAAAGATAGCAGGAAATCTTCTTGGTATAGGGAAAGGAAATTGTTTTTCTCCAAATTTAACGCTTGCGGGCCACGGGCAGTAATGAATAAATCAAAACTACTGGATCGATTTTAATAATTTTTTTTACACTGACTGACATGGGATATATATTTTATACCCGCGCGAAGCAGGGGACAGGCCGCTAGTAGGCTATAATATAACATCAAGCTAAGATGAATGGGAGAGGATGAATGGATATCGCAATATTTTTTATTGCTGACCCTCTAATATTAATCTTAGCGTGATGTTATGAAGGCTATATATAGCCTTCCTCGATAAATGGACTATGTTAAAGTCAAAGAATTTTTCAAATCGGTCTAGTAGTTCTTGATATTAGCGCGTTCAAACAAACAAACAAACAAACTCTTCAGCTTCATATACGAGTATTAGAATTATTATTATATAGCCTTTATTATTTCCTTAATATATACATATGTTTTTTTACAAAGATTATTATATCAAACAATACATTTCATTTTTGAATTTAAAAGTAAAAAGTAATATGTAAAACTCACGTCATTTCTTCCACCCCCGGCCTTCCCCATAGCTGCCAGGAATCCTATATCCTTCAAGTTCTTCCAATTAAGATCCTTGCCTCGATCGTAAAAGCCTTTCCTTTCAAAAAGCAATTTTAGAAGTGCTATTGGTTGTTGAGTGCCGTATGTATCGACCTTTTGAGAGAAAGATGCGATTAATAGAAGAAAGAAAAAATAGGTATTTTTACCTTACGGGGAATGAAAATAAAAGAATAAGAAAGAAACGAAAAATAAGGATAAGCAATTATGAAAGTTAAACAAAATTATTTTAAAATGAAAGAAAACAGCAAAACCACCAAACCTAAAAAGAAAATTCATACAAGCATGTATAACAGTGCACTTGCTTATAAAGTATGTTACTCTTTGTACCTGGGTGATATAAAAAAAAGGTAATTAAAATAAACAAAATAAAAGAAAGCGTCGGGTGACATGTGGAAATCGATCCCAGATTTACTTTACCTTTATAGTCCGCCCGTTGTATATATATTTTATATATATACAAGATTTTCTCATTTAATAAATATTTAAGATTAGGAAGTAATAAATGGTATATTATTTTGCTACAACCCACGCTTATAAACGAGAATTTTATCAAAATAATTGTCATTACTTTAGTTCTATGGAATTCCGCAAAGTAACGCCTACTTCTATAAATCGTCGCCAGCTATCTGCAGCCGCTTCAATGACTTTGTGATGTTATACTTACTATAGGCATATTCATATCATCGATAAAAACTAGCATCTTCTTGCCCACTGGTGGGCCAAACGTGTCCTTTGTCCGCTTCTCCACCACCGATTCTAAGTTACGCTGGACATCCATCGATGAGGTGCGGGACGAGAAATTCATTTGTTGAATTATCTGATAATGAAAATTGACTTTTTAATAGAATTTAAGAAAACAAAAACACCCTATCGAACTAAAAAGTGAAAAATAACAAAAATATTGTGAAAATTTGTTTGTTTTTGTTTGTGTAGGTTGTTCGGTATACATAAATACGAAGGTTAAAAAAAAAATTAAATTGTACTTAAAAATAAAGAGAATGATAAAAAAATTGTTTATGTATAAAACAGACAAAGTAGGAACCGACATAAGCTTGCGGCTCCTTCTTTGCGCCTTGAAAAAATACGTAAGTCGTTTTTGGGTTTGGGTATAAAATTCTATAATAAAATTCCGCAATCAATTTTAGCTTTGCCATAACAGCAGTTAAAAAAACTTTTAAAGCTAGGCTGATACAGAAAGCCTTGTATACTGTATTACATGGATGATAGGATTGCGTGGATATAGCTACTAATCGACCCTGTACAAGATAGTAATGACTTAATGTAATTAGTTATAATTTTTTTATAAAAACAATCGCTGAGTTCTTGCTGGCTTTTCTCGATAGGAACAGCTTCCCGAACCAGCAGTTAGAGTTGACGATTCAAAATCACTTGTTAACAAGTTTACTTCAATAAAGAATTTTGAATTAAAATTTGAATTAAATATAAAAACATAGTTCTTTAAGCTATATGTCATTCACAAAAATGAAAAAAAAATAGTATCTTCAAAATAATAAGCAAATTCGGAAAAATATTTGGAGGCGCCGGGTATCGATCCCGGTACCTCTCGCATGCTAAGCGAGCGCTCTACCATCTGAGCTACGCCCCCGATGTATGTAAGTTCCAAATAGCAGTATGTAAATCGCAAATACAAGTAATCTGTGTGTAAGTGAAAGTGCGTACGGACCAGTTCTTATTGTTCCAATTTCGCAATAGCTACTACGCAAAATAAATGAAACATTTATAAAGGCGAATCCAAACATGTTTTTCAAGGTATAAGCGACGTCAATGAAACTGTTGCATTAGGTTCTTAGATATAAATATAGTTAAAAAATATTTTCAAAAAAGCGTATGGCGCCCGGCCATTTATTTTATTTTACGACCGGCCGCCTGCTTGACGTCAACTTTAGTCGTATTATACGACATGTCGATAAGAAAGAGGTTGATCTATTTTACTCAAACAGATACCACACGGCACGTCGACTTACCTTAGTCGCCTTTTACGACACCTCGGTAAGAGATAAGGGTGGTCTATTCTACTCAGGCGGATACCACACGGCGGTTCGACTTACCTTAGTACCTTAGCCGGATACCACGGGGGTCAACTTACCTTAGTCGGCTTTGACGACACCTCGGTAAGAAATGAGGGTGGTATTTATTGTATTCAGCCGGATACCACACGGCGTTAATCGTATAGAGGGCATACTAGTACTAATGTACTTGTCAATCGTATTAATGTCTAAGCCTACGATCTCATACAATTCGGGAAATGTCGGTTCTTCGGACACGCATCAAATTGTATAGGATATAATGGAATTCTTTATCAAAACGACAATAAACATATTGCGAATGGGTTGTCTAATAAAAATTCGGTCCAGATTATGATTAATTAACAATTAAAATATTTATTTTTTAATAATAGTGGGTTGGTTAATCAACAAATGCCATTCCAATCGAAAATTTGGAACATATAGAATGTACAAACGTTAGGTTGACTATTTATAGAGAGAGATTCCGTGAGCGCCAGACCTTCGTCATTTTATAAAAGCTGAAACTCTGTCAGTGCATGCTCCCAACACAGGTAAGAACGATGGTAGATTATGGAATTTGGATCATAGTGGCTTTGGGAGATACGAGGTACTCAAGTTTGCAAAATTACGAATTAATTTCGTCATAGTATAAAGCTTGATCTTTTGATATTACCTTTAGAATAATATTAAAAATCACGTCAGTCAATGCCAGACACTTAGCATAGTGGAAACCCCTTGCCAGACACCCTTAAAGTTCATGAAATTTGACTTCTATTTACGTCATAGTATAAAAGCTGATTTTAATATATATTAGTTGGATAAGAATAAGATAAGATAAGATAAGAAGAGATAAGATAAGATTAGCCGGACATTTTCCATAGTTCCTACCCCAGCCAGACAACCATAAAAGGTTGCGGTTGAAAAGAGCGGGAAGTATATATACGGGTTAGGTCGTTACGTACTCGGCAGTTTTTTTATGGAATGGTGTTGTTAAAATATTAAATTAACAATACTTGAAAATAGCGTATAAAAAAACTGCCGAGTACGTAACACCGTTGCACCGCTCTGAATTTATCTAACAGAAAAATAACGATAATTTTATTACAAATACGATTGTATAGGGTTGTCTGCAAAAAATCAGTCCATAATTGTAGTTCCAAGAGGTTTGCGAATCATTTGTTTTTCGCCGATTATGAAGCCATGAGACTGAGGTAGTTAATGTTTGCGAGAAAGATTGTAAACGTGTATTTATATTTACTATACTTACATATTTCTCGGGTGGCAACCCCCGTAAATAGTTATTAATGATGGCCGTTTTTGACGTACCAGTCTCGCCAACTAGCAAAACTGGTCTCTCCACCTGAACAAATAAATAGTAGAAGAACAATTTTATTCTATTCTATAATATTATACCATTTAAAGACTCCTACCGAAGGCCAACATTTTCTAAAATACAGTTTGTTGGTACTTTGACTCTGTGTATATTTATGTATTTTAAATTATATATGTGTATAAAGTTGCCCAGCAGTGAAACCGTGCCAATATTTAGAAGGGTCACGGATTCAAATCCGGGCATGCGAACAAAACCAATGAGTTTTTTGTTTAAACTTATGGTCTAATTTATACGGTTTTTAGTGAAAGAACAAACATCACTTCTTGAGAATTCTAGGGGTATTTGTAACCTATCAATCCGCATTGGAACAGCGTGATAAGTAAAGCGGGCAAAGGAGGTCTATGCCCAACGGTGGGATAGTAACAGGCCGTTACTTTTACTTTTATGTTTAGACTAGTACATTGTTAAATTTTTATAACGGATCCCTATTTAAAAAAAATGTTATATAGCCTATGTTGCTCAGTAAAGAAGCAGCTTTTCAAAGGTGAAAAAATTTTTGAAATCGGTCCAGCAGTTTTTGTGTGAAAACATTACAAAAATACATACAAATTTTTCCTCTTTATAATATTAGTATAGATTTACCAATCACTTTGGGGACGGACGACCGTGTGTGAAAGTGTCCCATATTTATTTACTAACAAATACAGATAACGAACGTAACACATTGACAAACATGAGCTTCACATGTACTTACGCTTTCCATGATCTTGATGAGCCAGGTCATCCGCAGGGTGTCCACGGTCGGCACTAGGATTGCAGAGAACTTTGCCTCTCTGTTGTGGATGTACTCTGGAATCAGCCACTCCCAGGCCTCCCAAGTTCTCGTCTCCAATTCGAGACAATAGTCATAAAGGGATGGGAAACCCATAGGGAAGTGCTCTGAAAGATAAGAATACGAGAGTATTAAGGGGGAGCCACGTGTAACCAGCCAAGAACGTATAACTCCATAGACCTCGTCATCATATTTCTGAGGGTTTCTCGAAATCGTATTTCAAGAATACTTAACGTAAACTTGAACCTGCACAACAGTGGCTACCACTTATGCTTCATTAAGATCGGACCACCAAACTTTTGAGGTCCAAATTGTGTATTATTCGACCCTGATTATAAAATCACGATGGAAAAAACACATAAGGTATCTTGTCAGCAAAGGGGAAGTCGTGATTTTTACTGCACTTCCATATCTGTCATGTCATCAGCCCACCACTACATGTCATCAGAAACAGCAAGCTGGCCTTACAGAGGAGTAACGGCGACGTTCTCCGTTGTTAGTATTGCTCCTTTGGTCCACTCTTTTCAGATCGCAAGTATGAAGTATGATTATTTTTAGGTCCCACTCGGTGACGTAAAAATAACCATACTTCAATATTAATTCCCGATTAAACTCGATTGGATTGAAAAATAGGATAGGTCGATAGACGAGTGTTAAAAATAATTACGAATTGTTTTATTGGCAAATTCCTGATCCTGATCCCTGTCTTGGCGGAAGGAGTCGGTAAAAGATATATATTAACGAACACGAAATCTTGAAAATTTGCCTTAGGTGTTGGGCATTATTGAGTCCTTATGTATTATTAGACTAGCAATCGCCAGGGGCTCCGCCCGCGTGGAAAGATTAAAACCGTAATATAGTCTTTTAAAACCATAAAAATGGTTACAGTGAGTCAACCTTAAAAGCTAGACATATGCTATCGCGGACTTATATTAAGAACTTTTAGAGGGGAAAAATTTTGTGATACATGATATTTTAATAACTATTACCGTTTAATTTAGAACACGCGAGAAAAGCTTAAAATTTTTTATTGGTGCTCCTCTCAAATTAATCTGAGCATGATGTTATATAGCCTTTCTCAATAAATGAACCATCTTACACTGAAAGAATTTTTCAAAACGGTCCAGTATTTCCTGAGATTAGCGCGTTCAAACAATCAATCAATCAAACAAACTCTTTAGCTTTATATATTAGTATAGATTAATAATTGTTTGAATTATTAATTAATTGATCAATGTTAAGTAAGAATGAATTTTACTGGTAGTTGCTTTCTTTTCCGGCGTATCTTCCACGAGCATCATCGGGCAGGCTTTCTTCACGTAATTGTCGAAGTCAAATCTTCCATCATCAATAATGGCTGCCCCAAGACTGTTATACATTGACTGAAATCGTAACATATTATATTACTCATATAACCATATTTATGCAATATATATCTACACTAGTATATAACGCTGTAGGTTGTTTCTTTGATTGTTTGAATGCGCTAATCGTGTGGTCTCCGGCTGGATAGAATAGTACCACCCTCATTTCTTACTGAGGTGTCGTAAAAGGCGACTAAGGTAAGTCGACCCGCCGTGTGGTATCCAGCTGATAGTGATAGTAGAATAGACCATCCTCATTTCTTACCGAGGTGTCGTGAAAGGTGACTAAGGTAAGTTGACCCACCGTATGGTATCCGGTTTAGTAGAATAGACCACCCTCTTTCTTACCGAGGTGTCGTAAAATACGACTGAGGTAAGTTGACGTCAGGCAGGCGGCCGGTCGTAAAAACGCAGCCAAATCATGTGATAGCATGTTTGTAAAATGTTGTGCCGACCCCACTTAGAGTGGGATAAGGGCAGGAGAATGTATGAATGTTTGTGTGTGTGTCCGTCTGTGAGTGTGTGTGAGTGTGTTGTGTGTGTGATTTAAATCAATAAGAATAAAAATAAATTTATTCGGTGAATACATTATAATGAATACATTGAATGTGAAAGTTAGCTTGAAAAATGTATGAATACACGTGATTCACACTTCACACTTATTTTGGTAACCTAAAAACTGAACAAGTTCGTTAGTTATAATCAAAATAAATGCAATGAAATTCATTTGGCATTGCATATTTTTTAATTTAAATAATGGTCATTAAAATTTGCCGCGGTCGTCGAGTTTCTGAATAAAACATATCGGGGCACACTTCTCGCTTTTGAGTGTTATTTCATTTTATAAATAACCGACTGGCCCATTAGGCATGTGGCAATAATTCTGACTTCAGCTCCGCAGTCTTCAAGTTCGTTAACATTTTCTAGAAACAATTTGCAGGTGCTTAACTGCAGGCTACGAACGACTATAAGCATAGTCGTTCGTTCGTCGTAAGTTCGTATGGATGTGTTTATGTATTTAATATAATCATTATCATCCCGCCCTTATCCCACTCTAAGTGGGATCGGCACAGCACTAACTAACTCACAGAACTAGACAAATTGTTTAGGAGTGCACGTTATACTTAGTATTTCGTGATACCTACATGGGTTACTTTTGCTATTTATTTTAAATATCTGCCTTTCGTGGTCATAACCTAACGAGTCTTTCAAAACATCCTTCATTGTCCTGCCCTTATCCCACTCTAAGTGGGATTGGCACAGCATGTTATAAGCATGTTGTCACATGATTTGTCTAGGCATTTTACGACCGGCCGCCTGCCTGACGTCAACTTACAACAACTTAGTCGTCTTTACGACACCTAATGTAAGAAAGACGGTGGTCTATTCTACACAACCGGATACCACTCGGCGGGTCGACTTACCTTAGTCGACCTCTTCAACACAATTTGCATAAAACCGTAATGCAATATTTATTAACCTAAACCTTACGAGTCGTTTCAAAAATTCTGTAACAGTTCCATCACGTATTAAGGGTAGTCTGGAAGAGATGACAACAGTGTGATAAGACCGCCCTTTGCACTTTTAATTGTTTCTATTATCAATGTCTCTTGTTCTTTTCACTCTGTATTTTATTTGTGCAATAAAGTTATTCTTCTTCTTCTTCTTCATGTTTATAATGTGTAGTGCCGACCCCACTTAGAGCGGGGATAAGGGTAGGAAAATGATGTGTTGAAGAGGTCGACAGTTGTAAAAAAACTTGCTGGTCAAATCTACTAAACGGATTTTTTAAAGATTTTTAGCATAAGGTGGTGCTATTTTTGTGGATGATTTGGGTAATACGGTTTTATCTATATTAAAAGACATATTTGTGATACATTGATTAACACGCGGGCGAACCCCTAGGCAGAAATAGTATGTAAACAAAAACGAAAAATATTGTGTAATTTTAAAGCTAAGTATACTGTGGTAGAATTCAATACTAAAATTAACAAGAATTGTCATCGGGGGCGTAGCTCAGATGGTAGAGCGCTCGCTTAGCATGCGAGAGGTACCGGGATCGATACCCGGCGCCTCCAAATTTTTTTTTATATATTTTTTTTTATAAAAGAATTTTTTGAGTGTACTTTTCAATCACTTTATTTTATTTTTATTTATTGTTGTCTTATTAGGTCGTGACTGCCTAAACTTTCAAACGTCAACAGTCGTTTCAACCCGTAACCGTATATTTTCATTACTAATTTATAGAATTAGACGTTACTTTGCGGAGATCCGTAATACTAAAGCAATAATGAAATTATTTTGCTATAATCCACGATAATAGCATTGGTCATTTATCATTAATCATTTTATTATTTAAAAGATATAAAAAATGCAATAAAAAAAATAAAAAAGAAAGAATGGGTTCGGTGACATGTGGGAATTGAACCCAGGTATATTCAAATATTTAATCCGTCTATTTACCATTGCGTTTCTACAACTTGACAAATAAAAGCAAATTAAAGCTTTAGAATCTATTTCTTTTGTAGCAGATATTTCAATGCCTGAAAACAGGGATAAAACGACATTTTTTTAAGATAAAACCGAGCTCGATCTATTTTTCCCCTAAAACCCCCTACATGTTCAATTGCATGAAAATTGTTGGAGCTGTTTCCAAAATTCAGAAAAATATACATATACAAGATTAAACACTATCTAATACCATGATATAAATGAATTCTTTGTAAAGAGTTTGATTATGTAATTTTTGTAATTTTCTTATTTTATTCCGTATTTATTAATTTTCAATTTTTTATTTTAGTCTATTTAATCATTTTATAATTAAACTTAAATTATTATTTGCATGCTGATATATCCGGTTGACCTTTTAGAGTATCTAAAAAGTCTACCATCTTCATCATATTATTATTAAAAAAGTCAATAAAGTAAAAAACAATCGTTTTGTGACATGACTCTCATCCTTTCTCATAAAACTTATAATCTAGAAATAAATTAGATTATACGAATATGTTGGCTGATCTTGAAAATACTTACAACCATAAACACACACTCCACGACAGTTCTGTCGATTTCCTCATTACTGTCTTCTCTGTTTGGCAGAAGACCACTGATCATGTAGCACAACTGCATCACCTGATTCGATTAAAGAAAAAACGATTAAGAGTAGACTTATGTATATATAATTTATAGAACTAGGCGCTACTTTCCATACATAATACAAAAGTAATAATAAAATATACTTAAAGCTAAATATATAGTGGGACTATCCGTTTGCATATCTTGTACAAGCAGGATAAGGATCGTATAATAATTACATAACCGTACCATAATAAAAGAGGCATTGTTTTGTTATATCTCAAAGGTATTTCGCTTTTTCGATAAAAGCTCCGCGCTGCAGTAAAATTTTCTGCAAATATCCATATTTCATATATATATTACAATTATTGTCTATATTATATCTATACTAATATTATAAAGCGGAAAACTTTGTATGTATGTTTGTAATGTTTTCACACAAAAACTACTGGACCGATTTCAAAAATTCTTTCACCAAAAAATAGGGATCCGTAATAAAAATATAATAAGGTGTAAAAAATTACTCATAAACATCTGTCATCGCATTCGCTGCGGAAACTATTTATGATATATTTAACAAAAATAAATCTACAGTCCGACTTAGTAGTCTTTCCACTGCTATGACATGGATATATACGCGGGTGAAAACGCGAGATATTACTAGTAAATAACTTTTAACAATTAACCGTTTAGTTGTTTTAAGTTTAAAGACTTTTTTATAGACAAACACGCCGGGGGATTACGTATTGATTATGATGACATTTTACCAAGTTTAACGGCGTTTGGGGTACAATGGTTTTTAAGGGAGTTTGCTGCTGCAGTCCAAACATTCCGAAGACGATGTAGTTGATAGCACCGGGCACGTAATGATCAAACAGTCCAACTAGTTGTTCGCGTTCCTCTTCATTATTTCGACCGCGGACCCATCTAAACAATAAATGACAATATTAGGTTTTTAAAAGAAAGAAAACCGGTATTAAGTATTTCAGCCTTGGATCTATTTAAACCTTTGACTACAATAGATAACGAAAATAATAGACAAATAAGGAAGAAAGCTATTAATCCCCCTTGGTAAAACTAAAGCTATGCGTAGTCATCTCTAACCTATCACCTGGATTTTAGATCTGACATACTCTCAATTCTTTGATATTTTCTCAATTCGTGTAAAGACCATGCTTGATAGATTTTGTTATAGGTGGCAATGATGAAGTAGTCTGTTTGGTAATTATTAAGATCATAGCATTGTGATACTCATTAAACCAGTTTAATACGCTTGCAAAGATAACGGAGCGTATGATTTTTACTATGGATACATATCAGCATTTTATTAAAAATATAAGCTCAATTTATCACCTGCTCGGTGAATCAAAACATTGGGAAACCTGTATAAATGTTAAACTTTTCTGACATTGTATTAAAGAGTAACCTTTCATAATGCTAGCCTACCATAATGTATGCCATGCCATGTCGCTTTTCATACTATCTCAGACCATCAACATATTAGCAATTTTAAGCAGACAGAAGCCTTTTGACAACTTGCACGTAATCAAAAATACCTTTAGCAAGAATGTACCATGGCAATCGTTCTCTACATTGCGTTAGAATGTAGAAATATCTGATGATGGATCAAGCTTTAACATTACATTTAGTTTTACTCACCTATCCCAATACGGCTGGTATCCAAGATTCTTGGGGTCAACAAAAACCATCCCCGCTCGGGAAACTGTAGCTGGTGACGCGTAGTTAAGGTCCCCGACCTCAAATAACAGCGCACAGTACGGCGCTAGACGAATCCGCTCCCCATTTGCTAGGGTCAAGAGCTTATTGTCGTCCATAACTGAATTCATGTTTTCAATCCATAAAGCATCCACGTCTCCATCAAATAAAGAATATCGCCGCTCATCTTTCTCTGCGGGCCTTAAATTTGTTAAAATATTGTTGTACCAGCGACCTTAATTTTTACCTACTACCTACACCTTCCCAGCCTACGTACAATAATACTGAATTATTGTACGTTTGATTTGATAAAGTACTTAACTACAGGACGTTATTTTCGTTTTGCAAATTTGATTTATGATTTATAATGCTAATTCTCGCTGATGACAGCACTATGACAGAAAACTCGTTGGTGCCTGCCCGGGGTTTAAACCCATGACCTTCTAGGAAAAATTGGGTCTCATCACTGGGTTATCTCTGCAATATAACTCAATATAGTAGGTGAAAACCCTAAAATAATCTTAAGAGTGATAGCCCTGCGTTTTCGCTAGCGTAGCTGATACGTTCGCATTATGCACAGCTAAATCTACCTTCCGTATCCAGGACACGCGAGGGGAGTGTAAAAATAGTTCCCAGTAGCGTTTCGCTGTTAGGGAAAAAAATCACTAACAGCAAAACGGTTTCCATTTAGACAATTTCTGAATAGATAACCTGCTTATTCATATGGCAACGCCATGGTGAATATTACTCGCATGTAAAAAGTGCCTTTATCTAGTTAAATAATTAAATACCACTAAAATGAGAAGAATGCACCCTGCTTAACAAAAACAACGTTTAAGAAATGCATATTTTAGATAGCTTCTTAAATAATATTAGGCGATTCAAAAGTATTCCATTCCATTCTCTCTTATCATTCGTAAACTCTGGCGATACTTCGTTTATATGCATGCCATACTTCACACAATCCAACCGTCCCTTTTTAGGCCTTCCTCTAGTCGCATATCCATCATGTACACTCGTTTGGTCACGATTTTCATCCCTCCTCCAATGTCCATACTACCTTAATCTTGGACTCGTCTTTTCTATAATAGGCGCAACTTTAAGACTTCCCCTTAAATACTCAATACACATACACCTTAACATTTTCATCTCATTGGCATGCACTCTTCTTTCATTCGTCTTTTTATTGCCCAATATTTTGATCCACACAATACGACTGGTCATATGGCCGTTTTATAAAATTTTCTCTTGAATTTAAGATAAAAATAATATTTGGAATTCAAAGCAACTAACCTGTTCATTTCCCTAAATATTTTCGAATATAGTCCGTCTGTCCAATCTCGCGTAACGGGATCCAGAATCCCATACAACTCAATGACCGAGCATGCCTGGAATATAATTCTGACTTAAGATCCTACTGGGTTTTGTTGGCGTCTATTTCGTTTAAGTTAACATTTCAGTTGTGTACCATTGTATTGCAAACTGATAGCAACTTTTATTCGAAATTGCAAATGCTTTTGAATCTAGAAAGGTATTTTCCTACTTTGTTATAATTTATAAACTATATCTATCTAGTTTAGCGTTCTGTTAGTGTTTTTGGAACAATATTTTTTTTAATATAAATCTTGTTACAATTGATATACCAGCAGATTTCTATTATTAAAGTTTCCAGTCTTTTGAAAACGATTTTTTAAACTAATATTTTTCATTTTTCAAAGGAAATTATATTTCCTTTGTACAAAACATAAAATAAGATTTCTTATGTACAATCGTTTTATCACTTTCATTAAGTAGATACTTCAAATACACAAAAAAATATAATAAAGATACCTAGAGTCACTTAGCAGAACAAAGAGAGAATAAGATCAGAGAATCTATAAAATCAGAATCATATACTAGGTAACGAGAGGAATTTCAATTACAATTATAAAAATTCGCTCGAACCGGGTTTTACTGCTCTAAATAATATGGTGCGATATCAAAATGATATGGCTTAAAGAGATACATTAAAGACATAGAGGAATAATAAATAAATTAATGAGAATGCCTTCATACCTTAGGATTAACGATAGTAAGTTTTGTAGGCAAGCCAAGATTACTTTGGGCCTTCACTAGAGTCTGAAGAATAACTGTTTTTCCACCCCCTGTAGGCCCCACTAGCATGGTGCAATGTCTAGTCATCATAGTTTCGTACATTTGCACTATTTTATCAACCTGTAAAATAAAACACAATCTTAATTCGCTTATTATATAAATTACTTATTTATTATTAACATAACATACAAGAAAGGCAAGGTTTAGATGGTACGGACAAATAATGAGGATGTATGTTTAATCATGTGACTTGAGTGCGTCTGAAAAAGAGGTGATTGGATTGTGTGAAGCATGAAATACAAATTAAAGAAGAGGTTATTAAAGAAGAGAATGAATAGATAGAATATTAAAGAGGAGAATGAAAGTGAAAAACGTGTTGAAAGTAAGTGGAGGAGAATGATGATCTATTCAATGTTAGTGTTTGTGATTCCAAAATTTCTAGAGGGTTGTTTCCCGCACTCATGATGACGGTGAATAGGCCGGTTACAAAACCACCCAGATTGTATAGATTATATTTGAATGTTTTAAAAAGTGCAAAAGATTCCTGTAACTAAGGACACTAAAGCACAAAGAGCTAGGACAATACCTGGTGAGCAAGAACAATATATCCATCCTTTTCCAGTACTTCAACTACAGCTACGTTAAAATCAGGATAGCCAACACGTGGACATTCTAGTCCAGGGAACAGATCTTTAATGAGACCAAGAAATAGTGGAACATCTTCAAATACAAACTTCGGATGATTCATATCCCTGATAGAAAGTTGTTTTTCATTTAAAAAAAACAGCAAAAATTTTCAATCTAAGTAATATCTGAGAAGTCAATCAATATGAGATATAAAGTTAAAGTAATTAACAAAAGCTTTTAGGAATATACTTATTTTATTGGTAATAAAAAATTTATCACTTGCTTTCTTAAAGATGAATTTACTAATTAGGCAGTTAAGTGAAATTATATGAAAGTTATGGACGCTTCCGCTAATTCAAGTTTACAATCGAAAATAAGCCTTATTATATTCTAAGTAATAATATTATATATTTTACTATATTGTCTTGATGGGCATAAAGTAGTTTTCTGTTGATTTATTTTGCTTGCCGTAGTATCTAAATTTTTAGGGCAACTTTTACGACACCTTTTATGTTACCTTAGTGCTCTCATGAGGACCATAATTTCGCTTAGGCCAGGTGAATCTCTTCTCAGCTTTCCTGCCATTCTCAATACTGCTGTCAATGCTCTCAGTCCCCAGTCATAATGGGACTGTTTTGATAATTGTTCACGGGCCACTTTGTATAGAACTGTCATCTTTTTAGCTAGCACCTTATATAAAATACAAAAGGGTAGATAGTTTGAGAGGTAAATAAAAAACAAATGATGTGAATGCTTTGGTGAAATCACCAAATAAAGAAGTCAGAACATACCTTCGCAGTAAGAAACCCATCGGAAAATAGTGATATCTGACATATCATTTCCAAATCTGGAAGGATACAAACGACAGGACGAAATAATGCTTTCACGGATTCGGGCAATTCCGTTCGTCCAGCGTAACCAGGATTCATTGTAATAAATATTCCAACTTTGCTATCCATTGCGATCTCTTGACCTTCAAACTGATCAGAACCAATTCAACATTATATTTTAAATAACTGATAGGTTAATACTGCTAATTATGATGTCAAAAATTAACTCTGCATTGTAAAGACCTTTACATTCCGAAAGTTTATTCAAGTAATAGCCACTACACATTGAGATCTAGACAGCTAAATGATACAACTCCAATATAGATATAGTAATATAGTTCGACTAAATTCATTAACGATGATTGATGATTATTTTTATACGATTTTCCTCTACTAATAAAGTAGTTGAAAGTATTTTGAAAAAGTAAATAAATCTTACGGTAAACCGTTTTAGTTTCATAAGCAATGCGCTTCGAATACACTGCAATTGAGTGGATATAACGGATAACACGGATATATCGATCCTATTGAATTCGTCGAAGCATCCCCAGGCCCCACATTGACACAAGCCTGCTAAAATTTGACCCACAGCTCGAAAGTCCATGCCTTCACCACAATTTGTTACAACACAAAGTAAACCTAAGGCTTTGGCTAAGTCCTTTGTTGTTTCCGTTTTGCCAGTTCCAGCAGGACCTGTAAATTTATTAAAATTTATGGAGAGTCATTTAGTGATATATTCACAGACCGAAAAGTTGGACAGACGAGAAGACTCGTAAATGAACCTACATATCGAGCAGGAACATGCAACTGGTAATAAGCTAAGCATATAATCTGAATATAGATGGATGACCCCCTACTAATAACTCAAAGTTCCGAGGTATAGGAGTGGTGACACGGCATCGGAAGATTTAGTATTGATAAATCTGCCTATGGATAAAATAGGGTAAAAGAAGGATTCAATGGAACCGTTGTTGACCCAAATAATAAATTATCTTTCAAAGAAGTACAAGAAATTCCTTCATACCTGCTGGAGCTCCACCAAGTTGCATCGTAAGTGCCTGTGTTATGGTAAGATATATGCGATCTGTCAATGGTGTTATTACTAGACGTCCGTTTAATCCCATGTACTCATAGCCGTATTCAAACAATCCTGGGTCAATCAAAAAAATAATCAATACCTTTTTATCGATTCTATGTGATGTTTATGTTTCAAATATATTTAAAAGAACAATATATGTATAATAATCTAGAAAGCTATATGCAAGGTATGAAAGTCTTACAAATTTCTTTGATTTCTAGTAATTTCCTAAGCCTAAGCTCTGCGTTGAATTATTTTATGTTATACTATACCTGTACACTGTTTTATCCAAAGGTTGTCATCCTTTTTAGTCCAATAAAATCTAAGTTGACTTTCCCACTCGAATTCAGCAGCTTCAGTAACGTTGTCCCGTACGAAACCTTCTATAATATCACGTGCATGGACATCTATGGTCGTAATCGTTCTGAACTTCAGACGATCATTAGATGTTAGATCTGAAATAGGCAATTCATAAAGTTTTGAGGACGAAAAAATATTTTTTAAAGCTTAATCACATCTTGAACCATTAATTAGTCTGTTTAGTTTTTCTTTACGTTTGAAACCTGTTGTTTAATAATCCGGGCCATAAAACGGCGTTAATGTTGGACTCTCCTAAAACCTAACAATGCTCACCCATCATCCTTACGAAGGAGATCCCTTCAAAATCAAAGCCTAGGAATTAATAATCCTTCGACAAATGTTATCATGGCTAATCAATTATTTACCTTGTCTAACTTTAACTACCAGGCCATCTAACTGCTCATTTTGTTGCTGCAAATGTTCTTTCATGGCTCGCTTGTTTCCATGTCTGATTCTTATAAAGGTTTCTTCTGTCTCGGCAGTCCACCAGACACCGTTAGCAGCAAGACAGACCATACCCTGGTATTCCATGATCCAATCGGTTCTAAAGTAACATTCATATTATTGATATTATATACAAAACATTATATTAGAAATAACGCTATACAAGTTAATAGAAATGGATGAATCAAAACAAGAAAATAAAAAGTAAAATGTTACCGTAAGAGATTGTCGATTGACTGTTAGTTGTCAAATATAAATCTAAAGCTGATTTTAGTTTAACCATTTAATTAAAAAAAGCAAAACAAGATATGTATATGGTTATATGAAGGAAGAAAAGTTTGAAAATGCATGGACCTATTTTTTGGATTAGTACCTGGGAGTTCTCCAGTTTTTCCCGTAATAGAAGATAGCTTTCTTGGTGATAAATTTATTTGTATTCCGCATTTCTATTAGAACTAGATTCATCCAATCTTCAACTCTTCCTTCGGTGTAAACCACGTATCGGAAATCCATTATCTGCAAAATAAGTACTTTCATGAAACGACTAATTTTGAAGTTTATGCGAAAATGGAAAATTTTAGACTGAGCCAGTTAACGATAACTCATTAGTGTATATAAAATTTACCTCTCCTTCAGCGGATATCATTTTAGCAGCAACAGGCCGGTTGGTATGGTCCACATATAAATCTAATGCTCTTATATTGTCAAACATCTGAAAGCATACAACGTATATTTTAGTGTTTCTGAACTGAAAAAAAATTATATTTATGTAAAAGTCAACGATAAATATAGGGATTAAACGACTAATAATATGTTTTTTTATGTACTGTTTTAAAAATGACTGTTTTATAATTGATTATCTGTCCCTTCATGATACTCCAACCCTTATGTATTCTTAATCAAACTGTCCCCTATTCTTAAATAAAGAGGGTCTTATCGCGATATTTATCTTTACCTCAAACATAATCGCTCAGGGGCTCGGAAATATATTCGTTTTTTCGAATACCTTTCTACTCTCACTGTATCTTCACGTGTCTTTTAAGGTCTCTTGTCTCTCAGTAAATTCATCATACTTGTTTTAATTTTACAAATGTAATGTCTGTCTGTAATCTTTATTAACTATCGTTTCCTTACCACAACTAAACTTCTAATCGTATTTAAAGTTTACCTTAATCATATGCTCTTGCACACAACTGCATTCACTGCTTCCCAGTATGGAGAGAAGTTCGTCAGTAGAGATGAAAAAGAATCGAGGAAAGATCCGTCGTTTTGAATCCAAGTAGTCGTTAAGGGACTTCTGACATCTAAAAACATTAATGATCTTATTTTAATAATATACCTAATACGATACAATTAAAATCCAAGTTTAGAGTACATAAAATAAAAATTTAAATAAAATTTTGACACTTACTTTTGCAGGCCCAATCCTAAATTGATAAACTCCTCCAGTCTCCCACTTACTATACAGCAATCAACTACAATTAATCTCTTTGCAGTGTCCAACATTATCTAAAAGACAATAAGAATAAATGTATTACAATTTAACCGTTATTTACTACGAGTACTTACTAGTGGGGCAAACAATGACTCTTGCTAATTGTGAAAATATTAAAGATAAAAAATGTGTCAACCTATCAACCTATAACCTGTATAAAACAAGGCTGAAAAAGAGGTGCAGTGCAATTAACTACATACGATATTCTAAAACATGTTCAAACCTTTCTAAAAGCTTTGTCGATATCGTCAAACTTCTTTGCTTCTTCTGGCAATTGCATACGAATGTCACCACCTACGAAAATCCCTTCCAGATAAAGCCATTTTCTCTGAGTAGCCATCCATTCTTCAATCACTTCTGATATCAGTGCTAGACGGCGTTCCCATGTTTGTACTACTGTCAGGAATGGTCCAATAAATCTGTAATTTGAGAAGAGCAATTCTTAAGTGATGCACTATAAAAATAAACAAGTTTACGGACAAGTTATTTCATCAAAGAAGGAAAGAGAAAATATATTTTTTGATTTCATTGACTGAAGATCTGAAGACTTTCTTATATTTCCAATATATGTCTACTGTACTAAAAAGCGTCGGAAAAAATTTGTAAAATAGGCAAATTTTAGTTCCAATAGTATTTTATACGTATATGACAGAAACTTTTGAATTGATATTTCACGAGTTTTAACTAAACCAATTTAGTCGTGGTCATAAACGTTTTTTGTGTTTTACATTATGGCTACCAATGTCAGACTCGAATTCTTTAACACTTACTGAGAAGCGGCCATGCTTTGCAAAGCCATAGCATCATCGTCGACTTTGACGACAATCTCATCACACGGGTTGAGAGTGTAACCACGATCCTCCCCGCGGTTGAAATGACGGGCAACCGTAAACGCGATGCTAGCCCATGTTTCTTGCACATCTCGGACGCCTCGTTCAATTGCCAATTCCTTTAATATTCGAGTTGAAAGGGTTATTAATGTTTGCAAAAATAAATTGATAAGTGTGGATAAAAATAGCATCTTCCTTCACCTTGATTGCGTGGTTCACAATTTCTTCGGCAACATCTTGATATTTATGTAGTTCCATAGCAAACATATTTTCCAACGTGAATCGTTCCGGTGACATATCGAAATCCTGACCTAAAATAACGCAATAATTATATTGTAAAATTATTGTGACTATAAATATTTATCAAACTCCAATTAGAAATGCATACTACTAAATTAGACTTATACAAGTCTTTGAGTATTATCAGGTCTACTGCTGCATTTGGAAAATAACTTTTTAATTAATTTGATTGAAACTAAGATGATTATAGTTAATTAAACCAACCAGTTTTTGCCATCAATTCCTTCCAGTGCCGCTCTCGCATAGCTTCGTTTTTCAATGACACCATAAGAGGCACTACATTCTTGAATTGTTTCATTTTGAGATCTAGCATTAGACCAGTAGGACTGAGGCGTACGGCTTTTGCCAATTTCCTGAAAATAAACAAAAATTTACCGAACAAGCAAAGTAAACGGGTAACGACGGGTTAGATTTTTGACCCTTAGACGTTAACCATTGATAATTTATGAAACGGAAAGACATCAATTTTTAAATGAAAATGTTTACTATATTAGATATTTACTAAAATGTCAACTTTAATTTGTCTGAAATAGTATTGATTATTTCTTAAACATCAGCTATTTCAGAGATTCCTTCGATTCCTAGACAATTCCCACAAACATTTTAGCAAAGATAACTTAGCTTTATTCGTTCGTTCTTATTGAAATCGCTAAATCTTTGCCAGGGTGAATGCTGATGTGAATTTTTTTTCGTTTGAGATTTTGATAAATTTTTTATTGGCGCAGTTCAAACTTTTAATCTTGCGCTTACATATTATCTAAGTTATCAAACATTTAGATTTTGACATCACCCTTCTGCCCTTATCCTACTCTAAGTGGGGTCTAAAATTCTTTTTTCACTAACTTACCTGTACTCTTTGAAGAATTGTTCAATGCCATCAACGAGAGCTTGCGGATTTAAATTAACCCATAAAGTCTTAGCCCATAACTCCCTAGCGTTCTTCTGGGCTTTGTAAATTTTGTAGATCTGCTCCATCGCTTGAAAGTCGGACTTTGCCCGATTGAAAGTCGAAAAGTCTGCAAGCGGATTATCAAACAATTGCTCGGCAGTCTGTAGCGTTTTCTTCCTTGATTCTAGCTCATCAAAATATTTGGTGTATTCCTGGTAGTGAAAATGTTTAATTTCAGCAAAATTCATGTAAATTAAAGTAATTTTGTTTTTGTTTATTTATAATGATAAATATATGGGACGTCTGTTCCTAAAATAAATAACTTAATACTTGGTTATTTATAACTTAAAACTTAATACTTAAGGTTGACAGATACGTGGTAAATATACTACTTATATATAAGCTGAATAGTTTGTTTGTTTGAACGCGCTAATCTCAGGAACTACTCGACCGATTTGAAAAATTCTTTGAGTCTAAAAAAAGCTTTAAAAATTAAATTAATAAAATATGCACTTGATCTCATACTGGCAACATACACTTTTCAAAATTAAAATAGCGGATTAAAAAAATCAAATGCGTAACAACGAACAACTGTAGAAAGGAAACTAACATAAAAATTTCAAATTGCAGGTGTAGATAAAATATATAAAGCATTTTATGTTTGTGCTTTCTAATTGGGGCTAAAAAAAATCAGAATAACGAAATAATAAAAAAGGAAAATTTTATAAAATTTTGGAGGCGCCGGGTATCGATCCCGGTACCTCTCGCATGCTAAGCGAGCGCTCTACCATCTGAGCTACGCCCCCGATATTGTGAATGACATATTTATACATCTATATAATACTAGCTAAAAAAAATTCAGAATAACGAAATAATAAAAAAGGAAATTTAATAAAATTTTGGAGGCGCCGGGTATCGATCCCGGTACCTCTCGCATGCTAAGCGAGCGCTCTACCATCTGAGCTACGCCCCCGATATTGTGAATGACATATTTATACATCTATATAATACTAGCTAAAAAAAATTCAGAATAACGAAATAATAGAAAAGGAAAATTTTATAAAATTTTGGAGGCGCCGGGTATCGATCCCGGTACCTCTCGCATGCTAAGCGAGCGCTCTACCATCTGAGCTACGCCCCCGATATTGTGAATAACAAATTTATTCATCTATATGACTAATATAGATTAACGTGATTAAACGTGACCTTTTATTAATACTGCATTTCATATCTGATATTACTTGCATGATCTAAATTTCACCATACTTATGTTACAACATGTGTATAAGTGACTACGTTAATTTTAACTTATTAAAATTTCGTATATATATATCTCCCTGTCCTTATCCCACTCTAAGTGGGGTCGGCACAACATGTTTTTCTCTTCCATTTTGTCCTATCTTTCGTCATCTCTGGCGCCACTCCTTTTATATCCATATCATACTTCACACAATCCAACCATCTCTTTTTAGGCCTCCTTTTCACATATCCATCCACATTCAAATTTAACACACGTTTGGTCACATGATTTTCATCCCTCCTCATTACATGTCCATACCATCTCAATCTTGCACTTCTCGTCTTTTCTATAATGGGCGCAACTTTCAGACTATATATATATATATATATATATATATATATATATATATATATATATATATATATATATATATATATTTTTTTATCAGGCGTATTAAATTTCCTCAGCTCCAATTTAACCAGCTTAATCAGCTCCAACGATTTTCATGAAATTCAGCATGTGGGGGGTTTTGGGGGTAAAATGTGATCAAGCTCGGTTTCATTAAAAAAAAAATTTATTATCCCTGACTTCGGGAAAATGCTATCATTTTTTTCAATTTAATTTTTTAATTTTATCACCTCTGGTACTATATGTTTAGATAATTGATGAGATTTTTTTTTAACGTATAACAATGTTTAAAGTAAATCAATTCGGTCAAAAAATTTGATATATCCCTTACTTAATGGTGGTACCTTCGATGTTTTTGATCTACCTACGATTAAGGTTATATTAAATAAATTCAAATTCAAATAAAATATATCCTGTATTCAAGTAATCTTGTAAAAAGTGCTTTTGAATCGTCAATTCTACCGCTGGTTCGGAAAACTGTTCCTGTCGAGGAAATCGGCGGTTGCTCTTTTCAAAATTATAATCTTATAACTACATTTAGTCATATTTTGTACAGGGTCGAAGAGTAGCTATATCCACGCATTCTTATTCAAATTCAAATTCAAAATATTCTTTATTCAAATAAACTTGTAAACAAGTGCTTTTGAATCGTCAACTCTACTGCTGGTTCGGAAAGCTGTTCCTACCGAGAAGAGCCAGCAAGAAACTCGGCGGTTGCTCTTTTTAAAAAATACAATTCTTAATACTAGTTACATTTAATGTTTCTATCTTGTACAGGGTCAAACAATATTTATATCCACGCATTTTTATCGTCCAAATAATCCTCAACAGTATAGTAGGCTTTCTGTATCAGCCTCTCCTTAATAGTGTTTTTAAACTGCTGTAACGGCAAAGTTAAAATTGATTGCGGAATTTTATTATAGAATCTTATACCCAAACCCACAAACGACTTACGTACTTTTTCAAGGCGCAAAGCAGGAGCCGCAAGCTTATGTCGGTTCCTACTTTGTCTATTATATACATCGCCTATTGTTTTATAATTTTTTATATTTTTATATACAAAAATTAAATTACTTAAAATATACTGTGAAGCAAATGTAAGAATACCTATTTCCTTAAACTTCTCTCGCAGGGAATCCCGCGGTCTTAAATTGTAAATGCCACATATTGTCTATCATATATAATCCTCAACAGTATAGTAGGCTTTCTGTATCAAATCACCTTGACAAGTCAAAGGACAAGTAGTGAATGTACGATTAGTTTATGCAGTTTTGAACAGTTAGATAGTATTATTTCATTATATTACGTATGGGGGGCGTAGCTCAGATGGTAGAGCGCTCGCTTAGCATGCGAGAGGTACCGGGATCGATACCCGGCGCCTCCAAAATTTTATAAAAAATTTCCTTTTTTATTATTTCGTTATTCTGAATTTTTTTTAGCCCTAAATAGAAAGCACGAACATAAATGCTTCATCTATCTTATCTACACCTGCTATCTAAATATTGGAATTTAAATTTTGTAATATTTTTTATAATTTTCAATGATTGTTAAAATCAATTCTACTATAATAAATAATGAGTTCTGGCTATTTGTTAAGTTTTAACGGCTAATCAACTGTACCAATTATGAAATTGTAAAAATTTCAAAACCCCTAGAGAATTTGCAATTCAAATTATACGAGAGCCAAAGATATTTGCACCAATAATGTTACAATCTCATATTCATAAAGTATATCTAAAATTGTGCTAAAGAAGTTAGAAATTACTTTTAAAAAATCAGCAATATTTCATGCCCTAGTTACAGTATCAACTTGATGCGTAAGCCAAAATTAGAGTAATTTCAAAATAATCATATTTATTTTTAAACAATTCTTTTTATCTATACAAGAAACTTTCAAAGATTCTTCTATAGATAAAAATAATCTGATGCATAGATAAGAAGATCTATTCGAAGATAATAGATTTATAATTAACTAGACATTTGCCTGCAACTTTGTTTAAGAGAACTTCGGTGACAAGTGAAAAAGGCATATATAAATATAGCTTTAACTAACTATATTCATATCAAAAATCAGGCCGATTGTTTGCTTTGTTTGGGCGTACAAGAAAGACAAATAAAAATATTTTCACATCTATCCTAATATTATAAAGAGGAAAAATTTGTATGTATGTTTGTAATGTTTTCACACAAAAACTACTAGACCGATTTCAAATATTCTTTCACCATTAGAAAGCTGCATCTTTACTGAGCAACATAGCCCATATTACATTTTCAAAAAAACAGGGATTCGTTATAAAAATGTAATAAGGTGTAAAAAAAAATACGCAGGTGAAACCGCGGGATATTACTAGTTTACTATATTAGTATAGATAAATATTATCTTCAATTATTATATATTATACATCTAAAATAGATTATACATCTAAACCTTGTTAACATAATCAATTTAACTTGACTTGAATAATATCGCAATATAAGATTAATTGTTAACCAGTCTAATATTTTTTGCATTAGATTTATTTAAAAAAAACACAATTTGTTACCTCCATAAGCATTAAGCCTCTATCCATGTCGTCTCCAACAGTCCCAGGACCTTCGTTATCAAACTTTTCCACGAAGTCATCCAATTCTTTAAGGAAATTAGATATTTCCACTACGTTCAGTTTAGAAAACTTCTCCTTAGTCTGTTCAAGAGTATTGCCTCTGAACAGTGATGTCTGATATAAACTACCCCATGACGATTCCAAATTCTTAGCAAAGTCTATATCGTCGTTTGAAACCTGAAATTAACATTTTGTTGCTACAGATTCATCATTTTTTATTTATCATTTTCCTTCTATCCATTACTCTATCTCCATTTTAACATCCAACAGATATTTATCTTCTTCTCTCTTATCAATGGACGTTTATTTTTCATTATAGGTTTGTAGAAAGGATTTTCACGATACACGATCTTGTGCGGCCTAAATCCAGATACTTTTTTGAGGTCATCTACCTTATTGTAGGTTATGTTACGTAGGTTCTTCATTCTATGTGTTTCACCCATTTTCACTTAAATTAAATTTTCATAAGATCATCACTAATAACATGTACTGCGTGAAGTGTGTGGTTTTTATTGTAGCATTTTAGACTAATAGATCTCACTTAAGTTAGCGCTCATTAAACATTAAGATTAGTTACTACATTTAACATCTTTTTAAAAGTGTTTAATATCTCACAACTCTAAAATATAGGTAGGTATCAATATTATAGTGATGTTTGAGTTATAAAAATTACTTACGTCAATATTATGCTGTCGCAACATATGAAATATCTCTTGCATGTTTCTAAATTTGACTTCGGCAGTAATTGTCAGTTGTTGAACTAGAGTTATTGTCGCCATAACTAATTTGAAATCCTCGAGCCCTTTTATGTTCATATTAATCGTCATGCGTAAAGACTGGAATTCGTCAGTTTAAAAGTTCAAAGTGTAGTGAGTAGAGTACAGTACAATCTGCTATTGATTCAAAGTTGGGTATTAGCCTATTTTTTATTTAGATTGACGGATTTATACCGAAGTAACAGAGAAGTAGTTTACAACTATCGTTTGAGTTCGATAGAGGTTGGCAACCATTCTACCTCATTATTAAGCGCATTAAATGATTTAAAATCGTTATTCAAGCACATAAGTTTCAATTAACTCATAGGTAACCGACCTGCCAAGGATTTGACACCGCAAACTCTTCGTAGTGAAATCTCATTTTGTTATCGATTTTATTTTACTTACTTCAATTTGATTTTTCAAATCATACATATTCATTCTGGTCTTCGAAGCAATACATTGTCCAAGAATATTTTTCCATTCCTGTGCATGTCCCTGTACTTGTTTAATTATAGGCCGCAAGTTCACCCTGATTGCACCAATGTCCACGAACTTGACATGTGTATTTAAATCTGCTATAATGTCTTCAAAAAAGAAGAATTTCTCATCATATTTCTGGATCTGTTCATGCTTTTGTATGTATTTTTCACATGATAGGTTTTTATCGAAGGCCCAAAGATGCTGGTACTTATGCCATCTGTTGAGATTAGAATAAGTTTAAGGCGAGGGTAAATTTTAAGGACATTTTACAAGCCACCAAAGATAAATTATTAGTGGGTATAAAATATTAGAAGTCCTACTGAGTTTGGTATTTGCTGTTTATGACAATTTCATTTAGAAACTCTACGACTCGGGATTTTCATGCCGAAAGGTATTGTACCTCTTGGTTCCAGTATCTCTGCAACCTTCTTGTGGTCGTATCCACCTTAATACGTGGTGATTTTCAATTTTAACTAAATGATTGACTTACTTTTGAATATAGACATTAATGTCTTGTGTGAGTCGATAAATAGTGTCTTGAATGAGGAGCGTAACATCATTAATTGCTACAACTCGCAGTATGTCCTCGAAGTAGGAAAACACGTAAAACTCATTGCCTGTCGCTTCGGCAATCTTTTGGGGCGGACAAGGGAGGCAAGTCTTCTTCATCCAACGAGTAAAAATAGTTAATCTAAAAACGATGAGTAAATGAGGGATTACCACAACTATAGTTTCTGTTGTTTACGCCAAAAGCTTGCCATTTTAAGTAAAATATTTATAATACCTATTGAGAAAATGTTTGATATTGTATCCAAGGATATTGCAAACTTCTCCTGGCGTTGGTCTCATGGTGATATCGGGAGGGACCAATATAGCGTCCACTTGGAATAGGGCTACTTTTTCGCTCAGTGTTGTTTGAAACGATTGCAGATTTTCTAGCGTTAAGCTGCAAGAAAACATTGCCTGTTACTATTGTGTTCAAACTTCGGACAGGCACCAATGAGTTTTTCTTTTATTCGTCTAAATGATAATTGCAATTTATCACACGTTTTTCGGTGAAGTGAAACATCGTGGGGAATTCCCGCATATCTGTAGAGAATTCTAGGGATATGTGTTACCTACCAATCAGCATTTGGGCAGCGTGGTAAGTCTTAGTTACAATCCTTCTCTCCAAAAACAGAGAGGTCCTTGCCCAGCACTGGGATAGTAATAGGCCGTTACTTTAGTTTACGGAATTCTGATTGTTGCCATTTTATTTTTAATATCAACTAATTATAAAAAGAAATATGGCTTATTATTTAAAACATACGAAACCGTATCCTTTTACACTGAATTGCGAACAAAGATAAAGAAAAGACACAATTCTGGTGTATTTTTACATTAATTTGTAATTTTTTCATTCGACTTTGTTAGTTTGTTGTAAAATTTAGTTATATAGAATAGAGTTATATCTTAATATACTTACGTAACGAGGCTTTTGAAAATTTTCTTCTCCCAGAAAGTGTAGTACGAGGACATAACAGCAGATCGGCCGGTACTAGTGCCCAGGATCAGATACTCTAATTTCATAAGATTGGGCCCGATGCGATCGTAGAGACGTGACAACGTGGCGACGCGTTCTAGACGTTCGTTTTCCACTTCCACAAAATAACTCTATATTTTTATAGAAAATAAATTGTAGAACAAATCTTTTACAGTCAAACTAAATAAGTTGCAAGTAATAACTTTGTAACAAGTTTTTATTAAGTTGTTCCGAACTACGATTCAAGAAATGTATTAAGTCGGACTCAAAGTATTAAGTCGAGGTGGAGAAAATATTTTCAAAAGAGTAACGACTTATAAATCCAAGTTATGTCAGTAAATGCCTTAAAATGAAGTCACGTAGTATCAAATATATGACAACGTGAACTTTTCTGTACATCTATTAAAGATGGATAATCTTGCTATATATATTGTTTTGTCATGATTTAAACACATAGCAAAAGTGTCGATGAAGGCTAGGTGACTAAACTTTCCCAAAATTTTATTCACTTATCTTTATATTTCAACCAATGTACATATCACCTGGGCTATTGTGTGATATGGTGAAGGCGTGTGTCTTGGCGAGCCGAAATATGTAGAATGCGCCATGCCCATGAAATTGTGCGTTACATACACTTAAACCTTTGTTCTGAATTATTATGTCAGTTGGAGTAAGCCGCATGAAGACAGTTGCTTTTAAGTTAATCGCAAATTGACTGACAGATACTTCGGGGAACTTTGTAAGTAATAGCTACAATTAAAATTATTGGTTCCATACCTTGCATGGATAAAGCCAGCTTTCATCAGGCTCTCCAGTTAGCGGATCGATATAATTATTCGGTCGCACGGTTGGGAACAAGTCGAACATTTCTAGCTGATCTAGTAAGAACTTTATTTCTTTTTCCACCATCTTTAATTGCTGGTAAACAGCCTTTAGCGAATTTTCACCTTTAAACAATTATAAACACAAATAAATGTCTATAATCATACAAATATCGAGTTATTTTTTTCCCATTTTACTGTCTAACGTCATTTTTTTTATATTTTTTACCGTAAAAACTAAGCTACCGTAAAAAAATAACAAAATAAAGTACATTAAGAGGGTTATTAATATAATCTTTTTTTTTGTCTATTTATTATGTTCATGTTTCTTTCTTGCTGGTTCTTCTCGGTAAGAACACTTTTGAATTTGAATTTGAATTTAGATAATCGATTATCGAAATTAGGTTGATAAAAAAAACGATTAATTCAATAATCGATTATTTTTTCACATGCCTAGTCCCTATGTACTATTATAATGTTTATCTTCCTACCTTTAGTGATATCCTTGATGTACTCGTTAATTCCTAAGGCTGTCCAAGTTATTCTAGTGAGACCTGGCAGGATATGTCTCTCCATGTCCAATAGATGTTTCTTCATCAGATGAGTTTCTGATGGACTCAAAGAAGTAGAACTTGCATTGTATTTCGTTATAACGTTAGTTAAGGATTCCAGTTCGTAATAAAGGCGAGATTTTTGCATTGAAACATCTCTTATATTGGATGGTAGGTTAAAACCTAAAATATAAACTTAACTATTAAACTGTTTCTATGTTTATTTAGTTTCATTCCTTCAGCTCCGCAGGTCGCGGTTTCGATTCCCGCCGAGGGCCAACATTTTCTATAAATTTGTTGGTCTTTGAGTCTGGGTGTATATTTGTATTTAAGTATATATATAAAAATTACATAAGTATATATTCACCAGTTTTTTGTCTACCATAACACAAGTATTAAGTTATTAACTTTGGAGACGGACGACCGTGTGTGTAAGTGTCCCATATATATTTATATTTATTTATTTGTTATTGCAACTTCGTAAGAATAACTCTTCTATTACAGTATGTGGAAAATTATGTTGTTTTTATTATTTTGATATAATCCTGGATTATTGCTAAATGTATTGTTCGGTTCGTTTCACAAACCCAAAAGCTTTGCGATTTTATCGTGGAGTCTATCTTTTGATGATGCCTCAGTTATGGGGCGAAACGATTGTTGATACTGTGGTAGTAAATGCATGCAGTGTAAAACACTTAGTATTGAAGTGTTCATTTCTAGGGTAGTGTAAAATGGACAGCACATTCTAAATTTATTATTACATTGACTATCACATTAACTATCTCTATAGAAGTTATAGAAAAAAAGTATTATTTTTTTTTTTTTTAAATACTAAAATACCTAATCTCTCCATTAATTCAGCCTCGTGTATAATGAGGAAGATATGTTTGTCGAAATTTGGTTGAAATTCGAGCCCATACTCTTGCATTAATTTGTGAACTGTCATATCGCGCCAGGTTACGTCAGTCTGCAAGAAGTTTAAGCTATAAACTTTATGCAAATAATTATTAGAATCAAGTGTTACTTTGTACATAACTACAATATATACTTTAGTATTATTTTGCATAAATCGAGTGATTTATGCAAAATAATACTAAAGTAGAAAAGCAGTTTTATAAGAATGATGCAAATAAGAAAAGTGAACTACCTTTGAAAGAAAGAATTATGTGTTGGATTAGGAAATAGTGAACATATAGTGAATTACATTTGAATAGTAGAAATGGGACTTGCGAGTGACTAAGACAATTTAAATGGTGAAGGTTGTGGTAGTGAAGTGGTATTAATTCTAAACGTTGAGTAGATACGAGGATTAGGTGCCCTATCGTAAAGGTCGTAGTCTGCTACTTGCTTGGACAAGTAAATATCGTTGGGTTAGTTTGGTCCACTGAGGTGTGCGCTATATAAAAATGTTTGACCTTGTTGACCCACATTAAGTTTTCTATTATTTCCTCCATTATAAGAGTAATTAACTTTTACCCGCGATTTCACGTAGATTGTTATCGTGGGATAGGTCGATAATAGATGACGATTATCAATGTCATCCTTTTCCTATAGAAATAACAAGATTTCTATAGCCTATGTGTTATTCCGGTGTATAAAGAATAATTGTGCCGAATTTCACCGATATTAGTTCAGCGGATTCGCCGTGTTAGAGTAACAAACATACATGCTCACAAACTTTCACATTTATAATATTAGTAAGATAGGACAGGGTAGGATTTAGATAAACATTTTTTAAATTATAATTACCAATCCTTCCTTTGCCAGAAGCGATATGGAACTCGGCGACTTAACATTTTCGTAATGTTGACCTGGTATTCTTAACAGCATCACTGCAAATAGCAAATATATTTCTAAATTATAAATTATAAATTATAGATGCATTCTCGTTTTAAGTTTATCGGTAAGAATTATCTCTTACAAGCTTTGTCTCGTCTCCTCTTTTCTGCAATTTCTTTATTCACAACGTCTATAGGTTTAATAGAGGTGACTGAGCCCTTTTTCTTAGCAACGTGAGCCCTTCCCGCCGCAGTCAATTGCATGCCACGACCTTTTGTGGGTGCTGGTTCTAAATAAAACAAAAAAATCTATAGACTTCAAGAAAACGTTATGTACTAAGTATATAGCCTATTATATTATTTGAGTAAAAATTATTGTCAAAATCATAAATACCATCCTCTTTTTTAAATATAGCATGCAGTATGTTCTTCTTCATCATATTGTCAACAAAGTCTGAAGCATCTTGTACCCAATCTTTATACTTCGTTTCCTCATATTCTTTAATTATTTTGGAAAAAGCTTTATATTGTAAGAACGCTGTCTTTTTTTGTTCACAATCATTTAGTTCTGGTACCTGCATGAGTAGAAATACTTATTTTTATAGAAATTTATGCTAAAGTGATGGTGCCATATTTTGTAGTTCGGCAAGATGCATGCCATCATCAAACCAAAGATCAGCACACGACCAAAATCAAGACGTTAGTCGATTAAGTAGTTGGAATAGTCGTTCAAGTATTGACTCCTACCTGAACCTAGGCTTTTGTGTATATACCACCTTTAAACTATACAACACACAAGTTGCTTTCTATATTTCGTACCCTTATTCGTAATAGTTGCAACTTAACGCTAGAGACTTACGTGATTTACCAAATAGTAGCTAATTAGGATCATGTAAATGTTCAGTAATATACATACTTTCTGGAATTTCATGATGGGTTGTTTCATCTTATTAAACAGAGCTCTTGCCCAATAGATAGCACCAGCTACTGGGGGATGGTAACGCAATAATGGTGGATTTTTGCGGAACCGCTGTTAAGAAAAAATAGGCATTAAAACGTAATTACCGATCAACAATGATTAAAAGAAATTTAGAAACGAGTACTGCTAATAGTTAGTTAATAATTGTTAATTGTTTCAAAAATACACGTTTCTTAATTTTTCTTTATGCTTAATAGGTAAAATTTTCTTACTGTAAATTTGTCTTCTATAATGGTGATCTCTTTGATAAATTGTCTCATAACGAGATCAAATTTTGTAGATAACTGCCGCCTAATTGACTCTCTTATATCGAACTCCATAAACTTTAATAAAACGTCTAATGCTTCTTCGGATGACCTATAATTTTTTGGCAATTTTAAGATCATTATAAAGCAATAGTAACCATATAACAAAAAATTATAGTAAAATGTACGTGATCGAATCAAAAATGAGTATATGAGGAGAAACAGACACCAATGAAGCTCAGCGTGTTGTGAAGTTGAAGTTGCTATGGACGGGGCACATAGTGCGGAGAACCGATGGGTGTTGGAATGGCGACCCCGCTCTCGAAAACGCAGTGTTGTTAGACCCTCTACGAGATGTTCTGATGACCTTAAAAAGCTGGTATGAAGTCGCTAGATCCAAATGGCATAAGATCATGTGGTGTGGTGATCCCCTGAAGAGACCTATGTCCAGCAGTGGACGTCCACCAATTGAAGACAAAGAAGATACGTAGTACTCGTAGTATAATAACTCACCGTAAATTACCAAAGCTCTGGTTGATGTAATTCTTGGCTTCCTCCTCTAAATACCTGACTTCATTCCAAAAATCGCCCATAATTACGTCCCAATTTTCCTTATTGTCAAATACGAACACACTAAAATCTATTGTCCGTATTGGATAAACAAGTTTTTTTACACGTTTCCTAACGTCATCAATCTGAGTGGGATCACTGATGATGGATTTTAATTCATTCCCAAATATTCGCTCAAAATCAATAAGCACCTTAAACAACAAATAAAGCTCTTAAAATCTTTCTTCTAAAATCTTTTCTTGCTATTTAGAAAGGCTTCTTTAATATTCTTGAGACAGAAAACATTTTTTTAAATAAATAGGCACAGATTTCTTAATAACTGTAACAAAACTAATTGGAAATGCAATGCATTTATCTAAAGGGTTCTTCCTCCTTTTATCTATGGGAGGTCTGCTCTCGGAGAATGGAGATAGGGCTTATTAACTTATTTTGCATATAATAGGTACTTGTAATTCTTAGAACCGATGGGCCTCATGTTTATCTTCATTTCCTTTTTTGCGGCCTGAGCTATATTCGTAAGGTTCTTATATGGATCTTTTTATTTTTAATTCCATCACATAGATAAACTCTATAGCTCAATCTGTCGCTCGCCGAGCGACTCTGAGCATTCTTATGTTAGCAATCAAACATAGCAGCCAAATCTCTGATCATATATGATATAAGTCATCACTGGCAACAATCATTTTTTCAAAGACCTCGGTCTTCAGTCACTAACGTATTTTTGACGTTTGGGAAGCTACGTGAAATCTTCTTGTCCAAAATACCTGTAAACTAACATACCTAAGTAATCAATTCGTTATATAATTTACCTGTACGACGTCTCCAAGGTCCCTGGCAACAGTGCCGATATAATCGGTGCGTGTGAACAGAAGCGGCTGGTCAAACTCCCAACGCGCTCCCTTGCCACTGAGCTCAATATTTCTTCGCGTTTCCTTGTACAAATCGTGCCACATTTCCATAATTTTTTGCCCTGTACGGGCCAATGAAAGTATTTCTTCATTTGATTTACTGGAACAAGTTTTAATCAATAAACAAATAAGAAAAAAAAGGGACGATGTCCCAAAAAAAAGGTGATTTGAAAATGGGACGAGAAAGAGTTTTGTGGGTAGATATAGCGGGAGCAGGTTTTATTTCGTTCAGATTCTAGATAAGCAGATGTAAATGAGTACATACAATAGTGAAAGATGTTAGTTTCATTTTCTTATCGGGCTCGAATGCTACTGGGCGGAGCAACGTTATTACACGTCAAATTTGATAAATGGTAATTGACACAACGTTTATACACATCGGCAAAAATATATATTTCTTAAACAACGTGCATTAACGGCTGAAGCTACCAATTTTTTTAAGCTACGTCACTGCGCATTATTTTAAATTTTTCGACTAATAGCGCAGCTCCACGTTAGTTTTTCATACACATTTATCAAAAGCAAAACCTCATTAATCGTAATTTATTTAGCATGAGAAAATCTAGTTGATATAATAAACATACGATACACATTTGCGCCGCGAAAGTGTTAAATTTCAATACTTAATATTAAATCTTACTCAAATAATTTGTGCACGTTGAGAAATCTTTCCAATTTATCACACAAAGCCCAAGATATCCTTCCGAGGAGTGGGATCATCGTCTCGTCTGTGCGATAACCTTTAGATAGGACCCACATCATGTAAATACTCTCTACTAATTCAGGTAGCATGTCTATTACTTGTTGAAGGGGCGAATCGTCTTCTAGTACCTAGATTTATTTAAGCAAATTGGAATATTAATACAATAAGTATGATTTTTAATTATAACATAAATAAATTACTACTTAAATGAAACGAGGACTTTTGTACCAAATTGTAATAGGTTAAAATCGTTTGTCGTCAAACGTCAAACGTTGAAAAATCGTCGAAAATGTGTAAATTAAAAAACTATTACAATGTGTAAATTGTGTGCAATTGTAATTGGTAAATGTTTTTAAACAATAAATAAATTCAATTTAAAGTTGAGTCTTGTTTAGTCATCATATTTTTTGTAATATCACTATTGAATTTACGGTTATCTCTGCTGCCAGTGACAATTAACGTTTAGTAATTAAACTTAAAAGATTAAAAATACCATAATAACAAATACTCATACTTCAAAAATCAACTAAATCTTTTAGAACTGCTTAGATTGACAAAATAAGCAATACTTTGAATGATAGTTATCTAATAAAAGAACTATTGATTGGCCTTATTTTCATATTTTTTCGCATTTTATTTATGGTTTTCAACTTATGGGTATTCATCTTTAGATATTAATATTTTTATGGCTATTTCAGTTTCATTAACTATAATTTAAAGTTTACTTTGACTGGCTTTGATTAATTTTTTAATTAAGATTAAAGATATTTACAGTAAAGAATCGCATCAAAGTCGACAGGAATTTAAGATTATCTCCGGCCAAATTGTATTGCTCCATTAATCTTTCTTTATAGTGTTGGAAACCCTGGAATGTAATATAATTTATTAATGAAATGCTATCAAATAATTTATAGAATCAGGCGTTACTTTGCGGAGATCCATAATACAAAAGTAATAATAAAAATTATTTTGCTATAATCCGCGATGAAGTAAAATAGAAAATATATATGATGCTAAATGTAGAGTGGACAATCGGTTATCATACCTGATACATGCAGGATTCGTAAAAAAAAACACATGCACAAACCTCCACCACAATACACAAGCACTATATACATTCACTATCACAAACTCAACAATGGTTTCGCCCCGCAACCGAAGCATCATCAGGAGATATACTCCACGACCAAAATCGCAAAGAAAATCGCAAAAAAAAAATTATTTTTTTTTCGAATCCTGCATGTATCAGGTATGATAACCGATTGTCCACTCTACATTTAGCATTATATATATTTTCTATTTTACTTCATCGCGGATTATAGCAAAATAATTTTTATTATTACTTTTGAAATGCTATCAGTTAATAATAATACTAAGTTTAGTAGCGGAGTCTAGTCCGATATCTCAAGAGGCTTTCATTTAATTGTTGGATTAAGGGTGGATACAGAAGGCAGCATTCCTAGAGACGGCACGTATAGTGATTGGGTTACTCACTTTGGAATCCTAACTAACTGATAATTAGGCTCCTTCTCCATTATGGATATAAATTTTAATTATTATCAAATGTTTTTTTTAGAAAATATTAAAAATATGTAATATCCTGCCGTGTGGAATCCGACTGAGTAGAATAGACCACTCTCATTTCTTATCGATGCGTCGTAAAAGGTGACGAAGATAAGTTGGCCCATCGTGTCGTATCCAGTTTAGTAGAATAGACCACCCTCTTTCTTACCAAGGTGTCGTAAAATACGACTAAGGTAAGTTGACGTCAGGCAGGCGGTCGGTCGTGAAATACGTAGCTAAATCATGTGACAACATGTTTATAACATGTTCTGCCGACCTCACTTAGAGTAGGATAAGGGCGGCAGGATGATGATGATTTCTTAAATTAAACGCTATCAGCGTAATTAACCTTTGCATTCCTTTTATATTTTACGACATTGAAAAATTAAACCTAGCTTGATTGAGTTGTCGTCCCCGAAACCTTCTACATACTAAGTTTCATGAAAATCGTTGCAGCCGTATCCGAAATTCAGGTTCTATATACATATATACAAGATTAACTCATTTAAATATTAAAGATGTTATATCAACAAAAGCTTACAACTAAATACGTAGAGGATCCTTTTTTTAACAACGCCATGATTTTTACGACCATGGGTTGCTTCAATTGCTCCACAAGCAATGAAATCTCAGCATCCCTTTCGCGCCAATACTTGTACTCTGCAACAGGACCTTCGCCTTCTCGAGTCTAAAATCAAAAAAAAAACGCACGTAGCTTAAAACAGGAGCTATTCCTTTTCGAGTTGAAGGATTGTTAAAAAAACACCGCACATAACTATTAAAAAGTTGTCCGGGTCGAATTCCCTCGATTTCTGTTAGCTTTCTAACTTTTTCCATAGATTCTTATGCACCATTTGATTTCTTAACTATAGAATATTATACTTAAATAGGGAAGCCTAAATGTGTCCATCGAAAAAGAAAAGATAACAAACGAGGCTGTCTCTCTTTTTTATGTGTGATTAGACAAAGCTAAGTATGGGTCACTCATCTTCTCCGTCTTATTATTTATCGGAATAATAAGACGGAGAAGATGATCTGAATACAAGTATATTTATATACTTGTATTCAGAGAGCTGCCTATAACTCGACTAGCCTATAATAAATGCCCACAAGTTTAGGTTAGCGACTTGTAGACTTACCTTGCTCAAACAAGCCGATATAGTAGCATCGATATGCGCTTGCCACATCATCACAGCTTCCTCGAGCTGAGCGGTGAGCAGTGGATCCTGGAACTCTACGTGACCCATAGGCCGATCCTCCATCAGCGCTGGTATGTTGGGCATCGGAAGCTGTATCTCACCCTCTATGTGTTCTATGGTCCTGGAGAGAAATGTTCCTTAATTTAAAGTAACCAGGTCTGTAGATATAGGTTGCTGGTAAATAGTGAAAATGGTTAATAGTGTAAGGGGGGTTCAGATTTCATTATTTTCAATTTTTCTGGGCAATGTACAAATTTTCTCCGATAAGCAGTAACGACTTAGTACTATCCACCTTACGATACCGTTAAACTGCCACCATGCATTGGAAAATCCGATGACCTTGCTAGCGCTGGCTGTATGCCGTTTACACACAGACGCACAAGCATATTCACACAAACATTAGCAGTTATATTATTTTTAGAATAATAATAGCAAGTGACTGGTGTTTATTTTATATCAACTTAGTATCTAATAACGATCGAGTACTTCACATGACACATAACGGAAGCGTTCTAGATACGTTCTCGACTAAGGAACATAAAATTTTATGTTTATCGCTCTGGATATGACGGATGGATGTTAAACTTATTTTGTATGTACGTACAGTTGTTTCAGGGCTTTAATGTACTAGTGGTAGCCGAGTGGTCATCTGAAGGGACTATAGAGTTCAAGAAATTATAAATAGTATAGTTATAAAGATGTTTTTTTATAAATGTGCGGGATGTTTGAAGTTTCGACCAATAGTATCACTATTATGAAGAATGTTTTTAACACTTTTTACATGTAAGTTCTATTTCCCTTGACATCACTACTCTCAAATCACATCAAAGTATTCGAATAGATATCTATGCAGCTCTCGGATGCGAAACATGTCATTCGGTATTCCTTAAGTTGATTCGGCTACATTACTGAATTACGATTTAAAGTCAATACGCGTCTACGTCTCTATTACAAAAAAATATGTGAATGTATTGTAAAGCACTTGATTTTAAAGTTTTCCGTACGAAATTAGAATCATAAATTCTTGCTTGTTGAGGGTCCAATAGATTCGAAAGCTATACGACACTTCTATTATTTATATTCTATATTTGAGTCCAAAAAAAAAATTAAAAATTATCAGCCACATACTGTCGCTACAGTTGTATGCCCCTTACCATTCAACTATTCCAACAAGGTTTTTAATGTCTTCTATAACCTCAAAAGCAGCAGGTTTCTTTTCAGTGCTCTTATCGTTGATGTTTTCCAAGATTGGTATCTCAATGTCTGTTGAAACCTGCCATAGTTAATGTTTATTATATTTCTTTTAAGAGTTTTTAAAATTATTGTCTCGTTATAAAAAAGTTCGCTGTTCCCTAAATATTATAGAAAAAAGTCCGCCGTCACGACTGTCTGTTCGCTGTAAACTCTAAAATTACAGATCCATTTTTAAATTTTCATGTAAATGACCACTCACAATGCGGTATTTGGTAAGCTATTAAGATGAATATACTTTTTATACGAATTTTTTCCTGAAAATTTTGATCCTTTGTACTTTGGGCAATTTAATTTGACCATGGCCAAAGTTTAGGTGGACTTCATTCTGATTATAATTTTAAATTGCATTTAATTATACAACTTAGGCACTCGAAACTATTTTAAGCATATAGTTAAATTGCATTATGAACATAAGGCAATGCGATAAATGATAAGCCAAAAGAATTTTCAGTGAATTTGAGGAGCAACCACAAAAGAAATAACTTAGAAGAATACCGAAACTAAGTGTTATTACATAAATAACTACCTGTGCTAATATCGAAGACGTTGGTCTTACAGCTTTAGGCCTGGGTGGAGCAGCGAAAGATTCAGAACGCATGTTCTTGATCCTATGTAAATCAAAATGTTTTATTTTATTACATTTATCGAATAGTTTCCTTTAGAAAAAACTAAAGTGTGTAATGATTCTTTGAATAAACTTTTTCTGAATATGCTTTTTATAGGACTTAATATAATTTATTTGGTAAAATACCTTCGTTCAGCATTTTCACCTCTTGCAACGTTAGACATTCGTCGATAGTCGGATGGGCGAAGATAGTTTATCTAGAAATTGCAAAATAAATATTATACACCAAAGCATTACTCAATACTGATATTAAAAATGCGAAATCTGACTGTTTGTGACATTTTAATGGCTAATCCGTTGAAACAATATTGATAAAATTTGTTGGAAAAACATTTTATAGTGTTCACACAAAGAATGGAAAAAATTCTGTTTTTCCTTCGGAAACAGTACCAATACTCATAGTATATAATTGAAGGTAGTTTTACACTTAAATCGACATGAACGAAGTTGCGGGTATGGCTAAGTAATAAACAAACTCACACTAAAAGCATAAAGCTATTATATGCAGAAGAAATCTTTCTATCTCATTATGCAATTTATCATCTTTGCTGATGAAGTAACCTAATGCTATTGTTTCAATAGATCTAAAAAAGTCGGCTATACCTACCTCAGAGGTCGTATCATCCATTTCATAGTGCTGTCCAGCGTACGATACTTGTCTTGTAATCTCTGTTCTAGAAGGTTCGATCGGCGCTGTGGTGATCTCACGAAATTGTTTTTCAAACAATGAAATATATGCCTATAAATAATATTAACTTGTGCTTTTAATATTTTAAAACAACAATGCGTATAAAATTATAAAACTGCATTACTCTATAAAACAAAATTTTACAAATTTTGGTCTTCAATATGAGCTACGAGTAAAAACTGGTCCTAATGAAAAAGTGAGTACTTTATATAATAATATTATACAGGAACATAAATGAAAAGTTCTTGCCTCTTTCAGCTGTAGACCTAAGCTCATTAGGACCTTTCCCGAAGTATAACCAACAAGAATATACTCAGGCATTTTGAGTATAGTAATCTTAGGGGTTTCAGCTAATGGTATTTCATATGGAGTCTGTCTTATAAAGTAAATGTAGCGGCGATTGCGATGTGTTGTTTGTGGCGTAAAAGCGCCAAAAACTGGATACAGCTTTGGATATTGGATAATCCGGGGAACAGATCTCTGCAAAAAATAAACATTCCAAATTGTTAGATAGATAACAAGATAAACATATTTAGTGCAGAAAATTACACTATAGATAAGAAAAAACATTTAACATTTAACAGAAAACTTTAAAACTAAAAGGATTAAAGGAAATAAGGGAAATCATGCAAAGGGCGGTCTTTTATAAATAATTAATGATCTCTTCCAGACAATTCTTTAAAAAAAAGGAATCCTATACATAATTGATTAGTGTATGCATGTAATATATAATGCATAAAACGACGGACAAAGAAAAGTTAAATTAAACCAAAAAGAAAAAAATAATTAATACCAAGAAATTTAAATATCAATGAAAATAGTAGCGAATGCTTGTTTAGTAGTAAAACGATGATCTTACAATTATAGTATAAAACTCCAAAGTTCCATCTACGTCTGGATCCACCTCTTCAGGAGCTATATAGAAAATTAAAGTTAGTATTTGGTTAAAGACTGAGTCTTAAAAAATGAAATTAATTGCATTTCATTACGTGGTGGAAAAAAGTAAAGATCTTCAGCTACCAAAGGCGGCTCTTCTTCTTCCAACCTCAAATCAATTGAAGTTTTCTTTCCCTCTTCAATATCAAAAATATCAGTTACCGCAGCTGCTACTGTTTCTACTTCTTCATCTGCAAATATGTTAACTGATGTATTGAAAGTTTCATTTTAAAAGTCTTATGAATAATTGTGTCAAAGGTATTACCTTCGTCTTGTTCAGCATCTGAAAGAAAACAATAAGTGTTTTATACGTTTGTTTGTTCAAATATAATATTCATAAATTTCTTCAGTACCTTTGATACTTTTAACGCTTTTCATGCTCTTCATGCTTTTCATACTTTTTATGCTTTTCATACTTTTCATGCTCTTAGTTTTCTTCTGATCCTCTTCTTCTGGCTCCGGTTCAGGTACAGTTTCTGTCTTACCCTTTTTCTTCTTTTTTTTCTGTGGCGCTGGAGGCGGCGGTGGAGGTGGAATAAGACCTAATAAAAATATAAGTAACTATCACTTAGACCATATTGTTGTAGAGTTCGGATCAAATTCAAATGCACCTGCATATAAAAAGGAATAGGTAATTACGTAAAGTGACTAACTAACTCTGTTCTCAAGAAGGAACAATTTTCTTCTATGAAGAATGAAGAGTTGACTTGACTTACCTTTTTGATGAACTTTAACTGTCGAAGAATTGACGTTCTTTCTTATCTTATATAATTCATGCTTGATGATTAATGACTGTTCACTACTAGACTTCTTTACCACTAAGTTCGACAATGAGCTATTTAATAAATACGCACTATCAATAACATCGGAAATGTACTTCAAGATTAATTTTAACGAAAATCTTAGTAAAATAACGATTAAAGTCTTACGCCATTCTGTATATTCCTTCTCCTCGTGAATCAGCTTGTCAACAATAGTTTTAGATACATAGAAAGTTAGCTTGTCTAAGGCCAATTCATTAGGTTTAAGCGGAGCTTTTATAAATGTTGCTAGCTTTTGTTTCGCATCTGATTCTTCAAACATGCTATAGAAAAGATCGTCATCATTCATTCCAATGTATGAGAGGATACGCTCTTTGAGCCATAACACACGAGGATCGGATGCAATATCTAACTCGGCTTCAGCTTCATCTACTGAATGTTTTTCCGAATCGTTGGATATCACGTCGAGATCCGGAGTTGCCATTCTTCGGACTTACTTTACTTATTACCCAGTTACTGTAAACAATCTAAGTAATTTTAAATTATGGCAGAAAATCATGTAGCTTAACTTTCTACATGATGTTAAGCTACATGATTTGCTGTAACCAAATGTTGTTGTCCAAATAAAGTTCGAAAGAATTTTAGAGCTACTAAAATTGTACAAAAAAGCCCATGACATCATGTCTGTATCTCTTATGGTTAACTCATAATAACTACTTTTAGGTCAAAATTTCAATTAAGTACATTTTCATAATTTCAAGTTTTCTAATATTTTCGTAAAAGAAATAACGCATAGTTTAAAATTAAATAACGCGATTCATTTAATTGACAAAAAATACATTCTAAGCAATGTTCCAAAAAAATTGTTCTCAAACTTGATAGTAAAGTAAATAACAAATGGATAAAGTTGAAGTAAGGGATTCTTTCATAAAGTAATTAGATAAAGCTGGCTAATAGCTTAATAGCTTTAAACTATTATTAAGTTTAACTTATTAAGGATAAATTATTGTTTAAATTAGTGATACAAAGTTTTGGGAACGACATTATTTAACTTTCCTATTTATGTTTATTTGTTTATAAAGTTAATTTGTTTGAGATAAGTTAATCTGCAGCAAAATTGTGCTTTACAAGATGGAAAAAAAGTAAGTAACATAACAAAGTTCAGACTGTAAAAAAAAACCTTATGGGTAAAATATAATCTAGGAAAATTATCTTACCTTAAATGTTACTTGTTTTCGTAACCTTACTTATCGTTAACTATATCAATAATTACTTAAAAGATATAAGTAAATATTTTTTATTTCCTAGATAACTTACAGTATCCATGTAAGAAAACAGTGGAACATTTGTAAATAATAGGTTGTTATAGCAACAGTTTCTATGACACAAATTTAAATTTTTTAAGAATCCGGTTATTCCATTGAAGCCGGCATAGATAATACACTATATAGGATATATAGGAGTTTCACCCCCCTGGAAGCCGGTTCAAACAAAACGAATATAGAACAAGAGCTAGAAAAAGAGTATTCTTTATTTGATTATCTTTTTTTCTTCGATAATTGAGCGATCTTTTAGTGTAAACGAAACATCGTTCTTCGTATACACCAAAATATGAACGAGCTAAGAACTAAAATTTTTGTACAAGATCAGCCGAACGAATATCTTAAAGAGACTTACGGGAAACGAGTCCGAACACGCAAGAACGCTGTAATCATCTATTCGCTCAAGTATCGTTTACTTCAAGCGAACGAGCATTCTAGAGTATTCCACAGAATCTTTGCAAACGCAAAAAGAACAACGAAGGGAGCATTCCTTCGTTGTTCTTTTTGCGTCAGTTATCAATAACCGAACGCAGGGACCAATAAGTTTTTCTGTTAAAACTTATGTGTCTTATTAATAATTTCAATTTGTCACACGTCTACAACATCTCTAGAGAATTTTAGGGATATGTGTAACCTACGAGTATCATATCGTATTGCACCGTGGTAGTTCTTAGCTCCAATCCTTCGAAAAAAGGGGGCCTATGCCCAGCTGAGGGATAGTAACACGGCATTACTTTACTTTTTACTTTTATGGAATAAAAATAACAAGAATAATAAATGTTTTATAACTATATTTTTATTTATTTATTTAGTTTCAATTTATTTTCGTAAAAAAATTAGTAATATTTAACTTAAGGTCAGTAATATATTTAAATAAATATAAATATTAATTATAATATATTTTAACGCTGCGAATAGTTTACCAAAAAAATTGTTCTCTTACAGAAGTTACAATAAAATTATTTTTCTGTAATCCGCATTTGTTAAGTGAATATATGTAATGCTAAATGTATGAAGCATGCAACATTCATGTACCTTATACATGCAGGATAAGTCACATAGGCTCAAATAATCACATAGGCTCAAGCTAGGCTCTAAATTTGGTACAAAAAATTTAGTTATTTCTATTTTCAGAAATCAATGGAGGCATGTTGACCTCTAGCCCCACACTTCGATATACCACTGTTACTTGAGTGTCATTCTAAAACAAAAATCTTTTTGCGGGAATTATTTTAGGGTATCCATAGTTATTCGTATCTTCATTGGTATCCAATTTTTCTATTTTCGAGTTGAGATTTGATAAACCGTTACTGTTATTTTGCTCTTCTATTGAATTGACCACTGACCTCTGAGGAGTGGAATAGGAATTCGGTCCATCATATAGAGATTGTAAAACCCTTGGTTTTTCTACTGTAGATTTAGGACGTTCCACTACGTAGCCTATATTTGATATTGCGTCTTCTCGACGTATTAGATTTGCATTCTTATTACTAAATGCTTGTGTATTACCATACTCGTTGAGCTGGAAGGTTTTAAAAATATTTTCTTTTTCTTTTCCATTTTGTAATGTATAGCTTAATGACGGAAGCAATTGAAACGCTGAAAGTTTAGGTGATTTTTCGTTTTGTGGAAGAATTGTATTTGCCAAACCATTCCCTATAATGTTTTGATTTTCGTTGTCGTCGTTCAAGTGTGAGTATATATAATATGTTTGGTCCTTTTTATATTTTATTATTTTGCTATCATCCTGTAGATATGGTAATGTACCAACAATGTTGTCTTGTAATTGTGCAGTAATGCCATTTTGTGGTAATTTAAGTGTGTTTTTAACAGCATTGACAGAACCATCCTGATCTTTATTAGACTTTGTAAGTTTATTTACAGATTTAAAATTATTTGGCGATTTTATGATTTCTACATCTACGTTAGATTGATTAACATCGTCAATTAAATTGATATTTGTGTCAAGTGTCAGAGCATTAGTCGGTAATTTGAAATTTGCTGGAAAAGGTGAGTTGTAAATTTCTTTGGTAACTATTGGTACTGGAAGTTGATAAAGCTGCCCGCTGTATAATTTATCAGAGTTTATTTGAATATTGACATCGTCAATATTAGTAGGCAATGAATATAATACTTGTTTCTGAATATTTTGTTGTGGTATTAATTTTTGCTGTTTTAGAACTTGTTTTTGTACATAGCTTTTTGTCGTTGCTTTTGTTTTATCCTTGCTTAGCGAACTTAAGTTTCTTCCTTGATTAGCCAATCTTAAGCTAGCTGAATTATTTGACGGTGAAAATTGTGTGGATGTTAATTGGGAAATGTCCTTTGAAATTTGTTGTAATTTTTCGTTTTCTATATTTTGAAACTGTGGTTGTGTAAGCATAGGCTGCGCAGGCGATACTATGTTTTGTTGTGCTACATTATTAAATTGTTTTGCAGCATTGATCGAGTCAAGTAGCAATGAGAACACCAAATCCTGTGAATTAGAAATATTTGAATTTTGATTCCAAATTAATCTACCAATTGGAGTAACATCAGCCTCTTCATTATTCACCTTATTAATTAATAACCAGTTATTGCTATTGTCTGTTTTTAAAATTTCTAAAGTATCAGAATTGCTAATGGTACTATTTTTAAACAATATTTGAGCGATATTTTCTGGGATAGTTATTTTTAAAGAAATTGTTCTTTCTATAATATTTGGACGTCTAGTAAATTCTTCATAAAAAGGCAAACGAGATATTGGGTTTTTCATTTGATTTAAATTTATAAAGGATTCAATAGGAGGTTCTAATTTCGAAGATGGGGTTGCGATAAGTCTTGAATTTCTTGGTAACGGTGGGGGAAGAGGATGTAAAGTTAATTTTTCGTCGCTTTGAGTATCTAAATCCGAATCTAGATGTAAGTAGTTGTCAAATGGATAGTCAGGGGAATAAACATCTGTTTTAACATATTGAAATTCTTCAGGCGACGCTGTTTCTAAAACATCGTTTGTGTCCTTTACTATTTTGTCTACAGTTATGTCTAATTTTTCTCTCGTTAATATATCAGAAAATGCCAAATTATTTTGATTGGTATTAATTTGAGTTTGCTTACTAAAAAAAAATGATGGTTCATTTTTATTGAGTGGTGTAAAGGGTCTAGGAGAACTAGAAATCGAGACAATCTTACTATTTTTAATAAGAGGTGACAAATATTGTCTATTAATTTGTTTCTCACTTTCAGCAGGTGGAATATAAAGTAAAGAGGATGGTTTAAATGTAGTAGGTATTAAATATAATGATGAAGGTTCAGTTGGCAAAGCTGTAGGCGGAATGTAGGTTGTCAAAATTTCAGGTTGAGATGTTGTAACTGAATCAGAGTTGGCAGATTGATCTTGAGAAATCGTAATTATTTCATTGTCTAATTTAATGGTCGGAGCATTATATACATACGAATTCTCAGTTTTGACTTCTCCTGCTTGTATTTCAGGCTTATCGACTACAGAATTTTCGTCAATTACCCTTTCAAAAAGATTTGACGATCTACGATAAATATAGGGAGTAGGTTCAGTAATGAGCTTTGAATTCTTAGATGGTCTTAATATCCATGTTTTAAATGTTATTCGAGATTTGGGGTTACCATTGGTGGGGTCTTTAATTAGACTTCGAAACGCTAATGTCTTAGTAATAATTGCTGGAGGTGCTTCATTACTTACCAAGTTTTGTTTTGTTTTATTTTCTACTCCCTCAACGGTTTTCGAATGAAGTGTTTGACTGTCTTTATCAGAATTTAACGGTCTATCTTGTTTAATATTTTGATTTAGTTGTTGCTTGGCAAACTCAATACCGAATTCTGTGTGTTTGTTTTTGCTTTTATTATAAGTAAATATCAGATTTCCACCCTTATAATCAGAGTTAATGTTGTTTTTAACATTTTCTTGTGGATTACTAAGTTGTAAACTTCGTTGATAATTTTGAGTGGGGATATATTTATCGACAATATTTTGGGATTGAGATGTCTGTCCACTATGGCTATTTAGAAATTGTAAATTTTTTGGGATTCCTGTTCTGTTTGGAAGAACGTAAGATTTCTGATGTTTATGTCGTTGAATATTGTGATTATTCATGGGTTGAAATATACTGAAATTGGTGGAGTATTGGATACTAGGGGTAGAAGCTGCAAATAATGTATCTGCCGTTGAGTATATGTTTTGTAGTTGGCTTGTCTGTTTTGCTCGAAAATATGCACTGTTAGGATTTTTATTATTAAACAGTTGGATCTGAGAGGGATTATATTCTTGCGTCACAATCAGTTGATTTTTAGTATATATCTCATTATAAGGATTTCGCATAGGATTTGTTATCATTTTCTTAATGTTCGTCATAAATTGTGGTCCCAATTTCAAATTCCCATATTTTTCATTATTAATTTTATAGAGTTCTCCGGATTTTTTACAGTTTACTTTCATCCACCAGTCACAAACAAAGACGGCTTGGTTAAACAATGTGCCATTCGGGCATAGGAAAGATTGAAAACCGTATGTTGATCCAAGGGTGCAGACTCTAAACACTTGGCAGTTGGTTTCTATGTCAGCATAATAACCTGAAAATATAAATATAGCATCGATTAAGTTATTGTGTTTATTGACGTTTCAGAATATCAGAAAAATTATGATCGCTTTTTAAAAAAGGTAAGCTACCTACAATTTCTGCATGATAGAGAAATTTAGAAAACACGAAAGTTAACTTAGTTGGGATATGTAAGGAAATAATTTTTCTAAAGTTTTCACGGCAGCTTCGGCTACCTTTAATAGTTAGTAACCTTACTAAATAACTAGGGCTTTGATGACAGACAAATATTTATTAATTAGTTGTTGATTTAAATATTGCTCACAGCGGTCAATATCGGTCAATTGGTTTGTGATGATTATTGCTCCTAAATATACTGGAAAATCTTTCGTCGTATGACGTCTATGCTTGGCAACAAAATTTTGAATGCATCGGTTATTTCGCAACACGCGCTTTTTGAACATCCTCCTCGCGGTCCTGACTTACAAGCACTGTTAATATTGTTTTATCTCACCTGGTTCTTTTCCAGAGCATGAAAATGATGTCTTTGGTATAGAGTGCAGTGTTGGATAATCCCTTCCCGGTTCGCCTGGCACTGCTAGTCTAATGTCCCAACCATGTCCGTTGTCGAACGGTCGACTTCCTGGATTTTGAGCTGCCGTTCTAGAGATTATCAGGGAGCCTGAAATTAAAAATATTGTGCTTTGAAACGACAACGATGCAATAGTTGACCCGCCTTGTTACTGGTGTTTTCGGGTTCGATACGTTGCGAGTGACAATAAATATTTTTGAAATTGTAGCCTTTAATCTGATCTAGCGTAAAGCCACTTTCACTATAGCTACTTATCACGATTAAGTGAAAGATAGAGCTTTTGCCAAATAATTGTTTGTATTAATTATATATTATTTTTAAGGGTTTGCAGGTGCATTTTTTGTTAGGTTAGGTTAGAGGTAATGATCTTTATAAAATACAAAACAAAATAATTTCGAATAATATGGCCGAATGCTTATTTACTTAAGGTTCTGTCAGTTTAAGTTTGAATCATCATCCTCCTGCCCTTATCCCACTCTAAGTGGGGTCGGCACAACATGTTACAAACATATTGTCATATGATTTGGCTACGTATTTTACGACCGGCCGCCTGCCTGACGTCAACATACCTTAGTCGTATTTTACGACTCCTCGCTAAGAAAGAGGGTGGTCTATTTTACTCAACCGGATACCACACGGTGGGTCAACTTACCTTAGTCGCCTTTTACGACACCTCGGTAAGAAATGAGGGTGGTCTATTCTACTCAGCCGGATACCACACGGCGGGTCGACTTACCTTAGTCGCCTTTTACGACACCTCGGTAAGAAATGATGGTGGTACTATTCTATTCAGCCGGATACCACACGGCGTTCAGTTTAAGTTTGAATGTCCGAATAAATTACATTTTTAGGAATCAACCTTTAAAAAATTTAATCTAAAACTCTCTATAGTGTGTATCAAATACCAACATATGCTGGTACGTATCAACTTCTTTCTTTCCTTTTCTTTCTTTCATTTTGACCTAATTATATAGGTAGTTTCACTTTCGATTCTCATACGCAATTAACACTTAAGTACTATTTCAATAAAATGTCGCAAACAGGCCTATGTATAAACACAGTTTCCCATAACTTTTTATTACGGATAGTTATAGATTGAACAAAAAAACGTTTCAATGACATGGATACACACAATTGACATGTCAACTACCTATTTTGATAACGGGTAATCTAGGAACATGTATATTCTCAGCTATTGTCTCCATTCAGATAGAACAAGTCTGTCATTTTAATATTGAAATAGTATAAATTCAAATTCAAAATATTCTTTATTAAAGTAAACTTGTTAGTGCTTTGAATCGTCAACTCTTCTGCTGGTTCGGAAAGCTGCTCCTACCGAGAACAGCCAGCGAGAAACTCGTCGGTTGCTCTTTTAGAAATATAATTCTTATAACTAGTTAAATTTTTCTCCAATGTTGAAGAGTAGCTCTATATCCACGCATTTTTATTATTCATGTAACTCTACAGTATAGTATAGTACAGTATAGGCTTTCTGCATCAGCTTCCTTTTAACAGTGTTTTTAAACTGATGTAATGGCAAAGCTAAAATTAATTGTGGAATATATGGGGCATTTACAAACACGGTCGTCCGTCCCCAAAGTAAGTAACTTAATACTTGTTTTATGGGTGATAGACAATTGGTGAATATATACATATATAATTTTTAAATATATACTTAAATTCAAATATACACCCATGAAGTGGAATGTTATTATATCAGTAGAGTCTTATAGCAAAACCTATAACGACTAACGTAATTTTATGTCATTTGCTACTTTGTCTATTAAAAACGAGTATATCGTCATGTTTTTCATAATTCTGTATATTATATATTACTGTATATATATTTAAAACTAAAAAAAAATTATGAAAAAGATAATATTATACAAAGGTAATGATTTTTTATATAATTTGTAATTAAACTATTTTAAAAAGACAAGCATTAATAAAAAGAAACTTAAAACAAATTAAAACTAACTAAATAATAACTAAAAAATAAATATAAAAATATATTTACATTAAATCGAAACCGTCGATTTATATTAGTATATAGTATATATATTATATAGTATTATTAACGTATCAAAAGTTCAATTAAAGACGTTTATATATGAGTATTTCAGGATCGCCGTGTGGTATCCGGCGGAATAGAGTAGTACCACCTTCATTTCTTACCGAGGTGTCGTAAAAGGCGACTAAGGTAAGTCGACCCGCCGTGTGGTATCCGGCTGAGTAGAATAGACCACCCTCATTTCTTACCGAGGTGTCGTAAAAGGCGACTAAGGTAAGTTGACCAACCGTGTGGTATCGTGTTTAGTAGAATAAACCACCCCCTTTCTTACCAAGGTGTCGTAAAATACGACAGAGGTAAGTTGACGTCAGGCAGGCGGCCGGTCATAAAAACACTGCCAAATCATGTGACAGCTGGTTTGTAACATGTTGTGCCAACCCCACTTAGAGTGGGATAAGGGCAGGAAGAAGATGATGATGATATGAGTATTTCAGGAATGCTCTAAAATATATACAGGTTACTTCGTAGTTCTTTCCTTCATCATAAAGCCCACGATTGACTGTCAATACATCATGTAGTTTCTATAAAAAAAACCATTTGTGTAACACAACGTACTAGGAGCACCTGATTCCGCACTCAAAACTAGATGGCGCCACTCGTCGTTTGCTCCGCGCTATCGAAGTGCTTTCGTAGTAATATAAGAAGTCCCCATACATTATGAGATTAGATCGACATCGCTCTCAGATCCTAGGGCTCTAATGTGCATCCTACTGGAACACTACGTCTTAGCGCGTCTGAGACGGTGCATCCTCCGTCCGGCACATCCATACCTGGAATGCCGTGAGGAACCCGTCGTCTGTCCGCGATGCTTTTCGTATTCGTGAATAGCACGCATTCCCGCCCCCGACAGTACGTGCGTTCGAGTCCAGCGCCTTACATTTGTAATTAAGCAATATTCTTAATTAATTTAATATGAATGTAATAAACTGCCCTGTCACTTAGATTGACAAATTAAATTATGTCATTTGAAGCGGTTGTTTACGATATGCGGTTGAAATTTGCTCGCTTGAATTAATTTGGGGGAAAACATGTTTGGATTAATAATTATTATAATGTTATGCAGAATTAGGCGTACATCTATAAAACATGTCGTACATAAACATGGTTCATTTGCATGTTAAATTTACACTAATATTTGAGTATTATTATTTGAGGCTGAGTAGAATAAACTAACCTCATTTCTTACCGAGATGCCGTAAAAAGCGGCTAAGGTTAGTTGACCCAACGTGTGGTACCCAATTGTGTATAATAGACCACCCTCATTCTTACCAAGGTGTCGTAAAATACGAGTAAGGTAAGTTGACGTCAGGTAGGCGGCCGGTCGTAATACACAATATGTGGTGTAATTGTAAGGGTTTAATCACTTATTTTAAGACACACATCCACATACATCCACATGCACACACACACGGCTGTAATATAAGTTTTTAATTTTTGTTCTATATTTTTTATTTTTCTTTTCGTTTTTACTTTTGATGAATAACATTTAAATGTTGTTCTTATTAGTTTTATACAAATTCCTTTTTTTTCCTTATTAATTGTAATTTTTTGTCATCGTAATTTATATATTTTTTTACTCCTGTACATATATAAGTTGAACTAAGTTAAGGTGGACACTGGTTCCCAAAATACAGTTTTAACTAGCTTGGGAGCCAGGGACACAATAATTGTACATGTGCATTGTTGTAAAATAAATAAATAAATAAAAAATAAATAAACCAGTAATAGTGTATGAAGCAGGCAACAATCATATACCACAATATGTGGTATGTGATTGTTGCCTGCTTCATACACTTAGCATTGCTTGTATTCACTTAACAAACGCGGATTATGGCAAAGTAATTTTATTGTAACTTCTGAAAACCTATTCTTATATTTAACTTATTTTACAATAAGTACCTGGGTGACCGAGCCTTGTTTGGTAATTTTTAAAATTATGTAAAAAAAATTAAAATTTAAAAAAAAAAGAAAAATGATATAGGATAGGGCAGGTGCGGCTCGATCCTAGGTATTTTAACGTCTCTTGACCCCCAAATGAACTACCATGACTTTACGTTTGACAGCGAAAAATTGTAATTGTATTCAACGTAAATTTCAAAAAAATTTTAGAGCTTGCAAACAGAGATGAAACGATTTTTTTTTAAATAAAACTTTTCTACATCGATTTTTGTCCCGCAAAAGCCCCTACGTTGGAGCCGTTTCCGAGATTCCGAAAAAAAAAAAAAAAAAAATATATATATATATATATATATATATACATACATACAAGATTAACTCATATAAATATTAAAGATAACGCTTTATTAAGTAAAGATCTGAAAAGAAAATAGATCCAAGTCAAGTTTCAAAGTTTTGCCTTAATATATATTGCATGCACGATGAAAAGCTCCTAACTCTGGCTGTCAGGTGTAAGGAGATTGAGCGATTTTTAAATAACACTTATAACATTGTTTCTCCTAAATCCCTAACACATTAATCAAAGAAAGTACGAAAAGAAGCAGAAAGTTTGAACTTTTATTAAAGTTATATTTTTCTCTGAGCATTTTTATTTATGAGAAACATTACGCTGTGAAAATATCAGAGAAACTTCAACGATTTTTCAAATTATTATAATTACTTTAATATCCCATATCATCTCTCCTTTTTTTATAAACCCTTTATGGGTACCAACGCCCGACGGGGATAGGCGGGTGAGGTAATGAGGGTGGTCTATTCTACTCAGCCGGATACTACACGGTGGTCTTTTGTCACTTTGCAGGTCCATAATACAAAAGTAATAAAAATATTGTTCTGCTATAATCGGCGATAAAAGAAAATATATGTACCTAATGCAAAATGTAGTGTGTTTAAAAAATTTAATTTTAAAACAAAATTACTGCACACATTCATCACCACAATCTCAACAATTGTTTCGCCCCGTAACCGAAGCACCATCAGGACATTTCCTCCACGACAAAATCGCAAGGCTTTTAACAAATTTGTTATTAAAGAATTTTTAATATTCTATCTTATATATGAAAACAAAATAATATAACAAGGTCCTTTTATCTCCACTCAAGATTCAATCAATCTCAGTACACAAGAACAATATTTCTTGGTTTGACAGAAATCTGCCAGTGTTTGCAATCCCAATATGAATATTGTATTATCCAATTCCCTTTTGCGTAGATTGGTTGTACGAGTAATTTGGTCAAACAAACTTTATATAGACGTGCCTTGATATCAAATTGAATGATTTTGCCGACATTGATATATATTCATTGTTTATAAAAAAAGTAAAAGTAAAATAGCGCCCTATTACTCTCCCAATGTTGGGAATAGGCCTCTTCTCTCCGTTTTTGGAGAGAAGGATTGGAGCTAAGACCTACCACGCTGCTCCAATGCGGATTGGTAGATTACACATATCCCCAGAATTCTCTATAGATATGCAGGTTTCCTCACGATGTTTTCCTTCACTGAAAAGCGTGTGATAAATTTCAATTACCAATTAGAAATATAAGTTTTAACAGAAAAACTCATTGGTGCCTGTCCGGGTTTTAACCCGTGACCTCTTCGAAAGAGTCGCACGGTGTTACCGCTGGGCTATCACTGCTCGTTTATAAAATTGATTAAATAATCAATCGATAAATATTGATGTGGCTGGTTAACCGAGGCTTGGTTGGTATTTTTTTAAAAGATACAAAAAAAACAAAAAAAACAAAAAAAAACAAAAAAATAACAAAAAGAAAGAAAGTACCGGTAACATGTGGGACTCGATCCCGGGTTTAGAAATTTTTTGGTCCGCCCATTACCCATTGGGCTATCACAGCATTACGATTGACAGCTAAAATATGATTTGCATTCAATTATACATTTTAGTATTTTTTCAATGCTCTAAATGAGGGATAAAACGAAATTTTTGTAAATAAAACCTAGCTAGATCGATTTTTCTGCAACATTAACTCATTTAAATATTAAAGATTTATAAAATTGATTTAATAATCAATGGATAAATATTTTATACATTTTTTTATTTACCAGGTTCAAGAGCCGAGCCGTGCTCGATAATTTTTTACAAAAAAAATGAAACTTAAAAAAAAAGAAAGAAATTATTAGGTACCTAGGTGTGGATCGATTCTAGGTATTTACATTTCTCGACCCATTCCCCGATTAATATACGCAGACTTGACAGTTTATGGCAAAAATAGTGTTTTATATTCAATATAAATTTTAGTATTTTTTCATGCCTAAAAACAGGGAATAACGATTTATTTACATAAAACCTAGCTAGATCGATTTTTCTCCCCCAAAACCCCCTACATGCTGAATTTCAGGAAAATCGTTGGAGCCGTTTCCGAGACTCCGAAAATATATTTATATACATACAAGATTATCTCATTTAAATATCAAAGATACAGATGAAACTAATTTAAAGCGTTTAAAAAAAGGTTTAAGTTTAAAAGAAAATCATTTGCATACAAAATTCCGCGGTTCATGCAAAGCGATGTCAACAAATTGGAACAATAACGTGAAATGACTTTTCCCTATGCTTTTACAATATTATTTTTATATAATATTATTTATATATATAATAATTTTATAATATTATTAAAAAATGAATTTGTTGGTCTTTGAGCCTGGGTGTATATTTGTATTTAAGTATGCATTTAAAAAATAAATATAAGTATATATTCACCAGTTGTCTGTCTACCATAACACAAGTATTAAGTTACTTAATTTGGGGACGGACGACCGTGTGTGTAAGTGTCCCATATATTTATTTATTATTTATATTAATGACTTTATTATACAGTAGAAAATTTACTCACGTTTTTGTACGTATGACGTAATGTACATTAGTATCTGGGTGACCGCGCCTTGCTTGGTAATATTTTTAAAGATAAAAAATTGCAATAAAAAAAGAAAAAAGAAAAAGAGGGATGGTGACATGTGGGACTTGATCCCAGGTTTTTTAATTTTACTAACCCGCAGTTACCATTGAGCTATCACAACTTTACAATTAAACAATGAAATTAAACGATTAAACTTACAATAAAACGATAGGTGATGTATACAATAGACATAGCAGGTACCGACATAAGCTTGCGGCGCCTGCTTTGCGCCGTGCAAAAGTGCGTAACTCGTTTGTGGGTTTTGGTATAAGATTCTACAATAAAATTCCGCGATCAATTTCAGCGTTGCCATTACAGCAGTTTAAAAACACTGTTAAAAAGAGGCTGATACAGAAAGCTTACTATACTCTTGAAGATTATTTAGAAGATAAGAATGTGTGGAGATATCTCTCTTTGAACCTGTACAAGATAGTAACGACTTAATGTAAATAATATTAAGAATTATATTTTTAAAAGAGCAACCGCCGAATTTCTTGCTGGCTCTTCTCGATAGGAACAGCTTTCCGAAAAAGCAGTAGAGTTGACGATTCAAAAGCACTTATTTACAAGTTTATTTGAATAAAGAATATTTTGAATTTGAATTTACATATGACAGAAAATTTAAGCTCCTCTTTTAGCAGATTTTTAGTGCCAGGATCAAAAGACATTTTTTTAATGAAACCTAACTAGATAGATCGATTTTTCCACGAAACCCCTACAAAGTTTCGTACAAATCGCTGGAGCCGTTTCCGAAATTTAGATTTTATATATATTTATAAATATATACAAGATTATAAATATTCATTAAAGTATTAAAGATTATAAACTTACTTAATACAACGAATTTCCACATAGCGTCACGTCACAGTCAATAAATACTCACTAAAAATTATCATTTACTGTAAATTTTTAGGTTGTGAAGATTTGTAATAAATATAGTAATTTAATATTTAATTATTCTACGTTACTATAATAATTTATTTAATATTTTATTACTTGGAAAACTTTACTAAATCACAGATGATCCTAAAACTTTAGTTTCACTGTTATGAAGTTAAAGTAATATGATACATTTCTACTTGAGAACAAAGGCCTAAATGGCGATTGTTTGTTTGTAGGTTAGCTTAAGAATTTCCCTCCTACATATCAAGGTAGGACCTGATAGCTGTGCGGTGAGACTGCGTGACCCTTACCCTTAAGTAGTGGGTTTAAACCATACATTTTTTTAAAACTATTTTGGTATTTTGAAATGTCTTAGTGTAGATAGTTTAATTTTTAATCAACCGATGGACGTTCTTTTCAAGTTTTTTCCCCGACTGACCTGCTTGGAACTAGTGGTTTCCGCTATTTTTTGGAGTCAATTGTCCACTTCTTTGGGAGAAGCGATAATAATTCAGACCCCACTGCCATAAAAAATAATCCGGTAGACCATTATGGTTGAAATTAGACACTATTAGAGCTTCGACACCAGGATATCCTACTAATATTGTAAATGCGAAAGTTTGTGAGTATGGATGTATGTTTGTAACTCTTTCATGGCGAATCCGCTGAACCAATATGACCGAGCCTTGCTCGGTAATTTTTAAAAGATATAAAAGATATATTTAAAAAAACGAAGAAGGCGCCGATGGCATGTGGGATTCGAACCCGAGTTTTGAACATTTTCGGTCCACCATCGGCTATCGCAACGTTACGTTTGGCAGCTAAGAAAATCCTTTGCTTTTAATTCGTCATTATACCATATTTTTAATGCCCAAAAACAGAGATACAACGATTTTTTTGAAAACCTAACTAGAACGATTTTTCTCTCCCAAAACCCACTACACGCTGATTTTCAGGACAATAGTTGGAGCCGATTCCGAGATTCAGAAAATATATTTATATTTAGATAGATATAGATTAGTCATTCTTTCTCACTCGGGCCGTTTCTTCACAAAAATAACTATCTTATGTTACGTTTACTAAGAATTAATATTGTTTACAACAACGCACCTGTACTTATACTGTACCTGTACTGTAATTATAAGCAAACCAACGATGATGTCGCGGTATACAGAAAAACTTGTTTTAAGTTTATGCTATGCCGTGTCGAATTTTTGTATTATCATTTAAGATTTTATGTAATAAAAAAAAAATATATATATATACATACAAGATTAACTTATTTAAATATTAAATATATATTTTTTGTATTTTAACTAGTTTTTGACTTTCCATTCGTTAGTAACATCATAGTTTTTTCATAACATAACATCATTGTCGAGTTTGGACTGACTACATAAAGTTAATATACCTTATTAGATACCCTCAATGTGTTACATATTAATTGCAGTGCCCTAGAAACCTTTCGATTGTCATGTGAACGACGTCACAAAAAACTTGTCTTTGTTAATGTTGCATTCCCAATTATAGGTTTGTAAAGTAGTATTTACGAAATAAACGCATTGGGCAAGTTTAAATAATATATTAAGTAGAAGATTAATTTTGACTGATCCTGAATTCTATGAAACAACCTTGTTTAATAAAATTCAGAAGTAGGCATAGCGAGGAACAGCGAATGCTTTAAAGTGAGGGCTAACTAACTTCAATCGCTTGTTAAACTTAAATTTTTCACAATTTCCTCGCTAATCATCTATACTAATATATAAAGCTGAAGAGTTTGTTTTAACGCGTTAATCTCAGAGACAACTGGACCATTTTGAAAAATTATTTGAGTGTAAGATAGTCCATTTATCGAGGAAGTCTATATAACGTGAATAGAAACAATAAAAAATATCACTAAAACGGCAAAATTCAAAGCTTTCCTTGCATTCGCTAAGTAACACTGATAGTCATTTAAAAATCATGTACAACCAAAAATTGCGAGGCTTTAATTAAGAAAAAAACCAAATTTATTTCAAACAATATATTGAACTATTGAATACATTACAAAGTTTCGATTGCATTCGTCACGCACCAATGCACTTCGCTAACGCACTCAAATCCTAATTTCTTATATAAATCTGCAGCAGTAGCATTGCCATCGACACAGAAGGCGATAACATATTTATTATGCTCCAAAAGCTTATTAGATATAAGCTTAAGTATTAATTCACCGTAACCCTTTCGTCTATGTTTCTCGAGTGTGTACAAATGTCCTAGTGCACCCATTTCCTTAATGAACACCCAAGTTAACAATTCGGTTCCCTTAAACAGACCATAACCCAATTTGGCTTTAATTAGCATGTTGAAGTACCACTCTGAACCCGTATATTTGTGAGGCCATTTATCGTTTATAAGTTGGATGTTGTCTTCTGTTAATAATTTGAAGGATAGAACTGGGGATAAGCTGAAATTTTTATAAAAATTATGATACAAAAACGATACAGAACGAGTACCCACGATCTCATTCTCATCATTAATGTTAAAATACTCTCAATTAGTATTACCTATGTATTGTTCAATTAATCCCGGATTTTTTAAATCCTATAGTTAGCTCAGTATATAAGTTTCAATTGTACTAAATTTTATTAATATATATCCAGTGCCTTAGTAGTGTAACAGATAGACAAGCGCATTTATAATATAAGCATTGTATTTAGAACACAGCAGTCCTTAATACTTTTGAATAATCTAAGAACGGACAGACAATACATGATAATATATTATCTTATAATACAAAAATAATCTTACGAGAGTTTAAATTTTGGCGTTTAACAATATTCATATTACTTGCCAAGCAGATTAAATATTTAATTTTAAAAGTTCACATAATAAGACGTTACATGTATTTAAACATACATACATATTTATATGTATTTATATTTAAATATATTAACTTCTTACCTGACATGAAATGGAGACGCATCCTTGTCCAAAAGAAACGTTTCAGTCATTGTTATATGGTGTAATCTACAATTCTTTTCATTGAATAACCTTAAAACACAATCCATAACATGTTTAGGTGCATATGGTACTTCAGTGAATTTACTCCAGTCAATAATTTTTGTATTTCGCAAAGCTTCTTCAACCTCTTTGGTATCGTCTTTTGGACACTGGACGATCACTTCGTAATATGTATTCTGTTGAAATAAAGATTAAAGATGACTTTATATATACCCATGGTGAAAAAATTTAATAGACACTATGAGTAAGATGTGGTAGGCCAGTGGTAACACCGTGCGACTCTTTCAAGGAGGTCCCGGTGTCAAACCCGGGCAGACACCAATGAGTTTTTCTGTTAAAACTTATGTGTCTAATAAATAATTGCAATTTATCACATGCTTTTTGGTGAAGGAAAACCTAGTGAGGAAACCTGCATATCTCTAGAGAATTCGGGAAATATGTGTAACCTACCAATCCGCACTGGCGCAGCGTGGTAGATCTTGGCTCCAAACCTTCTCTCCAAAAACGGAGAGAAAAGGCCTATTCTCAGCAGTGGGATAGTATCAAGTTCTTAAAATTCCGCTAAAGTAAGATACACTTTTTTTTGTTATAAGCACCTTCTCCTGACAATAATTAACTCAACAAAAAGAAAAATCGTAATTTTTTCACCCTTTCACACGTGAAAGACCGAGGGAAATATAGTATCATTTTTATGTTCTATTTATAAGATTATCTGATCCAAAAATTCTTCGTGCGGATAGTAGAAGATATTATGAGTGAGTGAGACCAACTATCGATTGATTTTAGCGTCTTTACTTTGTAAAATTTCTTAGATTTCCTTTACATAAGATAGCGTATAAGGGGGTCATAACCTTAAGTAGATATGTCTTAGTAACATTTAAGTCTAAATAAATAGATTTAATTACCATATTGCGTGGTCAAAACGCAACCATTTTCAATTTCAAACCATTCAATTGGAATGGGAATAGTAAGTTACCTTTCAAAGAAATATGCCATTCTCGATTTTTTGTAGATGTATAAAAGAGAAGTCATTCCATATATAATTTCATACACATAATACATTGTTTGTTATATCACAAAGGTTTTAAGTAGCGATTCTTGTTAGATGACTTGTCTCTATTTAAAAATTATCGTTATTTTCATCCAATGTAAACAGCCTCCTCAAATTCATCCTCGTGCCTTTATCACACTCTAAGTGACATTTGGCCACGTATTTTACGACCAACCGGCCTGCCTGACGTCAACTTACCTTAGTTAAATTTTACGACACCTTGGTAAGAAAGAGGGTGGTCTATTCTTTTCAACCGGAAACCACACGGCGATACAACTCTTTGGTCGCCTTTTACGACACCTCGGTAAGAAATGAGAAAATGAAATGAATGTTAGGATGTTTTACATTGAGGTTATTTTACGACTTAAACTTCCCATATAAAAATAACCTCGATCGTCGAGAGACTTCAGAATTCTATAATTTATACACGTGCATTCGAACAGATAACATGATTATTGAATGCAATCTACTTACACACATATCAATGTAATTACATTATCTTTATAAGATATATCATAAGGAGTTTTATCATACAGTTATAGAACAACAGTGGAATATTTATTAATGTATGTTGTTCTAGTAAGTGGTAGCATATTTATGAAATTATCTGTTTCAAACAACATCTGTTAAAACAACTTATATTGTGTGAATTATGTTTCTTTATTTATTATTTACTAGCTTTTAGCCGCGACTTCGTTCGCGTGATAGGTTGACAATGGCGCTTTTGCATGTCATCCTATTCCTGTAGAATTAACAGGATGTCTAGCCTTTATGTTATTCCGGTGTATAAGAAATAATCGTGCCAAATTTCATCGATATTTTTTTAGCGGATTTGCTGTGAAAGAGAAACAAACATATATCCATACTCACAAACTTTCGCAGTTATAATATTAGTAGGATGATCCGTAATTGAAGTGTGCTATCAACACAATGAATATAAAAATTTGTATGTTTGATACTAAAGTACGCAAACTCAAATTATTCATAACATTAGATTATACGATGTTTATCCTGGAATACAAGTCTATCGCAGACAGAAACTTACAAAACCTTCAGGAATTAACACTATATTGGCACTTACAAAATAATACTTGAAATTTATCTGATAGGTTAATAGAGGGGAAGTGAAAATTTGTATAAAATCTATTTACCCTTACACAGTATTTATTTTCAAAGTCCTTTTTTATGCATGACATACGTACTCGTATGTATGTATGCATAAAACAATGAAAATATTATTTGAAATAAATAGATATTTAAGTCTTAAGGGAACGACAACAGGGGAATCAGGTTTCAACGATTTTTTTTGTTTTTTATCGGATTTATTTAAAATTTCGAAGTACAATAATGATTTACCTTTATATTTAATGCGACAATTCCATTATTAACGTTGCCAAAAGGACAATACACTTTAAAGCCATAATCACAACCAGATTTCATAATATTCTCTTCAGTTTCCAATGCTGTGTATCCTGATATGCTTCTCGGCCAGTCAGCTTTAAACGCTGACTTGAGTTCATCCCATCTATCTAAAGGCATCAGTACCAAAGGATCGGAGATCATTGTAGCACTAATAAATTGCGATGATCATGCGTCCTCGCTAATTAAAGTTCTCTCTCATACTGTTTCTTGCACTTGACTTATATGTAGATTTAGTTATATTTTACTGCAGTTACACAATATCATATACCTCGTAGCATCTAACTCGTAATACTATCAAAACAATACATTATCATAATATTAAATGATTTTGTTATCTAAGATTCAAAATTGTAATTGACAAATAATGTAATTTTAATATAAAAGTTAAAGTAAAGTAACGGCCTGTTATTCTACCACTGCTAGGAATAGGCCTCTTCTCTCCGTTTTTGGAGAGAAGAATTTGAGCTAAGACCTACCACGCTGCTCTAGTGCGGATTGACATTGGTTACACATATCTCCATACTTCTTTTTCAGATATGCAGGTTTCCTCACGATGATTTCCTTCCCCGAAAAGCGTGTTATAAATTGCAATTATCATTAGGTACATAGGTAAGTTATAAGTGAAAAACTCATTAGTTCCTGACTGGTGTTAACCCCTGACCTCCTCGAAAGAGTCGCACCGTGTTACCGTTGGGCTATCACAGCTTTATAAATTTAATATATTTATATTTTACTTTTACACTGTATAATATAATTTTATGTAAATAAAATATGCCCGCCGTGTGGTATCCGGCTGAGTAGAATTAACCAACCTCATTTCTTACCGAGGTGTCGTAAAAGGCGACTAAGGTAAGTTGACCCACCCTGTGGTATCCGGTTTAGTAAAATGACCACCCTCTATTTTACCGAGGTGTTGTAAAATACGACTAAGGTAAGTTGACGTCAGGCAGGCGGCCGGTCGTAAAAATGCAGCCAAATCATGTGACAGCCAGCATATTTATAACATGTTGTGCCGACCCCACTTAGAGTGAGATAAGGGCAAGAGGATGATGATGTAGTAATTAAAATATGATATAGAATTGAAATATAATAAAATTTTATACTACACTTTTTATAAAAATATATTTTATTTACAAGTGTACGATCATGAATGATTTTTGCTCTTTGACAAGCGCTTACTTATTATCAAATCAGATAGCATTTCATCCTCTGTACATATAAAACAAAGTGTCTCATTGCTTCTATCTGTATGTTGCAATAAGCTCAAAACCTACTGAAGTTTCAAGCGACTTTCTTAACTAGACTGATTAATTAATAAAAAAAGTGTTTAACAGGTGCATATTTTTTTTTTATTTTTGTGTAAACTGGTGGCAAAATAAAATGATATTTTTTGAAAATTTCGGGAAATGTTAAACACCCAGCTTCTATTTTAGAGGTTTAGAGGTCATAACCGGTAAAATTTTCTTTCTGATAGAATGAATAAATAGATTGAACTGATAGAATGAAAAAATATAAAAATCTTTAATGAAACCGAATAATCACAGACTTTAAGCAACCAAATTTTGTGTCTCTGAGTCCCGAACATCTTTTGATCACTTTAATATGTTAGTAAAAATAGCTACTATTTATTAGGAATTTAGCATATGTGTTATACCACCTGAATAACAATAAATAAAGATGTATTATTTACTAAAACTAGATATTAATAAGAATACAAAAAAAGATCAAATTATTGACTAAAAATCCATTGAAGTCGTTTATAGATTTACTGAAGAGTCCGTCACCAATGCACACCAATGCAGTTCGTTAACACATTTAAATCCTAATTTTGTGTATAAATTTGCAGCAGTAGCATTACCCTCGAGACAGAAGGCGATCACATATTTATTATCTTCTAAAAGCTTGTTAGAAATAAGTTTTATTGTCAATTCACCGTAGCCCTTTCGTCTATGCTTCTCAAGTGTGTACAAATGTCCTAATGCACCCATTTCCTTAATGAAGACCCAAGCTAACAATTCTTTCTCTTTAAAGAGGCCATAACCCAAATTAGCTTTGGTTAACATGTTAAAATACCACTCAGAACCTGAGTATTTATGAGGCCATTTATCATTAACCAGTTGCACGTAATCTACAGTTAATGATTTGAAGGATAAATCTGGGGATAATCTGTAATATAAATAAAATTGAAATTGTAGATGATTTAAAGTACATATTCAAAATAGTCGTATATAATAAATTTATTTCTGTACAATTCTTCACTAAACGAGCATGATAACTTTTCCTTGTTACTAGCATTAAACAAAGGAAAATTTTTAATATACAAAATTATTTACGTTCTTACTTAATATCAAATGGCGGCGTCTCTGGATCCAAAATAAACGTTTCCGACATTAACATCTCGCGTATTTTGCAATTCTTTTGAATACATAACTCGAGGAGACAATCAAAAACGTGTTTAGGTGTGTAAGGTAACTCTGCGATCTTACTCCATTCTACAATTTTAGTATTTCTCAAAGCTTCTTCTACTTCTTTTGTGTCATCGTTCGGACATTGAACAATCAAATCGCAATATGTATTCTGTGAAAATAAAGATGAGTTTAATTGGTGTTTACATTCTGATGCTACAAGGTTATTTCTAGCTTTATCAAGTTTGAAATGACAAAAACGTGTACGAAATCACTACATATTATAAAACAAAGTCACATATATCGTATGTACGCATAAAACTTTAAAACTACGCAACCGATTTTGATGCGGTTTTTTTTAATAGATACAGTGATTCAAAAGGAAGGTTTGTACGTATAATAACATTTAATACGAAGTAGAGAAATACTGTAATTTTTGAGATTACTGTAAATAATTACATTTTTTTCCGCTTACATTGCAAACGCAGGCTAAACCCTACGAGATTTATCAAAATGATGTACTAAGTATTTGTAAACCATGAAAAGGTCTAAAGAAAAGTCTGCGATGGTATATATCTATCTCTTATAGATAACCCACAATAGCAGTTTTTTTCATTTACTTTTTACGAAAAATGATGCCTTATGTTCAAAGCAATTTTTATACAATACAGCATTAATCATTATCCAATTAGGTACCTTAAATAAATTTTTGATTTAATATAGATCAATATTGCCGTTTACAGCATGTAATTTAAGTGAACATTTTCGGAGATATTACAGATTTAAAATCCCGCGAGGAGGCCGCGCTTCGACCTATAGCACTTCGCATTTAACAGCTATATGTCGTTGTTTCAAGAGTTTGTTTAATGACAAGAAAGCTGTGAATGTAGTATATAAGGACATTCTGTAATTAATTTTAAAAATAAAATACATAGGGGAAAAATGAAAATATGTAGTACCTATATGAATTTAGATATTAGATATAGAAGGAAATCTTCTTGGTATAGGGAAAGGAAATTGTTTTTCTCCAAATTTAACGCTTGCGGGCCACGGGCTGTAATGAATAAATCAAAACTACTGGATCGATTTTAATCATTTTTTTTACACTGACTGACATGGGATATATATTTTATACCCGTGCGAAGCAGGGGCAGGCCGCTAGTATGGTATAATTATTAATTAATCTCGCAAAGTAATATCTTGTAACCGAGGAAATGAGAGAAGAAAATTGTGTAGGTTTCCACTATCTATCTTACAAATCTATGCCAGATTATGTTCAAATCTCATAACCTTTAATATTCAATAAAAAATAAAGGATATAGCTGTTATAGTGTACCCTAGAGCTCAAACTAGTATCATTTATTGTGACACATATTTGAAAAATATTTGCGACATTTTACTATCTGAAGATGATACATCATTAATATAAGACCTTAATGATGTGATATTGAATGCAATTTCTCAAATATATCATTTGTTACCAATAAATGTACAGTTTCTCAACGGGAAAACAAACTTATATACTCAAAAGTTAACTGTTGTGTATTAAAATAGGGACTGCACTGAAACTTTTATAAACTGTAACAAATTTATAGATACGAGTATTTGTGTATTTATTCACGTATGTATACAAATAGTTCTCGTTCTAAAAAATGGCATATAAAATAATAATGAATGCATTCTACATTCTTATTGTCTTTAGAGATTAACCGCGCAATTCATATCAAAATATCTTGTATAGACTTTTTTATTAAAAACATTGTCGAATGATGCTGATTGCGTGTTATCTTTTCTTTTTTTAAGCCTTCAAATATTATCTTATATAAATATTTTGGTTAAACTTGATAGCATTTATCGCTTGACGGTTCCTTGTTTTCTATAAAAATCAGTATTATAAAAATATTAACCAACTTTTTGTTCTAACACATTATTATTACGAATAGATTTTGTATGTGTGTATTGTTTTTTTTTGAAATCGTGATTGTCAAATCACGTCATCATGTCTGTTTGTAAAGGTTGATCTTACAAATAATAAGCGGTAGACACTGCTATAAAGAGATTTGCATTTATATAGGATTTCTCGAAGTATTTCGGATAAGGGATAAGGTGGTTTATGGGAAAATCGAGTCTTAAAGATGTTGTCGGAAACAATGGATAGCCAGTGACTTTATAATTTTTTCGAGTATTGTTATTTATAGTGTAGTAGTTTCGGCAAAATTCCAAACTGAAGTTGAAGTTGAAATATTTTAATATCTTTTTAATCAATAAAGGGCTTTTAAAACCTGACCGATTGGGCAAGAATCTACTAATTATGATGTTTACATGTTTACATTTCTTTATCTTATTTTCTTGATTATTCGAAGGGGATTGACTCACTAAAATACATTTTATTGATGATTGAAATTTATTAAATAATATAATAAAATTAAATAATTTTACCTTTATATTGATTGCAACAATTCCATTGTTCGCGTTGCCAAAAGGACAGTACACTTTAAAATCATTACCACAGTCATATTTTATAATACTTTCTGTAGTATCCAACAATATAAATCCAGATATGCTCCTCGGCCAGTCAGCTTTCAACGCGGACTTAAGTTCGCCCCATCTCTCTACAGGCATCAGTACTAAAGGATCGATGAACATTCTAGCAACACTACTGTCTTAATCTCGTACGTCGTCGCTTACTAAAGTGGCCTAATATACTGCTTGCATCATTTAACTTATATGCGTTTCGCATGCTTCATATAATAATGTATTTTTGTTTTACAGTATCAGATTGCTCATATCACTTTCTTTAAAATCATGATAAGTTTTTACAGATGCCAAATCTTTTAGATAATAGATAATGATTATTAAATTTTCTTTGTTTTTTGTATTGCATCTTAAAATTAATAGAAAATTCTACATTTAAAGTTATTGAGACCCTAGTAGGGCTATGGGTGCGAAAAAAATCACATAGAATTAGCTTAGCTTAACAGTTTTATTTTGTTATTATTTAATTTTCCTTAAGCTGTCATATTTCAGCGGTGAGACTATGCAACTCTTTCGAGGGTTTACGGGTTCAAACCCTGATCAAGCACCGATGGGTTTTTTTTTATTAAAACTTATGTGACTAATTGATAATTCCAATTTTCACATGCTTTTTGGTGAACGAATGCATCGTGAGGAAACCTGCATATCTCTAGCAAAGTTATATATATGTGTAACCCACTAATCCGCATTAGAGCAGCATGGTGGGTCTCAGGTCCAATCCTTCTCTCCAAGAACGGGGAGAGGAAGCCTATGGCCAGTAGTGGAATTAAGTAACAAGCCGTTACTTTACTTTTTATTTATTTTGCTTGAAAATAAATATATAATTAAAATTAAAATAACGAGGTCAAAACTTTTAGATATACATATTATCATACTAATTCCACTCGTGACTTCAATTTTACTGTTAATTTTACCAACAAAGGTCAATCTTCGAATTTCTTTGAAATGCATATCATTTTACATGCATCTGGTCAAATGCGTCATTCTCATTTGTTCGTAACAGACATTATAATAATAATGTTTGTTACTGTGTGTTAAAATACTGTGTAAATATCATACTATCATACTTATATTAAATATTATTGTTTTTCGAGAACAACTATGCAATGTTTATAAATTTATATTGTTCTTCGAAATAAAGGTTATTACTTATGACGTTTTATTTAACATCTATTTAAAGAATTAATTGCTTATTGTCTTTATTATCTTATATTATTACTAACTAGCAGACAATTATATGCCGGTGTGGTTCGGTCTGGTGTCGAATTAGAAGATTTTAAAAACTTCCGTCATGTTTCAATTATTATTCACGAAGTCTAAACAAATTATATATTTAAACCATTCTCGTTAATCACTCTGCATATTGGCGAAAACTGTATCAACAGTTTATTCGATATTAGCTTTAGTATTAATTCACCGTCACCCTTTCGTCTTTGCTTCTCGAGTGTGTACAAATGTCCTAATGCACCCATTTCCTTAATAAATACTGATGAATACTAATGAATACGTACTTTAATACCAGAACTACTAAAATACATGGAGACAAAAAACACGGGTTGAATCATTTATTCAGTGAACATCCATTAAATAGACACCGACGCATCAGTCATACACCAAATCAATTCGTTAACACATTTAAATCCTAGTTTTGTGTACAAATTTGCAGCAGTCGAATTTCCGGTGACACAGAAGGCAACTACGTATTTATTGTCCTCCAAAAGTTTATTCGATATTAGCTTTAGTATTAATTCACCATAACCCTTTCGTCTATGTTTCTCGAGTGTGTACAAATGTCCTAATGCACCCATTTCCTTAATGAACACCCAGGTTAACAATTCCGTTCCTTTAAAGAGACCATAACCTAATTTGGCTCTGGTTAGCATGTTGAAGTACCAGTCGGAACCAGGGTATTTGTGAGGCCAATTATCGTCAACTAGTTGCACGTATTCTTCTGTTAAAAGCTTGAATGATAGATCTGAGGACAACCTGTAAGAATTAAACATAATATTCATTACAATACTCATATTAACATCATTGTTTTTTGGTACGTAAGTCGTTTGTGGGTTTGGGAATAAGACTCTATAATAAAAATCCGCAATCAATTTTAGCTTTGCCATTACAGCGGTTTAGAAAAACTGTTAAAGGGCGGCTGATATAAAAAGCCTATTTACTGTTGAGGATTATTTAAATGATAAGTATGCGTGGATATAGCTACTGTTCGACCCTGTACAAGATAGTAATGCCTTAATGTAACTAGTTATAAGTATTATATATTGAAAAGATCAACCGCCGAGTATCTTGCTGGCTCTTCTTGAAGGAACAGCTTTTCGAACCAGCAATAGAATTGATTCAAAACGATTCAAAAGTACTTGTTTACAAGTTTATTTGAGTAAAAAAAATTTTGGATTTGAATTTTCCGAATAATATTGAGTAATTTTAAACATGTTAAAATAGCGTTGCTGTGGCTCAGTTTGGTTTCGAATTCACCTCTAAATGAATATGAACAGTTAAAAAAAATAACATTTATTTACATTAAAATTAAACTTACATGATTATTTGCTGGTTCATTCTTAAAATTGTCTGAAAACTTCATTAAAATAGGTCCAGCCGTATCGGAGTCTATAAGAGCATTCAGACAAACATTCGTTTTTGTATCAAAGAAAGATATGGCAAACCTTTAAAGCCTAATAATTAGAATCAACAATTAATGTGTTCAGCGTATTTGCTCTTAATTTTTCACAGGCGCGTATTAATGTAAATTTTAGGATGTATATTTGATTTTAAAATTAATATGAAATATACGATTCTTATTACTTTATATTTGTGTATCAAAATAGAATTTAACCGTCATTTTACTGGGTTTTATCACATCAGTATATAAGTCATTACTTTATTACCTAATATCATAAGGGGGCGTGTCTTTATCGAGAAGATATGTATCAGTCTTTGTTATTTGTTGTATTTTACAATTCTTCTCCATACATATCTTTAAAACGCAATCCATAACGTGTTTAGGTGCATAAGGTACCTCGATGCATTTATTCCAGTCAATAATTTTGGTATTTCTCAAAGCTTCTTCGACTTCTTTGGTATCATCACTAGGACATTGAACGATTACTTCGTAATATGTATGCTGTTGTAAAAAAGGAAAAAAATATCAATTATGTGGATGAAATTTGGGTTAAAATATAGGATAAAAAAATTCCAGTTCCTTCTTTGGAAATAGGAATAGGCATAGTGCAAAATTAATGGTATTGTGACATTAAAGTTGACGCAAACGAATTATAGTAATACTAATCTTTTACTGTATTATATTTAATAAAACTGCTCCGCTATGAGGTATCCGGCTAGGTAGAATAGTCCACCCTCATTTCTTACCGAGGCGTCGTAAAGGCGACTAAAGTAAGTCGACCCGCCGTGTGGTAATTGGCTGAGTTAGATAGACTACCCTCATTTCTTACCGAGGTGTCGTAAAGGCGATTAAAGTAAGTTGACCCACCATGTGGTATCCGGTTGAGAAGAAAAGGACATCTTCTTTCTTATGACAGTGTCGTAAAATAAGACTAAGGTAAGTTGACGCCAGGCAGGCGGCTGTCGTAAAATACGCAGACAAATCATGTGACAACATGTTTATAATATGTTGTGCCAACCCACTTAGAGTGGGATAAGGGCAGGAGGACGATGATTTTTAAAACTGCTAGTTTACATACATTAATATTTACACCATATTCTATGACTAATACATTGAAACTTTTCCTGTTATGTACTTATATATTTTATATGCAACTCGCGAAACTACTGATATGTCAAAACAATGTTGAATTTTAGTCTAATTACTAATTACTCACTGTAATTAAAAAAAAATAACATAACTAAATTTAGAGTTATTACTAATTAATAATAATAATTAATAATAATAGTATACTAATTTTTCAGCAAAAAAGAAAAAATCTTTTTCGAACGCGTTGTAACTATATGATAGCAGGAGATTTAGATTTAATTATCAACTAACAGAGATTCCCAAACTTATTCATAATGGACTACTTTCAAAATTTACTTGACCCGTTAGAGCCCCTGCATATTCCCAAAACTGCGGACTCGCAATCGAGAGATCGTAGGTTCGAATCCCGGTCATTACACAACCGATGTGAACTCACTTCAAACACAAGCATTTTAGTTTAGCTGGAGGGGTTCACAAGTATACTAGTCATTTATAGCCCAAAATTGTTAGTAACCTTATAAAAAAAAACTCGACAAAAAAATTATGTATTAGATTTAATTATATATTACATTGTGAACCTCCCGTGTGACCCCGTAAACCGTTGCTTCTAGCTGAATCACTTTTTACACATTGTGAACCCCCATTTTTGTCACGCTAACCCAGACCTCAATCGTATATACGGCAGACCCTTAGGGTCTAACTAAATCCCTTTGAGAACTTGAAGTTTAATAAATCACCACTTAACTTAACCATACACAAGTATGTGTATAAAACTTACCTTAATATTGACTGCAACAATTCCATTTTTAACGTTGCCAAAGGGACAATAAACTTTGAAGCCATAATCACAGCCGGATTCCAAAATACTTTCTTCTGTTTGTAACACTGTCAAACCAGATATACTTCGAGGTAAGTCTGATGTAAAGGCTGATTTCAATTCATCCCATTTATCCACTGGTATAAATACTAAAGGTTCAGCGGACATTATGATACTAAATTATATACGAACGTCGTCACTGAATAAAGTGACCTCGCGTACTGTTCGCAGATTTCTGTGTGCGCGCAGATTAGTCAATCTCAATGAATGTATTTGTTTCACACGTGATTTTACTTGTTTGTGATTCGCTGTGATATTAGTATAAAAATAAGCGTATAGACTGACAGATGTTCGTATTTGTAATATTGATATGGATATGGATTCCACCATGTGGTATCCGGCTGAGTAGAATGGACCATCCTCTTTCTTACCGAGGTGTCGTAAAGTACGACTGAGGTAAGTTGACGTCAGGCAGGCGGCCGGTCGTAAAAACCCAGCCAAATCTTGTGACAGTTTGTTTATAATATGTTGTGCCGACCACACAGAGTAGGATAAAGGCAGGAAGATGATGAATAATAAGAAATGTAAATTGAATTAAATTGTGAATTTAAATGTTTTTTTGTTACTGTTTGTTTTATTTAAAAATGTAATTGAATTTGTAAATAAATGCATAAGTGAAATAATAATAATATTAAATTATTTATTTAAAGCATCTATGGCCCAACAAATTTACACAAAAATTAATTAATATTTTGAGCGGCGCATATAGGTTTTCAAATGTTTGCGCAAAAGTAGCTTAAAGGAATGTGTACAACGTTACCCTGTCCCCGCCACCAGCAGCGTGGTGGAGCACTGTCAGGTTTTTAGTCGGTGCGAGTCCGACATACCCGCCGCTCGTCACCGTCGGGCGGTGACAACCCATAATGGGTTTTCCTGACATAAAAAAAAAAAAAAGCTTAAAGGAATGGGTAAAAGCTTTAGCCGTTAATTGAAGTTGTTTAAAGAAAGACATATTTTTTTCAACGTGTATAAACGTTAAATCAATTAGCGTTTATCTAATTTGAGATGTAATAACTTTAAGTTGTGACATTCGTGATTTAAACGATTCAGTATATTTGAAATATTTTATTCTTTATTCACATAAATCCATGAAACATAACCAATTCTTTTAAAATTTAATTTATCAAATAGCTTTTGTGCTATAATATTTCTCTCTAACGTGTATCCTAACACATTCTTTCCTTTACTCAATTGATCGTTGACAGCAAATTTCAGAATGTACTCAGCGTAACCCTTTCTTCTGTAATCTTTTAAACAGTAAAGATGTGTTAATGATCCTTCATAACTGATCGTGATCCAAGCTAAAGGGGAATCATCTTTTGCAGAATATAAGACGTAAGTGAGATGGTTCTTAATTAGCACTTCAAAGAATTTATGAGAAGTTTCACTTCGAAACGTCCAAGTTTCATCTATAATATGTATATCTTCAGGCCGCAGTTCGGCTACGTATGTGTTTGGTGGATTGCTGCAAAAATATAAACACTTTATTAACTTTAAAAGTAAACGAAACAAGGCAAAGGTTAAATTTAACAGAATTAAGATCCTTCTTGTGGACGTCCACTGCTGGACATAGGTCTCCTTAAGCGATCGCCACAATCCACGATTTTATGCCGCTTGGATCCAGCGGCGTCCCGCGACTTTTTTGAGGTCGTCAGTCCACCTCGTTGGGGTTCTACCAACGCTGCGCTTTCCAGTGTTTTTTATATAATTTAATGGAATTAAGATCAGCACATTCTTTATTCAAGTAAACTTTGTTAACAAATGTTTTGAATGGTCTATTGTACTGCTGGTTCGGAAAGCTGTTCTTCCGAGAAGAGCCAGCAAGAATTCAAATGACATTTACTATATCCGGTTCATTGATGTTTAATATGGCACGAAAACAATCATACCTATTTATTTATAGAATTAGGCGTTACTTTGCGGAGGTCCATACTACAAAACTAATGAAAATACTATTTTGCTATAATCCGCGATAGAAAAAAAGTAATGCTAAATGTAGAGTTTACTACTCGTTCTCATACCTGATGTGTATCAGGTATTGTAACAGGGTTGTAAACAATTGTTGATAAAAATTGTTTCGAACAGAAGCATCGTCAGGAGATAGAATCACGACAAAATCACAAAGCCGCAGTCACTGACAATACTTCGGTTACGTGGCGAAACAAGTGTTGAGATTGTGGTAGTGAATGTGTGCAGTGCCTGTGTATTGTTGTGTTATCGTTGGCGAGTAGTGCATGAGTTTTTACAAATATATATATACACCCACACAAGATTAACTCATTTAAATATTAAAGATAAATTACTATTACTTACAAAAGTAATGAGAATATTATTTTGCTATAATCCGCGATAAAAGGAAATATATGTAATGCTAAATGTAGAGTGTACTATTCGTTCTCATACCTAATACATGCAGAATTTGTAAGAACTCATGCACTACCCGACAGCGATGACACAAATACGCAAGCACTGCACACATTCACCACCACAATCTCAACAATGGTTTCGCCCCGTAACCGAAGCATCGGCAGGAGATAGACTCCACGACAAAATCGCAAATCAATATAAAATACTATTACTTAGGTACTCACCTTATCTCAAATTGTTTAGTATTTGAATCAATGAAATATGTTAAGGCTTTCTGATCTCCTATTTTTATTTTTATGCCAAGTTTTTTATCCAATTTTATCATACACTGTTCTATAACGGGACATGTCGCTGACACATAAGCAACGCCCTCTTTCCAATCAATTTTCTTAGTAACCATCAACGCTTTCTCCATTATGTTAATGTTTTTCAGTGGATGAATCAATATTGCAACTTTAGTGCCCTTAAATATGCAAAATTAAATTATTTAGTTCATATTGTTTGTGTTTTTGCACGTTAAATATCATATACATAGATAAAAGGGTATATTTGTATTTAAGTATGTATTTAAAAATATATAAGTATATATTCACCAGTTGTGTGCCTACCATAACACCAGTATTAACTTACTTACTTTGGGGACGGACGACCGTGTGTGTAAGTGTTCCAAATATTTAAAAAAAAATTAATATAAAGGGCACAGAGCATAGAGTAATTGTATCTGTAAATGAGAGTGTCACAATCTATACTAATATATAAAGCTGAAGAGTTTGTTTGTTTGAACGCGCTAATCTCAGAAACGATTCGACCGATTCGAAAAATTCTTTTAGTGTCAGATAGTCCATCGAAAAAGGCTATAGATTACATAGCTTCACGCTAAGATAAATAGGAGAGGAGCAGCAATAGAACACGAAACATTGTTGGCAAAATTTAACATTGGCAAAATTTAAGTTTAATAGTTCTAAAAGTTGTTAGACATAAAATTAACTTGTTTTATTTATGCCATGTGTGGCTTTTGTCACGACTTACCTCTTGATAGCTAGCAACAAAGCCATTGGATATATCTCCCTCTGGAGAGAACACTTTAAAACCAAAACATTGAATTATATCGGGATACGATATTAAAGTGTCTAGAAGGCAGAATGCGACTGCGCCATCTGGCCAATTATTTCTATATAAATCTCTCAGTTCAGGCAAATCGCTTCGTTGAACTTCTATTAAAGTTTCCATAATCTTAGATTAGATATTTGAGGCAACTGAAACAGAAATATATAAACATAACATTTATATATAATATATCATTAAACGTGCATTTCGTAAATACCTCTGCCTACTTTGCATTATGAAAACTTGAAACTAAAATGGTTGCCTGAAAGAAAACTAGCGAAAACGCGTAATCTTTTTTATTTGTTTCCTTTCCAGAATCATTTTAATTTTTAATTTTATTTCTTTTAACTTGTGTTTAAGTGTTTAAGCAGTGGTAGAGACATAAATACAGTCTTATTTGCTTTCTCTTTTTTGTAATAGGACACATTTTAGACTGGCTTAGAGTAGCTATAGAGTAGGGTACTCTATGATACTAAGAACTTCATAATTACTTGCCGTGAACCTTATCTTCAGTGTTTGTTGAAGCTAACAATTATTAGGACAAATATACCTTTACTAAGTTATTTTAGGAATAGTTTTTATATAACTTTGTGTTTTGCAGTTACTTTATTCAGGTTATGCAGTCAGAGGAATATGCGATATCCAGCCAAATAATTGACTTGAATAGATTGTGCGCAGTTTACGCAAGGATTTTTTGATGATTAGATATAAAGTAAATTGTGAAAGATATCAAATAATTTAATAATGTATTAATTATACATTAATTAAAGAAAACCGCAATTATACAGACGAACGCGGCCGGGGGCCTATATATTGCAATATGTAAGGATACTATAAAATGATTTCAGTTTTTGAATAGTTTTTCTTATTCTTTTTATATAATTGTAATTTATGACTTAGGTACTTAAATATAATACGCATACTTACGCAAGGTAATAAACGATTGCAGGACTTTGATCTTTGGACCTAAAACAGCAAAAATGAAACACTACACTATCACAAATAGGAGCTAAATATTGTTATAATTATGAACAAACTAAGTACATGTTATAACTTGCAGTGTCAAATAATCTCTGTCTTCTCTAACACCTAATTAATTTCTAACTAATGATAATTATTATATGCCATTAGCTGATAACGTAATGCGTTATTCTAATGAACAAATAATGCATTTTTGATACCTTTTTTGTTAGGAGCTGTGATAGCCCTGCGGCAAAACCGTCTATCTTTCGAGGGGTTCACGAGTTCAAACCAGGGTAGTTGCGTAGCTAGGCAATCAAAAACCATAAGGCAAGGAAGCGACTAGCGTCCTAACTAAACTATTAAGATAATAAACTGTTCCGCAAATTAAAACGTAAGGTTGCATTTTGTTTCACTCACGTGGAACTCTTTACTGGGATAAATTCCTTTGTAATATACTGATTTACGAATATTACAGCCTAGAAGTGACCTAACTTGAGAATGTAATTCAAAGACAAAGTAATAATAAAATTATTTTGCTATAATCCGCAATGAAGTAAAATAGAAAATATATATAATGCTAAATGTAGAGCAGACAATCCGTTACATGCAGTAAAAACACATGCACAAACGGCCACCACAATACACAAGCACTACACACGTTCACTAACGTGTGAAGTGCTTGTGAATTGTGGTGGCGATGGTGGAGGTTTGTGCATCTGTTTTTACTAATCCTGCATGTATCAGGTATGAAAGCGGATCGTCCACTCTACATTTAGCATTATATATATTTTCTATTTTACTTCATCGCGGATTATACCAAGAAATTTTATTATTACTTTTGTACTCTCTTTTATACTAAGTATAGATAGATTAATTGCGACATTAGACAAGAAAATAGGACAGTTGATTTTTGGATCATTTAGTTCAAAGTCAGTTTAATTTAATTCTTGTCAATTATTTTATTCTTTAGTTATATACAACCATGTATCATAACCGATTCTTTCAAAATTTAATTTATCAAATAGCTTCTGCGCGTTGATATTTTTCTCAACAGTGTAACCAAAAACATTCTTTCCTTTATTCAATTGATCGTTTGCAGCAAATTTCAAAATATACTCAGCGTAACCCTTCCGTCTGTAATCTTTTAAACAGTAGAGGTGTCTTAGTGATCCTTGGTAACTGATCATTATCCAAGCTAAAGGAGAGTCATCTTTTGTAGAATATAAGACGTAAGTGAGATGGTTCTTGGCTATCGCTTCCAAGAACATGTAAGAACTTTCACTATGGAAAGTCCAAATTTCATCTACAAAATGTAAATACTCGGGTCGCAGTTCCGCTACGTATGTGCCTGGTGGATTGCTGCAAAAAACATATAAAATAAATCATTCATATGAGTCCATATAAAATTGTTTAAATAAAAAACAAATGAATTTAGAATAAAAAGTATATTGTCAACGTTTTATAATTATCTTGATTGACGATATTCCGATTCCAGAATAAGCCTGTCAATGCACATTATGTTGATTTTTTTATTATGTTTATATTCATTTATTAATATTCAATTAAACTTAATCTAGTTAGTGATTGGAAGCTCCATTTAAGCAAGTATCGAATAACATTTAACAAAGTAAGCATACATGTATAATAAATGAGTTATTTTTGTCAATTTATATATATCCCTGTTTGCGTTTACTGAAAAAAATGCTAAAATTAATAAAACGCATATGATATAGCTTCATTAGATTCAGATGTCATTTGTAAAGTTGTGATAGCTATATCTCCCAAAAAATGCAATTATAAATTAGATACCTAAGTTTTAACAGAAAAACTCATTGGATTCTTAGATTGCTATTTATCATTTATTTAATCCCACAGCTGGGCATAGGCCTCCTCTCTCCGTTTTTGGAGGAAAGAGTTGGGACTACGACGCACAACGCGGCACCAATGGGGATTATAACTATGCCCAGAATTATCTAGACAACGGGTTGCCTTACGGAGTTTTCTTAGACTAACTTTTACCTGCGATTTCGTTCGCGTGAACTGTTGTCGTGTGATAGGTGAAATGAAATGAAATGAAATGAAAAAGAATTTATTCAACTCTATGTACTAAATGTAACAGAAAAAACAAATAAATCTAATTATATACTACCTATTATCATTAAACTTAATGTCTATTACCTTTAGTACGTAGATCTGAATGGGCCTTCATCTCAGTATGAGCTGAATGTCCAAATTAAGACATTCAGCACTGATTTTCAGATGACGCCCAGCAGATGACGTCACGGACATAAACTATAACTACTTACTTATTTATTTTATTTAACTTATTATTTTTACTAATTAACTTCTAAATCTACTTATTAAAGTCGATTTATAGGTCGATAATAGATAGCGCTTTTGTCATCCTATTCCTGTAGAATTAACGGGATTTGCCTTTTCTATACCCTATATGGTATTCCGATGTATCCGGTGTGTGTGTGTGTGTGTGTGTGTGTGTGTGTGTTTATTTTTGAAATCTCGGAAACGGCTCCAACGATTAAGCTTATACTTAGTAAAGTTATATATCACTTACCTTATGTCAAATGGTTTTGAATTTCTGTCTAGCAAATGTTTTAGAAATGTATTCCCTTCTGTTTGTATTTTAATACCAAGACGCTTTTCCAGCTTTTTAAGACACTCTTCAACAGCGGTACTCGCTGATGCTACATAAACAACCTCTTCCCAACTGATTTTCTTAGTATCAATTAGGGCTTTTTCCATTGTAGCAACACTTTTCAGTGGGTGAATCATTACAGTGCATTCCGTGTCCTTAAATATGAATATTACTAATTAAGTAATTAAGTGATTGGCCCGTGACCCAGCTTCAGTTCTACTGGTCGCAGGTTCAATTCTCGCCGAGGATCAAAATTTTCTTAATACAGTTTGTTGGTTATACGAGTCTGGGTGTATTTAAGTAGCTATGTATTAAAATTATATATATGTATATATTTAAACTCGAGCCAGAGGACGACCATACTCTAGATGGCAAGACGAAATTATCGCAAACGCAGGCAAAAATTGGCTCGAGACAGCGAAAGATAGAGATAAATGGAATTCTTTGGAGGAGGCTTTTACCCGACAGGGGTCCATACATGAAACTGACCCATAAGACTGAAAACTTTTAAATATATCCTATTATTTTTTATTTTTTTGTAATATTATTCTATTCTAATTTTGACTTCTTAAATATTGACTTTTAAATTATATATAGATTTTGACATGTACTTACTACTTATAAATTTGACATATAAATATAATTTAGATTAGAATCACGATATAATTAAATTAGATACAATGTAAACTTTTTTAGAAAAACGTTGTTACGCCATCGATTTTTTTTGTATATATGTATGGACTGAATAAAGCTTTATTATTATTATTATTATTATATATTTATATATTATTAGTTGTCTGTCACCTATAACATACGTATTCAGTTACTTTGGGAACGAACAGCCATGTATGTCCCATATATTTATTATATTTATTTTTATTTATTTTATATACGTCGGCAAAGAACATCATCATCCTCCTGCCCTTATGCCTTATTTAAATTTTGTGCCGACCGACCCCACTAAGAGTGGGATAGGGCTGAATGATGATAAGTAAGTTACCTCGTATGAAGTGGCCACAAATCCATTAGATATGTCTCCCTCTGGAGTGAACAATTTGAAACTAAAACACTGGATGAAATCGGGATGTGTTATTAAAGTGTCCAGAATACAGAATGCAACCACACCATCAGGCCAATTAATTTTATATAAATCTCTGAGTGCTGGCCAATCGCTCTGTTTAACTTCGATTAATGGTTCCATATTATAAGATTCGATATTTAAAACTGAAACAGAAAGAAAGGGAAAAGAAAATGTGTTCAGACACGCACACCTACCTATAAAATAATTGTAGTTATAAGTGTAAAAAGATAATATTATATTACCGAGCGTATATTTCGAACATAACGTTAATGCAAGCGTTTTACCTGAAAATAAAACGTATATTAAAATACTTACCTGATCCGAAGTCTAATAAAATGTTGAGATAGACCATTGCTTCCACTTCCTTTTTCTGTCTCTTTTCCTCCTTAGTAGTGAATACTATCCGTCCTTGTCTACTGCCACTACCAGGTAGGGGTGATGTTTCGAGGTGGACCTCGAAACTTTATTTGTCATTGCACTTGTTGTTTTGGTACACCAGGCAGTATTTCAAAATATTAGACTTCAGATCAGATATTAATATACGTTTTATTTTCAGGTAAAACGCTTGCATTAAAATACTGTACCGTGATCCGAAGTCTAATATAATGTTGAGAGATGTTTGCTATCGCCTGGTGGTGGTTAAAACGTCAATGTGATCAAGTAAATAATAATTTCTACATTTGTTAGATAACATAGACGGACGAGTATGCTGACAATAAAATAAAAGAATATCTTAATTTAAATTATTGTAATTAGAAAACGATTCATTAATAAGATTCACCTGTACAATAAGTTGCTTACACCTGTATAAGCAAACCCACGATGACGTCGCGGTGTACAAAAAAACTTGTTATGTTATGCCGTGTCGAATTTTTGTATTATCATTTAAGATTTTATGTAATAAATAAAAAATAAAACAACATAAATGTAAATCAATTATTAACTCACATTTATTAATGTAATTTAACGGAGTGAATTTAGTAAATTTATTAATTTTATTAATTAATTTATTTTATTAAAAATACAAACAGTTATACAAAACATAATTATAAGAGAAACAAATACATAAACGAAAAAGTCTTCACAGGAAAGAAAAAACTTAAAGAATAAATGAAATATACATACAAGTTAAATTACATGTTAATAAATGAAAATAAGAGAAAAATAAATATGAAATATATATACTACAAGGTAAAGAAGAAACTCTTCGTGTGACACCTTAACTCATTTAAATTAAAGTTTATGTTGTCTGTGGAACTAGTTCAACTCTGTACGCGTCTACTTCTTTATGTACTTGACTTCCTTTTAACTAATATGGAATATACGCTAATACATAAACGTTTATTTCGTATTTTATTCGTATTTGTATTATCGGTGTACCATTACTTTCCCACAAAATATATCATCACTAGCTTTTACCCGCGATTTCATTTTGAAACGTGGAGTCTTGGAATAAACAGTAGCTTTTGTCACTTACCAACCCTGCGAATATATCAATCGCAAAAATCACATCGATCCGGGGGGTTTAATTGGATTTATTATTACAATGATTCCGCAACTCGAAACGTGAACGTTAAATTTGGTTTTTTCTCAGGGCTAATTAGCAAATATATATCATTTGCTCTGTAAAAAATTGTAACAAAACCATAATTAAATTGTAAACCTTTCTTAACATCGTTCGCTATATCTGTTACTGTGCTTTGACTGAAGAATGGAATGGAAGAAGAAAAAATATTCAGAGGCACACACTAATATACTCACAGTAAGATAATCACTACATATTATAAAACAAAGTCCATATTTCCGTATGTACGCATAAAACTTTAAAACTACGCAACCGATTTTGATGCGGTTTTTTTTAATAGATAGAGTGATTCCAGAGGAAGGTTTGTACGTATAATAACATTCAATACGAAGTAGAGAAATAATGTAATTTTTGAGGTTTCTGTAAATAATTACATTTTTTTCCGCTTACATTGCAAACGCAGGCTAAACCCTACGAGATTTATCAAAATGATGTACTAAGTATTTATACACCTTAAAAAGGTCTACAGAAAAGTCCGCGATGGTATATATCTATCTCTTATGGATAACCCACAATAGCAGTTTTTTTCATTTACTTTTTACGAAAAATGATGCCTTATGTTCAAAGCAATTTTTATACAATACAGCATTAATCCTTATCCAATTGAGTACCTTAAATAAATTGTTGGTTTAATATAGATCAATATTGCCGTTTACAGCATGTAATTTAAGTGAACATTTTCGGAGATATTACAGATTTAAAATCCCGCGAGGAGGCCGCGCTTAGACCTATAAGCACTTCGAATTTAGCAGCGACCGGAGGCGCAACTAAATGTCCTTCTTTCAAGTTTATATTGTCTAATGATAAGAAAGCTATGAATGTTGTATGTAAAGACATTGTCTAATCAATTGTAAAAATAAATAATATCACTACATAGTATAAAACAAAGTCGCATTCTCTGTCTGTCCCTATGTCCGTATATCCCTATGTATGCTTCAATCTTTAAAACTATGCAACAGATTTTGATGCGGTTTTTTTTAATAGATAGAGTGATTTTAGAGGAAGGTTTACATGTCTAATAACATTCAATATGGAGTAGAGAAATACTGTAATTTTTGAGGTTTCTAATGTGATGTCGTAAATAATTACATATTTTTCCACTTACATTGCAAACGCAGGCTAAACCCTACGAGATTTATCAAAATGATGTACTAAGTATTTGTACACCATGAAAAGGTCTACAGAACAGTCCGCGATAGTATATGTCTATCTCTTATGGATAACCCACAATAGCAGTTTTTGTCATTTACTTTTTACGAAAAATGATGCCTTATGTTCAAAGCAATTTTTATACAATACAGCATTAATCCTTATCCAATTAAGAACCTTAAATATATTGTTTATTTAATATTGATCAATATGACCCTTTACAGCATGTAATTTAAATAAACAGTTTCGAAGATATTACAGATTTAAAATGCAGGGGCCGCGCCGCGAGGCCTATAAATAGCGCGTCGGAGGTCGCGGTTCGCCTCTCGGCGATGCTTCCGCGCTCGCCCGTCTTATCGGTGACGCTGTCAAAGCCATTAGGGCTAACAGCATTAGTCAAATTCGAAAAAAAAAACGCGGTTCGCCCTTTAACCATTTGAATTTAGCAGCGATCGGACGCATTTATGATCGGAGCTCTCTAGCGAGGAAAATAACAATCACTACATATTATAAAACAAAGTCCATATTTCCCTATGTATGCATAAAACTTTAAAACTACGCAACAGATTTTGATGCGGTTTTTTTAATAGATAGAGTGATTCCAGAGGAAGGTTTGTACGTATAATAACATTCAATACGGAGTAGAGAAATACTGTAATTTTTGAGGTTTCTGTAAATAATTACATTTTTTTCCGCTTACATTGCAAACGCAGGCTAAACCCTACGAGATTTATCAAAATAATGTACTAAGTATTTGTACACATTGAAAAGGTCTACAGAAAAGTCCGCGATGGTTTATGTCTATCGCTTATGGATAACCCACTAAAGCAGTTTTTGTCGTTTACTTTTTACGAAAAATAATGCCTTATTTTTTTAGCAATTCTTATACAATACAGCATTAATCCTTATCCAATTAAGTACCTTAAATAAATAGTTGATTTAATATAGATCAATATGGCCGTTTACAGCATGTAATTTAAGTGAACATTTTCGGAGATATTACAGATTTAAAATGCAGTGAGGAGGTCGCGCTTCGCCCTATAACACTTCGACTTTAGCAGCGATGTCGCTCTTTCAAGAGTTTGTTTAAAGACATTCTGTAATTAATTGTAAAAATAAAATACATAGGGAAAATATAAAAGTAAATAAGTAATAATGTACTATATGAATTTAGATATTCCAAAGATAGCAGGAAATCTTCTTGGTATAGGGAAAGGAAATTGTTTTTCTCCAAATTTAACGCTACGGCCACGGGCAGTAATGAATAAATCAAAACAACTGGATCAATTTTAATCATTTTTTTTACACTGACTGACATGGGATATATATTTTATACCCGTGCGAAGCAGGGGCAGGCCGCTAGTCTTTAATATGTAAATGACTTAATCTTGACTTATATATTTACGGAATCACGGAAACGGCTCCAACGATTTTCCTGAAATTCAGCTTGTTTTAGAAGGTTTTGGGGGAGAAAAATCGATCTAGATAAGTTTAAATTAAAAAAAATGTCGTTTTATCCCTGCTTTCGGGCTCTAATTTTTTTTTTAAATTTCCGTTGAATACAATCAGAATTTTTCGCTGTCAAATGTAAAGTCATAGTAGTTCATTTGAGGAACGGGCGGGCTAGAGAGGTGAAAATACCTAGGATCGAGCCCCACCTGCCCTATTATTTTTTAATTTTTCGTTTTATTCTTTATTACATCATTTAAAAATTACCGAGCAAGTCACGGTCACCCCGGTACTTGTAATTAAAAATATTACTACCTAGTTTAATGTTCCTGTTAAACTAGAAAACATGACTAGAAGAAAAAGGATTGTCCTTAGCCTTTGCGGAGTCAGCCGCGACTCTAACGCATCAGGGACCCCTTTAAGCTACTACCTACGACGATCAAACTCAGTTTAGTATTAAAATACCCTCAAATAATTCTTTAGTGTTTTTTATATGTTATTTCAATTTTCATCAATATTGGTTCGGCGGATTAGCAGTGAAAGCGTAATGGGCAGGAAGACAGACATACTAGCAAATTTATAATATAATTTTGATAACGTTTTATTTGTTCATTATCTATTATTTGCTTTAGCATGTGTTGTTACACTATATTATTTCCATAAAATATATATTATCATATAAATTGTGGGTGGGTTAACGTCTACTAACTTGTGGTTCTAATTTTATATATTTTGCATACGTATCTTTGTGTTTTGTATTTATTTCCATATCGGAAATTGAAATTATTTTTATTCATCTTATTTTTTATTTGACTTCAATTTTTTTATTGCACATAATACTTCTTTCAAAACAATTATATAATCATCATTTTTCTACCATCTTGTATTATATCATCATCCTACTGCCATTATCCCACTCTAAGTGGGGTCGGCACAACATGATATAACATGCTGTTACATGGTTTGGCTGCGTGTTTACGACCGGCCGCGTGCCTGACGTCAACTTACCTTAGTCGTATTTTACGACATCTCGGTAAGAAATGAGGTTGGTCTATTCTACTCAGCCGGATACCACACGGCGGGTCGTCTTACCTTAGTCGCCTTTTACGACACCTCGGTAAGAAATGAGGTTGGTCTATTCTACTCAGCCGGATACCACACGGCGGGTCGTCTTACCTTAGTCGCCTTTTACGACACCTCGGTAAGAAATGAGGTTGGTCTATTCTACTCAGCCGGATACCACACGGCGTACCATCTTGTATTATATGTATTCCCATAATGTATTATATTTATTCCGAATCTCGGCAACGGCTCCAACGATTTTCATGAAATTCAGCATGGTTTTGGGGGGAGAAATCAATCTAGCCTGGTTTTTATTTTAAAAAAATGTTGTTTTATCCCTGTATTCGGGCACTGCCACAAAATACTGCTACATTTTTATGAGAAATCAAAGGTTAAGTTACGCGGTCAATTTCAAAGTCACTATTAGTATTAGTAGCTTATTTAGGTAACAAAAAAATAATTTTAGTAACGGAAGGTCTCAAATTCAGAATACGAGGACCGATTCCAGATAAAATTAACTATTTTCTATTTTTTTCATTTTTTTTTATTTAAAAAGATTACCGAGCAAGCCTCGGTCACCCATATACTACTATATAAGCCGCGACATCAGATAAGCAAATAGGTCAGTTGATTTCCGTATTTTTCATTTAGTTCAAAGTTAGTACTAGTACAGTAATATAATTCTTGACAATTATTTTATTCATTAGTTTATTTATTCATTAATTTAAACCTTTCGGAAGAATTGTTCTACTTTTTAGTAAAAACCGTACAAAAATTGGTTAAGTAGATTTTGAGAAAATTGATCACATACAGACAAATAGCTATTAGTCTATTTGAGACTATGTTTTATAAAAAGTATAGATAGATTAATTGCGACATCAGGTCAGCAAATAAGCCAGTTGATTTTCGTATTTTACATGTACTTCACCATCAGTTTAATTTCATTGTTGTCAATTATTTTATTCATTACTTATATACAACCAAGTATCATAACCGATTCTTTCGAAATTCAATTTATCAAATAACTTCTGTGCGTTTATATTTTTCTCCACAGTGTAACCAAAAACATTCTTTCCTTTATTCAATTGATCGTTAGCAGCAAATTTCAGAATGTACTCAGCGTAACCCTTCCTTCTGTAATCTTTTAAACAGTACAGGTGTGTAAGCGATCCTTCATAACTGATCATTATCCAAGCTAAAGGAGAGTCATCTTTTGTAGAATATAAGACGTAAGTGAGATGGTTCTTGGTTATTGCTTCGAAGAACTTGTGAGAACTTTCACTATGGAACGTCCAAGTTTCATCTACAATATGTAAATACTCGGGTCGCAGTTCTGCTACGTATGTATCTGGTGGATTACTGAAAAAAAGTTTTGTATTAAAACTTACGTCGATAATTGATAATTGCAATTATATTACACGCTTTTGAGTGAAATAAAACATCTTGAAACTTTCATATCTCTAGAGAATTTTAGGGACATGTATAACCTACCATCCGCATTGGTGCAACGTGGTAGGTACCTTCAATCCTTCTCTCTTCTTCTCCAAAAACGGAGATAGGAGGCCTATGCCCAGCTGTGGGATAGTAACAGGCCGTTACTGACTAGATACTAATATAGGTCTCTTAGGTTTTTAATACTGAGATTACCAACTCGCCTGAAAAGCGTATAGGTCACTGGCATTGACCTTCACGGTTAACAAGCAGTAGAAACTTATCATTCCATATTCAGCAGGCGTTACTTTTAATAAAAACTAGCTTTATGTAATATTGGTCAAAGCTAGCGTACAAATTGTATGCCTAGGAGTCACGTAACCAATCTAGGCGATTACGATAGGTATACGTAATACGGTATCTAGTTGCAATGTTATATTAACCAGTTTCGAAGGACACTACGCTACTATAGTAATAAATAAAAGTTACTTTACTTTATAAGGATATTATCAAATCGCTCACCTTATGTCAAATGGTTTCGAATTTCTGTCTAACAAATGTTTCAGAGCTTTATTCCCTTCTGTTTTTATTTTAATACCGAAACGCTTTTCCAGCTTTTTAAGACACTCTTCAACGGCGGAACTTGCTGATGCCACATAATTAACCTCGTCCCAAATAATGTACTTAGTATCAATTAGGGCTTTTTCCATTGTAGCAACACTTTTTAGTGGGTGAATCATTACAGTGCATTTTGTGTCCTTAAATTAATATAAATTAACTTAATGAATTATTTATTTATCAACTGGTCCGTTGGCAGAGGTGACAGTGACCCAGCCTTCGTTCAGCGGGTCGCGGATTCGATTCCCACTGAGAATCAATATTTTCTAAATACAATTTCTTGATTATTCGAATCTAGGTGTATTTAAAACCCTATTTATTAAAATTTCATATGTATATATTTACCAGTAGTCTGTCACCTATAACGGAAGTATTAAGTTACTTACTTTTGGGGATGAACAGCTATATCTGTCCTATATATTTACCATAGATACTATTAACATAGATACCATAAATATATTTACCATAGAGACGTCGTCCTATATATTATTGTTCTGTTCCGCCGTATGGTATGGAATTGAATAGAATAACCACTCATTTTTAGAGAGGTGTCGTATAAGGCGTCTAATGCAAATTGCCGTGCCGTGTGGTATCTGGGTGAATAAATATACCACCCTCGTTTCTTACAGAGATATAAAGGGTGACTGGGGTAAGTTAACGTCAGGCGGCCGATCGTAAAATAACTAGCCAAAATATGTACCAACTTAAAAATGCTTAAGTTATTTTCATTTATTATACACACGTCTTCATATATATTACTGTTTTGTTCCGCCGTATGGTATGCGACTGAATAAAATAGACCACTCTATCGAGGTGTCATAAAAGGCGACTAAGGCAAATTGACCTGCCGTATGGTACCTGGTTGAGTAAAATAGACCACCCTCGTTTCTTACCGACATGTAAAGGGCGTCTAGGGTAAGATGATGTCAGGCGGCCGGTCGTAAAATAAATAGCCAAAGCATGTACCAACATGTTTTAAACATGTTGTGCCAACATCACTTAGTGTGGGATAAGGGCAGGAAAATGATGATATCAAGCTACCTCGTATGAAGTGGCCACAAATCCATTAGATATGTCTCCATCTGGAGCGAACAATTTGAAACTAAAACACTGGATGAAATCGGGATGTGTAATCAAAGTGTCCAGAATGCAGAATGCAACCACACCATCAGGCCAATTAATTTTATATAAATCTCTGAGTGCTGGCCAATCGCTCTGTTTAACTTCGATTAATGATTCCATATTATAAGATTGGATATTTAAAACTGAAACAGAAAGAAAATAAGAATAATAAGAAGAATGATAAGAAAAAAATAAGATATAAAATAATAAGAAGAATGATAAGAAAAAATAAGAGATAAAATAATAAGAAGAATGTATTCAGACACACACACACCTAACGGTAAAGTAATTTTAAATAAAAAAAAAATTATATTGCCGAGTGTAGTGTATGTGTTCACTTGTATTGTATTAATATCGACTTGTGTTGTATGGATAACATAAGCTGAAACACACACTAACAAGTACCAATATGTCACTATACGTCCACTCTCACCGAGGGCTCCAGTGTTACTGACATGGTGCGCTTGATAGTCTAATATTTGCTTTGTACATTATTTTAGTATTAGCGTCAGTGAGTGTAAATTCATGTATATATGTCTTATATATAAATATACAGGGTAGATACACATATGTCATCTTCTATACACTAAACCTAAGATCCTTAAAACTAGAAATGGTGACTGTGATGCCCTAAAAATGTATGTCCTCAGCCTTTGTGGAGGAAGCCGTGATTGGCGCAGTTGTGCCCCTGTCTTTAGCTTCGTGGGTCGCGGGTTTGATTCCCACCGAGGTTCAACATTTTCTATAAAAAAAACTGGTTGGTTTTTCTATTTTGAGTGTAAATTTGTATTTAATAATAATAATAATAATAATATTTATTTCAGAATAATATCCATATGTTGTGTTAGTAACAATTATTTCTTATAAACTATATTAGTAAATTTTATTTCTAAAAAAACTTAATTTAAATATTTTCCGCTTCTAAGCGGAGCACTCGGTATGTATACATGGGTCAGTATCCAGTGCCCCAATATGGGACAATCCGGTTTATCACTGATGACCCTCAGCATGATGTTAGAGCTCTCGCGCACTCTGCGCAACAGCGATGCAATTCGTTTGCGCCTGACAGAAACAAAATCATTAGTATGCGCGTGTGCAAACATCGCAGACGCGCTACAATAGCGCGGTAGCCCCAACATCACTCTGAAGGCGTCATTGTACTGGACTCGAAGCGCGTTATAGGCCTTCTGCGTATAGTTGACCCACAGACCGCACGTGTAAAGTGTTTAAGTATATATTTAATTTAAGTATATATTTAAAATTATATACGTGTGTATATATATCTATAATTTTTTTTAATTTAGCACCCTTTCATAACGGCCGCTAATATCCGCCAAATTCAATTCGATTTCGAATTCGATCAAATCCACTGCAATATACAAATACCATTCAATTTAAAAAAAATATGGACTCCAGTGTTTTAGAACCTATGTTAGCCCCAAATGAAGTAAACAGACAGAAAAAAAACTAGCGAATTTACAATATCATTATGAATTTAAATGTTTACTGCACATTATAAAAAAACGATAACGTTTTATTTGTTTATTATCTTTTATTTGTTTAAACATGCAAGCATGATGTTGTTACACAGTATTATTTGGGATCAAAAAATATTATGGACGCAAATATAATAATAAAATATATGAATGTCACTAATCTTTTGGTAATCGTAGGTAAATTTATAGATTTTGCATACGTATCTTTGTGTGGCGGTGTCACTTTAAGTTCATCAACATGTTGCTAACATATTGATAACATGTTATAAACATGTTGTCACATGATTTGGCTAGGTATTTTAAGTCGGGCAGGCAGGCGCCTGACGTCTTTCTATTTTTTCATTTGACTTCCTATTTTTTTCTTACCTAAGGCTAAGGCTTGACTAAGGTAAGTCGACCCGCCGTGTGGTATCCGGCTGAGTAGAATAGACCAACCTCACTTCTTACCGAGGTGTCGTAAAAGGCGACTAAGGTAAGTTGACCCACAGTGTGGTATCCGGTTTAGTAGAATAGACCACCCTCTTTCTTACCGAGGTGTCAGACAGAGGTAAGTTGACGTCAGGCAGGCGGCCGGTCGTAAAAACGCAGCCAAATCATGTGACAGCATGCTTATAACATTTTGTGCCGACCCCACTTAGAGTGGGATAAGGGCAGGAAGATGATGATTCGTATTATACATCACTGTGTTCCATTCATCATTCCGTTGTGAGTCTCACCAGCGCTCACTTCGGACTCGTGAAATGCTCACCCTAAAAATACCTTCTTATTCTTCCTCTTTTTAGGTAATTCCTTTTCTGTTAAAGCTGCCCTTCTCTGCTTAATCTTAATTTTAAATATTTTTGATAGCAAGATCTCTTAATCTTGCTATCAAAAATATTTATGATTTTTTTTTATATTCTTACGTAGATACTGAACGATGTCCTTTCAAAATTAGAATAAATGGTCATTTAAATAAGCGCGGCAAACTATGCAGATATTATAAGATTAGCGAGCCTCTGAATCGGTCAATCAAAAAATATACTTACTCATAAGAATTTATCCTCGTTGAGTAAACTTTATTTCAAATAACATTGAGGAAACACGAAATACAATGTTGCTTTTTTGTTCTCTTAAATATTCTGCCCATAGACTACTAAATAAAGTTCCGTCTTTAAATAGATTTCTTGATTCTTATATCATATGACGTTATTACATTAACATTAATAACGCCACAGAATATATTAATTAGAATATACAAATTTTAAAAGATATAAAAAACAAAATTAGCGATTAGCTGAAAAAAGAAAACTCAGAAAAAGTTGAAATTGAAATTAAAAAAAAAGCAGTTTTGCTTTCTCTTCTAAAAGCAACAAATAGTTCATGGAGCGCCATCTAGGGAAGAACATAAACACTATGTAGAGAACGATGATAGATTACAGAATGGCGCCATTTTTTGGTTTTGCTGTTACGAGTAAATTACATAGTTATTATACTAGATTAGGGTAGCCATTGGTAGGTAAGATGTAACTCGTATACTTACCTTTGTCTAATCACAGATAAAAAAGAAAGAGAACAGGTCACATTTGCAAAAGTAATAATAAAATTACTTTGCTATAATCCGCGATGAAGTAAATTGAAAATATATATAATGCTAAATGTAGAGTGGATAATCCGTTTTCATACCTGATACATGCAGGATTCGTAAAAACACATGCACAAACCTCCACCACTGCCACCACAATACACAAGCACTACATACCACTATCACAAACTTAACAATCGTTTCGCCCCGCAACCGAAGCGTCATCAGAAGATAGACACCACAACAATATCGCAAAGCTCTACATTTAGCATTATATATATTTTCTATTTTACTTCATCGCGGATTATAGCAAAATAATTTTATTATTACTTTTGTATTATGGATCTTCGCAAAGTAACGCCTAATTCTATAAATTACGTCACATTTGCTTTCTCTTTATTGCAATAACACATATTTTAGGTTGACTTCCCTACTCCATTTTTATAACTATATGGTAGATTTAGAATAGATTTTCTACATAATTTTTAATTTAAAAAATTATAACACGATTATATGGCTAGCTTTAGATAATATTCATTAGCCTACTGCCCTTATCCCACTCTAAAAAGGGTTGGCACAACATGTTATTAGCGTGCATCTTAATAATTTGGATATTATAAGTGTAGAAAAATATCGTAGCTTCTAGTTTAATAATATAATTTATAGTTAATGTTTGATACGCTTGGTATCCGGCTAAGTAGAATAGACCACAATTACTTCTTACCGACGCGTCGTATAATACGACTAAGGTAAGTTGACGTCAGACAGGCGGCCGGTCGTAAAATACGTAGCCCAATCATGTAAACTTACTAGAAAACAAATCTCAAGCTAGGTTTTGAACCCGTGACCGCAAAATCTCACAATTATATCCCGCGACTATCAGAATATTTAATAATATTTACAAAGGTTAGGAAGATTATACCCATTTTAACCCAAAATTATCACATATAACACGCCCGTGAATTGTTAGTAGTGAGTTAATGATTACATTAATTAAAAATACAGAAACCTTAACTGAAACAAACATTCGCACCACCACAAGAGGGTCATTAAGACTGTGTGAACAGAACCTTAGAAATAACAGACCTTTTACATTGTAATTTTTACAATAAACATAAAACTAAAGTGGAAAGGAGAAGAAAAAAAATCAAGTACATTCAAAACTAGCTGTGAAAGTAGCTTGACCCGCATGTAAGTCAGTATGTCACAAATTTTTTCCCAAATTAAAATTTAAACTTAAAAGCAGTTATCGTGAGTTACAAGTTATCGTTACAATTATTTAAGAGATTTTTGAATAACTTTAACTTAACTTAGCACACGCAAGGAAAGCTTTAAATATTACCGTTTTTGCAATAATATTTTTATTGCTGCTCCTCTCCTATTCATCTTAATGTGATGTTATATTAGTCTATAGGCTTCATGGATACATTGACTATCTTACACTCAAAGAATTGTTCAAATTGGTACACTAGTTCCTAAGATTAGCGTGTTCAAAAAATCAAACAAACAAACCCTCAGCTTTCATATTAGCTTATCAGCTTTATATATTAGTATAGTTTAACAGAGCGGCTTTGCTGCTAAAGATAAAGTCACATTTTTCTAACACTGGTCAGCAACGGCTCCTCAGGAATTAAAAAAAAATTTATTATCATATTACTATCATCACTTCGGTGACCTGGGCGTGCGGCCCCAACATAGTCCAGGCCATTAAAGCCTGCGAAGACCGGTCTGGGCAAAGAGGTTCGCCTCGAGGCCCGTACCCCACCTACCTCCAAGGGTATGCGAGATGATCCCCTGCATTACTATCATATTATTATCATATTATTAATAAAATTATTTTGCTATAATCCGCGATGAAGTAAAATAGAAAATATATATAATGCTAAATTTAGAGTGGACAATCCGATTTCATACCTGATACGTGATGATCGTGATGATCGTGATGATACATGTTAATTTCGGATGGTGTCAAATCCGGTGGTAATGTCACAATCGGTGGTAGGAGTGAGAAGATTTATTGCATAAGCTCCCTTAGGTCTTTTCAGGGTTGATACATTACATAGCGACGAGGTCCAATTAGTAAATAACGAGCTGTACTCGGGCCCAGCTTAGGATGATCTTTGCATTTAAATGTGGCATTAGATCCCCTGAATTTATATCTGAGAGTGCTTTCAAATAAATATCTTTAATCTATATTGAGAGTGCTTTATAAGTCATCTAAAAGATATATCTCTTTTTAGATAAAATTTAAATTATTCTTGGAAAAATATATTGCTTTGACGCAGTATTTCTAATTTTCCAGAAAACTCGTAATGAGTAAAACCGACCTTGGCCGCGGCCTTGGTAGAAAGGCTCATTTGATGCTCAAAATTCATTAAGGTTTTGTATAAAAAGCAAGAAATTTCTAACGTTTTTATTCAGCTCTGAATTGGAACGCAAAGCTATAACCCAAATATTTAAAAACGAGTACAGGCGTATATTAATATGGAATTTAGGAAGTAAACTTTTGTCATCATTCTTCTGCCCTTAACCCACTCCAAGTAGGGTTGGCACAGCATGTTACAACACTTTTAGAGAGGCCCCGACCCAGAGGTGGAGCACTCTGGGGCACAGAGTTGCTGCTGGCGGGGATGGGGGGCAATGTCTTTCTAGGTACCCTATCCCAACCACCAGTAGCGTGGTGGAGCACACAGGTTATTTTAGTCGGTGCGAGTCCGACATAACCGTCGCTTGCCATGATTTGTCTACGTATCGACCAGCAGCCTGCCAGACGTCAAATTACCTAAGGTAAGTTAGTCGTATTTTACGACACCTCGGTTAGAAAGAGGGTGGTCTATTCTACTCAACCGGATACCATACGGCGGGTCCACTTACCGTAGTCGCCTTTTAATGACAGCTCGATAAGAAATGAGGGTGGTCTATTCTTTCAGTCGGATACGGCGAATTTGAATTATTCTTTGAAAAATATATTGCCATGATGCAGTAATTGGACTTTTTCGGGAAAACTTGTAATGAATAAAACCGATGTTGGCTTTCAACTCGTTATTGACCGCGGCCTTGGAACAACCGCACATACGATAGTGTGTCGAAGAAACTATTCTTCTAGAAATTTGAACTATAGGGAATACATTCTCTATTTACTCAATTGTTAGAATTCATAAACAGGCCCTAGATTCAAAGCCACAGAAGGTAAATGGAAAACTTTACGTTCTAAATTTGGCTCATTTAAAATGGCTGATGTCTTCATTTCATCTCATTTTTATTGGCGACAAATATAAATCAATATAATATGCCGTGTGGAATCCGGCTGAGTAGAATAGACCAACCTAATTTCTAACCGAGGTGTCGTAAAAGGTGGCTAAGGTAAGTGCCGTGTGGTATTCGGCTGAGTAGAGTAGACCACCCTCTTTTCTTACCGAGGTGTCGTAAAAGGCTACTAAGGTAAGTGTCGTGTGGTATTCTGCTGAATAGAATAAACCACCCTCATTTCATACCGAGGTGTCGTGAAAGGCAACATAGTTAAGTCGACCCGCCGTGTGGTATCCGGTTGAGTAGAATAGATCACCCTCATTTCTTAGCGAAGTGTCGTAAAAGGCGACTAAGGTAAGTCTATCAGCTGTGTGGTATTTGGCTGAGTAGAATAGACCACTCGCATTTCTTACCGCGGTTTCGTCAAAGGCGACTTAGGTAAGTTGACGTTATAAAGGCGGCTAGTCGTAAAATACCTAGCCAAATCACAACATGGTTAAAATATGTAGTGCCGACCCCACTTAGAGTGGGATAAGAGCAAGAGAATGATGATTTACTTCGTATAACAACTACATTATTATATTACTTGTATTCTATTGAACACAAAGGTAATCACTGTCTATAATATCACTTTCAATATAACCCACTTCTGAAATTTCAACGAAATAAACCTCTTTAATATATATTTTTTCCTATAACCCTGCAGAGAGCGATCCATCAAATTGATGTTCCCTTAGGACACTTAACATTTTCTAGGTCGGGCCGTAAGCTTCGGTCGTAGACCCCACATTAAGCTCCGTTCACTATATCTAGCCATACCTCAGAGTTTATTTGTCTAATAATTTATAGAATTAGGCGTTACTTTACGGAGGTCCATAATACAAAAGTAACGAAAACATTATTTTGCCATAAACCGCGAAAAAAAAAATTATCTTTAATATTTAAATGAGTTAATTTTCTTAATCTCGGAAACGGCTCCCATTTTCCTAAAATTCAGCATGTAGGGGTCTTGGGGGAGAAAAATCGATCTAGCTAGGTTTTATTTAAAAAAAAAAACATTTTTACCCTGTTTTTGGGCATTAAAAGTATGGTATATTGTAGAATTGAAAGCAAAGGATTTTTTCAGCGTAATGTTGCGATAGCCGATGTGTAACGGGCAAAAAATGTTTAAAACCCAGGTTAGAATCCCATATCATCGATGCCTTTTTTCTTTTTTTTAAAATATTTTTGTGGATTTTCTCTGTAAAAACAGCTTTACGAACCAGCAGTAGAGTTGACGATACTAAAACCTGATAACTGCAGATTTCGTAAGAAAAGCAAATAAAAATCGCCTTGCGATTTGCGGAGTCCTTCTGATGATGCTTTGGTTACTGGGCCAAACGATAGTTGAGATCGTGGCAGTGAATGTGAGCAGTGCTTGTGTATGGTTGTATTATTGGTGGGTAGTGCATGAGTTATTAGACACTAGTTACGCCGTAAACTGTGATAGCCCAGTGTGACTGTGCGACCCTTTGACAAGGTCACGGTTTCAAATCCGAGCACCGGTGCGATTTTCTAATAATCCTTATGAGTCTAATTGATAATTTTAATTTTTTTATTTATCTATCCCACAACTGGGCATAGACCTACTCTCGCCGTTTTTGTTTTACCCGAAACTCATTTTTGACTGACCTGAGATTGAACAATATCCCTTTCCAAAGAGTCGCATTACACCGCTACGCTATTACAGCTCTTTTTAACATTTAGATCTACAAAAACATTAAAAGTTCTAAAATGTCTATAACAATAATAAAAACCCCTATAAAACTTATAGTGATTACTTAAAGGACGGAATATAAAATAGAGCCGTCTGTAGCCATTCGTCCTATCTTTTGTGCATAATTTATCTATAGGACACTTATAGTGTAAGATACAGTATTAAGATTTCTAACCGATCAAATACAGTCGATTATTGATTATTTTTGATACAGAGTAATAGCTTTGTAAACTCAATATAAATCGGAATGAACTATATTCATTCCGATTTATATTGAGTTTACAAATAAATAAATAAATAAATCTAATTCCTATGAATTAGATTTATTTATTTATTTATGGTATATGAATTTAGGTAGTGTAGTCAGTATTGTCTTCAAGCAGAAATACTTTTACTTAAGATATTTCGAGTGCGATTCTCAAATAACTAGCTCTATGCAACTACATTTTCTCATACATAATATAGCTTGAAGGAATTAGTTTAAGGAAGTTTTAGCTGTTTTTAAATATGTTTTCCTTTAAGCAACGTGCAAACGTTTGCTTTCGAACATATTTTTGCCGACTTGTATAAACGTTGCGTCAATTAAAATCAAAAGTCAAAGTGGTAAACACAAATAGTCATAATACATTGTTTAGACTAGAGGCTGTATATAATGAGGAATAAATTTTCATTAATAGACAAAGCATGACTTAAACAATCGAATCAGCTGCAGTACAGTATAGACAATTTGTTTTCTGACAATATCATCATTCTATTGTAAGACATGGGATAGTCACTCTCAAATTAAAAAATATCAAAAGACCATCAACTTTATTTTTTTCTATATAAAAGTAATAATAAAATTATTTTACTATAATCCGCGATGGAGTAGAAAATATATATAATGCTAAATATAGAGTGGACAATCCGCTTTCATACCTGGTACATATTTTCTATTTATATATATATCTACTTCATCGCGGATTATAGCAAAATAATTTTATTATTACTTTTACGACTATATACGACTGGCCCGTTGGCGCAGTGATCCTGCCTTCAGCACCGCGGGTCGCGGGGTCGATTCCCACCGAGGGCCAACTTATTCTATAAATGAATTTGTTGGTCTTCGAGCCTGGGTGTATATTTGTATTCAAGTATATATTTAAAAATTATATAAGTATATATTCACCAGTTGTCTGTCTATCATAACACAAGTATTAACTTACTTACTTATGAGACGGACGACCGTGTGTGTAAGTGTCCCATATATTTATTTATTTATTTATTATTTATTTACTTTTGTATTATGGATCTAATATAATGGCCTAATTCTTTTTTCTATATCTCAAACAATCAAACAATTAGACCATACTGTACCAGAAAGGCAATAAAGTTTTACAGCCGTCTCTTGGTCTAAGAGGTCGACACTTACATAAACACTAAGTGTTTGCGTTTTGTCATACGGAATTACTAATGGGTGAATTTTCGTATACGCTCAAGTATACATTTAAGAGACTGTATAATAAATATTTTAGATCAGTAACATCGGGCGTGACCTTTACAAGCTGTTCCTAAACTATTTAGATTTGTTGAAACGTATTTATATATTTTAGCCGTGTGGTACTCGGCTGAGTAGAATAGACCACCCGCCTATTCTGAGCGAGGTGTCGTAAAAGGCGACTAAGGTAAGTTGACCCGCCGTGCTGTATCCGGTTAAGTAGAATAGACAACCTTAATTTCTTAGCGAGGTGTCGTAAAAGGCGACACAGGTAAGTCAGTCGACCCGCCGTGTGGTATCCGGCTGAGTAGAATAGACTAGATAAACGATAGGTGATGTATACAATAGACAAAGCAGGAACCGACATAAGCTTGCGGCTCCTGCTTTGCGCCTTGCAAAAGTACGTAAGTCGTTTGTGGGTTTTGGTATTAGATTCTATAATAAAATTCCGCAATCAATTTCAGCTTTGCCATTACAGCAGTTTAAAAACACTGTTAAAAAGAGGCTGATACAGAAAGCCTACTATACTCTTGAAGATTATTTAGAAGATAAGAATGTGTGGATATAGCTCTCTTTGAGCCTGTACAAGACAGTAACGACATAATGTAAATAGTATTAAGAATTCTATTTTTAAAAGAGCAACCGTCGAGTTTCTTGCTGGTTCTTCTCGGTAGGAACAGCTTTCCGAACCAGCAGTAGAGTTGACGATTCAAAAGCACTTGTTTACAAGTTTATTTGAATAAAGAATATTTTGAATTTGAATTTGAATTTACCCTGTTTTACCGAGGTGTCGTAAGAGGCGACTAAGGTCGACCCGCCGTGTGGTATTCGGCTGAGTAGAATAGACTACCCTCATTTCTTATCAAGGTGTCGTAAGAGGCGAATAAGGTAAGTCTACTCTCTGTGTAGTATCCGGCTGAGTAGAATAGATAACCCTCATTTCTTACCGGGGTTTGATAAAAGGCGACTAAGGTAAGTTGACTCGGCGTGTGATATCCGGTTAAGTAGAATAGACTAACCTTTTTCTTACCGAGGTGTAGTAAAATACGACAGGTAAGTTGACGTCAGTTGGCCGGTCGTAAAATACCTAGCCAAATCATGTGACGATATGTTCATAACACGTAGTTCCTCCCCACTTAGAGTGGAATAAGGGCAGGACAATGAATGATGTTTAGAAAGAATCTTTAGGTTATGACCACGAAAGTCAGATATTTAAAACAAATAAATAACAAAAGTAACCCGTATAGGTATCACGAAATACTTAGTATAACGCGCACTCCTAAACAATTTGTCTACTTCACGACATTCCGAAAAAAAACCCACAAAATCGGATAACGATTAATCTTAAACCCTCGTTTGAGAGCATTTTTGTCGACCTTTTTGATTTAAATCTTAAAAGGTTAGATTGCTGCTTGTAAGGCGAACCTAAGTACATATATATACCATTTATAAAAAAGTCTCCAATAGTTGTCTGTCCGTATGTTATCGATTTTCTCAAAATATACTGAACGAATTTTTGTACGGTTTTTACTGGAATATAGTGCAATTCTTTTAGAAGGTTTAAGTAAATAGTACTTTGTCGTTTTGTGTAAATTGTGTTGAAGAGGTCGCGTGGCTGTAAAAAAAAACTTGCTTGCTAATGTAATCGCGGGCGCCGCGAAAATAAGAAGATATACACCAAAGTAATGTAGTAGAGAATTGTAGGTCTATAAAAGTTCGCGAAAGCATCGCTTTATTTCTTATGGTTAACTCACAATCACAACTTTTATGTTCAAAATTTCAATTTGGGAAAAGTTTTGTGATAGACCGATTTCCACGCAAAGCTAAGCACAGCTAGTATATTATATTTAAAAGGGTAATATCAAAACGCTTTGTTTGCTCGTGGTTGGAGTATTTTTATTTGTACTTGCGGGATCAGCCGCATTCCGGCCACGATTAAAAATTCCATCATGACACAGTGAGGTCTCGGAGCGGGGTTAATGTAGTCTATGGGATTCGTTTTATTATTATGCTGACATACCACAAGCAAGCATTGATGTATTATAGGAATGGTCGCTAAGTATGGGCCTCATAAGAAAGGTCAGAGTTGCTCAGCGGGCTATGGGGAGAGTTATGTTCGGAGTATCACTACGTGAAGAGTGGAATAGTCCGGAATAGGAGTTGACCACCCGCCCTGCACCGACAGGCGTCCCCGAAATTGGAGATCACTTCGTGAAATCAGAGATGAGGAGATCCGTAGAAGAACCAAAGTAACGGACATAGCTCAACGGGTCGTGGAGCTGAAATGGTAATAGATGGGGCACATAGTTCGAAGAACCAATGTTTTTTTTTTTTTTTTTTTTTTTTTTTTTCGAATATGACTAATGCTGTTAGCCCTAATGGCTTTGACAGCGTCACCGATAAGACGGGCGAGCGCTGAAGCATCGCCGAGAAGAAATGATACATGCGGGTGCATTACAAGCACCCGCGCTACAGGGGGCGTCGCCTTAAGGGTGTCTCCTGCGAGACCGAACCTCGGCTTAAGGCGGCGCGTTTTTGGAGGGCTGCATCTAATAAATGACTTGGAAGAAGTCTGCGTCACGGCGGCCGCGGCAGAGGGCTGCGGCCGCTTGACACAAGCAAGCGGGGACCTCGTCTTCGCCGGCGAAGACGCTGTTTGAGTAAATGTAGTGTGTGTATCTTGTTGGATGCTGTGATAGCATCGTCGGGGTCGTTAAGGACGCTCTTCGGGCGCCTGTGAATCTTATTGGGGTGCCTGAACACCTTATAGTTGGACGCGGCCACTATAAGGGGGTTTGGGTGGATGGACGCTTTCTCGAAGTAAGTCGTCGAGAATCGTCTGAAAAGATCGGCTATCGTGGGTAGGTCGAGATCTCTATGGAGGTTCACGTTGCGCACGAACCACGGACAGCCAGTGGCTGTACGCATGAATCGATTTTGAAGTGTCTGCAACGGACACAGTCGTGATTTCGGAACGTGCGCGAACGCGACGCTCGCATAGGTCATAATGGGTCTGATGCAAGTTTTGTAAAGTGTCACTTTGTTGCGAAGTGACAGTTTACTTGTCTTGCACAGTATCGGATTGAGGCGTCCCATGGCGAACGCTGCCCGGTTACGGACAACGCGGATGTGTCGGATGAAGGATAGGGTAGGTTCGAGGATGACACCTAAGTATTTGACTTCCTTTTGCCAATCTATGTATTTGTTGTAAATAGAGACTCTAGGAGGCTTCCGGATGAAGTCCATGGCTCTCCTAGATCTCGCAAAGAACATTGCTGCGCTTTTATCGGGATTTATTTCGATTCTCCACCGGCGGAACCAGCTTCCGAGCTGGTTGGTTGCTCTTTGGAGCCTATCATTTATAGTAATGGGATCTCTACAGGTGGTATAGATTGCGGTATCGTCCGCGAACATGGCTAAGTGGGTTACTGCACTAGTTTTAGTGGAGAATCGTGGGATGTCACTCGTATAGAGCGAGTAGAGGAACGGTGCGAGTACCGAACCTTGGGGGACTCCGGCGCGTAAGGTGCGTCTTGAGGAGAGCGCACCATCAATACGATATCTAAATGAGCGATTAGTAAGATAATCGCGAATGATAAGAACGAGTCTATCGGGGATTCCTAGGTTTGCGAGTTTGTATATTAAACCCGCATGCCATACCTTATCGAAGGCTTTGGCGACATCGAAGAAGACAGTACCGGTGTACCGTTTTTTGGCGAAGCCATTTAGGATGGCTTCGGTAAGTCGGTGTACTTGTTGTACCGCGGTGTGTTTGGCGCGGAAGCCGAATTGCTCATCCGGTATGAGCTTCATCGGCTCCATGAACGTTTTGAGTCTAGCGAGGATTACTCGCTCGTAGACTTTCCCTAAGCTGTTGAGCAGACTGATGGGTCGATAGCTGCTCGGGAGATTACTGGGTTTTCCCGGTTTACGAATACCTATTACTATTGCTTCCTTCCATTCGTCGGGGAAGGAGCAACCTAACAGGAGGGCATTGAAAATCAATACTAATAGGTTTATGAGTTGGTCGGGGAGGCACTTGAGTGCTTTGTTGGATATGGAGTCGGGGCCTGGGGACTTGCGGGTCTTCAGGTTTTGGATAATGGAACGGACTTCCTCTCCGGTGGTGGGAGTGAGCGGCTCGCTTTCGGGAGCCTTCGCGGATATCCTAGCCGCCGCCATTTCCACTTCCGAGTGGAATTCGGCGTGTTCGGGATGACTGGGATTGTTAGTACATTGTCCCTCAAGACTGTCAGCCAAGCATTCGGCCTTATCGATGTCGTCAAAAGCGACCGGACGGTTTGAACGTATTAATGGAGGTGTAGCTGCACACTGGTCTCCTCTCAGGGATTTCGCCAGTTTCCAGAAAGCCAGGTGACTCGGCGAGATCTCTGAGAGTTTGTTGTCCCAGGCGGACTGACGGTTGAGGCTGAGTTTTTCTCTAACCTCTCTTTGAAGTCGCCGGAGTGTTCTCCGGTTTTCGTCTGTCGGGTATGCGTCATGGGCCCTAGTGGCGGCACGTTTACGTCTAAGTAGGTCGCGCAGGTCGTCCGGCAGTCTCCCACGACCGCGGTCGTCGGGGACTTCCTTGGAGCAACGCTCGAGTGAGTCTGTTATATGTTTAGTAAGGTGGGTAACAGCGAACTTGGCACTATCCACGGAGTCTATCTTGTCAGGAATTTGAACTAGGTGGTCTGAGTCTAGGGACTGGAGTTTCCCGCCTAATTTACTCCAGTCGATTATCGTTTTCGTGGGAGGGGTCGTGGAGGTAGATTGCCCTAACTGAATTAGAACCGGACGGTGGTCCGAGTCTAATTCATGCAGGACTTCTATAGAATGTAACTGGAGAGCTACATTTTTGAAAATGTATATATCTAACACATCTGCTCTGTTTGGATCCCCGTTAGGCGGGTATCTGGTGGGCTCGTTAGGGGCTATCACCTCAAAAGCGAGGTTTGGAAGGCCGTTGAGGCCTTGTAGTATTGTGCCGTTCCGGTTGGTTCGGCGAGAGTTCCATTGGCCATGTTTGGAGTTGAAGTCTCCGGCCAGTATTACAGAGTCGCCTAGTGCGAGAAGGGTGCGGACGTCTCTTTCGAGTACCCGTTTGGTCGGACTGAGGTATACTGATGCTAGTATGATCGACTGATGGCCGGTCATACCCACCTGACAGACTGAAGCCTCCATGTTAGTGAGCTTTGGGGAATCAAGGGGGGAGCATAGGAGGGCTCTTTTGTAGTAAATGAGCGTGCCGCCTTTTTTGGATGACAGACGGTCATTTCTAATCAAACTGTAATTCGCAATATTGGGATTGCGAAATTGGGGTTTTAAGAAGGATTCTTGTATTAGAAGAATATCTATATCGTGTGCAACTACGAAATCGCGGACTTCGTCCATGTGTCTGATAAGCCCGTCTGCGTTGTACGTGACGAGCTTGAGGGAGTGGGGCTTTGCCCTACCCAGTGAGGGTTTAAGCTTAAAGCCTAGAGATGGCCTGCACCAAACTAGAGTGTTCGAGCAAGGCCATTAATCTGTTTTGAGGATTACTCCTCAGCTTGTTTGCCAAAATTGACAGCTCCGTAGTGTCAATTTTGGTTACTATATCGCAAACGAGTTTCATGTCGTCCATGAAACTCGTTGCTGGAGGGGTGGCTGTCGCTTTAGGAGCGGCAGCTCTTGTATTGGAGCTCAAGATGGCGGCGGCGGGTTTCGCTACCGTCTCCTGAGCCGGTTTTACTGGCACAGCCGGCTCGGATGCCGGTTTCCTGTGCCAGGGGTTTGAGGTGGGGAGAGGCGCGGGGACGAACCTCTCAGCTGGTTTGGGGGCGGTACGGGCCGCCTTTTTACGGGTGGCCCTTCTGCCCCCCCGTTTTGCCCTAAGCGGGACTTTCGGGCAGCCGCGATAGCTCGCGGGGTGCCCTTGGGTCCTGCAGAGGACACAGCTGGGAGGTTCCTCGGACGGAACCGTTCTGGGGCAATCGGCAGTGCCGTGATCGCCCAGGCACTTGACGCACCTTGGTCGTGCGGTGCAGTTGCGCTGCGAGTGGCCGTAAAGTTGGCAGCGATGGCACTGCCCCATTACCCCACGCGTACGCGGCGTTTCTATACGCAGACCCGATAGTCTGCATATCGTTGTTACGTTGAAGACACGTTTGCCTTCAGGACTGAGGTCGAGGACCGCGAGACAAAGTTCATAAGGAACTTTGGTTCTATGATGGTACATACGGTGTACCTGTCTGATTGGGAGACCCTGGCTGAGGAGGTCGTTTTTGATATGCTCGATATCGAGCTCTACTGGGAGCCCGCGGATGACGACGCGAAGTTCGCGCTCGTCTTCTAGGGCGTACGTGTGATAGCCGATCTTTTCGGCATCCAGGAGCGTCGTGAGGCGACGGTGGTCCGTTGAAGACGGACATTGCACCATTATGCCCTGGCTTGTGGACCGGGCAGAGGTGAAAGGAATGGACGAGCTGTCCATGCGCGGGATTAAGCGATTCCACGCGTCTTTTTCCCTAACAAATAGGGGCGGCACCTTCTCCTTCCTCTCCGTCATAGGCGAGTCCTGTGTGGAGTCGGTCTGTCGAGTCGTGGCCTGTGAGGCAGGCTGAGGTTTGGGGGTGGGACGCGGGGCAGGTGCACCTGCGTCGTTAGTGGCCCTTTTGGGCGGGACGGTCTTAGGAGCCTTCAGCTTTCGCTTCTGGCTCTTTGATAGGACGGCGGTGAAGCCGTCGTCCTCGTCTGAGGCGGATGACGTCGAGGGGGACTGCGAAGCATCGGATGCTTCGGCTTCCTCACCGGACTCTGAGGGAGTCTCGGATTCCGAGTCGGATTGCTCCTCCACTTCCATGTCAGGAGACACGGGGCGGGAGCGTGGTTTGGCCTTTTCCGCAGAGGGGGGAGAAGGTGCTGCCGGGCTGCCACTCTGGCCCTGAGGGGGCGGGAGGGCCTTGGTGAGCTCCACCAAGATGGCGGGGTGGTGCGCCTGAAGGAACGCGAAAATCGCGTCCAGTATCGGTTGCCCCGTGGGGCGCAAAGTAGGGGCCATGTTGGCCCGCTAGTGTGGGGTGGCCTCCCTGCCGGAGGGCAGGGAGGTGTGTACCTAAGAAAAAATCTAGGTCTTAGTCTCTCTCCCTTCGGGGGAAAGAGGTGAGTACCTAAATTAAAAACTAGTGTACTTACGCACGGACGGAACCACCTACGGCAAGTGTTATGCGTGAAGCACCACACTACCTAGTCGAATCACAATATCACTATCACAACCACTTGCACGGGGACGAACGAGACACTAACAGTCCAATGTCTTTATTCACTCGGGCACAAGCTAACGCGGCAGGGGCGTGAGTCAGGCGGGGGGAGCGGCAACCGGATTGCGCTCGACCCAGACATCCGCACGCTACGGCGGCGATCGATGGAATGAAGAACCAATGGACGTTGGGGTCTCAAGGTACTGGAGTGGCGACCCCCCACCAGATGGACCAACGATCTCAAAAAGCAACTGGATCCAGATAGATAGATAGTTTTTATCGATCTATATAGAAAGACTTTATTGTACACCAAATTATAAAAAAATTAGTATTCATATAGTACTAGTAAAAAAGAAGTCATTAAAACTCCTACAGAGAGATGCAGTCAAAAGGCCAGATCCAGGCAGCACAAGATCGTGTAGCTTGGAAGTCTATGGAAGAGTCTTAAGTCCAACAGTGGACGGCTATTGGTTGATAAGAGAGATAGGTAAGGTCTAGATTTGGTTGGCATATAGGTAACTTGAGATCTTTTGGAGGTATTCTGTTTAACTAGGGGATGATTTTGCTGAAGTCCGTCACATACCGCTTTAATGAGGGCCCTTTGGAAGCTCTGAATGGATGTGTTCTGACGCCTAGCTGAAATAGTTCAGATAGACGATGCATTTGAACAAAATTTTTATTTCCCTACTATCAATCGTTGAATAGTCCACTCATCTGGAGCCTAACCTAGCAACAGTATCATATCATGCTTATCATAAACATGCATTTTAATTAGGACTGGACCAGTATGTAAAATTTCAGCTTAATCGGACACCGGGAAGTAGGTCAAATTTAATTTACAAGATTCCACACTCACGTAAATAAAAAGTAAATAAAAGCTTAAATAAAAGCTTTAAATAATTTCTATCGTTTTCCGACAAAAGCTTTTAACAATATTTCATCTCCCTATTAATCGTTGAAGTCCACTGGTTTGAAGCCAAACCTGGTAACAGCATCAGGTAAAAAAAAGAAAGTAAAATAAGAAATGTAAATGGAAAATGTGTTAGCTCATAAGCATAGTTTTAAACAAATGTTAGCAAGAAACCTTTGCAGAAACAGTCTCTGACATCAATATCAGAGGAACTAGAATTAGAACTAGAATTAGAACTAGAATTAGAATTAGAACTAGGAAAAAAAGACAGCATCAGGTCATGGTTAGGTATCATAAAGATTCATTGTTATCGGGACTGGACCAGTATGTAACATTTTAGCTCAATCGGACACCAGGAAGTGGGTCAAATTTAACTTGCAAGATTCCATCTTCTCATACATATATTGCAAGTTGAATAAAAAGCTTTTAAAAATGAAGACAAATAAATACTTTTTTCTGTTAGCCTAAAAGAAACAACTAATAAAATTTCATTTAGTCCTTTTGAGATTCCCATACAGGTTCGAAAGTTATATAGTCTTTAACATAAATTCACTAACATCGTAGATTCCATTAAATCTATTTTAGTGTTAATTACATTTTGATTTAATATTTGACCTTTGAACCCAATTTAGAAGGGGCAATAATTTATCACGTTCAACGATTCCGTAAATAACTTGGGATATTTGAAAGGAAGTAAATTCGATACGATGTGGCAATTACAATAAAGGAATTTATTTTTCCCTTAGATAAAATTCGCATTTCGCATTTTGTTTAAAGAATTTCAGTAATTGCGTTTTATAAAAAATATATACGATAGAAAGATTCAGTTAAAATGATATTTTTGGGCTAGACGCTATTAGTTTAAGTAAATAAAACAAAAGTAATGATATAAGAATTTGCTATTTTTACTTAAGTATCTGGGAAGCTTAAATAGATTGCCTGAGGGCCTGTTTCCTGTTTCGTAAAAGGCGAAGATAAGTCTACCCGCCTTGTGGTATCCAGCTGAATAGAATAGACCACCTCCATTGCTTACTAAGATGTCGTAAAACGCTACTAATTTATGTTGACCCACCGTGTGGTATCCGGCTGAGAAGAATAGACCACATTCTTTCTTACTGAGTTTTCGTAAAATACGACTAAATAAGTTAATGTCAGGTAGGCGTTCGATCGTCATCATCATCATTGTAGTGTTTGTGTATCTATTGTACTCCTTATCTATGATATATCCATTGGCTTTGTATTTATGGTATTACTTGTCTATGGTATAATAGAATATTGTCTCTGGATACACGGAGAGTGGGGACGAAAGGTTCGTAATAGCTTCAGGCAAAGACGTTCGACACTTGGTCACTGGACGTGGAAGTGGTCACACTACCCTAAGTGAATACAGAGTGAGTACAGAGAAGTACTACAATCATCATCCTGTCTCTGTTCACTATTGGACATAGGTCTCTTCGTTCGCATACCACTGTAGTGGCATCACAGCCAAATCAAAGAACAACATGTTTAAAACATGTCCCACTTAGAGTGGGTTAAGGACAGGAGGATCATGAACTATTTTTTACTTGGTAGCTAGGCAACATAATGTAGGATGTTATGTGTATTAGATATATCATTATTTGCTTTACATTGATGTCTGACCTAGTTCACCACATCAAATACATTGTATATATAAACTTTCCCTCAACTCTGTAACTCGATCGATGCCCGGCCTTGATATAATAGACACTTCTTTGTCTCCGCGAACATTGTATGCTGTCATTTGAGAAATTATATGTATAGTGCAAAATGATAAAATTATTTTAGTATATCATCACTATTCTCCTGCCCTTATCCTTGTATCCCAGTATCCCAAACATAAAAACTCCACAAATTCAACTATTGGTTGAAGGTAAGTTAAAAACATATTAATTTTTTTTAAATTAATTTACTTATTCAAATATATTAATAGTTATTTCAATTTGTTTCTTAGTATCCTTAAGCCTTGACGACTGGTCTGGATATTGCACATTGCTCTTAAACAAATAATCTGAATACAAACTTAATTATATATAACCTTAATTATATAAACTTTATTATATAACCGAAATTCGAAATTATAATTCTAACTATTAGCTAGGGATCCCATCGCTGTTTTCAACGCGAACAGAATATTAAAATGACAAATCAGTAATTACTTCTACCAAAAATAGTTAAATACTATCTTAATAACAAGGGTTTCAATTAAAAATATATTAAAATCGGTCCATCCGTTTGGGAGATGAGATGCTAAGACAAATACACAAAATGATTTGTAATCTCTCCATTCATAGATACACACCATACCGTCGAAAAATTATCATTCTCCTGCCCTTGTCCCACCCTGTGGGGTCGGCACAACATGTTTTTAACATGTTGTTTCATGTTTTGGCTAGGTATTTTGCAACCAGCCAGCCTGACATCAACTTACCTTATTCGCCTTTACAACACTTCGATCAGAAATGAGGTTGGTATATTCCACTTTGCCGGATACCACGGCATCATATAGTCGAGTACTATAAAATAATAAAAAAGTTTAAGAATCTCAAACACTTCCTCGCTACAAGTCGCCATTTTGTATTGATTTACGTAAATCAATCATTACTACACCAAATATTGATGATTCACTTATAAATTCCTATCCATAATTCAAACCAGTGATAGCTTCATTAAAATCTGGTCTTTGACGATTCATAAGTCTTTGTGAAAGTATCTTTTCATTTGATTTGAATTTCATTTTGTCCCCCAGTGTCATAATTACGTTTGAAACACTTACCCAATCATTTTTGAGTGAACTCAAGAAAAATAAAAAAAGGTATTTTATATTTTGTACTTACGAACACAGAACACTTATGTACCTAAGCACGGACCTACCCATCAAACATCACAATAAAACGATGTCTAAGGCCGCGTACAGACATCACGAGACATCCTTTGCGAATGGTTCGTCTCGCTGCTCGCACGCCTCGAGCTGTGTGGGCGTGTGCACTCACAGGGAACATTTGCGTCAAACTATTAGTTATATATTTAGAATGTTAGTAGAAGTGCTGATGCGCTACTGCTGCATCAGCATTGTCTGGAGCCATGAGCTCATCCTGACACCGGGAGCGCCAGTCAGTACACGAAAAGGACCGCAACATGGTCTGTTTTCGGTTGCTAAAGCTTCCTATTTCTAAATCCAAAATCCGAATTTAAAATAAAAGTCTTATTTTCAAAATCTCTTTTTTTTAAAAAAGCCTTTAGAGTTTTACGTTATAACAGCGAACGCTGCCTGAACGTGTCGACAGCCGTTTCATTTACGTATAACGCTCATGAGTCATGGAACCCCTGTATACGTATGTAATCGGTTCATAAAAAATATTTTTGTCCACCGGCGTTTTTTCTCTATTTTTAATATTTTATGAATTATTATATAGGCCGCAGCTGCAATCTACACGTCTCGCCTTGTCTGAGCCATTTTTTTACTGACATATACCATGCTTAGTTGTTTGTGTGATTGAGTGTTATTCGGGAAGCATGTATAAATGTAACGTCGTATGCCTCGGGTTGGGTATAGGATTCTATAATAAAATTCCGCAATTAATTTTGGCTTTGCCGTTACATCAGTTTAAAAGCACTGTTAAAAATGGGCTGATTCAGAAAGCCTACTATACTGTTGAGGATTACTTAGAAGATAAGAATGTGTGGATATAGCTCGCTTAGACCCTGTACAAGACAGTAATGACTAAATGTAACTAGTCTTAAAAAATTTACTTTTAACCGATCAACCGCCGAGTTTCTTGCTGGCTCTTCTCGGTAGGAACAGCTTTCCGAACCAGCAGTAGAGTTGACGATTCAAAATCACTTGTTTCAAATTTATTTGAATAATGAATAATTTTAATTTTAATTTGAGGCATGCGTTTTGAACTATTCGCGATGCACGCTTCACGATGTCTGTACGCGGCCTTAGACATCCTTTAATTGTGATGTTTGTTGGTCAGTGTTTAGGTTTATAAATGTTCTATGTTCGTAAGTACAAAGGTTGTCAATTAAAGTAATCAAGCAAGTCATTAAAAAAAATACGAAAAATAAATATTGGGAGAGAACATTTCCATTTCATACAGAACAAAATTTTAATTATCCACGTAAAAAGTAGAGGTGCAACGGTACTAGTGGCAATTCGCTTGTTCAAGAAGTTAAGTGGTTGAGCATTGTTTTATTGCAACACAGTATTGCTTAATTAAAAATTGAAAATCTTTTTTATTCCTCAATTTATTACTTTGCTAACTAAGGGAATAAAAACGCGAGGATGCATTATAAAATAGTTTGTTTGTAATCTATTTATTCAATAAATTTGAATGAATAAAAAAATGATAAAATACAACATAATAGGGGCTGGCTCCTTTTTCGCCCAAAAATTCAGCTTAGCGATTCAGCGCGGAAACGCTGCCTGCATTCTTGGGACCATTCCACGTGGGCATGATTTGTATAGTCCTAGCGTGTAAGTAATTTAAGATAGATATAACTTGTACAATTTTGCTGTAAATAAATATATTAGTAGAGAACAATATTCACAATACATAATAAGCAATGGTGGGCTTATTCTGGAATCGGAATCTCTTCCAGTCAGTCATCATCATATTCCTGCTCTTATCCCACTCTAAGTGGGGTCGGCAAAACATGTTATAAACATGCTGTCACATGATTTGGCTGCGTTTTTACGACTGGCGGCCTGCCTGACGTCAACTTACCTCAGTCGTATTTTACACTTCGGTAAGAAAGAGGGTGGTCTATTCTACTAATCCGGATACCACACGGTGGGTCAACTTACCTTAGTCGCCTTTTACGACACCTCGGTAAGAAATGAGGTTGGTCTATTCTACTCAACCGGATACCACACGGCGGGTCAACTTACCTTAGTCGCCTTTTACGACACCTCGGTAAAAATGATACCTCTTTAAACTATAAGCTAAACCAAATTATATCTAGATTTTGTGACCTCATTGCGTATTGTAATTTACAATAAAAAAACAATTTTACTCAAGAAAGTTTACAAAAGTAATATAAAATTATTTTACTTTAATCCGCGATTTCAGTTTTCATACCTGATACATGCAGGATTCGGTAAAACACATGCACAAACCTCCACCACCGCCACCACAATACACAAGCACTTCACACGTTCACTATCACAAACTCAACAATCGTTACGCCCCGCAACCGAAGCATCATCAGGAGATAGACTCCACGACAAAATCGCAAAGCTATAAATTATTTCAAGAAACTTTATAAAAATATAACACGAATAAGAAATAGCTAATTCTCTATAGAAATGTTCCTTCAATCTTTTTCTTTGAATATTTTACCGCAACGTGGTTGGACTGTGATCGACTGAACAATGGGAATTATCCTATAATCCTATAAGATAATCAATCTGGATAAAAAAGTTTAACTCTCCCATGTGTGATATGTAGGTAAAGCATAATGGAATGGCGTTCCTGCATTAGTCTCCTGACGTTCACAATTTGAGACGAGCAAGAGTGATAAAGCGTTTTCTAGACGAGCGAATTTTCTTGAATTGCAGTGTGACGTTAGATAAGATTGTATTTGAGCTTAAATGTGGTTAAAAGAAGAAGAATTTTTTCGAAAAATTTCAAGAATGTAAAATGGTAAAAAATTTATAAAATTAGAATTATAGGAATGTGTCTTCGACTTTATGCTTCTTGAGTCTCAAGCGCCTTTTAATTTTTTCAAAGATAAATGAGCTTATGCCTACTATGTTACTCCAGTAGCGCATTACGCTACTCCGGCGTAGCGCTGATACTACTCCAGCGTAGCGCTGACGCTACTCCAGCGTAACGCTGATGATGAAATTGCTTCTATTATTTTCTCACGGTAACTAAAAAGGTATTTTTTTGCTTTAATTTGTTCTTTTGTATTGTAACGTAAAATAAAAAAGGATGGCATGTCTTTGGCTTGGCAAGATATACGCCAGCACACGGCCTAAATATAAAGGCATCTAATACATTGCCTCTATGATAACCTACTTCCTTACCCTTCCACTTCCACTTCCTACGCCTATCCCCGTTCACACTAAAACCTACACTGGTTTTTTCTATATTTTCTACAATAATAAAAAAATGTGACTTTTTAAAATGATTTACATTTTATTTTCCCTTGGACTACTTCAATTTGATATTAACGTTCTGGACGTAAACGATATTACAATATCGAAAAAACGTCGTAATACAATATTGTTAGAACTACTCTATACTAATTTAAAACGTATCATATGAACCCGCTTGCCGAGGAGATCTTATTTTATTAAATTCTCTTCAAAGAATATTAACATCTCCAATACTGAAAGTTATGGTGAGACAAGAAAAATCATAGACAAGAATAAAGACATCGTCCTCATTTTATCCCATCTACAAGCATACTATCCTTTTATCTATTCCCTGTTGCACAGCATCATTTCCTGGAGTCGAAGTTACTCCCAAGTGTACAAAGCTTTTAACCCACTCTATATTTTTGCTGTCATAATAGTGTTAACTCAGTCAAACTTGACATTTTGTTTATTTACATGATGATACAATGGAACCGAAAACGGTTATTAAACGCTTTTATTAAACTTACCGTTAAATAAAAACACCGTTACATAAATTGTGTAGCATATTTGAACAAATAATTACAGTGATATTCTAAATTCCAATTTAAGCCGTGTGGTATCCGGCTGAATAGAATAGTACCACCCTCATTTCTTACCGAGGTGTCGTAAAATGCGACTAAGATAAGTTGACGTCAGGCAGGTGGCCAGCAGTTTGTTTACAACACGCTGTGCCGACCCCACTTAGAGTGGGATAAGGGCAGGAGGATGATGATTCTAAATGGCAATTTGTTCGTTAAAAATCCTACACCGTGTAGTTGGCAATTGTTTTCATGACGTCACACTTTCGTGACAGAATGTGATGCAACTGAACTGTTCTGTTATTCGCTAATTTTCTTGTTGTTGTATTGATTATGTATTAAAAATTAAGTTTGTTAAATTAATACCGCTAGGCAAGGGTTTTCGAAAAATCCGCGATGGTACATATATGTCATCGGAGACGCGAATTTTAAATATAATTTCAAAAAATTTGTTAATTGAAAAGCTGCTTAAACGGACATTTTAATACTTATGAACTCAATTACATTAGTTACCTCCCTCGCCTGTCTATTACTATCCCACTGCTGGTCATAGGCTTCGTGTCTTTCTTGGAGCTTAGACCCTAACCTACCAATCCGCGGATTGGTAGGTTACACATATACATAGAATCTTTAGTGATATGCAGGTTTCCACACGATGTTTTCCTTCACCGAAACGTATGATAAATTGTAATTATCAATTGGACACATAACTTTTGACCCGTGACCTCCTTGAAAGAGTTGGACGATGTAACACATGGCCTATCACAGCTTTAAGGTATAATATGCTAAACTAATAGAGCCAAAGCTGGGCTGGTTAGCGAGTTTAATGAAATCTCTTACCAAAAAGCTTTTTCCGACCGCATCGGACATCGATATCGGATGAGCCAGAGATAATATAAAAGCTTTCTGTGTATTACGTAATGGCGAAAGCTGAGTGAGATATCATGTAGCTCTTTTCGTGTTCCAATTAATATAATGTATACAGACGGCAGAGTGGATTATATTTTTTAATTTATTTTATGCGTAGTTAATGGTATGTTGATGAGACATCAACTAACTATGGTTATTCACTATGCAAACGTTAGTAAGAAAAAAGACAGTTTATTCAAGATGCGGACTGTCAGTTATTATTCGTAAGAAAGCTTGCCTCAAACGCTGTGTGGTATTCGGCTGAATAGAATAGTACCACCCTCATTTCTTATGGCCCAAGATCCCGTGAACGCCAGACCTTCGTCATTTTATAAAAGCTGAAACTTTTTCAGTGCATTCTCCCAACACAGGTAAGAACGATGGTAGATTATGGAATTTGGATCATAGTGGCTTTGGGAGATACGAGGTACTCAAGGTTGCAAAATTCCGAATTAATTTCGTCATAGTATAAAGCTTGATCTTTTGATATTACCTTTAGAATAATATTAAAATCACGTCCGTCAATGCCAGACACTTAGCATAGTGGAAACCCCCTGCCAGACACCCTTAAAGTTCATTTCACAAAGTTCCACAAAGTTTCAGCTTTTATAAAATGACGAAAGTCTGGGGTCCACGGGATCTCTCTCTATTACCGAGGTGTTGTAATAGGCGACTAAGGTAAGTCAACCCACCGTGTGGTATCCGGTTAAGTAGAATTTACTTAACATTTCAATATGTATAGCTGTATGTTTATCGCTTGTTGATGGATTATATATTAAGATACAATATACAAAATTCGTTAGTGTTGAAAATTTTTGTATTTCAAAATTTAAGAGAAGGGCGATATGTTCAACCTTATTATCCATCTGTCCATCCGTTAAAACACTTTTCGGGACTAAAGGTGTCCATTTGAAATTAATATCTAATACAAAAGGCCTCAATTTGAGGTTGTCTACCCTTTTAACACGTCCAATAAAATTTACGCGTCAAACCCAATAAAAAGGTTTTCCGGAAATACTATAGATATTTTACGGTTACAAATAAATACTGGTATAGGATAATAGACGATTTGAGTGACGTGTGACTGTTACCTGGGGTCACAGGTTAAAATCTCATTTGACCTATGAAATTTTCTGAAGCATTTATTTATGACTGGCCCCTTGCCGTAGTGGATAGTGACTCTACCTTCAACTCCGCGGGTCACGGGTTCGATTCCCGCCGAGGGCCAACATGTTCTATAAATGAATTTGTTGGTCTTTGAGTCTGGGTGTATATTTGTATTTAAGTATGTATTTAAAAATTATATAAGTATATATTCACCAGTTGTCTCTCACCCATAACACAAGTATTAAGTTACTTACTTTGGGGACGGATGACCGTGTGTGTAGGTGTCCCATATATTTATATTTATATTGATTTATTTATTGATTTATTTATTTGCATTTAAATATTTGCCCGGTTAGGGCAGTGCAAAATACTTGCACACAGGTCCAACATTATACGATACAAATTTCAATTTTATTAGGTTAAAATGAATCTCGGAAACATCTCCAACGATTTTTATGAAATCAGCATGTAGGGGGTTTGGAAGGGAAAATTCGATCTATCTAGGTTTCATTTTAAAAATGTTGTTGTATCCCTGTTTTTGGGCATTGAAAAAATGCTACAATGTATAATTGACAGCAAAGGCTATTTTTGGTTGTCAAAAGTAATGCTGTGACATCCTAATAGTAATAAGGGGACCAAATAAGTTCACAATACGAGTTTGAGTATTGAGAGCCCACACATGTGGGCGTTTTCTTTCTTTTTTTTATTTTTATATAGGGTAAGCTAACCTATTTTTGACAACTATCCAATTAATTGACACCCTAGCAATTTTCTTCCAAAAATAAGAAAATTACAACACTAAATAGTTCCATATGTACCAATTTTATAAGATAATATCATAATTTCTTAGTTTGGCATCATTAAGTTGCAATAAATATAATATGGCGACTAAACAGCTGAATGAAAAAGTGCACATAATTAATTAAGTAATAATTTATCGTTTTCTTAAAAATTAAATTGTTTTAGATATATAATCGTTTCTTCTAATACATAAAAACTTAAATAAGGTACCCATCTGTGTACTTTACTTAGTTTTCATCAGTATTTTTGAATACTGATGAAAACTGAAGAGTGTCAATAAACTGGAATTTGAATTGCCTATAATAGGGAATTCGGTATCAATATTTGGGTAAACCATTGCAATTCGATAAATATCATAATTTCAATAACAAACAATATCCTAGTTTGAATTTGATTTTACTGGCAACATCTTAAAGTAAAATATTTTAAAGTAAAATATTTACCAAAATTTATCGTTATTTGGAAACACTGTGGAACGCTTATATTTATTTCTTTTTATACGCTCGTTCTTAAAGTGTCAATAATTGGGCACTTTACCTTATCTTTAAAAAAATTACCGAGCAAGTCACCCAGATACTTTTATTTAAGTATTAAAACATTTCGACAAGTTATAAAAACTTTTTTGTGCCATTTTCTTAATTTTCTTTTAAGTCTTATTACTGTGTTCCTCTTTTATAATTAGTAGTGTGTAGTTGGAATTCAACTCCAAGTTTTCTTATCATTTCTATATTCTTCAACAAGATAAAAAGCTTTGTTAAATTGCAATGGCTAGGTTACCTAACTACCTATAAAAGGCGGTTAGTTAAACTATCTCAAAGAGGCGTGTGGATATCTCAAAATTCATCCAGAAGAAGACCATCATTATACCCCATATAATTAGATAAACATGTCGTAAAAGGCGACTAAGATAAGTCGACCCGCCGTGTGGTAGCCGGCTTAATAGAAAATTCCACCCTCATTTCTTACCGAGGTGTCGTAAAAGGTGATTAAAGTAAGTTTACCTACCGTGTGGTATCCGGTTGAGTAAAATAGAACACTTCCTCTTTCTTACCGAGGTGTCGTAAAATACGACTAAGTTAAGTTGACGTCAGGCAGGCGGCTGGTCGTAAAATACCTAATCATGTGACAACATGTTTATAACATGTCATGCCGACCTAATTTAGAGTGGGATAAAAGGCATAAGAATGATGATGTAATTTAAACCAACACAACCCGTTAAACGTGAACTGTAAAGGCTCTACAATCATTAATAATCCCGGCATTTAATCATAAAAATTTCAGCTGATCCCATCTCCGTGCCGATTATCCGTTAAATAAATTTCATTCGTGATAAGGCGAGGGGCGGGCGGCGGCAAGGCGCCGGCGGGACGCCCTAGTCACCGCGGACCGGTCACAGAGCGACGTCGCGTCGCTTGTAACGCGTAGCTGCTCTAAATTTACTCGCCACATATTTCCAAACCGCCCTCCTAACCATTGACCCACTGACAGTGAATTGTGTTCTTGCAGCGAACGTATATCCAACACCCAGCAGCCGCCCAAACCTGTCACCCGTAAGTACACTTTTAAGACAACTTTGACGCGTCTTAATCAACTAACGTTACGGCCATTTTATAGAATGCCGAGCAACCTTGAAACGTTCAGTATTTTGGCCATTGTATCATATGTGACGGATGTCGATATCACGGACGCGAAAGTACAAATTTAAAAATAGCTAAATGCACATTTATGTTGATCCGGGTGTTGTTCGCTGACTGGCTTTGACCAATTAATATTCTGGGTACGAAACATGCCAGGGATTCGTGTCAAGGATTTAACACCTTTTGATATTGTATAAACAACAATTCTCGATCGCATCGTAACGAAATATCTCACAATAGAATCGCCGAATACACGTTCGAGTCGATCCCTGCCAGATTGCTTCAATCTTTTTTATTCACAACAACGAAAGTCAACTCGAACATTTTATCGTTTCGCTTTAACTATTTCAGCTTTCAGCAATTTTCAGCCAACGTGTGTTTTGTTAGACGTGATGAATTTTGTTTTTCAACGATTAATTTGCCATTTTAGTTAATTTATTGCTAAACTAAACTGAAGTTAATTACTAAATTAACGCCAAACAAAACACTTTAATTAAAACATTATTTAAAGAAATTTCAATTATCAAAAACCAATTACAAGTTGCCAAGTTCATCAATAAGGTTTAATAGGTAATTTATAACCTTTTTAGTCACTGATAAATATATATTAATTGATGCATTTTAATCGAAATATTGTAATATACGTGTAACTATTATAATTAAAAATATTAGTTCATTATCAGTTCAAATTAATGAATTTATTTTATTTATTTCTTTCTTTCTTTTTGTACATAGGTATATTTAGAAAAGAGAAAGAAAAAACACATGTATAAAGGCGGACTTAATAATGAATAAAAAAAAAGTAAAGTAGCGGCCTGTTATTATCCCACTGCTGGGAATAGGCCTCTTCTCTCCGTTATAAGAGAGAAGGATTGGAGCTAAGACCTACCACGCTGCTCCAATGCGGATTGGTAGGTTACACATATCTTCAGAATTCTCTAGAGATATGCAGGTTTCCTCACGATGTTTTTCTTCACCGAAAAGCGTGTGATAAATTGCAATTATCAATTAGACACATAAGTTTTAATAGAAAAACTCATTGGTGTCTGCCCGGGTTTGAACCCATGATCGTCTCTAGAGATTCACACGGTCGCACCGCTAGGCCATCACAGCTTAATAATGAATAATAACAAATAAATGAATAATATTTCTATCTATTTAAAATCTATGGATTAAATACAATCGTAATTTTTTTAACTTTATTATTACCTAATGGTAAAGTGAAATACTAGTCTATGTATTATCTAAGAACGATAAGCATTTTCACAATGAAGTAATACTATTAAGACGAGGCAAAGATGTTTTAAGTTCGACGACTTTTCGCTATTCATCTCAAATTGTTCATTTATAACCATTGCCTTGGTGAAAAGCATTTTCTTTGAATCGTGAATATACAAATTAAAACAATGAATCATGATATAAAATTTGTAAAGAAAATGCAAGTAAAGTTAAAGCTTCGATTTGATCGATGTATGTATATGTATAAAAATATATTTTTTATTTTTTGTCGGGACAATAAATATGTAGTAGGTACGTGAATTAGTTTCAAAATTTTACACAACGATGCAAATATACCGAGGCAAATCAAATAAAATCAAAATAAACCTTATTCAAATAAGCTTTTGTAACCACTTTTGAATAATCAAGGACCAATTAGATTTAATAAAGCAACCACTGCATCGGAATTTAGCTCTCACGGAGAAGAATCAGCAAGAAACTCGACGGTGATTCTTTTAGACGTTTTCAATTGGCATAATTTAGGGGTCTTGTATGACGCTGAAAGGATTTTCAAATGCTAGCGTTAAAATAATTTCCTAGCAATCGTCAGGGGCTCCACCCGCTTGGAAAGATGAAAACCGTAGTATACTATCTTGATAACCATAAAAAAGATTAAAATGGGTTAACCTTAAGAGCTAGACATATGCTGTCGCGGACTTTTATTTTGAACTTTTAGAGCAGCACAATTTTGTAATACATGATTTTTTAATAACTTTCACCGTTTACTCAGCGCACGCAAGGAAAGCTTTTAATTATGCCGTTTGTACAATTTTTCATTGCTGCTCCTCTCTTATTCATCTTAGCGTGAATTTTTCAAATCGGTCCAGTAGTTCCTGAGATTAACGCGCTCAAACAATCAAACAAACAAACTCTACAGCTTTATATATTAGTATAGATATAATCTTCGATAGTGTATTCTAACGTGACGCATGCCTTCTTCTTCTTTGACCTATAGACTTTCACTGTTGGACATAGGTTTTTTATTAAACTATTTTATAAACTAGTAAACAAGTGCTTTTGAATCGTCAATTCTACTGCTGGTTCGGAAAGCTGTTCCTGACGAGAAGAGCCAGCAGGAAACTCGGCGGTTATTCTTTTCGAAATATAATAATTACTAGTTACATTACTAGTTATTAACGCGAACGAAGTTGCGGGTAAAATCTAGTATTGATATAATCGCATGTTCCAAGCAGCTCTATATATAATTTACAGAATTAGGCGTTACTATGCGGAGATCCATAATACAAAAGTAATAATAAAATTATTTTGCTATAATCTGCGATGAAGTAAAATAGAAAATATATATAATGCTAAATGTAGAGTGGACAATCGGTTATCATACCTGATACATGCAGGATTCGTAATTGCGTAATTGTAATTGCGATCTTGGTCGTGCAGTCTATCTCCTGATGATGCTTCGGTTGCGGGGCGAAACGATTGTTGAGTTCGTGATAGTGAACGTATGTAGTGCTTGTGTATTGTGGTGGCGGTGGTGGAGGTTTGTGCATGTGTTTTTACGAATCCTGCATGTATCTGGTATGACAACCGATTGTCCACTCTATATTTAGCATTATATATATTTTCTATTTTCGTCGCGGATTATAGCAAAATAATTTTATTATTACTTTTGCAGCTCTATATATATAAATGTTAATAATTAACATCTGCAAGCGTCACATAAAGCGAGCCTGAACCTATTAATTCAGGTCAAAGGGTTTCTGTAGATATGATAATATGTAACCGTAAATACACGGAACACGTAGAGAACATACTAGTGATAAACATTCATAATATTTAGTTATTTACGACGATTACGCTATCTTCTTCCTATTCCTACCAAAATTATGCTCGCACAAACTTTGCTTCTTCCTATTCTTGATTATGCTGACACGAGCTATATAAATTTAACCCAAGACCAATTAAATAAACTTAAGAGGCTCCAAAACATTAGCATTAGATTCATATTTAATTTACGTAAATATGATCATATTTCCGAATTTCGTAATCGTCTCAAGTGGTTGCCAATCCGTTTTCGCCGGAATTTACATTGTCTTTCTCTTCTGTACTGTGTGTTATTTAACCCCACAACTCCGTACTATTTAAAGAGTTCTTTTAAATTTTTGGCATCCTATTATCGTAGACCCGTTCGCCAAACAACCATGCTCACTTTAAAGATGCCTGCGCACAGAAGCAAGTTCTACGACAAGTCTTTTGCAGTTCAGACCATTAAGCTTTGGAACTCTTTGCCATTGCCTGTAAGGCAATCGGAAAGCTTATTTTTGTTTAAAAAGCGGGTTAAACAGCATTTGCTGTCTCTTGCTGGGTTACTGTGATGCGTGACGATTTTTATATATTATGTACTCTAAATATTTATATATGTATTAAATAAAATTATATTTATATATGTATTAGTATATTGTATGTATCTATGTATATATTTATGTTTATGTATGTATTCGTATGTATATCTTAATTAATATTATTTATTCTTTGTATATACACACCACTTACTATATATCTGTAGCTTTGTCCTTTCATCAACCTGGTTGGCTGGAAGAAATCGCTATTTAGCGATAAGTCCGCCAGATTGTAGCACTACTTTTCAATATGTATTTATTATTGTTATTTTTAGTTTTTACTGTTTTTAATGTGGTGTTCAATAAAAGTGTTCATTCATTCATTAATTATTTACTTCTAAGGTAAGTGCACTAGTAATTGACCATGCACTAGTAGTTGACCGTTTTGTATGAAATTTTAAATAATAAGCGTTTTGTTTGTTGCAGCTAATAAAAAATAAATTTGTAATTACCTGTTGCCATCTATTAACAACTGCCCAAAAGCTCAGAACTATAGCCTATTGTTTAATATTTAAAATTTTATATTATTCATTAATATTTTTTTATTAGAGCACAAAAAACAAAAAGCTTATTATATAAAATTTCATACAAAACGATCAACTACTAGTACATTGTTAATTACTAATGCTCTTACCTTAGTTAGAATTAGAAAACTATCCTCATTTCTTACCGAATTGTCGTGAAATGCAACTAGGGTAAGTTGGCACGCCGTTGGTTATCCGGTTGAATAGAACAGACCGCCCTTATTTCTTACTGAGGTGTCGTAAAAGGCGAATAATGCAATTTGACCCACCGTGTGCTGATGATGTGTATGAGGATGATGATGAATCATCATCTTCCTGCCCTCATCCCACTCTAAGTGGGGTCGGCACAACATGTTATAAACATGGTGTCACATGATTTGGCTGCGTTTTTACGACCGTCCGCCTGCCTGACATCAACTCACCTTAGTCGTATTTTACGACAGCTTGGTAAGAAAGAGGGTGGTCTATTCTACTAAACCGGATACCACACGGTGGGTCAACTTATCTTAGTCGCCTTTTACGACACCTCGGTAAGAAATGAGGATGGTACTATGTTATTCAGCTGGATACCAAACGGCGTGTAAAATACGTTACCAAATCATGAGACAATATATTTATATAACATGTTGTGCCGACCCCACTTAGAGTGGGATAAGGGCAGGAAGATGGAAGAAGGATGATGAATATAGCCGCTTAAAAAAATCCTCAATTCAACAAACAACCGCTACAAAAAAAGGTCAAACGTTATCAGTAATCAAACACGAAAGGTCCTGGATAAACAGAACCACATAAATCCGTTGGGTTATTGATGCGGTGCGGAAATTGCCTCCCCTCGGCACCGGCCACGCTTCCTGCTTCCAATGATTTCTCGATATTTCTAGTGTGTATTGAACGATCACGCACTGTCATACTTGTTATAAGAAAAGTTAGTTAAAGGTCATTAACCCTTTGACCATGTGATTGTTAACGCTCAAAAACGAATTTCTTCCAAGTCAATTATTAGATGCAGCCCTTCAAAAACGCGCCGCCTTAAGCCGAGGTTAGGTCTTGCAGGACACCCTTGAGACGACGCCCCCTGTAAGGCGGGTGCGATGCACTCGCTCTTACCATCCATTTCTTCTCTCGGCGATGCTTCTGCGCTCGCCCGTCTTATCGGTGACGCTGTCAAAGCCATTAGGGCTAACAGCATTAGTCAAATTCGAAATAAAAAAAAATCGGCATCTCATGAAAATCGTTGGAGCTGTTTCCGAGATTTCCAAGATAAAGATTTACTGGAGAGAATAAAAGAATTCTTTAACATTAATTGTAATTTGCTATGTAAATTTGAAAAAGCAAGCGTGATTGACTCAAAAGTTAATTGCGGATTGTATAAAGAGCAGCTATCTTGAAAACCACTGCGAAGTAATTAAAGAAAAGAAAAATTCAAACAATCTAGCTGAAACAAAATTGGATAGCGAATTTTCCCAGATCTTAATATCTTTTTTATCTCTATGCTCTATTTGTCTATGTTTTATGGAAATTATAAAAAAAGAAACAAGTAGGAAATTAGAGGCAACTAGACATTCGTCATCCTCCTGTCCTTATACCACTCTATGTGGGGTCGGCACAACATGTTATAAACATGCTGTCACATGATTTGGCTACGTTTTTACGACCGGCCACCTGCCTTACGTCAACTTATCTCAGTCGTATTTTACGACACCTCGGTAAGAAAGAGGGTGGTCTATTCTAATAAACCGGATACCACACGATGGGTCAACTTACCTTAGTCGCCTTTTACGACACCTCGGTAAGAAATGAAGTTGGTCTATTCTACTCAGCCGGATACCACACGGCGTTAGAGGCAACTGGGCATCACGTTAGTAAAATTTATTTTTAATTTTATTATTTTTATATACTATCATCTGTGTCAGCAGCTTTGCCGGCATGAAAATCAGTGTCACAACCTTTTTTACTTCAAAAATTCCATTGAAAAATGGTGAGATAGAAATTTGCAAATATATTTATCGAAATACTAAAGATAGCAAATATTTGTAACATTGTAACATAGGGTTTTTAACCTTAACAAAATTTGTCAGATTGCCAGATTTCAAGATTGTAACAATCATCCACCAACCTCCATACAAATTAGTAAAATGCAATGCTAATATCACAAGGGAATCTAAATATAGGACAGTTTTGTTCATAATAAAGATTTGTGGCTGAAGCATAGAGTTTTTAAACTTAGTATAGGGAAGCCAACTTAAAATATATACTTACTAGCAGTCGCCAGCGGCTTCGCCCGCGTGAAAAGCTTAAAACTGTAATATATCACCCACCTCGCGCACTTTTATTTCATAGTATTTTGTTTTACTTATTTTAAATATATAGTATATAAATTTTTAATATTAATATCTTATGTTATTTTAATTATTTTGACTGTGACGATGGCATATGCGTAGATGGCACACAGTTTTATACTATCGCAATACCATCCTCGCAAATATAGAATATACATATATATATAATAGTTGAAGTGGATAACCCTTAAAAGCTATACAGCTATACATATGCTGTTGCGGACTTTTATTAAGAATTTTTAGAGGGGAACAATTTTGTATAATACATGATTTTTTTAACCACCGCACGAAAGGAAATCTTGAAATTTTGCCGTTTTCGTAATATTTTTTATTGCTGCTCCTCTCCTATTCATCTTAGCGTGATGTTATATAGCCTATAGCCTTCCAGATAAATGGACTATCTTACACTGAAAGAATTTTTCAAATCGATTCAGTATTTTCTGAGATTAGCGCGTTCAAACAATCAAACAAACAAACTCTTCAGCTTTATATTGATTGTATAGCTTTATATTGAGTATAGATTTGTAGCTGTACCATAGAGTTAATAAACTTAGAGCCAACAAAAAATTATACATAGGTATTATAAAAACAAAGTCCTTAAAAGCTATCTGTCGATGTGATCGATCTTCATAAAATCTACTAAACGGATTTTTGAACGGTTTTTAGTAAACGATCCACCACCCTGTATCCGGCTGAGTAGAATATATTACCCTCATTTATTACCGACGTATCGTAAAATACTACTAAGGTCAGCATCTTAGCATTAATCATCTGACAACATAACATGTTGTGCCCCCACTTACAGTGGGATAAGGGCAAGAGAATGATGTCACTTACAGGCCTGCCTTTAGCTCCCCTACTCTAACTATAATGAGTCTAGGATTTTATTATGTTACGATTATGTCATAGTTTTGAAGTTGCACTCAATATAACATTTTACTGGTTATATTCACTTCATTATCGTTAGTTTTATGATATAGCATTCATATAACGCTATGGTAATCACAGTGGTATGAGATTTTATTGGCAAATTGTTATTACACGTTGTTAACATAAATGTCGCCATTTTGTCGCGAACTCTGGTAAACTACGTAGACAGAAAGAGTTTTGTAGTAGTAGGAATTAAAAATTTAACCGTGCAACAACTTAAATGTCAATTATTTTTTGTTGCATAACATTTGAGTTCGAAAAGGTGGTTGCCCTAGCTAGCTCCCATACTCCAAATATTGTAACTCTATGAGAAAAAGAATTTATAATATATATTCGTAAATTAACGCTTAATTCTATAAATTATTTAAAAGTAGATACAAAATAAGCTAGCATCTCATTCTTATATGTAATTATATACATATATTTTTTTAAATGCTTCCCGTAAATGTTCGGCAAGACTCCATCTTTCTTATTTCCTATATCTAGGGTTCGCATAAATGTCAATATTTAGTTCATTGGCTATTTACGACATCGCTCCCTATATCCCGCCATATTAAGGATAGTGACGTTCATTTTTATTGGATTATCGATATTTCATGTTAGCATAAATTGATTACTACAGCATAGGGCGGTAATATTTTACTATGTGCTTATAGATATGGAATAGACGTTTTTAGTGTGAAATAATAAGCAGATTATGAATGACACCTATATTTAATAGACTTATTTACTCATTTATACATATTTTAGCGGCGTATGTAAATATAAAGAGGCCGTTTAAAAGATGTACTAATATTATATATGATCGTTTCCTATATCCCGCCAAATTAAGGATAGTGACGTTCTTTTTTATTGCATTATCGATATTTCATGTTAGCATAAATTGATTACTACGGCACAGGGCTGTAATTATGTACTATATATTTATCGAAAGCTGATGCAATAGATATCTTTATTGTGAAATGATAAGCAAATTGTGAATAACACCTATATTTAATAGACTTATTTACAAATTCATTCATATATTAATCGTGTATGTTAATACAAAGAGGCCGTTTAAAACATGTAATAATATTATATCCTGCCATATTAAGGATAGTGACGTTCATTTTTATTGGATTATATATATTTCATGTTAGCATAAATTGATTACTACAGCATAGGGCGGTAATATTCTACTATGTGCTAATGGAAAAAATAGTGGAATAAAAATCTTTATTGTGAAATGATAACAGAAATATGAATATATCTTAAAGTAGACTAATGCAGTCATTTATTCCTATTTTAACGGCGTATATGTAAATATAAAGGAGCCAAACAGGGTAGAATTGATAATTGCGATTTATCACACGCTTTTTGTTAAAAGAAAACATTGTGAGGAAACCTGCATATCTCTGGAGAATTCTTAGTGTAACCAACCAATCCGCATTGGAGCAGCGTGGTAGATGTTAGCTCCAACCCTTCTACAGAGAAAAGGAATATGCCCAGCAGTGAGATTGTAAAAGGCGGTTACTTTACTTTATGGATATACTATTTACTGTTTAAAAGATGCCGCCGCCGTGTGGTATCCAGTTGAGTAAAATAGACCACCCTCTTTCTTACCGAGGTGTTGTAAAATACGACTAAGGTGAGTTGACGTCAGGCAGGCGGCTGGTCGTAAAATACGTAGCCAAATCACGTGACAAAATGTTGTGCCGACCCCACTTAGAAGCGAAAAAGGGCAGAAGGATAATAAACACGTATTATTAGTTATGATTTGTTGATTTTTTAGATGTTTGTTTAATAAAAGCGACATATAAAATGCCTCGTTATTTCGCATTTTTTATGATAAAGTTCTAAAAGAAATGAAAATAATCTCAGTCGTGCACATTTTATAATGAAATAAACGAGAGAAGATCATATTTCATTCCAAGATTAAATTGTCGTTAGAGCGCACAGATAAGAATTTTTTATGAAAATTATAATGTTCTTTGACTGTGAATATTGTGTTAGATCTTTAATATTTAAATGAGTTAATCTTGTATATATATGTGACCCGTTAGTGCAGTGGGTAATGACCGTGCCTTCAGCTCCGAGGGTGGCGGATTCGATTCCTGTCGAGGGCCAACATTTTCTATAAATGAATTTGTGTGTCTACGAGCCTCGGTGTATATTTGTATTTAAAAAATATATAAGTACATATTTACCAGTTGACTGTCTACCATAATACAAGTATTAAGTTACACCACCACCACAACTTGCGCTTCGATTGGGTCTATAGCCTTCACATAATATTTATATTTATAAGTTAAATAAAAAAGTTATTTTAAGATTTATACTAGAGGGCATGCAGTCCAAAATGCTTCCCCAGTGATTGTTCAGTATATCTGACAAAGAAATGGCGCTTTAATTTTAATTTGAGTTTATAAAGTGTGTCTCCAAATATGTCAAGGTGGATCACTTTACTGCGTTCATTAAATGATAAGATCCCGCCACGTGGTATCCGGCTGAGTAGAATACACCAACCTCATTTCTTACCGCGGTGTCGTAAAAGGCGACTAAGGTAAGTTGACCCACCGTGGGGTTTCCGGTTTAGTAGAATAGACCACCTTCTTACCGAGGTGTCGTAAAATACGACAGAGTTAAGTTGACGTCAGGCAGGAGGCCAGTCGTAAAAACGCCAAATCATGTGACAGCATGTTTATAACATGTTGTGCCGACCCCACTTAGAGTGGGATAAGGTCAGGAGGATGATGATTAAATTAACTGGGGCCGAAACTCTTAAATTTTGACATTGAAACATGAAAATCTTTGTCGATTATTTTTTTTCAGTGACCATAAATACCAAGAACAAAAACCATAAATGTATTATTTTAAACGCGATTCTATAAATTAGGCCTACGCTAAGCCGGTAGCGGCTTAGTATTTATATATGCATATGTCTATAATTAAAATGGATCACTCATTCAGCAGCTGGTGGAATTACTTTATTTATAGAAATCGGATTCAATGCTTGAGCAAGAATTTTTTCGATCGTTCAAACTGATTGTGTTGAAACATTTTTTATATTAAAATTTAGAAGAGACGAATTTTAGTTCTAAAGTTATAATCATCTTTAATATTTAAATGAGTTAATCTTGTATGTATATTTTCGGAATCTCGGAAACGACTCTCAACGTTTTTCCTAAAATTTTGCAGAAAGGGTCTTTTGGGGGAGAAAAATCGAAGGAAAAAAAAAACATTTTTTCCCTGTTTTTGAGCATTAAAAAACTAAAATTCATGTTATAACACTATTTTTGTCATAAATTGTCAAGTCAGCGTAGCTTATTCGGGGAATAATTAATTCGGGAGGGCAGTCTCGAGAAATATAAATACCTAGGATCGATCCCAGTTACCTAATTATTATCATCATCATCTGGTGCCATCTTCAGAATGAAGTTCGGAGGTCAGCTGGAGAAAACTTTTCCGGTCTTGTGCTATCTTTTTTATTTCATAGTATCTAAGTCCCGTCCACTCTCTTATATTATCGAACCATTTAAGACGTTGCTTTCCAGGTGCTCTCTTGCCGTGCATCTTTCCTTCTAGGATCAACCTAGGAAATTGATATCGGGATCCTCTCTGCAGATGTCCGAAAAAGGCAACCTTTCTTTGCATGACGGTTTTCATCAGCATCCGCTTGCATTGAGCTCTCTCCAAGACCAGAGCGTAATTATTATATATTTTTTTTGAAGTTTCTTTTTTTTTACTAAATAAAATAAAAAATTACCTAGGTAATTTTTTACTAAAAAAAAAAAGTAAGATCCTTGCTAGCAAGGATCGGTCAACCAGGCATAATTTTTTTTTTAATAAAATCCACAGCCCTTAATCTAATAATTTACAAAGTATTAATTTATTTTGTGCATATAGCAAAAAGCCAGAAAAGATATATACATACAAGATTAACTCATTTAAATATTAAAAGCTATTTTCACAATCTTTAAATTGCCCGTCATTTATAATTGACTCAAAGAAATATGCTGTAAGTGTAGTACTGTTTTCAAAGACGAAAGAAACCTAAAGGAATATAATAGGATTTTTCTCGAAGGTTTCCCTCGTAAACATTTGATTGCCTGAGCAAAGAAAGTTATGAGAGTCATTGCGAAATTGAAATCGTTGTTTGAGGTAGAATTTCAGTACAGATTTTACAAAGAAAACAATTGTGAAAGGAAAATAAGGCGATGGTTTTGCGTTTCAAGACTCCATTACCGTTAGAATCAAGATTTGTCGGAATAATAATAATTTGGAAAGTTCGCTTACATTTCCACCGTTTGGTATCCGGCTGAGTAGAATAGACCACCCTGATTACTTACCGAGGTTTCGTAAAAGGCGACTAATGTAAGTTAAACCGCCGTGTTGAATCTGGCTGATTAGAATAGACCACCCTCATTTCTTATCGAGGTTTCGTAAAAGGCGACTACGGTAAGTTGACCAGCCGTTTGGTGTCAGGCTGAGTAGAATAGACCACCCTCTCTTCTTACGGAGTTGTCGAAAAAGGCGACTAATATAAGTTAAACCGCCGTGTTGAATATGGCTCAGTAGAATAGACCACCGTCATTTCTTATCGAGGTTTCGTAAAAGGCGACTTAAGTAAGTTGATCCGACGTGTAGTATCCGGCTGAGTAGAATAGACCAACCACATTACTTACCGAGCTTTCGTAAAAGGCGACTACGGTAAGTTGACCAGCCGTGTGGTATCAGGCTGAGTAGAATAGACCACCCTCTCCTCTTACGGAGTTGTCGTAAAATGCGACTAATATAAGTTAAACCGCCGTGTTGATTAAGGCTCAGTAGAATAGACCACCCTCATTTCTTACCTAGGTTTCATAAGAGGCGACTAAGGTAAGTTCACGTCAGGCAGGCGGCCGGGCGTAAAATATCTAGCCAAATCATGTGATAACATTTCATGCCCCACTTAGAGTAGGATAAGGGCAGAAGAATGATATAGGTAATATATCTGGTTGTTTTTTTCAAACTTTGTTGTTTTCTGTGCGGTTGTAAAAATACTCGCTTGTTGGCAGCTTTAGTCGCGTGCGCCGCCTAAACTAACAGATATACACTAAAGTAATGTACTTGAGAATTGTAGATCTATTAAAAGGCTACAAAAAAGTCTGCGACAACATGTCTCTATCTTGCAACCATAATCATCTGTGGCCATACGAATGATATGGGCAAATCATGGACGTGTGGGCGAAATGTCAACTACGATCGTTATGCATTCAAATCAATTGTCACTTCGCGTTCAAATTTTTTAACGCAACTACACATTGTACTCCATTCAACTTGCAATTAATTTATATATTTATTTATTCTATATTAAGGAAACAAAAGCTGTGATGGCCTAGCGGTGCGACCGTGTGAATCTCTAGAGACGATCATGGGTTCAAACCCGGGCAGACACCAATGAGTTTTTCTATTAAAACTTATGTGTCTAATTGATAATTGCAATTTATCACACGCTTTTCAGTAAAGGAAAACATCGTGAGGAAACCTGCATATCTCTAGAGAATCCTAGGGATATGTGTAACCTACCAATCCGCATTGGAGCAGCGTGGTAGGTCTTAGCTCCAACCCTTCTCTCAAAAAATGGAGAGAGGAGGCCTTTTCCCAGCAGTGGGATAGTAACAGGCCGTTACTTACTTTTTTTTACTTTAAGGAAACAAACAGTACTATAATAATTATTTACATTTTAGACAAATAAGCCAAACATAAACCAAAAACACCAAATATTGCATTTATTTATTTTATTTATTTATTTTGTAAGACCATCAACGACAAATACATCATACACATTAAATAAACACATTATTAATAAAGACAGTTTTTAGCTAAATGTATCGTCAATTACAGATGGTGACGACATGAGCATTACAGTTGACAAAGTATAAAAATAAAAAAAACATAAAGGAAAGACCAAAGAAAAGGAAAAACACATTACAATTTAACATGCAAATGAAGGGATGCTTAATAAAAAATTATTAATATAATAAGTTCACAGTATTGTCCAGTCTTCACTACATAGTATAAAACAAAGTCGCATTCTTTGTTTGTCCATATATCCCAAGTATGCTTCAATCTTTAAAACTACGCAACGGATTTTAATGCGGTTTTTTTTAATAGATAGAGTGATTTAAGAGGAAGGCTTACATGTATAATTACATTCAATACGGAGTAGAGAAATACTGTAATTTGTGAGGTTTCTAATGTGATGTCGTAAATAATTACATTTTTTTCCGCTTACATTGCAAACGCTGGATAAACCCTACGAGATTTATCAAAATGATGTACTAAGTATTTGTACACCTTGAAAATTGTTTTTCTCCGAATTTAACGCTTGCAGGCCACGGGCAGTAATGAATAAATCAAAACTACTGGATCGATTCTAATAATTTTTTTTTCACTCAGTGACATGGGCTAAATATTTTATACCCGTGCGAAGCAGGGCAGGCTGCTAGTTTAATTATAAAACTAAGTCTATAAAGGCTTAACGCAAGCGCAAACACTATCTATTATGATTAACTCACAATATTTTTTTTTTATTTTTTTTATTTTTTTTTATTTATTTAAAAAGGCCATCAACAATATAAACACCATACATAGATACAACTACACAATGTACAACGATTATTATAATTAAATGCTATATTAATTATAGATGGCAACAGCATGCGCAGATTGACAACAACTATATAAAGTGACAATGAACATAAACTACATAATAAATTTGAGAAAAAAGAAGATCTAAATATAAATACAATAAAGCGGCAAAAAAGAACAATTGAAAACTATAAATATAAATATAGGAGCTATGACTGTAATTTTAAAATAGTATTTCAAGATCTCTCCTCCTTGTCTAGGAGGAGAGAGAATAAGTTCTGTTCTGTTTAAAATTTAAATTCGGGGAATAATTTTGTGACAGTGATTTCAACGCAGGTCAAGCTGCTGTTAAAGCTAGTATCTTACAAACTAATATAGTATTCAAGTGCGTATACAATCGAAATGCATCACTTATCGAGCGGCCCGTGGAATGACGTTATTTATAGAAACTATATGCGATGCCCGAGCGATCTACTCGAATGCTCGATCACTTTATATTTCGCTGAATATTCGAGCCAATACAAACAGAGTTTGATATTTTGCTCGAATATTTCATTGTATTGGTTAGGTGGTATCCGGCTGGGTAGAAGAGACTCATTTCTTACCTAGGTTTCGTAGGTGAGGTAAGTTGAAATCAGGCAGGCGACAGGTAAAATACCTACTTAGCCAAATCATATGGCAACATGTTTACATAATATGTTGTATAGCATGTTGTACCGACCCCACTTAAATAGACCAACCTAATTTCTTACCGAGGTGTCGTAAAAGGCGACTAAGGTAAATTCACCATCGTGTGGTATCCGGTTTAGTAGAATAGACTAATCTCAATTTTTACCGAGATTTCGCAAACGGCGACTAAACTAAGTCGACCCGCCGTGGTTTATCCGGCTGAGTAGAATAGACCACCCTCATTTCTTACCGAGGCGTCGTAAAAGGCAACCCGCCGTGTTGACATCAGGAAGGCGGCAGGTAAAATACGTAGCCAAATCATATGGCAACATGCTTATTACATGTACTGCGGACCCCACTTAGAGTGGGATAAGGGCAGGAGAGTGATCTGTTTTTATAGATATTGAGAAAATCGATCACATACAGATATCAGGGACTTTGTTTTATAATATGTATAGATGGTACCATTTTCCAACAAATAGGCACATAAATATAAGGCGGTCATGAAGACCAAGAAATAGGACTGTCCATAACACGAACTGTCACATACTTCGTTTCCAATATCTGGATTTAAAGTCCGAAGCGGAAGCCAGCACTCGTTCGATAGATTTCGATAGCTTTCGACGGATATTTCCGTTTTACAGCAGCATAAAATGTAAGTGGCCGTTACTTTTAGGACGTTCGCAAGTCTGACGTTCTCGATTTCTAGTATTATAAATCGGAAGTTAGCAAACGTATCAAATCTGGACTTATAAAACGTGAAAGAGTCGAACAAAAAGTAAATGTAAAGACTGAATATCCGGATTTTATAATTTCGTTTATTTCTATAACATCTAAACCACAGTCACACGCAAAAAAAAATACGTTCGAATTTCAAATATTAATGCATTCGTGAACATTGTATTTTGTACAAAAGCATAGACAATAAATTTCATGTTTTTACGTTCGAATTTCAAATATTAATGCATTCGTGAAGATTGTATTTCATACAAATGCCATAGATAATAAATTTGATGTATCTTTAGTAAAGCACTGGGTTGTTTAAATTAGAATTAACTTTTTACATACATATGCTTTTTTAAGCTTTATAGATTTCGAATTTATTTTCAATTTGAATTTTTAATAACATTTCATAGAGTTATTATACTTGGAGTGTGGGAGCCATAGGTACGGTACACTTATAAGTGATAGTAACAATATAATTAATAAATAGAGGGAAGATGACCTTTGTATACTTAATCTTTGTCTAATCTTTAATATTTAAATGAGTTAATCTTGTATATATATATATTTTTTTCAGTTAGAAACAGTTCTAACGATTTTACTGAAATTTACCACGTGGGGGTTTTGGGGAAGAGAAATCGATCTAGATAGATAAGTTTTATTTTAAAGAAATGTCGTTTTATCACTGTTTTCGGGAAAATGCTAAAATTTATGTTCAATTCAAAAGATAATTTTCGCCTATAAACGTCAAGTCACGATAGCTAATTTGGGGAACGGGCGATCTAGATAGGTAAAAATATCATTTAGGTTCGAGCCTCAACTATTTTTTTTTCTTTCTTTCTTTTAGAAATTACCTTGTAAGGCTCAGCTACCCAGGCACTAACACACAGTCACAAGCAAAAAAAACTACGTTCGAATTTCAAATATTAATGCATTTGTGAAGATTGTATTTCATACAAATGCATAGATAATAAATTTGATGTTTCTTTAGTAAAGCACTGGGTTGTTTAAATTATAATTAACTTATTACATATCGTAGACTTTGAATTTATTTTCAATTTGAATTTTGAATAACATTTGACAGAGTTATTATACTTGGAGTATGGGAGCCATAGACCTATAAATGATAGTGACAATATAATAAATACGAGAGGGAAGACGAGACTTGTATACTTAATCTTTGTTTAAGCATATATAAAAAATAGAGATTATTTGCTTTATGCATATATGCTATAGTGTGAAATTATATCAGATAAAAAAAAAGGTTACCTATAGTAATTTTATTGGTTTGTCGAAATTAAAATTCGAATTTTTAATTCAAATAATAATAATCTAGTAAATCTATACCTGACAAAGGATGAAATAAAATTCTCCTAAAATTTACTGAAATTTGGCAACGTATTTAATATTGTACAATAATTTAATATAAATATTCCAATATTAAGTCGTTATTAGTTAAATTTATACACCCTTCCGTTTTTCTTTATCGAAATCTTTATGAACGTAAAAAGAAAGCTCCTTTATTTTTTTTCTTGACCAAAAACCTGCGTAGAGTATAACGATACTCGAATAATTTAAGTATTTCAGCGTAATTTGTTTATAGTACAAGATTTGTTTAAAAAAATACTAAATAAGTATATTGTGATTAACTCTATATTAGGCTAGTGCTTTAAAAGTGGAGTTTCCGGATTCGATTCCCTGAATTAGATTATTGTGTTTCTGAAATTGTTGTTTTTAGTCTGCCCTCACCTCCACGGATCGAAAGATAGATATAACTTCTACATTTTTGCTGTAAATAAGTTTAATATTTTTGAAAAACTTTTTATTTTAGACTTAATAAATAAAAATATTCATTTGGAATACACTGTGAAAGTCAATAGGAATGGCAACTACGCTGGTTGGTAATTTGGTTTCGTTTTACAAGCGCATAAAATGTTAGTGCCCATTTCTCTCGAAACCTTTGGTGCACTGCAACGTTTTAAATTGACTGGATTATAAATTGGATTTTAGCGACATATACCAGAAGATTCGCTGACATTTAAGGATAAGTTAATACATTTTTTTTATTAAAAAGGACAGTGGAAAAATTCTACAATACAAATATGAGTGGTAGATTTTAAATTTACGCGATTCATACTGATTATTATATAAACATACAAAATGCTTTAAAATCGAATTACCTTTGTATAAGGTTCGATGTTTTTTGCATCCACCGTGGTCAAGAACTGTCTGACCAGTGTTACTTCGCGATGTGACGTATAGCCTATAGCCTTTCTCGATAAATTGATTATTTTACACTGAAAGAATTTTTCAAATTAATCAAGTAAGTGTTATTTTATTAACTGTTGAATACCGCTAACGCGCCTAACGCGTCATACACTTCCGGTGGCGCACACTGTTTATAATAATTGATTGTTAATTATGAAATAGGTTACTAATAAATACAAATATTATAATAAACTAAACATATAATAATTCATAAAATAAGTAAGAATATTAAACGATTAAGTTTTGGCGGGCTATTGTCAATATAAATAAGGGGGTGGGTAGATGTAGGTAATCAGTATAACAGTGCTTGTCTTAGCCGTAACACTGCTCGAATAAAAGTGATTGGACCAGGAGATATTATCTTTAAATTTATCGTCCCGAGATACTTCTGTAACATAAGTAATAACGGCCTGTTACTATCGCACTGCTGGGCATAGGCCTCGTCTCTCCGTTTTTGGAGAGAAGGATTGGAGCTAAGACCTACCACGCTGCTCCAATGCGGATTGGTAGGTTACACACATCTCCAGATTTCTCTAGAGATATGCGCGTTTCCTCACGATGTTTTCCTTCACCGAATAGCGTGTGATAAATTGCAATTATCAATTAGACACATAAGTTTTAATAGAATAACTCATTGGTGTCTGCCCAGGTTTGAACCCATGATCGTCTCTAGAGATTCACACGGCTCTTCAACTTTATATATTAGTATAGATTAAAGTAGTATAGATTTCGTATTCGTATATTGTATAAAAACCGTAATATAGTCTTTTGATAACCATAAAATTTATTACAGTGGGTTTACTTTAAAAGCTAGACATATGGTGTTGCGGACTTTTATTTAGAATTATTAGAGGGGACCAATTTTGTAATACATGATTTTTGAATACCTATCACCGTTTACTCAGCGCACGCAAGGAAAGCTTTAAATTTTGCCGTTTCCGTACTATTTTTTATTGCTGCTCCTCTCCTATTCATCTTATCGTGATGTTATGTTGCCTATTGCCTTCCTCGATAAATGGACTATCTTACACTGATATAATTTTTTATTTCGATCCAGTAGTTCCTGAGATTAGCGCGTTCAAACAAACAAACAAACTCTTCAGCTTTATATATTAGTATAGATTTAAGTTTCCTATTCGTATATTGTATTTGTATACAATATCATCATCATCCTCCTGCCCTTATCCCACTATAAGTGGGGTCGGCACAACATGTTATAAACATGTTGTCATATGATTTGGCTGCGTTTTTACAACCTTCCGCCTGCCTGGCGTCAACATACCCTAGTCGTATTTTACGACATCTTGGTTAGAAAGAGGGTGGTCTATTCTACTAAACCGGATACCACACGGGTATTTGTATACAATATATTGCGACAAAATCACAAAGTTGCAGAGCTACGATAGCGTAAACAGAAACGAGCTCATCGCATTTTATGCCACGATAAAACGGCAACGACCCATGATTCGCAAGTGATGTTAAGTTAGCGTTTTCGCCGTGTGGTATTCGGCGAAATAGAAAATAGTACCACCTTCATTTCTTACCGAGGTGTCGTAAAAGGCGACTAAGGTTAGTCGACCCGCCGTGCGGTATCCGGCTGAGTAGAATAGAACAACCTCATTTCTTACCGAGGTGTCGTAAAAGGCGACTAAGGTAAGTCGACCCGCCGTGCGGTATCCGGCTGAGTATAATAGACCAACCTCATTTCTTACCGAGGTGTCGAAAAAGGCGACTAAGGTAAGTCGACCCGCCGTGTGGTATCCGGCGGAGTAAAATAGACCAACCTCATTTCTTACCGAGGTGTCGTAAAAGGCGACTAAGGTAAGTTGACCCACCTTGTGGTATCCGGTTAAGTACAATAGATCACCCTCTTTCTTACCGAGGTGTCGTAAAATACGACAATGGTAAGTTGATGTCAGGCAGGCAGCCGGTCGTAAAATATGGAGCCAAATCATGTGACATCATGTTAATGGCATGTTCTGCCGACCCCACTTAGAGTGGGATAAGGGCAGGAAGATGATGATGATGTTAAGTTAGCGTTTCTTTATAATTAATTAATCATTATTCTCCTGCCCTTATCCCACTCCAAGTGGGGTCGGCACTTGGAGAGGGTATTTTACGACCGGCCCCCTGCCTGACGTCAACTTACCTCAGTCGCCTTTTATGACATCTCGGTAAGAAATGAAGGTGGTCTATTCTACTGAGTCGGATACCACACGGCGGGTCAACTTAGCTCAGTCGCCTTTTATGACACCTCGGTTAGAAATGAGGGTGGTCTATTCTGCTCAGCTGAATCCCACACGGTCCCCATAGTCTTAATACTTGATCAGTTAAAAAAATGTAACAAAATTCTTACCGAGGTGCCGTAAAAAGCAAATCAGGTTAGTTGACCTACTGTGTGGTATCCGGTTGAGTAGAATAGACCACCCACTTTCTCAACGAGGTGTAAAATTCGAAAAAGTTAAGGTAACGTCAGGCAGGCGGTTGGTCGTAAAATACGTAGCCAAATCATGTGACAACATGTTTATAACATGTTGTGCCGATCCCACTCTGAGTGGGATAAGGGCAGAAGGATGATGCTTATGATAAAATCAAGTATTAAGACTATCTAACTAAAAAAAAAAACTATAATGGAATGTATTAGAATAATTTTATATTTTAAAAACTGCGTTTTAGCTGAAAGCGTAGCCCCTTCAGTTTTACTGCAGCATTAAACTGCAGCGCTGATTTTCGAGCGCAACCCGAAAATGTTGCTACGGAATATTTCGGAATGGTGCTTTGTACTACATACAAAATATAGATTTAAATTCAACTACATACAAAAACGGTTATTTTTATAATAAAAAACATTTTGAATATATATATCTTTAATATTTAAATGAGTTAATCTTGTATGTATGTATGTTAACGCACACTATATACAATAACACGATATAATAGGAATACTACAATTCCCGTTCTGAGATGCACTTCTCTTGAATGACGAACAAAGACTGACTGTCACTGAAACGTTTTATCAATAGGAAGACTCAACCGGAAACAACACGTCACAGTGTTGTCACCATTTTAATCAAAAAGGGCGCGATACTCTTGTTTCATGACTGTGTTGCTATAAAATACAAAGCGGAAGTCAATGGCGACAACATGTATACATATTTTCGGAATCTCCGAAACGGCTCCTACGATTTTCCTGAATTTCAGCATGTAGGGGGTTTTCGGGGAGAAAAATCGATCTAGCTAGGTTTTATTTAAAAAATTCATGTTATCCCTGTTTTTGGGCATGAAAAAAAACTAAAATTTATATTGAATTGAATTTTTGCCATTAACTGTCAAGTCAGCGTAGCTTATTCGGGAAACGGGTGTTCGCGAGAAATGAAAATACCTAGGATCGAGCCCCACCTACCCTATTATTTTTTTGTTTTTTTTTTATATAAAATTACCGAGCAAGATCACCCAAATATTATTCAAAATGTATCAAATTCAAATTCAAAATATTCTTTATTCAAATAAACTTGTAAACAAGTGCTTTTGAATCGTCAACTCTACTGCTGGTTCGGAAAGCTGTTCCTACCGAGAAGAGCCAGCAAGAAACTCAGCGGTTGCTCTTTTAAAAATATAATTCTTAATACTATTTACATTAAGTCGTTACTGTCTTGTGCAGGTTCAAAGAGAGCTATATCCACACATTCTTATCTTCCAAATAATCTTCAAGAGTATAGTAGGCTTTCTGTATCAGCCTCTTTTTAACAGTGTTTTTAAACTGATGTAATGGCAAAGCTGAAATTGATTGCGGAATTATTTATTTTATTATAGAATTATTTTATTTTATTATAGAATCTTATACCAAAACCCACAAACGAATTACGTACTTTTGCAAGGCGCAAAGCAGGAGCCGCAAGCTTATGTCGGTTCCTGCTTTGTCTATTGTATACATCACCTATCGTTTTATAATTCTTTATATTTTTTATGTACATAAATTAAATTGCTTAAAATATACTGTGAAGCAAATGTAAGAATACCTGTTTCCTTAAACTTCTCTCGCAGGGAATCACGCGGTCTTAAATTATAAATGCCACGTATAGCTCTTTTTTGTAAAACAAAAATTTTTTCACTATCCGCGCATTTACCCCATAGATATCAATATATATATATTTATATATACTGACGGTAAGCCATTAAATGATCACTCAGACGTGTAAATAAGATCATCATTCTCCTGCCCTTATCTCTCTCTAAGTGGGGTCGACACAACGTGTTACAAACATGTTGTCACTTGATTTTGCTACGTGTTGAACGACCCGCCGCCTGCCTGACGTTAACTTACTTTAGTCGTAGTTGACGACACCTCGGTAAGAAATGAGGGTGGTACTATTCCATTCAGCCGGATACCACACATCGGAATTCAACGGATCGCGAAGCGTAATTCTATTATTACTTTTATACATTGGAATTCCACAAAGCAACGCCCACTTGTAAAGTTTATAATGTTCATATGAGTGAAGGCTATGACGGATACTAACAAATCCGATCAATACCATGACGTGATATCGCTTCAATATTGATTTTCTACTGATAAGCAGTGACGAACACACTTTATATCTGTTATATCGAAATACATGTAGGATTAAATGAGTTTGTAGAATTAAAGACGAAAGAAGCTTATGTTAGTAGCATCTTATTTAACAAAATTTATTTATAATTATAGTTTAAATACTTAAATTTAAATAATTACTTTTATCTATATTGCATTTTTTTTTGTTTTAAGTGTGCTAATATTAATTTTTGTATTTACTTTTCTGTTATTTTTCTTTCTTTTTCTCTTAATTTTAACAATATTTTACTTCTTGTCCTTTTCTTTCTGTTACTCTAAGGTTGACTGGAAGAGATCCCTTTTAGGGATAAGTTGGCCATTGAACTTTTTTTTTGTTTTTTTTTCTTTCTCTATATGTATATATAAAAAGAAAATAAATAAATAAAGAATCCGGTTATGTAAGATGATTACGTTTTTGAACGAAAGCGTGTACGAGTGAGAGAGGTGCAGTATGAAAGCGAGATATGACGATGTATGCACGATGGCGCTCTTTTCCGGCGCACTTAGAAGAGTAAGTAGAGAAAGTAAGAGTAAAGAATAAGTAAGAGAAGTTTAGAATAAAATTAACTACAATGTTTCAATAGTTTTTTTTTTGCAAGACACCACTCCCACATAGATATACTTGTACATTCCTATATATGAATTATTGCAATTAATCGTATAAGGCAAATTAAAGTAAGATGACTGGCCGTGTGGTATCCGGCTGAGTAGAATAGACCACCATCTTTCTTACCGCGGTGTCGAAAAAGGCGACTAAGGTTAACGACGGCAGGCGGCCGATTGTAAAATACGTAGCCGAATCATAAGCCAATATGCTTATAACATGTTGTACCGACCCCACCTTGAGTGGGGAAGAACAGCTTAATAACTTTATTTATTAAAAGAAATCTATATATATAAAAGAAAGTTGGTCTTAGTTACACTATTTATAACTCAAGAACGGATGAACCATTTCGGCTGAAAATTGGTGTAAAGGTTGCTTAGAACCAGGAGACGGACATAGAATACTTTTTATCCCGTTCGACCGCATTTATTTTATCCCGTCAAGTCACTATAAAACGTGGTATAACAAAAACGACTATGACATTGAATAACAAAATGCAAATGTCAGTGGAATACAAAACATAGATGACAGCTAAACGTAATTATGTCTTTGGTTAAGTATATTTTTTGAATTTAGATATTTCAAAGATAGCAGGGAATCTTTATGGTATAGGGATAGGGGAAATGTTTTAAACCCAAATTTAATGCATACGGGCCTCGGGCCGTAATGAGTAAAACAAAACTACTAGATTGATTTTAATCATTTTTTCACTGAGTGACATAGACTATATATTTTATACCCGTGCGAAGCCGGAGCGGGCCACTAGTAATATTATAAAAAAGACAAGGGTCGTTACTTAAAAGATAAATATTTATTTATTCTTAAACTAAAACTCAACTTCAGTGGTCTTACTTGACTCCATTTATGACTTCATTAATGTTACAAACTCGTAACAGGTTTTGCAAAAGGAAAATAAGATACTTTTCCAATACTTCTCGGTTAAGTAGTCATCCGATAATCCGATTAGATATGCTTCTTAATATCTTTTACTAGATATAAATAAGCTTAAAAGTTTACGTTGTTCGACTTTAGTTAATTACTAATTACCAAAATCAATATTCCACACAATCATGTTATCTATATAACAAGATAAATAGGAAACTTAAATTATTTCATTTAAATAGTCATACCTGCAAAGCAATATTGATACAATATTTAATGTCAATGACTTATGATGAGGTTGAAAACCTATTAAAACGTGTGACGTAACTTATACATATATATAAAACACACAGAATACTTGCATACACATCAACACACTCACATACATCTACACACACATACACAACTGCGCGCACGCAAACACACACACACACACACACACACACACATACACACACACACATACACACACACACATACATGCACAACAATAGTTTTTATTTCTTTTTCTTTGGTTAATTTTTATTAGTTTAATTTTTTTTTTAGTCATATTGTTATGGAGAGCGGGTCTTTTCACTTAAAAGAAGGTCCCAGCCTTTCGTTTTGTAACATTTCTGTATGTAATGAAAAATAAATAAATTATTATTATTAAAATTACGCTTAAACAGTTTCTCCATTACCAATCCGCATTAGAGCAGCGTGGTAGGTCTTAGCTCCAATCCTTCTCTAAAAACGGAGAGAAGAGGCCTATTCCCAGCAATGGGAGAGTACCAGGCCGCTACTTAGGTTCTCCTGCCTTTCCTTGTGTGGGACAAGGAACCTAAGGGGTCGCCACAATATATTTTCAACATGTAGTTTAATATTTTGGCTAGTTATTTTACGACCTGCCGCCTGCCTGCCGTCAATTTACACGCCTAGTCAAAATACCTTAGTTGCCTTTTACGACACTGTTGTAAGAAATGAGGATGGTCTATTCTACTCAGCCGGATACCACACGGTGGGTTAACTTATTTGAGTCGCCTTTCACGGCACCTTGGTAAGAAATGAGGGTGGTCTATGCTACTCAACCGGAAACCACACGACGCGTCAGCTTACCTTAGTCGCCTTTTACGACTCTGTGGTAAGAAATGAGGGTGGTCTATTCTACACATCCAGATGCCACACGGCGAGTCAAACTACCTTAGTCGCCTTTTACGACTCTGTGATAAGAAATGAGGATGGTCTATGCTACTCAACCGGAAACCACACGGCGCGTCAGCTTACCTTAGTCACCTTTTACGACTCTGTGGTAAGAATTTTTTTTCCCTATTATAAAGTACATCACAATGGAGGTACTTTATTGTAGTCACAATCTAGCCTTAAGGCTATTAAGCAACTTAATTTAAACCTAAACTTATAAATTAACTAATATCTAAGAACCGGTCCAATGATTTATCTTATTTTTTTTATTACTAGGAGACACTTCGTTCTTGTGTTCTTTTTCAGTAGCACTTATACTACACTACACTATCACTATATTACACTAACTCAAAAGGCTTTGTCCTTTTCAGTCTTTAAATAATTTATAGAATTAGTTGCGGAGATCCATAATACAAAAGTAGTAATAAAATTATTTTGCTATAATCCGCGAAGAAGTAAAATAGAAAATATATATAATGCTAAATGTAAGTGGACAATCGGTTATCATACCTGATACATGCAGGATTCGTAAAAACACATGCAGTGGAGTGGATTTGGTCGTGGAGTCTATCTCCTGATGATGCTTCGGTTGCGGGGCGAAACGATTGTTGAGTTTGTGATAGTGAACGTATATAGTGCTTGTGTATTGTGGTGGCGGTGGTGGAGGTTTGTGCATGTGTTTTTACGAATCCTGCATGTATCAGGTATGATAACCGATTGTCCACTTACATTTAGCATTATATATATTTTCTATTTTACTTCTTCGCGGATTATAGCAGAATAATTTTATTATTACTTTTGTTTTCTTTTCAGTCTTCTCATTAGTCCCTTAATATCGAGAAGATAGATCTGTGGTAAGAAATGAGGATGGTCTATTCTACTCAGCCGGATACCAGTGTAACTGTCTCATATATGTTAAAAAATGATTTTCGCTATTGCAGAGGTTTTATCTACAAATTACCATATACTCTTTGAAAATCGTTGAAATATAACTAAGAGAAACTCGATTCTCTGTATTTACTAACCCAAGTTTTTCCCGTAGAGCCAAGTCGTCTCAGTATAAAACGTACGTGCTTATCTTTCAAATGGTTTTACCTCATAATGCGGCATTCGCATTCTGTTTTAATACGAAAAAATAAACCCTTAATATAAAAGGTCTGTTTTATAATGTACATTTTCATATAAATATTATATACGTGTTGATATGATAAGATTTCACATTGAATGTTCAACTGACTGGCCCGTTGGCGCAGTGGGTAGTGCCCTGCCTTCAGCTCCGCGGGTCGTGGGTTCGATTCCCGCCTAGGGCCAACATTTTCTATAATTGAATTTATTGGTCTTCAAGTCTGGGTGTATACTTGTATGTAAGTATGTATTTAAAAAATTTATAAGTACATATTCACCAGTTGTCTGTGTACCATAACACAAGTTATAAGTTACTTACTTTGGTGACGGACGACCGTGTGTGTAAGTGTCCCATATATTTATAAAAAAAAAAATGTATTTATTTACTTTTTTATTGTTCAAATCTCATAGTGCTTAGATTTTATACTTGAAGTATTTTAAACAATAAAAAATATGATAAATGAGGTAATATAATGTTTAAAATGTTTAAAAGATTTGACCGCCGTTCTATCTGGCTCTTCTCGGTAAAAACAACATTCTGAACAAATTGTAGCTTCATAAACCATATTGATCCTTGACGATTCAAAAGTGCTTGAAAGAGCTTATTTGAATAAATATTATTATGATTTAGACGAATAGTAGGATGAATTGAAAACAATAGCTATTTATATTTTTAATTAACTTCTTTACTCATATTTAAGAAAAATGTGGTATCCGGCTGAATAGAATAGTACCACCCTCTTTTTTTACCGAGGTGTCGTAAAAGGTAATTAAGGTTAGTCGACCCGCCGTGTGGTATCCGGCTGAGTAGAATAGACCACCTTCATTTCTTACTGAGGTGTCGTAAAAGGCGACTAAAGTAAGTTGACTCACCGTGTGGTATCTGGTTAAGTAGAATAGACCACCCTCTTTCTTATCGAGGTGTCGTAAAATGCGACGAAGATAAGTTGACGTCAGGCAGGCGGCTGGTCGTAAAATACGTACCTAGCCGATTTGTGACAACATGTTTTGACATGTTGTGCCGACCCCACTTAGAAATGGGATAAGGGCAGGAAGATAATGATGATGATGATGATTTGATTTGACGATTAGCAGGACGAGTTGAAAACAATAGCTATCTTTATATTTTTAATAAGTTCTTTGCTCATATTTAAGCAAAAAATGGAATAAAGAATCTAAAAGATCAGAAAGTGTGCAAAAGTTACTCTTCAATATTACACAAAAATTATGAATTTAAGACGCTAGTCAGAAAAAGTTTCTTTGAAAAAGAAAAACTATGAAAACTGTGTTAAAGTTTTAATAGCGTAAAATTTTATCAAAAATGTTAACAGCAAGTTGCCTTGAATTATTTTATCAAATATGCTATCATAAGAAAGAGGACCTATCCTATCCTAATTATATTATAATAAACGACGATATTTGTTCTTTATTCTTGTTCAATAAATAAAAAACAGTTTTCCCAGAGTCAACCCATTTACTCTTTCGCAACTACTTAATTAATGACACGCAAAAATATGATAGCCACAATGCTTTTTCATATTAATGACCAACTCTATGAAGGAGGTTGTATTAAAAACATGTTGTAACAATATTATAAATGCGAAAGTTTGTGAGTATGGATGTATGTTTGTTACTCTTTCGCGGCGAATCCGCTGAGACAAAAATATAATGCTAAATGTAGAGTGCTAAATCATTTCTCATACCTGATACATGTAGAGATTGTTGAAAACTCATGCACTACCCGCCACCAATAACACATCAATACACAAGCACTGCACAAATTCAATACCACAATCTCAACAATCGTATCACCCCATAACCAAAGCATCATCAGGAGAGAGACTCGCACGACAAAATCGCACATTTTATTTAAGAATTTAAGATATATGGGACACCTACACACACGGTCGTCCGTCCCCAAAGTAAGTAATTTAGTACTTGTGTTATGGTAGACAGACAACTGGTGAATATATACATATATAATTTTAAATACATACTTAAATACAAATATACGAAGGCTCAAAGACCAACAAATTCATTTATAAAAAATGTTGGCCCTCGGCGTGAATCGCACCCGATGAATGTGTAAATTTCAAAACTAAATTTATCTTATATTTTTTTCAAATTCTTTTCGTATTTACGCTTAGAAGTAGTAGGTATGGAAGCAAACAGACCCAAATTGAAAATATGTTTACTATTCAATGATAATATTTACTTTCGTTTAAGGAATTCGCGTTAGATTTGATTTTAGAAATTTCTTTCGTAAGTTCGGAGATTTATTCAATAGAATTTTTTCGTTGTTAAAGTAATCTTAAAAGTAAACTAGGAGAGATGTGGAAATCTTATTTTAAGGGGATTCTAACACATTGTACGAAAATGCATTTTTTTTATATTATGGATAAGATAAGATTTTTTTTTATATCTGCCCCAATTGAATCAAATCAAAACAAACTTTATTCAAATAAGTTTTATCATGTATTTTTAAATCGTCAAGAATCAATATGATTAATGAAGCTACAACTGGTTCGGAATCTTGCTCTTACCGAGAACCAAAAAGAAACTCGGCGGTCAATCTTTTAAACATTTTCAATTTTACATTATGAAACCTCAGTCTTGTATGAAAGGATTTTCAAATTCAGACACTTTTATCATTCAAATAATCTTCAATTCTGTAATATGCTTGTATGATCATATTTGTTATACTTAAATATACTATAATAAATATAATATAATAATACTCTGTAGATTGGTCTTGCGGAATTTTGAAACTCTGCTGAGTCGCGACACAGGAATCACAAGATTATTGTCACCTCTCGTATGTCTATGCTATACATTGACCTTTGTCTGGTATGAATTTCCATATCCTTGACTATCTTAAAAGCGGATATCAGAGGTCTTAAAGTGTCTTGTTGGCAGAGCAACTGCCAACAACACCAACGGGCCAGGTCTCGGTCTAGAGTGTACAGCCGCCATTATGTTTATTTGATGACCGATAGTTTAATTTACAAGCTGTGATAGCGGTGAGACCGTGTGACTCTTTCAAGAGGGCCACAGGATCAAACCCCGGGCAAACACCAATGACCAAGATACTATTTAAAAAAACTTGTCTCTAATTGATAATTTCAATTTATCATTTTCATGAAGGAAAACATCGTGAGGAAATATATCTTTAGAGAATTCTGGGGATACGTGTAACCTACAAATTCACATTGGAGTAGCGTGGTGAGTCTTAGCTTCACCCTTCTCTCTGCTCTCCAAAAAATGGAAAGAGGAAGCCCAGAAGTGGTGTAATACCATTACATTACAGTTTAATTTATTGTGTCCGATTAACTTTTTTAGCGAGCTAAACAATTTGGTCACAAACATAACTAGACTAATTTCTCGTCATTAACATTTTGGCACGAATTCAAAGAAACATTTACAATTTAAACAGAGGCTGGAATAAATCGGTTATCACGATGCAAATGTACGCTATTGTCAGCTGGCAAGTGTTTATTCAGAAACGCAGCGTCATTTACGACCAAAACTGTAACTAGATTTGCATGTAACAATACTAGTAAAGCGTCTAAAGTTAGTATAGACAGCAAAGTAGAACCATTTAAGTAATTATAGAATAAATAAAAAAATATATGGTACACTCAACGCACACATTTAGAAATGTGTATCGTTTACATATACTTCCATCATAAAAGTGAGAATAAAAAAAACCCAGTAACACTCCATTATCCACGACCAGTCATACCTAGCTAAATCATGTGACAACATGTTTATAACGTGTTGTGCCGACCCCACTTACAGTGAATTGATTAATTATCTATACTTATATACTCGTATGAAGCTGAAGAATTTGTTTGTTTGATTGTTTGAACGCGCTTATCTCACGAACTATTGAATTGATTTGAAAAATTATTTGAGTGTAAGATAGTCCATTTATCGAAGAAGGATATAGGGTATATATCGCTAAAAGTAATAGGAGAGAAACAGAAGTAAAAAATATTACGAAAACGGCAAAATATAACGCTTTCCTTACGTGCGCTGAGTAAACGGTAATAGTTATTCAAAAACCATGTATTACAAAATTGTTCCCGTCTAAAAGTTCTAAATAAAAGTCCCGACAGCATATGTCCAGCTCTTAAGGTTAACCCACTTTAACCATTTTTAAGGTTTAATGTTTTCACGTGGGCCGAGACGCTGGCTATAGCTTGTATAAATTATTACATTATAAATAATTAGAATAATAAATGATTAGATTAATTATATAAGATAAATTTTAATGATGATATTAAAACTTCCATTTCTAGCAATTGTGAGTGAACCGTTATACGAATGATATAAAATAACTATGAATTGGGGTGACCTACTTGAAAAGCCCCTTGAGATTCATAATAGCAATTAAATTTGATGGTACTGCCGATTATATTTGCATACAACAATATCTCCATTAGATCTGAGGTCAAATATCATCATAGAATAATTTATAGAATTAGGCGTTACTTTGCGGAGATCCATAATACAAAAGTAATAATAAAATCGGTTATCACCGATAACTGATTGTCCACTTACATTTAGCATTATATATATTTTCTATTTTACTTCTTCGTGGATTATAGCAAAATAATTTTATTATTACTTTTGTATCATCATAGAAATTAAAATACGAGTAACGAGGAATCGACAAAGTAAACAGTTAGTTTACTTGTATTTTTGGCAAATTGAATTATGAACTTATCGTCTAGAGATGGTAACTCTTATTAAATTAACTTTCCTGAGTATGCTTCAACAATGATCCAGCGTTCATTAGTACAAGTTTGGTTTGTATAAATTAACTCGTAAAAGTAAAGTAACGTCCTGTTGTTATTCTACAGCTGCGCATAGGACTCCTCTCTCCTTATTCATAGAGAACTAAATAAATATAATTTAATTGGGAAATACCCTGGTTTATAATGACCTGAAGCAGCGCGCAACAGACGAAAACATTTAGATTCTTGTTTTGTCTCATTCGCACTTATACATAGTTTTTAGGTTAAGGATATGTTTTATATTAGATTATTTGGAATAGCGTGTAAGTTACGGTCATTGATCATTGATTATAAATCGTGTTTTTTTTAAACATATAATAATCACCGTAGGTAAAATACTTCACTTAATTAACTGATTCTTTATGTAGGGTGCTGGGTTGTGTAGATTCCAAAAATGAAAATGAATCGTATGAAAATTAGTTGTATGATCGTTACCACCCTAAATTCAAATTCAAAAGAAAATAAATGATAGAAACAATTCGCATTTTATTATTTTCTATTTTAAATTGTATTATATCCAGCCAGACAAAATTAAACAATGCTCAATGACGTAAATGGTCAGTATAGAATAAATTCCGTTCCACAAACCTACATTCCGCATTTATCAAGCTTGGATTATAAAACGATCGAGTGCCAATATAAAGCTTTTGTGATGCGAATGACGGCTAAGGGTCCTCGAAAGGCAGAACCATTTCTATTAGTGGTTTAAGGGCTTTCGATGCCAACAGTGATGGATTTGAGTTCGGCTAAAGTAAAAAGTTGTGCTGGTGCCCGTTGAATTAAGACAGCGAAATCTTTTTTATTTTCCTACTTATTCCTATATTCCTTTATTATTTCCTACATACCTATTAATTTTTTCTACACAGAACTATTCGCGTCTTTAGTATTAAAGTGACCTAATTCAAAATTCATAAGCATTTCATAATTAGTGGTACAATTGTACCAATGATATTAAAATATATTGTTGGTAATTGAAATAAATAAGGCTTAGTTAAGTTCATTGCAATCCCCATTTCAATGCCATCACGCTAAGAACTATCAAAAACGCAAGTGTTTACTTGCTCTTCCTAGTTATGGGTATCTTAGACACTGACGTATAAGTCATCAGTTAGTATCATCAGGCTTGGCCATTTAATATGGACCACAATCATGGCTTGTACGTCATATTAATCAAATAAATACCTATAACAATACGGATATAAGTATATAAATACCTATATATTAACGAATAATACCTATATATTAACAACTTCCAAAAGAATATTAGCTCCGCGAGCCAGCACTCTTTTCATGACATGTCGCCGTAATCCGACTTTGGTTACGAGTGGACGAAATATACACATCGACTTGCTGAACACTCAATGTTATATGCATTCTTTTTGTCTAGGTATTCCTAGTTAGGTATAATTCTTTCTTTTATTTCATTTTTGTTTTTTATTTTAAACTCAGAATTAAATAACCCTTTATTTACACAGAAATAACTTTTTGACACTGATTTCAATTTGGATCAGAAATCAATTTGGAAGAGGCAGGTCCAGTAAATAATATAACTCAATAATTTGTGACCTTTGTTGTAGAACATGAATATCCCAGACGTCAAAAGTCCTAGGCAATACATAACAAGCCACAAATTACGAAAGCAACGTAACAAAAGCAAATAAAAAAATACTTCATTCTAGTCTATTTCATTTTACAAAAAAGAATAATGAAAATATGGTCTGTATATGAGAAAACATCAGATGAAAAGGATTTTATTATCACTCAGATATGAGAGATGCAATCAATGAAACGTTAAGAAATAAAGGTTTGAACGACACAATGTATACAAGCAATGATTGAATAAAAAATATAAAGTTGAAATTGCAATAACGCACTTATAAAAGTACAACCTTTTACCCGCACCTTCATTTGTGTGGACTGTTGTCGTGTGATAGGGTGATAGTACTGTCTTCCTTTTCCTGTACAATTAACAGGATTTCTTTAGTCTATATTTTAAACCGGTGTATAAGGAATAATTGTACCAAATTTCATAGATATTGGTTCAGCGGATTCGCTGTGAAAGAGTAACAAGCATACAGCCTTACCATACTTTTGCATTTATAATATGAGTAGGATTTATATTTATTTGGGCTTCAAATTTTTCTTATACTACAGTTGTTTTCATGTTTCAGTAATTGTCTTCAATTACGTGAGGTTTCTGATTTCGTTATTTTATCATTGAAAAAATTCCCATCGCCAGTTTTTCATTAGGATTGGTGACAAATGAAATGAACAAAGCCTTATTTTGTTTTGGATTTATGTCTTCTTGCAACAATAAAAAACCTTGTAGTTCATTGTTTTTCTAATTAGCAAGACTTGGGACTTGGGGGATATTTTTCCTTGTCTGTTAAGATTAAATAAATTGCCCTTAGTTTATTTCTGAAAAGAGGATTAATTGGAATATTCTCACAATTTATAAAACAAAGTCTCTTGCTGAGTCTGTTAGTAAGTCAGTCTCTCTGTTCACGATTATCTCAAATTACTGAACGGGATTTCATACCAATATCTATACTAATATTTAATTCCGAAGAGTTTGTTTGTTTGATTGATTGATTGTTTGAACGCGCCAATCTCAGGAACTACTGGACTAATTTGAAAAATTAAATTTTTTTGATTGTAAGATAGTACATTTATCGAGAAAGGCTATAGACTATATAACATCACGCTGAGAGGAATAGGAGAGGAGCAGCAATAAAATATATTACGAAAACTGCAAAATTAAAGCTTTCCTTGTAAACGGTACCTGAGTAAACGGTAATAGTTATTCAAAAATAATGTATTACCAAATTGTTTCCCTCTAAAAGTTCTAAATAAAAGCTTTTGAGATTAACACACTATAACCATTTTTATAGAAGCTGTGATGGCCTAGCGGTGCGACCGTGTGAATCTCTAGAGACGATCATGGGTTCAAACCCGGGCAGACACCAATGAGTTTTTCTATTAAAACTTATGTGTCTAATTGATAATTGCAATTTATCACATGCTTTTCGGTGAAGGAAAACATCGTGAGGAAACCTGCATATCTCTAGAGAATTCTGGAGATATGTGTAACCTACCAATCCGCATTGGAGCAGCGTGGTAGGTCTTAGCTCCAATCCTTCTCTCCAATAACGGAGAGAAGAGGCCTATGCCCAGCAGTGGGATAGTAACAGGCCGCTATATACAACCATTTTTATTGTTATCAAAATACTAAATTACATTTCATTTCGAAACTAGATGGGCAAATGCTGTAATTATGGTGTAATTGTTGCCTGTTTTTTCATACATTGGTTTGCGCAAAAGGGTGATTGATTAGCATGCTATTGTTATACTCGAGGATGCAAGCATGATTGATTATCTGATGCTTTATTTAAAACTAGCATTCGCCAGCGGCTTTGCCCGCGTGGGAAGTTCTATTCTATTCTATTTTGATAATCATAAAAATGGTTAAATTGAGTCGGACATATATCACGGACTTTTATTTAGAACTTTTGAAGGGGAAAAATTTTGTAATACAGGATTTTTGAATAACTCACCGTTTACTTAGCGCACGCAAGGAACGCTTTAAATTTTGCTGTTTTCGTACTATTCTTTATTGCTGCTCCTCTCCCTAATGTTTTTATCGTGATGTTAGCTTATAGCCTTTTTGGATAAATGGACTATCTTACACTTAAAGAATTTTTCATATCGTTTCAGTAGTTCCTGAGATTAGCGCATTTAAACAATCAAACAAACAAACTCTTCAGCTTTATATATTAGTATAGATATGAAATCGCTCTCATCCGTAATTCTCCCTCGAGAATGGTGCGTATTTTAATTTATCCCTGCGATATTGTGATATTGTAGTCATCAATTAGGCTTTGCGGGAACTTCGTAGCTTTAATATGATGTTTATGATTTTTTCATCTTCAATTTAATATTAAAGGTTCGTTTTTTTTGTACGACAATATGCTTTTAAGCCGCGTATCCGACTGAGTAGAATAGACCACCCTCTTTTGTTATCGAGTTGTCGTTAAAAGCGACTAGGGTAAGTTGATCCGTAGTTTTGTATCCTACTGAGTAGAATAGGCTACCCTTATTTCTTCCCGAGGTGTCGTAAAAGGCGTCTAAGGTAAGTGACCCGCCGTGTTGTATCCGACTGAGTAGAATAGACTACCCTCATTTCTTATCGAGGTGTCGTTATAGGCGACTAAGGTAAGTGACCCGCCGTGTTGTATCCGACTGAGTAGAATAGACTTCCGTCATTTCTTATCGAGGTGTCATAAAAGGCGTCTAAGGTTAGTGACCCGCCGTGTGGTATCTGGCTAAGTAGTATACACCACTCACAAAAAGTCGCAAAATGCGACTACGGTAAGTTGACGTCAGACAAGCGAGCAGTCGTAAAATACGTAGCCAAATTATGTTACAACATGTTATAACATGTATTGCCGACCCCACCTAAAGTGGGATAAGAGCAGGAGAATGATGATCGATAATAAGGAATAGGTAAAAGGTTTAAGTTTACCTATTCCTTGAGTTTATTGTCCGTTTTCCGTGCTAGTGACTCGGGGTCAAGCGATATCCTCGGGGCCAGTCGATCGTCACAAGCGATTAGGTAATTAGGTTACCCTATCCGGACTGTGGATACATAATCAATTAGAATTGTTTATTTGATGTGGTTCTAATATTAAGCTTTCAACCTTCATACTTAAAATCATCATAAAAACTAATTATTAGACCAGTCAAGTTAACGGAAATGCTAAAATACCATGAATTAGGTGATATCCGTTTTTTTTTTTAATTATCCACCGAGTTTCTTGCTGGTTCTTCTCGGTACACTTCCGAATCAACGGTAGCTTCTTTAAAACATTTGACGATACAAAAGTATTGTAAAGAGTCCACTTGAATAAAGAATAATTTGAATTTGTTATTCTGCAAGGATAAATGTAACAAAATTGATCGCAAACCGGCTACGTATGGGTACATTATAAGCAAATTATCGGATAATTTTTCACACATTTCACACAACTTTCACAATGCCTTAAGTGACTTAATAATTAATTATTCTCCTGCCCTTATTCCACTCTAATTGGGCTCGGCACAACAAGTTTTAAACATGTTTTTACATGATTTTTGATAATTTACGATCGTCCGACTACCTGACGTCAACTTACTTTACTCGCCTTTTACAACACTTCGGTACTAAAGAGAGTGATCTATTCTACTCAACCGGACACCACAAGGAGAGTCAACTTACTTTAGTCGCCTTTTACGACACCTCAGTAAAAAATAGGAGTGGTCTATTCTACTCAGCCGGATACCTCACAGCACGAATGAAAAGCTATCTATTCTGATATTTAAAGTACAAAATATGAAGAAAAATTATATAAAAGAGAATCTAGATAGAAAAAGAAATTATTTAAGATTGAAAATGTAATGTCAATGAACCAGTCTAGTCTAGAAAGTCAATGTTAAAAGGGCAGCTAGTATTAAAAACGTTCTTTTAATTTACCCTTGTACAAATATCACAAAGAAAGGTAAATGAACAAATATCTTATATTCTACAGCAATTGCCAGCGGCGCAGCCCGCGTGAAAAGATTAAAAACCGTAATATAGTATAACCAAATTCAAATTCAAATTCAAAATATTCTTTATTCAAATAAACTTGTAAACAAGTGCTTTTGAATCGTTAAATCTACTGCTGGTTCGGAAAGCTGTTCCTACCGAGAAGAGCCAGCAAGAAACTCGGCGGTTGCTCTTTTAAAAATATAATTCTTAATATTATTTACATTAAGTCGTTACTGTCTTGTACAGGTTCTAAGAGAGCTATATCCACACATTCTTATCTTCTAAATAATCTTCAAGAGTATAGTAGGCTTTAGCATAAGTGGGTTAACCTTAAATGCTAGATATGCTTTCGCGGACTTTTATTTAGAACTTCAAGGGGGGAACAATTTTGTAATACATGATTTTTTAATTACTTTCAGCGTTTACTTTAAATTAAGCTTGAAATTTTGCCGTTTCCGTAATTTTTTTTTTTACTGCTCCTCTCCTATGCATCTTAACGTGATGTTATATTTAGTTAGTCTATAGCCTTATTCGATAAATGGTCTAACTTACACTCAAAGAATTTTTCAAATCGGTCCAGTAGTTCGTGAGATTAGCGCATTCAAATAATCAAACAAACAAACTCTTCAGCTTTATATATTATAGATAAAGACGTCTCGGTAATAATAATACGCAGACGATTTGACGCAAAGATTAAAGACTTTTTGAATATTCTAAATTCAAGTTTCAAAAGCACTCCAAGCATATTCAAAAGTTAAATCGGTCTGGTAAATATCCAAACAATTTAAGAGCTTTTCGAGTCACAAGCTCAAAGCCACAGCGATTGAAGTGCGGGATTTTCTGAAAATATTTTTTGGTACCAGAATTTTTTTTTTATCCGTATACCTCTTGGTACTTCATAACTACACTTTACTATATATCTATATATAAAAATAAGTCGGGTTTTCCTTCCTGACGATATAACTCCAGAACGCACGAACCGATTTCCACGGTTTTGCATTCGTTGGAAAGGTCTCGGGCTCCGTGAGGTTTATAGCAACGAAAATCTAGGAAAAATTTCAATAGAAAAGCGGGAAAATAGGGAAAATCATTTTTTAAATACAGCGCCATATCAAAACTACTGGATCAATTTTAATCATTTTTTTTACACTGACTGACATGGGATACATATTTTATACCCGTGCGAAGCAGGGGCAGGCCGCTAGTATATCTATATATATTTACTTAATATAAAATTGTGTCCCCAAAAGCTCTGTCTGTATATGACCGATTTTCTCAAAATGTACTAAACAACTAAACTGTATAGTGCAGGGCGGGTGGTCAGCTCCTATTCCGGACTATTCCACCCATTTCCCCATATTGGGACATGGGTTTCACTGCTGTCCCGACAGTGTCTCCGTAGCTTTTACGAACCTGATAATATCCCTAAAGGAGATATTTGTCAGATCCTCGACTTCAATTTCATCCTTACCTAGTATCTCCCATCTTAGCAGCGAGTACATAGGGCACTCAGCCATAAAGTGAAGACTCGTTTCTTCCTCTCCACACTTGGGCACGCAGCATCATCTGTTATTCTCATTATTGAAAGGTGTCTATTTAACAGGCAGTGCCCAGTGCCCTTACCATACTAGTGCATGTATAGCATACAATTAATATACTTAATAAAAGGATAATAAAACGCAGTGACTCTTATTTGACTTGGAACGAAACAGAAGCTTTATTTATGGTAATACAGATAATGAACCCTACATGACTTGAATATTTAACGCTAGATGGCCTTAGGTGTAATACACATTATTTTTATATAAACTAACAATACTAAAATAGGGAAACCTAAAATATACCCTATTACAATAAATGTGTCACAAAATTATATGTAACTGCTAGTACATTGTCAATTACTAGTGCGCTTACCTTATATATTTTATGCACGTTGTAGGTATAAAGGGAAACAATGTTTGCTGCAAACGTCCGGCACACTGTGAACTGTCGCCAGCCGCCTCTGTCAACGCGCGGTTTTGACATGTGGTTTCAAGCGCTCTCGAAATTGAGGGGATATTTATTACACCTATTCCGCTCTAATAAATTTTCTATTGCTATGTGACGTCTACCTAAACATGCAATGATTATATGGATTAATACCATTTAGCTTTTATAACTTGAATAATGACAGCAAATTGAAGCTTTACAATCAATTTATTTTTGGCAGTTTTTTAAAACAACATTTTTTTTATCTAGTTCGACCGATTATTTCCCCCAAAACCCCCTACATACTGATTTCATGAGAATCGTTGGAGCCGTTACCAAAATTCAGAAAAATATATAAATACAAAATTATCTCATTTAAATATTAAGATAACCTAACAAAGTCTACCCATAAAATTAAACAAAAATTAGATAAGTTCTGACAGTGAACCAATACTCTACTGGTGGCGAGGACAGAATAACGTTGTACATATTGCACCTATCCCCGTAGTACATTGCCCCTATCCCCGTAACAAATTGCCCCTATGGCCGTAGCATATTGCCCCTACGCCCGTAGCACATTGCCCCTATTCCCATAATACATTGCCTCTATGCCCGTAGCACATTGCCTGTAGCATTGTGCACCTATCACCATAGCACGTTGCCCCTATCCCCGTAGCAAATTGCCCCTATGCCCGTAGCATTTTGCACCTATCTCCATAGCATATTGCCCCTATCTCCGTAGCACATTGCCCATACCCCGTTAACACCTTGCCCCTATGCCCGTAGCACATCCAGCTCCGTCCAGTAGCAGCTCTGTACCTCATGAGTGTCATCTCCGGCTCGAGGCCTCTTTAAACAATACGGAAGGGGTATTGTCAGCTAAAAAGGAATAAAAAAGACAATTAAATTAATAAACACAAGCAAACCATAAACAAACTTCGATTCAATGCTAGAACATGGAAAATCCTATGTGTTACAAAATAACGATAATATACACATATACCTACATAATATATCGCTCACTGTTTGTTACGACTCGCTGCTATTGCTATGAAATATTACGTATTCGGTATCATGCTTGTATAACTCATGCAAATTCATGAATCTTTGGTAGTGACAGCTGAATATAACTTCATTACCCATATATATAGATACAATTAACATTTATAGAATCAGGCGTTACTTTGCGGAATTGCGTACAACAGAAGTTATTATAGAATAATTTTGTTATAATCCACGTTTGTTAATTAAATCTATGTAATGCTAAGTGTAAGAAGAAGGCATTCATATACCTTATACATGCAAGACCAGTCACAACGTATTACAAAACTACACTCACTACGACAATCTCTACGATAGTTTCGCCCTGTAACCGAAGTATCATCAGGAGAATAGACTCCACGTCAAAATCGTAATCTATACTAATATATAAAGCTGAAGAGTTTGTTTGTTTATTTGATTGTTTGAACGCGCTTATATCAGGAACTAGTGGACCGATTTGAAAAATTATTTTTGTATAAGTCCATTTATCGAGGAAGGCTATAGGCTATATAACATCACGCTAAGATGAATAGGAGAGGAGCAGCAATAAAAACTATAACGAAAACGGAAAGTACCTTAAATAAAAAAAAACAAAATTTAAAGCTTTCCTTGCGTGCGCTGAGTAAACGGTGAAAGTTATTCAAAAATCACCACAAAATTGTTCCCCTCTAAAAGTTCTAAATAAAAGTCCACAACAGCATATATCCAGTTTTAAAGATGAACCTATTTTAACCATTTTTATGGTTATCTAAACACTATACTATATTACGGTTTAAATTTTCCACGCGGGCGGAGCCGCTGGCGATTGTTAGTTTTAAATAAAGCATCTGATAATCAATCATCTTGAATGATAACAAATGCATCGTCTAGTATAACAGTCGCATGCTAATTATTCACCCATTTGCGCAAACCAGTGTATGTGGAAACAGGCAACACTTGCACCATAATTACAGTATTAGCTACAACAAACAAAACGCTTATTATTTAAAATTTCATACAAAACGGTCAACTACTAGTGTATGGTCAATTACTAGTGCACTTACCTTAAATTTAAACAGAAAACTCATTGGTACCTGACCAGGATTCTCAGAAACGGTGTCACCACTGGGCTATAACATGTTCGCACAGCTGCACAAAATGATAGACTGAAATTCTTCGAAAACTTGGGACGGTGAAATATGGGAAAATATGTGAAATAATTTGAATAAATCTAATATAACTCAAAACAAAAAGATGCTGTATTGAAACTGCATTCAAATGCGTCCGAACGCAGCGAAGTGCGAAATATATCCGGAAATAAATGGACAACTTGTCCTGAATTTACGTGATAAATGGTTGTCTTGTGACGTTGAAATTTCCTTGAAAAAGAGGTGATGTAAAAACATCGCCTCTTTTAAATATCTAAGTCCTTACAAATATTATATTACATTTTCATCAAAATCTCTACTTTAAATAAATATTGCGACCTTTTAATAAGCTATAATATATAGAATTAGGCGTTATTTTGCGGAGATCAAGACAGAAAAATTTAAAGTTCAAAATTTCAATTCGCAAAAAAAATTGTGACACTGATTTTTATGCCGGCGAAGCTGATATCAAAGCTAGTTTTATATAAACATCATATGAATATTCACGGGAAACATAGAAAATATACTAAAAATAATTAAACACGTTTAAATTAACATTCGCTTTATTCCGACGGGACGCAATTAACAAACTTTCCGAGCAACATCGTACATAATTAACTGGAAGTGGTGCGAGAGGTGTTACATGGAATACGGATTTTAGGTAATTAGTATAAGGAAGCCTGATATTATAAAACATGGTGGGCAGGGAGCGATCGCGGGCAGCGGTGGCCTCCTTCTGCTCTGCGGAGGGGAGCGGAGGGGGGCGGTGGAGCGGTTTCGGGAACTCTTGTTCTGGATCCAATCTGCTGCTGGTGAGTCCAGGTGATAGCGACTTGCCCAAGCCCATCGTCTGCCGACCTGTCAGGGGACCTTCCGAACGGGGTATATCGGACTTCGGCTACAGGTCCCCGAAGCGGACGGTGCATCTGGTGATCTCGATGCATCGGTTAGCGGAGGGGGGCTTCTCTTTCGAGGGGTCCCTACCCGGAGGAGGTGTTCTCTGGGATCACGGCTGTAGGCGGGGATGGGATGTGTACAATGATACCCTGTCCTTGCCATCGGCAGCGTGGTGAGCACACAGGTCGTTTTAGTCGGTGCGAGTCCAACATAACCGCCGCCTGTCCCCGTTGGGCGTCGGTACCCATAAGGGGTTTTTACGTTTATAAAAAAAACCCTGATATTATACAGTAAAAAGCAAGAGTAAATTACGTCCGTCGTATGCCGCCCTAACGGGGACCTCCTCCGAGAACGGGGTTTTATCGCTTGCTGGAGTTAAGGTACCGAGGCGGTTTATTAGCGGAGGGAGGGGCCACTTTTAGACAGGCCCCGACTCAGAGGTAGCGCAATCTGGGGTTCAGAGTTGGTACTGGCGGGGATGGGGGCAATGTGTCCAACGGTACCCTGTTACCGCCACCAGCAGCGTGGTGGAGCACTGTCAGGTTTTTAGTCGGTGCGAGTCCGACATACCCGCCGCTTCCCGTCGGGCGGTGATGACCCATATTGGATTTTCCTGACATAAAAAAAAATCAACAAACAAAACCCTTATTATTTAAAATTTCAAACAAAACGGTCAACTACTAGTACATGGTCAACTACTAGTGTTCTTACTTATTACAAAATGCTTCTCATCTAAAATGAAATTTAGCTTAGATAGGTAATTACGTTAAGCGTAGCATTAGCAAATGAGCCATGCAGCGTTAGGTCCTCTGAAACTAGGTTGTCACATAATATAATCGTGTTATAATATTATAGTTTCCTACTAATATTACAAATGCGAAAGTTTGAAAGGAACTTTTTATTTGATTGGGTATCTTAACTGAAACTCGGAAACGGCTCCAACGATTTTCATGAAATTCAGAATGTATTTTGGGGGAGAAAAATCGATCTAGCTAGGTTTCATTTAAATGTCATTTTATACTTGTTTACGGGAATTAAAAAATGCTAAAATGTAGAATTGAATGGAATTGAGGTAGATTGAATGTCAAATGCAACGCTGTGATACCATTATGGAAACGGGCGGACCCAAACACTTTAAAACCTTGGTTATGTTTCCACATGTCACCGGCTTTCTATCTTTTAACATATCTTGTACAAAGGTACTTGTCTTAAATAGTGAAACGTCGTTATGAAGTTTAGTCTGTCGATTGTCATCATGAAGATAATTTTAAGTAAAAGTGAATTTCTGAGTCCATATAATCGTAAGTTGGTCAAGGTGAAAATATTAAATTAATAGGAGTATAAAAGTGAGAAAGTTGAGACCTGTCACCTCAAGACCCTCTTTAAAAAATACTATAATTTATCTTTTTTTTATTTATAATAAGCAGTCAATCTAATTAAATGTTTTACAAATTCCCATGTACTACTTTGAGAATTTACGTTAGCCGAAGAACTTCGTCTTATAACTTGTCATTTGTGCCAATCCAAACAGATTCCATCAGATCAGATAGATCCATATTTTTTGTTTACCTAAATATTATTCCATTGAGCTTTCCTAATAAAACTTGTGTCTAATTGATAATTGCAATTTATCAGACGCTTTCCGGTGATGGAAACATCGTGAGGAAACCTGCATATCTCTAAAGAATTCTTGGGAAAATTGTGTAACCTACCAATTTACATTGGATCAGCGTAGAAGGTCTTAACTCAAACACTTCTCTCCAAAAATGGAGAGGAGGTCTATGCCCAGTGGGATAGTATAGGCCGATGTTTTACTGATTTTTTCTTATCATAAGGACGTTACTGACTGGCCCGTTGGTGCAGTGGGTAGTGACCATGCCCTCAGCTCCGCGGGTCGCAGATTCGATTCCCGCCGAGGGCCAACATTTTCTATAAATGAATTTGTTGGTCTTGGAGTCTGGGTGTATATTTGTATTTAAGTATGTATTTAAAAATTATATTAGTATATATTTACCAGTTGTCTGTCACCCATTACACAAGTTTTAAGTTACTTTGGAGACGGACGGCCGTGTGTGTAAGTGTCCCATATATTTATATTTATTTATTTATATTACTTCACTACTTGAAGACAGATTTACAAGTGTATTTAATTAAATGTTTATTACAAACGTGTGGTATGCGGCTTAGTAAAATAGACTACTCTCATTTCTTACCAAGGTGTCGTAAAATGCGTCTAAGGTAAGTTGACGTCAGGCTGGCGTAATACTTAGCCAAACGCATACTTATACTTAGCATAAGTAGCGGCCTGTTTCTATCCCACTGCTGAGAATAGGCCTCTTCTCTCCGTTTTTGGAGAGAAGGTTTGGAGCTAAGACCTACCACGCTGCTCGAGTGCGGATTGGTAGGTTACACATATCTCCAGAATTCTCTGGAGATATGCAGGTTTCCTCACGATGTTTTCCTTCGCCGAAAAGCGTGTGATAAATTGCAATTATCAATTAGACACATAAGTTTTAACAGAAAACTCATTGGTGTCTGCCCGGGTTTGAACTCGTGACCTCCTCGAAAGAGTCGCACGGTGTTACCGCTGGGCTACCACAGCTCTATACTTAGCATAACGGCACCTAAACTCCTGTCGCAAAAAATATTTCTAAAAGATCCCATTCTTGTGGATCAACACGCTTTTACAAGATATTCACGACTGTAGCGGGCATTCCCTTGAGATGCGTGGTACGAACTTAGCAATTTTGGCGGCGAGTATTGGATATAATAGCAATCTCGAATGTCGGCGATATATCTTTGTCAGGTTTATGTTTATTATTATACTAGTGTTACTCGGAACTTCTATCGCAACGCTTTTTTTACTTAATATTTTTGTGTTTTTATTATTCTCAAGGGAAAAACATTTTATTAATTGTATATATTAATTTGGCATATAAACTTATTTTTTTTATCTATCTTAAATTACTTAACCGCTAGGACTATACAAATAATGCCCACGTGGAATGGTCCCAAGAATGCTGGCAGCGTTTCCGCGCTGAATCGCTATGGTGATTCTTTGTGCGAAAAAGGAGCCAGCCCTCTTGTCACCTGAAGAGGCAATTAACCGATATATTAAAACGGATAGAAATAAACGAAAAAAAAACAATATTTTTTTTAATAAAAATATAAATAAGCATAAGAAACACTGTTTTATAGTTTATTTAAAACGAGTTTGTATAAAACACTAATATTAAAAATTCCTAAGTCGTTTGTTTCTGATGCTCTTAAGGCTAAACTACTTGGCTGATAATAAAATGTGACCATTTAAACGCTCATAACATAACATAACATCCTGTATTAATTTAAGTGTATTTACGTTACTGATGACAAATAAATATAATACAATAGATCCGCAGTAAACTTGACCACGTACCTCAACAAATTGCAAAGCTAAATGGAAATATGTTGACTATTCGATCAAAAAATCCTTTGAATACTTTATTTTTATACATTGGAATGGAGTCCCGCCACCCGGAAACGTGTTTGTAAACCCCTTACTAGGTAAATAGCCAGAGTGATCGAATAAATCGCTGGATTCAAATGGCACATGGTCTATTACTTAAAATGTGACGTTTAAATACAAAATTCCAAATTTAAAATAAAAGGAACAAAAGTCTTAAAGAATAAATTTCTCTTGGGATGCATTCAAGTTATTTGCACAAAAATCGACGTTAATGCTAAAAATAGACAGCCTGAAAGACCAAATATCGCTGTATTCAAATGGCACAACACCAAAAATACCAACGTCCATAACTTAAAATGAGATATAGAAAACAAACAAAATTCCAAAATCAAAATAAAAACAAAAGTTTTCTAGAATAAATTTCTTTTGGGATGCATTCAAGTTATTTGCACAAATTCGACGTTATTGCTAAAAATAGACAATCTAAAAGTAAAAAGACCTGCGTTCATAGCTTAAAAACGTGACGCTTAAAAAAATCCAAATTTAAAATAAAAGGAATAAAAGTCTTAAAGAATAAATTTCTCTTGGGGTGCATTCAAGTTATTTGCACAAAAACTCGACGTTATTGCTAAATAATCTTGTCGCGACAATATACCTGAACGCTACCGATAAATCTTACCGACTTCCACCCTTTGTGTTCCTTTGTGAATTTGTTTCTTTCTTACTGTAATAAATATCTTTATGTGATCTCGCTTGATCTCAATGGATGTGCGATTCAGAATTTCAACGTTAGAGATAAAATAGATTTTATTTATTGACAACTGATTGAGGATTGCTTAAGGCTATTTTTTTATACTGAACGCGGAACTTGTTTTATTAACAAAAAGCCTTATTAAAAATATTATTAAGGAGTACTTCGATGATAAGAATGCGTTGATGTAGCTACTCTTCGAAGACTGGAATAACAAAATGTAATCAGTAATAAGAATTATATTTTTAAAAGAGCAACCGCCGAATTTCTTGCTGGCTCTTCTCGGTAGGAACAGCTTTCCGAACCACCAGTAGAGGAAGGTAATTCAAAAGCACTTGTTTACAAGTTTAATTTAATAAATTCTGCATGTTTCAGGTCAGGTCAACGAATATTACACTCTATATTTAGCATTACATATATTTTCTTTTATCGCGGATTATAGCAAAATAATATTTTCATTAGTTTTGTATTATGGACCTCCGCAAAGTTACGTTTTACTCTATAAATTAAGGTAGGAATTGTCAACTTTACTGCTGTTTCGCAAAATTGCTTAAAACAGGCAGGATTTTTGGTGAAAATTTTGTTTCAAAATCATTTCATCATCACTGCAAAAGTATTTGAAGAAAATTTTATAAGAAACCAATAAAGTAGGTCTCTTTTTCTATCTGCAATCTTTAAAGTCATCTAAGAATATAACATACATCTGTAAGTATTATATTTTTTTGAATATAAATAAATATATGGGACACTTACCCACACGGTCGTCCGTTCCCAAAGTAAGTAACATAATACTTGTGTTATGGGTGACAGACAACTGATGAATATATACTTACATATTTTTTAAATACTAATATACACCCAGGATCGAAGACCAACAAATTCATTTATAAAAAATGTTAGCCCTCGGCGGGAATCGAACCCACGACCCGCGGAGCTGAAGGCAGGGTCACTACCCACAACGGGCCAGTCAAAATATGATTATTAATTCATCATCTTCCTGCCCTTATCCCACTCTAAGTGGGGTCGGCACAACATGTCATAATGTTGTCACATGATTTGGCTACGTATTTTACGACCGGCCGCCTGCCTGACGTCAACTTACCATAGTCGTATTTTATGACACCTCGATAAAAAGGAAGGTGGTCTATTCTACTAAACCGGATACCACACGGCGAGTCGACTTACCTTAGTCGCCTTTTACGACACCTCGATAAGAAATGAGGGTGGTCTATTCTACTCAGCCGGATACCACACGGCGGGTCGACTTACCTTAGTCGTCTTTTACGACACCTCTGTAAGAAATGAGGGTGGTGTATTCTACTAAACTAGATACCACGCGGTGGGTCAACTTACCTTAGTCACCTTTTACGACACCTCGATAAGACATGAGGGTGGTACTATTCTACTGAGTCGGATACCACACGGGTAATTTTTTTTCATATTTTCATTAATTATTATATTTTTAATATTCACGATATCATTAGATTTATTGGTACATGACTGATGACCAAATGTTCCCTACAGTTTCACAATGTCCCGTCACATATGCTCGGAGATTGGTCGAAACTCATTTCGAAGGTTGCTCGACCGGCAACTTTCCCATAATCCATCACGAAGCCATACGCCTACTAATAACGGTACACAAAATTGACCTTTATTGTTGTGTAACAATAGACGAAAATAGCGTGCGTATTTTGAGAAACTTTTACAGAATGGGTGGTTATTAGAGCATCAAGTGCGAACCGCAGGGATTATTTTGCCCGAGTACCTCACTATCAACTATCGGACGAGAGTTTCTCAATGACTCGATCCACTTTTAATCAGAAAGCAAGATTTTCAATTTAAGCCAAATTCTTTAAAAATCAGCTGTATGGTTTTTTTTAAATGATTAATTATAGAACAGTCTTCTATTTCATTAGTTATATTTCAATGCTTCTCTAAGAGTATAAGGTAATTTGCAGATAAAACCTCTGCAATAGTGAAGATCATTTTATAAACATACTAGCCGCCTGCCCCTGCTTCGCACGGGTATAAAATATATAGCCCATGTGACTCATTGAAAAAAAATGATTAAAATCGATCCAGTAGTTTTGATTTATTCATTACTGCCCGTGGCCCGCACGTATTAAATTTGGAGAAAAACAATTCCCCTATCCCTATATCAAGGAGATTTTCTGCTATATCTAATATCTAAATTCATATACTACATATTTACGTTTTACATTTTTCCCTATGTATTTTTTTACAATTAATTACAGAATGTCTTTATGTATAACATTCACAGCTCTCTTGTCATTAGACAATACAAACATGTTTTCTTTTTACTCTTGGAAGAGCGACATATAGCTGCTAAATTCGAAGTGCTATAGGTCGAAGCGCGGCCTCCTCGCGGGATTTTAAATCTGTGATATCTTCGAAAATGTTCATTTAAATTACATGCTGTACACGGCCATATTGATCTTTATTAAATCAACAATTTATTTAAGGTAATTAATTGAATAAGGATTAATGCTATATTGTTTAAAATTGCTTCGAAATTAAGGCATTATTTATCGAAAAAAAGGGACTAATGTAATATTATATACATCACCAATTTTTTCAGTTATCAATATACCTATATTTTTTTTTAAATAGAGAAGATAAATAAATTAAAAATAGAATATATACTGAAACTCAAGCCTTATTTTAAAGTTTGCAGTTCAGATGGTTATCTAAGGAATTTAGCACATAATAGACTTAGCACATAAAAGACTTTCTAAGCAGTTTAAAACATTATCAACTTTGCTGTCGCATAATTTGCATATTCGAAGCCGCTTTACTAGAAGTGAGTTAGTAAGTAGTTTGAATACAATTCTTTATATTTTATAGAATCAAGCGTTACTTTGCGTTCCCATAAAACAAGTACATAGAAGTAAAGCAACGGCCCGCTACTATCCCACTGCTGGGTATAGGCCACCTCTCTCTGTTTATGGAGAGGATTAGAGATAAGACCTACCACGCTGCTCCAATGGGGTTTAGTAAGTTACACATATCCCTAGAATTCTTTGAGATATGCAGGTTTTCTCGCGATTTTTTCCTTCACCGAAAAGCGTGTGATAAATTGCAATTATCAATTAAACACATAAGTTTCAATGCACATGCGTCAAAGCTAATGAAATATTTAATTTTTATCTATATATACACTTATATATTAAGCTGAAAAGTTTGTTTGTTTGATTGTTTGAACGCGCTAATCTCAAGCACTACTGGACCGATTTAAAAAATTCTTTGAGTGTAATAGATAATCCATTTATCGAGGAAGGCTATAGACTATATAACATCACGCTAAGATGAATAAAAAGCTGTGGTAGCCCAGCGGTAACACCGTGCGACTCTTTCGAGAAAGTCACACAGGGGTTCAATCCGGTCATCAGGGTTCAAACCCGGGCAGACACCAATGAGTTTTTCTGTTAAAACTTATGTTTCTAATTTATATGTGTAACCTACGCATCCGCATTGGAGTAGCGTGGTAGGTCTACGCTCAAATCCTTGTCTTCAAAAAAGAAGAGAGAAAGGAGAGAAGAGGCCTATGAGGCAGTGGGATTGTAACAGGCCGCTACTTACTAAGATAAATAGGAGAGGAGCAGCAATAAAAAATGTTGCGAAAAATTTAAGCAAAGTCGTGAAAGCAAAAAAGCGTGCGCTAAGTAAACGGTGAAAGTGATTTATATTTAGTCAATATAATTATGACTCTTCAATTTCTAAATCATTAAAAATTTTTAGTTATTATAATTACCACCATAAAAAAAGGTAATCAATAGAAAACTAGTATTACAAAGTATTGAACGTATAAAACTAACAAAGTTTTGTTAGAAAATTGAAAAGTACACTCGAGCACGAATTTATGTGACAGAGTGTCGAAATGTTCGTCCTTGCGGAACAAACTTCCGTCAATATTTAACAATTTCGTCCAGTTTGTGACGAAAGCAGACAGAACAAAGTTTCAAAGCTTCAAAGTTTGCAACATTGACGCTAAGTTGTCTATCGGTATTCCGCAGAATATACTTTAAAGTACTTTGAAAGTGATGGAATACGTCACTGATACTAGTTGCTGGAAGTTTGTCACTAAATATTCCATTAACATAATGTATGTCACTAAATGTTTAATAAATATTAATCTATGTCACTAAATATTCAATAATTATTAATGTATGTCACTAAATATTCAATAAATATTAATTTATGTCATTAAATATTCAATAAATATTTATGTATGTCACTAAATATTCAATAAATATTAATGTATATCACTAAATATTCAATAAATATTAATGTATATTAACTAAATATTCAATACTCTCCGCTGGGTGGTATACGACTGAGTAGGATAGATCCCCCTCATTTCTTACCGAGGTGTCGTAAAAGGCAACTAAGGTAAGTTGACCCACCGTGTGGTATCCGGCTGAGTAGAATAGACCACCCTCATTTCTTACCGATTTTTCGTTAAAGGCGACTAAGGAAAATTGACGTCAGGCAGATGGCCGGTCGTAACATAACTAGCCAAAACATGTAACAATATGTTTAAAACATATTGTGATCTGATCACGTAGATAAACTTAGATATTATTAGAACTCGCTCCACCGCCCAATAAGTGACTGAACTGAGCATAGACCTATTTCCTATGACGTCATTGAAAGTCGCTATTTCTAATTTTGTTTTCAGGCAAAAATGTATTTAAAAGCATTGTGTATGAGCTTTAATTGTTGCAAATTTCATCAATATCGAATCAGCGGTTTACCAGTGAAAACGTAACAGACAGACAGACTTTCGTATGAATAATATTAGTATAAATCTTCAGCCTTGAATACAGACCGGCATTAATATCGAAAAATTTAATTAATTAAACAAAAAAGTTTTCATCGTGAAGCTTTTATAGCTTAATCAAGAACAAGCTTTGATTGTAATCCAACTTTGATTAAATTATTTTCTTTTTTTTGCGATCCTTAATTATATAACAAATTGTTAATATTAAAGTATTATTTGTTGCTTTTTGAGCCTGGTTAATTAGTTATCATATTATCCCCATATCTACGCCGTGTGGTATCCAGCTGAGTAGAATAGATCAGCCTTTTTATCGAAGTGTCGTAAAATACGATAAAGGTAAGGTGACGTCAGGCAGGCGGCCGGTCGTAAAATACATAGCCAAATCGTGTGACAACATGTTGTGCCGACCCCACTTAGAGTGGGATAAGGGCAGGAGGATGATGATGATAATTATCCCTATATCTATTATCCTCCATATATATTATAAATATCCCCACTGCTGGGCAAAAGTCTTCTGTTGTTGTTTTTTGAGAGTAGGGTTGTAGAAAAATTCTAGAAGTATACGTTACTTTGTTGAATTCCACAGTACAAAAGTTATGACAGAATTATTTTGCTATAATCCGCGTTTGTTGAGAAAATCTATGTAATAGACTACAGGCTGTATGGATATCACACTGCGGTTCGACTTTCCTTAGTCGCCTTCTGGCCTTATCCCACTTTAAGCGGTGTCGGCACAACATGTTACAAACATGTTGCCACATGATTTGGCTACATATTTTACGACCGGCCGCCTGCCTGACGTCAGCTTACTTTACTCGTATTTTACGACACCTCGGTAAGAAAGACGGTGGTCTATTTTACTCAACCGCATACCACACGGGGGTTGACTTACCTTAATCGCCCCTTACGGCATTGGTAAGAAATGAGAGTGGTCTATTCTACATAGCCAGATACAACTAGGCAGGTCGACTTCCCTTAATCGCCTTTTACGACACCTCGGTAATAAATGAGGCTGGTCTATTCTACTCATCCAGATACCACACGGCGGGTCAACTTACCTAAGTTGCCTTTTACGACATCTTGGTAATAATGAGGGTGGTCTATTCTACTCATCTGGATACCACACGGTACCAATTAGGCACGTATGTTTTAACAGAAAAACTCATTGGGTACTGCCTGAATTTTGAACCTGTCACCCCTAGAAATAGTCGCACGGTCTTGCCACTAGGCTATGAACTTAGAAGCCAGCTATAAGAAAAATCTTTTCGCCAAACTCGTTATTTCAAGCAGCTGTATTTATTGCGTAAAACGTATGTACCTAAGTGGAAAAAATGTACGCACTAACGTCTCTGGAAGTTCGGCAATTTGGGTCAGGACTCGGAATTGGATATATGAGTGCGTAACAGCGACATTTGTTATGTCACCGCTCTTCCCAAACGGTGGAAATATACCAGGTTTAAAAGCCTAATATTTCGTAAATCAGTTTTAGTTAGAGGATTAGTTTTTTTGATACTAATTCAAATAAGTTAAACATAATAAAATCTTTTTACAAAATTTCATGTCCTTGAGGAGTTCCCTCATCTGGAACCAAGCCTTGCAGAGAATCAGGTATCAAATCATCCATTATCATCAGAGCTGGACCAGTATATAAAATTTCAGCTCAATCGGACACAAGGTGAATACATTTTCGGAACTTCCTAACCGATTCCGATGGGATTTTTACTGGAAAATAGAATAGATTGTGAAGTAATATATACCAGAATTCCCTAGAATTTCCATGCAGCTAAAACCGCGGGCACAATAAGTATAAATATATTCAAATTCAAAATATTCTTTATTCAAATAAACTTGTAAACAAGTGCTTTTGAATCGTCAATTTTACTGCTTGTTTGGAAAGCTGTTTCTACCGAGAAGAGCCAGCAAAAAATTCAGCGGTTGCTCTTTTTAAAAATATAATTCCTAATACTATTTACATTAAGTCGTTACTATCTTGTACAAGTTCAAAGAGAGCTATATCCACACATTCTTATCTTCTTCAAGAGTATAGTAGGCTTTCTGTATCAGTCTCTTTTTAACAGTGTTTTTAAACGGCAAAACTGAAATTGATTGCGGAATTTTATTATAGAATCTTATACCAAAACCCACAAACGACTTACGTACTTTTGCAAGACGCAAAGCAGGAGCCGCAACCGTATATAGTACATAAGTGTTTCCATAACTCATATTCATCCATGCCATCCAAAATAATGTTAAATCCTTGCTGAGTAATCCTTTGATGAAATTACTAGATAAAAGAATTGATTATCTCTTGGTAAAGATAAAAAGGTAACACATGCCTTATTAATCCTACTCACAAATCACAGTTTCGTCCCACTCATTTATCTATCTTTTGAGAAAAACATCCGACACCTCGTCCAATCCCAACGTCTATCAAATCTGTAATATATCTTATCCTCGCCCATAAATCGCAAACTTCTCGTATTCGCGACGTAAACACATTTCTTATCGTGACGTAAATTGTCGAGGTACAGCCTATTGATTGTATATGTATATGTTACTAGCTTTTACCCACAACTTCGTTCGTGTGAACTTTAGTCTTCTGTCGCTTTCGAACCCTGCAAATATCTCCATCACAAAAATCATATCGAACCGGGAAGAATCAGAGGGATTGATCGTTTTATAAAGAGCATAATATGATAATGTTGGTAAATAACCCGTACTCACATGAAAAATATATTAAAAAAGCTCAGTAAAAGGAGACTTCAGAAAAGGAAATTGGGCTTAATTGTTACAAAAACCCTATATACATCAAAAGATTCTTAATTTTTTTCTAGTATTAAATATCACTAAAAATATTATAAACTACTAATGTGAACGTGCAAGAAAACTTATTTTATAATAAAATTTATACGTAAATAAATACAGCGCTGGATTCTAACGTATTAAAAAACTAAAGCCGCAAAGATTTATGGATGATTTTTGTCATATGGTTTACTGCGATATATACTTAAGCGGGGGTACAAAACGTATAAATGTGCAGGTGTACTTTGTATTAGTTACTCGATTAATTGGCGGAAATCTCTGTAAAATATACCTTATCTTATACTACTTCAATTCTAACAAAAAGGATCACAAAACTATTAGAGTAAACTGTTTCAACAAAATATAGGGAAGTAAAAATGACCTATAAACAAAATTAACATAAAGATTCACTATTTGCACGGCTGCTTTAATATTTATCATTCAATAAATATGTAAACAAAAATACGTCTCCAAGCGCGTATTTAGTATTAAAATATGAATGAAAATGGAAGAAGCCGTACGTTTCGCTTATAGTTTCACCGACAATGAAATTCGTCGCGTCAGCCAGTATAACTTCAACTTTGAATCTTTTATTACTATTTCCCGGTCGAGCTCAGCACTAATTGGATTAAATATTATGCACCTTTTACATATTTACTCTAATAAATTTGTTCGTAAAATACTATATTTAAAAAGCAATTTTTTAGATGACATATTGACAATTTAGTATATAAGCTAATGTATTTTTCTTTGTTATTTCTTTTACTCTTAACTATTATTAGTATGTAGTCAATTAAATATATATAATAAGAGCTGTGGTAGCCCAGCGAAGAGCTGTGGTAGCCCAGAGGTAACACCGTGCGACTCTTTCGAGGAGGTCACGGGTTCAAAACCGGGCAGACACCAATGAGTTTTTCTGTTATGTGTCTAATTGTTAAACTTATGTGTCTAATTCATAATTGCAATTTATCACACGCTTTTCGGTGAAGGAAAACATCGTGAGGAAACCTGCATATCTCTAGAGAATTCTGGAGACATGTGTAACCTACCAATCCGCACTGGAGCAGCGTGGTAGGTCTTAGCTCCAAACCTTCTCTCCAAAAAAACGAAGAGGAGAGGCCTATTCTCAGCAGTGGGATAGTAACAAGCCACTACTTACTACTTACTTACAATTAAATATATATTTGTTATTCATCACGTCATATCATTGAACACCTTCGGTTCCATTGCGTACCGTATTACCATAAACGCAATATTGATCTACGCAGGTCAACTTTCAACCCATAAACCAAACCTGGGTGACTAGAGAGAGCCTAGCTCAGTATTATTTTTAATAAATAAAAAAATGCAATTAAAAATGTCAAAAAATAAAATATCTGGGAATCAATCCTAGTATTCTGAATTGAAACCGCACGTTACCCAATTAAGCTATTATGACTTGACAGCCAAATTTTCCTAGGGTTTTTCATAAAGTTATAGCAGTTTTTTCGGTGCCCGATAATAGGGATATTCAAGGGAATCAACATTTTTTTCTCAATAAAACCTATCTAGATCTATTCCCCCCCCCCCCCCCCCAAATCCATCTGCATACTGAATTTCATGAAAGTCATTTTAGGCATTTCCAAAATTCAGAAAAAAAAAGTAGCGGCCTGTTATTATCTCACTGCTGGGAATAGGCCTCTTCTCTCCGTTATAAGAGAGAAGGATTGGAGCTAAGACCTACCACGCTGTTCCAATGCGGATTGGTAAGTTACACATATTTCCAGAATTCTCTAGAGATATGCAGGTTTCCTCACGATGTTTTCCTTCACCGAAAAGCGTGTGATAAATTGCAATTATCAATTAGACACATAAGTTTTAATAGAAAAAGTCATTGGTGTCTGCCCGGGTTTGAACCCATGATCGTCTCTAGAGATTCACAAGGTCGCACCGCTAGACCATCATAGCTTTTTTTAATTTTGGATTTATTTATTTTGTTCAAAAAAAAAAATCCAAAATTCAGAAAAATATATATACAAAACTAACTCATTTCAATATTAAAGATATTGTAGCTACTTTTATGATTTCCATCAACAAATATATTACATCGAATTGTATTCTAAAATAATAAAAGCACATCAAAAACAATACTGGACAAGTAATAGAAAATCTCGTTTCCAAAATAAAACTCTGTAACAAAGAAATCAAACAACCGTTTAGTATTGTTAAGCTTTGTTAAGCAACTGTTCTCTAACGAATCGCCTTAACTTGATACGAACTTGTCTGAACTTGTATAGCAAAGTCAGAAAGAAATCGGCGGTCAATCTTTTAAACATTTTCAATTTTACATTTTTAAACCGAAAGTATGAAGCTGAAAGGATTTTTAAATCCAGGCTTTTTCATCATCCAAATAATCTTCAATTTTGTATAGATTGCGGAATTTTATTGTAGAAGCGAATACCGAGACCATAAAATGAGTTGCTAACTCTACTGAGTCACAAGCTTTTTGTGACCTTTTTTTCATAGCTTTGCATTTGACAGCTGAAATATCTATCCAAATTTTCGTAGTTTTTTTAGTGCTCCCAAAAACAGGGATAAAATTTTAGGAGGATTTTATTTAAATAAACTAAACTAGCTAGATCGATTTTTCACCCCTAAAACCCCTAATTGCTGAATTTCAGGAAAATCGTTGGAGCCGTTTCCGAAATTCAGAAAATATATTTATATATACAAGATTAACTCATTTAAATATTAAAGATAAAAATTAAAATATCATCACTCCAATCATTTTAATGTAATAATTATAGTACTTTATACGAAGTACTTTAATTATTATATTATCATTTATTATTTTTATCATTTATTATTACATATGTCTGTTATTAGAATAAAATAAAAATTACGTAAAACTAGACACAACAATGATAAAATCTTCAGCATATGCTTAAAAGAGAAATCCATTACTATTACTCATAATATCCTAACGACTCGGCCAGACCTTTTTGCCTTATTGGTGATAAAAAGTCTAATACACTTTTTTTATCACCAATACGCGCCAGACCCTGTTAATCACAACGCACACATGATCGTAACAGTTAGGATCGAGTATTAGTAATATGCCTTAATACAGTTCGCTTAATCCTATAGCCGTGTGGTATCCGGCTGAGTAGAATACACCAACCTCAATTCTTACCGAGGTGTCGTAAAATACGATTATAGTAAGTTGACGTCAGGCAGGCGGCCGGTCGTAAAATACGTAATTTTTTTTTTAAATTTACGTTGAATACAATCACAATTTTTCAAACATAAAGTCATGGTGGTTCATTTGGGGAACGGGCGGTCTGAAGAGGTGAAAATACCCAACGAGCCCAACCTGCCCTATTATTTTTTTATTTTTTAAATTAATTTTTTTTTTAAATTCTAATTTTATCTTACATCATTTTAAAAATTACCCAGCAAGGCGCGGTCACCCAGGTATTTCTACTAATATTATAAATGCGAAAGTTTTGGATCAGCACAATATATTATAAACATGTCGTCACATCATTTGTAATGTATATAATAGACAAAGTAGGAACCGACATAAGATTCGGCTCCTGCTTTGCGCCTTGCAAAAGTACGTAAATCGTAGGTGGATCTAGGTATAAGATTCTATAATAAAATTCCGCAATCAATTTTAGCTTTGCCATTACAACAGTTTGAAAAAACTGTTAAAGGGAGGCAAAGAGCAATCGCCGAGTTTCTTGCTGGCTCTTCTAGATAGGAACAGCTTTTCGAACCAGCGTATAGTTAACGATTCAAAAGCCCTTGTTTACAAGTTTATTTGAAAAAAAATTTAATTTGAATTTGAAATTCATTTTCCATATTAAGTTCGCTTCATTTCACATTCACTTTTTTACTTGTACGTATATTCTAACTTTACTCCTCAGAAATCGCCAGCTTTATTAAAATTTCAGTCGCTACGCCTCCATTCCGAGGGTACTTCACAACCGTCGTTCACACATAGGCTATGAGCTAGCGATCGTAACATATACGTCAGTTAGGCAAGAATAATGAGACCCCAATTTATATAATTGCACATTATAAAAATATCATTATAAAGACCATAAAAAGTTTAATTAAATAAGTTATGGCAGTGAAAAGTTATAAAATGGTAGCTACTACGCTATGTTTGAGCTGGGAAACACAATGCTCATTTTCATTATTTTTACCAGCATATAAACTCAGTCGTCAATCTTATAAAAATTTCAATTAAAATGTAAATCATAAGTAATTACGTAACCGCGTATAAATATCATTGGTGTCTTGAGCGTTACAACATTTACAAATTGTTATAACACCAACGAGTTCTTCTATTCTTCTATGAAAAATGCCTAATGTACATTTACAATTTATTACGCTAGTAACTTTTTAAAGGCCAACTTAAAAGAACTTAAGCTTTTCCGGTTGTAAAAAATAAATATTTGAACAATAAATTCGAGGCAAACAAAGTACCGCGTACACTGGTAATCCAGTAATTTTAATTTTCTTTCAATGAGTTTGCTAGAAATTTACGTTGTTGATTGTAATTTTTAATTCGTCATGTATTTTATGGTCAAACAAAATTCATTATTCTCCTGTCTTTATCCCTGTCTAAGTGGGAGACCAGCCGCCTGCAAGACGTCAACTTACCTTAGTCGCCTTTTACAACACCTCGTTAAGAAATGAGGGTGGTCTATTCTACTCAGCCAAATACCACACGGCAAGCAAATAAAATAATATTAATTGTATAAATGACACAAGTATTAAAGTCAGTGGCTCTTATCCATTCGCATTATGAAACTACGAGTATTTTGAAATGAAACGATGATCGACTTCACTCGAGCATAGAAATCCAATGAACAATAGAACAAAAAGTGCTTATTACGTTCATTTTACTGGGTGAAGTGACTTTAGAATATGAAACATATTTGATATTCATTAATTTCTTCTAATTTGTTTGGGATAACATTATGCGAAGTTGAAAGGAATAACAATATATTGAATTTTAGGTTTTTTTTTACAACGCAATTGTGTAAAAGGTAGGCTTTTACACAATTTATATAAAACCATACTATTAATCTAAGCCTTCAAAACAATTTTTTTTAATATACTCAAGGAAATGACTATAACTAAAACTGCGAGCCCAGAATTATCCAAATATTTTATGCTAGCTTTTACCCGCAATTTCGTTCGCGTGGACTGTAGTCTTGAAATTAATAGTAGCTTCTGTCACTCTCTGCAAATAACTCTATTGTGTATTGTGCTTGTGTATTGTTGTGTTATCGGTGTCGGATAGTGCATGAGTTTATACAAATCCTGCATGTATCAGGTATGAGAACGAATAGTACACTCTACATTTAGCATTACATATATTTATTTTTATCGCGGATTACAGCAAAATAATATTACCATTAGTTTTGTATTATGGACCTTTTTCTTTAATATAAATTGTCTCACTTCGTAGGTTAGCTGGCAGAGATCTCTGTCATAGGGATAAGTTGACCTTTGTACACTTTTTTTTACCAATAATGTTTTTTCCAACATTTTTTATGGTACATAAATAAATAAATAAATGGACCTCCGCAAAGTAACGCTTAGTTCTATAAAAGTTATTTAAAGCATTAGGATACACAGAACATACAAACGTTATGTCTTTACTTAGTCTGGAACAGTAAATATGTTATTAAAGAGATATATCAGTGCTCGGAAATTTTATCCAACCCAAAGTACCCAAACGCGATTTAGTCTGATCCCTTTTAAGGTAAGAGGGTCTGTCCGTAATATTTTATTCAACGCATGCGTACTTTTCACACCTAAATCACGGCAGGTCGCATCACACCTGAATGTCAATCATTTTTTATCTCTTTACTAGTGGCCCGCTCCGGCTTCGCACGGGTATAAAATTATAGCCTATGTCACTCACTGAAAAAAATGATTAAAATCTATCCATTTTTTGAATTTAAACTATCGTGAGTGTTATTCATAATTAATGTATAGATTCCGGCTATATTCACGTCTTATTTTATAGGATGAGCCCGACTAGTTTCAAGCCCATACGGGGCTCTTATTCATGAGCTCTTACTCTAGGTACTACTAAAGACCTGCTGGAACCGGACACCGTAAGCGTCGCATGCACAGAATTCTTTCGGGCATCCGATGACAAAGACCAGAGCAGCGACGGGGAGTGTTCAGAAGACGCATGACCAGCGCCGCTGCCGTCCCTCCCCCCGCTCCAACCACTCTCGAGTCGCGCCCTGCGAGCTGCTACACGCAGTTCCCGTCGCGATAGCGCCGCGTAAAGAGCTCATGAATAAGAGCCCCGTATGGACTTGAGACTAGTCGGGCTCATCCGATAAAATAACACGTGAGTATAGCCGGAATCTATACATTAATTATAAAATCAATCCAGTAGTTTTGTTTTATTCATTACTGCCCGTGGCCCGCACGCGTTAAATTTGGAGTAAAACAATTCCCCTTACCCTATACCATGAAGATTCCCTGCTATCTTTGGAATATCTAAACTCATATATTACATTTTTACTTATTTACTTTTACATTTGCCCTATTTTTTTTTATTTTTACAATTAATTACTGAATGTCTTTATATACAACATTCATAGCTTCCTTGTCATTAAACAAACTCTTAAAAGAGCGACATATAGCTGCTAAATTCGAAGTACTGTAGGGCGAAGCGGGGCCTCCTCACGGCATTTTAAATCTGTAATATCTCCGAAAATGTTCATTTAAATTACATGCTGTAAACGGCCATATTGATCTATATTGAATGAACAATTTATTTAATATACTTAATTGGATAAGGATTAATGCTGTATTGTATAAAAATTGCTTTGAACTTAAGGCATTATTTTTCGTAAAAAGTAAATGACAAAAAATGCTATTGTGGGTAATCCATAAGAGATAGACATATACCATCGCGGACTTTTCTGTAGACCTTTTTAAGGTGTACAAATACTTAGTACATCATTTTGATAAATCTCGTAGGGTTTAGCCTGGGTTTGCAATGTAAGCGGAAAAAAATGTTATTATTTACGACATCACATTAGAAATCTCAAAAATTACAGTATTTCTCTACTCGGTATTGAATGTTATTATACTTATATATATTTTCTCCCCCAAAACTTGATGAATTTCTCATTAACTCATTTAATCATACACATTAATTAACCGCACGTACTACAGAAGACCACAAACACACATTACAAGAACTACACACATCTACTACGACGATCTCAATCATCGTTTCGCTCCATAACCAAACCATCATCAGGTGATAGATTCTATTACAAAATCAAAATTGCAATTTCTCTGCACCAAATATAATTGTATAAATTATTGGTAGAAAAAATTTCAGACCATATTACTATTGCAAAATATCGCTCCGTATCGCATCTCTCTTACGTGCAACTATGTCTTTAAGTGAATTTCCATAGTAAACGCTTGATAAACCCTCAGGGATAGTAATTAAACCCCCTCTAGGTTTCAATCTTGTAACGCTTTAATTATTATCGGCTTTAGATTGTTTTCATGAACTACAAATTTTCCTGAATTCACAATTTTTATTATACAGCTATGTAACGACATTAAATGAACTTATCAGATAACTTTGGCATAATCAATCTTAAATATCGTTATATATCGAATATGTTTAATATTTAAATGAGTTCATCTTGTAAGTATATGTAGAAATATATTTATTTTTTATTTATTTATTCTTATCGCACTATACATTGGTTTATAATAAATTAAATTAGGACAAGCAATTAATTATATTAGGACAATATATTATCTGAATCTCGGAAACAGAACGAACGATTTTCCTGAAATTCAGCATGTAGCGAGTTTTATTTAAAAAATAATTTGTTTTATCCCTGTTTTTGGGCATTAAAAAATTGCTTAATTCTAGTATCAAAGCAAAGGATAATTTTAGTTGACAAACGTAATGTTGCGATAGCCGCTGGGTAAGGAGCGGACCGAAAATTATCAAGGAACGGGTTCGAATCTCACATGTCATTGGCCCCTACTTTCTTCTTTTATTTTTTTAAATATTTTATTTTTAATCTTATTTATAATTTTAACACCTCTACGATTTTATTATATGTATTGATTACTGAGCAAAGGTCACCCTGGTACTACATATATATTCCAGCCAGACTCAAAGAATCAACAAATTGTTGTTAGAGATTGTTGGCCCTCGGCGGAACTCGAACCTGCGACCCACGGACCTGACGGTCACTGCCAACTGCGCCAACTGGCCGGTCTATTTCTGGCCAGTCTAATTTACTTGTTATATGTTATTTTCTATTTTATTTTATTCAGTTGACATAATAACATTATTTCTGAGTAAGACAATTATTATCTTTATTTTATTAATATTTTATTCTTATATTTTTTACATATAGAATAATTTATAGTTTAAATTTTTTTTGACATATATATTTTTTCAGAAAGAACTAACAAAAAAAATGCTGAATACGCCTGTAAATGATAATTATATTGGAACTTGAATTAATATAACAATTTATTGTTAATGTATTTATAATATATCGTTAGTGTATCTAATAAATAAAATAATAAATAAATAAAATATTTAAATTTAGATACATTTTAAGTTGACGCGCAATCAAAGTTGCGGACATAACTTGTCTTCTTCAAAGTCCTGTTTCAGATCGAAATTATACAATAGGCTGTTTGCGAATTATTTGGGCAACAGTGATTCCGTTATCGTGAGCCTTGAATTTAATGCAAAGCTCCTTTCGGGTAAAGCGGAAATGTATTCAAGTACACTCAAGCAACAAAACGATCAGCATCCGTAACCTCGAAACCTTTAAAAATCTACTGTTTGATTGTATTGTGTTGAACTACAGATACTCATAACACTGCTCTATTTTTTTTTCCTGCCCTTATCCAGCTCTAAGTGAGGTCGGCACAACATTTTATAAACATGTCGTCACATGATTTGGCTTCGTATTTTACGACCGGCCGCCTGCCTGTCGTCAACTTAGCTTAGTCCTATTTTACGACACCTTGGTAAGAAAGAGGGTGGTCTATTCTACTCAACCGAATACCACACGTTGCGTCAACTTACCTTAATCGCCTTTTACGACACCTCGGTAAGGTATGAAGATGGTCTATTCTACTTAGCCGCATACCACACGGTGGGTCGACACACCTTAGTCGCCTCTTACGACACCTCGGCAAGAAATGAGGGTGGATATTCTACTCAGCCGGATACCACACGGCTAATCACTCCTGTATTTTATACCCTTTTTAACAGAGTTTGGCATTTAAATTTATCTCAGCTTTAGAATATTTTTTTTATGATAGCCCCTTTATGACATCTCGGTAAGAATCGAGAGAGGTCTAGTCTACTCGTTCTATATTTAAAATCCTTGGCAACCATTGTATTTTCTTTTGTTTTACTTTTACCCGCGACTTCGTGCGCTTGGATGGTTGTCGTGTGATAGGTCGATAATAGATGGCGCTTTTCAATGTCCTCCTATTCCTGTAGAATTAACAGGATTTCTATAGCCTATATGTTATTGCGGTGTATAAGGAATAATTGTGCCAAATTTCATCGATATTGCTTCAGCGGATTCGCCGTGAAAAAGTAACATACATCCATCCTCACAAACTTTCGCATTTATTAGTAGGAAGGATGTTACACTTGGATAGTCTTGGGAATTGTCGAGATGCGAACTTTGATTTACATTATTTATCCTTTGCTGATGTCAAAAGACTTTGCCTTGTTTGCTTTTACCGTACACTGCAATGTGTAATTTGCATACACTTTGAACAATTTTACACAGAATACATCAGTTGTTCTCTTGAACCCGGTTTGACGACGTCTGCGGCTTTGCGGTTGATGTCCCTTATTAGCCGAGGTCTCGGGGCCAATTTCCGCTTTAAGGTGCTATACACATTTGCCAAATGTAGTATCTAGTTTATTCTAATGGAAGGTTCCTTCTGCCGTAGCCTATAAACTACCAGTGTAGGCTGCTATGCTAATTTAATATTCCGGTACAGTGTAGAAATCTCTCACGAAAGGGTCATACCTACATATCTCTAGAGAATTCTGAAGAACGTTGCTCCAGCGTTACACATATTATTTCCAGCGTAGCATATTTCCGTTGGAGCAGCGTGCTAGGTCTTAGCTCCAATCTTTCTCTCCAAAAACGGAGAGAGGAGGCCTATGCCCAGCAGTGGAATAGTAACAAGCCCTTACTTCTTTCAGAGAATTAAAACATCGCGATATAAACATTTTTTTTATATCATAGAACTCCTCAACATAACACTTAATTGTGTAAAGTAATTTTATCACTCAAAATAGCAGTTTTCGCAATATGTCTCTTTACTTAGTCCTACCCTACTTCCTATTAATATTATAAATAAAGTTTGTGAGTATGGATGTATGTTTGTTCTTCTTTCACGGCGAATCAGCTGATCCACTATAGAAAATTGGCCCAATTATTTATTATACACCGGAATAACATATAGACTATAGAAATCCTGATAATTCTACAGGAATAGGATGACATTGAAAATCTCCATCTATTACTGACCTATCACACGATAACAGTCCACACGAACAAAGTCGCAAGTAAAAGCCAGTAGATGTTAAAGGAGCAAACAGTGTTTACCGATAGATAAATAGCAACTGGCAAGTTGCCAATTGGCAATAGAGTCGAACTTTGCTTGCTTATGGTATTACTTTATCTAACAAAATACGCTTACCTGAAGATGAGATGGCATTGGTTGAGATCTAAAGCACTTATCTTTATGGCGTCTTTATTGCGCCAAAACTGTTGGTGGCTATCTGAGTGTTTCGAGGTCGACATTCGCAATAGAATTTTTCCACTAAAGTAATAGTTTTATTATAATTATAGTGTGCCCACGCGTTGCTGTGGCTCAGTCTGGTTTCGAATTCCTCTCAACATAGAAGGAAAAAGAAATGAGGGTGGTCTATTATACACACGGATACCACACGGCGGGTCAGCTTACCTTTCTCGCCTTTAACAACACCTCGGTATAAGGAGGGTGGTCTATTCTACACAGCCGGATACCACACGGCAGGTTAACTTACCTTTGTCGCCTTTAACAACACCTCGGTATAATGAGCGTGATTTATTCTACTCAGCCAGATAGCACACGTCGGGTCATTATCTTTGTCGCCAACTTACCTTTGTCGCCTTTAACGACACATCAGTATAAAATGAGCGTGATCTAATCTAATCAACCGGATACCAAACGGCACTTACCTCAATCGCCTTTAAGACACCTCGGTAAGAAAATAGGGTATAGGGTAGGCTATTCTACTCAACCTTTAATAAATGAAATACAGTTTCTCGATACAATCTTATCATTTTGCAATATCATGACACGATCTACCGTTAGTCAGCATAAAAAAGGAGATTCATGCTATTAATATCGGATATTTCATATCATACGTGATAGATTATAGTAAATAAACGAATTATGGTATAGGTGCTAGGGCTAAATTTCTCAGTAAGGTGAGTTTGGGATACCAACCATGTTTACCACATTTTGTATGACGCAATTTATCAATACAAATATAATACATAAGATGTACCCTTAACTGCGAGCGTTTTGTACGTTCCAAAAGAGCAAAATATCAATGCAAAAGAATATGTACTTTTAGGTTTTGGATCTGCAAAGTAACGTCTACTTCTATAATCCAATGAAATTCTAATTGCACTAAATATACAATATCTCATATAACAACTGGAAATTCGATATGAACAACCTTAGGACTCTCTCTTTGTTCAACTAATAGTCGGCAACTGTATCTCTTCAAGGATTTTGGATGGGTGGGGCTTTGATCCCAGCGGCGACAAACCTTGCCTTCCTATCTAAGTAAGATCCCACGAAGAGACCTTTATCCAGAAGTGGACATTCATCGGTTGTCGAAGAAGAAGTACATTTGTCTCCAAGAAGTACATTTGTCTACCCACACTTGATCCCAGCAGCGACCTTACCTTCTCATCTAAGTACAAATGAAGGGTTGACTTTGAGGGCATTTTTTTTTGCCTTTTCTTCGATCGATGAACAAGGATATCTTCAGGGGATCGCACACCTTACAAACATATGCGCTTAGATCAAGCGTCTCTCCGTGACCCATTTACGCCAGACGCTGCTTGAATTCAAATACTGCTTCTGATACTTTTAAAGCTGTCTCTTCATATCGTTGTTCATATACCTTCTTCTTCTTTGTCAACCTATGGACGTCCACTGCTGCACATAGGCCTCTTCACGGGATCTCCACACCACACGATGCTGTGTCGCTTGGACCCAGTGGCTCCCTTTTTGAGGTCGTCAGTCATTCTTGTGGGAGTCTACCGACAATGCGTTAGCCGGTGTGGGTCGCCATTCCAACACCTTGGGACCCAACGCCTATCGACATCATTTACCAACACTTTGTTTTCCGGTGAACATTAAAAAAAAAAAAAAAAATTATAGAATTTGGCTTTACTTTGCGAAGGTCCATAATACTAATGAGAATATTATTTTGCAATAATCCGATTTTTTTTTAAGTAAAGTAATTAGCGGCCCATTACTCTCCCACTGCTGGGAATAGGCCTCCTCTCTCTGTTTTTGCAGAGAAGGTTTGAAGCTAAGACCTACCACGCTGCTCCAATGCGGATTGGTAGGTTACACATATCTCCAGAATTCTCTAGAGATATGCAGGTTTCCTCATGATGTTTTCCTTCACCGAAAAGCGTGTGATAAATTGCAATTATCAATTAGACACTTAAGTTTGGAAAAACTCATTAGTGTCTGCCCGGGTTTAAACTCGACCTTGACGTGACCTTTTTGAATAGTTGCACGGTGTTACCGTTTGGCTACCACAGCTCTTCTTTTAATTTCAACTATTAATTCTATAAACTATGTACAACGCCCTTCGCTATTTTAACGTCACGATCAGTTGTGACGAATACAATACGAAATTTCCGATGATCATATACGTTTCCAAGTAAATTGGCTTTTGATCTGCTGATTGATGAGATCTCATTCAGTTATCATTTGCGCTCGAGCCAAAGCTGAAAACCCAATGAATCAAATTACAATTGCATGAGTAAAGCATTGTAGCATTGAACGGAATTTCTGAATCACAATAAGGAAAACTTGGGTGAAAATGCTATTTATAGAAACTATATTCAGTCTTGATTATCATCATTCTCCCTGATCCACTCTAAGAGATACCACACGGCGGGTCAACTTACCTTAGTCGCCTATCGGTCCTGAGTACTATATATAATACTTACGAATATTTCTGCGTATTATTATTTGTTATTTGTAACAGATTATTTCGAGCATCGAAAATATACGACCTTTTCAACAAGCCAATTCAAATTCAAAATATTCTTTATTCAAATAAACTTGTAAACAAGTGCTTTTGAATCGTCAACTCTACTGCTGGTTCGGAAAGCTGTTCCTACCGAGAAGAGCCAGTAAGAAACTCGGCGGTTGTGCTTTTGAAAATATAATTTTTAATACTATTTACATTAAGTCGTTACTGTCTTGTACAGGTTCAAAGACAGCTATATTCACACATTCTTATCTTCTAAATAATCTTCAAGAGTATAGTAGACTTTCTGTATCAGCCTCTTTTTAACAATGTTTTTAAAAACCAATAACAAATAATTCTCGAAAAACTGACTCGAAATTGCTTTTACTGGTTTCCAACCTCGTATATTACAATTTCTCCCTTTATTTATTTCATTCGTAAACGAAGCGATACTAAAATGTAGGTTATTTGTGCTGTACCTGTTATGATGTGTTGAAAATATCGATGTTATATAAAAATGATGTTCGCGAATGAATCGCTCGCAAGTACGATTACTAGTATTTGACGTTATTCCATTTAACGAAGTGGATCTACAGACAATTATTAGCTTTTGGCATGTCAAATAATACTAATTGAATAAATCGTGTATATTTATCACATGTCCATCATATATAAATTGTAAAGTTAATCTCATCAGCTCAATGTGTATCAAACCTTTGTTATTACCAAGCCATTTTTTGCTTTTTTATTTTTTCATTTTTTTATAATTACAAAAAAATTCGGTCACCCAAGAAGTAAATAAATAAACGCCTTATTTCTCATGAAGTTTTCTTTGTTAAGCCAATTGCAAAGCGTCGCATCTGTGACTCAGTAACACATCTACCAACCACAAGTTCATTATAGATGAACACGGTGTAAAGGCTACTGATGTATGGACCACGTTATTTTCGTAAGCTAGCGTTACATTTTTTTTTCAACAGATGTTCACTGCTGAAAATAGGTCTCTTAAAGGTCAATTATAGGCAACATGATCTTGTATTTTACGACACCTCGGTAAGAAAGAGGGTGATCTATTTTACTAAACCGGATATCACACGGTGAGTCAACTTACCTTAGTCGCCTTTTACGACACCTTTGTAAGAAATGAGGTTGGTCTATTCTACTCAGCCCGATACCACACGGCGGGTCGACTTACCTTAGTCGCCTCTTACGACACCTCGGTAAGAAATGAGGGTGGTCTATTCTACTTAGCCGGATACCACACGGCTAGAAGGGTTAGACCCTCCAAGCTGCTTAAATGTGTTTTTAGGTTACACATATCCTAGTAATTCTCCAGAGATATCCAGGTTTGCAAATGTCAATTATGCATATAAGTTTTTTGATGGCTCCCCTTGGTTTGAACCCACAACCTCTAGAGAGACGCACACTTGTTTACAAATTTGTTTGAATAAAGGAAAATTTGAATTTGAATTTATTGCAACTTCTGGCCCGTGTATAAATACGCTTATATGCACTGACCTATATTCGAGCTGTCGACACAGGTCGCCACACAGTATTGTATTCATTCCTTACACGCCTCTGTAGGAGCTGTCAATTGTACTGTGTAGTGCTCATTATATTAGAAAGTACCTGGACGAGCAATGCTCGGGAATTTAATAAAAGATATAAAAAAAGCAATAAAAAAAGAAAATTAACCAAGCCAGTACAATAAAAAAAAATTGTTAATTAATCATGATCTGGACTAAATTTTTTTAGACAACCCATTCGCAGTATATTTATTGTCATCTATACTAATATATAAAGCTATAGAGTTTGTTTGTTTGTTAGATTGTTTGAACGCGCTAATCTCAGGAATTACTAAACCGATTTGAAAATTCTCTGTGTAAGATAGTACATTTATTGAGAAAGGCTATAGACTATATAACATCACGCTAAGATGAATAACAGAGGAGCAGCAATACAAAATAGTACGAAAACGGCAAAATCCAAAGCTTTCCTTGTGTGCACTGAGTAAACGGTAATAGTTATTCAAAAATCATGTATTACAAAATTGTTCCCCTCTAAAAGTTCTTAATAAAAGTCCGCGACAGCATATGTCTAGCTTTTAAGGTTAACTCACTTCAACCATTTATATGGTTATGAAAAGACTATATTACGGTTTTAATCATTCCACGCGGGTGGAACCGCTGGCAATTGATTTTGTATGATACAAAATATCTTTCATCTATTAACTAGCTCGGTGAAAGTCATTTTATAACGGGATCCTTCACTATAACAGGTATATAAACCAAACATAACATACATTTTATTAACGCTCCATTAACTAGTGAAATAAATAAAGGGAGAAAATCTAATATACGAGGTTGGAAACCAATAAAAGCAATTTCGAGTCAGGAATGGTTTGTTATTGGCTTGTTGTAAAGGCCGTATATTATTTTTCGGTGCTCGAAGTAATTTCTTACAAACAACAAATATTTATACGCAGAAATATTCGCAATTATAACAGTACTTAAGTTCAATAGATGTTGGACTTTTAGTGCCGTGGGGTATCCGGTTGTGTAGAATATACCACCCTCATTTCTTACCGAGGTGTCGTAAAAGGCGACTAAGGTAATTGATCCGCCGTGTGGTATCCGGCTGAGTAGATATACCACTTTCATTAACTTACCGAGGTGTCGTAATCAATAAGTTGACCCACCGTGTGGTATCCGGTTGTGGAGAATAGACCATCCTCATTTCTTACCGAGGTGTCGTAAAAGGTAAGTTCACTCACCGTGTGGTATGCGGTTGTGCAGAATAGACCAATCTCATTTCTGACCGAGGTGTCGTAAAATACGACGAAGGTAAGTTCACAGGCAGGCGGCCAGTCGTAAAATACTTAGCCATGTCATGTGATAACATTTTTATAACATGTTGTGCTGACCTCACTTAGAGTGGGATAAGGGCAGGAGAATGATGATTGAATAAAGAATATTTAGAATCGGAATTTGAATAAGAGCGAATAAAAAAATCGGTGTTATGGTTCATTATTACGACAGTCTATATCAACCGGTTTACACATATACAACACCTTTATAGCATGTGCCGATCCCACTTAGAGTAGGGTAAGGGAAGGATAATGTTCATTAACAAATAGTTATGTACGCTTGCATTAACATAAATTTCTTGTTTCAGGTGACGCCATCAGCAAAACAAACCATGTGCGCGTTATGATATAAAATATTTAGTGCTAAAATTTCAGTGTCGTGTAATTTATTAGTGTATTGATTTTACATAAATACTGTTTTTTTTAATACAACAAAATAACGCGCGGGCGTGATCGTAAAGCAAAAAATGCGCCATTGATTCCAGACGTTTCCGTAGTAAAAATTTTATAGCTCGCGGTGTGATTAGTCGATATGTCGTCGAGGACGGGACAACGCGGGACATCGGTCGCGACGAGCCAGAGGAAAACCAGGTCCAGATCTACACCTAGGTATGATTTGGAGAAGAAGCCGAAGAAGAAAGACCTGAAGACGACGGGCACGACTAGCTTGGTGTCGATACCTAATAGTATTAAACTTACTATGCTCAACAGCGGCCTCATTTCTTTTGGTGAGTATTTTGTTTCTTATCTTACTTAGGCTCTAATAATAATTGTTAATCTAACTAAACATTTAGACCTTTCTTATGAGATAACCGTCATGTGGAATGTTGACTTAACAATTGTTCCTATTGTTGTGTCGGTTAAAGACAGTTTAACGGTAAACAATGAAATGTAACTTTGTACATCTCATTGTTCACCTATTTACAACATAGGTAATTCTACAATAATAATTACAATAAGTACGCCGCGTGGTATCTGGCTGAATAGAATAGTACCACCCTCATTTCTTACCGAGGTGTCGTAAAAGGCGAGTAAGGTAAGTCGACCCGCCATGTGGTGTCCGGCTGAATATAATAGACCACCCTCATTTCTTACCGAGGTGTCGTAAAAGGCGACTAAGTTAAATTGAACCACCGTGTGGTATCCGGTTAAGTAGAATATACCACCCTTTTTCTTATCGAGGTGTCGTAAAATACGATTATGGTAAGTTGATGTCAGGCAGGCGGCCGGTCGTATACGTAGCCAAATCATGTGACAACATGTTTATAACATGTTGCCGACCCCACTTAGAGTGGGATAAGGGCAGGAAGATATATCTTCTAGTTTCTATTTATAATTTTATATCTACCTATTCTATATTTTAAGCTTAAAATTTACAGCTTAGTAAAAAGTAAGTAGCGGCCTGTTACTATCCCACTGCTGGGCATAGGCCTCTTCTTTCCGTTATTGGAGAGAAGGATTGGAGCTAAGACCTACCACGCTGCTCCAATGCGGATTGGTAGGTTACACATATCTCCAGAATTCTCTAGAGATATGCAGGTTTCCTCACGATGTTTTCCTTCACCGACCGATCATGTGACAACATGTTTATTACATGTTGCCGACCCCACTTAGAGTGGGATAAGGGCAGGAAGATATATCTTCTAGTTTCTATTTATAATTTTATATCTACCTATTCTATATTTTAAGCTTAAAATTTACAGCTTAAGTGTAACGAATTATTAAATTTTCCATTACCATTATATCTGTTTTTTTTCAAGTTTGTACAAATATTCACATTTATAGGAAATTTTAAAAAGATTTAATAAAAATTAGTTACTAAAATATGAAAAAAAGTATGTGTGTAAAAATGGGTGTGTGTATGTTTCTGTGTGGGTGTATCCAAATTAAAGGATGATTACATCATAAAAGGAAGGCTGTGTCCGCAATCTCGTCCTCGTGGATGTCAATGACACAAAGTTTTCCGGTGACAAAACGTAGCCTATATATTGCTCAATAACCTTCCAGTGAAAATCTCGTTAAAATCGTTCTGGAGAATATTATATTAAGCTAAACGTTCCTCGCGAATTGCACCATCTTTTATTAAAAATCGTAAAAAATCCGTTGAGTAGCTTTTGAGATCGATCACGTACAGACCGACAGTTATGGTCTTTGTTTTGTAATAAGTATATATTGATGAAATTACACGCACGCTCCATCCCTTGTTCTCATTATAGTCAGGTGTCTGTCTAACAGGCACTGCCCAGTAGTAATACAAAAAAGCAACCTTAATAACCAAAAACTAAAACTAAAAACCAAACTAAGTATTCACTTTGTAAGCTTTTAGTTTTTTATTTATTTTTAATTATTAATTTTCTAAAAAAGGTTACCAGCAATTTGCGTTACAAATTACTAGTAAACTTATTAACTCTTCAAGCTAAGCTAAATGCTTGTTAGGAGTGGGTCCACGTTGGTAGTATAATGGCCGTGATTCGAACTCACGGCCTCTCGATGCCAAGTCCATTACCCTAACCACTCCACTACCGTCGCTTTCAGTTTTACATTTTCTCTACGATAAAACAGAAAATACCCCGTGCTCAACGATTTATGTTAGAGCAAATGGAAGCTGATTTCTCTCATGGACCATCAATTCTAGAGGATATACTATATTTGGACGTCGCTTCATCAATCTTCGAACCTCATAATGTTAGTCTTAAGACCGTGTAATCTTATACACCATAAATCATGTTAGGAGCTTAGATGTCAATGTTATAACTGACATTTTCTTGGAGACTGTTTACTAAGCGCGCATAATTCGTTTACTCGACTTTTTGGTGAAAAACTATACAGTATAAAAGAACTTCGAATCACCCAGCTTATGTACCTAATTGATATTTACCATTTATCACACGCTTTTCGGTAAATAAAAGCATTTTGAGTTTAATATATCACAGTGGTACGCATACATTGTATGCGGGTCACGTACTAGTACTTTTTCTGGCGATTGATACTTGAGCGCGGCAGTCGTACTGGTACGTTTTCTAACAATTGATACTTAAACGCGGGACACGTACTAGTAAGTTTTCTGACGATTGATACTTGAGCGCGGGTCACGAACTAGTACGTTTTCTAACGATTGATACCTGAGTGCGGGTCACGTACTAGTACGTTTTCTAACGATTGATACTTGAGTGCGGGACACGTACTAGTACGGATTGGTATAACAATATGGTTTGTTTGTATGGGTACAAAAATATTAAATAATGTGGGTAATTAAATAACTGAATTTATGCGCAAAACGCCCGCTCCGCCTCAAAAAATACCCGCATATAATGTGTTCATCATTCTCCTGCCTTCATCCCAGTCTAAGTGGGGTCGACACAACATGTTTCAAACATGTTTGGCTACTTATTTTAAGACCGTCCGCCTGACTGACGTTAATTTACCGTAGTCACCTTTTACGACACCTCGTTAAAAATTAGAGTCTATTCTACTCAACCGGATATCACACGGCGGCCGCATACAATGTGTTAAGAATTCAAAATGCGGGTTGGCCGCGTTTCGTAAAATATTTAAGGTAAGGGCACTATCAATTGACCATGCATTAGTAGTTAACCGAATTTGTATGAAGTTTTAAATAATAAGCGTATTTTTGTTGTAGCTAATAAAAAATATTATATAATAATATTATATTTTAAATATTAAACAATGGGCTACAGTTCTGAGCTTTTGGGCAGTGGTTCATAGATGGCTACAGGTAATTTCAAATTTATTTTTTATTAGTTACAAAAAACAAATTTTATTTAAAATTTCATACGAAACAGTCAATTACTAGTGCACTTACCTTAAACATTTCAAAATAAAGCGAAGCCATACAACTGGCACTGGGCGCTATATCCTCAACGCTAGTAGAGCTTCTACGTTCTACTCTCCGCGTTTCACAACCTTGACGATGCTTCTGCGCTCGCCTGTTCCACCCTGTGACGCTGTTAAAGCCGTTAGGGCTTAGAGCATATATATAGTGAGGTTGAAAAATGGGCTCTACATTTTACCTTTAATAAGTAAATAAGTAAGTAGCGGCCTGTTACTATCCACTGCTGAGAATAGGCCTCTTCTTTCGTTTTTCGAGATAAGGATTGGAGCTAAGATCTACAACGCTGCTCCAATGCGGTTTGTAAGTTACACATATTTCCAGAATTCTCTAGAGATATGTAGGTTCCCTCACAATGTTTTCCTTCACCGGAAAGCGTGTGATAAATTACAATTATCAATTATACACATAAGTTTTAACAGAAAAACTCATTGGTGTCTGCCCGGGTTCGAACTCGTGACCTCCTCGAGAGAGTCGCACGGTGTTACCGCTGGGCTACCATAAATTACCTTTAATACTGTTTGGTGATTTAGGTTTGAGATTTAATAAAATATTCCTCCAGTTTTTAATGTTATAGTTATCCCTTTGTCTCTGGTCAATAAAGAATTTTTCTGGCAGTTATTGGACATAGGTCTCTGTTCTAAAAAATGGAAAACACAAACATTTCAACGCGTTCGTTTGAAAACAACTCATTCGTCATCCGGCAACGGACAAACACGGACGTGCTAAAAAACAAAAGAACACCCACATGGCCCTTTGAAAATCGCGACACGTTTTTTATTGCCTACAATACATAATTTGTCTTCTAGTTTTTATTTTGTTTGTGTTTATACACTGTCCATTATATTAACCATCTTTTGACAGATTGACGATAGTGATGTCCTAAAGATTCTCGTATGCGATACCATTCCGATTATAGTACCTACTATCATTAATCGAATTACGTACCTAAGTAATTCGATTAATGATAACCTACGTAAACTAGATTACTACTTGAGAGAAGAAATTCCAACTTTGAGAAAACTTATTGTTTCTTTGAAAAGAAGTGGTCTATTTCATGGTGAAAAATCTTCTTTGGTCAAAGTTTTGAACACAATTGGCTTTTCATATAAAAAGTTAAATAAAAGAAAATTATTAATGGAACGCACAGATATAGCTATAGCACGTTGTGATTTTTTAAGAGAGGCAAAGAAAATACAAGATTGGGCAAATATTGTTTTCACGGATGAAACATGGCTCAACGCTAACCACACACTATCTCGTTTCTGGACTGATGATACTGCTGATTCCACTTCCTCAGTACCAATGGGAAAAGGTGAGCGCCTAATCATTTGCCATGCAGGTACAGCAAAAGGATTTGTACATGACGCACTGTTGGCATTTAAATCGAAGAAATCAAATGACTACCACGAAGAGATGAATGCAAATGTGTATGAAGAGTGGTTCAAAAAAATGCTCATTTCATTGGAAGAACCATCAATAATTTTTATTGATAATGCGCCCTACCACTCCCGTCAAATTGACAAAATGCCAACACAGGCTAATAAAAAGCATGAAATAATTAATTGGCTTCGGGACAATGGAGAAAATGTGGACGACTCAATGTTAAAAGTTGAATTAATAAAAATATTAAAAACCAAAAAGAGAGCAAAACGCTATGTAATCAATGAAATGGCAGCAGAATATGGCCATACTGTTCTTCGGATTCCTCCATACCACTGCCAGTACAACGCAATAGAACTTATATGGGCACAAGTAAAAGGGCATGCTGCGAGATGCAATACAAGCCCCCCATTCACAGCGAATAAAATGTTGCAATTGCTAAAAAATGCTTGCACCCACGTAACGGCCGAGAACTGGGCAAGTGTGGTGGAAAGAACTAAAAGAGTAATATTCTCTGATTGAGAACGTGATATTGCGTTTGATAATATATTATCTACACAAGAGCTAATAATAACTGCTACTGAAGACTCCTCATCGGAGGAGTCTAGTGTTGATTATCATTCCAACGACTCGTGCTAATAAAATAAATTAAAATATCCTGATTGTTTTATTTGTATTCATGTATTAACTAAGAAGAAAGTAAAACTTTATATAATGTTATTAAATGTCTTTTAATACTCGTAACATCGATTTCTACCGATTATTTTTAATCTGTGGCATAATCGTAGTAACCCATTATGTGTGACATCAGTGGGCGGTACCCATCCATAAAGTACAAATATTATTTGTATGATATTTGTACGTAAGCAATACAAAACTTAATGAGCGTGAGCTGTCAAAAGACTGATAATATGATGGACGCAGTATAATACAACACATTTCTTTCAAGGTTACATTTAATATCTTTAATATTTAAATGAGTTAATCTTGTATGTATATATATATATATATATATATATATATATATATATGTATATATATATATATATATATATGTATATATATATATATATATATATATATATATATATATATATATATGTATATATATATATATATATATATATATATATATAATATATATATATCAGAATCTAAGAGAGCTATATCCACACATTCTTATCTTCTAAATAATCTTCAAGAGTAAAGTAGGCTTTCTGTATCAGCCTCTTTTTAACAGTGTTTTTAAACTGCTGTAATGGCAGTGCTGAAATTGATTGCGGAATTTTATTATAGAATCTTATACCAAAACCCACAAACGAGTTACGCACTTTTGCAAGGCGCAAAGCAGTAGCCGCAAGCTTATGTCGGTTCCTGCTTTGTCTATTGTATACATCACCTATCGTCTTATAATTCTTTATATTTTAATGTACATAAATTAAATTGCTTAAAATATACTGTGAAGCAAATGTAAGAATACCGGTTTCATAATTTTTCTCGCAGGGAATCACGCGGTCTTAAATTATAAATGCCACGTATAGCTCTTTTTTGTAAAACAAAAATTTTTTCACTATCCGCGCATTTACCCCATAGCAATATTACATAGGACATAATGCTATGGAAGTAGGCAAAATAAATCGAAGTAGGCAACAAGGATCGTGCCCCACCTACCCTATTATTTTTTATTTATTTTTTTAAGTGCCTTTTTTTATTTTGTAAAAAATTAACGGTCAACTTGGTGCTAAATATATTATCACTGTTAAGTAAAGTAAAGTAACACCGCCCTATGATATCCGGCTGAGTAGATTAGATCACTAATTTCTCACCGTGATGTCGTAAAAGTCGACTAAGGTAAGTTGACGTCTCAAAAATCATGTGACAATATGTTTATAACATGTCGCGACGACCTCACTCAGAGTGGAATAAGGACCAGGGGATGATGATTGAATAAAGAATATTTAGAATGTTGTCGCCATTGACTTCCGCTTTGTATTTTATAGCAACACAGTCATGAAACAAGAGTATCGCGCCCTTTTTGACGGAAATGGTGGCAACACTGTGCCGTTATTGTTTCCGGTAGAGTCTTTCTATTGATAAAACGTTTCAGTTACATTCAGTCTTTGTTCGTCATTCAAGAGAAGTGCATCTCGGAACGGGAATTGTAGTATTCCTATTATATCTTGTAAATGTATATAGTGTGCGCTAACAAGAATTTGAATTCGAACAAGAGCGAATCAAAAAATCGGTGTTATGGTTCATTATTACGTCAATAGACATCGACCGGTTCAATGTTTATTTTATAACAGAAAATGCGTCATCGGTTTGAAGCTTGTAAAATTCATAATGGAAAACATCTCCCGCAATAAGCGGTTCAAAATATTGTCTACTATCTTTTACCCGCAATTTCGTTTGCATGTACTGTAGTATTGGAATAAACCAGTAGTCTCTGCCACTCTTCAAAACTGCAAATATCTTCATCACAAAAATATGATCGATCCGGGAATAATCAGAGAGATTTATAGTTTTATCAAGAGCATAATTTTATAATTTTAGTAAATAACCCGTACTTACATGAAACATATATTAAAATAGCTCAGTAAAAGGAGACTTTCAAAATTGGGGATATCTGTTATAATAAACTCCATATATGTACATCAAAAAATTCTCAATTTTACATTTCTTACCGCAAAAGGCTTAGTCGCCTTTTACGACACCTCGGTACCTCACCTTTTTCTTACCTCGCTAAGAAAGGATATGGTCTATTCTACTCAGCCAGATACCACACGGTGGGTCAGCTTACCATAGTCGCCTTTTGCTATACCTTGGTAAGAAATGAGGGTGGTCAATTATACTCAGCCGGACACTTACTTTACGCCAATCATAGATTATAGCTGAATAATTATTACTTTTGTGTTATGGAACTCAGCAAATTACGTCTAACTCGTAAACTAACTCGATTATGAGTAATCCGTTAAATTTACTCGGCTGTTTTATTTTATTTTTAACCGCCCCATTCATGTTTTAGGAAAAACAATTTCATTCATGAATCAGAGACGTTCTTCCAACGAATGTTACGGACAATTATTTTTGTCTTTCTTCAGATTGTAATCATTTTTGACATTTATAAACCATTACGAGCTGAGATTTAGAGCCAAATTCTGTTAAATCGATTTACATATTACACTTAAAGCTTTAAATTGCGAACATTATTATTTTGGTCTAGTATAACAAAGGTCGAAAAAATTTGAGAGCATGCTGACTCACCGTATCCAGTTAAGTAGAATAGACCACTCTTTCTTACCGAGGTGTCAACGCGTCACATTATATCTATACTAATATATAAAACTGAAGAGTTTGTTTGTTTGATTGATTGGTTGTTTGAACGCGCTAATCTCAGGAACTACAGGACCGATTTGAAAAATTCTGTCAGTGCAAGATAGTCAATTTATTGAGGAAAGCATTATTAACATCACGTTAAGATGAATAGGAGAGGAGCAGCAAAAAAAATAGGACGAAAACGGCAATATTTTAAGCTTTCCTTGCGTGCACTGAGTAAACGGTAATAGTTATTCAAAAATCATATATTACAAAATTCTCCCCCTCTAAAAGTTCTAAACAAAAGTCCACGCAGCATATGTCTAGCTTTTAAGGTTGACCCACTTTAACCATTTTTATGGTTATCAAAAGATTATATTACGGTTTTAATCTTTCCAGGCGGGCGGAGCCGCTGGCGTTTGCTAGTATATTATATGTATATAGTATAGCATGGTATAGTAAGAATAACTTCAAAATACACATGCATTTAATTACATTTCTTGAGTATTGTGGTATCCGGCTGAGTAGAATAGACCACCCTCTGTCTTACCGAGGTGTCGTGAAATACGACTAAGGCAAGTTGACGTCAGGCAGGCGGCAGGTTGTATAATACCTAGCCAAATTATGTGACAACATGTTTATAACATGTAGTGCCGTCCCCACTTGGAGTGGGATAAGAACAGGAGAATGATGAATATAGATTAAAAATCTTTACTCAGTCATTACAATTTTTCTACCAGACTCCCCATCGCGTATAGTAAAAGAAATATTTAAAATACAAATCAATTTAGTTACATTTCTTCAGTTAAGATTAATTCTTAATTCTTAAAATCACCATACTCTACCGTTATTGCTCTACCTAAATCCTCCCGGAATTCATTCCTGTAGCAGAACGTCAATCAAAATGCCAACGAGTTCGCCCAAGAGAGATCAAGAGCTTTTGTTGAAATATAGAGCCGTCATAACTCTATATAGTTGGATTTAGAAAGAATGATAAAAGCTTTTATATTTTGTTTTCAATGCAAATCCATTCTAGGAAGATAGATGCCTCGGCATTTATTGAAAGCTTAAATATCATACAACGAAAAGTAGGCATTTTCTTAGGTATTTTTATTACTCGCGACCACCCTTTCCCCGAATAAGCTACGTGGACTTGACAGTTCAGGCAAAAATAGTGTTTTATATTCAATATAAATTTTAGTAATTTTTAAAGCCCAAAAACAAGGATAGAACAAATTTTATTTTACAAACCTAGCTAGATCGATTTTCTCGTCCAAAACATCTTGCATGCTAAATTTCAGGAAAATGAGATTCCGAAAAAAATATATATATACGACACGACACCTCGGTAAGAAAATAGTTTGGTCTATTCTACTCAGCCGGATACTACACGGTGGGTCGACTTACCTTAGTCGCCTTTTACGACATGTCGGTAAGAAATGAGTGTGGCACTATTCTAATCAGCAGGGTTTTGTTTTAATATTTATTTATTTATTATATTTTTGTATGAATTCTAAAACGTTAAGCAAATATGAATTGAACAATAAAATAAAACAAGCAACAGGCAGCTTAAATAACTGCAAGTTCGTTAGCATAAGCCTACCAAAGCTCGGTGTGAAAGCACGGGAAGCTTGCGGGCCGGTGTCATCCGGTAGATACGCCGGTACGCCGGCAATTACCGTAAGCTGAAATGAAATTTTGCGGAAAGATTTTTTCATTGTACGACCGATATTAATTCTTAGTTTAAACAATTTTTGCGAATAAAAATGCAAAGATTTAATTCTTTGACTTACTTAATTGAATTCAATTAAATTGAAATATTATTAATTGAATTAGGTTGCCGAAGTTATTCTGAAGTACTTCGGTATAAGTAAGTAAGTAAGTAACGGCCTGTTACTATCCCACTGCTGGGCATCTTCTCTCCGTTTTTTTTTTTTGGAGAGAAGGATTGGAGCTAAAACCTACCACGCTGCTCCAATGCGGATTGGTAGTTTACACATATCCCCAGAATTCTTTAGAGATATGCAGGTTTCCTCACGACGTTTTCCTTCACCGAAAAGCGTGTGATAAATTGCAATTATCAATTAGACACATAAGTTTTACTAGAAAACTCATTGGTGCCTGCCCGGGGTTTGAACCCTAGACCTTCTCGAAAGAGGCGCACGGTGATACCGCTGGGCTACCACAGCTCCCGGCTCAACTTCGGTATAATACTACTAATCCTTTTATACCTACCAATCCGCATTGGAGCCGCGTGGTAGGTCTTAGCTCCTACCGTTCTCTCCAGGAACGCAGAGAGGAGGCCTATGCCCAGCAGTGGGATTGTAACAGGCCGTTACTTTTTTACTTTACTACTTCTATACTAATATTACAAAGAGGAAATATTTATGTGTGTTATTTGTAATGTTTTCACACAAAAACTAATGGACTGATTTAAAAAATTCTTTCACCATTGGAAAGATGCATTTTTACTGAAGAACATGAAGAAAATATTACAAAAAAAATAGGGATCAGTTACAAAAATGTAAAAATGTAGGTGAAACGGCGGGATATTACTAGAATATTATAAATTCAAAAGTTTGTTAGTATGCATGTATGTTTGTTACTCTTTCACGGCGAATCCGCTGGACCAATATCCATAATATTAATAGCTCTAGCCAATAGCACAATTATTCCTTATACACCGGGGTAACATGTAGGCTATACATATCCTGTTAATTCTGCAAGAATAGGATAACATTGAAAAGCGCCATCTATTATCAACCTATCAAGAGTCAACAGTCCACGCGAACAAAGTTGCGGGTGAAAACTAGTACGAAATATAAAATTTAAAAAAATATAAATAAAAGTAGCGGTCCGTTTCAATCCCACTGCTGGGCATAGGCCTACTCTCGCCGTTCCTGGAGAGAAGTGTTGGAACTAAGACCTACCACGCGGCTACAATCCGGATTGGTAGGTTACACATATCCCCAGATTTCTCTAGAGATATGCAGGTTTCCTCACGATGTTTTACTTCGACGAAAAGCGTGCGATAAATTGCAATTATCAATTACACACATAAGTTTTAATAGAAAAACTCATTGGTGTCTGCCGGGGTTTGAACTCGTAACCCTCTTGAAAGAGTCGCACGGTCACACCGCTGGGCTATTATTTAATAAGCTGTGATATAATAATAATATATATAAAATAAAAAAAAATTGTTTTTTTTTAATTACAGCAAAAATGTACAAGTTATATCTATCTTAAATTACTTACACGCTTGGTCTATACAAATCATGCCCACGTGGAATGGTCCCAAGAATGCTAAATAATAAAGAAGAATAATATATTGATTAATTTCTAATTCGGTGACTGAGACGGCATTTAAAACATTTCTAAAAGCGACGCACACATACTTTCGTATTGCTTTTTATGCCTGTATGTATAACCATAACATAAACTTTTTCATAACAATTGGTCTACGTGATTGGCGTAAATATTTTAGCGAATATAAAATTCCCTATTACATTAACAAAAAATAAACTGCAAATCCCACTTGAGTTTATCTTACGATACGTCAAAGTAAAATGTTTATGAAAACATAATATTATAAATAGTTACGTACGTGCTAAAATATTTATCGAATACCAACGATATAGCAGAACAGTGAGGTCTTGTAACTCTTACAGGAGTGTTCAAAGCCCATATATACAAAAAAAAAAAGTTTTTACGTAAATCTTTACGGAAAAATGCGTCATAAATTGTAAATAATAATAAGCCACATATTTTATGTGTAACTGTGCCCGGTGTGGAAGTAAATTTTCCAAACATAAATTTTTTAATTAAAAACAATTATAATAGTTCTAAAATGATACATCTTTAATGTAATATAAATTGTCATGTTTGTTTACGATAACGCAGTAAATGAATATTATCTTTAATGATAGTATTTTTATACTGAAAAGGGATTAGTGCAAAATATTTCCTAAGCATTACAAAATATCAAAAATGTACAACGTTAATATTCAAGTTTTCAGTTCTGCAGGCACTTTCGTAACACTCTTTTTTATAGAAAACACATTGGTGTTACAACATTTTCCGCCCGCCAAATCCAAAATCGTCGTTTTTCGCGATCAAACAGACAAACAACGAAGGAATTTGTTTCATAATATGTAGAGACAAAAAGTAATGAAAAACAGATTAATTACGAACCGCACAATTTATGTGCTATTAGTTAAATTAGTTCCCGGACTACATTGATTTCAATCCGAACAATTGCCACAAATTCCGTTTCCAATTCCGACAGAAATTGACCTCATTTCTATTTATCCACTCGTTAATTGACGGAAACTGAAATGGAATTTGTACAATATAATTGTAGATTTGGAAAGGCGTGAATCTCTATTTTAAAACTGTTGTGACTTATTTTATTTAAAACATAAATGTTATAATTCTCTTACCCTTATCCCACTCTAAGTGGGGTCGGCACAATATGTCTTCTTTCATTCTCCTCTATCATACGTCAACTCTGGTGCCACTCCTTTAACATGCATATCATTTTTCACACCATCCATCCATCTTTTTTTCGGTCTCCCCCTAGCCATACATCCATCCATATTCATATTTAGAACTCTTTTGGTCACATGATTTTCATCCCTCCTCATTACATGACCATACCAACTTAGTCTCGCACTTCTCATCTTTTCTGTAATGGGCACAACTTTCAGACTTCCCCTAATATACTCATTGCGTATTCTATCAAGTTTTGTCACACCACACATCCACCTTAACATTCTCATCTCATTCGAATGCACATTTCTTTCATCCTTTTCTTTTATTGCCCAACATTCTGATCCATACAGTACGAATGTACAAGTTATGTCTATCTTAAATTACTTACACGCTAGGACTATACAAATCATGCCCACGTGGAATGGTCTTCTGGAATGGTTCTCTAGAGATATGCAAGTTTCAACAAGAGATAAGTTTTAACAGAAAAACTCATTGGTGTCTGCCTGGGTTTGAACCCGTGACCTCATCGAAAGAGTCGCACGGTGTTACCGCTGGTCTACCACAGCTGGGTCACCCAGGTAATTGTAATTAAATCAATAAAGTCCGGAATGAAATAACGTAAGAGATGTGCAGATTATTTTTTATTCCCGGATTTCGGGAGGTCGGTAAATTACAAAGTGCAACTCCCCGATAAATTTGCTAGGTTTACCAAATAAACAATACGTCGGTACTGTACGGTTCTTGCTTATTTTATTTGCCGACTACAAAAAATTCGCGTAGGCTGACTCCGATCTGAATTAATCGCGTATCGATTAACTATTTGGGAAAGCTGTGCAAAAGACTTGTAAGATCGGATTAAATATCGGATATATAATAAATAAATATATGGGACACTTACACACACGGCCGTCCGTCCCCAAAGTAAGTAACTTAATACTTGTGTTATGGGTGACAAACAACTGGTATATACTTATATATTTTTAAATACATACTTAAATACAAATATACACCCAGGCTCAAAGACCAACACATTCATTTATAGAAAATGTTGGACCTCGGCGGGAATCGAACCCGCGACCCGCAGAGCTGAAGGCAGGGTCACTACCCACTGCTAAAACGGGCCAGTCTGAATTTAATTTAATTTAGATATAATAAAATATTTTTGCTATAATCCGCGATGAAGTAAAATAGAAAATATATATAATGCTAAATGTAGAGTGGGCAATCGGTTATCATACCTGATACATGCAGGATCGCAAAGCTTGCAATTTTGGTCGTGGAGTCTATTTCCTGATGATGCTTCGGTTGCGGGGCGAAACGATTGTTAAGTTTGTGATAGTGAACGTATGTAGTGCTTGTGTATTGTGGTGGCGGTGGCGGAGGTTTGTGCGTGTGTTTTTACGAATCCTACATGTATCAGGTTTGATAACCGATTGTCCACTCTACATTTAGCATTATATATATTTTCTATTTTACTTCATCGCGGATTATAGCAAAATAATTTTATTATTACTTTTGTATTATGGAACTCCGCAAAGTAACGCCTAATTCTATAAATTATTTAATTTAGTTATTATACTAGAGTAGTTGATCCAGTTCTGTGTGGTACCCGGGTGTTTAGAATAGACCACCCTCATTCTTTACCGAGATGTCGTAAAAGGTGACTAAAGTAATCCAACCCGCTGTTCGGTATCCGGCTGAGTAGAATAGACCAGGGCTTCTTAAACTTTTTTATATAGCGACCCCCTTCAAGCTTAGGAAATTTTAAACGACCCCCTCCCCCATATAATGAAATATATATTAACCGTAAATGTAGATATAATATCGCACTATTTTACAATGTAAATAACAGTTTTGCATTGCCACTTTTTTCAAAAAATAGTTACAATAAAACTACAATAGTATTTTGTATGATTTTTATTTGTATTTATATTTATACGTAGTGTGTATACTAATTTTAAAATTTTATTTATAATTGTTGTAAACTAACCAATTATAAATTTAATAAAATCTATTTAATTAAATTTAATGAAAAGGGTTAATGAAGGAACTTAGAAGGAGAAATATCAATAAATCTTTGTTAGAAAAGTTCTTTAAAGGACAGCTGCAGCCATGTAGTTGTATCAATAATGATTGAAAAGTATCAGATCTTTGCGACGCCTTTTGCTTTCAGTAGTCTCGCGACCCCCCTGGGGTCGCGACCCACAGTTTAAGAAGCCCTGGAATAGACTACCCCCATTTGTTACTGAGGTGTCCTAAAAGGCGACTAAGGTAATTCAACGTGCCGTGTGGTATCCGGCTGAGTAGGATAGACCATCCATAATATAATATAATTTTGCCATCTTATTATTAAAAAAAATCATCAATAATTATAATAATACTTTAACAAACATAATCAAACGCACTCTATTATAAAACACTCTTAAAAACTGTCTGGTCGAATCAAAAAGTTAGGTTAGAACTTATAAACTCTTTCCCTTGAAGCGATTAAATAAAATAACGATGACGAGAACTTTCTCCCTTTATATTCTGACCGGTATAAGTTGAACTATGCTTCGTTCGTTAACTTTGTAAAGGGGAAACAAATAAACTGGTTAAGTGGAAGTCAGTCTATCTAACAAATGATCCCGCAGCGTCTGATGAAAATTTTATAAAGGAAAATTTATGCGGTTTGCTTTGGGGTCAAATTAGAAATTGATCTTTAGAACAGAATTTAATATGTATTGAGGACCGGTATTTATCAGTGCATATTGAGTTTAGTATGGACACGCCGTGTGGTATCCGGCGAAATAGAACCACCCTCATTTCTTACCGAGGTGTCGTAAAAGGCGACTAAGGTAAGTCGACCCGCCGTGTGGTATCCGGCTGAGTAGAATAGACCACCCTCATTTCTTACCGAGGTTTCGTAAAAGGCGACTAAGGTAAGTTGACCCACCAAGTGGTATCCGGTAAAGTAGAATAGACCTCCCTCTTTCTTACCGAGGTGTCGTAAAAGGCGACTAAGGTAAGTCGACCCACCAAGTGGTATCCGGTAAAGTAGAATAGACCACCCTCTTTCTTACCGAGGTGTCGTAAAAAGTGACTAAGGTAAGTCGACCCGCCGTGTGGTATCCGGCTGAGTAGAATAGACCACCCTCATTTCTTACCGAGGTTTCGTAAAAGGCGACTAAGGTAAGTTGACCCACCAAGTGGTATCCGGTAAAGTAGAATAGACCACCCTCTTTCTTACCGAGGTGTCGTAAAATACGACAAAGGTAAGTTGATGTCAAATCATGTGACAAATATTACCGTGAGACTCCCCTACATACATAGATAAAAATTAAAGCTGTGTAATTCTCGATTGACTTCCCTGAACTTGTTGGGATAAATTGGAGCACACGTATTTACATTGCCAGAATTTAAATTTATATATACAGATGTCTCTGGTTACAGATACTGTTAAGTGCTTACGTACTTAATAGTTACGTACTTAACTTTAAGAGAAATAAATGGTAATAAAAATAAAATTATATTTGAACAGAATTATTTTATTGCTCTTGAAACAAATTATTTACATTTTTAAATATTTTATTTACATAAAAAATAAAAATATAAAAATAATTGAAAAACATAAAAAACGATGTCCGCCGGAAGCGGGGCAATATCCCGAGCTACCTATGGCTAGGGCTCCTAAAAAATGAAAATCCTCACAATACGTGCTGATTTGAGCAATACTACCTTCTGCATTCAACTCTTGTTCCAAAAATTAAGTCCCAATATCGAGTGCAGTAAGTGCATTAACTGAAACAAAAATATATTTATTTTTAATTTTAATACAACCTACATTAAATGTGGTATCTCGCTGAACAGAATAGTTCCATCCTCATTTCTTACCAAGGTGTCGTAAAATATGACTAAAGTAAATCGACCCGCATCGCCGTGTGGTATCTGAGTATATTCAGCCGGATACCACACGGCGTAATTATTATTACAACCTATATTAAAATTGATAGCCTCTTAAATGTTATCATTATAATGTAATATAACCTTGTACGTAGATACCCGTGCGGTCCGGGAATAATTGAACCAGACTCATAGCGCATGCGCCATCAAGAGATAGATCATGTTGCGTAGCAACAAGTGGTTCAATTCAGTACCAAGGTCGAGCTACCATTGTAAATTGAACCCTGCCACCTAATTTTACAGTCTATTATCCATGTACTCGAATTTTTAATAACCTGATAAATGTGCTTTGTAATCCATATTGTCTTGGCGCGATATTCAGTCATTTTTTGTATTTTATTGGACTTTAATGTTTAACTTTGGAACTATTAATCACATTATCCTATTATTCACGTTATTTTATGTGAATTTTTTTGTTAAATATGAATTTGGATGGATATATGACAAGAGGGAGGCCTTTAAAGAGATGGTTGGATTGTGTGAAGTATGACATTAATGTAAAAGGAGTAGCGCCAGATTTGTCGAATGATAGGAGACAATGGATGATGAAAAGCATGCTAAGCCTATATTAATGCTAATGTTGTTAAATGATTTTACGATCGGCCTGCCTAACGTCAACTTACCTTAGTCGTATTTTACAACACTTCGGTAAGGAAGAGGGTGGTACATTCTACTTAGCCGAATACCACACGACGTGACAACTTAACTTAGTCGCCTGTTACGACACCTCGGTAAGAAATAAGGGTGGTCTATTCTACCATATCGGATACCACACCACGGGTCAACTTACCTTAGTCGCCTTTAACGTCACCTCGGTAAGAAAGAGAGTGGTTTAATTTATTCAGCCGGATACCACACGGAATATATTGTTAAGTATACGAAAAATATATAATAGTACATACTAATTTGAAATCTAAACTTTTTAAAATTTGAAAAAATGGTTACTAGTATAAGCTATAGGGGAGAGAGGAGAGGAGCAGCAATAATAAATTTTGCTAAAACAGCAAAATTTAAAGCTTTCCTTGCGTGCGCTAAGTAAACGATGAAAGTTTTTTAAAAAATCATTAATTACAAAATTGTTCCCCTCTTAAAGTTCTAAATAAAAGTCCGCGACAGCATATATCTAGCTTTTAAGGTTAATCCACTTTAACCAGTTTTATGGTCACAATACTATTTTGCGGTTTTAGTTATTACACGCGAGCGGAGTCGCTTGCGATTGCTAAACGTCACTTTCTATGTAGCTCGCCAAAACTTTTAAAATTCAAATTGGGCCGCTGATAAAAAACGTTGCTCACCCCTGGTTTATTAAAATAAAACGAAAATGGATTGGATTGTAATGTCAAAGTATTTTCCAAGCAAAAATTCAAAAGGTTGATAAAGAAAAGTCTTTTAAATACAACGACCTAGAAACTAAACCAGGCACCAGAGTAATAATTAGTAAACGACAAAAGAAACTCTCGAGTGACGACTAATTAAACAAGCCTGGGTAGGGCGAGCTAATTTGAAGGCACCTTTGAAATTAGCAAGAAAATGTTTTTTTAAGTCGACTTGTCAAATTTTATTTGATACGTTTTTGGATTTAATATAATTATTCAGATAATTCATAGAATTACGTGCTACTTTGCGGCGATCCATAAATGAGTTAATTTTATGAGTTTAAATGAATTAATCTTGTGTGTATATATGAACATATTTTCTGAATGTCGGAAACGGCTCCAACAATTTCCCTGATAAAATTCAGCATATAGGGTTTTAGGGGAGAAAAATACATTTTATTTAAAAAAAAATCTTTTTATCCCTGTTTTTGATCATTAAAAATATGGTATAATGTAGAATTGAAAGCAAAGGATTTTAGTTGTCAAACGTAATATTGCGATAGCCGATTAGATGGGAGCCGATGGGGACGAAGGGGGGACCGAAAATGTTTAAAACCAGGGTTCGAATCACACATTTTTTCATTTTCATATCATCGGCGCATTCTTTATTTTTTTTTTATATCTGTAAAAAAATTACGGTCGGTCACCCAGTTACTTCATCTTTATTTATGTGATTTAAAATATATATATATATATATATATATATATATATATATATATATATATATATATATATATATATACATCTTGCACATCATGTTGCGTCCTACATGGCACTTTTTACCGATCTTGTTGCGTCCAACCGACTTGTTGCATCCAGTATACGGACGCAGGATAAACCAACCCTAAAAATTTGTCAGGGGACTTGTTTTTATATATATAATGCGTGGGCAAAATATTGGATGGGACGTTATTTTTTCGCGGGAATGAATTCCGATGTATTTATTAGTTCAGCGAGTTGCCGCGCACAATTTGGAGGTCGCTACGTGCTCGCGTATATTTGGGCACGTATATTATATTTTTGATGCTAGCATTCTATTGCTTCCGACGTATATTTAAAAAAGTTTTTTTCAATTTTTATTTAGGATTATCTTGCGTCCAAATTTTGCCCAATTTAATCGATTTAATAAGTGATGCGGGGGCCCAACGGGTGCGCGCGCGAGTCCTGCGTTTTGTTAATAAACAAACATTGAGCCGTTAGGACGCGTTTTAATTTGCAAAGTGATTGTACTCATAATTGCGTATATTATTAATATTGTAAAACTGTAAATATGAAGAGAGCGGATAAGACATCGCTACTTGCTAAATCAGATCTTCTTATTTGTGCTTACGGATCCCAATATTAAAAAAGTCGTTCGGAATTTTTTTTTTATAATGAGGTTTCAAGAAAAGTAAGAAAGTTAGCAAAATTATTAATCGAAATTTAAAAAATTAACTATTCTATAATAAATTTATTGAGTGCCTTAAAACCATTCAATTAAGATCTTATGGCGGAGGCAACTAAAGTTGTAGATAACTGTGATGCCAAAAAGGATAGATTCGAAACCTTCTTTTGCTATGAATGTTTCAACTACTTTATTTACTTTAAACAATGCTGCAATATAGCCATTATGTTTGCATGGAAAAAACAAGGTCCTTACAATGAAATCAATACCACAGAAACAGAAGCAGATCTTAAGATATTAATGCATCTTATAGATGCAATTTGGCGACATGTCATCTCCAGTCAAGCTGCAACAGATTTAAACAAAAAGAAGTGGAATAAAGTCACTATAGTCCCGTTAGCCAATGAAGCTGCAGCCAAAATCAAATCAGGGTACTACTGTTGCAACGTATATTTAGTTATTAAAAACCGTTTATTGCAAGGTTTTATTATTATTACAAAGTTCTCGAGGGATACCCAAGATTATCTGGACCCAAAAACCAGAAATCAATTTCGTCTACGCGACTCACAAAATATTTAGCAACCTTTTTACAAATATTTAGCATAACTGAGAATGATATGAAACATTTAGCTACGTTTATGGGCCATACCGGTGACGTGCATAAAAAGGCATATAGATTGCCGGATTACGTGGCATCATCATTACAGCCCATTTTCGTCAACTGCTGGACATAGGCCTCTCCAATTATTCGCCACTTAGTCTGATCCATGGCTTTCTGCTTCCATCCACTGCCCGCTGTCCTACGTATATCGTCACTCTATCGAGTCTCAGGGTGTCCTACACTACGTTTCCCGATTCACGGTCTCCACTCCAGAACACGTCTACCCCAACGGTCATCGGTTCTGCGACAGGTATGGCCGGCACATTGTCACTTCAGCTTGCTTATGCGCTTAGCTATGTCGGTGACCCTAGTTCTCTGACGGATTACTTAGTTGCGAATACGATCTCTCAGAGAAACCCCGAGCATAGCTCTTGCCATAGCCTGCTGAGCGACTTTAAGCTTGTGGACCGCCTTATCTGTTAGTGTCCACGTTTCGGCACTGTAAGTCAAGACAGGTAGGACACACTGGTTAAATACTTTAGTCTTTAGACTCTGCGGGATGGGTGCCGAGAAGACTCAACGTAGATTGCGGAATGCTGCCCAGCCTAGCTGTATCCTTCTCATAATCTTACACTCGAAATTGTCTTTTTCTAGTTCGAGCGACTGTCCTAGGTAGGTGTCCTGTCCTGTACTTGTCAACAATTTCGAGAGTGACCCCATCTAAGGAAAACGGTCCCGGAGCAACGTGCTCGTTGCACATGATTTTGGTTTTACCCAAGTTCATCCGGAGAGCGATCGTTTGAGAAGAAACAGCCGGTCCATGCAACATTCATTGCAAATCCTCTATGGATTCAGTCGTTAAGACCATATCATCTTACGCGAATCTGAGATGAGCGCCATTGATGTTTATGCCATGTCCAGTCCAATTCAGCGTCTTAAACATATCCTCTAGTGCGTTTGAAAACAATTTCGAGGAAATGACGTCCCCTTGTCTTACGCCTCGCTGCAGATGGATATGCCTTGTCTGCTGGTTTTGGACTCGGACTGCCTTTCTTGCGTTTTCATACAGACATCTCAGCATCTCAATATATCACCAATCGACTTGGCATCTCTGTAAAGACTCCAGAACAGCCCAGGTTTCGACCGAGTGAAAAGCTTTTTCATAACCCACAAACGCATAGTGCTTGCATAGTGGTTGATTGTACTTTTTAGTTTTTTGTTTTTTTACAAAAATTTTTTTGTACAATTTGCCGCACGGTGTGGATATGATCTATCGTGCTGTACCCGCTTAGAAACCCGGCTTGTTCGGGGGATGGATCTCGTCGAGTCATCATGCGAGGCGGTTTGTGATAACCCTTGAAAACAGCTCATAGACATGGCTCAGAAGAGATATTGGCCTATAGTTCTTTAAGAGTGTTATATCTCCTTTTTTGTATATCACTATACTTCTGTGCCATGCCCTTGGAGTTCTCCCGGCAAAGAGAACGGTATTAAACAGCTCTTGAAGCTCTGTTACCAATAGAATTCCACCAGCTTTTAACAGCTCTGTTGTAATATCATTCTCACCCGCGACTTTTCTGTTTATGCTGTCCAAGGGCTAAAACAATTTCATCTAGATGGATATCAGGCAGTTCTTCCGTATAGTGGCGGCTTAATTTCTCCTCTGTGTGCAGTGGTAGCATGCGATGCGTAAAATTCGGCGTAGTGGCTTTCCACTTCCGAGAGGATTTCTGGTTTGGAAGTAATGACTTTCCCTTTAATGTGGTTAACTTCGTCAGGTGACTTTTTCCAAGAGGCTTAATAAACACTTTTGGATTTTTGAGCGTATTAGCTAATCAGAGGTCGCGTCGTTACCCATCTTGGTAATTATTTTGTTTAAAGCCTCTACTTCTCACGAAGTTAGCATAGGGTTCGTCGCTCTGCCATTAATAGGAGAGTATCTCCCGAAAGCTTTGACTTCATGCCCTTACGTTGGCTTTCGCAAATTTTTGTGCCCTCATTTCGAAGGACTTTTACTACTCGATCGAGTTTTTGGTCTACGACATCCGTGGTTTCCAGAGTAGTGAATTGGTTTTAAGTTGTTTCTAGAATGTTACAGATCCAATTACGGTTTGGAGAATATTCAGACGGACTGTTGATTTCATCAAACGGACACATTCCATCCCTAAATAAATAACGCTTCTTGTCCGTAATAATAAAATCAATCTCACTTTTCGTCCGCCCACCGGAGCTTCGCCAAGTCCACCTACTTTAGGGCTGTTTCTTGAAAAAAGAATTCATCAAAAACAACCCCTCCTTCTCGAGAAAGTCGACAAGCATTTGTCCGCACTCGTTCCTTCGACCCAAACCATAAGGTCCTACAACTAATTCAACACAATTTTACTCCCACTTTAGACTTAAAGTCCCCCATAACAACGTTGAAGTGGGCTCTAGAGGTATGGTGTAAGGCTTTTGTTATATAGTTTCCACTTCCGAATCCGATTATGACTCCGTGAGCGCGTATGCTAATACCACCTTTAGGGTATACCACGTAGATATTTCATCACGACATACGCAACCCACGGAGACACACTGGTAGTTTCTAAAACGTTGTTACAAAGGCAGGGTATTTATAGCTGAAACACATACACGCTCACACACGCAGCAAACAACACAACAAAAATGCACACACACACACACACACACACACTTACACACATAATATATACACACACACACATCACATGGACTCCACGCACCTACGCATGCACACACGCACACACAAATACAATACGCACATTCACCTAATAATCTCAACTAATTCCCTGCAGTTCAAGTTTTTTCTGGGTTAGTAACATCACTTACCTGCCTATAAAGCCTAACTTTATTAGTTAAATGAATGACGAGGATACTAAGTTACTTACCTGTTCATAAAAGCTCACTTAGTAATAAGTAAACGGCTATAAAAAAAATATTTAATAATATGACTCACGTGCCATATTTAAGTACTAGACATCTGATGAAGTCAATGGAAGCCGTTAAGTCAATGTTACGCATAGATTCATACAGCAGCAATATTCGGAAGCATTTTAGTTGAAACAAAGAATGGATGTAATAATGTCAATGTAATATCAATAACATATATTGAATAATATACAGAATCAAGTTAGATATAAATTAAGTAGGAAGCGTGAAAGCCTAAACAGTGTACGAAGTATATACAAAAATATACCATGTGCCACATTATTTCGACGATGAACGGAAGCGCTGAGTGATTGAGAAATCTTTAAAATTGAATATCGGTATAATACTTTTTAATGGAATTTAAAGATGTGTAACGAAATAATACAGATTTAAAGATATAGTATACGCTTTAATTTAGTTAAAAATCCCTTCAGGAATGGTAGACGCAACAGGGTTCGAGTTTAAAATGACGCAAGAAGTCTTCTGCGATTTAAATATATATATATATATATATATATATATATATATATATATATATATATATATATATATATATATATATATATATTCGACTTGCAATGTATGTGAAGGTGGAATCTTGCAAGTTAAATTTGACCTACTTTCCAGGGTCAGATTGTGCTGAAATTTTACATACTGGTCCAGTCACAATAAGAATGCATGAATTACAGAAGTCGGTGTCGGAGGATTCAAGAAAACCCAGATTACTAAAACTAATTTTATATTTGTATATAAAACTACAAACTAATTACAAATTAAAAGGCATCTTTCCTAGCACAATGCTAAGGAAAGAATATTTTAAACTAATTTATTTTATATAAAAACTACATTCTAACTACAAACTAAAAGTGTCTATCCTAGCTCGATGCTAAGGACAGAATGATTAAATTAAAAAGCTATTCCTAAGGGCTGGCGGCAACATATCCGATTACAATGATTTGCCGCCCGGTGACGGCGTCCTATGGTCCAGTTACGCCGACGATGTAAATATCCGCATGGACCCATTATTTATTATAACAACTATAGAGCACCATTGTTACTTCTATAACACATGTTTATGATATGCATGACCTGCTGCTGCTGCCAGGATAGCTCCAGACGAGGGGACTCCTCAATGGTTAACAATGGGGACATGAACTTATGTTTAAAATCTTTAATATTTAAATGAGTTAATCTTGTATGTATATTTATATATATATATATATATTCGGAATCTCGGAAACGGCTCCAAAGATTTTCCTGAAATTAAAAAAAATTTGGGCATTAAAAAATACTAAAATTTATATTGAATTGAATTTTTGCCATTAAGTGTCAAGTCAGCGTAACTTGTGCGGTGGTAGCGAGAAAAGAAAATACCTATATTCGAGCCCCACCTGCCCTATTATTTTTTTTTATTTTGTTAAAAATTACCAAGCAAGGCTCGGTCACCCAAATATTCTGTTGTTAAAAGAATTTATTTTAATTATCTTGTTAATTTAACATAGTCAGAATTTACGGATTTTTATTTAATAAATTCGTCAGGCCTCTATTAAACATTTTTTAATCCTAATTCTATAGTTGCTTCAGATTTTATATCGTAGATCAGTTTCTCCCCTTTCATACAGACTTGACCTAATTTCAGTCAAGTGTTATCAAGTTCGAAAAGTCTAGGCCAGTGAATAAATTATCCACGAATATTGATCTAGGTCTAACGTGTAAGATATTATTGGCAATGAATTTACTATTATTGTCGTAACGGAAATAGTCAAATATCATCTGTTTGATTTTTTAATACCGGATATACTGGCAACTCGATAATTATGTGACCAAAGTAATTTTTATTTTTTTTACACCTTATTATTTTTTTATAACAGATCCCTTTTTTAAATGTAATATAGCCTATGTTGCTCAGTAAAGATGCAGCTTTCCAATGGTGAAATAATTTTTGAAATCGGTCCAGTAGTTTTTGTGTTAAAACATTACAAACATACATACAATTTTTTCCTCTTTATAATATTAGTATAGACAGTGTGGTATCCGTCTGAGTAGAATAGACCAACCTCTTTTCTTACCGAGGTGTCGTAAAAGGCGACTAAGGTAAGTTGACCCACCGTGTGGTATCCGGTTTAGTAGAATAGACCACCCTCTTTCTTATCGTAAAATACGATAGAGGTAAGTTGGCGTCAGGCAGGCGGCTGGTCGTAAAAACGCAGATCATGTGACAGCATGTTTATAACATGTTGTGCCGACCCCACTTAGAGTGGGATAAGGGCAGGAAGATGATGAAATATTAGTATAGATAGAAAGTAGGGGCTCGTTTGTGACTGTACCGTGTCTGAATGGGGTCGGCACATGGGGTCGGGTTGTAAACATGTTGTTACATGAATTTATCCGCTAGGTATTATACGACCGGCCACCTCGGTGACACCTCGGTAAGTAAGTAACGGCCTGTTACTATCCCACTGCTGATAATAGGCCTCTTCTCTAAATTTTTTGGAGAGAAGGATTGGAGCTAAGACCTACCACGCTGCTCCAATGCGGATTGGTAGGTTACACATACCTCCAGAATTCTCTAGAGATATGCAGGTTTCCTCACGATGTTTTCCTTCACCGAAAAGCGTGTGATAAATTGCAATTATCAATTAAACACATAAGTTTTAAGAGAAAAACTCATTGGTGTCTGCCCGGGTTTGAACCCGTGATCGTCTCTAGAGATTCACACGGTCACACCGCTGGGCCATCACAACTTCGACACCTCGGTAATGATGGTCTATTCTACTCAGCCGGATAGTACACGGTACGTCAACTTACCTAAAACGCCTTTTACGACACCTCGGTGAGAAATTGGGTTAACCTTTTCTTTTTAGATGGACACAACACAGCGGAGTAAAATTGTTTGAAGATATTAAAACATTTCAGTTTATAAAGTGTTCATATTCTTAAAAGCAATTAAATCTTAATCTTATAAGTTTCCAGCAATAAACTTCAGCCATAACTCTCTAGAAATACGTGTTTACTACAGAACTTTAAACTTTCTCAACTGAAATAAAAAGTTCTGGTATGTACATTTAAGAAATAGAATTGTATTAAATTATTTTTCATAAATAACTTCTTCTTCCTGCCCTTATCCCACTCTAAGCAGGGTTGGCACAATATGTTACAAACATGTCACGTATTTTACGACCGGCCGCCTGCCTGACGTCAACTTACCTTAGTCGTATTTTATGACACCTCGGTAAGAATGATGATGGTCTATTTCACTCAACCGGATGGCACACGGTGGGCCAACTTACCTTAGTCACCTTTTATGACACCTCGGTAAGAAATGAGGGTGGTCTATTCTACTCAGCCGGATACCACACGGCGGGTCGACTTACCTTAGTTGTCTTTTACGACACCTCGGTAAGAAATGAGGGTGGTCTATTCTACTCAGCCGGATACCACACGGTGGGTCAACTTACCTTAGTCGCCTTTTACGAAACCTCGGTAAGAAATGAGGGTGGTCTATTATACTCAGCCGGATACCACACGGTGGGCGAACTTACCTTAGTCGCCTTTTACGACACCTCGGTAAGAAATGAGGTTGGTCTATTCTACTCAGCCGGATACCACACGGTGGGCGAACTTACCTTAATCGCCTTTTACGACACCTCGGTAAGAAATGAGGGTGGTCTATTCTACTCAGCCGGATACCACACGGTGGGCGAACTTACCTTAGTCGCCTTTTACGACACCTCGGTAAGAAATGAGGGTGGTACTATTCTATTCAGCCGGATACCACACGGCGTATACTTTACATACTTTACTGAAGAGTTAAAATCTGCAAGGTGACATTAATGGAGTCACAAACTTATAAGGTAAATGTAATTGTTACAAAATAGGTATAATTTAAAGAGATTATGTACTAACGGCGTAGGAAGATACCCTGACCCATCTCAAGTGAAGTAAATTGGTTGTGGTTTAAATGACAAGAGAGGTCGGATTATAAACGACGGTTGGGTTTATTGGAATTTGTTCAGGTCAAAGTCAAATGCAGTGTTTTCCAACGTGATGCCCACGTCCCAAAGGGATCTTATTTGAATTGAAAAAAGTAATAAAAAAAAATTATTTTGCTATAATCCGCGATGAAGTAAAATAGAAAATATATATTTTTTCGTGGACACGACAAAATCGCAAAGCCTTTGCGACTAATACTATATAGATATAATTTTAGTTGATTTACTATGTAATCTGCTGGCCGTGTGGTATCTGGCTGAGTAGAATTGACCAACCTCATTTCTTACCGAGGTGTCGTAAAAGGTGACTAGGGTGAGTTGACCGCCGTGTAATATCCGGTTTAGTAAAATTGACCACCCTCTTTCTTACAGAGGTATCGTAAAATACGACTAAGGTAAGTTGATGTCAGGCAGGCAGGTCGTCAAAACGCAGCCAAATCATGTGTTAGCATGTTTATAACGTGTTGTGCTGACCCCACTTAGAGTGGGATAAGGGCAGGAGGATGGGGATGATGTACTATGTAATCTGCATTACATAACTGCATTACATTACATTACATAACATACTTTGAAGTAACAAATGTTAACACCGCCCTAACTTTACACCACGCAAAATAAAAAACAGGTCAGGGCGGGATACCGGCGTCATATCGTCGGAACAAAGGGTGGATAAAATCAATTGAAAAAAATACGATTAAAATTCACATTGATATATTTTAGTTTTGTTTTTATATTTCTTTTTCCTAGTAATTCACAGTTTTTCCTTATTCATTATAGATTTGACTTTTTAGTCCTTAAGAATATAAAGTTGTGATCGAAATTAGGCGAACTCAAATAATTTTCCTGCCGCAAATAACATTACATATAAGATATAAAATTATTTTTTTATCGGTAAGAGAAAGTATAGTAAATCAATGAAGGTATGAAGGTAATCTAGGTCGAAATATAAGAAATTTAAGTTGAAAGTCGAAGCAAATAAAGTTCCGGCTATCGCTACTACTGTATTATATATTTTTTAACAATTTACAGTATGATAGACTAGAGTAGGGCTAGTCAGTTTAAAATATGTCCATAGAAATATGAGAGATGTATATCGATAAGTTTACCCATCTCAGGAACTGCTGGACCGATTTGAAAAATTCTTTCAGTGTAAGATAGTCCATCTATCGAGGAAGGCTATATATAGGCTATATAACATCACGCCTAGATGAATAGGAGAGGAGCAGCGATAAAAATATTACGAAGCAAAATTTAAAGCTTTCCTTGCGTGCGCTAAGTAAATAGTGAAAGTTATTCAAAAATCATGTATTACAAAATTGTTCCCTCTAAAAGTTCTAAATAAAAGTCCGCGATAGCATATGTCTAGCTTTTAAGGTTAACCCATTTTAACCATTTTTATGGTTATCATCATAATTTTCCTGCCCTTTTCCCACTCTAAGTGGGGTCGGCACAACATGTTACAAACATGCTGTCACATGATTTGGCTGCGTTTTTACGACCGGCCGCCTGCCTGACGTCAACTTACCTTAGTCGTATTTTATACCTCGGTAAGAAAGAGGGGGGTCTATTCTACTTAACCGGATACCACACGGTGGGTCAACTTACCTTAGTCGCCTTTTACGACACCTCGGTAAGGAATGAGGTTAGTCTATTCTATTCAGCCGGATACCACACGGCGTTGGTATATAATAACTCTATGCACCCTACTCGCCAATAACATTATAGCAAATTGATTGTAAGTATGTCAGGTCAAACGTAGGCGCCGCGACGACGCGACGCTAGGCGACAGTTCACGAGAATCGCTTTTTAAGAACCCCCAGTGTGTTGATTGAGATGTTGATGACGTATTCTTTATCATTTCTTTCTCATTTATATCTCGTTATGGTTTTATTTATGGTATATAATGATAAATAGCATTTCTCTCTCACGTCATTCATCATTACAGCAATTTAAAATAACTATTTGAAGGTTAATACAGAATAGAAGCTGTGATGGCCTAGCGGTGCGACCGTGTGAATCTCTAGAGACGATCATGGGTTCAAACCCGGGCAGACACCAATGAGTTTTTCTATTAAAACTTATGTGTCTAATTGATAATTGCAATTTATCACACGCTTTTCGGTGAAGGAAAACATCGTGAGGAAACCTGCATATCTCTAGAGAATTCCGGGGATATGTGTAACCTACCAATCCGCATTGGAGCAGCGTGGTAGGTCTTAGCTCCAATCCTTCTCTCCAAAAATGGAGAGAGGAGGCCTATGCCCAGCAGTGGGATAGTAACAGGCCGTTACTTACTTTTACTTTTACAGAATAGGCTTTCTGTACTATACTATTGAGAGTTACATCTATACTAATCTATAAAGCTGAAGAGTTTGTTTGTTTGTTTAATTGTTTGAACGCGCTAATCTCAGGAACTACTGGACCGTTTTCAAAAATTCTTTCAGTGTAAGATAGTCCATTTATTGAGGAAGTTTATAGACATCTACAACGACATATAGTTTATAGATATAACATCACGCTAAGATGAATAGGAGAGGAGCAGCCATCAAAAATAGTACGAAAACGACCAAATTTAAAGCTTTCCTTGGGTGTGCTGAGTAAACAATAATAGTTATTAAAAAATCATGTAGTAAAAAATTGTTCCCCTCTAAAAGTTTTAAATTAAAGTCCGCGACAGCATATGTCTAGCTTTTAAGGTTTTATTCTTTCCACGCGAGTGGAGCCGTTTGCGATTGCTAGTTATCTATTTTTTTTTTTTATTATTCGGAAAACAAACAGTATTCTTATGCCAATATAACTTAAACTAACGCACAAACCAGTAAAGTTAACACTATAAACATCTAATATGATTATATTTTTTTGTTCCATGTACGCCTGTTTCAACACAAAAGGTAAGTGTAATTCTAAATTACTAGCTCACAGAGAATTTCACAAACGCGAAATTATACTAAAATGTGATTAAATTTATATAACCAGATACATCTCGGAGGGTACGAATTTGCATTACGTGTTCGTGAATAACTATAATCAATGTTATTTTGAATTTAATGTCATACTAATATTATTTGTAAAATGAGAGGAGCCGAGTAAATCTAAAATTAGACGCAAAAATATAAAAACGCCGCCGTGTAAATGAAAAATTATTTTTGCACTTATTTGTGGAATTGGTTTAACTTAAATAAGTCATTAAATTTATTTATAATTATTTAGAATTTACTTTGTATAATTGGCTTAGAGTTATTAATTCTATAATAATTGGAGTTTAATTAATCATAGACACAGACATTAAAATATAAAAAAAATATAAGCAAACAACCTGGAACAAATTAGGACGTTTTTATTATAAAATTTAACTCACCAATAAAATTAAATAACTTCTTGTTTTTTTTTAATTGGTATTTGCTACTTAAAAGTTAATTTCAATACTAAATTTGTTATTGACATTCTTTTGAGATTTGTTTTTATGCGACGCAACGAAACTAAGCGTAAAAAATCTTTGATATTAATTTTGAATTTTTGAAAGGCAATCAAAGAGTAACGATGAAAATGTTACAAAAAATAAATTTATATATTTCACGTAATTGATACACAAACCTAGATTAAGTCTCAAGACTTTTAAAAAGCAAACTATTAGACAGTCAAATATTTTTTTATAAATTTATTTACTTCAGTCTAAATTTGATCTCTGTTAATGATTTTTTTTAATTATGATATTTGCATAGTATTAAATCGCAGAACCACATAAATTATATATTTTTATATTAGATATTATGTTTAAGAACAAGAACCGTAGGCTAAATATTTAATTTTAGTACGGTATTCAGTACTTAAGTGAATTAAATTTAAAATTACCTATTTTATTTTATTCAGCGTATAAACTTTACTACATACTAAAGTTTATACCCAAAATCGTTAGTACAACAGTTTTTGATATCGTAAAATACGAACCTTGTTTCAACCCCATATAAAGTGCTTGATATCTATATAACTCAACTTTAAGGCCCCTCGCCCACGGTGACTTTTATAGCAATACAGTCGCGCGTCTGAATCGATACAGTCGCGAAGCGGTCGCTTGCTACGTACACTCACAAACATAGCCACGATTTGGTCGCGATGCAAACGCAATACTGTCGCGAGGCAAACGCGATCCAGTAATAGCATAAAAATACCTGCAATCGCTACTGTTACAAGATAGACTCCTTTGAGGCGACATAATTAGTCACGTTGTCTTTGGTGCTATTTAAGCGGCCTAAGCGTGACCGACAAAAGCAGCTTCAATACTCGATGCACCCTTTAATAAAGGGAGATTACTTGGTGGATATCATGTAACAACGTGTAACAGGTTGCACTGATGCTCGGTTCTCCAATCGCGCGCCCCCTCCCTCCGTTCTCCCCCCAAATCCGACACGAGCGCGCGTTTGCATCGATACAGCCACAATACAGTAGCGCGTTAGTAACAATAAAGAAAAGTAACCGCCTACTACAATCCCACTGCTGGGCATAGGCCTTCTCTCTCGATTATTGGACACGCTGCTCCAATACGGATTAGTAGGTTACACATATCCCAGGAATTTTCTAGATATATACAGGTTTCCTCACGATGTGTTACTTCCTACAACGCTACTGTAGCGCGTTGCAAATGCGACAAACATGCTTTAGTAGCAATGCTGTCGCGCGTTTACAAAACGCGCGTCAGCATCGCCACAAAAAACCCGCCGTTGTCGAGAGCCCTAAGAGCAATGGATCATAGGCAAGGGATTAATGTCTGATTTTATTATTTCAGACCGAGTGACGTTTAAACCTGAGAGTAAGTTTGTAATGTATTTGTGTTTAGGAGCGCTTTATTATCAATGCTAGATTAGAAACTAATGCTTTTTGCCACGTAGAGAGTTTTCTGAATATGCACACAAATAATAATAATGTGCGAGTTAGAAAACAATAACAACATAAACTGATCCAGAATAAACGAATCAAATTATTACACAAAGTTTACAATTATTATTTAAATTATTGATAATTTATTTACATATATATGTAACTTAAAGTCTACAGAAGTATATAATATATAAGGGACAATTACATACACGATCGTCAGTCCCCAAAGTAATAACTTAATGCTTGTATTATAGGTGATAGATTAAATAAATACTTAGATACACCGAAACTCGAAGAACCAACAAATTGTTTTCATTAAATATCTACCCTCCGCGGGAATCAAACTGGCGACTCTCGGAGCTGAAAGTGATGTCACTGTTGCCTGTGTCAACGGGCTCGTAATAATATCGCTCAAAGTTTTCGAGCAGTTTTTTTTTCCAAATAATTTAAACGAAGATCAGTGTTCTTATGACATAACACAATTAATTCCAACCTAACAATTTTTAGAACTAGGTTCTATTTTTGATTATTACTATAAATTATTAAGCTTTCGTCCTTGTCATTTCCAATATTTATGGACAAAGAATACTTGAGATGTCCATATTTTTGGTCATCAATAGAAATTGGAAAATTAATGACGTGTGAAACTGTCAAAAATTTAACACAGCAAACTGTAAATGCGAGTTTGAAACTCTGTTAGACCCAGAAAAAAATACAATAAATACTTATCACAGTGGAATAGAAAGTTTCTAAGCTTATTTTCTCGGAATAAAGAAAATACTCAAAAAATAATCATATCTGGCAATGTACAAAATAACATATACCAGCAGACAGTTTAAGGATGATTCACGCTACACCGTGCCGCGACCGGGCCGTGCCCCGTCCGGGGCACGGTCGAACATTATGGTATACTTTTGGTATGAAGTGATTCATGCCTAACCGTGCCCCGGCCGTGTCCCGGCCGGGCCCGGCCGGGGCACGGCGTTGAAATGTCGGTGGGTATTGTTTCCCGGCTCCGGCACGGTTCGACCCCGACACGCTGTAACATAAACATATGCGCCCGGGCGCCCGCAGAGCAGTCAACGTCAAATCTTATTGAGTTTAGCAGCATAACAGCAAAATGGACAATGCAAATTGTTTAGAATGTGTATAATTTGCCCTGTGATTTACGACATGAGCCATCCTAAGTATTTTGATAACAAAGTAAATAATTTCCAATACTTCATCATCGATGGCAATTGCAATAGCTGCTAATTCAAATTGTGAAACTGCATATTTACTTAGGCGTCAAGTCTATCGACAGATGAAATCACTAGCTGACAAAAACCACATAACAGATATAAATCGTACAAATAAACACCAAAACAGCCCGGTGTAACATGAATGACTGGCACGGCCGGCGCACGGTGGCCGTGCCCCGGACGGGGCACGGCCCGGTCGCGGCACGGTGTAGCGTGAATCATCCTTTATACCTCAGAATAGAAAAAAAAAATTCATATGACGATAAAAATGTTTATAATAATAAGTTGTATTCGTAAAACAGCAACAAAACTTTTATGATACACAATATACTTCCATGCATATTACATGCTCAAAATTTAAGGAGCTTTATAATTTATATATACACAAAAACCCATTACAATAAAAATTTAATTTTGATATTTTAGTGCTATGGTATCGAGGCATCAATCAATCACGTTAAGTAACCTAATCAAAACCTAAAAACTAAAACACCAGAAACATAAAAATTGACAAACATTATTCAATTTATACATTTCCCAAAGCTTCTTGTGTAAGTCCGTTTGAAATTTGAAATAGTTTTTACAATAACGCATGTAATTCTAACAATTAAATTTTAGTCGAGATTGCAAGAAAAATAGACCCAGTAGCGGCTGTTTTTATTAACAAGACAAGAAAACACGAAGCCGTTAGGAATGTGACTTGGAGTAGAAAAAAACGATTAATTATTTTGTATCAAAATAATCGAATAGTAATAATCGATTTTTTCTGACTATTTGAAAAAATGCCTTTTTTAATATTAATAATTAAAGGATAATTAAAATGGAGATATACCAATAAATATTAACAGATACGCTGTTTGTGAAATTCTATTAAAATCTGTAGTTTGGCTGCATTGGTTTCATCCAACAATGCATATATGATTGTAAAAAACAAGAAAAAGAGTGAAAAAGAGAAAGAGGAAGATTACAATAATCGATTTTAAAAAAATCGATTTTTTATAATAAAAAAATCGATTATTAAAAAAAAAGAATCGATTATTATAAAATCGTTTTTTTTCTTATCTCTAGAAGCCGTACTAATAGACATAGCACAAGGTAACGGTCATATAATGAAGTGACCCACTTAGTGAAAAACATTTTGTAATATGATTTGGATCATTATTTTACGACTGACCGCCTGACGTCAACTTACTTTGGTCTCTTTTACGACACCTCGGTAAGAAATGAGAGTGGTCTATTCTACTAAGGTGGACACCACACAACGGTTCAACTTACCTTAGTCGCCTTTTATACGACACATCGGAGAGATAAGAAATGAGGGTCGTCTTCAGCCGGATACCACATGGCGGGGCCAAATTATTAGTAACTTAACCTGTCCATACTTGTTTAGCCAGTTTCATATGTTATAAACTGTATATCTTTTGTCGGCGTATTATTAGGTAGCATTTTCAAAGAATATAATTAATATCATATAATATAAGAATATTATCAATATAATGAATACATATATATTTAGAATATATAATTTTTATTTAATTGAATATATAATTAGAAATACTTAAATACAAATTTGATTCAAGATAATTATACTTGGTTACGGTCGCTACGACGTGGCTACGAGGTTGCGAAATTAAATTGAAAACTCTACAGAAAAGTAATTTTAGTACCTACATTTCAAAATTAGTTTTCAACAACAATTATGGAATAAATCATCATTCTCCTGCCTTTATCCCACTCTAAGTGGGGTCGGCATATCATGTTCTAAACATGTTGTCACATGATTTGGCTATTTAGTTTATACCTTAGTCGCCTTTTACGAGATCTCGGTAAGAAAGTGGGTAGTCTATTCTACTCAGCCAGATACCAAACGGCGGGTCAACTTACTTTTTCTATGACAGCTTGGTAAGAAATGAGGGTGGTCTATTCTACTCAACGGATACCACACGGCGGGTTAACTTACCTTAGTCGCCTTCTACGTCACCTCGGTAAGAAATGAGAGTTGTCTTTTCTCAGCCGGATACAATTATGGAATAAATAGTTTTAATTTTATTAATGTATAGCTGTGATAGCCCAGGGGTGGAGACCCTGTGACTCTCGAGAGCATCACGGGTTCAAATCCCGGACAAGCACCAATGATTTTTCTGTTAAAATGATTTGGCGATACTGTGAACAATTAGTTAATGTATAGAACCGGCTATACTCACATCTTATTCTATCGGGTTAGCCCGACTAGTTTCGAACCCATACGGGGCACTTGTTCATGAGCTCTTTTAACTAGTCGGGCTCACCCGATAGAATAAGACGTGAGTATAGCCGGTTCTATACATTAACTATGAATACTACTCACGATAGTTTAAATTTAAAAATTGCTTTGAACAATTATGCAGCATGCACCCTTGCGTTACACCTTTAATGCATCTAATAATTGTTTCAACAAATGTACTTAAAGTCTCAGAAGTTTGCTTATTAAACTTAGAGCTAACTTTATCTATAAATCATAATGGATGTCGCCAAACTTAGTGTATAACTGAATTTAAATTGCCTTGCAAATGACGGCATCTCTGTGCAGATATAGGAAAACCTCACTACGCAGAGATGAAATTAAATTCTTGGATAACTTAATTTTGTGATAGTAAGGCGCTTGAATGAAACGACGAAAAAACGCCTGAAATAAATGTAGGTATTGTTTTTTTATGTTACGATAATTTGATTTTTGGCAACTTTAGAGTGAAAAACTAATTCTTAATTATGAAACAAGCAAAGTTGCAGGTAAATACTACTATTAAATGCATTATAATCTAGACCAAGGTCATCATTCGCCTGCCCTTATCCTACTCTATGTGGGGTCAGCACAACATGTTATAAGCATGGTGTAACATGATTTGGCTAGGTATTTTACAACCGGCCGCCCGCCTGACGTCAACGTACTTTAGTCGCCTTTAATGATACTACGGTAAGAAATGATGGTGGTCTATTCTACTCAGCCTGATACCACGCGACGGGTTAACTTACCAAGGTCGCCTTTTAGGACTCCTCTGTAAGAAATAATGGTGGTCTATTTCATTCAGCCAGAAAACATAGAGCGGGTTAACTTACCTTAGTCGCCTTTTACGACATCTCGGTAAGAAATGAGGGTGGTCTATTCTACTCAGCCGGATACAACATGGCGTGTGAACTTACCTTAGTCTTCTTTTTATTTATTTTTATATTTTTTATTTATTAAAATAGAATGCCAACAGAGTATACAATATAAAATTTAAATATAATCAATTTAGCATTACTACCTCGTACATCTCACTTATTGGCAAACTCATCATGATATATAAACAATATCAAACAGTGCTTAAAATGTAAATTAAAAAAAAAATAAAATAACTTTATTGTTTTCAAAATACTAAAAATAAAATACTAACTAAAAAAATCACACATTCACGACACCTTTGCAAGAATTCAGGGTGGTCCACTCCACTCAGCCGGATACCTACCAAATAATGATTTCATAGTATAAATTCAAAAACATCTCCAAAAACCTCGTATTTTGATTCCGAAAAACCCACCTCTGCCATCTATTATCCATATGCAGAGTTAATAAATTCGCCTTACAAATTATATTGTTGTATCGCGTTCTTCGTTAGCGGTTGGTTCATTATGAGCGAGACAATAGCTCGATTAATTGGGTATTGTTTAGAAGATGGCCATCTTGATAACGAGTATTTGTTTACTCACCGAGCTGAATAGAACTTGGGAGATTTCTGCAGCTACTTATTTCAGATATTAGAGCGGTATTGCACGAATTTATTCTGTACTAGTAGAGTAGAATAGACCACCCTTAGTTATATGCATTGTAATCCTTATTTCAGTGCCGTCTATGAGATAGCTTTAATAACTTCCAAATTATAGGTCTCTATAACGACTTTTGACAAACTCTATACTTACGAGTTTGTTTATAAATCTATATATATATATATAAAAGAAAGTTGGTCTTAGTTACACTATTTATAACTCAAGAACGGATGAACAAATTCGGCTGAAAATTGGTGGAGAGGTTGCTTAGAACCAGGAGACGGACATAGGATACTTTTTATCCCGTTCGATCGCATTTATTTTATCCCGTCAAGTCACTATAAAACGTGGTACAACAAAAACGACTATGACATGGAAAAACAAAACATAAATGACAGCTAAACGTAATTTAGTCTTTGGATAAGTATGGTAAAAATTTAACAATTATCAAAATAGTAGTAGCTATAAACGTTATATAGTATAAAACAAAATCGCTTTCTCTGTCTGTCCTTATATCTCTATGTTTGCTTAAATCTTTAAAACTACGCAACAGATTTTGATGCGGTTTTTTTAAAATATATAGAGTGATTGAAGAGGAAGGTTTATATGTATAATAAAATTCAATATGGAGTAGAGAAATACTGTGATTATCACTGAGTGACATAGGCTATATGCTTTATACTGTGCGAAGCTGGGGCCTAGTAATATATAAACAAACGAGTCACATCGCGATAACCTCGACTTACCTTTGTATAAGGTGCTGCTGTTTCGGGAGCATCCACTGTGGTCACGAACTGACTGGAGCGCCTCGGCGTCTTCGTTCCCGATTACTACAGTCATTATTTTCTTCAATTATTTTTGCAATTGTTTGCTTTATTGCAATTTGTCAAAAACAACTTTTTGAATTAGGTCACTTTTATACTAAGCGTGCGTAATGAAACTTATTTGTATCAATAAAAAGATGCTATATTTTTGATATTTGCCGTTATTTATTTGTAAATTATTGCTAAATAAATTAGCTTGTATAATTATATAGCCTGTTATGCAGGCCACAATCAGATAAACATTATCAATATTCATCCAACTATACTTCTTTTTACACGAGATCCCGGTAACTAGATCTAACTGCAAATATTTAAACCTAGATAATTGTCAAAGTTGCAAAATTTTCATGTCCCTGCAGTCATGATTATCATAAGTTATCCGAGTTTCTTGCTGGTTCTTCTCGGTAGGAACAGCTTTCCGAACCAGCAGTAGAGTTGACGATTCAAAATCACTTGTTTACAAGTTTATTTGAATAAAGAATATTTTGAGTTTGAATAAACATGCGATGTCTTCGGGACTGGACCAGTATATAAAATTACAGCTCAATCGGGCAACGGGAAGTGAGTAAAATTAAACTTGTAAGATCATACCTTCCCATACATACTGCTCGTTGAATAAAAGCTTTTAATAAAAACAATAACCTAAGTACCAGCATCAATCAAACGTCAACTTTTTGTACATATTTGTCTATAAAATTCATATTTGTGTTCCTCAGTTTTATTATGTCTATAAAAGTCGTAATAAAAACATAATATCTCTCTGGAAATATTCCCAGCATTTCGATATGAAACTTTAGCTCATAATAAAAAGAAACAGGTTTTACGAGGTCACGAGCAACTATGTTCTGGATGGCTTACTGTATTTAGATATGTCCTACTTTTGGCACAACATTAAATTTGAAAGTCCTTTTGAAAAGCAGCTAAGCACATTCTGTTTTATAAAAAAAATACTTATTCTATGTAAGAACGGAAACATTTTAATTTTAATATTATACTAGCGTTTACCCGCAACTACGAGTGGACTGTAGACTTAAAACAAACAGTAGCTTCAGTCGCCCACTAACCCTGCAAATAACTCCATCACAAAAATCAGATTGAACCGTGGAGAGAGATTTATCGCTTTCTGGAGAACATAGTTTAATAATTTTAGTAAGTAACATTACTTATATTAATTATACATTGTAATAGCTCAGTTAAATTTATCCAGTAAGCAGAAAAAAAAAAATCTTTTGATGGTAGCCAAACAACGTGATCGTATAGAAATTCGTTCAATTACAGATTTCACTTGACTTTGACATCGTGAATAAAAAGCTGTCATAGGTTGATAATGGATAGAGTCATAGATAATACACTATATATGGATAGAGTTTTGAATTTCATCCTATTCCTTTTAAGAAGAATTCTGCGAAATTTCATCGATAATGGTTCAGCGCATTCACCGTGAAAATGTAACAGACAGACAAACAGACTATCGCATTTATAATATTAGTAAGGATATCACTAGTTGTGCCTGCAGCTTTACCGGCGTGGGAATCAGTGTGACAGTTCCGCGGGAATTTAACCGAAATGTCCTCATAACCTAAACCTTCCTCAGGAATTGCTCTATGGTGAAGCAAACATCCGTTCAATACAAACAGACACCTTATGGAGACTTTGTTTTACAATAAGTACAGATTCTACAAGTATTTTTTCATAATCTACTTTGATTAGGTATAGATACACGGAGTATAGCTGTGTCTATAGTGTATATGTGCCTGCCAAGTGATTTTAAAGCTGCTTTCTTATTATATTATAATTAAGCTTTCTTATATAAGGCCCATAGTTCTTCTGAGAGTAGCGGCTATGTTGCGCCTTAAGGTTTATCACTTTGACCATTGCTGATCTGATCGTCATTGCTTACAGCTCGTTGCCAATGCAAGTATCCGCCAATAGGTCTAGGATCTTCTTGGCAGCGAGATTTTTCACCTCCTTTGGGCGTAACTGCTGGGCATAGACCTCCTCTGTCCATTTTCTTTTGGAGAGAACAGTTGTAGCTAAGACCTACCACGCTGCTCTAATGCGGATTGTTAGTTTACACATATCCTCAAAATTCTCTAGAGATGTTCAGGGTCCCTCACGATGTTCTCCTTAACCGAAAAGCGTGTATTAAATTGCAATTATCAATTAGACATATAAGTTTTAAGAAAAACTCATAGGAATTAGCATCTGAACCCGTTACCCTTGCTAAAGGCTTTGAAGCCATAACTCATCTAAGTCATAACGACCGGATTTTGAAGGCAATTGGCATCAATGCCATAAGTCTGTCAACAATCATTAAAAACTCAGAAAAGACAATCTGCGATATTGTGCGACATTCTGCTTAACGCTTACAAGTAGGTACTGAATAGTATTTAAGCATTTTAGAAATTAGAGCGTGTTTGAAATAAGCTTATAGACTAACTGACAATAACGATAATCATAGACAATTAACTACTAATATAGACTAACATATGTATCTTACTAAAGACAATTCAAAATTTGATCGCCGACTTTAATCTCTTTAAGAGATTTCGATTAATGTGATACCCACCATGAGCTGCAATGTGGATTGATGTGTTTGTTTGTAATCTGTATATTGCACAAATTTAAATCACTATAAAAATAGTCAAAATAACGTGGATCGGTATGTTACACAAATCCTTTATGACTTTCTAGAGATAAGCAGGTTTCTTTACATTGTGTTATTTAACCGAAAAGTAAATTGTATTTAGCACATTGTTTTTAAATATTATATATACCTAATATATACCCGGGATTTAAATACGTTACCCCTTTGAACAGTCGCACGTCTTATATTGTATAATGCTTTCATTCTATAAACGCTGTAACGAATAAAAAGAAAATTAATCGTTTGGATTTAAATCAATATGAATAATCTAAAACAATATTATATTTAGATTTAGGTCAAGCATCTATCTTGAATCTTTTTTATCTTTTATGCCATAGGTGTGTTGGAACTAAATTTATAGTCTCGTAAATCTATTTTAAATTCGTTAAAGACCAACGATACTGAAAATTAATTGGAAACTGGCTTTTAATATGACATTATTTTATGTCAAGACATAATTTTATGGCATGACATTATTTTATGTCATGACATAATTATATGAAATGTCATAATTTATATATTGATATAATTTTTAATCCGCAGCTGACGAAAATGGATCGATATCGGAAACGATACCGGATCGGCCCGTCGAACTGAAGAACTTTCCTAAGTTGTGCGAGCAGCGACGGAAATTTCCAGTCCTGTACAGGCTCGAATTTCAGGTGAGAGATTTTTTTAAAAAGGTTTCTACCAATTTGAGTTACAAATTACTAGACTAAGTGGGAATGTAGTCGCCAATAAACTAAAACGTACAAAAGTATATTTATTACAGACACAAGTTTCTAGCTGTAATAGCCTAGCGATGACACCGTGCGATTCTGAGTTGTTACAAGTTCAAACTCCGGGCAGGCATCAATGAGTACTACGACTATTAAAAACTTTTGTGTCAAATTGATAATTGCAATTTATCACACGCTTTTGGGTAAAGGAAAACATCGTGAGGAAACCTGTATATCTCTAGATAATTCTAGGGATATGCGCATTGGAGCAGTGGTGTAGATTTTAGCTCTAATCATTCTCTTTGCTTTTGGCGTGGAGTCTTACTCCTGACGATGCTTCGCTTACGGGGCGAAACAATTGTTGAGAAAGTGGTGGTTAGTCTGTGCAGTGCTTGTGTATTGTTGTGTTAACAGTGGCGGGTAGTGCATGAGTTTTTACAAATTATACATGTATGACAACGAATAGTACACTTTACATTTAGCATTACATATATTTTCATTTATCGCGGATTACAGCAAAATCATATTTTAATTAGTTTAGTAACCCTTCTCACCAAAAAAGGCAAGAATAGTAGTGGGACATGCCATTTCTTTACATTTTTACACCACGTCTGCATTTGCAAGTCATATAAGAGCAATAATAAAACAAATACTGTTATACACGACTGTTATGTCGTAAATATCATTTTATTGATATATCATGGATAAAAGTACCCTAAGCTTCCACGCAAGTTTATAGCTCTCCTTAACGTAGAAACAAAAATCTTTTATTGCCGCGCAAAGGTGTAAAATTATGCCGAAGTGACAACGCAATTGGTAAACATATAAGGAACTTTATTCAACGTCGTATAAAATTAAATGATTCATATTATTGTTAAATAAAAAAACAAATATTAATTACGCTGTTTCTTGCAAAGTCTACAATAATATTCCGCAATCCATACTAAATCGCTTTACAGAAAGGTTTAAATTAAGTGTAAGAGATATATGCTCACAGGTAAAGCATATTAAAAAATTAAAGCTTATTTGGATGATAAGACTGCGGTTTATTAATGTAAAATTGAAATTTTTTTAAAGATTGTCCGCCAAGTTTGTTGCTCGTTCTTCTCGGTAAGAGCAACATTCCGAACCAGTTGTAGCTTCATTAATCATATTGATCCTTGACGATTCAAGTGTCTAAAGAACGTCGGTCGACGGTCAAAGTGACGGTCTAAAAAACTAAAAATACCCGGGGTATTTTCAGTTTTTACCAATTCAAGTACCATAACTTTGAAAATATAAGCATAAATAACCTTTGTTTTCTAATAATATTTAGTAGTTTTTCAATGCCTCAAAAACAGGGATAAAACGAAATTTTTTTAATTAATCATAGCTAGATCGATTTATCGCCACCGAAACCATCTACATACTAAGTATAAATATTTTTAGTTTTTGTATTGAGTATACTATAACTTTGTGATGTACAATAAAGTATATAATTAATAAAATCAAATAAATAAATATCATGAAAATCGTTGGAGCTGTTTCCCAAATTCGGATTATATATATAAAAGAATTGTTCATTTAAAGATTAAAGAAATAAGCCCGTCATATCTCAGCCATTTTTACGTTATCTGTTTTAGTTTGAAAACGATCTCACAAAATGGCGATATCGCACTTGAGAAGTGGTGTGATAAAGCCTTAAGGGAAGGTACAATTATTATACTTCAGACACCCCATTGTTTAAACTTCAGACCCACTTTGAAGTTCAAACAATGTGATTATTGCTTCCCTTCAGCGTGTTTATCTACTGACCCGGGAACAGGCGGGTAAGAAAGGAAAACTTTGTTTTAACTCTATATTTTTCTAAACACCATTTCTCTTTGTGGACTTCACAGACATTGTTGGATATACTTTAGTTTTTTTTAATTAAAATTTTATAAACTAGTTCTTTGTTATAGTTATAGTCACAGTATGTTTGTTATATATAGTCTTTTTTTAAGTAATAACTAACGACCTTTCGAACATAAGACCATTAGTCGCCTTTTACGACACCTCTGTAAGAAATGAGGTGGTCTATTCTACTTGGCCGGATACCACACGGAGGATCAGCTTACCTTATTCGCCTTATATCATACGAGTTCCCCGGTAACAAACAGGTTGGTCTATTCTACTAAACCGGACACGACACGGAGAGTCAACTTACCTTAGTCGCCTTTTACGACACCTCGGTAAGAAATGAGGTGGTCTATTCTACTTGGCCGGATACCACACGGAGGATCAGCTTACTTTATTCGCCTTTTATCATACGAGTTCCCCGGTAACAAACAGGTTGGTCTATTCTACTAAACCGGACACGACACGGAGAGTCAACTTACCTTAGTCGTCTTTTACGACACCTCAGTAAGAAATGAGGGTGGTCTATCCTACTCAGCCGGGTACCGGTTGGGATAGTAACAGACCGTTACTTTCGATCTAGCCTCTAAATCAGAAATTAAACTAAAAGTTCTTAAAGTCCTTTAAAAATCGGTAAATAAAATATCAAAAACCATTTAGCTATAACTTTTAATGTCGCGAGCAATGGACGTGAATAAATTGGTTTTCATGACGAAAAACTTTCTCTTGGCATTGTATGAGTGACCTTTTTTTATAGTTATATATAAGCGCCTTTTTACCAGCGCCATTAGCAGGCTATTACTCCGAAAGGTCAAAAGGGATATTTTAAGTTGGCAGCCTATTAGGGTGGGAAAATGTTTGAAAGTATTTCGCACTCCATCGCTCATAATTGTTTCGAACATAAAAGCTAATGAACAAGTTAATTTTAGTTAAATATCTACTAATTTATAGAATTAAGCGTTACTTTGCCGAGATCCATAATACAAAAGTAATAATAAAAGTATTTTGCTCTACATTTAGCATTATATATATTTTCTATTTTACTTCATCGCGGATTATAACAAAATAATTTTACTATTACTTTTGTTGTTAAATATCTACGTTAAGTTAAGATTAATAATAATTACTATTGCTTATAATTTAAGGCATAGATGGGTCAATAATGTAAGCAAATTTAAAATAATGAAACTAGAATAATCGACCCCTGAATGGGTTTGAAGCTAGGCTAACCCGTTAAAAAAAGACCTGATTATAGCCTGTTTCTATACATAAACTGTGAATGTTACTCACAATAGTTTAAAATAAAAAAAAATAACACAAGATGTACGTTGTGTTCATTTAAATACATACATATTTAAATACCTTAGAGACCTAAACAAATATCGAATTAACAAAATATTAATATTAAGTTAAACATCATCATTCTTAGTACCCTTATTCCACTCTCAGTGAATTAGGCACATGTTTTAAACATATTGCTATTTAGACACTGATAAAATACAATTATCAATAGGACACTGTAAAAAACAATTATCAAATAGACACTGATAAGTTGCAATTATCAATTAAACATTGATAAATTGCAATTATCAATTAGACATTTAATGGCCTTTTAATTTCATTTAATGTTAAAATTGACGGATAATAATTTATCTTCAAATCATGAGATCATCATCTTCCTGCCCTTATCCCACTCGAAGTGGGGTCGGCGCAACATGTTATAAACATGCTGTCACATGATTTGGCTGCGTTTTTACAACCGGCCGCCTGCCTGATGTCAACTTACCTTAGTCTTATTTTGCGACACCTCGGTAAGAAAGAAGGTGGTCTATTCTGCTAAACTGGATACCACACGGTGAGTCAACTTACCTTAGTCGCCTTTTACGACACCTCGGTTAGAAATGAGGTTGGTCTATTCAACTCAGCCGGATACCACACGGCGGGTTGACTTACCTCAGTCGTCTTTTACGACACCTCAGTAAGAAATGAGGGTGGTACTATTCTATTTAGCCGGATACCACACGGTATATTAGACACTGATAAAATACAATTATCAATTGTACACTGTAAAAAGCAATTATCAAATACACACTGATAAATTGCAATTATCAATTAAACATTGATAAATTGCAATTATCAATTAGACATTTAATGGCCTTTTAATTGCTTTTAATGTTAAACTTGACGGATAATAATTTTTCTTTAAATCACGAAATACTAACTTAAATAGTATGTAGATATTTATTTGCCTCAAATGGCATCGAACATTAGCTTTTACGATCAAAACGATCGCAGCCAATGGAGCGTGATATACTCTGGAAATCGTTCCCGCCCTAATAAACCGACCTTAAAATGTACCTGACGACTAGCTGATGATTTCGATACAATATGCCTTTTATATTGATAGAAACCTTCTCGTCTGATGTAAAGTGATCTTTTATTTATGTGTGCATCAAAAAAAATTATATAAAAAAAGATAATGATATATTAAGAATTGCATTCATTGTACGAGAGTATTGCATTTTTTTCGTTTGTCCGGACCAGTTTTATATTACCTCTAATTAGTTTTTCCATTATACGAAATTTCTTGAACTTTGACAGTATTAATGTATAGAAACCGGCTATACTCACGTCTTAGTTTATCGGATGAGCCCGACTAGTTTCAAGCCCATACGGGGCTTCATGAGCTTTTTATGCGGCATTGTCGGAATATGACCCCCCCCCCCCTCGGCCGCTCTTGAGTCGCGCCCTGCGAGCTGTTACAAATGAAATAATTGCCGCCGTGAAATGAGTATAGCCGGTTCCTATACATTAATAATGAATAGCACTCACGATAGTTTAAATTCAAAACTTTGAAAGGGTAGAGCGAACTTTCTTTTAAAGATTCGGCGATTTTTTGCGACAAAATTGCAAATAGCTTTGCTAGTTCGTCGTGGATTTCTTTCCGAGGTGTGGTAAAAGGAGATTAAGGTAAGTTGACGTCAGACAGGCGGCCTGTCGTGAAAATTACCTGCGTACAGCGAAGGTGTGGAATTCCGTTTCTGCATCTATCTTCCCGTAATCCAAAAATTTAGAAAACTTTAAAAAAAGAGTGAGTAGGCACTACACTGGCAAGAAAGATGTAGCCTAAGGTGTCGCCTTTCGCTTTCCATCAGGCGAGATCGAATCCAGGCACTAGACATACCGTATAAAAAATATGTTTAAAATATGTTGGACCAACCCCACTTAGACTAGGATAAGGGCAGAAGAATGATGGTATTTATATTGTTGCAGACAGCTATAAAGGTGGAAACACACGCTTGCCGACACGCACAGAAGAAAACTAACGCGCACAAAAACCAGAACCAAAAAGTTACCCCATGTAAGTAATATAAATGTACTTTTACAATTTATCATAAGAAATTCATGATGAAACCTGCATTAAGATAATTCTTCGGATATGTCAAACCTGGTAATCCACATTGGAGCATCGCAGTGTTTATAAATTTCAATCCAAACACTCACAGTTGTCCGTCCTCAAAGTAAGTAACTTAATACGTGTGTTATAAATATAAATATATCGGACACTTACACACACGGTTGTCCGTCCCCAAAGTAAGTAACTTAATACTTGTGTTATGGGTGACAGACAACTGGTGAATATATACTTATATATTTTTTAAATACACCCAGGCTCGAAGACCAACAAATTCATTTATAGAATAGCAAAATAATTTTATTTTTAATTTTGTATTATGGATCGCCGCAAAGTAAAGACTTCTATAAATTAGATTAAAGTTGCTAAAATGAAAAATGTACTTAAAAGTTTATTTGAATAAATAATATTTTGAATTAATGAGATGAATTAATTCAAATATTTATTCGCAGATGATTATAATAGAGTGGTGCTACAAACAGTGGACCGAGAGCCTGATTCAGATTACATTAATGCTTCCTATATAGATGTGAGTATACTTTACTTATAAATATTTACTATATATTTATACTTTCATACTAATATTTGAGACTAGATGTGCTTGCGGTTGCGCCCGCTTGGATACCAGTGTATTTATTTGAATTTCTAAACATAATAGTGATAGATGCAGTGTTACCAAACCTAAGAAACTAAAAAGACAGCAGTTCACAAATAAAAAAAGGAGAAAACAGTAGGTAAAGAAAAATAGGCAAATTTATTTTTATTTTATTTTAAAAAGAGGAAGAAAGGTAAGAAAGAGGGTGGTCTATTCTACTCAGCCGGATACCACACGACGGATTACCACTAGTCACTTAATCTTAATTATATAGTAGACTTGTTTAATTTAATAAATTCGAACCACTCGTAGCTGAACTGTAATTTTACGATGCTTGTAATAGCCAATTTGAATAAAGAATTATTTGAATTTAATAGGCATTGAAAGATTTAGATTTGATTAGTTCTAATAAAGACGTAAATAAAAACTCGTAAAGTAAATAGAATTTAATCAAGTCATAAAATCGCCCTCGTCAATAAAACTAGTCGATCCCAAGCGTTGGTTAGAGTCATCTCACGAAAATCTCGGCGTCGTTTTCTTTTATTGCAACCTAAATGAACTAAGAATTTATTATTCGTTTCATTTAAGTTGATTGATTAAATTGAAATTGAAAATTTTCTTTCTTCAAATAAACTTGTAAACAAATAATTTTGAATCGTCAATTTTACTGCTGTTTTGGAAAGCTGTTTCTACCGAGAAGAGCCAGGAAGAAACTCGGCGGTTGCTGTTTTCAAAATAATACTTATAACTAGTGACATTATGCCATTACTATCTTATGCAGGGTCGTACAGTAGCTATATCCACGCATTCTTATCATCTAAATAGTCCTCAACAGTATAGTAGGCTTTCTGTATCAGTCTCTCTTTAACAGTTTTATTTTAAACTGCTGTCTGTAATGGCAAAGCTAAAGCTAAATACTACTATAATACTTCATCGCTTCGTCTCCTGGTATCTTATCTTCACAACCGAATTCAAAGTGTGTGTATTAATGATGTGCAGTGATCAGGATCGGCCTTAGTTATGGGTGTGCCTCAAGGATCAATCCTAGGTCCCTTTCTGTTTTTAGTATATATAAATGATTTACCGTATTTCATTCAGAGTATATGCGATATTGTAATGTTTGCTGATGGCACATCTTTGATATTTTAAATAAATAGAAATTATGACAATTTTGACGAAGTACAGTGGTGGAATTCTTTACAGAGTATACTAAAGCCAAACGCATACATAGTGACCCAGGGGCCAACGGAAGAGACTGTGGTGTCTTTTTGGCGCATGATATGGCAAGAACGCGCTGCCGCCATCGTCATGCTGACCAAAACCTTCGACTTTATTAAGGTAAGATTATTGAACATTATATAATAATCAGGTATAATAAAAAATACCTGAGTTGACCGGACCCTGCTCGGTAATTTTTTACATGATAAAAAAGAATAAAAAAATGATTTAAGCAGGTTGATCTCGATCCTAGGTATCTTCGCTTCTCAACCGCCTGTTCTCCAAATGAGCTACAATGACTTTGCAATTGACAGCAAAAATAGTATTTTCTATTCAATTAAAATTTTAGCATTTTTTCAATGCCCGAAAACAGGGATTAAACGATTTTTTTTAATTAAAACCTAGGTAGATCGATTCTACTATTCTATTCTACTATTACTACGATGCTATTCTATTCACCCGGATACCACAAAGCGTAATAGGTATAAGGGTGGGGCTCGATCCGGGGTATTTTGACTTCTCTAGTCCGCCCGTTCCACACTAAGCCATTACAACCTTAAAAATGACAGCTGAAATATTCTACATTTGGGCAATTTTGCAGTGCCCAAAAATAGAATTCAAAGGGGATTTTTTTTTAATAAAACCTAGCTAGATCGGTTTATCCCTACCCCCTGAATCCCCCACATACTGAATTCCATGAATATCTTTGGAGCCGTTTCCGTAATTCAGAAAATATACATATTTATTCAAAATTAACTTAGCGATTCAGCGCGGGAACGCTGCCAGCATTCTTGGGACCTTTCCACGTGGGCATGATTTGTATAGTCCTAGCGTGTAAGTAATTTAAGATAGATATAACTTGTACATTTTTGCTGTAAATAAAAATAAAAAAAGTTAAATTAACTCATTTAAATATTAAATATGTAATGGAAGTAAACAGTAAGTACGTATTTAACAATGTATTTAATGATTGTTATCATATTACCGGTACTCATACAAATGAAAATTAATAATTAACCCATAAAATTCAAACAATAATTTTCATTTGCAAACAAAATTGATGTTGAGATATTCCATTTGACCCAATTTCCTGCCATCGCGGTTATGACGTGAAATTCGCGCCCAATTTTACGGAAATCGAATTATGAGAGATCCCGCAGAAACCCGCCGAAACTAATTCAATGAAGATATATGACATGATATTGTTTAGAACTTTCTGTTAGGATATCTTAGTACTAAAGTTATTATTGAAGTTAGGATGAAAGAGATCTATTTTGACCTTCAGGAATTACTTAGGGTATCGTGCATATGGAAAAGTACAACGCTTATCTTCAACTTTATATTCTTCTTAACAATTTTCACAACTGCTCCATGACATGTCTTCATCTCTCACATGCGCATGTCTGCATTCTGTCACCGCTGCGCCTTCTATTTTCAATGTATTTATTTTCAATGATGGAATGTTGGTTGCCAGGATGCGACATATATATATAAATATATATATATATATATATATATATATATATATATATATATATATATATATATATATATATATATATATATGTCGCATCCTGGCAACCAACATTCCATCATTAAAAATATATTGAAAATACATTGAAAATAGAAGGCGCAGCGGTGACAGAATGCAGACGGCGTATGTGTGAGATGAAGACAGATGCTTGTCATGGCAGTTGTGAAAATTGTTAAGAAGAATATAAAGTTGAAGATAAGCGTTGTACTTTTCCATATGCACGATACCCTTATTACGCCCACTAATGTCTAAGAATAATGCCCAAGATACTGATGAGTCTACATCAGTCGTGGGATTCAATCGTGCAAATGGATGGATAGTATGAAGAGACTATGATGACTCACAATGGCGGATACTACAAGAGTTCCGAAAGAAAACAATACAAACAACAAAAAAGAAAAGAAAAAAAAAAAATTCCAAGCGAGACAAATAATATCAATTTGCCGGAGTTTAATCCTGATAAGCGATGATTTTACGTAAAATTGTGGTGTACTACAGCTGACTTATACTTGGACGGAAAAACAAAAGAAGATACATTTTCTGGAAATTTCTGCGGTTGCACTTATTAATTTAAGCAATGATAGATCAATGGATGATTAAAAATCATTCTGTATATGCCTGTTTTCGTGTTACGTATTTGTTGAATTTTTGGAAAATAGCAGCATGAACGGTGATTACGCATTTGGTACAAAATTGATATATGACTGCAATGGCTTGCATTCACACCGGAGATATCTTCGCGTCAAAAGCTGCACCAGGAACTACAAGTATACTCCTATTTGAAACGAAAGTTATTTATAGAGGATCGCAGATTCAACGCGATCCCAATTCAAGCGTCTTAGTTGCGATCAGCAGTGCGCAGAAAAATGGGAGTGTCATAAACGGATTTTGGAACCAAAAGACTATTGTCTGTGGTACTGTGGTAAGCTCTGGACAACGACGACAAGCAGATTACAAATTATTTGTGTGCTACAGGTGTAGCAGGCTGGGTCACGTCGCGAGTCGCTGCATGGCCAATGGACCTGCTCTTTGAGGTACCAGTACACCGACGAGTAGACGGTAGACCAAAGTCTGGTCAAACCGCCATCAGGAGCTTTCACATCATTTGGTAGGTGTTATTACTTTGATTTGTTTCTGGGCCTGGATGTTCTCTCATAAAAGAGACTATATATAGCTTATAAATTTAGTTGGGTAATAATTAATAATGTTGTCATTAATAGGGATGGCTAACAAGAATGTTTATAGTACCTTGCAAATGATTGTCAAATAAAGTAAACGGTTTTACAACTGAAATTATAAGAAGGGGGTGAACTGTTAACCTTTTGCCAATTCAGCTCTTTTAGTCAAAAACATAATGTGTCTTATTGTCTTACAAAATACCTGAGAGTCAAGTACCTATTGACAATGACAAGATTTGTGGTAACGTAATTTGTGTTGATGTTTATACAGATGGGTTCTTGGTTCGGTGGGTCGGTGACTGTACCAGAGTATCGTCTGTAGCCCAGTAGAAATCGGCATCTGCTCAGGGTGGTCCGTGGGTACGCAGTGAGCGATAGCTCTGGGGGTCGATGACACCAGGGTATCGTCTGTAGCCCGGTAGAAATCGGTATCTGCTCTGAGTAGTCCGTGGGTACGCAGGGAGCGATAGCTCTGGGTGGTATAGTCGGGTCTAGCTGTGTAGCGATGGCCGTGAGTCATGTGGACTCGTTATCCCTGAGGGAAGACCCTTCTGCTGAGACAGAAGCGGTAGACCACGAACAAGATACCTGGGTTGTTTTGAAGTAAATTCTGATAGGTGTTATGTGTATTATTGTAATGTCATGGTGAGTGTCAGTCAATGGTACTCTGCCTCAGTACTTTTCGTATGCATTATGGGTTTGGCATGGCCTTATATTTTATTTGTAGAGTTTCATAGTTCAATGATCAACTTATGACGAGATATGATTTTCCTTGTTTTGTTCGTTTATTAAAAAGATCTAGACCTCAAAGACTCAGATGTTGTAGGATTGGCCGAACGGAATTTCTGGGTTCGTTTGTTTGTTACAGATCAACACACGGGGACGTGTGTCTCGCAGGATGGCCGTGTCGCATCCTGGCAACCAACATTCCATCATTAAAAATATATTGAAAATACATTGAAAATAGAAGGCGCAGCGGTGACAGAATGCAGACGGCGTATGTGTGAGATGAAGACAGATGCTTGTCATGGCAGTTGTGAAAATTGTTAAGAAGAATATAAAGTTGAAGATAAGCGTTGTACTTTTCCATATGCACGATACCCTTATTACGCCCACTAATGTCTAAGAATAATGCCCAAGATACTGATGAGTCTACATATATATATGTGTGTGTGTATATTTTCTAAATTTCGGAAACGGCTCCAACTATTTTCATGATACATATCATAGTATATAGAGGGTTCGGGAGTGAAAAATCGATCTAGCTAGGTTTCATTTAAAAAAAAAATTCTTTTTAACTCTGTTTTCGGACCCAAAAAAACAACTTAAATAGATACAGAAGCAGAAGCTTAAATTTGCTATAATTCGTAAGTTGTGATAGCTAAATGGGGAACGGGTGGACTAAAAAGTTAAAATACCCGGGATCAAATCCCACATGTCGTCTGCCCTTTTTCAACTTTAATTTTTTTTATATCTTGTTAAAAATTACCGAGCAAGGCTCAGATATAGGTACTAATATAATATAATATATAATATAATCTTGTCAATCCCCAATAAAATAAAATCTATTTAATACTAAATGTAGAGTGTATTCAAATTCAAATTTAAAATAGTCTATTCAAGTAAACTTGTGAACAAGTGCTTTTGAATCGTCAATTTTACTGCTGGTTCGGAAAGCTCTTCCTACCGAGAAGAGCCAGCAAGAAACGCGGCAGTTGCTCTTTTCAAAATCATCATCATCATTCTCCTGCCCTTATCCCACTCTTAAGTGGGGTCAGAACAAAATGTTATGAATATGTTGTCACACGATTTGGCTACGTATTTTACGACCGGCCACCTGCCTTACGTCAACATACCTTAGTTGCATTTTACGGCATCTCGGTAAGAAATGAGGGTTGTCTGTTCTATTCAATCGGATACCACACGGTAGGTCGACTACCTTAGTCGACCCACCGTCCCCTCAGTAAAAAAGAGGGTGGTCTTTTCTACTCAGCCGTATACCACACGGCTATAAGAATAATTCTCGTGTATTAAACAATTTTCGCAATCAAAGAAACATTTATTTAATACTTAAGTACCTGTGTGGCCGAGCTCGGATTTTTTTTAAGTTTAAATATAAACAATTAAAAAAATTAAAAACAAATTAAGCTCCCGAAAACCCCTTAAATACTGAATTTCTTAATAATCGTTGATTCCGAAATTTAGATTAAAGAGTTTTTAGTTTCTAGATGGCTCTTCTGGGTAGGAACAACTTTCCGAGACAACAGAGTCGACGATTCAAAAGCACTTGTTTACAAGGTTACTTGAATAAAGAATATTTTAAATTTGAATTTAAAAAACTTCTCTTAAAAAGAGTAGAAAAGTATACACAAATTGTACGAGCTTAATGAGCAAAAGAGAAACCTTTTGTTCAAAAAAGCTTGTAAAAGTTTTTTTTCATGTCACCAATTCAATTATATTGTCCCTCCGCGCACCTACAATATTTGCATATTGTTATCCTCGAAAATTTAAATGTACATACGTATTACAATGGTTAGAAAAATACACACAGTATTACAACTTTTTTTATTTTATCGACATCAGACGTATTGTCTGTACGCCGTGTGGTATCCGGCTGAATAGAATAAACCACCCTCATTTCTTAACAAGGTGTCGTAAAGGTCGACTAAGGTAGTCAACCTACCGTGTGGTATCCAACTGAGTAGAATAGACCACCCTCATTTTTTACCGAGGTTTCGTATAAGGCGACTAAGGTAATCGACCTACCGTGTGGTATCCGGTTGATCAGAATAGACCACCCTCTTTCTTACTGAGGTGTCGTAAAATACGACTTAGGTAAGTTGACGTCAGGTAGGCGGCCGGTCATAAAATGAGAAGCCAAATCATGTGACAACATGTTTAGAACATGTTGTGCCGACCCTAATTAGCGACGCGGAAACGCTGCCAGCATTCTTGGAACCATTTCAAGTCGACATGATTTCTATAGAAAAGAGGGTGGTCTATTCTACTCAGCCGGATGCCTGGTCAACTTACCTTAGTGGTCTTTTACGACTAATTGAACAAATTAATTCAAAAAATTAGAAGGTTTATTCATTCATTCATTATAAGGCGCACTCTCGCAAATATTAAAAGTTTCTTAAAATTTGAACACGGTTTTTTTATTTTTTACCAAAGTCTGTTGTAAAATGTAGGGTTTAGCCACAGTTATGCGACCTTAATATGACAGCACGGTCAAATGAAGTGCAAATATTCACTGAAAATATCTCAGAGCTTTATTGCGGGGAAACTTTCTACGCTTATACGAGTAAAATAAGGAAGTAATTTTAAATATGTCTGCGTTAAAAGATGCCCGGAATGTTATGGTACTAAATTCAAATAATTCTTTATTCAAATTGGCTTTCACAAGCACTTTCGAATCGTCAAATTACGATGAAGCTACTACTGGTTCGGAAAGGTGCTCTTACTGAGAAGAAAATTAAGCATTGCAATAATTTATTTTTAATTAATAATAAATTTAAAATAAATTATAATAAATAATAAATAAATTTAATAAAAATGTATACCGAAGCCCACAAACGATCTACGAACTTTCTGACGCCGTATCCTGGGTATTAATTTATTTCAGTTTCTGGTTTTCCTGTATATCTATCACTTTTATACATGTGGGAATTTGTTCGAAGTAAAAACACAATTATTATTTTACTGATTTATTTAATTAATAACTCGTCTTAGCTAAATCGTGTTACCTTCCATATTACTTTTATTCCTTCTCTCTCGCACACTTTCATTCTTCTCGCTCACACGCCTTCCGTTCCTTTCCATGCTTCACACATAACGTTCCATTCCCACATATATATCACTTTTTAATTATTATTTAATTCATTTAAACAGTTTAATTAATGTTTAGTTTATTTATTGATTTAAATTAAACAGATGTATTTTTTTTCTAATATTAGAGCCATGCGGGTTTCTGAGTGTAAGCCGTGTGGTATCCGGCTGAGTAGAATAGACCACCCTTATTTCTTACCGTGGTGTAATAAAAGGCAACTAAGGTAATTTAACGTTGGAGACGCGGCCTGTCGTTAAATAGAAGCCAAATCATGTGACAACATGTTTAGAACATGTTGTGTAGACCCTGCTTAGAGGATATGGGATAAGGGCTAAAGGTCTATGACATAACTAAAGCATAAAAAAATGTCACATATTTTTTGTTTTTTGTTTCATAACAATTTAACACTTCCGAACAATGTTGAACAACGTATTTACTGCAGAAATAGTCCCAAATTGCGTAATAAAAAGCACTCAACGTTCGTTAAACTCCAAACAAACCTTTTACCCGGACAAAATGGAAAACAATTCGCTTATTATATGAACCCGGATCTGTCGCAAAGTGGGGGCACAGAATATCTAAAATATCCGGTTATTTAACGGTAGTATGTTTTCTTTTCTCCTGCCCTTATCCCACTCTAAGTGGGGTCGGCACACCTTGTTTTAAATATATTGTTGCATGTTTTGGCTAGTTATTTTACGAATAGCCGCCTGCTTGACGTCAACTTACTTTAGTCGCCTTTTACGACACCTCGGTAAGAAATGAGGATGGTCTATTCTATTCAGCCTCAATCAACATGAGGATTTATCTGTTTCTTTTTTTTACAAAGACAAAGATAAGTGCTTTGAAAAAAATAAATCTTAATATTTAAATGAGTTAATCTTGTATATATATATATTTTCCGAATCTCGGAAACGGCTCCAACGATTTTCCTGAAATTCAGCATGTAGGAGGTTTTGGGTGAGAAAAATTGATCAAGCTAGGTTTTATGTAAAAAAAATATTGTTTTATCCCTGTTTTTGGGCATTAAAAAACACTAACATTTATATTGAATTGAATTTTCGCCATTAACTGTCAAGTCGGCGTAGCTTATTCGGTTAACGGGCAGCCTCGAGAAATGTGAGTGCCAAGGATCGATCTCGAATTAATTAATTGTTTTTTCTTTTTTTTAAGTTTTTTATTTTTTTGTAAAAAATTATAATTATATATTATAGATATTATTAATAATATTAACAACAATGTGTTGTTGTAATCTGCCTGCAAAACAGAACCCTTTTTTAAAACCTTTAGTTAAGTATCTTAACCTACCAAGTATAATTTCATGAATTGATCAAAAAAATTAGAAAGTATTCTTTAAAAAAAATTGCTCAAAAATATTACAGGAAAAATTCGAACCCCTTTCTCGAACTTTACGCATCTCTGTTGCATATATCTTAAAAGCTTTTTGCTAAAAACAATATAAAACAATTTGTTCATTATTATATAATGGCCGTAACCTTATAGGCGCTACCTAACCTCAATAAAGCGGGGAAATATTTCAGCGAATATTTTCGCTTCATTTGGCCTTATCATCATAGCGAGGCGGCATTTTTATGGGAAAATCTTGCACGAGGAAAATTCCTACGTTTACTTCAATTGTAGCATAGATACTGGGAATTTACTTTGTTAAAATATCGTTCAAACGACATTTTCTGTATACATACAAAAATATATACTAGATTCTGCACGTTTGCGTGGACTTTAATACTGATATCAAAGCTAGTCAACGCTAGATTTGTCAACCATATTTATATTTCATCTTTCTTGTTTTATATACCAATAACCATGTATTAGATAACCCATACATACCCGTAGAATTAGGTGTTTTAAAATATTCTTCAAATAAGCTCTTTCAAGTACTTTTGAATCGTCAAATATCAATATGATTAATGAAACTACATCTGGTTCGAAATGTTGCTCTTTCTGAAAAGAACCAGCAAGAAACTCGGCGGTCAATCTTTGCACAACATGTTACAAACATGTTGTCACAAGATTTGGCTACGTATTTACGCCCAGCCGCCTGCCTGACGTCAACTTACCCTAGTATTTTACGACACCTAGGTGAGAAAGGTCTATTTTACTCAACCGGGTTCCACACGGCTATATGTGTTAAAAATTATTAATAATAATTGCGCCGTTAACACTTTCTTATCGATTAATTAAATGTCTTATCGCCAGGTGATGTGTGTCCAATACTGGCCACCAAATAAGGAAAAGGATGAAACGTACGGTGATATCAGCGTTGGAATCGTCCAAGAAGAGGAGCTAGCAAACTTTCACATACGCACCTTCCGACTCTACAAGACTGAAAAAGATGTAAGTGTTCCATACATTTATTGTACATTGTGCGAACTAAGAAATGAGAAATATAGAGAAATTAAAGTTAACATAATCAAAGAGCACAGAAATTCATATTCAAATTCATTTAAACTTATAAACAAGTGCTTTTGAATCGTCAATTCTACTGCTGGTTTGGAAAGCTGTTGCTATCGAGAAGAGCCAGCAAGAAACTCGACGGTTGATTCTTTCAAAATAATACTAATAACTAGTTACATTAAGTCATTCCTATTTTGTACAGGGTCGGACAGTAGCATTCCTATCATCTAAATAATCCTCAACAGTATGAGATTTTTGTATCAGCCTCACTATTACAGTGTTTTGCGGAATTTTATTATAGAATCTTATACCCAAACCCACAAACGACTTACATACCTTTGCAAGGCGCAAAGCAGAAGCCGCAAGCTTATGTCATCATAAGACTAAGTTTCACTAAGTTAGCGTGATCCGAAGGGAACAGTAAAGCTAAGGAATACTGTATACGGACCATCTCCTCCTATTATCCCACTCTAAGTGGGGCACAACATGTTATAAAATTTTGTCACATGATTTTGCTACGTCAAAGAGGGTGGTCTGAAGAGTATTAAAAGGATGCCACACCGTAGGTCGACTTACCTTAGTTGCCTTTTACGACATCTTGGCAAGAAATGAGGGTCGTCTATTCCACTCAGCCAGATACAGTCCGGAAATTTGAATGAAAGAAGTACGTTAATTTCATATTTGATCTAGAAAATAGTGATAAGTAATTTACAATACTTGGTACAAAATGGACTTAGACGGCCAGTATCTGAAAATCTTTATCTTCCACGATAAAAACGCATCCGTAATTCAATGGAAATCCAAATTGAAGCGGTCGGACACGATAAAATCTACAAGATAAACAAAAAAACTTAAAAGGCAGAAGGGGACAAAGCAACACAGATGCTAATGTGAGGAAAAACCTTTTGTGAGTCTTTTCGCCGAGCTTAATAAAGTATCTTACGCTGCCCATTTAATCCCGCAGTGTAAGGGAAAAAAGAATTTTCTTGTTCACTAAATGAACTTTTATCGTACTAAAGTATTAAGTTGTCTTTGGTGATTGTACAATTATTTGTACGTATTTGTTACAATACAAAGGAAGTGCAATAAGATTAAAATAGAAATGAATATTTATTTTTTATCGCATTATACAAAGGTTTATACGAAATTAAATTAGGATAAGCCTGCAAAGGCGGATTATCGTTAAAGCGATCTCTCACAGACAACCTTTGGTGAGAGGAGAATGCTATAAGATCGGGCATAGTGCATATTAAACTATAATGCATACAAATAATTAAATATACATATTATAATACATATATCTATAATACATTAAATTATAACCATTACAAGATAAATAATGTAGCTTCAAATGATTTTTAAATATATGTAAATATTACAATGGCGGTCACACTAACACACTAGTCCTTAAAGGAATTACCATAATAGTTACAGTAATTCGGTAGTATGTTAGTTGTGATATAATTATTTTTCTATAATCTGTGTTTGTTAATAAATCGATGTAATGCTTAGTGTAGAAAGCAAAGCCGTTCTCAAAATCGCAAAGCAGTAAGAAAAGGTGGAGCTCGGTTTCTCAATTGCGTTACCATGATTGCAAATGTAACTAGCATTAAGAATTGTATTTTTTAAAAAGAGCAACCGCCGAGTTTCTTGCTGGCTCTTCTCAGTAGGAACAGCTTTCCGAACCAGCAGTAGAGTTGACGATTCAAAAGCACTTGTTTACAAGTTTATTTGAATAAAGAATATTTTGAATTTGAATTGAAATGACAGCGCAGCCTTTGCATTTAAAACCCTACATACTAAGTTTAAAATCGTTGGAGCCTTTTTAAATTCTGACTTTTGTACATAAAAATATAAACAATTATAAAACGATATGTGATGTATATAATAGACAAAGTGGGAACCAACATAAGCTTGCGGCTCTTCTTTGCAAAGGTACGTAAGTTATTTGTAGATTTGGGTATAATATTCTATAGTACAACTCCACGATCAATTTTAGCTTTAAAAACTTTTAAAGGGAGGCTGATACAAAAAGCCTACTATACTGTTGAGAATTATTTAGATCATAAGAAAGCGTGGATATATCTACTGTCCAACCCTGTACAAAATAGTATGATGATGTGATATGATTAATGTAACTAGTTATAAGTATTATTATGAAAAAAGCAACCGCCGAGTTTCTAGCTGGCTCTTCTCGGTACGAACAGCTTTCCGAACCAGCAGTAGAATTGTCGATTCAAAAGCACTTGTTTACAAGTTTATCAATTAATATATTAGCTCATTTACATATTAAAGATACTTAGTGACACTCTTATATAATTGGTAGTGTTATAAGTTGATATTTCTTCACACAGGTTGTCGTGGAGGAAAGATTCATCCTGCAGTTCCATTACACCCAATGGCACTCTCACACATGCCCTTTCAGCAACGCGTTGCTGGAGTTCAGACGACGTGTCAGAGCGGTGGTTGGCAGACGACTGGCGACCAATTCAATGACTGGTCCAATGCTTGTACACTGCAAGTAAGTGCTGGAACGACTTTACCCCGCCTTGTATGGATATATTCTCGATTACGTCATGAATTTCTTAAAAAATTTCCACGAGACATATAACAATAGATACATTGATTCACAAGGAATGTGTGTTAGTTTTATAATTAAACAAATTGATTACAATATGATGATATAAGATTTAACCCGCAATTTCGTTCGCGAGGACTGTTGTTTGATAGGTTGATAATGGATAATCAATGTCATCCTGTTCCTGTACAATTAACAGGATTTCTATAGCCTATAGTTTACTCCGGTTTATAAAGAATAATTGTGCCAAATTTCATGGATATTGGTTCAGCGGATTTGCCGTGTAAGAGTAACAACATGCATCCATACTCACAAACTTTCGCATTTATAATAATTTCTTTTGCCCGTAACTACGTTTGCGTGGACTGTTGTTGCGTGATAGGATAATACATGGCGCTTTTCAAAGTCATCCTATTCTTGTAGAATTAACAGGATTTCTATAGCCTATATATTACTCCGGTGTATAAGGGATAATTGCGCCAATTTTCATGGATATTGGTTCAGCGGATTCGCCATGAAAGAGTAACTAACATACATCCATAATAAAAAATATTTCAAATGACATAAGGGTTTCGATTTTAGTGACGGCGGTGGGAGGTCGGGTGTGTATTTAGCTGTCGACGCAAATCTAGAATTAGCTGAAGAGGAAGACTGCTTTGATGTTTTCGGATATTTGAAGAAATTAAGGCAATCAAGAAAAGGGCTTATTGAAAACGAGGTATGTAACGAGGTATCAATCTTAAACAAAGGTTGCGTCAAATAACACTCTTGACTTGACGTTCTATAAAGAGATGACTGGTTTATTTATATTTATTAAAGGCTCCTGATATTCTATAAACTCTTGATATAATTTAAAAAGAAACACTTCTGTCAACACCTTATTCCTTTTACTTCTTCTGGCGAACTGAAGTCAATTATCACATTACACAAATACCTCGCTTTGCGTTTTTTCGAAATTGCGTCGCTGCTTAATCAGTACTAATTGTTACTGTGCGTAGATGTTTGCATTATTTTTGTTTAATTTTAATTTGAAATTTTCTTTTTTTTTAAATATCGCAATATTATTGATTCTAAGGCGCAAAGCAGGAGCCGCAAGCTTATGTCGGTTCCTACTTTGTCTATTATATACGTCACCTATCGTTTTATAATTCTCTATATTTTTATATACAAATTTTAAATTGCTTAAAATATACTGTGAAGCAAAAGTAAATTTATTGATTTTATTGTTATAGCAAAATATTTTTTTATCTACTTTTATGCCAATGGATAACTTTTTTGTAGGAGCAATACAAATTCGTGTATGATACGTTAGAGGAGCACGTAGTTTGTGGCGTATCCTGGTTTCCAGTATCAGAACTATCACAAAGACTGAAACAGAAATCGCAAAGGGACCCCGTGACCAAGCTTAATGAATACCAAAAAGAATATCAGCAAATATGCAAACAAACACCCAGATTCACTATAGGAGATTGCGCCGGTGGTCACAGGGGTGACAATAGAGAAAAGAATAGGGACGTACTTGTGGTACCACGTAAGTTATAATCTTGTATTTTATGTCAACAAAACTTCTTGTTACTACATCGTGTATATCAATATAAACACTTCTATTCTAAACTTTAGACGCTTTTCCGATAAGTGGGTAAACATCTAAAGTTTGTGTCAAACTTTTACCCCTAGTTGTAAACAACACTGAATTCCAATAGAAATTACTATACAAAAGTTTCTGCATAAATAAATATGACAATATTCAAAAAGCTTTTCCTATCGTCTAAAGAAATAATAGTATATTTGAATACTTAACAACTTCGCAACTTGGACCACCATGCCACCTTGAACAAAATACCACGTCGCTACAATTATTTATCAAGAGAACTAGATATAGACATATTTAGCGATAGCATCCATATTTTCAGACACAATATAATTAAATTTAAAAGAAATAATTAAGTTTACAATATTGTTACATTTTGTATTTTATAATTTTACTTTAATATAATATTTTATTTTATAATATATTAAAATAATGTACGCGTCCCTTTTACATGCCGTGGTAACCTATAATTAAGACTACATTTAATTGAATAGTTTGTAGAGTATTTTATAGTATTAATAATGTAAGTCTTGTTGGTTATCCTAATAAATAAAAATAAAAAATAAAAAATTTACATAATAATAAATTTAGTTGCAAATTATAGCGTAATTTATATAATAAGATATTATAGTCGAAGTTTCAATATAGCAATGGAACTCTACCAATTTTGTAACATTAGTAGTTGTTTCTAATAACTTTTTTTACTACTTTTAGCGGACAATTTTCGACCATATTTGACATCTTTCCAAGGAAACAGTTTTACGGACTACATCAATGCAGTGTTTGTGGATGTGAGTAATTTTTATTATCTGTGCTTAGAAAGAAATAAGTCCAAGTTAATGTGTGCTAATTTTAATTTTTGTCTGTGGTCTTTTAATTTTTGGTAGAAACTGATCTAAGACAATAAAAGTGATATTTATTGCATGTATTAAACGTGTAATCTGTTAAATTAAATTTTAATAATATAGATTATCATTCTCTATATTATATTCATAATTATGGTACTCCATTTCAATTTAATGTTTTATAAAAAATGTGCGTACATTAGGGGCAGTGTATTTTAATTTTCACGCCCGTGTTAAAAACTTTTTGTTATACCGACTGTAGCTTCGGTTGGTAAAATGATAAATGACATAACGACCATAAATATACATGACCACTCTTTGTGTTCTAGGCTTTGTGGTTCTAGTACACCTAACACTGGTTTTACGTTTACTAGAACCATAGAGAATTTGTTAATTTATTGCGTAAAATATTATAATTTCGAGTATTTTCTTTTTAAGCCTAGCTTTCTATACCATAGCTAAGATAAACAAAAGAAAATTAATTTAATTTCGTAATATTTTTGAATCTGCAACTACTGTCGGTTCAAGCTACAAGCTACAAGCTGTACAAGCTACTGTCGGTTCTGTAAGGTCCTACAAAAAAATATCAAAAAGTCGACGTTGGCTCTTTTTAAAAAAAACTTGAACTTTTAACACCTTTTAATCTTAAGTTTCTAAGTCTTAAGTGTCTAATTAATAATTGCAATTTATCTAAACGCTTTTCGGTGAAGGAAAACATCGTGAGGAAACCTGCATATCTCTAGAGAATTCTGGAGATACGTGTAACCTACCAATCCGCACTGGAGCAGCGTGGTAGGTCTTAGCTCCAATCCTTCTCTCTAAAAACGGAGAGAAGAGGCCTATTCTCAGCTGTGGGATAGTAACAGGCTGCTACTTACTACTTACTAATCTTAAGTCATGAGATCATAACCAAATAAGAGACAATATAATGTTTTTGTTTCCAACCTATCTTCTTATTGCAGGGTTACACAAAGCCTCGTGAGTACATAGTAACAGAATGGCCATTAGTGCTAACACAAGGAGAGTTCTGGTCCCTGGTGTATGACTATGAATGCGCAGCCGTTGTGGTTTTATGTGTACCGCCAAAAAATTCTGTAAGTTATATAAAATTATACTTGAGTATGGGAGCTGTCCTCATCATCTTCCTGCCCTTATCCCTCTCTAAGTGTGATCGGCACAACATGTTATAAACATCTTGTCATATGATTTGGCTACGTATTTTACGACCGGCCGCCTGTCTGACTTATCTTAGTCGTATTTTACGACACCTCGAAAAGTAAGAGGGTGATCTATTCTACTTAACCGGATACAACACGGTGAGTCAACTTACCTTAGTCGCCTTTTACGACACCTCGGTAAGAAATGAGGGTGGTCTATTCTACTCAGCCGGATACCACACGGCGGGTCGACTTACCTTAGTCGCCTTTTACGACACCTCAGGAAGAAATGAAGGTGGTACTATTCTATTTCTTCCAATTCTAGTTCTTTCCAAGTACATGATAATATTATTTTGCTATAGTCCGCGAATACAGAAGATTTATGAAAGGCTAATAGTAGAGTGCACCACTCAGGTTGATATTATGCATGCGCAATTTATAAACCTTTAGTTTTTAGATAACATACCGTACTTAAAGCTAACCTAAAACTATATCATTATAAGACCAGAATGGAGTTAAAATGTTACAAAAGAACTTACTGTTTAATTAAAAACAAATTAGTTTTAGCCAATTAAATGACGTGCATTATGTTTAATTATTTAGAAGGTATGCTAAAAAATGTTCTAAGTATCTCTGCGCCTGTGTGATTTGGATATCTCTCATTTTCCCTCTCTTATTATTTGCTAAGACATTCTCACTCAGAAGTCAGAAGAGTATGGCTTGCCTACTCTAATAACCATATCCCTATACCAAGAAGATTTCCTGCTATATCTAATATCTAAATTCATATAGGTACTACATATTTTCATTTTTCCCCTATGTATTTTATTTTTAAAATTAATTACTGAATGTCCTTATATACTACATTTACAGCTTTCTTGTCATTAAACAAACTCTTGAAACAACGACATATAGCTGTTAAATGCGAAGTGCTATAGGTCGAAGCGCGGCCTCCTCGCGGGATTTAAAATCTGTAATATCTCCGAAAATGTTCACTTAAATTACATGTTGTAAACGGCAATATTGATCTATATTAAATCAACAATTTATTTAAGGTACCTAATTGGATAAGGATTAATGCTGTATTGTATAAAAATTCCTTTGAACATAAGGCATCATTTTTCGTAAAAAGTAAATGAAAAAAACTGCTATTGTGGGTTATCCATAAGAGATAGACATATACCATCGCGGACTTTTCTGTAGACCTTTTCATGGTTTACAAATATTTAGTACATCATTTTGATAAATCTCGTAGGGTTTAGCCTGCGTTTGCAATGTAAGCGGAAAAAAATGTAATTATTTACAGTAACCTCAAAAATTACAGTATTTCTATACTTCGTATTAAATGTTATTATACGTACAAACCTTCCTTTTGAATCACTCTATCTATTAAAAATACCGCATCAAAATCGGTTGCATAGTTTTAAAGTTTTATGCGTACGATATATGTGACTTTGTTTTATAATATGTAGTGATAAGGATCTCCAACAGCTTTACATATTATTTAATCCAAAAAATATCCTTTATAGTATGAAATTAATTATGTAGTACCAATTATGGGAGATCATATCATTCTTAGTTACAATGTTACAATTAAAAACCAACTAAAAATAAACCGAAACTAAAACTAATAAAAAAACAACATTAAGGTTTAACAACATTAACTTTATTAATTTCACTAAGATTAAGTCTGTGTAACGTATTTTTTGTCTGTAGTCTATCAATAGTGGTGTCAGTCAGCCATAGACAAATCTTTATATTTCATTCAAATCCAAAGTCATCAACTAAAGTATTTATGCTTTGTTTCAGCAACAATATCCCCCTTTCTGGCCTGAGGGGCGGCACCCTAAGAAATATGGACCAGTGTTCACAATAGATCACGTTTCCCATAACCACTACACAAATATAAAGACTTGGATATTTAGGATTAACAAAAAGGTAGGTATTTTCGTTTCCACCATAGACAATGTATCTATACTTAATGTATAAAGCTGATGTGTTTGTTTAATTGTTTGAACGCGCCAATCTCAGGAACTACTGGACGGCCTAAGATGAATAGGAGAGGAGTAGCAAGAGGAGTTCAATTTATATGCTTTCAGGGCAAACTTTGTGTTGCCATATAAATTCTTTTTAGGAAATTTCAAGTATACACTATAGACAAATAAAAAAGGAGTGGACAACCTTACCACTTAGGGATATGAAAAATAGATAGTAGCCGATCATCAGGTCAAATTTTATAAAAATCGATCAAGCCGTTTCGGAGGAGTATGGTCTCCAACTTTATAACACGAGAATATTATGTATAAAATTTATTTTACAATATCTATGAAAATTAGAACCCCGAAATTATTTTGTGATTGCTGATTAGGTATAAAAAAGCGAGGTTACATAAAAAATAACTAACACATTAGTTTATGTATATATAATTATTATTTTTAAAATTGTGTATTGTTGGGAGTCATTTACTATAAAATACGCCTAATTAATTGACTATTTAATTGTTAATATCGTGAAGGAAAATGCCGCGAATATCGCAACAGCGTGCGCTTGTCGCGTTTTGAGGACACCGCGACATAATTACGCTTTCGCGACAATGGGAACCGCGGGGCCCCACCATTTTGTATAACTAAAAATGCGCTATTAATTTAGTTAGTTATGTTTTGTATATATCAATGATGAAAAATCAGTATAAATCCGCTTTCAACATGTTCGCAAATAATGTAGATCCAGTAGTCCGATTGTCTATGCAACAAAAGCCGTGATTGTTACGCAAATGTATTCAGTTGATTTATCGAAACCAATGCTAAACAAAACTTGAATTGTAAATCTCGTATTTGACAAAAATATAGAGATTTTTGCTACGAACAATAGATGTTTTACGACCATCTCTTTACTGTATTGGGGTATATGTCCTGATTGAAACGATTATTGAGACTGTGGTATTAAATGTGTGCAGGGTACAGTGGCTGTGGTTTGTAGTGCATGCATAATACTAAATGAATGCTTGTATAGAAAATGGATAACAATGGAACGTTTAATTGCTTAATAGAAATATGATAGCGTGCATTTAATTTTTTAGCGTCCATGAAAAATTGGGATCCCATCAGGTTTGTCAGCTACTAGGTAGATAACAGTGTTTATTATTACTAGAAAAGAACCAGCAAGAAATTCCAAAATTTTCACTTTTCTAAATATTTCAATAGTGTATTTGGAATTGTCCACAAATATAAAATTACAATATAGTATAATACAATACACTATATTAGAAAATTATAATGTAGTGCGTAGCTGGTCGCAATTTAAATCGAAGCTTTCTCATCATTATCAGTCCTCAACAGTATAATAAGCTTTATGAATAGGTGTCTTTTTAATTTCTTTTTTTGGACTTGTGCGAATGCAGACTCTTCTTATTTCTCAACCGATGGGTGTCCACTGCTGGACATAGGTCTTCGTAAGAGATCTCCACACCCCATGATTTTGTGCCGCTTAGAACTAGCGGCTCCTCGCAATCTCTTTAAGGTCGTCAGTCGACGTCAGAGAATACAGAGTATTCTATCCGGTAGAACCCCAACGAGGTGGACCGACGAGCTCAAAAAGGTCGTAGGGAGCCGCTGGTTCCAAGCAGCAGAAAATCGTGGGTTGTGGAGATCCCTTAAAGAGACCTATGTTCAGCAGTGGACGTCTATCGGTTAAGAAAGAAGAAGAAGAAGAAACATACTTACATGCAGATTTTTTGGCAATGCATGTACTATAAACTCCACTGTAAGAGATCACTTTTAGTGAAAAGGTACCGCCCTTGCATTCTTATATGTTCTTATTTCTCTTGTTTATGTTTATTATTTACTTGGTGTACAATAAAGAGTTATTCATTCATTCCACATTACATTAGACCTCCAACAATTATAAATTGTTGTACACAGATTGTTTCGCTGACGGAATTGATGGCGGGCGTGAAAGCTCCTCCAAAGACAGTCCAGCTGTTCCAACTAACGTGCTGGCCGATGGGCCACAAGGTGCCCTCGTCGACCAACTCCCTCGTCGAGCTGATGAATATGGTCGAGAGGTGGCGACAGCGCACCGACTACGGGCCCGTTTGTGTTGTATCGCCGTACGTATATTATTTTATCGAAGGGTTCTAAATCTAAACGATCCAAGTACTAATTTTACACAGGAACTTGTATTAATTTGGATATTATGAGGCTTGGCACATCGTATTTTTGTATTAATATTATTTTTTTGGACACTTACATCCTTTTAACCCTTCTTGGTCGGCAAAATTCTCTTTGTCTTACACTATATCTGATTTTTATATTGTCTTACACTATGTCTTCTTTGTCTTACACTATATCTGATATTTTGAGTTTTGCGTATTTTGTTACATGTTTTCTTACACAAGGGATTAAATCTTGTCAGTAATTCTTCAAACTCAGAATCTAACTTGATAATTTTAATGCTACCTTGCCTTATTTCGAGTTATGATTCAAAATTTTATTCTAAAAGCCTAAAATTCCTATTACTAAAACTCTTGAGCCTTAAAATTGCTAATTTCCACATTCTATATACGGAACTTGTTAGATATGATGATTATTTGGCCGAGCAGAAAATCGGCCCGTCCTAAAGCTTTTTGTACAGCTCACGCTTGGTTAGTACATTTATTTTGAGAATTTTCCCGATATTTGGGCAGAGTTATATTAGCCACGGTTACGAGAGGACGTGTAATTTATATAGTGTAAGAAAATGTGAAATTAAATAGAATTCAACCTTTTAAAGGAACAAAGCTATAGGTATGTTAAAACATCTTAAAAAAACAATTATACGTAACTAGATATGCTTGAGGATTCGCCCGCGTGGAAAACAGTGAGACGAAAAGTATTTCCCGCGTAAATACCAGTCCCGCGGGAATTTTAATGTAATTTACTATTAACCTAAACCTTACTCCAGAATTACACTATCTTTCGGTGAAAACTTTTTGAAAATCCGTTCAGTAGATTTTGGGAAAATCGATCACATACAGACAGGTAGCTTTTGGGGACTTTGTTTTATAATATGTATAGATAATCAAATCAAATCACTCACTTTAGAATCGTCAAGGATCAATTAAATTTAATGAAGCTACCTGTAAGAATGTCGAACTGTCGATATGAAATAAGGGTGGTCTATTCTCTTCAGCAGGATACCACAAGACATCTCTTATTTCTAACCTATAATGATTTATTATGTAAACAGGGACGGACGCAGTCGCGCTGGTGTCTATTGCGCCGCCAACGCCTGCATTGAACAAGTTATAAAACACGGGGAAGTAGACGTGTTTCAAGCCGTCAAAACTGTGCGGCGACATCGTCCGCAACTTGTTGAAAATATGGTGAGCCTATTAAAACATAAAACTGATCTAGTAATATCCAATCTTTTTATTAATTATGGTCTCTTTAATTTGTATGTAAAAAAGAATAAATTATACAGATTCTTACCTTTTAAGGTATTTTCAATAAACGTAAACATAAAGGATGATTATTACTTAAATTGTTTAAAAAAAAATACTCAGGTTCTCAACTTTGAAGATACTTTTACGAAACGTGGGTAACGTTTCACTTAAAGGGTGAGAACTACAAATTTTTTCCCCAACTTGGACCTTTTAAATTGTATTAAAAATATAAACTTTACCTTTTAAGACTCTTGCACGAAACGTAAATGTAGAAAGTTGATGAAATAGCATTTTTACAACTCAACGTGGTCCCTTTAAATTGTAGTTTAAAAAATGTACAAAATAATACGTAGATTCTTAGCTCAGACAATATATTCACGAAATGTCCTAAAACTAATTTCTTACCGATGTAGATAGTCTCTGAAATAAACGATTGGAAATTATATTTGTTTGCAGACTGAATACAAATATTGCTACGATTTGGTACTACATTACGTATTGCATTATTTGAGTAAGGATATGAACGAGAAGAAGTGAGAGTGCGAACTCAAGGACGAGCTCTGGTTCATCGAATTCGGACGCGGTGCTGCTCTGCCTACAACGCCGGAGGAGACCAGCCCTACTGCGGTGCCGAGAGATGCCAAGCGCCAGCAAACCAGACCGATGCGGCCTCGACGCGGCCTCTCGCTGGACCGGCTCATGCCGAACACCACGCGGCCACCGCTACCGCACGCCGTCACTGTCGACGCTCCCCGCCACCCTCGACGCGATCGTCCTCCGCTTCGTCGCTCGTTCCGTCTAGAGTACGACGACGGAGCGGTCGAAGAACGCCGTCGGGTCTTCGGCCACGGCCCGCGCGCTCCTTCCTTCGACGAGGGCGACGCCAGTGACGAGCACGAGGAGTGCGAGTGTCGACGTTCGTTTGAGCGTTCCGGACCATCCGCTGACACGCCAGACGAAGATGAATACGAACCAGAGTTCGCCACCTCTCCTCCAGCAGACTCGATATCGATAGACAGAAACTCGCACGCACGCGGCGTGTCCGCGGACCGCGCGCTCGAACGACGCGAACCTCCGCTCACACTCCGCGTTCCTGCCCGTACTCACTCGCAGGGTGTCTTCGAACGGCGTTTGCCTAAAATCTACAAATTAGGCTTGATAGATAAGTCCAAACGAGCCAGTTCGAGTGCTCTCTACGAACGCGCAGAGCGGTCGCCGACTGAAGCATTCTATAACGCCACCGGCTCGACGCGTTTGAGTTCGCAGGAATTGTTCGAAAAGTTTTGCTCGGAAGATTTTACATCCCTGTACGGGCGGGAGGACGACCGGCGTCGGAGACCTCCACATTCGAAATCTACCGGGAGCAGCGGCTCCGATGTCAGACACGAGCGAAACTGCTGCAGGCGGACGCCGTGTGGGTCCCAACCTGCACTAACGAGGCGTCAGGTCTACCACGCGCCACGTTCGGACCGTTCCACCGATTCTGAGGATGCCTCACCGCGACGGAATAATTTCGAATCTTTGACGGCAGAATCCGATGCCGAACTAGCCGATGACTATTCCCGATCTGCACCTTTGCTAAGTCCTGATAGGTTTGAGGCCAGATTCACTTTTGATATATCCGAACGAAGCGAGGTTACCTCGAATCGCGACGAAACACCCTCCGACGCGACCGAGACGCGCAATCTGACCCTGTATGAGGAACCACACTCCGACCGCACTAGCATTTGCGAGCTATACGATGCAGCGTTTTCATCGCACCGGCCGTCGTTTCGACGCGACGGATCGCGACGGCGTGGAGGGCAGTTCGACTTGAGCACTCTCGACTTCCGCGCCATCGATGACGAGAGTCCTCGCACCAGCCGTAGAACGTCCCAAAGGAGCGTAGACGATACGCTACGACAGAACTCTGAAACGCGCAGCTGGGCATCGGATTCGGTATTCACTACGCCCGAACGTCGACATATGGACACTTCGCCGTCATCGACAGACACTCGTCGGTATCTAACTGCGCACGGGGACTCACTGCGAGCGGATTCAGCTGCGGCGGACTCTACACTGGCGGACTCGACCGCTGCGGACGATCTTCCGAGCGTCATCGAAAGAACCGAGTACACGCTAGCGTTGAAATTGGGAAGAATAGATCTAGACGAAAACGAGCGGCCCGCATCTACTCCGCTGGCGGAGGGTGCCAGATTGTCTAGTCGACCTTCGATGCATAAGTTGGAACCGATCGAACCGGAGCGGTTAACGGGGCACGTCAATGAGGCGCACTCGGGTCTGTCGCCCGGGGAGTCAGGTGCGGAGTGTGCAGCGCCGCCCCAGAGGCGGCGGCGCGGCGCGAGCGAGCCGCGGCGGTCGGCGCGGTGCTTCCCGCTCTGAGGGCGGGCGGCGGCGCCGGCAGTCGCGCCGCGCCGCAGCCGCCGCCGCACCTCCCACGCCGTGCCTTCCCGCAGCCGCGCGCGCGCCGTTGCGCTCCTACACTTGCAGCTTCCGTGCGGTAAACCGGACGCTGCGTTGCGAGGGGCCCGATGTAGTTATAGTTTAGAGGGCCTGCCCCCTGTCCGGCGGTCACGATCGCTAGTTCTCGCCTGAAACCAAACGTAACTGCCAATAATTCTATTCGATTAGTAATAATGTATGTCCTACTTCGATTAACTTTATAACGCGGCGTCTCGTCGGTGTCGTTCGATAGGCTGTGCCTGAAACGTACGTAGAGCGTAGATTCTAAATCTCTTAGAAAGTGATCCCGGGGCTCGCCGCGGACGCCGGCCTCGGTCGCAGTCCACGACTGACACAGGGTCATTTAGCTAAATTCGTAATGTAAATTTTGTCCTACTCACATTGGCACATCATTGTGAGCTTTAAATGATAGTAACATTTTTACATTTATGTCGATTTTGAAAAAAGAGTATTAAGATCGTAAGATACTTGTAATTGAGTAAATTCTTTTTTTTATATGACATCATCGCACGCGTAACAAATGAATGCCAGAACTCGTATTGTGTTGAGGTTTTCAAGGAAGAATGCAGGAGTGAAAGGTTTCTTGTTAAGTGTAATGGATAACGTTTATTTACCGTTTTGGTGTTAGCGTAGATGTTATTGGATGTATGTAAACTAATTCCAATATTTTCGTAGCCTTCGTGTTTAATATTGTTTGTATTTCTTATAAGTGTTTACAAATTATTTATAATTGTATGTAATATGTTGAAAACATTGTACAAATCGCTTCTGTGTAAGGTATCATTTGTTGAACATGTACCGAGATGTGCCAAACAGCTTTTTATTAGACTAAGCTTTATATTTCGTAAGCACATTAAAATTATAACCGTAAGCTAAAAGCTTTTATCGTGACAATTTCTAGTGTTTATTTTTAGTGTTACTTGTAAATTCATTTTACGAATTGTGGTTTATGTATTTAATACTAGCAAAAAATATTACAATTATTTTATCTTTAAAATTTAATTGATTCTCTTCCAGAAAATTAACGCCAAATTAGACTTCAACAAAGACAGCCAAATATTAAATTTTATTATATTATAATTAAATATTAAATAATTGTATTGCCATTCAAACAAGTGTATATTTGTAATTTATTGTATTATGAATATTATATATTTTCTTAGCAATTAATTTATTGTATAACAATGTATTATTTATAAATGTAGTTGGAATTTTATAAAGGTCTTACAGATTTAAGAACTTATAAATAAAAATACTTATCAAAAATGTTCATTATGTAATATTAATATGAGAGTCGCAATATAAAAATAAAATTTAATAATAAAATTCTATTAATCTTTTTGAGTTACGAAGTATTTTTGAAATATAATGAGTATAATTTTACTCAATAAATAGCACAAAATGCGCTTAATATTAATTAAAAACTTATAGTAAAAAGATATTCCTAGAGTTGCCAAATATCTATGTTTGAATTATTTGTAATTTAATATTGAGCATCAGAAATATAATCTTTTATTTTTTTTAGTATTACGTATTTTTAAATTATTATTTCTGTAGCAAATCAAATGAAATAAAAAATACGAAACAACAATTTAAGAATTTAAAATAAGAATTTGACATTTGTATTTTAAATTAATGTCATAATCAGCCATATTTGATGTTAAGTTAACATTGTATAAGAGCATTTGTAGTAATAGTCTTATTGAACTGTAAAAAAAATTACTGTCCAATTTAGCAACTAAGCAAATATGCAAAATTTATTCAAAAGACATTATTAGATCTATGTAAGTTTTTTTTTATGATAGGTTGGAAGGAAAAAATAATAGCCAATCGTTCAAAAATAGGTTAAACCTAACATTACGTTTAGTGCCTGACAGATCATAAACTCCAAAAATTATTGAAAATTAACAGAGTTACATTAATTTTCATAGTTATTCTGAATCTAAGTTGTAGATTTAGAATTTAAAAATGAAGTAAATTAAAAGTACTTTTATAGTTAAATAATGCAAAATAATTTATAGATTTAGTCATTACTATGTGGATTTCATAATACAAAAGTAATAATAAAATTGTTTTGCTATAATTCGCGATGAAGTAAAATAGATAATATACATATATAGTCTTTACGATTCCTGCATGTATCAGCATTATATATATTTAACATTATATATATTTTCTATTTTACTTCATCGCGGATTATAGCAAAATAATTTTATTATTACTTTTGAAGGATTTTTCCATCAAACCTATCAACATTTTCTGTTAACACAATTGAATTGTTTAAAAATCAAGCGTATTTATATAATTTTAATAAGGTGTTGTCGGTGTGTATTATGTTACGATGTCATGTGGACCATTATTCGATGTTTTAGTAAGTAATATAAGCACACGAGTAATAATTTTCTTTCGTAGTTTTAAGGCGAAATTCACTTAAGCGGGGCGTTAAATACGGAATCAAATCGAATCAAAATAATCTTTATTCATATAAGCTTTTTCAAACACTTTTGAATCAGTAAGGGTCAATATAATTAATTTAAATTCAATTTCAAAATATTCTTTATTCAAATAAACTTGTAAACAAGTGCTTTTGAATCAACTCTAAATGCAAATCGTCTTAAATTCTTGAATCCAACATAAGTTTCATACTGATTAACACAAATTTTTGCGAACAAAAAACCTAAATAGTTGATAAAAAAAATAAAATTATAAATTACTTTAACTTACTTTTGTTACTCATATGTGGGAATGGAACGTTAGGTGAGTACATAGAACGGAACGCAGTGTGTGAGCGAGATGGTATGATAGGAGGGAGGGAGACGGGGGAAAAGAATGACGTACAATGTACGACAGATGGAAAATTGTGCAATAAGGAATATAATAAAAAAAACATTATTAAATCTGGAATCGGGAACCCGAATTATTATGTATATTTTTAAATAATTATTGAATTAATTTATGCAACAATAAATGGGCTAGTCGCTCAGATCTCGCGCTAAACGCCCCGCTACAGAATAAAACGTTCTAAATGATTTATAATCTATGAAAGTTGCCGCACCGACCATTTATTTATGTAAATAAATGTAATTAGATATGAATGAAGTATGTAGTCCGAGTACCTACTTATACCAAATTATGAACGTATTGTATACCATATACACATATTAATGAAATTGATTATTATAGAAGAGAATGTAACTTAATACTATTGTACTATAATTATATAGAAACATTGTGATTTCAAATTTTCAACTTCCGAAATGTAAAATAACTTAATATATTGTTGTCATGAATGTTATTTAAAAGGTAATTTTAAAATTTATACATGGAACTTAATGGAAAATATATTTATTTGTTGTATAAAATATGTTTTATTTGTCCCCCTTTTGTTTATTAACGTTTATTATCATTTTTAGGTGTATAGATCAAACTGACATTTATTCAGTGATTGCGGAATTTTACTATAGAATCTTATAACCAAACCCAAAAACTACTTATGTACTTTTGCAAGGCGCAAATCAGAAGCCGCAAGCTTATGTTAAAAAGAGGCTGATACAGAAAGCCTACTATACTCTTGAGGATTATTTAGAAGATAAGAATATGTGCATATAGTTCTCTTTGAACCTGTACAAGACAGTAACGACATAATGTAAATAGTATTAAGAATTATATTTTTAAAAGAGCAACCGCCGAGTTTCTTGCTGGCTCTTCTCGGTAGGAACAGCTTTCCGAACCAACAGTAGAGTAGACGATTCAAAAGCACTTGTTTACAAGTTTATTTGAATAAAGAATATTTTGAATTTATGTCGGTTTCTACTTTGTCTAAATAAAATATATTAAATTCTTAACCGTTTACATCTTACAAAGAATAAAATCGTATTCGTAGTCATGTAGTTGAGTAGAATAGACAACCCTCCTTACCGAAGTGTCGTAAAGACGACTAAGGTAAGTTGACATCAGGCAGGCGGCCAGTCGTAAAATACTCATAGCTAGGCAAATTATGTGACAATATTTTTATAACATGTTGTACCAACCCCACTTAAAGTGGCAGAAGAATTATATCGTACTAGCAATCGCCCGCGTGGAAAGATTAAAACCGTAATACAGTATTTTGACTAGTTTTGTGTAACCTTAAAAGCTAGACATATGCCGTCGCGGACTTTTATTTAGAACTTTTATATGGCAACAACATTGTAATACATGATATTTGAATAACTTTCATCGTTGACGTAGCGCACGCAAGGAAAACTTTTAATTTTGCGTAATATTTTTTATTGCTGCTCCTCTCCTACTCATCTTACCGTTATGTTATATAGCCTATAGCTTTCCTCGATAAATGGAGTATCTTATATTAAAATAATTTTTCAAATCGGTCCAGTAGTTCCTGAGATTAGCGCGTTCAAACAAACAAACTTTTCAGCTTTATATACACGACTGGCCCGTTGGAGCAGTGTGTAGTGACCCTACCTTCAGCTCCGCAGGTCGCAGGTTCAATTCTCTCCGAGGGCCAACATTTTCTGTGAATGAATTGTTGGTCTTCGAGTCTGGGTGTATATTTGTATTTAAATATGTATTTAAAAAATATATAAGTATATATTTACCAGTTGTCTGTCTACCATAACACAAATTTTAAGTTACTTTGGGGACGGACGATCGCGTCAAAAAAGAAGAAAAAATATATTAATATCGTATTTGATAGTAAACTGTAGTGTTTCTATAAATAGCTTTGCTACGAAATTGTTTCATTAAAATAGGATTATACTGGAAATTCCTTGTTAGATAACTTACTTCCACGTTACAGAACAAGCTGTGCTCGACGGCTTATGTCTGCTTATTTTGTTTGGTATAAGCTGCAAGAGGTATTATTGATTAATTTGAAACTTAAATAGATTTTGTATATCGCAACTGATGCTGTTTTTAAGTTTAAAATACGAATTTAACTTGGTACCTTAAGATAGAGGTAGGGATTAATCCTCTACCTCTTTGATACGATTAAATTGTACTTTATTTTATTTAAAAAAATAAATTTGTAATTACCTGTTGCCATCTAATAACAACTGCCCAAAACCTCAGAGCTGTTGTAGCCTATTATTTAATATTTGAAATTTAATTTATTATAATTTTATTATAATTTAGTTTATTAATTAATATTTGACTGGCCCGTTGGAACAGTGGGTAGTAACCCTGCATTCTGCTCCGCGGGTCGCGGGTTCGATTCCCGCCAAGGGCAAACATTTTCTATATATGAATTTGTTGGTCTTTGAGCCTGGGTGTGTATTTGTATTTAAGTATGTATTTAAAAAATATATAAGTATATATTCACCAGTTGTCTGTCACCCATAACACAAGTATTAAGTTACTTACTTTGGGGACGGACGACCGTGTGTGTAAGAGTCCCATATATTAAAAAAAAAAAAATTAAATTTTATATTATCTACAACAACAAAAAAGACTTATTTAAAATTTCATAATACATGGTCAATTATTAGTGCACTTACTTTAATTACGGAGATGTAGTTTTTAATCACAATATTGCTCTAGCTAACCGCGACAGTTAAATAGCATAAAAGACATGTTATGCAAACAGTTACGAGAAGAACTATATAGAAAATTGTAAAGAGAGTTTGCTTATTTCTAGTGCAAAAGCGCTCGTGCAAATATTTAAACGTAAAGATGCTTCAAAGAATCTACAGAGATTCTTTCAACGTCAGGGAATTTAAAGAAAAATCAACCGGAGAAAATAAACAGAGTGCCTTTAAAACGATGTTCAAACAAATTATCGTATCAGATATGGTGTATATAGACATAAGTTAATGTCTATACTAAATTATAAAACTGAAGAGTTTGTTTGATTGATTGTACGTAGCCGAATCATGTGACAACATGTTTTGCCGACCCCGCTTAGAGTAGGATAAGGGCAGGAGGATGATATAATGAATGAAATTATATCCTTTATAAACCTAAAACCTTCTAGACCGATTTTAATGAAATTTGCAGACAATCAGCGGATGATCCTGGTAAATGTGGTGGCCTTTAGATAATTCTAGGAATATGTGTAACCTACCAATCCGCACTGGAGCAGCGTGGTAGGTCTTAGCTCCAATCCTGCTCCCCAGAAACCGAGATAGGCTTATGCCCAGCTGTGGGATAGTAACAGGCCGTTATTTTACTTTTAATTCATGCAGGTTCCCTTACGATGTTTTTCTTCTCCAAAAAGCGTGCGATAAATTGCAAATCAATCTGACAAATTAGTTTAAAAAAAAAACTAATAATTCAGGGGTTTAACCCTATTAAAAACGCAATTTTGATTAACTAAAATGTGTTAGAGCGGTTAAAGAGTAACAGTCAGACAGGAAGACAAATATTCGCATTCGTAATGCATGTATTAGTTTCAATTTGTAATGTATGAAAAATATAAAGGAAGTTTGTATTCAACATGTTTGTTAAACTATATTTTCTCATAATAAAGATGTATAAGTTTCAATAGAAAAACTCATTGGTGTCTACCCGGGGTTAGAACCCGTGACCCACTAGAGAGAATCGCATTTCCACTACTAGGTTATCATAATACAAAAAATTAAATTCTCAAACGCACATATTCGAAGACAATTTTAAGTATAAAAGAGCTTTTACTTGAAAATATCCTGCTTACACTCAAAGAAATTTATTTGAGAGATTATTTTTGATATACACCCCTTATTTCATTTCCTTGGCCAGGTAAATACACGTAATGTGCCGGAGAAATTCTACGTTAAACGAAATGTTTGAAAATGCTTTTATTTAGAAAATGGCAATCTTTTTTTAATTATTGTGATTTTTAAATTAAACCAATATCGAATATCATTTTTCTTCTCTTTTAACACTATTTTCATTTAAACGTAAAAGATAGAAATTAGAGACAGACAGAATTGTAAAATTTCATAATACTTTAATGAATAATAAGAAATCATCAAAAGCAGTATTACCAACTTTGCAATCCAATTGTGATTCAAGAGATTTAAAATAGAATTCTCGTTTCGCGGGATCCGAATACTGCCTTTTACATTTTAAGCAGCTAAAGTGCTGTTAATCGGACTCGAGTCTGAAATTAAAAGCGAGAGACAAAAAATACGAAATCAACTTAAAAGCGCTCGTGCGCTTTATTTTTTAATATTTCTAGAACAATGTCTCCCAACCTTTTTTTGTGCCAACCTTAGCCTTTCTTATTTTGACTGGCCCGTTGGCGCAGTGGATATTGCTCCTGCCTTCAGCTCCGCGGGTCGCGGATTCGATTCCCGCCGAGGGCCATCATTTTCTTTGAATTTGTTGATTTGTATTTGAATATGTATTTAAAATTATATATGTACTAGGTTTTACTCGCGCAACTTCGTTCGCGTGGACTGTAGTCTTGATATTAAGAATAGCTTCTGTCACTCTCCAACTCTCCAACAAATATCTCCATCACTAAAATCAGATCGACCCGGGAAGAATTAGAGTTATTTAAGAGCATACATACATACGTTTTATCAAGAGCATAATTTGATAATTTTAGTAAATAACCCGTATTTACATGAAATATATATTATATAGCTCAGTAAAAGGAGTACAAAAACTTCATATACATCAAAAACTTCATAATGTTTTTCTTGTTGGTTCTTCTCAGTAAGAGCAATATTCCGAACCAGTTGTAGCTTCATTAAGAATATTCATCTTTGATAATTCAAAAGTGCTTGAAGGAGCTTATTTTAATAAAGATTATTTGATTTGATTTGACATAATACAAAAGTAATAATGAAATTATTGTGCTATAATTTTAATCGCGAATTATAGCAAAATAATTTTATTATTACTTTTGTCAAATTATTTTTCTTAAATCTAGTATTTAAGTTCTTAGTGAACAGTTCAAGTTTTTAATATTAGTCATATTTCGATAAAGCTCGCTCCATCCCGCTAGAGATTGAGCTTTCTTGTGAAAACGAAATAATCAAGTTTCGGATCCATAATCACTCAAAAACTCTCAATATTTAAATACTGCATTCTTCAATAACTCAGGTATCATATAACTTTTTACTAACAAATTTCTATAATTGCTATACAATGGAAAAATAGAATCACATTGTATTTTCCCAAAGTGATATAAAAACGAATCATTATTCTCGCTGTTTATTCGCCATTAATTCTCTTAGTTCTTTACGGAATGTCTCATCTTGGCAAAGACGCGAATATTTCCGATCATTAATAAGCCGGCTTTGTCAGTCAGTCCAATTAATTAAGGCCCAAGATTAACTATTGTCAACTCAACGTTCCCTTCAACTTGTGACGGATCTTATATTAGCAAACCGTAAAAAAATAATCGATTTTTTCCGATTCTTTATGATTTTTACTGAAAAGTTGCCTTTTTTAATTTAATAATTAATTAGAATAAAGGCTAATTAAAGTGTACAACTACCAATGAATAATAACAAATGCACTGTTAGTGAAATACGAGTAAAATGTGTGTTGTTAAAATGTGTAGTTTGATTTTAATCAAATTTCACAAACAGCGCATTCGTTATTTTTATTGATAGTTGTCCACTTTAATTAGTCTTTATTTTAATTAATTAATAATATTATAAAAGGCAACTTTGCAAATAGTCAGAAAAAATCGATTATTTTGACACGAATTAATTGATTTTGAAAAATTTATTTTTTTTAAAGGTAAAATAATCGATTTTTTTTTTTTTTTTTTTTTTTTTTTTTTTTTTTTTTTTTTTTTTATTAGGCAAACACAACAGGTTACAATTGAACAATATATGAGTAATACACTAATTAACACTTAATATCTAATTGCAACCCTTAAGGTGTAAGCACAGCATTTAATTTAGTTTTTTAATACAGAAATGGTAATTAAAACTAAAAACTAAAAACTATAAATTAAATTTTAAATAGTTATTGTTCGTTAAATTTTACTTTTTTAATGGAATTCGCAAATAAAGCGGGTCGAGAATCAAAAATGTCTACGTTATACGCCACATCTTGCATGATTTCGTTGTACAGTCGACACATTCTTATAATAGGATTGTAGTATGAGGTGTTATTTTTAAAAGTTTCCAATGCAAAGATTCTGCTTTGCCTTCGACAGCTGCGTCTAGTGTACATACTTATTTGAGATAGCAAGATGGAAGAATCGATTTTAAAGTGCAATATTTTATGGAGGGTAATTAGATCTTGTCGTTTACGGCGAACGTAGAGAGGGCTCATTTTAAATTTAAGAAGACGTTCATTATAAGTCCTAATTTGTCTATGCAGCCCACATCTATATGATAAAATTTTCAAAAACTTTCGTTGAACACTTTCAATTCTATGAGAATGCACCGCATAGCATGGGCTCCAGATTATTGAACAGTACTCAAGAATGGTACGTACTAAACTATTGTACAGAATACATAACGTTTGTGGATCTTTAAAAACTTTAGTCGTTCGAGCTATGAAACCAAGATTCTTAAAAGCTTTATCAGTAATATTTTTATAATGAAAACGAAAACTAAGTTGGTCATCAAAATGAACTCCAAGATCCTTAACAACAACTTTTCGTTCTAGAGATCGTCCTTGAATAATATAGTCATGAGTGATCCGTAACTGCTTTCTAGTAAAAGATATTATAAAGCATTTGTTTATATTAAGATGCATATGATTGTTATTACACCAAAGTTCCAAGGTAGATAAATCCTTCTGAAGGTTTAGAGAGTCTTGAACGGTGTATATTACATTGAAAATTTTGAGATCATCTGCGTATAGCAGACACGGTGAGGATAACCGATCGATAAGATCGTTAATAAAAACTATAAATAACAGAGGCCCAAGGTGTGAACCTTGAGGTACTCCAGATTCAATTTTGATGGGTGTAGACGTTTGACCTTTAAGCTTTACAAGTTGACTCCTATTAAGCAGATAAGACTGAATCCATCTAAGCAGACTACCGTGAATACCATATTTATCCAACTTCTTTAACAATATTTTATGACTCACTTTATCGAAAGCTTTACTAAAATCTGTATAAATAGAATCCACTTGACCTCGCTTGGCAAATGCTGTACACAAAAAATTTTTATATTCAAGTAAGTTACTAATTGTAGATCTACATTTAATAAAGCCGTGTTGCTTTGAAGATAAAAATAAATTAAAGTGACTATACAAATATTTGTAAACTAAAGCTTCAAATATCTTTGCCATACCAGACAATATGCTAATAGGCCTATAATTTTTACAATCGGATTTATTGCCAGATTTATAAATGGGTAAGATAAAAGCAGACTTCCAAACTGAAGGGAATTTACCTGTTTTGAGAGACTTATTAAATATTATAAATAATGGATAACATAGCTCATTAGCACATTTTTTCAGAAATAATGGTGGAATGCTATCTGGACCAGGACTTTTATTTGGACTTAATTTTGTCAAGTATCTACGAATTTCTTCTTGGTTGATATGTATTGAACACAAAGAAGTATAAAAATATTTATCTAAATCAGAATATGTATTATCGTCCACTGTAGTAGTACCTTCAAATACGGAGCTAAAATATTTAGAAAAAAGTTCACATGTGTTCACAATATCGGTCGCAGATTCACTGTCGTAATACATGGTTTGAGGAAGAGTATTAGAGCTTTTCTTACTGTTAACAAATTTATAGAACGGTTTAACATCACTTTTAAGTGCATTTTCAATATTAGATACGAACGAATTATAAGACTTTGAAATAAGTCTTTTACACCGGCTACGTAATAGAGAGAAAGTATCATAATCACGTGGGTTTCCATACTTGATAAAACGGCGATGGAACTTATTTTTTTCAGCCAGGCATTTTTTTAATGACCTAGTGAACCATTTAGGATACCCATCTTCACATGATTTATATATGGATGTAGACTCAATTATTATTTTATTTATAACTGTATAAAATTTTTCAATGCATTCGTCTATATCATCACCTGTTAACAAGACACTCCAATTAACTTCACTCAATTTTTGATTTATTTTGTCAAAATCACATTTACGGAAGTTTCTTTGACTACAAACAGGCACTTTCATATTTTTATGCCTAATGGTAATGTTTTTTAAGGAGATAGAAAGCGGGGGATGATGAATGTCCACTCTAACGAGTGGATCGGCAATTTCTATAATGACACTGTCAACGGACGACAATACGAGATCAAGTTGTCTATTATTTTTATTAGGGATGCTATTAAACTGAGACAAGTTACACAAGGCTAGCAAATCACACAGAAGAGAAGCTTTATAATCTACCGGACAACTCGGTGTTAATATTTTGTTGTTTGAAGACATTGACCAAGTGAGACTAGGGATGTTAAAATCGCCAATTACCATAGTAATGTCTTTTTCATCGCTATTTAATATATTTTGATATGTTTTTTCATAAAACATGTTCAAATTATTTCTAGTAATGTGGGGTGGTAGATAACATACACACAAATTAATAGTTACATCAGAAAGAATTATACTAATCCACAAGTCCTCCACGTTGCTATCCCAAGAAGTTTGACGAATTACATTAAAAGTTTTTTTAATAGCCAATAAAATTCCACCACCTTCCGCCTTAGTTATACATGTACTTGCACGATCTCGCCTAAAAATACTGTATCTTTCATCAATAAGCTCGCCGTCGAAATGATTCGAGTTCAGATTAGTTTCAGTCAAGCAGATCAAGTCATAGTCACTATTCAACGTGTTTGTAAACAATTCATCAATTTTAGATCTTATTCTATTGACATTTTGATAGTAGATTAACATATAAAAATTAATAGAAAAGAAAAATAATAAATTATAAACAAAGTAATGATATGTGCAGCTGTTAACAAAGAAAAATATTTAAGAATACCAAAAGATTACTTAAGTCTAGCTAAGTCACTAATGTTCTTAATCAGTATAGCTGGCGATTGTTCATTTTTTCTAGTATACACACGATTATTTCTTACCCAAACGTAGCTATAACAATTGTCTTTCGCAGCTTTTCTAGTCGCAGCGTGAATAGACTTACAATCAGGAGACAAATGTTCAGTTACGTAAATATTATTCTTTTCGCCAGGGATGCCTAGATGAGACGTATTTAGTTTGTCTGAATTATTGATTTTATTATACCTCTTAAAAGTTGAAATTAAATCGTCTCGATGACGTTCGGAGGGTAACGTCACGAGTATATTACGTGGTCTTGTCGACTGGGGATTTAATTTTGCGACTCTGCGAATTGAACAAATATCACTCTGAATGAAAGGAGCCTTAACTGTCTCACATAGATTTTTATAAATAGTTAAGAGATTTTCGTTCTTTTTTTCTGGAATCAACTGTATTTCAATATTACGACTTCTGGACGATTTTTCTAAAACATTCAAGCGACGACTGAGTTCATTTACTTCAGACTTTAATTTTGTGTTTTCTACATTCAGTGACTCAATCTTACCGTCAACAGAGAGCATATCGCTCTTTAACGTGGATTGTTCAGCTGAGATAAAATCCAAAGATTGAGTGAATTCCGTTTTTAACTTTTCAATAGCACTTGAAAACTCCTTTTTGAAGTCTGACACCAAGGCGGTTCTTATTTTTTCAATTTTGGAGTCAAAAAGTAACTCAAATTGTTCATAAGATAACATAGAAGCGGTTGTAGAACGTGACTGATTTTCCCCAAAAGGGGCCGGTGAGGGTTCCTTAACAAATGGAGAGCTCTCAGGTTTGCGTGAGGCTTTTTCGTCAGAGACACCAGCCTCGTCCAAAAGCAACTCAAATTGGTTGCGAACAGGTGTATTTTCGTTTTTACGACGAGATTTGCTCTTGCACGAGGGACAAAGCCAAGTACTTTTTACTTTACGAATACGCTCAGTAAAATATTCTTTACTAATATTAAGGCATTTATAATCATAAGTACTACTGCAATAAGAACAACTTAGCAATTCACCACGTTCTATAGGTTTATTGCAGACTTGACATTTCATTGTAGTAATATTTAATAATGAATTTTATATCCATACAAATCCTTTATAAATAAACTTTAGTAGAATTACGAAAATTAATGCAGGAGCAGTGACTCATTCGATATAAAACACCAACGAGAACTTCACGCAAAACACGACGTTAAATCGCAAGAGAATAAGGCGAGATTCGTTTATGGAATATAACGGCTGTAATAAGCGGTGACAGTTTATACTTGCCGATTAATAGTTCACAAGTTAAACACAGTTATTGCACTGAATTTACGTAATAATCTTATTTTTTATAAGCACTGATGATTATATTATTGGTTAAGTTCACTATGAACACAGAATTTGATACTAATTGATATACTTTAGGATCATAAACAAGTTATTTAGTTAAGTTTTAAATACCAGCGTGTTGACAGCGTGCGCTATAATTATTTTTATTGATTTTTTCTACTCCAAGTCACTTCCTTAGTAAAAAATATTGTTTCCCCTAATAAGTATATATTAACATTTCAGTGGTGATTTTATTTTATTTTATCCCGGTTTTTTCGGTTAAAGAGATGTTCCGCTCCATTTTTTTATATAAAACTTACAAAAGTTCCAAAAAATCCGTTTCTATTTTTTTATACTGTGATCACCAACTCGCCTGCAATGCGTGTTTTATATTGGCAAACAGTAGAAACTCAGCATTGCCATATTAAGGGACGTTACTTTTACTCATTTCGACGTCCGAAATTACATCACCCAACTTTTTCACGGTTGTTCTTTGTCTTATTTTATATTAAGTACTGTTTTATACCAATGTCAACGCCTGACATATTACTTTTCTTTTATATATATATAAATGTTTGTATGTATAAACCCCGAAACAGTTGGAGAAATTTTCAGAAAATCTTCAGAATGACCCAACGGATGATCTTGTAAAGTTTGGTAGCGATCGGAGCTTTTTCACTACTAAGTTTTGTTTCGAATTCCCTTTGAGGTAAAAACTTAACCAACTGATAACTAAACCAAACTGATTCACAGCAACGCCTTGCCGTGTGTTTCCTCCTTCCCTTATCCCACTCTAAATGGGGTCGCACAACATGTTATAAACATGTTGTTCCATGATTTGGCTGCGTTTTTACGACCGGCCGCCTGCCTGACGTCAACTTATCTTAGTCGTATTTTACGACACCTCGGAAAGAATGAGGGTGGTCTATTCTACTTAACCGGATACCACACGGTGAGTCAAATTACCTTAGTCGCCTTTTACGACACCTCGGTAAGAAAAGAGGGTGGTACTATTTCTATTTAGCCGGATACCACACGGCGTCTTACCGTGTACACCTAACAGTATGTCTGCGTCTCAAAAATATCGCCTTAAATAGAAACTGCACTCAGCTGCGTCAACAGCATGTCGCGCTACATTGATAAAAGCTGCCACACCACAGTTTAGCTAGAAATTCTTTGAAAAGCTTTTATTCCTTTCAATAATAGCTTTTAAAAGAATTTGTACCTAGAGCGACTACGTTATGTTTTGTGTAAATAGAAAAAAAACCATCTGAATCTTAAACGTCGTAATCATCCTCCTGACCTTATCGCACTCTTAGTGGGGTCGGTACAACATGTTTATAAGATGTTGTACCACTTACCCTGCCCCTGACGTCAACTTACCCTTGTCGCCTTTTACGATGCCTCGGTAAGAAAGAGGGTGGTCTATTCTACTCAACCGGATACCACACGGTGTGTAAACTTACCTTAGTCGCCTTTTACGACACCTCGGTAAGAAAGAGGGCGATCTATTCTACTCTGGCGGTTACCACACGGTGTGTCAACTTACCTTCGTCGCCTTTTACGACACCTCTGTAAGAAAGAGGTCTATTCGACTCAACCGGATATCACACGGCTATGAATCTTAGTCATCATAAATAAGATTAAAATATTGTTTGTTTGTTTGTTTTAAAACATTTGTAACGCCGAGTAACGCGATACTAAGGTGCATCACACCATCCAAATACGTTACTGGATGTGACGTATTCGTTAGCCGTTACTCAATAATAACAATAGTAAAAGATTTATTTCCAACAAAGAAGTCTCCGATTCTCTATTCATCAAAGTATATAATATGTAATTACATACTTGAATGAAGGTTTTGAATAGTTGCAATGTAATATTAAGTTTTCAGCGTATCCTGTTCAAAATTACCTAATTACGTTGGCTTGAACAGAAAATTACAAACATAGTCTAAATGAACCTTTTATTTTTCGATGTCCGTTGAAAAGTTTTATTTGTTAACAGTTTAGTCGTTCTTTTGTTTTGCTGCTTTATTGTGATACCTCGGAGAAGCATTAAAGTAATGCATGTTAGAAATTACTTAATTAAGGATGACTTGAACTGGAAAATTATAACCGTATGCTGTAAAATGAACCTTTTCTTTTTCGATGATGGTTGAAAAGTGTTATTTCTCAACAGTTTAGTCGTTCTTTTTTTTTGCTGCTTTATTGTGATACCTCGGAGAAGCATTTAAGTAATGTATGTTAGAAATTACTTAATTAAGGATGATTTGAACAGAAAATTACAACCGTACTCTATAAAATGAACCTTTTATTTTTCGATGTTCGTTAAAAATTGTTTTTTTTTAATAGTTTAGTAGTTCCTTTGTCTTTCTATTTTATTAAGATATCAAGGAGAAGCATAAAATAAATATATGTTTGAAATTACTTAATTAAGGATGACTAGAACAGGAAAATTACAACCGTACTCTATAAAATGAACCTTTTCCTTTTCGGTGTCCGTTGAAAAGTGTTATTTATCAACAGTTTAGTAGTTCCTTTGTCTTTCTATTTTATTGCGATATCAAGGAGAAGCAATAAAGTAATATATGTTAGAAATTACTTAATTAAGGATGATTTGAACAGAATATTACAACCGTACTCTATAAAATGAAACTTTTCTTTTTCACTGTCCGTTGAAAAGTGTTATCTGTCAACAGTTTAGTCGTTCCTTTGTCTTCCTACTTTATTGCGATATCTCGGAGGAGCAATAAAGAAATATATTGAAGTCTTTTAGCACCGCGCTCCCCACTCCCTTCAGACTATAATTCATTTTGATAATAACTATTATTCTTATATTTCTAAATTTATACTGTTTTAAAAAATTATGACCATTGAGAAATTTCTCAATTTTTTTATCTTGTATTTCGAGTTTTGTGTTGTGAGATTATAAAAAAGTAAAACTAAATAAATAATTTATAGAATTAGGTGTTACTTTGCGGAGATCCATAATACAAAAGTAATAATAAAATTATTTTGCTATGATCGCAAATATCGCAAATCTTTGCGATTTGTCGTGGAGTCTATTTCCGATGCTTCAGTTGCGGGGCGAAACGATTGTTTAGTTTGTGATAGTGAACGTATGTAGTGCTTGTGTATTGTGGTGGCGGTGGTGGAAGTTTGCGCATGTGATTTTACGAACTCTGCATGTATCAGGGATGAAAACGAATTGTCTTCTCTACATTTAGCATTATCATCTTCATCGCGGATTATAGCAAAATAATTTTATTATTTTGTAAAACTAAGTATTAAATCGATATATTAAATAGTAGCGGCCCGCCCCTGCTTCGCACGGGTATAAAATATATATCCCATGTCAGTCAGTGTAAAAAAAAAATTATTAATTTTTTTTTAATTTATTAATTACTGCCCGTGGCCCGCAAGCGTTAAATTTGGAGAAAAACAATTTCCTTTCCCTATACCAAGAAGATTTCCTGCTATCTTTGGAATATTTAATTCATATAGTACATTTTTACTTATTTACTTTTACATTTTCCCTATATATTTTATTTTTACAATTAATTACAGAATGTCTTAAAACAAACTCTTAAAAGAGCGACATTAGCTGCTAGATTCGAAGTGCTAAAGGGTGAAGCGCGGCGTCCTCACGGCATTTTAAATCTGTAATATCTCCGAAAATGTTCACTTAAATTACATGCTGTAAACGGCCATATTGATCTATATTAAATCAACAATTTATTTAAGGTACTTAATTGGATAAGGATTAATGCTGTATTGTATAAAAATTGCTTTGAACATAAGGCATTATTTTTCGTAAAAAGTAAATGACAAAAAATGCTATTGTGGGTTATCCATAAGAGATAGACATACACCATCGCGGAATTTCTGTACACCTTTTCAAGGTGTACAAATACTTAGTACATCATTTTGATAAATCTCGTAGGGTTTAGCCTGCGTTTGCAATGTAAGCGGAAAAAAATTTAATTATTTACAGAAACCTCAAAAATTACAGTATTTCTCTACTCCGTATTGAATGTTATTATACATACAAACCTTCCTCTTGAATCACTCTATCTATTAAAAAAACCGCATCAAAATCTGGTGCGTAGTTTTAAAGTTTTATGCGTACATAGAGATATATGGACAAACAAAGAATGCGACTTTGTTTTATAATATGTAGTGATACAAATTATATGGGTCAAACTTAGTACAATGATAAAATTATATGATTAATTTTATTATTTCTGTACCCATGTCATATACCAGAGCGGTCTACAGAAAGATTTAAATTAAGTATAAGATATATGCTTATACGTAAAGCATCACTACATATTATAAAACAAAGTCCATATTTCCGTATGTACGCATAAAACTTTAAAACTACGCAACCGATTTTGATGCGGTTTTTTTAATAGATAGAGTGATTCCAGAGGAACGTTTGTACGTATAATGACATTCAATACGAAGTAGAGAAATACTGTAATTTTTGAGGTTTCTGTAAATAATTACATTTTTCCCCGCTTACATTGCAAACGCAGGCTAAGCCCTACGAGATTTATCAAAATGATGTACTAAGTATTTGTACACCTTAAAAAGGTCTACAGAAAAGTCCGCGATGGTATATATCTATCTCTTATGGAAAACCCACAATAGCAGTTTTTTTCATTTACTTTTTACGAAAAATAATGCCATATTTTTGTAGCAATTTTTATACAAAACAGCATTAATCCTTGATATGTATGAGTATTGTAGGTAGATATATAATCGAGCGAACAATAAACGTCAGTCAGTATCTGGATCTCGCGTTTCAATACACCTCACTGGCGACGAGAATAAATTATAATTTTACGTATAAAGTAAAATAATAGTTATGCCACTCGGTAAAGTAGAAAGTTTTGATGTCGGGACTCAAGATTGGGATGCGTATGTGCGGCGAGTGAAACAATTTATAGTTTTAAATGACATCGAACATAACCTACACGTGGCCACATTGGTTACTTTGGTCGGAGCGGACTGTTATTCGTTAATGTGCGATTTGTGTTCACCCACGCAACCGGAAGATAAAACTTTTGAAGAATTGGTAAAATTGGTGAAAGATCATTTGGAACCAGAGAGATCCGAGATAGCAGAGAGACATGTGTTTCGGCAAAGGAAGCAGCAACAGGGCGAAGGTATCCGAGTTTACCTTCAAAATTTAAAACATCTCGCTAAAACATGTAATTTCGGACCACAGCTCGAAGTTAATCTTCGAGACCAATTCGTGTCCGGATTACTCAGCGAAGAGATGCGTTCGAGGCTCTTTGCCGAAAGGAACATTGATTATCGGCGCGCGGTGGAGCTGGCGTTGGCGCTGGAGGCGGCGGAGCGGCACGCGAGCACGGCGTGCGCGGCGCCGGCCGAGCGCGAGGCCGGCGCGGGCGCGCGCGGCGGCGACGGCTTGCATCGGGTGGGCAGCGCTCGGAGCGCGGGATCCGCGAGCGCGGCGGGCGGCGCGGCCGGCGGCCGACGGGCCTGCTGGCGCTGCGGCAAGCTCGGCCACTCGGAAGGAAAGTGTCGTTATAAATATTATACGTGTGACTCGTGTGGTGTGAAGGGTCATTTAAAAGTGATGTGTCGAAAGAGCAAAAGTGAAGTGAGCGTAAGTTCGCGGCACGAGCGAAAAGGTCAGATGCATTTAATTAATAATTCCGATTCTGAGAGTGATTTTTATAATTTGATAACCGGCGGAGGTGACGGCCCCTATTATGTCATGTTAAATGTTGAAAATATGAATCATAAATTTGAAATAGACACAGGAAGTAAGATTTCAGCTATATCGAAAAATTTTTACGATAAGTATTTTTATAAATTTCCTGTTCAAAATCAATCTTTAATTTTAAAATCTTATACAGGCGATATCATAGAAACTATCGGTTATATATTGGTTAATGTTTCGTGTGATTCTCAAAGCGCTAAATTAAAGTTGTACATTATCGAAAATGGGGGCCCGCCTCTCATGGGTAGGTCGTGGATAAAACAATTAAAATTGTCAATCATTTCTTGTTACAATTTAGAAAGTGAGGAGTCGGTCGCTGTAAGTTTAAAAGACGAGTTTCCCGAGGTGTTCGCGGAGGGACTGGGCACGTTCAAGTCTCGACTTAGATTGTATTTGAATGATGCCACTCCCGTGTTCGTGAAGGCCCGGCCCTTGCCGCTGGCGCTTCGGGAACCGGTCGAGCGCGAACTCGAGCGTCTGCAGCGGGAAGGGGTTATTTACAAAGTAGATCGGTCTGATTATGGCACACCTATCGTACCCGTCGTGAAATCTAATGGTTCTATTCGTATTTGTGGTGACTACAAAGTTACCATAAACCCGCGTTTAAAAGATTTCCACTACCCGCTGCCGAGGATCGAAGATCTGTTCGCCGCGCTGGGCGGAGGCGAACATTACACTAAGCTCGATTTGTCGAATGCTTTTCAACAATGTGTTCTGGAAAAGGAATCGCAGCCGATGACGGCGATCACCACTCACATAGGAACTTTTGTTTATAAGCGAGTTCCGTTTGGAATTAAGTGCATACCGGAGAATTTTCAAAAAATCATGGAGGAAACCTTGAGTGGCTTGCCCTCGACGGCCGTATTCACTGATGATATTTGTATTACTGGTAAAGATAGAAATTCCCATTTAAGAAATTTAAAGGCTGTCTTACAGAGGTTGAAAGAGAATGGCTTAAAAATTAATTGGTCAAAATGTAAGTTTTTTTAAAGACAGTGTCACCTACCTGGGGTATAAAATAGATAAATTTGGTTTGCATACGGACGATATAAAAATTGAAGCTATAGTAGCCGCACCGCCCCCCACGAACGTGACACAGTTAAAAAGCTTCATGGGCTTAGTAAATTTTTATTCAAACTTTTGCGCCAATATGAGTGACATTTTAAGGCCGCTGTATGATCTGTTAAAAAAAAAATGTTACGTGGAATTGGAACGATACATGCATGAGATCGTTTAATAAAATAAAAAGGGTGTTAAGCAGCTCTCCGGTGCTCGCGCACTACGACCCCGGCTCGCCTCTCGTGCTGGCGGTGGACAGCAGCCCGTACGGGCTCGGCGCGGTGCTGCTGCAGCGGCAGGCGGACGGCTCGGAGCGGCCCGTGAGCTGCGCCTCGCGGACGCTCACCGCCGCCGAATGTAATTATTCGCAAATCGATAAAGAGGCGCTCGCTATCGTGTTCGGTGTTACGAAACATCACCAGTACTTGTACGGGCGACATTTCGTTTTACGCAGCGATCATCGCGCGCTCAGCTATATTTTTGGGAAGAATCGGGGAATTCCGGTAACCGCAGCGAGTCGTTTGCAGAGATACGCGGTCAAATTGAACGCTTATGATTTTGAAATGGAATTCGTTAGATCTGTTGAAAACTGTCACGCGGACGCGCTGTCTCGACTTCCGCTAGGTTCGTCGGGCGGAGGAGCCGAGCGTGAGGGGGAGAAATGTAGTTATCTAAATTTTGTTGAAGAAAATTTTCCAGTTAGCTTTAAGGAAGTTAAGACTGAAGTTGCAAAAGATCCTCTATTGAGTAAAATTTATGGGTACGTCATGTTCGGATGGCCGAACGAACCGGCGTGTGATGGTGAAAAACCTTATTTTAATAAAAAGGACAATTTATATATAGACCAGGGCTGTTTAGTATGGGGTTACAGAGTCGTCATACCGAAAACATTGCGCGACGAAATATTAAAAGAGATACACGACGGGCATCCCGGTATAGTTAAAATGAAACAGATCGCGCGCAACTACGTGTGGTGGGACGGTCTGGACGCCGACATAGAACAAGTGACGGCGCGCTGCGCGGCGTGCGTGACGCAGCGCGCCGCGCCGCCCGCCGCGCCGCTGCACTCGTGGCCGTGGCCCGCCGAGCCGTGGTCGCGTTTGAATCTAGACTTCTTAGGGCCGTTCAATAACAGATACTATTTGGTCATAGTGGACGCGCATTCAAAATGGATCGAAGTCGAAAGGTTAACCACCACTTCGGCCGCTTTAGTTATCGGTGTTTTGAGAGTACTGTTCGCGAAATTCGGTCTTCCGAAAAATATAGTCACCGACAACGGACCGCCTTTTTCTTCTTTCGAGTTCGGAACGTATCTAAAACGTAACGGCATCAGGCACACTCCTATAGCACCTTATCACCCTTCCAGTAACGGTGCCGCCGAAAATGCAGTGCGAACTATAAAACGGGTTTTAAAGAAAGCATCGGTTGAAAAAGTAGACGATTTGACCGCTCTTAGTAGGTTCCTTTTCACATATCGGAATACGGAACATAGCACTACGGGTCGCGAGCCAGCAGTGGCGATGTTCGGGCGGCGCCTGCGCGGTCGGCTCGACTTGGTGCGACCCGACGCCGGTGAACGTGTGCGCGCCGCGCAGCAGGCGGCCGAACGCCGAAGCGCGTCCCCGCAAAATTTACGGGTCGCAGCTCCGGGCGACGCTATCCTGATCCGAGACTATACAAAAAATAATCCTAAATGGGGGAAGGGCGAAGTGTTAGAGCGTAAAGGTCCCGTGTCCTATTTAGTTAAAAGTCAGGATGGTCGGATACAGAAAAGGCATATAGATCAAATAATAACCGATAAGCGCAAGTCAAGGCATTCCTTAGCTCTAGTATCCCCAATAAACAATGAATTAACAGAGTCAGAACAGTGGGAAGATTGTCAGGCGGATATCTCGGGCGGCTCTTGTACGGAGAATAAGCAGGACGACATAGTAAACAGTCCTCCTTCTATGAAAATAACAAGCGGCATGCCGAAAGAAGAGCGCCCGCGTCGGAAAGCTGCATTAGATTGCGTTAAAAAGATTAAAAAATAAATATTTATGTTTAGGTAAAATTGTTATTCCATACTGAAGTTTAAAATAAATAGTTTTTAATAATTGATATTGTCGCTCATAATATATTGTATATTGATCTTAGTTTAAGTATTTTGTATGTATTAATTTAAGAGGAAGATGATGATATGTATGAGTATTGTAGGTAGATATATAATCGAGCGAACAATAAACGTCAGTCAGTATCTGGATCTCGCGTTTCAATACACCTCATCCTTATCCAATTAAGTACCTTAAATAAATAGTTGATTTAATATAAATCAATATGGCCGTTTACAGCATGCAATTTAAGTGAACATTTTCGGAGATATTACAGATTTAAAATGCCGTGAGGACGCCGCGCTTCACCCTATAGCACTTCGAATCTTTTAGAGTTTGTTTAAAGACATTCTGTAATTAATTGTAAAAATAAAATACATAGGTAAAATGTAAAAGTAAATAAGTAAAAATGTACTATATGAGTTTAGATATTCCAAAGATAGCAGGAAATCGTCTTGGTATAGGGAGAGGAAATTGTTTTTCTCCAAATTTAACGCTTGCGGGCCACGGGCAGTAATGAATAAATCAAAACTACTGGATCGATTTTAATCATTTTTTTTACACTGACTGAAATGGGATATATATTTTATACCCGTGCGAAGCAAGGGCAGGCCGCTAGTATTACATAATTGAAGATTGGATGATAAAAATGCCTGGATTTGAAAATCCTTTCAGCATCATACAAGACTCCGGTTTAATTATATAAAATTGAAAATGTTTAAAAGATTAATCGCCCAGTTTATTTCTGGTTCTTCTCGGTAAGAGCAACATTCCGAACCAGTTGTAGCTTCATTAATCATATTGATCCTTGACGATTCAAAAGTGCTTGATTGAGCTCATTTGAATAAAGATTATTTTGATTTCATTCGAACGTTTTTAAAATATTTAGTTCAATAAAATTTATAATATTATAGTACCACTTGTATTTGTTTTAAAGTCAACACTCCAGCGTTGTTATTATCTTTAATATTTAAATGAGTTAATCTTGTATGTTTAAATATATGTATATATATATATATATATATATATATATATATATATATGTATATATATATATATATATATATATATACATATATATATATATATATATATATATATATATCAAATATATTCGGAATCTCGGAAACGTCTCGAACGATTTTCCTGAAATTAAGCATGTATGGGGTTTTGGGGGAGAAAATTCGATCAACCTTATGGTTAGGTTTTATGTAAAAAAATCTATGTTTTTGGGCATTAAAAAATATTAAAATTTATATTGAATTGAATTTTTGCCACAAACTGTCAAGTCAGCGTAGCTTATTCGGGAAACGGGCAGTCTCGAGAAATGTAAATTCCTAGGATCGATCCCCAACTAATTAATTATTTTTTCTTTTTTTTTAGTTCCTTTTTTATTTAGTAACAAATTACCAGTCACCCAGATATTATTTATTTAATAGTCTCAACTGCAGACCATAGATGGCGCTGTACTGTTTTAGCCTGCGCTATAGAGTATGCATTGTGTTTAGTATAAACAGAATCGCATCTGTTTAATGGGCTACATCAGAATTACCGACATCAATGACTTAATGTTAATTGTTAACTTTAAACTAATTTTTGTACAGGCACTCTTTCTAGTGGCCTTAATAATATTAAATAAAAAGATTTAATATGTGTTACAAAATATCTGATGAGTATTTTGTAACAGGGAGTATAAAATACTCGATGAGTACCGCGCTTCTCGCTTGCTTTCGATTTTCGAATATAATTCACTTTGATAATAGCTATTATTCTTATGTTTCTAAAATCTAAATTTATACTGTTCTGAAAATACTTTCAGCTTCATGTCAAACTGCGGTTTAATGATGTAAAATTTAAAATGTTTAAAAAATTGACCGCCGAGTTGCTTTCTGGTTCTTCTCGGTAAGAGCAACATTCCGAACCAATTGTAGCTTCATAAATCATATTGATCCTTGATAATTCAAAAGTGCTTGACAGAGGTCATTTGGATATAGATTATTTTTGATTCGAACGATTTTAAAATATTTAGTTGAATAAAATTTATAATATTATACTACCTTCTTATCTTCTCAGTAATCCTCAACAGTATAATAGGATTTTAAGTTGCACGCTCTCACAACTACATCATCAGCATATCCCTTAATATTGACCTTGTTTTAAAGCTTAACTGAAAGGTTAAGAAGAATAATATCTACCCATTCGTCAGCGCCAAGTTCCCCTCTAGCCGTAAGTCAGTGATAAATTATCGCCTGGACATGAGGAGCAGGGCTTAACCTATTTTCCATTTCCACTATGTTATAGGTGATATAAGTAAGTAGCGGCATGTGACTATCTCACTGCTGCCTTTTCTCTCAGTTTTTGGAGAGAAGGTTAGGAGCTAAGACCTACCACGCTGCTCCAATGCGGATTGGTAGGTTACACATATCTCCAGAATTCTCTAGAGATATGCAGGTTTCCTCACGATGTTTTCCTTCACCGAAAAGCGTGTGATAAATTGCAATTATCAATTAGACACATAAGTTTTATCAGAAAAACTCATTGGTGTCTGCCCTGTTTGAACCCCTGACCTCGAAAGAGTCGCACGGTGTAACCGCTGGGCTACCACAGCTTTTTATAGGTGATATATATGATTCAAAAAAATATAACACTAAAGATTTCAGATTCACGAAACTTGGTCGCACTTTGAAGGGATATTATTTGAACAAAAGTAATAATAAAATTATTTTAATAAAATAATTTATAGAATTAGGCGTTACTTTGCGGAGATCCATAATACAAAAATAATAATAAAATTATTTTGCTATAATTATTATATTACCAGCAATTTCATTTCATCATCATTCTGCCCTTATTGCAATCTAAATGGGGTCGGCACCACATGTTTTAAACATGTTGTCACATGACTTGGCTAATCATTTTACAACCGGCCGCCTGACGTTAACTTACCTTAGCCTCGATAGGCCGAGATGTCGTAAAAGGCGACGAAGTCATCATTACTTATAATGAGGGTGGTCTATTCTACTCAGCCGGATACCCGTCGGTCCTTTTATACGTTAATCAAGCAAATTATTAAACACTATAATAATAAATAACCTTATTTTTAGAATAGCGGGGTGATAGATATTTATTTTTCTTGTTATATGTTTATTTATAGGAACGATAAATTTAATAAAGTTATAAGTAAAAGGTATAAGTTTTGTTATTTTTAGTTTAGGGTATATTAATATTGTTTTATTATTATTGTATTGTGTTTTATATTAGTAAATTCTATCTGTAATAGTATTAGGATAGTCCGTGGTAGCCACCTAGGATGGACCTTCATGGATGAATGGATGGAGGATGCGACCTTCCAGAATCGGAGTAGCTGAGAAATATTCATCCTTTAGAGCCAACCTCCATCAGAATTTCGTAATATGTGTATAAACGTTCACATATTTTAGTTTCGTATCTTTTAGGAAATAAAAGCCCCGTTAATGATTAACGAGTGTTTTGCTTCATTACACGATGTGCAGACAAACTTTTGCAATTTATCATCACGTTATTACCCGTCCGTAGCTACCCGTGTTAATTAATTATAATAACTCGTATACAATGTTTGGGAAACTACACCTTATCGTCTAAATTTATCAAACCGTACGTATATTTAATGATTTTTGATCCAAAACATGGTTGGTAAATTCTAAAAATTGATTAAAAATTGGTTAAAAAAAATTGGTTAAATTTCAACCTTATTTCTTTATCTTAAAACAAAAAGCTTTTAACAAAATTAATTAAATAAATAAATATATGGGACACTTACACACACGGCCGTGGGTCCCAAAAGTAACTTAATAGTTGTGTTATGGTAAACAGAAAACTGGTAAATATATTTATAAATATATACATTTTTAAATATATACTCAAAAACAAATACACACCCAGACTCGAAGACCAACAAATTCGTTTATAGAAAGTGTTGGCGCTTGGCGGGAATCGAACCCGCGACCCGCGGAGCTGAAGGCTGTGTCACTACCCATACTATACGAAGATGTTTAGTGAACCTCTGTAGCACGCAATGAGATTGCTCTTTAATGTGATTTCGCACAAACACATAAATTTTGAAGCATTCCTTCATATCGTCCACCGTATTGCTTTATAAATTGTTTTATAAATCCTATATCATTTGAGGTTATTAACTCTAAATCTAATCACTAATTCTTATGATACAATGTCACTGTAACTTAACACCTATCGCTTGCCTTGTACTTAGTTCCCCATCATGTTAAAATTTTTGTAAAGTAAGTAAATTTAATACACATTTGTGGTGCAATTAATTCAGCTCGCCAAATCAGGGATTTCCCTTTTACCGTTATTATTTAATCGCTTACCTGTTAAGGACACGATCCCTTTAAATGTCATCCGCATTTCTACCTTCTTTACATTCGCCTTTAAAAACCTTTTGCTTTATAAAATTAAAAAGATAGCAAAATATTTATCCTCTGTAACCACGGAAAAGACTGTATAGGCTAAAATTGTTTCAATATCTTGATGAGAATATCGTTGCATATATAAGAAGCATATATGAAATTTAAAATAGTCTTTATTCAAAGTTGTTAACAAGTGGTTTTGAATCGTCAACTACTGCTGGATCGGAAAGCTGCTCCTACTGAGAAGAGGCAGCAAAAAAACTCGGCGGTTGCTCTTTTCAAATTATTTTTCTTATTACTAGTTACCTTTAGTCTTCACTGTCTTGTACAGGGCCAAGGGTAGTTATATCCACGCATCTAAATACCTCTCTATCTACCTAATAAAGTAGGCCTTCTGTTTTGATAATTCGTAATTGCATCACTTTTTGGTGAAGGTATACATCGTGAGGAAACCTGCATATCTCTAAAGAATTCTAGGGAAGACCTACCAATCCGCATTCGAGCTGCGTGGTACGTCTTAGCTCCAATCCTTCTTCCAAAAACGGAGAGTGGAGACCTATGCCCAGGGGCATAGTAACAGGCCGTTACTTTACTTTTACTTTACTAATATACAAAGAATTGTATATTCGACAAACAAAAATGGAAATAAAGAGTGTGACCCCACAAATCCACTATCAGGAGGTCGTAAATCTGTCGCGCGGTCAGAGCTAATAGTTCATGTTCCGTGATATTTATTACTACGATTTTTCAGCGTCCACTAAAATACCGATAACTAATGGCATATTGGAACGAATTCCAGTATTCTTTTAAATAGAGGTTATTAAAATTGGATCAAATTTGGAAAAGTGGATTTCATGTATCTAGTAGGTACCTCAACAGCACCTAAAGCTGTATCGTCACTTCGATAAGACAAATTTTGAGATCTATGATTCTTCGTCTGATATGATTGAGTATGTGAACAGCATCGTAAAATTTGAGTTGGTGTAACCGTCCTGCTAGCACTCCTGCTTGTCCGCATAATGTCATCATATAATCTTGCCGTCAACATTTTTAACCACAATGAGCCTCCTAATGATATGGTCTCCAGGACGACCGATATGGCCATTGTAACTAAGGATTACTATAAAGTTCAAAATAACTATATAGCTAAAAATCGTCCAAAATGGATGGCTATCGGTTGTAAACGAAGAATAGTAAGGAGATCTAAGGTAACGCTGTAGGCACGAGGTAGAAAAACATTTTTATTTCCAGTCAGGCTTGTTTTAAGAGCTACAGGCGCCCAGATGCAAGTAGTGCTGCAGTGCTCTGGCGAATTACCAAAGGGTTTTGCTATGCAGGTTTTGGTGTAGTATGGATTCCAAACCTCCTGCACCATGGGTCCCAAAGGATTTGTTTTTCAGTTGCGTGAAAATCGACGCGTTCGTTTCACTTGCCAGTCATGTACCACGTTTGCTTTCAATACCATATTTCATCATGCTCCTGCTCTTATCCCACTCTAAGTGGGGTCGGCCTAACATGTCTCTTCCATTCTCTCCTACCATTCGTAAACTCTGGCGCTACTCTTTTTATATGCCTGTCATACTTCACACAATCCAACAATCTCTTTTTCGGCCACCCTCGAGTCTTATATCTTTAATACTATATGACGAGCGCAATTCTCTACCTGAAGCTAACAGTCTAGGTACGATAGTACAGGATCATACATGGCATATTCCTTTTATGCAAGTTACAATGTAATAACTTCAGATGTGTGTCATAATCAAAATTAATGATTAAGATACTTAGGGCGAGTGTGAAAGCTGAAAATTGGATGAGTTCGCGTATTTTAGATCGTTAATCATAATTTACGTAAAGTGCAACGTGGAAAGAATATATTGTAGCGAGAGTAATTAATTGCCTCACCTTCCGGGAAGTTTGTTATTCTGAATATTATATAATAGTTCATAAGGAAGGTACAAAATTCTTTTCTTTGCTTATTTGATCATATGTTGTACAAAATCTAATGGTTGTTGCATAGCGTGTGTTACAATTTATGACTCCTAAACCCTTAATGTTATTTTATCAACATTCTCCTCTCCTGCCCTTATACCACTCCACAACATGTTATGAACATATCGTAACATGATTTGGATAGGTATTTTACGACCGGCCTTACGTCAACTTATCTTCCTCGCCTTTAACGACACCTCGGTAAGAAAGGGGGTCTATTCTACTCAGCCGAATACAACCCGGCGGGCTGACTTACCTTAGTTGCCTTTAACGACACCTCGCTAAAAAGTTAAGGTGATTCTACTTAACCAAGTAGAATAGATCACCCTAATTTCTTTGGTTATCCTCGTATAATATGTAACTTATGCTATGAAGCTAAGTATACCAATCTATTATCCTTTTTTTATATGCTTAAGATTTACTGCATTGGGCAAATTAAAAACAATGCGATCCGTAAAAGCCAAATTGCCGACATAATTCATCGAGCCGCTAAGATGAAGCGGCTATGTGTATATGTTTTTACTGATTAACAAACAGATTATTGTATTTAGTCCTTCATAATATTCATGATAAGATTTATTTATTATAATATCAATCTATATTCACTCTTTCACGGCTAACCTAAAATAAAAAGCTAAAATTCATTAGCCGATGCTAATGAATTTTGGTACAATTAAGGCTTATATACCAGACTAGCACAAAGGATCTAAAAGTTTTTCTATCGGAAACAGGGAAAAACAATAAGTAGATAACGGTTTTTTAACATTTAAGTTGACGACAACGTACATACTGAAATTCTACATTGTCAATATACGACATTCGTTTTCAAACTAACTTGAAACCTGTATTTGTAAAGCCAAATGTATTCGGAATATATTCGAGTAACAAAATGGCTCGTTCCGAAGTCTTTAGTATCGGACCGAAAACCAAGGCTTTGTTGACCTCCCAAATTGGAATTGGACTAGTACGTGACCCTGCATAGACTTGTTCGTACGGATCTCTATTAAACTAACTAGAACGTTCCATGAGAATATACGAATTTGAGGAACATTCCGATACCTTTCTATGTAATATTTGACTGGTAGTGTATTTATGGTAAAAATACTTTTAATGGTATAATGTTATACCAATGTTTCCCAACGTGAGGCCCGTGTCCCACAGTGGAGCATATTGGTTGTTAAGGAAGGGCAATTCAAAAAATTAACTCGACACGAGTTTGACCCTTTTGCTCTAGGCCTAGATCTAGATAGTCTAGATGGAGTGACGATATACGTAGGACGGCGGGCAGTGGATGGAGGCAGAAAGCCCAGGATCGGGCTAAGTGGCGTATAATTGGGGAGGCCTATGTCCAGCAGTGGACGAAAGTGGGCTGATGATGTATGTGCTCTAGGCCATGTATATGAAATGCTAAATTTAAGGAAAAAAGATAATTCTTCTTAGAACCTTCTTCTTGAAAGCTATTTAAATGTCTTAAGTGAACAATTTAATTTTTGAATACTAAATATTTGTATGTTAAATACGATATGAAATATTATGATATGACATATTACATTTCATTAAAACCGATTTAGCTAGGTTAGGTAGATTTAAAAATAGTGACTTGTCCGAGTGTCTAAAGCACTTTCGTTTATTATGAATCGAAAATTCAACAGATATAAGCCAAATCTTTAACAAAACAATAGAAAATAGAAACATTTATAAATTACCATTTAGTTGAAAATGTTGCCGAATACTATTCTAGGATAAGGTGTCCTCAAAATATTAGCTTCAAAATGCTCGTTTAAGGTCTAAAATATTTGAGACTTCGCGATGAAGTATTTCACTTGTTGTCCTTGTTCTTCTGTTATTCAAAGTTCGCCTATGTACATATGGTATTTTACTTTTTCTTCCTCTTTTCTAACAATATGTATGTACAATAGATAAATAAATAAATGAATGTTTGTGATCTCCCACTTAGTAAACAAACCCGTATCTGGCTACCACTTAGACCAGCTTTGCTTTTGTTTCAACATAAAGGTTCTTTAAAGAATATATCCGTTTAAAGTAGATTTTGTCCAACAATCGTAAACCCTATTAGAGCGACACTACGAAGCTCTTTGTGTTAATTACATTTCACCCATTAAGTTTTGTTGGTGGACATAAAATTCTTAGTTCACACAATGGACTTTATAAGTACATAAATAAGAGTTATAATGAATATGTTTTGTCCGAATGGACAGATATGCAAATGAGTTGAATTGTATACGCCATTACACGCGAAACTTAAAGTCCTTTACTATTAGTGGTTCAGGATCTATCTGAAAATTACTTAAATTATAACCCTTTACATTATTCCTCGGTATATTGATTTACTTTTTTCATGAACGACCATTTATATACCAACCTGTTGGTATCCCACAGGTGGACAATGGTCTCCACTCTTTGGAAAAAAGTTAGCAATTAGACCGCCAAATATAAGTTTGCTTAGTAATGTCATTAATGTTTTTACAGGATTTGATGCGTGACCGCCGAATCGCATGGTCTCTCCATTCGGCAATTAGCTTATTTGCATACTATTTTTAGACGCAGGCGTTACTTTGCCGAATTCCATAGCACAGAAATTACAATAAAATTATTTTGCTGTAATCCACGCTTGTTAAGGAAACAAGCGAGGAGCCTATCCTTCTGATGATGGTTCGGTTTCGGGGTGAAACGATTGTTGAGATTGTGGTAGTGAGTGTGTTTGTAGTGTTTTTGTGGAGTGTTGGTGTTGGTGGCGTTTTGTGATATGTATGGTGACTGGCCCTGCATGTATAAGGTATGTGAATGTTGCCTGCTTCATACACTTAGCATTACATATATTCTCTTAAAAAGAGCGGATTACAGCAAAATAATTTTATTGTAACTTCTGTGTCATCTTCAAACTTTACTAATCAGCAATCATCATTTGCGGGATCGAAAAGAGCGAAAAATTTGCATTGCAAATTATTAAAACTCCAGCTAAATTAAATGAAATCGCAAATCACGTTATCTTTATCCGCATTTAGCGTAATTCGCCAACAGTCTAACAATTTACCTAACGAGGTGTCTTTCATTCTATGCTTTTCGGTTTCGATAGATATTTACATTTGAATAGATAGTAAATTTAGTCCCAAAACCATTTCGAATTAGGAACCGATTTACGCAATGTTTAAAAGCCCTTTAAATGCAAATCTCGTTCCTGAAAGGGTCACTATTAGATATTCTGATATGAAATAAGGTGGTTAGTGGGTATAATTTTAACAGTTAAAAGATTGGTGGTGGCATCTATTGTCAGCGCGACGTAACGCTTGGGGTTTTATGGATCCCTTTCAGCTCATTAGGTAATTTCATAAATGCCTCACAGATGGCACTATTCTCCATTGACCCACTCCACCACCTCCCTTCACTGCTACCTCGCTTCTTCACCTTTACACATAATTAATAACGTATCCAAATAGTATTCATAGGCGCCCTTGCCCCTTAGAGAGTCGTAAAGGATCCCGACGGTCGAATAACGTCGGTAAACAAGATCAAGCTTATGCACTGCCCTTCGAAACGTGCCGCCTTAAGCCGAGCTTCTACAATTTCCAAAAGTTTAAAGGTTTCCTGCGAGACAGACAATAATGTGACAACATGCTCATAACATATTGTGGCGACCTGGCGGAGACTTAGAGTGGGATAAGGGCAGGAAGATGATGATCATTCTATATCAGTTATGAAATAGTTACCCTCCCGTTACTTAACAATATTGAGCCATAGTTTTACAAATGTATGTAGGATTAGTAGCAGCAAGATAAACGTCTAACTGCTCAATAAAACTAATAAAGATAATTTTTATCATAGTATCAGTTCACTCACAACAGTGTTAAATTCGGATTTCATAAACACATATTGAGCGCAAATGTATAAATCAATTTTTTTCATAGTTTTCGTTCAGACAATTGCAAGTTTAATTGCCACCAATAATGTGGTGGAAACCACTCACGGCCGCATCACTGGCAGGACATTTAGGACGTTATTTCAAGAGAAGAGATATCATGGTTTTTTGGGAATACCTTACGCAGCGCCGCCTACCAAAGACTTGAGATTTAAGGTTAGGAATTATTATTTTCTTTTTTTAAAGACCTTTGCACCATATGTTGCTCTGTTATATAAACTTCTAGTTCTTTTTTTCTTTTTCGTGGGGAGGAAAATTCCATTACGGACGCTTACCAGCCCGTACTAGTAAGGAGTGTGCTAAATGACCTCTTGCTCGCCTAGGCCAACGGTCCCATGTGGTTCAGCTACTTCATGCAGGCCCATTTTGTTAAACTTCTAGTTAACTAATTCTAAGATAGATAGTGATATAATTAATACTAGGTTGCCACAAATGTGTAATGCTCATTACATCTAAAATAAGCATTACACAATTTGTAAATAATTTTTGCACCTCTACTTAGCGGGAAAGCCAAAATAAAATATAGAAAAATTGAAAATCAGATATAGAACAGGGACAATCAACATTAACAATTAACACTTTTCTGGCTTTCTCATTCAATAACGTATGGGATCTTCAATTGTACCGCACACGGTGCTGTTGGGTGTAGCTTTTATCATAATGTATGCAAATTTGTAATATGTATTTGGGAATATGAACGGCATGAAGTCTCATTGCATAATATTGGTTTTCTATTATCCGCGATAGAAGAAAATTTTTGTAATAAATGAGATTGCATTTTTGGTTGCATGCATGGTTTGCATTTTTTGTTTTGCAATTTTAAATTTGTGTAAATAGTTTTCAGATTTATTATGTACTGATTTAAACAAGTTTATTTTGCCGATTTATCTGATGTTATATATGTATATCTTGATCTTAAAATACTGACTCATTAAATTACATGAAGTGCAATGTGGAAGACTTAAGGTTATATTTGAGTTATATAACAATTTCTTGTAACACTTTTCTTAACTTAGAGTCATAAAAAGATTATGTTGCTATAATCCGCGATAAAGCAAATATTTAGTGCTACATGTATAGTGTATTATGCGTTTTTTATACCTAATATAAGCTGGATTTGTAAAAACTCATGCACTAAAAACCTCCAAAACCACCACGCTATACGCTACACACATTCACTATCTCAAACTCAACAATTGTTTCGCCCCATAACCGAAGCATCATCAGGAAATAGACTCCACGACAAAATGTAAAAACGATTTACTAGAGAGCTTTACGATTTTGTCGCGGAATGTTTCAGGCAACAAAATGTTTCACTAAACGAAACTTCTGAGATAAATAAGTCATATGTATCTGGTATTATCCGTGATATCAGAGAAAATTAATAAATCGAGGTATTTTTCATAAACGCAATAAAAAGAAAATGTCTCAAATTTCCAGGCCCCGCAACAATTGGATCAATGGGATGGGGTGCTATCAGCTACAAAACTGAAACCAGCTTGCCTACAATTTAACACTAATATTCTTAAAGGACAACCTTTCGGACAATACGGTCAAGAAGATTGCTTATACCTTGACATCTTCACACCAGCCATAGACAATCTTCAACGACCAGTTGTCGTTTTCATTCATAGTGATCGCTTTCAAAACTCCTACAACAAAACCAAAGATTACGCACCAGACTTTTTTATAGAGGAGGATATAGTAGGTGTTACAATCAGCCATCGATTATCCCTATTTGGTTTCCTATCCTTTGAGGATGAAACGCTACCCGGTAATGCAGGACTTAAGGATATAGTAGCAGGACTGGATTGGATTTCGAAAAACATTGAAAAATTTGGAGGTAATCCTGAAAAGATTACGTTATTAGGATCTCAAGGAGGCGCTGTTGCCGTTGATTTACTTATACGATCAAAGGCACGTAATTTGTTCCATTCAGCTATACTACAAGGTGACACGTCTCTGAATCCTGCTTACTTGCAAGAAAATGTTCGAGAAAGAGCATTTACACTTGGCAAGTTGTTAGAAATCCCCACATCGAATAGTGCTAAACTTTTATTAGAACTAAACGAATGGCCTACGTCGAAGTTATTAGCCGAAGAACTAAGGGCTTCCCCGGACGATTATTATAAAGAAACCCAAAGAGGTGTATTAACCTTCGGTCCCATTGTTGAAAACGATCCGGACGGACTCGTTACCGAATATCCGGAAAATTCATTCGAGAATATAAACATTCCCATTATGATAGGGTTTAACTCCCGCGAGGGATTGGCGGCCTCTTTGAAGTATCTCTCTGAGCCGTATTGGCTTAAAATGGTCCAGAAAGATTTCCCCTTTTTAATGCCTTTGCGTTTGAAATTTAAATTGGATCCATATTATGATGCTTACTACGACGCGGTAGATGATATTAAGGATTTTTATTTCAAAAAAGGCGTAGTTACAGTTAATAGTGTTTCAGAATATATAACTTATATCGGTGATATAAAATCGTATGCCATAGATAAAACGGCACAGATTTACTCTAACTTATCTTTGAGTTCTGTTTATTACTATCATTTTAACTACTATAGTGATTTGAATGAGAATAAGATAAATCTTTTGAAGCTGTCAGAGGTTGAGGACGGTACTTGGGGATCTGCGACGGGAGATGAACTCTGTTATATATTGAGATGTCCGAATCTCAACGATAAATATACTAGGCATAAGCGATTTGACACTGAAGTGAGGAAAATACAAAAGAAAATGTTGAAAATGTGGGCGAACTTCATAAAATATGGGTGAGCGGTAATATCGTACATTTATTTAGTTTAATTCGCAAAGTTATATTTATATTAATATAGCTTTAATAATCCTTGATGGCAAATGGTAATATTGTTTAGAAATGCTTCAGTAATGCTCAAAACAGCTCAAGTTGATTGGTTTCTATAATAATGTTGAACAAAAGTAATAATAAAATATTTTGCTATAATCCTCGATAACGTAAAATAGTAAATATATATATAATGCTAAATTTGGAGTGGACAATCCGTTTGCATACCTGATACATGCAAGATTCGTAAAATTGCGCGCACAAACCTCCACCACAATACAATACACACGTTCACTATCACAAACTCAACAATCTTTTCGCGCCGCAACAGAAGCATCATCAGGAGATAGACTGTACGACAAAATCTCTAAGCAAAGGTAGTGAAGCAAAATATTATTATATTACTTTCTTATTAAATTTATTAAATTTAATTATTATAATTTTTATTAAATTAAATTATTACTTTCCTATTATGGATATCCGCAAAGTAACGACTAATTCTATAAATTAATAATGTTGTACTTTATTAACCGTTTAAAAATCATAAATAATAAAAAAAAACCCTAGAATATGCCTACGATGTACCCTTATCTGGCCAAACCAGGCTAAGTCCTAAGACATTGCAACGTAGCTGGCTTATGATTTAATGTTTTTAAAAAAAATCTAAAAAAAAATTGTCCTCCGTTTTTAGAAAGCTACTGGTTTTCTGGAGATGTTTTCCTGTACCGAAAAGCGTGTAATAAATTGCATATTTTTATTAGGCATATGTTTTAAAAGAATAACTTATTAGTGCCTGCCCAGTTGAACCTGTGACCCGTTAAAAGAGTCGGTGTTGCTCACCACTGATTTTATAGTTTCATGTTTATATTGTATTTTATGTCCTTTTTGCAGAAATCCAACACCGGACGAAGATAGTACATTGGATGGGATCAAATGGCCGCCTTACAACTTACAGACAAAACAATATTTAAACATTGCTAAAGATATCAACGTGCAGAAGAATTTGTTTGAGAAAAGATTCAAGTTTTGGGATGATTTTATCATTAAATGGGAGAAGAGAGCCGAACGGGGAGTGATTAAATACAATAAATATAAAAAAGATGAATTATAGATAAAAAAAAATTATTATCTTTTCTTTTACCTTTTTCTGCCACTCAGGCTTAAATAGAAGGCGTAGACGAGGCAGTATCCAGGGGGACTCGGAATCTAACTTACAGACGTTAAATAGAACTAGTGAAAATTTTCCCAAATTAGCAATATAAATAAACCAGATTCCAGATACGCGATTTTTATAATGGCAACATATTTGAACGAATATGGGGAAATTTCCAACAACATCTACGTCGTATTTACTAATAATATAATACGGAACAAATGATTTAAAATAGTTTTGTTGGGGCTAGTTTATTTTTTGACCGAGGAACTTTGGTTACCCAGGTGATTTGTAATGGCACCGATTTTTGCAACCTCTGTCTCCTTTACATTTATCTTATTTTTCTCATAATCTTATATATCTTTAATAATGTCATAGTAAATATGATATGTTGGAATATCAACTAATCAAATCAAAACAATCTTTTGTAAATAACGTCACAAATGTACAGAAATGTGACGTAACAAAACAAAATCCCCAAAAGCTGTCTGTCTATATATGATCGATTTTCTCAAAATCTACTGAATGGATTTTTGTACGATTTCTACTTAAAGATAGTGCAATACTTCCGGAAGGTTTAGATTAATAGTGCTTAACGGTTTCATGTAAATTGAGTTAAGTGGTCGCGCAGTTGTAAAAAAAACTCGCCTGCTTAGTTTAGTCGCATGCATCACATAAACCAACAGAGATACACTAAAGTAATGTATTAGCGAATTGTAGATCAACTAAAATACTACAAAAAGTCAACGACAACATGTCTCTATCTCTTATCGTTAACGCACAATACTTGCTTTATGTTCGAAATTTTAATGAAATACACTGATTTCCCGCATGAAACCGCAAGCGAAGTTAAAACAGCGAGTTAGTTAATATTATTAAGTATGTATAGTATGTTTCTATAAAAACTCAATTTCTGCGTACTCGGGATTTCAAAATCGCAAAGCTTTATCCGAGCATCCGAACTTTCACCGGCATTCATGGCAATTTCATGACGTTGTTTATATTTACCTTGCTTTCAGTTTTACCAAACATTTTATAACCAAAAGTAATAATAAAATTATTTTGCTATAATCCGCGATGAAGTAAAATAGAAAATATATATAATGCTAAATGTAAAATAGACAATCCGTTATCAAACCTGATACATGTAGGATTCGTAAAAGACACATGCACAAAATCGCAAAATTGCTTTGCGATTTTGGCAGTGGAGTCTATCTCCTGTTGATGCTTCGGTTGCGGGGCGAAACGATTGTTGAGTTTGTGACAGTGAACGTATATATTGCTTGTGTATTGTGGTGACGGTGGTGGAGGTTTGTGCATGTGTTTTTTACGAATCCTGCATGTATCAGGTATGATAACCGATTGTCCACTCTACATTTAGCATTATATATATTTTCTATTTTACTTCATCGGGGATTATAGCAAAATTATTTTATTATTACTTTTGTATTATGGATCTCCGCAAAGTAACGCCTAATTCTATAAATCATTTTATAACCATTTTTTAAACGGTAGCAACTAAATATGAAGTTGCCATGAATTAAAACTCGGATTAACAGCTAATCCAGCGACTAAATACCGCGAACATTATCAGTTTACGGTTAAGTCAATAATTATACCAACGCTATCAATAAAGTATATTTAGATTAGGAATTGTTTATCTATAGAACACGTCAGTTTTAAACCAATATGTAAGGTGTAAACAAATGTTTGTATTTTCTTTACAATGTCTTCATGTAGAACTTGTTTCCTTATATTAGCTGTATTTTGTATAAAAGAAGTTATAACAGATGTAATAGTCGATAGTACATCAGGGAAATTGTCTGGATTAGAAGTTAAATCAATTTTTCCGAATGAAACATATTACTCTTTTTTGGGTATACCTTATGCTTTACCACCAATCGGAAATTTAAGGTTCAAGGTAAGTACTACCACTCTTACTATTCTAAATAGGTCTAATGGTCTTTAACACACATAAAGAAAAGCCAGATTTTTTTTAAATATGTGGTAAAAAAATGAGCACGTTTTAAAGAGTTTGATATACATAAAATTGATAGTTTTAGTACCAAAGAAAACCGCCTAAAAATAATGTTATTACCAAACAACTTTGTCTTACGGATTTGCTATTTTAACTTCTCGGGATTCAAAGATCCATAGATTCCTATAAATTAGAATAAGTGACCAAACTTGATAGAATACGCAATAAGTATATTAGGGAAAGTCTGAAAGTTGCGCCCATTACAGAAAAGATGAGAAGTGCGAGACTAAGTTGGTATGATCATGTTATGAAAATCATGTGACCAAAAGAGTTTTAAATATGAATGTGGATGGATGTCTGACTACGGGGAGGCCGAAAAACAGATGGATTGTGTGAAAAATGATATGCATGTTAAAGGAGTGGCATTAAAAGACATATTACGTTTAAATTTGGAATAACAGCAGGTAAGGTAATAAGGAGATTAAAATTGAAAATCACAAATATACAAATAATTTCTTTAAAAAATTACACATTTTTAAATCTGTTTTTTTTATAGTCAAGATAAAAAAACAGATGGGCACTAAGGTCGAACTGCTGTGTAGTATCCCGCTCAGTAGAATAGACCATACTCTTTTACCGACGTATCATAAAAAACGACTAAGATATGTTGATATCAGACAAGTGGTCAGTCGTAAAATAGGTAACAAAATCATGTGACAACATGTTCATAACATGTTTTGTTGACTCCATTTACAGTGGCATAAGGGCAGGGTGATGATGAAGATAAAACTAATAACAAAACCTTTTTTCTAGCCGCCAGTGCCCCATCCAGGATGGAAAGAAGTTTTCGAAGCGAAAAAAGAGCGAAAGCATTGTGCACAGTACTATTTGCCCGAAAGAAACGTTAAACATTATGGATATGCTGGCACTGAAGATTGTTTGCATTTAAGTATTCATACACCAAAACTACCACAAAAAGACTTGAAATTGCCTGTTATAGTTTATATCTACAATGAACTCTTTAGAATGTCTTATAACGCAACGAAAGACTACGGAAACGATTTCTTCATGAAAGAAGGAGTAATTATAGTGACCATGAATTACAGATTAGGTTTTCTCGGATTTGCATCCTTTGAAGATGAAGTACTTCCAGGTAACAATGGAATAAGAGATGTTATATTGGCTTTAAAATGGCTTAAGGAGAACATTGAGAATTTTGGCGGCGATCCTTCTAAAATAACTTTGATGGGTAACAAAGGCGGTGCTGTAATAGTAGATATATTATTGCAATCGCCAAAGGGTAAAGGTCTATTTAGTGCAGCTATATTGCAAAGCGATTCTTCTTGGGATCCACTATACATTGATACCACCCCGAAGAAAAGGGCAATCGCTCTAGCCGAACATCTTGAACTAATAGCTACAACAAGTCAATCCTTGATACAACGTCTATCCGATATATCAGCTTTTCATATAACAGAAGCCGAACTTTCATCTGTACATGCTGATGATGCTAGAGCTATTCAAAGAGGTATAGTACAGTTTGGACCTGTTGTTGAAATCGAACATAATGATGCAATACTTACAAAACTTCCAGAGGAAAACGATATCAAACTAACAGTGCCAGTAATGATCGGTTTTAATTCAAGAGAAGGAATAGAAATGACTGAACGCTATCTAGAGAAACCAAATTTCCTTACTTATGCCGATAGAGACTTTGTTTTCGACTTCCCACGTAGAGTCAAGTATCATTTCAAAATTAACGATAACATATACTATAAAGCAATCGATGAAATCAAGGAACATTATTTCGATGAGGGCTACATTAAAATAAGTAAACCTGGAGAATATATAAATTATGTTGGAGACATCTCTAGTTTTTATCCAATTGATTATACTGTTCGGAAATATACTAATACTTCTGAAACACCCATTTATTATTATATGTTTGATTATAACGGTGAATTGAATTTTCGAAAAAAACAGATTCTAGAAAACGCTTTATCTCTTGATGGTACTTGGGGTGCATCTGTTGGCGATGAATTATGTTATTTATTTGTATGCCATCCGTGGAGGAAAACTTACAAGAAATTATTAGAAAATGATGAATCTGAAGAAGTTAAAGTACTAAGGACTATGGTTAAGTTATTTGCAAACTTTGCTAAAACCGGGTAAGTTTAAAACTATTGTATTTTGAACAGTCAAAAAGTGTTGTATCTCAACAATTCACCGTATTATTAGAATATGAAGTAAAACAATCCCGCCGTGTGGTATCCGGATGAATAGAATCCACCCTCATTTCTTACCGAGGTGTCGTAAAAGGCGACTAAGATAAGTCCACACGCTGTGTGGTATCCTGCTGAGTAGAATAGACCAACCTCATTTCTTACCGAGGTGTCGTAAAAGGCGGCTAAGGTAAGTTGATCCACCGTGTGATATCCGGTTCAGTAGAATAGACCACATTCATTTCTTATCGAGGTGTCATAAAACGCGACTAAGGTAAGTTACCCGCCGTGTGGTAACCGGTTGAGTAGAATAGACCACCCTCATTCCTCAGCAAGGTGACGGATATAGGCGACTCATGTACCTAAGTTGACGTCAGGCAGACGGCTGTTCGTACAATAACTAGCCAAAACATGTAACAACATTTTCAAAACATGTTGTGCCGACCCCACTTAGAGTGGGATAAAGGCGGGAGAATGATGAATGATGAACATAAACTAAAACAAACTAATATTTATTACGCATACGCATATAATTATTAGTTAGCTCGTTCATTCATGAAAAATAAATATTTGCTTACTTTACAGTAACCCTACACCGCCTGGTAGCGATTTTATTTGGAAACCAGCTTCTAAGGAGAATCGAGAGTGTTTAGTTATAAGTGAAGAATTGAAAATGCAATCAAAGATGTATGCAGATAAAGTGAAATTTTGGGATGATTTCATAGAAAAATACGAGAAATTGGCTGTTGATGGTGTTGTCAAAGATGTTAAAGATGAATTATAATTAAATATTTCCCACATAGATAATTTTTAAAATAAAAAAAAAACCTATAAATAATAAATATAATGATTGTTACGAAATTATTTATACTTTACCTTGCAATTATAATAGATAAGTGCATGTTTAAACGAGCCTTGCTCGGTCATTTTATACATAAAAAAAAGAAACTTAAGAAAAAAATAATTAGGGAGTTGGGGATCGATCTTAAGTATTTACACTTCTCGATTCTGCCCGTTCCCCGAATAACCTACGCTGACGACATTTGATGGCAAATAGTGCTTAATATTATTTTTTTTTTAATGCACAAAAACAGAGATAAAACTATTTTTTTTTACATAAAACCTAGTTAGATCGATTTTTGGTCCCCAAAACCCCTACATGCTGAATTTCAGGAAAATCATTATTAACTCTTATAATTAACTCATTTAGATATTAAAGATTTTCAAATTTCAAAAATTAACTTCCCTTCACGTACGTATCACACGTGGTTCAAATTGGAAGCTTAATTATAATCAAAAATAATGAAGCCACCACAGAAAAAGTGGTGGCTTCATTTTAACGGAAAAGGTAATTTGTAGCAAAAGACTCGGATCGACAAAAAAAATGAAAGCTTTTTTCAAAAATATTTTGTAACCGATATTCTAACAATACTTAGTCTACTACTTAGCGAACTGTATTTGTATTTTTGTAATTTGTATTTTTGCAAAAAGTAATATTTATTTATTCAAGCAGAAAACTCGCCGAAATAAAGTAATACTTGTGTTACCCCCGCAAAGACTAACATTGTTTCAAAAAAATGTTTAGTGCATGACAATAACATTATATAATAAGCTCTTTGACGATTTAAAGAAACTGCCTTTTACCCAATTTAAAATTAAATTGTTTAATTACCTCTTGGAACAGTGTTATTACGATATCAATGAATTTTTAGTTAATTGTAGTATATAATGATTTTCTTTTTGACATTTTTTATTTTAATTTACATAATTTTATAATTTAATATTTGGACTGAACTATTTATATTTTATTATATTTTGACTGATTTTTTAATTTATGTAACTTATAAATTTATATTTTTGACATTTGCACGCCACTTATGGCAGTTTATGGCTGTATTTAAGACCTTTATATGACCCATAATCTGCAAATAAAGAAGATTTGATTTGATTTGTAAATTTGGCGACGAATCGGTAAATCAATGATTTAATTAGTCATGAAAGCAAATTATTATAGTATTCAGTGCATAAAAACTTGTGATCTATTCAGGCAATGGCAGCCCCACACAGAAAAAAGTATTTTATTATAATAAAATTTGTAACTCAAGTGAACTGTTGCGAATGTCTACTGTCATTGGCCAATGGTAAGTAAGTTCCACAAGGTCCTGGTTTAGGAGAGTTTGACCGAGACTATTCGCTCTCAAACGCCTTTGATGTATGCTGATTTCATTACATGAAATTCAAAGCTAAAGTAGACGTAGTGAAATCAAACAATCATGTCCTTATGATTGTCAATGAGTTGACCACCAATCCTAATTAGTTAAACCGAATAATTTATAGAATTAGGCGTTGCTTTGCGGAGATCCATAATACAAAAGTAATAATAATTTTTTTTTGCTATAATCCGCGATGAAGTAAAATTTGCTTTTTTGCGATTTTGGTCGTGGAGTCTATCTCCTGATGATGCTTCGGTTGCGGGGCGAAACGATTGTTGAGTTTGTGATAGTGAACGTATATAGTGCTTGTGTATCGTGGTGGCGGTGGTGGAATTTTGTGCATGTGTTTTTTACGAATCCTGCATGTATCAGGTATGATAACCGATTGTCCACTCTACATTTAGCATTATATATATTTTCTATTTTACTTCATCGCGGATTATAGCAAAATAATTTTATTATTACTTTTGTAGTTAAACCGAACTAAGTTTGTGAGTATGGATGTGTGTTTGTTACTCTTTCACGGTAAATCCGCTGAATTAATATCGATGAAATTTGGCACAATTATTACTTATACACCGGAATAACATATAGGCTACAGAAATCCTGTTAATTCTACAGGAATAGGATGTTATTTAAAAGCGTCATCTATTATCGACCTATCACACGACAACAGTCCACGCGAATGAAGTCGCAAGTAAAAGCTAGTATTATAAATGCGAAAGTTTGTGAGTATGGATGTATGTTTGTTACTCTTTCACGGTAAATCCGCTGAATCAATATCGATGAAATTTGGCACAATTATTACTTATACATCGAAATAACATATACAGAAATCCTGCTAATTATACAGGAATAGGATGACATTGAAAAGCGACATTATAAACCTATCACGCGACAACAGTCCACGCAAACGAAGTTGTGGGTAAAAGATAGTTAAAAATATTTTTTTAAAAATTGAAAGACAAAAAAAAATTAATTCTTTACCGGGATTAAACAGTTATCTTACTCCGTATCACATTATTTATAACATCAAGTTTAACTAGCTTAAGGAAACACTTATTTTATCGGTTTTATTGATAAAAATGTCGAGTCCAACATTCTGCTCTTTATCTATTACAAATCAACTTTATCCACTCAGTTTCGATATAATTAATGTGAACAGTTAGCAAATATGTCTTACAAACTGTTAATTTTACTAATTATTGTTAATATTTGTGTATGTGACAATCCATATACAGTGCAAGTGAAATTAAAGCAAGGGGTTGTTTCGGGTATAGTGGAAAGGACGTTTTTGAAAAAGGATATTTATTATAGCTTTAAAGGAGTCCCGTACGCTCAAGCACCGATAGGAAATTTACGTTTTAAGGTAAATTTAATTAATAAAGAGTAGCCGTGTAGTAGCTGAGTAGATTAGACCACAATTATTTCTTACCGAGTTGTCGTAAAAGGCGACTAAGGTAAGTCGACTTGCCGTGTGGTATTCAGCTGATTAGAATAGACCATCCTCTTTATTAGTGAGGTGTCGTAAAAGGTGAGTAAGGTAACTTGACCACCGTGTGGTATACGGTCGAGTAGAAAACCACCCTCATTTCTTACCAAGGTGTCGTAAAAGACGACTAAGATAAGTTGACCCGCCGCGCCTTGTGGTATCCGGCTGAGTAGAATAGACCACCTTCTTTCTTACCAAGGTGTCATAAAAGATGACTAAGGTAAGTTGACGTCAGGCAGGCGACCGTTCGTAAAATGCCTGGCCAAATCATGTGACAACATGTTTATAACATTTTGTTCCGACTCTACTTAGAGTGGGATAAGAGGAGAAGAATGACGATTAATTTATAACAAATACACGTTTTAATCTTTTTATATACACGCTTTCATGTATTCGTTTATGGTTTTTGTCAATTCAATGTTGTAATATTGTGTTGTGACATTCAATTAAGCTGGAACTACTAACGTGCGCTGCTCTGGCACGTAAATTACTTGATAAAAATGCACAACTATGCAATGGCATAAAAATCGTATAAAGACTGTGCAATTATCATTCTTATCCATTGTCTCAGTAATTTTTAATAGAATCAATTTATAAACAATCGTACACAAACACAACGATTTACAACGTTTTATATATTTATATACTATTTCTAGCTTGCTAATGTAACCTAACATTTTTCATTAATAATTTGTAGTTTGAGTTAGCATTACTACCTATCCCCCCCCCGTAAAGCAAATAAAAATAATTTTAAATACAATATTTAATATTATTATATTTAACACCTAAATTTCAAAATTTTGCTAAATTTCAGCCACCCGTTTTGCATCAAGGATGGGAAGAAACTTACGAAGCCCATAAGAACAAACCAACATGCTTACAACATAGTATAAGATCTCGCGTGGCCGAACCTTTTGGCATATCTGGTTCCGAAGATTGCCTCTACATAAACATTTTCACACCAAATCTAGAAGGAACCGCACCGGTTGTGGTATTTGATTATACTGATAATTTCAGAACAGGTTTCAACGGAACGGACACTTATTCTCCAGATTTTTTTATGGAAGAAGATGTTATTGTTGTCACTATAAGTCATCGTCTAGGTTTGTTTGGTTATCTTACTTCAATGGATAATGTTATACCGCCAAACAACGGATTAAAGGACTTCATTTTAGGATTAACTTGGATCAAAGACAATATAAATTCTTTTGGTGGCGATCCTCATCGTGTAACATTAATGGGTAGTCGCGGCGGTTCTGTACTAGTGGACATTTTACTAAGAACTGAAAAAGCTAAAGGACTTTTCAGTGGTGCTATAATGCAAGGTGGAACGTCTTTAGAAGCAACATTTTTTGAAAAGGAACCTAAAGAGAGAGCTTTTGAATTTGGCAAGGTATTTAATATAGCTACTGATAACAGTCTAACATTGCTTAAAGAGTTACAAAAACTTGACGCTGAAATTTTAATTAGTAAAGATGGAGAAGTTGTTGATTTTGATGGATTACAAAATTCACAACTAAGCATTTTCCCTTTTGCACCTGTCATAGAGAATAGTGACACCGGTAATATATTAAAGTCTCTGCCAGAAAAAAGCGAAATAGTGAATGATGTTCCCATCATGATAGGTATGAATTCTAGAGAAGGCTTGGATTTGATTGCACATTATCTTTTTGAACCGCGATTAGTAGCAAACCTTAACGGCGAACTGCTCTTCTTATTTCCAATTAGAACAAATTTTACGTTTGACCAGAAAAGTGGTATATATAAGGATGCTATTAAAGATATATTCGATTTTTATTTTGAAGAGGGATACTTTTATCATAACAATATATTGGAATATTCCGTATACGTTGGTGACTTGCTACAAAATTATGCTCTGAATCTAGCAGCGAAAAGCCTTTCCGCAAAATTAGAGTCATCTGTGTATTACTACATGTTCGATTTCAGAGGATCTCTCAATGAGAATATGAAATATTTAACAAGAAATGCACTATTTAGTCTTGAGCCACACGGCGCAACAATTATTGATGAATTATGTTACTTGCACTTTTGTGCTCGAATTAAACGCAATTATGAAGAGCTATTGCAGCTAATAAGTGAACAAGCTGAAATGAAAGTTTTAAAGAAAATGGTACGACTGTGGACGAACTTTGCTAAAACAAGGTAATTAAGAACTTGACTAAGAACTTATATCGTGCTTTATTCCTTTAACAATACAAACAGTAGTTAACAATGAGTTTTACGATAAAATTGAGGAATTTATACTAACATCGTCTTGTCAGAATTTTTATATAAAAGATCATTTACATTTAGAAAAATAGTATACTTTTTAAAATAAAGGCCCCGTATGGGCTTAAAACTACGGGCTCACCCCATAGAAGTAAAAGTAATAAAAATATCTTAATTAAAAATCAGTTTAATTTTTAGAGTTACACCCTTAAATTGGAATTCAATTTTAAAGTATTTTTAATTTAAGTATAAATGTAAGCAAGTGCTTTTGTATCTTAACTCAACTACTGGTTTGGCAAGCTGTTTCTACCGAAAAGAGGCAGCAATAAACTCCGCAAATTCTCTTTTCAAAATATAATCCTTAATACATTTTGTAATTGTAAAAAATTGAAGCTAAATCCTTTACAATTACAAAAATAAATTTGTAATTACCTGTTGCCTTCTATTACCTACTGCCCAAAACCTCAGAACTGTAGCCCATTGTTTAATATTTAAAATTTAATATTATTAATTAATATTTTTTATAAGCTACAACAACAAAACGCTTATTATTTAAAATTTCATACAAAACGGTCAACTACTAGTACATGCTCAATTACTAGTGCCCTTACCTTATATGTTAATGTGTCATTCCAGAAACCCAACGCCCAAAACACATGACGACGTGCTGAAGAATTTTAAATGGAAACCTATAGAAAAGGGCAGCGATGAAGTAAATTATCTTCACATTACTAAGAATCTTCAGATGAAAACGAATCCAATAGGAAACCGAGAGAAATTCTGGGATGACTTCCTAGAGAAATATTCACGATTGGCCGTTAATGGAGTGTTTCAGATAAAGGATTTACATGACGAATTCTAAACTAAAAACATCTTTTTATTTTATTGTTAAGGCACACAAAACAGGTTTATATTCTGTACAAATGACTGACGACATTCTTGACAGTCATAATTGCTGTGGTATCCGGCTGAATATAAACCACCCACATTTCTTACCGAGGTGTCGTAAACGGCGACTTCAATAAGTTGACCTACCATGTGGTATCCGGCTGAATATAGAATAGACCACCGTCATTTCTTACCAAGGTGTCGTAAAGGGCGACTAAGGCAAGTAGACCCGCCAATTGATTTCCGGCTTAGTAGAATATACCACCCTCATTTCTTACCGAGTTGTCGTGAAGGGCGACTAAGGTAAGTTGAACCACCCTGTGGTATCCGGCTGAGTAGAATAGACCACCAATTTTTACCGAGGTGTCGTAAAATACGACTAAAGTAAGTTGACGTCAAGCAGGCGGCCGGTCGTTAAATAAGTGGCCAAATAATGTGACAACATGTTTATAACATGTTGTGCCGACCCCACTTAGAATGGGATAAGGCCAAGAGTATGATGACTTGCATGCACTCATGTGTTTCATACACGCACGAACCAATACATACACGCACGCACGCACACACACACAAACATATACAGCCACGCACGCAACCATGAAGAATCCCGGAAAACGATAAACCAAAAACAAAAAGTGCTCCAGTCATGACAAAGCAAAGTAACTCCAAGATTATTTACTTCCCCTTTTCCCTTACTTAATAGATATATTTTAACTTTAAAGGCCTGTTTCACAAGTAACTAATAAACTATCAGTTTATTCGGAACATACCTGAAACATGTCTAGAAATTTTGCGGGTCTCAGGTTTCTGATGGGCTAATATAGCATATAAAGTAAACACACCCACACTGAGCCGATAGGAGAAATGAAACTCACTCCGCACTCGCAAGAATATAAATTTCGACTTTAATTACTTTCTTTTTTTTCGAATTTGACTAATGCTTAGAGGTGTTATGAATATATTCGTAATAGGTATATGGACTATAATACAGCCCACCTAATACCGTATTATAATACGCGATGTAAAAGTAACCTGTTATCAGATAATAGTCAAATAATAGCTGTCCAAGATAATAGGGTCGATATCGATCGCCGTGTGCGTGGCGATCGCCGGAGCGCTCCCTATTCCGCTTAATAATAGGGACTATTTTTTTGACTAATGCTGTTAGACCTAATGGCTTTGAAAGCGTCACCGATAAAACGGGCGAGCGCAGAAGCATCGCCGTGAAGAAATGCAATGAAACTTTAAATACATCTCACAGCCCTACCTATGTCTGAGACAAAGAATCTCCTTAGCGAGATGTCAATTTAATTTAACTATGTACAACGCCATCTATTGTTCAGTAGTATAGTGAACGAGATAATAAATATACTGTTTAGCGTTTAACAACGCCGTGTGGTATCCGGCTGAATAGAATAGTACCACCCTCTTTTCTTACCGAGGTGTCGTAAAAGGCGACTAAGGTAAGTCGACCCGCCGTGTGGTATCAGGCTGAGTAGAATAGACCACCCTCATTCCTTACCGAGGTGTCGTAAAAGGCGATTAAGGTAAGTTGACCCACCGTGTGGTATCCGGTTCAGTAAAATAGACCACCCTCATTCCTTACCGAGGTGTCGTAAAAGGCGATTAAGGTAAGTTGACCCACCGTGTGGTATCCGGTTCAGTAAAATAGACCACCCTCTTTCTTACCGAGGCGTCGTAAAATACGACTAAGGTAAGTTGATGTCAGGCAGGCGGCCGGTCGTAAAATACATACCTAGCCAAATTATGTGACAACATGTTTGTAATATGTTGTGCCGACCCCGCTTATAGTGGGATAAGGGCAGTAAGATGACTGTTTAGCGTTTAACAGTCCGTAATAAGTTAACAGGTAGATCATGTGGTTGTTTATTTGTTTATCTGCTGCAAATACCTATTTTAAAATGACCGCGGTTTCCTTTTTTTTTTCACTTTTTAGTCTCTTTTTAGAGACATTTATTTGCTACTTAGTTTATTTGTCGGTTGCGACGCTTTATCAGTGACTTGTGAAACAGGCCCTAAACTAAACAAACTCCTATCTAACGGGTTAATTACTGCGCTTGGCTGTGTTAACTTAAACTTTGGCTTTCATGCTTTAACAGGTTCTGTGGTAAAATAATTAAACTTAAGATATTTGGAAGTTTGACCCGAATTACGTTATTAAGAATTTATTTATTTATTTTCTTTAGACGCCTTTTGCGACACCTTGGTAAGAAAGAGGGTGGTCTATCCTACTCAGCCGGATACCACACGGTGGGTCAACTTACCTTAGTCGCCTTTTACGACAACTTGATAAGAAATGAGGGTGGTCAATTCTACTCAGCGGGATATAACACGGCTAACATACAGTATGACTGTATGTACGTAATTCTAATTTGCAATTGCATAACAGACGGACTAGAAATCCAAACAGGTAATAACAACAATTAGGGTTACATCAAAGGTTAGAAAACAGTCGGTTTGTGCGTTACAAAAACATTTTTTGTATTTTGTAATATAAAGCCCTAAATTTCTAGTTATATGTTTCTATAGGAAACTCCTCAAGCATTTCTAGACATTTTTTGTCCGGGAAACCCATTATAGGTCAAAAGTAGTAATAAAATTATCTTGCTATAATCCGCGATGAAGTAAAATTGAAGATATATATAATGCTAAATGTAGAGTGGACAATCCGTTTTCATACCTGACACATGCAGGATTCGTAAAAACACATGCACAAACCTCCACCACCGCCACCACAATACACAAGCATTACATACGTTCACTATCACAAACTCAACAATCGTTTCGCCCCGCAACCGAAGCATCATCAGGAGATAGACTCCACGACAAAATCGCAAAGCGAAGCAATACCAAAATAAGCTTAGTTATATACTAATCGGTTCAAACCCACCATTTACTTAATTTTGCCTGCGAACAAGTGTAACAAGCTTGAACTAGAAACATTTATCTGATCGTTAATGAGGGTGCCATTGTTATGTTTGATAATCTCTTGCTGCTCCCACATGTTCAATTTAAGGCTTTCTCAATTTAAGGAGTTTGTGATTGTTTTTGATACATCGTCGTGTTACATAGACAAAAGTTAAGGACTTTGGATCCCAACAAGACAGACTTTATTATCTTTAATATTTAAATGAGTTAATCTTGTATGTATATATGTTTTTGGGATTTTGGAAACAGCTCTAACGATTTTCCTAAAATTAAACATTTAGGGGTTTTGGGGGAGAAAAATCGAGCTAGCTAGGTTTTATGTAAAACAAAAAACGTTTTATCTCTGTTTTTGGGCATTCAAAAAATACTAAAATTGAATTGAATTTTTGCCATAAACTGTCAAGTCAGCGTAGCTTATTCGGGGAACGGGTGGTCGCGAGAAATGTAAATTCCTAGGATCGATCTACAACTTAATAATTATTTTTTCAAAAGTAATAATAAAATTATTTTGCTATAATCCGCGATGAAGTAAAATAGAAAATATATATAATGCTAAATGTAGAGTGGACAATCGGTTATCATACCTGATACATGCAGGAGTCGTAAAAAACACATGCACAAACCTCCACCACCGCCACCCCGATACACAAGCACTATATACGTTCACTATCACAAACTCAACAATCGTTTCGCCCCGCAACCGAAGCATCTTCAGGAGATAGACTCCACGACCAAAATCGCAAAGCAAAATTAATTATTTTTTCTTTTTTTTAAGTTTCTTTTTTCTTTTTTTTTGTAAAAAATTACCGAGCAAGGCTCGGTCACCCAGATATTATTTCTTTGATAGTCTCAACTGCAGACCATAGATGGCGCTGTACGGTTTTAGCCTGCGCTATAGACTATGCATTGTGTTTAGTATAAACAGAATCGCTTCTGGTTATTGGGCTACATCAGTGTTGCCCGCATCCAAATATTCGTTGTTGGTAACTACTTTACACTAATTTTTGTACAGGCACTCTTTCTAGTGACCTTATTAATATATAATAATTGTGAACAACAAAATATTAAATAATACAAAATTTTATACGTGTTACAAAATACTAGATGAGAATTTATAGCTAGGATCGAGCCCACCTACCCTATTATTTTTTCTTCTTTTTTTAAAGTTTATTTCTTTTTATGTCGTAAAAATTATTATTATTTATTAGTTAAGGTATAAGATTAGCGTTACATATAGAAATTTCTAATCAGCGTTGGTATGGCGTTATCCATGAATTTAGAATACGGTAAAAGTTTTAAACCTTTTCTTAACTACAAGGTCACTTTATAAATAATCAAAAAGTGGGTTAACTGTGTCAATGTAAACGAGATCTTATTTATCATTACAGACGAATGCATACAAACAGTTTTATTATAGTGTTTGTACCCGCGACTTTGTTCGCGTCAAAGGAAACGGGGAGTTTGGGTCCAGTTGTAATAACCATCATTCTCCTGCCCTTATTCCACTGTAAGTGGGGTCGGCACAACATGTTATAAATATGACACATGATTTGGCTTTTTGGCCGCCTTTTGCGACATCTCGGTAAGAGATAGGGTGGTCTATTCTACTCAGCCGGATACCACACGTCGGATCGACTTACCTTAGCCGTATGTTACGGTACCTCAGTAAGAAAGACGGTGGTCTATTCTACTTATCCGGATACCACACGGTGAGCCACCTTACCTTATTCGCCTTTTACGACACCTCGATAAGAAATGAGGGTGGTCTATTCTACTCAGCCGGAAACCACACGGTGGCTATATACTTCCTCATTATCACAGGGAAATTATTTAAAATACTAAAAACACGAAGAGGTTAAGGAAAACGTATAATCCTTGAATTTTAAATGCTGCGTTTGCGTTAATTAGATCCTATACAAATGTTATATAACCCAAGTTACTATAATTTGTACACAACCAGTTCTAAACCTTGGCAACTTCATGCATAACGAGTAAACAAGTTTGCAGTAAATATATACTGTTTGGTTTTTACTTCATTCGTATCTTCGTTATAATACAAAGTGATATAAAAAGAATAGAGAGCAAAAAGTTTCAACTTAATTAAATAAGACCCGCAAATCCGTATTGCGTCTTAACAGACGAAAATAAATTGTAAATAATATAATTTTGTTGCCAGTTATAACTTAGGTATCTAAGGGTCTGTTTCATATTAATCCTTAACGCTTCAAATGTGCTTGAAAAAGCTTATTTACATACTTACCTAATATTACATTAAATAAAAGAAACTACAAAAATAATCAATTATTTTGAGTGAATCAAAACCTTGTTCGACAACATCAGGCCGGTCTCCAAAAAGCCGCTTTTTTTAAGGTCATAATTAAATTTGTCTACCGGAAGGTTTTATTCATATTTCGCGTTGAATAAAGTAATTAATTTTTATACGTTGAATAAACTTTAATGAATAATATAGTTTCCACCATATTTTGACGCTGATGTAATTTTCGTGGCCAATGTGCTAGTAATATGTAAATTGCATTTTACAAAAAATGCCTAATCCTAATCTTTTTGTTTAATATTTAAATGAGTGAATTTTGTATATTTATATTATTCTGAATTTTGGAAACGGCTCCAACGATTTTTCTAAAATTCAGTATGTAAAGGGTTTTGGGGGGACAAATCGATAAGGCTAGGTTTTATTATAAAAAAATGTTGTTTTATCCCTGTTATCGGGCACTAAAAATACTGCTAGAATTGTATGAGAAAGCAAAGATTTCAAAGTCTTGATAGCTTATTTAGGTAACCGGCGGTCTCAAATTCAGAATACCAGAATCAAATTCAAATTCAAAATTCAAAATATTCTTTATTCAAATAAACTTGTAAACAAGTGCTTTTGATTCGTCAACTCTACTGCTGGTTCGGAAAGCTGTTCCTACCGAGAAGATCCAGCAAGAAACTCGGCGGTTGCTTTTTTTAAAAATACAATTCTTAATGCTAGTTACATTAATGTTTCTATCTTGTACAGAGTCGAACAATATTTATATCCACGCATTTTTATCGTCTAAATAATCCTCAACAGTATAGTAGGCTTTCTGTATCAGCCTCTCCTTAATAGTGTTTCTAAACTGCTTTAATGGCAAAGTTAAAATTGATTGTGGAATCGATCTAAGTAATTATTATATATAGTAATATTCTATTTGTAGAGAAAAATACCCATGTCTATAACACGAAATTTGATGTATATCATAGACATACGAGAGGTCACAAAAAGCTTGTGATACCTGTGCCGCGACTCAGCAGAGTTGGCAACTCATTCGATGGTCTCGGTATTCGCTCCTACAATAAAATTCCGCAATCCATACTAGACCAGTCTACAGAAAGGTTTAAATTAAGTATAAGAGATATGCTATCTTCGATACGCTCTAAAACAAAAATGGCGGTGGGCAGGTCACGTTGCAAGACTGAGTGATACTCGCTGGACCCTGGAAGCGACCAAATGGTACGGACCAAACAGAAAGCGAAGAAGAGGGAGACCTAAAATGCGATGGGTCGATGAAATCAAATAAACTGCTGGGGAAGATTGGACAAACGTTGCCAAAAATAGGTCCATGTGGCAACAGCTGGAAGAGGCCTATACCCGAAAGGGGTCCACAACATGTACATATACTAATAATACTAACGTAGATTAAGAAAATATACTAACACAACTAAGAACAAACTCATAAAAACATGTAAATTGTGGAATGAATAAAGGCTTTATTATTATGCTTATACGTAAAACATATTACAGAATTGAAGATTGAAAACCCTTTCAGCTTTATACAAGACTACGGTTTAATCCCTACACCTTCATATAAGATTGCGGTTTAATAATGTAAAATCGAAAATGTTTAAAAGATTGACCGCCGAGTTTCTTTCTGGTTCTTCCGGTAAGAGCAACATTCCCAACCAGTTGTAGCTTCATTAATCATATTGATCCTTGACGAGCTTATTTGAATAAGGATTATTTGATATGCTGCGATCACCAGCTTAATCCCTACACCTTCATATAAGATTGCAGTTTAATAATGTAAAATCGAAAATGTTTAAAAGATTGACCGCTGTGTTTCTTTCTGGTTCTTCCGGTAGGAGCAATATTCCCAACCAGTTGTAGCTTCATTAATCATATTGATCCTTGACGAGCTTATTTGAATAAGGATTCTTTGATATGCTGCGATCACCAGCTCGCCTGAAAAGCGTATAGATATTGGCATTGACCTTCACGGTTCACAAACAGTAGAAAATTATCATTCCACATTCAGCAGGCGTTACTTTTAATAAAAACTAACTTTATGTAATACCGGTCAGAGCTAGCGTACAAACTGTATGCCTAGGAGTTACATAACCAATCTAGACGATTACGATAGGTGTACGTAATACGGTATCTAGTTGCAATGTTATATTAACCACTACGCTATTGGCTGGTAAGAGATGGCTGATACAGAAAGCCTACTATACTGTTGAGGATTATTTGGACGATAAAAATGCGTGGATATAAATATTGTTCGACCCTGTACAAGATAGAAACATTAAATGTAACTAGTATTCAGAATTGTATTTTTTTTAAAAGAGCAACCGCCGAGTTTCTTGCTGGCTCTTCTCGGTAGGAACAGCTTTCCGAACCAGCAGTAGAGTTGACGATTCAAAAGCACTTGTATACAAGTGTATTTGAATAAAGAATATTTTGAATTTGAATTTGAATTGATATATATTTACCTAAAATAAAGTTAAGAAAAAAACTAAAAAACATTTCCGACGTATAAAGTAAAAAGTAATATTAGTCATCATTGCCCTTATCCCTCTCTAAATGGGGACGGCACAACATATTTTAAACATGTTATTTGATTTGGATAATTATTTTACCACCGGCCTGCCTAACGTTACTTACCTCAGTCTATTCTACTAAACCTTACCACATGGTGGGTCAATTTACCTGAGTCACCTTTTACGACACCTCGGTAAGAAATACAGGCGGTCTATTCTACTCAGTCAGATACCACACGGCGGGTAAACTTACCTTAGTCGCCTTTGACGCCTCAGTAAGAAATATGAGTGGTCTATTTTACACAGCCATATACCCCCCCCCCCCCTGGTGGGTCAATTTAGCTTTGTCACCTAATACGAAAAATTAGGAAGTTTTTTTTTTTCATTCAAACTATCGTGGATCGCATCCATAGTTAACGTTTAGACTCATATACCGGTCATACTCATGTCAATATACCGGTTGTGCCCGACTAGTTTCAAGCCCATCTGGGGCCTTATTCATGAGCTCTTTACACGGCGTTATCGCGTATATTCCCAGCTTTTTTCGCTACCTCTACCGGTATCTGTTTTTGTTATTGTTACAGTTTTTTTATTTAGTAGTAAAAGTAAGTAACGGCCTGTTACTATCCCACTGCTGGGCATAGGCCTCCTCTCCTCTCTCCATTTTTGGAGAGAAGGGTTGGAGCTAAGACCTACCACGCTGCTCCAATGCGGATTGGTAGGTTACACATATCCCTACAATTTTCTAGAGATATGCAGGTTTCCTCACGATGTTTTCCGTCACCGAAAAGCGTGTGATAAATTGCAATTATCAATTACACACATAAGTTTTAATAGAAAAACTCATTGGTGTCTGCCCGGGTTTGAACCCATGATCGTCTTTTTTTTTATTTAGTATTTTGCCCTTATTTTTATATTTACTATGCTAATATTACCTAATAAATTTTTATTTTAGACTAGTTGTTATTACGATGTTACCAGGATAGTATACAATTATACTTTGGATTACTCATTTTTATGCTATATATTTGTCTTATTTTTCCTAATCTTTTTTGTGGTATATTGTTATACAAAATTAATTTTATTTACCCAGCTTTTTAGCCTCGCGAGAAATAGAATAGCATATCACTGACGGCTAACCTCTAGTCACTAGTAGTAGTGAATTCCGTTTCCGTGTGCCGATTCAACAAATCTATACATATAGAATAGTCCCCGAAATCTGTCGCTCTGTATGTATCGATTTTCTCAAAATCTACTAAAATAATTTTAGTGCGGTTTTTACTAAAAGTTCTTTTTGAGGTTAAGTTAGTAGTTATAATTTACAGTATATATTTTTTATTTACTGAAGTAATTTTAGTATTACTTTTATAACGTGAGCACGTTTTTATATTAGTTTTTAGAAGTGACATTCCTATTTTTGATAACAACGCGCTATGACATCATAATTTCTGTTGGAATGCATTCAGGTTGTTTATAGTTATGGCCAACTGACATTTGAAGATAGTTTTAAAACGTCTTTTCCTGTTTGATTCTTTCTTAATAACTCGATAAAGTTCGGCTGTGACTGATCAACGATAATTCATATAAATTGTTGCTTATAATGAAATCAGTGAAATATATTAAAAAGTAAAGTAACAGTCCTACTTCTGGTTAAAAGCATCCTTTATTCCTTTATTCGAAGAGTTGGAGCTAAGACCTACCACGCTGCTAAAATGCGGATCGCTAGGTTACAAATATCCCCAGAATTCTCGAGAGATGAACAGATTTCCTAACGCTGTTTTCAATCACCGAAAGCATGTAAAGTAAATAACGGCTTGTTACTATCCCTCTGCAGGAAATCGGCCTCCTCTCTCCGTTTTTGGAGAGTAGGGTTGGAGCTAAGAACCACGCTGATCCAATGCGAATTGGTATGTTACACATATCTCCAGAATTATCTAAAAGGTATAAAGTTTTCTCACGTTATTTTCCTTCACCGAAAACCGTGTAATAAATCGTAATTATCAATTAGACACGTAAATCTTAACAGAAAACTGACTGATTTCATTATGTACACTGTAATCTTTGATGCCTACGTGGGGCTTATAAAAGATTAAAACAGCATCCCAGCCAGCCTGAAATATACCATATTACAATATAGAGAAAGGAAATTTGGGTGATCTATCTGTCTCTCTTTATAATGAGTGTTTAGACAAAGATAAAGTATACGAGTTTCGTCTTCCCTCTTAATATTTATTGTGTCATTGTCACTGACAAGTCTGGCTATAGCTTTTTTTTATTTTAGGCAAACTCATTATGGGTCGTCACCGTCCGAGGGGGACGAGCTCGACCAACTTAACTTGACAGTGCTCCACCACGCTGCTGGTGGCGGGGACAGGGTACCGTATTACACATTGCCCCCATCCCCGCCAGCAGCAACTCTGAACCTCAGAGTGTGCCACCTCTAGGTCGGGGCCTCTCTTGAAATGGTCCCCTTCCGCTAATCGATGCATCGATGCCTTTGGCTCCCTGCTCTTGTATTAATAACTCTATCGCTGAGAGACAGACTAATAAAAAACAAAACAAACTCAAACAAAACAAAACTCACTTTATTAAATTACATTGTTTGTAAAAAATTACTGTTATGCAAAATAATATTGTTTAAAATTCGACCTCGTGCAAGTTCCACGAGCGAGGTGAAGCGCTTAGTAGCGATGACAGCGCCGAGCGAAGCACACGCTAGTGTTTATGATAACGTGCATATTATCGACATCGAGCCGGACGCGAATATCGATATAGTGTTAAATATTGATAAACAGGACGGCACTATGTACGGGAACGGTGAGTGTTGCAAGATCTATAAATATTTGACATTTCTTTACATATTTTTGTCCGCCTATTTTACCAAACTTCTTTGTATAATTTCTGTATTCTTTTTTCTTTATAAAGAATATTATTATTATTATTATTATTTAAACTATTAAAATACCGTTCTTAAATTATTTTCAAACGTTTAGGTAAGCAACTGAATTCATATTAATTTATATACATAACAAAAAATTTCATAAAATTTCTTATTGTAATTTTAACATTTAATTCGCTTTTTTTCAATCTTCATTTCGATATTTAAACAGTTATTTACAACGAGGTGTTTTTATTATTGCATTTTAACATTTAATTTTTTTTTTAATTTTTTTTTTTAATTAGTGTTTGTTTCTTCGCTTCCAGTGAACACCATTTTTTTATATTTTTAAATGTTTTTGTTGTTTTATATTTATATGTATATACGGAATTATAATTATGTAGGTATATTTAAATAAATTAATGAGTGAGATAATAGATAATAAACATTAATTTGTCTAAATATATTGAACACAGGAAATTAGTTAATGAATAGGTAGCATTTTTGCAAAGTTATGTACAATTAGATTAAATCATCATTCTCCTACCCTTATCCCACTCTAAGTGGGGTTGGCAAAACATGTTGTAATACGATTTGGCTACGAATTTTACGACCGGCCGCCTGCCTGACGTCAACTTACCTTAGTCGTATTTTACGACTCCTCGGTAAGAAAGAGGGTGGTCTATTCTACTCAACCGGATACCACATGGTGGGTCAACTTACCTTAGTCGCCTTTTACGACACCTCGGTAAGAAATGAGGTTGGTCTATTCTACTCAGCCGGATACCACACAGCGGGTCGACTTACCTTAGTCGCCTTTTACGACACCTCGGTAAGAAATGAGGGTGGTACTATTCTATTCCGCCGGATACCACACGGCGGTACAATTAGATTAAATCAAACGGCTAATATTCTGTACCTATTAAGGCCTTAGCATATGTGTAAACGAGTAAAAAAACTTGAAAATAAAGTAAAACTTAAGTATTGCTTATGCACGATCCGTAGTTCTACTGGTTCTATGATCTGGAGACCGACGTCACCAAGCTTTTTAATGTTTTCAATTATATACCTAATATTATCATTATCATAATAAGCGTATAACCAGAGACCCGGTTCATTGAACCGATGCGGTGTAGTCATTTAGATGATACTATACATAACTGGGGATCAACGAACTTGAAAGCTGAAGTTTGCGCTCCTTTGATTATTAATCAAAACACACGTCCACGTTTTACAATCACTAAAATTAAAAATAAATTAAAATTAAAATTAAATAAATCGATTTTTTTCAAAAATCGAGTCTGCAATGCAATTTGGACATCGCTACTTTTGTTGCCAAAAGTATAACAAATGAAGAGATATTAAATAAGTAAATTTACTAATAGTATCTGGGTGACCGGAGCCTTCCTCGGTAATTTTTAATAGATATAAAAAAGAAAGAAGGCGCCGATGACATATAAGATTCGAACCTGAGCAATATCGCAACATTAGGTACGTTTGACAGCTAATAAAATCCTTTGCTTTCAATTCTAAATTTATAACATATTTTTAATGCCCAAGAACAGGGATATTACGAAATTTTTTTGAAATAAAACCTAGCTAGATTTTTTTGTTTTAATTTTTTTTATTTACAGCAAATATTTACAGGTTATATCTATCTTAAATTACTTACACTCTAGGACTAGACAAATCATGTCCACGTGGAATGGTCCCAAGAATGCTTGCAGCGTTTCCGCGCTGAATCGCTAAGCTGATTCTTTGTGTGAAAAAGGAGCCAGCCCTCTTGTCACCTGAAGAGGCAATTAACCGAGGTGTTAAAACGGATAGAAATTTTTTTTGCTCTTTGACTCCATGGCCTCAAGGTCCAGCTCCAGGGTCTCAACTGCAAACAGCACAAATATATAACTCTCGATGAGAGATGCATACTTCCACCGTTTGCCGGATTCGGCCATTTCTGCCGTAGCTCCAGGTCTTGACGCTGTTTTCCTAGCTACATCGATTTTTCTCCCCCAAAACCCCCTAAATGCTGAATTTCAGGAAAATTGTTGGAGCCGTTTCCGAGATTCAGAAAATATATTCATATATATACATTTTTTTATTTATTTTCTTACATATGACAAATAGGGCTTAACTTAATATATGACCATCTGTAGCCGCACAAGTTAAAACTGTATCTCGGCATACAGCGACAAACGCCAAAGACATGTAACTTAATTACTATTTGCTATAAGAAAAATAACAATACAATAAAAATAATAATAATTTGCATGTCTGTAAGGAGTACCTCTCTGTGTGTTTGTGAAGTATGCATGTATTGGTGTTGTAAAAAGTAATCCATTATTTTTGCACGATATTGACTGCTTAATCTAGTGTAGTTAAACATTTCCGATTTGATTCATTTATGCATCCTTTTTTTCGATAGCTTGTTGCCATTTTTAAGTTAATAGACTATAGACATTATTCAAATTTCAACAGCCTGACTTGCGTTTTCACCTTTATCTAAGAAAAACTGAAATCAAGGGAAAACTTCTCTTTTTGGTGCCCATGAATGAATGAATGAATAACTCTTTATTGCACACCAGGTAAATACACACATACACAAGAGAAATAAGAACATTTAAGAGTGCAAGGGCGGTCTTATCACTAAAAGTGATCTCTTACAGACAACCCCTACGTTAAAGTAATAAAGATAAGAGACAGGTTGAGATCGGTGCACAAGATGAACTATACAATAAAATCGATAAACTTACTTATTAATATTACATTCTACGTAACACAAATAGAATATAATATAATATATACTTAATTAAATATCCATATGCTATACATATATACAAATAAGTATGTTTATAACAAGAAAATTATATTTATACAATTATACATATCTATACAAATATATTATGCATCTAATGTATATAAATGTATAAATAATTTATATTAATGATTGAGATAGAACTTTTTTAGACGATCTTTAAAAATTTCTAAAGATTTTGAATATCTTATATGCCGTGGAAGTACATTCCACAGTTTTACAGCTTTCACGGTAAAAGACTCGCTATATACTTGGGAACGACTAGCCGGCATCTTAAGTATGTTATCGGTCTGCGAACGAAGAGTAACACGAAGAAGAGAGTTCGAGCCCAGGAAGGTAAAACGCTCTTTAAGATAGATAGGTGTATTAGAATGAAAAAGAATAGTGTAGAGAAGAGAGAGGACGTGAAGGTTACGGCGTTGCCGTATTGTGAGCCATTTAAGCTGAGTCCGATACTGCGAGATGTGATCGAACTTCCTCAAACCGAAAATAAATCTTATAATTAAATTTTGTAATCGCTCTAATTTGTTCAGTAGTTGTTGTGATAAATCTGGATAAGAAGAATCCGCGTAGTCGAGAAGAGGAAGAAGAAGTGAGTGGGCTAAAGATATTTTAGTTTCTACTGGCAAGAGATACTTCCATCGCTTTAGCTTGCCGACAACACTGAAAATTTTGCGACTTAGCTCGGAAATCTGATTTGTCCAGGAAAGAGTGTTGTCAATAATGATACCGAGATTTTTCACAAAACCACTGAACTCCAATCTAGTGCTATTTAATATTATAGGAGGAAGACAGGAAAGATCAATTTTGGCAAGTTGTTGTCTAGTACCAATGAGAATGAGCTGAGACTTGCTAGCATTAATTGATAGGCCGTATGACTCACACCAACTTCCGATCTTAGATAAATCGGTGTTTAATTCATCAATGGCCTTATCAGCATCATTTGCAGAGAATGATGTATATACCTGCAAGTCGTCTGCATAAAGATGAAAGGACAAAGAAAGGAGTTTAGTTATAGAGTTAATGAAGATAGAAAAGAGCAATGGAGAAAGCACGCTTCCCTGCGGGACACCAGCACTGAGATGACAGTACGATGAGAGTTTATTATCAACACATATGCGTTGTTTGCGATCATACAGGTAAGAACGGAACCATTCAATAGAATTTGATGACACATTAACTGACTTTAAGATGGCAAGAAGAATTTCAAAATCGACGTTGTTAAATGCGTTGGAAAAATCTAATAAAGTCACCACACTAATTTTTTGATTATCGAACCCAAAGCGTATGTCATCGCAGACTTTTACAAGTGCTGTAACAGTGCTGTGTCCCGAACGGAAACCAGATTGAAAAGGACTTAGAATATAGTTTTTTGATAGGTAGAGAGAAAGTTGATGGTGAACAATACGTTCGAGAACTTTAGACAGGAACGGGAGGATAGAAATAGGTCGGAACTGTGAAAAAGAAGATGGATTGGTTACCTTAGGAATAGGAATAATATGCGCACTGCGCCAGGCACTGGGAAATACATTGCAAGAAAGAGAGTAATTGAATATATGACATAGGATGGGTAAAATATTATCTAGCACCAGAAGAACCATCCTACGGCCGATTCCATCACTTCCCACAGCATCGGACCTAATGGATAGTATATGCTTTTTAACTTCCTCGCCCGTCACGTTATTAAAGATCAGAGGAGGATAATCAGGTAAGGATAGCGAGGAAAGGGAGTTTAAAGTGTTACTTTTAGTTAAGTTGTTAAGCAGGCTAGTTGTCGAAAAATGTATGTTAAGCGCATTCAAATCTATATCACGGTTTAACAAGTGTGACTTACGCTGACGTCCGATGCCCATAGAATCGAGAAATTTCCAAATTTTATTCGAGCTTTTATTGTTCACAGAGTTGTGTATAAAAGTTCGTTGAGCATCTCTACAAGTTTTGTTACACTGGTTACGTAACTTTTTATACTTATCAAGATTTTCGGCCGTAGGTGCAAGCTTATATTTAGACTTAGCCCGATTGCGCTTGGCCATAAGTATTTTTATATCACTAGTAAGCCAGGGAGCTGGAAGGTGTTTCAGTTTAACTGGTCGGAGAGGTGCATGTATATCAAAGAGGTCTATCAAAATTGAATTAAAAATGTTAATTTTGTCATCAATCACAGTTGCGCTCAAAAGGCAATTCCAGTCAATCAAATTAAGATCGTTCATAAAATTTTCATTATTAAACTTCTTAAAACTTCTTCGCATCACGACCGTAGGTTTAATTTTCGGAGGACGAATTTTAAAGGATAAATAGACTAGGTCATGATACGAGAAAGCTTCTGCAGGCAGATGGCCGTGCGCAAAAACTCGTTCGGGAGAGGATACTATAATTAAATCCAACAAAGATGGGGAGCAATTTGGAAAAAAGTGAGTTGCGTTAGTTGTATTAAGGATATTAAGATTAGCACTCTCAGTAATACCTTTAAGTCGATTAGCACGCGTATCATTTTTTAATAGGCAGGTGTTGAAATCACCCATTATTATGGTATGGTCAACACCTGGGACAAATTTATCCAATAAGCTGTCAAAGGCTTCAAAATAATTTATATGTAGCGTTGGTGAATAAAATACGCCAAGTAGTACCTTCAGAGTACCGAAAAGGAGTTCGACAAAAAGGTGTTCTGAGGATTCGCTATAATGAGAAGGTGATTTGTCCACTATGGAAAACGGAATGTGGCTACGAAGATATATAGCCACCCCTCCGCCACCCTTCCCCGTCCTATCGTTCCTTATTAAATGAAATCCAGGCAATGCATATGACGTGGATGGTAAACATGGCTTGAAAAAGGTTTCCGATATTAGTATCGCATGAATATTTTTTACGTCGAAGGAAGCTAGGAGATCTGGGTAGTGGCCTGGAACACTTTGCGCATTAATATGCACTACATTAAAATGTTTAGGTGAATCCGCAAAAGTTGAATCCAAAACCGTGTTAAGCGGGATTGCTGTACTGTGGAAGCTATCTTCCGACAAAGAAGACAAACCTTGTTGAAAAATATCGTCATTAGAATTACTAAGACTCTCATTATAAGAGATATCCATAATATATATATAGTTAAATAATATTAATACAAAATAATAATAGTATATATAAAATAAAATTAAAATAAAATATAAAATTAAAATTAAAAACTAGATAAGCTTATATATAATGTGTAATCTATAGATCTATTGTGCTTTGATCACCCACCAGCTTTACAATTATACAATATCTTTACTGTCTAGAATTAATTAGCTTAAAACAAAAAAGAAAGTTATAATTTAGTTTACGAAATAAACATTAATTAATTAAACATTAATATATATTTGAAGAAAATAGGGAAAATAAATAAAAGGTGAAAAGAGAAAAATAAATAATACATTTCCTCAATATTTTGAGAAAACAAAAAACGGAACGTAATTACAATATTAAACAGCCCACATAAATGTCAGATTGACATAGGATGACAAGTGAAGTAAACAAACAGATATTTGCGGGTAATATTTAAGTACAAATTAACTTAGACAATAAATATACATCCATATATGAATGATATATATCAAACGAAAATATAAAGTTAACGATAAATACTGAAGAGTAAACATGACGTCACTGTCTTTTAAATATTCTCTTAGAGCGTGCATTATGGGTAATTTGCTTGACTCTTGACTCGGTTATGGTACCAGATGAAGCAGCTGGTGCCAGGGTTGCAGTCACCTCGGGCAGACTACTGAGCTCTTCTTTGGTAGCAATGTTATGGCGTTTGCCATCCTGACCAATGACTATAATATTTCCGTCCCTCGTCCAGCACTTGGAAATACCAAAACGCTGTCTTGCAGCCATAAAGACATCATATCGATATTTAGTTAAAAACTCGGACAGAGTAACTCCAGTGTTTTTTAGGCTGGTTTTGGAAAACCAGACCTGTCTTCGCAGTGAAACATCCTTTAACTTAAGGAGTATGGCCCGTGGTTTTTCAGTTGAAAATTTACCTAGACGGTGACAGCGGCTTACTGCATCCACTGAGAGACCAGGCAGATTAAGATGTTCTGACAAGATCTTAGTAACAGCAACAGAGACATTCTCCTTTTTTTCTTCTGGAACACCATGCACCAATAGGATTTTTCTCCTACTCCTCATTTCACACTGATCATATTGTTTGGACAGCAGTCCAACCTGCATCTGCAGGCTTTCAAGTGCAGATAACACAAAAGATCGGAAAGTTGTAAACTGAGCAGTGATATGAGAAGTTGGACTTGTCGCAGGAATTGAAGAACTCAAATTTTGCTGAAATTCAGCCATTTTACTATTGAAATGCTGTGTTAATTCCTGAATTGAGTGCTTGATAGACTCCATAGTGCAAAATTGTTCAATGATAATGTGGTACTTACAATTTGCTGTTAGGTTATTTTGTGATTGGTAAGCAGTGCTGAGTTTGGATATTTCTTTAAGGATTAACAGCTGGCAGGTATATAAGCATTTAGTTCATTATTTATAACTTAATAATATTGTTGCTTTATATATTTAATAAATTATTTATTAAGAGCACACTAAAAAACAACTATACTTAATGCACCTACCCACAGAAAAAAATGCCACGTGCCCATCTTTGGCACGTGCAAACAATCAATCAAGCAATCACACAAATGTTTGTCTGTCATACACTTCTGACACCGTTTAGTGTAAATCGATAGCACTTATGCAAGGCGAGTTATCGATTACTAACGACATGATCGAAAATAATGGATTACTTTTTACTAGACCTATTATATTAGTGTGAGTAGGAGGTATGTATGGAGAGAGGGTGAGTTAATTGTATTGAATACACATATTAGTTTAATATAAAAAATAAAAATAAAAAGTCTGCTCTCTGAAAGTATTCTGTAAATATTAATTTAGTAATTATGTAAGAGTTCTTCAGTGTCATTATATGAGAATTTAAGGAGATAATGAAATAAATTATACTTGCATTTAGCTTTTGTTAGGGAATATATATGTAAAATTTTATTATATAGATAAGGAGACATACAAGATTAACTCATTTGAATATTAAAGATTAAAAAATTTGACGGTCAAGTTATCATTATTATCTCTTAATTCAACGACCTCGAGGATATCTTAACGCCTAAGATGAATAAACATAATTTTTCACACACTAATAGTCCTTAACCTTGTAAATTATTTGCACAAACACATACACAGTTACCTCCATACTTCAGGACGGTAGATTATTCTATAAATAGAATGTATAAGTTATTATCTTTAATATTAAAATGAGTTAAACTTGTATGTATATAAGTATATACATATATTTTCGGAATCCCTGAAACGGCTGAAATTCAGCATGCAGGAGGTTTTGGGGGAGAAAAATCGATCTAGCCAGGTTTTATTTAAAAAAAAATCGTTTCATCCCTGTTTTTGGGCATTAAAAAATACTAAAATTTAATTTTAATTTATTGAATATATAAAACACTATTTTTGCCGTGAAATGTCAGCGTAGCTTATTCGGGGAAAGGATGGTCGCGAGAAATGAAAATACTTAAAAATGCTTAAAGTTTAATTTTTTTTATTTTGTAAAAAATTTCCGAGCAATACTCGGTCAACTAGGTACTTATAAGTAATGACAAAATAAACTATGTCCGAGTTATTATTATTTATTAGTAGTGCCCGCGGCTTCGCCTGCATGGAAATGTCATGTCACAAAGTTTTCACCGCGTAAATCCCGACCCCACGGGAATTCTAAGATAAAAAGCCTATAGGTTGTTCCCCTATATATCTTCCAGTGAAAGTCCCTTCAAAACCGATTCAGCCATTCCGGAAATTAGATTTTGAGAAAATCGATGATAAAAAAGCCTGGATTTGAAAATCCTTTCAGCTTCACACAAGACTTCGGTTTAATAATGTAAAATTGAAAAGGTTTAAAAGATTGACCGCCGAGTTTCTTTCTGGTTCTACTCAGTAAGAGCAACATTACGAACCAGTTGTAGCTTCATTAATTGATCCTTGACGATTCAAAAGCGCTTGAAAGAGCTTATTTGAATCAAGATTATTTTGATTTGATTTGATTTCAATTAGGTGTAAAAGATCGCGTCACATTCCAGTAACTTCGCACTTTATTGAACTTATTAATCTCTGAAAGAAGTTCTTATTGCCACTCGAGACTGATTGCAGACATCTGGCTTTAATGGCTGCATCAAGTGTAATGCGGTTTTAACGAGGCGTGCGGTTATGCGGTTTCTTTGAAAAGATAATATAAGAGACAATGAAACATCTTATTGAGGAGTAAATTGATATAAACTCTTACAATCATTGTCTAATCTTTAATATTTAAATGAGTTAATCTTGTGTGTATAATGTATCAAAGGTAATTGGATAAGGTATTGTTTGTAATTGCTTCGAAAATGAGACATTATTTTTCGTGAAAAGAGTTTTCTGTAGACCTTTTCAAGGTGTATAAATACTTAATACATTATTTTCATAAATCTCCTAGGGTTCAGCCTGCGTTTGCAATGTAAGTGTAAAAAAATGTAATTATTTACACACATTATATTAGAAACCTCAAAAATTACAGTATTGAATGTTATTATACATTTAAACCTTCCTCTTGAATCACTCTATGTACTAAAAAAACCGCATCAAAATCTGTTGCGTAGTTATTCGGGTGTAGCTTATTATATATTATTACATTTATTTTATAAAAAATGACTGAGCAAGGCTTGGTCAACCAGGTGCTCTAATATATGCTACTATGTGATCATTGAAGACCTTGCGACTCCTTCGAGGAGGTCACGTGTTCAAACCCCGTGCATGCACCAATGAGTTTTTCTATTAAAAACTTAAATGTCTAATTGATAATTGCAATTTATCACACGATTTTTAGTGAAGAAAAGATCGTTAGGAAAAAATATCTCTAGAGAATTCTTGGGATATGTGTAACCTACCAATCCGCATTGGAGCAGCGTGGTAGGTCTTAGCTCCAATCCTTTTCTCCAAAAACGGAGAGCCTAGATGCAGTAGAATAGTAACAAACCGATAGCTTTGGGAACTTTGTTTTATAATAAGTATAGATCATCATCAGCCCACTTTAGTCCACTGCTGGACATAGGCCTCTCCAATTATTCGCCACTTAGCGCGATCCTGGGTTTTCTGCTTCCATCCACTGCTCGCTGTCCTACGTATATCGTCACTCCATCGAGTCTCAGGGTGTTCTACACTACGACTCCACTCCAGAACACAGTCATCAGTTCTGCGACAGATTCTTTCAGTTCTGGCCGGCCCATTGCTACCTCGGCTTGCTTATGCGCTGAGGTATGCCAGTACCCTAGTTCTCTGACGGATTACTTCGTTACGAATTCGATCCCTCAGGGAAACCTCGAGCATAGCCCTTTCCATAGCCCACTGAGCGACTTTAAGCTTGTAGAAATTTATAGCATAATAAATATAGATATAGATATGTAAAATTAACAACGGAAATACTGGCCAAAGGCAATTATACCAGCAGCCAAAATTATAAATATTCGTTACACAAACAGATCAATCTCGAAAAATTCCATTGCGTAACATTATATCCAAAGCGACGGGCGGTCATATATAACTGTTTTATTCGGTCTCTGTTACTTTTTTTTATAGTAGCATATGTATGATTTAGTCTGCTTTTAAATACTTTGTGATATTTAGTGTAAACAAGTGCTTTTGAATCGTCAACTCTACAGCTGGTTCGGAAAGCTGTTCCTACCCAGAAGAGCCGGCAAGAAACTCGACGGTTGCTCTTGTTGAAATATAATTCTTATACTATGTAACGGGTAGAAGAGTAGCTATATCCATATGTTCTTATCTTCTAAATAATCCTCAACAGTAAAGTAGGCTTAGGGCCTATTTCACAAGTTACTGATGAAGTCTCGGATAGCTAACCGACAAATAATAATATAAATGTCTCTAAAAAGAGACTTTAAAAAGTGAAAAAAAAAAAATTGCGGCCATTTAAAATAGGTATTTGCTGTCCAACAGATAAACAAAATAACAGCCACTTGATCTACCTGTTAACTTATTAGAAACAGAAACCGAACAAACGCAAAATTCCGAGATATGTGTCAGATATGTTCCGAATAAGCTAACTAACAGTTTATTGGTAACTTGTGAAATAGGCCCTTAGATAAGTATTATGTTGAAAAGAGCAACCGCCGAGTTTCTTGCTGGCTCTTCTCGGTAGGAACAGCTTTCCGAACCAGCTGTAGAGTTGACGATTCAAAAGCACTTGCTTACAAGTTTATATGAATAAATATATTCGAATTTAAATTTAAAAATAAAATTTATATTATAAAAAAGAAGCAAACATTGCTTTGTAACTTTCTCGTCAAGGTTTACTTTATACAAAACCACAAATCGCTTTTTCTCGACAAAACAAATTATAAGCATCAATGATTTCGATCACTTGAACAGTAACAAGCAATTTTTAAGCTTTTTTGGATTTCCAAGTAGCGTTAATAAATCCGCCGTGTAGTATCCGGCAGACTTGATAGACCTGCCTCATTTCTTACCGAGGTGTCGTAAAATAATAAAAAAATTAAAAAATACGATTAAGGTAAGTTGAGCTGCCATGTGGTATTCGGCTGATTAGAATAGGCCACTCTCATTTCTTGCCGAGGTGTCGTAAAAGGTGACTAAGGTAGGTTGACCCGCCGTATGGTATCCGACTGACTATAATAGACCACATTTCTTCGTGTTTATTCGAGGTGTCGTAAAAGGCGACTAAGGTAAGTTGTTAAGTCAAGCAGGCGGTCCTAAAATACCTAGCTGAATTATGTTACAACATGTTAAAACATATTGTACCGACTCCACTTAGAGTGGGATAATGATGATGATGCATTAATAATGGTAAAATAAGGTGAAAGCATAGCAGACAGTTTCGCATTTATTATATTACATAACATGGAACAAGAAAGTAGCGCGGAAGAAAAGTAAGCAAAAGCGCGTCTAATTCAACATTGTTTGCTATATTTTTTCAAAATACATCCAAAATTACCTAATATTACCCAAATTGAACCTCAGTGCAAACTACCATAAGAACTGTACAGTTACATAATAATTGTGGTAATTTTGTTCAAGACTTTTTTTTAGGAAAGAAGAAACCGTATCACGATCCAATTGTTTGTAATGACACTTGATTCTAAGAGAAAGTAACGTAGTCACTCGAAAGTTCCTTTTTCTCATAAATGCTTGCGCGTGTTATAAATATAAAGCCAAAAAATACACTATTCCTGTTCAAAATGTTATAGAAAAAGATTAGTTCATATTTTGTTACCATTGATAAATAGTTATATTTAATCTATAGCACAGAATATGTGTACATTTAAAACATTTGGACGGTATGGTCAGCAACCCTAGCCTCTTCGTTTAGGTAGGGGCGATTGAAATGCAAAATTAACAGGAGATTCCTTTGTCTTTGAAATTTGTAATGTTTATATATTTGTTATATATTTTTAGTACCTACCTGTAATTTTTTTTTAAATATAAAAAGCAAATTAAAAAAAGAAAGAAAGCGCTGGTGACTTGTGGGACTCAATCCTGGATTTTGAACTTTTTCGTTCGTTCGTAATTCGATAAAATGGGTTTATCACCTTCACATACATACACAGCATGTTGCATAAAAATTAAAAAAAAGGTGGTAGGTATCCCTACCTATGCTGTATAAAGCTAAGCTAAGTGAAAATAGTAGTAAATAAGTATACTATTGAATATTTAAATATGGCAATTCCACAATCTCCTTCCTAAATCTCCAAAAATGCGGCAGTAATATTAAAATTCATAACAATATTATGATACCTTGAAATTAACTATTTACTGCCCATGAACTAAGCAAGAATTAAGTTTATTTATAGCGGCAACACTTTGTTTTTTTTTTATATTCACGGAAGTAATCGATAACATATCTAAATCTTCAAGAAACATTCAAGTATTTCGTTTAAGTAATTAATAAGATACGAATAAGTAATTTATAGAAGCAGACGTTACTTTGCGAAATTCCATAGTACAGAAGTTACAATAAAATTATTTTGCTCTGATCGGGGTTTGTTAAGAGAATATATGCAATGCTATCTATGAAACAGGCAACAATCACATACCTCATACATGCGGGACAAGCACGTATGACAAGACGCCGCCAACACCAACACTCCATACAAGCACTGCACACACTTACTACCACAACCTCTACGATCGTTTCGCCCCGAAACCGAAGCATCATCAGGAGGATAGCCTATATATTTTTATATTTAAATTTTGCCGTTTTCGTACTAGTTTTATTGCTGCTCCTCTCGTATTCATCTTATCGTGATGTTATATAGGATAAATGGACTATCTTACACTGAAATAATTTTTCTTATCGGTCCAGTAGTTCCTGAGATTAGCACGTTCAAACAATCGAATCAAATACGATTTTGTTCGTGCGAACCAAATCGCATTGCATTACGACTCTGTTCGTAGAGCCTATCCTCCTGATGATGCTTCGGTTTCGGGGCGAAACGATCATAGAGGTTGTGGTAGCGAGTGTGTGTAGTGCTTTGTATGGAGTATTGGTGTTGGCGGCGTCTTGTGATACGTGATGCGGCTTGTCCTGCATGTATGTGGTATGTGATTGTTGCTTCATACACTTAGCATTGCATGTATTCTTTTAACAAACGTGGATTACAGTAAAATAATTTTATTGTAACTTCTGTACGAATAAGTAATAAAAAATTATTGAATTACAATAAACAATTATAATGAACATTAAGAAAACTAATAACTTGCAATATAATACTATTCAATCGTAAAACATATTACGAAATACTTAAGAAACTTTCCAATCTCGAAACTGCATTCGGCCAAAGTTAATGCCATCCCAATTAAGAATTAAATGCGAAAATCGTAACAACGGACCAAAATATATAATTTAATTTATTTATTTACTCATATAAATATAGTATTAATAAAATATTAAGCTAAATTCGCGATAAAGTAAATAGAAAATATATATAATGCTAAATGCGGAGTCGGCTATCTGTTTTCCTAACCGATACATGTACATTCAACCTTCAACAAAACCATAACCATACACAAGCACTGCACACATTCACTATCACAAACTCAACAATAGTTTCGCCCCGCAACCGAGGTATCATCAGCAGATAGAATCGTAAATCGCTTGACGTCCTATAGTCTATGCTAATCACGTATCAGGTATATATACGGATAGTCCACTCTACATTTACCATTATATATATATTCTATTTACTTTATTGCGGAATATAGAAAAATACATTTGTATTATGGATCTCCACAAATTTTAATTGTTTATTTAAATTTAACAAAGAATAATACAACAATAATAAACACAAAACCCCACTGAAGGTGATCTCGTTAATTAAAACAACCTCGTAATACAATGTTAAAAATCCGTAAATTATCCGGTAAATAACAAAAACTCATTTTATAAGGTAACTTTACAGATATTTGATACTAGTGGGGGGTCTTCTCGCATACCCTTGAGGGGTAGGGTACGGGCCTCGAGGCGAACCTCTTTGCCCGGGCCGGTCGTCGCAGGCTTTGTGGCCTGGACTGTGTTCGGGCTGTAGGCCCTAAGTCACCTAGGTGACTTACAGGATCCTGAACAGATTGAAACTAGTTTTTACCTGCGACTTCGTTTGCGTGATTTGTTGTCGTGTGATATGTTGATAATAGATGGCGCTACTCAATGTCATCCTATTCCTGTTAGAATTAACAGGATTTCTTTAGCCTATGTATAAGGAATAAATGTACCAAATTTCATCAATGTTGATTCAGCAGATTCGCTGCGAAAGAGTAACAAACATCCATACTCATAAACGTTCGCATTTATAATACTACTAGCTTCTAACCGCGACTTCGTTCGCGTGGACTGTTGTCGTGTGATAGGTTGATAATAGATGGCGCTTGTCAATGTCATCTTATTCCTGTAAAATTAACAGGATTTCGATAGCCTATATGTTATTCCGGTGTATAAGGAATAATTGTGCCAAATATCACCGATATTGGTTTAGCGGATTCGCCGTGAAAGAGTGACAAACATAGATCCATACTCACAAACTTACGCATTATATTTCGCGTTATACTTAGGTAATTGTATTAAGGTCGATCACTATGTACATTTTTATACATGGGAATGTATAAAAAATCCTCATCTTCCTGCCCTTATCCCACTCTAAGTGGGGTCGACACAACATACCATAAACATGCTGTCACATGATTTGGCTGCGTTTTTATGACCGGCCGCCTGCCTGACGTCAACTTACCTCAGTCGTATTTAACGACACCTCGGTAAGTAAGAGGGTGGTCTATTCTACTAAAACGGATACCACACGGTGCGTCAACTTACTTTAGTCACCTTTAACAAAACCTCGGTAAGAAATGAGGGTGGTACCATTCTATTCAGCCGGATACCACACGGCGTGGGAATGTATAAACAATAATAGCGCATAATTTTAAATAAGGTTTGTAGAAGTTAAAATGGACTTACCCGTTACATTGTTCTTTTTTCATATCTAAAATTTTAAATTTTAAATGCAGAAGAGTGAAAAGGTTATATTTTATCTCGGTACTTAAAAGTAGGAATTCGTGCGCATAAAAAAAAATATTTTTATCACTGTTTTTGGGTATATTCTGGTAGAGAAACTGTTATTACTGTCTATCTAATGTACCTTATTTCAAGCAATAAACGATTATGATTATTATTATTATTAAAGGGCGGTCTCGAGAAATGAAAATACCTAGGATCGAGCCCCACCTAACCAATTATTTTTCCTTTTTTTTAAAGTTTCTTTCTTTATTTTGTAAAGAAGGCTCAGTCACGCATGTACTGTTGTATAAGTTAGTAACAATGCAAGCGGCGATGCAAATCGATGGCGTCACCACCTAAGTGTATCTACAAATCGATGCGCACATGACTGTCAGTGATATTGTGTTTAACATTGACAATCATTCTCATGCCCTTATCCCGCTCTAAGTGGGGAACAACATGTTATCACATGATTTGGCTTCGTATTTTACGACCGGCCGCCTACCTGCCGTTAACTTACCTTCGTCGTCGTCGTCTTTTGAGACACCTCTGTGAGAAAGAAAGTGGTCTATTCTACTCAACCGGATATCACACGGTGGGTCAATTTTTTTTTATACAGGAAAAAACCCCTTATCAGTACCGCCGCCTGACAGGAACAGGCGTCGGTTATGTCGGACTCGCACCGACTAAAACGACCTGTGTGCTCCAACACACTGCCTATGGCAAGGACAGGGTATCGTTTTACACATTGCCCCCATCCCCGCCGACAGCTCTGATCCCAGAGAACACCTCTTCCGGGTAGGGACCCCTCGAAGCCCCCCTCCGCTAACCGGTGCATCGGCAGCACCAGATTCACCGAAGGCCTCGGGGACCTGTAAGCCAGACGTGCGATAAACCACGTTCGGAACATCCGAAGGTCCCCTGACAGGGCGGCAGACGATGGACTTAGGCAAGTCGCTACCACCTGGACTCGCCAGCAGCAGATTGGATCCAGAACAAAAGTTCCCGGAACCGCTCCACCGCCCCCCTCTGCCCCCCTCCGCAGAGCAGAAGGTGTCCCCCGCTGCTCGCGATCGCCCCCTGTTCATCGTGCCTGGTATAACACGGTCGACAGGGAGAAACCGCGCCCCAAGTAGGGACCCTTATACCGTGGTGGGCGTTTCCGCGCGGTGGGTTAACTTACTTTAGTCGCCTCTTACGACACTATGGCAAGAAATGAGGATAGTCTATTCTACTCAGCTTCTATTAGTAATAAGTTGCTATAATAAACAAATAAAATAAAAATAATATTTATATGAATATTTAGGTAATATATGTTTAAGATATTATATTAATCTTTTAGATTTTATTACCATTGTTATCAGAATTATTATAATAAATCATCTTATGCTTAAGTATATATAGGTAATAATCTCAACAGGGTAAACAATATTCGAAGAGCTTAGTTATGAAAAACAATCTGTATCTTATGTTAACTTACGCACAAATAAACACTGATCTGAAGTATACAGAAGTGTGCATACAAATTGAAAAAATATGAAACGAGTGTATTAAGGGAAGCCTGAAAGACGATAAGTGCGCCATAACGATGGTAAATACAAGTGAGGAGGAATTTATGTCACGTGACAAGATGAGTATTAAATATAAAAGTAATAATAAAATTATTTTGCTATAATCCGCGAAGAAGTAAAATAGAAAATATATATAATGCTAAATGTAAGTGGACAATCGGTTATCATACCTGATACATGCAGGATTCGCATCGCTTTGCGATTTTGGTCGTGGAGTCTATCTCCTGATGATGCTTCGGTTGCGGGGCGAAACGATTGTTGAGTTTGTGATAGTGAACGTATATAGTGCTTGTGTATTGTGGTGGCGGTGGTGGAGGTTTGTGCATGTGTTTTTACGAATCCTGCATGTATCAGGTATGATAACCGATCCTAGGTATTTTCATTTCTCGCTAGCACTCGTTCCCCGAATAAGTTACGCTGACTTGACAGTTGATGGCAAAAATTAGATTCAATATACATTTTTAGTATTTTTTAATGCCCAAAAAAGGGATACAATGATTTTTTTTTTAAATAAAACCTAGATCGATTTTTCTCCCCCAAAACCCTCTACTGCTGAATTTCAGGCAAATCGTTGGAGCCGTTTCCGAGATTCCGAAAATGTATTTATTTAAATACCTAAAACCAAAAATTAATCTAAAGAAAAATATTTGTCTCCAAGTTTTAAATTGACAATTTAAAGTAATTGAATATTTATTAATGGGACTGCAGTTTTTACATTTCAATGCCGATTTAGCCGATAATGTAAATACTAAATCTTCAGACCCGCTAAATCCACCTTTGTCATCACTAAACTGTACTTTAAATGAATGAAGTAACATTTACATACACATCAATATAAGTATATTTACAATTTCCATTTTCCGCATCGATTTAGGATAGCTATAAAAATACCGATTTATCTACAGATTTATTCAAGTAAATGTTTTTCATCGTAATCCTATTTTCTTACGATTCCGGTACAATAAACTAGTTCCGGACCGTAACTTCGACTGCGTGGACTATCGCTGTTAAAATGTAGCCTATTTTAAACATTTTTTTAAATTTAAACTATCGTGAGTAGTATATTCATGTCTTATTCTATCGGGTTACTCGATTAGTTTCGAACCCATTGAGAGGACATATTCATGAGCTTGTTACGTCTACTCAGCGTTTGCGGCTTTCCCAGACTCCATATGACAACGGAGGTGTAGTGTTCCAGCCTGGGAAAGACACTTCGTTAAACGTGGCCTTTACCCAACCTAACGTCGATGGGAACGGACGCTAGCATTTAAGAATAGTATTAATTACATATATACCTAATCTACATATTATATAGAGTTTAAGATAATTATTGTACATATAACTCAATAAAGAAGTTATTACATTAAACGGAGTTTGTACCCGACAGTCGCCCTCCCAATAGCTGTTTACGCGGCTATTTGAAACATGTTACGGAAGTTGGTTTATATTATATTTTATATAATCTACAGCTATTTACATAAAATATAATTTAAAAAAACAATCTATTAATAAGGCAAAACTGATTATATAATTTTACTTACTATCAACTTTGCTTAATAGAATTAACTCAACAATGTACAAAAGCTGCAATAAGGACGTGCGTGTTTGTTGTGTTGTGATTGTGTGTTTACCGGAACCGGAGATAATAAATTTGTATTATAGGAATCGGAATTGCGGTCAGAGTTTACATAGAAATTAAGTTATGCTAGCTAAATAATTTAATTCAATTAGATGGATATTATTATCAAAATATTTGTTTTTAAGTTTAGATGAGTGGTAATAATGCTTGATAGAATATAGAATCATGAAAGTAAAAAATTAATCAAGTTTTGCTGTTTCGACGTCTGTAACCTATCTCATCTTACGAGCAGCGTCGCTGACCTAAGTACAATAATATTTACACGAGCAAATTTAATGTAAATTAGCGATGCACGAATGGGACGCTAAGAATGCTAGACGCCAGTATCTTTGCGTTAAGTTATGTCCGATCGTTAATAGAATATCAATGTCCATGACTAACAGCGGCAGCGTTGACAATGGTTCATTGGTCGACCTCTTTGGATATCTTGATATACGTATAGCTTATTTATTAAGCCCTTCTTGCAGTCGAAACTTTGAGAATGGCAGATAAATAAGCCTGAATTTGTTTTTATATTTTACACTTAGTTTTGTCTCCTTCGCACTTGTTTTCCACATAGTATCTTGGTCTAGGTCATGCATTACATACGAAATGGAATGGAATGGGTAACGGTCATTCACCCTTCTATATATCTTTTATTCAAAACGTCATTAGCAAAGTCATGGTAGCTCAATTGGGGAACGGGCGGTAGAAAAGTGAAAATACACCCGACCGAGCACCGCCTTTTTTTTCAAGTTTTATTCAAATTCAAATTATTCTTTATTAAAATAAACTTCTAAACAAGTGCTTTTGAATCGTCAACTCTACTGCTGGTTCGGAAAGCTTTTCCTACCGACAAGAGCCAGCAAGAAACTCGGCGGTTGCTCTTTTAAAAATATAAGTCTTAATACTATTTACATTAAGTCTTTACTGTTTGTACAGGTTCAAAGAGAGTTATATCCACATTCCTATCTTCTAAATAATCTTTAAGAGTATAGTAGGCTTTCTGTATCAGCCTCTTTTTAAGTGTTTTTATATCTTATCTAATATCATATCTTTTTTATATCTTCTAAAAAAAATTACTGAGCAAAGCTCTCCACCCCCACAGGTCATCCAGGTAGTGGAATGTTTAGGGTAACCGACTTGCGATCGCGAGGTCGTGGGTTTGAATCCCAGCCATTACTGACCAGCCACACTACTGACGTGAGCCTACTCCTAACACAAGCATTATCCTTAGCTGGAGGGGCTACCGAGTTAACTAGTCAAATCAAATCAAAATAATCTTTATTCAAATAAGCCCGTTCAAGGACTTTTGAATCGTCAAGGATACATATGATTAATGAAGCTAGAACTGGTTCGGAATGTTGCTCTTACCGAGAAGATGCAGAAAGAAACTCGGCGATCAATCTTTTAAATATTTTCAATTTTATCCTATCCTATCCTTTCCTACTAATATTATACATTATTACGTTATTAATTACAATAATGGTAAACATTATTAAACCCCAGTCTTGTATAAAGCTGAAAGGATTTTCAAATCCAGCCTTTTTTATTATCCAAATAATCTTCAATTCTGTAATATGCTTTACATATAAGTATATCTCTTATATTTAATTTAAGCCTTTTTATAGACTGGTCTTATATTTATTGCAGAATTTTATTGTAGAAGCGAATACTGAAACCATCGAATGAGTTGCTAAATTTGCTGAGTAGTAATTTGTAACCCAAATTGCTAGTACCTAATATATAAAAAAAACATAAAAGGCTATCTCCAGCCCGTCTCAAGATATCACGTCGACGACTTTTGCAATAAAAATACGCCGTGTGGTATCCGGCTGAATAGAATAGTACCACCCTAATTTCTTACCGAGGTGTCGTAAGAGGAGACTAAGGTAAGTCGACCCGCCGTGTGGTATCCGGCTGAATAGAATAGACCACACTCAGTTCTTACCGAGGTGTCGTGAAAGGCGACTAAGGTAAGTTGACCCGCTGTGTGGTATCCGGCTGAGTAGAATAGACCAGCCTCATTTCTTACCGAGGTGTCGTAAGAGGCGACTAAGGTAAGTTGACCCACCGTGTGGTATCCGGTTGAATAAAATAGACCAACCTCTTTCTTACCGAGCTGTCGTAGAATACGACAAAGGGAAGTTGACGTCAGGCAGGCGGTCGGTCGTAAAAACGCAGCCAAATCATGTGACAGCATGTTTATAACATGTTGTGCCGACCCCACTTAGAGTGGGATAAGGGCAAAGAATGGTGATGATGATTTTATAAAGAGCATCCGCCGAGTTTCTTGCCGGCTCTTCTCGGTAGGAACAGCTTTCCGAACCAGCAATAGAGTTGACGATTCAAAGCACTTGTTTACAAGTTTACTTGAATAAAGACTATTTTAAATTTGAATTTGAATACACTCTACATTAAGTATTAAATAGATTTTCTTTTATTGCGTATTGACAAGTGTTAACGCACACTATATACAATAACACGATATAATAGGAATACCACAATTCCTGTTCCGAGATGCACTTCTCTTGAATGACGAACTAAGACTGAATGTAACTGAAACGTTTTATCAATAGGGAGACTCAACCGGAAACAACACGTTACAGTGTTGCCACCATTTTAATCAAAAGAGCGCGATACTCTTGTTTCATGACTGTATTGCTATAAAATACAAAGCGGAAGTCAATGGCGACAACACAAGATTATATTATATATTATACTAGCTTTTTTACCTGCAACTTCGTTCGCTGATGATGATGATTAAAAAAATGCATAAAAGGCTATCTCCAGCCCTCAAGATATCACGTCGACGACTTTTGCAATAGAAATAAAATTCACAATCAGCAATTTGTATGTACCTACATACAATACAGTATGTGGTAGGTAGTTAGCACGTGCTATTCACAAAACGCGAGTGGCTCAGCGTTACACATAACAGCCGACGTGTTTTGAATGTTAACAGGTTTTATTACCGCTTTAATAATGTCACGAAATGTTTGTTTAATAATAAGAAGAAACTATGTTCAAATCATGCACATAAGGAACACTTTATTTACAACAAAAATGTACTAGTTATATATATCTTAAATTACTTACATTCTAGGGCTTTATAAATGATGCCCACGTGGAATGGTCCCATGAATGCTGGCAGCGTTTCTGCGTTGAATCGCTAAGCTGATTCTTTGTGCGAAAAAGGGCCAGCCCTCTTGTCACCTGAAGGGGCAATTAACCGAGGAGTTAAAACGGATAAAAATCATCATTCTTCTGCCCTTATCCCCACTCTAAGTGAAGTCGGCACAACATGTTATAAACATGTTGTCACATGGTTTGGCTACGTATTTTAACTTACCTTACAACCTAACAACTTACCTTAGTCGGCTTTTACGACCACTGGTTAAGAAATGATGTCTATTCTACTCAGTCGGATACCACATGGCGAGCCAACTTGCCTTAGTAGCTAGTACATTAATTAAAGGTAGTGTAATTTTTCTGAAAGGTTTATATTAATAGTACCTGAAGAGTAACAAAAATCGATAGCTAGGATTTATTTTAGAAAAAAATAATTTTATCCCTTTTTTTGGAGCATTAAAAAAAATTTTAAATGCAGAATTGACAGCAAAAGGTTTTTAGCTGTCAAACGTAATGTTGCGATAGCCGATGGGTAACGCGCGGACCGAGAATATTCACAACCCGGGTTCGAATCCCATATACCATCGGCGCCTTCCTTCTTTTATAATTTTTTTTTAATTTATTTTATAAAATTACTGTACTTTCATATTAAATAGATAAGTAGGTAAGCTAAAGGTACTTAGTTTATCATTTCTGTTAACTCGCGCTTCCTCAATTAATATATAGGTGGTCGTTTTAAAAGCAATTATAAATAAATCAAATAAGCATGGTTTACTTTAACTGACTTCACGTTATCTCATATAATTAACGTTTCGTGTCGTGCCAATATCAATAAGCATAAGTAATTGCCCGAATTTAGCCCAGAGTCAGAAGTAGGGTTGTGACTTGGAATGTAAAAAAAACGATATATTACCCTTTAAAATAAATCTATTTGTGAAAAATCGATTACCCCGAATAGAAGTCTAATAGAAATTTACTAATTTCAATAGTTTTTTACTATTGAATAGTATTTTTTAACTATTGAAATACTATAAACTTTTTTATTCTTAATAATTATTTAAAAAATACTTGGCTGGCCGAACCAATTTCAGTATTTTTTTTAAAGATATAAAAAAGCAAAAAAAGGGGGGCGATATCTGGGGCTGGATCCCGGGTATTGTTAGATATAGGTTTTTACGGTTAATACGCTGAACTAAGATGATAATCTTAGTTTTTGTGAGGTAGTATTTCTAGGGGGTAACTAGCGATGTCAAAATAATCGATTTTTTTTCATCGATTATTTTAGGTATCCCTTTTTCTTTTTAACTCTTTTTCTTGATTTTTAAGGATAGCATTGATGGATGAAACCAATTTAGTCAAACTATACATTTTTATTCAATTTCACAAACAGCGCATCTGATATTATTTCTTGGTAGTTGTCCACTTTAATTAGCCTTTATTGTAATTAATTATTAATATTAAAAAAGACAACTTTTCAATATATATATATATATATATATATATATCCTCCTGCCCTTATCCCACTCTAAATGGGGTCGGCACAACATGTTATAAACATGATGTAACATGATTTGGCTGCGTTTTTGCGACCGGCCGCCTGCCTGACGTCAACTCACCTTAGTCGTATTTTACGACACCTCGGTAAGAAATGAGGGTGGTCTATTCTACTCAGCCGGATACCACACGGTGGGTCAACTTACCTTAGTCGTCTTTTACGACACCTCGGTAAGAAATGAGGGTGGTACTATTCTACTTAGCCGGATACAACACGGCTTTATAAACATACTCGTAGTTTGTCAACAAAACATTGCAGGGCTGTAATGTGTTGAAGCAAAAAGGTAGTTGACCTTCAAAAAGGCAAACAACAATCCAGCGTTGCGTAATAAAAATCGATTAAAGTACTCGCTAGTTCATATTAACATGCTTTTCAAGTGTAAACAAGATTCGTATCGAATTAAAATTTTTACAAAAATAAAAATTTCGTAATCATTGATAAATATGCCATGGTCCTTTAGAGTACCGTAAAATGCCGCAACTTTGCCTCGCGTCATTACTTTGCCTAAAATAGAAAGTCTGCCAAGAATTTTATGTTTATCCAAGAAACTACTATTAGAATACTACGATTCAGAGATTAATTATATGACAACACTTTGAAATTATCAGCTTGCTCGTATATCGCTTACACATTTATAAATTGGCTTTGAAACGTATCGCACGCAACGTAGATTCTAATTGGTGTTTGGAACTTTTCCTGTAACTACTCAAAAACATTACATTTTTTTCTTGACTTTTGTATATTAGATTAAAATATATTTTTCTCGCTGTTTCATCTAATTAGAACGAAAAATAAAAATACTTAAAGACAGAAAAGTACATTTAGGCAATGTTATGTCAAGAAATTTGTACGTCTAAGCCAAAGTTTGCCTACCATAGGGCTGACACTAAAGATGATAATCATGTAAAGTACAATGATGAGTTGTGAATTTTTTTCTGTTATCAATATTTATGATATTGTTAGAAATTAAGTCTAAATTCAATTTAAAATGAATTAAAAAAAATAAAGGATACGTTCAGAGAATCACGTCACTACAAAATCCATCGACAGAATGATTCTACCAACAGTTCGTAACACTAATCCACTTGACAAGAACTGGCAAGTAACTCAGTGGTTACTCCCATCACGAATAGCAATTATTTAAGGTTAGATTCTAATAACACAAAATAATTCCTACTTTGTCACAAATGCTTGAAATCACCGTAGAAAATAATATGTCACAAGAAATGCAAATAGGGGAATATGTTATGGTCAAATTTTTAGCAGGGAAAGCTTACAAGTACTATATTGGATTAATAATAGGATATAGCTTGACAGAAAAAACATATACTATTAAATATCTCCGAAAAGATGCAAAAGGAATGTTTATATGGCCTGTTGTAGAAGATATATCTGATATAACTATCCATGATGTAGAAAAAGTTTTACCAAAGCCTCATGTTGGTCGTCGTGGGAAATTAAAATTTAACGTAAATTTTGATGTTCCTATCGTTAATATCAATTAAAAAGATATCTTTATAAATTCTAGTGAAGAAAACTTTTTTATTTCGTTTTTATACTGAAATGTATCATCATGTTCTTGGTGTGATTTTAATTTATTTTAGCGAAAGTTGATCAATCCTTAATTTTTTTCAACACTTGTATATAATAATAATTTATCTTCACTATTTCAATCTGTATATGTCAGAATCAGATATAGTTCAGTAGATCAGATAAATGATATTAAATCTTTTTACTTTTAATTACAAAAAAAATGGTTTTTTTTTTCATTATAATCAAGCTTAATTTTTAAAAGCATCGGAGTGATCATGTTAACTGAGAGTTTTTTGTATTTTAAATATATAAAATAATACAGTCAAAATTATTAAAGATTTACAAATGTTTTATTATTATAGATAATTATATATCAAAACTATATTTACATAATATCTCATTATTTTATATGTGACAACCCTTGTCTCAAAAAGCCAATGTATGGAAATTTATTAAATTCTGTACCTAAAATTGCCTAGGCGTTTATACGGTGTTGCGTATTTTTTTCGTTATTCCCAATATATTTTTCGGATACTTCGTCTAATAAATACCATTGTGATGTAATAAGTAAAAAAATTACTATAATATTACGCATTCAAATGGAGTAGGCAAAGTTAGGGTTTTTATATCCATCTTTGCCTATCGTTAGATATGCGTATAATTAGCCTTAAATATATAAAAAAGTTATAAAAACAACTACTATCTACAACTCAAGACTTCCTACTTCAATTTATTAGCAATCAGATTAAAATTGGACCATCTATTTTTGAGCTATGACGCTTAATGTCAAAAATCCAGGCAAAGTTGTGGCATTTTACGGTATTTTATCTTCAATATTTAAATGAGATAATCTCAGAAACGGCTCCAACGAATTTCATGAAATTCAGAATAGGGGATTTCAGGGCAGAAAAATCGATCTATATGGGTTGTCATAAAAAAAATGTTGTTCTATCCCTGTTTTAAGGTACTAAAAAAACTGCTTTGATTTATGAGAAAGCATAGAATAATTAGGCTGTCAGCTACAGAGTCATGATAACTCAATTCGGTAACGGGCGGCTGAGAAGAATAGATCACCCACATTTCTTACCAAGGTGTCGTAAAAGTCGATTATGGCAAGTTGACCCACCATGTGGTATCCGGCTAATTAGGATAGACCGCCCTCATTTCTTATCGAGGTGTCGTAAAAGGCGACTAAGGTAAGTTGACGTCAAGCAGGTGGCCGGTCGTAAAGTACCTAACCCAATCAGGGGACATCATGTTTATAACATGTTATGCCCACCCCACTTAGAGTGGTATAAATGCAGGAGAATGATGATTCATTTATGTCATTCATAGCAATCAATGAATTTGCTTGTAAGAAGAAAGATTTTTCTTATTAGCAGATTTACTTGCCTTTTTGGCAAAGTTATTCTTTTAGGCAATGTTTGGATACGTTAAAAAATTAACACCTCGACGTTCTAGAACATAGCTGCAGTATAAATATTATTAGATTCGCAATTATACCAATAATAACTTAATTAATAACATGTCTTGACTTGTGTATGTAATAGAAGTAAAACAATGGAGTATAAACAGAAATATTTTTTATTTATAACTAAGGTATAACAAAAAAATTCTAGCATTCATTGTTAAAGAAGATCCCCACATTCGTTTTGTCACATTTACGTTTTTGACGAAGAATAAACAAATTATTAAATTATTAATTTGTTAAACTACTTTCCAACTATATTATAAATTATATAATACTATAAATATATAATATTATACTATAAATATATAATATTATACTATAAATTATAAAAATGTGAAACAAATTACATTCATGTTAAAATAAACGTTATAATAAAATGAAGTTAAACAACGATCACTAAGAACTTCATTAAAACAACTATGCTATAGCCTAAAAAAGACATTTTGATAGTCATATAAATTAGCAACATACTAAATATTACTTACTATATAAGGTCATATACTTGCAGCCCTAAGATATTTTATTAGCATGTATCTGTTAAATAACCTTAACCTAACCAATTACGCTGTTTTTAGAAAATGCAGATCCACTAACAATGTATTTAATATATGGTTGATTGATTATTTAAAATTGAAGATTATACGCAGACGAAATGGAATAAAATTTTAAATTCATCATCTTCCTGACCTTATTAAGTGGGGTCGGCACAACATGTTATAAACATGTTGTCACATGATTTGGCTACGTATTTTACTACCGGCCGCCTGCCTGTCATCAACTTACCATAGTTGTATTTTACAACACCTTGGTAAGAAAGAGGGTGGTCTATTCTACTAAACCGGATACCACACGGTGGGTCAACTTACCTTAGTCGCCTTTTACGACACCTCGGTAAGAAATGAGGGTGGTCTATTCTACCCAGCCGGACACCACACGACCGGTCGACTTACCTTAGTCGCCTTTTACGACACCTCGGTAAGAAATGAGGGTGCTACTATTCTATTCCGCCGGATACCACACGGCGTGGAATAATTTTTTATAATTACAGGAAATTATACAACTTGCCAGTACAATACATAAAACAATTTTTCCATGCATTTGATAAAAGTTCTTAATGGTAAAGTTAATGTACTGTTGATTTGTTTTTTACGAGTTTATAGACGTAATATAGTAGTACGCATTGTAATAAAACGCCAAGATTTATTACACTGCGTATAGTTTTGCGATTTTGTCGTGGAGTCTACCTCCTCATGATGCTTTGGTTGCGGGGCGAAACGTTTGTTGAGTTTGTGAGAGTGAACATGTGTAGTAGGTACTTGTGCATGTGTTTTTTCGAATCCTGCATGTAACAGGTATAAAAACGGATTGTCCACTCTACATTTAGCGTTATATATATTTTCTATTTTACTTTATCGTGAATTATGGCAAAATAATTTTATTATTACTTTTCTTAAACGACAAGAGTTTGAAGAATGATACTCTTACAAGTTTATATATAGGGTAAATTTATTCGAAATATTTCTTGTTATATACTGAATAGATTCTCAAAACAAATTCCAGTAACTTTCAGGTTTTTTTAATTTCAACGTGGAATTTTTTTAGGGCAATTTAAAACGAAACAAACAGCAACATTCCATGTGTCAAAGACAAGTGACAATTATAGCGATTGCATTTGACATTACATTATTCCCATCTTTGTTTTCCTTTGTGATTCACTATAATAGAAGTTTTCCTATCAAGAAAGGTAGTTTGTTTCTGTTTGAACGACTAATCGAACTATTACTAAAAATCAAATCAAACTTAGTCGTGTCGTGTATTAGACAATCTTTGTCTCACGTGATTGAACTACATATTTTGACATAATGACTTTAGGTAAGTTAAAAGTGAAATCTCATATTTGTTATTCTTATTTAAATACCTAAACTTCAATTTTTTTTTCCATGTTTTATAATGACCTATAAATTGTTCTGTAGCGAACTGTTAGCCTGTTTATATCAAGATAACGTCTTTAATGTGAATACTATAGTAATTAGAGCTTTCGAAAGTTACCTTCAACAAAATATTGACTTAATATGACGAAAATAATATTTAACTATGTATTGACGGCTTCAATATACGTTTTAAGTTCATTATATGTTACAAAAAAAGTTACGGAAACACATTTAAATAAGCGTAGTACAAATAATTACATATTTGTGTTTATTATAAAATAATATGTTTTCTAACATTTAGCTCCTTTCGATATTTGTTGGATCTTATAAATAATAACACTTTTTTTTTATTGCATTAGCAAATATTTGTTTTAGCGGATGACCTCACAAAATGTCAATAACGAGGTCTTTTTATATTTTTCCGAACTAGAATACAGGTTTTGCTGTAGTCCTGGCAGTATCTTCACCTTAGTTATGCTATTTAAATATCTTCCCAGTGAGTACTTAAGTAAATAAGATATTGAGAGAAAGTTTTGTGCTTTCTTTTTAAATTCTGTGCATATGAGATCACCTTACAATATTGTGGGTGCCTGTATAACATGCAAACATAGGCCACTAGATATTTTGGGGTTAACAGTAAAAAAAGAGCACCTAAAAACTGGGTATTTATAATTATAAATACCCAGAAGGGATCAATAATTATTGATCCCTTCTAAAAGTAATTTAAGGAAATAGGAAATACATTAGGATTAAGCTTCAAAACAATATATAAAGTGCATTAGCAAAATGATCTGTGCCACATTACTGCACCTGAAAGTCAATATAAATAATATATTATATTATTCTTTATAACTTCTTTAAAATAAACTTTAAAATTCACAGATTACTAGACAATTATTACATAAAAATGAGTAAAATTAATGTAGAGTAAAGTAACCAATGGTGCTAATGTTACAACAAACACTGTCTGACCTGTGTGACCCATTATGCAAATTATTCAAATATCTTTTTCATTGGTACGTAACAAGCTATAAATATCACTGTAAGTCAAAAACACCTCTCTCACTATATAGATATTGCCTCTACTGATTGTAAATATTATCTTAAAAATCTTGAGTAGGAAGGGGGTGCAGCATGGATGAGGTAAATGTATTCTCTTATTTCTTTATTTCTATTCTTCTTATTGTATCTTCATTACAATTTAAATTGCAAGTTTTAAGGAGCACATTATTAAGTATGCTTAAGGTAACTGATATATTTATTTATTTTAAAAGGCCATCAACAATATACACACCATGAAGAGCTACAAATACAAACTGTGAAATGAGTCTAACTGAAACTAACTCTAACTGAACTAAGTCTAAGTGTGAAATTATTTAAATTAATATATTTATGTTTATATGGAGTAATACTGTATCCAGTGTTTTTCGTCTCCAATGTTTGTTGTAGAATATGACAGCATGACAGAGAGGTCTTTGAGAGAGCTCTTCTTTCATTCCATTGTTGTTATATTATATTATAGTATAAGGGATCTTTTCATCAGTCTTTGCTGTGCTATGACACATAAAAACACTGATAGGAGAGCATGAGAGATCTTCTTTTCACCGAACTACTGAAGATGAATGTGGTCAAATTATTTAAAGTATATTATAGCTAAGCGACATAAGATGGTGCAAATGGACCTAAGATGGTTACCAGGACTTGTAGTTTATAGAGAGATATAAAAAGAGGTTTGAGTTGTCAGATATCTGGTGTACTTAAGCTCGAGCAACTATTAGATGCCCTGTGGTGATTGATGGCTTTGCTGAGCTAGATGTCCCTATTGTCACAAATTTTTCGTGTGTTACACAATTATTAGAGGTTTATAATAAAATTGATAAAAAGTACGTCAAATTTATGTTAAAGAAAATTTGTTATTTTATTGCCTTAATTATGTAATAGAAAGTGATAAATCAATGGATATAAATCATTTTAATCAAATAATCCTTAACATTGTTATCAACTTGTAATTACAATTGATAATATTGTTACTAACAAAATAAAATGAATTAGCTTGAGATTTTTTTGGAAAAGTAATAATTGCAATTTCCCTTAAAAAAATTTCAAATTTTCTTCAAAATTTATAATAAAATAAATTAAATCCTTGCACATATATTCAATATGCTCTATGGGTAAACTCAGAAATTCCCCCTGCCTGACAGTGTTACCACATATTAAAATTTTGTGGGGCTGCCATTCTTCGACATATTATAGTACAACCTAAAAAGAGTTAATATCTTTCTTTTGTTTCAGGAACGGTAACAAACTCAAAACCTAAACCGGTGAACATATCAGAGGTAATTATTTATTTCTATATATATATCTTATCCTCGATCTAGGCAAATGAGTCTAGGCGGCAACAGATAGTGTCGAATCCTAATGTGGATCGACCAATACAAAACAATGACATTTAACAAATTTGCTCATAGTCCTATGACTGATCGCAGATGAATCTAATAAACCATATATATATCTTATATTGGTATTCCCAGTTATATTTGCGTTATCAATGATTAATATATACAAATTGTAATAAATCTCTCACATCTTTGGAATATGTGTCACTTTCCAATTTGCAATGCTTTGCTCTAATTTCAATCCATTCAAGAAAGTGTATGATTTTGTTGAGCTCTGGAGTACTACTTTACCTTACTGTAACAATACTTTTACTATTAGATTTTACAATCGGAATAACATTAGTGTCTGAATGGAGAACATCTAATAACGTAAAGGTTGCAGACCTTTACGTTATTAGATGTTCTCCTTTACGTTAATAGGAAGTATTTAGGATGTATAAGAACTAAGGTATCTAATCTTATTGCTGGTTAAAGGCTTCCTTCTTAATTACTTATTTAGGGAGAGAACTACCGATCTTGACTCAAAACGTTGTGTCGAGAACGAGTTTAGACACAAGACCTTCCCTTATTATGGATTGACGTGTTGTTTATATGTCAGATTTACTTGAGATATTTAAAGGCCTGTGATAGCCTAGCGGTGAGACTGTGCGACTCTTTCGAGGGGTCGCGGGTTCAAACCCAGGATCAACTAGCTTTTCTGCTAAAACTTATGTGTTTAATTGATATATGCAATTTATCACACGCTTTTCGGTTATTAATTTTACAAAATTAATTAATAGATTTAATAGTTAAATTTATTTAAACTCTTTCTTAATATATATATAATATTCTTAAATAAGAAAGAGAATACGGGTAATATAGAGAATATTACCCGTATTCTCTTTCTTCTTCAATTCTTGTCCTTTTGTCAACTTAAAGGTTACTCAAACTTACTCAAAGGTTGACTGGAAGAGATCCGTTGTAGCGAGTCTTTATAATGTGGTTTTTTACATTTTCTTTCTTTTTTGTAAAAATATGTATAAAAAGAAATAATAATAAAATGCATATAAACCTTGGAATTTTGCAGATAATTCAAAAGGCGCGGGACACATTCAACAGTGGGATCACAAAACCCTTGGAATGGCGGAAGAAACAGCTAAAGAATCTGTTGCGTATGTACGAAGAAAACAGGGGTGCGATGGTAGACGCCCTCGTCAAAGATCTCAGGAGGAGCAAGACAGAGGCGATCCTGTTGGAAGTCGATTACCTTGTTAATGACTTGAATAATACACTTAATGAACTTGATAAATGGGCTCAACCTGAGAAGGTAAGTTTAATTTATTCAGTTTTATATTCTGATCTTAAGGATATAAGGAAAGTCTTACAAAGTGGAATAGAGACGATGGGTATTTAAGGCGTCCAATCTTTGCTTCCATTTTAATTAAAAAATAATTATATCTCAATTAAGTCGTGATTGCGTCCGCTATCAACTCTCCTAGTGTTTACGAAGATAATACTGTATCACAATATTCATTATCACAAATAAACAATTATTTTATGATAAAAATGTTAAGCTTTAATTTGCTTTGTACTTCGTGGTTTTATTTTGAAATTTGTAATAAAGGAGATTTAATATAATTTATTTTCATCTAAGAAAAAATACGAATCCAAAATAATGAGATTGTTTGATTGAGATTGACTCGGAATATAATATGTCAGTAGTCCAGAAATACAGTAAAGGTCGTTATACTATCCTATATAGTGTATTATCTATGCCCCAAACGTCCAAGATGTGAAAAACAAAACATAACAATTCACAGTTAATTAATACAACGACAACTTTTTTGAGTACTGTTATGCGGAGAAATCGATTTTATTAATCGATCCGTAAATAGGTCATATATATAAAAAAATAATGATAATTAAAAAGGCTAGTAACTATGCATAAATATAGTTATCTATTTTTTTATGGTAATAAAAAATAATTTATCAACAAGTTACTATACTGAACTATACTATACTGAAATATACTGTATATTAGTAAGAATATTAAATTCTTAAATCGATATAATATCTATATCGAGTTTCTTACTGATTCGAAAGAAATTGTGACTTGACTAATTGTAACTGAACTGGATCAAATAAATAACTTTTTTATTCAATACTTGTTTTCCCGAGTACTACAGAGATATTATTAATTTATTTTGGCGTTATTTAATATTTTATTATGTACTTCATTATTTGGTCCGCACAGGCCAGATTTTGCCCATCTCCTTTTAAAGCTTTTGTCGACATCTGTCGATCGATTCAGATTCGATGATCCAACAAATTGTTTGCCCTTAGCGGGATCCGAACCGGCTACCTGTGAACGTGAAGACAGTATAACTGCCACATGTGCTAACGAGCCAGTCAGTATAGATTTATTTACTACTAGCTTTTACCCGCGACTTAGTTCGCGTGGACTGTTGTTGTGTGATAGGTCGGTAATAGATGGCGAATTTCAATGTCATCATATTCCTGTAGAATAATCAGGATTTCTATAGCCTATAAGTTATTCCTGTGTATAAGAAATAATTGTGCTAAATTTCATTGATATTGGTTCAGCGGATTCGCCGTGATGGAGTAACAAACATACATCCATACTCACAAACTTTCGTATTTATAAAATATTATAATATTATATTATAATACTAATAAGTAGGATAGGACTAGCACTTGCCTGCAGCTTCGATCGCGTAGAACCAAAATTACATAAAATCATTTCAAAATTTAGCCTATGTGTAGGCTACATTTTAAACTTATATTAATGTGAAGTTTCATCCAAATCGTCCAATAGTTTTTTCGTGAAAGAGTAACAAAAATACATCTATGCTCACAAACTTAAGCATTTATAATATTACTAGCTTTTGCCCGCGGCGTCGCTCGCGTGGAACCAATATCACATATAATCATTACAAATTGTAACCTATATGTTATTCCGATGTATAACTTACATCACTATAAAGTTTCATCCAAATCCGTCCAATACTATTATCATCATCATCTTCCTGCCCTTATCCCACTATAAGTGGGGACGGCACAACATGCTATAAACATGTTGTCACATGATTTGGCTACGTATTTTACGACCGGCCGCCTGCCTGACGTCAACTTACCTTAGTCGTATTTTACGACTCCTCGGTAAGAAAGAGGGTGGTCTATTTTACTCAACCGGATACCACACGGTGGGTCAACTTACCTTAGTCGCCTTCCACGACACCTCGGTAAGAAAAGAGGGTGGTACTATTCTATTCAGCCGGATACCACACGGCGTCCGTCCAATACTATTATATTTTCGTGAAAGAATAAAGAAAAAAAACTACATCTATACTAACAAACTTAGGCATTTATAATATTAATAGGATTTCTTTCATGAATGTTTCATCCTTCTCGCAAATCGAAATAGTTATAGAATATCAAAATATCAAATATGTATATCTTTGACCTTATGCATATTTTGTTTGCAGTTTCATTGTGAATGCTTTGTATGCGATGCAACCGATAACTTTTGTACTGGATTCGTGCCAAACAATTCATGATTAATAAACGTGCAGAAATATTGCAGGGAATAATCTATTATATTCTTCTATTCCTTTCTCCGCCGTGTGGTATCCGGCTGAATAGAATAGTACCAACCTCTTTCCTTACCGAGGTGTCGTAAAAGGCGACTAAGGTAAGTCGACCCGCCGTGTGGTATCCGGCTGAGTAGAATAGACCAACCTCATTCCTTACCGAGGTGTCGTAAAAGGCGACTAAGGTAAGTTGACCCACCGTGTGGTATCCGGTTTAGTAGAATAGACCACCCTCTTTCTTACCGAGGTGTCGTAAAATACGACAGAGGTAAGTTGACGTCAGGCAGGCGGCCGGTCGTAAAAACGCAGCCGAATCATTTGACAGCATGTTTATAATATGTTGTGCCGACCCCACTTAGAGTGGGATAAGGGCAGGAGGATGATGATGATTCTTCTATTCCTTTCTATATCTATCTTCTTCTATATATCTATTCTATATCTATTCATCTATTTACATATAATAAAATTCTTGAGATATCAAATCTCTGTAAGTTTGTTTCCGCTAATATCAAAAACCGCTAATCCGATTTGGACGCTGTTTTTACTAATATGTAATGGAAAGCCTGGTTAACATATAGTGTATGTTTTATTCAATGGGTAGCAAATAAAAAAGATATGAGACTTAAGTTAGTTAAGTTATGAGATTTTACTGTACTGGTACTTGTATTTTTTTCGTTTTTCGCCATTCCTATTAGAGGATTTCGTCGAAACAATTTCGTTCGTAAAGTAACGACCTGTTACTATCCCACTGCTGGGATGCTGCGTCCTTTTCTAAATGTGTGTAAAAATTAAAATTAAAAAATAATATATTATATATCTTTAATAAAGCACGTCAAAGCGGGCTGAACATACTAGTAATAAATATAAAAACAGCAAATAAATTCGTTCGTATCAGGCATAGAAAATGTTAGTACTCGGCGGAAATCGAACCCGCGACCCCCGAGGCCATTCAATCGAAATACATATTTGCGAGTTCTTTTCAGTGTATGGATAGCATTCCACATTGCTTATCTATGATGTTTAAAAACCGTTTTATTATTACTTAACTATCGCATTTGAAACACGATGTTGTAACTAGGTCATACTATTATCAATAATCACGAATCGTTTTTATTTAATTTACTTTGAGGTTAGTACAAGAGTAATAATAAAATTATTTTGCTATAATCCGCGATGAAGTAAAATAGATAATATATATAATGCTAAATGTAGAGTGGATAATCGGTTATCATACCTGATACATGCAGGATTCGTAAAAACACATGCACAAACCTCCACCACCGCCACCACGATACACAAGCACTATATACGTTCACAATCACAAACTCAACAATCGTTTCGCCCCGCAACCGAAGCATCATCAGGAGATAGACTCCACGACCTTTGCGATTTTGGTCGTGGTGGAGCTTTGTACACGTGTTTTTACGAATCCTGCATGTATCAGGTATGATAACCGATTGTCCACTCTACATTTAGCATTATATATATTTTCTATTTTACTTCATCGCGGATTATAGCAAAATAATTTTATTATTACTCTTGTATTATGGATCTCCGCAAAGTAACGCCTAATTCTATAAATTATTTGAGGTTAGTATTAACGTTCAAATCATCCTCCTGTCATTATCCCGCTCTAGGTGGGTTCGGCACAACATGTTTTTCTCTTCCGTTCTCTCAAGTCATACTTTACACAATGCAACCATTTCTTTATAGGCCTCCCTTTAGTCAGATATCCATCCAACAAACCATAGAAATTACGAACCAGTTGTTTTCAAACAATATTGGGAATCGAAATAGTAACTTAACTGTAGCAAAAAAACGTATTCATTTGTTTTAACTTAAACCGAAGTGACCTTTTTGATTATGCACATTTTAATAACACGTTCGTTAACTATAGGTTCAAAGATGTTTGAAATTACAATTTTTACTGCTGAGTAAAATAATGATTATAATTTACACAGTTACAGAGGTTGTTTGTTTGTTGTAACAAGTACAATCCAATTATCCAATACAATATCATTTGCATTTCATTGCATTTGTGTGTGTGTGTGTGTGTGTGTGTGTGTAAAGTAACCGTAGTCTTCTGATGACCATAAAAATGATTAAAGTGGGTTAACCTTAAAACCTAGACATATGCTGTCGAGGGCTTTTATTGAGAACTTTTAGAGGGGAACAATTTTGTAATACATGATTTTTGAATAACTATCACCATTTACTCAGCGCATGGAAGGAAAGCTTAAAATTTTTCCGTTGTCGTACTATTTTTTATTGCTCCTCTTCTATTTATCTTTGCGTATTGTTATATAGCCAATAGCCTTCCTCTATAAATGGACTACACTGAAAGAATTTCTCAAATCGGTCCAGTAGTTCCTGAGATTAGCGCGTACAAACAAACAAGCTCTTCAGCTTTATATATTAGTATAGATATATGTTTATTTATGCCATAACTTTTTGAATCTGGTCACTTTATGTATGTCAACATTTCGTTTGTTTCGATTCCATTAGTCGTGTAATCGAGAATATTATCGACTAAAAAAATAATTAATTCACATTTTTTCTATGCCTTCCAAACGTTCCGGTTCGTTAATTTTTCCGTACTTATGACTTACATAAGCATTATTTATAAATAAACCTTTGAACCTATGCGAGGATAATAAAGTTATGCGTCATACACGAACAATAAAGAAGTTTTATGACGAGTTAACATCGCCAAGCGTTGCCAACGTTTATGAAAGATTATTTGACATGACTTGCAAAATTCTTACATGATTTGAATTAAGGCTGCTATACACCATTGCGATAAATCAGTATATATATTATTGCCATCACAGCAACTCTATTTTATCTTCGAAATCGCTAAAGAAAGTAATTATAGAACGTATTCATCAATCTCCTGCTCCTTATCCCACTCTAAGTGGGTAATCTTAAAGAAAACAAGCCATAAAATAAGTCACAAAGTTTTATAGAAAAATTATAAATGTCTTCTCGGGCCCTAAACTTGCGACTTTTAGCTTATGTTGAATGCATTTCTCTGGTGAATGTCAAGGATATGTATTGCCTGCCAATCCACACTGAAGCAGGATACCGGGTGGTAGCTCCAATCCTTCTCCCAAAAAAAAAGAACCAGCAGTGGGCTTCTGACAAGCCGTTGACTCGCCGTGTGGTATCCGGATGAGTAGAATAGACCAGCCTCTTTCTTACCGAGATGTCGCAAAAGGCGACTAAACCATGTTGACGTTGGGCAGGCGGCCGGTCATAGAATACGTAGCCTAATCATGTGACAATATGTTTATAACATGTTGTCCCGACTCCTCTTAGAGTGGGATAAGGGCAGGAGAATGTAATAAATTATGTACTTACATATACGAGTATATTCACCAGTTGTCTGTCACCCATAAAACAAAATTTTTCCCCCATCCCAGATTCCCGCCAGCGTCAAATGGTTTCCCCATTCCCCAAGTACAGGCGGGGCGGCGGTGGACGTATCCAATAGCGGAAGCCGTCAACCCTGACCTGTACCGAGTTTGGCCACAAATTCGCGGTTTCTCGTCAGTGGTGCAAAAAACAGCTACAGAGAGCCACTGAAAATAGGAAAAAAAACCATAAAACAAGTTACTTACTTTGAGGACGGACGACCATGTGTGTAAGTGTCCTATATTTTATTTATGTAATGACTTTTTACAGCCGCCTAAAGGCATGGTGAATATACTAGATGACGTGGTGATCTTCAAGGAACCATACGGTGTGGCCCTGATCATCGGCGCTTGGAACTACCCACTGCAATTGCTGTTGCTGCCATTGGCTGCAGCAATCGCCGCAGGCAACACCGTCATCCTCAAGCCCAGCGAATTGGCCGAGGCCTGTACCAAATTCGTTGTCGACACTATACCCAAATATTTGGACACTGTAAGTTTTTCTATTCACATCAAATCTAATTTCATTAAGTGATGGTGTGGCCATTGTTAATTAGAGTCTATGTATTGTAAAAATCTCATGCTTTTTTATCTCATGCATTTAGCTCTTAAGTGGGTTTTTGATGACCACAACCTCTCAGATGTAACTGAAATGTTTCTACGATATCCCTTTGACTCAATTATGTTGTCCTATTTGGTTAAGATCATGCCAACGAATCACAAGTTCCTTATCGCGAATTCTACATGTTTTATTATGCAATATAAATTTTTGTAAGACCAATGCTAATTCTAGCAAATTAAAGAATTTGACTGATTATAGAAATATTAATGCTTAAAAGCAAACTAAAAGTTCCCCCAGATTTGTAAGTCTAAGGTAAAACCCTGCGCCTTTAACACCAAAGTCGTATTCTCGAGCTCTGACAACTTAGGATATTAGTTTTTCAATCAAATTGACCCGTTGAGTTATATCAGTGACTAGTGGCAAAAAATAACTATATTCTTCTAATACAGAATGCAATCACAGTAGTAGAAGGTGGTCCAGAAGAAACCACAGAACTTCTCAAGCAGAAGTTTGATTATATTTTTTACACTGGTGGCACCAATGTTGGAAAGATTGTCTACGCGGCAGCTACCAAAAACCTGACTCCAGTTACATTAGAGTTAGGAGGGAAAAGGTATATTTTTTATCAAACACTATATCTTAATGAAGTTTATTTTAGTATAAGAAAATATGTGTATGCGAGCTATACTTTTGGGCGAAAGTATATTCAACTTTCTTCTGTAACGAAATTCCTCAATAATATCTAAACGTCTTTACACAAGTTTAGAAAATATCTAAAAACAATGCTTTTATATAAGGCTTACTACACAGAGATGGGATGCAATGGATTATTTGACTGCAATGATTAACATATTGATCAATTTTTACTTAAAAGCGACTGCTGTTGGCAGCCCATTAGGGCTTACTTATGGCAACACAATTACTTCCACCACGAAGACAAACGCAAATAATTATAAACTTTAGCAGTTATCTAAGAGGATTCAGATTTTTTTATACAATCTAATATAAATCAATCGTTATTATACTTAACTTTTAATTATATTAACAAAATTTGGTTAATAGGATAACGTTGTCAATAAGTTGTTAGTCTAACCTTTTTTTCACTGCGACCGTTAAAGTACAATGGTTCTGGTACGATGGTAATCTACCAAACTTCAAAATAATTATAATTTGACTTTTATTTATTTAAGTGCCACAAAAACTTTATATTTTATATCTAATTAATTTCAAGGCGTGCAGACGTTCATATTACTAATTCATTTTTGTTATGTATACAATTTTTTGCGCAAATATACATACATCTCAGTTAGTGAAATATAATGAAGAATAGGATAATACCGAAGTGCTTATAAAGTAAATGAATAACTCAATAAATAAGGCATAAACAATTATAACAAATATATAATCTTTGAAACAACACAACACTTCAACATCCTTTCAAATTAAAAAAAATATTATTATAAACTCCACGCAATCTTAGAGATTATACAATGTGCTATTTAATAGATATTTAAATCAGACAGGTTGGAATTCCGAATCTTAGTAATATTTCACGCGTTAACTAGGTTTAGAATTAAACTTAAGTAATGACCAAAGTAGGTAGTAACCAGTAGGTTCTTAGTGAATCTAGTTAGTAGTCTTCCTAACGTCTACTCGCACCACCGTATCAATCTTTAGGGGTAGTTTTCGGTATGAGGTGACAAAGTGCAATAATAATCTTTCAACACATCTACGGATTCTTAAAACTGTAAACTGTTTAAGATTCAAATATTAAACATTTCGATTGACCCAACAACTTTAAAGTTGAAAACTTTGTTAATATATTCTCTCTTTGTTTTTATTTGTTTCTTTTATTATATCTTAGATCTACAGCAGACTCTGCTTAGCACATATATGTTTATGATTACCCTTTTTTTACCTTGATGAGTATTTAAGTTGGCTAAATCTTACACTCATAGTTAATTTTATTCCCAGTCCAGTGTATATAGACAACACAGTTGACTTGGATGTAACTGCAAAACGTGTGCTCTGGGGTAAATTCATTAACGCCGGCCAAACTTGCATCGCACCAGATTACATCTTGTGTTCCAAGGAAGTTCAAGACAAATTCGTTGAAAGTTCAAAGAAAGTATTAAAGGAATGGTACGGAGAAGACCCCCAGAAATCACCAGACCTATGCCGTATCATCAACAACAGGCACTTTAGGTAAGTTTCTTTTCTCGTAACTATAAATGATATTAATACTATAAAGCAACAGTAGAGCAGCTATCAAATAAGACAGACTTTCTCACATTTATACTTGACTAGCTCCTGTAAGCCACTTAGAGTTCATGGAATGTGGTAGTTCTTGGACAAAAGTATTCTTCTTATTAAGCCAATTCCTCTCCCAAACTTTATCCTTATCATCATTTACCTGGATACCTGGTGGTTCTTATCAAAAGAAGAGCTTTCTAGCAACATTCTAAAAGTGATCATTAAAATACCGCAATTTAAAAATTAAGTGTTTATAAAAAAAACACAATGGTAGATATATTGTTTTTGTTTTACTCCTAATTTTGTGGTTTATAACATTATGTTTTTAGCTTAACAATTGCTATAAAAAATAATGTATTCCATCGAACGCAATAATTCCAGTCGTCTTCAGTCACTAATAGATGCAAGCAAAGATAAAGTAGCTATTGGAGGTAGATTCGACGTTCAAGAGCGATATATAGCACCGACCCTAATAACAAATGTCACCGGCAACGACAAAGTAATGGAAGATGAAATATTTGGCCCAATATTACCTATATTGCCCGTCGAAAACGCTTATGAAGCTATTAAGTTCATCAATGAAAGGTAAGTAAGTAAGTACAAGAACATAGGACGTAGGAAAAAGTTCTCTCAATAATCTAAAATTTTCGATTTTTTAATGTACCTAATTTATTTCAATTCAATTTTGATTTGTTTGACTTGTCAGAAATTGATTTTCACCAGTACACAAAGTTTCAAATATTCTCTGTATTTATATGCAATAAATTAAACACCTAAAATTACAATGTTAAAGTAGTGTGTCCGATATTAAATCTAATGTTATTTCGCACATGTTTTCACTTGTTTTAGCACTTCTACTTTTGTTATTTCATGATATTAAACCAAAATCAGCTATTCTCTTTGTGAATTGTTGTCAACATAAAAATAGATGTGACCAAAAAGTTTGAAAGTCTAATTTTGTCGCATCGTCGCAAATTCTTTGTACAGCAGTCAAAAGCTAGACTTGGGTGGTCTTTCTCGATACCAATGATCGATATGATCACAGACAACGCCCTTATATCGATAATTTGAGAAATAAGGGTAATGTTCGCAGTCTAGTTTCAGTATTCTCTGCACACTGTCTTATATCTGCTAGTCAGTTGCCAAAGACTAGATATAACCTATAGGGTCCACTGCAAAGAAGTTGGGTTAGCAAATCAGGTGAAAATTGGGACGTGCACCCACGTCACCCGAGCGCACTATACGTATGTTTCCGTTACACGTTAAAAATACTAGCCTTCAAAAAAGTAAAAATTATATAGGTTTGCAAATTGTAGAAAAATGATTCCATAACTATAGTAGTTTATACGGACTTGGGTATTAAATGAAGCGTCTCTTTCTTTGAGTATAACATTACTTTTTTCGACTAAAAATAAATTAATAATTATATAAAACCACTGCTGGGCATAAGCCTCTTCTCTCCGTTTTTTTTTTTTTTTTTGGAGAGAAGGATTGGAGCTAAGACCTACCACGCTGCTTCAATGCGGATTGGTAGGTTACACATATCCCCAGAATTCTCTAGAGATATGCAGGTTTCCTCACGATGTTTCCTTCACCGAAAAGCGTGTGATAAATTGCAATTATCAATTAGACACATAAGTTTTACTAGAAAACTCATTGGTGCCTGCCCGGGGTTTGAACCCTAGACCTTCTCGAAAGAGGCGCACGGTGATACCGCTGAGCTACCACAGCTTTTTTATATAAAACAAATACTTTTTTATTTTAAACATGTTTTAAAAAATACAGCCATAAGTTAGCAAAATTGCTTTAAATAATACTATATAGATATTATCTTTTTTTAAATAAGGTGCTAACGTGGAAATTTTCCCAGACAACTGTGATTTTTCACTTTATAATCAATTCCTTTTTTTATGTAGTCACATTTATATCATAAACAGTTTTCTGTTATTTTGCAAACAAATCAAGATTGCGTGCGTATTTGTGGTAGCGATTTATACCAAATTTACATGTTCGCCGTATAAACCAAACTATCATAATGAACCAACCTGGCTTTATGAGCCAAACTTGTGAACCAAACTCGTATTATGAACCGAGTGCGCCTTTTGGAGCGATCTTTGACATATCTTGCTTCCGGATTGCTTAAAAATCATAGTAACTTCAACTACATTTTAATAAAGCTAATTTTAGCGATAAATATGGTATAATTTATTTTTTTCATTTTTGGAAAAATTAATTTCTCATTGGGATTTATCATATTGTCATCATATGTGAGATGCTTGATGCATAAAAGAAAAGTTTTGGGTTTTTCTATTTATTTGAGTTTAATTTCAATTCAATCTGGTATGCTGCCGTTTGTGGGTGTGTGTGTGGGTGTGTGTGTGTGTGTGTGCGTGTGTGTGTGCTGTTTCACAGAGATGTGTGTGGGGCATCCAGAAAATAACATTAAATTATGCTGTGGAAATTATTTTCTTTGAATTCACTTTACCGGAGATTGTACTTAGGAACATTTTTGTTCCCTTTTTAGTCTTATTACTGAAAGGAAAGTAGTCTATAAATCACAGATCAGTTCTAATATGACAGAAAGGATAAGCATTTATGATATACAGAAAGGATAAGCATTTATGATATTTGAATGAATTGCATAATATTACTTACAAGTTCCTACTTGGGTCTCCAAGGTCTTATGCAAACCTTATAAAGTCACTTTGTTGTGAATCGGCAGTTTACCAGCTATTAATGTCTCGTCTAGACGAAGGCAGACGCACTTACTGCACTCTGCCCGCACCCTCTACGCCCATATGGCACACTCGATATTCGAATGAAAGTAATCGTCACGGCATAATTTAACATCAGTCAATCATATGGGTACATTCACCGTATCATTGGGCCCATGTACGTAATAGCAAGTATATCAGCCTTAACGTACAGATACAACCAGTGAGGACCATTTCAGGGAGCACCCGTTAGTCCTATATCTGTTCAGCGGACAGAAGAACATACACACGCTGTTCACGGAACAGACCCGCTCGGGGAATCTCTGTGTGAATGATACGATCATGTTTTACGCCGGTAAGGAATCGACGCGCGATAGGTGACGCTGGTTGGATTTTTGGCTAACCATTCGTAACTCGTTACTGATAAATCATTGAAATATGCTGGAATTGCTTGTAATCCAGCAAAATTACATTCTAAAAATCTAGAAGTATGTACCGGACTATCTTTAGGTTGCTATTGGTTTAACTGTCAATATGTGATGGTTTTATATTAGTTAATGTTTTATATTAATCAAAATTATCCCCTATCATAGGTATTATGATAGAATAGAGGAGACATGGGCATAGGCCTACTTAAAGGCTTTTAACTGTGTCACAATAATGAAAGGGAAATTGAAACTCATATACTCATCTTTATCTAATCACACATAAACAAGAGAGAAAGATATATAGTCTCATTTGCTTTCTCGTTATTGTAATAAGGCACATTTCAAGCTGGTTTCCCTACTCTAGTATATTCTCTAGTATATAGTATACTCTATGTCTTCTTCTTCTTTTTGTGTTTATGGCCTCGATCTGTGCTTTGAGGGCACGATATATTCCGCCAATATCGCGTATAATGGAGAAGACACGTCTTATATTGAGTTTGTTTTACCATCACAGTTTGACATTAAATTGACAATTTCGAATTACTTAATCATAGACATAAAACTCTATAATCGGTTTTAAGTCAAATAGCCAACAGATTAAAAAAATATTTGGCTACAAAAATCTTCGAGTGACAACTATAGCCAAAAATTCAGCCACTTAAACTAAGCTTTACAAACTGTATAGTAAAAAAAAATTATGGTGTAGTAGATTATGCTAGAAATTGTTTTTATTGTAATGATATTTTGTAAGGCTTACCAAGAATCAACGCTTCAGTGTTACCGATATTTAGTCATGTATATTCGTTTATTTCTGGTTTTATTAATAAATTTTTCATATCGCGATGGAAATCAAGTTGTCTGATTTAACACGATAGACGTAATTATGATGTACAGCTATGAAAAATGTTTGAACTGACATACATTTTAACTTTTATTTACAACTTGAATCCATACGTGAGGTGCAGTCAACTCTGCTTAAAGTCTTTCATGGTGTTTGCGTACATAAGGTGTATTGTTTGGGAATGACGGTGATGGTATGGTGGTAATAATGGTAGCAAAACTGGTGGTAATTTGGATTGGTTTTGGTGGTGGTTAACTTTAAAAAAACTACTTTTAAATATCGTACTTAATTTGTCATTGTAGAGCAATGTCGTAATCTATTCGTTTATAACTATTATTGTAATTAATTATCTGTAATCTATAGTATATAAAGGTGGCGGTTTATATTATCTGTGGTAGGGAAAAACCACTGGTGATGTACGTGTTCACCATGGACAAGCAGGTGAGCAAGAGTATAATCGAGAATACAAGCAGTGGTGGGATGTGCGTAAACGATACGGTCATGCAAATGGGAGGTATGCTATTGATTCTTCTTTTTTTATCTGATTAACCTCTAGGCATAATTTATAGAAGTAGGCGTTACTTTACGGAGGTCCATAATACAAAAGTAATGAGAATATTATTTTGCTATAATCCGCGATAAAAGAAATGTGTAATGCTAAATGTAGAGTGTACTATTCGTTCTCATAACTGATACATGCAGAATTTGTAATAACTCATGCACTACCCGCCACCGATGGCACAACAATACACAAGCACTGCACACATTCACCACCACAATCTCAACAATTGTTTCGCCACGTAACCGAAGCATCGTCAGGAGATAGACTCCACGACAAAATCGTAAAACTTTACGATTTTGTCTTGGAGTCTACCTACATAGCATATAGCATATCTATCTATATAGCATTACACATATTTTCTTTTATCGTGGATTATAGCAAAATAATATTCTCATTACTTTTGTTTTCTCTAGGTATAGGTAAACTATGGTTGTGCCGCTTGGATCCAACAGATTTAACCTGTTTCAGTAGTGCATTTAGTTTTAGTAAAACATGGACACTGCGTTTTCTAACATAGGGTCACCATTTTCACATATTTAGGCACCAACGTTCAATAATTCCTCAAACTATAATTTATTTATATATGTACGATAATAAATGTTGGAAAAAAACATTATTGGTAAAAAAAATGTGTACAAAGGTCAAGTTATCCCTAAGACAGAGATCTCTGCCAGATAATATTATTTATACCCTTTTTGCTTCAAAGCTACGCTAATCTAAATAAAATTTTGTGGTTTTAAATAGATCGTTAATTAAAAAAGTTTGGTAACAAATAAGTTAAGTACAAATCACGTTCCGGAAAATGGTAATATTTATTTAATTTTGTTAATCACATTGAGTTTCATATATATGATAAATTGTTTTGTTTATGATCAGGAAATAAAATTGTTTTAAAATTCATTGCAAAGCTATTTTTCAACAAAGATAAGTGATTTTACATTAAAATAATATTTAAGATAATAGCTTATCTGCTTCAGACACTTTAAAAATCAAGATAAGCAATAGCAATTTGTAAATATTAAGTCATAATTAACTTACTTCATATTAAAATTTGCGTTTAAAGTAATATATTTAGTTAATTCTTATAAACATATACATATTTTACTCCTTCCCTAATAAGGCCAGGTATATTTATTATACATGTGTATATAATTTAGTGATGATAAATATCTAAGCATGCAAAACTATCGCTTGTCTACAAAAGATTATTTATGATATAGTTGTATGTTTTAATGTATTATACAAAATAATTAACGTACATGCTAAAATTACATCGCTCGAAAACTAGAACCTACGCATTATAAAGTATTTAACCATAGACTTAATTATACTAGAGCAGTGATTCTCAACCACTGTGCCGCGGCACATTTGTGTGCCACCAAATTTTAAAAGTGTGCCGCCAAATTTTACAAATATATAATAATGTTAATATTATTAAATTATATCATTTAATAAGAAAAATATTTTTATTATTAGCTTGTAATTAATCCCTTAATAAACGTTTAGTTATTATTGTAGTATATATTGGTATATATTGGTTTATTTCGTATATTTAAAATTTTTGTCATAAACTATTTATGCAGTGTGTTGTAATTTTTATCTTTTTTCTTTGTATGCCGCCAAATTTTGAAATCGTTAAATGTGCAACAAAAAAAAAGTTGAGAATCACTGTACTAGAGTATGGGTCATAGAAGTCACAGGTAGGCCTGTAAGTAACAATTTCAATTTTTCAAAAAGATATCTCGTTTGCTTCATCTTTATTGTCGATGGACATATTTTAGGCTTGTATAATAACTCTATGATTTTAACACCTTTACCGTATTCTAGTGATGTCCAGTACAAGTTATAGACACTAATTTTCTATTTTAAGAAGAATTTTAGCATGTATTTAATGCAATTTACCTTCAGTATGTAATCGAATCCATGTTCCTCAAAAGAATATTTTATGACTCAGTCGAAATCGTTTATTTAAAAAATGCTATCGGATTCGCAAAGGTTCCTATTGCTATTCTTATTTTAAAAACAAAACGCAATCTAAGCTCTATAACCTATATCTATAATCTAAGTTTTTATTATCGAAACCTGAAACAAATATGGCACCATAAAACTATATGAAAATATAAAAATTTATATTAAAATATACTGCCAAGTTTTTTGCACAATTTTATATTTAAATTAGTTTATTAGGCAATTTAAAGATTAACAACTCAAATATTAATAAAATAAGACGCTTAATAACTTTACTTATGTATCTTATGTGCAATTCTGTCGAATTTTCCAACTTATGGCTCCCCACTTTGGAGGTTTCTGGGAAAAACTGGATTCGAGTACTAACAAAGGAAAATTATCTATAAACTATTTATTATTATATTATTACATTTAATCTTTAATTTTCAGTTGACACGCTACCATTCGGTGGCGTGGGAAACAGTGGGATCGGTGCGTACCACGGAAAGGCCTCGTTCGATACATTCACACACAAAAAGAGTTGTTTAATTAAGAATTTCGCCGCCATTGGTGAAAAGCTTGGCTCGTAAGTTTATTATTTTAATTATTATTATTCTGATAAATATTGTTCTTATAAAGACGATAGTGATGTTTTCTTTGTCGTTAAATGTCTTTTCTTTGATCCTTCATTTGCTATCACAATCAAATGTTCCTGATTAATCAATTATTGAAGTAAAACATAAATGAAATTAGTCCATTCAAACTACTTTAGTCCATTCAGACTCTTGGAAATATAGCTGACAAATTGCTGTAAATCTTTAGTTAAAAAGGGTTATAGAGTGACAAATAGAGAGCTAGACCCTCGTCCGTTTGCTAATGGCAGGGGATATTGGCAATCATAGAAAAAAACTGGGATGAACGTAGTCAAATTTTTTAAAATTTATCCATTAGTTTAATTACCTAATGTGTTCGATATATCATGCCATGTGGTATCCTGATGAGTAGGATAGAATACCCTCTTTCTTACCCAGGTTTTGTAAAATACGACTAAGGTAAGTTGAGGTCAGGCAGGCGGCCGGTCGTAAAATACCTAGCCAAGTCATGTGACCTGTTTGATGAATGTCTTTGACATTTCTTTTCAGTGTTCGCTATCCCCCCTACACGGATGGGAAGTTGAAATTGATCTCATCCCTAATGAAGAAGAGGTCAGGACCATCTTTCAAGTATCTGCCCTACATCATCGCATTCGCTCTTGGTGCTGGACTGTCCTACGGCATCTTCGCCTGGCAGAAGGTAAACATGATATTCCAATAGTCATTTTAACATTTGTCATTTTACATAGTCATTTTAACAGTCATTTTAACAATTGACTGGCTCGTTGGCGCAGTGGGTGGTGACCCTGCCTTCAGCTCCGCGGGTCGCGGGTTCGATTCCCGACGAGGGCCAACATTTTCTATAAATGAATTTGTTGGTCTTTGAGTCTGGGTGTATATTTGTATTTAAGTATGTATTTAAAAAATATATATATGTATATATTGACCAGTTGTCTGTCTACCATAACACAAGTATTAAGTTACTTACTTTGGGGACGGACGACCGTGTGTGTAAGTGTCCCATATATTTATTTATTATTATTTATTTATTAACATTAAAATTGAACGCAATGACGTAAAATTTTTGCATCCCTCTTATTTAAGAATTTCAATTTACTAGATTTACTTGCAACTTCGTTTGCGTGGACTGTTGTCGTGTGACAGGTTGATAATAGATGGCGCTTTTCAATGTCATCCTTTTCCTGCAGAATTAACAGGATTTCTATAGCCTATATGTTATTCCGGTGTATAAGGAATAATTGTGTCGAATTACATCGATATTAGTTCAGCGGATTCGCCGTGAAAGAGTATCAAACATACATCCATACTCACAAACTTGCGCATTTATAATATTAGTGGACTTATACATTCAAGAGAAATTTTCAAGCAAATTGGCAAGAACAGTCGTCATTATTTTATATTATACCTACAGGCTATATTAAAAAAAAGTATATCTAAGTTTTACCTACATTAATTAATACAAACATTTATATACTTAAACCACTCAAATACGATGATATATCTGTATGTACCTTATATGTGTCTTACTTAAGACTAGGTAGGTCACCATGACAATCGAGAGGATAATATTAAACTGAATATAAAACGCAAATTATTTAATAAGTAGATAACTCAGTACTTCTTAGAATTAAAGACAAAACTTCTTAATTAATCATTTAAACATCTACTGTTTTATATTCACATTGAGAATATTAGTATTGACTGATAATTCCGTCAGTGAAATAGGGTTAGGATAAATATGGCCGTGATTACGGATTCGTCACCAGATTAGACATAAAACGTTACAAACAGAAAGACCGTCGAATTTACATGTAAGTCATAAAATTCTATTATTTTCAGGGTCATCTGAAGATACTTAGAAACTTGATAAGTAGAAAATCAAACTAGATACGGAACCTTCCAAACTTTATATATACATTATAGACTGTTATAGTAATAAAATTATATTATGTTAGTAAAAAATCATATTGATTTTCTTATATAAAGGATATATGTTATATTCACATTATAAACACGCAAAACTACGCGCACAAGTAATGTAATGTAGTATACAGGGTGGTCCGACCATACATTAGTTTTAATTTTAGATACAGCAACACCCTAAATAAAAAACATTTAATTCAGTGAAGTATACAGCCACAGCAATTTTTTAAAGTTTTTTTTTATATAGATCAATGACCGTACACGCTATTTAACCTTAGCCTAAAAACTAAATACAAGTACTAAGTACAATTGAACAGATGCATGGGAGACATAAATATAATGTTTTTTATATTTAAAAAAGGGCCGGGCCTGTTCAGTCAACCTTTACAAACTAGCGAATCTTAATTAAATATTTATTTCGTTCGAAAATACACTTTTTTTAATGATATTTAAAAAGATTGAATTATGCCAACGTTATATACGTTTAAGTAATAAGTGGATTAGTTTAATGTCGATAGTCGGTACCACCCGGTAAGGTTTTTTCATACCAAAGTAATCTAATTGTAATATAAAACGTTATAAAATTTAGATCTAGATTTAATTAATCTAGATCAAATTGTTTACAAATTTACCAGATATTTGTGTGAAAGGTTGTAAAAATATTTGTTTTCATATATTTATTAAATATATGTATATTACAATAAATGTATTTATTTCTAGTTGATAAATATTATTACAATGTTCAATGTATTTTGCCACAAGGTATGCAAATTTTTCAAAATTTAAGCTAAGGGCACTAGTAATTGATCATGTAAGTTCATTCACCGAAGTTGACCGTTTTGTATGAAATTCTAAATAATAAGCGTTTTGTTTGTTGTAGCTAATAAAAAATAAATATGTAATTACCTGTTGCCATTTATTAACAACTACCCTAAAGCTCAGAACTGTAGCCCATTGTTTAATATTTAAAATTTAATATTATTAATTAATATTTTTTATTAACTACAACAAACAAAACGCTTATTATTTAAAATTTCATACAAAACGGTCAACTACTGGTACACGGTTGTAGCTGCCTGACGGAGCTACAAATACTTTACCTATTATTACCTTTAATAACAAATACCATATACCCAGTACCTGAAATACCATTACCAGGAAATAGGAAAAGGAGTAAATGAAACGACATACCAATTCTTATTATATATAATCAGAGAAGTTTTGGTATAGCGACAAATATATATTCTATGGGAGAATAAAACATCACACCAAGGCTATAGTTTATTATGATGAGAATGTGACGAGTTGATGAGCTAATGCATCGACAAGGCTTGCAACTGCTGGTTTTATTACATTATCCTACAGCATCCCTCCGATAGTCTCCGCAGAACGCCCGCGCCACTAAAACGGTCAATTACTAGTGCACTTACCTAAATTGTTGTACAAAAGTAATGATAATATTATTTTGCTATAATCCGCGATAAAAGGAAATATATGTAATGCTAAATGTAGAGTGTACTATTCGTTCTCATACCTGATACATGCAGAATTTGTAAGAACTCATGCACTACCCGACACCGATGGCACAACAATACGCAAGCACTGCACACATTCACCACCACAATCTCAACAATTGTTTCGCCCCGTAACCGAAGCATCGTCAGGAGATAGACTCCACGGCAAAATCGCAAAGCTTTGCGATGCGTGCAGTGCTTGTGTATTGTTGTGCCATCGGTGTCGGGTAGTGCATGAGTTCTTACAAATTCTGCATATATCAGGTATGAGAAAGAATAGTACACTCTACATTTAGCATTATATATTTCCTTTTGTCGCGGATTATAGCAAAATAATATTCTCATTACTTTTGTATTATGGACCTCCGCAAAGTAACGCCTAATTCTATAAATTATTAATTGTTGTAAATTACACTGCAATGCTTTACTTAACCAATAGTTCTTGATTAATCTATTTTTTATTGTAAAATGCAATTGTAATGTCTAAATTTAACCTTTCATAAAATTTTAAAATATATTTTAGCTTGTTTTATTGATATCCCCTAACAAGTCAATATGTCAAATAATTTAATAATTATATAGAGAAAAAATAGTTTGAGCAAAATCCTTAAAGTTTATTTGTTTGTTATAAAGAGCAATAATTAATCATTAATTATATTTAAAGAATACGGAAAGACTTTTATATGTAAAAATATACGACTGTTCTTGCGTAAGATAGCAGTGACAAAATGTAAATTGAAAATTTCTCGTTTTTCTTAGTAGGAGAAATTTAACGTATAACCAGTACATTTAAATTTTGAACTAAATTTGGAAAAGTCTAAAGGTTTGAACTTGAATTTTTAATTTCCAATTCAAACCGTAAATAACTGTTTTGCAGAAATTTGTTGATTTCTGTCCTATAAATATATATTTGCCATTATTTTTAGTCCTTTCATTAATTTTCATTGTATGTAGTATTTTAAATCTTACTTTGTATCCGGCTGATTATAATAGACCACCCTGCTTTCTTACAGAGTTGTCGCAAAAGGCAACTACGATAAGTCAAGCCACCATGTGGTATCCGGCTGCGTAGAATAAATCACCCACATTTCTTACTGAGGTGTTATAAACGGTGACTAATGTGTATTGACCCGCCGTGTGGTATCCGGCTAAGTAGAATAGATCACCCTCATTTCTTACCCAGGTGTCTTAAAAGGTGACTAATGTAAATTGACTCGCGGTCTGCTATCCAGCTGATTAGAATAGATCACCCTCATTTCTTACTCGGGTGTCTTAAAAGGTGACTAATGTAAACTGACCCGCCGTGTGATATCCGGCTAAATAAAATAGACCACCCTCATTTCTAACCGAGGTGTCATAAAAGGCGACTAATGTAAATTGACGTCAGGCAGGCGGCCGATCGTAAAATAGCAAAATCATTTAACAACATGTCTATAACATGTGCTCCAGTTAGAGCGGGATAAGGGCAATGAATGTATTTCAAAGAATATTTTTCTTTTTTGGGTCTCTTAGTTTTAGTAGTTACGTCATTGTTCTACTGGAACAGCGATATTATAATTTATTATTAACAATAACAAGAAGAGAGAATTAAAATAACAAGAGTGTATCTTTTATCTTTTTTCAACTAAAAGCATTTTTAAAAATTTTGTTGTTTTTCTATTTAAGTTTATTATTTATATTATGTTTATTACCTACATAGTTTGACTCAATGTCTACAATGTTTAGTTTGAAAAATATAATCCTAAATCCTAAATAGCTTATATTAATATTTTTTTATTAAGAGTAATTTAGTCATAATATTAGCTGTGGATTTTTACAAATAAATAAATAAATATTATTATTTATTTATTACTTTGACTATATTATAAAAATTCTGTTTGCAGATGGCTTCGGAGCAATCGTAAGGAGCTGATTGTTACGTGATGCAACCGTGATGAAAGTGTGACAACAAATCATTATTTAAAATTATATGTTAACTTATATAATCCCATATAGTTTTGTTATATACAAATGTTGATATACATTATTTATAGTCTTCGTACAAAACCTATAGGATTTTTAGTATGACCTTTCTTAACATGTTACACTTATTTTACTAAAACATTAGAGTATATGTTATAAACATGTTCGCTTGCTAAGAAAAACGTGTCAGCAAAATGTTATACTCATAATTTTCATCCGTAAGACGCACAACCATAGAGTTATAGAGTACGGGAACAAGACTAAAATATACCCATAGAAAATAAAGATAAAGTAAATGAGGCTTGTTATCAGTCTCATTTTTCGTTGTTTATCTGTTTCTCATTTTTCAGGAGAGCCATAGACAGGCCCGTAAGTGAATTGTCGTAACAAATAATGAGAGGGTAGGTGAAATTCATTTACTTCATCTTTGTCTAAACACATAAAAAAGAGATAATATTTTCTATTGTCGATGGTCACAGTTTAGGCTGGCCACCATACTCTAGTATAGTAACTCTATGGTTTAATCCATGCAATAGACGCACAACAAGATTTTTATTTTCCTTTAAAAAATTATGCAAATTCGAAAGTCTGTGTTGCGTTTCCGCTATCCGCTGAAACAATATTGATGAAATTTTGAATAAATGAGGCAACCTTATACGAAAAAAAATTTTAGTTTTTTCTTATGTAACAAGAAAAATGTAAAAAGTTACTAACCGTATATTTGAAGGTATTTTAACACTGAAGTAGACGCGAAGTTGCGAATATAGTTCGTTATACATAAATGTAAATTAACTGTACATAATAAGTCATAAAGACAGACTTTCGCATTTATAATAGTATGGATGTGAATTAAAATAAAAAACAGCTCGTGTCTCTTTTTTATTAAAAGTTTTAATTCAAAACTTTTAATCAAAAAGGGACAAATCTATTTCCTTTCTCTTTATTGTCGCACCTTTTAGGCTGAGTTCCCTACTAGGTATAATATATCTATAATCAAAGTCCTCGTTCAAATTCCGTGTCTATGGGGCCAAGTTCTATATTTAAAATCTGAAACAGAACGGCCATGCATTTATTTTCATAGAGTTGTACGTTATTTTATATTCATATTTTTTATACAGCCATATTTACGTAGGGTTTTAGTTTTGCTAAGGTTACCTGGGCTACTTTAGAAATGCCCGGTCGCTTGCCAGGCATATATTATTCTTTTATACTTTTTTTATTTTATTTTGGTGGTCGTATTTTATAAGTGTTCTGAAAGACTGTTACTTTGAAAGTTCAATGTACGAGACATTCTAAAATTAAACGTATACGTGCTATAAATTGGTGTTTGCAAACTAGATTTTATCTTGGTATATATAAATTGTTATATTAACGAAAATTAATTATTATTAAAAAAAACGTGATAATTTGTTTACTTATTCGTTAGTTGTAATTTAAAGTGTATTAATGGTAAATGTCGTTAAACGCTTCTATAAGTCTTAAATCCTCTCATTGTTATAATATGAGTCCCTTTATGTTATCAAGACATTACGTAAAAGTACTAACCAATCTAAAAGTTGCTTTTATTACACATACAAATATATCAAAACAACTATCAAAACTATAAAAACGTCAAACACTTTAAAAAGTAATAACTAGAAGATTGTATTTTTAATTTAAAAAAATATATAAATACCCTATTGTTAAATTTGCTATATGTATTTTCATTTTTAAAATAGTGTTAATATTTTTTAGCTATAATTTTCAAATGTAAGCTCTATGTAGGGAAATGTTCCTTAATTAAAAGTAACCTGGTCCCTGGACCCTAGGTCGCTGGTGGGTGATTTAAGTGGACTGTATAGGGGGTTCAGGGAGTTAACTTTTTGGGCTCTTTTTGGGCAATGCATAATTTATTACCGATAATAACAACTTAGCACCACCCACCTTTCGATGCCATTGTACTGCCACCATGCACTGGAAGGTTCGAAGTCGGAAGGAAGGATCGAGCGGCCATTAGCGAAGGTTCCGCGCTCACGTAGACACTCGCACGGCGACAGACGAACCGATCAGCGAGTGGCGTTTTCATTGCTACCCACATATCGGTAAATAAAAAAATGTCAATTGCCCAGAGACAAAAAGGAATACGAAATAAATAAAATTATGTAATATTTGCGAACACAAAGTGCTATATATGTAATTTTATTATAAAAAAAACAATTTATTATTTTTATCTATTCATTATATCCAATAGCTAAATAAAATACTATTATTTTTATTTACAACTAACGAATAATAAGAATTGTAATTTTTTGGAATTATATGTCATTATAATAATTTTTGGTGCAATAAATTAACATATTTTCGATGTATGAAATCTGAGTGTATAACTTATGTTATCTGTTTGAAAATAAAAATGGCGTTATTATTCTATTTGTTTTATTTTAAAAATCCATTGAAGTTCTCGTATGGTTTAAGGAGTAGTTTTTTTGATTAGTTAGTCGGTAAATTCCTCCTTCATCTTGAAATATACATGCATACAAACAGTTGTTATCACAAAAAGTATACTAAGTTGTCAAATTTAAATAACAGATTAATTCAAAATTTCAAACATCTAAAATCAACACCGCATCCGGTTCTGGTATTTCGAAAGAAAAACACAATTTTTCAGAAGAAAATTTTTATCAAGTCGAACAGTTACATAATTGCATATATTAAACTGAAAATTATTTACTGTATGTACTATCTTATATATTATACATTAAAAATTTTAGCGAACCATTTTAATGTAACATTAAAAAATTAGAAAGTTATTAGCGTTATATCACTACATATTATAAAACAAAGTCCCTATATCCCTATGTACGCATAAAACTTTAAAACTACGCAACAGATTTTGATGTGGTTTTTTTTAATAGATACGAGTGATTCCAGAGGAAGGTTTGTACGTATAATAACATTCAATACGGAGTAGAGAAATACTGTAATTTTTGAGGTTTCTGTAAATAATTACATTTTTTTCCGCTTACATTGCAAACGCAGGCTAAACCCTACGAGATTTATCAAAATAATGTACTAAGTATTTGTACACCTTGAAAAGGTCTACAGAAAAGTCCGCGATGGTATATGTCTATCTTTTATGGATAACCCACTATAGCATTTTGTTGTCATTTACTTTTTACGAAAAATATTGCCATATTTTTGAAGCAATTTTTATACAATACAGCATTAATCCTTATCCAATTAAGTACCTTAAATAAATAGTTGATTTAATATAGATCAATATGGCCGTTTACAGCATGTAATTTAAGTGAACATTTTCGGAGATATAACAGATTTAAAATGCCGTGAGGACGCCGCGCTTCGCCCTATAACACTTCGACTTTAGCAGCTATGTCCGTCTTTCAAGAGTTTGTTTAAAGACATTCTGTAATTAATTGTAAAAATAAAATACAAAGGGAAAATGTAAAAGTAAATAAGTAAAAATGTGCTATATGAATTTAGATATTCCAAAGATAGCAGGAAATCTTCTTGGTATAGGGAAAGGAAATGGTTTTTCTCCAAATTTAACGCGTGCGGGCCACGGGCAGTAATGAATAAATCAAAACTACTGGATCGATTTTAATCATTTTTTTTACACTGACTGACATGGGATATATATTTTATACCCGTGCGAAGCAGGGGCAGGCCGCTAGTCATCTATAATATTATAACTTAACAATTAGAAATATCGAAATCTCTTTTAAATTTCGAAGGCAGAGATAGTTAACGAAATTTTTAATAAGACCAAAAACTTAAAAGGGGACAGAATAAATATATAAACTATTTTTTTACAATAAAATAAGCACAAGTGAAGTTATTCTAAAACCAATGAAGCACGAACGAAGTTTTCCTCATTTTTGGGAAATATTAATATGATATTGCTAGCAACATTATTAACGTTCTCTTTTTTAATCTGCAATACGATTTAATAAAAATAAAAAACTATTTTAGTTAGTAATCTATGTAAAAAACAGTCAAAAGCTGACTTAGATACTTGTGAAAATTATTTACAACTTTTATTTACAAATTATTTCCTTTAAAATTTTTGTTTTTGTGTTTGCAATATATCACACGCAAAAGGCATATTGAGCATAAATGAATTTAAAAAAATTGTGCAATACTTTTGAATGCTCGTTTATAATGGAGATCGGCTTAGTTTTTGCATGTAAAATTGTGCGTTTTTATTTTTGTAAGATCTAATGGGCTTAGTATTTCACAGATGCTTCACTTTTTAGTTCATGCTCACCATTTTACTTTTGATCTGATAAGAGGTAGCGCGTTTACCTACCAATATTACCTATTATTTAATTATAATCTCAGAAAATTTTATTCTAGGACTGTAGTAATTATCTACTATTTTTATACACTATTTTATATATAATAATTTAAGCGCTACTTTCCCTTATAAAAACTTTGGGTAGGTACCTAATCTTATTAAATACATTTAATATTTGTTTCGTTTGAATGTTTTATGACAATGACAATATCATTTCATTAATTAATGGTTTTGTTATATAGACCAAAAGACAGCAGTCTGCTTGAAACTGATCATGTAGAAAAAATTAAGTCATAGTTATTATTTGTTATGGCAAGTTTTTACATTTATAAAAAATACGGTTTCCAAATTTATATAGCAATTTTCGCTTAAAATAGAAATGTATTTGAATTTAAACTACATTAATAGTTTAGCTACACTCCAATGAGAAATTATATAATTACATTTAATTTGTAGTACGACAAATAATTATTAAAAATATTTTGTTATATTGCAATACCGATTTATGAACGAAACGAAAGTGCTTGTGATGAGCAAAGACGATTAAAAGTGTCGATAGGTCAATATTCCGCAGAAATTAGCCAGAATCTTCAGGTATCTACAAAATATACTAAATAACCACCCTCGCATGTGAGGGTACTATGTGGTGGTGCTGTTCTTCTTCCGCTAGTTCAGGTGCTTATTCACATTTGAGGGCTTGTCTGACTACTCCCTTCCCATATTCCTATACGGCGGCCATATTTATAAGTCATGAAAGGCGTTGACGCTCATCATAATTATATGCGTTGTATTCTTTTGCAGGACCGATGGCTGCGATACGTAAAAAATTAGTGATTGTTGGTGACGGTGCATGTGGTAAAACATGCCTTTTGATCGTGTTTAGTAAAGATCAGTTCCCGGAAGTGTATGTGCCGACAGTGTTCGAAAACTACGTCGCCGATATCGAAGTTGATGGCAAACAGGTGGAGTTAGCTCTATGGGATACGGCTGGCCAGGAGGATTACGACAGATTGCGGCCACTCTCATATCCGGATACCGACGTGATTCTAATGTGCTTCTCGGTGGACTCGCCCGACTCGCTCGAGAACATACCGGAGAAGTGGACGCCAGAGGTGAAACACTTCTGCCCCAACGTGCCCATCATCCTGGTGGGCAACAAAAAGGATCTGCGAAACGACCCGGCCACAATAAACGAGCTGCGCAAAATGAAACAGGAGCCCGTGAAACCCCAGGAGGGTCGCGCGATGGCGGAGAAGATCAACGCGTTCGCGTACTTGGAGTGTTCCGCCAAGAGCAAGGAGGGCGTGCGCGAGGTGTTCGAGACGGCGACCCGCGCCGCGTTACAGGTCAAGAAGAAGAAGAAGACCAGGTGTTCTCTGCTGTAATCGTGCTGTTGTCGGAAGAACTCTGATTTATGAATCGTTCGCATACTGCCTGAAACTTACGTTTGATACGACTCGAACTCTGCAGCAGTCGCGACGTCGGCCGCACAGTGCTTCCTTCCGATACTGACAGCTGACGCGATGTCGCGGCCCGCGTAGCACGCACACCCACTCAGTATTCGTGTGGCTATATTTTCACAATTGGTACTTGTATATTTTATAGATTATCTATAAAGAATAAGAGTAATTGCCTTAACAGATGTAGTCGGGTCGAACGCAGCCGAGCCACTCGCCGGACCTGCAGGATACTTTCGTGCTATACTATCATGTTATATATAATCAAGTAGCATTTCTTCAACAGAATCCTCGACCGGTGTTGTCTCAGCGAGACCATATTTAGTTTGGTATTTTGTATTTTAATTTTTCAATAAAATAGTGATGTATAAATTTTGTAGGACGTTTATTTGACATGGAGCACGAGCCCATTGACACAGCCAAGTGCCTGTCCACTGGACCCGTCTTTGAGACGTACTATCTGAACCTATTGTTTAAGGCAGTCTTATTGTAATCTATTGTTTGTGTGAAATTTTAACTTCCCATATAGTTATATTGCATGCTAATATAATTTATTAGTAATAAACAACCCCATGTTTTAACAATTCTTTTCTAGACTTTTTGACTTTTATAAAATTTAATACAGCATTTATAAATCAAAGGTTTCTATCTAAGACGAGGGAGTATTTAAGTTAAAATTCAATCTTCTATGTTATGTTTTATTAGTATTGTAAGTACAAAATTATCTTGAAATATACATGAAATTAACATAAATTAGATTTCCTTTTTATAATTTATAAGATGTTTTGGATCTATTCCAATTACAAATTTATTAACTACAAACAAGCTTTCAATTTAGGTATTCCTTAGCCGTAACAGGAGCAGGGGGTTGAACCTTCTGCGGGGTGTGGACATGAGTTGTTTGTGTTGGTCCTCAGTGGTGGTGCGGTAAGGGATGCTGGTGCCAAGGGGCAGCTGGCTCTCTTGGCACACCAGCTCTGGGGCCCAATCTGCATACACTAGCGTGTCCACACTACTTAAAGCACTGCTCGGAACTGGTGTTATAACATACAATATCTCCTTTTCCCAGTCTATTCCTCGAATTAACCCTGAAATCATATATTGCATTGTATTTGCACTATCAGTTAATCAAGCATTATATTGTAGCACTTTTATTGATAACACAAATATGATATTAATGATGTACTTTGTTCGAGTTACATCATCACTGAGTCATCTGGGTGGTATAACTTGAACAAGGTACTTTACATGGATAGGTTTTTATTTAATTTTTTTTCTAAACTTTTATACTATCAATAAAACATTGTTATGATAAATGTGAGATGTGGTTAATTTTATTGTAATATATCTATTATAGTAATTTCATTAAAAAAAATTATAATGGTTATTTTCAATTAAAACTGATTTATTAAATTTACACAAAAAATATTTTGAAAACTTAGTTATCTAAGTTTAGGCAAAGTATGAGAAGCATTTTTTGAGATATTTTTGAATAGAGTTTTAAAGTTTTATTCTCTACAAATTTAACATTGGCTAGAGCTGAAAAAATTAATCTATCTAGTGGATGTTTCTATTTAGTTAATATCAAAAACTTGAAGATTTAACTTTAAGAGAGATTTAAGCTAGTCACTCATATACCATATTATTAGTATATATGAATATGAGATTAGTACTTATGTTTATGAGTAATTATTATACATCGAATAGATACTCTTAGAAATTACTAATTTAATTGATTATTGAACCAATGGAGGAAAATTTATTATTCGAGACTATAAATTCTGTTGATTTATACAAAAGTAAATATAATTAATAAATTAGTTATTAAAGATTTATTAGGCTTCTAAAAATAAGTTCTGAATTCTGAATAAATAATATTTGAAAGAGAAAACTTAGTGTGATAACGTCACGAATCGTGATTTAATAGTTTTCACTTTGCTGTCACATGCACTAAGCTTTAGACAGGTCACAGCTATGTTAATAACTAAATTGCTTGACTAAACACTAGCGCTATTTGGCAAGGTTATAATTTTGATAGCAATATACAAATATTGTTCATTATCTTCCTGCCCTTATCCCACTCTAAGTGGGTTCGGCACATGTTATAAACTTGTCACATGATTTGGCTACGTATTTAACGACCGGTAGGTGAAGGTGAACCTCCCTTTCGTGGGTCATGGATTCAAACCTTGGGCAAGTATCAGATTTTTTCTGTTAAAGCTTATGTGCATAATTGATATTTGCAATTTATTACACCCTTTTTTGCGAAGGTAAATATCGTAAGGAAACCTGTATATCTCGGAAAAATTCGTACCAATTTGTATTGGAGCAGCGTGATCTAATATTGAACCCTTCTCTACAAAAAAAGAGTGAGAAGCCCAGCAGTGGGGTAGTAACAGGCCACAATTTTAAGTTAGTATGTAGCGCCAACGAGACCGTCGGCTTGCACATATAGGAAAGCCAATCTTCGTTCTGCCCTCATCCCACTCTAAGTGGGGTCGGTACAATATGTTCTAAAGTCGATTGTTCCAAATCGAATTAAACTTTGCAAAACATGGATCTATAAGAAAAAGGGTGGTCTATTCAACTCAACCGGATACATTACAAACATAGGATAGCCAAATTATTTTGAAGGCCTGGATACATAGTCGATTGTTGCTAATGGAATTAAACTTTCCAAAACATGGTTTTTTATATATGGCTCATGGGCTGCAAAAGTGACACAACTCAAAAACAAGTGTTTCATATGCTATGGATAGGGTTAAATGTTAAAATGAATTGATATTGACAAAAAATCAGTTAAATTGACAATTAATTTATAGTTAAAATATTTAATTCAATGATACATAATTGAATTAATATATTAATTATCACAATTAATCATCAATTGGAATGGAATTTTCAAGTATATTCCCACGGTAGACCTCGAAGGACGATCGTAACTAGGTCACGCGCAAGACCTACTAATAAATAAATAAATAAAACCTAATAAATAAATAAATTAAACCTTCTAATAAATAAATAAATAAAATAAATGCGAAAGTTTATGAGTATGGATGTATATTTGTTACTCTTTAACGGCAAATCCGCTGTACCAATATCGATGAAACCTGGCACAATTATTCCTTAACAAGCAGATTAACATGTTGGCTATAGAAATCCTGTGAATTATACAGGAATAGGATGACACAAAAAACCGCTATATATTATCAACATAAGCTGTGATAGCCCAGCGGTGTGACCGTGCGACTCTTTCGAGAGGATCGCGAGTTCAACCCCGGCAGGCACCAATGAGTTTTTCTATTAAAACATGTCTAATTGATAATTGCAATTTATCACACGCTTTTTGGTTAAGGAAGACGTCATCTTCCTGCCCTTATCTCACTCTAAGTGGAGTCGGCACAACATGTCATAAACATGTTGTCACATAATTTGGCTGCGTTTTTACGACTGGCCGCCTGCCTGACGTCAACTTACCTCTGTCGTACTTTACGACATCTCGGTAAGAATGACGGTGGTCTATTCTACTAAACCGAATACCACACGGTGGGTCAACTTACCTTAGTCGCCTTTTACGACACCTCGGTAAGAGATGAGGTTGGTCTATTCTACTCAGCCGGACACCACACGACGGGTCGACTTACCTTAGTCGCCTTCTACGAGACCTAGGTAAGAAATGAGGGTGGTACTATTCTATTCAGCCGGATACCACACGACGTCTTCGATGAAGGAAAACATCGTGAGGAAACCTGCATATCTCTAGAGAATTCTGGGGATATGTGTAACCTACCAACCCGCATTGGAGCAGCGTGGTAGGTCTTAGCTCCAACACTTCTCTCCAGAAACGAAGAGAGGAGACCTATGCCCAGCAGTGGGATTGTAAAACCAAGTGTGATAACGTCACGAATCGTGATTTAATATTTTTCACTTTGCTGTCACATCGCCTAGCTTAAGACAGGTCACGGCTATGTTAATAACTAGGCCGTTACTTTTTTTATGAATCTACGCTACAACAGTTCACACGAAGTCGCGAGTTAAAGCTAGCTATTTCAATAATATTGAACAATGTACATTCTCACCGTGTCCGCGGCACAGTAGCGGCTTATCTTTCAATGTAAACACCCTGTTGCTATCGCATAGTCTCGCGTGTTGACACAGTGCCACCAATTTACCATTAATCACTTTTGGAATAAAATCCTCCTTCACGTTAATGTTGGTCGCGATGCACACATCTCTGATGCTAACCCTGTGAAAATAACACAATATATCTATTCATAATCGGCGATTATGAGCGCATAATGAAAATAAATCCTGTTAATTCTACAGGAATGGGATGACATTGAAAAGCGCCATCTATTATCAACCTCTCACGCGACAACAGTCCACGCAAACAAAGTTGCAAGTAAATCTAGTAAATTGAAATTCTTAAATAAGAGGGGTGCAAAATTGTTACGCCATTGCGTTCAATTTTAATGTTAGTAAATAAATAATAATAAATAAATATATGGGACACTTACACACACGGTCGTCCGTCCCCAAAGTAAGTAACTTAATACTTGTGCTATGGTAAACAGACAACTGGTGAATATATACTTATATATTTTTTAAATACATACTTAAATACAAATATACACCCAGGTTCAAAGACCAACAAATTCATTTATAGAAAATGTTGGCTCTCGGGTCACTAACCACTGCGCCAACGGGCCAGGAATATATTATATAATCCGCTATAAAAGAAAATATATGTGATGCTAAATGTAGAGTGTAGTATTCGTTCTCATACCTGATATATACAGAAATACTGCACACGTTCACCACCACAATCTCAACAATTTTTGCGCCCTGTAACACCACGACAAAATTTTTAATTTTATCGTGGAGTCTATCTTCTGACGATGCTTCTGACAATTTTTGAGATTGTACATTAGTTACGTAGCCAAATCATGTTACAACATGATTTTACGACCGGCCGCCCGCTTGACGTCAATTTACCTTAGTCGTATTTTACCTCGGTAAGAAAGAGGGTGGTCTATTCAGCCGGATACCACACGGCGTGTCAACTTACCTTAGTCGCCATTTACGACACCTCGGTAAGAAATAAAGGTATTCTACTCAACCCGATACCACACGGAGTGTCAACTTGCAATGAGGGTGATCTAATTTATCCAGCCGGATACAACACAGTAAGTATTATGTAATGACCCAATTATTACTAATATCAAAAAGATCTTATATGAAATATTTAGTACCGATAATTGTTATGAGTCAATGTTACTATAAAAAAAATTGTGCGAAAATAAGGTTCATATTCGCAGTATAAAGATACCTGTTGCGTCTGAATGAACAAAACCTATCTATTTATAGGGGTGAGTGCATACTATATACTAATGGAAATATCTATGAGTAGGATGGGCAAACGGCACGAATATTGTAGGATAGACCCGATAAAATGTAATATAAAAAGCTTTTTTCTTACAACGTGAACATCATCTTCCTGCCTTTATCCCACTCTAAGTGGAATCGGCACAACATGTTATAAATATGCTATCACATGATTTGGTTGCGTTTTTACGACCGGCCGCCTGCCTGACGCAACTTACCTCAATCGTATATTACGACACCTCGGTAAGAAAGAGGATGGTCTATTCTACTAAACCGGATACCACACGGTGGGTCAACTTACCTTAGTCGCCTTTTACGACACCTCGGTTAGAAATGAGGTTGGTCTATTCGGTCTATTCTACTAAACCGGATACCACACGGTGGGTCAACTTACCTTAGTCGCCTTTTAAGACACCTCGGTAAGAAATGAGGGTGGTCTATTCTACTCAGCCGGATACCACACGGCGATTTCTTACAATGTGAACGTCATAATAATTTAAAACGTTTCATTTTATTAATAAATCTCTACAAATATATAAAGCTGAAGAGTTTGTTTGTTAAATTGTTTAGACGCGCTAATCTCAGGACCTACTGGATCGATTTGAAAATTCATCTTTCAGTGTAAAATAGTCCATTTATCGGGGAAAACTATAGGCTATATAACATCACGTTAAGATGAATAGGAGAAGAGCAGCAATAAAACATAGTATGAAATAAGCAAAATTTAAAGCTTTCCTTGCGTGCACTGAGTAAACGGTGATAGTTATTAAAAAATCATGTATCACAAAATTATTCCCCTCTAAAAGTTCTAAATAAAAGTCCGTGACAGCATATGTCTAGCTTTTAAGGTTAATCCACTTTAACCATTTTTATGGTTATCAAAATACTATATTGCGGTTTTAATCTATCCACGAGAGCGGAGCCGCTGGCGATTGCTAGTAGAATATATAATTTAAACAATATAATATAAGCAAGAACAAAGCTATCTTAATAATAATGCTTAATAGATAAATTTTTATGTATGTATTCAGCATAAAATGCGGAAGGCTTATGTTTATTTAAATTGTTAAATTTCAAACAATCTGAAAGTATAATTTAATCTTAATACAATTCAGAAACGTCTGGCAATTTTATAATGGTGAGATACCATAATGGTGGTAATAAAGCGATAGTGATGAATTATTTATACTTCACTACATGTATCCGTTATCTTTGCTACTAGCAATCGCTAGCAGCTACGCCCCTGTGGAAGATTGGAACAGTAATATAGTCTTTTTATAACCATAAAAATGGTTAAAGTGGGTTAACCTTATAGACCAGACATATGCTGTCGCGGACTTTTGCGAACTTTTAAAGGGGAACAATTTTGTAATACATGATTTTTTAATATCTATCACCGTTTACTCAGCGCACGCAAGGAAAGCTTTAAATTTTGCAGTTCTCGTAATATTTTGTATTGCTGCTCCTCTCCTATTTATTTTAGCATGATGTTATTATAGCCTTCGTCGATAAATGGACTATCTTACACTGAATTTTTCAAATTGGCCTAGTAGTTTCTGAGATTAGCGCGATCAAAAAATCAAACTCTTCAGCTTTATATATTACTATAAATGGTGAATATGAACATAAAATATTTTACTATGATTCGCGTTTTTTTTAAATTATAGTAAAATAATTCTATCATAACTTATGTATTTTTTCCGTATTCTCGAAAGAAAAGCGTTAATTGTGATCATTGAATTGGTCGTGAAACGGTAACAGGCAGACAGACTTTCGCGATTAATAAATATTATTTGCATATTGCATAGGCCTATTACAACTTGTCTCACATTCTCTCAGAATGGTTGGCCACCTTACGACACTACCATAATTGAAATGATACACTGCGAGTTGCGAAATTGAAATTGCAAAGCCATAGGTTCGTTATTTAAATTTAATTGAAAACAATAATCGCCATCCGGTTCGCATTGTTGACTCATTTATAATCGCGCGCTTTAATATAGAGCTATTTATGGAATCGTAATAAATAATATCACTTATTACATTAAATAGCCGGCCCAACCCAAGTCATCATTCTCCTGCCCTTATCCCACTCTAAATGGGGTCGGAACAACATGTTTTAAACATATTGTTGCATGATTTGTCTAGGTATTTTAGAACCGATCGCCTGCCTGACGTCAACCTTTTTTTTATACAGGAAAAAACCCCTTATGGGAACCGCCGCCCGACGGGGACAGGCGGCGGTTATGTCGGATTGGCACCGACTAAAACGACCTGTGTGCTCCACCACGCTGCCGATGGCAAGGACAGGGTATCGTTGTACACATTGTCCCCATCCCCACCCACAGCAGCTCTGATCCCAGAGAACACCTCCTCCAGGTAGGGACCCTCGAAAGAGAACCCCCTCTCCACTAACCGGTGCATCGGGAGCACCAGATACAGCGACCACCTCGGGGACCAGACATCCGATATACCCCGTCCGGAACGTCCGAAGGTCCCCTGACAGGACGGCTGACGATAGGCTTAGGCAAGTCGCTAACATCTGGACTCGCCAGAAGCAGATTGGCTCCAGAACAAAAGTTCCCGGAACCGCTCCACCGCCCCCCTCTGCAGGGCAGAAGGAGGACACCGCTGCCCGCGATCGCTCAGGGCCCACCGTGGACGTCAACTTACCTTAGTCACCTTTTTACAACACTTCAGTATTCAAGTGCAATTTTTTTAATTCAGTCACTTTAATACTAAGCGCTAATTACCGAGGGTTCGTAAAAGGCGACTAAGGTAAGTCGACGTGCAGTGTGGTATCCGGTTGAGTAGAATAGACCACCCTCTTTCTTACCGAGGTATCGTAAAATACGAATTAAAAAAAATTGGTTTGTGGCAAATTGCACTTGATTACTGAAGTGTCGTAAAAGGTCGTCAGGCAGGTGACCGGTCGTAAAATACGTAGCCAAATCATGTGACATGTTTATAGCATGTTGTGCCGACACCTCTTAAAGTGGGATAAGGACAGGAAGATGATGAGTTGGAATCTAACGTTCTAACTAGAAGCTGATTAAATACTTACCTAAAGATTACAATATGTCAAAACAAGTTATCAGTGGCCTGGACACGTAAAGCATTATAAGTTATGACACATCGTCAAATAGTGATGTCATGCATGCGGACGGATAATAGGACAAAAAATATGTACAATAAAGTGCATTACAGCAAAGTGACATCACTTTAAAACGACCAAATAATTCATCGTCACTAAGGGTCTGTTTCACAAGTTACTGATAAAGTGTCAGATAGTTAACCGACAAATAAACTAAGTAGCAGATAAATGTCTCTAAACAGAGACTAAGGGCCTGTTTCACAAGTTGCCAGTAAACTGTCAGTTAGCTTATTCGGAACATATCTGACACATATCTCGGAATTTTGCGTTCCTCAAATTTCTGATAGGATTATTCATCACTTAAAGCCCCTAATAAGTTAACAGGTAGATCATGTGGCTGTTATTTTGTTTATCTGCTACATAGCAAATACCTATTTTAAAATGGCCGCGATTTTATTTAGTTTCAATTTTTCACTTTTTTCGTTTTTTTTAAGAGACATTTATCTGCTATTTAGTTTATTTGTCGGTTAACTATCCGACGCTTTATCAGTAACTTGTGAAACAGGACCTAAAGTTATTTTATACTTATTAGGTACTTTAAGTGCTGATAAGCCTATCAGAAACCTGAGAAACGCAAAATTTCGAGATATGTTCTGAATAGGCTAACTGACAGTTCATTGGTAACTTGTGAAATAGGCCCTAAGTTACTCACATACCAGACAAGCCTCTGCGGTTTTTGGTTTGTATTTTTTGTGTTAATTATGTTTTTTTTTGGTTTAAATAAATAAATTAAAAAAATTAAAACTAGTTTGGTCACATGGTTTTCACCTCTCCTCATCATATCACGACCACACCAATTTAATATCGCAAAAAATGTACCACTCCCCAAAAGGTTTAGAGAGATTATCGTAGTGAGTGTGTGTAGTGCTTGTGTGGTGTTGTAGGTGGCGGCGTTTTGTGGTACGTGTGGTGAGTGGTTCTGCATGTATAAGTATGTGAACGGTTTTGCTTCCTATAAAGCGCATACATAGATTCTCTTAACAAACTAGGATTAGAGCAAAATAATACTTTCATAACTTCTGTATTATAGAATTCCACAAAATAAAGCCTGCTTCTGTATATATCTTCGTAATGCATATGTTATAGAGTTCAAATTGGAAGGGGGCTGTATAAGATTATGCAAAAGAGTTCGTAAACAATTCGTCATTAGAGTTCAAATTCACTTGATACTATTTCTCAGTAACATTCACGTTTACGAATCGTGTTCCGTATTACCAGACAAATCTTTTTAGTTTTTGGTTTGTATATTTTGTTATATTTGTGTTTCATTGATTTTAATAAATTAAAAAAACAAATATAATTAAGGTAAGTTGCAGCATACTTACTCATACGGCGTGATACCTAGTAAATTCTTCCCTGGGCTCGACGCTATAAGCTCACTGAAATACGTCAAAAAGTTCAAATATCTTTCATCCTTGGGAACCAAATTGTAAGCATTCTTCCTATAGCCACCAGTTTCGTACGCCACCACAAAAGAATACTCCAAATCATCAGGACACGACGTGTTCACGAACAAGACATCGTTAGCATACTCTTCATACAAATCCTTTACATTGGGCGAAGTTAGTAAAGTTTCATAACAGTGTTTAACCGCTTTGGGCTCGTATTGTAGAAGGTATGTAGGCTGTATGAGCGTTATAATCAATGTCATGAACTTCAGTCCTAGAGCATTTGTCATTCCCATGGTGTTCACGATCCATGGCATCTCGGTGTACGCGGTGTTATGGAGACAGTCGGTTATGAGTGTTTTCACTGCTGTCGCGTAGAGTTTCGCGTTGTCCATTGTGTTAATCATACCTATATTCAGCATTCTGAAACATTGAGAAATCTTAGACCTGTAGTGTATGTAGATTGACATTTGATTCTTACTTTGTATATATTGTTACGTATATGCGAAAAAGTTCGTAATGCATATGTCATAGAGTTCAAATTGGGGGCAGTATAAGATTATGCAAAAAGAGTTGAAATTCGCTTGACATTATTTCTCAGGAACATTCACGTTTACAAATCGAGTTCCGTATCTCCGGTACGACTCGCGAAGAGTCGCGAATATTCCTTAAATCGGTTCATTCACTTCGGAAAATAACTGCAAGTACTAATTTTGTAAAATAAAAGCTGAATAAAGTTATTTAACTTGTCACCAGGTATTTTTATCCTAATCCACGAATTCCTGTACGTAACAATATATACAAGACACACACATAATGCATCTTATATATACATAAACATACTAATACTAGTGTACAAAGGAAACCTTACACTACCTCTAAGCGCAACACGTCAGTAACACCATAGCCCTGGGTGAGAGTGGACGTGTTGTGACATACTGTTAGTGCGAGTTGGAATCTGTGCTATATTGATACAACACAAGTCTATACTCAAACAATAAAAGTGAACACATAAACCTTACCACATTACCAAACAAACTGATTTGATGCATTTAATGACGCAATTAATTTTTTTTTCTATAATAGGTCTAATTTGTTAACAACATACCAATAAAATTGCAGGGGCAAATGATGCTGAATTCAAAATATTCTTTAATATTTTAGAATTATTCTTAGTTCTTTTAAAATTATTACTTATAACTTGTGAATATTTTTGGTTGAATAAATAGTTATTTTTATCAAATAAGCAACATTATACAAACATTTCGGGCTGCCTCAAATGTGTGAAGCTTGGTCCAAACAGAGGTGACTTAACCACTGTAGCGGACACATTTCCAGCCACAGTGAACTCACTCTGTCCAGGATCCAAGTCCACCACTAGAACTGGTCCTTGAGCAAGCAGTTTGTTCACTTGGTATCTCAAATATGTCGACTTGCCAGTTCCCTTTCCGCCGCAAACTATACCACGACTGCATTTATCTAAAATGAAATGGTTATTTTTGCTATAAAAATATGAACCACCATTGTTTAGAAATTCTGCACACCTGTGACAAAAGCCTCCGACTTAATTTTTTAGAACAACTCGAGATAATTATACATAGCAATGCCATCTTCAATAACGATCAGATAAATGTTTCTATTTCAAGCTTGTTACGCGTGTTCAAAGGATAAATAAATGGTAGAGATTGAACCAATTACTATATAAATGTGCTTGTTTGGGTTATCCTTCGCTTTCCGATTTTGTCGTGGAGTCTATCTTCTAATCATGCCTCAGTTTCGGGGTGAAACAATTGTTGAATTTGTGATAGTGAAGGAGGAGAAGAACTGTTGGAGCCGTATATGCTATTCATCACTAGATGGTGCTGCACTAAGTTGTGCCGCTTTATTTACCTCATCTTTTACCTCACATCCTTTATTTTAGCTTTGAGAGAGTTTAGTGTGGAGTAGTGGTTACTTAAGTGAATTTGTAAACGGACAAAAACAATAACTCAAAAATCATTGAAAATTGAAAAAATATAAATGAAAAAGTTCAAACATAAAAGATCACAAAAAAGGTAAACAAGGTTTCCACTATTTGTGAATAATCAATATTTTAGTTTTAGTTTTTTTTTGACCGTACAATCTCTTTTGTGTGTTCTAAAAAGGAAAAGTAATCATTAATAGAAATTAAATTGAAGTTTACATAAAATATAACTTACTTTCTGCAAATTTAGTTGCCTCTGACCAACTAGGATGTTCACAAAAGCTTCTAGATGGTCTAAAAGAAAATAAGGAGCATTTTAAAATATCTGATGCCTTGCTGAAGAATGGCTCAACAGTCCTATTAGATTTCGTAAACAAGTGTGTTATTTTAAAATTACTGTCAAGAAAATCCATTGCTTTCCTATTTAACTCCTCTAAAAGTATAACACCATCGTATTCACCGATACTAGTAACTATATCTTCTGATTCAGACACTGTTATTCCAGCCGTAGTTAGCTTATTGAACAGACCATAGTATATATTTTGGTTTTCAACTGTCCTTATACATTGAGAAAAATTATAGTAAGGTGCATATATGTTATGACTTTCATTGTTTAGAGTGTAACCGAATATTTCAACTGTACCGCCCAACGATCTGATTTTAACTTTCCCTTGAACGAATAATTCACAAGGATGTTTTAATGTGATTATGCAACATTTTGAACCGTAGTATACTTTAAATGATTTAGCTACATCCCCATAGTCTAAATTTTCCTCCTTTTCACTTGGTACTTCATATTCTGAAGTATCCAAGGTGTTGACAGTTTTATCTAAGCTTTCTGTTGCTGTATCAAGAACATTTAATTCATTGTCAATTTCTTCAAGTTTTGGAATGTCATCTAGCTCTGGTATTAGACTGCCAACCTCATCATCATTTGCACTGTCCACACACATTTTATCCTCAATAAAAAGACCTGGATTATAGTTTGAATTGATAGGATTTTGATGGTCGATTGATAAGTTTTTAATCGTTGAATGTTTATAATCACCAATAATATCACTTAAGCTATGAGTGGACATATCTGATGCTGTAATTGAAACGTAGGGTGGAGACATGATTGAATCAATATCTTCCGTTTTTAATATGTCACTATTCATAGAAGAATCATCCTCAGTCACTGAGAGTTGATTTTGAGTTGCTTTGACATGTTTACTATTATTTCTTTGTTCGGTTATTGGATCAGTATAAATATCATCAACTTCTACATAATTACGTTTAAGTCTTTGCTTTTTACTTTTTCTCTCCAACCTTTTCTTAATTTCAGCAGCCAGATGACCATCTGCGTCGAAAGATTCTGATGTATCAGAGTCTGATAAATTAAGCCCGCTCATAACTATTGCCTCTGAATCAGTTACAGAATTTAAACTACCTTCAGTTGAAAGTTCTTTGGTTAAAGAACCATTGCTCTTAGAACTATTTATATCATCAAAATCCGATATCGAATGGTCACTGAAAGATGCTTCATTTTTGCTAACGTATCTGTCAATAATATTTGACTGAGAACTAGACTCATTATTACTATTGTCCTCATAATTCTTATAAGTATCTGATATATTAAATTCAGTACTGCAACTTACTGTCGGGAACAGCCCATCTTCACAACTAGAATTCGTAAGATTCAAGTCTGAATAACCACTTACAGATGTAGAGTCCTCGTCAACGACTGTAGATTTGTGTATAAGTTTGTTATCACTTACTTTATACTCATGCAACATTTGCCTCAGCTGCTTTTTCTTATTCTCTGTTGACTTTTTAGTGTCCGATTTTGAAATATGCGCTCTTTCGAAATGCTCCATTATAGCGATTTGTGTGTAAAAATTTGAATGTTGAATGATAACAATGTAAATACTTGTATTAACAGATTGAAATTAAGAATATAAAATAATTATCCATAACGAAACAACACAAATATTGAAAATATCTCTACAATGTCGGCATAACCCTACCATGGTATGTTATCTTAGAACTAAAGGTCCTGATTTGGTTTTCAGCGACATCAAGAGTTCAGTTTTTGAAACTATGCAACAGTGTTTACATATTTTTAATTAAAGAGTGTAGTGTTAACATATTAAAAAAATAAAAATTTATAAATTTTATATTTGTAATTATTTTTTTAATGTTATGTTGTTTTAATTAAATAATTTAACAAGAATAAGTAATATTTTATATAATTTAAATAGAATAATTTTTCTACATAAAAAAACTATAGCTAAACTTGTCTTTGACCATAGATAATACACTATAATGAGTGCTTGACAGATATCTGTTAAATTTGAAAAATTACGATGAATATATGTAATATATGGACTTTGATTTGAATATTATTAGTTTTTGTATGTTACGTAGAAAAAAATGTCGCAAAATGTTTTTTGTCCAACAGTCTTTGGTAAAGGTGAGTGCTTATTATTAAATTAATCAAAACTCCTGCCGCGTCTATGGCAATGACGTTTATACTTAGATTATCGAATAGTATTAATTTATATCTGCTTAAAATAATTGTTGCAGATCCTCTAAGAATATGGATTTATTCCAAACTTGGGTACGGAGGATTGGAGGTCCGCTAAATATAATAATTTGGAAGCAGATTACGTGTTCAGAAACCGACGTGTTTTGGCGCAAACATGTTTACATATATCCGTTTTTATTTCCTTAAAAATTTTCCATTTCATTTTAATTTGTTCGATTTGTTAATGTTGTTTTGGTGAGTTATTTAATACAGAAGGCAAGTAGTAAAGCCAAGACTTTTCTATATGCATCATTGCTTCTAGGTGTAAATAAACGATATAATATCAGATAATTTACGTATGACGTTCTTTTGTTAATGTTTAAAGTACATACTTTATTATTAACTGGACTGGCCCGTTGGCTCCGTGGGTCGCAGGTTCGATTTCCGCCGAGGGCAAACATTTTCTATAAATGAAGTTGTTGGTATTTGAGCCTGGGTGTATATTTGTATTTAAAATTATATACGCATATATTCACCAGTTGTCTGTCACCCATAACACAAGTATTAAAATTAAGTTTACTTACATTGGGGACGGACGACCGTGTGTGTAAGTGTCCCATATATTTATTTATATTTATAATGGCTTGATTTGTATTTATAACTTAAATTTATAATTTGTAGATATTACTTGTTTATTTTGTACATAAATAATATAATGAGCTTTATATTATAAAGTTAGCTTTTCGCATATATATTTATAAGCCTGCAATACTAAAGTAATTGTAATTTTCGTTATATTCAAATCAAAAGTAATTTATTGTTAAAACGACTGTATTATTTATACAAAATAGATAACTTTTCAATAATTTTGTTTTTTCATTTCTTTTGTATTTATACCCCGCCCTACTGCAAAAATATTATATATGTATAGTATATATAGATATATATGACCCTTTTGACCTTTTTAGTACAGAAACTGATCTCTAGATGGCGCTATTACGGATCACAAAAAACGACTGCGAGTTACCCATCTATTTCATTATGTACACTGTAATCTTTGAACCCTACTTTTGTTAAATCAACAAAAGCAAGCATAGACAAATATTAATAATCTTAGAGCACTAAAATAAAAATAATAGTAACAAGACTAGAGGCCTACCTATAAAAGCTCTATGGGCCTACAGTATCAGCAGTTATTATACTAGAGTAGGGATGCCATCCTAAAATGTTACAAAAAAGAGAAAGCAAATGAGACTGTATCTATCTCTTTTTCTGAGTGATCGGTTTCTTTTTTATGAGTGATTAGACAAAGTATAGAACATTTATCTTCCGTCTCATTTATTGAGACACTCGCTAGTCGCTATCCTATATATACACTGTCCATTATATTAACCATCTTTTGACAGATTGACGATAGTGATGTCCTAAAGATTCTCGTATGCGATACCATTCCGATTATAGTACCTACTATCATTAATCGAATTACGTACCTAAGTAATTCGATTAATGATAATCTACGTAAACTAGATTACTACTTGAGAAAAGAAATTCCAACTTTGAGAAAACTTATTGTTTCTTTGAAAAGAAGTGGTCTATTTCATGGTGAAAAATCTTCTTTGGTCAAAGTTTTGAACACAATTGGCTTTTCATATAAAAAGTTAAATAAAAGAAAATTATTAATGGAACGCACAGATATAGCTATAGCACGTTGTGATTTTTTAAGAGAGGCAAAGAAAATACAAGATTGGGCAAATATTGTTTTCACGGATGAAACATGGCTCAACGCTAACCACACACTATCTCGTTTCTGGACTGATGATACTGCTGATTCCACTTCCTCAGTACCAATGGGAAAAGGTGAGCGCCTAATCATTTGCCATGCAGGTACAGCAAAAGGATTTGTACAAGACGCACTGTTGGCATTTAAATCGAAGAAATCAAATGACTACCACGAAGAGATGAATGCAAATGTGTATGAAGAGTGGTTCAAAAAAATGCTCATTTTATTGGAAGAACCATCAATAATTTTTATTGATAATGCGCCCTACCACTCCCGTCAAATTGACAAAATGCCAACACAGGCTAATAAAAAGTATGAAATAATTAATTGGCTTCGGGACAATGGAGAAAATGTGGACGACTCAATGTTAAAAGTTGAATTAATAAAAATATTAAAAACCAAAAAGAGAGCAAAACGCTATGTAATCAATGAAATGGCAGCAGAATATGGCCATACTGTTCTTCGGATTCCTCCATACCACTGCCAGTACAACGCAATAGAACTTATATGGGCACAAGTAAAAGGGCATGCTGCGAGATGCAATACAAGCCCCCCATTCACAGCGAATAAAATGTTGCAATTGCTAAAAAATGCTTGCACCCACGTAACGGCCGAGAACTGGGCAAGTGTGGTGGAAAGAACTAAAAGAGTAATATTCTCTGATTGGGAACGTGATATTGCGTTTGATAATATATTATCTACACAAGAGCTAATAATAACTGCTACTGAAGACTCCTCATCGGAGGAGTCTAGTGTTGATTATCATTGCGACGACTCGTGCTAATAAAATAAATTAAAATATCCTGATTGTTTTATTTGTATTCATGTATTAACTAAGAAGAAAGTAAAACTTTATATAATGTTATTAAATGTCTTTTAATACTCGTAACATCGATTTCTACCGATTATTTTTAATCTGTGGCATAATTGTAGAAACCATTATGTGTGACATCACTAAGTGGGCGGTACCCATCCATAAAGTACAAATATTATTTGTATGATATTTGTACGTAAGCAATACAAAACTTAATGAGCGTGAGCTGTCAAAAGACTGATAATATGATGGACGCAGTATAGTGTATATCTATGCTCGCACTACAGGCAGGCCCGATTTACCACAGCTAGAGCCTTACAAGCGCCAAAACGTGCAAAAGGAATTTTACTTCAGGCGCCAACATGCTATCCAACATCCCTCTTGCACATGCACGCATTTATGAATGAATCGCATGAAAATAGTCTCAGCTGCATCTCGCTCCACTCCGCCATACATATTTTTACGCACCGACAATATATAAGTTGTCATAAAAGCATAAACAAGAAATATAAACATTTATAGTTATTTTATCCTATTGCGTTTAATAAAAATAAATAGAATTTTTAACTTCGATAATACTAATATCACTGTTAGCAATGCAAATTCGTTCGAAAAACATTTAATCATCTACTAATTCATTTAACTTTCTTTTAAAATATTAACTTGTAGAATTGAGTGATATTAGTGTTCGAAAACCGTTGTTTGTAGGCACAAGCTTTTCGTGCTTTCCGACGACGGTATATATACCAAATTAATACACCAAATTAAATAATACTAAACCGTAGTAGATTGGGAAGAAATAAGTCACAGATAAATAATATTTTTATTTATATATAACCACTGCAGACTCCAAAAGATAAATACATTCCATGATTGTATTCACATTCAGTACAGTCCATACGAATGATACACTACTGAAAGACCACCGGCGGAAGCATTATGCATCTATTAGAACGTAAAATGCTTCCGTAGGCGATCGCTTAATTATTATGTTCACTTAAGTTTGAGATTGTACGAAATATCACTTGATTCTGAATAAATTGTACAGCCTCAAGATAAGTTTAACTAGACACTTTACTGCGCCTGGAAAGTGGCTAGGAAATCGGTGACGATCTTCTTCAGAGCCGCGTCAGATTCGGGCGTGATCTGTCCGTCCTTGGCAATGGTGGAAAGCAGGGTCTGGTGGCTTGTCTTGATGTGCTGGGTGAATTCTTTCTCAAATGCAGTGATCTTGGTGGGGTCCAGTTTGTCTAAGTGTCCACGTACACCACAGTAGATGACAGCGACCTGGATTTGAAACAAATTTTGATGCTAAAGTAATGATTTATAGAATTAGGCGTTACTTTGCGGAAGTCCTTAATACAAAAGTAATAAGAATATTATTTTGCTATAATCCGCGATAAATGCTACATATATTTCCTTTTATCGCGGATTATAGCAAAATAATATTCTCATTACTTTTTTATATAGAAAAAAAAACTAATTATATTATAGTTTTCCAAAGGACTAACAAGATACAGTACTGTGTAATTTACATATAAGATGGTCTATTGTTAGAACTCACCTGTTCCTCAATGGCCATGGGCACATACTGTCCCTGCTTGAGCAGCTCAGTGAGACGCATACCACGGTTCAGCAGTTGCTGAGTGGCAGCGTCCAAGTCTGAACCGAACTGGGCGAACGCGGCTACCTCACGGTACTGCGCCAACTCCAGCTTCATTGAACCAGCCACCTGGTTAACAGAAATGATTACTTGACTCATTCTGACTGGCCTGTTGGTGATAAAAGTAATAATTTATATCACAACTTTCTAATACTAGGTGATAATAATACACACATTGGTCGATAACAACACCATCCCTTTTGATGAAATTATGTTACAAATCATAAATCACAAATAGTTTTTTTTTTTAAATTTTATATTGACCTTTGGGCTCTAGTCTGTATGTGCAGGTATAGATTTGTTTAACTTATTTAGATAAGACTTCATAAACCAAAAATAACTTGCCTGCTTCATGGCCTTGGTCTGAGCGGCGGATCCTACACGGGACACGGACAGACCGACGTTGATGGCCGGCCGGATGCCCTTGTAGAACAGCTCAGTCTCCAAGAAGATCTGGCCGTCAGTGATAGAGATCACGTTGGTGGGAATGTAGGCGGACACGTCACCGGCCTGGGTCTCGATGACGGGCAGAGCGGTCAGCGAGCCACCGCCCATCTTGTCTGACCTTGGATCGAATATGCAGATGTGAAAATATGTACGCTTAGTATTAAAGTGACCTAATTCAAAGAAGTTGTTTGTGGCAAATTGCAATAAAGCATAGGGTAGCACCTAGAAACTTTAACCTTGTGAGTGCTAAATAGACACACAACTTGAAAGAACAAGAAAACACAGCCTTTTTGAATAGTTCGTAGCGCGATCTCATAGTAAACTCATAAACTCTAGTTGAGTTTAATCCTTAATGCGTGTAATCCTTATTTCAATGCCATCTATGAGATCGCACGAGAGCCTAATTTTGAATTTACTCATTAATACGATTGATATATATTTTCCTTGTATATGTCGGCGGGTAGCCGTACTTTGAATATCAACATCACGCCATTTGATTTAGATTGTTACTATGATGTTTAATTTGTCGATAAATACCTTCATTACTAAAATAAAAACACGTGGTTAATATTTTTACCACGTGTTCAGACTTCAGAATTAATATTTACAAGTTACATTGTAATAAATTTAAACATTTCATTTTAAAATTAAGAACATTTCTTTGTATGTAAAGAATAGTTTTAGTTGAAAAGGTGGGTAGTTTGTTCAATCGAATGACACACCCAGTTTTTCTATAAAAGCCGAGCGCGCGCCAGCTCGTGAGTTTATTCTGTCTCGGACCGCCGTAGCGTACGGAACTATTGGAAATAAAAGTTTGTCAAAATTATCTTCGCTGTTTATATTGATCACCAATTATGGGGGATAACCCTGCCCGTGACGTCAGCGATACTGACGTCACACTTTTCAAAAATACTCGCGCCGAGCCTCCTCCGTAATCAGAAGTGGGATCGGAACAAGCTCCGATCCTGACCAAGACCTCTACAGCCTTGGTGCCACCTACGACACCTGGTATAGCCCAGAGCAGCGCTATAATGGTGGACGCTTCATCATCACCCGTGCTGCCGGACGTACCAACGAGTAACTACATCATCTGATTAAAATCCGGCAAGTTAACATTTATTTATTTCTTTATTATTTTCCCAAAGTTCACAAATACATCTCTTTGATAATTACCTGTAAGAATAAAATATCTGGAGAGTGTTTTCTCTGAGCCAAATCATGTGTTACCCTTGAGCTAACCTCGGATCCTTGATGCATCCACAAGTGAACCATGAGATACCGTAGGGACGCCTTGTGGAGCCCATGATTTGGACACGTATACACCACAGATTCTTAAATAAATAAGTCAGTACATTGGAGATGTCTTTGTGTACTGTCCATACAATAATAACCTCTTTATTTATTTCTTTATTATTTTCCCAAAGTTCACAAATACATCTCTTTGATAATTACCTGTGAGAATAAAATATCTGGAGAGTGTTACCTCTGAGCCAAATCATGAGTTACCCTTGAGCTAACCTCGGATCCTTGATGCATCCACAAGTGAACCATGAGATACCGTAGGGACGCCTTATGGAGCCCATGATTTGGACACGTATACACCACAGATTCTTAAATAAATAAGTCAGTACATTGGAGATGTCTTTGTGTACTGTCCATACAATAATAACCTCTTTATTTATTTCTTTATTATTTTCCCAAAGTTCACAAATACATCTCTTTGATAATTACCTGTGAGAATAAAATATCTGGAGAGTGTTACCTCTGAGCCAAATCATGAGTTACCCTTGAGCTAACCTCGGATCCTTGATGCATCCACAAGTGAACCATGAGATACCGTAGGGACGCCTTATGGAGCCCATGATTTGGACACGTATACACCACAGATTCTTAAATAAATAAGTCAGTACATTGGAGATGTCTTTGTGTACTGTCCATACAATAATAACCTCTTTATTTATTTCTTTATTATTTTCCCAAAGTTCACAAATACATCTCTTTGATAATTACCTGTGAGAATAAAATATCTGGAGAGTGTTACCTCTGAGCCATATCATGAGTTACCCTTGAGCTAACCTCGGATCCTTGATGCATCCACAAGTGAACCATGAGATACCGTAGGGACGCCTTGTGGAGCCCATGATTTGGACACGTATACACCACAGATTCTTAAATAAATAAGTCAGTACATTGGAGATGTCTTTGTGTACTGTCCATACAATAATAACCTCTTTATTTATTTCTTTATTATTTTCCCAAAGTTCACAAATACATCTCTTTGTTATTTACCTGTGAGAATAAAATATCTGGAGAGTGTTACCTCTGAGCCAAATCATGAGTTACCCTTGAGCTAACCTCGGATCCTTGATGCATCCACAAGTGAACCATGAGATACCGTAGGGACGCCTTGTGGAGCCCATGATTTGGACACGTATACAGCACAGATTCTTAAATAAATAAGTCAGTACATTGGAGATGTCTTTGTGTACTGTCCATACAACAATAATCCTTTTAAAATAAGCAACATGAGTTGCTTACAGATACCAATCTTAGAAGAAATTGTTACCTGTTTCAGACATCACACATCACAATGCAGGCAGGCGCAGAGCACGCGCCGCCTGTCAGAATGGCCGTGTCGGCGGGTAGCCGTACTTTGAATATCAACATCACGCCATTTGATTTAGATTGTTACTATGATGTTTAATTTGTCGATAAATACCTTCATTACTAAAATAAAAACACGTGGTTAATATTTTTACCACGTGTTCAGACTTCAGAATTAATATTTACAAGTTACATTGTAATAAATTTAAACATTTCATTTTAAAATTAAGAACATTTCTTTGTATGTAAAGAATAGTTTTAGTTGAAAAGGTGGGTAGTTTGTTCAATCGAATGACACACCCAGTTTTTCTATAAAAGCCGAGCGCGCGCCAGCTCGTGAGTTTATTCTGTCTCGGACCGCCGTAGCGTACGGAACTATTGGAAATAAAAGTTTGTCAAAATTATCTTCGCTGTTTATATTGATCACCAATTATGGGGGATAACCCTGCCCGTGACGTCAGCGATACTGACGTCACACTTTTCAAAAATACTCGCGCCGAGCCTCCTCCGTAATATACAATGAAGATCAACATATTATCAGTGCAACAGTAGATTGAACCTTTCATTTTTGCAACAGAAATTTCCACCTGGTTATTTTAATATACTAAATATTGAAGTTGTGGTGATTTTATCGTTATGTACTGTTATTATTATTGATCTGGTATTTTTGAACGTTAGATTAAAATCATTACTCTGCTAGAACAAATATTATAACACATATTAGCATTCTACATATTATATACAATGAATTCAAACCATGATATATTTCTTTGTACCTGTAAATATTTCAAAATAACTGTTACTATGTACTACAGTCTTATCTCCATAGACTTCTATGGTACTGAATTAAAAAGACTAAATCTTAAATTTTATAGATCAGTTTGTCCTGTCAGAGAAAAAACAAACAAAGTTTAAGAGCGACATTTTTTCTAAATATCTATAATTAAATTGCTTTTACACTACATGTGTATGCCAGCTCTATTATACCCTAAAAATCAACTAATCAATCTAATCTAATAAACTATTCTAAAAAGCTCATCAAGAAGAGTTTTAAATAATTGCATGCTTTCTCCGAATCAAGTTTTGACAATACATTATCAATGGCAGCAATATGCAATTTGTTGTAGTATCTTTCTGTTGTGTACGTACATTTTGGCGGCACGCTCGAGCAGACGCGAGTGGAGGTAGAATACGTCACCGGGGTAAGCCTCACGACCTGGGGGACGACGCAGCAGCAGAGACATCTGTAAATAAGGCTTCTATTTAAATAACGAAATTTTATTAAATCACCTGAACACTTGAGAATCTTAAAAAACCTTTTAAGCTAGATCAGAGACTTTTCTCATAGACCGCTTTCAAAACTTAGCTGGTTCATGTGGACACACTGCAGCTATATTTCTGCTATATTCCTAATACTAGAAAGAATTACTAATTAAATATTGTGAACCACCATTATCAATGGTAATAGTCTCTTGTGGACCCCATGGGTCTACTTGGACTATTTTGGGAACTAAGAAGCTATATTTTAAGTGTAATTTTTATTTCATTTTAATTTAATTGTAAAGAATTTTTGTTTTTCAATAAACAAAAAAATGTATGAGAATTAATCACAAGTGCATAACCAAAACAATATATTTTCATTAGCAAATGTTTGGAAATAACAATGATATTTCTTATTTCTTTGCCAATATTCATAGTTGAAAACTATCTGTATGAATTGTTCCTAATGAGATTGGGATCTACTTAGAATAAAGTTCTATAAAAATCTTTAGATATTTAAATTATTTGTAAGAAATATGTTTATACACAAAATATATCATTTAATTAAAGACTATAAAATTAATAAAAATGTTAGGACTTGAAAATTCTTCCATCTTTGTACAAGATTACAGCTTAAATATGTAAATTATAATGTTTCTTAGTTCTTCTTGGTAAGAGCAACATTCCAAACCAATGGTAGCTTCCGACTAATCGTATTGATCCTTGGCGATAAAAAAAATGCTTGATAATTTGGTTCAAAATTATTTTGACTTAAATCAAATTACCTGACGGTAGGCGACGGCCTGTTTGGACAGATCGTCGTAGATGATGAGAGCGTGTTTGCCGTTGTCGCGGAAGAACTCTCCCATGGCGCAGCCGGAGTAGGGCGCCAAGTACTGCAGAGGGGCGGCATCGGAGGCCGTCGCGGACACAATAATGGTGTAGTTGATGGCACCTGTGCACAAAGATAAAAATCATGTCAAGTAAAAAATGTTCTTGAATTGAGCACTATTACAAACTAACTGTACCCATAATTAAACATCCATCAAAAGTTTTTTTTTATTTTATTCTTTTTTTTTTTAAAGGAGTTTAGTCAATTTGACTATATCAATATAACATTATATAACATTACCATAATCATCATATCATATAATAAATAAATAAATAAAATAAATAAATAAATAAATATCACTAAAATGTAAAACCTGCCAAAGTCCTAACTTCTTTTGATAACGGAGTGGCCAGTATACTTTTAAAAATACCCACGTTACTTGTAATAAGTACACTGGGTCGCTCAGACTCGTTCCGCACGCATTACATCAATACATGATACACATCGTCAATACGTCCACATTCAACACGGTTCGGAGTGTTCGATTTTCTCATCAAGAATTTAAACTTATTTGATGGAATATAAACATAGTGTTATTGAAATAAATATAACTACAGAAGCTCTAGAAGAACATGTGTGCTCTACATCTGAATTCAGTAATGACACCATTTATAGTTTAATTGTTAAAGTCAATTTTTACTATCTATAATTATATTTAAAATATATGAAGAGACTATGAGCGCATGAGAAAACACAGCCAATGTAGATCTCCTATGAATAGAACAAACAACCTCAAAGTATATCAGGCACGCAGCATATGATCTTGTGGCATAGCACAATCTTACATTCTGCTAACTTATTTTCCGCAATAATAGTCCTCTTATCAAAAGAGGTAAACAAGAAGATGTACTTTGGTATAAAACTGAACTATTATTTAAATCTGGGAAGAATACTTTTTATATAATTTAAAAAAAAGAAGTTAATTTTAGTACTAACAGGAACAATTCTTTGTTTTAACCGAGGCAGAATGTTTTCAGTTCCCTGCAAATAGACATTGCATGTCTAATTATTATGGATATGATTATGTAAATCTATTTGTCTATTATATCTAATTGTCTGAGATAATTATTAGAATATGAAGACTTGACAATGACAGACTTGTAAATTTAAAAATGAAGTCACTAGTCTTTCGAAGATCTCTACTAGACATGAAATATCTCCATAAACTTTTCAATGGGAAAATTGATAACCACAAACTGTTAAGTAGATTTAATATAAATGTACTTCGTAAATCTCATCACACTCCATGTCCGTTCTTTAAGACAAAGTTTGCTAGCACTAAACTGGGGCAGAATACCCCAATATCACATACCCCGCGTTTATACAATAGCTGAATAACGGATGGATTATCACCGGGTATTGGCTGTGATGGGCTTTCATCATTTATAAAAAAATGTACTAAAATTCAGATTTTAAACTAACTTAATGTTGTTATTTATTTATTTTCATGTTTTCATTATTCTCTTCTTTTTTGTCTTTCTGTTTATTTTTAGCAATTGTAAAATCATTACTAAGAATGATGTGATTTCCTGTAATTGGTACTGCATAATTAATTTAAGACTTTTTGGGTTATAACAGCATAACATATAGTTATGCTGTTCAAGATCCATATAAATAAATAAATATAGTCTACCAGCATCAGTCAATCTCTTGACGATCTGAGCGACGGTGGACCTCTTCTGTCCGATGGCGACATAGATGCAGTACAGCTTCTTCTTCTCCTCATCGCCCTTGTTGAAGCGCTGCTGGTTGATGATGGTGTCGATGGCCAGGGCGGTTTTGCCGGTCTGACGGTCGCCGATGATCAGCTCGCGCTGTCCACGACCGATCGGTACCAGAGAGTCTACAGCCTTGATACCTGAACAGATAAGGAAAATTCAGTCCATCATCACAAATTTAGGTCTAAAATATTCTTTACTCAAGTACTGTTTCTAGTACTTTTAAATCGTCAAATATTGTTAAAGCCACTACTGATTCAGAAGTTTGAACCTACAGAGAAAAACAGGCAAGAAACATTTTCATACTTATCAACAATCATACTTTTTTACGACAATTACATTACAACAATTTGATTGATTACATGTTAATGATTATCGTTAATAAAAATAAAGAATATTTTACTCTTACAATATAATATGTAATCTAATATATTTAAATGGTAAAAAAAAACAGATGATTAAATTTCAGAGAAATATATATTAAAAGGATTTTGAAATAAACATACTAGTAGGCTTTTTAAAGCATACAAGATAAATTTCATCTAATTCTTATTTATAACTTTATATATCAGTCGTTCTGAATAATTAATAGTTACATCTCCCATGTATAAGCGTGTGAAATGTGACTTTATCTTTGGGTAGGGCAATATTGTTTTTGACTGGACGACTGATGACGTAATTTTCATCTCTAGTTTTAGATTTTTCCCATTTTTCAAATAATAATTTAGGTCTAAAATATTCTTTACTTAAGTACTGTTTCCAGTACTTTTAAATCGTCAAATATTGTTAAACTGATTCAGAAGTTTGAACCTACAGACTGATGACGTAATTTTCATCTCTAGTTTTAGATTTTTCCCATTTTTCAAATAATGAATATTTTTTTAAAAACACAAAGCTTTCTACTAAATGCCACAAATATAGCAGAAATATTTTTATTTAAAAATATATTCTAGCATTATTGCATCAATGGGACTAGCGGCTTTTATTGTTTAAAGAACAGGTATTTTTTTAAACATATGTATCTTAGGTAACTTAACATTGATAGAGCCGCAGGTTGCCGATCCCTGCACCAATGGAAAAGTATGCGGTAATGTTACATAACTTACCGGTCTGCATAGGTTCGCGTACAGACACACGCGGGATAATGCCGGGGGCCTTAATACCGACTCGCATGCGCGTCTTGGTGTCGAGGGGCCCCTTGCCGTCGATGGCGTTACCCAGGGCGTCCACCACGCGGCCAAGGAGCTGCTCCCCGACAGGCACGTCCACGATCGCACCAGTACGCTTGACGATGTCACCCTCTTTGATCAGCTTGTCGTTACCGAACACGACCACACCGACGTTGTCGGGCTCCAAGTTGAGGGCCATACCCTGGTAATGAAAACTTAGCACGTCAATCACCATTTAACCAGCTTGATAATGTTAAGAATACCCAACATTACTGGACCTGAGTTAAAGTGCAAAAACAATCTTAACTCGAGACAACTAACACTATGGTTAATTGTCTCTACATATGACAAGAGTACTGGCTTATACTAATACAGCTGATACAGAGAACAAATAAAAAAATGTAATCTTATTATTCCACATCCTAATGAAACCTATGAACTTTAACAGGATGGACATTTCTAGAATATCTACTAAGACAACTTCACTTCGTAGGTTAGCTGGCAGAGATCTCTGTCATAGGGATAAGTTGACGTTTGTACACTTTTTTTACCAATAATGTTTTTTTTTCCAACATTTTTTATGGTACATAAATAAAAATAAATAAAGACAATTTCATATTAGCACTAAATGCGATGTTGGTATCAAAGTTATAAAGATGATTTTATAATAGTAATTCTAGAACATATGTAAAGGAATAGTGTGATTATTAAATTCTATATTTTAACATTTAATATGAACTGTTAAAGTAGGTATAATGGATTTTTACAAATTCCTTATCCAATTGTAAAATTTTCTTCACTTTTAACTAACCTCTATTTTAAATATTTATAAAAAAAAGTATTAACAAAAGATAATTTTTTGTTATTTTGCCCAATAAGAATTCATAAAAGTAACAGCCTATAACTATCCCACTGTTGGGCAAAGGCTTCCTCTCTCCATTTTTGGAGAGAAGGATTGGAGCTAAGACCTACCACGATGGTCCAATGCGGATTAGTAGGTTACACATATCCCCAGGGATTCTCTAAAGATATGGAGGTTTCCTCACAATGTTTTCCTTCACCGAAAAGTGTGTGATAAATTGAAATTTTGAATTAGGATTGACTGCAATTATATAAGAATTCATATATATCCTCCTGCCTTTATCCCTCTCTAAGTGGGGTAAGCACAACATATTATAAATATGCTGTAACATGATTTGGCTGCATTTCTACGACCGGCCGCCCGCCTGACGTCACCTTACCTTAGTCGTATTTTACGACACCTCGGTAAGGAATGAGGATGGTATATTCTACTCAGCCGGATACCACACGGCGGGTCAGCTTAACTTAGTCGCCTTTTACGACACCTCGGTAAAAATGAGGGTGGTACTATTCTACTTAGCCAGATTCCAAACGGCTAAATTATATTAGAATTCATAAAATACTCAAATATAATATCTTGACTAATATGGAAACAATGTGTTTTATAATATTAAATATACTAACCTTAAGACCTGAGGAGAACTCCACCATCTCCTCAGCCTGGATGTTCTTGAGTCCATACACACGAGCAATACCGTCACCGATGCTCAACACTCTGCCTGTCTCTTCCAAATCAGCCTATAAATATAATTCCAAAGAAACCTTAACATTCACATATATGTGGTACCTTCAACTAGATTAATATATATTATTAATTTTCTTAACAGCAAAAATTCCTCTTACTTAATTTTTTATATATGATTTATTTTATGGAAATTTAATAAAAAAATAACTGTTTTATATCATAATAGCTGATTAAAATAAATTAACAATATTTTTCCAGTTTTTCCAAAATAAGTTTCATTTCACTAAAATAGTCCAATATTTTTAAATATTCAAATGTTTTTAAAGAAGCTACCACTGATTTGGTAGTTTGCTCCTACCGAAAAGAACTAGCAAGAAACTCGGCAGATAATCTTTTTAATTTAGGAAATACATATATCATTGAAATTATTTATAAAACGTTACTTCAAATTTTGTTTGAAAATTAAAAAGGTGTGTTAAAAAAGTTTATGTAACAAGTTACCTTAGGTGCGGCACCGAGGATTCTCTCCTCCAAGATTGTGGAGATTTCGGCAGCCCGGTGTGTAGAGGAGACATGGAGTTTGCGCGATGCCACCGCCACCGCGGGCACGGCGACCTTCGAAACCTATCATACCACACATTACTTTACGGACACCAAATATTGCCTATAGATTTAATTACTATATACTACAATAAACATAGAGTTTGGTTAGGTAATTTAGTGTGCCGCATACACTAAAGTCCAAAATGGATATCGTTTTTTGACAGAAAACCGATCGGCCTGTATTACATAACTCAAATTTTTCGTTTCAATAAATAAGTTATTATATACATTATAACGTAACAATTTAATGAAATTATATCAATTTACTAGTTTTAGAAGGTATAGTTTCTCTTATCTAGAGCAAATAAGAACATTATTACCTAAAAGGGTGGCTAAGGTACATGACATACCTGCCGGAACGTATACTTTATAGTTCATTTAGATACATATTTTAATAAATACCTGGGTGGCGGCGTTGGGCAAACGCCTGGCCACCGAGGAGGCCAAACGAGCGGAGATCAGCGACATAATTAACAAATATTCTTATTATAAGGTAGACTGAAGGGCCGTGGTACACTCCGCTCGCGACTCGTTGCGATATTACAGGAAATGACAAAATCGATTATTGTCTATGTTTCGCAGTAGACGTTCCGTTTTGCAAGAATAAAATGTAGAAGATGTACTAAAAAAATCAAAAAAGATTTTCTGAATGATATGATTAAACTTTGCTAGTACCGTTTGTAGTGATAGATATTATAATAAAATTAATAGTTTTAAAGTTATTAAATCACAGAAATATTTTTTTTTTTTTTTTAATAATTCAACTGGGTAATGCTGTTTGATTTGAATATAGAATGAACATTAGTAATTATATAAGTTAAAATTTCATTTTTAATAATCCTTAATGATTAAACTCTCTTAATATAATTATAATCATAAAATAATAATATTTTATTAAATGAATTTACATTTTAATAAACACATCACGCTTGTGTCAAAATTCGTCAGCTGACAAACGACAGTGGTCGTGATTGACATAATTGACATTTTATAGTACTTTGACATTTAAAAGCGATAACAAAATGTTTATTGCATTCTACGTTATTCAAATTAATTATTATAGGGACAATTTCTTGTGATGGCTATATTTGAAAGTTCTTCGCAATCTAAAGTTCGAATAGATGATACGGAACAGCTTGAGTGTGTACTGGAAAACGCGCAGAACGTGAACAAGCATACTGTAATTTTTTTTACCGAGAAATTGATAGGAAAAATCTATTTATTACTCATAACCTTATTTTTTGTAGGAGTACGTATTGCGAGTGCAAAGAGGACCAATTCAGCAAAACAAATGGACTGTGTCCCGTAGGTACAGAGATTTTGCGGCGCTACACGTCGCTCTCCAGCATGCGAATATAGAACTGCCGATACCTCCTAAGAAACTTATTGGAAATATGCAACCTTCCTTCGTAGCTGAACGCCAATTAGCTTTACAGGTTTGTTTTCAAGTTATACTTCATATAAGAGTTCAATACACTTTTATTTATGATAGTGAAATTAGGTTATCAGTATTCAGATATTCAAGATTAGAATCTAGACAAATAAGGGTCTTTTAGAATATTTTTATATCTACCAACAAAATAAGTTTTTGCTATACCTTGTATTTTATTTCTGGATTACCTAAAGATTAGAAACCTTACAAAGTTGTTTGTAGTTAAACAAAATAGGCTTTATTTAATTCAGAACATTGTATTATATTACACATATTTTAAGATATATTAAATTAAAAGGTATCAAATCCTATTACTGTGGTGGACTTTTACTCTTTCCGTTTCTTATGATAATAATTTAATTTGCGCTATATCAACTTATTTATATTTAATCTGTAGGTACATCTAATCAACAATTGAAACATCAAAGTAAATATTAGTGACATAGTTCTAAAACTGTGGATAAACCATCAGAATGTCTAAATTATGAATAATGTATTTTTTTTATAATGTATGCCATGAAAAAAAGATTTTTTGTTGTAACAGATAGTAAAAAAAAAATACATTATTATACATATTATATAACAAATTCCCCAAAAGCTGTGATTGATTTTCTCAAAATCTACTGAACTGATTTTTGAACAGTTTTTACTGAAAGATAGTTCAATTCTTGAGGAAGGTTTAAGTAAATAATACATTATGGTATTAAGTACATTAAGAAAAATTTTGTAACACACTGATTACAATAGATGAAGCAGTTGGTTACTTAGTTTTTTATAATTTTATCCTCCTTTATAATAAAATTGTTCTTAAGTAAACTATCCATGTTTCAGAATTACATAAATGAAGTCTTAAAATACCAAATATTAGCGCTGTCCTTACCAGTGAGAAGTTTCTTGGACCCTAGCAATTACTCTTTGAGTATAGCAGGTAACATTACCATAATACTTAATAAAACATGTGACATAAGTTATACATATATATAAAACACACACAAACTAGCACACATCTACACACTCACTTACATCAGCACACACACACATACATCAGCACACACACATACATCAGCACACACACACATGCGCGCGCGCAAACACACACACACACACATGCACAACTCAGAATACGTAGCATGAATAGTTTTATTTATTTTTCTTTTGTTAATTTTTATTAGTTTAATTTTTTAGTACACATATTGTTATGAAGAACTGGGCCTTCTGACACAGGTTTTTTTTTTTACTTAAAAGAGGGTCCCAACCTTTCATTTTGTAACATTTATGTATGTACTGAAAATAAAATAAATTTTTATTAAAAGAATATTATAAAAGTAAATATAAGTAACAGCCTGTGTTTATCTCACTAAACAATTGCCATTTGTTTTTATTGATTTTTTGCCTGATTGAAGCTTTAACTCATCACGCCGTGTGGTATCTGGCTGAGTAGAACAGACCTCCCTCATTTTTACCGAGGTGTTGTAAAATACGAGTAAGGCAGCCTGCCTTAATCGTATTTTACGCTTGTGTATTGTGGTGGCGGTGGTGGACGTTTGAACAATGTGTTTTTACGAATCCTGCATGTATCAGGTATGAAAACGGATTGTCCACTCTCCATTTATCAATATATATTTTCTATTTTACTTCATCGCGGATTATAGCAAACTAATTTTATTATTACTTTTATATTATGGATCTCCGCAAACTAACACCTACCTCTATAAATTATTTGAATTTGGTATATTTCATACAGAACAAGCTCTACAAACTATGTCGATAGCTTTAAGAGGGGATGGTCATTATGAACTGAAAGCAGCTCTACCGGATATTGGATGGAGGATACGTAAACATTATTTTTTAGTGAGTATCTGTTATGCTACTAATATTATAAATGCGGAAGTTTGTGAGTATGTTTGTTACTCTTTCATGGCGAATCCGCTGAAACAAGAACGAATTAATTTGGCACAATTATGCTTTGTACATCAGTATTACATATAGGTTATAGAAATCCTATTAATACTACAGGAATGGAATGACATCTTTCACGCAACAGCAGTCAACGCAAACGTAGTTGCAGGTGAAAGCTAGTTCTGTAGTAAAATTGCAATTGTCTATGACCATATGTTAGTTAATTCAAATTAGGAAACATCAATAATGGTATATATTTATTGAAATTAAAAACGAAGAAAAAGAATGAGACAAAATTGTTTATAAAACGTTTATATTATTAAAGAATTTATTGATATTTGAATTTAACTGAAATGATTAATAATTAGTTTGGTTACTCTTTCCTATTTTAAGATAAAATACATTAACACAAAACTAATGAAAATATTATTTTGTTATAATCCGCGATAAATGAAAATATATGTAACGCTAAAAGTAGAGTGTACTATTCGTTCTCATACTTGGTAGATGCAGAATATGTAATTGACAAAATCGCAAAGCTTTGCAGTGCTGTGTTATCGGTGGCGGGTAGTGCATGAGTTTTTAAAAATTATGCTTGTATCACGATTAGTACACTCTACACTTATCGCGGATTATACCAAAATAATATTTTCATTACTTTTTTATTATGGACCTCCGCAAAGTAATGCCTAATTCTACACATTGTATAAAATACACTAGTAAAACCATAGCGTCTGTCGGTATTTGTACGCAGAATGGCTAATATTATCAGAATATATACGTCCATAAGCTGTAGTTTAGACTATAAATAGTAAATATAATAATTCAGCGGATACTCATCGCTTCAAAGTACCTAGACATACGAGGTCAAAAAAGTAATATCATTACATTGTATAGTACAATTCGCAATAGTTGTACAATAAATGATAAATATATTTTTCTGAACATAAAAAAATGATAAACAGAAAAATATATGGAGACGTTGTGTCATAAAATACTTGTTAAATATATATTATCAATAACGTTCTCCGCTCTTCTACCGCCCACTGATCTAGAGCGTCGTGATTATATATAACAATACGTATCTGCGTCATATTAACCGTATCCGGCTGAGTAGAATAGACCACCCTCATTTCTTACCGAGGTATCGTTAAACGCAACTAAGGTAAGTTGACCCACCGCGTGGTATCCGGCTGAGTAGAATAGACCACCCTCATTTCTTACCGAGGTGTCGTAAAAGGCGACTAAGGTAAATTGACCCGCCGCGTGGTAACCGGCTGAGTAGAATAGACCAACCACATTTCTTACCGAGGTGTCGTAAAAGACGTCTAAGATAAGTCGTCCCGCTGCGTGGTGTCCGGCTGAGTAGAATAGACCAACTTCATTTCTTAACGAGGTATCCTAAAAGGCGACTAAGGTAAGTCGTTCCGCCTCGTGGTATTCGGCTGAGTAGAATAGACCAACCACATTTCTTACCGAGGTGTCGTAAAAGGCGACTAAGGTAAGTTGATCCAACGTGTGGTATCCGACTGAGTACAATAAACCAAACACATTTCTTACCGGGATGTCGTAAAAGGCGATTAAGGTAAGTTGAACCACCGTGTGGTATCCGGTTTAGTAGAATAGAATTACCCTTTTTCTTACCGAAGTTTCGTAAAATATGACTATGGTAAGTTGACGCCAGGCAGGCGGCCGGTCGTAAAAACGCAGCCAATCATGTCACAGCATATTTATAACATATTGTGCCGACCCCACTTAGAGTATAAGGGCACGAGGATGATGTATGTATTATATAAGTATAGTTTAAATTTTTTTTAAAGATGTAATGTTATCTTTTTAATTTAATAGAAGATTAACTGTTAGGTGAGCGAAACAACGACCCAAACGAATTGTTTGCTTTCATGGCAGAGCTTTGGACCCGATCATACATTGAGTAATAAGGATCTTCAGGCAGCTTTTAAGAGTCTCCAGAATATGTCGGTAAGTCATTTTTCAATAGATGTAAATTACATAAGAAATTTTTAGTTAATTTTTGGTATTTGGTAATCATTTTGGTTAAATAGAAATACTTTAAATTATGAGCACTAGATGATCACCATTGCCTGTCAATAAAAAATAATAAATTAAATTATTTTCCAGCATCCGTACATAGATGATATATTATCTATACACACGCTAGAAACAGGGGTCTACGTAGTGAGGAGGATACACGAGAGTGGAAGCGTTAGGGATCTCCTATACGGCTCTGAGTACAACAAACAGTATTTAGCGAAGTATGGCAACCCTAAAACTAGGACACCTCTGACGAATTGGCAAATATCTCATTATGGATACCAAATATTACAAGCGTTGAAATTCTTACATGACAAAGGCTTAGCACACGGTATGTACAATATTTTTCTAATATCCTAGCTGTTCCTGTCACAGGGAAAGTAGAGGGGAAGAGACCCAGAGGTCGAAGTACGAAACGATGGTCAAACCAAATATCCGAACAACTGGATATACCAATCATTACCGCACTACACAGAGCTGCCGATAGCAACATCTGGAAAAGGACAGTTGATAATATGAAAAAGGGTCACGATCCAGCGGCTTCGCCCGCGTGGCTGATTGCCACATTGTGTCCCAAATATTTGCCGCGTAAATAACGTAATGAACATAAAAGTAGTTATTGTCAGTTACCCAGAAGAGACAGAGACTTGCTGTCGCGGACTTTTTTGTAGTATTTTTGTAGATCTACAATTCTCTAGTGTATTAATTTAATCTATTTCTGCTGGTTTTCACATCGCACGCAAGTAAAGCTCACAGCAGGCCTAACCTAACCTAAGCCGGAAGAATTGAAAGAAAATATTACCTTGAGGTCGCGCAGTTTTAAAAAACTTACCTGTTGGGAGCTTTATTTGGGTGTGCTGCGTAACAGAGATACACTAAAGTAATGTACTAGAAAATTATAGATCTACAAAAATACTATCTATTGAATAAAAAAACAGACTATCTCTTATGGTTAACTCACCTACATTTGTTCCTTTTAATTAAGTACACTATTCCACGCACATATAATTACATGCACAGCTATTTTTATTGTACCGTATATCCATAAGCGATATTTTGACGCTGTAACCATGGTATTATTAGTAGCCTCATTATAATGTGACGGTCAAAAATAATTATTAAACTTCCCCTTGAGAGGTGCTGACTGCTGATGCGACCTATAGCGGTGACTAAATTGTCCTTAGAGCTGTGATAGCCCAGAGGTAACACCGTGCCACTCTTTGGAGAAGGTCAAGGGTAGACACCTAAGAGTTTTTCTGTTAAAACTTATGTGTCTTATTTATAATTACAATTTATCACACGCTTTTCGGTGAAGGAAAACATCGTGAGGAAGTCTGCATATCTCTAGAGAATTCTGGAGATATGTGTAACCTACCAATCCGCATTGGAGCAGCGTGGTAGGTCTTAGCTCCAGTCCTTCATTACAAAACCGGAGTGAGGAGGCCTATTCCTGCAGTGGGAGAGTACCAGGCCGCTACTTACTTTATTCATCATGACTTGCGTTTATAACTAACAAGGGAATTGTTCTTCATTCACTTTTCGATTATGGACGAAAGCTCGAGTAATTCCCTCTATCCACGCGAATTGTTAACCCTATGTTAATTTGCTATGAATATGTTCACTTTGGGTGAGTTACAGGTTTTGGTAATGCATTGATGATGTTTACCTCTCCAGGGTTAGACTAAGTATTCCAGAGGGAGTTCCTCAGTATTTCCGGGGCCAAATACATCCACTTCATGTGTATTGGTCCATTTTCAGGTCACATACACCCTGGTAACATAGCTATAGAAAACCAAAGGGCGGTATTGATGGACGTAGAAAACTTTCTAATGGGTGTGCCGTGCCTACATAGGCCATATCTTTTGGAGATGAAAAGAACCAGTACAATGGAGGCGGTCGACGTGTATTGTTTTGGCAGGACTTTGTATGAGATGTCGTTCGCGGCGCCCCTTGACGCTGCATACTGCGACATATACCCCGATGGAATCTCTCCTAATTTGGGTAAGTTGCCTTACGATTTAAGTGAGTTTCTGAAAGAGTTTGAGTGAATGTGGATGGATACATGACTAGGGGAGGCAAAACAGTAGAAATAATTCCATTATGAGAAGGTCGCCTGGTAGAGATCGCTGCTTTAGCGATAAGGCTGCCAGTTGCGCAACTGACTATGTACAGGTTGTTAATAATTTGTTTTTCTCTAGTACATAATTTATTATTTTTTGTAGCTGTACAATAACGACTATTTTGATGATTTAATTTGATTACAACCTCGATAAGTTAAAATCCACAAACACACGAAGGACTTACGTACTTTTGCAAGCCGCAAGCTTATGTCGGTTCCTACTTTGTCTATTATATACATCGCCAATATTTTTGTTATTATGTATGTTCTTAATCATCCTCGCTTATCGCACTCTAAGTGGGGTTGGGACAACATGTTATAAACCAGTTGTCACATTATTTGGCTATGTATTTTACGACACCTTGGTAGGGAAGAGGGTGGTATATTCTACTCAACCGAATACCACATGACGAGTCAACTTACCTTAGTCGCCTTTTCTGACACCCCGGTAAGATATGAGGGTGGTCTATTCTAGTCAACAAGATACCACACGATGGATCTACTTACCTTAGTCGCCTTTTATGACACCCCGGTAAGAAATGAGGGTGGTCTAACCTACTCAGTCGGATACCACACGGCGGAGTGTCTGAAATATGGCATTTATATAAATGCCAAAAAATAGCTCCAGAGTTGACGAATGATAGGTATAGTAAATATTCTTTTAAAGCATCTTGTCTTTATTCTTTAAGAATCAGTTCTCCGGTTATGCTTGTCAAGCACCAGCTGTAAGCACGGAGGGCCGACGTTGGAACAGCTATTGCTGCACCCCTTCTTCCACCACGGGTCCCTGAACGGGCTGACCCCGAAGCACGACATGAGGATGCACCTCAAGTTCCCGCTTACCCTCAAAGACCAGCTGAGGACTGCTGCGAGCGTCATGGAAGAGAGACTCAGGAGGGACCAGAAACTGGTCAGTGGAAATATATACTAATATATAAAGCTGAAGAGTTTGTTTATTTAATTGATTGTATGAACGAGCTAATCTCATAAGTGTAAGGTAGTCTATTTATCGAGGAAGAATGAATAACAAGGGAGCAGCAATAAAAAATACTACGTAAGCGGCAAAATTTAAAGCTTTCCTCGCGTGCGCTAAATAAACGGTGAAAGTTATTCACAAAATTTCTTATAATTAACTCACGATAACTACTTTTATGTTCAAAATTTCAATTCGTGATTTGTTTTATAGAAGTAATTATTGTGAGTAAACCACAAGAAATAGAGACATGGAGTTTTCTGTATTATTGTTGTAGATCTACAATTCTCTAGTACATTACTTTAGTGCAAATCTGTGGGTCTTTCTTAAACTTTTTAACAAAATTTCCAAAAAGATCAAGACGGGTTTTTTAAAATAATAAGTATAGAAAGTCTCGTGTCATTATATTAGTTACCATACTTTTACAAACGGCTTGACCGATTTTTATGAAATTTTATATGGATATACAGTATGAGAATCGGCTATATACAAAATGTAACTCAACTTTAATAGGATGGGGTGACTGATTGTTAAATTACCACAATCTAAATTTTTCATTTTCCTTTTTAAGGTGCGAAGTGCGAAGAAGGAAGTCAGGATACAGAAAATACTTAACTCTGAAGAGGAGATGAAGAAACAAAGAAAAAGAGCGGTGAGTTACGGAATACTTATATGGAAACTTATACATGTATTATACATGAAGATTTATACATGAAGATTTTAGCTTTGCCATTACAGCAGTATAAAAACACTGTTAAAAAGAGGCTGATACAAAAGCCTATTATGCCGAGGTGGAGCCGCCTCGTATGGCGCCTCTCGAGGAGGAGGATGGCACTGGGTCGGGTGCGCCGGGGGTGTCGGAGTGGGAGTTAGCCGGGGCGGTGAGTCGCATGAAGGCGAAAAACACTGCCCCCGGCCCCGACGGTATCCCTGGGCGCGCCTGGTCTCTTGCCCTGGGTCCGTTGGAGTCTGGACTCAGGGCAACGTTCAGTGCCTGCCTCGAGCAGGGCCTCTTTCCCCGTAGGTGGAAAACGGGGAGACTAGTCCTGCTCAGGAAGGAGGGTAGACCGGCCGATACACCCTCCGCGTATCGGCCCATCGTCTTGCTGGACGAAGCGGGGAAGCTGCTCGAACGCATAATAGCTTCCCGCATAGTCCAGCACCTCCGGGAGGTAGGGCCCGACCTCAGTTGCCTCCAGTGCGGATTCCGCCAGGGTAGGTCCACCCTCGACTGTATCGAGGGTGTGAGACTTCTGGCGGAGGAGGCGACAACCCGGCGTGAGGTGGTGTTGGCGGTGTCGTTGGACATCGCTAACGCATTTAACACCTTGCCCTGGGGAGTGATCAAGGAGGCCCTACGCTTCCACCGCATCCCCATGTACCTGCAGCGTGTGGTCAGTAACTATCTGGCTGATCGCGCTGTCAGGTACCCGACGGCTGGGGGTGAGTGGAAGGAGCGGAGGATGTCGTGCGGTGTTCCACAGGGGTCGGTTCTTGGCCCCCTCCTGTGGAACATCGGCTACGACTGGGTGCTGCGCGGGCAAATGCTTCCGGGGGTGCGTCTGTTCTGTTATGCAGACGACACCCTCGTGACTGCCCGCGCGAGCACCCACCGGGAAGCCCGAGTGCTGGCGACCGCGGCCACGGCTCACGTTGTGGCCCGGATTCGCCGGCTGGGACTGAGGGTGGCCTTGGAGAAATCCGAGGCCATTTGCTTCCACAGGCCTCGGATGGCGCCCCCAGTGGGTTCCCGGTTGGTGGTGGGCGGGACGTCCATCGAAATCTCGGGTACACTACAGTACCTGGGATTGCTCCTCGACAGCCGATGGACGTTCGAGGCCCACTTCCGGCGGCTCGCCCCTAAGTTAACGGCGACCGCCGGAGCCCTGAGCAGGCTCCTCCCGAATTTGGGAGGGCCTAATGCAGGCTGCCGGCGCCTATACGCCGGGGTGGTTCGGTCGATGGCCCTGTACGGCGCTCCCGTATGGGCGGGGCGGCTGACCGCGAGATCCTTGCCCTTGCTGCGCAGGGCGCAGAGGATCATGGCGGTCAGACTTGTGCGGGGCTACCGGACCATCTCCGGCGAGGCGGCCTGCGCCTTGGCCGGGTCCCCTCCGTGGGACCTAGAGGCCGAGGTGCTAGCTCAGGCCTACCGCCGTAGAGTCGAAGCCCGTTCACCGGGGGGAGACTCAGCGGCGGTAGAGGTGGATTGGCGGAGGGCAGCTCAGGAAGAGCTCCTCCGCCAATGGAGGCGGCGGCTTGAATCGCCCAGTGCAGGAGCCTGGACGATTTCGGCCATCCAGCCCATTCTCCAGGGCTGGGTCGCCAGGAGGCATGGGGTCCTCACCTTCCGCCTGACACAGGTGCTTTCCGGACATGGTTGTTTCGGGTGGTATCTGTGGAGGGTGGCCCAGCGCGAGGCGACTGGTGAGTGCCACGAGTGCGGCGCCGACTTTGACACGGCGCTGCACACGCTCGCAGACTGTCCAGCTTGGGCGGTTCAGCGGGCGGAACTCGTGGCACAGGTGGGGCACGATCTCTCCCTGCCCACTGTGGTTCGCGCCATGGTGGACAGGGAGCGATCGTGGGCAGCGATGGCCTCCTTCTGCGAGGACGTTATTTCGCGGAAGGAGGCGGCGGGGCGGATCCGGGAAGTCGAGTCCTTGGATCCAATCCGCCGCAGGCGAGCGGGGCGCAGGCGACTCGCCGAAGTCCGTCGCATGCCGCCCTAACGGGGACCTCCGAGCGATCCGAACGGGGTTTATCGGACGCTCGCTGGAGTTAGGTCCCCGAGGCGTTCGATGCATCTGGTGCTCCCGATGCATCGTCCAGCGGAGGGAGGGGCCACTTTCAGAGAGGCCCCGACCCAGAGGTGGCGCACTCTGGGCTACAGAGTTGCTGCTGGCGGGGATGGGGGGCAATGTCTTCATAGGTACCCTATCCCCGCCACCAGCAGCGTAGTGGAGCACACAGGTTATTTTAGTCGGTGCGAGTCCGACATAACCGCCACCTGTCCCCGTCGGGCGGCGGTACCCATAAGGGGTTTTTTCCTGTTTAAAAAAAAAAAAAAAAAGCCTATTATACTGGTGATTATTTAGATAAGAATGCGTGGATATAACTACTATCCGACCCTTTTTTTCTGTCAAGAATACCCATTACGGGTCGTCACTGCCCGTAGGGACGAGTGGCGGGTATGTCGGACTCTCACCGACTAAAAACCCTGACAGTGCTCCACCACGCTGCTGGTGGCGGGGACAGGGTACCGTTGTACATATTGCCCCCATCCCCGCCAGCAGCAACTCTGAACCCCAGAGTACGCCACCTCCGGGTCGGGGCCTCTCTAGAAGTGGCCCCCCCTCTGCTAAAGATGCATCGGGAGCACTAGATGCATCGACCGCCCCGGGGACCTTTTTCGATGGTGACCTTTTTCGGAACGCCCGAAGGTCTCCTTTAAGGCGGCATACGACGAGCTTCGGCGAGTCCGCTGCGGCGGATCGGATCCGAATACTGTCCGACCCTGTACAAGATAGTAATGACTTAATGTAACTAGTTATAATTATTATGTTGAAAAGAGCAACTGCCGAGTTTCTTGCTGGCTCTTCTCGGTAGGAACAGCTTTCCGAACCAGCAGTTGAGTTGACGATTCAAAAGAACTTGTTTACAAGTTAACTTGAAAAAAGAAAATGTTGAATTTGAATTTATAAAACGCATGCACTACTAACAAACTGTAATTGTATCAGGACAACCGTTTTTGTGTTGTCCTTATTGATTATTACTGTTATTATTTATTATTATTACTGATTTGTCGCAAGGGTATGTCGTTATTATTTTAAATTTTGAAACCAAAAATTTGTTTTTCAGAAAAAACGCGATAGTGTATGGAAATCTAGCTCGTCGCTGAGCGAGGTGCGATCCCACAGCGCCAGCACCGCGTCTTCGCCGACACCACCTTTCTGTAAGTGTTCATTTATTTTTGGACTTTTAATTTCTTCTAACTGACTGGCCCGTTTGCGCAGTGAGTGATGACCCTACCTTCAGCTCCACGGGTCGCGGGTTCGATTCCCGCCGAGGGCCAACATTTTCTATAAAAAAATAAATGAATTTGTTGGTCTTTAAGCCTGGGTTAATATTAGTATTTAAATATTTATTTTAAAAAATATATAAGTATATATTCACCAGTTGTCTCTCACCCATAACACAAGTATTAAGTTACTTACTTTGGGTCCGGACGACCGTGTGTGTAAGTGTCCCATATATTTATTATTTATTTATTAATTTCCTATCGTTTTGTCACGATAGCCTAACGGTGGAACCGCATATCTCTCTCTAGAGGTTCATGGATAAAAAACCCAGAAAGCACATCATCATTCTCCTGTCTTTATCCAACATGTTGTCACATGATTTGGCTACATATTTTACGACCGGCCGCCTGCTTGACGTCAACTTATCTTGGTCGTATTTTACGAAACCACGGTAAGAAAGAGGGTGGCCTATTCTACTCAGTCATATACTGCACGGCGGGTCGATTTAGATTATTCGCCTTTTACGACAAATCGGTAAGAAATGAGGGTTATCTATTCTACTCAGCCGGATACCACACGGCGGGGCAACTTACCTTAGTCGCCGTTTACGACACCTCGGTAAGACATAAAGGTGGTCTATACTACTCAGCCGGATAAACATAATGTATTTGAAAATTATATATGTATATATTTAACCAATTGTCCGTCATCCATAACACAAGTATTAAGTTACTTTGAAGACGGGTTACGTAAAATTGTCCCATATATTTTTATATCGGTTTGCAGCTGGCGAGACGAGTGCGAACGGTTCGTGCATGGCGGGCACCAGTCCCGGAAACGCGCGTGGCGCCCTCCTAAACGCTATATGCTCATTTGACCGGACGAGATTGGCGCGGGTGGTCGCGCGGTGAGAACCCCACGACATATACCGTGCAAGACATAGATACACCATAACTAAACACTATCGGTCTTATTCATAAAAACAGCTTATAGAAGGTTTTAGAGACGTTTTAGTTAAAATGCTCTATAAGCTTATAAGACGTTCCATAAAATTGTTTATTCATAAACCTTCTATAACTGATCTATAACTAAAATGCGGTTATAAATCCGAATGTTGCCATTGTAAGGAATACTGGCTTCCGATTGGCCGATCACACCGAATTCGCCACAGATAATATGCGTCTACATACCGAATAAGTATAACCATAGACATTATTACGGATTAAAAAATATTTTATTGTCTACGTCACGGGGTCGCCTTTCACATAGGGATGTAACTTGGAGTAAAAAAATCGATTAATAAATAATCAGTTTTCCCCTTTAATTTAATATATTCGTATCAAAATAATCGATTTTTTCTGAATATTTGAAAAGTTGTCTTTTTTAATATTAATAATTAATAAGAATAAAGGCTAATTAAAGTGGAGAACTACCAATAAATAATAACAGATGCACTGTTTGTGAAATTCAATTAAAATGTTTACATTTGGCTAAATTGTTTTGATCTATTAATGCAAATCTTATCTTAAAAAATTAAAAAAAAAAACCTAAATAAGAAGATATAATAATATATAATTAAAAGAATCGTTCTTTTTTAAATTGATTTATAAGAAAAAAACGATTATTAAAAATCGATCATTTTACTGAAATTATCGATTAATGTAAAAAATCGAATTATTCACATCCCTGATAAAACAAACACACTTCAATTTCAATCCGTAAATACGTCAAATGTTGTTTTCGTAATAATCAGCTGTAGAAAGTCGGCCATCTTTTACCTTATAGCACTGTTATAGTAGGGTTCTGGGCTCTATAAAGTTATAGTAGACTTGTAGAATGGTTTAGTGCTAAAATGCGTTTATGAATAACACTTTTTGTAAAACGTACTATAACGAGTCTATAAGCATGTTATAACTTTTATGAATAAGACCGTAAAACTATACAGCTATTAAGCTGTGATGGCTTTTGGTTAACTCATATCGACGATACGCGGGTTCTCATTCAAATTCAAACTTTTCTTTATTCAAATAAACTTGTAAACAAGTGCTTTTGAATCGTCAATTCCACTGCTGGTTCGGAAAGGATGGAAAAATATTCCTACCAAGAAGAGCCAGCAAGAAACTCTTTTCAAAATAATACTAATAACTAGTTACATTAAGTCATTACTATCTTGTAAGGGTTGTGTAGGGTCGGACAGTAGCTATATCCATGCATTCTTATCATCTAAATAATCCTCAACAGTATAGTAGGCTTTCTGTATCAGCCTCTTTTTAATAGTGTTTTTATACTGCTGTAATGGCAAAGCTAAAATTTATTGCGGAATTTTACAGGCAGATAATTATTGAATTCAAATTAGGCGTTACTTTGCGGAGATTCATAATACAAAAGAAATAATAATAATAGTTTACAGAGATTATAGCAATATTATCATTTTCCTGCTTTTATCTCACTCTAAGTGAGGTAGCACAACATGTTACATGTTGTGGCTTATTTTACGATCGGCCGCCATCGTCAACTTACCTTAGTCGCCATTTACGAAACCTCGGTAAAAAAGGGTGGTTTATTCTAAGCCGGATACTACGCGGCGGGGTATAGCAAAATAATACTACTTAAATAATTTAGAAAAAAGAATTCAGTGATGTAGTCTGTTCTACTAAGCCGGATACCACGCGACGGGTTATAGCAAAATAATACTACTTAAAATAATTTAGAAAAAAAATTAAGTAGTTAATTTTAAATTTCCTTAATAACCGCCCGTAGTCAGAACTCGCGAATCGTTATTGAAGCCATCATTATTATGTAGACAGATCCTGTCAAATATTAGGTATATAAAAAAATAAAACATCTTTTTAATTACATTACAAGCTAGCATTATGAATGAGATTAAATAATAATAATAATTATGGAAGTAAAACTTTCCATAGTTAAACTTTTTTAAAGACGGTTTGCAAGTTTTTGAACGAATCTCCGTTCATTTTCTGTATGTAAAAAAAATATTTTCTTATTATAATTGGTCTCATAACTCTTCATTGCATTTTAGACGTTAATATAGTAACTTTATATATAAACAAATTTGAACAATTTTATAAATATAAATAAATAAAGATTTAAATAATTTGAAAAATTATATGATCATCAAGTGAATTAATGTGATTATCTATTAATTAAATGTTAAATAAACACTTTCTAATAAGTTTCGGTTATTAAACGTCATAGAAATTTTATTTTTCAATATATAAATTATAATATTTAATACATATTAAAATATCTCGACAATGATAAAATATATATACGTAACAATAAAATTGATTTATTTAAAACATTCTGGATTTCACTACATTATTTTTTCATATATATCACATATGTGATATTCCAGAAAGTAAAATTCTAGAAATTACTAATACCTTTTCACTTTTGTACTATACCATGGACACAACTATATTGACTATATTTTTTTTGTAATTCCTAATATACATTTTTATAATTTTGGCTATATTGTATTTGCTATAATTAATTTATAGAGATTCAATGCCAAGTGCGAATTAAAAATATATTACTTTATATTTTCCTTTAACCAGTTATTTATTTGTACAAAAAGTATTGAATAAATGAACAAAATTACTGTAATATTAAAGAAGAAGTACTATGATCGTAATAATAAGAATTTAAAAATACATAAATTTTATGAGAAAAAATTTCCTATTCATGTACATAAAATTTGATTATTAAAATACACGTTTTGTACAAAATTTTCTATTTTTCTATATTTAAATCACAGTTGATTTTGCCATATAACTTGCTATTTTGCTAACAACTCAAACTCAAAATATCGACATCCTTCAGCCATAGAAAATATAACATCGATCAGTTCGTGAGATATAAATGAAGAAATAAAAAAAATAAACTAACAATATAACATTTATGTTTGTATCAATTGAGAAAAAAATTTAGAAAAAATGACTTTATTTTTATATTATAATCGCAAGCTTAGTATTAAAGTGACCGTATTTAAAATTAGGCTTGGTTTAGATACACGCTTTACATTACGCTTACGAACTATTAAAAAAGCTAGCGTTTTCTTGCTCTACCAAGTTATGGGTCTCTTTAACACACGAGTTTTGTAGGCGCTACGCTACGGTTTATTGCAAATTTCCACAAACCAACTTCTTTGAATTAAGTCACTTTAATACTAAGCGCGCGACATAAATTTCTATTTCGGTTCATTTTTACGAATTTATTTGCATGTTTCTTTTACGTAAGATCAGTAATGTAATATATTTATACAGGTTTTATTTATAAGTTGTATTCAAAGATCTTTAATAAATAATAATTATAATTTGTAAGTAAAAGTGATAAATCGACTGGTCACGCGTTAAATTGGCTTATTATTTGGTAAAGATATTGTTTAGCAGCTTTAATCTAATAACATAAGGAACATAAATTATTTTAATATGAGGTAAGTGCACTAGTAATTGACCGTTTTGTATGAAATTTTAAATAATATGCGTTTTATTTGTTGCAGCTAAAAAAAAAATTATAATTACCTGTTGCCATCTATTAACAACTGCCCGAAACCTTAGAACTGTAGCCCATTGTTTAATATTTATAATTTAATATTTGTTACAACATGTTTTTAATACAACCTCCTTCATAGAGTTGGTCATTGATATGAAAAAGTATTGTGGCTGTCATATTTTTATGTCATTCATTGAGTTGTTACGAAAGAGTAAATGGGTTGACTCTGGGAAAACTGCTTTTTACTTATTGAATCCGAATAAAGGAGAAATATCGTCGCTTTTTATAATATATTAATTAATATTTTTTTATTAGCTACAACAAAACGCTTATTATTTAAATTTTCATACAAAATGGTCAACTACTAGTACATGGTCAATTACTAGTGCACTTACCTTAATTATTGTTGTATCTTTAAGAGAATATATAGTTACTGTATTCTTGTGTTTTACTGATTTAGCCAGCCCCCTTCGCCGACCTTTTATCCTATCCTACTAATATCAATGCGAAAGTTTGGGAGTATGGATGTATTTTCCCGCCGAGTAAAGAGCTCATGAATAAGAGCCCCGTATGGGATTGAAACTAGTTGGGCTCATCCGATAAAATAACACGTGAGTATAGCCGGTTTCTATTCATTAATTATGAATACCACTCACGATAGTTTAAATTTAAAAAACAAGATGTATGTTTGTTACACTTTGACGGCGAATCCGCTGAACTAATATAGATGAAATTTGGCACACCCGGTATCTTGGTATCCTTTATAAACCGGGGTAACAAGTAGGCTATAGAAATCCTCTTAATTCCACAATTATGATCACATTGAAAAGCGCCATCTATTATCAACCTATCACGCTACAACAGTCCACGCAAACGAAGTTGTGGGTAAAAGCTAATCTATACTAATACATAAATTCAAATTCAAATAATTCTTTATTCAAATTGGCCTTTACAAGCACTTTCGAATCGTCAAATTACAATGAAGCTACCACTGGTTCGGAATGGTGCACTTACCGAGAAGAACCAGCAAGAAACTCGGCGGTCACTCTTTTCAAAATTGAGTTTTACAATAATGGCTTAATTAAGAACAAATTAAAAAATTTAGAATATAATCTAGTGCGTAGCTGGTCGCAATTTAAAACCAAGCTTTCTTATCATCAATATAGTCCTCAACAGTATAATAAGCTTTATGAATCAGTGTCTTTTTAATTGCTATTTTGAACTTGTGTAAAGGCAAGTCCAAAATAGATTGTGGAATTTTATTATAAAAATGTATACCGAGGCCCACAAACGATCTACGAACTTTCTGAAGCCGTATCCTGGGTATTATTAATTTATTTCGGTTCCTGGTTTGCCTATTACTAATATCACTTTTTTTATTAAAAAGATGTATATTTTGTCTCACAAACACTATATTATTATAAATGTATTGCGAAGCTACGGTGAGAATACCTATTTCTTTAAATTTATCACGGAGCGAGTCACGTGGTTTCATATTATAAATCGCACGTACAGCTCGCTTTTGCAAAACGAATATTTTTTGTATATCAGCTGCCTTACCCCACAGCAAGATACCGTATGCCATAATGCTATGGAAATAAGAAAAATAGACAAGTCTTGCTGTTTCAATATCAGCTAATTGCCTAATCTTCCTAACGGCATAGGCAGCGGAACTAAGTTTACTACAAAGATTAGTAATGTGGGGTCCCCATTGCAGCTTTGCATCCAAGGTTACTCCCAGAAAAACAGCTAAGTCTTCTGTTTTTACTATTTCATTATTAATTTTTACTGTATTTACCAATTTTTCAACATTAGGCAATGTGAATTCTAAGCACTTAGTCTTATTTGTATTTAAAAGAAGATTATTTACTGTAAACCAATGCGATACCTGTGACAAAGCACTGTTCACATCGTCAACTTTTGTTTTGGTTTTGTCAATCTTAAATAATAATGATGTATCATCTGCGAAAAGTACTACGTCACAAATATTGTTTACATAAAATGGCAAATTATTTATATATATTAAAAATAGGAAGGGACCCAGAATAGAGCCTTGTGGCACACCCATTTTCGTGACTGAACCGGATGACTTTATATTATTTACACACACTCTTTGAATTCTATTACTGAGATATGAGGCAATAAGCTTCAGTGCAGTACCTTTTACCCCATAGTGGCTTAGTTTTCGCAGGAGAGTCTCATGCTGAACACAATCGAATGCCTTTGACAAGTCACAGAAAACACCTAAGGTATTCTGGAACTTCTCCCAAGCACTAAATACATGTTTCATCAATCTTGCACCCGCATCTGTTGTGGACCTACCCTTTGTAAAACCATACTGCTCCGAATGAAGTAATTTGTTAGAATTGAAATGATGGAGCAGTTGATTAAGCATAATTTTTTCAAAGATTTTACTAAAAGCGGGTAGTATTGAAATTGGTCTATAATTATTTGGATCTTTTTTATCTCCAGATTTAAACAGAGGTATTAATTTACTGTGTTTCATAAGATCTGGAAATATACCTAAATCTTACAGTTTTATTAAAAATTGGAGCTAAATGAGACGCAAGAACATCAATGATATTCTGAATTGTGCGCACTGACATTCCCCATAAATCTTCCGTTTTTTTCATTTGGATTGTTTGGAAGCTTTTTAGAACGTCACACGGGGTAATGTGTTTAAAATTAAAGACAACGTTACCATAAAGCAAAAGAGTTTGTTTATTTGTGATACTGAGTTCATGAATAGGAGCTCCGTATGGGCTTGAAACTAGTCGGGCTCATCCGATAAAATAAGACGTAGGTATAGCCGATTTCCATACATTAATTATGAATACCTTTCACGACAGTTTAAATAAAAAAAGATGTATGTTTGTTACCCTTTAACGGCGAATCCGCTGAACCAATATTAATAAAATTTGTCACAATTGTTCTTGATATGTCGGAATTACATTGGCTATAGAAATATTGTTAATTCTACAGGAATAGGATGATATTGAAAAGCGCCATCTATTATCAACCTATCACACAACAACAGTGCACGCGAATGAAGTCGCGGGTAAAATCTTGTTTTAAGATATATTACATTACAAGCTAAAAAAAAAGCACAGATTGCCACAAAAAAATCAAAGGATTATCCCAGGGGATGAAATTCCTACCGCCAATATCTTACCGAGGTGTTGTAAAAGGCTACTAAGGTAAGTTAATCCACCGTGTGGTATCCAGCTGAGTAGAATAGACCACCCTCCTTATCGAGGTATCGTAAAATACGACTAAGGTAAGTAGACCCGCCGTGTGGTATCCGGCTGAGTAGAATATACCACCATTTTTTCTAATCGAGGTGACGTAAAGGCGACTAAGGTAAGTTGACCTGCTGTGTGGTATCCGGCTGAGTAGAATAGATCACCCTCTTTCTTACCGAGGTGTCGTAAAAGGCGAGTAAGGTCAGTTAACGTCAGGTTGACGGCAAGCAGCAAGTCGTAAAATACGAAGCCAAACCTTGTGACATGTTTATAACATCGCACCTTTAATCAAAAAAAGAAACAACTCAAAAATTGCCAGTTTGGAGTTTTCAATTTAAAACTTTATAACGTAACCCCAAGAATAGATCTGCTTCGACAACCATACGATTCCGATTTATATGAATGAAATAAATAATAGTTTCGCTCTTTTTGACAAATTCGTGTGAACTGTTTGATAACACTAAAGGGAAAGATTCAGACATGTTCCAGCAGTAGTGAAAGTAAGGAGATTCTAGGGCGATATAAACCCTAATAACTCTTTATATTACTAAAGAGTGAGTCTAATTTCTTGTTTTTATTATTGATAAAAAGATATCATTCAGACTTATTTCACTATATTACTAAAATTATGCCACGGAATTTCGGAATAATTCTATTTATGCTTCTTTATTTAAAAAAATATTATAAGTTGATTGAAAGAATCGGAGTACCTTCAGTTTATTATTAAAAGGTTATTAGATAGATGTATATCAATTATTTTTATTACGGTTTAAGAATAAAAAAAAAAACAAAAAGAAGTGTGATATTTTAAGTTATTTCCTTTTACAATGAAATAAAACATCCCCGTAACTACTTTAGTCTTATTAAAAAAGTTTTCTAACCAGATTAAATACATTTGTTTTCCATGATGAGGTCGTGGTGAGCATGTCGAATTTTTAATTTAATTGTACTGACTTCCATTAGTCAAAATCGAAATGGAGAGGCTAAAGAATGTGACTCCATTACCCTAACAGCAGCTGTGTTTAACAATAAAATCGCAGATGAAAATATACCAAATAAGTATATTAAGTAAGTAAGATTAAGTTGAAGACTGTAATAACGTTTTCAACTTAAATTGATTCCTAATATTCCTCCGCACTAGCAGAGAGGCCCCGGGATCTCTGACGAACTGCACCGAGGTCTCTCTAGTGCCGTGCACATCGTGCTCCACAAAATATAGTACGGAGCTTGTGTAACAAGCTCCGTTTCCTCTCGGGGTCGAAAGGAACGACCACAGCCCCCACTCTGACCGATCGTGACCCCAGAGGTCCCATTGGCCGGGACTATCAATTAGGGCGGTTTCTACGGCCCCTTCGTCTCTGCCTGCGAGAAGGATCAGCCCTTTCGCGGTTACGCTCGGCAGTCTCCTTCCTGACCATGATGGTTTCACAAAAGGAGACTACGGCTTTCCAATCTCTTTCACTTCTCAACATGGCAGAGACTACCGCCTTTAGAGAAAGTGGGTAGTGACCCTGCCTTCAGTTTCGCGGGACGCGGGTTCGATTCCCGCCGAGGGCTAACAATTTCTATAAATGAGTTTGTTGGTCTTCGAGTCTGCGTGTATATTTGTATTTAAGTATGTATTTGAAAAAAACATAAGTATAATATGTTCGCTACTTGTCTCTCACCCATAACACAAGTAGTAAGTTACTTACTTTGGGGACGGACGACCGCGTGTGTAAGTGTTCCATATATTTATTTATTCATTATTCAATTTATTAATTCCAAGAAAACTGCTCAACATTGTCAGTAATTTTCTAAGGAACGAAGAAGAATTTTGCGATTAAGGAACCTGATAACGACCAAAGTCTTGAAAATGAATCTCAGCCTCAGGTTTCGGTTAGTCCTCTCTTTAGAGACAAGATAAAATCTAGCTGCGCCAATCAACCTATCAATAGTTCACCCACTTTTACCAAAAAAAGCGATTTCGGGCAAATTGACGACGATTTGACGTTAATTAATTATGACAACCTGTCAAATGCAGTCAGCTACGCACCAAGCTGCAACGAATAACTTATAACCAATCAATTTGTAATTATTTTTTGTTGAAAAGATTTTCCGCCGAGTTTCTTGATGGTTTCTTCTCGGTAGAAACAAACTTCCGAATCAGTGGTAGCAAGTAAACAGTTTATTTGAATAAAGAATATTTTGAATTTGAAAATGACAGTAGGTAAGAACTATATTTTTTTACATTGAAAGTACGAATAAACGTGTATATTATTGTAAATTTTTTTTCCTTACCCAAGAAATAACCAATTCTTATTCTCAAGGTTTGTAAAAATCCGAGATACGTACAAATATTGTTGTAATAAAGTTATATAATTTAAAATAAAACGAATTAAACTGGATTGAGATTCCACATCTGAATAACTTTTCTCTAATAAACTGCTTCTTTAAGTTTTCTGACGGAAAATTATTTGAAATAAAATCGAATTATTAATCATAAACTGAAGTAAGTACGAACTTATATTTTTAATGTCATAATTTAATAATTTATAATCCATAAATTATACTTTTTATTCTATCTAACAAAGGCTAGTACACTAAACTATAATTTGGAACTATACATCATCTTCTTATATAGATATTTTATTTATTATTCATTTTTAAAGACCACGCCGGAAAAGTGTAAAACTTTAAACGCCCATTCCCAAAAAATTGAAATTTGGAGATATTTCTTTTTTTGATTAAGCGTGCGACATGTTGTGCCGACCCCAGTGGGAAAAGGGCAGGAGACCAACATTCGCAGTTTTTGGAAAGCTCTTCTCGACAACACCACTTATTTATCCGAAGTACAGATTATTCACAAGAACTTATATAAGTGAAATTGAATAAAACATATGTTGAATAAGATCTTAGTTAAACTAGGTTAAATAAAAAGCCAATTTATTATAATCACTTTAATTATTCTTAAAGATATATCAATTTTTACATAAGAGGTGTCCATTTGTAATAAAATAAAAGGCACATTACAAGCCCAATAAACTTAAAACTTAACCAAAGTTCACTTTTACATTTTACTCTATTAGTTCGTATTGAAAATTTTCAATAAATCAACGTTATTTATTACACAATAGAAGAAAACAAATTACAAATTAAAAAAATATATATTTATTATTAACATAATTTTTGTTATATACGCAGTGTTGGTTTTATTTTAATTGACAGAAAATCTAAACTTTTGAACTTACACATGTGACATTCTATTTTTGCTTAATTCAATATATTGAATTTCTATTTAATCGTTCCGAAGTTACATTTAATTTTGAATTAAATTTAAACATGCTTTTTTATCTGTATTTAGTATTTTATGTTGTATCTGAATATATCATATAAATTTAAAATCTGTGCCACACAGTGTTATTAAAAATAACATGGTAGCAAATTATTAATTTGTATTTATTTATTTAAAAAATAACTGCGGCTATTGTTTTATAGCGATATACAGAATTTTTAATAATCCTGTAAAATAGCTACCCAGAATTTAATTATAAGAATTTAATTAAAGTAAATAGAGCTCAAGCTGTGTGCTGTTTATTAACAATTAATATTAATTATATAATTATTTTCTTATCATGCATGCAATAAAAAACGTTTTATACTTTCCAAAATAAATCATATTGCCTCTTATATAATTTTTATTACCTAATCATATTTTCAATCATACCAATTAAATTGTTTACACGTATAACGTATTATGTCTAAATAATAACCATAGAATTATATATTTCGAAACACTTACCTTAATGCATTTAAAAACAGCACTTACAAATATTAATACTCAAATTTATAGAGTACTCAAAGTATGCCAGTACGACGTACTTGCAGTCATAGAGACATAGAGTTATTATAATAGAGTAGAGAAACCAAATGTCCAAAATGTGCTATATTACAATAAATAGAAAGCAAACGATCTTTATCATCTTTCTCTTTTGCGCGTCCGTAGTGAGCAAACGCCATTTTGAAAGTGTACTAAAAGTTCTGTATTTTTTAAATTAAGAACGCGCCATGAATAGTTCTCTGCGCATATGTGATTAGGCAAAGTATACGAATCTAATCTACCCTCTCATTTTTTTAAATTTTTTTTTGTAAGTTACTGGCAATTCGGGTTACAAATTACTAGTAAACTTGTTAACCCCATCAGCTAAGCTAAATGCTTGTGATAGGTGTGGGTTCAGGTCGGTAGTATAATAGCCGGGATTCGAACCCACGACCTCTAGATCGTTACCCTAACCATTCCGCTACCGTTGCTTAACACTTTATTGTGACACTATCACTTACAGGCTATTGCTCCCCTACTTCACTATAATAAATCTATGCATATAGAACCAATATAAAACATATATTTTGACAACATAAAATTAAAAATAAAGTATCACAATACAGAAATCATAACTTTATAGATATAGTGTAGTATCTAAACTTCACAAGTCTATTTTCAGGTCTAGTATAAGTTTTCCTAGGGGAAATGACTAAAGAAAAACGTAGTAAATCAAGTCACTTTCTAGAAAATTTATCTAAAAGTAAATTTATATTCCGCGTTATAATCATAGAGTACATAGAGTAGAGGAGCCTTTTAGTGCGAGTCCAACAAATAATACAAGAAAATAAGAGACCAACATTTATCTTTGTCTAAAACATACAAAAAAAGAAACAGATAGCTTCGCTTTAGTTAGCTGCATGTATTTTCTACATTTTAGGCGTCATAACTCTAGTATAACTCTATGGTTAAATTTGGCGTAAGAAACATTCCCTACACGAAACAAAACATTGTACATTAATATCATTTGTAGGATAACCTCATCGGTTATGCGAAATTATGACAATCTATATAATTACCTCTGAAGTAAAGCTTGTCGAATACAAGTTTTTATTCTAGCTCGATAATATCGTCGAGGTCGTCCAAATTGAAATCTTCCAATGTCATTTGAGGTTCTGTAATATAAAAAATTCTTAGTAAGTAAAGTAAGTAAGTAAGCGGCCTGTTACTATCCCACTGAGAATAGGCCTATTCTCTCCGTTTTCGGAGAGAAGGTTTGGAGCTAAGACCTACCACCTACCTACGGATTGGTAGTTTACACATATCTACACAATTCTCTAGAGATATGCAGGTTTCCTCACGATGTTTTCCTTCACATAAAAGCGTGTAATAAATTGCAATTATCAACTAGACACATAAGTTTTCACAGAAAAACTCATTGGTGTCTGCCCGGGTTTGAACGCGTGACCTTCTCGAAAGAGTCGCACGGTGTTACCGCTGGGCTAACACAGCTTCAAAAAAAGTAAAGTAAAAAAATTGCCAGTTGTTTAAATGACAAAACAAAGTTATGTCTTAACTTCTACTAACTTGTAGTAGAAGTTAAGACATAACTTTGTTTTGTTTAAGCCAGGGGCGATGACGTGTCTAATAGAGGAAGCCGTTACTCCAATCTGAACAGAATTTGGCTACATTGTTGGTCAAACTCTCATTGTTGATTCTCTAAGGCATCCCAAAATAAACCTGAACCACTCAAAACTGGAAAAAAAGTTGGCAAAAAAGCGTATGCCTCTTTTCGCCTGGACAAAAATGATAGTAGCTCTAACGAGAATATTTGTTAGATTAATAAATTATAACTGTTTAAATAAATTCCTTCAACTTACTTGGAGTTGCGGTTTTTTTCTTCTTTATTGGAACGGTGTTCTGATACGACAGCGAAAACGAACGTTTGCCTTCTTTACTGGGAGTTTTCTGTGATGGTGTAGGGATAGATTTTGGTGGGGTTTTCGATGAGCTAGGGTAGTTCTTCCTGTGAACAGTTTTTATTTTTTAATGTTAATGTTATGAAAATGGTGGAATATCTAATTTAAATTGGGAAGAATATTGGCGAAGTATATAATTCACAGAATGATGGAAGTTTGTGAACTAAAGTATTGAACGTACCAAGGTATTGGGCGTGTCATAATGTTGAACGTATCAAATTGTTTAACGTTCCAAGGTCTTGGACCTACCAATGTGTTTATTAAGCGGACAGATAGCCTAGAAACATTAACACCAAGGGAAACGACTCAAACTAAAACTCAAAATGCGAGTATTTATACTGAAAATACAACTGAAATACTTAACATACAAATTTTCCAAACAATATTTTAACTATTTTGATAATATGTTAAATTTATTTCGGCATTAACATTAACCAACAAATGTCATATCTGGATCTGTGTCAGTAGAGATATTAAAATATAATTTATTAGGGAAGCCAGACTAAAATGTGCCATATAGAGACGACAAATGAGGATATATCTATCTGTCACACTTTTATATGTGTATTAGACAAAGGAAGTTTCATCTTTATTATTTATTGTGACACTCTCACTTAGAGGCCTATGGATCCTCTAATCTAAATATGATAAGGACGATCGTATCATTTATTAAAGTCAAACAATACAAAGAAGTATTCGCAAAGCCAATGGTTACAAGTGTACTTACAAGAAGTCATCTGTGTGAAGAGTTACTGGATTCTGTTTATTCTGTACATTACATATAAGTGTGCCTGACTTGTTAATAATAAAGTCTTTTGAACTTCCCGACATTTTCATATTATTACTAACAACATTTTTAACAGGTCGAGTCACTTCGTTGGTGATCGCAAAACAATCAGTCAAGTCTATCACTTTAGATGTTGGCTCTTTGTTAATAGTTAGTTCAAATGTTTTCACAGCTGTGTCTGATTTTTTCATATTCTGTTCAGTAGACAGTTTAATATTATCTTTTTCAGGATTTTTTTTATTTTTCATCTTTAACTGGGTTGCTTGTAGGTGTTCTATTTTGTTAGATCCTTGTTTGGTATTTGTTGCAACGATTTCCTTAGATATATAAGAAATTGCTTTTTTAGCCGTAGCTCCGTCAACTGATTTAACCTTTATAGCGTGATATTTATTGGCTGGTATCTTTATGACATTTTTTAGTACTGAAATAGGATCTGACTGTCTATTATCGCTAGTAATAGAATATGATGTATGACCTCTGTCAGTAGACTCCATTACTTTAGAAACTTTTGGATTTTTTTCAATAATAATTGTTTTAACTTTACTGCTGGAAATTGGCTGAGTACTTACAGACTCACCTTTTTTTCGTGGCTTTGTTTCTAAGTCAACAATATCTTCCGCCGCAGATGTTGTTGACGATTTACTTGAAGAATGTTTCGGAATTGACAGACTCAAGGTTTTTTCATTTTTTCGTAATATCTCGATTTTACCGCCTTTGTTTATACGTATAATGTCACCGGCTTGACACTGGGCCCTGTTCTGCGATATTGGGGAAGTTGGGACTTTATCAGTTTGATCGACACAAATCGGTTCGCCCGTCGCTGCGTTCATGAACCTCGTATCCCATTTATTTGACTTGACAGCTTGGGGCTGTGTATTTTTATTTCTAGAAGTTTCCATTTTAGCAAAATCTGACGAAGGCACAAGTAAAATAGTGTTAGTGTCAAGTTTACTGCTCAACCTGATTTGGGACGTCACTGGGACAGTCAGTTTATTTACGGTAGGAGTAACATCTATCGGATAAGTCACAGAAGTAAGTTTTGTTGTTGACTTCAAAGCTTTGGCAATTGGTTCTTTAGCCGCTTTAATGAGAGGTACAGTGTCTTCTTCATCGCTATCCAAACATATAGTTTCATTTGATGTAGAGCCCGGAGTTGATGATGAATTCTCATTTGAATTCTTGAGAATGTTTTGGGTAGCCATATTGACCACTTTAAGTGCACTCGGCACAAATATCGTATTAGTACTAAAACTAGTTCCAAGACTATGGTTCAGTATCGTAGGCGGCTTTTGATTAATTGTTACGAACTCAGCAGGAGACGGAACTTCTTCTCGGTTATCTTTTGTTACGGTTGATATAATTGGAGGGGGCGGCAGTGGTATAGGATCACCGACTGACTGCTTTTCTATAAATTGAACAACCTTTGGTTGAGTCGTGTATTTTGTGTCGTTACTTGTAACAGAGTTTACTAAAAGTGACACAGCATTCCGACTGGAGTAATTGTTCGAAGAACTAATCAAAGGCGGGGACAGAGACTGGCCAATAATAATATCATCGTCGTCATCGTCAGGCAGGATGCACTCGTCTTGCGTGGAAATTGGGAAATTTACTCGCAATGTTGATGGACCTTCAAACCTGCAACAACATGGACATGGAACATTTGATATCTATACTAATATATAAAGCTGAAGAGTTTGTGCGAATCGCTAATCTCAGAAACTAATGGACAGATATAAAAATTCTTTGATTGAAGATAGTCCATTTATCGAGGTATATATATATATAATAGGCTATACAACATCACGCTAAGATGAAGAGGAGAGGAGCAGCAATAAAAAATATTGCGAAGACGGCAGAATTTTAAGTTTTCCTTGCGTGCGCTAAGTAAACGGTGGAAGTTATTCAAAAATCTCTTATAATTAACTAATGATAACTACTTTTATGTTCAAAATTTAAATTTGGGAAAAAAATTGTCACACTGATTTTCATGCGGGCTCAGCTAGTCATTGTATAAAAATCCATCAAAAATCCAATGAAAAATGTACAATTTTAGATCTTTATACTTACATTCCTACTGGTACCACCTCTGGTGTATCTGGAACATTGTAAGACATGGATCGTAGTTCAGCAGCGGGGACGGAACTGCTGCTTGACGGAATTTGAATGTCTTCTTTAATTTCTGTTACCGATTTCAATGGATGTGCCACTTTTACTTTTTTTAGAGTTTTACCTTTCGGCCCTGGTTTCTTTTTTATCACTATAAAATCACTTTCATGTGACATTTCTAAATCGCTATCCTTTGTTCCGTCTGAATTCTTCGATGTCTTACTCGATGCTGGCTCATCTACCTTAGTTGATTCCATACTTGCAGGATCTGAATCTTTTTTGTTCAAGCCAGCATTATGCAGTTTCTTAAGCAAATCTTTTCCTAGGACCTGTTAAAGATGAAATGTTAATCAATCTGAAGGAAACACAAAGAAGAATATATTTTGTTATTTATTTCTTTCTTTTTATACATATATTTGGAAAAGAGAAAGAAAAAGTAAAAAAGCACATGTATAAAGGCATTATCTTATCCCTAAAAGTCAACTTTTGAGTAACACAAGGAAAAGGACAAAAATATAAGAAGAAAGAGAATACGGGTAATATAGAGGAAAAAGAAAAAGTTTATATAAATTTAACTCTTTAATCTATTAATAAATTTTGGTAAAATAAATAGATGAAAAGATGCTACTAATATATAATTACTTAAGATAAATATTTTCTAGTCTGTAACTTAAAGACCGAAAGGGAAAGAGATTTGCGGATATCATACTGGATACTGGTAAATCATTCCACAGCTTAACACCTTGAAAGCTAAATGATCTCGAGTAAGTCAGTGGGGAGCATTTAGAGAAAGCAAGATCTAAGGTATTTATAGATCTTGCTAGATCTTGATCACGATAGAAACAAATGTAAGTCATACATCAAACATATTGTTACATACCTGTACAGCAATATCGTATATAGGCCCACTAGTAATATTTTTGCCGGTGACGTCTATTTCGTTCAAAGTTTTTAAGGTACTGTATTGGGCGGCTAAGATTGCAGCGTCTTCGTCCAACATTGGGTTTCCAGACAAATATGTGTGTGCGACTATTTTGATAAAGTTTTTATTTGTTAATAAAGATTTATGTAGTGGAATAACCGAATCACCAACGACTTCAGTATCCGTTCGCTCTTTATTATCAGTTATTTTTTTTTGGTAGATTTTAGATGTTTTTTGTTGCACATGTGTTACACTTACTATTTCATCGTCATCGCTAAGTAAAATGCTTTCATCAAATTGTTTTTGGACAATATTTGATACTTCCGTGTGTTGGTGGATGTTTTTTTCTTTACTGGATTCCGATTGTGTTTCTGTAATATTTATTATTTCATTTTCTTTTTTAATTTGTTCCGATTCTTTGATGTTATCCTTTTTATTTATTGATTGTGATAAACATTGATTTAATAAACTTTCACCCGTCTCATGTAGGTTAGGTGCAACTTGTACCAAACTTTTAACATTTGATTTCCTTGTGTTTGGCTTTTGTTTATCTGTTACATTATTTTTAATTGTTTTCTTTTCTGGCACATAATCCTCATCAGAGTCTCTTCTTTGTCTGCGTCGTTTTCTTTGGGAATATTCGGTTTGGTCGTCACAATCAATGTTATTAAAGTCTACAGGTTTTCCAACTATTATTTCCGAAGACTCTTGTTCTTCAGAAAATGTCTGTTTACTATTTATAGAAGCTTCTCTTTTTTGATAACGTCGGTATGTCCTAGTCGAAGATTGGGATTCGCTAGAGGTTTCACTTTCGTTTATGTCTAATATGCGGTGGTAATTTTCTGGTGTTCCTAGTATCGTGTCTGATGAGTTTTGTTCTTCAGAAACTGTCTCTTTACTATTTATAGAAGCTTCTCTTTTTTTATTACGTCCGTATTTCCTAGTCAAATATTGGGATTCGCTAGAGGTTTCTGATTCTTTTACGCCTAATGCGCAGAAGTTACTTTCTGGTGTTCCTATTATTGTGTCTGATGATTCTTTTTCTTCAGAAAATGTCTGCTTACTATTTATACAAGGTTGTGATTGTGAATCACTAGAGGTTTCGTCGATTATGCCTAATACGCTTTTATAATTTTCTGTCGCTCCTACTATTGTTTCTGATGATTCAGATGTAGATGATCGAAAAGGTGTAGGATTTTGTTCTGTTTCTGTTTCGCTGACCAAGGGTACTGGTTGTTCTGTTTTCATATCTAGGGCTACTGGGTGCAGAATAGACGGTCTTTCTTCCAGGAAAATTTTAGCGATGCTCTCTGTCATTGGGTCAACATTTTGAAGCGTTCCTCGTTGTAAGTTAGCTACAGTTAGTCGCACATTATTTATGAGTTCAGATGTATCACTTGGTCCATTGGTAGGGCGGAAATTATGTTGAATTAAAATGTTCATAATTTTTTTCGTGGCCTCTTCTTGTAGATTTAGTTCAATAGGACACTGATCGCTTAGTGAACTCGTAGACGGTTGTATTGGCGTATTATTTGTGACTTTAGTACTTTTTCTTCCCCGTTTTGGTCTTCCTTTAGAGTCGGGTACATTGGATTCAGATTGGTCGTTTATATTTTTATCTGTATTCGGCGGTAAATTTTTGTTTGGAAAATTCATTGCAATATTTTGTATATCTGTAAAAAAAGGAAGCACAATATGAATTAAATAGATTTGATATTGATTATAGTAATATTTTTAACGCAAAAAAATGATGTTAAAAATTTAAGAACATCCGTGCGTACGTTTGATGGCGTGGTCATTCAGTACAACGCGTCAATTCTCGCCAAAGTTGTTTCAATATAAACCGACATCCCGAACGTGCATGCTTTAATTTAATAGAGTGGTCATTTGGATCGGAACAACAGGGAAATTTTTCTTCAGCCTGTTTCAATATAAGCCGTCACCACCTGCTTGCGTTCATTTGATTTTGTTCACCCGGATCCGAGCGGCAAGGTAGTTCTCAGCCAATCCGCCAAAGAGTATAGTCTATTTCTATGCGTTAACAATCCTTTTCAGTCAAAGCCATTGGTCCGCAACATAGCCGCCGAGTTTCTTACTGGTTCTTCTCGGTAGGAGCAAACTTCCGAATGTCCAATGCTTCATCAAATGTTTCTTCTGGTTCTGCATTTGTTTCTGAATCGTCAAATGTTTTTAAAGAAGCTACAACTGAGCTTGTTTAAAAACATTTGACGATTCAAAAGTAGTGTAAACAGTCAAATTCAAAATATTCTTTATTCAAATAAACTTGTAAACAAGTGCTTTTGAATCGTCAACTCTACTGCTGGTTCGGAAAGCTGTTCCTACCGAGAAGAGCGAGCAAGAAACTCGGCGGTTGCTCTTTTAAAAATATAATTCTTAATACTATTTACATTAAGTCGTTACTGTCTTGTACAGGTTCAAAGAGAGCTATATCCACACATTTTTATCTTCTAAATAATCTTCAAGAGTATAATCTAACTAATCCGATTTCAAAAATTCTTTCACCATGACTTAAACCATTTGTTATGTATATGCATGTTACATGACATTAAGTCATTCCTATCTTGTACAGGGTCGGACAGTAGCTATATCCACGCATTCTTATCGTCCAAATAATCCTCAACAGTAGGCTTTCTGTATCAGCCTCTTTTTAACAGTGTTTTTAAACTGCTGTAATGGCAAAGCTGAAATTGATTGCGGAATTTTATTATAGAAATCCACAAACGAATTACGCACTTTTGCAAGGCGCAAAACAGGAGCCGCAAGCTTATGTCGGTTCCTGCTTTGTCTATTGTATACATCACCTATCGTTTTATAATTCTTTATATTTTTATGTACATAAATTAAATTGCTTAAAATATACTGTGAAGCAAATGTAAGAATACCTGTTTCCTTAAACTTCTCTCGCAGGGAATCACGTGGTCAACCACTTGAATAAAGAACATTTTGAATTTTGACTTTTTTAATACGCACGTTTGTTGGCGTGCTCCTCCTGGAACTGGTGCCAGACGGCGGCGCGCTCGTCCTCGGCCAGCGCGGTCTCGCCCGAGCCGCGCAGCAGCGAGTCGTGCTCGTGCACTGCGTACAGCAGGGGCCCGCTGGCCGTGTCGTGGCCGGCCACCCGCAACAAGGCCTCGTCCCTTACCCCCGTGGCCAACCCCGCCGAAACACCCGTGCCCTCTTCGTCTAGTCTGTAAATGCATAAAATCTTGTAATGAGCTCTTTACGCGACGTTATCGTTATAGAGTGGGATAAGGGCAGGAAGCGGCTCCCCGCGAACTTTTTGAGGTCGTCAGTCCATCTTTATTAAATAACTTACCTTAGTTATGGAAGAGCGAGACCTTCAGCTACAAGTATTTCTAATACTTACTACAAGGACTCAATCTGTATTTCTTGGAATTAATTCATCATCATCCTCCTGCCCTTATCCCACTCTAAGTGGGGTCGGCACAACATGTTATAAACATGCTGTCACATGATTTGGCTGCGTTTTTACGACAGGCCGCCTGCCTGCCGTCAACTTACCTTAGTCGTATAATATGACACCTCGGTAAGAAAGAGGGTGGTCTATTCCACTAAACCGGGTACACCACGGTGGGTCAACTTACCTTAGTCGCCTTTTATGACACCTCGGTAAGAAATGAGGTTGGTCAATTCTACTCAGCTGGATACCACACGGCGGGCCGACATACTTTAGTCGCCTTTTACGACACCTCGGTAAGAAATGAGGGTATTCTATTCTATTCAGCCGGATACCACACGGCACATTTCTTGTAATGAATTATCGAATAGAAATAAATATTTCTGAATTTTGTATCTTTTAGAAAAAACCGTACAACAATTCGTTCAGTAGATTTTGAGAATATCGATCGCATACAGACGAACAGCTTTTCGAGACTTTGTTTTATAATAAGTATGGATTTCTTTCTATTAAAATTCTGAACAACAAATGTTAACACGAACAAATCTAAAGGTACAGCTAGTCGTTTATAACGTTCGTTCGCCCACCTGTATAATTCATTGAGCTCGGACATGTTGTAGTGGCGGTCAATCTGTTGCTCGTCGACGACGCGACACGCGACGGCCTGCTTCGTCACTGAGCGCTCGTAGATCTTCTGCTCCATTGTGCCCTGGTGACCAATATACTATATTAATATATATAATTAGGCGTTACTTTGCGGAGATCCATAATACAAAAGAAAAGACTATCTAAAAGGAGTCTAAAAGCAGTCTATCTCCTAATGATGCTTCGGTTGCGGGGCGAAATGATTATTAAGTTTCTGATAGTGAACGTAGTACTTGTGTATAGTGGTGGCAGTGGTGGAGGTTTATGCATCTGTTTTTACGATCTAATATCCAGCATGTATCCTGTCCATAATCCTGTATGTAAATAAAAATATTTCTAATTAGAATTTGATTTTGACTTTAGGATTTAGCTATTTTTGATACCCTCATATCTTTAATATTTAAATGAGTTAATCTTGTATATATATATTTTCCGAATCTCGGAAACGGCTCCAACGATTTTCCTGAAATTCAGCATGTAGGAGGTTTTGGGGGAGAAAAATTGATCTAGCTAGGTTTTATGTAAAAAAAATATGGTTTTATCCCTATTTTTGGGCATTAAAAAACATTTATATTGAATTGAATTTTCGCCTATAACTGTCAAGTCGACGTAGCTTATTCGGGTAACGGGCAGCCTCAAGAAATGTGAATGCCAAGGATCGATCCCAACTAAATAATTGTTTTTTTTTAAGTTTTTTTGTGAAAAATTACCGAGCGAAGCTCGGTCACCCAGATATAATATATAAAATAAGTTTTAATGTAATCAAAAGTCTCACCATGGCAACAAGTCGGTATATATAGCAGTCTTTCTTCTGCCCGAAGCGGTACACGCGGAAGATGCTCTGTATGTCGTGCGCGGGATTCCAGGACGTGTCCAAAATGACGACGCGGTTGGCAGCGGTCATGTTCAGCCCGAGGGAGCCCGCGCGGGTCGATATCAGGAACAATCTGGAAACAGATATACAAATTTTAATTATTAGTCACATATTTGACTTGTGTAAACTTTTTAACCGTCAGTTCAGCAACTTGTTTGGATTTGTTGTGAGAGTGTGAACTTAAAATATTAAAATAATTTTTTATTTATTATATGTATATATGTAGTGGCTTTATATTTTTATTTTTTTATATATTATTAAATTTAGACAGAATCTTTTTAATTTAATGTATTGAATAGATTTTCTATATTCTCATAGATTTGAGTTTTTAACCAATTATTTAATATTTTCTTACATTGATGATGGTTTAAGGTATACAAATTTAGTAACATTAATTTTTTTGTAGAGCATGGGACCTAAATAACATTTTTTTACAAAGTGTGATTTACATCGAATCATCGGACAAAAAGAAAGAATGGAGATAGTCGGCGGTGTCATGTTTAAATTTATAATTCGTATAATATAATTTTAACTTAAATTATACTTAAAATTAAACTTAAAATTAAATAATACTTATAATAAAACCTTAAAAAAAACTTTTTTTTCTTTTTAATACATAACGCAAAATTATATTCATTTTTATTCATGTTTTTTGGTGTTTATTCGATTCGGTTTCAGTTTTTATTAGTTTATTATTAGTTTTGTTTTTATATTGTTTTGTTTTGATTATTTTTTCAAAATAATCGATATTTAATAATCAATTATTTTTACATCAAAAATCGATTTTTTTTAGGTATATCTTTTTCTTTTTTAGTCTTTTTCTTGTTTTTTAAGATTAGATATGCATTGTTTGATGAAACTAATTCAGCCAAACTACACAATTTAATCCAATTTCACAAAGAGCGCAGCTGATATTGTTTCTTGGTAGTTCTCCACTTTAATTAGCCTTTATTGTAATTAATTATTAAAATTAAAAAACACAACTTTTGAAATAGTAAATAAAAAAGATTAAAAAAAATCAATTATTTCGTAGCAAAATAATCGATTTTTTTTAAATCGATTATTTAAAAAAAGTTAAAAATCGTTTTTTTCTATTAGAGGGGGATAATGATGTTTCATTTAACATGTCCCTTACTTAGTCTCCGTGTTGACCTCGGCATTGAACTCCCGGCACCACTTCTGGCGGACCTCGGCCGGTACCGACCCGTCCAGGCGGTAGTACTCGCGGCCCAGCGACCACTTGTTGATGCGCCGCAGAAAGTCCTCCAGCGCGTCCATCGTGTACAGCGACGTTGAAAATATTAACCTGATAATGTATAGGATATTGTTAGAAATTAAGTCTAAATTCAATTTAAAATGAATAATTAAAAGATAAACGAATGCGTTTAGGGAATCACGCCAACACTTTTCACTACAAAATCCAACGACAGAATGAATCTACCACCAGTTCGGAACACTAATCCACTTGAGAACTGGCAAGAAACTCAGTGGTCGCTCTTATCACGAATAGCGATTATTTGAGATTAGATTCTAATAACAAAAGAGGTCTCCCAAACACGTCTACCTCCTACGAATGCCGCACACCAAAGAGAACAAATTATTTTTTTTCGGACACTAACTTAAGCTTTGTTTCGCAACAAATAAGTACATGATTTTTTAATAACTATCACCGTTTACTTAGCGTTAAGGAAAGCTTTGAATTTTTCCGTTTTCGTACTATTTTTATTACTCCTCCTCCCCTACTCATCTTAGCGTAGTGTTATATAACCTATAGCCTTACTCAATAAATGGACTATCTTACATTGGAAGAATTTTTCAAATCGATCCAGTAGTTCCCGAGATTAGCGCGTCAAACAAACAAACAAACTCTTCAGCTTTCCATATTAGTATAGATGGGAACTCCCCTGCTCTAGTATAATAACTGTGGTGTATGGTGTCGCTCACACTTTGTCCCCGAGCGCGATGCACTCGTCCAGCAGCCGGAACACCACCAGGAACTTGTTGGAGCTGTGCAGCGCGTCCAGCACCTCGGCCTCCGCCACGTACTGCAGCCACCAGGTCTCCGTCGCGCTCGGCTTGATGTCCTCCGACGCGCCCAGGTCCTCCTGCACCAGGTCGTCCTCTTGCTCCACTGCAACCGACCACAGTGACCCTTCCTTATTGCGTTTTGAAGTTTAACAACTAAAATAATCTCTATTCAAATAAGCTCTTTCAATCACTTTTGAATCGTCAATGACCAATATGATGAATACAGAGGCGTCAATTTTTAAATTTTTTTAAATTTTAATATTAAACCGAATTGTTGTATAATGTTGAAAGGATTTTTAAATCAAGGCATTTTTATCATCCAAATGATCTGCAATTTTGTAATATGCTTTACGTTTAAGCAAATTTCTTATATGTATTTAATTTAAACCTTTCTGTAATATGCGTTGCGGAATTTTATGCAAAAAAAAATTTTTTTACACACTGACTGTGGTATCCGGTTGAGTAGAATAGACTAGCCTCATTTCTTATCGAGGTTTTGTAAAGGACGACTAAGATAATTTGACCTGCCATACGGTATCCGGTAGAGTAGAATGACCAACCTGATTTCTTATGCAGGTGTCGTAAAATACGACTAAGGTAAGTTGATGTCAGGCAGGCAAAATAAGTAGTCAGTCATGTAACAACATATTTATAACATATTGTGCCTTCTCCATTTAGAGTGGGATCGATTTCTGACCTACCAAAACCTATTAAGTTGTTTTAAAGAACTGTACCTTTAATTTTCTGCTCCTTTTCATCATCTCGGGTCTTCATCAGGAATTTATGTAAGACCTGTGGATGTGTCCATATTTTCTGCAGAACGTGGAAGTCTTTGAGCACACTCTGCTTGGTCGCCTTAGCGTAACTCGTCAGGTAATGTGTATAAAGTTCTCTCTGACTTTTGGTGAGCGATACGAACACTGTGTATTCGTGCTTCTTTGGCAGAAACGGGTAGAGGACCGAAGCTTCTTGCCGTTGGAGACAACCCTCCAGCACTTTGTGGAGGATGTGAGTTCGAGCTTTCATTAGTTTTATATCTTCTTCTCTGGAATCCCTGTGCTGGCCGTTCATTATTGGATTTTCGTACCTAAAGAATATAGTTCTTATATATCAATATGTAATTAATTCTATTTTAACCTTACCATTACAGCAATAACAAAAAGCAACTAAAAAGACACATATGACGAAATGGAAGTAGTTATATGACAATTATATTTTTTACCGTCACAACCGCCGAGTTTATACAGAAATGTGTCATTATTGTGCTTCTGAAAACGTGTAACATGCTTGAACTACACGTGTTCGGTGCCAATATAAATGGTGGGGGTTGAATCAATTAGTATATAACTATGCTTGCTTGGGTAATGCTTTGCTTCGCGATTTTTTCGTGGAGTATATCTCTTGATGATGCTTCGGTTGCAGGGCGAAACCACTTTTGAGTTTGTGATGTGTGTAGTGCTTGTGTATTATGGTAGTACTGGTCAAAGTTTGTACGTTTTTACAAATCCTGCATGTATCAGGTAAGAAAACGGATCAACTCTACATCACCCTCCTTTTAATAGTATTCAAAGTCAAAATTTTCTTTATTCTAATAAACTTGTAAACAAGTGCTTTCGAATCGTGAATTCTACTGCTGGTTCGGAAATCTGTTCCTACCGATAGGAGCCAGCAAGAAACTCGGCGGTTGCTCTTTTCAACATAATACTTATAACTAGTTACATTAAGTCATTACTATCTAGTACAGGGTCAGACAGTAGCTATATCCACGCATTCTTATCATCTAAATAATCCTCAACAGTACAGTAGGCTTTTTGTATCAGCCTCTAATCAAAGTAATTTAACTCACCTATTAGAATATTCCGTATAGCTGCCGAGTAGATTTGGCTTCACAAAATTGACCATACAGTAATACTCTCGAAGGTTATTCTGCATCGGGGTTCCAGTCAGGACGATTCTTCTCTTGGTCGTGACCCTGCTCATTGCCACAGCGAGAACGGAACTGTCGTTCTTTAGGAGATGCCCTTCATCACAGATTATGATATCTGGTCCGGGATTCAGCAATGCAGTACGGATCTTGTTAACGATGGTGGCCTTCACACAATCCAGCACAGGATCTAAGGTGGTTAGGTTTCTGAACAGCTCGTATCCAATGATGAATATACCCCCTCCGTTGTACCAGTCTTCTAGTTGGTACGCGCGCTCGTATATTTTCTTTAGCTTTGACAATTCAAATACCTGAAAAGTTTAAATAAAATAAAAAATATAACTACATCATTATAATACTTATCATCATCATAATCATAATATTTATCTTAAGTAATTATATATTAGTAGCATTTCATCTTTTTATTTTTACAAAATTAATTAATAGATTAAATAGTTAAATTTATATAAACTTTTTGTTTTTCTCTATATAACCCGTACTCTCTTTCTTCTTCAACTCCTGTCCTTTTCCTTCTATTACTACGGTTGACTGGAAGAGATCCCTATTAGGGGTAAGTCCGCCTTTATACATGTGCTTTTTACTTTTTCTTTCTCTTTTCTAAATAAATGTGTAAAAAGAAATTTATAAATACTTCAACGAACCTGAGTGTCTATTTCACGAGACATGTGGATACAGTTACAAACCCTGGGCTATATGAGTTATGAAATATTTTACGGTAACTATTTTATCATTCAACAAACTCCTACGTTAAAATTACTTTGTATATTTTTCTGATGTAATAATATTGATGAAGATGATGAAGTAAAATATAAAATATATGCCAAATGTAGAGTGGACAATCCGTTTTCATACTTGCAGGATTCGTAAAATGACACATTCACAAACCTCCAAGGTAGCTGCCAGCTCTCGGGTCCCCGGTACGCTCTACTAGCCTTCTAGATAGCATGTTAAAAACGTATGAGCATCCGGGCCTCATGGACCTAAGGTCTGTAAGTCTAAGTCTTGTTCTCTTCTATACAAAATTGTTATGTGGTAAAGTGAAATCTTACTTTAATGTCTCGTGTAACAGGTCCAATCCACTTGTGAATTTCGTCGACCCAGTTGAGTACTGTGGACAGGGGGCAGCACACAAGTATGCGCTGCATGCCCAGCTGTGGTTGTGTTAGGACCTGTTGAAGAACTATATGATTCTAACATACTTGATATTTTTAATATCTATACTAATACATAAAGCTGAAGAGTTTGTTTGATTGTTTGGACGCGATAAACTCAGGAAATATTGGACCGATTTGAAAAATTCTTTCAGTGTAAAATAGTCCATTTATCCAGGAAGGCTATAGACTATATAACATCACGCTGAGATGAATATGAGGAGTAGCGATAAAAAATAGTACGAAAACGGCATAATTTAAAGCTTTTGCGTGCGCTGAGTAAACGGTGAGTGAACGGGAGTTATTCAAAAATCATGTATTAAATTGCCAACAACAGCAAAACTTTTTCACTTTTGATGATTCTTCCGGAGTGCAAGTTAATTTTTTATTTATTTCTTGTTCTACAATCAGTAGTTTAATGTCGATACTTCGACACTGTTGCATATATCATGACAAAAGCCCGACTGGCCCGTTGGAGCAGTGAGTAGTGGCCCTACCTTCAGCTCCACGGGTCGCGGGTTCGATTCCCGCCGAGGGCCAACATTTTCTATAAATGAATTTGTTGGTCTTTGAGCCTGGGTGTATATTTGTATTTAAGTATGTATTTAAAAATATATATAAGTATATATTCACCAGTTGTCTGTCTACCATAACACTAGTATTAAGTTACTTACTTTGGGGACGGACGACCGTGTGTGTAAGTGTCCCATATATTTATATTTATATTTATTTATAAAAGCGCAGCAAAGCCGAGATGTCAGGGACAGTATGTATCTTCTGTCTCGTTCTTTGTGACGATGCGTCACGGATTGTGTTCAATATACTCCAATCGCAAGTTTTGACGCAGTTTAAGGATATAATGCGATACTCACGGTGTGTAACAAGGCGAGCACCTGCAGCGTCTTCCCGAGCCCCATGCAGTGCGCCAAGATGCAGCCTCCGCCCGCGTGCCCGCTCGCCACCTGCGTCACGCTCTCGAAGCACACGTCCCACATGAACTTGACTCCTTCGTACTGAATAATACACATTACATATTAACACTTTGTTAGCCGTGTGATATCCGGCTAAGTAAAATAGTACCACCCTCATTTCTTACCGAGGTGTCGTAAAAGGCGACTAAGGTAAGCTGACCCACTGTGTGGTATCCGGTTTAGTAGAATAGACCACCCTCATTTCTTACCGAGGTGTCGTAAAATACGACTAAAGTAAGTTCACGTCAGGCAGGCGGCCGGTCGTAAAAACGCAGCCAAACCATGTGACAGCATGTTTTTAACATGTTGTGCCCACCACACTTAGAGTGGGATAAGGGCAGGAAGATGATGATGATATTAACACTTTGTTATCGTCATTCTCCTACCCATATCCCACTCTAAGTGGGGTTGGCAAAACGTGTAAGATGGTTTGGCTAGAAGTTTTAAGACCGGCCGCCTGCCTGACGTAACTTACCTTAGTCGCCTTTTACGACACCTCGGGAAGAAATGAGGGTGTTTTATACTCAACTGGATACCACATGGCAGGTCAACTTACCTAAGTTGCCTTTTGCGACACCTCGGTTAGTAATGTGGTTGGCTTATTCTACTCAGTCGGATACCACACGGCGGGTCAACTTACCTAAGTCGCCTTTTGTGACACCTCGGTAAGAAATGAGGGTAGTCGATTATATTTAGCCAGATACCACACGGCGGGTACAACTTACCTAAGTCGCCTTTTGCCACACCTCGGTAATAAATGAGGGTGGTTTATTCTACTTAGCCGGATACCACACGGCGTACATATTACCACTCTGTCATCTTTTCTTATGAGGCGCCAGTGGGACCGGCTAAAATAATATCGCTAACCAACATCAGTTTGGGATTCTTCGTTACTAATTTTATCGTTATTTCCTATATTTCAATATGTTTACAATTCAAGCTATTGATAGTGGCGGGAAAAACTTTGTGACATTAATTTCCTTACAGGCGAAATCGTTGGAACTGCCAGTATTTTACAATTTATAGGACCTTAAAATAGAAACTTTTCCTCTATTTACTCGAAATTGTGGGGATAAATAAGTACAGGATATTTTTTGGTAAATAATCACTACTTATTTTTTAAATGAAATGTCTAAAAACACATGTTTTTTAAATCTACTGATCATCACCTGATGAGCTTTCATGACCTTCGTGAAGAATGAGTGCACGCTGACGACAGGCTGCATCAGCTCGAAGTCGTACTCCAAGCACAGCTCCTCGTTGATCACCACCACGTTCACATCTTCCTCGCACCCAAGCGTCTCCCTCTGGAAGAGATAAACCATTTTTTTTTTACCACAAAAGTATAAACTACTGACTTTACGCCGTGTGGTATCCGGCTGAGTGGAATAGACCATCCTCATTTCTTACCAAGGTGTCATAAAAGGCAACTAAGGTAAGTCGACCCGCCGCGTGGTATTCGGCTGGGTAGAATAGACCACCCTCATTTCTTACTGAGGTGTCGTAAAAGGCGACTAAGATAAAAAGGTAGTGCAACTCTTCTGGAAGGTTTAAATTATTAGTAATAAAAAAACTCGCCTGCTTTAGTCGCGTGCGCCGTGTAAACCAACAGAGATACACTAAAGTAATGTACTAGAGAATTGTAAATTAACAAAAATACTACAAAAAAGTCCAAGACACCATGTCTCTATCTCTTATGGTTCACTCACAATAACTACATTTATGTTCAAATTTCAATTCGGAAATGATTTTGAGACTTTCACGCGGGGATCCGCTGGCATGGTCAGTCAAGTATAAATATGGGATAGTGGGATCCCTACACTGGGATAAAATATACTTTAACTTACTAGTTTCGCCTGCCGCATAATCTGCCTTTGCTTTCTCTCGAACTCCTCCACGGTTGCTTTGACTGTGCTGTACGCTAACGATTTCTTATCCAACACCTATTAACAGAAAAATTTATGGTCAGCGAGAAATGGTCTCTGGTTAAGCCAAAGCAAGTAGGCGCTTTAAGACACCCTGCTTGGAGAGTAACGGACGTAGGAATAGAAGAACTTCAAAAGCACTTGTTTTCAAGTTTATTTGAATAAAGAATATTTTGAATTTGAATTCGAATTGGAACGGACGCGGGCCGAACCGATGGGGCAGCTAACCACGAGACGCACACAATCATACATAGGGCTTAAACACAAGACTGCGATACAACGCGATGCGAATTCGCAACGCAGAAAGTTGCGACACGAATTCGAAGGCAATTGAGAATTGCAAATCCGTTCTCATACTTTATACATGCAGGATTAGTACCTTAAGTTACACAAAACACAACCACCAGCACATGCAAACATTGATTACAACAATCTCTACGACCGTTTCGCCCTGTGACCGAATCATCATCACAAAGCAATCGCAAAGCTTTGCGATTATGTCGTGGAGCCTATCCTAATACGGCTGATACGTGCGGTAACTAATCCTGCATGTATAAGGTATAAGAACGAATTTGCTTCCTGCACCTAGCATAACATAGATTTTCTTAACAATGCGGATTATAGCAAAATAATACTATCATAACTTTGTAATATGGAATTCCGCAAAGTAATGGCTACTTCTATAAATAGAGGTTAACCTATTGAAATAACTGAATAAGTTCAATTTTATGAGAAAATTTTATTTCGAATTATATGATTTGGATTGTTTGCGTCTTGAATATTAATAATTTTTACTTTAAATAGATCATAGCAAAATAGAGTATCTAAATTAAATTAAATAAAAAACTATTTAAAAATAATACATCAATCACCTTTCTTATGTTACGCCGTCCCTTGCCGTAATTCTGTGAGGATTTCTTGCCTGTATGCGACGACTCTTCGCCGAGCAATTCCCTTGTGAGTATCCTGGAATTGACCAGAGATCAAATCAAATCAAAAAAACTTTTATTAATAACGTCACAGTAAAGTAGATAACAGTAAAAATAAGACAAATATACAGAAATGTGACGTTACGAATTGGACCACCTTCCAGCTTAAGTTGACCTCAATGATGGTTTTCAATGACGACCATTGTTACTTAAATTCAATTTAATTTTCAATGAATGCACAGAATACTTGAGATTATACGGTGATACGTTGTACGGGAGATTGTACGGTGATCTAAAAAATATAACTGAAATTTTGAATAATTTATAGAATTAGGCGTTACTTTGCGGAGGTCCATAATACAAAAGTAATGAGAGTATTATTTTGCTGTATGTAAATATATTAAGTGTAATAAAATAAAATTGTAAATTTTTTTTATAGTGATTATAAGTATTTTCATATAACATGTATATTATACGTATATTCATGTTATGTTGTCCTATTTGTTTCAGGTGACGGGTTAAACATAAAGTTCACACTATTTGTAAAATATATCAAAATTTCAGAACAAAAGTAATAAGAATATTATTTTGCTACTAGCGGCCTACCCTGCTTCGCACGGGTATAAAATATATAGCCTATGTCACTCAGTGAAAAAAATTATTAAAATCGATCCAGTAGTTTTAATTTATTCATTACTGCCCGTGGCCCGCACGCGTTAAATTTGAAGAAAAACAATTCCCTCTCCCTATACCAAGAAGATTTCCTGCTATATCTAACATCAAAGTAATTATTAATTATAAAGAAAAAAAAGTAATTATTTACGACATCACATTAGAAACATTACAGTATTTCTCTACTCCATATTGAATGTTATTATACATTCCTCTTGAATCACTCTATCTATTAAAAAAACCGCATCAAAATCTGTTGCGTAGTTTTAAAGATTTAAGCAGTCATAGGGACATAGGGACAAACAAAGAATGTGACTTTGTTTTATACTATGTAGTGATAATCCCTATAGCATGATTCAGTATTCACGCGCGATGGCTTATTATTAGCGTATTTCATGTATAACTTTGGTGTTTCTATACCGATTTCAATGATTCTTTTTTTATACAATGGTTAATACTATTCACTTTTTTATTTAGGGATGACTGAGAGTGATATAAACGTAGGAGTAGACAAATATAACCAGAAAGCTTCGAACTGCTAAGCTATCGGGAGTTACACGTCTTATTGTGAGTCAACCATAAAAGATAGACATATGCTGTCGTGGGATATTTTTTATATAATTTTAAGGAGAACATTTCCGTCATACATGATTTCTGTGTAGCTTTAACCATCAAGGTTGCACACGCGACGGAAGCTTAAAAAATGGAGTAACTTCTCCCGTTTTCCCGACATTTCCCTTCACTGCTCTGCTCCTATTGATTGTAGCGTGATGAAAAGTATACTATAACCAGCTCAGGAGTATGAAAAATAATTGTACCGAGTTTCGTTAAAATCCGTCGAGTAGTTTTTGTTTCTATAACGGTTATACAGACAGACAGACAGACAGACAGACAGACAGACAGACAGACAGACAGACAGACAGACAGACAGACAAAATTTTTACTGATTGCATTTTTGGCATCAGTATCGATCCCTAATCACCCCCTGATAGTTATTTTGGAAATATATTCCAGTTACAGAATTGACCTCTCTACAGATTTATTATAAGTATAGATAGATAGATAATACGCGAATTATACAAATATAATTTTATTATTACTTTTGTATTATGGATCTCTGCAAAGTAACGTCTAATTTTATAAATTAATTCTTTATATCATAATAAAATCATTGTTACTCACTTCATTTGCTTACGCCTTTCGAGAAGTTTCTTAAGAGACCGCCGCCGCGGAGGGCGGCACCGCGTCCGCATCGTGGGCCCGTCCGTACGCTTCTCGATGAACTCGCTGACGATCTTGGCACGTTTCGCATCGTCCACACTGAACATCAGACATCCGTTGTAATATATTCCACAACTTATAAAACGTACGTAGTAAGTAATTAGCGGCCTGTTACTATCCCACTGCTGAGAATAAGCCTCTTTCTCTCCGTTCTTGGAGAGAAGGATTGGAGCTAAGACCTACCACGCTGCTCTAGTACGGATTGGTAGGTTACACATATCACCAGAATTCTCTAGAGATATGCAGGTTTCCTCATGATGTTTTCCTTCACCGAAAAGCGTGTGATAAATTGCAATTATCAATTAGACACGTAAGTTTTAAGAGAAAAACTCATTGTTGTCAGCCCGGGTTTGAACCCGTGACCTTCTCGAAAGAGTCGCACGGTGTTACCGCTGGGCTACCACAGCTTAAAAAACGTACGTACTTAAGTGAAAAAAATTAAAAAACAATTGTATCCTCTAGTCCTTATCCCACTCTAAGTGAGATCGGCACAACAAACAACCGGTCGCCTGCCTAACGTCAACTTACCTTAGACGTATTTTACGAAACCTCGATAAGAAAGAGGCGCTCCATTCCACTCATACCATACGGAGCGACCTACCTTAGTCGCCTCTAATGAAACCTCGGTAAGAAATGAGGATGATCTATTCCACTCAACCGGATACCACACGGTTGGTATCCGGCTGAATAGAATAGTATCACCCTCATTTCTTACCGAGGTGTCGTAAAAGGCGACTAAGGTAAGTTGACCCGCCGTATGGTATCTGGTTAAGTAGACCACCCTCTTTCTTACCGAGGTGTCGTAAAATACAACTAAGGTAAGTTAATGTCTGGCGGGCGGCCGGTCGTAAAATACGTAGCCGAACCATGTGACAACATGTTTATAACATGTTGTGCCGACCCCACTTAGAGTGGGATAAGGGCAGGAAGAAGTTGATAAAAGAAATTATTAAACACCTACTTTGGACACTCCTGCTTCTTTTCCAACCGCTTGAGGAGTTTCTCTTTGGTCGTGAACCACTGTTTCTCTTCTTCTGAGGAGGAACCATCTTCCTTTGGTTGATCTCGACTAGGAGGAGTTTTTGAGGCGGTTTTCTAAAAAAAGCAATTCACCAATAACACAACAATACACAAGCACTGAACACATTCACTGTCGCGATCTCATCATCCAAGCAAGCAGAGTTATATAGTAATTAGTTTAACCTCCACCATTTATTTTGCTTTAGATCACGTGTGTGGTGGCGGGTAGTTCGTGCGTTTTTACGAATTCTGAATGTATCAGGTATGAGAACAGATAGTACACTCTACATTTAGCATTACGTATAATTTTTTTAATCGCGGAGTATAGCAATTTAATATTTTCAGTACTTTTATATTAAGTACTAGCAATCGCCAGCGGCTCCGCCCGCGTGTAAAGATTTAAACCGTAATATAGTCTTATGATAACCATAAAAATGGTTACAGTGGGTTACCTTAAAAGCTAGACATATGCTGTTGCGGACTTTTATTAGGAACTTTTAGAGGGGAACAATTTTATAATATAAGATTTTTAATTACTATTACGGTTCAGTCAGCGTACGCAAGGAAAGCATTAATTTTTGCCGTTTTTGTAATATTTTTTATTGCTGCTCCTCTCCTATTCATCGTAGCGTGGTGTTATATAGCCTATAGCCTTCCTTGATAAATTTTTTAACTATCTTACACTAAAAGAATTTTTCTAATCAGTCCAGTAGCTCCAGAGATTTACGCGTTCAAATAATCAAACAAACTAACTCTTCAGCTTCATATATTAGTTATTAGATTATGATTTAAATTATAGAATTAGGCGTTATTTTTCGGAGATCCATAATACAAAAGTAATAATTTATTGTCCACTCCAGATTGTCCACTCCACATTTAGCATTATATATATTTTCTATTTTACTTCATCAATTAAATATTATATCAATTATAGATTAAAGCAAAATAATTTTATTATTACTTTAGATTATGATTTGATATAATAAGCTGTGATGGCCTAGCGGTGCGACCGTGTGAATCTCTAGAGACGATCATGGGTTCAAACCCGGGCAGACACCAATGAGTTTTTCAATTAAAACTTATGTGTCTAATTGATAATTGCAATTTATCACACGCTTTTCTGTGAAGGAAAACATCGTGAGGAAACCTGCATATCTCTAGAGAATCCTAGGGATATGTGTAACCTACCAATCCGCATTGGAGCAGCGTGGTAGGTCTTAGCTCCAACCCTTCTCTCCAAAAATGGAAAGAGGAGGCCTATGCCCAGCAGTGGGATAGTAACAGGTCGTTACTTATGATTTGATAGTATGAAGGAATTGTATACTTACAGATGCATTTCTTGTAACAGGCTTGGGTGTATACTTTATATCTGGTAATTCGTCTTTAATATCAACAGGGGCGTGCAACAAGGCCAATTCTTTGTTCATCATTTTATCAGCAGTAAGCATCAAGTTATCCACTTGTAGTTTTTCTTTTTTTTCCTTTTCCTCATTTTTAAACTTTGATACGCCAACTGGCTTAGGACTAGTCTTAACATCTAAATCTGGTTTTTCCGAATCACTATCATCGTTCATAAGAAGATCTTTCGCCAAATAACTCTCGGAATTCGGTGGTGGCGTCTAAAAAAATTAACAGACTATATAGATTTTTTTTTTTATATTTAGACCCCACTCTAAGTGGGGTCGGCACAACATGTTATAAACAAATTGTCACATGATTTGACTACGTATTGCCTGGCCGCTTGCCTGACATCAACTTACCTTAGTCTTATTTTATGACACCTCGGTAAGATAGAGGGTGCTCTATTCTACTTAACCGGATACCACACGGTGGGTCAACATACCTTAGTCGCCTTTTACGACACCTCGGTAAGAAACGAGGGTAGTCTATTCTATTCAGTCGGATACTACACGGCGTGAAACGCTAATATATTCAGATAACATTTTACCATTATAATTAGATATAACTTTTAAGTTAATCATATCTTGAAGAGTACATAAATCGTTTTAGGATTTTCTTCAACCTTTAAACTTATTGATTATCCTAATTATATTGGAACATCCTGTTTGAAATAAAATCATATAAGACTTTTATGATTCATATCTACCAGGCAAGCTATGTAGACTGAAAATTTTAAGAGTACATATGGGTCAGTTAATATTACTCAATAAATGCTATTTCAATTTCTTCCCACTTAATTATCTAAAGTTATATACAGATATATTTTCCTGAAAACCAATGCAATGAAATGCATATTATTTCGAGTGAAATATTCTTACCAAAGGAGATGGTATATCTTCAACATTTGCATCCTCATCTTCAGAAGGCAAAAGCTCATCACAAGGCTCTACTTTAATATCTTGTGCCAATGAATTTTCTGGTTGTGTATTATCTTCCCTAGGTTTTGGTTCAATTGAGGTATTTTTGGCAACTTTTAATTTTGGATCTTTAGATTGAATACGATTTAACGAATTCAAGTTAGTTAATCTGGAAGATAACAATGTAATGCTGTTTCAATTTCATATGTGACTAAAAAGAAAATTCTTTAATAGATAGGTGGCATAAAATTAGCTTAAAGCTTATTAAATTTATAATGGTACAATCTGCTGTAGTGATCACATTTATGAAAACAATATATTCATAAAACAACAAAAATTAAATCACTTTTGAATCACTGAAATTAAGGACATTTTCTGAATGTCAAATTCTTAAATATAACTTTATTAATTAAGCAAATTCATACACAGTATATAACTTAGATTAGATATATACTATTTATTTTAGTACTAAGTCTACGCTGACTAAGTCACAGGTAGAAATTAGTTAAGTAAGTTAAGTTCAAGACATATTAAATGTTGATTATAACATCTATAAGTAATATTAATATGGGTTTGGTTAAAAAAGGAAAAAAATATATGTTACTTACTTATCTACTTCTGTATCATCCTCAGTTTGGTGTGAAAGGTCTTGATACCTAACATAAGTTGCCACAAATGACTCAGGCAGTTTTTCTAATCGGACATGTGCTAATTGATACATTTTTCTATCTGTGGTGTTAATAGGGTAACAATTCCAGCCATGACGCTCAATGTAAGACGGCTCAGGTTTCTGTTCTATATTAAATTTGCTATTTATATGTTCATTTTCCATGATATGATCAAAAGTTGGGAAAGCCGGCTCACATTCTAGTAGTTCTACAGGTTCATCTACATTAAACAAAGGCGAAACAGGTCTATCATCATCATCAATGTTATCACCTTGATCATTGGCATCAATACATTGTTTTTGCTCTTCATTAAAATTCAAAAATGTTTTATCACTTTCATCGCGTAAAGTGACATTATTGTCTTTGTCTGGACAATTATCATTACTCTGTATTTCATTTTCTATAATTTGTTCAGTAGAATCAACATCATTACACTGTATTTCTTTTTCTGGAATTTGATTGTTACATATGTGTTTTTTTGGTACTTTCTCTTTGTTTTTTTCTTTTTCTATTCTAAGACTCAAAACTGTATCTTCTGAATCTGATCCTGAGGATTCATTTTGCTTTTCAGCCTGCCTAATTTTTTCCTTCATTTTTCGGGTCAAAATTGCTACTTCACTTTTTGTTGTTAGGTTTTCTTTGACAGGAGGCAGATTATTAACTTTTGTAGCTTTTCTGGGCCTACCTCTTCTTTTTTCAGGTTTCTTCTTTTTATTACTATCTTCGTCTGAACTATTTTCCATCAATCTATCTTTAGCTTTTTCTACATTTTGCGGTATTAATAAATTTAAACTATCAACAAAGTTATCATTTTCGTCATCTGAATCAGGTTCATACTGTTTACGCACTCGTGAAGAACTTTGAGTAAAAACTTCTTCTGTATCATTCTCGTAACTAGTAATAGCCATTATCATTTTATTGGAACTTACAAATGCTTCAAAAGTATTTTCATCATAACTGTTGCTGTTTTGTCTATGAAGAGGTACTGTAGAAGAGGAAATGGTATCAATATTTTCTTGTTTCGTTACCACATCTACAGGAGATATAATGGTATCATCTACTACCACATCTAAGGGCTCCGTTTTTACATATGACCCAAGTTGCTCAGATATTACATCCAAGGGCTCAATTTTAATATTCACTATATCATTTGAATGTGAATCTGTAACCTTTGGTATTTGTTCACTTTCATTACTGTTTGTTGACTCTATAAAAGATCGAAGTTCTTTCATCTGCACTAGCGATACCCAATTATTATCATCGTCACCTTCAACAGAGGTATTATCTTGTAAATTAGTATTGATTTTAAACTTGCTATGTACTTCAAAATGAGAATTTTCTGTAAAATTAGCACTACCCTCAAATATTGTACTTTCATTAAAGTGCGCACTGTCCTCAAAATTTGTATTACCTTCAAAATTAGTATTCTGTTGAAAATTGGTGTTGACTTTAAAATTGATATGATCTCCATAAGCAATGTCTTCAAAATCAGTGTTATCTTCAAAGTTGGGATGATCCCCAAAACAGGTATCATCTTCAGAGTAATCATTATACTCGAAATTAGTATTCTCTTGACAATTAATGTTACCATCAAAATTATTTTCATTGCCATGACTTGTGTTATGTTTTCCAAAGTCGTCAAAATATTTTTTTTTCGTTTTACTGAGCTCTTTCTCATTAATATTTAAGAATATATCTTCTGATACAGTATTTACACAGTTTATGGTTAAATTTAAGGAATTTCCGCATATATTTGGTTTATGTTTATCAAAATATTCATAGTGTCCTTTACATAAATCCCTTACAACAATGAAACAAAGTGATTTTAGAGAAATAGGGTTAATTAATGTGTGTGGGTTTAATGTTAATTTGGCTTCTGTATGGACATCACGGATATATTCCATAAAATTTTCTGTTTCCATCTCAATGTCAGGTTCATGGGAAATTTTTAATACTTTATTGAAAAGAAGATCCCGAACTTTATTAAAAGCTATAGATTTTAACAAATCGGGTTCAAATGATACTTTTTTATGTATAGTTCTATTATTATTTTTATATATCATCTGAATATCTTGTACCACTTTCAAGCAATGTAAAAATAATGGTTTTATTTCCTTAAATATAATATTATTAGTCAATTTACAGGTATCATGACTAGTCTCACAAACACTATTATTTGCTTTTAAAATATTTGTTTTTTTCTTCAATGTGCTATTCTCACTTAAATTAGATATGTAAATGAGTTCTACAATCTTTTTGCAGCACAAAGTTTTAAGCAGCTCTATTTTTATAATATTAATCTTTTTATTTATATGCTTGTCTTTATTTATATCATTAAAAGTATGCATATCTAATAATTTGCAGGTATCAATTTTTGGTTTTATACATTTTTGTAAATTCTCACTATTCTGACTCAGATGAGATATGTGCATGAAATCTACAATCTTTTTGCAGCACAAAGTTTTAAGCAGCTCTATTTTTATAATATTAATCTTTTTATTTATATGCTTGTCTTTATTTATATCATTAAAAGTATGCATATCTAATAATTTGCAGGTACCAATTTTTGGTTTTATACATTTTTGTAAATTCTCACTATTCTGACTCAAATGAGATATGTGCATGAAATCTACAATTTTTTTGCAGCATAAAGTTTTAAGAAACTCTATTTTTACTTGATGAATGTTTTTATTTAGTATATTAAGAATATTTTTATTTGATTGCTTTTCTCTATTTATATAATTAGATATCTGTTGATGTGATTTGCAGGTATTGACTTTTGGTTCAATACTATTTTCTGGATTCACACAATTGTCACTCAAATGAGACATGTGCATGAGTTCTATAATCTTTTTAAAACACAAAGTTTTAAGTAGCTCTATTTTTACTAGGTGAAAGTTTCGATTTGGTTTATTTAGATTATTTTTATTTGAATGGTTGTCATCATTGATATTATTAGATATTTGCATATCTAACAATTTGCAGGTATTGACTTTCGGTTCAATACTTTTTTCTAAATGCATTTGTTTCTGTATCATTTTAATACAAAGTATCATAAGTGATTCTGGGTAGATATTTGTAAATTTTGCTACAGGTCTTCTGTCATTTGGACATTCAGAATTAAGTTCGGTAAAAGCTATTTCTGTTACTGAGTTTTCTCTTTCTGAAATAGAAGAATTTTCAGGAGAGTCAGTGGTTTTATCAAAAAAATAACAACAAGTATAATTTTGAGTTTTGGCAATCCACTCAGGCGTCACAAATTGTGCACAGATAGAAACTGCCTTTTGGCGATTATACGTTTTGAAAAAATCTCTTACTTTTTCTAATGTGATGAAAGAATCAGGAGGTTTTTTATTTCGGCTGTCCTGGGCTAAAAAAGACTGAATAGGTTTCACTTTTTTAACCATAATCGAATCATTTATCCAAACTGTATGTCTACCTTTAATATTAAGTTTCTCTTTGGATTTTGATTCTTCATTTGGTTTTTTAGCTATTTTTATAGATAGCTCTTTATTGAGGAAAACAGTTTTAGGATTAAATGCTGCCTTTACTTCTTTTCTTTTTGTTACTGGCTCTTCAACTATTTCACAGTCACTGTCACTGCTTGGAGCCTTATAAGTTGTCTCAATAATTTTTTGTTCTTCCCTATGTTGTATTAAATTATTTTCTTTTAAAAATTCTTCATATTGCTTTGCGAGATCTTCTTCCATTTGTACTAAATTATGTTTGGCAAGTCTAAACAACAAAAATGATTTTTTTACACAGTAATCCATTTTAAATGTGTCTGTTACATATTTAGTATTAATCTTCTTATCTATAAAATCTTCAGACTTTTGGGTCATAAGCTGTCCTAATTCTGCTGTTGTTTTTACAATCCCTGACAAGAATTCACATGCCCTTTCTGATTGCTCTGATGTCAATGCAACTTGATTTTTCATTGGTATTTCATGAACATTGTTTGTTTGAATTGCGATTGGTTTTGTTTTTATGACATGTGTTTGGCAACACATTTCTACAGTTTTCTTTGCTTCAACTGGATCTAGAACAGGTATTTGTAAAGGAGTTTTAGTACTATCAAATGTTTTGGTTTTCTTAATTTTAATATCTGTTCCTTGAGATATTTTAGCTAGGAAATTTTTAAACTCTGCAGTTGATTCCCAAGGTTTTGTTGCATCTTCATTAGTTTTGATAACTGATGTCTCTAATAAATCCTCGAGGTCACAATCTTCATCTTTAGAAGTTGGTTTTTCAATAGAAACATCTAAATTAGGTAATTTATCTAAATCTCCTTTTTTACTTCTTTTTTTAGGACTTTTGATTATAGATCCAGATTCCGACTTTCTGTGTTTTCTACGTTTTTTTTTTAAACAATCTTCTAATAACTCAAATTTTTCTTCAACTTCCTCATCAGTGTCACTTATATCTGACAGTTGTCTTTTGCCCCCTGGTATATATTCATCATCAGAGTAATATCTACCACCTTTTTTCCTGCGTGGTTCATCATCAGACAATTCAACATTAGCATATGGGTCCTCATCAGATCCTTCATCATACTGTAAATTCTTTTTAACTATTCGACGTATAGGTCTCTTTGAATTTGTTTCAGACTCACTAACGTCACTATTGTTGTGAGCATCAATGTCATCTTGACTATCATTTTTTACAATACTATCTATATTATACTCAAAGTCTGACATGATAGGCTTTTTTGAATTTCTTTTGCTATTATTTTCACTATGCACAAGTTCCAAACTATCCTGAATGATGTTATCATTAACTTTATCTAAGTCTATATTTTCAGAACTATTTTTAGTTATGTCAGATTCGACAATTTTATCTTCTATATCACTTGATTGCACCTCATTGATTTTTTCTATTTCAAGCAATCCATTTTCATTCTCCTCTTTTGCCTTTACTTGAACCTCAGTAGCAATATTAGAGCCAGACTTTTTTGGTCGTCCCCGTTTTCTTTTTTGGTTGTTTTTAGTAGCTGTGTTTTCATTTTGATTTGATTGAACTATCAAAATAACTGATTCAGCTTCTGTAAGTAATTGTACATCAGTCATATTAACATTTGTGTCAATATTTTTATTACTTAATGCTAACAAAGGCATATCTTCAATCTCATCTTCTGTCAACTCATTTAGCATCATTGCTTGATTTTCAATTGTTTTAACATTTTCTTGTTGTTGCTCCATAGGAACAGGTTTATTTTTAATAATACAACTCCTAATTTTCTTGCGTGTTTTTTGCTTTTTGTTAATATTTTTACAATGCAATGATGTTTTTTTGATTACAGGATTGTCAGGCTTGTCATTATTTATTGGGACATCAATTAAAGACTCTGTAGGAGTTTGAATTTTCTCTACTAAATTTCGTTTCTTTCTACCTCTTTTGGCAACTTTTTCTAGTGGTCGCTCTGAAAATGTTTCCTTACTATTATTTTCAATTTCTGATCTAATAATCAAACTTTTTCTTTTTTCATCTGCTGGTAAGGAGATAGGCTCACACACATTTTTTGGTTTTGGTAATCTACCTTTTCTCTTCACTATTGTTTCTTTAGGATTTTTTTTGTTTGAATATTTTCTTTTATAAGGTTTTCGTTTGCTGATATTAGCAGGATTGTGTAATGATGTACTATCATTAATTGTCATAGAGTTATTTGATTGTGGGAGACTACCATTTAGAACACTATTTTTGTCTGGAGGTATGACGTTATTAGTATAATTTTCACTCTGGGTTACTGTAACACTTTCATACGGCAATTTAGGGTCTTTAAATTCAGAATTACTATCATCTAACGAAGTTTTATTTTCTTGTCCGTTTTCTGGTATGTTTTCTTGGATATTTTGATCTGTAGTGGTCGTCTGAATATTGTTATCATCAAGCACCAAAAGTGAAGTTACATCCTCGTTGGGCATATCGTGAAGAATGTTATTTACACCTCGGTTAGCCGGCGGAGAAGGCACAATATCTGAAAGCGTGATGTATTCATCTTCTTCATACATAGATACCGCTTGAAATTTTTCAAATGCGTCCTCTGTAGTACAGAGATTGTCAGAATCTAAATCAATTGCTTCGGACATTTTTGTCAACACCACATGGATAACACATCATCCAACTTATGAAATACTAAAAGATGTAACAATGTTTTACTAATCTAAAACAAACTTAAATAAATTTTACATTAAAACAAGCTTTTTTATTTTGTTGATTCTAGTTTTGTTAGCAAAGTTAGCATCGCTAAAATCAAAAACAGTGTTGCCAATTTTTTTTCATGACCACAGACAATGGAAGTCTATGTAATAAGCAGGGCGGTTTTACTACAGGCGCCAACACATGCTATCTCGCATCCCTCTTGCACATGCACGTATTTATGAATGAATCGTATGAAAATAGTCTCAGCTGCATCTCGCTCCACTCCTACATACATATTTTTACGCACTCATTCTCATTTTGACTGTCTATCATATAACAAGTTGATTTTATCAATGAATGGGCGGTGGCCGGTGTATTAAATTTTTAAATTTCCCGTTGTAAAGTTCTAGTACTTTAATTTTTACTAAAATGTATAATTTTGTTTTAATTTAGTTAGCAAAATTCTTGAAACAAATATCACTAGAAGCAAATTAAATGTATAAAGTCTTATTTCACCAGTAGCTGTTGAGATATTTCTTAAAATGAGAAATATAACAACAATGAAACGTGGAGTCAGAAAACAATAAGAAGAGGATTTACTTAATCTTTATATTAATGTAAGTGTTGAGTTTTAATGAATTTTGTACATCTCAATAATAGTAAGAGCTTTCTTAAAATTTACATTCTCACATTCTAAATATAATCTAACCTTGCATGGATAACCTAAAACCTTTAACATGCAGTATAATTTTTATTTCCTATTTGACTTAGTTATCGTAATATAAAAATTATGATATGTACATTAATTTCGATTGATGAATTAGCTATATTCATTATTTTATATGTCTTGCGATTTTATATAGCTTATAGTGGTCTTGTAGTGCAATAAATGATTAATTATGGAACTTAATGTTCCATTATCAATCATTAGTTAAAGTATTTTAGAAGTTGTTCTAATTGATCATAATTGTGTATCTTAGTTATGAATAAAGAAGTATTTTCAATTGAAGTTGTATACTTCATTGTATTATATTAGAACTTTAAAAATGATTGTCAAGTTTTTTATAATGAGACTCAGATGAAAAGGGAGTAAATAGCAAAAGAGAGCAAGTTTATTCTGTATAAAGCAATATAGGGTATATTGCTTTATATAACACTTGTTGATTTTTAATTAAAAAGCAAAAGCAAAATTCAAATTTACGATTGATTAAACAATTGATTGATTAATTGCAGATTCAAGAATCCTCAGATCCAAGATTAAGAATATTTTTTTATTTTAATATGATTGTCACATGATGTTATTTATAGTTATGATTTGAGATATCTTTACATTTACAGTGCTAATAAAAGATATAATAGTATGTGTTATGAATGAAAGAATAACAGCAATATTAAAAGACTGTTCTATAAAACTGAAAGTAAATATTTATGTAATTTATAAATCACTTAAAATGTGCACCTGTTTATATCTAACAGAAATTAAATAACAAACAATATTTCTCCTTCATACTTATGCAATAATAAAAAGCAATTTTTCTAAAAGTGAACCCATTTACTCTTTCTTAACAAATCAATGCATAATGACACAGACAACATTTTTTTATGTTATAGATTCAAATACAACCTCTTTCATAAGAGGTTGTATTTGAATAGTAACAATTATTTTTAATTTTTTTAATTTTTTAAAATTATTTTCAGAGATTGAATAACACTAGACTAAGTGCAACTAAAGGAAAGCTATAATATATAAAGCAGCATTTGTGCAAGAGATAGGTCACTCAAGCTACCAACTTAACTGATAAGGATGTTAAAACATTTCCACACATACCTGTGACAACTAGATTAAAGTATGTAAGTGTGTTTTTATCATAAAGTAATATAATAAAAGTAACTATATAATTTTAAGTTAATTTGTGCTCTGGGGTCTAAGCAGACTTATATTATTATTTCTAGATTCTAGATATTTCTCACAGATCTAGCAATCTTAGCACTTTTTAACACTAGGTTTCAGCATTTTTGGGACATTTTGTTGATACTATCTAGCCGGCCCCCAAGTATTTACAATGTTGCAAATTCTGCATGATTTTAATCATGAGTATCAGCTACCTAAAAGTGTTTATGATGTGCCAGCTCTAGAGCTACTGGCGTGCTGTTTCGCCACAGTGACAACAACAGAGTGCAAACAGTTAATTTTGATTTTGCCACTTTGTGACCATTTAAAAAAAGTTAGAATGAGATTAGTAAGTTATTCTTAAAAGATTGATATATGCCATTACTGATTTTTTTTAAAGGAAAGAGTAATATCTTCATAAGTAAACGATGGATGTCCACAGAAGGACATAGGTGTCTTCATGGGATCTCCAAAGCACACTATCTTGTGCCGCTTGGGTCCAGCAAAGCCACGCAACCTTTTTAGGTCCTCAGTTCACCTCATAGGGGGACTATTGACCCTACGTTTTCTGGTGTGGAGTTGAGATTCCAACACCCTAAGACCCCAACACGAATCGATACTAGACCTTTCTTTGACAGATTACAATGTGAATTAATTATTATTCTTTGATTATGTGTATGCCTCTTTGGGATAAAAAGATAAGAAAATAGCTAAATAATGGGATTTAGTGACTTTTTGGGGGTTTTATGATATGTGTGGTAACTAATCCTGCATGTATAAGATATGAGATCTGTTTTGCTTTCTCCTCTTCTTCTGGGAGTAGTGGCTCTGCAGGGCCTGAGGGCCCAGTATCACTTTGGCCATTACTGATCTATTGTGATCAAACTACTTCCTACACTTAGAATTACATAGGTTCTTTTAACAAATGTTGATTATAGCAAAATAATTCTATCATATCTTTTGTACTCTGGAATTCAGCAAAGTAAAGCCTACTTCTATAAATTATTTTTTTCTCATCATAGTTATCTGTGCAATGGCAGCCTACATTTAAGACCAACTTTTTGTACCATTTATATAGTACTAGCTTTTACTCGCGATTTCGTTCGCGTAAACTGTTGTCGTGTGACAGGTCGATAATAGATTGCGCTATTCAATGTCATCCTATTCCTGTAGAGTTAATAGGATTTCTATCCTATATGTTATGATAGCCTATATGTTATTCCGGTGTATAAGGACGAATTGTGAAAAATGTCATCTTTATTGATTCGGGGGATTCACAGTGAAAGAGTAACAAACACATCCATACTCACAAACTTTCGCATTAATAATATTAATAGTATAAATGGACTTCTTATAAGCATTGTTTCTGTAGTTAAATTTAAGCTAGTGTTTCTCAATTTATATACATATTTATTACATTACGTTTGTATATCTCAACCTATTGTCTATTTAATATGTTTACAAGGTATAAAGCAGGGATCTCGAAGCATAATCTGGGCTCTTATTTGTTTATTATGTATATCCTTAGTTATTTACATCTTTGATATTTAAAATAAATAGAAATGACGACAATTTTGACGAAGTAAACAGTGGTTTGTCGCAGGTTGCTCATTGGTTCAGACAAAATAATTTAGTACTGAACTCAAATAAAACAAAATGGATAGAATTTGTATTACCTAATGCTGCTAAAACAGCAAATAGACTTTTTATAAATAATGTTTCACTAAAAACAGATAATGCAACTGTATTTTTGGGAATGACTTTGGATACAAAACTCCAATGGAGCACACACATAACAACTCTTGCAGGGAAACTCAGTTCAGCGGCCTATGCCGTTCGAAAGATTAGACAGTTTACTGACGTCGAAACGGCAAAACTTGTTTATTTTGCTTACTTCCATAGTGTTATGTCCTATGGAATATTGCTATGGGGTAAATGCGCGGATAATGAAAAAATCTTTGTATTACAAAAAAGAGCCGTACGTGGCATTTACAATTTAAGACCGCGGGATTCCCTGCGAGAGAAGTTTAAGGAAATAGGTATTCTTACATTTGCTTCACAGTATATTTTAAGTAATTTAATTTTTGTATATAAAAATATAAAAAATTATAAAACAATAGGCGATGTATATAATAGACAAAGTAGGAACCGACATAAGCTAGCGGCCCCTGCTTTGCGCCTTGAAAAAGTACGTATACACTGTCCATTATATTAACCATCTTTTGACAGATTGACGATAGTGATGTCCTAAAAATTCTCGTATGCGATACCATTCCGATTATAGTACCTACTATCATTAATCGAATTACGTACCTAAGTAATTCGATTAATGATAACCTACGTAAACTAGATTACTACTTGAGAAAAGAAATTCCAACTTTGAGAAAACTTATTGTTTCTTTGAAAAGAAGTGGTCTATTTCATGGTGAAAAATCTTCTTTGGTCAAAGTTTTGAACACAATTGGCTTTTCATATAAAAAGTTAAATAAAAGAAAATTATTAATGGAACGCACAGATATAGCTATAGCACGTTGTGATTTTTTAAGAGAGGCAAAGAAAATACAAGATTGGGCAAATATTGTTTTCACGGATGAAACATGGCTCAACGCTAACCACACACTATCTCGTTTCTGGACTGATGATACTGCTGATTCCACTTCCTCAGTACCAATGGGAAAAGGTGAGCGCCTAATCATTTGCCATGCAGGTACAGCAAAAGGATTTGTACAAGACGCACTGTTGGCATTTAAATCGAAGAAATCAAATGACTACCACGAAGAGATGAATGCAAATGTGTATGAAGAGTGGTTCAAAAAAATGCTCATTTCATTGGAAGAACCATCAATAATTTTTATTGATAATGCGCCCTACCACTCCCGTCAAATTGACAAAATGCCAACACAGGCTAATAAAAAGCATGAAATAATTAATTGGCTTCGGGACAATGGAGAAAATGTGGACGACTCAATGTTAAAAGTTGAATTAATAAAAATATTAAAAACCAAAAAGAGAGCAAAACGCTATGTAATCAATGAAATGGCAGCAGAATATGGCCATACTGTTCTTCGGATTCCTCCATACCACTGCCAGTACAACGCAATAGAACTTATATGGGCACAAGTAAAAGGGCATGCTGCGAGATGCAATACAAGCCCCCCATTCACAGCGAATAAAATGTTGCAATTGCTAAAAAATGCTTGCACCCACGTAACGGCCGAGAACTGGGCAAGTGTGGTGGAAAGAACTAAAAGAGTAATATTCTCTGATTGGGAACGTGATATTGCGTTTGATAATATATTATCTACACAAGAGCTAATAATAACTGCTACTGAAGGCTCCTCATCGGAGGAGTCTAGTGTTGATTATCATTCCGACGACTCGTGCTAATAAAATAAATTAAAATATCCTGATTGTTTTATTTGTATTCATGTATTAACTAAGAAGAAAGTAAAACTTTATATAATGTTATTAAATGTCTTTTAATACTCGTAACATCGATTTCTACCGATTATTTTTAATCTGTGGCATAATCGTAGAAACCATTATGTGTGACATCACTAAGTGGGCGGTACCCATCCATAAAGTACAAATATTATTTGTATGATATTTGTACGTAAGCAATACAAAACTTAATGAGCGTGAGCTGTCAAAAGACTGATAATATGATGGACGCAGTATAAGTCGTTTGTGGGTTTGGGTATAAGATTCTATAATAAAATTCCACAATCAATTTTAACTTTGCCATTACAGCAGTTTAAAAACACTATTAAGGAGAGGCTGATACAGAAAGCCTACTATACTGTTGAGGATTATTTAGACGATAAAAATGCGTGGATATAAATATTGTTCGACCCTGTACAAGATAGAAACATTAAATGTAACTAGCATTAAGAATTGTATTTTTTTAAAAAGAGCAACCGCCGAGTTTCTTGCTGGCTCTTCTCGGTAGGAACAGCTTTCCGAACCAGCAGTAGAGTTGACGATTCAAAAGCACTTGTTTACAAGTTTATTTGAATAAAGAATATTTTGAATTTGAATTTATTGAACTGTAATAATATTGGAAAGTTTTATTTTTTTATTTCAAAATATAATAAAAAGTAAAACTTTTCCTTCTATAGTAATATTTATTGTGTATGCTTTATTGAAGTGTTGTATATCATATGTTATACCCAATATCAGTTATATTCTAAGTTTTAAGTGGTTATTACTGAATAGTTTTTTATTCTTTCTGCGACAGACAATATGGATTATAGATTATAGTTAATTATATTTAACAGAAAGTTATTTCTTCAAGATACTTTAAATAAAAAAATAAATCAGTTAAAATGTTTCAAATATAAATCATTTTTGTTTGTAAACACACTGCATGTGTATGTTTAAAGTAACAGCCTGTTACCCACCGCAGCAGTAGGAACCATAAGCTTCCTCTATCCGTTTTTTGGAAGGAAGTATTGTAGCAAAGACCTACCATCGCGTTGCTCCAATGCGGATTGGTAGGTTACGCATATCCCTAGACTTCGTTAGAAGTATGCGCATTTCCTCACGATATTTTCCTTCACCGAAAAGCGTGTCATAAATTGCAATTGTCAATTAGCCATGTGCCTGCGCGGGGTTTAAACCCATGATCGTCTTTACATAGTCGCACGGCCTCTTGTTGTGCACACAGCTTGTTACATATTTATTAAAATGTTTTTGCAATAATTTTCAGATGAACCTGGTCATTGCCAAAGAGAGTACTCATTGGGATGACGTCTAAGGGCTATATGCTGTTGATGCTTTATGGGATAAGCACATGATTAGGTCAATTGATTTGACTAGATGAAGGCAAGTAAATATTTGATGTAAAGTATGTCAGTCTGTCCATTTCACTTTCAATTAAAACTGAAGCTTATATGTATAGTGGGCTAACTGCCTAATCCGTTTGAGATATAACAACAAAAGTTTGGTACAACGGTTCCTCTATTATAGTGATGAAAAAAAGTGTGTAATGTAAGAATAGCTTAAAAGTCATATTAGTGATGATCATTGGAACTTTATCACATACGCTTCTTAATTGTCACACAGTACAATACAGTATTTGGAAAGCATAATATTTTTAGCCTGGTACTGCTAACAGTACAAAATTAAAGATATTTAACATAACACAAAGATTGTCACAGATACCCCTTATATTTTATTACTAAAAAAAAATATTATTTATAGTTAAAGTCTCTATTCTATACTTAAAATATAACTGTAGACAAAGTAATAGACACATGTAAAAAATATTTTCCAGACACTATTTAAGACCAGTGGAAGCTAAAAATGTATTTTTAAAATTTAAAATCTCTGTTATTTGTCAATGCATCATTCTCCTACCCTTATCCCACTCTAAGTGGGGGAGGCACAACATGTTTTAAACATGCTATCACATGATTTGGTATCTTACGACCGACCGCCTGCCCGACGTCAACTTACCTTAATCGGTTTTCGCGACACTTCGGTAAGAAATGAGGGTGGTCTATTCTACTCAGGGGATATCAATGCCAAGATTGTCTGTAAGACTACTGTTACTTATACTGAATAATGTTCTGTCTATACATTATTTAAGAATTACTTATTTATTACAGGTTAAATATGCTGCGAACTCTTCCGCCGGGAAGTGTCCACGAGCCCGATGATGCAGATGAACATATATGAAGAGCTTCAGTCGAATCATAATTATTTAGCCTCATTTATTGACATTAGTAGTTAACATTTTCACAGCGCGAATGCTTTTATTCACTAACAATTTATTTTGCCGCCTGAACCATTCGGAATTTTGGAACAAGGCTGTAAAAGTCCGCTTCAATGCTAGAGACTCAAGAGAAGGTTGTGTTTTCAAAATGGATTCATATTAGTATAATTGACAAACATTATGAAGTTTCAAACTTCTTAACTAGGACCCAATGGATTTTTTCTCAAATCCGTGGATAAGGGGGCTCTAGCACACTAGAACGGATCATAATTTGGTTTCATTGTTTAAAACATTATCGGTTAATATTATTGTTTGATAGTTATAGTACCTTGTATTCCATCAGAAATATTTTTCAGACCCAAGCTATATCATATTATCGGTGCAGTATATCGATATATCGGTCACGTGCAGCAATAGCGGTACAACTCAAAGACTCATATTTTGAGATGAATGGGTTTAAAATTTTCATTACTAAGGAAAATGACTTACAATTGCTTAGTTGCTAGTTTAATTGCTAGTTTGTTTAAACGACGGGCTTATAATAAATTATGAGTTCTGCCTGTATTGCTGCTAAAAATTGTGTATTTTAACGTTAACACACAACACCTTTATTCCTATCCAAAACACGTGTTTTTACTAGTGTAGCAAAACTATAATCCTGTGCAATCCCGTGAGTGATAAATTTTCAAAAAAGGATTTTTTAAATTGTGAAATTTTTATAAGTACGCTATTGTCTAATAAAACTGAAAGATTTGATTAAAGTTCTTTAATACAACATAGTCAATATGATGCAGATGAAAAATTATAATATCCATCAAAAAACTTATATCTTTGGAATGGCATGATATGGCATGTAAAGTGTTAATAAGTCAATAATGTATATAGTCAACTTAGATCTATAATTCTTGGTTCACTTCCGTTAATCATAAATATGATTTCTTAAAAGTTTTTTGCATATTCGTTATCATAATGGGAGTTAGACAATGGTGTATTAATGTTAAGGAGAATTCACAGAACTACAGAAAACGATGAATGGAAATGGAAAATTTTATCGCAAGTAAAGTTATAAATCAAATCAAATCAAAATGTGATTCAGGAGTGACAAATATGTCATTACAATAATATTATTAACAATTGAAGAAATTGGAATTCAACTGCAGTTGTCCAAAGAATATCTCCAATATTTATAAAAGTAATTTTCTTAAATTGATTGTTATTTTCTAAAATTAAATATTTATATCTTTAGTACAGCGAAACAGCAATATACAATTTAATGAAATATAGCAGATGCAAATTAGCCAAGTAGTTTACTTACCTAAAATAGTAATTGCATTAGATTAACCGACGTTACATAATATCAATATTCTATGAGTTTCACTCTGTGATACTTAAATGTGTATTTAATATTGTCCATCGTTTTCTTAAAAAAAATTTATAATACCTTTATGTTTGGGTTCTTAAAAGTGGATATTAAATAATATTCTTATTTATTTCTTTCAAAGTTTGTAAAATTATTGATAGCAATCATGCCATATTTAACCTTATTAAGTGGTGCGAATACTATCAATAATTTTAAATTCTTTGAAAGAAATACAAATAAAATTTAATATTAGTACAATGTGTTGTAATAAAAAAGATACTTTATAGTAGGCAGATAATGCCTACTATAAAGTACCTGTTTTGACATGTTTACATTTAGTTAAATATTTAACCCATGGAGTATAGTTCCTCATGTGATGTTTACTTTCATTGAAAAGCTTGATATCAATGGGCACATTAAATATGGCAAACTTTCACAATTTAATTCTTACTTTATATGTATAAATCCGAAGTGTTAACTGATATGATGGAAAATATTATACTTAGAGATAAAAACCACTAATATTCTATTAACTACTACTAATATATCTAAAAAAGACTTAAATTATAATAATTATAATTAACCATCAAGTACACTCCTTTTAAGTATAATATTTTTTCTTAAATACTTAAACGGTAAAAACGAAAGCATCTATTGTTTCAAATACTAATCTTGTACGTTTGTTTTCGAGTGAATATTTAAAATTAATTTTGTTTAATAATAATATATAATAATTTAAATTACAATTCCTACATTTTCAAGATAGTTTGAGGCCTATGAAAGCTCTGTTTGGATAACTTTTAGTCAGCGTGCTGTTCCTGTTTCCTATTTAAAAATAGTAATAATTTTTGAAGTTGTACTTTTAGCGTGTTTAGGAAAAAACTTTTTTTTTAAAGAAGCATGCACTTAGAAATGTAAAACGGTTGTTATATATATATATTTTTTTATTATAGTAGAAGTCTTAATAAAGAAGTTCTTTAAATATTTTGTTTTATTAAAATTTAAAAATCATTATTAATACGTAACAGGAAAACCGGTTATCCAAAAAATCGGTAAGAGCGGTGTGCGAATCGATAAAACTTTGACATCACTAATTACGGTTTTAGCGTACCAAGTACATCACTAATTTTACTACGATTTTACGTCATATGTTATATATATTACTACTCCATATGTAAGAAAGAGTCAGAGCTGAGACTGAATCCGTTTTTATGAATGAAACGGGTGAGAGGCAGATAGTTTTTATTGAATGAAAATGTAAGTAGCTATAGTGCTACTCTGCACCCCCCCATACCACCGAAAATAGGCTCGCGCCAATGTATGAATCACAACCATCTATTTTATAGTTAGTAATCTATGGTAATAAGTCACTTTTATGACACAGAACTAATAAAGATCTAATAGAAAGAATCAAATAAAGAAGGTAACTATCACATAGACTTATTATACTAGATCAGGAAAACCAACCTAACATAATGCGTGGTACAATAATTCCTTAACAGGGAAATTTAAATTATTATTTGATTCATATAATTTCAAAGGTACGATTTTGTTGTGCAGTCTTGATTTCTAAAAAATAGATTATTTCCTATCAAAATAACCGATTAATAAGAATCTTTTTTTCTGACTATTTAAAAAGATGCTTTTTTAAATATTAATAATTAATTAGAATAAAGGCTAATTAAAGTTTCTGAAATTCTATTAAAGTGTGTAGGTAGGCTACATTAGTTTTATCCAACCATGCATATGTTATCTTAAAAACAAGAAAAAGAGGGAAAAAGAGAAAAAGGATAATTAAAAAATTAGTTTTTAAAAAATCTATTTATTTAAAATATAAATCTAATAAAAAAAACAATTATTATAAAATCGATTATCTATTCACATCGACATCTCTACTTTTGACATTGATGGAGGGGAGTGTTGACGAAATAGGCGACGATATATCGCGGATTTATTTACATTTTATTTTTCATTTAAAATGATCGTATAACATGGTGTCGTCAATTATTACAATATAATTTATCAAAGAAGATCAAATGATAAGTCAAAAATGTATTTTCCGATTGGATGGCCCAAAGTTTTACAAAACTTAGGAAGTGATGTTCAGTGCATCAAACAAATAGTGTCTAATAGAGACAAAATCTTGTTTGCCTCGCTCAGTGAAGAATGTTTTGTTGTTTGGTTTTGCAAGGTAAGAAAACTAAAAGTTTTTGAGTAGAATTTATTAAAATAGCACCACCGTACGCATGCTGTGCACACCTGTAAGTAAGGATGTACTTGTAGCAGGACACAATACTGTTTATGTTTAAGTTTACTTTAAGTGCATTCTTGTTGGTGTTCCAATAAATAAATAAATAAAAAAAATATGCCACTAAACGCGATAAAAATACAACTGTACTGGACTATTTCTACACATTTATCTATAATTTAGTATTTGTTTAGTTGTTACTTTAAACTTATAGTAATACTGTTGCAAATTCTGTATAGTCAATAAATTTAGGCATTTCTCTGATTTCAAATAATAAATATTGATTCCGTAATATTGAACATTTCAGGTTGAATTTGAGTTCAGCAAAGCTGCTGTTCATTTTATTAATAAAATGAAATAATATAACAATTTTCTAAGTATCTTCTTCTTTCTGCACTTATCCCACACCATGTGGGGCAGGCACAACATGTTATAAACATGTTGTCACATGATTTGGTTACGTATTTTACGACCACTCGCCTGTCTGACATCAACTTACCTTAGTCGTACTTCACGAAACCTTCACGAAAGTGTGGTATCTGGCTGAATAGAATAGTATCACCCTCATTTCTTACTGAGGTGTCGTAAAGGCGACTAAGGTAAGTTGACCCGGTGTGTGTTATCCGACTGAGTAGAATAGACCACCCTCTTTATTACCGAGGTGTCGTAAAATACGACTAGGGTAAGTTGACGTCAGGCAGGTGGCCGGTCGTAAAATACGTAGCCAAATTATATGACAACATGTTTGTAACATGTTGTGCCGACACTACTTAGAGTGGGATAAGGGCAGGAGGATAATGATACTGTAGACTTTATGCTGCCTAAGTTTTAAGGACCCTCAATACAATTAATTAACTCTTGTCTAAAGTTCTACATGAGATACATTTTCAATTTATCATGCTGTCATGAAGTTTTTATTAATGTGCAAAGAGTATAATTTATGGCAATCTTTTTTGTTTATAATATTTTACAGCCAAGCGTACCTATCGTGTACCATAAAAGAAGTGTGGAATCTTTACAAAGACTGGGCGTCAATGTTGGTGTGGAATGGAAACCGGATTCATCGATGATATGCATATCGGTTTGTATTAAAGTGACAAGTTATAACTTTGCTATTAAAAAAACTGTGCTTAGTTATATCACACAACTGAATTATTTATGAGAAGTTACAAATTTGACCAAACAATGAAAGCACACACACATTAAATGTTTTTAATATAAAGATATATTTAATATAATTTAATTTGTTACAATTTTGTCAACCTAGCCATCATATATCTACTTAAGATATTTTAAATTTTTTGTATATATTGTTATAGACAAAATATAGAATAAATTATCCATGTATCACTTACCTTATCTTTAATCTAGGGTCTCTCTACACTACACTAAATATCATTATCTTCCTACCCTTATTCCACTTTAAGTGGGGTCTTGAGGGGAATTTGAGTTCAGCAAAGCTGCTGTTATGGCACATATCTTCTTTCTGCACTTATCCCACCCTATATGGGGTTGGCACAACATGTTATACATGTTGTCACATGATTTGGCAACGTATTTTACGACCGACCGCCTGCCTGACATCAACTTACGACACCTCGGTAAGAAAGAGGGTGGTCTATTCTACTCAGCCGGATACTACACAGAGAGTAGACTTACCTTAGTCGCGTTTTACCAAACCTGTACAAACAAAATGTAGAATAAATTATCCCTGTTGCAATATCTTTTATCCAGGATCTACTCTATGTATTATTTATACATGTGTCTATATCTAAATTGCAGACATCCGAAGGTCATTTAATATTGTATAATGTGGAAGCAAATAGCGATCAAACAGCATATCAGCAGTGTGACCCACCAACGGCCAGCCTCAGAAGAGATTCTGCTGAACTGTTTGTAAAGGAAGTGATACCTTCACTTAAAATCACACTGGTAAGTTTAAAGATTTGTTAAAAATTAGTAGTAAATAGTAGTAATAATGGCCTGTTACTACATCAACAACCTGTGATAGCCCAGCGGTGCGACCGTGTGAATCTCTAGAGACGGTCATGCTTTTACAACCAGGCAGACACCAATGAGTTTTTCTATTAAAACTTATGTTTCTAATTGATAATTACAATTTATCACACGCTTTTCGGTGAAGGAAAACATCGTGAGGAAACCTGTATATCTCGAGAATTCTGGAGATACGTGTAACCTACCAACCCGCATTGGAGCAGCGTGGTAGTTCTTAGCTCCAATCCTTCTCTCCTAAAACGGAGAAAGGGGGCTTATGCCCAGCAGTGGTATAGCAACAGGCCGTTACTAATAAGTAAGTAATGTTCAAAATTTTGATTCAGGGAAAAATTTTGTGACACCTATTTCCACGCTGTCGAACCCGCTAGCACAGCCAGTACTTGACGGCATATGCAGAAGTTTATATGATATATGGTTTCAGTTCAAAGAAATCCTAGTATGGGACGGTCATATAACGCGGATGTGCTGCATATCCGGGACGGAGATACTGGTGTGCACGACGCGCGCTCACCTGCTGCGCTACCGCTGGGACGGCACGCAGAACCGCGACTACTGCCTCGACCTGGGCCGGATACCGTTCTCGATCAACCAACAAGTGTCCAAAGGTAATTATATCGGGAACATCTTTGCAACCTTACCTGTAAAACCGTAATAATAATAATAAATATATGGGACACTTACACACACGGTCATCCATCCCCAAACTTAATACTTGTGTTATGGTAGACAGACAACTGGTGAATATATACTTATATATTTTTTAAATATATACTTAAAATACAAATATACACCCAGGCTCAAAGACCAACAAATTCATTTTTTTTTATAGAAAATGTTGGCCCTCGGCGGGAATCGAACCCACGACCCATGGAACTAAAGGCAGGGTCACTACCCACTGCGCCAACAGGCCAGTCAAAGTAATGTACTATTACCATAAACCTTTTGGAAGAATTGCACTACGTTTTAGTAAAAACTGTACTGAAATAAGTTCAGTAGATTTGCAGAAAATCGATTAAATACAGACAGAATTTGGGGACTTTATTTTATAAAAAGTATAGATATAGATTAGACCTGGTCTAAGCCGGAGCGATTTATCCTACTAATATTATAAATGTGAAAGTTTGTGAGTATGGATGTATGTTTGTTACTCTTTCACGAAGAATTCGCTGAACCAATATCTATGAAATTTGGTGCAATTATTCGTTATGCTCCGGGATAACATATAGGCTATAGAAATCCTGTTAATTCTACAAGAATAGGATAACATTGAAAGACGCCATCTATTTTCTATCACGCTACAACAGTCCACGCAAACGGAGTTGCGCGTTAAAGCTAGTATTATAAATGCGAAAGTTTGTGAGTATGGATTTATGTTTGTTACTCTTTCACGGCGAATCCGCTGCTATTCTGCTACTACTATGCTATTCCTGTAGAATGAACAGGATTTCTATAGCCTATATGTTACCCCAGTGTATAAGGAATAATTGGGCAAAATTTCATCAATATTGATTCAGCGGATCCGCCGTGAAAGGCCGTAATGGGGGTTGGAGTTACTCGCGTCCGTAGGTTTGAACTAAATACAGGATCTTGTCTTTACAATCCTCAAGACCCTACACGTGATCCCCGGGTAGTGCTAAACGAGTAACCATTTCTAGGTGGTAGGCTTCGGCCGTGGCTAGTGTTACCACCCTACAGGCAAAGCCGTCCCGCCAAGCGACTCGTCGCGTTCCGGTACGATGCTTGTAGTAGCTATTAAGATGGGAAACGGATTTGTACATCTGCGCTGCATCTGATAACAGGTTCCGAATTGCACTGTCATATCGCCGGACGGCTCAATCTGGAGAGCAGCGGGATCCGAAGCACGGTTCACCGCTGGCCGACCGCAGGTTATAGGGGGCCCAATTAGTAGGAAAGCCACCTACGAAAGGCTGCCCCGCTGCCTCGCGAAAAATCCTGGAATTGCTCCATCGTGCCGGTTGGCGACCGGAGAGAGGACCCGATGGCGATTTCCAGGGGGGTTCGGGCGTCCCCGCGGTCTCCAATTGAGTCTACCATCAGCGCTTTAACAGATGCAATCGCGTTGTTTACAAATGTAGCATCCCCTACAAATTCGTTTTTCCGTCCCTATTCGCCCGCTCAATATAAAATGATAAAAAAGAAAAGGAAAGGTAAATTTTTACAGCGGCAGCACTTCCTCTCTTTTAAAATCCACCAAGCCAACATTCGAGGCCTACACTCGAATCTCCTTGCAGTCCATCACCACCTGGAGACTGACAAGCCGCACTTGCTTTTCCTTACGGAGACGCAGATTAACACCCCAGCAGATTTATCATACCTGTTATACCCGGGCTATACCTTGGAGCATAACTTTAGGTCCCATGCAGGGGTTTGTATGTATGCCCGTAACGACATCTGTTATCGGCGTCTCCGTAACTTGGAGGTACCCAAATTTTCCATCTTGTGGTGTTTGATTGATACGGGGATGGACCAAACGGTTTATGCTTGTGTCTATCGCTCGCACAGCGGTGACCAGGAGACAACCAAATTATTTAAGTATCTCAGCGAAACGGCTGACACTGTTCAACATCGGTATCCAACAGCTCAACTTGTGCTTCTAGGGGACTTTAACGCCCATCATAAGGATTGGCTGTACCCTTACCAAAAAACCGACCATGCTGGAAGAGAAGCTCTTAATTTAGCTCTCTCTCTGGACCTTACTCAGCTGGTCGAAGAAGCTACAAGAATACCGGATGTTGATGGTCATACACCCAGTTGTCTGGACCTTCTGCTGACTACCGACCCCGACCGTTTCTCGGTGTCAGTTGCAGCCCCCTTAGGCTCTTCTGATCACTCCCTGGTAAAGGCGGTCTCGAACCACTATCCGCCTGATCTAAGTTTTACTGGGACCAGACGGATTTGGCGATATAAGTCGGCAGACTGGGACGAGATGCGGCATTTTTTCGCATCCTATCCTTGGCAGGGAATATGCTTCTCTTCTAATGATCCGTCGAGTTGTGAGAATGCTATATCGGAGGTGATTCGTCGAGCTATGGAATATTTCATAGCTTATTCGGATGTACCTCTGAATAGTAGGACACCCCGTTGGTACAACGTTGAATGCGCCACTGCAGAGGCCATTAAAAATTCGGCGTTTGTAGCCTGGGTTGAAGCCCGCTCTCACAAAACTCCCGACATATCAGCTAAGAAGAGAGCATATAACCTTGCTGCTAAGTCCTACAAGAGGGTCCTCAAGAAGGCTCGATTTAACCGAATTAATCGAATCGGCATCAAATTAGCATCCTATCCTCGTGGTAGTAAAGCTTTTTGGTCGCTTGCGAAATCGGTTGAGTCGAACTTCTGCCATTCAACGCTGCCGCCATTGCTCAAGGCAGATGGGGCACTGGCCTTTTCTGCAGATGACAAAGCTAATTTGTTGGCTAGGTTGTTTGCAGAAAATTCACGTCTTGATGCAAGAGATGCCTCTCCACCTCAACTACAACCATGTGATACTGCCATGGCAGAAATTCGTATCCACCAAAAGGAGGTGTTGAGAGCGCTTCGCAACTTGAATGTGAATAAGGCCAGTGGTCCCGACGGCATACCAGCAATCGTTCTGCGGAATTGCGCTCCAGAATTGTCTCCTGTTTTGACACGTTTGTATCGCCTCTCATTAGAAACTTCTCATGTCCCTAAAGCATGGAAGACTGCCAACGTACAACCAGTGCCAAAGAGGGGTAATCGTGCTGATCCGGTCAACTATCGACCTATAGCAATCACCTCCGTACTTTGTAAAGTTATGGAGCGAGTAGTAAACAAAAAGCTTTTGGCATACCTAGAAGAAAACGATCTTCTTTCGGATTACCAGTTTGGTTTTCGACAGAATCGTTCTGCAGGAGATCTTCTAATGTATGCCACTCATATCTGGGGTGAAGCTATTGAGAAACATGGTGAGGCTCTCGCCGTGTCCCTTGATATTTCAAAAGCTTTTGACCGTGTCTGGCATGATGGTCTCCTCGGCAAACTTCCTGTTTATGGGCTGCCTACTACACTCTGTAACTGGATATCTGATTTCCTGAATGAACGATCATTTAGAGTGGTTATTAATGGCTGCTCTTCCGATTTAATGACCACCAATGCTGGTGTTCCTCAGGGATCAGTTCTTTCCGCGACGCTTTTTTTGCTGCATATCAACGATCTCCTAAGACCCGGTATCTTTGGGTACGCAGATGACAGCACTGTCACGGAGAGATATATGTCCAGTTCCAGAGCTAGTAGTGCTGAGATTCTCCAACAAAGAGAGGCCATGGTTGAGCGCATTAACTTGACTCTGAAAGAGGTTTCCGACTGGGGTGAGGCCAACCTAGTCAAGTTTAATGCTGCCAAAACACAAGCGTGTCTGTTCACCGCCAAACGGAGTTCCTTCACCTTAACTCCTACTTTCCGAAATATATCCGTACCTATTACCGATAGTACAGAGCTTCTGGGTATTGAAATAAGTTCCAAGCTCAACTTTGGTAAATGCATCGAGTCCAAAGCAAAGACAGGTGCAAAGAAACTTGGCATCCTTAACAAAGTCAAGCAGTACTTCACACCGAAACAGCTTCTAACATTGTATCAGGCTCAGGTACGTTCGTGTATGGAGTACTGCTGTCATTTGTGGGACGGTTCTGCCAAATACCAGTTGGATGCTTTGGATTCGGTGGATCGCCGCGCCAGAAGGCTCATCTCCGATGAAACCCTGACCAATACCAAACTACACAGTCTACAACATCGGCGCAGGGTTGCTTGTCTATCGGTCTTCTACAGGGTATATTTCGGGGAGTGTGCAGAGGCTCTTCATAACCTTATTCCTCCATCGCCGTTCTATTATCGCACTGCTAGACACCGGGAGAATTTTCACCCTTACATCATTGACCTCCCACGAAGGCGCACGGAGCGCTTTGCGTCCTCGTTTTTATTGCGCACAGCAAGGGAGTGGAATTCTCTCCCGGCATCGATATTTCCGAGTTCTTTTGATATGGGTCTCTTTAAAGCAAGAGTGAATAGGCATCTTCTAGGCAAGCGCGCTCCATCTTAGACTGCATCATCGCTTACCATCAGGCATGATTGCAGTCAAGCGCTCGCCTATTCTGCAATAAAAAAAAAAAAAAAAAAAAAAAAACATCCACACTCATAAAAAAATACTTTGGCATTTAAAATACTAGCTTTTACCCTTGACTTCGTTCGCGTGAACTGTTATAGCGTGAAAGGTTGATAATAGATGGCGCTTTTTAATGTCAACCTAGTCCTGTAGAATGAACAGGATTTCTATAGCCTATATGTTTCCCCGGTGTGTAAGGTCAAATTGTGCCAAATTTTATCGATATTGGTTCAGCGGATTCGCGATAAAAGAGTAACAAACATACATCCATACTCACAAACTTTTGCATTTATAATATTAGTAGGATAGTAGGACTATCTGCTGATAGTTATAGCTCACTGTACTATACTCGGTGAATAGGTAGTTAATAGGCTGATGATTCGGTTTCGGGGTGAAACCATCGTAGAGATTATTGTAGTGAGTGCACAAACGCGGGTTATAGCAAATAATTCTATTGTAAATTCTGTACTATGGAATTCCGCAACGCCTGCTTCAGTAAATCAATTAAAATTTCAGCCATTTTTATTTGTTTTCGCTAATAAAAGAAGTATTTTCCAGCGGAGCCCATACTAGAAGACAACACTCACGTCAACGATATCGAATATTCGCCGTTGGTTTGCGGATTTGGGATAACTCTCAACGATGGACGCGCCGCCTATCTCACCGCGCCCAACCTCAAATTTGACCCTAACGTAAGTTTTATTTATGACTGAATTAAATTTATAAATTTTAATTTAACATTGTCTCATAAATTTCTCGACTTACCTTTAGAAATTATTTTAACACTAAGAAATCAATATACAACAATACCTCAAGAATTTCTCGAGTTACCTGTAGAAATTTTTTTAAAACAATAAAAAATAAATATACAACAATGCCTCACGAGTTTTTAGACTTACCTTTAGAAATTATTTTTAAACTAGAAGAATTAAATATACAACAATTACCTTAAGAATTATAAGCTGTGATGGCCTAGCGGTGCGACCGTGTGAATCTCTTAAGACGATCATGGGTTCAAACCCGGGCAGACACCAATGAGTTTTTCTATTAAAACTTATGTGTCTAATTGATAATTGCAATTTATCACACGCTTTTCGGTGAAGGAAAACATCGTGAGGACACCTGCATATCTCTAGAGAATTCTGGAGATATGTGTAACCTACCAATCCGCATTGGAGCAGCGTGGTAGGTCTTAGCTCCAATCCTTCTCTCTTATAACGGAGAGAAGAGGCCTATTCCCAGCAGTGGGATAATAACAGGCCGCTACTTTACTTTACTTTTTTTTTACCTTAAGAATTTCTCGAGTTACCTGTAGAAATTTTTTAAAACAATAAAAAATAAATATACAACAATACCTCACGAGTTTTTAGACTTACCTTTAGAAATTATTTTTAAACTAGAAGAATTAAATATACAACAATATCTTAAGAATTTTTCGACTTACCTGTAAATATTATTTTAAAATTATAAGAAATAAATATACTTCGAAACCTCAGGCACAGCTAGTCGTTGATAAAATTATTTTATTTACTTAAAAATTAACTTAACTGAGAATGTGTTAAAAATTAAAAAATTACAACTGCATGGTTTTGTTTATAATTATAATTATTTTTATATTATCTCAGATAAATATAGCGACGGATTTAAGGGTAAGAGTTTTGGACGGAAACGATTTTGTTCATGTGTTTCTATCTGCTATTAATTTATTTCTTGAATATTTTGTAGTTTCATGTCAATTTGTCTTATAATTTTTAACTTAATGCTACATGTTTTAAATATATATTTGATGTGTCGATGTTATAAGCTAAAAAGCTAGATAGTATTGGTATTGATAAGAAAGGCAAGTTTTTTGCCCAGCAGTATTGTTATACTTGTTATGCTATGAAAGTTGTCAAGACCATTCAGCAATAGTCACTTCGGAAGAACAAGATTTTACTTGTTGCCTGTAGTGTTTGCTATGACAATAATTACATTATAAGCGATAGTTAACTAATATAATACGTATTTATAGAATAAGGCATTAGTTTGCGAAGATAATAAAATTATTTTATTAAGTAATAATAAAATTATCTTAGTATAATCCTCGATAAAGTAAATAGAAAATATATATAATGCTGAATGTAGGGTGGACTATCTGATATTTATTACATTTCATTTACAATTCATGTACTACAAATTATCACAGCACTACACTAACTGCAAACGTTCATTACAACAGTCTCAATAATTTGCCCCTTCCGAAAATTCCGAAATAAGGTCACATTTCATACGCTCACGTTATTCTTCGGATAGGGCAAATTGTTTAGTCAAGCAATCGAATTATTATGAGAAGAAAGATTGTCTAAATGTAGATTATTTTCAGGCAGTACAGGGTATATGGGCGCAGGGAATCGACGACGCAACGTGCGTCCGAGTCAACCATAAGTTCCGGCTCATTGCCATTGGTAGGAGAAAGTAAGTGCTTTTTTATAGTTTGAGTATCGAAATCTTACTTATTATAGGTTAGTTTTAAGCCTGTCCGGGACCCTTATTCATGAGCTCTTTAGGCGGCGTTAACGGAGCGAAAACTTCATATTTCTAAACCCAACTGTGTTCTTTTAACCATAAATCTATATTTTATATGATTAAATCTTTTATATTTAAATGAGTTAATCTTGTATGTATATATATTATATTGATTATTATTTTTGCCATAAACTGTCTAGTCAGCGTAACTTATTCAGGGAACGGGCAGACTCAAAAATGTAAAATCTTTTTTTTTATGATATAATATAAACTAAACTATAATATAATATAAACTCCCTCCTCAGCACATTTGCTGGTAAATGGGATAGTCCTCTCTTTAGGACATTTAATGAAACACATTTGCGTAAATAAATTTTGTAAATTTTTATTATAAGTACTAACCTAGGCTAAGTAATTTTGTAACTAACATACAATGTCTGAAATAAAAAAATTATAAAAAAAATAGTTATAACCTAATTGACATTTAGAGTTTAGTTTTATTTGAAAGTACCATTCGTAATAAGAAAGCTATAGGAATGGATAAGTTGTTCAAGTAGTGTATTGAAGTTAGTCTTATCCTAAACGTGGATTCAATTAGACTATTAGATGTATCGTCGTATATAGTGGATGATATTAAAATTTGTCATATCTTAGTGCTAGTTATGGTTATGTATTACGTCATAAGCACATTCTTCGCGCGATAGAAAACCTTCAGATGTAAGATTGAAACAACGTTGTTCTTTTTTTTCATCCTTTTGAACCGATGAAAGTCTTCTACTAGATGTAGGTTCCTGCAAGATTTTTGCACGTTATACCTTTGGTGTTTTGATCCTATCCCACTCTATGATCTACCAATGGGGCGGGTCTACCGATGCCGCGTTTTTCGTTGCAATGAACACTCCAACACTACATATTTACATATAACTCGAATTTCTATATTTACTACAAAGAGAGATTTCCGTCGTTTGATATCTGGCTGAGTAGAATAGACTACCCTCATTTCTTACCGAGGTGTCGTAAAAGGCTGCTAAGGTAAGTTGACCAACTGTGTGGTATCCGGCTGAGTAGAAAAGACCACTCTTTTTTCTTACTGAGCTGCCGTTAAAGGCGACTAAGGTAAGTTTACCCACCGTTTGGTATCCAGCAGAGTAGAATAGACCACCCTCATTTCTGATCTCATTATCGAGATAACGTAAAAGGTGACTAAGATAAGTTGATGTTAAGCAGGCAGCCGGTTGTAAAATACCTAGCCAAATCATGAAACAATATGTTTAAAACGCGTTGTGCCGACCCCACTTAGAGTGGGATAAGAGCAGGGGAATGATGATGACTAGATAGAGTGATTAAAAAAAATATGATTCTTATACGATTTTAATGTGTAAGTTAACGTGTCACTTCACAGTTCCCAAGTCGACGTGTTCACGATAGACGAAGTGTCGGGCGGTTTGGAGCTGTCGCACACTATGTTGCTTAGTTCCAAGGACTTCCCTGGTGATCCTGGACCGGTCAAGTGTTTGAGGTATGTATTCTTCTTCTTGGTCGCTACACTCTTGGCAGAGCGGTCGTGATCGTCAGCCATTGTATTTCTTTATTTACCTGCATGATGACTTTCTTGGGAAAATAGTGCAGTGGTTGCCTTTTGCACCAGACATTTCAAGGGTTATTTAGATCCTTAGGCCGCTGTTGCCTCCTCCTACTGGTTTAGCAGTTGGGTGTATGGTTATCCCGCCATTAGTAGGTGGCCAGAGCATCTTCTGATATAAAGCAGGGAGCGCCATGGAAACCATTTGGATACCGTCGCCATATGGCGCGTGTTTGGCTTGGTTGGTAGTGTTTGGCAGGCGAGGTTGACTTGGGGCTGGTGAGATGGTCTATTCTACTCAGCCGGATACCACACGGCGGGTCAATTTACCTTAGCCGCCTTTTACACCTCGGTAAGAAATCAGGGTGGTCTGTTCTAAGCATAAATGCCGGATATCGCACGGCATTTATGTGTAACTCACAATAACTGCTTTTATGTTAATAATTTCAATAATTTATAGAAGTAGGCGTTACATTGCGGAGATCCATAATGTATATTACTTTTAAAATTTTAATTAAATATACTGATTTTCACGTGGACGAAGCCGCAAGTACAGCTCGTAATATTATAAATGCAAACTTCGGTTTTCAATGTGTATCACCTAAAAGTGAACTCTAGTTGAAGATGATGGATTTGTTCACCACAATGGTGAAACAGCGAGTGGTCATTAGGTGGACGGGCGACGGGCGCGCGGTGGCGGTGAGCTGGGAGGGCGGCGGGGTGTCGGTGTGGAGTACTTTCGGTGCGCTGCTCATGTGCTCGTTGGCGTGGGACTACGGCCTCAGCCAGGACCTCGTCCGCCGGAACCCGCTGGTTGTCTCCGGTATGGTACGTAACTTGGACGAGTATCGATGGAACAATCTGTATCTCTCAACCTTGAAACAGAACTTGTTTGTCTGCGACGTTAAGTTGCTGCGGTTCGCGGGCGCAGAACTAAAACCATCTTCGTAGTCTATGCGTCACACGATATAACAAAATGGCTCCAATACGTGTGATAGCTAAAGTCACTAATTAAAGCAGTTAAAATTTACATCTTGTTTAATTCAATTTCGCCGTAAACATTGTTACTTTATAAAACAAATACCTAATCATGTTCGTCATAGTTTTTGAGAAAACGGTTTTTTTTTCATATTGGTCCCTAAATTACAAATATTGGCATTTCTTGTATTAGCGTGTTGGTAACTTTATTTTAGTATAGGCCGATTAATATATGGCTACCATTTTGTTTACCAGCTTAATATTTATTTCTGAAAAGAAATTTTTAATGTCTTATTTGAAATGAGCCATACAGTTAAATCAATCGATATTGCTATCTCAAAGTTTGTATGACCGGAAGATAATCCTTATTATGAGGAACGACCAAGTCTGTATGGGACTTGGGACATGATAATAAATCTTTTTGATAATTTAGGAATGGGCTACCGAAGGATATCAGTTGTGGATGGTGAAAGTAGAAGAAGACTCGAAAACTAACTTGATTCAAATGGAATTCGTCAAGAGTCCTCTTAGTGTCAACCCTTGCATGGTAAGTTTGTTCATGTTCTATTTTTAATTCTTCTCAAGGCTCATTTCGTACAAACAATACTCGTTTGGTCCTATGATTTTATCTCTCCTCATCACATGTCCATATCATCGTAATCCTGCACTTCTCGTGTTTTCTACAATTAGCGCAACTTTCAGACTTCGTCTTATATACTTTTTATTTTATTCATCTTGGCCGCCTCGTAAGTCGACCTTAAGATTCTTAATATTTTCTAACATTACGAAAGGTGTCCTGTTTTGACCTATTTGTTAATTTTTCGCTTAACTTTAAGAGGCATTCAGTGTCATATATCCTTCCGGTGACGCTGTCAAAGTCTTTAGGTCTAACAGCATTAGTCAATTCGAAAAAAGGTGTCATATATTGTTTGTGTGACCTATCACCATTTTTCTTGTATCCTGCATTAATTTTTTTACTTACATCTCGATCAATTGCCGTCGTAATGAAAAGGCGAACCGAGATATCGGAAGTCAGAGTACAAACTCCGAGTACTACATATTTAGATACATGTTTAAGATAATCGTAACTCTCCTCAAAGGATCTAACGTATATTTTAAGGACATCTATTGTCTTGGCCTTATCCCACTCTAAGTGGGGTCGGTACAACATGTTTTTCTCGTCCATTCTGTCCTATTATTCGTCTATTGTCATTATCTTTTTCTGTTATGACAATTTATGCGTACTTGTTGTAGGGCAACCAAAAACATCTCTACCTACAAGCGGACGACAAACTCTACGTAAATCTCGATGATAATCTCACGCGGAGAACCAAGATCTCGATCATCGACTCTTCATCTGACACATATCAGGAGAACGGCCAGGACCACTTGGAATACGACAGCAGCGCGAAATACAAAGAGTTTGTAGACGACAACGAGTGTAGAAAGCAGTGGATCGTTCTGCAGCTGCCCGCTACTTATATAGCAAGCAATTGGCCCTTGCGAGTGAGTGGTTTTTCTTTTTTAAGACTTTTGAATCTCTCTCTTTCTCTTCAACTAATTGACGCCCACTGACGGACATAGGTTCCATGATCTCCATAAAACACGATTCCGTGCCGCTTGGATCCAACGGCTCGCCGCGACCTTTTTCAGATCATCTGTCGTTTTTCTTTGCGGGGTCGCCATTCCAACACTTTAAGAACCATGTTCCATTTATATAAAGTGATAGTTATAAGTACGTCTCATTTCCTTCTTTTTAGTAGAATATATGATGGAAATGGTTAGTTTTATATAATAGGTTTACATATCGTGTTTTTTAATCTAATCCAGTTGTCACTGTCGTCCAGAAACGGTAGGATGTCACTGAAAATCAGTGCCAAAGTTTAGCCTTAGCAAAAGCTGAGTGACATACCGTTTTATATGTCACACTTCCATGCATGAATAGGGGCGGGACACGTATCTTTTTTAGTTATTTTTGTATGTTTTTAAATATTCTAAATTTAATTTAACTTTCTTATTTCTTTTAAATTTATTTATTTATTTTTAATTTTAATTTAATTGTTTATTACTTTTTTTTCTCTTTGTTATGATATTTAATTGTTTGTGTGCATGAAAGTGTTATATGTAAATAAATGCTGTTTGATTTGATTTGATTTGATTTGATTTGAAGAACCAAAGCCCATTGGTTCCATGGACCCCGCCCATCGCCACTTCAGCTTCGCGACACGCTGTTCAACAGTGGACGTCTAAGTTGAGAAGAGACAAGAAAAGAGTATCGCCTTATAGCAGGAAATCTTCATGGTTTAAGGAAAGGGGAATTGTTTTACTCCAAATTTAACGAGTGCTGGCCACGGGCAGTAATGAAAAAATCAAAACTACTGGATAGATTTTAATCATTTTTTACTGAGTGACATAGGCTATATGTGCGTGCGAAGCCGGAGAGGGCCGTTAGTTATTGATAAATCAGAGAACACTAAAAATTCGTGCATTTTTACCGTTTATGCAATTCTGATTAAAAACATTATGTGTTCTGCATCAGCCTACTTAATTAGCTATATTAAATTGCTTTAATGATGAAGCTAGAATTGATCAAACAAAGTAGATGCTAGTATTATAATAATAATATTTATTTATTTCAGACCATCTATGAGATCCATAAGAATTAGAAACAATTATTCTTATAAACTATGTTACTAAAGCTTCATTTAACTTAATTTAAATATTTGCCCCTTCTAACCGGATCACTTAGTATGTGTAGATGGGTCTGTATCCATTGCCTCAATATGGGACAATCTGGTTTATCCCTTATGATGTTAGAGCTCTCGCGTACTCTGCGCAACAGTGATGCAATTCGTTTGCGCCTGATAGAAACAATCATTAGTATGCGCGTGCGTAAACATCGCAGACGCGCTACAATAGCGCGGTAGCCCCAACATCACTCTGAAGGCATTGTATTAGACTCAGAGCGCGTTATAGTTGACCCAGAGACCGCACGGGTAAAGTGTTTGGCTAAAGGTCTTAAAAAGTGTAATTTTTACACTTAGAGTGCCATATATATCAAATGTTGTTCGGTGTAAGTTCAGCGCAGTGGACCCGAGTGGGCAGCACGTGTGCGTGGCGGGCCGCACGGGCCTCGCGCACTACAGCTGCGCGGCGCGCCGTTGGAAGCTGTTTGGGAACGAGGCGCATGAACGGGACTTCGTGGTTACTGCGGGCGCGCTCTGGTGGCAGGACTACGTTGTCGTCGGTGAGTACTGTTGAAGCGGTGGTTGCAAGTTTTTTTTTTCAATTTTTAGTGATACTGACTAAGTTGGTATGGTCATGTAATGAGGAGGGATAAAAATCATGTGACCATAAGAGTTTTAAATATGAATGTGGATGTGTGAAAACTGATATGCATATTAAGGGAGTGGGACCAGAGTTGACGAATGATAGAGGAGAATGGAAGAAGAAGACATATTGTGCCGACCCCACTTATAGTGGGATAAGGGTAAGAGAATGATGAATGATGATTAGTGGTACTCTATATGGGATTTTGTGTACCACTAACGACAATACCCAACGTGTGGCCAAACCCGTCACAGGTTGGCTATTTGATACGTTCACTGCCGCCCCGCCTGTATTCTGGAACCCAAATTGTAGGGATTTTTGTTGTCTGCGTGCTTGGGTTTAACTTAGGATTTTTTTAAATTTCCTCACAGGTTGCTACAGTATAATAGAAGGCCATGACGAAATACGCTTCTACCCGCGAGACGCAAAGCTCGATAACCGTTTCGCGAAGATAGTCCGCGTGCAGGCGCAAGTGTTCGTTCTGGACATCCTGGACGACCAGCTCGTGGTGTTCGGTGCGGACGCGCTCGTCACTATATACGAGTTGAACAGGATTGATAACAGTGAGTATGGTTTTAGACGTCCTTCCTTAGATCCTGAGTTAAGCTTAACTACTGAATTGACTGGAATATTTAAGGAAGACACGAACATGTCGATAATTTATTCCAACTTATTTAAGATGTCATAAGAACCGAAGTTGGTGTCAAAAACTTATTCCAACTTATTTAAGATGTCATATGAACCGAAGTTGGGGTCCTAAGGTGCTGGAATGGCGTCCTCGCACCGGAAAGCGCAGCGTTGGTAGACCCCCAATGAGGTGGACTGACGACCTCAAAAAGGTCACGGGGAGCCGCTGGTTCCAAGCGGCATAAAATCGTGGATTGGAGCGATCCCTTAAGGAAACCTATGTTCAGCAGCGAACGTCCATCGGTTAAGAAAGAAGAAGAAGAATCGAAGTTAAATTCGCTATGTATTACCTGAACTGTTTATCGATACTGTAATAGAAATCTTTAATGTGGGTTATCTATAAGAGATAGAAATATACCATCGCTGAGTTTTCTGTACACCTTTTCAAGGTGTACAAAAACTTATTTATTTATTTATTCTTATTGCACTATACAGAGGTACATTTGTTTATATTGAATTAAATTAGGACAAGCGTGCAAAGGCGGTCTTATCGCTAAAGCGATCTCTCACAGACAACCTTTGGTGAGAGGAGAATACTAAGAGATCGGGTATAGTGCATAATAAACTATAAAACATACAATTAAATACTAATATTACACAGATATTTACAATTATATATATTATAATACATATACCTTAGTACATCATTTTGATAAATCTCGTAGGGTTCAGCCTGCGTTTGTAATGTAAGCGGAAAAAAATTATTTACGACATCACACTAGAAACCTCAAAAATTACAGTATTTCTCTACTCCATATTGAATGTTTTTATACATATAAACCTTCCTCTTTAATTACTCTATCTGTTGCGTAGTTTTAAAGATTTAAGCATACATAGGGATATAGGGACAGACAGGGAAAGCGACTGTTTTATACTATGTAATGATAAAATATCTGGGTGACCGAGCTTGGCTCGGTAATTTTTTACAAAAAAAAAACTAAAAAATAACAAATATTTAGTTGGGATCGATCCTTGGCATTCACATTTCTCGAGTCTGCCAGTTACCGAAAATGTTGGCGAAAATTCAATTCAATATAAATGTTAGTGTTTTTTAATGCCCAAAAACAGGGATAAAACAAAATTTTTTTTACATAAAACCTAGCTATATCAAGTTTTCTCCCCCAAAACCTCCTACATGTTGAATTTCAGGAAAATCGTTGGAGCCGTTTCCGAGATTCGGAAAATATATATATATACAAGATTAACTCATTTAAATATTAAAGATAAATAACGTATTGGCTGTGTCAGCCGGCAACGTGGAGGTGCGCTGCGTGCAGGCGGTGGACATATCGGCGCTGTCGCACCCGGCGTGCGTGGTGTCCGCGTCGCTGTGCCGGCTGCAGGAGCCGGCGCCGGCGCCGCGGGCCCGCGCCGACCCGCCCGCCGCGCCGCACTCGCTGGTACGCCCGCGCACGCATCCGATAATAATAATCCTACTTATATTATAAATGCGAGAGTTTGTGAGTATGGATGTATGTTTGTTACTCATTCAAATTCAAAATATTCTTTATTCAAATAAATTTGTAAACAAGTGCATTTGAATCGTCAACTCTACCGCTGGTTCGGAAAGCCTACCGAGAAGAGCCAGCAAGAAACTCGGCGGTTGCTCTTTTTAAAAATATAATTCTTATGACTAGTCACATTTAGTCAGGGTCTAAGCGAACTTTATCCACACATTCTTATCTTCCAAGTAATCCTCAACAGTATAGTAGGCTTTCTGGATCAGCCTGTTTTTAACAGGCACGGTGAATCCGCTGAACCAATATCGATGGTATGTGGCACAATTATTCCTTATACACCGGGGTAACATATAGGCTATAGAAATCCTGTTAATTCAACAGGAATAGGATGACATTGAAAAGCGTCATCTATTCGACCGATTCGATGATATATCACATGACAATAGTCCACGCGAACGAAGTCGCGGGTACTATTGTCATAAGCTAGTAAATAAATATATGTGACACTTACACACACGGTCGTCCGTCTCCAAAGTAAGTAACTTAATACTTGTGTTATAGGTAGACAGACAACTGGTAAATATATACTTATATATTTTTTAAATACATACTCAAATATACACCCAGACTCAAAGGCCAACAAATTCATTTTTAGAAAATGTTGGCCCTAGGTGGGAATCGAACTCGCGACCCGCGGAGCTAAAGGCAGGGTCACTACCCACTGCGCCAACGGACCAGTCCGATACTTTTAACGTACTAAAAGCTATATTGCTGAGCGACTTATTTTTATTTCTTTCTTTCCTAAACAACTACAATAACGTAGGTACATAAATAGCATACTGTAAACCATAATAACAAGAGGTCGTTAATATTGTGCGTATAAAGAGTACAGACGATGGATAAAGAACTCGCCGCGACGCCAGAAAGCAGTTATAGAGTTCCTTGTCACCGAGCATCTTACGAACACAGCCGATAGCGTTCTTGGCGCAACGTCCAACAACAACTAGATGTTTCCTTGATAAAGGATAAAACAAGCCATCTGCTGGGACGTAACGTTTGCTTTGGGATATTGTATTAAATACGAGAGAATACAAGTTGAATTAAGGTTTAAGGTTTAATTATACACCTTTGGCTATAGAAAAAAGCAACAGCTAGCTTAGCCTGCCAGCCCAAATAGATCTTTGCCTGTCCTTACTAAGAAAGTCAATAATTTTTCTATTTTGTTTAACGCCAGGTATCGAATGAGATAAACAAATATAGAAAACAGTTATCTTGTTGCATAAGACACTTACAACCCATTAAGTTGAAGGTTTTCAAGGGCTAGGCATTCATATCCAGTTTAGTCGTTAAGTCGCAGGCATAGGCTTGCTCTCTCCTTTTGGAGAGAAGGAAGAAACCTTAGACCCAGCACGCTGCTCTAATACATTGAAAGAATATGTAGTTATCTTCAGATTTGGTTTAACCGAAAAGGCATGATTAATAGCAAATATTCCTTTACAACCTATATTTTTAATAGATTTTCATCCTCAATGGAAGATGGGAGGCGCTGCTTGTTAAACCTTGGATTGGACCACATGATGAAAATACTTAAAAACCTGTCATTTTCAGGTAATCAATGCCAGCGGTAAACTGATGATGGTGCAGAGAGAAGAATATGATGTCGATGAAGATAATAATCCGGTAAGTCTGCTTCATTAGACATATTATCAAATCAAATATCTTTATCAGAATTTTGACGTTTAACTGCTACGCATCGCAAAAGCGCTATGTTCATTTGTCTGGAAAACTGCGACGCAGCGCTTTTGCGCTTCAGTTTCAGTGTTCAATGTCTTTTCTGTGTGAGTGTTGGGTCTGTGTGTGGGACTTTGTAACAAAGTTTGTACTTCTTACCACAAGTGCATTTTAAAATAACTTTTTACATGTTTATTAAAATACTATGTTACGTGCTTTAATTTCGAATGCTGATTCGATGAGAAGAAACTTTAACTTTTACGAAAATTGCTCAGACAAATGTGTATTCCACAGCAATAAATTATTTTTTTGACCTAGATGTAAATTAAGGAAAAGGTTCCTTATATATACTATGGTTTAGGACATTGTTTTTAAAGAAGAGGTTGCAACTAATTATTTGATAACATCAAGTCAAAATATGTCCAGGAGTTTTCGTACGTTCTTGTCAATTGTATATCGCCGTTTACACCAAATTACCCCAACGCGGATTGGTAGGTAATAATTAAACAAATATCGTATAATTAAATTTTAACAATCTATAAAGGAAGTGACACGTGAAAATAGGTTTAATTAGATACATGTTAATGTCTAAAACAATGCAATTATGTATAAATGCATTGTGTAATGAACATTTAATTACATAAAAATTATAACACCAATAAAGGCAAGTGATTTATGAACGCTGTTATGCGAGGAAATAAATACATATAATAAAGCTGGTGGGTAAATGAGAATAATTGGTAAATTGGCGAGAAATTAGTGAAAAACTTGTTAAATGTTAAAGTTACTTAAAGTGTTCTCTTTTTGATGTTTCTGCAACTTGGATATAGGTCTATTCATACTCACCTCAAGATTTTCTGTCGCTTGAATCCAACGGCTGTCTATGACGTTTTTGAGGTCATTTATCAATTTAGTTTTTAGTCTATTTTAGTCTTTCATAATTAGTACGATTGAGGAAGGATAATAAAGATTGTTTTATAGAATTATTTATTTACAGTCAGGTACACTCCGTTGCCGTGGATATACAATATATCAGCTTAACTTCTAATGACCAACGTGTATTTTTGCATGTAACATTTATATGCAAGAACACACTAACGTCGTGAGTAACTAAATAGGTTACCTATACACATAGAAGTTGTTATAGCATAAAGCTTATATTAACACCTTAAAAACAAGTTCAGTGTTTAGTTTGTACGGTTACCGATTGGCCGTCTAAGGAGATCGGACCGGCGGTCCATCTGCGCACTATGTTACCTTTCTTGCCGTAAGATGTTCCTGTGACGGAAACCCAAGGTGCAGGATTACCTATGGGCCAAAAATCCCATAGGTTGGCCGGTGCTGGTTCGTGTATTGGCGCTGCGATCGGGACTATCGGTGCTTCTGCTAGGGGCTCGTAAGTTGGTTTTACGATCGGGGCTATCGGTTCTAGAGGGGCTATTAAGGGTCCTGCGATCGGTACTGCGAACGAGTGCACGTTGGGTCCCGTACGCTTTACGACCGCATTGAAGCCGTGGACGGAGTCCGCGGTGTATTCGACGATGCGTATGTTACCGTCAGGCTCGACCAGAGAGTACGCGCCTCGGACTACGTCTCCATCGCGGGTCTCCCACTGGGCCTTATTGTCACCTGTGTGCGGGTCGTTCACGGCGTAGTTGAATGAGTAGTTTGGATTTGGCTGAAATAAATATATAACCAAATTATAAGATTTGTGTTCCTCACAATTTTTTTTGTATAAATTATCATCGTATAGACATACTGAATCGTTTGCACGCAGGTCTGTGAATACACATGGCTAAAGTAGTGTCCCATCAAATTAGTAACGACAATTAGGAAGATATAAATAGCATTATAAACCGTTTATCGAACTAAGGACCTCCATTAATAACGTAACTCCAACTTCAGCGATACAGCAATCGTCAAATATTTATCAATCAATTGCATACAAAAATACAGTAAACCAGTAAAGATTAATAACATATCCGTCATATAATTTAACAGGTATAGGGATGGTACGGATGATACAATCTTCATTCATTGATTGTATCCAAAATGGAGAATTCTAAACACATAGAGCAAAGTACTTACAATACTCCCAACTGTGGCATATGATGCTAACAGTGGCGGGTTAGCGACTGCCACTGCTATGAGGCAAAATACCTGGTGAAAAACATCTTAATTAGATGAATCCTACTTAAGGAACAATTATGATATAGTTTTAAAATGTGTTAATATAACTTCTGGTACGGTATTTTCTTTTATCCAATTGTAGAGAATAAATATGTTAGTGCATATTTTTGAATGTCCCTTTAAAGGACATCACTGGAATTTCGAAATCCCTTAATAGATGAGGGATTTCGATGCTATTCGATATTTTTTTCTTTTTGAGGTCGGTTATCCAACTGCTGATCTACTAACACTACATTTCCATATGCTGAGGATGTTTCGCAACCTTTCGGACAGTGTTAGACAATTCCACATATCTTCTGATGCCTAATCACACTGATATCTCCCGTCGCCAGTTGACCAACATTGTTGCATTGTTGGTTAGCGGATTAGCGGCCAAGTTTGATATTTACCACCAACAGTGAGTTCATTTTCCTGACGATGTATTCCTGTAAGCAAACGAAGTGCACTGTGCCTTTGTCATCGCGCACTAGTTCATTTATACTACATTAATTATTCGACCCGGTCGCGCTCCGTTTTTTTCGTTAGGCTGCCAGTTTCAACGGATGAATTGCCTTCAGTGGCTTGGCCATTTGCGAATCCTGAGTGTTCCCAAAAAAAACACGCTTTCATTAATGTAATTACATAAATTCACGAATATGCTATACTGACTGATAATAATGATTGTAAAAAGGTGCACGATTAATTATATATGCAATAGTTTTCCACGCCTAATGAGTAATTTTAATACCGAGCTGGTAAATCCTGTATTACAATTTAGTATGTAAATTAGAAAAATTACTTTAGTAAAGTTATTTTTCTATTTTTTTTCAATACTAACTTATGTTTTACTAGGCAATTCGTATTCCTTAACTTGGAAAAGGAAAAGTTTAAAAAGTATATCTTCATAATTTCTTCGTATCTCATACTAGTCTTCCCCACTCAGATCGTTAAATCGCACTTTGATATCTCAATATTATGTGCAACATATGCTTATTACTATCCTACCAGATATTGTGTTACAGTACCACGGTCTTTTTATAATGTAATTAAGTAACGCGGCATGCCGTGCAAAACAATAATCCTCTACTGCTACATACAGCACTTTAATCCTTTACCACTTTAATCTTTTAGGTTGTATTAAGACTAGATAAATTAATGAATACAATACGTTATAACAATCGACTATTTTGAAATGAATACGGCTTAGGGTAGTGGAGGGCAAGGATGTTATAACTGTCGATAGACATCAAACCATAAGTGTGAAGCAAGTTTTCTAGTTCTAAGTTATAAGGACTTTGTACTACGTTTAGTGAACAGGCAAGGTGGTGGTAGAGTTGGCCTGGATGAGTTTGGCCTAATGGGGTGTTTCTCAACAGTGCGTCGAATAAAAATTCAGTAGCGATCCACTTAAAAACGGAAAAAAAGTGTGAAGCAATTGCCGAACAATATAAAACAACTGGGATCTCATCTTGCCTGACAAAGATGCAACTTGACTAATATTATGTAATTGAATTTCTGTTGCCAGCGTAAAGTTAATCTGGACTGGGCACTTACTTCTTTGAATTACTACGTCTTGGTGGACCGATCGTACATGTTCCTTCAGATGCCGTTCTGTTTAAAGAACCGGACCGGGTTGCTCTCTATTATTACTTTGTGAAATTTAGCCCGACCATAAATGATCCTTCAGTTCCAAGAACTGGACCAAATTGAGCTAGTTCAGAACAATCTGTCTCTTAATGATTTATAATGAATATTATTTAAAGTTTTAATAAATTATTTATTTTCTCTATGTAAATTAGCTTCGGTTTAACATTACGTACAGATTCGTCATCAATAGAACTTATTGATACAGAACAAGAACGAGAATTAATGCTAGCAGTTACAGTATCGTTAAGGTTGATCTATGCGACGCGTCTAGGATCAAGAAAATATAGCCTCTATTTGGTATCAAAAATTGCACTGAATTAGACAATCTCGTATGAGTACAAATCTATCGGGTATAAAATGTGGAGCAGATATTCAAGAATCCATAGAAACTGAAAATACGATTGCTATTGGTCGCTTTATTCAATCAAATTGATTCAAAAGCGCCAGCAAAAGCGTATTTGACTAAAGATTATTTTGAATCGTATAAAGTTTATTTATATTACTCGTTTACATTTTATGTTCCTCGTTTCAAAATTATTTCTTTAAAAAGCTTTCTTTATATTCTGATTAGGCTTTATTTTTTAGGTTGTTTGTTATAAATTCATATAGCTACAATTTAATCTCACTGTTAAGCTATAACGGCAGATTCGCCGTATCATAAATGATCGTGCAGTGTAAACTCCGTATCTTTAATATTTAAATGAGTTATTCTTGTATGTTATTCGTCGGTGTTATGGTGATGGGCTTATATTAAGACTGAGTTATACTAAATAGATTTATGGATTATAAAAGAATTAGCTAGCAAGCGTCTTCGCCCGCGTGCAATTGGAATAGTATATTTAATTGAAATTTTGAATATAGTAGTTATTGTTAGTTAACCATAAGAGATAGAGACATACTGTCGCGGACTTTCTTGTAATATTTTTGTAGATCTACTATTATTTTATGTTTCTGTTGCTTTACGCGGTGCACGCTACTAAAACATTCATCACAATTTATATAAAATGGTTATGAGCTATTAATCTAAACCTTCTGTAAGAATTGCGTTACCTTTTCGTAAAAACAGTACAAAAATCCGTTCAGTACGTTTTGAGAAAATCGGTCACGTACAAACAGACAGCTTCAGGGATGTTGTTTTATAATAAGTATAGAAGACTAGGATAGAATTAAAATACCAGTATTCACTTAGCTCACTCTTTTTTAATGTAATCATTTATACTCACAACCATATTCCACTTTTAAAAATAGTAAGACTAGACTTCGCCCAAAAAAGGCTGAAATAAAATTTGCTAGTATGGCATTCTTAGTCTGATATAACTTTTCTTATGTATATCGTTTTACCGGTCAACGATATCGGCTTCGACCTCACTTTATACAGATGCCCGTCGATATATTGTTTGCTCACGAGCATAGCTAGCGGCCTTTTACGCACAGGTCCGCGGAGTGGCACCCATCCACCGAATGATCTAGTCTTCGGGTCCCAAGGGAAACTAGTGCCGGATACCTTCACTGGAGCTTTAGACACAGGTGCAGCGCCAATGCCGTAACTCAACGGATCTATAAGAGGGTTAACTGGCGGTAATGGCATAGGCAATAGCCCGAACAGCGGCGACGGCGTCAGACTCGCAGCCAATTTTTGTACGAGGGCGTTAAATCCACCGTAATCGTCCGCAGGGTATTCTAAAATCCGTAAGTTTTCCTCCGGATCGAACGGCATGCCTCCGATTATCCGGTCGCCATATTTCTCTTCCGGAAGTACTCTATACTGCCTAGTGTATAAATCGTCCATTCCGTATTTCAAGGCGTATCGCGAGTATTCCTTATAACAAAAATAAAAGCATTAATAAGTGAGTTATAACGTCATGAATAGTTTGTTATTTTTCGACTTACGTCTTCATCAGGAATTGGTACTGACTTTCCTAAGATAGTCGATGATAATGTCAGAAAATGCAGGACCTGAAAAGTTAAGAAAAGTATTTTAAATATTTAAATGAGTTAATCTTGTATGTATATACATATATAAATATATTCCTGAAATTTAGCGTGTAATGAATTTTCGGGGAGATCGATCTAGCTAGGTTTTATTTAAAAAAAAAATCATTTTATCCCTGTTTTTGGGCATTAAAAAAATACTAAAAAGTACAATTAAAAGCAAAGGATAATCATCGTCGGCGCCGTCTCTTTTTTTGTTTAATAAAAAAGAAAGAAGGACTAAATCCTTATCCTAATCCCCATTAAAAATGTAAACCGAAAAAAAACAATGGATAATTTACACAGAAGATTTAGCGCACCTAGGAATTGAAGTCTGTAAGGTCTGTTAGGAATAATTATATTTGCTTAGTATATTGATAGATACATTTAATTTCTTCCATAATATTTACCGTTAGCAAGTGATACATTTTACACTTATCTATTCCGATGTACCAATGACTGAGGATTTTCCAGCGAGCACCTCTTATATGAATTAGACGCAAGACTCGATGCATCTACACCTGAAAAACCAGATGTACCTGTTAACGCGCTACGATTTCTAACATCTTACGTATCCATCTTAATTGAAAAAATACTGACGCTTTTGTTACGTTGCTTTACTCTTCATGTAACATGATAAATAGTAATTCATGTTAATCTTAAGCTTTGATTGATATAAGTACGTGAAGACCGATTTACACTGAGTCAGTTGCTCACATCAGTACTGAGTAGTACTGCCGTGAAGAGTTTATAAATGTACAGGTTACCGGTCTAGTTGAATTAAATTTATTGATAAAACAGATATGACTATAAGTTACCAATTTTGTGCTGTGATCCTCATTATATCTATTATCCATTTTACCATTTGCCATTTTATTAAATTATGTGACCAAATGAATGGTAAGTATGAATGTGGCTGGATATGTGGCTAGAAGGAGGTCTGAAAAGGATGGATGGTGTGAAATATGACATGCATATAAAATAAGAAGCGCCAGAGTTGATGAATGATAGCAGAGAATGGAAAAGAAAAACATGTTGTGCCAAATATACTTACAGTGGGATAAGGACAGAAGAATGATGATAATATGGCATAATTTAACTAGGGACACACACACTCCTCAAGCTGTAATACTCCAGCGGTGAAACCGTGCGACTCTCTTTAGAGAGTCACGAGTTCAAATCCCCCCGGGCCGATACTAATGAGTTATTCTGTTAAAACTTATGTGTCTAATTAATAATTGCAATTTATCACACAATTTCGGTGAAAGAAAACATCGTGAAGAAATCAACCAATTTGCATTGGATCAGCGTTCAACCAAGTTCCAACCCTTTCTCTAAAACGGAGAGAGGCCTATGCCTAGCAGTTGGATAGTAACATGCCGTTATTTTTTTACTTTTAATGGTACGAGTAATAATAAAACAATTTTCAGATACCACACAGTGGCGACAACTTTATTCGTGTTTAATGTCTAACTATGCTACAAATAATTACAATTATAAATTATTCACACATTAAATTGCTCTTTCAATTATATCTATTTAAAGGTATAATTTAAAACATATCCAGGAAAAGCTGTTAGCGGCATATAATCTATTCGACTTTATTCAACATCATTGTGTCCAAGTATGATTATTGTTCGGTTAATGGCCGTGCCCTAAACCAATGCCTGGCAATCCCTTGTAATCGTAGCCACCCTTATCTCCTAGTAACCCTTTGCCCAAGAGGGCTAAATCATAACCGGCATTGTACAAAGGCGTCGCTGGTACATGTGGCTTAATTAAAGGATATGACGGATATATCGGAGCAGGCCAATAGGCGTGTTTAGATATCGGACCGTAGTACGGTTCGTTGTATATCGGAGAAGGGTATATCGACTGATCAATCTTTGGTAGAGGATAAATAGGCTCTTTTAGGATCGGATATGGAACAATGGGCTCCTTTATTACTGGAAGAGGAAGAATTGGCTCTTTAATTGGGAGAACCTCTTTTATTAAAGCAGGTGCTGATTCCTTGTAGAATGATGCAGAAGAGGAAGCTAGACCGCCAAGATGCCCGCCAGTCAGTAGTGGAGCACCCGCTAGTTTTTCTATTCCAGCGACTGGTCCAATCGTAATAGGCACTTCCGCCTTGTAACCCACAACTGGAAGTGGTGCCTTGTAAATGGGCGTAGAAACCGGGTGAAGGTTTGGTCCGATGCGCTTAACAACAGCGTTGAAACCCGTTTTATCATCAGCACTGTACTCTACGACACGTATGCTCCCGTCAGGTTCAACCAGCGAATAAGCACCTGTTTAGAAAAGTTGAATTAGTACAGTCGAAACCGATTAGATTGAAACTCTTTGAATTGGTGTACCTATAACAACGTCCCCATCACGTTTCTCCCAGTGGGCTTTGTTATCACCGGTATGGGGATCACGAACGGCGTATTCAAATGCGTAACGGGGATATGCCTGTAATAAATTAATTATAGTCAACACATTTAATATAATATTCTGATAATTTAAAAATGGACCATTTAGTTACGTAGTAATCTACAGATGCGTAGCCCGGTGCGTATATTTCGGCGCCATACCCGTTGCCTCTGGCCGCTGCCGATAAGGCAAGGAGGCACGTTATCTGCAACAGAACATTGATGTAACTTCATTCACGACTGTACTTATCTCAAAAGAAACTTCACACAAACCGCGGCCAAGCACTTCATTTTCAGTTGGGGCCACGCCGACCGCCGGCTATCAAAAACGTACTGAATTATAAGTAGTGCAAAAGTGAATATATATGATTGTTTGGGACCTTCAAATACTAACGTTTAACGGAAACTAAATGTTTCACGCGCGACCACCGTCTATAATATCGAATACCAGTGCTTGCAACAGTCTTCCTCATTTTCATAGAACCTTCAATTGGTGAAAACGTATAAGTAATACGTCCGAACTTACATGTCCGTCTAATATTTAATGCGCAATTTGATACGGCTTATTGAAAGATTTCGAAAGATTATATTAATTCATAAAAGTATTAAATTTGGAGTTTAGCGCGGACAATAAAAAATAAGAAATGAAACAGTCGTTTTGCGTCAGCGCGTGCGATATATGACCTTTTGCAATATTCCTTTTTACTGATATTGATACAGCGATATGTTTTGATTTTGCTTACACTCATTGTGTATGTCCAACAAAATATTGTTATGAGGAAAATGTGCCAATATTGAAAAAACTATTAGTAATGCAAAATCAAGCCAACAGTGGTATAGTCCACATCATCTTTTTAGGGATTATTTTAAGAATTAGGTCGTTTGACATTAGTGTCAAAATATTTTTATAACAATATACTTTTTGTTTCTGATATTCATACAGCGAAATTTGTTTATTTTGCTTACTTTGCGTTTGTCCTATATACTTTTATGAGGTAAATGTGCAGATATTCGAAGAAAAATTTGACTTACATAAAACAATACATACTACGAGTATAATTAAATCCGCGGCGTTCGCTCACAAACAATTTTAAGAAATAGGTCGTCTGATATTGGTTTCACAATATCATTATAACAACATTCTTATTTTAAGTATACAAAATTATAAAAAATTGACAATGTAAAAACCGACATAAGATCGTGGATCTTGTTTTGTGACTAACAATGTATGTTAATTATTTATGAATTTTTATGTAGGCTTGCATGGATGATTGCAGCAATAGTGTCAGTCTTAAAGGACTTAATTAAAAATACTGGACCCTTAATAGTGAATGGGGGAATAAGTCCGCTTTTGTACATGTGTTTTTTTTTCTCTTTTCTAACAATATGTATGTACTATAAATAAATAAATAAGTTTAATCAAACAAAGTCGGATACAGTTTGTTTGCTATGAAATTAAAATGTAAAAACAATAAATAAGGAAAGCTAATGATGCCCGTCGAGTGTTACGCAATGTTTGTAAGCGAATACTGTGACGCTCTGATTGCGCGTACGTTACGTGCACGATAGCGGGTTAGCGGGGCTAAGGCCTCGCCTTCATGAACTAGGGATGTGACATGTAGGAGAAAAAATTGATTAATAAATAATCGATTTTTTCCTTTAAAATAAATCGATTTTTATAAAATCGATTGCCTTTTTTATATTAATTAATTACAATAAAGGCCAAAAAAGTGGACTAGTTGGTAGTAGTCCACTTTAAGAAATAAAAACAGATGCGCTGCTTTTAAATTCAATTAAAATGTGTAGTATGGCTACATTGGTTTCACCCAACAATGCATATCTAATCTTTAAAAACAAGAAAAAGAATAAAAGAAAAAGAGGATAATTAAAATAATAGTTTTTTGGTGAATAAATTATAGCTTATTAATTATATTACTTTGGCAAAAAGGGATAGTTTTCGATGCTCTTCTTCAACACACGGCTTGACTTTTACAGTAATAAAAAAAATAGTAATATTTAAAATAATATATATAAATTATACACCTATGTCTTACGAGTCACTGTTTGTTGTAGAAAACCACATGAAAATCCGTCCAGTAGATTTTTATTCGTTTGTATTATGTAGTGATAGTGAAATTCTCTTAGTTTATTTTGTTACGATCGTAAGTACGAATATTATTGCATAGTTATATATTGCACAGTAAAGGCTTAGCGCAATCTAGATTTCGACCGTCCTCTAATACTGTTAGTTCATATTAAACTGTACTGTTTTCTATAATTACAGAATATTAGCACTGTTCACCGGATATGTAGCAATAGTTAGCGAGAAACAGCTAAAATTTTAATTATAATATTATGTAATTCGTGTTTAACTGACTTTTAGATACAACATCAGCAAAGCGAATATACTAAACTAGCTTCGGCCGTCATTTTGTCTGTGTGGCTGACTAAATTATCCTCCTGCCTTTATCCCACTTTAAGTTTGGTTTTCATAATGTTTTCATCCTTTTCGCTACTTTTTTTTACATAAGAGGAGTAGCGCCAGATAAAAACGATGGCGTTTTTTTCCTAATAAATAATTTGAATTGTCAATTTGGGAAGAGATTTGTAAGAGAGAACATAGTAACGAAATGCGGAAAGCTGAGTACAAAAACAAAAAAGTGGCGGGAAACAATCTGAATTCACGGTCTTTCCCGATGTACGACTTTGTTCAGTTTTAAAAAAGAGTAGCTATTATGATAAGGTTGAGGGCGAGATCTTTATGAAGTGCGAAGCGTCGCAAGAGCAATAGACAACCAGACGTATCAATTGTAGTAGTCTTTGAAACATAAACAAATTAGGTCTTTTAGATACCAGCGAACGCAATGCTCGTATAGAACTTGACTGTGGCGACTTGGTGTAATGCAAGTATATTACACGTTCTTTCTACCCATAGAGTTATTATGCCAAAGCCGAAAATGTGTCCATTGAAGAAAGTGGAAAAGTAAATGAGGCTTTTTTTTTCTAACGATTATGTACATTAGGCAAAGATAAGTATGAGTCTCTTCTCTTGCCATCACTTATTATTTGTTTGACAATCGCACTCACAGGCCTCCCTATGTTTCCCCTATTTTATGTATAATAACTCTGTATCTACCCCGCAGATGAGTGAAGGTGAACGGCTTTGTAAATTCCCTCATTCCAGGCCTACAGCTGTCTACCGGCGACGGTGCTAGCATCGTGCGTGGAAAGCGTGTGGTCGGGCAGCGGTACAGGCACGCAGACCCAGCTGTCGCGCGCGTTGTGGCTGTGGTGCGGCGCGCTGGGTGCCAGGGTCTGGCTGCCCTTGATGCCGCGGGAGACCACTCGACGCACCGACCCCTCACGGCACACCTTCATGGCGAAGAGGATCATGTTGCCGTTCCATCTTGATATCTACCCGCTCAGTGAGTTTATTAATATACGAATGTGTGACATCCAGGGTTTTTTCAAAATATTCTTCATTCAATTAGTCTTATGAAGATATTTTCGTCAATCAAATATCCAATGTTGTGAAATACACTAATAGTAACTCGAAAGATTACCTTGAACTGCGAACGTTAGGAACTTTTTAACGTAACATTGAACCCGCAACCAACACGGATTAAGGCAATTAAGAGTTAGCTATGGGAGAACAAGTGTGGTCGGCAAACATGTTTTTATCGTCCATTCTTTCCTATCATTCATCAACTCTGGCGTTAGTCCTTTTATATTCATGTAATACTTCACACAATCCAACCATCTCTTTTTTGGTAACCCATAGTCACATATCCATCTACATTCATATTTAATACTCGTTTGATCACAATGGGCATGGCATGGCAGATTAACCATATTTAAAAATTTGCAATTATATTTTTTTTATTTACAACATTTACAACACAAATGTACAAGTTATATCTATTTGAAATTACTTACACGCTAGGACTATACAAATCATCCCCCCTTGTGGAGTGGTCCCAAGAATACTAGCAGTGTTTCTGCATTGAATCGCGAAGCTGATTCTTTGTGCGAAAAAGAAGCCAGCCCTCTTGTCACATAAAGAGGCAATTAACCGACGAATTAGATAAGAGAGATTAGATTTTTTTTTTGCACTTTGACTCCATGGCACTAGGGTCTCAACTGCAAACGGCACAAATATATAACTCTCGATGAGAGATGCATACTTCCGCCGTTTGCCGGATTTGCAATTATTTTATGTTTTTGGAGTTATTGGAATTATACAAAAAAATACCCATTTAATAATAACTTTGTTTTCGTTTTCAGCTATTCTCTTTGACGACGCAATCCTTTTAGGCGTGGAGAACGACACCACGCTATACGCATCGGATTCAAATTCGGTTTTCTCTTTGCCGTTTTGCATAATAAACAGAACGGTGAGTACAGACGAAATCATCACTCAGATTAGAGTCTTAAGCACTGATTTAAAGAACGCAAACTATAAAGTAAGATTGCTATGCAGCGCTCTTAGTTATTTACGCCTTATATCCTAATTTTACATACAATTGTCCATATATCCCTTAAATTTTAGTTTGTATAATTCACGGTTATTTTTTAGACCTTATTAAGGCCCATGGTTTCGCTCTGTTAGGCCATCAGAATATTATAAATTTGAATAATCAATTAAATTTAAAGACAACAAAAAAAAATATTACTGAAGACAACGAACGGATTGAATAAGCTGAATTTATTCTTAAAAGTCCTAAATTCACGAGAGAGTTATTAAAGTGGGGTCAGTAATCTTTGAGTTTTATCTCCATTTTTTTAGGAGGTATCGATGTCTCTCGATTACGTTATCGATTATATATTAAAATATTGGAAACGTGCTTCCGTAGCGTCGTACTCAAAGTCCTGTATTGATAGCGCGCTATTCGTCACTTATTCCTTCAGGCGAGAAAATAAATAAACTAGATTCTTGTAGAGATTGGTTCAGTATTATCAGGGTTATTCCTATACATTAGTTAAAGATTATCGATATATAAAATTTATATAGCATTTGTACTATTTTGACCGATATCTGATTACTTGTTTCGGTTTAATTTAGAGTCAAGTGTACTTACACCAAATACTGCGTCAACTCCTCCGCCGCAATCTCGGCTACCACGCGTGGGAGATCGCCCGGTCGTGCTCGCAGCTGCCTTACTTCCCCCACTCTTTGGAGCTGCTGCTGCACGAGGTGCTGGAGGAAGAGGCGACAAGCAAGGAGCCCATACCTGACGCACAGCTGCCCAGCGTGATAGAGTTCGTACACGAGTTCCCCGTTTATTTGCAAGTGAGTATTCTCCCGCTCGTTGGACTGACGATTTGAAGAAAGTAACGGGAAGCGGATGATGAGGGCAGTAAACAGATTTTAGGGACACTAGTGTAGTCTTTTGAAAATGCCTATATTGAGCATTAGATTTTCTATTCTATTGCTAGATCGGAAAGCTGTTCTTACCGAGAAGCGCCAGCAAGAAACTCGACGGTCGCCCTTTTCAAAATAATTTTAATAACTAGTTACATTTAGTCGTTACTATCTTCAAACGGTAGCTATACCTACGCAATCTTATTTAATCCTCTACAGTATTGTAGTCTGTATCAGCCTCGCTTAAACAGTTTTTAAACTGCTGTAATGGCAAAGCTAAAATTGATTGCGGAATATTATTACACAATCTTATACCCAAACCCAAAAAGACTTACGTACTTTTGCAAGGCGTAAAGCAGAAGCCGCAAGCTTATTTCGGCTCATACTTTGTCTATTATATACATCACCATTGTTTTATAATTCTTTATATTCTTACTAACAGTCGCTGCTAATTCTAATTGTTTTCAATTCCAGACGGTGGTACAGTGTGCTCGAAAGACAGAGATAGCTCTATGGGCATACTTGTTTTCTGCGGCCGGTAAGCCCAAAGAGCTGTTCCAGGAGTGTCTGCAGCGAAAGATGCTCGATACCGCCGCCTCCTACCTCATCATTTTACAGGTATATACCTATTTTTGACATTAGACCATCTATGGTTCTTAAATACTATGTCCATTGTTGTTGTATAATTTAGATGAATTCTGTGGAAAAATTTGCATTGTCGTATAAGGATACAGTTATTCCAAAATAGTACATTATTGGTAACTAAAGTACTATTACTACAGTAAATTTGACTATATCATGTTTACATATATCTATACATGTACATGTATGTATATAGGTTCCTTTTTTTGAATTCTCATTTCTATTATAACAATCCGTTATAATAGAAACAATGTATACGATCAAATAAACTAGTGAGATCCAATACAATTAGGTAGGTATAGGACTAAAACCCCAAAACACTGGAAGGTCTTGTACGCTCTTTTTATAATTTTTTGCACTCTTTATCATTTTAGTGAAGGACTTACATACTTCATAATTTAAAGTGTTAGTTTTTATATCAAAAATATACTATTCTATATATCCTTACAGCTTACTAAGGTAAAGTATTCCGCTTGTGGTTTCTAAAAAATTGTTTCATAATTAATTACCATTGATACTTATTAGGTTTTAATTTTCCAGTTTTTTTTTTAAGTTCTTAGTTTTCGTTCTTTCAAATCCTAGGTCTGTCTGTTTTCTGTAAAAACTTATGTTTAATTCATATTTATAATTTTTAACGCGTTCTCTTTGTTAAAGGAAATCATCAGAATAAATTGTCTTTGACTTTTTTTATTCATACTATTCAACAAGGCTTTGGGGTACCTTAAAATGGGCCTCAGTACAGAAAAATAAATGGTATGCACACTATGTGATCTACGAGAGTGATTTTGGCTCGACGAGATTAGCCGGGCATTAGCCGGGCACACAACACGTTAACTTAGGTCATGATCTAGATGTTAGTCGCTCGAGTCTCGGCAAGGGACTGTCTCTGTGACAACCTACTGAAAAGCGTTTAGGGTACAAGTGAATAAAAGATCAGTGGATTCAATCGTGCATTCGTTAGCCTAGAATAACCGACAAAGACAAAACATGCACAAATGTCACGTTGTCTATATTATTGACCTCATTATTTAAAACGGGTTGTATTTGTAACACGTTGTAACATATTTATTGATTTACCATTGATTTATTTACCTTATTGATGTGCTTTTGTCTTATTAAGAATCTGGAAAGTTCCACTGTAAGCAGACAGCTGGCTACGCAGCTATTGGACACCGCTTTGCAGCAAGAACGGTGGGATTTGGCCAGAGATCTCGTGCGCTTCTTACGAGCAATCGGTAAGTTTGAGAAACCGTCAATTGGGTGACAGTGTAAACAATTGAAATTGTATAAAAAAATAGGTTATACGGTTACCAAATATCGGTCAAGCAACTCGTTGTTTCCCGCCACTATTAGTTCTATTTCACTTATAACTATATCAATATTTCTTCACTTATTAAACAAAGAACAATATGTTAATGACTATTGTACCTTTATCATAATTTAGCTTTGTTCCATCACAGATCCAAACGACGTAGATTCACCTAGGAATTCGATCAATGTCCAACAGAAGTACGGCCAAGTCGTGCAATCTCAAACCGTCAGCCCAAATGCGGAGGATTTGTCGGTCATACTCGGAACTATGCAGGTAAATACAGTAGCTTTTTAAGGTCCTTTTATTAAAGGATTAGTTCATGTGTGACTGATGAAATAATACCAATATATTACTCACAGCTTAGAAAATTATCGAATGTCTAACATCCAACGAAATTTAAGGATTTAGGACAAACGGATGAAATTGAGATTATGTGATATTCCGAAGTTTTGGAATCCTAGGCACATTTTTTGCGCTATATAGCACTATTGCATCCCATCTTTTTTTGTTGGGATTAAGTTTATTAGAATTATATGTTACATGTGTGTCTTTTTGAAAATCTTTCAATTTTTGAAATCTTTTAGTGTGTCTATTCTTATGTCTAGTTGGCTGGCGGACGTGGACGTAGTTTTAGTACGACCGCGGCGCCTCGGGAGCCGTCTCCGTCCGCTGGGGCGACGTCTGCGCCCGCACCGCGCCGTACGGCCGCCGCCACCGCAGCCGTTAAGAGGAAAAAGTCCGTCCCAGCGAGGAATGACCGGTAAGTTTTTAGTATTTAAGTACTTTTAGACAAAGGTAATGATTATAAACGATAAAGACAATAGTAATTATGCTTAAGTTGGCACGAATTGATTAACGGGTATCACCGAAATTGATACCACTAATGAGTTTTTCTCTTAAAATTTGGTACCACTTTGGAGTAGCACTTAGAGTTTTTATCCTGAAATTTAAATTTATTAGATTGTGGTTTTGGTTTTCGTTTAAGTAAAATATGGCGTAGAAACCTGCAATATCTCTAGAGATAATTCTTGTTATATCGTGTATCGTGACATACCAATACACAGCAGCATTTAATCCCAACACTTCCCTCCAGAGAGGAGAGGAGAAGCATAATTCAGAAGTGGGATAGCAATGGTTCTTTTTTCCAGTGAGTCGTACACGGGCACGGCGGAGGAGTTCTTCATCGACATGATGATCCAGCGGCACGCGCGCGCGCTGCTCTCGGGCGCTCGGCTCGTGGCGCTGGGCCGGCTGGCGGCCGCGCTCGACCTGCCGCTGGTGGCGTGGCTGGCGGGCGAGCGCGAGCGGGCGGCGCGCGTTGACAGCGCCGTGCCCTGCCTGCGGCGGCTGCACGAGGACTTCAACTGGCCCTACCCGGCGCTCAGCGAGGACCAGCAGCACGCGCACAGGAAGAGCAGCGTCGCGCCCGGTACGCAACCAGACCGCAACTGTTCGAGTTGTTTGTTACGCTTTGGCTACATTACGGCACGAGGGTTTTAAAAAAAGAGTGAATAGGCACTATAGTGGCAAGCGCAGTCCACCTTAGGCTGCATCCTTCGCTTACCGTTAGGCGAGATCGCAGCCAGGCGCTAGCCTATCTTTGTAAAAAAAAAACATTAGCGGGCTACAGCGATGTATGTGGTCAGGTACATCGTCGCGACGTGATGTTAGGCCACACTTACGACACTACGACACTTCATTGTCGTCCAGACTTTGAAGTGGGACGACAGACGCACAAAACTCATCGACGAATATTCGCCGTAGGCCGCTTTCCGAATCTTCGCCCGCTAATGTAAACAAGAATATCGTGTGTCGCCGATACACGATGTTTTGCGCGCCAACGCAACACGAATCTTCGGGCGCTAATGTAGCCCCGGGGTAAGTAATACTAGATGGCGCTAGTAGTCGGTTGCCAATCTATACTAATATTATAAAGAGGAAAAATTTGTATCTATGTTTGTAATGTTTTCACACAAAAACTACTGGACCGATTTCAAAAATTCTTTTAGTGAAAGCTGCATCTTTACTGAGCAAAATAGACTATATTACATTTAAAAATAAAAGAGATCCGTACTAAAAATGTAATAAGGTGTAAAAAAATTAGTCATAAAAAACTGTCATCGCACGTGCTGCGGAAACTATTCATGATATATTTAACACAAATAAATCTATAGTTCGACTTAGTAGACTATCCACTGCCATGAGATCGGTATGTACGCGTGTCAAATCGTGGGATATTACTAGTATCAACATAATGAGTTTTGTGATTAGTCCTAAGGGTTTAGGTTGTCGGTCCAATGTATTTTCAGTATTGTCTTAGTAATTGATAATTGTCAATTCTTTTTTCTAATTAGTGTCTAATAGTAGATAATTTTTGTATTATTGGTGAACCCACTCCTAACACAAGCATTTAGCTTAGTTGGAGGAGTTAACAAGTTTACCTAAACCCACACAGGTAACTCAAAATTGCTAGTAATCTTAAAAAAAATAACAACAAATAGTGCTTTAAACATTCATGCAAGCCTATATCAAAATGCATAAATGATTAACATACATTGTCCTACTAATATTATAAATGCGAAAGTTTGTGAGTATGGATGTATGTTTGTTACTTTCTCACGGCGAATCTGCTGAACCAATTTCGATGAAATTTGGCATAATTAGGCCTTATACACCTTATTATACTGGGATAACATATAGGCTATAGAAATCCTGTTAATTGTACAGGAATAAGATAACATTGTATAGCGACATTATCAGCCTATCACGCGAGAACAGTCCACGCAACCAAAGTTGCGGATAAAAGCTAGATTTTGCTATTAATTTAAGTATTATCCAGCAGCGCCGTACACGGGTAATGCAGAAACGGACAGCCAATGCGGGGACAGCGGGTACGTGTCGCTGTCGCTGCGAGCTGCTCTACCAATGGCTGCGGGCGCGCCGCTATCGCCCGCACCGCTGAGGTAAACTTTTGAAAAATATTTTTATTAATTACAATGACGCCAATGTTGCCAAACCACACCTGGATTGGCAACATTGGCATAGTGTGCCAGCTGGTACGCTGGTACATTGGACAGTTGGAAACATTGGCGTAGTTTGCTAGTCCATTTGGACATTGGACAGTTGGAAACATTGGCGTAATTTGCTAGTTGGCACGTTGCGATATTGGACGGAAACATTTGCGTAGTTTGCCAGTTGGTACGTAAGAACATTGGACAGTTGGAAATATTGGCGTAGTTTGCCAGTTGACACGTTAGGACAATGGACAGTTGTAAACATTGGCGTATTTTGCCAGTGTGCACGTTGGGACATTGGACAGTTAAAAACATTGGCTTAGTTTGCCAATTGGCACGTTGGGACATCTGACAGTTGGGAACATTGGCATACTTTGCCAGTTGGTGCGTTGCGACATTGGACAGTTGGAAACATTGGTGTAGTTTGCCGCGCTATTTTTTTTTTCAACCACGTGACCTCTATAACACAATTAACATAGGACGGTTATGTTCTATGAACCTAAACCTTCCGGAAGAATTGCACTACGTTTTAGTAAAAATCGTACAGAAATCGATTTAGTAGATTTTGAGAAAAACGACAAACAGCTTTTGGGGACATTGTTTTATAATAAGTATAGATGTAATGCTTGGAGATCCCCGCCGTGTGGTATCCGGCTGAGTTGAATAGACCATCCTTTTTCTTACCGTGGTGTTGTAAAACGCGACTAAGATAACAAGACTTCAGGCAGGCGGGTAAAATATGTAGCTAAATTACGTGACAACATGTTTATAACATGTTGTGCCGACCCCATTTAGAGTGGGAAAAAGGCAGGAGAATGATGAATGTTTGGAGACCGGAATAAACAAAATAAATAAATGTCACTTTCGGTAAGGGGAGTAAAGTAAAGTAAAGTAGCGGCCTGTTACCATCCCACTGCTGGGAATAGGCCTCCTCTCTCCGTTTTTTGGGAGGAGGATTGGAGCTAAAACCTACCACGCTGCTCCAATGCGGATTTGTAGGTTACACATATCACCAGAATTCTCTAGAGATATGCAGGTTTCGTCACGATGTTTTCCTTCACCGAAAAGCGTGTGATAAATTGCAAATATCAATTAGGCACTTAAATTTCAACAAAAAAAACTCATTAATCAAAAAGAATCACACAGTGTTATCGTAACAATTTTTTTTGTAATAATACAACAAGATAAGCAATATAATTTATAGATAGGTTAAGAGATATGCAGGTTTCCTCACGATGTTTTCATTAACCGAAAAGCGTGTGATAAATTGCAATTATCACTTAGACACATAAAATTTAATAGAAAACTCATTGGCTCGAGGCTTGAGGTGTTACCGCTAGGCTATCACAGCTTTTAGTAGGTAAAGGGAGTATATGATTACAAATGTTTGTTTGGTGTAGTTCCGTCGGCGAGGGCAGCGTGGCGGAGGGCGGCGCGGTGGCGTGGGGCGGCGCGCTGGCGGCCGGCGAGGGCGGCGCCGACGCGGGCGAGGAGCGGCGCTACGCCGCGCTCATGGAGCGGCTGCACCACCACCAGGCCGAGCGGGGGGACCACACGGCGCACGTGCAGCTCAGGTAACGGAATATAACCAATACAATGTTCATTCAAGGCTTTTGCAAACACTTTTGAGTCGATAAGAATCTTATTCTTCATCAAACGATGGACGTCCACTGCTAGACATAAGTCTCTTCATGGGATCTCCAGAAAACACTTTGTGCCGCCTGTATCCAACGGCTCCCCGCGACCTTTATGAGGTCATCAGTCCATCTATTAGGGAGTCTACCAACACTGGGCTTTCTGTTGCGGAGTCGCCATTTCAGCACCTTGAGACCCAAATCCCATCGGTCCTCCGCTTTATGTGCCCCTATGTGCGATACGAATCAATTAGATTTAATGAAGCTACTACTGGTTCGGGATGTTGCTCTTACAAGAAGAACAGGCAAGAAACTGGCGGTCAATCTTTGAAACATGAATATATAAAAGACAATAAAATTATATTGCCATAATCCGCGATAAATATAAAATAATCATACCAATCTAACTATCTCCTGATGATGCTTATGTTGCGGGGTGAAACGATTGTGGAGTCAGTAATACTGAATTTAAATGCTTGTGTATTGTTGTGGAGGTTTGTAGAGTTTGTAGCATTTTTGCAAAACCTGCATGTATCAGATACGCAAACGGATAGTACGCTCTAAAGCATTATATGTATTTACTTTTTACTCTATCGTGGATTATAGTAATATAGTTTATTCCAACTTTTATAATATGGATATTCGCAAAGTAACAACTAATTCTACAAATTATTTAAAGTCTTTATACGGGCTAACACGTACATTTGCAACATTAGCAGCATTTACGCTATATTTTTAATATCGTGTCAATTGTAAATTAGTACGACGTTAGCGCCGCGCGAGCTCAACATATCAAATTTATATCAAAATCATATATCATATAAACATTATCATTATTATAATAAAAAAAAATCTATCCATTAAGCGCCGCAATCTATAAATTTTCAATCTATCAACCAAAGATCGTACAGGGTAGTAACAGCCCGTACACTCTCTATAACTTAAACTCACGTCATAATCAATACCTCTATAAATACATTTTGTTGTCCGTTCGTAATGTGTATTCCCGGCTGGTGTAGGTACTACCTGCAGCTGATGACGGAGGCGAGCTGCGTGGAGTGGGCGTTGGTGGTGGCGGTGGTGCTGCGCGACGCTATGGCGGTGCTGCGCTGCGCCAACGCTGCCCGCGGACCAGACGTGAGCCTGGCAGCAGCACGCCGCCTGCGGGCAGCGCTAGTCGACCTGCACGCCTGGACAGAAGGCGAGTGGTGAGTACTTGTGCTGTCCGTGGCGTAGGGCCACAAATAAATTTACAATAACACTCAAATTCAATTCAAAAATTCAAATTCAAATTCAAAATATTCTTTATTCAAATAAACTTGTAAACAAGTGCTTTTCAATCGTCAACTCTACTGCTGGTTCGGAAAGCTGTTCCTACCGAGAAGAGCCAGCAAGTTGCTCTTTTAAAAAAAATATAATTCTTAATGCTAGTTACATTTAATGTTTCTATCTTGTACAGGGTCGAACAATATTTATATCCACGCATTTTTGTCGTCTAAATAATCCTCAACAGTATAGTAGGCTTTCTGTATCAGCCTCTCCTTAATAGTGTTTTTAAACTGCTGTAAACACTATTTGTCGAAGCCGACACAAAGTGCTTGCGTGATATTCTCTGTGGGTTTAGCGCAGCGATGAAAACGATGTAAATTTTGGTATTGTGTTTAATTTAATATAAAAGAGTTATAAAAGGGTTACAAGATAGGATATGAAAGTTGCCGTTCACAGGTTTCAATTAGCGCGCCTGACGGTTTTGACAGCTGATTGTCAACCAGCCTAAGATAGATAAGAATCACACTCGCTGTCCGCTGGCGTTTCGATTTGGCCGCGACACCATTAATGCTTAATGTTTATTTTTAACTTAACGCTTCGCTTTGCGATTTTGTCGTGGAGTCTATCTCTTGATGATGTTTTGGTTGCGTGGGAAAACGATTGTTGACTTTGTGGTAGTGAACGTATGTAGTGCTTGTGTATTGTGGTGGCGGTGGTGGAGGTTTGTGCATATGTTTTTACGAATCCTGCATGTATCGGGTATGAAAACGAATAGTCTTTTCTACATTAAGCATTATATATATTTGCTATTTACTTTATCGCGGCTTATAGCAAAATAATTTTATTATTACTTTTGATATTTGTTTACAGTCTCGGGTATAAGACATTCATGATGGCGATCAGCAACCAGATCCCGTTCCTGACGTCGATAATAAACGCCCGGGAGCGTCGCGTCTCCATGGCCAATACGAGAGCCCGAACGCCCAGCACCAGTTCGCTGACGGAGCCCAAACTGTCCCCTGTCGAGCCGAGGTTGCCACCACCACAAAAGGCCCAGGAAGTATCCAAACAGTCGGTAAGGAAAGACTCTCCAATCACCATGCCGGAAGTCGAATCGGAGGTTCTGGCCGTGCGACCTTCGCTACCGCCTCGGCAGGAGGCGACTTCTAACTGTGCCATTATGTAGACTTTTTGTGGACTCCTATTTATTGTCCATAAAATGAGATGTGTTACTGTCATTGATTTTATAATACCCAAGATACATTCTATACAAATATGATATCAAAAACTGTCCAAAATAAAGTAG